>CP125975.1:24722370-29522370 GCA_030063025.1 Avena longiglumis | reverse complement strand
TGCACACGTGCGGCACCTCGACGTCTCCTCCTTCGTCGGTCCAGCAAGTATGGTGGAGATACGGATTGTATCTAGAACGCGACGGCGCGGTGCAAGTGGTGGAGAGTTTCTGCAGCAGGGCTTCGCCTACACGCAATCGGGAGGGAGAGAGAGAGGAGGGCAGCAGGGCGGCTAGGGTTTGAGGAGGAGGTGTGTGAGGGGGTGCGCCCCCAGCCCTCTTTATATAGAGGGGTGGGCGGCCAGCCCTTGCCCCTCCCCCAAGCCCTAGGGCCGGCGGCCAAGGAGGGAGGAGTGGGGCAAGTTCCCCCCTTCTAGAAGCTCCCCTAGGGTTTAGCCCTAGGTTGTCCGGCTGGGCCCTATGGGGCCTTGTGCTCCTAGCCCAATGCGGCCAGGGCACTCCCTCATAGGCCCAAGCCCCCTCCTGGCAGGTGGGGCCACGTTGGTCCCCTTCCGGAAGGTTCTAGAAGCTTCTGGTATAATATCGATTAACCCGAAACAATTCCGAACTCCAAAAACTGCATTGCCTTATATGAATCTTATTCTCCGGACCATTCCGGAACCTCTCGTGATGTCCCGGATATCATCCGAGACTCCTAACAAAAACTCATAAACCAATTATCCAATCTATCTAGCGTCGAGACACGTTAAGTGTGTGACCCTTCGGGTTCGAGAATATGCAAACATGATCTTATATCAATAATGAATAGCGGGGTCTGGAAACCCATATTGACTCCTACACATTCATCGATGATCATATCGGATGAACCACGATGCCAGGATTCAATCAATCCCATATATATATTCCCTTCGTCTCGCGATATTTTACTTGCCCAAGTTTTGATCGTCGGTACTGTCATACCTAGTTCAATCTCGTTCACAGAAAGTACTTTACTCGTTCCGTAATCTGATATCACTTTGTGATTAACTCCTTAACCACATGCTTGTAAGCGGTGTTGATATCGATTACCGAGTGGGCCCGAAGTATATCTCTCCGACTTGGGAGGGACAAATCCCATCTCGATACATACAACCCAACAGGTACTTTCCGATCACCTGAGAGACACCTTTATGATCACCCTCTCATAGGATCAAGTTTAATGACCTCAAAGCTTTCTTCCGATACCTGGGAGTTGTATTATCTCATGGTCTAAGGAATACAATATTTGACATAAAAAGCTTCGCAAAGATGAACACGATGACACGATCTAATTGCTCCGCTTAGTTTGGGTCTGTCCATCATATCATTCTCTCAATGATATGATCTCATTATTAATCGACAACTCATGTCTATGGTTAGGAAACCTTAACCATCATTAATCAATGAGCTAGTCCATAGAGGCATACTAGGGACACGGTGTTGTTCACAAACCACACAAGTATTAAAGTTCCCGCTTAATACAATTCTAGCATGGAATATAAACTTTATCATGAACAAGAATTATAATAATAACATATTTATTATTGCCTCTAGGGCATAATTCCAACAGTCTCCCACTTGCACTAGAGTCAATAATCTAGTTTACATCTGGCAACAATCTAACACCCATGGCACTAAGGTGATGATCATGTTTTGCACGTGGAAGAGGTTTAGTCAATGGATCTGCGACATTCAGATCTGTATGTACTTTGCTAATCTTCAAATCTCCATCTGCTATATAATCTCAGCTTATATGAAACTTGCGGTTGATATGCTTGGTCTTTGGATGATATCTTGGTTCCTTAGCGAGTGCTATGGCGCCAGTGTTATCACACAATATCTCCAGTGCGTCCAATGCACTTGGAACCACGCCAAGCTCAATGATGAAGTTTCTGATCCAAACTCCTTCACTTGACGCTTCTGCAGCAGCCATGTATTCCGCTTCTACTATAGATCCCGCGATCACGCTTTGCTTGCAGCTTCTCCAGCTCACAGCTCCTCCATTCAAAATATAAACGTATCATGTCTGAGATTTAGAATCATCCTTGTCGGTGTCGAAACTGGCATCGACATAACCCTTTACAACGAGCTGTTCATCACCTCCATAGACTAAGAACATTTCTTTAGTCCTATTTAGGTACTTTAGGATGTTCTTCACGGCTGTCCAGTGTTCCACTCCTGGATCACTTTGGTATCTGCTCATCAAACTAAGAGCATTGGACACATCCGGTCTAGTACACAGCATGGCATACATGATAGAACCTATGGCCCGAGGCATAAGGCACTTTGCTCATAGCTTCTCTATCATTTATCGTAGCTGGACACTGAGCCTTGCTCAATATCTTACCTGACAACATAGGCACTGAACCTTTCTTTGCCTTATCCATTACGAACCTTTTCAGAACTTTGTGTAGGTATGTACTCTGGCTTAAAGCTATCAGGCGTCTTTGTCTATCTCTATAGATTTTGATGCCCAATATATAAGCAGCTTCAGCTAGGTCTTTCATTGAAAAACACCTGTTCAAATAACTCTTCACATCGTTAAGCATGTTAATGTCATTTCCAATAATCAATATGTCATCCACATATAGTACCAGAAATGTCACTGAGCTCCCACTCACTTTCTTGTAGATACAAGCTTCGTAGCAATTTGGAACAAATCCAAAGCATTTGATCACTTGATCAAAACGAAGGTTCCAACTCCGAGATGCTTGCTTCAGTCCATAAATGGAACGCTGAAGTTTGCACACTTTATCAGCATCCTTAGGATCGGCAAAACCTTAGGGTTGCATCATATACAACTCTTCATCAATGTTGCCATTGAGGAAAGCAGTCTTGACATCCATCTGCCATATTTCATAATCATGAAACACATCAATTGCTAATAAAATCCGAATGGACTTAAACATCGCTACGGGAGAGAAAGTCTCATCGTAGTCAACACATTGAACTTGTCGAAAACCTTTCGCGACAAGCTGTGCTTTATAGACGGTAACATTACCATCCGCGTCCGTTTTCTTCTTGAAAATCCATTTGCACTGAACGGCCTTTCGGTCGCAAGGAGGGTCCACCAAAGTCCATACTTGGTTTTCGCTCATGGATCCCAATTCGGATTTCATGGCCTCTAGCCATTTCTCAGAGTCTGGGCTCATCATCGCTTCATCATAGTTCGTAGGTTCACTGTCTTCTACCAACAAGACAGTCAAGACAGGGTTGCCGTACCACTCAGGAGGGGCACGCGACCTTGTCGACCTGCGATGTTCAATAGCAGCATCGTCTGAAGCTTCATGATCCTTATCATTAGCTTCCTCTATTGTTGGTGCAGGCGGCACTGGAACAATTTCAGGTGCTGCGCTACTCTCCAACTCAAGAGAAGGTTCAACAACCTCGTTTAGCTCTACTTTCCTCCCACTCACTTCTTTCGAGAGAAACTCCTTCTCAAGAAAGGATCTGTTCTTTGCGACAAACACTTTGCCTTCGGTTCTGTGATAGAAGGTATACCCAATAGTTTCCTTAGGGTATCCTATGAAGATGCATTTCTCCGCTTTGGGTTCGAGCTTGTCCGGCATCAACTTCTTGACGTAAGCTTCGCATCCCCAAACTTTAAGAAACGACAACTTAGGTTTAGCACCAAACCACAGTTCATACGGTGTCGTCTCAACGGATTTAGATGGTGCCCTATTTAAAGTGAATGCAGCGGTTTCTAATGCATAACCCCAAAATGATAACGGCAAATAAGTAAGAGACATCATCGATCGGACCATATCTAATAGAGTTCGATTCCGGTGTTCAGACACACCATGCGCTGTGGTGTTCCGGGTGGCGTGAGTTGCGAAACGATTCCGCTTGCTTTAAGATGCGTGAGAAAATCATAACTCAAATATTCACCTCCATGATCGGATCGTAGAAACTTAATCTTTCTGTTACGATGGTTCTCCACTTCATTCTGAAATTCCTTGAACTTTTCAAATGTTTTAGATTTATGTTTCATTAAATAGATATACCCATATCTACTTAAGTCATCGGTAGAAGTGAGAAAATAGCGATATCCACCGCGCGTCGAAACACTCATCGGTCCGCATACATCAGTATGTATGATTTCCAACAAGTCTGTTGCTTGCTCCATCATTCCGGAGAACAGGGTTTTGATCATCTTTCCCATGAGGTATGGTTCGCATGTGTCAAATATTCAAAATCAAGAGACTCCAAAAGTCCATCAGAATGGAGTTTCTTCATGCGTTTTACACCAATATGACCTAGACGACAGTGCCACAAATAAGTAGTATTATCACTATCTACTTTGCATCTCTTAGCCTCAATGTTATGGATGTGTGTTTCATCCCTTTCGAGATTCAGAAGAAATAAACCATTCACAGAAGGTGCATGACCATAAAATATGTTACTCATATAAATAGAACAACCATTATTCTCAGATTTAAATGAATAACCGTCTTGCAATAAACACGATCCAGATATGATGTGCATGCTCAACGCAGGCACATAATAACATTTATTAAGGTTTAAAAATAATCCCGAAGGTAAAGCTAAGGAGAGCGTGCCGACGAGCACCACATCAACTCTTGATCCGTTGCCAACGCCGCATCGTCACCTCATCCCTCGCAAGCCGCCGTCTATTCCGTAGCTCCTGTTTCGAGTTACAAATATTAAGCCGAACCAAGATCAAATACCCAGGCACTACAACGAGGGCTAGTAAGGAAAACATCAATAACATGTATATCAAATATACCTTTGATGGTGCCAGCCTTCTTGTCCGCTAAGTACTTCGGACAGTTGCGCTTCCAGTGACCCTTGTCCTTGCAATAGAAGCACTCAGTGTCCGGCTTAGGTTCAGACTTGAGCTTCTTCTCAGCAGGGGCAACGCGCTTGCCACTGCCTTTCTTGAAGGGCTTCTTTGCACCTTTACCTTTCTTAAAGGTGGGGGGCTTGTTGACCATCAACACATGATTATCCTTTTTGATGTACACCTCCGCAGCCTTCAGCTTTGCGAAGAGCTCGGTGATCGTTTCAGTGGAACCAATCTGATTATGAGTCACTACAAAACTTTTGTAGCTAGGAGGGAGTGATTGCAGAACCCTGTCAATCTTGAGCTCCTCTGGAATCTTGCAGTCTAGTTGCTCATGGCGTTGAGTGTAGCCCGACATCTTTATGGCGTGCTCACTAACGGAACTCCCTTCCTCCATCTTGTAGTTAAAGAACTTCTCAGAGATCTCATATCTCTCAGAACGGGACTGAGTCTGAAACATAGTTTTCAGCTCCTCAAGAATCTCAAATGGCCCGTGATAGTCTTCAAAACGATTTTGAAGGTCCGATTCCATAGCAAACAACATGGTGCTCTTAATCACACCATAATCATCTTTGTGCGACTGATAGACAGCTTTCTCATCAGCCGGCGCATCTACAGCATGGGCGTCACCTAGCGCATTCTCAAGGACATAGTCGTTTTGACCGCCAGAGAGAATGATTCTCAGATTGCGGAACTAGTTGGTGAATTTAGACCCATTGTTCTTAAGCTTTTCTTTCTCAGAAAAAACGTTGAAGTTGAAGTTGGACTTAGCCATTTGATCTACAATGTTTGCAAGTACAAATTAGACTATGTTCATGATAACTAGTTCAACTTTAATCAAATTACTAGATGAACTCCCACTAAATTCAACATCCCTCAAGTTGTTTAGTGAACATGATCCAAATTCACCACATCTAATCCGATCTTCACGAGAAGAGATGTGGTTTCAATGGTGGACAACGAAGTGTCGATCATATCATTCATATGACTCATGCTTAACCGTTCGGTTCTTGTGTTCCGAGGCCATGTCTGTACATGCTAGGCTCGTCAAGTCAAACCCAAGTATTTCCGCGTGTGCAAAACTGGCTTGCACCCGTTGTATGTGAACGTAGAGTCTATAGCACCCGATCATCACGTGATGCTTGGACACGACGAACTTTCGCAACGGTGCATACATGGGGAGAACACAGTTTTATCTTGATCTTTAAGTGAGCAATCATCTTATAGTGCTACCTTCGTGATCTAAGCATAATAAGATACATAAAATGATAAACTTCACATGCATATAACTTTATGTGACATGGTATAGCCAATCTCCGCGCAATGATCTCCATCTTGTGCGTGCCGGCATGATCTCCATCACTCCACCACGATTGCCTCCACCACGAATAGCAACTACAACTATTGCTAACTACTTAGCGATAAAGTAAAGCTATTACATGGCGTATAAGAAGTTGTCACACAAGTCATACACAATTATAAAGAAAGCCATATGGATCCTGCCGGTTGTGTACTCATCGACATGCAAGTCGTGAAACATTACAAAACATGATCATTGCATACAACATACACATCACATCTTGGTCCATACCATATCACAGAAAACACTCCCTGCAAAAGCAAGTTAGACGCCTCTACTTTGTTGTTGCATGTTTTACGTGGCTTATGGGAGTAGCAAGCTAAGAACGATTCTTACCTACGGAAAGCCACAACGGTGATATTATGGTTGCCAAACTCCGGTGTAAATCCCATGACAACTATAGTGAGAGAAACTGGCATCCACTAGCCGCATGTGTGGAACAAGCCACATGTCAAGTGCGGAGCCGGTCTCGCGAACGAGGTTGCGTAAGGTTCACCTGGAACGCTTCAATCTCACTATCCTGTGTCATAAGAAGAACACAAACAAGAGGCTTGCAACAGAAAACATCAACGCACGCAACAACCATGTTCCGTTCTACTCGTGAAACACATCTACGCATAGATCTAGCTCTGATACCACTGATGGGTTTCGCAGCATAGTAAATCAAAATATTTCTACGGATGCGAACGGGAAAGACAAGATCTAATCTAGGAGATGCAAACAACGAGAGGGAATAGATGAGATCTTCATACCCTTGAAGATTCGCACAGCGGAACGTTCGTCGGAACGTGGGTGATGTAGTCGTACTCGCTTCTCCTCCTCGCGATTCGATCCAATCTAACACCGCAAGTGGCGATGCCTCCGAGAGATGCACACGTGCGGCACCTCGACGTCTCCTCCTTCCTCGGTCCAGAAAGTATGGTGGAGAGACGGATTGGATCTACAACGCGACGGCGCGGTGCAAGTGGTGGAGAGTTTCTGCAGCAGGGCTTCGCCTACACGCAGTCGGGAGGGAGAGAGAGGAGGGGCAGCAGGGTGGCTAGGGTTGTGGAGGAGGTGTGTGAGGTGCGCCCTATTTATATAGAGGGGTGGGCGCCCTGCCCCTCCCAAGCCCTAGGGCCAGACCAGGAGGAGGAGTGGGGAGCAAGTCCCCCCCTTCTAGAAGCTCCCCTAGGGTTTTGCCCTAGGTTGGCCGGCTGGGCCCTATGGGGCCTTGTGCCCCTGGCCCAATGCGGCCAGGGCACTCCCTCATCCGCCCATGCCCCCTCCCGGCAGGTGGGGCCACGTTGGTCCCCTTCTGAAAGGTTCTAGAAGCTTCCGGTATAATACCGATTAACCCGAAACAATTCCGAACTCCAAAAACTGCATTGCCTTATATGAATCTTATTCTCCGGACCATTCCGGAACCTCTCGTGATGTCCCGGATCCCATCCGAGACTCCGAACAAAAACTCATAAACCAATTATCCAATCTATCCTAGCGTCGAGACACGTTAAGTGTGTGACCCTTCGGGTTCGAGAATATGCAGACATGATCTTATATCAATAATCAACAGCGGGGTCTGGAAACCCATATTGACTCCCACACATTCATCGATGATCATATCGGATGAACCACGATGCCAGGATTCAATCAATCCCATATATATTCCCTTCGTCTCGCGATATTTTACTTGCCCGAGATTTGATCGTCGGTACCGTCATACCTAGTTCAATCTCATTCACAGCAAGTACTTTACTCGTTCCGTAATCCGATATCACTCTGTTATTAACTCCTTAACCACATTCTTTCAAGCGGTGTTGATATCGATTACTGAGTGGGCCCGAAGTATATCTCTCCGACTTGGGAGGGACAAATCCCATCTCGATACATACAACCCAACAGGTACTTTCCGATCACCTGAGAGACACCTTTATGATCACCCTCTCATAGGATGACGTTTGATGACCTCAAAGCTTTCTTATGATACCAGGGAGTTGTATTATCTCATGGTCTAAGGAATACAATATTTGACATAAGAAAAGCTTCGCAAAGATGAACACGATGACACGATCTAATTGCTCCGCTTAGTTTGGGTCTGTCCATCATATCATTATCCCAATGATATGATCTCATTATTAATCGACAACTCATGTCTATGGTTAGGAAACCTTAACCATCATTAATCAATGAGCTAGTCCATAGAGTAATACTAGGGACACGGTGTTGTTCACAAACCTCACAAGTATTAAAGTTCCCGCTTAATACAATTCTAGCATGGAATATAAACTTTATCATGAACAAGAATTATAATAATAACATCTTTATTATTGCCTCTAGGGCATAATTTCAACAAATGAAGAACTCAATACTAAGATGGATGAGATCATATTAGCCGTAAAAGGTAAGAAAACCAGGTAAGAGCTATCCTTGAATCAAATATTGAAGAAATAGACTTCATAGCTCATAATGATTATAACCCTGCTTGGAAGAAGAACTATAATTCTAATTTCCAGAAACACTATTCTAGCCATGCAGGTAACTCTAATAATAATATGGGATCAAGTAATGGTAGTCTCCAAGAAACTCTTAAGTCTTTTATGGACTCGCAAAATGAGCAAAATAATATCCTTGTTAAGATAACGGAGAATCATGATAATATGCTTGGAAAATTTTCTAACCAGGCTGTAAGTTTGAGGAATGATTTGCAGGCCCTCCAAGAAAGAACAAGGATTTTTGAGGCACAGCTAGGTAAGATAACCAAGAGTCAAACTCTCATTCTAGCTAAATTTGCAGGAAAAGATGGTCCCAATCCAGTTGAATACCTCAAGATGATAAGAATCCAAAGGGAGGAGCCTGATGAACTTGACTATAGCAATGCCCCTTCACCAAATTACACGGTTTAAGGTCTTGTGAGAAGGATCAATATTAAGATTCCAGTAAGTTAAGGAAATGAGGAAGCTATGTATCAACACTTTGTTAATCAGGTATAAAGGCATGTGAGCTTGATGAAAAATATAAGAAAATTGCTGAAAAACTAACTGTTAAGCTTGATGATATATTTGAGCCTACTATTAAGATTAAAACTGGGACTAATGAGATAGCTACAATTTGTGATTTATGTGCAAGTGTTTCAACAATTCCAAAAAGTCTTTTTAATAAGTTAAATCTTGCCTCTTTTGAAATATCCAAGTTAAAATTGCATCTATAAGATTCTACCTGCGAACAAGTAGTAGGAATTAAAGAGAATACTTTAGTATACATTAAAGGCTGTCCTTCTCTTACTGATTTTGTTATTGTTGATATGCCTGAAGATGCTACTGCTCCTATCATATTAGAATGTCCGTTCTTAAGAACTATTAAGGCTTTTATTAATCTCCATGAAGGGAATGTGAATCTTCAATTGCCTTCGCTGGATCCTTTTGTTATTCATTTCCCAGGAAGAAGAAAGCCAAGCATGATGAGAAGGAGGCCATCACTTTGAAGGCCAACTATTTTGGAGTGGGTGTTCCACTCATCTGGCCTAAGTGAGCAACATCAATATCAAGCTATTTGAACATAAAATAGTGCTTCATGGGAGGCAACCCATGTGAAATAAAGGTCTGAGTAAAAAAATTAAGTTTTAGTTTAAGTTTCATGTTGAATAAAGAATGATAGAAAACTCCAGTTCGGGTGGAGAAGTTCGGTGGTACTAAAATCCTGTTTTATATATGCTGATGTTGGTCGTTAATTTAGATTGTCATTTATCTGTCAAAACATGGTGTTTCGCTAAGTTTCAGGTTAAGAAATAATTCTCGAAGAAAATTTTTTTTTGATAACTCCAGTAGGTTTAATGACCAACTATACGACAGGAATAAAAATTCCAGCCGTATAGTTCCGGTCGTATAGATACCTATGCCATCGTCAAATTTTCTTTCCCAAGTACAGAAGCTTTAACGACCAACTATACGGCAGGGATAAAAATCCCGTTCGTATAGTTCCGGCCGTATAGATATCGCCGCCAGGAAGAAACCCTAAGGAACCCTAAAATTTTGCCGTCAGACCAACTATACGGCGGGAATAGATGTTCCGGCCGTATAGTTCTGACTGTATAGTTCATGTGACCACAAAAATGCCACGGAAAGTTACCCCCAACACCAAAATTCAATCCTTTTTTCTCTCTTCTACCTCCAAACTCTCTCAAAACCTCAAGGGATCTTCATACCTACTCAATTTCGTTCGTTTCACTCGCACACAGGTGATCTACGGTATGTTTCTCCTCCGATCCTCCTATTACTTTTTGCAAATTCATCTCCGATCCGTTGTCATTATCAATCTAGGGTAAGACCTATTATGAACTAATTTCCATGTTTCTCTTGCCTAGATTATTATTTTGAGGAGATTCTTTCGTGTGCTATGATGAGGAATATGTTATGCCTATTATTGTTGGATCAAAAGTTTTATTTTTTGTCTTTCTTATTATTTTAGAAGATGAACACAAGGAGCCAAACACGTGCTCGTGCCGCTGCGAGTTCTTCCCAGGCTGCCGCTGCAGCTCAGAACCGCATGGGGATAAGGTTTAGGAATGAGCTCCAACGTGATCGCTTCAATAGGATCAAGAACCGAGAAGTGAAGACAACCAAGTGGGATTGTCCCGTTTTATTGAATCAACTCGGTATTTCTAATGACTTCAATTTACTTTGCAATAGAGTTGGCTTGCAAAACTTTGTATTCCAAGATGTGCCCACTTATTGCCGGTTAACTCTTGAATTTTTAAGTTCTTTGAAAAGCACCATTAAAACATAGCATGGAGAGGACACGATTTCTTTCCGACTTATGAACAACAATTATACATTATCACTTGATGAATGCTGCAATTGTTTTAGTTTACCAAAAAATGTTGTTAATGCCTTACGCGCATCTTATATCAACATGCACCCTTCCGAGATCATTATTACAATACAATGAGTTTCACTTCTAGAGTCAACAAGGGGAAGAATATTCAGCATCCTGCTATTCACTATTTGTTCTATGTTATTGCTAACACCTTGAAGGCACGAAATGAGTTTACAAGACTCAATGAGGAGTACATCTTAGTCCTTGCAAAAGCTACTTTCAACAATAACTTGTCACTCAACTTGGGTGCAATTCTTGTGTGCTACCTGGAGCACCAATCCTCCCAAAACCAAGGGCCAATCACATGTGGAGGCGTCATCATCGTGCTTGCCATTTCCTTGGGCATCGACCTAGGTGAGCTACAACCACTGCTAGGTGAGCGACGTGTTGCTTTCTCTACTTTAAAAGCTTGTGGAATGCTCACTAGGAGAGATGGTGTTTATTACTTGCATATTGCAGGAGCTGGGCGTCTCTACCCCGCTCCTTTGCCTAATGGTTTTTATCTATCGAGGAAGTACTCTTGCTATATGATGTGCAGGTTGAACAACACCAACCCAAGGAGGAGATTTCGGATGAGGACCAAGAAGAGGATCAAGAAGTTCCTTATCAAGAGGAGCAGCCACCAACCCGGTTTGCTACATATCAAGATTTCCAAGAACTTGGCGGAACCATGGAGGGGATGCATAATCTCGCCCTGAACCTCCGAGAAACCACTAGTAATTTATCAACTCAATTTGCAAACTGGAGTTACAACTTTTTCCTACCACCACAATGATTTGAAGGGCTTGCAAAAACCTAATCTTGGGGAAGTTTCCTCATTATATTTATTTGGCGTTCATTTGTTTTATTTTATTTTTAGGTTATGTTTTTTTTTTGAGTTTATAAGCACTCGTGTTGGTTTCCCCAACACTTTATCTTTAGTTATTTTATTTGTTTTCAAGATTTTCTTGCCGAGATTTGCTGCCAATTTTATATTATTTAAACCCCTCTCTTAAAAACAACAAAAAGATTTTTCCATTTAACTTTATTTTCCATTTTTATTTTCTGTTATCCTTATGGTTCTCACATATTTGCAGGAGAGTGATTGACTTCGAGTTTGCAAGAAACAAATCAAAAGGGAAGAGAGAAGTGGAACCAATCGTGAGAGGTATGCCTTATGACTCCCCACTTTTGAAGTTTGATAAACCCATGCTAGTTAGTAGTAAATGTTAAGATATTATATTGGTGGAGTGAGTCTTTATATTGGAGTAAAATTTTGTTTGCATGGATATTTAGTTGAGTATGTTTTTTTCCAGCTCTTGTAGTTAACCAAGTCTTGCCTAAAAATTTGCTAAACAATTGTAATAAGAAAAAGTCTCACAATTGAAGGCTTGGGTGTTGTAGTGTTTAGTCTTGAAAGCTTATTCCTAGAGACACTCAACACCATAGAAAATAATGATTGACTTGATAGCTCTCTTTGAAAGGATTTGTTCAATTGAATTAATGTTTAGCGGTTTTTGTGAGCATGCCAAAGTTTGACATGTAAATCATAAGAATGATATAGCTTTATGCGTGTCAAACTTCATGGTATGCCAACAACTCATCTAGCCTACGAACGATCTTCATGGAGGAAACTCCTAGATTTCGGCTATGAGTTGATTAAAAATATGTAGCAGCAATGCTATAATGGGTAAGATTCTTGGCATTCTCATGTAGCTATGTTCATGATGGAATCACTACTCTGGATGATATAAGTAATCATTATGCAAAAGGAACAAAAACCTTGGTAATGCCACGAGTGTCCATCATAGCCCGATAAACTAATTTTTTTGGGCATGCTCTCAATTACTTAAGAACTGAAATTCTTGAAGGACAATAAATAGAAAAGTAGTGCTTGAAAAGTCTTGAATTATTGATGTGGGAGAATTGAGATACTTTAGTGTATATGTTTTTCATGACAAACTCTCACACTCTCAATTTTACATGATTATACTTTATTGTTCAAAGGCAAGCCTATTAGTTGATTACATGATATGGAATAAAGTTTACTCATTTGAATCATCCATGCTAACAATAATATTGCTGCACTATAAGGATTCATTAAAATCCGTATGATATGCTTGCCATTACTCTATCTATGCTGAAGTCTTTCAAATTAATAAAGTGGAGGAAACATGAGACTACAAATCATGAGTAAGATCATCATCTCGTTATTTTATTTTAAATGATGAGTTCCTTTTTGATTTTGGTTTTCTTTCTCGAGGATGATCAATTTTAAGCTTGGGGAGGTGATGGATGTGAAATATAGCCATCCACATCCACATTTAAACTAGATATTATTCATATTTTTATGAAATATCTCTCTAAATCCTGCCACTAATGCCTAATGATCAAAGGGGTATGCAATCATGTCTTATTATTTTTCCCTGCGCAAATAATGACGTTTGATGATGGGAATCACAAAATTAAAGTCAAAGATACTAGATCTCCAAAAAGTCAAAGAAACCAGGAGCCGTGGAAAGGATGCAGAAGCTTTAACGACCAACTATACATCGGGAATAAAATTCCGGCCGTATAGTTCTGGCCGTATAGTTTCCACCGACACCGCTAGGTCAAACAGAACAACTTTTGTGAAGGGACCCCTATATAAATAAGCCTCAGGCAATGAGAAAACCATCTCGCTATGCCCCCGACGACACCCAGCCATCAGAAACCACAACACCGGAGGGATAGATCTAGATCTAATCTCTAAACCCTTCTCCTCCACCATAGCCATATTCCACCATTTGTAATAGTTGATCTCATCTCCAATTGGCGACATTGTAAGACTATTACTATCAATCTCATGATTTCCATTACAATATTTATGATTGTTTATTTCATCTCTATGTGTGAGTAATTATCCTTGGGTTAAGGGCTTCAGCCTAGCCATGTAGCTTGTGCATGTTATTTATCATAGATGGGATCATGTATTAGTTTGTATGACATGATTATTATTGTACCCTCTCTTGCCTCAATCTAAGGACTTATCAGGTAGCCAAGAACCCAAGGATTGATCCAGGTATAGGGAGTGTGAGTAATGACTAATCTGCAGGATGGGAACCCTGGTGACAGAAAGGGTAGTACGGCTGTATGTGAGGGATTTACTTGGGATTAAGGGTAACGTGACTATGCATATCATTAGTTATCTTTCTTCTATGGATGAGACTAGTAGGTTATTGCTATAAGCGGTTGCGGGGGCAATAGCAATTATGGATGCACTGCCCACATATAATTATCTTGCTCTAACAATTACATGCATACTTTATTATTATCTTTTATTCCCATCAGATTTTTTGCATAGCTATAGGTGAAACCGAAAGCCCCAGGCCCTTGATACGCCCAATTTGCATCACCATTCTTTATCATAATTTACCTCTATTCATTGATGTTTGTCTTATTATGAGGTATTACTTATGGCTTTTTCATCTGTTAATGCATGTTGGATGATTCTTGGAGGATGGACTGCCAGAGTCTGGATTCTGATGGAAAAGAAGGCGTTTTGGTGCAATTTCGCAAAGATCAGAAAAATACAAGGAAAATATGGAAACATATTATTTCTCCAGAAGAATGAGGGAGCCAGAAGGAGGGACGAAGATGGGCCTCAGGGGGCCCACACCCCCTAAGTGCGGGCCCACCTGACCCCGCGCCTAGGACAGGTGTTGCCCACCTGCCCGGTCTCCGACTCCGCCCCTTCACCTATATCTTCCCTACGAAACCCTAAGGCTCGGGGAGCGAACACAGATAGATTTTTGCCGCCTCTAGGGGGCGGAAAACATCAAGATAGAAAGATCTCTCCAGCAGACATATTTCTGCCAGAGAATTCCTTCCCGGAGAGGGGAGACCATCGCCATCAACACCGTCATCAAGCTAGGCTTCATCGGGATCATCATCATCATCATCCACACCATCATCTCCACCAGCACCATCATCACCACTCCGTCCCGCTGTAACAATTGTGTTGGATATTGCTTTAGTTCTTAGGGGAAACTTTCCCGGTGTTGATTACTATTGTAGTTGATGCTTATTAGTGGAACCATTAGATTATTGTTTATGTTCAGATTGTTATCCATTGTCATATCATATTTGACCTTGATCATATGATGTCTTGTGAGTAGTTCGTTTAGTTCTTGAGGACATGGGAGAAGTCATGTTGTTAGTAGTGAATTTGTGATGAGTTATTATTCAATGGTTTAGTATTTAAGTTGTGGTGCTATTCTTCTAGTGGTGTCATGTGAACGTTGACTACATGATACTTCACCATTTATGGGCGTAGGGAATGCATTGTGTATTTGGCTAATAATTGTGGGGTTGCCGGAGTGACAGAAACCTGAACCCCCGTTAGGTCACCTTTGCACAAGAGAGCGTAGGATCTTAGAGTTTAAGGCTGTGGTTATATTTATATCTTAATTACTTTCCTGTAGTTACGGATGTTTGCAGGAGGTTTAATCACAAGTATGTATTAGTCCAAGTAAGGTTGGTATGTTAGCACAGGTTCACCCACACAACACTTACAACACCAGAGAAGAGTACTCAGCTATTTGAAGCGAAATCACTTGACAGAATTCCCATGTGTCCTCGAGAAAGTTTGGTCCTTATAAGTATTTCCACTGGCTTGTCCTTTGCTAAGAAAGGATTGGGCCACTTGCTCCGTTTGTTTGTTACCTTTGTTACTTGCTCCTTGTTTTGTTTCCTTGTCACAAAACCACTAAAAATCCATTTGCTAAGTATTCACACGGATTTCCTGCTCCATACCACTTTTTAGCACCTTCTGCTCCTCGTTGGGATCGATACTCCTATTTATCAAAAGTACTACAATACACCCCCTATACTTGTGGGTCATCAAGTGTCACATCCCAAGATTTTCCAAATCTTGTTATGTGATAAATAAATGAATAAAATAAAACTTTATTGATTTTCAGGGTGAGAAGAAACTTTTGATTCCAATTGGAAACCTTCAAACCTATTTGATCAAACAAATCCTAAAGGGATTTAAAAAGATAAACAATTAATAAAGAAAATTTTAAATAAATAGAAAAACTATTTTTGGATCCTTTAATAAAAGATTTGGTTTCAAAAGAAAAGGATAGAATTATAAATAAGGATTATTTTATAGAGCCAAATTAAATCTTGGCCAAGCCTTTGAAATAGAATATTTCCATTTGAAAAAAATAGTAAAGGTTTATTTAAATAAAATAATGGGGATTTATTAATACATTCAGAACAAAAAAAAAGGGATCAGACCAAGCCCAACCCATCTAACCCAATAGCCCAGTCGCAGCCCAGTTCCCCCCTCTCTGCGAATCGTTTTCCACCGAAAAACCAACCCGCAGAGTCACTGAACGCTCGTCCCCACTCCCTCTTCCTCTCTCTCGCGGACAACGCGGCCCCACGCCACCTCAGCGTCGTCTTCACCGCGGCAATTCCTCCCGGCCGTTTTCTACCATTGAAGCCGCGATTGAATTCGCTTCAATGCCTCGCCTTAATCTCGCCGCGACCACACCCCCTTAAACGCCTCCCTCTTCTCCCCATTTCCCCTCTGTTTCCAGCTCCTCTCCGCCCCAGGGCTACTCTAATTGGTCGCTGCAACCACACCAACTCCGACAAGGTTCTGCTCGAATTCCGGCGAAGCCAGACAACCCCACTGCCCCTGGAGCACACGAGCGTGCTCGCCAGCACCAGGCGTACCTCCCAGTGGCGGTAGCTCGCTCGCGCACGCCCCAGGACGTCGCCCCCGACGACACCTGCACGCCACCACCTCCTTCTCCAACTCCGGCAGCATCTACTGGTGAGACCAGACCTCCTTTTCACCTCTCTGTGATGCACACATACTCGCCTCCCTCTTGCGAACCTAACAGTGCATTCTACTTGTCTTAGCGCGTCCTCTATCTTCACCCTCGACGACGACTGACCGCACCCGAAGCCAGGCATTCCTCCGGCGAGCAATTGTCCTCACCCCCGTGTGCCCCTGACCTCGTGGAGACCACGTCGAGAATCAGCGCAGCTCTGCGAACCCAGTGAGCATATCCGTCCTCTCCCTCGCTTCCTGTAGTCGTCGTAGCACCGCCAGCAGCGCGTCGCCGCCGCCAGCGACCGTTAAGCGCCGCTACTAGTTGGCAAGCGTGCTATGCGCCGTTAGATTTTGATCAGATGGTCACGATAGAACCTTAGCCGAAGGGGTAAGATTAATCCTGTGCCGCACGATACGCTTTAAATCCTATGGTCCACGTTGCTGATCCGAGCGAACCGGTACCGACTAGTAGAAACACGCCACATGGATTGGTTTTGATTTAAAACAAAATTCTGAATATAATTATATGCAAAATTGTAACTTGCATATCTTTTGATCCACACGTCCAAAATTTGCAAATCTTATATCAATGGATTCAGAAAAACAATCCCTAGCCAACCATGCACTTTGTTTAGTAAAAATCTGCTGGTAAAATGTTTGTTTTTGCGGAAACTTGTGTATGCTTGTTTAGGATATAAAATTTATTCCAAAATGATTTTAGGGTTGAAATCTTTGCAAAATGGTTTGTTGTGAACCTACTGACCCTAGGAACCAACTTATGGATTTAAAAATGTATTTTGTGAAGATTAGGATTGAATAATTGAATTAGCTCATTTCTAGTCAAATAAAAATATTGATTTTGTTATGGAAATGATTTTTGAGAAAAACCTTTGGAAAATGTTTTGATTTAAACCTACTGACCCTAAACACCAAGTTTTGTGAAATTAACAACTTATTTGTTGAACAATATAAAATTGTTGCTTGGCTAAAAACATTTTCCACCACATGAAATAATGGTTTGATTTAAAAATGGTTTATAGATAAAACCCTCTTTACAAATGGGTTTGACACTTTAGAAAATGACCACTTTGAGCCTTACAATGTATAGAGCCTAGTAGAAACCACCTTTGCAAATAAAACTATCTTTTGCATGCTTGCATGCATGACTTAGTTTCTATTATTTTATGTGTGATGAATTGTTTGAATATTGGTTGGAATGTTAGTTGACTCTATGTTTGCTTGATTGATTTGTAGTGAAGTTAGAAGAGTGTGATATTAGCAAGACCAAGAAGTGAACCAACATCCTCTACCAAAAAGGCAAGTGACACTATCATCCAAGTCCTACTATTTCCATTACACTTAGTGGATTTTGAAACATGCATGATAAGGACTACTATATTTTGCTATGCTAAATCCTATTAGGATACCCTTATACATTCCTTAGTGAAAACAATGTAGTTGTAATAAGCTTAGCCCTGCTATATATATTAAGATGAGATACATGTTGAGATTATGAGAAGGATTGAAAAGACTTGTGTTTTATATAATAAAACAAGTACTCAATGAACCACCTGGCTGGAAAAGGATACTCAAGTTTTGGACAAGGTGGCAACAAGAGGAACCATGTTTATATGGCAATCTCTTTTTGTTGTGCACTATAAGAAAACCACCCAGGGACTTAGAGATTGAACATGTTTCTAGTACAGTGGCTTCCGTGTACAGCCACATGCTAAATGGGCACTGGCTTAGTCAATTACATGGTGGAAGACCCATGCATTAGCCTCTTCAGGTTACTAGAATGAGGGAACTTGGAACCCTACATTGGTGCCTGAAGACAAGCTAGCATTGTGTATTGGGAGGACCCTATGGAAAGACTTCGTCACATTCTCAATCTGCCAGTACTCCATCTTGGTGAGTACTTATCCAGTGGCCACTGGTGGCATAAAGATGAGAATGTGTCATGTGGGTAAAGTGTACAACTTCTGCAGAAGATAAAAATCTAAGTACTTAGCCGTGTCCCCGGTTATGGACAATACTGAGCAACTAAGGCCTGAAGTTATGGGAAATCTCGACATTCCAATTTCTAAAAGAAAACTTCAAAGTAACAACAAGAGACTTGAAGCACTTGGTGGATTCCAAGGATTTCAGAAATATTTGACAAAAGATCAAAACTATTTTGAAAAGATAGGATAAAACTATAATGCTTTCTGCAAATGAGCCTAAACCCCACCTAGCCAAATATGCATGTAATGTTAGGATCCACTTATTTCTACATAGTAGTGAAACTTGCCAATACAATTCAAATGTATTGACCCTTGTGGCTGTAACTTGTAATGTTGCAGGTTGGTTTGGTGTTAGTGAAGTTTATTGATTAAGATTACAAGTCTACAACCAACATGTTTGCCTATGGCACTTTGAAGATGAAGGACCCCATGCTTATAGATATTCTGCTGCAAAGTAATGTAATAGCCAAATGAGCTATGTAAGATGTAATAAAATTATGTTATTCCTGGTTATAAAATTGTATTATGACCTTTGTTTCTTGATATTACATCTTAACTGTGGATGCTAGCTATTGATCCAGGGACTAGCATTGTAAACACATGGATCTCTACCTTATTAAAGGTTGGGAACTCTACAGATGGTATCAGAGCATTGTGTTGCCTGTAGGATTTGTAACCCTAGGATTGGACAAAACCCCTTAGAAAAATAGGAGTTGTATTTGTTCCAAAACTTATTTACAAACAATCTTGTAAACTCTTTCCTCAACCATTTTGTTTTTGATTCTACATCTCTTCTATTTCAACTTGATGGATAAAGCCTACCCCATGGCCAAAGACTTCACCATGTGCAAAGGACTCCATCAACTCTAATGACTTCAACATCTTCAACCTTGGATATCAACTCTAATGACTTCAACATCTTCAGCATTTTCACCAAGGACTTCAACCTTGGATATCACTAAGGACAAGTGAGAGAAGAAATCTTGCTCAAGATTTGGAGACTAAGGAAACACAAATTAGAAGGAACCATCATCACCTTTGAAGTTTTGTGATCAAGAGTTTTCCCAAGGAAACCGTGATCTCATGCAAAAGAGAATCAACCAAGAAGGATGGAAAGATCACAAATGAACCATATAGATGGACCACCATATTTTGTTTAAGTCAAACCCACCAACTTATGTGGTGTAACAAAAATATTTTTGGTTGCCTAAGAATATGGTTGGAAACTTGTGTTTGAAAGGAGTGTTTGTTTGTGATTGCTTGCACATTGTTTGTGTGAATTGTGAAGTGTGTGATTAGAATTATTTCCTTAGAGATATTTTGCCTATTCTAATCTCAACTCAACCCAAACAGATGACTACTCCAAGAGACTCCAACATCAAGGTTGATGACACCAACAACAACCAAGAGGACAACATGAGAGAACTTATAACAACCCAAAACCAGTTGAACCAAATGACAGCTCGATTCATAGCCAACACCAGTGGGGAAGATCCAACCTTGCAAAAGTTTTTGGAAACCCAAGCCCAAATGTTGCATAAGGTGACAGATCAAATGATCAACATGGAAGGCAACTCTTCCAAAGGAGTTTGCGATAACAAGGATGACAAAGATGTTATTCTAGAAGGAACCAAAGCTTGCAATATTTGTGGATACAAGGATCACACTTCCAAGGAGCGTGGAGATCAATGCCCCAACTGTGAAGAGAAACATCCAGTTGGCCAATGTCCCACCTCTCAAGCTACTTGCTACCTATGTGAAGGAAATAATCATGTCCCCATCCAATGCCCCATCTATTCCATAGTTGAACAAAGGAAACAAGGTGGAGTGCAACAACTGATTGCAAACTATCCAGAAGGAGCTAAGTCTACCAAGAAGGATGAGGACAAAGGAAAATCTCCACTTGTACCTCCATGCAATACAACCCAATTTAAAGGACCAAAGAAGAAGCATATGAATTATCCAAGGAGCAATAGAAGGTCAAAGAAACCAGTAGACATTCCTACCTATGAGATAACATATGAAGAACATGAACTGGAAGCACTCCTAGCTTTGGAGAAACCCAAGAAAAAGAAGGAAAAAAGCCATGTGCAATGTAATCATTGTAAAGAAATGGGACACTATTCTAGTGAATGTCCAGAGAATAATAAGTATAAGGAAATTGGCAAAGTATGGTGCAACAACTGCAAAGAGCTAGGCCATTATGTGGCAACCTGTCCACAAGAGATACGTGAAGAACTCAAACTTATCACATGTTACAACTGTGATAACCAAGGACATTATGCAAGCAACTGTCCAGAAAACATGAAGCATAAGATAAACAAGACTATGAAGGATCTCAGCCTTGTCACATGTTTCAAGTGTGGAAACAAAGGACACTATGCAGATGTTTGCCTAGAGAAGTTTCCCCAAGATCCCAAGCAAGCCAATATGTAATTTAGTTGGAAAATTTTTAAGGGTGGTAGTATCTTAGATGCTATGAACCAACTTGTAACCCTAGCCTTCCCAAATCTCGGGACGAGATTTATTTTAAGGTTGGTAGCCTGTCACATCCCAAGATTTTCCAAATCTTGTTATGTGATAAATAAATGAATAAAATAAAACTTTGTTGATTTTCAGGGTGAGAAGAAACTTTTGATTCCAATTGGAAACCTTCAAACCTATTTGATCAAAAAAATCCTAAAGGGATTTAAAAATATAAACAATTAATAAAGAAAATTTTAAATAAATAGAAAAACTATTTTTGGATCCTTTAATAAAAGATTTGGTTTCAAAAGAAAAGGATAGAATTATAAATAAGGTTTATTTTATAGAGCCAAATTAAATCTTGGCCAAGCCTTTGAAATAGAATATTTCCATTTGACAAAAATAGTAAAGGTTTATTTAAATAAAATAATGGGGATTTATTAATACCCAATTTTGTTAAAGTAAAGGCTTTTCCATTTTAATAAGACACTAAAACTTATTAATTTATTTTAAATAAGTTTTCCAAGTATTCTATATTCTCAAATAAAACCTACTGAAGTGTTTTTGGTTTTATTTTAGATTTCAAATGGAGTTTTAATAATCAAATCCTATTTGAATTAATAACTAAGGACTATTTTATTTAATTATTAAATAGATCCTAAAAGAATAAAAATATTATTTTATTTTGGGACTTGGAATTTGTTGTTAAACAGAACTAAACTCAAATACAAGGTGTGGTGGAAGTTTGATTGATTTGAATGTTTGAATTGTTTGATTGAAATTCAGAACAGGAAATCAATATGTAAAAGAAAAAGACATTCAGAACAAAAAAAGGGATCAGACCAAGCCCAACCCATCTAGCCCAACAGCCCAGTCGCAGCCCAGTTCCCCCCTCTCTGCGAATCGTTTTCCACCGAAAAACCAACCCGCAGAGTCACTGAACTCTCGGCCCCACTCCCTCTTCCTCTCTCTCGGGGAAAACGCGGCCCCACGCCACCTCAGCGTCGTCTTCACCGCGGCAATTCCTCCCGGCCGTTTTCTGCCATTGATGCCGCGATTGAACTCGCCTTAATCTTGCCGCGACCACACCCCCTTAAACGCCTCCCTCTTCTCCCCATTTCCCCTCTGTTTCCAGCTCCTCTCCGCCCCAGGGCCACTCTAATTGGTCGCTGCAACCACACCAACTCCGACAAGGTTCTGCTCGAATTCAGGCGAAGACAGACAACCCCACTGCCCTGGAGCACACGAGCGTGCTCGCCAGCACCAGGCGTACCTCCCAGTGGCGGTAGCTCGCTCGCGCATGCCCCAGGACGTCGCCCCAACGACACCTGCACGCCACCACCTCCTTCTCCAACTCCGGCAACATCTACTGGTGAGACCAGACCTCCTTTTCACCTCTCTATGATGCACACATACTCACCTCCCTCTTGCGAACCTAACAGTGCATTCTACTTGTCTTAGCGCGTCCTCTATCTTCACCCTCGACGACGACTGACCGCACCCGACGCCAGGCATTCCTCCAGCGAGCAATTGTCCTCACCCTCGTGTGCCCCTGACCTCGTGGAGACCACGTCGAGAATCAGCGCAGCCCTGCGAACCCGGTGAGCATTTCCGTCCTCTCCCTCGCTTCCTGTAGTCGCCGTAGCACCGCCAGCAGCGCGTCGCCGCCGCCAGCCACCGTTAAGCGCCGCCACTAGTTGGCAAGCGTGCTATGCGCCGTTAGATTTTGATCAGATGGTCACGATAGAACCTTAGCCGAAGGGGTAAGATCAATCCTGTGCCGCATGATACGCTTTATATCCTACGGTCCACGTTGCTGATCCGAGCGAACCGGTACCGACCAGTAGAAACACGCCACGTGGATTGGTTTTGATTTAAAACAAAATTCTGAATCTGAATTATATGCAAACTTGTAACTTGCATAACTTTTGATCCACACGTCCAAAATTTGCAAATTTTATATCAATGGATTCAGAAAAACAAGCCCTAGCCAACCATTCACTTTGTTTAGTAAAAAGCTGCTGGTAAAATGTTTGTTTTTGCAGAAACTTGTGTATGCTTGTTTAGGATATAAAATTTATTCCAAAATGATTTTAGGGTTGAAATCTTTGCAAAATGGTTTGTTGTGAACCTACTGACCCTAGGAACCAACTTATGGATTTAAAAATGTATTTTGTGAAGATTAGGATTGAATAATTGAATTAGCTCATTTCTAGTCAAATAAAAATATTGATTTTGTTATGGAAATGATTTTTGAGAAAAACCTTTGGAAAATGTTTTGATTTAAACCTACTGACCCTAAACACCAAGTTTTGTGAAATTAAAAACTTATTTGTTGAACAATATAAAATTGTTGCTTTGCTAAAAACATTTTCCACCACATGAAATAATGGTTTGATTTAAAAATGGTTTATAGATAAAACCCTCTTTACAAATGGGTTTGACACTTTAGAAAATGACCACTTTGAGCCTTACAATGTATAGAGCCTAGTAGAAACCACCTTTGCAAATAAAACTATCTTTTGCATGCTTGCATGCATGACTTAGTTTCTATTATTTTATGTGTGATGAATTGTTTGAATATTGGTTGGAATGTTAGTTGACTCTATGTTTGCTTGATTGATTTGTAGTGAAGTTAGAAGAGTGTGATATTAGCAAGACCAAGAAGTGAACCAACATCCTCTACCAAAAAGGCAAGTGACACTATCATCCAAGTCCTACTATTTCCATTACACTTAGTGGATTTTGAAACATGCATGATAAGGACTACTATATTTTGCTATGCTGAATCCTATTAGGATACCCTTATACATTCCTTAGTGAAAACAATGTAGTTGTAATAAGATTAGCCCTGCTATATATATTAAGATGAGATACATGTTGAGTTATGAGAAGGATTGAAAAGACTTGTGTTTTATATAATAAAACAAGTACTCAATGAACCACCTGGGTGGAAACGGATACTCAAGTTTTGGACAAGGTGGCAACAAGAGGAACCATGTTTATATGGCAATCTCTTTTTGTTGTGCACTAGAAGAAAACCACCCAGGGACTTAGAGATTGAACATGTTTCTCGTACAGTGGCTTCCGTGTACAGCCACATGCTAAATGGGCACTGGCTTAGTCAACTACATGGTGGAAGACCCATGCATTAGCCTCTTCAGTTTACTAGAATGAGGGAACTTGGAACCCTACATTGGTGCCTGAAGACAAGCTAGCATTGTGTATTGGGAGGACCCTATGGAAAGACTTCGTCACATTCTCAATCTGCCAGTACTCCATCTTGGTGAGTACTTATCCAGCGGCCACTGGTGGCATCAAGATGAGAATGTGTCATGTGGGTAAAGTGTACAACTTCTGCAGAAGATAAAAATCTAAGTACTTAGCCGTGTCCCCGGTTATGGACAATACTGAGCAACTAAGGCCTGAAGTTATGGGAAATCTCGACATTCCAATTTCTAAAAGAAAACTTGAAAGTAACAACAAGAGACTTGAAGCACTTGGTGGATTCCAAGGAGTTCAGAAAGATTTGACAAAAGATCAAAACTATTTTGAAAAGATAGGATAAAACTATAATGCTTTTTGCAAATGAGCCTAAACCCCACCTAGCCAAATATGCATGTAATGTTAGGATCCAGTTATTTCTACATAGTAGTGAAACTTGCCAATACAATTCAAATGTATTGACCCTTGTGGCTGTAACTTGTAATGTTGCAGGTTGGTTTGGTGTTAGTGAAGTTTATTGATTAGGATTACAAGTCTACAACCAACATGTTTGCCTGTGGAACTTTGAAGATGAAGGACCCCATGCTTATAGATATTCTGCTAGAAAGTAATGTAATAGCCAAATGAGCTATGTAAGATGTAATAAAATTATGTTATTCCTGGTTATAAAATTGTATTATGACCTTTGTTTCTAGATATTACATCTTAACTGTGGATGCTAGCTATTGATCCAGGGACTAGCATTGTAAACACAGGGATCTCTACCTTATTAAAGGTTGGGAACTCTACATCAAGACTATTTTCTGGTGTTGTTGCCGGGGAGTGAAGCGCTATTGAAGAGTGGAACTGGTAAGGGAAACTTTTACTGTGAGTATTGCTTTTGTTACTGCTTGTTACTTTGTTTCCAATATGGATAACCCACTTGGTTTTATGTTTGGGAAAACTACTACCACTGCTAGGGTAGTAGATGAACCACCACCTGTTGAGATAGATCCTTTTAAGATACCTACAATTATTGTTAATCGTGTTATGGATAATTATTATTTTGGGGATGGAACTGTCCATCCTGGTGATCACTTGCTTTTTATCCATGAATTATGCGGGTTGTTTAAGTGTGCAGGTATCACAACTGAACATGTGAAGAAGAAGTTACTCTCCATATCTTTGAAAGGGAGAGCTGAAGAATGGTATAAGCTGCTGAAGAATGGACAATCCATGCAATGGGAGGAGATGTCACCTCTCTTTTACTCTAAATTTTATCCTCCTAGTCAGATTCATAAGGATAGAAATCTTATATATAACTTTTGGCCTCTTGATGGAGAGAGTACATCTCAAGCTTGGGGGAGATTGAAGTTACTAATGCTTAAATGTCCTATTCATGAACTCCCTAACAATATTATTCTCAATAACTTTTATGCTAGGCTTCCTCTTCATGATAAAGATTTACTAGATGCTTCTTGTGCTGGATCATTCACACATATGAAGGAAGAAGCTAAATGGGATCTCTTATACCGTATTCAAGATAACGCTGAAGCTTGGGAGAATGACAAAGGAAGGAAGTCAGGTATAAACTATGATTATGAATGCATTAAATCTTTTATGGGAACTGATAACTTCCATGATATTAGTAATGAGGTTGGTCTTGATACCCAAGTGCTTGCAAAATGTTTTAAGTCCTTTGCCTCTTATATTGAGATTCCCAAGAAAGAGTGGGACAAATACCATGCTCCTTATAAAGACATTGTTACCCATGTTCCTGTCAGCGTAGAGGTTTGTACTGTTGATCCTATTTTTCCTGAACCTTATGTTGAGAAAACTCGTTTTCCTTCCAAGGTAAGGGAGCATTATATTATGGCTAATGTAGTTAGCAAAAGCGCAAAGAAAACTGTAGGGTCCGATGAGCTTATTGATATTGAACCTGTGGTAGCTATTGTGAAAGATCTTGTCACTAGAAATGTAGAGGATGAGCATATTGTCTTCTGTGAAGACGCTACTAATATTTTTTCTCATCCTAATAAAGTTAGAAAAGCTAGTGTTCTTGTGCTTTCTATTAGAATTGGTGATCATTGCTACTATGGTTTATGTGATATTGGTGCTAGTTCTAGTGCTATTCCTTATGAGCTATATAGGGAAATTATGCATGAGATTGGTCCTTATGATCTTGAGGACATTGATGTGGTTATTCACCTTGCTAATAGAGAGCAAGTTTGCCCCATTGATATTGTAAGAGATGTGGAGGTCCTTTGTGGTAAGATTAAATATCCTGCTGATTTTCTAGCACTTGGTAAAGAAGCTAGTAAAACCTATCCTATTATCTTTGGATGACCCTTCCTTAATACTTGTGGGGCTATCATCGATTGTAGAAAGGAAAAAAGTTTTGACTAAGTTCGCTGGAGAATCTTATGAGTTTAATTTTCCCAAATTTTCCAAAACTCCTTATGAAAATGAACTACCTGATGAAGATTTTAGGGTTGAACAACTACCTTCTATTTCTCTTGCTCCTAACAATGCTTTGCAGCAGTTCATGGAAGACCATGAAAGTGATGTCTTCATGAAGGAAAGAAATGAGATTGACGAAGTTTTCCTTCATCAGCTGGAATAGCTTAAGCATAATCTACCTGTGGAAGATTTGGGTACCACACTACCACCTAAAGGGGATCCTGTTTTCGAATTAAAACCTTTACCTGATGATCTTAAATATGCTTATCTTGATGATAAGAAAATATATCCTGTTATTATTAGTTCTAAACTTTCAGGGAAGGAAGAAGAAAGGTTATTGGAAGTATTGAAGAAACACCGAGGAGCTATGGGTTATACTCTTGATGATTTAAAGGGAATTTCTCCTACTATATATCAGCATGCTATTAATATTGAGCCTGATGCAAAACCAATTGTTGAGCACCAATGCCGTCTAAATCCTAAGATGAAGGATGTGGTAAGAAATGAGGTATTAAAACTCCTTGATGCTGGTATTATTTACCATATTGCTGACAATCAATGGGTTAGTCATGTTCATTGAGTTCCCAAGAAATGTGGATTAACTGTTGTGCCTAATGAAGATAATGAGCTTATACCCCCAAAGGGTAGTGGTTGGGTATAGAATGTGCATTGATTTTAGAAAGATCAATAAAGTTACTAAGAAAGATCATTATCCTTTGCCCTTTATTGATCAAATGCTTGAAAGGTTGTCAAAAAAGACTCACATTTGCTTTCTTGATGGTTATTCTGGGTTTTCTCATTTTTCCGTGAAAGCACAAGATAAGGAGAAAACTACTTTCACTTGTCCTTATGGTACTTATGCTTATAGGCATATGCCTTTTGGTTTATGTAATGCTCCTGCTACCTTTCAGAGATGTATGTCTGCTATCTTTCATGGTTTTTGTGAAAAAATTGTGAAAGTTTTCATGGAAGATTTCTCCGTCTATGGAACTTCTTTTGATAATTGTTTGCACAACCTTGATAAAGTTTTGCAGAGATGTGAAGAAACCAACCTTGGTATTAATTGGGAGAAATGACATTTCATGGTTAATGAAGGGATTGTTCTTGGAAACAAGATCTCTGATAGAGGCATTGAAGTTGACAGAGCCAAAATTGAAGCAATTGAGAAGATGCCTTGTCCTAGGGATATCAAAGGTATTCGTAGTATCCTTGGTCATGCTGGTTTCTATAGGAGGTTTATTAAAGATTTCTCCAAAATTTCAAAGCCCCTTACTAATCTTCTTCAAAATGATGTACCTTTTGTTTTTGATGATGATTGTAAGGAAGCTTTTGAAACTTTGAAGAAAGCTTTGACAACTGCTCCTATTGTCCAACCACCTGATTGGAGTTTACCTTTTGAAATCATGTGTGATGCTAGTGACTTTAATGTGGGTGTTGTCCTTGGAAAACGTGTTGACAAGAAGTTGAATGTTATTCATTATGTGCTAGCAAAACCCTGGATGTTGCTCAAAAGAATTATGCTACTACTGAAAAAGAGTTCTTAGCTGTAATCTTTGCTTGTGATAAGATTAGACCTTATATTGTTGATTCTATGGTTACTATTCATACTGATCATGCAGCTATTAAGTACCTTATGACAAAGAAGGACTCTAATCCTAGGCTTATAAGGTGGGTGTTGCTTTTGCAAGAGTTTAATCTGCATATTGTGGATAGGAAAGGTGCTGATAATCATGTTGCCGATAATTTGTCTCGTTTGGAAAACATTTCTTTTGACCCATTGCCTGTTAATGATAGTTTTCCAAATGAGCAGTTAGCTGCAATAAGGGTAAGTCCGCATGAGAGTCCTTGGTATGCTGATTATGCTAACTTTATTGTTTCCAAGTATTTGCCTCCAACCTTTACAGCTCAGCAAAGAAGGAAATTCTTTTATGATCTAAGGCATTACTTTTGGGATGACCCACACTTATATAAAGAAGGAGTAGATGGCATTATGAAAATATGTGTTCCAGAATTTGAACAACAAGAGATATTGAGAAAAATTCATGGCAATGCTTATGGAGGACATCATGCTGGGGATGGGACTGCACAAAAGGTTTTACAATATGTATTTTATTGTCCTACCCTTTTTAAAGATGCAAGGAAGTTTGTCTTATCATGTGATGAATGCCAACGAGTAGGTAACATCTCTAGACGGAATGAAATGCCTATGAATTATTCTCTTGTTATTGAATCTCTTGATTATTGGGGATTTGACTTTATGGGGCCTTTTCCTCCTTCAAAGGGGTATACTCATATTCTTGTTGCTGTTGACTATGTTACAAAGTGGGTGGAAGCCATACCTACAAACAGTGCTGATGGTAAGACCTCCTTGAAAATGCTTAAAGATATCATTTTTCCTAGGTTTGGTGTGCCTAGATATCTCATGACTGATGGAGGCTCTCATTTTATTCACGGGGTTTTTAGAAAAACTCTCACTAAGTATGATGTAAACCACAGAATTGCTTTAGCTTATCACCCCCAAACTAGTGGGCAAGTAGAACTTTCCAATAGGGAAATTAAATCTATCTTGCAGAAGACTGTCAATAGATCTAGGAAAAATTGGGCTAAAAAGTTGAATGACGCTTTGTGGGCTTATAGAACTACTTATAAAAATCCTATGGGGATGTCTCCTTGCAAAATGGTCTATGGGAAAGCTTGTCACTTGCCTTTAGAATTAGAACACAAAGCGTATTGGGCAGGTGAAAGAGTTGAATAGAGATTTTAGACTTGCTGGTGAAAAAAGACTGCTCGATTTAAGTAATCTAGATTAGTGGAGATGTGAAGCTTACGAAAATGCTAGGCTCTTTAAGGAAAAAGTAAAAAAAGATGGCATGATAGGAGAATTCTCAAAAGGGAGTTCCATGTTGGTGAGAAAGTTCTTTTGTATAGGTCTCGTCTCAGTTTTTTGCAGGGAAAATACTCTCCAAATGGGAAGGACCTTTTGTTATCAAGGAAGTGTACCGTTCAGGTGCCATCAAAATTTCTTCTCTGAAGGATGACACAAGATAGGTGGTTAATGGTCAAAGACTAAAACATTATATTTATGGAGATTCTTACAATGAAGATGTGGATGTTATTTAAATGGTGACTCCAGAAGAATTTATCAGAAACCAAACACCAGAAACTGCAGAGTTCGTCCTTGAATAGGTAAAAGTGGTGAAAACATAAGGTTCGTGAAACTCCAATTTTTTTTTATATTTTTGATGTTTTTAATACATAAGGAAAGTTACGAGATGAAACTGAAGAGGAAACGGAGCCTAGAGTGGACAAACCCACCCCAGGTGCAGGCCCATCCTGGCCACGCCTAAGCGGGGTGTTCCCCCCTCGAACTCCGTCTCCGCCCCGTTTCCGTGTCAAAACCTTCCTTATGCATTGAAACTTTGTAATATATAACCCCCGGGTTCCCCGAGGTTCTTGCACCGTGTTCTCGTAGTGTTTTCGTTTCTATATATTTCTGTCAGGAAAATTCTCACATTTGGAGCCTCAATGTCTTACTCTGGATCACCCACGGAGGTTTCCTCTGCGGACGTCCTCAACCCGTACATGTATGAGTTGAGGATTCATCCCAAAGAGTTGATCCTCAAGGCGGGGAATGTACAGATGAAAGAAGTTCAAGGCCCTAAAGGAGAAGGCAGTCTGGAAGACAGGATGGAAGCATTGGAACAAGAAGTTTTGAGGTACAAGAATATGGCAGAATGCAAAGTGGATGTTATTCACAAGATAAGTTCAGAACTCATCACCAAGCACGAGGGAGAAGTAGCTGAGCTTCAAGAAGATATCTTTTCACTCCGTCAGACCACCAACCAATTGCAAGCACAACTCTATGACATACAGAACCAAAACTGTGAGTATGAGGCTAGATTTGATCGCATAAGCTCTGCTACTAGTTTCAGGATTGCGGAGACAAGGAAATCCTTTTTGGATGGGGAACCATTGCCTTGCAAGTTTTATGATGACAAGAGAACACCACCACCGAGGGAGTAATTTGTCATCCCCTTGGCTTGTTCCAAGCTTGGAGGAGTGTCGCGGTATCACCACCATTATCTTTTATCTTTTACCTTTTTAGTGGATTCATATCTGTGGTAGAGGGGTTATCTTATAGTTTGGTTTGCATGTGGAAGTATCTCTCCTTTAGTTAATTATCTATGTATCCCTTGGTGTGAGTGCCTTTATTGGAATATTAATGAGAAGTCTCATCTTTTACTTTTTGCACTTCTTATTTTTAGTTTGCAATCTCTATTATATGATGGAACTTGTTGATCAGTATTGGCACCACTTTGGGATCATCAAGTGGATCTAAATTGGTTTTGGCAAACCGAGTTCTGGTCAGTAGCATTACTATGAAGAGAAAAAGAAAAAAAGCTTACAAGTATTTTGTATCATTTGTTTTCTTTCTTTTTGGCTCATAAGCTTAGTATTCTTTATTTAATATTCTTTTGTGTCTTCAAGGAAGATTGCATGTTTGGATTTATTACTTGTATGTTTGCTTGTTTCTTTCAACTCTCTTGCTTGCTCCCCAGCCTTGCTAGCCAAAAACCTGTTTTGAGAAGGCATACTTCTCATGTTTCCAAAATCCTTCAAACCAAAACTTTTGCCATTTGTGTCCACCATATCTACCTAGTAGCTTTTGCTAGTCCAAGAAAATTATCAAGCTTCATCTACCTTTCAAATTAAAAAGTATTTTTTTATGTGAAAACTAGTTAGTAAAGCTCTCACGAACTTGATGGCACACCTTATTTACTTGCCCCTAATAGACTTGAACCATTGTGAACATCAAAGTTGTATATGCTTGCATCTATATGTTGGAAATGGCAAAACCGTGCTGTCACGGGGAACGTTTTCAACATTGCACTTGTACTCCGTACACAGTTGATATCGTGCGCTTCTTGTCTATGGATGTCAACAGTGTGAAATAAAGAGGGAACTTGTAAGTCCATGGAGTTTGTATTCTGTGTTAGAGAAACGCCTGGGCTGCTAGCCTAAGCCATGCTTAATCATGGTGGAAACTTGCAGCATCACCATAGTGAGTCATCTATGAAGCATCCTCAATAAAAAGCTATGCACGTAGTAAATAAAAAGATCGCTGAGATGCTCATTGTCTGCTTGCCTTATCATTTTGGTTATGGAAAGCTCCTGTACTATGTGCAAGGGGTACCCCGTTGGCGGTTCTCAATGATATGCAAATACTTACAATGAAAATAACTTACCTGTGACCATAGTTGAGTAGAATGAGGAGTGGCCCTCATATTCAGGGTACATGAAATTGCCAACTTATATTTCATCAAGCATATACTCCATATTTGTTCACCTCAACCTTAATCATCTAAAGATGCTTATGATAGGGGCAATGAGGGCTCAAAGCTAGTAAGTACCATAATTGTAACATCCCTAAATTCATATTCCAAAATTCATTCATATCATCTAAGCATTCCTCATCATTTAAGGTTCTTCTCAAAAACAGAAGTTGTTCTATGATTTCATGTGAGTAAATTTCACTCACTAGGCCATCACCCTTTGATACTTAAATGTTTAGAAACTTGTTTGCTTGCCCCACTATTGGAAAGATTAGGTGTAAAGGTTTAACCAAAATTTTCAAATTAGAAATAATTTCAAAACCTCTATTTCAAACATTTGCAAAATAGTGCAAAATCTCTGTTTGTTTGAAATCCAAGTCTGATCAAGCCTTTGCAAGGTAACCCCATGAGCTTGACTTATTTCTGAGACCAATTCACCCCTGCAAAACCTCAGAAAGATTTGAATTCAAATTGATTTTGAAACTATTTGAAAACCTAATCAGAAAATCGAATTAGAAAAGAAAAAGAATTAAACAAAGGAAAAGGGTCGAGCGCCAGATATCTGGCCCAGCAGAGGATCGAGCCCAACTAGCCCACCCGGGGATTTCTTTTTCTTCTCTCACGCTGCTCAGCCACCGGCTGACATTTGACCCCACCCTCATTTCGCACACATCGCTGACGAGCGGGCCCTATCCACGCTGTCATCGTCTTCCCCAAACCACGCCCGTGACCACGTCGCAGCTGCAGTGACTGCCGGTAATGGCGCGGCTTAATTGGGCATTTAAACACGGGCGTTTCCTGTCGAGGCACCGGCTATAAGATCCCCACCTCCCCACGATCATTTTCCCCCAGTCAATTCCACACTCACACCACCAGGCTGCCCACAACTCGCTCGAGACCGCCGCAGACAGAGCCAACTCCGGCGATCGATTCAGGTGAGCCCCGTGCGCCCCTTCCCCTCTGGATTGTTCGAGACACTTCGTAATCCTCTTGCGCACCTCCTAACCACAACAGAGCATCCTGTACTGCCCCAGGTCGCCGTGTTCGCTTGACGCCGTAAGCACCCAACGACCACCCCAACTCCGGCGTCCAATCTCAGTAAGTCCCGTGCACCCCTTGCTTTCTTATTCACCCGAGCGTGTTCGTAATTGTCCTGCGCATCTCCTAAGCCCGCTGGTTCATGTTAGGGCGACGCAGAACCTCGGCAACGACTCCGACAACATCCACCCGACGCCAGACGCAACTCCGACGAGATCTAGAGCCCATCTCCGAGCGCCCCTCCGCAAGCCGACCACGCCGAGCTTGAGATCCTCCGCGAACTGGTAAGCCCTTCTCCTTGCGGACAATCTAGAACGCCGCGCGCCAGAATCGACGCGCCGCTGGTCAATGCCGCCAGCGCCGCCCGTTCGTGGCTTGATGGTTTGGTCCGTTGGATCTGCATCGTAGGGCTAGGATAGATCTAGGCCGAAGAGGTACGCGCGCGTCTGGATCGTTAGATCTAAGTTAGATCCTACGGCCTGCGACTGCCGATCCGCGCGAAGCGGTACGCACCAGTAAGGTTGCGACGCGTGGCTAGGATGAATTCAAAAACAGAAATTTAAATCAGATTTTGATCCAAACTTTAAACAGCTATAACTTTTGAATGCCACGTTAGAATTTTACAAACTTTATACCGTTGGATTCAGTGAAACAAGACCTTTCTGAATATCCAATTTTTTTAACAAATAGTAACAGTTAAAATGACTTTATTTATGGAAACATGTTTAAGGCTATTTTGAGTATAGTTTTTATATAGTAATTTATTTTGGTGTCAAATTAAGTTTAGTTGGCAAACTTGTGATTGGTTAAGTTTCTGTAAACATGTGCATGCTTGGTAGAAATTTTCAAAATCACCACTTGGTAAATTCTTGCATACATGCATTCATATTATTTTTTATTGTATATAATTGTGTGTAATTGTATGCTATAATTTTTGTGTAGATTTTGCTAGTGATTGTGATTGTGAACAGTGCAGCTCTCCCCACTACCAAGGCAAGTGATATTTTCATGAATATTTCTAACCTATGTTTTGTATTAGCATTAGATATTTTTCTTGCATGCTATTTTGTCTAATGCTAAAATTGGGAAATCCTATGTAGTTTAGAATAGTAGAATTGCTAAGGAATTTTCCCTATGATAAATTTCCATGCCTTGCTTAGCCTAGCTATATAGCAAACAAGGGTTGGTGAAAATCTACACTTACCATGATGAAAATATTTCTAAGTCATGAGACTTATACTTTCCTAATAAAACCACTAAGTCAAATGAACCTCCTGGGTGGAATGGAAAGAATGGGTTATGTTGAGTGGTTACACAAGGCCATGGACTTGGGTTGTGTATCTCACTTGTGGTAAGCCACCCAGGCACAAAGGGATTTGGAGGCCAAGTGTTGAGAAAGCTTACAGTGCAACCACTTGGCAATATGGGCTCTGCCTTGATCATATAGGTTGCTAGAACTTAGTCATTTGGACAGTTGGTGGTAGATGGGATGATAGGTTGGAGCGCGTCCATTTGACTAAGGAAAGGCTTCTGAAAGGTCCTGTCTTGGGAAACCAAGTCTGGTGGGGAAAGTGTACAACCTCTGCAGATCGAAAAACCTAAGTACTTAGCCTAGTCCAAGGCAATGGACACTTTTGAGCATCAAGACATGGAAGCTACAAGAATCTCATCACTCCAACTTCTAAGTAAAATTTATGGGTGAACAAGGGTGAAGGACCCCAATGTCTATTGGTGGTTCCTTGGGAATGTTTTGACAAAGAAAAACTTAGTGATTTCAACTAATAGGTAAAACCTATTTTCAAGCAAAGCAAGCCAAGCTACACTTAGCCAAAATGCATATAGTAATATAGTCAACTAAAAATACACTAAGGTATCACTTGCCAATACTATTCCAAAGTATTGACCCTCTGTGGCTGTAACTTGTGATGTTGCAGGTTACTCCGATGATGAATAGGAGTCATGAGTCTACACTCAACATGCTTGCCTGTGGCACATGAAGATGAAGACTTATGTTTATTTACTTATTCCATAAACTCTTGTATTAGGCCTTTTGGCCCTGAGTTGTAAATGACTATGTTTTATCTCTGGAATGAATGTAATAAACGACCTTTGTATCTGTGTACTTCATCTTAAACTGTGGATGCTAGCATTGATCCAGGGACTAGCATTGCAATCACAGGGATCCTTTCCTTTATAAAGGAGGGATCTAACAGATGGTATCACAGCACTGTGTTGCCTGTAGGATTATGACCCTAGATTGAAAACCACTAAGGAAAAAATTTCAACTACTTCTACACTTGTCTATTCTTCTCGTAAAACTTTTCTAATCTTTTCATTCTCAAATCCATTTGTAGATGAACTCCATCAACGAAGCCGTGAAGAAAGGACCACTCATGAACATGACCTTGGAGTGTGAAACTGAGTTTCCCAATATACTCAAGGACCTCATGGTGGCAATGGAAGCACATGGTGCAGCTGTGTACAAGGGCTTTCCAGTGATGGATGAAGGAGTGGAGTATTGGTGGGTGCAACTTCACTTGTACAAAAACAAGGAAGACAACCACAAAGAAAGGGGATTCTGCATGTACACCAACACTAAAATGCACACCACATTCTTTGAGTCAGCCAGAGATGCAGCTTGGAGGACTATCAAAGAACTAAGTGCTAGAATCAAGTGCAGAATGCTCAACCTCCAAAAAGACTTAGAGAAAGAGAAGGAACTTACCCAAGAGTTGGAAGCCACCAACCAAGAGTTAAGGGGGGATATAATAGACTTAGTGATGGAATCATGTGAACAAGATAGGTGGATTGCCTCTAGGAACATTGTGATAGCCACCAGATCCAGTGAGATAGGCCTATAAGCACACTTTGTTAGTGGACCACCATCTATCACCTTATTTTCCAAAAAGATACCTTAAATAAGTTGGACCTTGTTGATGTAATGGATTTATGTATGCATGACTTGTGTGATATTTGTGTTCCATGGTTATGTATGAGATGGTTGTCTTGTATTTATCTTAAATTGTGTTGTTCTAACTTTTCAATCTTATAAATAGATGCCTATTACCATCAGCACCATCGAGGAGCTCCAGGTTACCCGTTTCGGACCCCGTATCATTGAGCTTACCACTTTGCTCGATCTCTCTCTTCCCACCATCACGGTGTACCCACTCACCAAGTTCGAGAGGAAGGACCTCTGGGGCTTCAAGGTGAACCAGCCAGGACGCCAGACTGAGCCTACTACAGAGGCCATCTTCTTCAAGCTGATGCACGACGACAGGGAGAGAGTCATGGAGGTAGTCATGCAGGACCTGATAGGACGTTTGTTAGGCCATCACTCCCGACAGGTTAGGGGCACCCACTTCCACGTCTTTGGAAGGCGTGATGTTGATGGAGAGTCCATCGACTTTGAGGACGACTCGAGGGACACGGAAGAGCCGATACGTCTCTATCTCCAGGACTTAGAGACTCTCCTCAGGCACGTGGACACAGATAGGACGAACGTCATGCTTGGCAATGACGAACTTCAGGTGCAGCTACGCGAGAAAGACAAGCTTTTCGCACAGCAGGATGAGATGATCAAGGATATGGAGACAAAGTTCGAGGCCCAGGATCGCAAGTTCAAGAGTCAAGAGAAACGCATCCAGGATAGGAACAAGAAGATCCGGGACATGACCGAGGAACTGAAGTCCAAGGATTTCGAGCTTGAGCAGCAGCAGATGGTTATAGAGAGGCTTCGCTCCCAGAAGAGGGCTCTCAAGGCCAAAGTCGATTCCTTGACCACTACGATTGAGGAGAACAAGACCGCGATGGAGAACGCAAGTCTTACCTTCGTCGAGGAGGAGATTGATGCTGATGAGTAGACTTGAGTACTCGTTTATCTTTCATATTCATACTTGTTATTGTGAACTTATTATTGGACCATCCGACATGTGGATGGCTTGCCACTTGTGTGTTTTACTTCATGAGCTTATTATGTGGTTGTTGAACCTTTATTCTTATGTTGCTTGTTATGTGTTTGCTTATGATGTATTGTGCATAAAACACCTATGGGTATCTCATTCTTATCTATTTGAACAAACCACAGATGCCTCCCCGTCGCGCAAACCCCAACCCAACAACATCACCCCGGAAATGCAACAAATGATGAATGTGCAAACACAGCTTATGCAAATGATGACAAAATTCATCCAAAACCAGAATAACAACAACAACAACCCCAACAACAACAACAACAACAACAACAACAACAACAACAACAACAACAACCCTCCGGGTTTTGATATGCTCACCAGATTTCTGCGTCTGAGGCCAGCAAAGTTTTCGGGAACAACCGATCCCATGGTAGCCAATGATTGGCTACGTTCTGTGAACAAGGACTTAGTGACCGTGGGTTGCACGGATGCTGAAAAAGTCAGGTTCGCAGCACATCTGCTGGAAGGACCAGCTGCCACATGGTGGGATAACTTTCAAATCACCACTCCTATTGATGAGGTGACTTGGGCTATCTTTGAAGATGGCTTTCGCACTGCACATATCTCATCAGGAATGATGAGTCTGAAAAAGAAGGAGTTTCACAACCTGAAGCAGCGCCACCGCAGCGTGGCTGAGTACATAGAAGAGTTCAACAATCTGGCGCGCTATGCACCGGATGAGGTTGACACAGATGCAAAAAGAAAGGAAAAATTTCTGGAGGGTTTGAATGATGAACTGAACCTACAGTTGTCTGTGGCATATGTTCCAACTTATCAGTCCTTGTGTGATAAGGCTGCTATTTTGGAGAGTAAAATGAAGCAAGTCGAGAGTAGGAAGAGGAAACACTCCGACAAGCACAGCTCGGGATCGTCTCACAAACGATCTCACTATGATGACAGTGGCAGCTCGGGATCCCATAAGCATGGGAAATTCAACAAGCACCACAATCACAACCGTCATGACAACAAGCATCATCGCAGTCATGACAATGACAAGTATAAGAACCACAAGAGTGGACATAAGAGCCACCACAGTGGGAATGGTAGTGGAAGTGGAAGTTAGCATGTTAAAAAGGACATCAGTCAAGTGGAGTGCTTCAAATGCAAGAAGCTGGGGCATTATGCTAACGAGTGCCCTGAGAAGAAAGTGGAAGGACCTAACAAGCCAAATCCTTTCCAGAAAGGACAGGTTAACCACATCAATGTGGAGGAGGTCTATGAGGAGCCTGATGCCGTTGCTGGTAAGTTCAGACTCAATTCAATTTCAACATTTGTACTCTTTGACACTGGTGCATATCATTCATTCATATCAAAATCATTTGTTGATAGAAATGGGTTTGCATCTGAAAACATTGGGTGTCCAATAAAAGTTAGATCTCCGGGTGGAGACATGATAGTAAGTCTTGGATGCCGGGACCTTGTCATAGAGTTTGGAAAACATAAGTTTCCAGTAAGCCTGATAATCCTAGATTCCCAAGGAGTAGACGTAATTTTGGGAATGGATTGGATGGATAAGTATGAAGGAATACTAGATTGTGCCAATCGTACAGTTGCACTCACAACCCCAGAAGAAAAAAGAATAAAATTCAAGTCAAACTTTGAATCCAAAGGAAGTAAGCTGAATTCTCTTAAGGGGGTTAGCATGGACAGTGTGCCAATTGTGTGTGAGTATCCGGATGTATTTCCGGAAGAATTACCAAGGATGCCACCAGATAGAGATGTGGAGTTTCTGATAGATTTGGTACCAGGTTCTGGACCGATAGCTAAGAGACCATACAAAATGTCAGTTGATGAACGGAAAGAACTCAAGAAACAGCTAGGAGAACAGTTGCAGAAAGGGTTTATTCAACCAAGTTCTTCATCTTGGGGAGCCCCAGTATTGTTTGTGGAGAAGAAGGATAGAACACAAAGATTATGTATTGACTACCGTTCTCTCAACGAGGTGACCATCAAGAACAAATATCCTTTGCCAAGAATCAACGACTTGTTTGATCAGTTAGAAGGATCATGTGTGTTCTCGAAGATTGATCTTCGGTCAGGCTATTTTCAACTCAAGATAAGAGAGCAAGACATACCTAAGACAGCATTCACCACAAGGTATGGATTGTATGAGTACACTGTGATTCCTTTTGGTTTAACCAACGCTCTAGCATACTTCATGAATATGATGAACAAGGTATTCATGGAATTCCTTGACAAGTTTGTGGTCGTTTTCATCTATGACATCTTAGTCTACTCCAAGAGTAAGGAAGAACATGAAAGACACTTGTGCTTCATACTTGAAAAGTTAAGAGAGCATAAACTTTATGCCAAATTCAGCAAGTGTGAGTTTTGGTTAGAGGAAGTTGGTTTCCTTGGTCATGTTATGATAAAGGATGGTGTGGCAGTTGATCCTGCTAAGGTTTCAGCTGTGACAGAATGGGAATCACCCAAGAATGTGAAAGAAGTTCGTAGTTTCCTCGGCTTAGCAGGTTACTACAGAAGGTTCATTGAAAATTTCTCGAAGGTTGCTAAGCCAATGACAGAATTGTTAAAGAAGGATAAGAAATTTGCTTGGACTGAAGGTTGTGAAGTCAGCTTCCAAGAATTGAAGAAGAGACTTGTAACAGCACCAGTGCTATGTCTACCAGATTTAGAAAAGGATTTCCAAGTAAATTGTGATGTGTCTCATCAAGGTTTGGGTGTCGTACTTATGCAAGATGGTAAAGTCGTAGCCTATGCTTGGAGACAACTCAAAACTCATGAAGTAAACTATCCTACTCATGATTTGGAGTTAGCCTCTGTCGTCCATGCACTCAAAACATGGAGACATTACCTTTTGGGTAAGCGGTGTGAAGTGTTCACCGATCATAAGAGCTTGAAGTATATCTTCACCCAGAAAGAAATCAATATGAGACAAAGGAGATGGCTAGAACTTATTAAGGATTACGACTTAAGTTTGCAATACCACCCCGGTAAAGCGAACATAGTAGCAGATGCTCTAAGTCGTAAGATGTTTGTAAATGGCCTTACCAAAGGGGAATTGCCAAATGACTTGTGTGAGCAATTCAAAGAACTCAGGTTGGAGATTGTGCCAGAAGGACATATCATGTCCTTAGATGTTCAACCCACTTTATTGGACAAGATCCAAGAAGCTCAGAAAACTGATAAGGAAATTGAAAAGATTAAGGAAAATATAAGTCTAGGGAAAGCTAAGAGTTTCCATATAGATGAACAAGGTACCTTATGGCACGGGAAACGTATTTGTGTTCCACAAGATCCAGAGTTGCGGAAACTGATTCTACAAGAGGCTCACAACTCTCCGTATTCTATTCACCCGGGAAACACCAAGATGTACATGGACATGAAAGAAAGATTTTGGTGGAACAATCTCAAAAGGGACATCGCCGAACATATTGCTTTGTGTGATGTGTGTAGCGAGTAAGAAGCATCGTAAACCAAAGGGCTTGCTTCAACCACTGCCTATTCCTGAATGGAAGTGGGAAAATATTGGTATGGATTTCATTACCGGATTACCAAGGACCAGGTCAGGGTATGATTCCATATGGGTGGTAGTGGATCGCCTAACTAAAGTGGCTCATTTTATACCCGTGAAGACAACTTATACAAGTGCCAAGTTAGCAAAAATCTACATGAGCAGAATTGTATGCCTTCACGGCGTGCCCAAGAGTATTGTGTCAGATAGAGGAACACAGTTCACTTCTCACTTTTGGAGACAGCTTCATGAATCTTTGGGAACGAGGTTGGAATTCAGTACTGCCTTTCATCCCCAAACTGATGGACAAACGGAAAGGACTAATCAAATTCTTGAAGACATGTTAAGGGCATGTGCCTTAGACTATGGAGCAAGTTGGGATGAAAGCTTGCCTTACGCAGAGTTCTCTTACAACAATAGTCATCAATCTAGTATTGGAATGGCACCATTTGAGTTACTCTACGGAAGGAAATGTACCACCCCATTACTATGGAATGGTGTGGGAGAGAGAAGTTTATTTGGACCTGATCTTATCAAAGACGCCGAAGAGAAGGTCAAATTGGTTAAAGACAGGTTGAAGGTAGCACAGTCCCGACAGAAAAGCTACGCAGATTCTAAGCGTAGAGAAGTCACCTACGAAGTTGGGGATAGAGCTTATCTTAGAGTATCACCACTTCGTGGAGTGAAAAGATTTGGAGTCAAAGGAAAGCTGGCACCAAGATATGTTGGGCCATTCAAGATTCTGAGTCACAAGGGAGAAGTTGCATATGAAGTTGAATTGCCTGAATCTCTGTCAGCTGTCCATAATGTGTTTCATGTGAGTCAGCTTAAGAAATGTCACCCAGAAATGGAAGAAACTTCTCTGAAGGATACCATACCTTTGGAAGAAGTCCAACTAGAAAGTGATCTCACCTATGAGGAAAAGCCTGTCAAGATTCTTGAGACTGCAGAAAGAGTCACAAGGACAAAAACTATCAAGTTTTGCAAAGTACAATGGAACCATCATTCCGAAGAGGAAGCAACATGGGAAAGAGAAGATGATCTTCGGAAAGACCACCCTCACCTATTTGCTAGCCAATCCGAATCTCGAGGGCGAGATTCATCTTAAGGGGGTTAGATTTGTAACATCCCTAAATTCATATTCCAAAACTCATTCATATCATCTAAGCATTCCTCATCATTTAAGGTTCTTCTCAAAAATAGAAGTTGTGCTATGATTTCATGTGAGTAAATTTCACTCACTAGGCCATCACCCTTTGATACTTAAATGTTTAGAAACTTGTTTGCTTGCCCCACTATTGGAAAGATTAGGTGTAAAGGTTTAACCAAAATTTTCAAATTATAAATAATTTCAAAACCTCTATTTCAAACATTTGCAAAATAGTGCAAAATCTCTGTTTGTTTGAAATCCAAGTCTGATCAAGCCTTTGCAAGGTAACCCCATGAGCTTGACTTATTTCTGAGACCAATTCACCCCTGCAAAACCTCAGAAAGATTTGAATTCAAATTGATTTTGAAACTATTTGAAAACCTAATCAGAAAATCGAATTAGAAAAGAAAAAGAACTAAACAAAGGAAAAGGGCCGAGCGCCAGATATCTGGCCCAGCAGAGGATCGAGCCCAAATATCCCACCCGGGGATTTCTTTTTCTTCTCTCACGCGCAAGCGCACACGTTCAGCCGCTGACAGACGGACCTCACCCTCATTTCGCACACATCGCTGACGAGCGGGCCCTATCCACGCTGTCATCGTCTTCCCCAAACTACGCCCGCGACCACGTCGCAGCTGCAGTGACTGCCGGTAATGGTGCGGCTTAATTGGGCATTTAAACACGGGCGTTTCCTGTCGAGGCACCGGCTATAAGATCCCCACCTCCCCACGATCATTTTCCCCTCAGTCAATTCCACACTCACGCCACCAGGCTGCCCACAACTCGCTCGAGACCGCCGCAGACAGAGCCAACTCCGGCGATCGATTCAGGTGAGCCCCGTGCGCCCCTTCCCCTCTGGATTGTTCGAGACACTTCGTAATCCTCTTGCGCACCTCCTAACCACAACAGAGCATCCTATACTGCCCCAGGTCGCCGTGTTCGCTTGACGCCGTAAGCACCCGACGACCACCCCAACTCCGGCGACCAATCTCAGTAAGTCCCGTGCACCCCTTGCTTTCTTATTCACCCGAGCGTGTTCGCAATTGTCCTGCGCATCTCCTAAGCCCTCTGGTTCGTGTTAGGGCGACGCAGAACCTTGGCAACGACTCCGACAACATCCACCCGACGCCAGACGCAACTCCGACGAGATCTAGAGCCCATCTCCGGCGCCCGCAAGCCGACCACGTCGAAGCTTGAGCCTCCGGCGAACCTGGTAAGCCCCTTCTCCCCCTTGCAGACGATCTAGAACGCCGGCGCCGCCGTAGTCTGACGCGCCGCCGCTAGTCAACGCCGCCAGCGCCGTCCGTTCGTGGCTTGATGGTTTGGTCCGTTGGATCTGCATCGTAGGGTTAGGATAGATCTAGACCGAAGAGGTACGCGCGCGTCTGGATCGTTAGATCTAAGTTAGATCCTACGGCCTGCGACTGCCGATCCGCACGAAGCGGTACGCACCAGTAAGGTTGCGACGCGTGGCTAGGATGAATTCAAAAACAGAAATTTAAATCAGATTTTGATCCAAACTTTAAACAGCTATAACTTTTGAATGCCACGTTAGAATTTTACAAACTTTATACCGTTGGATTCAGTGAAACAAGACCTTTCTGAATATCCAATTTGTTTAACAAATAGTAACAGTTAAAATGACTTTATTTATGGAAACATGTTTAAGGCTATTTTGAGTATAGTTTTTATATAGTAATTTATTTTGGTGTCAAATTAAGTTTAGTTGGCAAACTTGTGATTGGTTAAGTTTCTGTAAACATGTGCATGCTTGGTAGAAATTTTCAAAATCACCACTTGGTAAATTCTTGCATACATGCATTCATATTATTTTTGATTGCATAAAATTGTGTGTAATTGTATGCTATAATTTTTGTGTAGATTTTGCTAGTGATTGTGATTGTGAAGAGTGCAGATCTCCCCACTACCAAGGCAAGTGATATTTTCATGAATATTTCTAACCTATGTTTTGTATTAGCATTAGATATTTTGCTTGCATGCTATTTTGTCTAATGCTAAAATTGGGAAATCCTATGTAGTTTAGAATAGTAGAATTGCTAAGGAATTTTCCCTATGATAAGTTGCCATGCCTTGATTAGCCTATCTATATAGCAAACAAGGGTTGGTGAAAATCTACACTTACCATGATGAAAATATTTCTAAGTCATGAGACTTATACTTTCCTAATAAAACCACTAAGTCAAATGAACCTCCTGGGTGGAATGGAAAGAATGGGTTATGTTGAGTGGTTACACAAGGCCATGGACTTGGGTTGTGTATCTCACTTGTGGTAAGCCACCCAGGCACAAAGGGATTTGGAGGCCAAGTGTTGAGAAAGCTTACAGTGCAACCACTTGGCAATATGGGATCTGCCTTGATTATATAGGTTGCTAGAACTTAGTCATTTGGACAGTTGGTGGTAGATGGGATGATAGGTTGGAGCGCGTCCATTTGACTAAGGAAAGGCTTCTGAAAGGTCCTGTCTTGGGAAACCAAGTCTGGTGGGGAAAGTGCACAACCTCTGCAGATGGAAAAACCTAAGTACTTAGCCTAGTCCAAGGCAATGGACACTTTTGAGCATCAAGACATGGAAGCTACAAGAATCTCATCACTCCAACTTCTAAGTAAAATTTATGGGTGAACAAGGGTGAAGGACCCCAATGTCTATTGGTGGTTCCTTGGGAATGTTTTGACAAAGAAAACTTAGTGATTTCAACTAATAGGTAAAACCTATTTTCAAGCAAAGCAAGCCAAGCTACACTTAGCCAAAATGCATATAGTAATATAGTCAACTAAAAATACACTAAGGTATCACTTGCCAATACTATTCCAAAGCATTGACCCTCTGTGGCTGTAACTTGTGATGTTGCAGGTTACTCCGATGATGAATAGGAGTCATGAGTCTACACTCAACATGCTTGCCTGTGGCACATGAAGATGAAGACTTATGTTTATTTACTTATTCCATAAACTCTTGTATTAGGCCTTTTGGCCCTGAGTTGTAAATGACTATGTTTTATCTCTGGAATGAATGTAATAAACGACCTTTGTATCTGTGTACTTCATCTTAAACTGTGGATGCTAGCATTGATCCAGGGACTAGCATTGCAATCACAGGGATCCTTTCCTTTATAAAGGAGGGATCTAACAATAATCTTTTGGAAGATCTTTATGACTTGTAATCCCTGCTACCCTCTAAGAAGGGACCTTTGTCCTAGTTACCAGTTGAGTCAGTAAACCTAATTCCTCTCTATCTCGAGCAAGCATTTGAGTTGCTGTGTTTCAAGCATTCATATGGTGATTTATTTAATCATGTTATTTATCTTCCTTGTTTGCAAAAAACTCTTATCTATTGAGTATTACTTTGAAAGCCTTCACTTGTGAAAAACCGTTTTGAGCAAAGAGTGCTCTTGTTTTGAAACTTCTACAAAAAGCTTTTGTGAAACTGTTTGCCAGGTGTTCTCTGACCAAGAACAAGTTTGCCAATTCCCCTTATGATTTATATTTATGCATCTCTATTGTGACTGTTGTACTTGGTTGCAAGCTAAGTTATATAATGGTGACTGGCTTCCTTCTATGAGTTGTGCAATGGTAAGTGTGATGCTTCTTGTGCGTATTATTTTATCAACACTTCACTCCATAAACCTGTGGACATGTTTACTGAGCTCAGTATTCGCTTGGGGACAAGCGAAGTCTAAGCTTGGGGGAGTTGATACGCCCAATTTGCATCACCATTCTATATCATAATTTACCTCTATTCATTGATGTTTGTCTTATTATGAGGTATTACTTATGGCTTTTTCATATGTTTATGCATGTTGGATGATTCTTGGAGGATGGACTGCCGGAGTCTGGATTCTGATGGAAAAGAAGGCGTTATGGTGCAATTTTGCAAAGATCACAGAAATACCAGGAAAATATGGAAACATATTATTTCTCCAGAAGAATGAGGGAGCCAGAAGGAGGGACGAAGATGGGCCTCAGGGGGCCCACACCCCCTAGGCGAGGGCCCACCTGACCCTGCGCCTAGGGCGGGTGTGGTCCACCTGCCCGGCCTCCGACTCCACCCCTTCGCCTATATCTTCCCTACGAAACCCTAAGGCTCGGGGGGCGACCATAAATAGATTTCCGCCGCCTCTGGGGGCGGAAAACACCGAGAGAGAAAGATCTCTCCGACAGATAGATTTCTGCCAGGGAATTCCTTCCCGGAGAGGGGAGACCGTCGCCATCAACACCATCATCAAGCTAGTCTTCATCAGGATCATCATCATCATCATCATCCACACCATCATATCCACCAACACCATCATCACCACTCTGTCCCGCTGTAACAATTGTGTTGGATATTGCTTTAGTTCTTAGGGGAAACTTTCCCGGTGTTGATTACTATTGTAGTTGATGCTTGTGAGTGGAACCATTGGATTGTTGTTTATGTTCAGATTGTTATCCATTATCATATCATCTTTGATCTTGATACATATGATGTCATGGGAGAAGTCATGTTGTTAGTAGTGAATCTGTGATGAGTTATTATTTAATGGTTTAGTATTTAAGTTGTGGTGCTATTCTTCTAGTGGTGTCATGTGAACGTCCACTACATGATACTTCACCATTTATGGGCCTAGGGGAATGCATTGTGTATTTGGCTACTAATTGTGGGGTTGCCGGAGTGACAAAAACCTGAACTCCCGTTAGGACTCCTTTGCACAAGGGAGTGTAGGATCTCAGAGTTTAAGGCTGTGGTTAGATTTATATCTTAATTACTTTACTATAGTTATAGATGTTTGCAGGGGGTTTAATCACAAGTATGTATTAGTCCAAGTAAGGTCGGTATGTTAGCACAGGTTCACCCAGACAACACTTACAACACCAGAGAAGAGTACTCGGCTATTTGAAGCGAAAGCACTTGACAGAATTCCCATGTGCCCTCGAGAACGTTTGGTCCTTATAAGTATTTCCACCAGCGTGTCCTTTGCTAAGAAAGGATTGGGCCACTTGCTTCGTTTGTTCGTTACCTTTGTTACTTGCTCCTTGTTTTGTTGCCTTGTCAGAAAACCACTAAAAATTCGTTTGCTAAGTATTCACAGGGATTCCCTGATCCATACCACTGTTCAACACCTTCTGCTCCTCGTTGGGATCGACACTCCTATTTATCGAAAGTACTACGTGTCACATCCCAAGATTTTCCAAATCTTGTTATGTGAAAAATAAATGAATAAAATGAAACTTTGTTGATTTTCAGGGTGAGAAGAAACTTTTTGATTCCAATTGGAAACCTTCAAACCTATTTGATCAAACCAATCCTAAAGGGATTTGAAAAGATAAACAATTAATAAAGAAAATATTAAATAAGTGGAATTACTATTTTTGGATCTTTTAATGAAAATATTTGGTTTTCAAATAAAAAGGTAGAAATGTAAATAAGGACTATTTTTATAGAGCAAAATTAAACCTTGGCCAAGCTTTTGAAAATAAAATATTTTGTTTTGATTAAAAGAGTAAAGGTTTATTTAAATAAAATAATGAGGATTTATTAATATCCAAATTTTATTTAAGTAAAGACTTTCCATTTTGAAATAAACACTAAAACTTATTAGTTTATTTTAATAGGTTTTCCAAGTATTTTATATTTTCAAATAAAACCTACTGAATTTATTTTGGTATTATTTAGATTTCAAATGGAGATTTTAATAAATCAAAACCTATTTGAATTAATAACTAAGGACTATTTTATTTAATTATTAAATAGATCCTAAAAGAATAAAAATATTATTTTATTTTGGGACATTGGATTCTGTTGTTAAACAGAATTAGAAACTACACAAACTTTGACAAAAGGTTTGAATTCATGTGTTGTTTGAATTGTTTGATTGAATTTCAAAACAGAAAATCAATTAGAAAAAGAAAAAGACATTCATAACAAAAAAAAGGATCAGACCAAGCCCAGCCCATCCTAGCCCAGCAGCGAACCGTTCTTTTCTCACTCAGGAGCTTACCCGCACAGTGGATGACGAATGGACCCCATACCCACTCTCTCTCTCTCGCAGACAACCAGGACCCACACACTGTTCATCGTCTCCACCCTGCGACCACTTCCTCACCCGTTTCTGCATTGATCTCGCCGGAGTAATTCACGTCAATACAGCGAGTAATGTCTGTCATCAATCACGCTCGATAACTCGCCTTCTCCTGCTCTCCATTTCCCCTCTCTCGCCCGACTCTCTCTGCCCCCAGGCCATCCCCAATTCCACCTGCACCGTCGCTGCCTCCGACGAGGTCCCACTCAAATTCCGAGGAACCCAGGCTGCGCCTCGCCCCCTCAACCACACGAGAACACTCCTTGGCCTCTGGCGCATATCCCAGTACTCTGAGCTCAGTCGCGCAAGCTCCCTAGCATCGACAACCTCAACGCCGCTCGCCACCGTCTTCGGCTTGGACTCCGGCGAACTCCCTAGGTATCCTCCGTCCGCCCCTGTTTCCCCTATTGATGCTCCTGTGATCTACGCTCTCGCCCGCGTCTAACGACACCTCTCTCTTTCCTTCGGGTGGCTTGTAGCCTCGCCAACAATGACGACCAGAGCATGCCCGACGCCGTGTGGACTCCGGTGAGCAATCCACGTTGAACCAGAGTGCCCCTCGACAAACTGACCATACCTTGAGCTTCGCCCCACTCCTGCAAGGCTGGTGAGCAACCTCTTCCTCTCCCGCGTGTCCTAGTTCGCCGGCACCGTCATCGTCTGAGCGCGCGCCGCCACCTGCCGCCGCCAGCGCCGCCACTCGATGGCTAGCGTGCTGTGCACCGTAGGATGTAGATCCAAGCGCCACGATAGAACATGATCTAAGGGGTACGAATAGCTCTGCGCCGCACGATCTGTTTAAAATCCAACGCACCAGAGAGATCGATCCAACCGAAACGGTATGGACCAATAGAAACGTTCCACGTGGCTAATCGTTTCTAATAAAAACAGATTTGATCTATTTGTTGTTCAATTTTGTAAAATTCATAACTTTCAAACCACACGTCCAAATTTTGCAAATTTTATATCAATGGATTCAGAAAAACAAGCCCTAGCCAACAATGAACTTTGTTTAGTAAAAAGCTTCTGATAAAATGTTTGTTCTTGCAGAAACTTATGTATGCTTGTTTAGGTTATAAAAATTATTCTAAAATGATTTTGGGGATAAAATCTTTGGCAAATGGTTTGATTTGAACCTACTGACCTTAGGAAACACTTTATGGATTCAAAAATGTATTTGGTGAAACAAAAGAATGAATCTTTGATTTAAAACCATTTCTAGTCAAATAAAAATGTGGTTTATTTATTAAAAATAGTTTTGGAAGAAAAACTTTGGGAAATGTTTTGTTTTAAACTCTCTGACCCTAAACACAAAGTTTTATGGTTTGAAAACATATTTTGTGAACCCTATAGATTAATGCCTTAGTAAAAAAACATTTCTACACCACATAAAATGATACCTTGTTTTGAAAATGGTTTGTGAAGTGAAATATTTTGCAAATGACTTTGCCACTTTATAAAATGACCATTAGGTGTTTTCAAATGTTTATGACCCATTAGGAACCACTTTTTCAAATAAAACAAAGCTTGGCATGCTTGCATGCATTACTTTGACTTTATGATTTTATGTGATGGTTTGCTTGAATGGTAGATTGAAATATTGTTTGCTTGATTAAATTGTAGTGACTTGAAGTGTGTGAACATTGCAAAGATCAAGAAGTGAACCTATACTCTACCAAAAAGGCAAGTGATGCTTCATACTTTTGTCCCATTACTTTCACTATGCATTAGTGATTTTTCTAAGTAAAACTTGCATGGAATTTTTGCTAAAGTATAAACCATGCTATGGGAAATCCTAGTAGATGAAACCTTAGTAGAAATTTCTAAGTTAAAGATCCCTACTACTATCATGCTTAGCTTAGCTAATATAAAACAAGGGTGGAATATATATTCACACTATGGAAAAATTTCTAAGTCTGAGGACTTGTGTTTTGTTTAATAAAACAACTAAGTGAATGAATCACCTGGGTGGAATGGAAGGAATGGTTTGTGTTGAGTGGTTCACAAGGCCCATTTTTATGGTTTACCTTGTGTATCTCACTTGTGGATGGCCACCCAGGAACAAAGAGATTTGAGATGTCAAATGTTGAGAAGCTTCAAGTGCAACCACTTGGCATTATGGGCTCTGCCTGGATCATATAGGTTGCTAGAACTTAGCCATTTGGACAGTTGGTGGTAGTGGGAATGATAGGTTGGAGCGCGTCCATTTGGTCTAAGGGAAGGCTTCTGAAAGATCTTGTCTTGGTGAAACCAAGTCATGTGGGGAAAGTGCACCATCTCTGCAGAGTGTAAAATCTAAGTACTTAGCCATGTCCCTGGTAAAGGACAATTTGAGCATCAAGACATGGAAGCTATCAAGAATCTCATCATCCAAATTTCTAAGTTAAAAACTTGTGGTTAAACAAGGGTTAAAGGATCTTCAATCTTTGATTGGTAGATGCCTTGGGTGATTTTTGTCAAGCAAAAACTTAGTGTTTTCAAATGATAAGGAAAAATCTATTTTTGAGCAATGCAAGCCTCAACTCCACTTTGCCAAATGCATATAGATGATAGACTCCACTATACTACCATAGTATCACTTGCCATTACAATTCAAATGTATTGACCCTTGTGGATTTAACTTGTTATGTTGCAGGTTTGTTTGATGTTAGTAAAGTTTAATGATTAGGATTACAAGTCTACAACCAACATGTCTGCCTGTGGCACTTTGAAGATGAAGGACCCCATGCTTATAGATATTCTGCTGCAATGTAATGTAATAGCCAAATGAGCTATGTAAGATGTAATAAAATTATGTTATTCCTGGTTATAAAGTTGTATTATGACCTTTGTTTCTTGGTATTACATCTTAACTGTGGATGCTAGCTATTGATCCAGGGACTAGATTTGAAATCTTAACTGTGTTGCCTGTAGGATTTGTAACCCTAGGATTGGACAAAACCCCTTAGAAAAATAGGAGTTGTATTTGTTCCAAAACTTATTTACAAACAATCTTTTAAACTCTTTTCTCAACCATTTTGGTTTCAAATCTACATCTCTTCTACTTCAACTTGATGGATAAAACCTACCCCATGGCCAAATACTTCACCATGTGCAAAGGAATTCATCAACTCTAATGACTTTAACATCTTCAACTCTAATGACTTCAACATCTTCAACATTTTCACCAAGGACTTCAACCTTGGATATCACTAAGGACTACAAGTGATACAAGGAATGTTACACTACAAGGAATCTGGCTATATATGACCCTCCATTTTCGTCACAGAATCGTCATAGTAGTCCTTTTATGACGATTCTATGACGATTTTGAGATCGTCGAAAGCTGGGCGTCGCAAATGAACTATAACGACGTTTTTGATAAAATCTTCATAACCGTCTATGACGATATTGAATCGTCATAAAGTCTATGACGATCCAATATCGTCATCGGCCATCTAGTCTGGCCAAGTCAGATCTTACGTGGCCGATCCTACGTGGCAAAATTGTGACGAAATTAAATCGTCTTAAATCAAAATTAGCCCAGTCCATTTCTAGGTTCCACATGGGCTCGGCCCAACTATTCTAGATTGTTTTTCATACTATTCTGGATTGTTTTTCATATCAAATCTGGTCAGCTACATGGGCCAAGCCCAACATTCTGGCATATTTATTTCTTTTGCATGGGCCTTTTATATGGATAGATTCTTACTTTTGGCCTTCTTATTTTGGGCTGGTCCCACCAATAACATGGGTCCCAGTTAATCCCACTTATTACTGTCTGTTTTCTCATGTTTTCACAGTAATTAAACAAATAATAATTTAACCAAGACCAACATAATATACAAAATTAATTTGATTCAAACATGGCACATTTATGAATAATATTTCAGATAACATCAGAACATTACAATCACACACAGCTCACATCAGGTGGAGCAACCAAAATACAATCAAACTTTCAGACAGTACACAAGCTAGCTATTTTTTGATATTTCAGAACTTCTTCACGCTTCCAATTTGTCTAACTTATTCATCCTTGGCACCAACGACCTGTAAAACATCACATTCATCCAAAAAATAAGGTCCGAGTTCATATAAATGGATATATTGATAGAAGGCGATACAAAATGTGCTTATGTATGAACGAAATAGTATAACATAAGTGAGAGGCCATAGCATGTGCAAAACAAACTTAACGAATGCAGGCATATCCATAGGCAACACATGATGCATGCATCAAGCATAAGGCCCATATATGTTTGAGAAAGACCAATGCAGAGAGAATCTGATCAAGTACACATTAGAAAACTAGGTATAGATTATTACTATGAATAACAAGCAATTTGGAAGGTATAGATTATTACAGAAATTTCTTGATTTAGTTTCTTTAATGCACCAGGTACAAAATGTGCATAAGAGAGAAGGCAGGGAAAGGTGCGCATGTATTGTAGCATGATTGCAGGGAAGGATGCAGGGCATCGAACTTAGTAAAAGCAACCAGTGCATCAACCATGTATCTACAAGAATGCATACCGAGTTGTGGAAGCACTAACATGCTAATAAGAGAGGAGGGATTGAAGTGGCAGTTGACTCACAGTTTCCAGGCATCGATGGACAAGATAGAGAGTATGATGTAGAGCTTGCGGTAGATGTTGAACAATCTCTGAAAGTCATTGAAGATGGTCTTGAGATGCACACCGAGCATGTGTTGGGGGAGAGCAGCGCAATAACCATGACATCTTCTTTCTTGCACGGCCTGATGTAATCAACTGAAAATACAAGGCATAAAATCTCAAAGATATGATCAACTTAAAGCAAACCTAATAAGCAGCAACATAATTTATTCTCTCATGAACACTAAGTAGACACAACAAATGTGATACATAGACAAATTTAGAGCTGAATGTCACTACTACCAATTTATTAATTTTGCACAGAACAATTCTAGCAAAATATAAGGGTCAATACCTTAAAACTTTGAGATGTAACAACCAGGATTCATGCTACAAGGTTGACCTACCTATCATATAGCTACAGGACCGCACAATCAGTTTTTGATCTAACCAAGCACATGATTCATATTTATTCCTAACAATGGTCTTAGTGGAAATCCCCCACTTTCTTTCACGGCTCCACACTTCCAACTTTTTTAGGCTTGGAGCTCCTGTAAAAGAGGAAGCACCACATTTTCAATCTCTATGAAGGGAACACTCAACCTGGTAAATCACTTATAAGTTAAGCCTTTATTAAACAAACTGTAGGTCTGAAACATGTCTGGCAGATAAAACTATACTAGGAGGAACAAAGTTTCTATTCATCGGCACAACTACTGATAAGTCACATTAAGCAAGTCAAGTATAATTTGTAGAAATCAATAATACAGAGCACAGCCAAAAGCTCCAGCCATCCTGACCAAACAAAAGTACAGAGCAGAAGCAGTGCAATCTTAGCAGTGTTATGTGTACGCTTAAGCGCTAAGTGGAGGGCAAATGCTCAGGTCACTTAAGCATTTAATTGCTCTTAGATATTAGGCCTTTGTTACGTGAAAAAGCGTCTGGAAATGCTCGCTCAGCGCTCAGCGCTTTTTTGAACCTTGGTCACAGGCATCTTACTACAGGTACTTGTCGAGGAAGATCTAACACGAGAGGATCTAGTCGAGGAGGCCCCTAAAGCGCAAGGTGATAAATGAATATTATGGTATCTAGTAAAGCAAAAAATAAAGGTTATAAGTTAAGACTTTATTAAACAAACTGCATGTCTAAAACATGTTCTGGCAGATGAAACTATACTAGGAGGAACAAAGTTTCTATTCATAGGCACAACTACTGATATCCCGACAGACAAAATAGAGATATATTCAACATATCGCAAATAGTAGGAACACAACCATTCAACAAGTATAAAGAATATTATTCGAGTGACCAAAGGCTGACACTAGACAGGAAAATGATTAAGGTAAGGTAACTATACTACAATAAGCTAACAATAGTGCTACTAATTTGTATGCCCTTATCGTTCTACCTTGTGTGAACCATCAGGACACATATCCAATACTTCTAAATCATTGCTAGCTCAGAAACCATCTCGGATGCCATGACATGCAAAACTACCAGGATCAAACAGAAAAAAAGAGGCAAGGAAAATTCGAGCTTTGTAGCATCAATTAGTACTCAGATTCGTAAACAATACCATCGAGAATTAATGGGACCACACGTGGCAGCAGATATATCAATCTGTACTAAGATTGAAGCTAAATTGCGACTTTATGTTGGATTATTCTGCACAAAAAACCCTAAACGTGATTAGAACAAAAAAGGGCATTTTCCATTTATTGAACTATCTCAGAGCTAGCATAGCAGCCGTTCAACTACAATAAAACCACCTCAAGTATCCTCGGACTAGAGTATTTGTACATGGCAATGATAAGTACCGATCCAGAACAAGTTAACTTAGTAATTGTGTCAAAGTTATTCATATTTACTAATGTGTTTGTCACACTACCAAGATTAAACATAAAACATGTGAACTGATTCAACACTGCATTACTCTAGCATAACTAAAATAGAAACATCAATTTATTGTTCCAGAACAAGTTAACTCTGCAATCAGATAACAGGTTAAAAGGGAAAATAAAGCAAGTGACCATTTTATTGGAGTAAATACCACTACCGAAGGATTACATGATCCATAGGACATATTCAGGTACAGGCTAAAGACATATGAAGAAGAGAGTGTTTCAAGTATAAATATATTAAGATCTTGCTTTACCTAGCAACTAGTTGTTATAGAAAAAGTTTCATATAGCATAGAAAATGTAGATATTTCCGACAACAATGATAGAATAACACAGGGCAAAGTTATGTTGGCACTTCCTCTATAAAGCATACTTAACTAAAATGACCTAGTTTGCACATCAAGGATATGACTGATAGCATATGACTAGATAAGCAATCTGACTGCAAATTACCTTGGTGGCGTATACGAGCACATCAAGAAAGGAATCAGAATAACCTGAAGGTATTAAATTGTACGGAAGCTATCTGAATACAAGCAGCCAGATGGTACCACTGCATCCAAACTACCAGGATTGCGTATGTATGATTGGAAGCAGCAAGTCGCGGTGGTGGAATCAGAATAAGGTGAAGGTGGGAAGGGAGCGTGCATGTGTAGTATGTACATGAGGATGTGGAGCGGGAGTACCTTAGTGTTTAAGTCAGCGGTGAACTTGCCGACGGAGGCCATGGAGGAGAGGTCGAGCTCCATGACGTCGAGGGTGGCAGAGGGGGTTTCTACGAAAAAGGACTTGCACATGTAGTCAGTGGCGGCGAGGTTCCTGCGCTCTGCCAAGGCTCGCGTTGTCTCGGCGCCGATCTCGCTGGACGCCCCTGGGTTCCAGAATCAGGTCCGTCAACAAGTGGGCGGCGGCAAGGGGAAACTAAAGAGGTGGGAGGGGCCAGGAGGGGCATTACCGGTGATGATGGTAGTGAGGCCTTGGGTGACCTAGTCAGCGAGCTTGAGGCGCCCTTGCGGCTGAAGATGGACGGCAATATCTTGGTCCTTGTTCTCCACGTACTCGTGCAAGAACTCCGCGAGCTCGGCATCCACCTCCCTTTCCTGCAGAAACTTCTTCACTGCCTCCCTCTCTTCTGGCTCCAGCTTCCTGCATTTCGAGGTGATAACGAACTAAATTCAGATACCACAAACCACATAGCCAAAACAAAGGGAATGAACAATTGGTCCGTACGAGAAGTCACGTCCACTGCGGTCGTCGGCGGCGGCGCCGGCGCCCCTGAGGGTGAGCACGTGGCGGACGGCGAGGTCGTCGGGCCAGGCGGAGCGGATGAACCCCAGGATGTGGTCGGCGTGGGCGACCTCGATGATGAGGCTGAGGTGGAGGCGCGGCCCTTGCTCGAGCGCCTCGACCCGCTGGAAGAGGGGCATGTCAGGGCCCGGCTCCGCGGCACCGTCGAACAGGGTGGCGTCGATCTTGATCTCCTCGGTCCCGCGGTGGGATGCGCGGGGCGCCACTGCTCCCCTGGGCGGTCCTCCACGACGAAGGACTTGAAGCCGGTCGGCGGCTGCGAGAGGGCGGAGGGCGAATGAGGTGGGGGATCATCGCGTAGTGCGGAGTGGAGGGAGGAGTGAGGGGGGAGGGGTGGGGTGGTACCCGGTTGGGAGGGCAGCGGTCGAAGATGTAGGAGATCTCGAAGCACAGGAGACGGAGGAGGCGTTCGTCGAATAGGGAGCACATGGTCAAATGGGGATCTTGGTCCATGGCAGCCACGAGATCTTGGCCGTGGCCTTTCCAAGGAGGAGATCGGCGATGGGGGTCGCTGTGGAGGGGATGGGGGCGAGCGGAGATCGTCGATGGCGATGTCGATGGGATCGGGATTCGGGAGCAGTAGGGGTGGCGGCGGAGAGATGAGTAGGAGTATGCGCGATGTGGTAGACGTGGACCTAGGGTTGGATGTGTGACCCGCCAGGTCATCGATCCACACCAAGTTTCCACAGATCTCCATCCTATCCGTTCATCATGTTCACATCCAACGGCTAATATTGTTCTTCTCTTATATCGCTCTCAGCCTTAGCAATTATGACGATTCCGTCGATAGAAATTACAACGTTCTGTTGTGAAATCGTCATAGTTTAATAAGGATTTGGCCCTGCCAAATGACTTATGACCATATGGTGCAGAATTGTCATAGATATATGACGATATTGTCCATAGTCACTATCAAAAGGTCACAAGCTGACATATTCCTTGTAGTGTTACTCAAGACTTGAAGACTATGGAAACATAACTTAGAAGGAACCATGATCACCTTTGAAGTTTTGTGACCAAGATGCAAAAATTCTCCAAGGATACAAACATCTTGATCATGAAGAATCAACTAAGAAGGATGGAAAGATTTCAAGTAAACCATATAGATGGACCACCATATTTAGTTTAAGTCAAACCCACCAACTTATGTGTTGTAACAAAAATATTTTTGGTTGCCTAAAAATGTGCTTGAATTTTGTTGTTTGAGTAAAATGTTTGTTTGTGATTGCTTGCACATTGCTTGTGTGAATTGTGATGTGTGTGATTAGAATCCTTACTTAGAAATCTTTTGCCTATTCTAATCTCAATTCAACCCAAACAGATGACTACTCCAAGAGACTCCAACATCAAGGTTGATGACAACAACAACAACCAAGAGGACAACATGAGAGAACTTATAGCAATCCAAAACCAGTTGAGCCAAGTGACAACTCAGCTTTTAGCCAACAACAATGGACTAGACCCAGCCATACAAAGGATTTTGAAACTTCAATCCCAATTGTTGCAAGGATTGGTTACTCAAATGATCAACATGAGAGAAAACTTTTCCCCAAGAGCTAATGACAACAAAGATGACAAAGATGTTATTCTAGAAGGAACCCAAGCATGCAATATTTGTGGAGACAAGGATCATACATCCAAGGAGCATGAAGATCAATGCCCTAATTGTGAAGAAGAAGAAGGTCATGTCTCTAGTAACTGCCCCAAGAAGAGAGAAAGATTTCCCATCTTTGAGGTGAGGTATGAAGAGCATGAACTAGAAGAACTCCTAGCTTTGGAGAGACCCAAAAAGAAGAAGAAGGACAAAAGCCGGTTGCAATGTTACAATTGCAAAGAGATGGGACATTATGCCAGTGAATGCCCAGAAAAGAAGAAGAGCCAAGAAGACAAACAAAAGCTAGTGAGACCCAAGATGAGGAAGGATATTAACCAAGTGATCTGCAACCACTGCAAAGAGTTAGGACATTATGCATCATATTGTCCAGAGAAGCCACCTCAAGACGTCAACCTTATCACATGTTTCAAATGCAAAGAGCTAGGACACTATGCAAACCTCTGTCCAGAAAAGTTACATCAAGATCCCAAGCAATCCAAAATGTAATCTAGTTGGAAATTTTCAAGGGTGGTAGTACCCTAGATGCTTTTGAGCCAACTTGTAACCCTAGCCTCCCCAAATCTCGGGACGAGATTTATTTTAAGGGTGGTAGCCTGTCACATCCCAAGATTTTCCAAATCTTGTTATGTGAAAAATAAATGAATAAAATGAAACTTTGTTGATTTTCAGGGTGAGAAGAAACTTTTTGATTCCAATTGGAAACCTTCAAACCTATTTGATCAAACAAATCCTAAAGGGATTTGAAAATATAAACAATTAATAAAGAAAATATTAAATAAGTGGAATTACTATTTTTGGATCTTTTAATGAAAAGATTTGGTTTTCAAATAAAAAGGTAGAAATATAAATAAGGACTATTTTTATAGAGCCAAATTAAACCTTGGCCAAGCTTTTGAAAATAGAATATTTTGTTTTGATTAAAAGAGTAAAGGTTTATTTAAATAAAATAATGAGGATTTATTAATATCCAAATTTTATTTCAGTAAAGACTTTCCATTTTGAAATAAGCACTAAAACTTATTAGTTTATTTTAAATAGGTTTTCCAAGTATTTTATATTTTCAAATAAAACCTACTGAATTTATTTTTGTATTATTTAGATTTCAAATGGAGATTTTAATAAATCAAAACCTATTTGAATTAATTACTAAGGACTATTTTATTTAATTATTAAATAGATCCTAAAAGAATAAAAATATTATTTTATTTTGGGACATTGGATTCTGTTGTTAAACAGAATTAAAAACTACACAAACTTTGACAAAAGGTTTGAATTCATGTGTTGTTTGAATTGTTTCATTGAATTTCAAAACAGAAAATCAATTAGCAAAAGAAAAAGACATTCATAACAAAAAAAAGGATCAGACCAAGCCCAGCCCATCCCAGCCCAGCAGCCCACCTCTCTCCCCAGCGAACCGTTCTTTTCTCACTCAGGAGCTTACCCGCACAGTGGATGACGACTGGACCCCACACCCACTCTCTCTCTCTCGCAGACAACCAGGACCCACACACTGTTCATCATCTCCACCCTGCGACCACTTCCTCATCCGTTTCTGCATTGATCTCGCGGGAGTAATTCACGTCAATACAGCGAGTAATGTATGTCATCAATCACGCTCGATAACTCGCCTGCTCCTCCTCTCCATTTCCCCTCTCTCGCTGGACTCTCTCTGCCCCCAAGCCATCCCCAATTCCACCTGCACCGTCGCAGCCTCCGACGAGGTCCCACCTAAATTCCGACGAACCCAGGCCGCGCCTCACCCCCTCGACCACACGAGAACACTCCTTGGCCTCTGGCGCATCTCCCAGTACTCTGAGCTCAGCCGCGCAAGCTCCCTAGCATCGGCAACCTCAACGCCGCTCGCCACCGTCTTTGGCTTGGACTCCGGCGAACTCCCCAGGTATCCTCCGTCCGCCCCTGTTTCCCCTGTTGATGTTCCTGTGATCTACGCTCTCGCCCGCGTCTAACGACACCTCTCTCTTGCCTTCGGGTGGCTTGTAGCCTCGCCAACAACGACGACCAGAGCATGCCCGACGCCGTGTGGACTCCGGTGAGCAATCCACGTCGAACCAGAGTGGCCCTCGACAAACTGACCATACCTTGAGCTTCGCCCCACTCCTGCAAGGCTGGTGAGAAACCTCTTCCTCTCCCGCGTGTCCTAGTTCGCCGACACCGTCATCGTCTGAGCGCGCGCCGCCACCTGCCGCCGCCACTCGATGGCTAGCGTGCTGTGCACCATAGGATGTAGATCCAAGCGCCACGATAGAACATGATCGAAGGGGTACGAATAGCTCTGCGCCGCACGATCTGTTTAAAATCCAACGCACCAGACAGATCAATCCAACCAAAACGGTATGGACCAATAGAAACGTTCCACGTGGCCCTGACTGTTCTAATAAAAACAGATTTGATCTATTTGTTGTTCAATTTTGTAAAATTCATAACTTTCAAACCACACGTCCAAATTCTGCAAATTTTATATCAATGGATTCAGAAAAACAAGCCCTAGCCAACCATGCACTTTTTTTTAGTAAAAAGCTTCTGATAAAATGTTTGTTCTTGCAGACACTTATGTATGCTTGTTTAGGTTATAAAAATTATTCTAAAATGATTTTGGGTATAAAATCTTTGGCAAATGGTTTGATTTGAACCTACTGACCTTAGGAAACACTTTGTGGATTCAAAAATGTATTTGGTGAAACAAAATAATGAATCTTTGATTTAAAACCATTTCTAGTCAAATAAAAATGTGGTTTATTTATTAAAAATAGTTTTGGAAGAAAACCTTTGGGAAATGTTTTGTTTTAAACTCTCTGACCCTAAACACAAAGTTTTATGGTTTGAAAACATATTTTGTGAACCCTATAGATTAATGCCTTACTAAAAAAACATATCTACACCACATAAAATGATACCTTGTTTTGAAAATGGTTTGTGAAGTGAAATCTTTTGCAAATGACTTTGCCACTTTATAAAATTACCATTAGGTGTTTTAAAATGTTTATGACCCATTAGGAACCACTTTTTCAAATAAAACAAAGCTTGGCATGCTTGCATGCATTACTTTGACTTTATGATTTTATGTGATGGTTTGCTTGAATGGTAGATTGAAATATTGTTTGCTTGATTAAATTGTAGTGACTTGAAGTGTGTGAACATTGCAAAGATCAAGAAGTGAACCTATACTCTACCAAAAAGGCAAGTGATGCTTCATACTTTTGTCCCATTACTTTCACTATGCATTAGTGATTTTTCTAAGTAAAACTTGCATGTAATTTTTGCTAAAGTATAAACCATGCTATGGGAAATCCTAGTAGATGAAACCTATCATGGGAATGGTCACGGCAGATGCTGCAATCGGCAGCGAGTAGTAGAACGAGGGGCAAGGGCGGCCAGCCATCTGCGGTGCAAGATGAGGGCAAAGACACAGGGTTTTACCCAGGTTCGCCCCCCGGAGGGTAAAGACCTACTCCTGCTAGATTGTATTATGAGGATGGTACAATGGGCGAGCTCGGAGGCTAGGCGGCGAGTCGCTTGGGTGTCTGATGGAACGTATCTCTAATCGCCCTATAGGGAGGTTTATATAGGCTCACCTCCCCTAGGGTTTACATATCTCAACCGATTCAGTTAAAGCTTGATTGCTTAACCTAATCCATTGGGCCTATCTACTACTTTGGGCCTTCACTTCGATCAATTGGTTCCTTGTTGGGCTTCAATCCGATCGCCGTCTTGCACTGCTCGCTTGATTCTTGGGCGATCGGAAGCGTCTGCTGGTATACCCCGAGGCGTATCCCAGCCAGTAGTCCCGAGGCCGTCGATTAGGCGTGGGTGGCTGCTGGCGATCGAGTATCTGACGAGTAGAAATCGGTCGAATCGTCGGGATCTGTATAAAGGACAAAACTAGTCATCTGATCGCAGCTTTGGCAAGTCGGTCGGCTCTTGTCATAGTGATCGGGTGGTGAGTCGAGTGGCAGTTGGACTGTTAACCGTGGTCAAACTAGCCGTTGGGGTAAATCAACGGTAACTTTTGGCGTAATCACCGGCGTAATGCTCCTCCCTGATTTGGCGGGTAACAACCGCTATATAAGAGGAATGGCAGGCGATCAGAGAACCACCTTCTCACCATTTCCTCCGACTGCGCGCACCTTTCGCCTCCCTTCGCATCGCGATCCAGCCGACCCAAAATCCCCCGGCCCCCAGCAAATCTCTCTGCCATGGCCCTTTCCACCGAGCCGTGGGGTAGATCTAAATGCACTAGGGCACAACTGGCTTCCTTTGAGGAGGCCGGGATCTTGCGAGCCGGCTGTTGGCGTATTCCTGCAGCCGGAGAAACGACCCCGAATCCGCGAGAGAGGGAGTTCATATGCTTCACCAGCCACCTCAAACGGGGGCTAGGGTTCCCCACGTCCCTGTTCTTCCGGCGCTTCTGCGCCTACTACGGGATCCAGCCTTCGGATCTGGGTCCCCACAGCATCGAGCAGCTCGCCATCTTCGTGGCGTTCTGCGAATGCTACTTGGGCTGCCGGCCCTACTTCCCCTTGTGGCAAGATCTATTCCACGGACGGATCAGCCGCGAGGAAGCGGGCGGCCCAATGCTAGCCGCAGGCGGCCTAACCTTCCAGCTTAAATCAAAGGCTTCATTTTTCGATCTGATGCTGCCCGCCAAGGCAGCAAGCGACTGGAAGAAGTCGTGGTTTTACGTAGCCGAGGCGACCCCGGAGGGCGAGGCGGCGATCCCGCGATATTCCGCCAATCGGTCCGAGCCGCGTCATCTCCAAGTCGGCAAGCTCCCCAACGATCAGCGGATGGTCGTCGACGAGATGCTCCAGACCATCCGCGGTCTGAAGAAGAAGGGCCTCCAAACGATAAACCTGTACAACTGCTGGCTCGGGCGGCGGCTCGTCCCGCTCGCTCAGCGCGAGCACTACATGTACCAGTACACGGGCCGGGGAGACTCGACGAAGGCCTGCCTCGACGAGTGGAAGCTGGAGGACTACATCCAGCACTGAAGAAAATTACCCAGGCGGTGTACCTGGACGCACAGGCTGGGGTCACCCCCTATACCGCAAAGCGTCCAGCTCCAACGGTAATCGCTTCACTTCGCTCGCAGTTGCAGTTTATGTAGTCGCGGTAATTCTAATCTCATCTTGTATTCATTGCAGCTATTCCAAGTGGTGGAAGGATAGCTCCCACCTTCGGACGATGAGAACTCGAGCTCGTCCGTCCAAGACGTGGGCGAGTCGCCTCCCGCCAAGGGCAATGCTGGGAGCGACGTGGGCGACAGCGACGACGAATCCGAAGAAGAAGTCGCCCCACTGCTCCGCAAGACCCGTGGGCAGCGTCAACGAGAGCTTGAGGCAAGTAAAAGCCTCGAGCGTCACGATGACGACGATGAGCTTCCAGAAACCACCTCGCACCGCCAGGCGACTCCATCGAAAAAGAAGAAGAAGGAAAAGGAGGTGAAGGCGCCTCCGAGGAAGACGAAGACCAGACCGACGAGGCCGGCCTCGCCGCCGCATTCAGCGAGCAGTTCTGACGCCCCCAGCCCGGCCAAGGACGAGGCGCCGCCAACGACAGCCGTGCTGGACACGGCGACCGTGGAGGTGCCGCTGGCTTCAATGCCTCCGCCATTCGCCCCAGTCTCTGGGCTGGGGGATGCTCCGGCTGCAGCGGCTTCGCCTCGCAAGGAAGCTCCTGCCGAAGATATCCCAGAGGCTCCGGCTGCAGCCTCAACAATGAAGAAACCATCTGTGTCTTGGGCACGCGACGTCCTGGAGATGGGGGCTCAGTCGCAAACTGGGCCCTGAACTGGAGAACCCGGCCGGCCTCCGTACGGGGCTACGCTTTATTCCAGTCGCCAAGTGAGTACACTCACCCTTCTTTGTCTTTCATAATTGCTTGAATTATTTTTGCTTATACGATTGATGCACAGGACCGGAGTGAAGAGAATGGGCCACCCGACCGTGGCTAAGGTGCCACCCATCGTTAGCGAGGAGGATCCTTCCCGCAAGAGGAAGGCGGACGAGGTCGTCGTCTCTGTGGATGGCAGCAAGAAGGCCAAGGGTGACGACGTCGTCACTATTTCTGACGACACGGCGGTCGCGCCAGCCGGGCCCGTAACGGAGGCAGCCGCGTCTACGAAGGAGGGAGCTCCCTTGCCTGGAACGGCCGAGCCGAGCTCCTTTGGAGCGGGTGCCTCTATCACCACCTTCCCGCGCTTTATGACCAAGGCGGCCGCGGCAAGTGGAACTTCGCCCTCGAGCCACGCTCCTGGGGCCGCCGATGCTGAAGTCGACCAACGTCGTGGGCACACGCCAGCTCTCCTCGCGTCCGTGGACGCGATACAACTCCATGGCATGCTTGGCGCAGCCATCCAGGTACCTCCAGTCCCCGAGGATCAGGTCGGTGCTTTGCAGCGGCCTGATTCTTTTAATGTCTTATCTTTTTTTCCGTATCCAGTCCCCAAGTGCGCACGCGCTGAATTTCAGCGGGTGGGTACTTAGGAATTTCTTTGAGTACCAATCCCCGAGTGCGCACGCGCTGAATTTCAGCGGGTGGGCACTTAGGAATTTTTTGATTGCCAGTCCCCGAGTGCGCACTCGCTGAATTTTAGCGGGTGGGCACTTAGGAATTTTGCTTTGATTAACTTTTTGGTGATATGCAGGGTCTACAGCTTGAGTCGGCTGACCGATTGGCCGCGAAGCAGCGCGCGGAGAAGGAGCTGGCCATCGTCTAGGAGGCGAACAAAGGGCTTCAGGTTGTTGCCGCGAAGGCAGAGGAAGATCGCCAGGGGCTTGTCCCCGCTGGTGAATTGGTGGCGGCGCAATCGGCTTTGAGTGCGGCTGAACAGCGGGTCGCCAACCTCGAGCGCGAGCTGCGGGAGGCAAAAGAAGAAGCGAGCTCGGCTGACGGGCAAGCCAAGGCCGCCATTGCAGCCGCCGAAGAGGATCGCAAAGTGTCCGATGCCCTTGTTGCTGGGCTTCAGGACGACCATACGTCGCTTCAAAGCTTCATCACAGAACTCACCCGCTCGTTGATTGGTAAGTGCGTCTGCCCCTTCCGATGGTTGTGCCTTTTGTGGTGTCCGTCGTATTCATTATTGCCTTTTACTCGCAGGTCGCATCATCGATAGCGCGGAAGAGGCAAGCTCGTTCGACGCACGGCAGTGTGTAAGCATGCTTGTCGACTCGGCAACGTTGTCGGCGACGTGCATCCGTGCCTATCTCCAAGAGATATCGCCCACGGAAGTGATTCCCAGCGACCTCGTTGAGGTGTGGAGGTATTTGGAGAAGGCGCCCGCGGTCGTTGAGTTCATGACGTGGTCGGCGTTTCGGCGCGGAGCGGCGACGAAGCTTAGTCTTGGACTTGCCCACTTCCCCGAGGACTTCGATATCAACGATGTGACGAGTGGCTACCCATCGTCGACTGGCGCGATGGAGCTTTCTGAGGTCCTCAAGTTGCAAGATCGCGCCGCCGTGTACTCGGAGCGTGTTTGGGAAATGGGCGACCTCCTTCCGTACCAGGAAACGGTCATCGTGCCGAACGACCCCGAGCCGCCGCATCGTGATTTCAAGGTCGAGCAGCCCTTTCGCGCGGCGATGGCGGGTGAACTTACGACGTATCCGTCGAACCCGTACACGCCGTTCATCCGCAATCGTCGGGGTGTTGGTGAGTCGTCATCAAAGCCTGCAGAGTAGAATAGGTTGCCTTGTGGCGTTAGCAGCAGGTCTGCCATGCGGGCATATGTTGTAACATGAGATAATGCGACATGTAATCGAATGATACATCGTGTCTATTTTGGTATGTGTCATGTGTTTGTTGTTTGAACGAGTCCCCGAGCGCGTCCGCCCTTTTGTGGGGTTTACCTCGTATGTGATATGTTTGTTGTTTTTATGTGTTTTGTCATTGTGGTCGACTCGCCCGAGCTCGGAGAGCCAGTCGCTAGGCGACTCCCTTGAGTGCTCTGTACTTTGCCGTTTTCCCTTGCGCGAACGAGGTCGGGTGGCCGAGTCCGCGAGCGTGGTACTTGGTTGTTCTAGGCGCGACTCGAGGGTGGTTGAGGACTTAGCTCGTTAGTTTGAGCGCGTCACTCCTGCCTGGCCCGTGGGGTCAGTCGCGTGGCGAGTCCTGGGCATGCTCTCCTACTTGGCGTTTTTCCCGGACCGCTCGCGATGAACTGGTCTTCAGTCCCCGAGCGTGGTACTTAGCCGTTCGAGTCGCTATGCCAAGGATGCGGAGGACCATGGTCGTAAAGAAGCGAGCGTTGTCTTGTTTCGTAGAACCAGTCGAGCTAGGCGACTCCAATGGGGCTCCGGGTAGGCGTTTTGCATGGACGATGCAAGACCTGATTTGACTCAGTGCTCTTGCACCGCACTACTTGGCCGTGCCGATCGCTGTACCAAAGGTTGACTTCCGCGGTTAGCGTAACGCTGTTATTACGAGTGCGAGTGGCACAAGACATGGAGAGTAGGCGCAATTTGCGGTAACCGTTTCTTTTTATTTCATAGCGACTGGAGAGTACATATGTGGGGTTCTAGGAGTAGAACTTCCGTAGGAGGTTTACATTCCATGGTCGCTTGACGTCGTGTTCGCCGTCCCCGCGGACGTCGATGAGGTAGTAGGCGTCGTTGCCGAGTACGCGCCCGATGGCGAATGGCCCTTCCCACGGAGGGGAGAGCTTGTGCATGCCCTTCTTGTCCTGGATGAGGCGTAACACAAGGTCACCTTCTTGGAAGGTGCGAGTTTTCACCCGCCGGCTGTGGTAGCGGCGGAGTCCCTGCTGGTAGATGGCGGTGCGTGACCGAGCGAGGTCATGTGCTTCGTCAAGTTGGTCGACCCCGTCTTGGCGGGCGAGCTCGTTTGCGGCCTCCGTGTAGTGGACGACCCGCGGCGAGTCGTGCTCGAGGTCGGTGGGCATGACTGCCTCGGCGCCGTAAACCATGAAGAAGGGGGTGAACCCTGTCGACCTGTTGACTGAGGTGCGGATCCCCGGATGATGAGGGCAACTCTCGACCCAGACCCGGCGGTGCGCTCGAGTGGTACACAGTCGCGGCTTGTGCCATGGAGGATGCTTTGGTTGGCCCGTTCTGCCTGGCCATTGGATTCCGGGTGGGCGACCGACGCGAGGTCGAGCCGGATGTGGTGCTCTTCGCAGAATTCAGCCATGGCTCCTTTGGCGAAGTTGGTGCCATTGTCCGTGATGATGCTGTTTGGGAACCCGTAGCGATATATGAGCTCGCGTAGGAATTTGGTGGCGGTCTTCCCGTCGCATTTCCGAACTGGCTTGGCCTCCACCCACTTTGTGAATTTGTCGACTGCGACTAGCAGGTGGGTGTAGCCGGAGGGGGCCTTCTTGAAGGGGCCCACCATATCCATGCCCCACACAGCGAATGGCCAGGTGATGGGGATTGTTTTGAGCGCTGAGCTCGGCACGTGCGTCTGGTTGGCGTACTTCTGGCACCCGGCGCACCGCTGAACAATGTCGGCAGCATCGGCGTGTGCGGTGGGCCAGTAAAAGCCATGTCGCATAGCCTTGGCGACCAGAGAGCAGGCGCCGGCGTGGTGGCCGCAGTTGCCGGAGTGGATATCGTGGAGGATCTTGCCTCCCTCGGCGGGTTGGACGCAGCGTTGGAACATGCCGGTGACACTGCGCTTGTGGAGCTCGCCGTCGATGATGGTGTAGGACTTGCAGCGGCGAGCGATCATCCGGGCGTCCGTCCCATTTGCCGGCAAGGTGCCGGCTTCCAGGTAGGCGATGTAGGGCTTGGTCCAGTCGTCTGGCTCGTTGACGAGTGCAACCAGGGCTGCCTCTGGTTGGAGCGGGACTCCGATGTCGATCTCCCTCGGGGGAGAGACTGATGGCTTAGTGATCGTGTCAAGGAATACGCCGGCGGGTGGTGCGAGTCGAGCCGACCCGATGCGAGAAAGTGCGTCGGCCTCCTCGCTCTTCCTCCTGTCGATCCACTCGACGGAGTAGCCTGTGAAGTGTCCGCCCAACTTGTCCACTGCTTGGCGGTACGCCGCCATGGTGGGGGAGACGGCGTCGCAGGTGCCGGTGACTTGCCCTGCGACGAGATCGGAATCGCCGTAGCAGCGTAGGCGGTTGACATTCATCTCCTTGGCCGCTCGCATGCCGTGGAGTAAGGCTTCGTACTCAGCCATGTTGTTGGTGCAGGGTGTGAAGTCGAGGCAGAGGACGTAGCGGAGCTTGTCACCCTTTGGCGAAGTTAGCATGATCCCTGCGCCTGCGCCGTCCGCATTCTTGGAACCGTCGAAGTGCAGGCTCCAGTAATGGAGGTATGGCAGCTTCTCTGGCTGCTGGGCCTCTTCCCAGTCGGCGATGAAGTCCGCGAGGGCCTGCGATTTGATCGCTTTTCGCGGCTCGTATTTGATGTTGTGGACGCCGATCTCGACGGCCCACTTGGCGACCCGCCCGGTCGCCTCACGGTTGCGGATGATGTCCTACAGTGGTGCCAAGGAAACGACCGTGATCGGGTGCTCCTGGAAGTAGTGCGGCAAGCTCCTCTGAGCTCTGAAGACCGCGTATACCAGCTTTTGGTACTGGGGGTACCGCTGGCGCGACTCGGTGAGGACCTCGCTGATGTAGTATACCGGTCGCTGCGCTAGGCGCTCCTTTCCTTCCTCCGGTCGCTCGACGACCATCACGGTGCTGACGACGCGCTCGGAAGCCGCGACGTAAACCAGCATGGGTTCTTTGTCAGCGGGGGTGGCGAGTAGCGGTGCGGCGAGTAGCACCTTTTTGAGATCGCGGAGCGCGTCATCCACCTCCTTGTCCCACTGTAAGGTGGGGTTCTTGCGCATCAGGCGGTATAGGGGCATCGCTTTTCGCCGAGGCAGGGGATGAAGCGACTGAGAGCCGCTACTCGCCCGGCCAGTTTCTGGATGTTGCGCAGGCACTCGGGTTTGCCGAGCCGGGCGATCGTGTCGATCTTCGTGGGGTTCGCCTCGATCCCTCGTTTGGAGACGACGTACCCCAGTAGTTGTCTTGCAGGTACACCGAAGGTGCATTTGGCTGGGTTGAGCTTTATCTTGTATTTTCGCAGGTTGGCGAATGTTTCCGCCAGGTCGGCGAGTAGGTCGCCCTGGCGAGCGGACTTTACGACCACGTCATCGATGTAGACGTGGATGTTGCGGCCAATTTGGCTCGCGAGGCATTCTTGCATGCACCGCTGGTAGGTCGCCCCGGCGTTTTTGAGGCCAAAGGTCATGGTGGTGTAGCAGAAGGCTCCGAATGGCGTGATGAACGCCGTCTTCTCCTCGTCTTCGACAGCCATTTTGATCTGGTTGTACCCAGAGTAGGCGTCGAGGAAACATAGAGACTCCGAGCCCGCGGTTGAATCGATTATCTGGTCGATCCGCGGGAGGACGAACTGCTCCTTTGGGCAGGCGCTATTCAGGTTTGTGTAGTCGATACACATCCTCCAGGTCCCGTTCTTCTTCTCGACCAGGACTGGGTTTGCCAGCCACTTGGAATATTTGATTGGCCGGATGAAGCCTGCAGCGAGTAGACGCTGCACCTCCTCGGCGATTGCTGGGCGGCGCTCTTCATTGAAGGGCCGCAGCGACTGTTTGACAGGTCGCACTTTGGGGTCGGCGTTTAGTTTGTGCTCAGCGAGCTCCCGAGGGACACCGGGCATGTCAGAGGGCTTCTATGCGAAGATGTCCCTGTTCTCACGGAGGAACTCGATGAGCGCGCCTTCCTATGCTGGGCTCATGCCCGTCCCGATCGTCACCGTCTGGCTGGAGTCACCTGGGACCAGCTCGACGGTGCGGCTGTGCATCGTTGCCTCAAAGGTTGAGGTGTTTGCGCCCTCTGAGTTGGGCTTCTTGAGTATGGTGGGGTCGTCGTTGTTGACCCCGCTCGCGTACTTGGTGAGATCATCGGCGTGGTTGGTCTCCGCCGCGATGACGGCGTCGGCGAGCTCGGCTCCTTTGGCCTCGCACTCGGCGGCCATGTCGGGGTCGCCGTTGATGGTGATTACGCCGCACGACCCGGGGAGCTTCATCGCGTTGTACGCGTAGTGGGGTGCTGCCATGAATTTAGCGAACGCCTGTGGCGCAGCGATGGTAGGGGCTGTCGAAGGGCACCAGCTCGAAGACGATCCGCTCGGTGCGGAAGTTTGCCTGTGTGCCGAAGGTGACTGGCAGCGTGACCTTGCCGATCGGGTACGCCTTCCGACCGGGGACGATGCCGTGGAACGTGGTGTGGGTCGTCTCGATCATCGACTGCGGGAGCCGCAGCCGCCTGAAGGTGTCGAGGTACATGATGTTGATGGAGCTGCCGCCGTCCATCAATGTCTTGGGGAGCCAGTAGTCGCCGACCTTGGGCTTGACCACCAGGGCGACTCGTCCTGGGTACTCGATGCGTGGCGAGTGGTCTTGGCGGCTCTAGGTGATGGGCTGCTCCGACCAGTTGAGGAACTGGGGAACATCCACCTGGGCCACCGCGTTGATGCCGACAGCGCGGGCGGTGACCTTCTTCTCGCTCTTCGTGTTGAAGCCTGTGAAGGTATGGAGCGGGCCGGCCACTTTGCCGAACTTTCTGCCGTTTGGCGGGTCATTGTCGGGGTCCTCCCGCGCTCACTGTGCCTTCTCGATTTCCCTGAGGGTGTGGCAGTCGGCGGTGGTGTGTGTTGCGGGCTTTCCTTCCCTGCTATGAAATGCACACGGTTGGTTAAGGAGAGCCGCAGGGTCGAACCTTGGATTGGCCTTGTAGTTGCCGCCGTCACGGCATTGTCCTCCATCACGGCGGAAGCTCTTGGTCTCGCGTTGCGCGTCCCCAGCGTTGGCGACGAAGTCGACTCGCCCGTCACTGCGGCGCTTGCCGGTGAGGCGAGTGTTGCTGTAGCGTAGGTCGGATCGTCGTCCGCTGTCGTTGCCACTCGTGCGGCGTTGACCTCCTGACTCGTCGTCAGTTTCCTGGTTTGGATCTTCCTCCGCGTACCGTTTGGCGATCTCGAGGAGGTCGGGGATGTTGTCGAGTGTGCGAGAGTGTCGCTTGAGCTTGGCGACCAGGGGCTCGTAGCGGCACGAGGTCTTGAAGCAATGGATCGCGGTGTCCGGGTGGATGCCGACTGCTTTTTACCAGAGTTCTTGCCATCGTTGGACCCAGTTGCGGGTCGACTCGCGGGGTCCCTGGACGCATCGCTCTAGGTCCTCGATAGTGGTGGCGCAGGTGTAGGAGCACTCGAAGTGCCTGACGAAGGCATCGCGCATCTCATCCCAGGAGTCGATACTGTCCTGGGGGAGGGTGTTGATCCACTACCTGCACGTCCCCTCCATCATCAGGGGGAGGTAACGGGCGGCTAGCAGGTCGGTGTGGCCAGCGATCCCCATCGCCATGAGGTATGTGTCGAGCCAGACGGCGGGGTCATACGAGGAGTCGTACTTTTCTATCTCCTTTGGCGCCTTGAAGTTTGGCGGGTACTTCGCGCCTCGGATCATTGGTCCGAAGCACTTGGGTCTGAGTCGACTAAGCGACCCCATGGGCTCGCCGTCGCGGCGATTGGTTAGGGTATGTCGCAGGTCGTCGGGCTGGCGTGCGCGCCAGCTTTGGTTGTTGATGATGTGGGTGCGGGCGTCAATGGGCTGCCCGTTGGCGGCGACGAAGTTGGTCGCCGGCCTGGGGTCGTTGGTGGAGAGTGCCGCGTTCGCGTGTCGGTATTCGAGCTGCAGTGGCTCTGGTGGCGGGCAGTTGAGGGTGTTTGCCACCACTGGGCGGCCGCTGGAGGCCACTCTGCTTCCCTAATAATGCGAGTATACTCGACCTTGCGAGTCGGCGCCCTCTCTTTGCTGCTCGACGGCCTTTGCGAGCAGGGCCCTGACGTATTGGATCTGTAGGGCGCCATCGCCGGTGGCCGTGATGCTGTCGGCTGCTGCTCGGCCTGCCACGAGGTTGTCCATCGGGGTGGAGAACAGTGGGAGGCCATTTGCGTCTCGCTCCCGTGAGGAGACCACTATTCGCGGCTGGTCCCTGGGGGGTGTGCGGTTGGGTAGAGGTGGGGCGCCCATCGCCGTCGACCCTGGCGGGGGTCGGACGCTTCCTCCTGGTGGCGCGTTCTCGCAGATCGCGCGCTCGGCCACACGGGTCGGGTCGTTTTCGTCGTCGAAGTTCAGGGCGCGCCCCTGAACGGTGGGGTTCAGGCGCGACCTGATCCGCTGTTGGTGGTAGCGCGATAGCTCCTGCGCCATCACCTGCTCGAGGCGGAATTTCGCCGCCTGTTCGGCACCGCCCGCCGCCAGGCGGAGTTCCTCGACCTCCGTTGCCGTGGCGTTAGGAGGCATTGGGGTGGAGAATGGATTCTCCGGCGGATCGGTGCCGGTGGCCATGTAGGTCGCGGCGTAGCGACCGGTTCCGTCGCGGAGGTCGGCGGAATTCTCCGACCCGGAGTCGAATTCGAAGATCCCGAGGATGGAGGGGTCCTCGAAGTCTCCCACGTTGGAGACCTGAGTGATGGAGCCCGCGGGTGAAGCCGGTGATGGACCGGCGAGTGACGCCGGGTCACCGAGTCGGCGTCGTCGAGGGCGCGTCTCCTGCGCCGCCGAGTTTTCGCCACGTTGTGGGCTGAGTTGTACTCGGAGGCGATGGATCGTGCGGATCTGGCTCGGAGAGCCGATCGCGGCGTGGCGACTTCGCGGATGCGAGCCGAATCCTCCGAGACGATGGCGTCGGTGAGGCCGATGAAGAGGCTGATCGTGCCGATCGGGGATCACGCCAGGCGTGACGGGTCGCGCCGGGACGTAGCTGCTCGGCAAGATTTGGAGCATCTCGTCGATCGCTATCATGCGGCGGTGGCGACCGTCTCATTGATGGGCAGATTGGATCTCATTGCGAACACCGCCAGACCGCCAGGCCCCACGGTGGGCGCCATGCGTGGGAATGGTCACGGCAGATGCTGCAATCGGCGAGTAGTAGAACGAGGGCAAGGGCGGCCAGCCATCTGCGGTGCGAGATGAGGCAAAAGACAGGTTTTACCCAGTTGGCCCGGAGGGTAAAGACCTACTCTGCTAGATTGTATTATGAGGATGGTACAATGGGCGCTCCGGCTAGGCGGCGAGTCGCTTGGGTGTGTCTGATGGAACGTATCTCTAATCGCCCTATAGGGAGGTTTATATAGGCTCACCTCCCTAGGGTTTACATATCTCAACCGATTCGATTAAAGCTTGGTTTTCGTTTAACCTAATCCGACTGGGCCTATCTACTCGCCTGGGCCTTCAGCTTCCAGTCGCTTGGTTCCTTGCTGGGCTTCAATCCAGTCGCCGTCTTGCAGGCCCACTCGCCAGTTCTTGGGCCAGTCGGAAACGTCCTGCTGGGTATACCCCAGTAGGCGTATCCCCATCAAAACCTTAGTAGAAATTTCTAAGTTAAAGATCCCTACTACTATCATGCTTAGCTTAGCTAATTGAAAACAAGGGTGGAATATATATTCACACTATGGAAAAATTTCTAAGTCTGAGGACTTGTGTTTTGTTTAATAAAACAACTAAGTGAATGAATCACCTGGGTGGAATGGAAGGAATGGTTTGTGTTGAGTGGTTCACAAGGCCCATTTTTATGGTTTACCTTGTGTATCTCACTTGTGGATGGCCACCCAGGAACAAAGAGATTTGAGATGTCAAATGTTAAGAAGCTTCAAGTGCAACCACTTGGCATTATGGTCTCTGCCTGGATCATATAGGTTGCTAGAACTTAGCAATTTGGACAGTTGGTGGTAGTGGGAATGATAGGTTGGAGGGCGTCCATTTGGTCTAAGGGAAGGCTTCTGAAAGATCTTGTCTTGGTGAAACCAAGTCTTGTGGGGAAAGTGCACCACCTCTGCAGAGTGTAAAATCTAAGTACTTAGCCATGTCCCTGGTAAAGGACAATTTGAGCATCAAGACATGGAAGCTATCAAGAATCTGATCATCCAAATTTCTAAGTTAAAAACTTGTGGTTAAACAAGGGTTAAAGGATCTTCAATCTTTGATTGGTAGATGCCTTGGTTGATTTTTGTAGGGTTCGCAGCATAGAAAACAAAAAATTTCCTACGATGGGAACAACTATGTACCAAGATCTATCTACTAGATACAAACAACGGGCAGATGTATATCCGTAGAGAACATACCCTTGAAGACCGACAAAGCTTAACGAGTCCAAACTCGTGGTTGATGTAGACGATCTCTTGTCGATCTCAAGATCGAGAGGAAGTCCTAGCACCGCAAAACAGCAGCGCAACCGTGCTCGCACACACGTTCGAGGCACCGAGCAACCTTTGCCTCCTCGCTCCAGCGATGCAGCGGAAGCACAACTCTTTCTTGCCGAAAAGCCACCGGGAACATGTATCTCGCTAGTCCGATACCATGGGGGATAAATTCTAGAGGGGGAGAGAGATCCTTCACGAGGAGGTGTGAGAGACAAGTGAGGAGGGGGGCTCATTTTATAGGAGGAGGGGGGCACCCAAGGGGTGGCCGCCGGCCATGGGGCTGCCCTCCTCCTTCATTCATGTGGGTGGACACTCCACTCACAAAATGCCCTTTAAATTCCCTCCACTCAAAAGTCCACTCAAATTCCCATTAAATTTCCACCAAATTTAATGCAAACTCTCATTAAATAAAACACTTTTATTTTATTCAGAATTTTGTCAATTACTTTAATGACAAACATTCACAAATAACCCCTTGCTAGAATTCCATTTCACATGCATAACCACTTTATGCAATTCACCCGAAAACCTGCTTTGGTATCTAGTGAAATAAATTCCTGCGCTTGTTTATTCTTTCGGCATGAAACTTTTGCTCCAATTGGATGTCGGTGTCTCTTAAGTGTGTCACCCTACGGTTCGTGAATAATGCGGACATGATCGAGACCCCTCTCGGATCAATAATCAGAAGCGGGATCTGGAGACCCATACTGACTCCCACACATTCAACGATGACTTTCTTGTGATCGTCGGAACCTTTTACGCTAGTATCTTAATCCTTTTGTTTTGTGATATATTACATGTCCGAGATTCGATCATCGGTATCTCCATACCTAGTTTGATCTCGTTACCGACATGCACTCTTTTCTCGTTCCCGTGATATAACATTCTAGTGATCAAATCACTTGCTTGCAAGCTAATCAATGTGAAATCACCGAGAGCATATCTATCCGTCATCGGGATGAACAAATTCCACTCGATCCATGGGCCTCAACATAACACTTTATTAGTTCGAATCCATCTTTATAATCACCACATTACGGTGTGACGTTTGATGTTATCAAGAAACTCTTCCGGTGTTAGTGATTGACATGATCTCATGGTCTAAGGATTAGGATCACTTCGTAAGTTGTTATAGCAATATAAACTCAATGACTTTGATCGTAATGCTATACTTCGGATGAATGTCCATCACACCATTACACTAATGTTGTGACCTCGTTATTAACAACATCCAATGTCTATGATCAGGAAACCTTGATCATCTTGTTAATCAACGAGCTAGTTTATAAGAGAGGCATAACTAGGAACTTCCTTTTTGTTTATTAAACACACATGTATTAACGTTTCCGTATTAATACAATTATAGCATGTAAAATAAACATTTATCATAAATAAGGAATACGATAATAACCACTTTATTATTGCCTCTCGGGCATATTCCCTTCAGTCTCCCACTTGCACTAGAGACAATAATATAGTTTGAGAACTTTGCGTATTGAACACCTATGGCTTTCTGGTGTTCCATATACGCAATTGCAAGTGGTTAACATAATCTACGGATCTGACGCTTTCAGGTCCGTGTGTATTTGCATGTCTTTGTGTCTTCACGCATCACTCATTCTCCAATGAGATGGCATTGTATAAATTTGGTCTTTCGGTGAGACCTTTAGTTCCTTGGGGTTAAAACACGTCGATACTATTGTCATACAATATATCTTTAGTGTTAGCCCGTCGCGAACCACACCTTAGTTTGATAACAAACTACTTGACACAAATTCCCTCCTTTGATGCTACTATAGCAGTCATATACTTAGCCTTTTGTTGTAGTATCCGTCACAATGTCTTAAATTTGGAATTCATCCAAATCCATCATGGAATCTCTTTTCCATTACATTGTGCCACCCATAGTTTAAATTGAGATAAACTTAATTTGTATCTTGTGACAAAACTAGTATCAATGTAATGCTTTACAATGAACTATTTGTAATTGTTTGTCACCTCTACACAAATATATTCTTAGTTCTTTCAAAAAGATCATAAGAATATCCTCACTATCGTCCAATGATCATTTTATGATTCATTCTGGTATATGCTCATAACACTTAGAGCATAGGACATATCTGGATGTGTACATATCATGTTATGATTGATCAAAACATTCTCGTGATTTCACTCATCAAGTGTCAAAGCACTTGAATCTTGTTTCACTTATCAAGTGTCGATACACTTGAATCTTGATTCAATTCCTTTCCATGCGACAAGAACCGTTTCTTGTTGTTTCTATATTGAACTCCTTCAATATCTCATATATGTACGTTTGGCACAACCATATTAGCTTCAGCATCCAAGATAGACATTCATGCTAAATATTCGGGTTTTGCCTAAGTTTTTCATCAAAATGAAATCCCTAACCTTTGTCAATAAAATATACATCATTTCTAATCAACAAGATGTCCTTCACATAATGTATTAGAAATATGTCTCAGCGCTCCCACTTAATTTCTTGCAAATGCAAGCATCTTCATCGTCTCCAGATGAAAACTCCTTTTTCATCACGGTGAAGATTCCAACTCCGCGATGCTTACTTCAACCATTGAAGTTTGCATGCCCTTTTAGCATCCTTTGAATTTAACAAAACCCTTTGGACTGTGTCTTGTACACGTCCTAGGTAACCATTCTATTAGAAGAATTTTGCTTTGTTTATTCATCTACCATATACCAAATTATATGTAGTGGTTGCTACTTTAATCCTTCCAGACTAAATATCGCTATGAAAGATCAAATGTTATCATAGTCAACTCCTTGAACATTGTCGTATGATATTTTACGACATGTCGACTATTTCATAGATGTGAAACATCCATGTCTGTTTCTTTATAGATCCAAATACGACCGATAGGTTTTTACACCTTTCCAGAGGGTCTTCCAAGTTCAAAACTTGATTTATCGTGTATGGACTTATCACAGATTTTATGGCTTCAAGCCATTTGACGGAGTCAGGTCCCATCATCGCTTCTTTGTATGTATTCGGTTCATCATTGTCAAACAATAATGATTTACTCTCAAATCTTAGCATTTGATTGTTTAACCGACCTACCTGGTTCAATAGGAACTTAAGACCTCCGTGACCGCAACCTTTGAGGCACATAAGCTATGAGCATTATGGCTGCCTCCGGAACATTTTCCGACGCTGCGCAACTCAGCACATTTAGCTAAGGTTCGTTAACCTTATCAAAGTTCTATTGTCCTCCCACTTAACTTTTACGAAAAATTCCTTCTTCAAGAAACTTCACGTTTCAAGTGACAAACCCTTTTGTCCTTGGTGTTATGGAGGAATAACCAATTGTTATTCGAAATAACCTACAAAGACATGCTCATCCGACTTCGGTTGTAAACATCTTACTTATGTTTAGCATACCAAAATTTAAGAAATTACAACTTGGGTTTTAACCCAAACCATAACTTCCATGGTGTCATTTCAACGGATCAAGATGGAGCTCTTTTCAGTGTAAAATCGGTAGTCTCTAAAGCTTTAATCTTTCAAAACATAATGGCAGTTTTATGAATAACACCTTTGATCCAACCTTGTCAAACAAGGTTTCATTACAAATCTCAAACACTCCATACTCCTATGGTGTTTCTGGAAATGTAAATCTAGGTGTTTTGCTAAACTTGCAACTCAAATAAATCCCTTTATGATAAATCATAATTCATTTATTTTTCTTGTTACACTTGTAACTCAAATAAATCCCTTATGATAAAACCATAAATCATTTATTTTCTTGTTACAATGATTTTCACTTCATCTTGAAAGTCTTTGAACATTTTCAAATATTTCACACTTCTTTCTCATTAAGTGAATATTCACTCAAATTTCCGGAGAAAGTATATGAAGTTGAAACCATCGCTTACGACTATACATCATAATGGACTACATACATCGATATGTATAAATTCCAATATTTTAGTCGTTTGTTCTTCTTTGGCCTTTGAACGAAGTTTTAATTATCCCGAGAAAAGTCTCACAAGCAGTTTTAATTATCCCGAGAAAAGTCTCACAAGCGTCACTTGATCAAATCAAAGACTCCAAAAATCCATGAATATGGAGATTCTTCATGTTTTCTTTCCAATATAATTTAAACGGCGATGTCACTTCGTAAGTGATCTTTCAATCATTTGTCTTGCGACATTTTAGCATTAGGTTTTATGGATGTGATTTCTCCAACTAGATTTGTAAATCATCCATCTTATATGGAATACGGTAATTATTTGAACAACCTTTGTTCTCATAATACCTGATTCAAATAACAATTATTAAAACAAATCTTGAAGTCAAGATTTGATGTCAACGAGAAATACAAACAACGGTTTGTTTGTTTTCGATGAACATTATCACATATTCTCTTGCTAGTTACTTAGGCCATTGTGGTTCATGAATTGCGTCGTTATGAAATTTCATACCAACCAATTCGTATCCAATACCCAAGAACCACATTGTTTAACAAGCAAAGAATACAACCATAACATGTATATCATCCATATACCAAAATTGGATATTTCCAATCTTTTCTGCCAAATATATTTTATAGATTCTCTTTCAGCATTTCCTTTTCCGTTTTAAAAGAATCTATCAACATCAAAAGTGGCGCCATATACATGACACATAGTCCAAAGCGTGTATATTCAAATAATAATACCTTTGGACTTGCACTTTGAAGTAGATCACCATCATCAAAATGATCGGTATTCTTTTAAAATCCATTCTTTAGTAATATTTTAGTGTAGTAAACACTTTACATACATCTTCTATTCATCCTTATCATGACGAATTTCATGATCAAGCTACTGTAGCTTATAAAGGTGAATCGTGAGTATAACATTACTTTCCAAAACCCTTTTGGATGATTAGGATGTCTAGCATCTCCAACCTTCGCAAATTCTCATCCAATATGAGAACATATATTATACTCTATCATATTGCAACCAAAACATTGTTTCAAATATCGTTATATCTGTCACACATGATGGTTTCTGAAACAATTCTTTCAGCTCCTAGATAAACTTGATATTAAAACAATCAAGAATCATGGAGGCAAACATGATACTTAAGATACTAACACTAGAATTGTAACTCTTGATTTAATACCGACTATTAAATTTCACGGAGTAAATAGAGTTTGCTGAAAGTTTGCAATAGGACTTTAAACTTTATATTGACACTCAACACAATACGATACCAGTTCGTAAAGTATATATCCAGAATTCTATAGTTCTATTATCTCAATTACAACTATGCATAAGGTGGTGAACGAATGCCAATGACTACAAAAAATTATGCAAATTCACTTTGATTTAATTTATGATAAATTGAGTTCTACTAATCCAAATTAGAAATGAACTCCCACTCAAAAACGACATCCCTCGTGCCTTTTTGGTGATTACATGAACCAAATCCACTACACCAAGTCCGATCATCACGTGAGTCGGCGTAGCTTCAAATGCGAAGCATCAAATGGGCATCATCTCTACTATGACTCATGCTTAAAAACCTTTCGGTCCGTGTTCGAGGCCATGCATACATGCTAGGCTCGCCAAGTAAGAACCTTAGTATTCAAGGTGTAATCGCTCTTACACCCGAAATATGGTCGTGGATCCAAAAACACCCGATCATCACGTGATGTCTTGGAGCGACGAGAACATAATCGGTGCATACTAAAGGAAGAACACATTCTTATCTTGATATTTAAATGAGGGATCATCTTATTATGCTAATTAAACGCCAAACAAGCAATATAAGATGCAATCAAAACATCACATGTTTATAAGTGAAATGATATGGTTCCCGCATATGATCTCCATCATGTGCACCGTGGTATGATCACTATCATACCTTTATGTGTAAGGACAAGGTCTATGGAACTTACACGCTATGTGTGTTGTAAGAGTATCATCTCATACTTCTACTTACAACATCACCATATCATAACACTAGCCCAGCAACAATCTAAACTAGACGCCTCTAATTTATCCATTGCAAGTTTTACGTGGCTTAGGGCTTTCGAAGATAGAACCGTTCTTACCTACGAACATGAACCACAACGAGGATAACCAAATTGTTGACAACTCGTTGCAAATTAGATATTGACTATAGTAGGAGAGAGAGACACCCGCTAGCCACTTATGCAAAACTAGTTGCATGTCAAGTGTGGAACAGGTCTCATGTGCGAGGACATGTAAAGTTTGTCCGGGCCGCTTCATCCCACTATGCCACCAATATCCAAAGTACAACTAAGAAGCAATAAAATGATCATCATCGCCCACATACTCATATGTGTACTACCCGTGCAAAGTATCTACGCATAGATCCGGCTCTGATACCACTGTAGGGTTCGCAGCATAGAAAACAAAAAATTTCCTACGATGGGAACAACTATGTACCAAGATCTATCTACTAGATACAAACAACGGGCGGATGTATATCCGTAGAGAACATACCCTTGAATACCGATAAAGCTTAACGAGTCCAAACTCGTGGTTGATGAAGACGATCTCTTGCCGATCTCTTGCCGATCTCAAGATCGAGAGGAAGTCCTAGCGCCGCAAAACAGCAGCGCATCCGTGCTCGCACACACGTTCGAGGCACCGAGCAACCTCCGCCTCCTCGCTCCAGCGATGCAGCGGAAGCACAACTCTTTCTTGCCGAAAAGCCACCGGGAACATGTATCTCGCTAGTCCTAGACCATGGGGGATAAATTCTAGAGGGGGAGAGAGATCCTTCACGAGGAGGTGTGAGAGACAAGTGAGGAGGGGGGATCCTTTTATAGGAGGCGGGGGCACCCAAGGGGTAGCCGCCGGCCATGGGGGCTGCCCCTCCCCTCCTTCATTCATGTGGGTGGACACTCCACTCACAAAATGCCCTTTAAATTCCCTCCACTCAAAAGTCCACTCAAATTCCCATTAAATTTCCACCAAATTTAATGCAAACTCTCATTAAATAAAACTCTTTTATTTTATTCAGAATTTTGTCAATTACTTTAATGACAAACATTCACAAATAACCCGTTGCTAGAATTCCATTTCACATGCATAACCACTTTATGCAATTTCACCCGAAAACCTGTTTCGGTATCTAGTGAAATAAATTCCTGCGCTTGTTTATTCTTTCGGCATGAAACTTTTGCTCCAATTGGATGTCGGTGTATCTTAAGTGTGTCACCCTACGGTTCGTGAATAATGCGGACATGATCGAGACCCCTCTCGAATCAATAATCAGAAGCGGGATCTGGACACCCATACTGACTCCCACACATTCAACGATGACTTTCTTGTGATCGTCGGAACCTTTTACGCTAGTATCTTAATCCTTTTGTTTCGCGATATATTACATGTCCGAGATTTGATCATCGGTATCTCCATACCTAGTTTGATCTCGTTACCGACATGCACTCTTTTCTCGTTCCCGTGATATAACATTCTAGTGATCAAATCACTTGCTTGCAAGCTAATCAATGTGATATCACCGAGAGGGCCCAGAGCATATCTATCCGTCATTGGGATGAAAAAATTCCACTCTCGATCCATGGGCCTCAACATAACACTTTATTAGTTCTGAATCCATCTTTATAATCACCCTGTTACGGTGTGACGTTTGATGTTATCAAAACTCTTCCGGTGTTAGTGATTGACATGATCTCATGGTCTAAGGATTAGGATCACTTCGTAAGTTGTTATAGCAATATAAACTCAATGACTTTGATCGTAATGCTATACTTCGGATGAATGTTCATCACACCATTACACTAATGTTGTGACCTCGTTATTAACAACATCCAATGTCTATGATCAGGAAACCTTGATCATCTTGTTAATCAACGAGCTAGTTTATAAGAGAGGCATAACTAGGAACTTCCTTTTTGTTTATTAAACACACATGTATTAACGTTTCCGTATTAATACAATTATAGCATGTAAAATAAACATTTATCATAAATAAGGAATACGATAATAACCACTTTATTATTGCCTCTCGGGCATATTTCCTTCAATTTTCGTTAAGCAAAAACTTAGTGTTTTCAAATGATAAGGAAAAATCTATTTTTGAGCAATGCAAGCCTCAACTCCACTTTGCCAAATGCATATAGATGATAGACTCCACTATACTACCATAGTATCACTTGCCAATACAATTCAAATGTATTGACCCTTGTGGATTTAACTTGTTATGTTGCAGGTTTGTTTGATGTTAGTAAAGTTTAATGATTAGGATTACAAGTCTACAACCAACATGTCTGCCTGTGGCACTTTGAAGATGAAGGACCCCATGCTTATAGATATTCTGCTGTAATGTAATGTAATAGCCAAATGAGCTATGTAAAATGTAATAAAATTATGTTATTCCTGGTTATAAAGTTGTATTATGACCTTTGTTTCTAGGTATTACATCTTAACTGTGGATGCTAGCTATTGATCCAGGGACTAGCATTGTAAACACAGGGATCTCTACCTTATTAAAGGTTGGGAACTTTACACTACGATACACCCCCTATACTTGGGGGTCATCAAGAATATTTTCTGGCGCTGTTACCGGGGAGTGAAGCCCTATTGAAGAGTGGAACTGGTAAGGGAAACTTTTACTGTGAGTATTGCTTTTGTTACTTCTTGTTACTTTGTTTCCAATATGGATAACCCACTTGGTTTTCTGTTTGGGAAAACTACTACCACTGCTAGGGTATTAGATTAACCAACAAGCAATAGGAAATAAAGAAAATACTTTAGTATACATTAAAGGTTGTCCTGCTCTTATTGATTTTGTTATTGTTGACATGCCTGAAGATTCTACTGCTCCTATCATATTAGGATGTCCGTTCTTAAGAACTATTAAGACTTTGATTAATCTTCATGAAGGGAACGTGAAGCTTCAATTTCCTTTGGGGGATCCTTTTGTTATTCATTTCCCCATGAAGAAGAAAGCCAAGCATGATGAGAAGGAGGCCATCACTTTGAAGGCCAACTATTTTGGAGTGGGTGTTCCACTCATCTGGCCTAAGTGAGCAACATCAAGATCAAGATATTTGACCATAAAAGATCCCTTTATGGGAGGCAACCCATGTGAAATAAAGGTTTGAGTAAATTTTTTAAGTTTTAGTTTAAGTTTCATGTTAAATAAAGAGTGCTAGAAAACTCCAGTTGAGGAGCAGAATTCGGTAGTACTAAAATCCTGTTTTATATATGCTGATGTTGGTCGACAATTTAGACTGTTATTTTTCTGACAAAACATGGTGTTTCGCTAAGTTTCAGGTTATGAAATAATTCTCGAAGAAACAAAAAAATTTGACAACTCCAGTAGGTTTAACGACCAACTATACGGCAGGAATAAAAATTCCAGCCATATAGTTCCGGCCTATAGATATCTATGCCATCGTCAAATTTTCTTTTCCAGGTACAGAAGGTTTAACGACCAACTATACGGCAGGGATAAAAATCCTGGCCATATAGTTCTGGCCGTATAGATATCGCGGCCAGGAAGGAAACCTAAGTAACCCTAAGTTTTTTCCGTCAGACCAACTATACAACGGGAATAGATGTTCCGGTCGTATAGTTCCGACCGTATAGTTCGTGCGACCACAAAAACAACACGGGAAGGTACCCCCAACACCAAAACTTCAATCCCCTTTCTCTCTTCTACCTACAAACTCTCTCAAAACTCAAGGGATCTTCATCCCTACTCAATTTCGTTCAATTCCTGATACGTTGGAAACGTATCTATAATTTTTTATGCTCCATGCTTGTTTAGTATCTACTTTTCTTTACTTGTCTACACTTTGAGGTGCTTTTTACATGTTTTCTGGTACTAACCTATTAACAAGTTGCAACAGTGCCAGATGCCTGTTTTCTGCTGTTTTTGGTTTCAGAAAAGTTAGTAAAGAAATATTCTCGGAATTGGACGGGACGAAAGACAAAGTCAATAACTTTCTGTGGGGAACAAGAAGTCCAGAGGAGAGACAAAGAAGTAGGCCAGGGAGTCCAAACCCCCCCTAGGCGCGGGTGGGCCCTACCTCGCGCCTGGGTAGGGTTTGCCCCTCCTGGTCGCCTCCCGAACTCGCCCCTTCGCCTATAATAAGACCCCGATACAGAAACTCTCGGTACCCAATCAGAAATCCACGAAACCGTCTGTAACCGCCGCCACCATCGTCCCTAGATCGGGGGGATCTGAAGCTCTTCCTGGCACCCTTCCGGAGGGGAGATCATCCCGGAGGCCTTCTCTCCGGTATGATTCGTGAGTAGTTCCACCTTGGACTATGGGTCCATGTAGTAGCTAGATGGTTGTATCTCCTCCTTTGTGCTTTCATGTATAGATATTGTGAGCTCCGTTCATGATCAAGATCTAATCTATTTGTAATCATGCATGTTGTGTTTGCGGGGATCCGATGGATATTGAGATTATTATGTTGGTTTGATTAATGGTTCTATATTTATGATTCTATCATGTCTGTGTTGTTTGTGATCTTGCATGCTCTCCGTTGCTAGTGGTTATCTTGGCCAAGTAGTTGCTAGTGACTCCAAGAGGGAGTATTTATGCTCGATAGTGGGTTCATGCCTCTAGTTTCCAAGGGAAGTGACAGAAATCTCTTCGGTTGTAGATGTGATGTTCCTACTAGGGAGAAAACAACGGTCTCTTGTTCATGGAACAAGTGGACTGTTTACCTTACACACTTTTCTTAAAGCAGTTGTCTATTACTTGCAACTTAATACTGGAGGGGGTTCGGATGATAACCTGAAGGTGGACTTCTAGTCATAGATGTAGTTGGATTACGGTCTATATATATTGTTGTATTGCCCAATCAGCTTTATAGGATCTTCCTGGCTAGTAATTGCATTGTTATGCCTTGCTCAGTTCCTGTCAATTGCCCCGTTGTAATTGTTTACCCTTTATGCCATGTTGTTTATCTAAGGAGAGCATCTCTAGTGAACTATGGACCCCGGTCCAATATTTACCATTGATACATATTCCACTGTTACTTGTTTACTTGCTGCAAATCATCATCACCTTTCACACCATAAGTTTAATCCTTTGTTACAGCAAACCGGTGAGCTTGACAACCTCACCGATTCGTTGGGGCAAAGTCTTGAATTTGTGTTGTGCAGGTCTTCACGTTGCCAGCAACACCTGTGTGACGTTTCCTTCCTCCTACTGGTTCGATAACCTCGGTTTCTTACTAAGGGAAACTTGCTGCTGTGCTGCTTCATACCTTGCGCTTGGGGTTTCCAACGAAGCGTTCCACGACAAGTATTGGGCGCCATCAAGATAATTTCTAGCGCCATTGCCGGGGAGGCTAAGGACGTCTTCACTAGGGGAGTCCTTCACTTCCTTTCTCTTTAATTTGTTTTTAGTTTGCTTAGTTTCTTTTGCTTTGTTTTGTTTGCCTCTTTTCAAAAAAATCCAAAAAATTAGTCTAGTTTGGTTTGCTTGACTTATTCAAAAACACAAAAAAAATTAGTTCTTGCTCTAGCTCACCATGTTGCTCCCCCAGTTCGCTCTGAAAAATCTTGCAATAGGTAGTGGCTCCATAATTGGGAAAGGTAATATTGAAGAATTATTTAATTATGTTAGCAAGCATGAGGATATTGAGGATAAATCTATAGTAGAGCTTGCTCCTGATTATGAGATTGCTGCAGCTTCTTTGGTTCATATGTTGGAGGCTAGGTTTGTTAGCCTTAACCTCTTCATACAATTCTTGTTCCTAAAACTAAAAGAAGAGAAGAATGTTGAAAAAAGGGAATTCATCCTTGAAACTTTATCAAAAGAATTCCATGATGTTTCTAGGGAAGCTAAAAAGGTTTTTGAACGTTTCAATATGCTAGGATCAAGTGTAGATGTTGTAGGTATTTCTGATAAAACTAATCCTAGAGAGGAATTCAATATACCCATACCCTTTAAGCTTGTTCGAATGCATGAAGCCTTTGAAAAGAACTTTGATTGGATTGCCCCTGAAAATCTTTTTGATGAAGGTAGTAGACCAAAGAGAGATGAGAAAGGATCCTCCAAAACCCATTTGGATGAGATACCTTTCATAGTTGAAGATTTTGCAAGTATGAATGTTAATGCTTCTTCATTTGAAAATACTTGATTCTTCTTACTTCTTGTGCCTAACTTAAATACGTTAAAGAAAAGTACTTGTTGGGAGATAACCCAAGAGTTTCTTTGAGTCTTGGAAGTTATTACTACTGTAATGACCTCTCCTTATCCTTTTTTTTTCTTTTTGTGCCAAGAATGACCTCTAATGAGAGGGAACTAAGATTTGGGGAGTTGCTGCCCCGAAACATATTTCTGTCCTCCATCAATTTTTTTTGAGGAGGATCTGTAACTCGGATTGAGATCAAAATTTACGAATAAATCCCCCAATATGTTGGCTAACTTTCATTAGTTTAACACTTTTCTATTTGAGCAAAATAAGATGTTCGAAAAAATTCGTTTCTATCTGCTGGTCTGTTTTGATAGATTTCTGCCATTATTTGCATTTGCTTCTTATTGATTCCTTTTTGAGCTCTCTTCAGGTAAATTGAGTTTCTTTGAAGGAGTTACTACAGTAGCTTGTGTTTTTAGTGAAAAGCCTTGCTGTTCCAAAGCTTTGCCAGTGGTCTAATACCTTTTGAATAAGCTAATGTTGCTAATGAAGATTGTGTGAAGTTTTGTATAAAGGAAAAATTTCAGGTGTAGAGAGAGAATGATGCAATGATATGAAGGATGGACAAAAGCTCAAGCTTGGGGATTCTAACATGGTGTCACCCCAAGAAATATCCAAGAAGTACAAACGTCATCAATAAAAAGCTCAGGTCTGTCTAGACACTTCGTTTTTATTGTTTCATGCACAGTTGTGTTGTTCTTGGAGAATTTTAGTTTTCATTTGATTTGCTTAGTTTGTTTAGTTTGATTTAGTAGTTTGGACCCCCGCTCTCGCTGTGTTATTTTGCAAATAAGTTTGCTTGGTGTTTGTAAAGGAGTAGTAAGTTCTTGCTTGAAGTGCAAGAGGAGCTTGCATTGACTGTGACATAGACTTTAGCACGACATGCTAGGTGTTGTTTTAGCATTATGCTTAGTGATTATTGCTGTAGCATGTCTTTTTCCAAACAATTGGGGTTGCTTAGTATGCCTTGAAGAAATTATGTGTTGTTTTAGCATGCAAAATCATAGTATTGTGGTATTCTCCTTTGATGTTTTGCTTGGGTTGACTTGGCACATGCTTACAACATGTTATGACTATGACAAGTCACCATTAGCCTCTATGATCATTTAGTCCTTGAATTCTAGTACCACTCTTTGCTTTGATTAGTTTGCTTTGTTACATTGCATAATTATGGCCATTATTGCTCTCTTAGTTGGTTGCTCCCAGTCTTTTGCTAGCCTCCACTTGTATGAGTAAGTTCTACTCATGCTTCAAACTCCCAAGAAACCAAGTCTTTCCAAAGTGTCCACTACAAACTCCTATGCATGGTGTGTTACACCATTCCAAGTATATTCTTGTTTTCAACTATCTTCCAATTAAAACCTATTTTGTTATGTGAAAACTTAGCGATTAAAGCCCTCATGAACTTGATGGAACATTTTATTCTTTGCCCCTAATAAACTTGAACCATTGAGGCAACTTTGTTGTATATGCTTGCACTTATAAGTTGGGATTAGCAGAACCGTGCTGTCACGGGGAACGTTTTCAACATTGCACTTGTACTTTTTGTACTCCATTGATATCATGTTCTTTTGTCTATCGATGATAGCGGTGTGAAATGAAGTGGGAACTTGTAAGTCCATGGAGTTTGTATTTTGTGTTAGAGAAATTCCTAGGACGCTAGCCTAAGCCATGCCTAATCATGGTGGAAACTTGCAGCATCACCATAGTGACATCTATGAAGCATTCTTCTTGTAAAAAAAGAAAGACACATTGAGAAAATGGGAAAGAGAGAAAAAAGCACCATATTCCCATGGTACATAAGAAGAATTGCTGAGATGCTCATTGTCTGCTTGCCTTGTCATTTTGGTTATGGGAAAGCTCCTGTGCCATGTGCAAGGGGTACCCCGTTGGCGGTTCTCAATGATATGCAAATACTTACAGTGACAAGAACTTACCTGGACCCTAAGTTGAGTATCAATGAGGTGTAGCCCTCATAGTCAAGGGACTTGATATTGCCAACTTATACTTTGTCAAGCATATACTCCAGCTTTGGCACTTTAACCTTAACCACTTCAAGATGCTTAAGATAGGGGCAATGAGGGCTGAAAGCTAATAAGTACTATAATTTTTGGAATCTCTTTTTGAAACTTGTAATCCCAGCTTCCTTTACAAAAAGGCCTTTCTTCCACCATTGTTGAGTCTCCACCTTCTACCTTTAGGCACCATTAAGAGAGCATAGTTGTCATTCTGTGTGCAGTGTTCCAAAGCTTATTAATTGATGCATATTCTGTTATTACTTGTTCATGTGCTATCTGTTTCTAGTCACCCTTGTGAACTTTGCAGGTGTCCTATGCATTATATTGCTACTCTATGAGGGACAAGCTGATTGCCACTATGCTATGTTTTCTACATGGGAAACAAACAAATGTTTTTCAATACATATTATTCATGATCTTTGTTTGTAGCTTGCCATGTTGCATACATAATTACTATGTACTATTGTTAGAACTCCATCTTTCATGCACATGTTTAGAGTTCTTTGATCCCAGCTTTCAATGTTTGCAAATGGTTGGATATTTATTGTGAGGGTGCATGTCATCTCAAAAATTATTCTTTTATCACTTACCTACTCGAGGACGAGCAGGAGTTAACCTTGGGGATGCTGATACGTTGGAAACGTATCTATAATTTTTGATGATCCATGCTTTTTAGTATCTACTTTGCTTTACTTGTCTACACTTTGAGGTGCTTTTTACATGTTTTCTGGTACTAACCTATTAACAAGTTGCAACAGTTCCAGATGCCTGTTTTCTGCTGTTTTTGGTTTCAGAAAAGTTAGTAAAGAAATATTCTCGAAATTGGACGGGACGAAAGATAAAGTCAATAACTTTTCGTGGGGAACAAGAAGTCCAAAGGAGAGATGGAGAAGCGGGCTAGGGAGGCAAAACCCCCTAGGCGCAGGTAGGCCCTACCCCGTGCCTGGGTAGGGTTTTCCCTCCTGGTCGCCACCCGGACTCGCCCCTTCGCCTATAAGAAGCCCCCGATACAGAAACTCTCGGCACCTGATCTAAAATCCAAGAAACCATCTGTAGCCGCTGCCACCATCATCCCTAGATCGGGGGGATCTGAAGCTCTTCCCGGCACCCTTCCGGAGGGGAGATCATCCCGGAGGCCTTCTCTCCGGTATGATTCGTGAGTAGTTCCACCTTGGACTATGGGTCCATGTAGTAGCTAGATGGTTGTATCTCCTCCTTTGTGCTTTCATGTATAGATCTTGTGAGATCCGTTCATGATCAAGATCTAATCTATTTGTAATCATGCATGTTGTGTTTGCGGGGATCCGATGGATATTGAGATTATTATGTTGGTTTGATTAATGGTTCTATCTTTATGATTATATCATGTCTGTGTTGTTTGTGATCTTGCATGCTCTCCGTTGCTAGTGGTTATCTTGGCCAAGTAGTTGCTAGTGACTCCAAGAGGGATTATTTATGCTCGATAGTGGGTTCATGCCTCTAGTTTCCAAGGGAAGTGATAGAAATCTCTTCGGTTGTAGATGTGCTGTTGCTACTAGGGAGAAAACAACGGTCTCTTGTTCATGGAACATGTGGATTGTTTACCTTACACACTTTCCTTAAAGCAGTTGTCTGTTGGTTGCAACTTAATACTGGAGGGGGTTCAGATGATAACCTGAAGGTGCACTTCTAGGTATAGATGTAGTTGGATTACGGTCTATGTATATTGTTGTATTGCCCAATCAGCTTCGTAGGATCTTCCTGGCTAGTAATTGCATTGTTATGCCTTGCTCAGTTCCTGTCAATTGCCCCGTTGTAATTTCGTTACCCTTCATGCCATGTTGTTTATCTAAGGAGAGCACCTCTAGTGAACTATGGACCCCGGTCCAATATTTACCATTGATACATCTTCCACTGTTACTTGTTTACTTACTACAAACCATTAGCTTCCACACCATACGTTTAATCCTTTGTTACAGCAAACCGGTGAGCTTGACAACCTCACTGATTCAGTGGGGCAAAGTCTTAAGTTTGTGTTGTGCAGGTCTCCACGTTGCCAGCAACACCTGTGTGACGTTTCCTTCCTCCTACTTTTTCGATAACCTCGGTTTCTTACTGAGGGAAACTTGATGCTGTGCTGCTTCATACCTTGCTCTTGGGGTTTCCAACGAAGTGTTCCACGACAAGTATTGGGCGCCATCAATTCCCTCGCACACAAGTGATCTACGGTATGTTTCTCCTCCGATCCTCCAATTACTATTTGCAAATTCACCTCTGATCTGTTATCATTATCAATATAGGGCAAGACCTATTATGAACTAATTGCCATGTTTCTCTTGCCTAGATTATTATTTTCAGGAGATTCTTTAGTGTGCTATGATGAGGAATATGTTATGCCTATTATTGTTGGATCAAAAAGTTTTATTTTTGTCTTTCTTATTATTTAAAAGATGAACACAAGGAGACAAACGAGTACTCGTGTCGCTGCGAGTTCTTATCAGGCTGCCGTTGTAGCTCAGAACCGCATGGGGATATCGTTTAGGAATGAGATCCAACGTGATCGCTTCGACATGATCAAGAACCGAGAAGTGAAGACAAACAAGTGGGCTTGTCCCATTATATTGAATAAACTCGGTATTTATAATGACTTCAATTTACTTGTGGCCCCTTCCGGGGTGGTGGGCCCTCTAGTTTCCCCTTCTAGAACATTCTAGAAGGTCTATTCAAAATATCGAAACTTTTTCTGAACCCCAGAAAATTACTTTCATTATATGAATCTTATTCTTCGGACCATTACGGATCTCCTCGTGATGTCCTGGATCCAATCCGAGACTCCGAACAACATTCAGTCTCAAACTCATATTCCATATCTACTTAAACAACATCAAACCTTAAGTGTGTCACCCAATGGTTCACGAACTATGCAGACATGATCAAGACACATCTCCGATCAATAACCAATAGCGGGACCTAGGGGTACATAATGGCTCCTACATATTCAACGATGACTTCGTGATCGAATGAACCATTAACATAAGATACCGGTTCCCTTTGTCGCTGATACTTTACTTATCCGAGGTTCGATCATCGGTATCTCCATACCAAGTTCAACCTCGTTACCGATAAGTACTCTTTACTCATTCCATGATATGACATCCCTTGTGACCTAGTCACATGCTTGCAAGCCAATTGGATGACATTCTAGCGAGAGGGCCTAGAGTATATCTATCCGTCATTTGGATGGACAAATCCCACTCTTGATCCATGCACCTCAACACATACTTTCAAAATACCGAATGCCACCTTTATAACCACCCAGTTACGGAAGCGGATGTCATCAGAGCACTCATCCGGTGATGGTGATTAACATGATCTCATGGTCAAAGGATTAGGTTACTATGTATTTGAAAGCTTATAGCAAAACGAACTTAATGACTTGATATTATGCTATGCTTACTTTAGGTGTGTCCATCACATCATTCTCCTAATGATATGATCTTGTTATTAATAACATCAAATGTTTATGACCATGAAACCATGATCATCTATTAAGCAACAAGCTAGTTTAACAAAAGGCTCACTAGGGACTCTTTTATGTTTATAAAACACACAAGTATTAATGTTTCCTATTAATACAATTATAGCATGGGATGTAAACATTTATCATAAACACAAAGATATAATAATAACCACTTTATTATTGCCTCTTGGGAATATCTCCAATAGCTGTGGAGACCCATGGCCGCAGCAGCTACAACAAGCCATAGTGTCGTCCTCTGCGTGGTACAAAGAGGCGTGCATGGCCGCGTGCTGCCCTAGGAACTCCTCCGGGTCGCTGGTGCGTCCAAGCTGGTGTGTGTCCATAGCGCATTCTGGAGGCACCCGCCAATACAACCTCAAAGGCAGGATGCCTGGAGGTGGGGTGTCTCGGTTAGCGAAGCTGCCGCGTCCATAGTCGTGCCCTTGCTTGGGCTCCATGGTGGCTGAAAGTGCGGGTACCGCACGCGAGGGTGATTTCCTTCGGCGATGTGGAGCATCACACTGGAGAGAGTTCGATCCTCCCACCACAGCCGCCGGCTGGCTTCGTTGTGGTTCACCGGAGGAGGAACGTCACCCTCCTACCTGGCGAGCTATCTTTCCATTCGATTGGTAAAGAAGGCGTTCTAGGTCGCGGTGTTATCAAGGAAACAATTGGGATCTATTCACTATTCTGACATGAGCTCAAGGTAGTAGTGTCTCATGATGACCGCCCGACGGGCGGAACCTCGAGGTACAGGACGAACATGCACCCCTTCTGACGGTCAGCATCCAGTCTGGGGGAACCAAGTAGCTTGACAGACATGGGTAGCTGGAGGCGCACAATGACTCTTCCTCCTCGAGGGTGAGATAGGCCCAGGGTAAGAGAGAGAGGTGTGGATCTATGAATAGCAATGGCGGCCGCCCTAGATATATAGGGAAAGGGCGGGAAAGATGGTGTGGAAGAGTTGGAAAGGGCAGGAACAAAAGGGCGCGCCGCCGTGAAGGGACGGATCGGCTTTGGAAATGAAGCACCTATCCTACTGCCAAGGCTGGCCCGTGTCGTTTCTAGATCCATCCGGCGCCCCCGCTTGCCCCCCTCCCCGTGGGTTGGGTTCGTCCTAGGGGCGCCGGATAACAAAACGGTCCATACCGGCATGAAAAAAGAAATGGGGGCTGGGCATGATTTGAGCGCTGGCACCCCTGATAGCCCTTTATGGGGGCTTTAGGGACCCTGAGTGGAGATGCTCTAATCTATCTTATCTTGGAACTCATGGCTTCAATAAGAGCAATGGAGGGCGGAGGGGATCAGGTCTCTCTGATGAACTCTGCCGCTACGCCGACCTCCTCCATGGCCCTCCTCCTCTATCGCATGCACGGAGGCTCCTCTTGCTCCTATCCTATTCCTTCTCCCGCCGGATGAGAAGATGGTCAACGGATCAAGCGAAGCATAGAGGCAGGCCATACCTAAAGGAGGTGAATCCCATGGGTGGGCGCAGCAACAGCTTCCTGCTCGAGCGAAGAAGCCTGGACCTGTAGAAGGAGGTTTTGGGTGGTGCAACATAATCGATTAGATCGAGCGCGGCAGCTCGTAGCTGGAGGCGGTAGATCCTAGGTGGCGTAACCACTTCCACTAGCTCGAAAGCGGCAGGCCGTAGCTAGAGGCTACACACACATTGATAGACAGGTTAATTTCTCTCTATTTTTGGCAATCAATACTATGATATATTCATAATAGCATATAGTACATGTTAAAGATACATAGTCTATCTTCAACGATTATAAAATAAAGTCTAAAATAAACTATTAAAACATCAAGGTCTTCAAATTCTTTCTTCTTCCAAGGCACCATCTTGATTTTTTTTGAATGCAGCCAAGAACTGACAGATACCAAACCAGTTACACTATGTTAATGAAGATGAAATCGTCTATAATAAGTGATATTCAGCCTTTCATTCGACGATGAGATTTTCTTCACGGGCGCTCGTCTGGCCTTGGCTGCACGGACGGCGCTACTCCGTCGGGCGGTGGCGGTGCCCTGGGGCTGCGGCTTGATGGCGTCCGGTGTTGACGTGGGACGCTACGTTGGAAACCCCAAGATCAAGGTGTGAAGAGCACAACAGCAAGCCTTCCTTCAGTAAGAAACCGAGGTTATCGAACCAGTAGGAGGAAGGAAATGTCTCAAAGGTGCTGCAAGCAACGTGGAAACCTACACAACACAAACTCAAGACTTTGCCCCAACTAACAGTAAGGTTGTCAAGCTCACCGGTTTGCTGTAACAAAGGATTAACTGTATGGTGTGGAAGGTGATGGTGGTTTGCAGCAAGTAAATAAGTAACCGTGGAAGATGTATCGATGGTAAAGATTGGACCGGGGTCCATAGTTCACTAGAGGTGCTCTCCTTAGATAAACAAACATGGCATGCAAGGTAAACAAATTACAGCAGGGCAATTGACAGGACTGAGCAAGGCATAACAATTCAATACTAGACAAAAAGATCCTATGAGATTCGATTGGGCAATACAACAATATACATATACCGCCATCCAACTGCATCTATGACTAGAAGTCCACCTCCAAGTTATCATCCGAACCCCCTCCGGTATTAAGTTGCAAGCAAAAGACAACTGCTTTAAGCAAACTGTGTACGGTAAACAATCCACTTTTTCCATGAACAAGGGACCATTGTTTTCTCCCTAGTGGCAACAACACATCTATAACCGAAGAGATTTATGTCACTTCCCTTGGAAACTAGAGGCATGAACCCACTATCGAGCATAAATACCCCCTCTTGGAGTCACTAGCAACTATTTGGCCAAGATAGCTACTAACAACGGAGAGCATGCAAGATCACAAACAACACATGTTGGAGATATGCCCTAGAGGCAATAATAAATGTAGTTATTATTATATCTTTGTGTTTATGATAAATGTTTACATTCATGCTATAATAGTATTAACAAGGAAACATTAATACTTGTGTGATTTGTAAACTAAAATAGAGTCCCTAGTAAAGCCTCTTTATAATACTAGCTTGTTGATTAATAAATGATTGTGGTTTCCCAATCATGAACATTGATATGTTATTAACAACAAGATCATATCGTTAGGAGAATGATATGGTGGACATACTCCTATAGATAAGCGTAGCATAAAGATCAAGTCATTTTAATAGTTCAATTGCTATATGCTTTCTGATACATAGTAACCTAATTCCTTCGACCATGAGATCATGCATATCACCTTCACCGGAAGGATGCTTTGATGATATCAAACACCACACCGTAACTGGGTGGCTATAAAGGTGGCATTGAGTGTTCGGAAAGTTTTGGTTGAGACACATGGATCAAGAGTGGGATTTGTCCATCCATATGACGGATAGATATACTCTGGGCCCTCTCGGTGGAATGTCATCCAATTAGCTTGCAAGCATGTGACTGGCTCACAAGGGATCACATATCACGGGAACGAGAAAAGAGTACTTAGCAGTAACGAGGTTGAACTAGGTATGCAGAGATACCGACGATCATAACCTCGGATAAGTAAATTATCGTGAGACAAAGGGAAATTGGTATCGTATGTAAGTGGTTCATTCGATCGCAAAGTAATCGTAGAAACATGTGGGAGCCATATGAATTTCCAGATTCCTCTATTGGTTATTGTTCGGATAAGTGTCTCGATCATGTCCGCATAATTCACGAACCGTAGGGAGACACACTTAAGGATTCGACATTGTTTTGAGTAGTTATGGAATGATGAGTAAGAGACCGAATGTTGTTCGGAGTCTCGGATGGGATCCGGGATATCACGAGGAGATCCGGAATGGTCCGGAGAATAAGATTCATATAAGGAAAGTCCTGTTTCGGGGTTGGAGAATGGTTCCGGTGTTTTCATCGGGAATGTTCTAGAAGGTTCCGGAATGTCCGGCACTCCGGAGGGGAAGGGTACATGAATGTGTCATAACAAGTTGGAATGATTGCATCATGTACTAGGTGTCATCGCTGAACAAAATAAAGGGTTTAATCAAATCCTAGTTTGAAAAGTCAAACGCCAATTTGAAAAGTCAAACGACTATTTTGGAAGGTGGAGGGGAAGTAGGAAACCTACTTGGGGAGGAGTTCCTCCCCTCAACCGCCGGCCCACTTGGGAAAACGAGTTGGGGAGGGACTCCCCTCCCCTGGCGCGCCCCCTCCAACTATATAAGGAGGGGCAGGGCTACCCCTCCAAACACACAATACCTCCACCCAAAACCCTAGCTCCTAGCCGCCGCCGCCCTCCATAGCCGCCGCCGGCCTAGGGAAACTCGCCGCCGCCGCCTAGATCAAACCTAGCCGCCGGCCTTTTCCCCTCCTTGGTGTGTTTAAACCCTAGATCACCGAGGGCTCTCTCATAGTCCACCATACTCGCTCCGGCTTAAGGCGAAGCCCTGCGAGATCTCCCCTCTACTTCCGGTACCACGTAGTTGTGCTGCCGGAATCGCGAGGAGAGTGCTACAACCTCCGTTGCCTGCTGAACAAGGGAGAGGAAGGTCTTCGTTGAGTACCGAACGTATGACCGACTGCAGAAGCGCTGCCAGAACGCAGTGCCGGAAGGATCGTCTACGCGATCTTGAGATCGGCAAGAGTACGACTACATCACCCACAAGAATCCGCTCTTGTTAAACACTTTGGAATATTCGAGGGTGAGTTATTCCATCGACTCGTTGCTACAATCTAGTAGATAGATCTTGGCTTGTTTGTTTGTATGCGGTAGAAAATTTTTGTTTTCCATGCTACGAAACCCAACAGTGGTATCAGAGCCGTGTCTATATGTAGATCTGTTGCACGAGTAGAACACAATGGTCATTGTGGGCGTTGATGCTTTTGTTGTCGATTGCTTCTTGTGTACTTTCCATCTTGCGGGATGGTGGGATGAAGCGGCCCTGGATAACCTTACATGACATCGTTCATGAGACTTGCTACACGCTTGACATGCAACTTGTATTGCATAAGTGGCTTTGCGGGTGCCTGTTTCTCCCAACATAGTTAAGATTCAATTTACAACGGGTCATTGACAATACTAGTATCAATGTTGTGGTTCTTGTTCGTAAGTTAGAACGACACTTATTGAAAGCCACAAACCACGTAAAACATGCAAAGAAAGTAGAGACGTCTAACTTTGTTTTGCAGGGGTGTGCTGTGATGTGATATGGCCATGATTGTGATTATATTTGATGTATGCAATGTTCCTTATTATAAGTTGGCAACCGGCAGGACCCATATGGTTGTCTTTAATTTATGTTAAGACCCGCGTGTCTATTCAAAGTAGTTGTAATAGTTGAAGCTGGTGGACGACAACCATGGAGCAGCGTCATGGACCTGGATGCAATGCCGGTGATGATGGAGATCATATTCGTGCTTGAAGATGGAAATCGGAAGCACAAAGAAGAAAGGCCATATCATATCACATATTATGAATTGCATGTGATGTTAATCCTTTATGCATCTTGTATTGCTTAGTTAACGATGGTAGCATTATAAGATGATCCCTCATGCACATGAATTTCAAGTTCTAAAGTGTTCATCCTTAGTAAGCACCGTTGCTAAAGCTTGTTGTTTCGAAGCACCACATGATGATCGGGTGTGTTAGATTACGCAAGTGTATACAACGTGAGCAAGCCAGATTTGCTCATGCGGAAGCTAAGGTTTGATCTTGACAAGCCTAGCATGTATAGACATGGTCTCGAAACACGGATCACCGAAAGGTAAAGAATGAATCATATAGTAGATATGATGAACATGTCGATTGTTCTCCATTGAAGCTACATCAACTCTCATGATGATCGGTGTTGATGTGGTGGATTTGGTTCGTGTGATCACTAAAACAATGTGAGGGATGTTGTTTTGAGTGGGAGTTCACCTAGATTAATTTAACTATTAATTAGAACTCAATTTGTCATAAACTTAGTCTAAACTATTGCAAATATGGTGTAGATCAATAGAGGCCCCTACCATCAATTTTAATGCGTTCCTAGAGAAAGAAAAGTTGAAAAACAATGGAAGCAACTTCGCGGATTGGTTCCACAATTTGAGGATTTTCCTCACAGCTGGTAATTTGAAGTATGTGCTGGATGCACCGCTGGGTGACCCACCTGCAGCTACTGCTAGCGATGAAGTAAAGAAAGTTTACCTCGCTCGGAAGACTCAGTACTCCACAGTTCAGTGTGCTATCTTGTATGGTTTAGAATCGGAGCTTCAGAAAAGGTTTGAGAATTCAGACCCACATGATATTGTCCGTGATCTCAAATTGATCTTTGAGACTCACGCGGCAATTGAGAGCTATGAGGCTTCTGAAAAGTTCTTTAACTGCAAGATGGAAGAGGGCAGCTCCGTTAGTGAGCATGTGCTTAAGATGTCTGGGCACGCAAACAAACTTCAAAGCTTGGGTATAGTGATTCCTAATGCTTTGGGGATTTATCGTGTCCTCCAATCACTACCACCAAGTTACAAGAACTTTGTGATGAACTACAATATGCAAAACATGAACAAGCAGTTGCCAGAACTCTTTTCCATGTTGAAATCTGTAGAAGTGGAGATCAAGAAATAGCACCAAGTGTTGATGGTCAATAAGACCACCAAATTCAAGAAAGGCAAGTCTAAGCAAAAGGGACACTTCAAGAAGGGTGGTAAGAAAGTTATCGCACCGGCGAAGAAGACCAAGGCTGGACCTAAGCCTGATACTGAGTGCTTTTACTGCAAGGGAGAAGGTCACTGGAAGCGGAATTGCCCAAAGTACTTGGCGGATTTGAAGAACGGCAACATCAAGAAGAAAGGTATATCTGATATACATGTTATTGATGTGTATCTCACTAGTACTCATAGTAGTGCCTGGGTATTTGATACTGGTTCGGTTGCTCATATTTGTAACTCGAAACAGGTGCTGCAGAATAAACGGAAGCTAGCGAAGAACGAGGTGACGATGCGCGTGGGAAACGGATCAAAGGTTGATGTGATCGCGGTCGGCACGCTACCCCTTCATCTACCATCGGGATTAGTTTTATACTTAAATAATTGTTATTTGGTGCCTGCGTTAAGCATGAACATTATATCGGGATCTTGTTTATTGCGATACGGTTACTTGTTTAAGTCCAAGAATAATGGTTATTCGATTTATATGAGTAATATGTTTTATGCACATACACCTTTGATAGATGGTCTATTCTTATTGAATCTCGATAGTGGAAATACACATATTAATAACATTGAGGCTAAACGTTTGAAATCGAGCGATAACTCGACCTATATGTGGCACTGTCGTCTTGGTCACATTGGAGTGAAGCATATGAAGAAACTCCATTCCGATGGACTTCTTGAATCACTTGATTTAGAATCACTTGAAAGATGCGAAGCATGTCTGATGGGTAAAATGACTAAGACTCCATTTTATGGTACGATGGAGCGAGCTACGGACTTATTGGAAATCATACATACCGATGTGTGTGGTCCAATGAGTGTAGCATCGTGCGGTGGTTATCGTTATGTTCTTACCTTCAAAGATGACTTGAGTAGATTTGGGAATATCTATTTCATGAAACATAAGTCCGAAACTTTTGAGAAGTTTAAGGAATTTCAAAGTGAGGTTGAGAATCAACGTAACAAGAAGATTGAATTTCTACGTTCTGATCATGGAGGTGAATATCTAAGTTACCAGTTTGGAGATCATTTGAAGAAATGCGGAATACTTTCACAATTGACACCGCCGGGAACACCACAGCGTAATGGTGTGTCCGAACGTCGTAATCGAACTCTCTTAGATATGGTTCGTTCTATGATGTCACTTACAGATTTACTGCTATCATTTTGGAGTTATGCATTAGAAACAGCCGCATTCACTTTAAATAGGGCACCATCTAAATCCGTTGAAACAACACCGTATGAATTATGGTTTGGGAAGAAACCTAAATTGTCGTTCCTTAAAGTTTGGGGTTGCGAAGCCTATGTAAAGAAGTTACAGCCGGACAAGCTTGAACCCAAAGTGGAAAAATGCGTCTTCATATATAGGATACCCGAAGGAAACTATTGGGTATACCTTCTATCATAGATTCGAGGGCAAAATCTTTGTTGCCAAGAATGGATCCTTTCTAGAGAAGGAATTTCTCTCGAAAGAAGTGACTGGAAGGAAAGTAGAACTCGACGAGGTTGTCGAACCTTCTCTCGAACTTGCGAGTAGCGCAGCACCGGAAGAAGTTCCTGTGGTGCCTGCACCAATAAGAGAGGAAGCTAATGATGATGATCATGAAACTTCGGTTGTAGTTGCTACAGAGCCTCGGAAGGTCAACGAGAACTCGTACCACTCCTGATTGGTATGATCCCGTTATGAGAGTCATGTTGGTGGACAACACCGATGACCCTGCGATATATGAGGAAGCGATGATGAGCCCAGATTCCAATAAATGGCAAGAAGCCATGAAATCCAAGATTGGATCCATGTACGAAAACCAAGTATGGACTTAGGTGGACTTACCGGATGGTCGGAAGGCTGTCGAGAACAAATGGATTTTCAAGAAGAAAACAGATGCTGATGGTAATATTACTGTCTATAAAGCTCGACTTGTCGCAAAAGGGTTTCGACAAATTCAAGGAGTTGACTACGATGAGACTTTCTCAACTGTAGCGAAGCTAAAGTCTGTGAGGATTATGTTAGCAATCGCTGCATATTATGATTATGAGATATGGCAGATGGATGTCAAAACAGCATTCCTCAATGGAGACATTGATGAAGAGTTGTATATGATGCAACCCAAAGGTTTTGTCAATCCTAAAGATGCTAACAAGGTATGCAAACTTCAACGGTCCATCTATGGATTGAAGCAAGCATCCCAAAGTTGGAATCAATGTTTTGATAAGGTAATTAAAAGTTTTGGTTTTATACAAACTTATGGAGAAGCTTGTATTTACAAGAAAGTGAGTGGGAGCTCTGTAGCATTCTTAATACTATATGTAGATGACATATTGTTGATTGGGAATGATGTAGACCTTCTTAATAGTGTCAAGGAATATTTGAATAATAGTTTTTCAATGAAAGATCTTGGCGAAGCAGCTTACATATTAGGCATAAAGATTTATAGAGATAGATCGAGACGCCTAATATCATTGTCACAAAGTACATATTTGGACAAAGTTCTAAAGAGGTTTGGAATGGAAGATAGCAATAAAGGGTTCTTGCCCATGTTGCCCAATACGACCTTGAGTAAAACTCAAAGTCCGACAACGGCAGAAGATAGAGAAAGGATGAGTAAGACTCCCTATGCCTCAGCCATAGGATCTCTAATGTATGTCCATGCTATGTACTAGACCCGACATTGCATATGATGTTAGTTTGACTAGAAGATATCAAAGTGATCCAGGAGTGGATCATTGGACAGCGGTCAAAAACATCCTTAAGTACTTGAGAATAACTAAGGATATGGTTCTTTCTTATGGAGGTGATGAACAGCTCGTTGTTAATGGTTACACCGATGCTAGTTGGAACACCGATCCGGATGATTCTAAATCACAATCTGGATACGTATTTACTTTGAATGGTGCAGCAGTTAGCTGGAGGAGTGCAAATCAAAGCGTTGTGGCGAGATCTTCAACTGAATCGGAATACATGGCTGCTTCGGAGGCATCACAAGAAGCGATATGGATGAAAGAGTTCATTACAGAGCTGGGTGTAGTTCCAAGTGCGCTGGACGCAATGTCTATCTATTGTGATAACATGGGCGCCATAGCCAATGTGCAAGAACCAAGGTCACACAAGAAGCTGAAGCACATCAAGCTATGTTTTCATGCTATTCGAGAACATGTCCAAGATGGGGACATAAAGATTTGCAAAGTACACACAGATCTGAATGTGGCGGATCCGTTGACTAAACCTCTCCCGAGGGCAAAACATGACCAACACCAAACTGTCATGGGTGTTCGGTATATTACCATGTAATCTAGATTAGATGACTCTAGTGCAAGTGGGATACTGTTGAGATATGCCCTAGAGGCAATAATAAATGTAGTTATTATTATATCTTTGTGTTTATGATAAATGTTTACATTCATGCTATAATAGTATAACAAGGAAACATTAATACTTGTGTGATTTGTGAACTAAAATAGAGTCCCTAGTAAAGCCTCTTTATAATACTAGCTTGTTGGTTAATAAATGATTGTGGTTTCCCTATCATGAACATTGAGATGTTATTAACAACAAGATCATATCGTTAGGAGAATGATATGGTGGACATACTCCTATAGATAAGCGTACACTAGAGGAAAAAGGGCCATCCGTTCGCGACCCCTCGGAGCATTAGTCCCGGTTGCGCCACCAACCGGGACTAATGCTGGCACGCGTCCCGGTTGGAGCGGGCACGGGGCCAGGGGGCATGCATCCCGGTTGGTAAGGGGGCATGCATCCCGGTTGGAGCCACCAACCGGGACTAAAGGTTTGGCCACAGCCACGTGGTGTGGCACGCACCTTTAGTACCGGTTGCTGGCTCCAATCGGGACTAAAGACCCCTGCCCTCTATAAATGCAACGCCCCCTCTGCCTCCACTGCTTTTTTCGAATGGTGTAAGGTGTGAGGGTGTGTGCTAGTTTTTTCATGCATGCATTGAAGGTGTTTGTTGAAATTTTTGAGTGAAAAATCCGTTGAATTTCTCATAGAACAAAAATATAGAAGGTGTCCAGACGCACTTGAGCTTTCTCCTCTTTATTTCCTCGATCGAGGTTAGCAATCTTATCTTTTCTAGGTCATTGATACAATTCATGTCGGTGTGAATTGGTTATTTCACTATTTATGATGTCCTATTTTTGATAAACTTACTTATATGATGCATGAACGGTCGGGAATGGATGTACGGTGACCGCGGTAGCCGGGTATATCAAAGGCGTGGATAAATTTATCGATGTGGCTACGGCAAACAAAGAGAATGGATTTATACGTTGTCCATGTGTTCAATGTAGGAACAACAAGGAGTACTCTTCCTCGAAAATCATTCGCGGCCACCTGATTATGAAAGGTTTCATGCCCAACTATAATTGCTGGACCAAGCACGGGGAAAGAGGGGTTATGATGGAAGATGGTGAAGAAGAAGATGATGATAACAACTATCATCATATGTTTCCTGAATAGAGTCATACTGCAATGGAAGATAATGGAGAGGAAAAAGGTGAAGAACGGGCATCAGATGAGCCGGCTGATGAACTTGGTAGGGTCATTTCTGATGCAAAGCGAGACTGTGAAACAGAAAATGAGAAGTTGAAGTTAGAGGGCATGTTAGAAGATCACAAGAAATTGTTGTACCCAAATTGTGAAGATGGCAGCACAAAGCTCGATTTATTAATCGAATTGTTGCGATGGAAGGCAGAGTGTGGTCTAACTGACTCCTCATTTGAAAAGATGCTAAAAATAATGAAGCCGGAGTTTCCAAAACATAACGAACTTCCCGAGAGTACCTACAAAGCAAAGAAGACTCTCTGTCCACTGGGATTAGATGTGCAAAAGATACATGCATGCATTAATGATCGCATCCTCATCATGATAAGGAGTATGAGAATTTAGATAAATGCCCGGTATGCAACGCTTGGGTATAAGATCGACGAGATGACCCCGGTGATGTTGAGGAGAGCCCTCCTAAGAGGGTTCCTTCTAAGGTTATGTGGTATGCTCCTATAATACCAAGGTTGAAACGCATGTTCGAAACAAAGAGCATGCCAGTTGTTGCGATGGCACAAAGAAGACCGTAAGAAAGACGGGAGTTGAGACACCCTGGCGATGGGTCACAAAGGAGAAAAATCGAGAGACTTCCGGACTTTGCGGTGTGACGCAAGGAACTTATGGTTTGGTCTAAATACGGATGGCATGAATCCTTTTGGGAGCGGTCTGCGATCCACAAAGACTGCCCGTGACTCTATGTATCTACAACCTGCCTCCTTGGTTGTGCATGAAGCGTAAGTTCAATATGATGCCAGTGCTCATCCAAGGCCCGAAGCAACCGGGCAACGACATTGATGTGTACCTTAGGCCATTAGTTGAAGAACTCTTACAGTTGTGGGGCAAACCAGGTGTACGTGCGTGGGATGAGAACAAACAGGAGCCATTTAATCTACGAGGGTTGTTATTCGTAACCATCAATGATTCGCCTGCTCTTAGTAACCTTTCAGGACAGACAAACAAAGGATATAAGGCATGCACCCACTGTTTAGATAAGACCGAAGGTACATATTTGCATAAATGCAAAAAGGACAAATGTCTGCCGAATCGGCAGGAAGTGGGTCCGGTTTGTACTACAGGTACATGATCTATCGCCCGTGATTTTTTGAAAAAATCATTTTTAGACTCGCAATATGTGGTTTCTTCAGAGATCCAATGCAAGTTCTAACGATGCCCGTCCCCTATCTTCATGCACACCGGTTCGACCATAGTTAGAAATTCAGATAATTCAAAACGGGCATAATAAATTCAAAAAAATCCGAACAATGAAAATCCTTCGCGTGGTGTCATATTATGTTACATAGTTGAAAGGAAAAATACCAGACTTGGTATATTGATCATGTTTCGAAAAAACCTTCACAAAATGACCTATCATGTTCGAGGTTTCATGGCTTTCGGTCCAAATGACCGATGTTATGTGCTGAATCACGGCATAGTTTGTGATGTTGTGCCCATATTATGCATGTGTGTGTACATTGGTATGGAGAACAATGTTACAGGAGGAAGTTTTCCTTTTTGTCGCACGGAAAAGCCATTTTCCATTTTCCGAGCGCAAAAAACGGGTCGTTTTGTGAAGTAACCACCAAAATGCCGTTTCACAATGCTACCGTCCCATTTTCCTAAAATACTAGACCACCTTACATGGACTATCTCCCAACCGGTACATCTCAAACCTTTTCGTCCATCCCGGGTAAAAAGGACAAATGTCTGCCGAATCGACAGGAAGTGGGTCCGGTTTGTACTACAGGTACATGATCTATCGCCCGTGATTTTTGAAAAATCATTTTAGACTCGCAATATGTGGTTTCTTCAGAGATCCAATGCAAGTTCTAACGATGCCCGTCCCCTATCTTCATGCACACCGGTTCGACCATAGTTAGAAATTCAGATAATTCAAAACGGGCATAATAAATTCAAAAAAAATCCGAACAATGAAAATCTTTCGCGTGGTGTCATATTATGTTACATAGTTGAAAGGAAAAATACCAGACTTGGTATATTGATCATGTTTCGAAAAAACCTTCACAAAATGACCTATCATGTTCGAGGTTTCATGGCTTTCGGTCCAAATGACCGATGTTATGTGCTGAATCACGGCATAGTTTGTGATGTTGTGCGCATATTATGATTGTGTGTGGACATTGGTATGGAGAACAATGTTGCAGGAGAAAGTTTTCCTTTTTGTCGCACGGAAAAGCCCTTTTCCATTTTCCGAGCGCAAAAAACGGGTCGTTTTGTGAAGTAACCACCAAAATGCCGTTTCACAATGCTACCGTCCCATTTTCCTAAAATACTATACCACCTTACATGGACTATCTCCCAACCGGTACATTTCAAACCTTTTCGTCCATCCCGGGTAAAAAGGACAAATGTCTGCCGAATCGGCAGGAAGTGGGTCCGGTTTGTACTACAGGTACATGATCTATCGCCCGTTTTTTGAATCCAAACACTTTTTATGTTTAAAGTTTTTCTAAATTCCAAATTAATATTCAAAAATATAAGTTAATTCATTTTAAAAGGTTACATTAATTATTTTTTAAAAATAGAATATGTTTTTGAATTATTTATTCAAATCCAAACACTTTTTATGTTTAAAGTTTTTCTAAATTCCAAATTAATATTCAAAAATATAAGTTAATTCATTTTAAAAGGTTACATTAATTATTTTTTAAAAATAGAATATGTTTTTGAATTATTTATTCAAATACAAACACTTCTTATGTTTAAAGTTTTTCTAAATTCCAAATTGATATTCAAAAATATAAGTTAATTCATTTTTAATTGTAAATGGTTCATATTTTAAATAATTACATTAATTATTTTTTAAAACAGAAAATGTTTTTGAATTATTTATTTAAATCCAAACACTTTTTATGTTTAAAGTTTTTCTAAATTCCAAATTAATATTCAAAAATATAAGTTAATTCATTTTAAAAGGTTACATTAATTATTTTTTAAAAATAGAATATGTTTTTGAATTATTTATTCAAATCCAAACACTTCTTATGTTTAAAGTTTTTCTAAATTCCAAATTAATTATCATTTAAAAAACAATACAAATTTAAACCCCAAAATAAAAAATAAGGCGAACAGAGAGAAAATACCGAAATTTTTGAAAACAGAATATGTCCTGTTGGAGCCACCAACCGGGACTAAAGACCTCGCCGCCAACGCTTGGGTTGAAAATATTGAGTATAGGTCCTGTTGGTGGCCCCAACCGACGATAATTTTTAGTCCCGTTGGAGCCACCAACCGACTAAAGGTCCTTTGGTTATAACCGGGTGTTCCTCTTCTTCTTCCCCATCTCCTCCTCTTCTCTTCAAGACGACGCCGCCAGTTGCCCGCCGCCGCACGCCTACCGCCGCCGCCCAAAGCGTGCAGAAGCTTACTCCGTCCCGAGGCTTCTCCTCAAGGAATCGGCCCCGCCGCTCCCAATCGCCGCCAACGACCTCGAGCCCGACGATCGCTGGCCAATCGTCGGCTCCCGACCTCGCCTCCCGACACCACCACCGACACTGGTATGTTTGGTCCTCGTGGACCTCTCTCTCGCCTCTCGCCTGGTTCATCCTCCCGTGGACCACTCACCACTGGCCACCGCTGCCGTGCTCTCTCTCCGGTGACCTTTTGGAGGCGGCGCCGCTACTCTTTGGCTCGCCTCAACCTCCTCTCTCTAACGCGCGCACGCACGCGCCCTAGATCGCCCCTAACGCCGTTCCCGATCATCGTCCTGCAAGCCACCGCCGGCGTGACGTCACCGTGCATCGCCTGTGGAGCCACTTTTGCTTGTGTGGCTGCTGAGGTGGCTCCGGGCCCCTCTGTCAGTCACTGTGGGTAGGTTTGCCTGTGGTGTAAAAAGTTTAACCAGCTTTTAATAATTTCAGAAATAATTATAATCTTATAAATTCAATAACTTTTAATCTATAAGTCATAAAAATATGAATAACATATCAAAATGTTCAGAAAAATGAAACCTAGCTATCTAAGCTATAATCATGCATTGTTCAACAACTTAAATTACAAGTTTAATTAGAAGAACAAATCCACCCTCTCATGTGTTCGAGTTTCTCGAGTTAGGGTTTTCACCCCTAACCCCGATTAAATCGTCGAGCATTTCTTAGGGTTACATTCCAATGCAAATTAACTTGTCATATCATCATACTTGCTTGAGCATTGCATCGATGCCATGTGTTGATTGTTTCCCTTTCTTTTGGTGTTTGGATTATTAGGTTTATTATTAGTTAGGTATTATTAGGTTTATTAATTAGTTTGGTATTATTGGTCTTCGCCCCACCGGGTCACCATGGGTAGCCCTGCACCGATTCACATTTTCAAACAACTTAGGTGCATGTGGGTTCGACGATGTGCCTATCTACTACACGGTTTCCTTTCTCTTCATTTTATTATTGTGTATGTATATATTAGGGTTTCTCTAATTAGGGTTTATATCTCTCAACACCGTACTTAACTTTCTCCTTTAGCCGCTTTGACTTATTCTTTTTCCACCTATGCGTAAAATATGGACCCACAAGTCGAGACGAAGAAAAGGAAGAGTTGATCCAAGGTGTGATCCGTGGGAAGATAATTTAGACGTATCAACGTTTTCGAACAACTCGGTGAGGGTGATCCTCTTTACCGGAGTAGACAACTTGTTTGAGGTTGAAGGTGTTGCCTTCGAGGGAGAAGGCGATGCCTTGTGTAATCGAGAAGACGACCGCCCGCAAGGTGCATGTAATATAAATCAATTCATTAATTAATCATCTGCTATCTATATAGAAATAGTAACGCGATCTTTCTTCTTTTATCCTCCGGATCGAAGGAATCTCGAAAAGAGCGACGAGGCCCAACCAAAAAGTTGCAAGACCATGAGAGGTTCAGATCGAAGATGTCGCAGACGGCAGACCGACAGCTCAAGTTGTCGCAACCAAATTTGTGGCACAATGCGGAGTAATCGTTAGGGACTTAATCCGATCACCATTAGAAATTGGAATAGGCCTGCTAATGCGGATGAAGAGGAACATGTTTATTTGTCCCTAACCACGCCAAAGATTTCCGTGGAAGAGGCTCATGGTTAATTTCAAACTCGAAGATAGAGCTGGATCCAAATGCGGAGGATCCAGCTTGAGGACGCCTTACAACATGGGAGAGCCATGGAGGCTAAGGTCGGAGTGGGCTTTGAAGAAGATGGCCCAGGTTTCACCAACTGAAGAAAAGATTGCACCTTGACTATGTCGTGAAAAGAAGACTCGATTTCAAGAATATTCAGTTTGAGAAGATAAAACCATTCTGGGATGAGTTTGTGGAATACAAGAAATCAAAAATCTAAGAAAATGTCTGAAACGAATAAGTGAATGTCGCTAAGAAGAAGTATCACCATACTATGGGGCAAGGTGGCTACAAGGTTGGCATTCCTAAGTGGGAGAAACTTGAGCAGAACTGCGTGATAAAAATATCACCCGAGGCAGACGATTGGGTAGAACGAAGGAATTGGTTTTACGGGCATGGGGGCACGTTGGACTCGGAAGGAGGTGTATATATAACATACGATAAAGAAGACCCTTGCCAATCGAGAGGATGAGAAAAGCGAGAAAGGCTGTTAAAGATGGGGACTTCATTCCCGATAGAGAGAATGATGAGCTCACTATCGCCCTTGGAAATAAGGAACATGATGGACGAACACGAGGCAAAATAGGCTCCCAATCATGGAGGACTGGGTTTCCCGAAGAGAGGAAGAAATATCGATAGAAGCCGGAGGAGTAAGGATGCAGGCAGTTGAAGCAGAAAGTCAGAAAGAGCGAATGCGTTTAATTGAAGAACGATTAAAGCAACAACAAGATGAAATTAACTCACTTAAAGAGCAAAGTACTACTGGCCCATCTCAGCAGCACACTGCATTCGATGCTACCGGCCTATCGAATAATCGAAAAGCAGTGGCTTCCACCGAGGTCCCGGTGATGACAATGGCGATGCCGATGATGCACCGACGATGGCTCTGTTGGCTACCCAAAGGATGATATCACGAGATGACACACCGCGAGCTACATGTCAAAGTTGTGAACATATCAATGAAGGTGGCGTCGGCTATGCCTTACCAATTGGACCCACACCAACTTACCACGGTCGTCCGGTTCCGAGGGGCTACTGTTGTCGGCGTGGATGAAATCATGCCCACCTTTGAGGTTTTGGATCTTCACTACCTGGCCGTGAAGGGATGTGATCGCCGGGTGACGCAAAAACGTCACCATTCTATGGCCAAGGATTGTATCGTGCTCAAATCACACGCCAAGGCCATCTTCGCCGCCACCTCACCCGTCCAGCCGAGGTCGCCGCCGCTGCAGCCGTCTTCGTCGCCTCACCCGGCTCGTCGCCTCACCAATCTCCGGTGCAGCCATCGCCAAGGAGCCATCGCCGCGCCAGATAAAAGCGTAAGCGTTGCCATCTTGTCGTAAGCGATCGCCAAACGTAAACAAGAGACTCTTCCAAAAGTACCAACGGTTCCTCCCAAGAGAGCTTATGACTCTTCAAGAGGAGATCATGATCGTTGATGCGGAAACGACAGCTTTTTAAGCTGAGGCGGCGAAAGAGCCAGAGTTCCCAAAGACCAAAGAAGAAAAATCCAAAGTGTTGAAAATGCTAAAGACTCTTCATCAACCCGAGCCAAAGCTGTCATCGACTATGAGCGTTCTATTCTCAAGTCACATGCAGCAAAAAGCCTCAAGAGCGATCGATGCAAGCGGAAATCTGTTGCCCAGCTCGGAGAACAAGCAAACAGACTTGCGCCTCTCAAGGTGATTTCTCAAACCAATATGGGGTCGATCAAATATGGGGCGAAGAGCAAGATGATCCAGAGGTAGTTGCACACGGAGAAGCCGCTGCTCAAGGTATGAGTATTGCCCAGATACTTATCCCAGTTAGAGTTCTTCCCGTGAGTGAAGTAGCATACCAATACCAGACGGAAAACATCTCACAAACTGAGGAGGTAAACAATCTTCCAACAAAATGCTAAGATTGCATAACGGTACATGCATGCCACAAGGGCCGGGCTAACTAGATAGTGCCGAGGGTTACAAAAAGCATCATGGGAAAGATAAGGATGACATGATATCCATTGAATTTGATGAACTATTTCAATTATTCAATCAAGACGCCTTGGACAAATCGATCATGAGTGCCTATTGTCTGTAAGTACTAATTCGTAATTAATTTAGTCTCCATCTATAATATTTTGTTTATTGCATGTATATAATCATACTTTAATATGCGAATGAAGATTCTCGAATGCAGCAGAGGACAAATCTATGACATTGGCTTCATTGACCCATATTGGGTTCATGAAGCTAATCTCAAAATAAGCCCCGTGATACGGAGGATAATATAGTACACGTTAAGGTTTCAAGAAACCAAAAGGAAATACTATTTCCTTACAACTTCCAAAGGAGTGTTATTGTCTTGTATACACTTTCTATTTCGCTTACTCGATGTTAACTATATAATTGATTAGTTTTGCATTCGCAGTACCACTATATTCTTAATCATTCAACTTGACAAAGGGCGTGTACTAGTCATGGACTCAAACATAAACCCCTTGAGACGTGGAAGGACATGCGATACTTCTCCATGGTAATTCTAATCATTACGACACTATATCGGCAACGTTCGTGAATTTTATGATATCAAGTACTTAATAACTTATTTTATTCGCTTTTCACGCCGGCAGCGCTTGGAAACGGTTCACCAAGAAGGCTAGGGTGTTTGGAAAGAGGAGCTTACATTTCAACCACTAGATGTAAGCACCACTAGCTATATCCGCGCATCTCTTTGATTCTAGTTTTGATACAGTTATTATCATGCTTGATTATTATTTTGATTGAACTCGTTGTCGTAAAGTGCCCGACGCAGGACCGGTAACAATCTATGTGGATACTATGTATGCGAGTTCATCCGCAGACGTGCGATAAGAAGGGCAGAAATTTAGAGCAACTCCACGTCGTAAACAATTTCTATAGTTTTTAATTACAATCAAATTGTGTTTAGTTTCATATTCATATAGGTCGACTTTTTAAATCAGATCGAACGCTCACGGACGGTCTTCTCGCCAAAGGATCGACACGAGCAATACAGGAGGAATTGGCGGGATTCTTGGATGCGTAAGTCCTAAACACACAAGGGAATACTACTCGGCTGTGTATAGACAATAGGAATTGTAAAAATAGCAACTTTCAAGAAATTGGCCGGTAGCATCGAATATCAACTTTTGTATGTAGTGCATGAACTCGATCTGTGTATTGAATGTAATGTTGTCATGATGATCTTGTGTAATATAAGGTTCCTTCATTGATAAGTGCAAAACACTAAATAAACAATAAAACAACCTAAATGAATTCTCTGCGGCACAAAAGTGGCGAAAATGCTGTGACAACAAAATGTGCCAAAATGAATTCTCTGCCGCGGCAGAGAAATGGGCCAAATCTCTGCCGCGGCAGCAGGTTATTAGTCTCGGTTCGTGTTACGAACCGGGACTAATGCTCCACCCCCCTCGCGCTCTGATGCCGCCACGTTGTAGCTTTAGTCCCGATTGCCCCGTCCCGGTTGGGCAACCGGGACTAATGGCCCTTACCAACCGGGACGCATGGGGCGTTTTCTACCAGTGGTAGCATAAAGATCAAGTCATTTTAATAGTTCAATTACTATATGCTTTCTGATACATAGTAACCTAATTCCTTCGACCATGAGATCATGCATATCACCTTCACCGGAAGGATGCTTTGATGACATCAAACACCACACCGTAACTGGGTGGCTATAAAGGTGGCATTGAGTGTTTGGAAAGTATTGGTTGAGACACATGGATCAAGAGTGGGATTTGTCCATCCATATGACAGATAGATATACTTTGGGCCCTCTCGGTGGAATGTCATCCAATTAGCTTGCAAGCATGTGACTGGCTCACAAGGGATCACATATCACGGGAACGAGAAAAGAGTACTTATCAGTAACGAGGTTGAACTAGGTATGCAGAGATACCGATGATCATAACCTCGGATAAGTAAACTATCGTGAGACAAACGGAAATTGGTATCGTATGTAAGTGGTTCATTCGATCGCAAAGTAATCGTAGAAATATGTGGGAGACATATGAATTTTCAGATTCCTCTATTTGTTATTGTTCGGATAAGTGTCTCGATCATGTCCGCATAATTCACGAACCGTAGGGAGACACACTTAAGGATTTGACGTTGTTTTGAGTAGTTATGGAATGATGAGTAAGAGACCGAATGTTGTTCGGAGTCTCGGATGGGATCCGGGATATCACGAGGAGATCCGGAATGGTCCGTAGAATAAGATTCATATAAGGAAAGTCCTGTTTCGGGGTTGGAGAATGGTTCCGGTGTTTTCATCGGGAATGTCCTAGAAGGTTCCGGAATGTCCGGCACTCCGGAGGGGAAGCGTACATGAATGTGTCATAACAAGTTGGAATGATTGCATCATGTACTAGGTGTCATCGCTGAACAAAATAAAGGGTTTAATCAAATCCTAGTTTGAAAAGTCAAACGCCAATTTGAAAAGTCAAATGGCTATTTTGGAAGGTGGAGGGGAAGTAGGAAACCTACTTGGGGAGGAGTTCCTCCCCTCCACTGCCGGCCCACTTGGGAAACCGAGTTGGGGAGGGACTCCCCTCCCCTGGCACGCCCCTCCACCTATATAAGGAGGGGCAGGGCTGCCCCTCCAAACACAAAATACCTCCACCCAAAACCCTAGCTCCTAGCCGCCGCCGGCCTAGGGCAACTCGCCGCCGCCTAGGTCAAACCCTAGCCGCCGGCCTTGCCCCCTCCTTGGTGTGTCTAAACCCTAGATCACTGAGGTCTCTCTCATAGTCCAACATACTTGCTCCGGCTTAAGGCGAAGCCCTGCGAGATCTCCCCTCTACTTCCGGTACCACGCCGTTATGCTGCCGGAATCGCGAGGAGAGTGCTACAACCTCCGCTGCCTGCTGGAACAAGGGAGAGGAAGGTCTTCGTCGAGTACCGTACGTGTGACCGACTGCGGAAGCGCTGCCGGAACGCATCGCCGTAAGGATCGTCTACGCGAACTTGAGATCGGGAAGAGTACGACTACATCACCCACGAGAATCCGCTCTCGTTAAACACTTTGGAATCTTCGAGGGTGAGTTATTCCATCGACTCGTTGCTACAATCTAGTAGATAGATCTTGGCTTGTTTGTTTGTATGCGGTAGAAATTTTTTGTTTTCCATGCTACGAAACCCAACAACACAGACATGATAAAATCAACTAGACAAAACCATTAATCAATCTGGCATAGTAATCTCAATATCCGTCGGAACCCCGTAAACACAACATGCATGATTACAAATAGATTAGATCTTGATAATGAACGGAGATCACAAGATCTATACATGAAAACACAAAGTAGGAGATACAACCATCTAGCTACTACATGGACATGTAGTCCTAGGTGGAACTACTCACGCTTCATACCGGAGGCTGGCATGATGAAGAAGAAGGCCTCTGGCGTGATCTCCCCTCCGGCAGGGTGCCGGGAAGAGCTTCAGATCCCCCTGATCTAGGGACGATGGTGGTGGCGGTGGCTACAGACGGTTTCATGGAGTTTTGATCGGATGCCTAGGGTTTCTGCATCGGGGGCTTCTTATAGGCAAAGAGGCGAGGCTGGGAGGAGGCCAGGGGGCCAACACCCTGCCCAGGCGTGGGCCTACCCTAGGACGCGCCTAGGGGGTGTGGCCACCCTGTGGCGCCCCTCCGCCTCTTCTCTGGACTCCGTGTTCCCCACGGTAAAATATTGACTTTGGCTTTTGTCCCGTCCAATTCCGAGAATATTTTCTTACTAGCTTTTCTGGAAACAAAAACAGCAGAAAAAGACAACTGGCACTGTGGCAACTTGTTAATAGGTCAGTACCAGAAAACATGTAAAAATCACCTCAAAGTGTAGACAAAGCAAAGCAAAGTTGATACTAAACAAGCATGGAACATAAAAAAAATTATACATACGTTTACGACGTATCACAACCCTGTCCGGTGCGGCGACGCTCTCCCTCGGTGCTGGAGGCGGTCGGCCAGTGGGCACCGCGTTCGTCGACCTGGGACCCGCGCCCAGATCTATGGCGGTCGTCGTGCGTTCGGACGTGGAGCGCTCCTCGCGGTTTGGATGCGGCTGCTGTGGCGCGGTAGGGCCTGGCTCCTCCGGTGGGCGGATGGCCGCCTGGGCTTGGTCGTGGTGGCTCTATGTCCATGCGAGAGGAGGAGGATGGTTGCGGTTTTGGTCTTCGGTCCTGCCCGCAATGGCATCTGCCCGAGTTCGCTCTGGTTGCTTCGGCGGATATCTCGCGGGCAACGGTGATGATCTGGATGGCGGCTTCGTCGCGGCGCTAGGGAGCCTAGGTGCGGCGGCATGCATGATGTCGGGTCTAGCTGCACTGTCCGATGGCTGCGTCGGCGGACGTCTTGATATGTTCATGACGGTCAACCGCGGATCTTCGTGAGTGCCCGTCGGCTTGACGTGACACTCGGAAGCCAGGGCGGCAACCCCGGAAGGTGGTTTCTTCTTCTCGCCAAGCTAGGAGGTGGCTTTGCGGGAGCGGTTCTATGCCCCGGCGCCTTGTTCCGTTTGTGGCCTCAGTTCATCTGGCGCGAGGGGCTGGCGTTCTACGTGTGGGTTGGTGGTGGTGGTCTGGCCGGCCCTCGAGGGGCGGGTGTGAGGTTTGCGATTCTCTACCAGGCGAAAATCTTGTTCTGGCTCGAGCCGGAACCGGTGGCGGCGACGCCTTTTGGCGTCGTGTACTTCTTAGAGGCGTCGTGGTGGTGGTGCTCTCGTGCCTCTGCCCGGGTTCTCCAGGGGAAACCCTAGATCCCTCGCGGGATCGGGCGTGGGTGGCGCTTCTTTCGTCATTTTGCCTCTTGCGGTCCTCGCTTTGGATGTTCCGTCGGTCAGAGGGACCAGTGGAGTGAGTTGGTTGTTGGTGACGACGAGCTGCTGGCTACCTCGACTCGGCGGTCAGGCGGACACGACTTCGGTTTGGTGTGCTCCGGGGTGAAAACCCTGCACCGGCCTCGGCCGATGCCGGTGATGGCGGCGCTCTCGTTCGTCGCTCCCCTTCTTGGAGGCATCGGTGTGGAGGCCCTTCACTGCAAGTGTCGGTGTTCGGTTTGTTTGTCTTGTCGGTGTCGTCCTTTGCTCGTCTTCGGCTAGGTGGTGCGCGGCCCCGGGGGTCGGCGTGGATGTCGGAGCGGCGGCTCCGAGTTTTTTCCTCCGCCTTGTCGCGTTTTTGAGGTGTTTTGGGTGACGGCCTTGCCCACTTGGGTGGTTAGGCCGTCGAATCGTGTGGTGCGCGGCCTCGAGGCCGGCGTGTAGTGTTGTTGTATGGTTTTCGGCCGGTTTCCCTCATAAACTGGTCAAATCTTTTCTACTATATCAATAGAATGGCAAGCCTCTTGCCCGGTTTCAAAAAAAAATCTTCATTAATATAGATGCCAAAAAATGACTATCAAAATTCTAATCTAATATCTCAAAACATTAAATTTACTAAAATCTTCGGTCATAGATTGGATTCCTCACACCTCTGATGCCGGCTAGCCCGGCCAGCCTAAGGCGGGGGAACCGTTGTATGCAGGAGGCGGAGGCTAGCGGCGGCTGGAGGAGGAGGCTGAAAGTTTTCCGGGTCCGCACAGATTAATTTCTCTTGCTTAAACGGGGCGCAGGCAAGCCATCCAATCAATAACGATTTGGCGTCGATTCCAAGAGGGGAGAACTGAGCGTCCTCCGGAGGATGCAAATCATCACAACCTCCGGCTCCTGGGCCTAACACGTGTCCACCAGGGACCACCACCTCCGCACACACGAGGAAAAAGAATCCCCCTGCACCCGAGAAAATGCAAAGAGCTCGTCCACGCGTCCTTCTCTGCTCGGCACGCAAGGCCGTCCCAGAGCCCCGCCCGTCGCCAAAGACGACGACGCAGCTTCGCCGGCAGGTCATAGCAGCACCGGCGACTGCCTGTAGCAACTCCGGCTGCAGCTCACAGCAACTCCGCCCACCCGTCGCCGCCGGCAGGTCGTAGCAACACTGGAGACTGCCTGTAGCAACTCTGCCCGTCCGTCGCCGGAGACGACGACGCAGCTTCGCCGGCAGGTCATAGCAACGTATCTTCCGTTCGCAGCAATATGTACTTCCATAGCAATGTCTCTTCCGTTCGCAGCAATACCTCCACCTCCTTGCGGCGCCGCCGCTCATAGCAACCATCATAGCATTGCCAGCTCCATGTAGCCCCGGAGACCACCAGTCATATCAGCGTCGGTGGCCCCATGTAGCACCGGCCGACACTAACAGTTAACACCGGCATCAGCTCCACTCGCTCTTTGTAGCAGAAGCGCCAAAGCGGCGTAAAAGCCGGCCGCCGTGAAGCAACACCGTCGGCGTAAAGCATCGCCGGTCGCCGTGGAAGCAACACCGCCAATCGTGGAGCAACGCCGACACCGCATGCAAGATCGCCCGGCCGTCGTGAGCAACACTGCCCATTATGCAGGCAGCGGACCGCGCATGTCGCATGCAGCATCTTGGCCAGCTAGGAGCATCACAGCCACCGTAGGAAGAAACGCCGCCCGTCGTACGGAGCAGCGCGGACCGCCGCAATCATCGACCGTCATAGGGAGCATCCCTGGCCACCGTAGGAAGCAACGCACGGAGCAGCGCGGACCGCGGCATGCAGCAACCGCCGACCTCCGTAGGGAGCAGTTCTGACGGTCTCTGGTAGCACGGTCGCCGGCCGGTGGTAGCAGGTCCGTCGGTCTCTGGTAGCAGGTCTCTGGTCTCTGGTAGCAGGTCCGTCGGTCTCTGGTAGCACGGTCGCCGGCCGGTGGTAGCAAGGTCACCGCCCCTTGGTAGCACGGTCGCATGCCGCTAGCGCTTCGTAGCACGACCGTCAGCCGGTTGTAGCAACCCTGCCAGCCCAATGTAGCAAGACCGCCGGTTGCTGGTAGCACGGCTGCCGGCCGGTGGTAGCAAGGTCGCGGGCCGAAGGTAGCAACCCTGCTGACCCAATATAGCAAGGCCGCGGTCGGTGGTAGCACAGCCGTCGGCCGGTGGTAGCAAGTGTTGGAGTTGTATTATTCTTGTTACAATTTGGTATGGAGTAGTACTCCAACCGGACTTATCTGTAAAGCCACGTAGGGGGTTTTTCCCTACCTATATTAACACGTACCGGTGCACCCCAACGGGTACGCATCTTTCTCCCACAACTCGACAACCAACATGGTATCCAGAGCCTCGTCTCTTCTCTTCTAGCCGCCGCCGACCCCCCTGGTTTTCTCCTCTCCGTCGGCCCTCCTTCTCCCCTCCAAAAATTCCCGAGAACATCTCCTCTCCATAGATCAGAGCCCCCTCTACCTATTCCCCACAATTTTCATCCAAAACAACACACAAAATCCCACCCTCCCCCAAACCCTAAATCGCCAGGAGCATGTCTTCCTCGACAAACCCATCGTCGGTCTCCCTCGGGGCGCCCCCTGCCACCAAATTGACCCGCGAGAATTTCCTCCTATGGCAGACCCAGGCTCTGCCTACTCTTCGTGGTGCCCGTGTCATGGGCATCCTTGATGGCTCTGATGTGGCGCCACCTCCGCAGATTGAAGCTGAAGATGCAAATCAAAAGAAGATATCCATCCCCAACCCCGACTACGATGCTTGGGTCATCAAGGATCAACAGGTTATGAGCTACCTGGTGAATTCCCTCTCTGATGAGATGCTTCCCAATGTTTTTGGGCTTGTTCATGCCAAGGATGTATGGAGTACTCTCACCAGCCTCTACACCACCCAATCCAAAACAAGGGTCTCTACTCTCCGTGGCGCCCTCACCAACACCAAAAAGCTCGACATGACTGCTACTCGGTTCCTGACAAAGATGAAGGGGTTTGCCTCGGAGCTTGCTTCTGCAGGAAAACCAATTGATGATGATGAGCTCAAGGATTACATCCTCAATGGTCTTGATGGTACTTTTAATCCCCTTGTTGCTTCCATTAATGCCAATCCTGCTACAACCCTCCCTGACATGTGCTCTCAGCTCTTATCCTATGAGTATCGCGAAAATATGCTCGCTGCAACTGGTCAAAACAATGGTACTTTCACCTCCTCCGTCAATGCTGCCTCTCGTCGCCCTCCTGCTCCCTATGGAGGCGCACCACCTAAACCACCCCTCCTACCTTCTCCGCCCACCTATCATCCCACGCCACCACCCTACAACCCCTCACCTCCACCCTACAATCCCTCGCCACCAAACTCCTACCAACCACCGTCCTACACCCATCACCCATACACCACACCACCTCACCCACACTACTCCCCTCCCTCCTATGCGCCACCACCTTATTCCTATCCACCACAACCCTACCATCCTCCTCAACCATATCGCCCCCCTCCTCCTCCACCTCAACCGCGCGCGCGCCCTGACCCAGGTCGCCCGGATCGTCGCCCCAAGGGGGGGCGCGGCAAAAATAAAGGAAGAGTTGCCTCTCCTTGGCAGCCCGGTGTCTATTGTCAGATCTGCAAAAAGGAGGGTCATCCTGCCAATGACTGCTGGTGGCGTTATGGTGACGATGATGATGATGATACACCCAATGATTCCAAAGGTGCTTATGGTGTTGACACAAATTGGGTCATTGACACTGGGGCGACAAATCATGTTGCAGGACAGCTAACCAAGCTCCAGGTTCATGATGCATATCCAGGCCATGATCAAATCCACAACGCTAGTGGACAAGGTATGGAAATCGCTAATATTGGTCATTCAGTTTTGCACACCCCTAATCATTCTATTCAACTCCGTAATATCTTACATGTTCCTAGCTCTTCCATGAATCTAGTTTCTGCTCATAAACTTACCTTAGACAATAATGCCTTTATTGAAATTCATCCATTTTTTTTCTTGATCAAGGACCAGGCCACGCAGCAAATAATGTATAGAGGTCCATGTCGGGGTGGTCTTTATCCTCTTGTCCCTGTGTCAACGGGTCCCTCCAAGCATGCTTTGGTCACCGTCAAGCCTTCCTCCTCTACATGGCATCGTCGTCTAGGTCATCCTTCGTCGTTTATTGTTCAGCAAATTCTTAGAAGAAACAATCTCCCTTATACCCCAGAAATAAACTCTTACATATGTGATTCATGTCAACTGGCTAAGAGTCACCAGCTCCCCTATCATGTTTCCACTAGTGTTTCCACTGTTCCTTTGGAACAGGTGTTTTCTGATGTTTGGGGTCCTGCTCCCTTGTCTTTAGGCAAACATGCATACTATGTAAGCTTCATCGATGATTTTAGTAAATTTACATGGATTTATCTTCTCAAGAAGCGTTCTGATGTTTATCAAGTGTTTCTAAATTTTCAACAATTTGTTGAGCGCAAGTTTGATAGGAAAATCATTACCATGCAAACTGATTGGGGTGGTGAACATGAAAAACTTAATGGTTTCTTCCAAAAAGTGGGCATCACTCATCATGTTTCATGTCCTCATGCTCATCAACAAAATGGTTTTGCTGAACGAAAACATCATCATATTGTTGAAGTTGGTCTTGCCTTACTTGCCAACGCTTCTATGCCATTAAAATTTTGGGATGATGCCTTCCTAACAGCCACCTTTCTCATTAATCTCACTCCCTCCAAAGTTATTAACTTTGAGACTCCCACAGAACGACTTCTTCACACCAAACCTGACTATGATTCTCTACGTGTTTTTGGCTGTGCATGTTGGCCAAATCTACGCCCATACAATAAGCATAAACTTTCTTTTCGTTCTAAGCGATGTGTGTTTCTTGGCTATAGTCCATTACACAAAGGAGTCAAGTGCCTTGATGTTCCCACTGGCCGAGTTTATATCTCTCGCGATGTTGTCTTTGATGAAAATGTTTTTCCTTTTGCCTCCCTACATCCAAATGCCGGTCGTCGTCTTCGTGAGGAAATTCTTCTTTTGTCTCCAGAAACTCCACCACCGGTTGATACAAATAGGGGTGTGCACACTAATGAACATTATTTGCCGATTGTTCCTGTTGTTGTTTCTTCCCAGGTCCCTCCTACCAATCTTGCTGCAGAAACTAGATCCAATTTGGAGCAAATTACAGCCTCACATACATGCAATATAGAGCTAGAAGAACAGGCTACTACAGGACAAGAAAGCACTGAAATTCAGGATGATTCTGGGACCAGCACCTCGGATCAGGAGCCAGCAGCCGACTCTGCCACGTCGCTGTCGCCTCCGGTTCGAGCGCCCACGCGGGAAGATCCTTCCTCTGACGCGGAGCGGCCCTTGGAAGCTACGCCCGTCTGCGCGCGTTCCAGCTCCCCGCGGTCTCCCTCTGACGCGGCTGACGCTGCCCTTGAAGTTACCGTCACGACGCGTTCCGGCTCCCCTGGTCTCCCTCGGCGGCGTGGTTCCCAGCGACAGCGGGCGCATCCTCAGCGTGGCGACAGACCGGCCGATCTCTCCACAGACTCTTGCCTCGCCCGGGACAGCGCTCGGTTTTCCCAGGACAGCGACAGTGCCCGGTCTCCTGTAGCCACTGACAGTGACTTGTCTCCTACAGCTCAGGGATCTTCTGTACCAGATGATGCTGCAGTCTTGCCTGCTGCTGGACCGCGCACTCGCCTACAAAAAGGTATTAAAAACCCCAAAATTCGTACTGATGGCACTGTTCGATGGGCTTTGTTAACATCTACAGGAGAACCAGCAAATCTTCAAGAGGCTCTCTCCGATGAAAATTGGAGACACGCTATGCAAGATGAGTATGATGCTCTTCTCTCTAATAACACGTGGCATCTTGTTCCTCCAAGCTCTAAAAGGAATGTCATTGACTGCAAGTGGGTCTATCATATCAAGAAAAATGCTGATGGTACAATTGACAGGTATAAAGCTCGCCTTGTTGTAAAAGGATTTAAACAACGGTATGGCATAGATTATGAGGATACTTTCAGTCCAGTTGTTAAAGTTGCTACTATTAGAATTGTTCTGTCAATATCTGTTTCACATGGTTGGAGTCTACGGCAGCTAGATGTCAAGAATGCGTTCTTACATGGTGTTCTGGAAGAGGAGGTTTACATGAAACAGCCCCCTGGTTTTGAGTCTTCCGCTAACCCAAATTATGTTTGTAAACTTGACAAAGCTCTTTATGGACTGAAACAGGCACCTCGGGCTTGGTATTCTCGGTTGAGCACTAAGCTTTATTCACTTGGGTTCATACCGTCCAAGGCAGACACATCTCTTTTTCTGTTTAATCATGATGGTATTCAGATTTTTCTTCTTATATATGTTGATGATATTATTGTCACCAGTTCCTCTAATGATGCAATTATAACACTTCTTAAGAATCTCAGTCATGAGTTTGCGCTCAAAGATCTTGGCGATCTTCATTATTTTCTGGGTCTTGAGGTTCACAGACAATCTAATGGTTTACTGTTAAATCAAGCGAAGTATGCCACTGATATTCTCAAACGTGTTGGTATGCAAGATTGTTCATCATCTCCTACACCCTTGTCTGTCAATGATTCTCTATCACTGCATGATGGTACTCTGCTTGGTCCTGAGGATATTACCAGATACAGGAGTATTGTAGGTGCTCTTCAGTATTTGACTTTGACACGACCAGACATATGTTTCTCTGTTAGCAAGGTATGTCAGTTTCTTCATGCACCTACCACAACTCATTGGACAGCAGTTAAACGGATATTAAGGTATATTCATGGTACATGTACAGTTGGACTAATGTTTATTAAGTCCAATTCCACACTTCTTAGTGCATTTTCAGATGCAGATTGGGCAGGAGACTTTGATGACAGACGCTCTACAGGTGGTTTTGCTATTTTCTTTGGTCCTAATCTCATATCATGGAGTGCTAGGAAACAGCCCACCGTGTCACGCTCCAGCACCGAGGCTGAATACAAAGCACTTGCTAATGCAACTGCCGAATTGATTTGGCTTGAGGCGTTAATTCGAGAACTGGGTATCTCTATTCTGGAAAAACCTTGCTTATGGTGTGACAATCTTGGTGCTACCTTCCTTTCTGCTAATCCTGTGTTTCATGCTCGTACCAAGCACATTGAGATTGATTTTCATTTTGTTCGGGAACGAGTTGCTAATAAACAACTTCAGGTCAAGTTTATCTCTAGCAAAGATCAGATTGCAGACGGTTTCACAAAGACACTCTGCTCTAAGAAACTCGAGGAGTTCAAGCGTAATCTAAATCTTTCCAAGCTTTAGATTAAGGGGGGGTGTTGGAGTTGTATTATTCTTGTTACAATTTGGTATGGAGTAGTACTCCAACCGGACTTATCTGTAAAGCCACGTAGGGGGTTTTTCCCTACCTATATTAACACGTACCGGTGCACCCCAACGGGTACGCATCTTTCTCCCACAACTCGACAACCAACAGCAAGGTCGCCGGTCGAAGGTAGCAACCCTGCTGGCTCAATGTAGCAAGGCCACCGACCGGTGGTAGCAAGGTCGCCGGCCGAAGGTAGCAACCCTGCTGGCTCAATGTAGCATGGCCACCGACCGGTGGTAGCAAGGTCGTCGGCCGAAGGTAGCAACCCTGCTGGCTCAATGTAGCAAGGCCACCGACCGGTGGTAGCAAGGTCGCCGGCCGAAGGTAGCAACCCTGCTGGCCCAATGTAGCAAGGCCGCCGGTCGGTGGTAGCACAGCCGCCAGCTGGTGGTAGCAAGGTCGCCGGTCGAAGGTAGCAACCCTGCTGGCTCAATGTAACAAGGCCACTGCCGGTGGTAGCAAGGTCGCCGCCCCAAGGTAGCAAGGCTGCTAGCCCTTGGTAGCAGCCCTGCCGGCTCTTGGTAGCAAGGACGTCGTCACTTGGCAGCACGACCACATCATCATAGTAGCATAGACTGTCCCGCTGACGACGACGCCTGATTTTCTGGCAACAAATCTAAGGGAAAGAAGGTTTGGTGTTGGAGGGAAATAGAGACTTGGATGAAATCGACGGAGAGGGAAAAGGGAGTGGAGGGGTGTGGTACGGTGGAGCTGGGCTGGGATGGTGGCTGATGGACCAAGAGCTCGCTCTAGCCATTGATGTTGTTGACGCGGAATCACAGAAGAAAGCAAGGAACAGGAAAAGGCTAACAGAGTTCTGGAGAAGAAGACGTATGGAGAGATAAGGTTGCGGTTTTGTGAACCTAGTCCACTTGTTTTTCTTTTTTTGCCCATAGGATGAACGCGTGGCGCGCTAAGGAGGCGGAGGACGCGTTGCGTCGTATCCTCCGAAGGAAACAGAGCGTTTTCCATTCCAAGAACCATCGTGTACGTCCTCTCCGACCCGAAGGCCCAAGTTCACTGCTTTTCTTTTAACTGGTTTCCCAAGCCTTTATTAGTACTAGTACATGTTTGTTCACGTCTCAGAAAACACAAAAGTAATCCTTGTAATTGGGAAAGAAAAACCTTATAAGTTGAAAAAGTTATGGTAATTTGATTGTTGTACTGGTTTTAAAATTTCAAGCATGCTAACACAAAAAATATGTGAACAAAAACTTACATAGTAATTTATTAGACTATTCTTTTGCAAGCAAGAACATTTCTTGACACGAGGATGAACATTTGTTGACACAAGCATGAACTTATATTGGCAAAACATTAGAATACTCTTAAAGAAGAAAGTAATACTTCTTCACTATCGACACGAGTCTGGACGGAAAGTTTAAATCAAAGGAGTGAGGGGCTGTCCGATAAAAGAAGGAAAGAAGATGACGCTTGGCACCATGAGGGAAGCAGTCAAGCAAAAGATACTGAGAGAAAATAATTATACATCTCAAAATAAATATGTTCACAAGGATTTAAAGGACAAAATGTTCCGTGCGGTTCAAAAATGTGCATGAAGTTTTAAAAATGTCGGCGAAAAAGATCTCCGCAGGGTTAAAAAAGTTCATGTGAGAGAAATATGTAATAGAAAATAACTTTTCACGAGGTTTAAGAGAATCTCCCACGAGCCGAAGGGGGGGACCCTAGCGCCGCCAGCGAGCCTCCCTCCTCCTCCCCTTCCTCCCTCGCCGCCACTAGGGACACACCGGCGGAAAAGCAGCTCGGCGTCGGTGGCGGTGCGGCCCCTTGTCTCCCCCGCTTGCTGCAGCTTGGCGCGGGCCAACCGAGGTGAGAGGCGGCAGCGCGCGTTCGTGGCGTGCAACGGCGCTCGATGCGGCATCCCGGCGGCAGCCAGGGTGGTGTTGGTGCGGCGGCGATGTGGTGTTGTGGCGTGGAGGTTCCGCCTAGGTCGGGGCACGGGGCTCGAGTTCAGGCCTGCAGGAATGGGATCTCGCCGGCCGCCGCATCCGACCTTGGCTAGGCTGGCGGTGCTCTGGCATGTTTCGGGTGGTAGCGGGGCGGCGGGCGTTGCCCTTGGTAGTGCAGGCGGTGGCGGCATGGGCGTGACTGCAAGTATTCTCTCCCAGATCTAGGCCCTATGGGTCCGATCTAGGAATGGGCGGGCCGGGTCAGACCCTGTTGCGCCAGCTCTGGTTGGTCCTAGGAGAGGTGTGTGACGAGGGTGGCGGCGCTTGCGCCATGTCTACCGCAACAAGGCAGCAGGAGCTTCACTGGCTTGCCCGGCCGGGCCTAGGGCGCCGCACACGAGGGTAGCGGCAGCAGGCCGACGTGCTGCAACATGGTGGCGAGTACTTCACGGACCCGCATCGGGATCGGCCTAGTATGTCCTTGCTCCTATGCCCGGCCGGAAACCACAATAGCGCTGGAGGATGTGCTCCAGCTGGCTTTGCGGCTGCCGTCCTCCGGCTCCTAGTGGCCAGGTCTGCTCTTGCTGTTGTGTCCAGTCGGCTGATGACCCACAAGTATAGGGGGTGTATCATCGTACTTTCGATAAATAGGAGTGTCGATATTAATGAGGAGTAGAACTGGCTCAAGAGTTCTCTGTAATACTTAGCAAACAAATTTTTAGGGGTTTTTGATAAAGCAAGGAAATAAAGTGCAAGTAAATAAAGACAACAAATAATTGCAGCAAGTGGCCCAATCCTTTCTTAGCAAAGGACAAGCCGGAAGAAATACTTATGAGGACCAAACGTTCTCTAGGACACATGGGAATACTGTCAAGTGCTTTCGCTTCATATAGCTGATTAATCTTCTTTGATTTTATAAGTGTTGTGTGGGTGAACCTGTGCTAATGTACCGACCTTACTTGGACTAATACATACTTATGATTAAACCCCTTGCAAGCATCCGCAACTACAAGAAAGCAATTAAGATAAAAACCTAACCATAGCCTTAAACTCTGAGATCCTACACTCCCTTGTGCAAAGGTTTCCTAATGAGGTTTAGGTTTCTGTCACTCCAGCAACCCCATAATTAGTAGCCAAATACACAATGCATTCCCCTAGGCCCATAAATGGTGAAGTATCATGTAGTCGATGTTCACATGACACCACTAGAAGAATAGCACCACAACTTAAATATTAAACTATTGAATAATACCTCAACACAATTCCACTACTAACAACATGACTTCTCCCATGTCCTCAAGAACTAAACGAACTACTCACAAAACATCATATGGATCAAGATCATAGATGATATGATGATGGATAACAATCTGAACATAAAAAATAATTCAATAGTTCCACTCACAAGCATCAACTACAATAGTAATCAACACCGGGAAACATTTCCCTAAGAACTACGCAAGATTCAACACAATTGTTACAGCGGGATGGAGTGGTGATCATGGTGCTGGTGGGATGATGGTGTGGATGATTATGATGATCCCGATGAAGTCTAGATTGATGATGGTGTTTATGGCGACGATCTCCCCTCTCCGGGAAGGAATTTCCCTGGCAGAAATCTGTCTGCCGGAGAGCTCTTTCTCTCTCTATATTTTCCCCCCCGCAGAGGCGGCGGAATCTTTTTGTATTCGCCCTCCACGACTTTAGCGTTTTGAAGAGAATATATAGGCGAGAAGGCGGAGCCAGAGGTGGGCCAGGTGGCCACACCCCCAATAGGCGCGGCCCAACTCCGCCTCCCCTTCTGGCATCCTTCGTCTTCTGGGAAAATATAATTTTCTGTAGTTTTTCTGGTATTTTTCTGATCTTCGCGAAATTGCATCAAAACACCACTTTTTCCATCAGAATCCTGACTCCGGCAGTTCATCCTCCAAAAATCATCCAACATGCAAAAACAGATGAAAAGACATAAGTAACACCTCTTAGTATGAAATATATCAATGAATAGAGGCAAATTATGATATAGAATGGTGATGCAAATTGGACGTATCAACTCCCCCAAGCTTAGACCTTGCTTGTCCCCAAGCGAAAACTGAGCTCAGTAAACATGTCCACATGTTTATGGAGTAAAGTGTCGATAAAAAGAATACAGACAAGAAGCATCACACTTACCAATACACAATTCATAGTAGAAAGCAACTCACTATTATATAACTTAGCTTGCAACAAGTATGGGAGTCACAATAAAGGTGCATAAAGATAAATCATAATTGGGAATGACAAACTTTGTTCTTGGTCAGAGAACAATTGGTAAAAAGTTTTCAACCAAAGCTTTTGTAAAGAAGTTTATAACATGAGTCCTCTTTGATCAAACATAAAAGGCTTTTCACAATGATGGCTTTAAAAGTAATACTCATTTAGATAAGAGTTCTGTATAAAACAAGGAAGATAAAGAACATGATTGAATAAATCATCATATAAATTCTTGAAACACAACAACTCAAATGCTTGCTGGAGATAAAGAGGAATAGGTTTACTGACTCAACTTAGAAGTAGAAAAAAGGCCCTTCATAGAGGGAAGCAGGGATTTCAAGTTCATAAAGAGCTTTCAAAAGATTATGGTACTTACTAGCTTTGAGATCTCATTGCCCCTATCATAACCATCTTAAGGTGATTAAGGTTAAAGTGAACAAAGATGAAGTATATGCTTGACGAAATATAAGTTGGCAATCTCATGTCCCTTGAGTACAAGGGCCCCTCCTCATGCTACTCAACTTTAGTCACCGGTAAGTTCTTTTCATTGTAAGTACATGTGTATCATAGAGAACCACCAACGGGGTACCCCTTGCACATGATACAGGAGCTATCCCATATCAAAATGACAAGGCAAGCAGACAGTGAGCATCTCAGCGATCTTTTTATTTGCTATTTGCATAGATTTTTATTGAGGATGCTTCACAGATAGATCACTATGGTTATGCTGCAAGTTTTCACCATGATTAGGCATGGCTTAGGCTAGCGGCACAGGCGTTTCTCTAACACACATACATAACTCCATGGACTTACAAGCTCCCCTTTCATTTCACACCGACGACATCCGCAAACAAAAGAGCATGATATCAACTGTGTACAATGTACATGTGAATGTTGAAAGCGTTCCCCGTGACAACACGGTTCTGCTAATTCTAACGTATAGGTGCAAGCATATACAACTTCGCTGACACAATGGTTCAAGTTTAATAGGGGCAAGAAAATAAGGTGTGCCATGAAGTTCGTGAGAGCTTTACTAACTAGTTTTCATATAACAAAATAATTTTTAATTTGAAAGATAGATGAAGCTTGAGAATTTACTTGGAATAGCAATAATGCTAATGGGTAGATATGGTGGACACAAATGGCACATGTTTTGGTTTAAAGGATTGGATGCATGAGAAGTGTTTCCTCTCAGCACAGGTTTTTGGCTAGCAAGGCTGTGTAGCAAGCAAAAGAGTTGAAGGAAACAATCAAACATAAAAGTGATAAAGCCAAACATGCAATCTTCCTTGAAGACACAAAAGATCTTAAATAAAGAATACTAAGATTATGAGCCGATCAATAAAGAAAATAAATGATACAAAATACTTGTAAGTGCTTTTCTCTTTTCCTTTCAAACCTCAAAAAGTGTTGCTACTGACCAGATCTTGGTTTGCCAAAACCAATTGAGATCTACTTGATGCTTGACACCAATACTAATCAACAAGATCAATCATATAATAGAGATTGCAAACTAAAATAAGAAGTGCAAAATGTAAAAGATGAGACTTCTCATTAATATTCCATAAAGGCACTCACACCAAGGGATACATAGATAACCAGCTAAAGGAGAGATACTTCCATAATGCAAACAAACCTATAAGATAACTTATCTATCCAAGATATGACTCTACTAAAAAGGTAAAAAGACAAAAGATAATGATGTGATACTGCGACACTCCCCCAAGCTTGGAACAATCCAAGGGGATGCCAAACCTGATGACGAATTACTCCTTCGGTGGTGGTGTTGTTCCCTTGTTTAGGGTGAGAAAACCCTCCATCATCTTATGAAGCCTGTTATTCTCCTCTTGAAGTATATCCACCTTCATACTTAGAGCACGGTACTTATCACAAAAATCATCAGTGGTTCGAAGGGCTTCTACTGCCTCAGGGCAGGAACTGAAGTTTGGAACGGAGGTCATCATTATTCCCTGCATATTATGAGAAAACATACACCCAGTGTTAATTGCTCCTACAAAAGTAGGTTTTCTTGCCCTTGATCCTGTGGCAGCTTGTCCCCTCATGCCTGCTAGCATGTCCTTTACTTTCTCCTCGACGCTCCAATCCATGTCTTCGTGCCTAGCAACGATCCTTTCTTCTTCCATGGGCTCATTTCCCTTGTCGTTGGTGGAGACCATGGCGCCTCTAAACTTGAGAGTATTTTCTGACAGAAACAGATCGAAACAAAAACACGACGAGAACATGATATATGAACCTCGGGGGATCCGGGGGGTTATATATTACGAAGTTTTACTGCATAATGAAGGTATTGTGCAAAAATGGGACGGAGACGGACTCCAGGGGCTCACACCCCCTGGTGGCGTGGCCAGCTGGGGCTCGCGGCACTGCTGGGTGTGGCTCACATGGGCTCCGTTTCCTCCTTTGTTCCGTCTCGAAACCTTCCATATGTAATAAAAACATCAAAAATATAAAGAAAAAGGTTTTTCACGAACCTTCTATTTTCACCACTTTTACCTATTCAAAGACGGACTCTGTAGATTCCTTCTCTCCAACACCTGAAAATTCCTTTCATACAACGCCTCACACAATCTTTATTAGTAACATTATTGTATGCAAAAACAATAAACCTTTAGGTTCAAACTTCCACTAAAATCCACCAAAACAAAAGCTACTATATCAACTCCTTTCAAAATCCCAAAAAGAGTCTCAAAGGGAAACAATTTAAGAGGCAAATGCAAACGATGGCAAAAATTTGTCAAAACAGACCAGCAGGTAAACATTGATTTTTTTCGAAAATATTCTGTTGCTTAAATCAAAAACTGCAAAACTAATTAAAGTTGGATAACAACTTAGGGAACAAGCACAGAAAATTACAGCTCTACCCGAAATACTGAGCTCCTTCACGATTTTTTACAATGCAACATAAAAATCTGTAAAAGATGCTCACATAGGAGATATGGATTTGAAGTGAAAAAGAGCATCAAGGAGCAAATATCCAACACATTTGAGTCTAACCCACTTCTTATGCAAGGGAGTCTCATAAGAAAACAAATTATTTAAACAAAAGGTCACTAGCATAGGGAGACAAAACAAATGCAACTTTAAATCTTTTAACATAAAGCAGGGAAACTTAATATTATTGAGATGCATAAAACCATGTTTCACTCTCTCATAATAACTTCCAGTAGCAATTTGAATAAAGTTGACAATATAACTGTCACAAGAAACAACTTTATCAGAATGAGCATACTTACAATCATCAAAAAGAGGTCTAAGGTCATAAACTGGATCAATAGGAACAAGTTGTTCCATCCTGAAATCTTCATTAGGCAATTCATTTTCATGAGGAGCTTTAGCAAATTTGGAAAAGTTAAACTCATAAGAATCTCCATCAAACTTAGTTAAAAATTTCTCCTTCTTACAATCTATAATAGCGCCACAACTGTTTAGAAAGGGTCTACCAAAAATGATAGGACAAGTTTTACTAGTTGCTGAACCAAGCACTAGAAAATCAGCAGGATACTTAATTTTACCACAAAGAACCTCCACATCTCTTACAATACCAATAGGGCAAATGGTTTCCTTATTAGCAAGGTGAATAAACACATCAATGTCCTCAATCTCACAAGGACCAATTTCATACATAATTTCCCTGTAAAGCTCATAAGGCATAGCACTAGAACTAGCACCAATATCGCATAAACCATAATATCAATGATCACCAATTCTCATAGAAAGCACATGGACACTAGTTTTCCAAGATTTTCTAGGATGAGAGGCAATATTAGAAGCGTCTTCACATAAGACAATGTGCTCATCCTCTATGTTGGGGAGATAACCCCGGATAGGGTAAAGACGGGGAGAGACGAAAGGATGTTCCCAGTCTAGTTTCCGAGTTACGGTCTGAGCCGGCCGAATCATGTAGAGGTCGGCCGAGATAGGAAAGGGCAGGACCCTCATAGTAATGGCAAGACATTACCCGGCCGAGATACTTCGTAAGTCGGCTGGGTTAGCCCGAGTAATCTTAATACAGATGAAGGACAGGCCGAACTACGGGAGGCAGGGCTGAATGATACAAAGCTTGCAGGAGAAGGAGAAGCTGAAGTCAAACCCTAGTTACAGGCTAGGGAGAATCTGAGCGAAGCCAAGCACTACGGACAAAGGCGCAGAGCGACAAAGAGGCAGAAGGAGGTCACGGAGGAGACAGTCCTGAATCCCGAGGCGTGCAGGAGGGGCCCTCTGGAACCTTGCCGCCGTTAGGGGAACGACAGGGAAAGGGAGGCGCCGAACTACTATATTGGGACAAGCATATTCCTCGAATATGCTTGCCATGTCAGCCCTAAAGGAACCCAAGGCTCTCCTTTATAAGGGAAGTCTTGGACCTTGAAGAAGGGATCGACTCATTTTTAGTACAGTTCTTCTCTTCTCCCTGTATATAGCTCAAGGAGCACTTGTAGCCCAAGGAAGGAGAAATAAAGATCTTTGCCTTAGTCTTTTGTGTGTAGAATCAACTACATCTTCCCTCCCCAGATCCCACTAGCATCCATTGGCCCCATACTTTATCCTACCCATGGCATCTGTCGTGCCACCACCACGACAGTTGGCGCCAACCGTGGGGCCAGCAGCAGTGCTAGCTGGAGTTATGATCCGGACGGGAAACTTCATCAACACGAGCGAGCGCGTTGTTTCTGGCTTGGTCCAGAGGTTTGATCTCTATGACTACGTCAGCGACAATGCGGGAAGCTTCAGGGGAAAAACTCCCCCGTGCAATGGTGTCTTCATCAGCCTTGGCGGGCACAGGGTCTACGTCGGCATCGACATCTCTGGCATTTATCCTCACCAAGTTGTTGTTGCAGGAGAGCCACCTCTTAACGCTGCGAGCCGTCCGCGCGGAGCGCATCCTATAGGCAGCGTCGAGGTGATGGTCACGGCCGGAGTGCAAACTGGAATAGCGGCTGCCGGGTCAACTAGAGAACCCGCCACCGGCGTACAGGGCGCACCCAGGCAGACAGCACCACTACCCACCGAGGTAATCCCACCAGCGACCAACCCGACCGAGGTGCAGGACACTACCCCAAAGGCACCAAGACTAAGAGGGCCACCTCTGGAAAGGCCAGAACATTCTTCAGGCAACCATAGAGAACTTGACTACACCTGTAGCGCCGATACTTGATCCGGCGAATGCTTAGGCAGAGTTAGAATAAACCAGGCAAAAGGTGCTGGTAGAGGCCAAAAAGGTGTCGGCCTTGCGGGAGTCCTTAAACAGGACCCTGCGAGAATATGCCAAAGCTAATAAGCTTGACGTCGCGCCCGAACGGGTGGACGAATTAAGATTGAGGGGAAAAAACCTCATAGATGATATCAACAAAGAGCATGATGCTCATAAGGCGGAATCAGTTGATTTGGGCTTGCCGAGGCAAGACCGCAAAGAACCTAAGAGCGGCAAATGCCGCAGCATTGGAGTTAGAGGGTTGACCGCCAAGCCCGTAAACAAAGAAGAAAGAGTGAATGAGCTGGTGCGCATCGCGAACCAGCAAAACGAAGAAATGCTCAGGGCAGACCCGGCGAGGCCGGGGGCTTCACGAATGGTTCACTCAGCAGGAGCAGCACCTGGCTTGTCCGTGGCAGCAGCCTCTTCACCCGGAAATAATGCACGGAAGGACAGAGCAGTAACCTCGGGAAAGAGAAACAAGAAAATTGTTCCGTATGATCCGGCAATAGCCGGGAAGGCAAATGAGAACAAAGACAATGGAAGCTGAGGTAACAGTGGTGAGAGGAATCCCGGCCGTATTGAGAAAGACGGCGGAAGCCGAGGCAATGGAGACCTCGGCAGAAGAGAACTCGGAAGAGGCAATCATGAGAACAATACCCCGGTCGAAGTAAGGAGAGAACTGCCACTCAACCAACAACCAAGGCATGAACCCCGGCCAGAAAGAGAAACGAGGCCAGCTCGCCACAATCAAGTGAATGAAAGATACAATGATGGTTATTCCGAGATGGAATATGCGATCCATGGTGGAAATAACCACTATGGAATACAAGACAGAGTTCTGTACAGAGATTTGCCATCAAATGATGCAAGAGTGAAGCTGGACCGGCTATACCGGTCCGAGTTATTGGAAGAACAGGGTCCACCAGGTCCGACATGCTTTGGACCACGGATCATGGGCGAACCACCTATGCCCAACTTTCAGCTAGCAAGAGGCACGAAAACATATAATGGGAGTACCAAACCACAAGACTGGTTGATTGACTATGCCACTGCTGTGAAAATAGCGGGTGGAAACTTACGATGGGCAGTACGGTATGTCCCACAAATGCTGGAAGGACCAGCTAGGGTGTGGCTGAATAATCTACCAGCGGGCAGTATCAACTGTTGGTTGGATTTTGAAGAAATGTTTGTCAGCAACTTTACCAGCACATACAAGAGGCCAAACAGGCCACAACAGTTAGCCATGTGCAAGAAGAGGCCGAATGAAACAGATAGAGAGTTTTTAACTCGATGGTGTAACCTGAGAAACTCATGTGAAGGAGTTATAGACTCGCAAGCAATAGCTTGGTTCGCACAAGGATGCCGTTATGCCAGCGTGTTGTGGCAGCGTCTACAAAGAGATATGCCGACCACATTGGCAGAAACTATCAGAATAGCGGATTCCTACGCATTAGGAGATCCAACGCAACCAGAATTAATGTCGGCGGATCATCGGGAGCAACAAGACCATTATGCAAGAGATTTGGTCGGGTCATCCAGGCGCAGTGATTTCAGATGAAGAAGAAGAGAAGAAAGGCCAGATTATAGATATAATTCGGCCCAAGTGGCGGCAGTAGCGCAAGATCCGCCGAGTCATGGAGCGACTCAACGGCAAAAGAATGGTCATCAGCAGTGGACACCAAGGAATGAAGGAAAAAGACAGTGGACCCCAGAACAAAAGAAACAGTGGCAGGAGAGGCCGAAGTACATGTTCGAATCTATGTTAGATCAGCCGTGCAAATTTCACACGTCAAACCCATCCAGGCCAGCCAACCATACGACCCGCCAATGTGCATGGATGAAAAATGCAATGGGAAACCCCGTAGGTATTCAGGCAGCACCCCATCAAGTACATCAGCAGCATCAACCACAGTTGACTGGAGCAAATGCACAGCAACTGATGTTACCGCCTCCTCCCCCGAGGTACGATAACTCGGATCGGAGAGATGCGGTACATCAAGTGATGAACCAAGTCCAGGATGGAAGGACAAATCCAGCGAATACTGGACGCAATGATTACAGAGAACATCATCAGTCTTATTGCGTGTTCACAACGGAACAGCAAGACAAGAAGAGTGTGCAGCGCCGACATATGGAAGTAAATGCAGTTATGCATGCAGTACCAAGATATGTGCCTTGGTCAGATCAGGAGGTAACTTGGAGCATAAAGGATCACCCCAAGATAATGCCGAATCCCGGGTCATATGCACTCGTGTTGGATCTGACATTTGTTGGACCAAGCATCAATATGAAATTCTCAAAAGTACTCATTGACAATGGAAGCAGTATCAACATCATGTACAAAGATACCATGCATAAACTCGGAATATCGCAGAACATGTTGCAATCCATGAGGACCACTTTCCATGGGATAGTGCCAGGGCTTTCATGTGAACCCATTGGTAAGGTTCGAGTGGATGTGTTATTCGGCACAAGAGATAACTGCAGAGCAGAAAACTTAGAGTTTGAGGTGGTGGATCTAGAGAGTTGTTATCATGCTTTACTCGGACGGCCAGCGTTGGCCAAATTCATGGGCAGCTATCATATAATTTATCTGAAAATGAAGCTACCCGGACCACAAGGAGTGATAACAGTAGCAGGGGATTACAAGAATTCAATGGAGTGTGCTTCAGCCGGGTCAAATCTGGCCAAATCATTGGTTATAGCAAGAGAAAAAAGAAGGATTCAGGAGGTAGCAGCCCTCGCTCAGTCGGCACAGCTGAATATGCCGGCACTAGCCAATCCACATGGAAGTGCCTCCTTTCAACCGACAAAAGAAACGAAGAATTTTCAGATAGATGAGCAATTCCCAGAGCGTACTGTTACTATTGGTGTAGGCCTAGATGCTAAATAGGAAAGCGAGCTCACCAACTTCCTCCGTGAGAATCGGGACATATTTGCATGGTCAACTCAGGATCTGCAAGGTGTTCCGAGGGAGTTGGCTGAGCACTCTTTGAATGTAAGGCCAGGAGCAAGGCCGGTGAAGCAACCTCTCCGCCGCTTCGCCGAAGACAGGAGAAAAATAATAGGGGATGAAATAGCTCGGCTCCTCGCAGCCGGGTTCATCATGGAGGTGCTGTATCCGGATTGGTTGTCGAATCCGGTGCTAGTAGAAAAGAAGAAAGATGATCCGAATGTAGCCATTGTATGGCGAATGTGTATCGATTACACGAACCTGAACAAGGCGTGTCCAAAAGATCCTTTTCCATTACCTAGAATAGACCAAGTCATTGATTCGACCGCTGGTTGTGAGTTATTGTCATTTGTAGACGCGTATTCTGGTTTTCACCAGATACCGTTAAATCCGGCCGATCAAATAAAGACTGCGTTTATTACCCCGTACGGGGCTTATTGCTATGCACAATGCCATTCGGCCTGCGAAACGCAGGAGCAACGTATCAGAGATGCATGCAAAAATGTTTGCACGACCAGATAGGAAAAAATGTACAAGTATATGTAGATGACGTGGTCATCAAAACCAAGGAAAGCAAAACGCTACTGGATGATATATGGCAGACTTTCGCGAACCTGAGAAGGTTCCGAATGAAGCTTAATCCGGAAAAATGCACATTTGGCGTGCCGGTAGGAAAATTACTCGGCTTTCTCGTATCTAGCCGAGGTATAGAGGCCAATCCAACAAAGATAAAGGCGGTAGAAAGAATGGAGTTGCCAAGGTGTCTAAATGACGTACAAAAGTTCACGGGATGTCTAGCCTCGCTCAGCCGGTTTGTATGTCGGCTGGGAGAGAAGGCACTACCACTCTATCAACTAATGAAGAAATCAGATAAGTTCATTTGGACTCCTCAAGCAGACAGTGCATTTCATGAGTTGAAAAAGGTGTTGGTCACAGCACCCATTTTGGCTTCTCCATTATCAAAATAGCCAATGTTACTCTATATAGCGGCTACCAACAGAGTAGTGAGTGCTTTAGTCGTCGTAGAACGACTCAAAGATGATAAGTCGGTACAGAGGCCGATGTATTATTTGAGTGAGGTGTTATCTGCTTCAAAGCAGAATTACCCGCATTATCAGAAGATGGCTTATGGAGTGTATATTTCGGCAAAGAAGCTTAAACATTACTTTGAAGAGCATCCCATCAAAGTGATCTGTGAAGCGCCCATAGCCGACATATTGAGCAACAAGGATGCAAGTGGCCGAATAGCAAAATGGGCAATCGAGTTGTCACCATACGCTCCACAATTCGATAGGAGAGATGCAATCAAATCTCAGGCGGTCGCCGACTTCTTCGTAGATTGGGCCGAGGTGTAGTATGAGCCGCCACTACCAGACCCAAATTATTGGACGATGCATTTCGATGGTTCCAAACTAAGAAATGGTTTGGGGGCAGGAATAGTGTTAACCTCACCCAAAAGGGATCAGCTGAAGTATGTACTACAAATACATTTTGCTGCATCAAACAACGTAGCCGAATACGAAGCACTGGTCCATGGGTTGAAAGTAGCAAAAGAGATTGGCATACGCCGAATCTTATGCTATGGGGACTCGGATTTAGTAGTACAGCAAGTCTCAGGCAATTGGGATGCGTTAGATGATAATATGGCTTTGTATAGATTTCATGTGCAAAAGATCAGTGGATACTTTGAAGGGTGTGAATTTCACCACATACCTCGGGCAGAAAATGATGCCGCGGACACGTTGTCAAAACTGGGATCGACCAGGCAGTCAATTCCACCGGGTATTGCCCTGGAACACCTCAGAAAACCATCGATAACCCCATCACCAGAATCCGAATCTATCTTTATTCCGGCAAGTTCAGCAGAAGATAATGTGCCGATGGAGGTAGATCAGCAATATAACTCGGAACCCTCCAAGAAAAGGACAGTAGAGGTAAGCATAATTGTGGAGGAAGCCGAGGTATCTATGTCGGCGGAAAACATGGAGATAGAGAGTGAGACCGCACCAGAAAAAATCACGCCGATCTAGGCGCAACCCATATTATTTTTCCTTAAAGATGCGATGTTACTGAATAATGAAGTGTTAGCAAGACAGATTGTAAGAAGAGCAAAAGCTTATACAATCATAAACAATGAGCTATATAAAAGAAGCGTCACAAGCATATTGCAAAGGTGTGTAAGTTCGGCAGAAGGCTAGGAGATCCTCTTAGATATACATCAAGGAGAATGTGGACACCATGCCTCATCTCGTGCCTTGGTAGCCAAAGCATTCAGTCATGGGTTTTATTGGCCAACGGCATTGAAGGAATCCAAAGAGCTGGTTGAAAAATGCAATGGTTGTCAGAGATATGCAACCAAGATACACATGACGTCGTCCGAGTTAAAAACGATACCCATTACTTGGCCGTTTTCTGTGTGGTGCCTAGATATGGTGGGACCGTTTAAGCCGGCACGAGGGGGGATGACCCACATATTGGTCATGGTGGACAAATTCACAAAGTGGATTGAAGTCAAACCAATAAAAAAATGTGACGGGCTCACAGCAGTGAAATTCCTCAAAGATATTATCTTAAGATATGGGTAATCACACAGTGTTATTACAGACAACGGCACAAACTTTTCAGAAGGAGCTTTCGCTAGGTTTTGCCGAGAAAAACACATAAGATTAGATGTTGCTTCTGTTGCTCATCCAGCATCTAATGGGCAAGTGGAAAGGTCTAATGGATTAGTGTTGTCCGGAATAAAACCGCGACTCGTTGAACCATTGCAAAGGTCGGCAGGATGTTGGATTGAGGAATTACCAGCAGTATTGTGGAGCCTCATGACTACTCCGAATAGATCAACAGGTTATACACCATTCTTTCTGGTATATGGGGCGGAGGCTGTGCTTCTAGCCGACATACTACATGACTCGCCAAGAGTTACTCAATATACAACTTCAGAGATGTGGCATCCCGCAAACCACTACTAGAAAATCGCGTTGTTTTTGTGCATTGCATCATCATGACCGCATGCTCATGTCATCATGCCACATTGCATTTGAGCATCGTCATGTCATCTTGCATTTTGTTTGCATAAAACTAATTGCGGAAAAACCTATTTTTGTTTTCTAGACGCCCCGTCTTTGTTCAAACACAAACCCGGTCTCCGGATTATTTTGTTTTGTCTGCCAATGGTTTGTAAAAGCCCGGTTTAAACAAATAAATATTTAATTATTTTTGTGGGGGCAGTCGAACGGGCCGATTCGACCCAGTCGACCACCCCGGTATAAATCGGTCCACCTAAACCAGCCCGCCCGAATTCCTATTCCTACCTAGTCCTAACCTACCGACCAACCACAGCCCGTCACCTCACCCCCTGGACCCAATCCCTACCCACCTGCCACCTCATCAATCCACCCTCTCTCCCCCCTCTTTCTCTCACCACAGCCCCATCTACCCACCCTCTCTCTCCCCACCGACACCCTGGCCCCACCCCACTCCCCCAGCACACACGCCCCACCAGCCTCCCCATCTCTGCCCCCACTCTCCTCTCCCTGTCCCGCGGGCCCCACGCGCCAGCCCCGACCTGTGGACCGCCTGGTCCCACCCTCGGTCCCACCACTCTCTCCCTCCCACGCCTCTCTCTCCTCCTCCTCACCCGCGTCCTCTCTTCTCCCTCCTCACTGCAACCGCCGCCTCCGATGCCCTGCCTCCCACCTCCTCACCGCGTCAGGCCCACCCGCCTCGCCGCCTCAAGGCCACTCCCGCGTCATCTCGCCCGGGCGAAGCTCACGCCACTCGGCGCTCCTCCGAGCCTCCTCTGCGCCTCCGGTCACCCCGACCTCCACCCGCCGCTCGCCATCGCCTGGCCCACCTCCTCCGTCAAGCGCGGACCCTCCTCCTCATGAGCACTCCTCGCCGGAGCTCCAACCATGGCGACCTCGGCCCGCGCCCGCCTCTGCCTCAACTTCCGCCGACCTTCGCGCGCCGCCCGCCTCTGCCTCAACTTCCGCCGGCCTTCGCGCGCCGCCCGCCTCTTCTCCTCCAGTCCGTGGCCGTCAGAGCCCCTGCAACCGCCGCCGCCGGCGACGTCCTCGACCTCCACCTTCCATGAGCCCGGCTCTCCCGCGCCCCTCAGCAGGCGCCCACCGCGTGCCTCCTCTCTGCGTTCGGCTGCTGGCGAGGCCTCCTAGCCTGCCGCCGTCTAGGGTCGCCCCACCGGGCCCCGCCCCTGCGTCGCTCCGCGTCTGGCGGTCCGGCCTGCTGCATCGCTGTCTCGTGGACCAGTGCCTCCTCGTGTCCCGTTTTCTCTGCTGTCCCATGTTCCTGGTCGCCCTGTGCAGCTCCTGCTGTTGTTCTTAGTCAGTGGTGCGGGTCCCCTTTTCATCTATAGTGGCGAGGTGCAAATGATGTGCGGGATTGGTGATGAAGTGTGCTCGTGTTTGGGATGTGCCTAGTGCGATGGAGTTGTCCTGCGTTGGGGATGTGGTGTGGTGAAAGAACATCGTCAATCATGTGAAGTTTGGGTGTTGAGGCCGGTTCCTATACAAGACCCGCGACAAGATTGCCGACATGGAACCTCAAGATCCCCGTTCGAACCCGATGAACCATCAGAGCCGGAACCTCATGATCTACTTCACGGATCCGATGGCCAGAACCCCGTGGACCGACATGAACTTCTTCACGGACACGACATGAACTTCCCCTCGGGCGCCAAGATCTACCTCTCGGACCCGAAGACCGCGATGATGTTGAACCGAGATCCCCATCGGACAAGACCGTCACCAAGACCGGCCCATGTTGATATCCGAAGACCGAAACTCGCCGATCCCGTCGAACCCTGAGACCGGACCCCGAACCCCGGAACCCCAAGATCGTCGAACCCTAATGTGTGACCCCTTTTCTCGAACCCTATTTTTATAAATGTAATAACAAATTGAGGCATATTAAATTGTCATTCTCGCATGCATATTTGTGTGGTTTGGGGGCCTTATGCCGAATCACCTAAGTTAAATATGGGGCCCATATGCGGGCAAATCTAGTCTTATTTTGGCCTCATTTAAATTGGTGTAGCAAACCGGTGCTATATTTTGCCTTGTTAATACAACATTTAAATTGTGGGGTAGCTAAATAACATGAACCACCTAAATATTTGTCGGGACCCCGGTTCCGTTTAATATTGCCTAATTGCACCGCATATTTACCAGGCCATGCATCATACATGCATCATGCCCGATCTTTTGCCGTAGTATTAAATAGTGCATCCGGTGTTTCTTTTAGTGTTTTGCTTCTTCGCGGATTGGGCCGTTGAGTTGATGTGAGCTTCGCCCCGATCTTCGGTTGAACCTTCGACAATGTTTTCAGGCGAGCATCTTCCCCTTTCTACCTATCTTACTTTATAGTATTTATTCCCTCCTGTTGATCTATTGCTATCTGTGTTGCGATTCTCTAGATTTCGTACCCGTGATATCCCTTGCAGCCTCATATTGCCTTGGTCACATCCTATTACCTGTTGTTTGGTAGATAGTTGGACTTGCGCGTCGTAGTCGCTTGCTCAAGTGCTGTTGCGTGTCGCCAAGTACCACAGTTGTTGGAGCATTGCCGCATATTTGATGTTGGAGATGATCATGGCTTTACTTTTCGTTCACTTTAATTACTGTTTAACAACTAAAATTGAAGTAGGTAAGCAGAGGCACCGGTGGGTGATAGATAATATTTGGTTTCCGACCGCCCACTTGTGTCCCGTAGGACCCCGAGTTCTTGACACCTGTTCCGAGATCGAGCGCGCTAACCACAGGTGGGGAGATATGGGCCCCCCATTGATTAGTACCTGATTTCAAAGTATTGTACTGGGGGCCACAAACTAGTTTGAGGTTTTATTTACTATCCTGTACTTATGCCATGCTTTACTGCTTTATTTACGATTGTGTGAGGAGCACCTGTACTGTTTTGGAAGCGGAGTGTTTTCGCGGTATCGACAGGCCCAGTTTTGGGGTTTCCTGTCGTTTACAGCCACTGTCGCAAACCCTGAGTCCGTCTCGGAGACCGGCCGACTTCGTTGCGGGTAGACTTAGTGGGGTGGCCCCCCCGTGCTTGCTTTGGTCTGGAAACGTCATGACTTAGGCTCCGCCGACATACCGATGGGTGTATGTTAACTGATCTGGCAAAAAGGGTCGAAGTGCTTGTGGATACTTTGGTGCACCCCTGCAGGGTTAAATCTTTTCGAGAAGCCGTGTCCGCGGTTATGGACGACTTGGAGCACAGTGCTTGATCATAGACAACTATAACTAAAGTTTACTGTTATAAATTGACTTCTATCCGATATGACTAGTAATCAGCTTCACTACAACGGAATGGCTAAATAAAAGTACCAACAACTACTGGGTGTTGGGGTTATCTCATGCTAATTGTATCTGACTAGTAAGTGTTGCAACTATCACGGAATGGTTAACTAAAATTGCCCACTGCTTATTTTATCAGGATGAATATCTACACCTGACTAGTAAGTGCTGCAACGATAACTGAATAAATAAAACTGCCAACTGTGTGAGTTTCCTCGGTTGACTTCCTCGTTTGGTCTCGAGGGGGAAACACCAGGATGGGTTTGTTTGATGGTAGTACCAGGTTGGTTCCGGATAGGTCTTTCTTACCCCTCTCTGATAGCCGCCTGTTTTATCGAGTCTCTATAGGTTGTTTAGTGCATGATGCGCTGCCGCTGCAGTCCACCATACCTATGTAGGCGAGGACCGCCGAATTCTAGCCTCGCCGTGTAATCGGACTCGATCGACCGCTCTTTTTTTTCCTTTGCCCTTTGTCGGCACCTTTTGTTTAAGCAGGTTTTGAGATCGATGTCGTTAGGGTTACCCTTCGGCTTGGCACAGGCAGGTTATGGACGCCATTGGTTATTCTTCAGGGCTCTTAGCCCCATTTGCATCTTGTCCGTAGTCGGACGCTGTATCATTTTCAAGGTGATTTGGATCTTTGAATATTATATCTGTATTCTTGACTCATGGAGTCGTGTTATATATAAATCTGTTCTGTGGGTCCCATCGAGGACTGTTGTGTAATGTTATTACTTTGTTTTCCACCGCATAAAGTGCTGGGCACCTTTGAATCGTTTCTATGCGGGTTTGGCGGGTTTCGCTCAAACTTGCATAGGGCCGATTCTGAGGGTGTTACAGAGTGGTATCAGAGCTCAGCAGTTGCGATACCCCACAAGTCCAGCCTGTAGGATAACCTAGCTAACGGCCGTAGTAGAGTGTCAAAACTATTTGGCAAAATCGGTTGGATAGTTCTGATTAGGTCTGACTTTACTCCTTACCCCTCTGCTATTCTCCTCTTACCTCTACGTGTTTTGAATCCGCTCTCGTCTCTTTCTTCGAGTCCAGGAATTCTCGTGGTTGGGTTTTCGTCGTACCTTTAGTTTTTCGCTTCCTCCTTTGGTAACGGTGTTGCTACATCTGGTCTTCATGCTATCCGAGGAACCCTTCGTCTGGTGGACTTCTCTTTGTTCCTTCTCGTGCCTTCCGGTGTTTTCCGATGCGACGACATCATCTACGCCAGATCCGATGCAAAGTCTGCATCACTCCTTTGTTTTCGAACCTCTCTTGTCGAGATCTTCAGTTTTAATTCCGAGAATGGTTGCACGCTTCTCTACTGATTGTGCAGAGTTATAGTTTGGGTGCGTGATGGATTGGCCCCCATGCCGACTACTCACTATATTCGCTTGTGTACATTGAAGTGGATGAGAATGCATCGGTTCCCTCTTTCCATCGGAGTTAGAGGTGGCTTTATTTGTTGATACCTCTACCTTCGCCTTTGTTTTCCGGAGTGTTCTCTCGACGATCACGGGCAACGACCTCTTGTTAGTGGTGTCGCGAGGATCTACACGAAGCAAGAAGACGCAGATCGCCGACCTTCTTCCCCGTACCATGAGGCGGATCTCGAGGGCGAGATCCATTGTTAGTGGTGTCGAATTGTGGCATCCCGCAAACCACTACTAGAAAATCGCGTTGTTTTTGTGCATTGCATCATCATGACCGCATGCTCATGTCATCATGCCACATTGCATTTGAGCATCGTCATGTCATCTTGCATTTTGTTTGCATAAAACTAATTGCGGAAAAACCTATTTTTGTTTTCTAGACGCCCCGTCTCTGTTCAAACACAAACCCGGTCTCCGGATTATTTTGTTTTGTCTGCCAATGGTTTGTAAAAGCCCGGTTTAAATAAATAAATATTTAATTATTTTTGTGGGGGCAGTCGAACGGGCCGATTCGACCCAGTCGACCACCCCGGTATAAATCGGTCCACCTAAACCAGCCCGCCCGAATTCCTATTCCTACCTAGTCCTAACCTACCCACCAACCACAGCCCGCCACCTCACCCCCTGGACCCAATCCCTACCCACCTGCCACCTCATCAATCCACCCTCTCTCCCCCTCTTTCTCTCACCACAGCCCCATCTACCCACCCTCTCTCTCTCCCCACCGACACCCTGGCCCCACCCCACTCCCCCAGCACACACGCCCCACCAGCCTCCCCATCTCTGCCCCCACTCTCCTCTCCCTGTCCCGCGGGCCCCACGCGCCAGCCCCGACCCCGCGTGGACCCGCGCCCCTGGGTCCCACCCCTCCGGCCCCACCACTCCCTCTCTCCCCCACGCTCTCTTCTCCTCCTCCTCACCCCGTCCTCTCTTCTCCTCCTCACCGGTAGCCGCCTCCGACGCCCGCCCCCTCCCTCCTCCGGCCAGCCTCCACCCAGCCGCCGCCTCGCCTCGCCTCAAGGCCGCGTCCTCCCTCGCCCCTCCGGCGAGCTCCGCCACCCTCGGCCGCGCTCCTCCGCCCTGGCCTCCTCCTTTGCGCCCTCCGGTCACCCCGACCTCCACCCCGCCCCGCCGCTCGCCATCGCCCGTCCACCTCCCTCCTCCGTCCGCACGTGGACCCCTCCTCCTCCGCGAGCACCCCTCCCTCGCCGGAGCTCCTCCAACCGCCGGCGACCTCGTCTCCGGCCTGCGCCCGCCTCTGCCTCAACTTCCGCCGGCCTTCACGCGCCGTCCTCCTCTTCTCCTCCAGTCCGTGGCCGTCAGAGCCCCTGCAACCGCCGCCGCCGGCGACGTCCTCGACCTCCACCTTCCATGAGCCCGGCTCCCGCGCCCTCAGGCCCATGAGCGCCTGCACCGCGTGACTCCTCTCTGCGTTCGGCTGCTGGCGAGGCCTCCTAGCCTGCCGCCGTCTAGGGTCGCCCCACCGGGCCCCGCCCCTACGTCGCTCCGCGTCTGGCGGTCCGGCCTGCTGCATCGCTGTCTCGTGGACCAGTGCCTCCTCGTGTCCCGTTTTCTCTGCTGTAACATGTTCCTGGTCTCCCTGTGCAGCTCCTGCTGTTGTTCTTAGTCAGTGGTGCGGGTCCCCTTTTCATCTATAGTGGCGAGGTGCAAATGATGTGCGGGATTGGTGATGAAGTGTGCACGTGTTTGGGATGTGCCTAGTGCGATGGAGTTTTCCTGCGTTGGGGATGTGGTGTGGTGAAAGCACATCGTCAATCATGTGAAGTTTGGGTGTTGAGGCTGGTTCCTATACAAGACCCGCGACAAGATTGCCGACATGGAACCTCAAGATCCCCGTTCGAACCCGATGAACCATCAGAGCCGGAACCTCATGATCTACTTCACGGATCCGATGGCCAGAACCCCATGGACCGACATGAACTTCTTCACGGACACGACATGAACTTCCCCTCGGGCGCCAAGATCTACCTCTCGGACCCGAAGACCGCGATGATGTTGAACCGAGATCCCCATCGGACAAGACCGTCACCAAGACCGGCCCATGTTGATATCCGAAGACCGAACCTCGCCGATCCCGTCGAACCCTGAGACCGGACCCCGAACCCCGTAACCCCAAGATCGTCGAACCCTAATGTGTGACCCCTTTTCTCGAACCCTATTTTTATAAATGTAATAAAAAATTGATGCATATTAAATTGTCATTCTCGCATGCATATTTGTGTGGTTTGGGGGCCTTATGCCGAATCACCTAAGTTAAATATGGGGCCCATATGCGGGCAAATCTAGTCTTATTTTGGCCTCATTTAAATTGGTGTAGCGAACCGGTGCTATATTTTGCCTTGTTAATACAACATTTAAATTGCGGGGTAGCTAAATAACATGAACCACCTAAATATTTGTCGGGACCCCGGTTCCGTTTAATATTGCCTAATTGCACCGCATATTTACCATGCCATGCATCATACATGCATCATGCTCGATCTTTTGCCGTAGTATTAAATAGTGCATCCGGTGTTTCTTTTAGTGTTTTGCTTCTTCGCGGATTGGGCCGTTGAGTTGATGTGAGCTTCACCCCGATCTTCGGTTGAACCTTCGACAATGTTTTCAGGCGAGCATCTTCCCCTTTTTACCTATCTTACTTTATAGTATTTATTCCCTCCTGTTGATCTATTGCTATCTGTGTTGCGATGCTCTAGTTTTCGTACCCGTGATATCCCTTGCAGCCTCATATTGCCTTGGTCAGATCCTATTACCTGTTGTTTGGTAGATAGTTGGACTTGCGCGTCGTAGTCGCTTGCTCAAGTGTTGTTGCGTGTCGCCAAGTACCACAGTTGTTGGAGCATTGCCGCATATTTTATGTTGGAGATGATCATGGCTTTACTTTTCGTTCACTTTAATTACTGTTTAACAACTAAAATTGAAGTAGGTAAGCAGAGGCACCGGTGGGTGATAGATAATATTTGGTTTCCGACCGCCCACTTGTGTCCGTGGGACCCGAGTTCTTGACACTGTTAGAGATCGAGCGCGCTAACCACGGGTGGGGAGATATGGGCTCCCCATTGATTAGTACCTGATTTCAAAGTATTGTACTGGGGGCCACAAACTAGTTTGAGGTTTTATTTACTATCCTGTACTTATGCCATGCTTACTGCTTTATTTACGATTGTGTGAGGAGCACCTGTACTGTTTTGGAAGCGGAGTGTTTTCGCGGTATCGACGGGCCCAGTTTTGGGGTTTCCTGTCGTTTACAGCCACTGTCGCAAACCCTAAGTCCGTCTCGGAGACCGGCCGACTTCGTTGCGGGTAGACTTAGTGGGGTGGCCCCCCGTGCTTGCTTTGGGTCTGGAAATGTCATGACTTAGGCCCCGACATACCGATGGGTGTATGTTAACGATCCGGCAAAAGGGTCAAGTGCTTGTGGATACTTTGGTGCACCCCTGCAGGGTTAAATCTTTTCGAGAAGCCGTGTCCGCGGTTATGGACGACTTGGAGCACAGTGCTTGATCATAGACAACTATAACTAAAGTTTACTGTTATAAATTGACTTGTATCCGATATGACTAGTAATCAGCTTCACTACAACGGAATGGCTAAATAAAAGTACCAACAACTGCTGGGTTTTGGGGTTATCTCATGCTAATTGTATCTGACTAGTAAGTGTTGCAACTATCACGGAATGGTTAAATAAAATTGCCCGCTGCTTATTTTATCAGGATGAATATCTACACCTGACTAGTAAGTGTTGCAACGATAACTGAATAAATAAAACTGCCAACTGTGTGAGTTTCCTCGGTTGACTTCCTCGTTTGGTCTCGAGGGGGAAACACCAGGATGGGTTTGTTTGATGGTAGTACCAGGTTGGTTCCGGATAGGTCTTTCTTACCCCTCTCTGATAGCTGCCTGTTTTATCGAGTCTCTATAGGTTGTTTAGTGCATGCTGCGCTGCCGATGCAGTCCACCATACCTATGTAGGCGAGGACCGCCGAATTCTAGCATCGCCGTAACGCCTCGATCGACCGCTCTTTCTTTTTCCTTTGCCCTTTGTCGGCACCCCTTTTGTTTAAGCAGGTTTTGAGATCGACGTCGTTAGCAGGGTTACCCTTCCGGCTTGGCCTGGGCAGGGTTATGGACGCCATTGGTTATTCTTCAGGGCTCTTAGCCCCATTTGCATCTTGTCCGTAGTCGGACGCTGTATCATTTTCAAGGTGATTTGGATCTTTGAATATTATATCTGTATTCTTGACTCATGGAGTCGTGTTGTATATAAATCTGTTCTGTGGGTCCCATCGAGGACTGTTGTGTAATGTTATTACTTCGTTTTCCACCCGCACGAAAGTGCCTGGTGGGCACCTTTGAATCGTTTCTATGCGGGTTTGGCGGGTTTCGCTCAAACTTGCATAGGGCCGATTCTGAGGGTGTTACAAGAGATAAATGAAGTAGCTCGGCAGGATACTGTTGACCTGCTAGAAGAAGCCAGAGAACTGGCGCTATCACGATCAGCTATTTATCAGTAGAACTTGCGACGATATCACAGCAAGAAGGTGAATCCAAGAGTATTCAAAGAAGGAGATTTAGTCCTCCGACTGGTGCAACGCACGGCCGGCATGCACAAGTTGTCACCTCCATGGGAGGTACCATTCATCGTGAGCAAAGCATTGCATAATGATGCCTATTATCTAATCGACGCTCAATCCCCCGGAAGGAACAAGGCAGACAAAGCCGGCGAAGAAACGAAGCGGCCATGGAATGTAGCTTTACTTCGTCCATTTTACTCGTAGCATAGTATCTCAAGGTCAAGAACCAATGATGTATTAAACCTCGGCATCCAGAGCGGTGACTCGGGGACTGCCATATGTTATTTCAATTTCATCTTTTGTATTGAACCTCAGCATCCGGAGGCGATGACTCGGGATCGCCATATGTTATTTCAATTTCATCTTATGTATTGAACCTCGGCATCCAGAGCAGTGACTCGGGGACTGCCATATGTTATTTCAATTTCATCTTATGTATTGAACCTCGGCATCCAGAGCAGTGACTCGGGGACTGCCATATCTTCTTTTGACTTCATCTTATGTATTAAACCTCGGCATCCAGAGCGGTGACTCGGGGACTGCCATAGGTCATTTCAATTTCATCTTGTGTATTCAACCTCGGCATCCAGAGCAGTGACTCGGGGACAGCCATATGTTGCCCCAGTTTTATGTTGAGCATTAAACCTTGGCACCCTAAGCAGCGCCTCGGCAATGGTCTTATATTATTTCTGAAATTTGGTTTACACACTAGACTTCGGTGCGATAGGCAGTGACTCGGGGACTGCCATATATTGTTCCAAAGTAGTGGTCAACCTTTGATACAAGGAAGGTATCACACTTCGACACTCAGAATAAGAGCAGCTCAATCTCGTATGATATTCGAAGCTCACACCCAGATTAATTGGCTAAACCACGGGAATACAAAGGCAAAGATACATCCTAAAAATCAGGAAATCGCAGATCACCAAAGCAAGAATTCGGACGAAAACCCACTTAAACAAAGTGATAACAACTACAAACATATATGTCGCAGCAGTACACGGCAAAAGAAATTCAGGTCATACAGAAGACGGACAAATGTTCCACGTACATCGTACGCCCGGCATACCAGGGACAAGAAATAACTTAAAGGTTTTCAGCTGGAGAGGCAATAGTTGGGTCAGGGGCTGGATGCTCCGAGATAGGCGGAGCCTCGGCCAAGGTTGCCTCGCCTTCCACAGACCCAGGTGCGACTTCGGCCGAAGCCCGAGGCTTCTGAGGGGAATCAGTTTGCGCAGTTGAATGCCCAGTACCTTTGGAGGAGGATCACGCGTCGCCGTGGCCATCCGAGCTCGAACTGGAATCACCAGAGGAAGCCGAATCATCTTCACCTTCACCTTGTTCAGCCGAGTTATTATCTGATGCATCCTCGACTACGACCTCATCGTCTGAATTCGAAAGGAAGCTCGAACCTTCATTCCAGGTATGCACGTCGGCATACTCAACGAGTTGGAAGGCGCGAGCTTGCCGAAGAGCAACAAAAGTGGAGTCCTCAACCCAACGGGAACCTGTGCGCAAATTTCTCAGGATATCAAGAGAAATGTCTTCATACCATGACATGATAACAGTGAGGGCCATATCAGCGCCAGCTCGCCCGGCTGATTCCCTCCACAGACTTAGTTGCTTCTCAGATGCCATCAGTCTTTTCACCAGCAATTCGACCTCATTGATATCAGGAGTCCCAGAGGTATTCGGCCAGAGAACATGGTAGGCTCGGATAGCTGCCTGCACCAAGTCCTTGCCCATAATCTTCATCGGACCAACTACAACGCCGACAGCGACTAGGAAGTCTTCCATCGAGTACTTCGAGTCAACGTCAACAGGGACACCTCGGCGCGCACGAGCTGCAAGAACCGCTTTAGAACTCACAGTCTTAGCTTCTGGAAAATGACCTGCGCAAAACACGAATGCATCAGGAGGCAGCAGGGACAAAGAGAAAAACATAATCCGGCCGTGCAAAGAAACTTACAATGAATATAACTCATCATTATCTGAAGGTCTTTAGCCCAGTTGATCTTGCTCTTTTCAATGCGAGCGATCTCCTCGCTCATTCCACGAGTTTTCAGTTCGGCAGCCTCGAGGAGTTCTTTATTATTCTGCAGCTCCTGAGCTAGCCGATTTTTCTCCTCGGAGAATTCCTGATCGACCTTTTCTAGTTCGGATTTCTGAGAGAGCTTAAGGGCCTCCACCTAGGTGCGCGGGCGAGCTATTTCATCATCCTTTTCTTTCAGCTGCGCCGAATGAGTAGCGCTTTGTTCTAAAAAATGCAGCATCACGTCAGGCATGGGCGTGCAATCTTGGTGAGATGCTGCAAAGGCTTGTAACTCGGCTTTACCAAAGCCAAACAAGATAAAAGAAGCTTAGCTCACATTTTAAAAAGCGGAAGGTGTAAGGTAAAAGGGAAACTAACCTTCCAGGCTCTTGACTTTCTTCGCAAGACGAATGTTGAGATTATTGATATTACCTGTTCACCAAAAAAGTGAGCCGACATCTCGTATACAAAACAATAAGAATGTCGAAAATGACGAAAAGAATTATCGACTTGCCAGTCTTTTTCACCACAGGGAGAACTTTCTCATATTTTTCTTCCAATTTTCGGTGTGAAAAAAGCAATCTTTGAAATTTGGCAGTCCGCCGGTCATGTGCAACCTAAACAATGGACCAAACGATTATTGGATATTCGAAGCTAAAACAGATCTGAGTTAAGCGAAACTTAACCCGGATCAAGGTGGCTGAATATTCGAAGCTAAAACAGATCCGAGTTGAGTGAAACTTAACCCGGATCTAGGTGGCTGGATATTCGAAACTAAAGCAGATCCGAGTTAAGCAAAACTTAACCCGGATCTAGGTGGCTGGATATTCAAAGCTACAGCAAATCCGAATTAAGCAAAACTTAACCCGGATCTAGGTAGCTGGATATTCGAAGCCAGAACATATCCGAGTCAAGCGAAACTTAACCCGGATCCAGGTGGCTGGATACTCCAAGATCAACTAAACGAAAGTCAAGCAAGGTTTAAGGCAGATCTAGTCGAACGTAGATTCGAACCCTAAAGTTAACATTAAACTGTGTAGAGCATTATTAAACTTCCAAGCAAATAACAAGTTATTTCCCTGCAAGTTTCGGGGACTAGAATGTATAGTAGCATATGGAGAATTAATCAAAACTCCGCAAAACAGCAGTTACCTCGTTCATCTTGTTGGTATCAAGGATGATCTTGGCAGCTTGATCCAAGCGGCCGCCAATGTCGGAAAGCTGAAATGGCTGATTGATTGGATTACCCTCAAACTGATCGGCAGCATTCCAATTATTGGCATATTCCACCAGCGAGCCGAGGCTGTTCCCACTAGCCGTCCGAGTTAGGACTTTACCCTGGACATGCTGCGTAACCACCACGGCCGCAGGGCTTTTATGAAGAGCAAGCTGGGTACCGGCGGTCGGAGTAACGGAAGTTTTGGTGGAAGCAGTTCTTTTGCGCAGCACATCGGCGATACTCAGCTGAGAAGAGCCAACAAGACCTTTCTGGGAAGTGGAGGCCTTGGCGGCGACAGCTTTACTTGCTTTAGAGGCATCAGCAGGAGCTGATACCTCGGCAGTGGGAACAATGTCTTTAGGATCCGGAGAGATCACGGTCGCAGAAGGCACCGGGATATTAACGTCCTCGGCCGGGGCGGGAGCTACTATAGAAACTACGGGGGTAGAATGAGGCTCGGTAGAAACGCTCGGATTCACAGAGGAGACAACTGGTTCCATGGAAATCTCGGAGGGCCGAGTGGAGTCAACGTCAACAAGAGAAGTCTCAGGAACATCATGGTGAGGGGGCGATCGATTCGGAACTGGAGGAGATGCTGCACGAGCAGGACTCGGAACCCTGGTGTCTTCGGCAGGCGGAGGAGACGGCTGCCGAGTCACACGGCTAGTCATGCTAGGACCGCCGGGCTTAACGGAAAGTGGAGCACTGTGGAAATAGAGAGCGACATCAGGTTAAAAAACAGAAAGAGAGAAACAAGAAATACGAGCAAAGGGAACTTACCCTGCAACTCCAGGCATGATCTTGCGCCGGGGAGGATTCGGTGCGGATTTCTTCGTTCGTTTCTTGGGAGCCGCCTCTGAGGCATCAGCAGGAGCCCCACGTTTCCCCGAGGTAACAGGGGGCCGGGAAGCAATAGGCTCGGCGTTGTGAACCTGACCGGCCGGATTAGCTGGGAAAGTAGAAGCCGGAAATGCATAAGAAATAGGCATTGCGGCAACTACCTCAAGAACTTGGACCTCGTCCGAATCACCTTCCTCCTCGTGGGCCGAGGTCTTGCCACGAGCGCGAGCCGGGGCAGGGTCCGACTTAGGGACGAACTCTTCCGAGTCCGGCTCACCAGTATCCGGGGTATTCCGGTCCGCGGGCCACGGAAGCAACAAAACTTCGGCATCCTCATTCTTCTGCTCTGCGAACCTCTATAAGACAAGAAAAAGGAAAAATTAGCGAAAACTGTTACGAAAGCAATTGGAAAACAGAGCGGTATTGGTTAAGCTTACTTCGGGAGGAGGACGCTCGCGTGTAAACGGTTTCAACCCCCAAGCCCAGTCCTCAGGCATATCCGTCTTGAAGATGGATCGGACGCACTTAAAGATGAGATAGTTGTCCAGCTCCACGGTCAAGACTCGGTTGGGGTCAAGAGGACCGCTCATGTAGCAGAGTTTGTGTGTCCGTTTCTGGAAGGGGCAGATTCGGCTACTGATAAAGGTATCCATCAGATCTTCGCCGCGTAACCCGGCGCGGATCAGCTCTTTAAGCCGAATCTCAAAAGCCTCGGCCAAGGCGTGACTCTTCTTCGGACTATAAGTCCAATTCACCTTGGAGGGCGTACCAATGGAGAATGCAGGGAGCCGAATCTTGTCCTCCGTTCCTGTGTTCTTGACGTAAAAGAAGGACTTGTGCCACTTCTTGCAGGACTCTAGCCCCGTAACACGAGGAAATACGGATTTACTCCGAGGTGTAATGGACGCTGCTCCACATTGAGTAAGCAGTTTCTCGGAAGGGTGCAGAGACTTGTCAGGGATTACGTTAGAACGAATCTGGAAGAACTTCGACCAGACATGCACGGACGGCCATAGGCCGAAGTATCCCTCCGAGGCAGAGATAAAAGCAGAAAGAGAAGCGATGGCATTTGCAGGAAGATGATGCGGCTGAAGGCCGAAGAAGTCGAGAAACTCTCTAGCAAAGTCGCTAAGAGGGAGACCAAAGCCGCGCGAGAAATGCGACATAAAAACTACATACTCGCCCTCCCTAAGATCCGGAGAGGACTCGCTGCCAGGTAAGCGACAGGAGACCTCGGCGGGAATCCTCCGAGTTCGGATAAGCCACTCGATCTCGCGGCGTGTAACGGAGGAGCCCTGCCACGAGCCTCGCTCGGGCCGGAAAGATCGGCGGAGGAAGAACTAGGGGCGGAGGAAAGTTTAGAGCTACAAGGTCCCGTCGTGATTTTGCACAGGAACGGCGGCGGAGGAGCAAAAGAACCGCCGCACGAATACGAAATCGAGACAGAGAAATCTAGGATAAAGCCTAGGCGATGCGGCCGGAAAGAACTCACCGGCGACAACGCCGAAGCTAGCGAACGCGGACGAGGCAGACGGAGCAGCGCGGCGGAGTCCTCGCCGTCGGAGGTTCTGATGGACGCGCGGCGGCGGATCTGCGAACGGGCGCGGAAGCGAGAGGAAGAAGAAGGGCGCAGGCGAACGAAAAGGGGAAAGTGATTCCTCCAACGCCGCACCCCTCTTTATAACCGAGCCGCTAGCAATATAGTGGGATCGTGGGTGTGGCGGTTGGACGTATAGATCGTGTGCGCTGCACAACCACACGTCGTAGAGCGGAACCACACCAAGGGCCACACGGTAACAAAGAAAGTCACGATCCCCAACGGAAACGGCACACGAGGCGTCGCAGCGCCGGCGCAGCAGGCGCAGTGGTAACTGTGGCCTGTCAGTAAACACTGTAGAGGAACAAAAAACTAGAGAAATAATGATGGGGATGACACGTAGGACGAGGCGTACGCGAGAAGATACGATAATACCTCGAACGAGCAAGGAATAACTTGGAAACAATACAGGACGTGTGTCGTGAAACTGATACGACCCGGCCGAGGTTATCGGCGGGGCCATACCAGCTTCGGGGACTAATGTTGGGGAGATAACCCCGGATAGGGTAAAGACGGGGAGAGACGAAAGGATGTTCCCCGTCTAGTTTCCGAGTTACGGTCTGAGCCGGCCGAATCATGTAGAGGTCGGCCGAGATAGGAAAGGGCAGGACCCTCATAGTAATGGCAAGACATTACCCGGCCGAGATACTTCGTAAGTCGGCTGGGTTAGCCCGAGTAATCTTAATACAGATGAAGGACAGGCCGAACTATGGGAGGCAGGGCCGAATGATACAAAGCTTGCAGGAGAAGGAGAAGCTGAAGTCAAATCCTAGTTGCAGGCTAGGGAGAATCTGAGCGAAGCCAAGCACTATGGACAAAGACGCAGAGCGACAGAGAGGCAGAAGGAGGTCACGGAGGAGACAGTCCTGAAGCCCGAGGAGTGCAGGAGGGGCCCTCTGGAACCTTGCCGTTAGGGAGCAGCAGGGAAAGGGAGGCGCCGAACTACTATATTGGGACAAGCATATTCCTCGAATATGCTTGCCACGTCAGCCCTAAAGGAACCCAAGGCTCTCCTTTATAAGGGGAGGCTTGGACCCTGAAGAAGGGATCGACTCATTTTAGTACCGTTAGGCTGGTAAAGTTCTTCTCTTCTCCCTGTATACAGCTCAAGGAGCACTTGTAGCCCAAGGAAGGAGAAATAAAGATCTTTGCCTTAGTATTTTGTGTGTAGAATCAACTACATCTTCCCTCCCCAGATCCCACTAGCATCCATTGGCCCCATACTTTAGCCTACCCATGGCATCTGCCGTGCCACCACCACGACACTCTATATTTTTAGTGACAAGATCTTTCATAATGGCTACTACATGTTCAATGTTTATTTGCTTCTCAGGTTTTACAGTTTTCTTTGTACTAATTATCATGGAATGCTCCTTTACCTTAGTTGGGAAAGGTGTTAAGGTTCAGGCAAAATATAATCAATAGTACAAACTTCAGTGCTTCTAATAAGAATATGATTAACAACCTCTTTATAAGGTGCATGGTACTTGTTCCACTTCTTTTTATATATAAGAGGCAAAAGCCTTAAAACAATTTGCAATACTTTGATAATCAAGACCATACTTAGTACTAATATCATGAAAGTCATCAGTTCCATAAAATATTTAATGCACTCATAAACATAATTTATACCTGACTTTCTTCCTTCGTCATTCTCCGAAGCTTCAGTGTTCTCTTGAATACGGTCTAGAAGATCCCATTTAGCTTCTTCCTTCATACGTGTGAATGATCCATCACAAGAAGCATATAATAAATCTTTATCATGAAAAGAAAGCCTTGCATAAAAGTTAATGATAATAATATTATTGCAGAGTTCATGAATAGGACATTTAAGCATTAGTAGCTTCAATCTCCCCCAAGCTTGGGTTGTACTCTCTCCATCACGAGGCCAAAAGTTATATATTTGATTCCTATCCTTATGAATATCACTGGGGGATAGAATTTAGAATAAAAGAGAGGTATTATTTCCTCCGATTCCATGAATTGTCCATTCTTCGGCAGCTTATACCATTCTTTAGCTCTTCCTTTCAATAATATAAATAGTAACTTCTTCTTCACCTATTCAGTTGTGATACCTGCACACTTAAACAACCCGCATAATTCATGGATAAAAAGCAAATAATCACCAGGATGGACAGTTCCATCCCCAAGATAATAATTATCCATAACACGATCAATAATTATTGTAGGTATCTTAAAAGGATCTATCTCAGCAGGTGGTGGTTCATCTACTACCCTATCAGTGGTAGTAGTTTTCCCAAACAGGAAACCAAGTGGGTTATCCATATTGGAAACAAAGTAACAAATAGAAATAAAAACAATACTCATAGTAGAAGTTTCCTTTACCAGTTTCACACTTCAATAGCGCTTCACTCCCCGACAACGGCGCCAGAAAATAGTCTTGATGACCCACAAGTATAGGGGGTGTATCATAGTACTTTCGATAAATAGGAGTGTCGATCCCAACAAGGAGCAGAAGGTGCTGACTAGTGGTACTGGCTCAAGTGTTCTCTGCAAATACTTAGCAAACGAATTTTTAGGGTTTTTTTGATAAAGCAAGGAAATAAAGTGCAAGTAAATAAAGACAATAAATAATTGCAGCAGGTGACCCAATCCTTTCTTAGCAAAGGACAAGCCAGAGGAAATACTTATGAGTACCAAACGTTCTCGAGGACACATGAGAATACTGTCAAGTGCTTTCGTTTCATATAGCTGATTTTCTTTGGTTTTATAAGTGTTGTGTGGGTGAACCTATGCTACTGTATCGATCTTACTTGGACTAATACATACTTATGATTAAACCCCTTGGAAGCATCCGCAACTACAATAAAGCAATTAAGATAAAAACCTAACCACAGTCTTAAACTCTAAGATCCTACACTCCCTTGTGCAAAGGTTTCCTAACGGGGGTTCAGGTTTCTGTCACTTCGGCAACCCCACAATTAGTAGTCAAATACACAATGCATTCCCCTAGGCCCATAAATGGTAAAGTATCATGTAGTCGACGTTCACATGACACCACTAGAAGAATTGCACCACAACTTAAATATTAAACCATTGAATAATACCTCAACACAATTCCACTACTAACAACATGACTTCTCTCATGTCCTCAAGAACTAAACGAACTACTCACGGGACATCATATGGATCAAGATCAGAGATGATATGATGATGGATAATAATCTGAACATAAACAATAATTCAATGGTTCCACTCACAAGCATCAACTACAATAGTAATGAACACCGAGAAAATTTCCCCTAAGGACTATGCAAGATTTAACACAATTGTTACAGCGGGATGGAGTGGTGATCATGGTGCTGGTGGGGATGATGGTGTGGATAATGATGAGGATCCCCATGAAGTCTAGCTTGATGATGGTATTAATGGCGACGATCTCCCCTCTCCGGGAAGGAATTTTCCTGGCAGAAATCTGTCTGTCGGAGAGCTCTTTCTCTCTCTCTGTATTTTCCGCCCCGCGGAGGCGGCGGAATCTTTTTGTGGTCTCCCTCCCCGACTTTAGGGTTTCGAGGAGAAGATATAGGCGAGAGGACGGAACCAGAGGTGGGCCAGGGTGGCCACACCCCCTATAGGCGCGACCCAGGGTGGCCCACGCCTGGGGGGTCTGGGCCACCTGTGGCCCAACTCCGCCTCCCCTTCTAGCGTCCTTCGTCTTCTGGGAAAATATAATTTTTAGTAGTTTTTCTGGTATTTTTCTGATCTTCGCGAAATTGAATCAAAACACCGTTTTTCCATCAGAATCCTGACTCCGGTGGTTCATCCTCCAAGAATTCATTTTCCATGCGTGATTCTCGGCAGCGCTTTCTAATTGTTGGTTGTTTGTTTCACCTTCTGATTTTGGAACCCAAATGACCAAGCTGAAGCGGTAACAAACAGAGCCTAAAACTCTGCTTAAGTTTTTTGGGTTCCCTGTCTAGGGCATGCTAGTGTAGCTGCCTGTAGAACTTTCGTGGTTGTAAGCTGGTGTTCAGCATTTATACTACGCTTTTCCAGCTATGGGCTTTATTATTATTAATCTAAAGCCGGGTATGTGGTGTGCTTTGAGTCTAAAAAAGCATGGCCGCTGGACATATATAAATGGTTCCTGTGGAATCAGCTAGCACTGGAAGACATATCTCCTCGATCGCTAGGACTACCTACCAGAGTTGATTACAAAAAAAAAGTTAATTAATCTCCGCCGCTAGCATGGGTATGTGCATGTGGGTGGAATGGAAGCTGTGCAGCAGGTGACGGCCGGGTTTGGAGGCGTCCTAACAAAGCCCCCTTCATTCTCTGTTGGTACACGCGACTTTGTTAGGACACGGCCATAGGAAGGACGACTAGCCAAGGCAACAACGGAAAGAGAGCAAAAAACAACAGATAGACAGCGGAAAGCCGGAGAGTTGTTGGGGGAGGCGAACCATCCTTGCAGAGCAAGTCATCTAAAGAAACCAAGCTCTGCAGCTACCTCTTCCCGGAAGCCGGTTTCTCACCTCCTTCAAGCTGTACGTTCTTCAGGCCTCATATATCCCAGCATTCCTCTCTACCCTCCCTTCAACTCCTTCCAAAGGTTTGTACAACCCTAATCCACGGGTCCGTCGGTCCATTTCTCCGAGCCCTCGATCCGGTGCTTGCCTTGTCGGAGTCGGAGGAGGGAGTGAACGGGCGCCGGAGGTAGCCGCCAGCAACATCGATCAGGCCCCCCCGATGCTGCAGCAGCAGTAGCAGCGGCGACCAAGAGCCAGGTCACCCCTCGATCGGTTTCTTGTTTCTCGATGTACTATGTTTGTGCCCGCATGGTACGCGTTTTTGTTTGACTTCTGAGGAGTTGAGCAACTAATGCTCTTGTCCTTTTTTTTTGGAGGGCACACACGAGCACGTACCATATATAGCTTCAACCGTTGGCTTTTTTCGAGGATAATTGAGGAAATTAGTCAGTGGAGTTTAGCAAATGTAGGTGGGTGTCAACCTATAGGTTGGGAGTTTTTTTTTGACAGATATAGGTTGGGAGTTGAGACAGTAAGCTGCGAGTTTTTTTTCAGAAATAAACGCTTTATTACTTAATAGTAAGTTTACACCCGACTTCGGTATAGCTAGAATACACACAACTCGAGTCCAAAGCGAAAGAACCAAAATTACAAATAGTGGTAAACATATGAAAATCCTCTGATGGAGGGGTTAACCTCTTGGGTGGCCCGATCTTTACGGATCTCGTGGTCAAATCGATGGGAAAGAGAGGGAAAAGGGAGAAGGTAGCGGAAGCGAACACACATCTCGCGAAGAACACGATGAACACACGCAAAACTCACACGATACAAGGCCGATTGCTTCCGAACGGCAGCCACCGGTCCGATAGAATCCTCGCAAGGAAAGATCGGTCAACGTGCTCCCTCAAATCCACATCGGAGAGGGAAGAACACCTTGGGGAGGGTCTTGACAACTTGGAGACGAGACATCGAACTCCAAGGCCTTGTTCAACGATGGATGCGTGATGCAAAGTCCAATCGAGGTTGGTGACGATAGTCGGTCCCTTTGGTTAAGGGGATAAGGCAAAACTAGAGATTCCACACAAGGGGGTTGTCTTTAGTCTATCATCTATGCCTAAGGGATACATGAGGGGTGGCGGCTCTATTTATAGGCCAGCCACTAAACAAGGGTAGTTTGGGGATAAACTAGGCGAATAGGTAAGTAAAGGGAAATACATGGGTTGTGGCCCAACAGGTGCGCGCAAGAACATACATGACCGGTAGTACCGGACTTAGGACCGGTAGTACCGGTCATCACCGGTAGTACCGCTCTGGGATCGGTAGTACCGCTTGCGGTCCTAGAGCGACGGTTGGAGCCGTTAGTAGCGAGTGGTAGTACCGTTGACCGGTAGTACCGGTTTCGACGACCGGTAGTACCGCGTGGACCTGGCAGCTGCCGATCTGTCTTATTCCGCCTCCTCTTCCAAGCCTCTGTCTTGTCGGGCTTGATGTTCCAGGCTTCCTCCCTTGCCTCCGTACTGGTCGGTGTGAACCTATCATGCATATGTGACGGAATATGAAGTAGCATACCATTCCATAGGGTAGGAAGTGGGCTCGCATAGAGGAACGGATTCACCTTTGGAGTCCATGACGACTTGGCGTAAGTTGGAGACCTTGATGTAGTAACGACCGTAGGTCGGGCTGCATCATCTCCCCTCCCTTCAAAAAGAGTCGTCCTCGACTCTCCATGTTCATCACGAAGTAGAAGAGGTCGAAGGACATCCTTGATCTTGGGGTTCACCATATAGTCGTCCTCGGGAAGATTGACTTGACAACACTTCAATGTTCCTTCACCTTCCATGAAGCCTACAATGCTCACGACAAAAGTGAAGCAACACTCAAAGAGTAGCCAATTCATGAAGATTATAGCATGAGTCCTCAAGTATAAGGAAGTCACCTTAGCTTGTAGAGATAGCTCGATGAAGAAGGGTGGCCATAGGTAACTCTCTTCGATTCTTCTTGTCAACACATGGTCCATAGAGGTTGACGTGTATGCATTTGTACCTTCATACAACAAAGACCAAGCAACATATGTTTGTGTGTGATAGAGGAGCATGTCCATTCTTGTTCACAACACGATTAGCACAACTCAAGTATAGGAAACGGGATGCATATGCAAGGTCAAAGTGCATGGAAGTCTTTGCAAAATCATCCAAATGTGGGAACTCAAAAACTCCATATAACATCTTATTGTGGCATTCAAAGCAATCGAATAGAAATTTGATCAACATCTTTGATGCAAAACTAGGAGGATTTGGCAAAAACACAAAAGGAGGAATATCCAAAACAACATCATTATGTGTGCAAACCAACCATTGGAAAGGGAAATTGTTCGACATGTTGGATGTCACACACAAATCATCAAAAGCAAATATCATGGGAATATGAGTATCCCAAGCAGAAGCAAAAACAATACATTTGCAAACAAACCAAATGAAAGAGCAAGTGGTCCTTATGTTTGTTGCAACAACAAGACGAGATTCTTGGAAGCTCTCATAACAATACATGCTCTTAATGGCATTATGGTTGCACACAAAACATCGGAAAGAGAAATTGTTCAACATTTTTGTTGCAACACACAAAGCATCAATATCCAAAAGCAAAGAAACATGAATGTCTCAAGGTGAGATAATACCATCAACATGCTTGCAATCAAACCATAGGAAATAGCAATTTGCCAACATGAAAGATGCAAAGCATGCAAAAGGTATCAGAGCTGGGTTCGATCTTGAACTCAATTGTGGGATGCTCTCAAGAGCTCTTTTTGTCAACTCATGCTCAACCAAGGTTGACATGATAATGCGGGTACCTACACACATCATACAGAAAAGGAAGAATGTGTGTGCATGGTAGAGATACACATCATCCATCATGACATATCTCTTCTTGTGCACATCACCATTAATGTCAATCAAGTATGAAATAGATGCATGGTGAGTATGCAAGTGGGGAACATGCTTATCATGGCAATCATCAAAATCTCCAAAAAATGAGAAAGCTATGGGGGCCATCTCATTATAACGCATGTGATCAATATTGTTGCAAGCAAAACAAGTGAAATAGCAAGCATTCATCTTATTGCAAGCAACGGGAGAACTTGAATGACTAGCATGACAAGGCAAGTCCGAAGCAATTGGAGGATACACACAAGATGCATAGCATGGCATGTTTATGGCAATGATATCGCAATCAAACAATTTCACATGATCAATATTATGAAAAGGCAAAGCATCACATGGGAAAGTGGATGAAGCATATGTAATGTCACAAGTATCATCCATAGCATGCATATCCTCACAATTCATCATGTCCACTAGTGGGATCATGGCATCATCAACACCCTTATTGTTACCTTGTTCATACCTCTCATATGAAGTGGGTGTTGTGGTAATAGTGGCCTCCTTGTGGACGACTTCGTCTTCTTGATGTAGCCATGGCATAGCATCATCTTCGTGCACCATGTACATCTTCTCCAATTGAGGCATCAGTGCTCCATGGCTTGGCGCGTCTTCCTCCATGGAACCTATCACAACACAAGAGAACACAGTAGAGGTAGAGGGTAAGTTGTTAGAAATCGAAATGGTCTCACTTGACCTATCAACTACCACTCTCAACTCACTAGGAGTATCGCTCATGCCCTCCAAGTGGAATCACTCAATCTCACATAAGGTGGAGTCACTCATATCACTCTTGTTCTCACTCAAGTGGGCTAAGTGGCTCTCATACTCACATGGGATTGGTACCACATCATCACTCAATCATATGGGGATAGGCTCGGTTTCCTCAATTCCATGCGCTTCCTTTGGTTAAGGGAAAATCCCATGCTCACCGTTCTTGACCTTGTCGCCTTCAAGGTTGGATGCCATAAGATGGGCATCATCGCTCTCCTCCATGGTCAAAGGGAAAATCCCATGCTCAACCGTCTTGTGGCCATCTCGTAGTAGTGGTGGACGTAGGCTCATGCTATCCAACTTAGCGAAGTAGAGGTTTACATTTTCCTTGTTCGCTAGGTCGTGGAAGTCAAGCGTAGGCGTAGAAGCTTGATGGCATGGAGGAAGGCTTGCTCTTGGTGCCATTGTGGTGGTGGCACGAGTAGTTGAAGGTGCCCTATGATGGTGTCGACGGAGGTCATTGGTGTGCCTTGCCGATGGTTGATGTAGGTGGCGCACTTGGTCGTCCACATGACACTCACGACGGTGATCATTTGCCTTGGCACTCTTCTTATGCTTATGGTGCCTTCTTGATCTTGCTTGAGCATTATGGTTGGTGCTCATCAAGAATTCTTCGTCTTTATGGCAAAGATGCCTTTGACGATGTCTTGTATCCTCTTTATGGTGGCGATGCTCATGAGAGGATGTTTGTCGATGAAGAGTCTTGTTTCTTGGCGCCTCTTGATGCATACTATGTTTGGACACCACTCTTGTTTGGATAGTAGTTGGAGCTTGGCGCTTTGGAGATGATGGATCTTGGCGCCTTGGAGATGGTGGAGCTTGACGCCATCTAGGTGGTGGCACTTGATGCCTTGTCGATGGTGGCGCTTGTCGCCTTGGAGGTGGATCATCGAAGTAGGTGGTGCACTTTGGTGTGGCACGCTGGGCCTTGAAGGTCATGGATTCTTAATGATGCGTCTCCTCTTGCTTGGCATAGTAGGCTTCCATCTCCACGCGGTGGAGGAATTCTTCATGGCTCGTGGAGGAGACATCAAACTCGATTAAGTTCTCCGTGTCCTCCATGCTCGGCGAGGCGTCGTCGATGTCGCACTCGAAGTCATCCATGCTTGGGGAGTAATTGTTGGTGTAGTACTCCATATCACCCAAGCATGTGGATCCATTGTCGATGTAGTGCTCCATAGGCTCCATGCATGAGGAGCCATTGTCGACGTAGAGCTCCATGTCTCCCATGCATGTGGAGTCGTCGTAGGTGTAGTGCTCCGGGTCCTCAAAGCATGCGGAGCCATTGTCGGTGTTGTGCTCTGTCATGTACTCTATACTTGTGGAATCGTAGTGATGGTGGCTCATCATGAATTCTTCATAGATATCATCCTCGGTTCCGGAGTCCCTAGACATGATGCACAATACCAAGTGGTGTATATGGAAGTGGTAGTGGGAGTTAGGGATACAACATTAAACCTTTCTTTACCTTGGAAGATCGTATCGTACAAGTGGCCACACTTGAGAGCAATAAACCAAGAAAAGTGAAGTTCACGCGGAACACCAAAACCAACTACCAACCAAAAAACAAACACACACAAGGCCTATGGTGGATAGGTATGGAAAGTGGCATGTCAAGAACAAATCCAAAATCAAGATGTTGTAATGGCAAGTAAAGAACCACAATGATCACAAAGCAAAACAAGTCAATCCACAAGATAGGAAATATGTACAAGGAAACACACACGGTGGTATAAATGGGACTTGTGCGACGGAGAAAGTGAGCTAAGAACCAAATGATTACCTAGAGAAGACTATAAGCTCGTGCCACACAAGTACAAGGAGAGACGCTAGTTCGATTGCACAAAATTGGTGGGCTACAAGATATGCACAATAAGTACCACCTATATGATGTTCATCGAGCTTGCGCTTCCTATTCTATGCGGCACATGTATTTTTATTTTTTTTATTTTTTTCCTATATTTTTTTCTCTTTTTTGTTCTTTTTCACTTGCCTCTTTCTTATGCCAACAACTATACAAGATAACTATATAAGATAGCGCTCACAATGTTTGCTCGGAATCTACAAGGTATCAAATGTGCATAGCCCAAGCAATCATAAGAGGAACTAGTCTCAATAGGTGTTTGTTGCTCACAAAGATAGTGGGTTCACAAAGGAATGCAAGTGGGGAGAAGTCGCGGAATGTTTATACCTTTCGTCGACGATCTTCACCCTTTATTGTTGGATTCCGCCTTGATCACGGAATTTGGATGGAGTAGATATCATGAACAACGTGGATGATGATGTATATCTCCTTCTCCTCTTCGAAACGAGCTAAAGAACACCAAAATCCGAGTTCGATTGCAAAAGTTATGCTCAAAACGATGAGAGGCTGAAATCTAGAAACCTGCTGTTTTTGTTCAGTACTGGTGGGTAGTACCGGTTGCCTGAGAGGTAGTACCGGTTAAGTGCGGTAGTACCGGATTTTGGGCCCGGTAGTACCGGTTCGTCCAGGGACGCCCAGATTTGACGCGTTTTCGCGGTTTTGGGGCGATTTGGGCGGAAAATCTTTAAGAAAAACACCCAATCGACGGGGAAATCAAGGAATTAGGCTATGAGAACGCAAAGGAAGGTAGATCAACAAGTTTAGCAAGTAATCCACGGATCAAAACCTACCAAAACGCACTCAAATCACAGATCGATCCAAAACACGAATTGGGGCTATTTTGGTGGAATTTTCGAATTTATGGGGAAAAGACCAAATCGATGAGAAATCTGTGGCAACCAAAAGCTGCTGATACCAGATGAAGGAGGGGTTAACCTCTTGGGTGGCCCGATCTTCACGGATCTCGTGGTCAAATCGATGGGAAAGCGAGGGGAAAGGGAGAAGGTAGCGGAAGCGAACACACACCTCACGAAGAACACGATGAACACACGCAAAACTCACATGATACAAGGCCGATTGCTCCCGAACGGCGGCCACCGGTCCGATAGAATCCTCGCAAGAAAAGATTGGTCAACGTGCTCTCTCAAATCCACATCGGAGAGGGAAGAACACCTTGGGGAGGGTCTTGACAACTTGGAGACGAGACATCGAACTCCAAGGCCTTGTTCAACGATGGATGCGTGATGCAAAGTCCAATCGAGGTTGGTGACGATAGTCGGTCTCCTTGGTTAAGGGGATGAGGCAAAACTAGAGATTCCACACAATGGGGTTGTCTTTAGTCTATCATCTATGCCTAAGGGATACATGAGGGGTGGGGGCTCTGTTTATAGACCAGCCACTAAACAAGAGTAGTTTGGGGATAAACTAGGCGAATAGGTAAGTAAAGGGGAATACATGGGCTGTGGCCCAACAGGTGCGCGCAGGCACATACATGACACCGGTAGTACCGGACTTAGGACCGGTAGTACCGGTCATCACTGGTAGTACCACTCTGGGACCGGTAGTACCGCTTACGGTCCTGGAGCGACGGTTGGATCCATCAGTAGCGAGCGGTAGTACCGCTGACCGGTAGTACCGGTTTCAATGACCGGTAGTACCGCTTGGACCTGGCAGCTGCCGATCTGTCTTCTTCCGCCTCCTCTTCCAAGCCTCCGTCTTGTCGGGCTTGATGTTCCGGGCTTCCTCCCTTGCCTCCGTACTGGTCGGTGTGAACCTATCATGCATATGTGACGGAGTATGAAGTAGCATACCATTCCATAGGGTAGGAAGTGGGCTCGCATAGAGGAACGGATTCACCTTTGGAGTCCATGACGACTTGGCGTAAGTTGGAGACCTTGATGTAGTAACGACCGTAGGTCGGGCTGCATCATCCCCATGACGCTCTATGAAAGCTCTATCCGTAGATCGCGCTGTTATCCATGTCGAAAGAAGATATCCCTCGCCGTGTCCTCCAGCCGCATACAGCCCTCCACAAGCAAGTCACGGAACTTCATATGTTGGAGAGAGGTCCATGATCGGAGGATGGGTCATGGCTCGATAGATAACCTCTAAGGGAGAAGACACAATATTATTAAAAAAATTGTCATTTCTATATAGCCAAAACGACCAAATAATGACAAGCGCTACCACCCTAAATAAAGTCTTATATTTATCCTCATTCTCATTCAGTCAGTTGACAAATAAATTGACCACCGAACATCGAGGAGATAAACCAGGGGCTATTTGGATGATTGACCATATATCATGAGTAAATTTACATTGAAAAACAAATATTGTATTGTCTTATTATGATGAAGAAAAAACACATTATATGCTCCCATGCCAAAACCCACGCCACCCCGGGCGGCCGCCCAATCTCACGAACACCAATGCCCCTGAGGCTGACCGGAATGAAACCGGAAGAAGGCTCTTCCGCAACTCCGGTGAACCTCGTGGATGGCGGAAAACTTCATATAATAGTGCTCTTTTATCCTGCACCCCCTTGCGACACAGCGCCGCCGTTTGCCATGATGCGGGTGTGCATGTGTGCTCTTGTGCGTGCGTGCTGCTCTGGTGCGGGTGTGCGCTGCTGCGGCCGGCCATACCTTGTGCGCGCGCGTGCACAGCCGCTTGACGTACCTTGTCCTTGCGCGCGTGCAGCAGGCTAGTCGTCGTGTGTGTCTAGCCGTTCCAAGTACATCTTCCGATCCACCGTTGTCTTTGCCGAGGCTAGTCGCAGAAACGAGGTGTTGGAGTATATAAGTAGATTGTCTACCACTTTTTACTAGACCGGTCTCTCAAAATAGTTGGTTAATGCATTAGGCTTAATATGGTATCAAAGCCAGGTCTCGAGTTCGAGTGCTGTGTGGCCTAAAAATTGCCGGTGCCCCCTCCGTCTATGTAATTGGCCAGTTGAGTTGTATCTCTGAGTTTACACGTGTTGACTTATATTCTCGCCACATATAAAGGAGGTGTTATCGTGTTGAGGTGTATAAGTTGATTGTCTACAACTTTCTATTAGATCAATCTTTTGGAATAGTTGGTTAGTGCATGAATCTTGGCAGGAAGAAGATGTAGTAATGCTTCCGTTTGGGGTCACTTTGTTTGAGGCTTTAAATTTAAGGTATCGGCTAGGTCCAGCCACAGTTAGAGGAGTAAAATTTTACTAAGTTTACTCCGCTTTTACTCCTCTAAATTATAGGAGATTAGGTACAAATGCCCTAAAACTGCATTACATTTGCTCGTGGCACATGTCTTGGTGTGCTCAGGTTTGTTCGAACATTGACCCATTGATGTTGGGATCGAATCCAAATAGGTTTTGGCATAAGGACATCATTGGATAAAAGAAAGACAGGTTTAAATTGTTGTTGATGAAAGATTTGTTTTTTCGTGCTCCTTGTTTTAGTATAATATGTTTCACATCTATTGTTTGTATGCGCATGGAACAGGGTAATTCATGCCAATTTTGTTTACAGACCTGGAAGAATGTTTTATTTGGGTTCTACATTTTATTTAGGCTATTCTCCTTGCTTTCTTGGTTAATTGAGCATTGTTAGTGCATAACAAATCGAATTTTAAAGATTGATTCACAGTTTTTTACTGTTCACTCCATTTGTATTAGTCTAGTTAATTGGATGATCTTATCCACGATACAATGGTCATCATCCACCCATTAGCTTTTTAAATCAATGCACCATCGGTGCTGCATATACAAAACACACACGTTTAGTAGACAAAAATAGAAAAGGGGGTTTTATTTCTATTGCATTTTATGTCCAATCATATCGTTACCTCTTTTTGTTGTACTCATGTTTTTTTACTTGGCATCAACATGTACATTTTTTTACATATAACATTTTGCAGATGGAGCGTGTTTCCAATGGAAATATTCCAGTTGGGTTTGATCCTTCCAGATGTTGTCGTGTGTGAGTGGTTTTTGGTGTTCTTTCCTGTTTCACCTCCACACATGTCATGTACACCGTAGCTTCTCGTTTTGCTGTTGAGATATCCAATATCGGTCTAAACTAGAACAAGGAATATGTAATATCCACAATATAATTATCATCATAGTCAAGAATGGTAATTCTTATTTTACCATTGAAACTGCCAATACATTTCCACACAATAGTATTAGACTATAATCAAAATATAGTATATTTGATATCTATCTTGGAGTTAACAATATTTTTTGCAATCTAATTTTAATTTATGATACTATGCCAACTAGGTATGTGGGAAACATTCACCCTCGTGTCAATGTGAGCCAGCTGACTAAAGTTTTCGAGAGATGTGGCCATGTGGAAAGATGCAACCTCATCCGGAAAGAAAATGTACTCTTCAACAACCTATATTTATGCTTCATTGTACTAAAATGTTGCATTACAAATAATTGTTGAGGTTTCACCTTGGCGAGCGCACATTTTGATGATAGCTAAAGAATAGTCTTACTAGTATAACAGGTCTATATCATTAGTCCTTAATTGGCATGTATACTACCTTTTGTGACTACATTAATTAGATTTTGATACGGGTGTTTTTAGGATGCTATACATGGTGCAAAACTTGGCATTAGCGTACTGTTACGAGTCAATTTTTATCTATTTGATAAGAACTATTGTGTTTTTTCTTCTTACAGTGTTCCATTGGGTTTGTTGACTACAATGGTCCGAGGTCAGCTGATTTTGCAATCAGGAACCTTCATGGGGAAAAAATGTAAGTTCCACTATTAAAATAATTCCAGCAACACGGCTTCATAGTCTTGAGTAAACTATAAGTGTTGTTCATCATGTAACTTTCCTTCAGACATGGCCAAGCAATCATTGTGAACTATGCATATCCAAGCAAAGAGAGAGAGGATAAGCCTGGTGAGATATTATTGGCTACCACTTTGTATTTCCTTTTTCTCTTCTAATTTAAACCTTGTTTGGTTAACCATCCAATTTAAATATTTCAGGAAAATTCGATATTTTCGTTCATGGTTTTAGTTCTAAAGTGGACAATGAAACTCTTCAGTACCATTTCTCATCATATCCTTCTTGTTTGTAAGTCCTTAGTGCTCTGTAAGATGATAACACATATATTAAGTTTGTATCATTAATCTAGACTTTGGAACTTTGACCTCTTAGTCCAAATGCCCAATGTATTTGTATCAAGTCCATCTCTCTGATATACTACAACAACATGAAGTGGCATATTTTGGAAATATCATGCCATCCTACTTGTTTCTACCACTTCTGTTTTGCTTTAACTTTTTCAGTTCTGTATTTATGTCTATTATGACCAGTGATGCTCGAGTCGCGCGGGACAACAAAACTAGACTCTCCAAAGGTTTCGGCTTTGTCTCCTTCCATAATGAACAGGCATGAACAACCTTTTATCTTTTTCAATCTTCTAAAGCTTTGAATTTTTGGTTCCATGAGTCCAACACCACACTTCATTTTCTACCCAGCTTTGTTGTTTGAGCTATTTGATAGTCATTTCTACTGGATGTTTTGCATTGGCACTGCCGGTGTTTTTTTAGAATTGTGTCTCTAGATTAACTCAATGAGTTTTTCTTGATTTGTGTGACGAGTACTAGTTGATAGGCAAGGTTCTGTATTTAGTTAGATTTTTCTCAAAGTTTTTGGTTGATCGTTTGAACGCCGAACTATTATCTTTTGCCTTCTTTGTAATATTTGTTGTAACTCACGTTCTGTGAAATATATCTTTTAAAAAAAGATATGCGTATTCGAGACATTTTTATAGATTATGCGAGGGGAACGGACTGCTCGCTCAGTGGCATGTGCTCTGGGTGTGGAGCCAAGACCACCCGGGTTTGAATCCCCTCCATAGAGGTAATGCACTGGGAGGAGAAGACTAAACGGGTTATTATCCATAAGGATAACGCGATGGGAGAATCTCATCTGTCTAACAACATATGGCCATGGGAGAGATCAATCCCCCGGTGGTAACCTTTTTTGTTGAATTGCAATTTCATCAACAACTTGTGAAAGTACCATATAAAAAAATTGAATAGTAGACAAACAATTGTAGTAAAAGTTATTGTGTAATATGGAGTCTGAACCTATCGAATCATCAAACAACTACCAATGTGAAACATGAAGTAAACAAAATAATTCAAAGTGTTCTGTCTATCAGGTGTTGACTTTTGTGCCAAAGGCTATGCAAATTGTGTGTCATATTGTAGTGTTATAACATAAACATGAAAGTTGATCACCAAATTGAAGTTCCCTAAGTAAATTCAGGAGAGCATTAAGAGCACTGCAATACACATGCACCTAGTGTTTTGTTTTAGTTGACGCTCAATACTATGTTCTTTCTTGGTGTAGGAAGCTGGAAATGTTATAACTGAAATGACTGGTAAACATGCAACGGGAGCTTTTAGCAATATTTATTTTCTATTTACTATGTTCTTCTGATATTACAACAACCACACTAATGTATTACTACAGATAAATGGATTGGAAGCAGAAAGATAAAGTGCAAGTGGGCAACAGGGACAAATGGCTTGGAATTAGAGGTCGGACAAGATGTCTTCACATCCCGTTTGCTTTCTCTCTATGAATCACTCAAGCCATCAGATGAGCATAGATCCAAGCAACGTCATCTTATCAACTCCCTGCAAACATTAGTTAGGACAATATGGTCCAAAGCCAAGCTCCATCACTATGGATCAGGTGCCAATTCCTTTGGAAGTTCCCAAAGTGATGTTGATATATGTCTCGAAATTGGTATCGGAAATGACAGTGTAGCTAAGGTTCTTGAAAGACTGGCACAGGTACTGCGGACCAATAATTTTTGCAATGTTAAGGTAAAGAGATCTTCAGTTCTCCACCATTGTTGAGCTTTGCATCTCTGAATTCTGCTGTAAAATTCAATACAATATAAGGTTCCTGATTTGATCTATCAATATGATTGTAATTTGGTTTTTGCAGGAAATTACCAGTGCTAAAGTCCCCATTGTGAAGATGATGGATCCGAAGAGTGGCTTCTCTTGTGACATCTGCATCAACAATCTCTTTGTTGTTGCCAACACAAAGCTTCTCAGGGATTATGCCCAGATAGATGGTAGATTGCTTCAGCTGGCCTTCCTCGTACAACACTGGGCCAAACTCAGGGATGTCAACGAAACATACTGGCATATCCCGAGAAAAAGAACCCGGACCCCGCGTCGCTCCCGTACGGGGCGACTCGGGGCAACCCTAGCCGCCGCCGGCGGCGGGCTCCCCCCGCGCGACTCCCTCCGCCGCCGCTGCCGCAGGTCCCTCTCGCGGTGGCGGCGGGCGCCCTCGCCGCCGAAGGTTGGAGAGGGGGGGCTGCCGTGGAGGCGTGATGGCGGGTCGGGGCGACGGCGCGGCCTGCTCTGGAGGTCGCGGGCGGCGCATGGTGGCTCGGCGGAGGCGGTACGGGTGGTGTATGGAGGGGCCTCGCTGCGACGACGACCGTCTGCGGGTGCGCCGCGTGGGCTAGATCTGGGGCCATCTAGGCCAGGTCGGCCCTCGGCGGGGGCGCCTTGTTAGGCAGCGGTCAAGGTGTGGCGCTGGGATCTTGCTGGGCGGCGGCTCCGGCGCTGCTGCGGTGGTTCCCGGTTTGGCTCTCTTCCTTTTGCCTGCTCGATCCGTCCTCCGGAAACCGGCCGGCGGTGTGGGGATCGCTGTGGCGGATCTAATAAAGGTGGTGGTCCTTTGATTTCTTTCGCATAAAGACGAAGATCTGCTTGATGTCTGCCCTCCTTGATCTGGTCTGGAGAGGCGGGTTCCGGAAGGCTCCGCCGGCGAACTCCCATGGGCGTATCATGCCTGGAGATTGCTGGATCGGAAGGTATTCGGTCGCGCGCACCTTGTTTTTCTGGCCGATTGGTTTCAGCGGGAGCGGTGCGAAGCTCTGTTGTTTGTTTCCACCAAGTGCCATGCTTTGAGCCATGGTGATGTCAGATGCGGAGAATGTCAGGAAAGCGGAAATTTGAGGGTAGCGATGGTGATTTTTGTTCTTATGCTGACGGAGATCTGGCTGCGTGATCTGAGACTCGTTGCATCGACTGTTGGTACGGGAAGACAACACAGGGGAGTTTCCAGTCTTATCTTGCAGGGTGAAAATCCAAGGTCTGGCCTTAGTTGGTTGTGCCTGGCAATGATCTTGTTGAAGACATTGTTTTGTGAGTAAGGACTTTCTTCAGGGTGAAAACCTATGACCTTTGGTCGGGCAACGACGGCGCTTGGGCACTGTTTCCTTCTTGAAGGCGTTGTTATTGGAGTGGAGGAATACTGGTGTTGTTCTGATGGTGTCACTGTCGTTTCTTTGAGGATTAGTTCTCTGTAGCGGGACTTTTCTTTTTTGTAATTTCTCTTTCTTTTTTCTGAGCTGTGTGCATCCGTAGAGCCGCTAGGGCATGCGTTGTTGCAGAGGCTGGGTGTAATTGATGTCATTGTGATATTAATATATGCTCTTTTCCAAAAAAAAAATACACTCTCTAGCTATGCGTAAGTGAAATGATTATGTATTCACCATCTCTTTCTTTTTCTTCCTTATAGCTTTGTGGTTTTATGTTGAACAATTGTGGCTTAATCTTGTTTATATTTCACATGCAGATATGTGCTTATGTGCATCAGTTTCCTGCAGCTGCGAGAGCCAAAGATTCTTCCTTGTCTGCAGGTTTTGCAGCCTACTTTTATCCTATGAATTCATGAAACATCTTTTCAGTGCAAGAATTACTGAACTTCAAATACTTCGAAACAAATTTTAGGATAAAGATCACACGTTTACTTTTATAAGCTCTATTCGCCCTGTATTTCTACCATTTGACATTCTCTCCTTGATACGCATGATTCTCTTTGGATGGCTCATTGTTAAATTATGGTTGGTCAATTTCCTTCTGTTAATTTTTTTCCTCATTTTATGCCCTACAAAATATGCTCAGTTTGATGTATATCTCTCCAAATTAAGCCATTTCAGTTGACTTTATTTAGAACGATCCACATGGGTCATACGGAACAACAATATTTCTTCTTTCAGCTCCATCATATGCATCCGTGGTCAATTTCATCCTGATTCTAATATGTCCCCGCTCTTCCGACACTTTCAGGCTATGGAGCCAAAAACATATCGCAAGGTTGTTGATGGCACCGAGTGCACTTATTTTGACGAAGTTCAGATGCTTGTTAAGTTTGGTGCTAAAAACAAGGAGAACATTGCGGAGCTACTCTTGGCATTCTTCAACTACTGGGCATATGACCACAATTATAAGCGTGATGTCATCTCTGTCCGCCTGGGGAAGACAATCAGTTAATTTCTCGGTTTCAACATATAAGATATTTTAGATTTATGAAGCAAATATATCTATATGTTTTTTTAGTATATAGTTTGGCTAAAAGAGTCTAGATACATTCACTTCATAAAGCTAAAATATCTTATAGAGTATTTTAAAACATAGGGAGTAATTAAGAGCAAGTTTAATAAAAGAGCATGTTGTTGGCTATATAGACATGACATGTCAGCTAAAGCCACCATTCCACTATACTACATTCATTTCGGTTTATATGGTAAATACATACTCCCTCCATCCCAGTTTAAAGGACACAATGCAATCCCAAAATATCTTGACACAATAGCATTTAATTCCTGTATTTAGTACTCCATGTGCTCTCCTCACCTCCCGTACGGTCCTTTCCCCTCCCGTATCTTCTACTAGTGTATGCATGTGAACAAGTGTGAATGAAGCTGATTTCTTGCATGCATGTAACGGAAATTAACTCGGGCTATAGTATTACGCATAGAGTAGGCAGGTTTTCTCCTTTGCATTTAATTCTTAGTGCTGGTGGAGAGACAAATTAGCCCAATTAGAGCACACCTAAGGCCCAGAGATTTGCAAATTGGGTCCTTTAAACCGGGATGGAGGGAGTACTTCGAAAAATAGTTTGATCATAAATTTAGTCAATATAATATAAAATATATTTAATAGAAATTATACCATTAGATTCATATTCAAAATACGCTTCCAATGATATAATTTTGTGACATACAATTCATATATTGTTGATCAAATTTATGGTCAAATTATTTTCTCGAAATACGTATTTACATTATAAACCGGAATAGAGGTAGTACAATAGTCTAACTATTAGTAGGCTTTAATTAGGATTTAACTATTTCAAACATGCATGCTATTGGGTTAAGGCTACGTGCAGAGATCTTTTGCCTCAAACACTGTGCTGCAAGGCGGCGATAAACCAAGAGCCGGCTCTCCTTACTATTCTCTTTCTTTCACGTAGGATTCTCATGCATTGGAAACTGCTATAGTCAGCTGACTAAACATTATTATACTATCTCTAAGTGCGACCAATCTCCACTCAAACAATGAACTTCGTCAGGTTTCAAGGAAATTGACATATTTGTTACCTTTTGTTTGTACTAGCAAGGAACAGAAGAACTGGACCCACGTTGAAAATGACCGCCATCTAATCTGCATTGAGGATCCCTTTGAGACCAGACACGACCTAGGACGCGTGGTCAACAAGCAGACGATCTGGATCATCAGGAAGGAGTTTGAGCGAGCTGCTGATATCCTGCGTCACGGTGACCATTATGCGACCCTTTTCGAGCCCAAACAACCCAGATCATCACAGTAGGAGTAGAACAAATAGGGTTGTGCCTGTGATATTCAGAAAAGTGAAGGGCGTTCAAACAATTGGTGAACCGAAAAAATAAAGCAAATTGGCATTCAGAAAAGTAAGAATTGGGTCAGGAGCACTAACCTGATGCAGTCTGGAATTAATTCACTAGTGCTGTATGCAAACTCAAATTTTATATAATGTAAGCGTTAATCGCGTGTGATTAGTACTGTGTTGCAGCAGGAAAAACTGAGCAGACCAATGTTGCAATTTGCAGTCTCACTTTCCAAGATTTATGAAGTTTTTTTTTTTTTTTTTTTTTTTGAACTGAAAGATTTATGAAGTTTGAACATTTATTTTATTATGTTCCTTCTTCTGCGACAAAGAGCTTGGACCACGTTTACTTTTCTTGTAATCTTTATACGCATCCGCTTGTTGCATTGCTTACAGTGTTAGAACTGTTTGTCGTTACTTCTCTACTATCTAAAAAAGACAAAGGGTTTCGTTTTCTGCCTCTAGCCCTGCTACGTCGTTGGCTTCGTCCGACTCCGCTCCGCCCTCGTCGCTTCGTCATCGTTGGCCCCGCAAAATATGCCTCGCTAAATTAACGCGTCATCGAAACCCGCCACAGCGCCCAGGCCCTCTCCTCAACCCCCGTCGACACCGTGATAGGATCCCAATGCTGCAACGCCGCCTCCTTCCGCCGCTTGGACACATTGACAAGATCTATACCGCAGGGATGCCGCCACCGCCTCTTGGGGACCAGGCCGCCCGCAACGACTCCATCCTGTCCGTCGGCGCTGCTCAGCCATGTTGTCGTCTCTGCCGGCCGCCGGCCACCGGTCACTGGCCGCGTATAGTTCAGCTACCTGAGAATCACTACTCCTTTCGTCACTCAACCAGGTGAGACCCCAATTTGTTGTGTCGCCGTCTCCAACATTGACACCGCAACTCTCCTGCCCCGGACCGCCACGCCTCCCGACCCACAGAAGACGTGATTTCCTTCATCTCTCCGGACAAGCCCCAACGCCTCGCCCGCTCAGGCTCGCTGGAACCGCAACACCATGACTCTAGCTGCCTCCAGGTCGAACCAAATCTCTGCTCCATGATGGTATTCAAGCTGCCCAGGCCTTCCTTGTTCTCTGTTGGTACATAAATTCAACTAGACCATAAAAACGCGTGTTGCCGCGCCCGTCCATCTCAAGATAAAAATAGCTCAAATATTGAAGGAAAATGGAGAATACACAAGGCATGCCAATCATGTATAAATATTCTATAGTCTAGCATACACAGATGTTAGAAACGGTAGTTTAAAGGGATCATGCAGATGCTACACACAGCTTCTTGTGGTATTTGCATCTGTTGTTAAAAACTGAGGGCACCATTCAGTCAAAGAGCCCTGAGGCCTTGGGGTCCTTCGTGCTACTCCACGGCCTTCCAAATTTTCTTGGTTGCATTGTCAAGTTTGTTCTCCTACTTTGCTCCCAGGTCATTGAACACTTGATCACCATAGTAAAATTGCTTCAAGAACGAAATTAGGAGTGGTTACTCCAGAACATGGCTTGATTAATTTGAATCCATAAACACAACCGAAGCGATATATGATGAATGGAAGGGTACTTTGCAAACGAAAATCTGAAGTCTGGTAAAAACAGTTAAGTACACAAAAAGTCGTGTAGTTATTGGACTGCAAACCACACCTTTGTTACAGAGGGGGATGTTTCTGCATGAATATGATACCAAGTTACTAACATCACCGATTTGTTGTAGCTAAGTTCCAGGAAGCAAAAAAATTAAACACAAACTACCAATAGTCTGTAAAATGCGGAAAGAACAATTGTAATTGTATATGCTTACAGGAGGTTCCCTTTTGATCGGATGGCCTCTAGTATTTATTCTCACCAAAATGGAAATATACAAGAAGATAGATAACCAGCTTGTCTCTAGTATATATAAATTGAGTGCTAGCATCAGCCACATCATATTTTATAAGCCAACTTTGAAGGCTGAAGCCAAACAACATCAGATGAAGATTGAAGCCCTTTATTTTACCTGGGGTTGAGATCATTTCCCGTTGCATAAGAAAAGATTAGATGGACTAAGATGACCGCACATGCAGCTTTAAAATAAGAAAATATCAAAATGAAAAGGTTGTACCTAGATTAATGTACCATGCAATGTAACATTACCAGCTACAACATGAATCGAGCTAATAATTTTCCATTAAATAATCAACTAATGGCATTATACCAAGTAGCGCATCCCATTAATTATTCCTACAAATAGCCATCTCTTTTCAGAGTGACCATAAGATCACAAAAGCTATGCGTTATAGATCTTATCGAGTTATGTGACTTTACTTTTCCCATCCCAAAGGAATATGTCAAGGCGTGAATGCCACTACCTTCCGTTATGTTTGAGGCAGCTATATGACATTCCAAATGCATATGCAGCATCCTATGCTAAACTGGGCTGTAATTTTCAATGTACAACAAAATAAACTTATCACCTAGCTATATGCCATATAAACTCCTATAGACCTTCAGACTGCAGTCTGCAGAACAAATTAAAATAAGCCACCAAACTGGTCAAAAAAAAGTAACAACACTACTTTTTTAAGCGAGACTGACATGATCTATGAGGTAATCTTATCGATCAACTAACAGAGGTTCAACATGCTGCACAACGGCCTTATGTGTGGTGTTGTGTCGAAGCTAAAACATCTCTCATGTGTGCCACTACATCGGCCACATGTTTCCATCACCGGATTGAAAACCCCGAAACTCAAAATTCCCAACTATTAATAGAGGCGAGATCATTACTTTACCCAATCGTTGTGAGCCTAGCGGGTTGGATCTTTCGCTTTGACCTGCATCAGCATGGACGCTGAAGCGCCAAGAAGCCAGAAGTGTGCACGCCCAGTCCCTGATCCTGCCACAATAGCCTGCATACCAAGAGAATAAACAGCAAAATGTGTCTGTACCTCTCGGATTGGGAAGACAGATCGAGGCAAGAAGCCGCGGAAGGGGAATCGAGTGGCTGCTGTACCTTGAATCCATCGCGCCAAATCCAGCCCCAATAGAGCAATTCACGATACCTGAAACAATAACATCAAGTGAGTTGTCTGAGTAACATTGTAACATAACGATGATACCTGAAGAGCCATGGGACTGGGCGGAGAGTGAAAGGCCCTATGGAACGAAGAAGAAGAAGCCGCGTGGCCGCACCATATATGGAAGGGGCAGGAAGTAACGTACAGAGTACCTCAATTCCGAGTAATAACCGTAACGGAAGGATGACCGCCGAGCTTCATCGTCATTACTCCACCGGTGTCGGTCTCTAATTTTTTCTTCTTTTTTGAGCTAGGTTTCGTGATTTGTTGCAGCCAAGGAGGAGCTGCAGGGGAAACGATGATGGATCGGTGGCTCTTGGTAGGGTGCAATGAACTAAACTTGGCCATAAAGAGCAGCAACGCGAGCCTAGAAAAAATAGTTTTCAGCCCATCATGAAAACAGTAGTTTCACGGTCAAACCGGCCCGGTTAACAAGAAGGTAGCCAGCTTAATTCCCGGAGAAGCAGCCCGGTAATGAAGAGCCAGAGGGACGTCACAGTAAAAAGGATCTAGCGATGCTAAGGATCTGAGACGTCCAGTAGCGGGATCAGACGGCTAGAAATGTTAAATGGTTGTGGTGGCTCCTAGATAGCTCAATTTTACTGTTTCTTAATTACCATAGTCTGCAGCATCTATAATTAGCTGAAATTGTTTAAACCAATACTTTATAAATTGGTTAATCAGGGCTTAATCATTTTTTTATGAGAAGTATGAGTATCAGTGTCGTTCACTTGTTTGCTTCAGTGCTTTTTTTCAATTCGTGGACTCAATTTGTTGTATCAATTTGTTGCCGCTCTAGGACCGGTAGTTTAATATATGTGTCATGGACTTATAGTGTTATCTTTTATAATAAAGGATGGTGTAGTCGGTATTACCAAGTGAAAACTGTTTATAATGAACTTTGACGTGTTCAATGTCTCCACATGATTTTGCAGATTTCAAAACTTATGTGGTGTCACCTCGACTGAACTTGGCCATCCTCTGTAGGATATCATTTGATTTTTTAGCTGAATCAAGTACATAGAATTTTATTGTGCTTATTTAGCTCTGTCCTTTTCATCTACCGATCATTTTCTCCTTTTGTTAATTACACATGGAATGTTTCTCTAGATTATGATGTGAACAATGCCATTGTAGTAAAAGGTTTTAGCCATGTAGAAAAAAGGTTGCTGCTGTAGCCAGTACTGCAGCAGTGCAAAATGTCAAGAACAAATAACTTTGAGCAGTTCAGCATCAACGCATTGATAAATTCAGCTTAGCAATCCATACAATTGACTTTCGTCCATCTGTACAATGGAGTGTATATGTCAAGATTCTGGACAGTGGTATCATTTGACCAGCAAGATTTTGTATCTTTTAGTGAGTTTATGGTGGCGTCTAGGCTAACAACCATGAGGTCTTTGCCCTCCTGTCACACTGCATGTCGTCTTCACCTAGCCTCAGTTGGTAGCCGTAGGTCACCCACCATCCAGGTCATAACAAGGATCATAGAGGGGGATTCCCAATGCCATAAACCTTTTCTTTTGGGGGTTTCACATGCACTAAATTTCTGTTGTTTCAAGAGTGAACAACGTCTGAATGTTGATAGTATTTGGTTTTATATAATAATCACCTTGGATTTTGATTTAGCATTAAATTTCTATTGTTTTTCACCCCTCTCTGAAACTCTTTTAAATCATTGCAGAGGCAAACTTGGTTGCATCATACTAGAAGAATGACACCAAGGAGTTGGAAAAGATCTTAAAGGACAGTGTTCTTGAACTGATGGTTCCATTCATTTAGCAGGTGAGTATTAACTTATGCAAATCCACAGTTCCTTTGCTAGCCAAATTTTCTGAACCTCACTTGGAAGCGTGTTCTTGTTTACCACGAGATGAACACCAGAAATTTGCTGTTATAACAAAATTTGAAGGATAGATCCGCTACATCTTCATGTGTTTGGTCTGTTTTAAGGGCTTACAAGACATGTGACATGAAGCCGGGTCATTTCCTTGGTTTTCTTTGCCAGAAAAAACATTTCAGTTCAATTTTCAAACATATCATCTATGCACACTTAAATCAAGCAAAGTATTTTATACACTTTATCTTATTATTCGGCCTTAATATGCTTGAGTACTAACCCTGAATAGGTTCACATAAAAAATATAAGATTCAATTTGTACTCTCATCAGCCATTATGTGTTTTCCTTGAAACAGTTTTACTGAAATATTGAATTGTACTTGGCTAAGTCAATTTTAAGTCAGTACTCATCATTCGGTTTATTCTAGCTAACAATGAATGAATAGTAACTGTACGTCCACAAGTCGCTACATGGATAAATCCATTGTCTCTTCTGGCACGTGAACTTTCCTTTTAGTAGTATGGTATGCAGGTTCACCTATTTTTTGTCCGTAGTTGCTCTGAAGAAAACGCATATAGTAGTCTTCATCAATGGGACCTCCATTGTATGAAACTAGCATTTTGTCATGGAAGTTTGATCAACTAACGATATTGTTTTTTGTTGGAAAAACCAACGCCGACATCAAGATCTGTCTCCTTTCTCTTTTAGGGAGCAGAGCTGAAAAAGATGGAACCGGTGGTCTATGGCTGACCGATATTGCGCACCATCATTTAGCTATTCCTATTCTTTTCCTAACCGCGGGTCATATGTATAGGACCAACTGGGGTATTGGCCATGGACTAAAAGATATTTTGGAAGATCACAAGGACCCATTTACAGGACAAAGCCATAAGGGTCTTTATTTTTCTTTTGAAACGTGGTCCATTTTTACAGAAAACAATTTGATGCGTGGCAAGGATTGCTACCTCAAAGACTGGAGGCATTGTCTGTGTCTTCACGTGCTGCAGATCTCGTGGAATGCGTGGGCAGGAGCAGGTAAATTTATTAATTCTCTTGCAATTAATTTGTGTGTTTTTAGATTTTACCTGATGTGTGTTTGGGGTGTAGATTAATTTATCCCTATGCTATTTGCTTGGATAGTAGTACTGTATTAAACCTGCACACCGGATATTTGTACGTGATGTTTTTATTCTAATACAGTTATTAGAAATTCCTCCAAGTACTTTACAACACAGATAGTTAAAAACAATATTATTTCGTCCTGTAGTCTAAAAGATTAATTATTTCAATTTTTAATATAAACATGTATTACTTATAGTGTAATAGTAATTAAGAATAGCTGAGTTCCACTTATGTCTCTCGATATCAGGAATCCTATATGAGTGGCACTGTGCCCATCAAACTTGTGTGATAAATTGCTTGCTTGTGTTATCTTTTTTGACTTTCTTCATCTTCTCTTGAGAGAAATATTTGAATTTATCTATACACAATTACTATAAGCGTGTTGATAAGCCTGGAATGAACCCTTTGACTGAGACTATATTGTACATTCAATTATAGAGCATGTCTGTGGTTATATGGTTTGACTCTATGATGCTATCGTCATTGTCGTACCTTCTTTGAGATTATTATTTCCCATTCAACAGAAGTGGCTATAGTACCCATTCTCCTTTATTATTGATTCATCATATTATATGTCATTTCAGGATTTTTGTTTAACAAAGCGAGGCCCGATGACACCAAATTCATTCAGCTCAAGTACATGATACAGAGTGTATTGCATAGCATGTGAAGTCTGTAGATTAAAGAGCAATATAGATAGGACATAGGCTATTTCTATGAGCTGAACAATTGCATCTAAATGTAAGCTTTGTAACGTCTGTTTTAAGAACCTGATGTGCGCAATCATGTGCTATGTCATTGAGGTCTCTTATTTCCCATGGCACCTGCTGGGCAGAAATGGAGTGTGCTGCTATAGATATAGCTGTAGCAACTAGCAGACTATCTATGAAGGTTGCTTGTTGTAGCTGTAGCGGTCGCGCCACCTTTGCTGCTAGAAGGAGAGTCCTTGATTCAGCCTGAAGTGGCGTGGGTACCTATTGTGGTTAAGATTGTGCCATCGCATTGTATTTCCTGCAATGAGAAGGTCTGTATTGATTGTTGATCGCTGAGGTGGAGGAAGATTGACCATATGTGTCTTTGTTCGCTTGCATTTTCCTTATTCATATTGACTTGAACTATAATACGAGAGATTGGGAACTGGTTAGAAATATGGCTGCGGGACCACTCATGTATATGATATATATTACACTGGGTAGAGATCATTTTAATGATATATACGTTTTCACCGACTTCCTACTCATATATTCCATGAAAAAGATTTTCTGATGCATGCATATCACTCTCTTTCATCATATTTATCATCATACTCATTTAGGGAAGTTAGAGATTTCTTGGAAGATTCGTGTATCATTACCAATGACTTGCAGACCATTAGTAGCGTGGAGAAGGAAATATATTGTTTGTCATTGCGAGTAGGAAGTTTAAAAGAAAGCGTTCCATCAGAACTAGGGAAACATAAAGTGTCTCTATAGGTCGTACAAAGGGGAGGAAAGGTAAGAGGAGTAAGATGACTTGTGTACGCTGCATTGGGAAAGAAAAGGGAAGTGGATTATTAGTTTGTTCCAAAACAACATAACTACTGTCAGAAGAATTGTAATAATCGCAAACATCTTCAATTGTTAAAAATTGAATAACATTTTGATTGCATCTTTCTGCTTTTACTGTAATGTAAACAGAGGTAGAGGCCCTGAGACAAATTGTTTGTACACCCTTCATCCCAAACTATAAGACGCTCTTAGATTTTACTGGTAAGTAAATTACAACTTTGACTATGATTTACACTTATATTTTGTCTATAAATTTGTATAAATATATGTGAAATGAAAGAGATTTACAAGACGAATGCAGCCATACAATTTATACATTCTCAATCCATATAATTTTGTATAAATTAGTGGTCAAAGTTGTGCAAAAAAAGCTTGTTTTTATTTTGGTACAAAGGGAATAGAAAAGGTGAGCAAACCGGTGTGGAGACAATCACATGAGATGGTTGTTCAATTGGCTAACCTAAAATGACGGTGCCACCAATCGACATGTCCATGACGAAACATAATATGCCTAACAACAGCTATCGATGTTTTGTACATCACAAGGGCACTTGAAGACGTATCTAGGATATAAGCAGATTGTAATCTTATTTAGTAAGAGATAACTGTTAGGTTATTGGTTGTGCAAATAATATCGAATTATCTCTTTTACTTGAATTACATTTTTCCAATTATTTCTTATACATGCGAAATTATTTTGTACTATACATATGTGAATTTTAACTTTTTAATGTTTATACATAAATAAATAATTTTAAACCCGTGGCAACGCACGGGCATTGAGCTAGTATAAGTAAAAATGAAGTATCCTAATCCTTAGACCGAGAGATCATGTTTATTCACTGTCATCCGAGGCTGCTTTGACAACATCAAACGTCACGACTGTAACAGGATGATTATAAAGGGTGTATTTCGGTATTTCATAGGTGCAGGTTGAGGCGCATGCATCAAAATCGGAATTTTTTCACCCGCATGAAGAAAAGATATACAGGACCCACAGAAAGATACCTTGGTTTCATATTACTTTTTTCAGACTATTCCTTGCCACGCAAGAAAGGAATTTCTTGACCACTTGAACAAATATGTCAATCACTAGGGACAATTTGAGGTCACCTTGCTGGATGAGACAATATCCGACAAGACTTACAAGATTCCAGTCGTTAACTATGCGAACCGAACTTACTTTATAGGACCACTTTGGACAAAATTGATAAAAAGTTATGAGATGGATGTCGGGAGGTGGTTGAAAATCTATCTCGATAAAACTTGTGGAGTCATCTTTTTCTCGTACGAGATTACTGACTCGGAGTCTTTTGACTTTGAACATCATTCTCTGAGGTAGAACTAGTCTTCTATCTTTGATGACCATTCCCTTAGGTAGAACAAGTTAGATAGATTCAATTTTTCTGTTAATTGTTGTATCATTGTATTCTGAATGATATCCAGTATTAATTATTATATCTTGTTGTTGTATTCTTAATGATGTCTAGTATTATTGTATCATGTTATTTGTATTGCTGCTATAATCATGATTTTCAGAATTTATTTTCATTTCCGAATTAAAGTTAATGGCGTTCAGGCGAGCACGAATGCCACTACAGGTCAACTTATTGGTGGCGTTCAGAGACACGCCACTAGTACCTAACTTAGTACTGACGTTCTGGCCATTCGCCACCACTAGATGCTACCAGTGGCGTGAAGTTAGTGGCGTGTGGGTTCAACGCCACTAACCCCTTTTTCCGAACGCCACCACTAGCCCTTTTTCTACAAGTGATGCGAGGGAGAGACACCAATATTTCTCTAAGGCATTTTTCTTAGGGATTCTCTCTCTCATTGCCTTTTTGCAATGGCGCTATTTCTAGAAAGGACTATACGCGTAAAAGACAACGCAAGTGTATCACGCTGTTGTGCTGCAGGGATTCCATCCAGAAGATCTACTTCCGCACTCTCGGCAAGATCAGAGAACCAGAGGATGTCATCGTGCACCGTATGTGTGCGAACCATGGGGTGCTGACACTAGTGGCACTCGGATTGTCGCGCAAGGACCAAGGGGTGACTTGCGAGGAGTTTCACGACCTTGAGGTTGTCTATGAGTATGACTACATCATCCACGTTCCCCGCAGAACGTTAACCGTTTTCAGTCTATAAGGGTATGTTACTGAAACATTTTGTGTTATAGTATTACTCCTAGATAGATCCTGACATTCGGTGTTGCGCTAGCTAAGAGAAAATGTGTTTTCTGCCATGAACACTTTTAGATAGGATTCGCTTTAGGTTTTGGAGGTAGTGCTGCTGAATAGAGGGGGGCTCAAGACCCTCTCTATTATTGCAGATACTATCTCCAAACTGATACATAGAGAGGGGCTCAAATTTTGTGTAAGGTGATGTAATAAAAAAAAGTTCTGTTTCATATGATGTAATGAATAATGTTTGTTATCTCAATAAACTAGAAATTTTGATTTGATTGGAATTAACAATCTAATTTGATTATTTTTACTGTAATTATTTTCTTGTATCGCTAAGGGTGTACAAATCACGGCACAAGAAATAGGTAACACTGACACGACACTAAAATTCCTGCGCAGTCTGTAATGTACCGAGGTGCATCCTCCTGGTGACACGAAAGCGCTAAGTCGGAGGATGACGATGTGTGGAGCGAAAAAAGCTGCGGATGCACTTTCCCCGACGCGGTTATCTCTGGCGGCTTTTTTTTTCCTGCGCCATCACGGGCACGGCGATTAGTCATGTGCCTCGGCGTCTACAAGCGTTAGGGCCCATTCTTCGGGTTGTAGTGATGTTTTATTGTCTCGTCATGATAACAAAAAACACAATTCGTACTCTTGTGAGAATTCTGCTAACAAGGTTGTCTTTAGTAAGAATAACCACTCGATGAAGATACCAAGTAAAAAAATATCGTTAGAGGTATCTTCATATTTCAGATTTTCCTATTATTGTCAACTGGTAAGTCTTTCTGGACTAGTGCATCGTACAACGAATTCACCATTCTTGTGTAGATTCCAACGAAATCCATCAGGCCGGATTATAAATGAATTAAAACCAAGAACTGAAGCAGGGCATTCCAGAAGCAAGCTTAGGTCCAAATAAATCTCTTCTGAACATCACATTTGGAGAAGACTTCAAAACTATGCGATTGTATCATCCTTGTGACAAACAATCACTGGTAGAAAAGGGCCCATGCGTCCCGGTTGGTAAGGGACATTAGTCCCGGTTGCCCAATCGGGACTAAAGCTCTAACCATTAGTCCCGGTTGCCCCACCAACCGGGACAAATGGGGCACACGTGGCGGCATCAGAGCGCGAGGGGGGTGGAGCATTAGTCCCGGTTCGTAACACGAACCGGGACTAATAACCTGCTGCCGCGGCAGAGATTTGGCACATTTCTCTGCCGCGGCAGAGAATTCATTTTGGCATATTTTGTTGCCGCGGCAGCATTTTCGCCACTTTTTGTGCCACGGCAGAGAATTCATTTAGGTTGTTTTATTGTTTATTTAGTGTTTTGCACTTATCAACGAAGGAACCTTATATTACACAAGATCATCATGACAACATTACATTCAATACACGGATCGAGTTCATGCACTACATACAAAAGTTGCTATTCGATGCTACCGGCCAATTTCTTGAAAGTTGCTATTTTTACAATTCCTATTGTCTATACACAGCCGAGTAGTATTCCCCTTGTGTGTTTAGGACTTCTGCATCCAAGAATACCGCCAATTCCTCCTGAATTGCTCGTATGCGATCCTTTGGCAGAAGACCGTCCCGTAGACGTTCGATCTGATTTAAAAAAGGAGTCAGCCTATATGAATATGAAACTAAACACAATTTGATTGTAATAAAAAACTATAGAAATTGTTTACGTACGTGGAGTTGCTCTAAATTTCTGCCCTTCTCATCGCACGTCTGCCGGATGAACTCGCATACATAGTATCCACATAGATTGTTACATGGTCCCTGCGTCAGGCACTTTACGAGAACAGAGTTCAATCAAAATAATAATCAAGCATGATAATAACTGTATCCAAACTAGAATCAAAGAGATGCGCGGATATAGCTAGTGGTGCTTACATCTAGTGGTTGAAATGTAAGCTCCTCTTTCCAAACACCCCTAGCCTTCTTGGTGAACCGTTTCCAAGCGCTGCCCGGCGTAGAAAACGAATAAAATAAGTTATTAAGTACTTGATATCATAAAATTCACGAACTTTGCCGATATAGTGTCGTAATGATTAGAATTACCGCTGGAGAAGTATCTGCATGTCCTTCCACGTCTCAAGGGGTTTATGTTTCGAGTCCATGACTAGTACACGCCCTTTGTCAAGTTGAATGATTAACATAATATAGTGGTACCTGCGAATGCAAAACTAATCAATTATATACTTAACATCGAGTAAGCGAAATAGAAAGTGTATACAAGACAATAACACTCACTAGAAGTTGTAAGGAAATAGTATTTCCCTTTTGGTTTCTTGAAACCTTAACGCGTGTACTATATTATCCTTCGTATCCCGGGGGCTTATTTTGAGATTAGCTTCATGAACCCAATATGGGTCAATGAAGCCAATGTCATAGATTTGTCCTCTTCGCATTCGAGAATCTTCATTACGCATATTACAAGGTATGATTATATACATGCAATAAACAAAATAATATAGATGGAGACTAAATTAATTACGAATTAGTACTTACGCACAATAGGCACTCATGATCGATTTGTCCAAGGCGTCTTGATTGAATAATTGAAATAGTTCATCAAATTCAATGGATATCATGTCATCCTTATCTTTCCCATGATGCTTTTTTGTAACCCTCAGCACTATCCAGTTAGCCCCGGCCCTTGTGGCATGCATGTACCAATTATGCAATCTTCGCATTTTTGTTGGAAGATTGTTTACCTCCTCAGGTTTGACGAGAGGTTTTCCGTACTGGTATTGGTATGCTACTTCACTCACGGGGAAGAACTCTAACTGGGATAAGTACTGGGCAATACTCATACCTTGAGCAATGGCAGCTTCTCAGACAGCAACTACCTGGATCATACTGCTTCGGCCCCATATTTGCTCGACCCCACATTGGTTTGAGAAATCACCTTGAGAGGGCGCAAGTCTGTTTTGCTTGTTCCCGAGCTGGGCAATGATTTCGCTTGCATCAAGATCTTGCTTCGAGGCTTTTTGTGCCGCATGTGACTTGAGAATAGAACGCTCATAGTCTGATGACAGCTTTGGCTCGGGTTGATGAAGATTCTTTAGCATTTTCAACACTTTGGCTTTTTCTTCTTTGGTGCTGGGGAACTCTGGCTCTTTCGGCCGCCTCAGCTTAGCGAAAAACGCTGTCGTTTCCGCATCAACGATCGCCGCAGTCTCCTCTTCAGTACAGTCATAAGCTCTCTTGGGAGGAACCGTTGGTACTTTTGGAAGAGGCTCTTGTTTACGTTTCGGCGATCGCTTACGACGCACAGTAGCGGTACGCTTACGCTTTTTATCCTGAGGCACCGGCGATGGCTCCCGCGGCGATGGCTGCACCGGAGATTGGTGAGGCGACGGAGCCGGGTGAGGCGACGAAGACGGCTGCCGCGGCGGCGACGACCTCGCTGGAGACGGGTGAGGCGGCGGCGAAGATGGCCTTGGCGTGTGATTTCGAAGCACGATACAATCCTTCGGCCATAGAATGGTGACGTTTTTTGCGTCACCCAGCACAGTCACATCCCCTTCACCAGCAGGGTAGTGAAGATCCAAAACCTCAAAGGTGGGCATGATTTCATCCACGCCGACAACAGCGTAGCCCTCTGGAACCGGACGACAGTGGTAAGTTGGTGTGGGTCCAATTGGTAAGGCATAGCCGACCGCCACCTTCATTGATATGTTCACAACTTTGACATGTAGCTCGCAGTGTGTCATCTCTGTGATATCATCCACTGGGTAGCCAACAGGAGCCATCGTCGGTGCATCATCGGCATCGCCATTGTCATCACCCGGGACCTCGGTGGAAGCCACACTGCTTTTTGATTATTCGATAGGCCGGTAGCATCGAATGCAAGATGTCTTGAGATGGGGCGCGGTAGTACTTTGCTCTTTAAGTGTGTTAATTTCATCTTGTTGTTGCTTTAATCGTTCTTCAATTAAACGCATTCGCTCTTCGACTTCTCGCTTCAACTGTCGCCATGTCCTTTCTCCTCTGACGGCTTCTATCAGGATATTTCTTCCTCTCTTCGGGAAACCCAGTCCTCCATGATTGGGAGCCGCTTGTGCCTCGTGTTCGTCCATCATGTTCCTTATTTCCAAGGGCAGTGTGAGCTCATCATTCTCTCTATCGGAATGAAGTCCCCATCTTTAATGCCTTTACCTTTTTTGATCCTCTCGATTGGCAAGGGTCTTCTTTATGTCGTATGTTATATATACACCTCTCTTCCGAGTCCAACGTGCCCCCATACCCGTAAAACCAATTCCTTGCACGTTCTACCCAATCGTCTGTCTCTGGGGTGATATTTTTATCACGCAATTCCTGCTCAAGTTTCTCCCACTTAGGAATGCCAACCTCAGAGCCACCTTGCCCCATAGTATGGTGATACTTCTTCTTAAAGATTCAGCTTATTCGTTTCAGACATTTTCTTAGCTTTTTCTGATTTCTTGTATTCCACAAACTCATCCCAGAATGGTTTTATCTTCTCAAACTGAATATTCTTGAAATCGGGAGTCTTATTTTTCACGACATAGTCAAGGTGCAATATTTTCTTCCAGTTGGTGAAACACTGGGCCATCTTCTTCAAAGCCTCCTCGACCTTAGCCTCCATGGCTCTCCCATGTTGTAAGGCGTCCTCAACTGGATCCTCCGCATTTGGATCCAGCTCTATCTTCGGTAGTTTGAAATTAACCATGAGCCTCTTCCACAGTAAATCTTGTTGGAGATATGCCCAAGAGGCAATAATAAAGTGGTTATTATCATATCTTCACACTTATGATAAATGTTTACATACCATGCTATAATTGTATTAACCGGAAACATTAATACTTGTGTGATTTGTAAACTAAAATAAGAGTTCCTAGTAAAGCCTCTTGTTAAACTAGCTTGTTGGTTAATATATGATCATGGTTTCCTGATCATGAACATAGAGATGTTATTAACAACAGGATCATATCATTAGGAGAATGATGTGATGGACATACTCCTATAGATAAGCGTAGCATAAAGATCAAGTCATTTCAATAGTTCAATTGCTATATGCTTTCTGATACATAGTAACCTAATTCCTTCGACCATGAGATCATGCATATCACCTTTTCCGGATGGATGCTTTGATGTCATCAAACACCACACCGTAAGAGGGTGGCTATAAAGGTGGCATTGAGTGTTCAGAAAGTATTGGTTGAAACACATGGATCAAGAGTGGGATTTGTCCATCCATATGACGGATAGATACTCTGGGCCCTCTCGGTGAAATGTCATCCAATTAGCTTGCAAGCATGTGACTGGCTCACAAGGGATCACATATCACGGGAACGAGAAAAGAGTACTTATCAGTAACGAGGTTGAACTAGGTATGCAGAGATACCGACGATCATAACCTCGGATAAGTAAACTATCGTGAGACAAAGGGAAATTGGTATCGTATGTAAGTGGTTCATTCGATCGCAAAGTAATCGTAGAAATATGTGGGAGCCATATGAATTTCCAGATTCCTCTATTGGTTATTGATCGGAGAAGAGTCTCGATCATGTCTGCATAATTCACGAACCGTAGGGAGACACACTTAAGGATTCGATGTTGTTGAGTAGTTGTGGAATGATGAGTAAGAGACCGAATGTTGGTCGGAGTCTCGGATGGGATCCGGGATATCACGAGGAGATCCGTAAGATTCATATAAGGAAAGTCCCGTTTCGGAGTTGGGGAATGGTTCCGGTGTTTTCATCGGGAACATTCTAGAAGGTTCCGGAATGTCCGGCACTCCGGGGGGGAAGGGGTACATGAATGTGTTATATCAAGTTGGTATGATTGCATCATGTACTAAGTGTCATTGTTGTACCAAATAGAGGATTTAATCAAATCCTAGTTTGAAAAGTCAAACGGCTAGTTTGAAAGTCAAACGGCTATTTTGGGAAGTGGGAAAGAGGAGAAGGAAGTTTGAAGCCGACTTGGGGGAGGAGTTCCTCCTCCCACCGCCGGCCCTCCTTGAGGCCGAGTTGGGGAGGGACTCCCCTCCCCAGGCGCGCCTCCCTCCACCTATAAAAGGAGGGGCAGGGCTCCCCTCCTAGACACACAAGTGCCTATCCTCTAAATCTAAACCCTAGACACAGCCTCCGGTTTAGAGCCGTTATGGTTTAGAGCTTCTAATTGCACTAGCCTTCGGATTAGAGCCTTCTAATTGATGTGTATAAACCCTAGACCACTAAAGCTCTCTCATACTCCGCCATACTCGCTCCGGCTTAAGGCGAAGCCCTGCGAGATCTCCCCTCTACTTCCGGTACCACGCCGTTGTGCTGCCGGAATCGCGAGGAGAGTGCTACAACCTCCGCTACCTGCTGGAACAAGGGAGAGGAAGGTCTTCGCCGAGTACCGAACGTGTGACCGACTGCGGGAGCGCTGCCGGAACGTGGCGCCGGAAGGATCGTCTACGCGATCTTGAGATCGGCAAGTGTACGACTACATCACCCATGAGAATCTGCTCTCGTTAACCGCTTTGGAATCTTTGAGGGTAAGTTCCTCTATCGACTCGTTGCTACAATCTAGTAGACAGATCTCGGCTTGTTTGTTTGTATGCGGTAGAAAATTTTTGTTTTCCATGATACGAACCCCTACAGTGGTATCAGAGCCGTGTCTATATGTAGATCTGTTTGCACGAGTAGAACACAATGGTCATTGTGGGCGTTGATGCTTTTATTGTCGATTTCTTCTTGTGTACTTTGCATCTTGCGGTATGTTGGGATGAAGCGGCCCGGGCTAACCTTACATGACATCGTTCATGAGACTTGCTCCACGCTTGACATGCAACTTGTATTGCATAAGTGGCTTTATGGTGCCTGTTTCTCCTAGCATAGTTAAGATTCAATTTACAACGGGTGATTGACAATACTAGTATCAATGTTGTGGTTCTTGTTCGTAAGTTAGAACGACACTTATTGAAAGCCCCAAACCACGTAAAACATGCAAAGAAAATTAGAGGCGTCTAACTTTGTTTTGCGGTGTGTGCGTGATGTGATATGGCCATGATTGTGATTATATATGATGTATGCAATGTTCCTTATTGTTAGTTGGCAACCGCAGGAGCCATATGGTTGTCTTTAATTTACATTAAGACCCGTGTGTCTATTCAAAGTAGTTGTAATAGTTGAAGCTGGACGACAACCATGGAGCAGCGTCATTGACCTTGATGCAATGCCGGTGATGATGGAGATCATGTTCGTGCTTGAAGATGGAGATCGGAAGCACAAAGAAGAAAGGCCATATCATATCACATATTATGAATTGCATGTGATGTTAATCCTTTTATGCATCTTGTATTGCTTAGTTCACGACGGTAGCATTATAAGATGATCCCTCAAGCACACAATTTCAAGTATTAAAGTGTTCATCCTTAGTAAGCACCGTTGCTAAAGCTCGTTGTTTCGAAGCACCACGTGATGATCGGGTGTGTTAGATTCTGCGAGTGTATACAACGTGAGCAAGCCAGATTTTCTCATGCGGAAGCTAAGGTTTGATCTTGACGAGCCTAGCATGTACAGACATGGTCTCGGAACACAGATCGCCGAAAGGTAAAGGATGAGTCATATAGTAGTTATGATAAACATGTTGATTGTTCGCCATTGAAGCTATATCAACTCTCGTGATGATCGGTTTTGATATGGTGGATTTGGTTCATGTGATCACTAAAAAAATGTGAGGGATATTGTTTTGAGTGGGAGTTCACCTAGATTAATTTAATTATTAATTAGAACTCAATTTATCATAAACTAGATCAAAGTGAATTTGCATAGTTGTTGTAGTCATTGGCATCCGTTTACCACCTTGCGCTTAGTTACAATTGAGATGATAGAACTATAGAATTCTGGTTAGTTACTTTACAAACTGGTATCATATTGTTTTGAAGTGTTAATCTAAAGTTTAAAAGTCCTATTGCAAACTTTCAGTAAATTCCGGTCACTCCATGAAGTTTAATAATTGGTATTAAAACAAGAGTGACAATTCCAAGAGTTAGTGTATGAGTATCATGTTTGTCTCCATGATTCTTGATATTCAAAGAATTGTCTTAATATCAAGTTTATCTAGGATCTGAAAGAGTTGTTTCAGAAACCATGATGTGTGGAAGATATTGTGATATCTGAAACGAAGTTTTGGTTGCAACATGATAGAGTATAATATGGCAAAAGTCATGTTCTCATATTTGATGAGAATTTGCAAAAGGTTGGAGACACTTGTTGTCCTAATCCTCCAAAAGGTATTGGATTGCAACATTATACTCGTAATTCATCGTTATAAGCTAAAAGTAGCTTAATCATGGACGATTCCATGATAAGGGTGAATATTTGATGTAGGTAAAATGTTTACTGCACCAAGAGATTACTAAAGAAAGGAATTTGAAAGAACACCAAACATTTGATAATGGTGATCTACTTCAAAGTGCAAGTCCAAAGACATTGGTATTTAACTATACACGCTTTGGACTATGTGTCATATGTATGACTCCACTATTGATGTTGATAGATTCTTTCAAACAGAAAAGGAAATACTAAAAGAGAATCTCATAAATATATGACAGAAAAGAAAAGACTAGAATTGTTCAGTTTAAGTATATAGATGATATACATGTTATGGCTATATTCTTTGCTTATTAAACAATGTGGTTATTAAGTATTTCATACTGAATTTGTTGGTGTGAATCGTCATACGAAACAACACAATTCATGAACTACAATGGCCTAAGAAACTAGCAAAAGAATATGTGATGATGTTCATCGAGAACAAATGAAGGGTTATTGTGTTGCTCGTTAAACATCAAAGCTTGCCTTCAAGATTTGTTTTATCAGGTATTATGAGAACAAAAGGGTTGTTCAAATAATTGCCGTAATCCATAAAAGATGGATGATTCACAAATCTCGTTGGAGAAATCACATCCATAAAACTAGTGCTAAAAATGTCGAAAGACAAATTGATTGAAAGATCACTTAGGAAGTGACATCGTCGTTTAAATTATAATGGAAATAAAACATGAAGAAACTCCATGTGGATGGAATTTTGGAGTCTTCTGATTTTGATCAAATGACGCTTATGAAACTTTCCCAGAGATAATTAAAACTTCGTTCGTAGGCCAAAAGGGAACGAATGACTAGCTTATTGGAACTTGTCCATATTGTTGTACGAAGTCCATTATGTAGTCAAGAGCGATGGATTTCAACTTCATATGCTTTCTCCGAGAATTTGAGTGAATATATGAATATTTACTTAATAAGGATGAAGTATGAAACATTTGAAAAGTTCAAAGATTTTCAAGATGAAGTGCAAGATCATTGTAACAAGAATATAAATAGTTTATGATAAAGATCATAAAGGAAGATATTTAAGTTACAAGTTTAGCATAATACGTAAGATTTAAGGAATCGTTCCGTGGATTTGCTTTTTCCCGAAACACCATAAGAGTATGGAGCGTTCGAGATATGTAATTAAACCTTGTTTGACATGGTAAGATCGAAGGTGTAATTCATAAAACTGCCATTGTATTTTAAAGATTAAAAGCTTTAGAGATTACCGTTTTCCACTGAAAAGAGCTCCATCATAATCCATTGAAATGACACCATATAAAGTTATGGTTTGGGATAAAACCCAAGTTGTCCTTTCTTAAACATTGGTATGCTATGCATAAGAAAGATGTTTGCAACCAAAGTCGGATGAACCTGTCTTTGTATGTTATTTCGAATAACTGTTCCTCCATAACATCGGAGAAAAAAATGTTTGTCACTTAGAACGTCAAGTTTCTTAGAGAAGGAATTTTTCGTGAAAAGTAAAGTGGGAGGACAATAGAACTTTGATAAGGTTAAAAGAACCTTAGCTATATGTGCAGAGTTGTGCAGCGCCGAAAAGTGTTCCGGAGGCAGCAACAATGCTCATGGCTCACGTGCCTCAAAGGTTGTGGTCATGGAGATCTAAGTTCCTATTGAAACAAGTAGGTCGGGTAAACAATCAAATACCAAGATTTGAGGGTTGAATCATTATTTGATAATAATGAACCGACTACATGCAAAGAAGCGATGATGGACCCTGACTCCGTAAAATGGCATGAAGCCATAAAATCCGTGATAGTTCCATACACGAGAAATCAAGTTTTGAACTTAAAGGACCCTCGAGAAAGGTGTAAGACCTTACAGTTGTGTTTGGATCTATAAATAAATAGACATGGATGTTTCGCATCTATGAAATGGTCGACATGTTGGGAAAGAGTTCACAACAATGTTCAAGGGTTGACTATGACAAGATTTGATCTTTCATAGCGATTTAGTCTAGACGGATAAATGTAGCAACCACTACATATAATTTTGTTATATGGTAGTAGAATAAACAAAACAAGTTCTTCTAATAGAATTGTTACCTAGGACGTGTGCATGACACGGTCCATAGGGTTTTGTTAATTCAAAAGATGCTAAAATCATATGCAAACTTCAATGGTTGAAGTAAGTATAGCAGAGTTGGAATCTTCACAATGATGAAATTGTTAAAAGAGTTTAAATTCATCAGAGACAATGAAGATGCTTGCATTTGCGAGAAATTAAGTGGGAGCGCTAAGACATATTTCTAATACATTATGTAGGAGACATATTGTTGATTGGAAGTGATGTATCTTTTTATTAACACAAGATAAGAATTTCATCTCGATGAAAGACTTAGGCAAAACCCAAATAATTGGCATCAATAGACGCCAATATGGTTGTGCCAGAAGTACATAGATGAGATATTGAATGAGTTCAATATAGAAACTACAAGAAAGGTTCTTGTCGCACAGAAAGGATTGAATGAGTTCAATATTGATGATATATTCAAGTGTATTGACACAGGGTAAGTGAAACAAAGATTCAAGTATAGATTGATACTTGATGTATGAAATCACAAAGAGTATTTATATCAATCATACTGTGATATGTACAAATCCAGATATGTCTTATACTCTAAATGTTATGAGCATATACCAGAATGATTCATAAGTTGATCATTGAACAATAAGGATATTCTTATGATCTTTTGGAAGAACTAAGAGTATATTATTTGTAGAAGTGACAAATAGATGGTTAGTTCATTGTAAAAGTACTACATTGATACTAGTTTTGTCACAAAGTACAAATTAAGTTTATCTCAATCTAAACTAAGGGTGGCACAATATAATGGAAAGTGAGTTCCATAATAGATTTGGATGAGTTCCAAAGTTAAGACATTGTCACTACTAGGAAAACGGCTAAAGGTAATCAGCACATCCGTGGATCACATGGTTGAAGTGCCCCACGGCTAAAACAGGCGTGGCTCACCTGTGGGCAGTGCCCTACTAATAACTAGAACAACCGTGGCGCACATGACTATAGTGCGCCACAGATGTGTGTGGGACAGGGCCCTATTGGCCACACGCCAAACATCTGTAGCGCACTAGGGTCATGTGCTCCACGGTTGTTAGTCTCATCTGTGGCGCACATGGGGGGGTGCGCTACGCCTAAGCACACGCCTCACCGTGAAACTGCCACAACCGTGGCGCACTCGGCCAGTGCGCCATCGAGAACATCTGTGGCGCACATGGCCTAGTGCGCCACAGTTGTTTCTACTCCCTGTGGCGCACTAGGGCCGTGTGCGCCACGGATGTGTCGATTTTTTTAGGACAGCACTTTATGTGCACATGTGTGACCACACATCCACCACCCCACACTTCACTTTCCCCTTCTTCTTCCTCCTTAGATCTAGTCGGGATCTTCTCCTTCCCACCTCAATTTCTCCACCCATTCACCATTTTTAGCATGTAAAACTTGCTTTGGATGTTACATAAGTAATAGAGGAGGTCTCCGGTCTCTCATCTCCTTCTCCGGTCGACGCGCGCACCTCTCCTTTCCATCTTTTCTGCCGATCGGTCTCTCATCTCGGTAAGTTGTCCATGTAAGGATGTCTTCATGTGTATATGGATGATGTGCTCATATGTATGTAGATGATCGATGCTCATGATGTGTGTATGTGGAGAGGATGGTCATATGTGTGTGTGTATATGGAGAGTATCGATGATGCTCATGCATGTGCGTATGGAGAGGATAATGATATGTTCATGTGTGTATGGATCGGTCTCGATCTCTCTCTCTTGTGTTTGTATGTGAACAAGTTGCCATTTGTTTTGCCAAAATGTTGATTCATTTCCATTTTGGCAAGACTTTGGCATTTCGCAAAGGTCCTAATTTTAGGATAGGTCATGCCGAAATTTTCTATCGACCATTGCATGCATGCATTCATTATGTGGTTCTAATAGACTTCAAAATTGTACCGTGTACACCGTGCAGGCAAAAATGGTCCGCATAATGAGCGAAGGCATTGTGGCTAGATTTTTGAAATGTGCGACGGCCGACATGATACGAAATAACAAGACAGATATAAGATGTCCGTGCAGAAGATGCAAACTCAACTGGGTGATCGACCCAGATTCCGGAAATCTGCAGGCGCACCTGCTCCGCCATGGTTTCATGGATGGATACACTCGTTGGATAAGCGATGACGTAGATGATGGAGACGGTGAAGGTGGCCAACATGACGATGATCATCATCATGGCAAGAACGGGCGAGATGATGAAGAGTCTCCTGGAGATGGTGAAGGTGCGGAAGCAGACCGGGATGATGATGATCTAGATGCCGGAGGAGCAGACGACGATGGAACAACGTCAGGCTGGGTGCGGGACCCTTATGTGCAAGAGCTGCTTATCAAGCAGACGAGTAACGCCAGGGCTGCCGCTAGAGAGAAAGCCAAGCTTGCGCAACTTGAGAAAGACGCGGTTACTCCATTGTATGAAGGATGCAGGCCTGATGATACCCGGTTAAATGTAACGCTCAAGGCTATGGAGATGAAGGCAAACACAAATTGAGCAATGCAAGCTTCGACGATATGATGGCATTCTGGCACGATCGTCTCCCGGACGGGAACACGTGTCCAACTAGTATCGAGGACGCCAAGAAAATCGTCATCCTCTCGATCTACCGACGTTAGATATCACGTATGCATCAACGATTGCATCATTTATCGGGCGAGGGGACGGAGAAAACCACATGTCCGTGTGCGGCGTGAGTCGATACAAGAAAGGGAAGAAAGCACCTCGAAAAGTGGTATGGTACTTTCCTATCACCCTCGTCTGCGGCGCTATTTCGCGGACCCTAAGCGAAGCTCATGCGATGGCATGCGGAAAGGAAGAAGCCGAGAGATGATGATGACCCCGAAAAGGATGAGCTGCCGACGCACCCTTCGAGATGCTAGCCGCTGAAAGCATTGGACCTCGAATTCCGCATTCGGTGGAGATTCGAGGAACATCGCTTGGTGCGAGCACCGATGGACTCAATCCGTTCGGTAGCTGAAAGCACGCACAAGACTTGGCCTGTGTTTGTATGGATGTACAACCTCCTCCATGGTTGTGCATGAAGAAGTACATACAAATGAGTATGCTAATTCAAGGGCAAACAACCTGTACCGACATCAATCAGATCTCGGGCTGTTGAAAGAGGAGCTAGCCACGTTATGGGAATGGAGCCAATACTTACGACGCCGTCGCACAAGATTATTTCACTATGAGAGTCGCGTTGGTCACTACGGTGCAAGACTATCCAGGTTGCGGGTATATCTCGGGCAGGTTATCCAAGGATTCTACGCGTTAGGTGCATGGATAACACAAGCTATCTCCAACTAGAGAAAGATCCAGGTCATCGAAAACCGTGTTCATGGCGCACCGGAGGTGGCTCGGCAAGAATGATCCATGGATAAAACGTGGAGACCTGTTCGATGGCAAATCAGAGACCCGAGGAATCCAAGAGCGTAGGAGCAGCGAAAAAGTGGAAGAGTTGCTGAAAAACTGGAAAGATTGTCCTAAGCCTGGAAACAAGCGAAAGAGGCAAGAACAAGACAAGCCGATGAAGGTATGGAAAACAAGGTCTGTTTTCGAGTTGCCATCTTGGAAGTTTCTCCGACGCCTCATAGCCTCGACATCATGCATATCACAAAACGTGTGTGAGAGTCCGTCGCCACCATAATCAACATGCCGATAGGACGAAGATGGTCCGAAAGCAAGGCACGACTGATATGCTTGGGTATCCGGAAGGAGCTTCACGGACGACTACTCCTGTGATCAGGAAGATGACGATGATCATGAGTCGGAGACGACACAAGGTCGTCGGAAGGGTAAAAAGTTCAAGAAGAACGAATATTACTGCCCTCCTTCTTGCTTCACTCTAAGCCAGGATGAGATCAAACAGTTTTTCAAGTGCCTTCTAGGAGTCAAATTTCCTTACGGCTACGCGGGCAAGATAAGCAGATACCTAGACGAGGCGAAGAAGAGGTTCAGTGGCATGAAGTCTCACGACTGTGCCGTGCTAATGACGCAGGTACTTCCGGTCGCACAAAGAGGGATAATGGACAAGCACGTCCGTGAAACGTTATTTGGCCTATGCAAGTTTTTTGACGTCATCTCTAGGAAGTCGATTGGCTTGAATCAGCTCGGAAGGCTACAGGAGGAGATCGTGGTGATAGTATGTGAGCTTGAGGTCTACTTCCCACCCGCATTCTTCGACATTATGGTGCATCTGCTAGTCCATGTCGTGGAGGACATCGTACAACTCGGGCCGATGTTTCTCCGCAGCATGATGGTGTTCGAAAGGATGAACGGACACATCAAAGGATACGTTCGCAACAGGTCCCGTCCATATGGAAGCATAGCCAAGGGCTTTCTGGCCGAAGAGTGCATCTCTTTCTGCACGAATTATCTAGACATCGAGAACCCCCGGTCTTCCCGCCATGACACCTTGGCAAGCTCGACGGATCCGTCACCGAGAGGGTCGCCGCATCGCATGCGACTTGATTTTCGACGCGCAGACTTTGATCGAGCAAACCTCGTCGCTACAAAGATTTAGAACTGGTCGATCCTTGGGTATGTAAGCACAAAAGGTTAATCGAGAAGAAGTACGGACCGGGGCATACAGAGGACGCAGGAGAAATAATCAAAGAGCACAACTCAGATTTCACGCGTTGGTTTAGGCAGACGCCTTGATAATCCCAGCGCGCATTCTTCCGACACGGAAAGATCATATTCACCTTGTCGCAGGGACCTATGCAAAACCTGGTGACCTATCGTGATGATATCAACGGCTACACATTCTACACGGAGGAAAAGGACAACAAGTGTGATTATCGAACTCAGCGTAACGTCGAATTCTACACCGATGACAACGTGAAGGAAAGATTCTACGGAAGAATCGAGGAGATCCGGGAGCTCGACTCGTGGAGAGAAAAGGTGCCGATGTTCCGTGTCGATGGGCAAAGAGCCGAAGAGAAGACCGGTATTTCACAACCATGGTTATACCCGGCAGCCAATCCAAGGCGCCGGCAAACGTGGCATGAAAAATGAACCGTGGGTACGGCTACCAAAGTGGACCAATGTTTTTTCATTACTGACCCGACAAAGCCTAGCCGTGTTGTCGTGAGGAGAGGAAAAAGAAACATCATCGGAATGGATGGAGTCGCCAACGAGCAAGACTTCGACCAGTACGGCGATCCAAAGATTGAAGATGACGACTACGATGCAACAACATACATCACAAGAAGAAAAAGGACAACCCTACCCAAAAAAGGTAGCCCGTTCGAAAGAAGAAACATTAAAGTGCCGGGGCTAAATTATTCAACCGCGACAAAGAAGGGAAAAAAGATTGTAAAACGCTAGCTCAAAAAATATTGTAAACGCGTGGTCAAAAAAGATTGTAATATTCATGAACAAAGTATTATGAAATTTAGTTATACTTTAAATCATATTTTGGGCATTTTTGGAATATTATTACTTTTGGGCATTTTTGGAATATTTAAAAGTATTTTAAAATCAAAAGAAAACTTCTATGGCATATATCACCACTTTTGGGCATTTTTTGGAATATTTAAAAGTGTTTTTAAAATCAAAACAAAAAATTGGTATATTGATCATGTTTCGAAAAAACCTTCACAAAATGGTTTTGAATTATTTATTCAAATCCAAACACTTTTTATGTTTAAAGTTTTTCTAAATTCCAAATTAATATGCAAAAATATAAGTTAATTAATTTTAAATGGTTACATTAATTATTTTTTAAAATATAAATTGGTTTTGGATTATTTATTCAAATCCATACACTTCTTATGTTTAAAGTTTTCTAAATTCCAAATTAATATTTAAAAATATAAGTTATTTCATTATTAATTTTAAATGGTTCGTAGTTTAAATGGTTACATTAATTATTTTTCAAAACAGAAAATGGTTTCAATTAGTTATTCAAATCCAAACACTTTTTATGTTTAATTTTTCTAAATTCCAAAGTAATTATCATTTAAAAAACATTACAAATTTAAACCCCAAAATAAAAAATAAAGGCGGGAAACAGAGAAAATAATCGAAAAAATTTGAAAGCAGAATACGTCCGGTTGGAGCCACCAACCGGGACGAAAAGCCTTCTAACGTCTTCACCGCTGAAAATTGGACTATAGGTCGGTTGGTGGCTCAACCGGACGTATGACCTTTAGTCCCGGTTGGAGCCACTGACCGGGACTAAATGCCCTTAGTTATAACAGCGTGCCTCCTCTTCTTCTTCCGTCCCGCTCACTTCTGCCTAAGTGGATTTATACACACGCGCTCGACCCCCTCTCTCATCCCCATCTCCATCTCTCACCCAATCGAGCACGATCTGCGCCTCTCTCGATCCGCCGCCGCGTCTGAGGAGGAGGAGGGCTCCCCGCGTCTCAGGAGGAGGCCCGCGTCTCAGGAGGAGGCCCGTGTCCGAGGAGGGGCAGCCGCCGCGTCTCAGGAGGTGGAGGCCGCCGTCGTCGCACTCCGTCGTCGCACTCCGTCGTTCGCCCGTCGTCGTCCGCCCGTCAGAGGTGAGCGTCGCCTCTCCCCTCTCTCCCTCTCTCCCTCTCTCTCCCCTCTCTCTGCAGGCCATGGTTAGGGTTCAGTAGGTCTCGCTCCATGTCCTGCTCTCTTGATTCAATCCTATCTCCTTTAGTTGGCCATGATAATGTCATATTTGGCCTTAGGTTTATCCTCTGCGCCTTTCTAGATGTGTGTTGTTCCCAAATTTGAGATAAAACTCTAGAATTTTACTGAAGAAGATCTGGGGCGAGCAATTAGACCAAGACTTAGGCAGATTACTTTAGGAGTCATTTTCCTTGATTTTATTTGATAGAAATATTAATGTGTGGGTACATGGGTAGGAGTTCTCTAATTTGGGAAAATTGCTCTAACTCTTTAGTTCAACATTTCACTGCTACATTTTGCCTAGCTACCGCTCACATTGAATTATTCACATGGCAAAAGAAAATCTAAACTATAAAGGTTATCAGTAAAAACTAGCAAATGGCCATATGGGTTATCTTGAAAAATTGAGAATTGAAGATAAGGTTTGTCATATTTGTCATGTAAGTTTTCAAGATGGTGCTTTAAACAGTGACACATACTGTACACATTTTGGACAGAAATAGGACCTCAAAGTTTGTACCATCCTCGTTAGTTTCAGTACATAATGCAGCATCTACATCAAATTTAACAACTGGTTTTTACATTGTTAAATTTAACAACTTAATTCTGGACATCAACACGCACCACATACAGAGATTTAACTTGTCAGTTTTACACTGCCCTCAAGAGGAATAACAACATTTTCACCTTAGTCTAGATGTAAGCTGGTGGTACTGTACCAAAGTTTCTGTACCAGGCATACACTCCGTAGAGACGGCTTCATGTTCAGTAGCAGGCCTATCTTCCATCCCAGGCCTTCACACTTCTCGTGAGGCCATAGCTGTAGTACAAGGAGTGGGCTAAACAATTTGATTTTCTTTTTTTTTGCAAGGGAGATCTATTACTGTACCTAAGGTTCTGTTGGGCAGTGGTACTCAAGCACCTCCATCTATCCTTTTTTTTGTCAGTGCCACTTCTCTTTTTCTGATGAAATAAATTTAACAATTCATAGAACATTGGTTACTTACCTGATTTGAAGGCACTCGCCTGTTTATGTTCTGAACTTAATTTCCTTGGTTTATGAAACTGAAAATTTTATATATGAATGCCAAGACAGTTTAGGCACTAATGTTGTTTGAGTACCTTTTGGTTCGGATGGTAACTTCTTTCTTTGGACTTAAAATCTATTAGCAAGTTCTGAGAAATATCGCTTTACATTTTGCATTCATTTGAGTGGCCAAGGAATAGATAGATGGATCCAGGATGGAATGCCAAATTTAAGGACCTTTTGCTTTTATGTTTCCTTTTATTCATAATCTCGGTCATTGCCCAACAAGTGTGCCTTTTAGTGTTCTCGTAATAATATATTCCGAAAACATTCGAACATAGTGCCATTTTATTCTGTGAAGTTTGGTAGCGATGGTGTTTATACGTGGTTTGGTCCTTATGGAAAACCAGGAATGGAACTTGTTCTTTTGAATGCGGTTCTTGTATGAAATGATTCCCGATTTTTGCGGAATGTTGATTAACTTCCGTTTGGCGTAAATCGGGCACTCCTAGTTTAAGAAAATTAGCAAAGGTCATGCCGGATTTTTCCGTGCATTTAACCAATTATTTGTTTTTTATTAGTGCAAAGATGTGTGACAACGACGAGGCTGGATGTTCTAAGCGCATCAGCGCTGAAGGAGAACTCAGACCTCCGAATAAACAATTGACATTCTGGGAGGCGGCCCAGCGTCTAGAAGACGATGAAGAATACCATCCTTTGGAGAGCGAGGATGATGAGATGGAAGACGCGGAGGAAGAAGCCGAAGGAACGGCGGACGATGAAACCACTGATGGCGGCGAGGGCACAGGGAGTGGTAGCAACCCTCCTAAGAAGAAGAAGCCGAAGGACCGGCGCCCGAACACGGTCGGCACGGTCAGGGAGGAAATTACCGAAGTGAGCCCATCAGGGGTTCCTTTGGAGCCCGCCCTTGTCGTCAAAGGGTACGGTGGGCAAGTGGCGGCGATCACCCGGACAACCATCTCGATCAACACCGAGAATCTCCGGCATAAAGATAATGGCCACTTGCGCACTCCTCTTGAGAAGTCGCAAGATACAAGTTCCCGCTAAGTATCGAACACAAATTATCATGGGAGCAAGTAAACAAATCCGCCCTCACAAAGATGAGCACCTCCCAGCCAGGTGAGAACCGGATAAAGAAGAAGATCTATAAAGAAGGCAAAAGTCTCGAGGAGATCCGGAAGATTGACCCGCAGATCACCGAAGATCGATTCCGGAGTTCAAGGAGAGGTGTGAATCCGAAGAGCCTGCCAATAGTAATCGGGAAAGGCTGCAGCGATGAATATAGGTCATCACCATCTCGGATCTGGTGGATCTGAGAACGCGGAGGCCAAATGGAATAAGGAGGACGAAGAGTATAGATCCAAGGGATAGAAAACCCTTTGCTAAATTCAACCGGGCAGGTTCGAAACTTCATCGAGGCCGTTACCATGTGGACCCAAAACCAAACAACTCACCGCGGATCTGCGGTGAAGGAATTCGAGAAATTGTGGTAAGTATAATCTAATTACGGTGATCAACACGATTGCAATCTAATCGATGATCTAAATGATTCACTGTTACTTCTTCCGCAGAGGAGGAAATTGTTGCTAGTCATGGATCCCGGGTTCCTCATCCTGTGGGTCGGCCACCGTGGGATAACCCTTTAACAGGCGATGAACGGGCCAAGAAAATAGAGCGATTCTGAAGAAGCCGTCGTCGGTGGCCGTCTGGCGACCTCGGGGTAAGAATTGGGTGGATCATTTTGGTCCACCGCCGAGGACGCATGTGGCGTCGGGAAGGAGCGAGGAGGAAACAGAGAGGTTCAAGAACTTAAGGCACAAGTGGCGCGGATCCGCAGATCGTCCAAGACAACTGGCAATCACCCTTACGTCCTTCCGCCTACCTTGGTGGATTCAATAGCGAAGAGTGCGGGTGGTCGAGTAGGGCCGTGCCGATTCCAAGCATGGTCGGACCACCCGAACAACGCGACGACGAATCAGGCGAACTACGTGTTCGTGACTCCACCCGCTAGCGCTGGCGCCGCAAGTGTTGGTGACTCCCTGCCATCACCGCGGCGCGGAGTACATGTTGGTGCCCCCACGCCATCGTCGCGGCGGCACGGAGCTCAAGCACCCGTCGGTGAGAATACACCGGCCAGCACCGCGCCATCAAGCAGCCGCCGTCTCTTGCACGCCCGTCGCCGTATGCGGTACGTCGACATTAGCCGATCTCGACGCCATCACGGTAAACAAATTGCTTTAATTACCGCCTTTCATGCCATCTATATATTACTCTTGTGGCATCTCGCTCTGACGACGCGGTACATGTTTTCCGCAGACGGATGTTCCTTGCACTCTCTTATGCTACGTGAACAACGAGTGAGGATGTTGCCAAGGGTACCATCGTTCAACCCTTGCAGCGCCGTTCCACTCAAAGCCGATGCGGATAGCGTGCACGTGGTTAAAATTAGTCGGGTGCTAAGGGGCTGCGACGACCTGGAACCTCCCATTCAACCCCCAGGAGCGGATGAAGAAGAGACGTATGTCCTCAGAAGTTGCTTCGGCTTGTTCTTGCTATGGCCAAAGAGCATGATCCGTTTGGGGACGGCGGGGCCATCACGCCACGGACAACGACACCTTTGTCACGGCGACAAGCGGTGGCAAGGCCCCTCATCGCCGTCACCTCCACGCGGTGGGTCGGATGATCATGTTGATGATATGCACATGGCGCAGATCCGCCGAGGACTTCAAGACCGGAATGATCACTTCTTCAAGACTCGGTTTGGCGAAGAAGACCTAGCTGGTGGCCCCACGAGAAAGCCACTATCACCAAGCGTCTGTTTGGTTCTCGGATGAGACGCCTCCGGCTTGCGCCTTCTGAGCCGGTGATACAACCAACCGGCCCTTTATTCTAAGCCACGACACACTACATAGGGGCGGTGCTCGATTATGTGCTGCCCGCTCTCCAAAAGGAAAAAGGCAGGAAAAGAAAATCTAGCAATCGAGCCAGCGGTGGCGTCAACAACTGCGAATCCGATCAGGTTTCGGACGGGCCACCAAGACCGAGGGTATTATGTGGAGGATTCATGTGGCGGGTGAGCCCATGCTACCTAAGAATTTGCAAGCTTCGCCGATTCGAACTGCAGAGTGTGCATGACGTCTTGACGATAGAGACGCCTTCTATCGGAGAAAGATCCCTCGCACCCGGTATTCGTGGTTAAGGTTCCACCAGGCTTGGGCTCGTCGACCGCTTGCGGATATGTTCTTCCTGCGGTTCGAGGACATCTTCAATATGTTCCACCTATACCTGCACTATACCATGGTCCGTCTCTTTTCTCTCACCGCCATGCGGATCATTAGAGAACACACCGGCATCGCTATAGTGGACCCCTACTACATGCGTGGCTGCTTGGGTTCCCCAACGAGCACGTATCGTGGCCTCGTACCTAAAAATAATCCTCGTGGCGAACAAGACAAAGGAATACATTCTCGTGCCTTACTTTCCCGAGTAAGTCGTTATTCGATCACCGTCGATTGGCTTTATTAGATCATCATCATTCTTTTTCAACACATTCCATTTGAATTTTTTTGCAGAGATGAACATCGACGCTCATCTCCTTATCGCCGAAGCATTCCCACGCCACGTATTTCGACTTGGGGAGTCTAGAAAAGAAGAAAAACTACGACAAGATCAAGGAAGTTCTGGATGATGCTCTCACTGGCTTTGCCTCGACGGAAGGCACCACCTTCGTGCGTACGAAGGTCAAGTTCGGCAGGAACGTCTTCAACCACGTAATGAGTTCCCTGCGTGAAGCAAAGGAAAACAAGAAGAAGGAAGCCTACGCACTCCATCACATGAGGCGTTCCTACTTGACCAGCAGAATTCTGTTGCGGATCATCTCAAGCAAAGGGCGAAGCAAAGGCCAAGATCAATGATTCGGATATTAGACAAGAGATGTGTCGCATCCAGCAGCAGTTTGGGGCAATCATCTTTCGTGATGTCATGACTTTGGGGGGGATCTTCTACGGAGGAAATATCCCGAATAACCGTGACATAGAAGATCGCCTAGAGATGCAGGGTGACTATAGGAAGTTCATGACGAGACAGGGCGTCCTCCCGTTCCCTAAGCCGAGCTAGAAGGCTTGATGTTGGCCTAGTTGTAGTTGCAAACTATAGATGACCTTTGTGTGTGTGTGTGGACGACAAGTGTACTTATCTTATTAGGTTTATGAATCACCGCTTACTTATTTTGCTTATTATTATATATCAATCAATGCTTGGTTTTTTTTCTTACTCTTTGGCTTTTTTGCTTACTCTTTGGTTCTCGGACGACAAGTGTGAGTTATTTTTGTCTTATTCGAGAATATGCCGATGATTGAAAAGTCGTGGCACAATATATATGTGAATGTGCTATGACGGGATTGTTAGCCTTGTGATATGCACAAGTCCAGGAATTGTGCATCCTACTTGGCTAACAGTACCGTCATAAGCAATTCGTGTCCAACGACCTAGCTAGTTATATATGAGGCATGCTTTTCGAGTTATTTTTGTCTTTTTCGAGAATATGCCGATGATTGAAATGTCATGGCACAATATATATGTGAATGTGCTATGACGGGATTGTTAGCCTTGTGATATGCACAAGTCCGAATTGTGCATCCTACTTGGCTAACAGTCCGTCATAAGCATATTCTGTGTCCAACGACCTAGATAGTTATATATGAGGCATTCTTTTCGAGTTTGCTCTTTTTGATTTAAGAGTACTTTCTATAAGTGTATCTTCATATGCGACTTTAATTATACATGTTTTTCAATCACCGGTTAGTTATTATTGTCAACTTGTAGATGACGTGGTACGTCGTGTACAAGGGACGGGTTCCCGGAGTCTACGATGATTGGGAAGACTGCCGGAGACAGGTGCACCGTTTGACAATAGCTACAAAGGGTACAACACTATGGCGGAGGCGGAAGATAGATACACGCTATCTAGCGGGAGTTAGGACAAGGAACCGGATGAAGACCTACACCTTCGTCAGCGGCGGTGATCATGCTTATCTTCTTTGGTTATTTATCCGCGTTTGTGTCTAGCTAGCTAGTTTAGATGTCTAGCGAGCTTGAGCTCTAACTTGTTCGATCGACACATGTATTCGCATGTCACCAACTACTACTTTGTAACATGATCAAAACAATGTAACTTGGACTATGTATTCATGTATGAGACTTATCTATATGTATTTGTTTCAATATTGTTTTCATATTGAGTATTTATATATATAATTGTATATCTTGTATCTGTGTGTGTATATCTGCTGTAATATTGTATATAATCTGTATTGCATATAATGGCTTGGAAATTAAAAAACAAAAATACTTATGTGGCGCACATGGTCTACCTTCGTGGCGCACTACACCTAAAGCGCACCATGGATGTTTAGTGGCGCACTGGGTAGTGCGCCACGTAAGATCAAGGGTAGCGCACCACGCCAAACTTCTGTGGCGCACTAGGAGGTGCGCTACGCCTATCTCTACACAACTGTGGCGCACTAGGCAGTGCGCCACGGCTGAGAGATAGCCGTAGCGCAAGGCCCGTGGCGCACTACAGGTGCGCCACGGATGGGCCTTTTAGGTGCGCCACAGACGACCATTTTCCTAGTAGTCTGTGTGACAGATACTACAACAAAAGGCTAAGTATATGACTGCTATTTTAGCAGCAAAAGAGGGCATTTGTGTCAAGTAGTTTGTTATCAAACTAGGTGTAGTTCACAGTGGGATAATACTATGAAGATATATCATGCGACAATATTATCAACATGTTTTAATCCCAAAGAGCTAAAGGTCACACCGAAAGACCAAATTTATACAAAGCCATCTCATTAGAGAATGAGTGATGCATAGAGACGCAAAGACATGCAATTACACACGGACCTGGAAGTGTCAGATCCGGAGATCAGTTGACCACTAGCAATCGTGTACATACAACACCGGAAAGCCATAGGTGTTGAATACACAAAGGTTTGAAACTAGATTATTGACTCTAGTGCAAGTGGGAGACTGTTGGAGATATGCCCAAGAGGCAATAATAAAGTGGTTATTATCATATCTTCACACTTATGGTAAATGTTTATATACCATGCTATAATTGTACTAACCGGAAACATTAATACTTGTGTGATTTGTAAACTAAAATAAGAGTTCCTAGTAAAGCCTCTTGTTAAACTAGCTTGTTGGTTAATATATGATTATGGTTTCCTGATCATGAACATAGAGATGTTATTAACAACAGGATCATATCATTAGGAGAATGATGTGATGGACATACTCCTATAGATAAGCGTAGCATAAAGATCAAGTCATTTCAATACTTCAATTGCTATATGCTTTCTGATACATAGTAACCTAATTCCTTCGACCATGAGATCATGCATATCACCTTTTCCGGATGGATTGTTTGATGTCATCAAACACCACACCGTAACAGGGTGGCTATAAAGGTGGCATTGAGTGTTCAGAAAGTATTGGTTGAAACACATGGATCAAGAGTGGGATTTGTCCATCCATATGACGGATAGATATACTCTGGGCCCTCTCGGTGAAATGTCATCCAATTAGCTTGCAAGCATGTGACTGGCTCACAAGGGATCACATATCACGGGAACGATAAAAGAGTACTTATCAGTAACGAGGTTGAACTAGGTATGCAGAGATACCGATGATCATAACGTCGGATAAGTAAACTATCGTGAGACAAAGGGAAATTGGTATCGTATGTAAGTGGTTCATTCGATCACAAAGTAATCGTAGAAATATGTGGGAGCCATATGAATTTCCAGATTCCTCTATTGGTTATTGATCGGAGAAGAGTCTCGATCATGTCCGCATAATTCACGAACCGTAGGGAGACACACTTAAGGATTCGATGTTGTTGAGTAGTTATGGAATGATGAGTAAGAGACCGAATGTTGTTCGGAGTCTCGGATGGGATCCGGGATATCACGAGGAGATCCGGAATGGTCCGGAGAATAAGATTCATATAAGGAAAGTCCCGTTTCGGAGTTGGGGAATGATTCCGGTGTTTTCATCAGGAACATTCTAGAAGGTTCCGGAATGTCCGGCACTCCGGGGGGGAAGGGGTACATGAATGTGTTATATCAAGTTGGTATGATTGCATCATGTACTAAGTGTCATTGTTGTACCAAATAGAGGATTTAATCAAATCCTAGTTTGAAAATTCAAACGGCTAGTTTGAAAGTCAAACGGCTATTTTGGGAAGTGGGAAAGAGGAGAAGGAAGTTTGAAGCCGACATGGGGGAGGAGTTCCTCCTCCCACCGCCGGCCCTCCTTGAGGCTGAGTTGGGGAGGGACTCCCCTCCCCAGGCGCGCCTCCCTCCACCTATAAAAGGAGGGGCAGGGCTCCCCTCCTAGACACACAAGTTCCTATCCTCTAAATCTAAACCCTAGACACAGCCTCCGGTTTAGAGCCGTTTTGGTTTGGAGCTTCTAATTGCACTAGCCTTCGGATTAGAGCCTTCTAATTGATGTGTCTAAACCCTAGACCACTAAAGCTCTCTCATACTCCGCCATACTCGCTCCGGCTTAAGGAGAAGCCCTGCGAGATCTCCCCTCTACTTAGGTACTGCCGTTGTCTTTGCGAATCGCGAGGAGTGCTACAACCTCCATTTCTTTGGAACAAGGGAGAGGAAGGTCTTCGTCAGTACCGAGCGTGTGACCGATCGCAGGGCTGCTTGGAACGTGGCGCCGGAAGGATCGTCTACGCGATCTTGAGATCGGCAAGTGTACAACTACATCACCCACGAGAATCTGCTCTCGTTAACCGCTTTGGAATCTTCGAGGGTAAGTTCCTCTATCGACTCGTTGCTACAATCTAGTAGATAGATCTTGGCTTGTTTGTTTGTATGCGGTAGAAAATTTTTGTTTTCCATGCTACGAACCCCTACAAATCTTTGGCGTGGTTAGGGACAAATAAACATGTTCCCTCTTCATCCGCATTAGCAGGCCTATTCCAATTTCTAATGGTGATCGGGATTAAGCCCCTAACGATTACTCCGCATTGTGCCACAAATTTGGTTGCGACAACTTCGGGAGCTGTCGGTCTGCCTTCTTCAGCGACATCTTCGATCCTGAACCTCTCATGGTCTTGCAACTTTTTGGTTGGGCCTCGTCTGCTCTTTTCAGTAGATTCCTTCGATCCGGAGGGCTAAAAGAAGAAAGATCGTCGTTACTATTTCTATATAGATAGCAGATGATTAATTAATGAATTGATTTATATTACATGCACCTCGCTGGAGCGGTCGTCTTCTTGATTACACAAGGCATCGCCTTCTCCCTCGCGGAAGGCAACACCTTCAACCTCAAACAAGTTGTCTACGCCGGTAAAAAGAGGATCACCCTCACCGGAGTTGTTCAGAAACGTTGATACGTCTAAATTATCTTCCCCACGGATCACACCTTGGATCAACTCTTCCTTTTCTTCGTCTCTGACGTGTGGGTCCATATTTTCTGCATAGGTGGAAAAACGAATAAGTCAAAGCGGCTAAAGGAGAAAGTTAAGGAGAAACCCTAATATATACATACACAATAATAAAAATGAAGAGAAACCCTAAACCTAGCTACAAAAAGGAAACCGTGTAGTAGATAGGTAACTCTAGCTAAAATCAACTAAAATCAATATTCCGGAGTTCCAAGGGGTGTAACCTAGTTCGGAGAAACCTCGGATGTATATGAGAGGGGAACATGAGTATAAGGCTACAAAAGGGAAACTATCCAGCAGATAGGTAACACTAGATACTAACAAAATACCATATTGGAATCGATTTAAGAGGGTTCAGAATGCCCTGGCGAAGGCACATCGTCGAACCCACATGCACCTAAGGGGTATTAATGATTCCTTATCTAACCACAGTGACTGACAATGTGAATCGGGTCTGGGGCTACCCACATTGACTGACCAGTGGGGCCGAAGACCAATAATACCAAACTAATTAATAAACCTAATAATACCTAACTAATAATAAACCTAATAATCGAAACACCGAAAAGAAAGGGAAACAATCAACACATGGCATCGATGCAATGCTCAAGCAAGTATGATGATATGACAAGTTAATTTGCATTGGAATGTAACCCTAAGACATGCTCGACGATTTAATCGGGGTTCCGACGGGTGAAAACCCTAACTCGGGGAAACTCCGGAACATATGAGAGGGGTGCATTTGTTCTTCTAATTATACTTGTCATTTAAATTGTTGAACAATGCATGATTATAGGTTAAATAGATAGGTTTCATTTTTGAACAATTTGATATATTATTTGTATTTTTCGACTTATAAATAAAAAGATATTGAATTTACAAGTTTATATCAATTTACGGAATTATTAAATCATTTAAAATTGAATTCTTGTGTCAATATGACATCGCAAAGGGTTGGTTTTTTTTACCAAGACAGAACCTAGCCACATCATCGAGTTTGGGCCCTAGGCCACATCAAGAAGCCACCGTGGGCCACGTCGTGCCGTGGCCACGCGTCGGTAATGGCTCGCCATGCGCCGCACCTTGATCGCCGCCATGCGCGCCTACTCGCTAAGCGCCGCGCGCCTACTGAAAATTAGGCGCCGCCTACATTGGTTGCGGAGAAGGTGGTACGATGGCGGCCGGCGGCGACGGAATCTAACGGCGAGCATGAACTACGATGAGGAAGGAAGGAGGCATCGGAAGGTTCGCTTGCTCACCCGCGCGTGAGGTTGGTCGGAGAGCGCGGGAGGTCGAGGTTGAGCGAATCGGCCGGCGAGCAGTCGGGTCGAGAAGACGGAGTCGTGGCGGCGGCGCGCAGCAGACGGAGGCGGCGGTCTTGGCGGATGGAGCTGACGACGTGGGCTCGGGCGGCTGGCGGCGTCGAGGCGGCTTCGGCAGCTTGCCGGCGTCGAAGCGTTGTCTGTGCGTCGGTGAAGAAGTGATGGGAAGGAAGAAGAAGAGGGGCTAAAGGGTTATAACCAGGACCTTTAGTCGGTTGGTGGCTCCAACCGGACTAAAGGGTTATATCGTTCGATTGGAGCCACCAACAGGACCTATACTCCAATATTTTCAGCAGACCAAGGGTTGGCGAGGTCTTTAGTCCGGTTGGTGGCTCCAACCGGACATATTCTATTTTCAAAAAATTTCAGATATTTTCTCGTGTTCCTTTATTTTTTATTTTGGGGTTTAAATTTGTATTTTTTTAAATGATAATTAATTTGGAATTTAGAAAACTTTAAACATAAAAAGTGTTTGGATTTGAATAAATAATTCAAAACCATTTTCAGTTAAAAAATAATTAATGTAACCATTTAAAATATGAACCATTTACAATTAAAAATGAATTAACTTATATTTTTTTAATATCAATTTGGAATTTAGAAAAACTTTAAACATAAGAAGTGTATGGATTTGAATAAATAATTCAAAAACATATTCTATTTTTAAAAAATAATTAATGTAACCTTTTAAAATGAATTAACTTATATTTTTGAATATTAATTTGGAATTTAGAAAAAATTTAAACATAAAAAGTGTTTGGATTTAAATAAATAATTAAAAAACATTTTCTGTTTTAAAAAATAATTAATGTAACCATTTAAAATATGAACCATTTACAATTAAAAATGAATTAACCTATATTTTTTTAATATCAATTTGGAATTTAGAAAAAAATTAAACATAAAAAGTGTTTGGATTTAAATAAATAATTCAAAAACATTTTCTATTTTAAAAAATAATTAATGTAACCATTTAAAATATGAACCATTTACAATTAAAAATGAATTAACTTATATTTTTTTAATATCAATTTGGAATTTAGAAAAACTTTAAACATAAGAAGTGTATGGATTTGAATAAATAATTCAAAAATATATTCTATTTTTAAAAAATAATTAATATAACCTTTTAAAATGAATTAACTTATATTCTATTTTTGAATATTAATTTTTAAAACGACCCGTTTTTTGCGCTCGGAAAATGGAAAAAGGCTTTTCCGTGCGACAAAAAGGAAAACTTCCTCCTGCAACATTGTTCTCCATACCAATGTCCACACACATGCATAATATGGGCACAACATCACAAACTATGGTGTGATTCAGCACATAACATCGGTCATTTGGACCGAAAGACATGAAACCTCGAACATGATAGGTCATTTTGTGAAGGTTTTTTCGAAACATGATCAATATACCAAGTCTGGTATTTTTCCTTTCAACTATGTAACATAATATGACACCACGCGAAGGATTTTCATTGTTCGGATTTTTTTTGAATTTATTATGCCCGTTTTGAATTATTTGAATTTCTAACTATGGTCTAACCGGTGTGCATGAAGATAGGGGACGGGCATCGTTAGAACTTGCATTGGATCTCTGAAGAAACCACATATTGCGAGTCTAAAAATGATTTTTTCAAAAAATCACGGGCGATAGATCATGTACCTGTAGTACAAACCGGACCCACTTCCTGCCGATTCGGCAGACATTTGTCCTTTTTACCCGGGATGGACGAAAAGGTTTGAGATGTACCGGATGGGAGATAGTCCATGTAAGGTGGTCTAGTATTTTAGGAAAATGGGACGGTAGCATTGTGAAACGGCATTTTGGTGGTTACTTCACAAAACGACCCGTTTTTTGCGCTCGGAAAATGGAAAAGGGCTTTTTCGTGCGACAAAAAGGAAACTTCGGCTTCATTATTTTCAGCATCTTTTCAAATGAGGAGTCAGTTAGACCACACTCTGCCTTCCATCGCAACAATTCCAGTGTGGTACCGAGCTTTGTGCTGCCATCTTCACAATTTGGGTACAACAATTTCTTGTGATCTTCTAACATGCCCTCTAACTTCAACTTCTCATTTTACATTTCACAGTCGCTTTGCATCGAATGACCCTACCAAGTTCATCAGCCGGCTCATCTGATGCCCGTTCTTCACCTCTTTCCTCTCCATTGTCTTCCATTGCAGTATCACTATATTCAGGAAACATATGATGATAGTTGTTATCATCATCTTCTTCTTCACCATCTTCCATCATAACCCCTCTTTCCCCGTGCTTGGTCCAGCAATTATAGTTGGGCATGAAACCTTTCATAATCAGGTGGCCGCGAATGATTTTCGAGGAAGAGTACTCCTTGTTGTTCCGACATTGAACACATGAACAACGTATAAATCCATTCTCTTTGTTTGCCGTAGCCACATCGATAAATTTATCCACACCTTTGATATACCCGGCTACCCGCCGGTCACCGTACATCCATTCCCGACCGTTCATCTGCATCATATAAGTAAGTTTATCAAAAAACAGGACATCATAAATAGTGAAATAACCAATTCACACCGACATATGAATTGTATCAATGACCTAGAAAAGATAAGATTGCTAACCTCGATCGAGGGAAATAAAGAGGAGAAAGCTCAAGTGCGTCTCGGACACCTTCTATATTTTTGTTCTATGAGAAATTCAACGGGATTATTCACTCAAACATTTCAACAAACACCTTCAATGCAACATGAGAAAAAACTAGCACACCCCCTCACACCTTCCACCATTCGAAAAAACAGAGTGGAGGCAGAGAGGGCTGGGGCGTTGCATTTATAGAGGGCAGGGGTCTTTAGTCCCGGTTGGAGCGACAAGAATCGACTAAAGGTGCGTCTCACGTGGCTGTGGCCAAACCTTTAGTCCCGGTTGGTGGCTCCAACCGGGCGCATGCCTCTACCGGGACCCATGCCCCTGGCGTGCCCGCTCCAACCGGGACGTCGTGCGTTAGTCCGGTTGGTGGCCCGGGCAAGACTAATGCTCCGAGGGGTCGCGAACGGATAGCCCTTTTTCCTCTAGTGAATATCGTATAAAGAAGGATACTATTATCTGGCCACTTGTCCTCTGAGAAAAATATCTTAGATCCGTCCTTACTTAAAAAAGATCGAACAAATATTTCTTTGTCACCATTAAACCAGCCAAAAATACGAGCCACCAGCTCTCCAACATACCCGAATCAATGCTTTCAGGCCAACCTATTTCCATTTAAAAATATTTTGGTATAACCCATCTACAGTAAGTAACTTGGAGAGCTAAAGGCACGAACACCATATCTCCAATTGATAGGTGTGGAATTGAATGAGGCGATTCAAGTGTGCATGCTACGAAACATGCGTGTTTGCACGGTTCATTCACTGCTTTACAATTCGTGCTGTCAAGTTTTATTATGTTTAAAATTATATGTGTAATTTGTACCGAATAAAATAGATTGATCGCATGCATGCACGCTAGATCATATATCTCGTGTGGAATTCTGCATCTAGCATTCTAGCTGGTGACTAAACATACGCGCGCGGTCCCGCATGCACAACTGGATTTATCTTTTATCATGCACGTGCCTAATGTTTTTGTACTTATTTAACTACTAGACACGCATGTTGTATCTTGTATGCATGCGCCTGGGAGCAAATATTTGGAAGAAATTAAAAGCATATGCATACACTTTGCTATTGTTTCTTTAGAAGAAATAAAATATGAGTACATTTTTCATCGTAGTAACAATAGAATAAATTGATGAAAGAATCATCATGCTATCTGCAATTAGTACCCTCACGAAATGAACAGCATATACAACTCACTATTTAATTCTCACACTACGTCATCTTTGTGTGTCTACGTAACCGGAATTAGTCACAGGAAGATCAGACAGATCGGCCGAGCCCAGCCATCCATCCATAGCTAGTGGCCGGGCCCCTTCCGGCTTGGCCCTGCCGGCAGCCTCGCCAAGAGAGTATTCACCGTCCCCATCGCCTTCTCCACCGTCACCGCCGCCCCAGGCGCGTACACGGCCAGGTACGCGCCACTTTTGACCTCCCCGCCGCTGCTCCGCTGCGTCAGCATCGGCCGTGCCGCACCGGCAAGGCCCACTCCGGCGACCAGAATGATGACCATGATCATGGCGAGAGCCGCGCGCTTCGAAATCCCCGACGATGCCATACCCACGAAGGTAAGCGCAGAACTGCCAAGAAACTAAGAACTGGAGGTGGTGTTGGTGGTAGTGGCCGGGTCTGAACTCCGAAGAGACCTCGAAGGTGACCGGTGTTGGTGTCGCTGGTTTCTTCTCGGTTGTTAGGTTGATTGGTTGGATGTTTTGTGTGGGTGTGTGCAAGTGTATTTATAGATGTGTGGACTGGAGGTAGTGTGGTGATGGCCAGCTGATACGTCGGTGAGGCTGACGCGCTTGCTGAGCTCGCATGGAAAGCGTGAGGTTCGAGCGCGTGGAGGTGAGCTCGTGGAAAAAGACGTGTAGATGGACTGACCAATTGGCCATGAGAAAAAGATGAGCTGCTGCGACTTAAGTTCTTTGCCTCCTTGGCCGGCAAGTCAAGAAGACCTGGCAGATACCGCTATAAGTGTCTTTTTAACTCGAGTCAAGATTGACTTGAAAAGAAAAGGTACAAGTGTCTTTTTTTTTGCGGGGAAAAAAGTATAAGGTTCTGATATAGCTCGATTAGAAAACAAGTTATTAATCTTGAGCGCACAGTACTGAATGATCACAAGCAAATATGAATGGTTACTCTATATATAGCTCGATTAGAATGAGATGTATTACTTCTACCATGGATAGGATTTAACTATGCAAATGTGGTGTGGATGGATTTTGATGTTTCTTCTATATGCAAACAATATTGAAATTTTTTAAATTTTTTTCTTGGTTTAAAACTAGCTCGAGGTCAACTAGCAGAGATCGTTAATTCCAAGCTAAGTACGAACCAAACTATACAGCTCGATTTAGTCCGAGCTTGCTCGGATTTTCGTATGAGCCGAGCTCAGCCTAGCCTAACTCGCTCGAGCTTGGGTCGTTTGCAGCCCTACTCGCACTTTGATGCATGTGGAAATTCATTTTTCAAGCAATAACTTCATGTTGCCAATTAGGAGCTCGGGGTTGCAAACTTAGCTTTTTAATTCAAAATTTGAAGGTCCAAATTGAGGGTTTTTTTCTTTAAATTAGTGGCGCATTTGATCTATTCCACTCCGGTCTGTTGTTTTGCAAAGAATATATAGGAAAATGGGTACGTTCGTGTGAACGTGATCACCGGCCTTGCCATCCTTTTGCCTCGGTGTGGTGGAGTTGGCTTTTGCAAAACTGAGATTCTTTTCGTGAGATCGCCTACCTACCTGGGTCATCGTCCTGACCGTAAAGTGGGCACACGAATCTGATCGGGGGACCGAGTCGCTGTTGCCAATGCCAGGAGAACCTGAACTATACCGACCGCAAGTTCCAGGAGCCTGAATGCCTACCGAATATTAGGGTGTCAAGCGGGACGGGTTGCGGCACTGATTTTTCACTAATTTTTCTTTAATTTTACTAGCATCTGAAATCCCTTTTTTCCTATATTTTGCTTTTGCGGGTCATTATGCGGGTGTCGCTTGACACTCTACGGAATATCATTCATGCTAGGATTTCGTTGAAAAAATCTCACTTTTCACGTACGTGTTCCCATCGACACCGCAACGCGCTTGCTAGCAAGATATGAGCTTAGGGTGTTTTAAGTGGGATCGCTCCCACCAAAGTCTCACCTATAGTTCATTTTGAGATTTCTGATGTAAAATTTTGACAAAAAATTGCACTACAAAATTCAAAATAAACTATAGGTGGGATTTTGGTAGGATCCCACTTGACACCTTATATGAGCTCAATACATAGCCGTAAACAAATGACTGGTCTAAGAGAGAAACTGAAGTAGCATTCAGGAACATCGAATGTTGGAAGGGCGCATCTCTATCATCAGAAGTCTCTCCTTGATGCTCGATCAATACAATTGGTCAATTGCCATTCGTAAAAGAAGAAACGGGGTTGGCTCATGGCAAGCACGAGCAAACAGAAACACATAGTGACGTGAAGACCGTCACGCTAGCAAGTAATCTACATGTTGGCAGTGAGAGTTTTTTTTTTTTTGATTCATAGACTATTTAGATACCCTGATGTCGGTTGATATACGTGCATAGGCGCGGCATTCTGCAATGATTCCTTGACATATCTGCTCTGAAGGGATGAATTTGTGTTGCGAATGTGTTTTGTCATTGTTGTCGGCCTATATCCAGTATGTTGTATGCATTTGGTTTTCATGTTGCATGTGCCCCGGCACACCTTCTATCATCTTTTAGGGCGCACAATGGGGATTTGTTGCATATCATGTTTTGGCTGGTTCAACAATTTGGGTGTTTTTTTTTCTTTTGACGGGGTCGCCAGGAGGATGCTGCAACAAGGTTGCAAGCAGATGTTTAGTGTTGCAACAATTTGTGGGCCCAGGTTCGTGTTTTATAAATATGTACACGGGCAGGGAAGTAGCAATCAGATGAAACTATTATATGGAATGACACCCATCGGGCCCCAAACAAAGTCTATTCATTGTGCACTTGTTTATCTTTTAGAAAATGTAAAAGAAGTGAACATCACTTGTAACAAGATAGTGCGGTATAGGTCGATCGAGTTAAACATGGGCTAGAGCATATACAATTTTCATAGTACCATCGTGTGATGTTCAATTAGCATCGATCACATGAAAAACCTATATGAGGTACTGAATTCACTAACTAATTCATATACTTTTTGTTATATGTTGATCTAAATTTTATAAAGTATAGGCCAACTTCGCCCCCCCCCCCCCCCGGTACGGTACGGATCGTCGAAGACCTATGTTTTCACTGATATATAAACCCCTTGTAAGCCGCCGGTTGAGATATATGTTGCATCTGTGAAATCCCCGACGTTTGTAAACACTTCCTGATATAATGAAGTTTCGCTGGCTGGCGCCCGTGGTTTTTTCCTCTCTTTGTTGGAGAGGTTTTTTCACGTTAAATCTATGTCCTCTTACTGTGTTTTTTGCTTTCATTTTTCGTTATCTTTTTGTTGCAATTGTAACACTTTTCATGTCGAGCATATCATAATATCAACTGACCCAAGCTCGGCTGAATTATTCACACGAGCATATCATAATATCAACTGACCCAAGCCGTACTACATCTCGTAGCTAGTGGCCGGGGCCCTTGCGGCTGGATCCTGAAGGCAGCTTTGCCAGGAGCATCTCTACCGTCTCCCTTGTCTTCTCCACCACCGCCGGCGCCAAGTATGCCGAGCCGTCAACCTCCCCGCGGCTACTTCCCTCAGCCGGCGCCGGCCGGGATGCGCCTGCAAGGCCCGGGCCGGTGACGAGAAGGAACACGAGGAAGGCGAGCGTCTTGTGCCTCCCTGGTGAAGACGACATTTCAAAGAACTTCCGAGAAGAGAAGGTACACTTAGTGTTGGTGTAGCCTGCGCCTGAACTCTGAAGAAACTTGCTAAGATTGCGACGGTTGGTTGGTTGTTATGGTGTGTAGTGCAGTGCGTCCGAGCGCGAGCAGTGTATTTATAGAGGAGGAAGTGGTGAACTGGTGATGGAGTGATTGGGTTGGTGAGGTCGACGTGTTTGCTGAGCTAGGAGAATGGCCGGTGGAATAGAAAGGGAGACTTTATAGCGCGTGAGCTGAGCTCGTGGAAGAAAGACGTGTACTGCAGATGTGTTGACCAAATCGGCAATGGAAAGAACCAAAGAGGCGAGATCTTCCTGGCAGGCAAGTAAAGAAGATGCCGCTAGCCATTTCCAGCTGACCGACCGATCTGGTAGCTGGACGTCGGTTAGTTTGAACTTGCTAGCTAATGGTGAATTTCAAGGTCAGAATCGATCTGCTGCGGTGTGCGGCTATCTTGCGAAGAAGATGAGGATAAAGTGTGTAGTGAGAACGAGATCAGTGACCTCTTAGAGCATCTCTAACAGAACTTGAAAATCCCGCCGAAACTAAACTTTTTCGGTCAATTTTTGGGTTCGGGCAAAAAGTGGTCCGGACGAGAGCCTGAACTCGCGGCCTGGCCCATAAACTCGGTTCGGGGGCCCAAGAAACGAGACACGTGACCCCTATTAAAACAGGCCGTGGAGGGGTGTTCGGTTTCCAAACCCTACTCCCCTCCGACGCTTCCGCCGCTCCGCCCTTCCTCCACCTAGCTACGACGAGCAATCCCACCCAGCTCCAACGAGCTCCGACCTCCCCGTCGACGCCATGGCTAGCCGTGGAAGCTCCGCATGGGGAGGCGGTCGGTTGGGCGGCGGAGACTCGCCGTCGCGTCCCCCATTTTCCGCTCAGAGGCGGAGCGCCGGAAATGGAATAAGTCCGAGGGCGCGCAAGCGCAGCGCCGGAGGTGGACAAACTGGGGGCTCACGCCCCCAGGGAAGCATGCCCGCTACGGAAACAGCGGCGAGAGCTTCTCCTCCGGCGGGTCATGCCGCCCCCTCTCCCTCCAGTCTACGATAGCAGCTCGGAGGACAAGGAGGACACGGCACCACCGCGTCTCTTCTCCCCCGGCGTCTACGTCCATGATGACCAAGAGGAGGAGGCCGTGATCGAGCAGGTCACGGCCGTCTCCAAGGCGGAGGCGCGCGCAAGGTTCCGCCAGGAGGAGTCCGACGCCGTCTGCCAGGTCCGCGAGTATGAGGCGACGTAGAGGGAGGCACGCGTCCGCCGCGTGAAGCTCGACTCGAAGTAGGTTGCGTGTCGCCTTCCTTCGCCTCCCAATCCTCTGTCGTGCGTAGAGGCCCCCCAGGGCCGAATTTTGTTGAAATTAGGTCACGTGGCGGAGGAGTAAGTTAATATTATGTTTTATGTAAAAGTTACGTATGTATGATGCTCAATCGGAGCAACGAACTATCCTCGTTTATATGTGTTCATCGCCAAATTCTTCCGCAAAATTTTAATTTTGTTTTCGGATTTGTATTTACGGTTTTTATTATGCGCGACTGCCAAAATCGTTTTTAGGAGACTGAACTCACCGTTTTCAGTTTCGGTGAGTTTCAGTCTCTATTAGAGATGCTCTTACCACCATGCCACACCCGTTTGGCTAAGTGGCTTTTGCAAAGGAAAATGATAGGACTCCTCCGGGGATGCGATCCCCCGGTTCCTCCTCCCGTGCGGTGACAATGGTGGGCTGGGGCCCACCCACATCCTTTACCAGGAAACGTACGTCCCTCACTGACCCTGTATTTTCTCTCTCCGCCTCCAACCTCTCTCTCAGATCCCATCGCGTTGACTTCCCCGGGTGACTCCTTGTAACTACCTCGGTGAATTACGCTCCTAGTTACAAGTCTGGATGAGCGGAAATGGTTGAAATAATACGGTGGGGCCCAGATGCCACTCACAGGTAGACCTTTCGGCCGTCCCAACCATTTCCAAACATCGGGACAAGAACGGGCGGCGTAATCGGCAGGCGAAGGGATCAACTACATACACAAGTGAGTATGTATGCAAGCCACCATACAATAGTACATCAGAGCCATACCATCTAAAAAGAAAGGAAATATAGCAACGGCATACGGCAAGATTCAAATGTCCTAGATAGATATAATAGTTTAGGATATCTCCTCATACATCAAACATCAGAGTATCAGGCGGAAGCGGCAAACAAGATCCGAGTACGGATAAGAAGCAAATCGACATAAGATGCCCCATAAATAAACACATCCCGCCCACAGATCTCACGGATCCCCGTTTCCGGAAACTCTACACCGAACGATCGTTGCCCACATCGTCCGCCTCCTCCACCTAGTAACAATCTTGTGAGTGTACCTGTTCATCTGAATCAAATAATTTATCGTGTGAGACCCTAGGGGTACTCAGCAAGTCTTTATGCCTCTAAAGGGGACACAACCTGGGGTGACGCAATTGCAGCAAAAGATAAACCCTAACAGTTCTATAGATACTCGCTAACCATCCGCCTAACCAAAGATAGACGGATGTCCGTAAATTAATGACAACAGTTATAACAGTAATATCAACAGATCCATCCTCCTCCCCGCTTACCAACGAGGAAGCGGACGAACAACCCCCCATCTGTTGGCAGTTTTATTATCCATTCCATGAGTGTTGCACTATTTACTAGTCAAATACTTAGTCAAATTAAAGCGGTACTTTAGTTATGCTTGTCTATGATCAAGAAACTGTGCTCCAAGTCGTCCATAACCGCGGACACGGCTTTCAGAAAGTTTTACCCTGCAGGGGTGCACAAATAGCAACACACTCGATCAACCTCGGAAAAACCAAATCAAAACCCAACGAGGCCTTCACGACAAAGCAATCACAGGATTCAAAAATATTTCAGGGGGCCACCCCATTAAGCTACCCGCAACGAAGTTAGCTGACTTCGAGACGGACTCAAGGTTTGCGTCAGTGGCTGTAAACGACTGGGAACCCGAAAATGTGACTAGGCTTGTCGATACCGCGAAAACACTCCGCTTACCTAAACAGTCTGCAGTGCTCCTCACAATCGTAAACTAAGCAAAAAGCATGGCATAAGTACAGGATAGTAAATAAAACCTCAAACTAGTTTGTGGCCCCAAGAAATAAGAATGAATCAAGCTCGCTCCGGGGTCCTATAAGCCTCCGGATGTGGATAGCGCGAATATTCAAGGAACAGGAATCAAGTACTGGGTCCCACGGACACAAGTGAGCAGGAAAAACCAAATAGCGATATTGCTCACCGTGCCACTTTCATTAGTTATCCCATTACTACTCAGGTTAAGTTGTTTAGGTACCTCGTTATCCATTAGACACTCACATACCCTACACATGCTGTTCTACGACTCGCATGGCTCAGACAACTCCTGTAGTAATGGCTCATGGGATGGAGGAACAAGCTTCGGTGGGGTTTAAAAGTAAGGCTATGCAATACTTGGGATTCAATTTAATGCAATCGCGACTCAATGATGCAAGAATAAGATAGAGGCAATAGGTACTATATGTATGCAAGCATGTGGTAGTGCTTGCCTGGCAGCTCAGTTGAAGCGAGAGAAGGATTAGTGCTCCTGGTTCTCTTGATATATCCCATGCTCAGCGTCTATTCGAAGAAGAACCCAACAAACAAGGGCCAACATAAATAAAGTGCACAAGCATATGAATTAAAATGCGACAAGCAAACAATCATGCCATGATGAATGATGCACAATTTGCGTGGCAATAAAGTTGCATGGCATGGGTGAGATGTGGAATACAAGAATAAATCATTTTTATTGAGTTTTGGCCACATTTTATCCTCATATTAGTTGTTGTTTACATTATATTTATATGATGCATGCTGCAATTCAAAACATGGAATGCGTAAACAGAAAGGTCTCGTCGAGCTGGTCATTTTAGACATATCATTTGTTAAATTTGGATTTATTAGTCAAAAGTTATTAATTAATTAAGAAAAGGGCATTTTATTGTAATTTAATTCAACTTGAAATTTTAAGGGCTCAAAATATATTTTGGATGGCATAATTGAAATCCTCACATTTTTCTGATTTGAAAACATATATTATTTGTATTATTTGGATTTGTAATTTAAAAGTTATTATAAATCTGATTTGAATTTTGAATTGATTTAGATTTGAAAAGATTTGAATTAAAAACAGAAAACAGAAAAGCTTTTTGTACCCAGGCAGATCTAGCCACTGTCAGTGACAGGTGGGCCTGGCGCTGACTGGGCGACACAGCGCGCAGCAAAGCTTTTTACACCGCAGCTAACCTAGTCCCTGAGATTGACAGGTGGGGCCACGGCACACGCGGACCCGCACGACAGGGGGCGGATGCGAGGCTGCCACGCGGCACAGCGGGGGGTTGCGGGTTGAGGCGGTGGAACCTGGGGTACCTTTTTGCAAAACGACTGGGAGGCTGACAGGTGGGCCTAGAGGGAGCGCGGGTTGAGGAATAAAAAGGTGGGGGGGTTTCTGTAAAGCGGCACCGCGGAACTGTGGATCTTCTCCACCGTCTGGCGCGCGGTCTTGCGCGCAATGCGAGGCGAATCGAACCAGCGACGTGGGCGCGTCTTGTGAAGCGATACCAGTGCGGTAGGCTAACGGATGGTGACAGAGGGGCGGCGGTTGGCTAGATGAGGTTCTACGCGACGCAGGAGCGAGCCAACGCAGTGGCCGACGGCGCGCGCAGAGCGCTCGACGAAAGGTCCGGCGAGCACAGGAAGCGACGGCGAGAACGGAGGTGTCAGGTCGAGAGAGGAGCTCACCGCGAGGCTGCCGGCGGTGTTGGATCGGGCCGGGGAGCAGCAGATCGTCGACGGAGCTGGCGGCCGGCGGGAGCTAGGGTTTCGTCGGAGCGGCGTCGGTCTGGCGAGCCTGGGGCTTCTCCTCCTCGCCGGCGTGTACGAGGTGAAGCAGGGGAGCCGCGTGATCCTCCTCGACAACCTTGATCGCCACGTCACCGGCTGGTAAGGGTAGGGGGAGGTGGAGACCGACGGTGGCCGGCGTTGGGGGGTAGACGGTGCTGGGGAGGAAGGAGAGAATAGGGCGATGCCCTGGGCGGATCTGGGAGAGGCAGAGGAGGCCGGGGGTGTAGATAAGGACGGGAGAGAGGGGTAGATGGCGTGGGGTGGTGGTGAAGGAAAAAGGTGGCTCGGGTGCCACCTTTTCCTCTCCTCTTCACGTGCTCGAGCTGGGGCTCGGCATGGGCAGGTAGGCAGCTGGCAGGTGGGGCTAGGACGAGGCCAGAGAGGGTAGGATCGGGTGGGGCTGCTGGCAGGGAGAGAGGAGAAAGGAGGAGAGGGGAGGTAGGCTCGGGTGAGCTAGGGTTGGAGGGAGAGGCTCGGGCTAGGGGGGCCTCATGGCAGGGAGAGAAGAGAGGGAGAGAGAGAGGGGAGGATCGGGCTAGGGTTTTGCTAGGGATGGGGTAGGGTAGCTCGGGTTGGTGAGAGGAGAGTGAGGTGAGAGGGGGAGATGGTGTAACTAGGGTTAGGTTAGAGGAAGACTAGGTTTAATGTTAACTAGGTTAGAGAAGGGAGGGGGATTAGAGAGAGAGGTGAGGTTGGTGTTTTAGACAAGACCAAGCAAGATCAAGCAAAGATCAAACAAGTTCTAGTCAAAGGAGTGGAGAGATAAAAAAGGTGGTGAGGGTGTTTAGGGTTAGAGCATGGCCAAGGCAAGACCAACCAAGGGGTTTAGGGTTTTTTCATGCATCAAGCTAGATCAAGCAAAAGAAGAAGGATAGAGAGAGGTGAGGGAATGATCCACTCAAAGGATTTCAAATAAAATCCAAATGACTTGTTCTTGCATGGCCCATGCATGAATAGTAGATGCCACATTTGATTTTGTGAGAACAAAATTAAATCCCATGGCATTTATTTCCATGCATTCCCAAATATGGAATAAGGTCAAGCAAAAGAAATTATATTTAGATCCATCCCAACCCACATGGCCTAGAGTAAATGCCAAAATAAAATAAAAGCCCATGGGGAATTAGGGTGGTAGAATTATAAGGTGGTGACAAAGAAAGGTGGTGGAGTTCAATAAAAGATATGCCCCCAACTCAACTTGGGCATTAAACCATATATCAAAAACCAAATACAATATCAAGAGGCAAATACAATTTACAATGCATATGAGAGAAGAACCAAATCAAAAAGGGTTTTATATGATGCTCAAATGCAAGGTGGCATGATGACATGAGCATGATATAATGATGATGCAACAATTATATATGTGAAGTAGCCATTATATTACTAGACCAAGTAGCATTACAATTTGTTAGACAAATGGGATGCTACAACTCTCCCCCACTAAACAGGAATCTCGCCCCGAGATTCTAGGAAGAAGAAGAAGACTCAAAGAGGGTAGGATAGTTGGCACGGATCTCCTCTTCACGCTCCCAAGTGGCTTCATCAACGGAATGGTGCGACCACTACACCTTGCAGAACTTGATGGACTTGTTGCGAGTCCTTCTTTCTGCGGTCTCAAGGATTTTTGTGGGGTGTTCTTGAGAAGACAGATCTTCTTGGAGATTGATTAGCTCATGATCCACGGTCCTGTCGGGATCCTTGAAGCACTTCTTGAGTTGAGAGATGTGGAAAACATCATGGACCTTGAGTTTTTCCGGGAGCTCAAGAGCATAAGCAACTTCTCCTCTTCTTCCACGAATTTTGAAAGGACCGATGTATCTAGGAGCCAGCTTCCCTTTGATACCAAAACGGTGCGTGCCTTTCATGGGAGTGACACGAAGGTAAACGAGATCACCAGGGACATACACCATGTCCGTGTGCTTTCTGTCATAATTGCTCTTCTGGCGACTTTGAGCAATCTTCAGATTTTCAAGAATGATATGCACCTTCTCCTCCGCTTGAGTTACAATGTCAGGGCCAAACCAAATTCTTTCTCCTGCACCCGACCAACCAATCGGAGTTCTGCATTTGCGGCCATAGAGAGCCTCAAATGGTGCCATCTTCAGACTTTTCTGGAAGCTGTTGTTGTAAGAGAATTCAGCATAAGGGAGACATTCTTCCCACTTCATGCCAAAAGAGATAAAGCAATCACGAAGCATATCCTCCAGAATCTGATTGATCCTTTCAACTTGTCCTTGCGACTGAGGGTGGTAAGCTGTGCTGAAGTTCAACTTTGTTCCCAAAGCATTTTGGAAACTTTCCCAGAACTTGGAAGTTAAGTTGCTTCCACGGTCTGAACTGAGCTCAAGCGGAACCCCATACAGAGAGACAATTCTGTTGATATAGAGCTCAGCCAACTGAATTCCAGAAATTGTTTCCTTGACGGGGAAGAAGTGAGCCACTTTAGAAAGCCTGTCAATGACAACAAAGATTGCATTGTTGCCCTTCTGCGACCTTGGAAAACCAGTTATGAAGTCCATCTCTACTTTCTCCCATTTCCATTCCGGGGGTTTCAATGGCTGTAGAAGACCGAAAGGTTTCTGATGGACAACTTTCACTCTGCGGCAGACATCACACTCCGAGACATACTTGGCACAATATCGTTTCAATCCCGGCCACCAATATTGTGTTTTCAAGTCCATGTACATCTTTGTGCTGCCAGGGTGGATAGAAAGAACAGAATCATGCGCCTCCTTGAGAACTTTCTCTCTCAAACCCGGGTAGTTCGAAACAAACATCCGGTGTTCGAAGAAAAGCATGCCTTGATCATCGACGTGGAAGGACTCATACTTTGGAAGCTGAAGTTTGGAGATGATCTTTTTGGTGTGCGGATCACCAAGATGACGAGAGCGAACCTTTTCTTCCAAGAGAGGGGTTGATAGAAGGTTCAGGAGATACCCTTGTTCCACAATTTCAAGGTTGAGCTGACGGAATTCCTCGCACAAGAGAGGCTGTTGTTCTTCCATCATGAGGTTGTTGACATAAGCTTTGCGGCTGAGGGCATCGGCCATGACATTAGCTTTGCCCAGAGTGTAGTTGATGGTCAAATCAAAATCATTGATTGCTTCAATCCATCTCCTCTGCCGAAGGTTGAGATCAGGCTGAGTGAAGATATACTTCAGACTCTTGTGATCAGAAAAGATTTCTAGCGGTTGCCAGCAAGTAATGCCTCCATAGTTTCAAAGCAAAGACAAGCTGCTGAGCTCGAGGTCATGTGTAGGATAGTTGATCTCATGCGTCTTCAACTGTCGAGAGGCATAAGCAACAACTTGTTTTTCTTGCATAAGGACCGCACCCAATCCTTGCAAAGAGGCGTCACAGAATATCTGGAAAGGCTTAGATGTATCCGGAGGAACCAAGACTGGTGTGGAAGTGAGCTTATGTTTGAGTGTCTCAAAGCTTGTTTGACATGCAGGAGTCCAAAGGTATTTCTTGCCTTTCTTGAGGAGATCGGTAAGAGGCTTCGCTATCTTCGAAAAGTTCTGAATGAAGCGACGGTAATAACTAGCCAAACCAAGGAAACTCCGCACTTCTTTGACATTTACAGGAGGAAGCCATTCAAGAATTGTCTTTACAGTTTCCGGGTTGACTGCAATGCCCTTGGCAGAGATGAAGTGACCAAGATAGGTTACTTGAGGCAGCCAAAACTCACACTTGGAGAACTTTGCATACAAGCGGTTCTCACGAAGCTTGTTTAGGACACACCGAAGGTGTTCTTCATGTTCTTCCTTTGATTTAGAATAGACTAGGATGTCATCCAGATAGACCACAACGAACTTATCAAGATACTCCATGAAAACCGAGTTCATAAGCCTCGAGAAGGTAGCAGGTGCGTTGGTGAGACCGAAAGACATGACCGTGTACTCATACAGGCCATAGCGGGTGGTGAAAGATGTTTTAGGAACATCTTCCTTGCGAATCTTGATTTGGTGATAACCACTTCTCAAGTCCAGATTAGAGAATACCACAGCTCCAACTAGCTGATCGAACAGATCATTAATCCGCGGAAGGGGATATTTATTCTTGATGGTTTTAGCATTGACAGCCCGATAGTCAACACAAAGTCTATCAGTCCTGTCACGCTTCTTCACAAAGATTGTTGGGCTACCCCAAGAAGAGGTACTGTGTTGAATGAAACCCAACTTCTCTTGTTCATCAAGTTGACGTTTGAGTTCAGCCAACTCAGCAGGACCCATTTTATAAGGCCGCTTGGAGATAGGAGCCGTTCCAGGTTCAAGCTCAATTACAAACTCAACCTCACGATCCGGAGGCATACCCGACAACTCTTCAGGAAAGACATCAGGGAACTCACAGACCACCGGAACACTCTGAATAGCTTCCATAGCATCATCATTCAGAGCCGCCAAAGAGAAAAGCTGGATAGCAGGAGTCAGACTTGGAGAATAGACTATATGGCCTTCAGGAATCTTCAGAGAAACCGAGCGTTCAGCACAATCAATCACAACTGCATTTGCTGTCAACCAATCCATGCCCAAGATGACATCAATGTCAGAATTGCCCAGAACAATTAAGGACGCCGAGAACGAAGAGCCACCAATCTAAATTTGATTGACATGGCTGATTTTAGAAGCTGCCATCTTTGCTCCAGGAGAAAGGACCATTAACCGCTTAAGGAGAGGATCCAACGCTAACTCATTTTCATTTGCAAACTTGTGAGAAACGAAAGAATGCGATGCACCAGAATCAAACAAAACTCATGCAGGGACTGAGTTAACGGATAGCATACCCATCACAACTCCAGGTGCATGCTCATCTTGAGCGGTGTTGACACAGTTGGCACGAGCAACAGTAGACCCGGGCTTGGTGTTGATGTTGAGACCCGAGGTGGTGGTGCACGAACCAAAGGAGAGCTTGCCGCAGATCTTGGAGGTGGTGGAGGAAGAGCTTTGTTTTTCATCGAACAGTTCCAGCTTAGATGTCCAGTGTCTCCACACGTGTAACAAAGACCAGGTGGACGTGGAGCAACGTAGCCAGGGACTCCGCCAGGCGCTCCAGGGTAGTGATGGTTGTAGCCCCTGGGAGCAGCAGTGAGGAAGTTTGGTGGCCTTGCCACGTAGCTTGCAGGTCTTGGTGGAGCCGGAAGCGACGGTGGGGTGTTAGGAACCCAGACACGACGCTTAGAGGGAGCTGACATAGCTGAAGAGCTTGCTGCATCACGGTTGTGTTTCTTTGACTCCTCAAACACTTGCTTACTTGCTTCTTCCTACAGAGCGGTATGCTGAAGTTCCAGAAAAGACGCCGGCCTTGCATGTGTGATTGCATATTTAATCGATGCATTGAGCCCTTGCCGGAACCTCTTTTGCTTCTTCTTGTCATCCGAGATCTCATCGCCACCATAACGAGAAAGGTTCATGAAGTTCCTGATGTAGGTATTGACATTGTAATTTCCCTGCTTGAGGTTGAGAAACACTTCCTTCATCCTTTCCATGACAATTTCTGACAGTTACTGCTCTTTGAACGCTCCAGTGAACTGTTCCCAAGTAGGCTGAAAACCAATGCAGTTTGCCTTCAGGTAATTCTCCCACCAGAGAGCTGCATCTCCCTTCAGAAGGTGAGTAGCACACTTTACCCATTCTTGCTCAGGAACATCAGCAGTCTCCAGTAGCCTTGACATCTCACGCAACCAATCATCAGCATCAAGTGGTTGATCAGAAACATCAAATTGGCGTGGGTTGAACTTCAGGAAGCTTTTGATGTCTCCTCGCTTGGGAGGTGGAGGTAGCAGAGCAAACTCATTCCTCCGAACACTCTCTTCAAAACGCTGCTGGTTCTGCTGCATTGCTGCCAAGGCATTGGCGATGTTTGACAACGCGGACCCCAGTTCAGGTGGTATGTCCTCATCAGAACGGCGTGGTGGTGCCATCCTATGATTGATATAAAACACAAGTCAGTACTATAATGGAGAATAATAATAATCCAAAATAGTACCAAGATGGAATTAACCAAGATTAAAGGATACAATTTACTAAGATGATATTAAAATATCAACAAAGTTCAAAGCACCTAGAAGATATTAAGCATATCGCACACGACTGAAAAGGAGTGTGGTACACAAATATATCAAAGAAAATTTTTCCGCAAATTTCGGCATTAAAATACCAGTAGATGCGCAAAAACGCTTAACGAATCAAGATTAGTGACTCTACCAATTCAATATACAAAAGCGAATGATAAGAGTAGTGGTATGGTCGCGACTCCATCCCGCACCCAAATCATTACTCCGCACATGAGTAAGTAGAACACATATCCTAACCCCTCCTTCTCATGATGAACCTAAAGATTAGTAACTACGGAAACGAACACCCCAAACAAGATAACGTCGGATAACAAAGAGTAAGACAGATCGCGGCGGTATACAACGAATCAGATAGATCGCGTCGGTTTGCAAAAGCCTGTCGGTATGGAATGTACCAACAGTTGATAACCAAAAGGCCGATTGTGATAACAACTTGGATGCAACAGATAGACAAGGAATTACACACACACACACACACACAACCTATGGTACTACGAAAACCCAGAACACGTGAATCCTAGTTTGAACTTTTAAGGAGAGGATTGAAAACGTTACACTTCCTTAACAGAAAAGGGTGGGTGGGTGGGTAAGAAGAAAAGTGGAAGCAGTCCTACTCTCGCGTTTTGTTTTTCCCTAGTATACATAACAACCAAAAATATTTGCTAGACTGACAACGACCATTTGGCTGAGACCCTGAAGGGCGGGATGGCTCTGATACCAATTGTAACTACCTCGGTGAATTACGCTCCTAGTTACAAGCCTGGATGAGCGGAAATGGTTGAAATAGTACGGTGGGGCCCAGATGCCACTCACAGGTAGATCTTTCGGCCGTCCCAACCATTTCCAAACATCGGGACAAGAACGGGCGGCGTAATCGGCAGGCGAAGGGATCAACTACATAAATAAGTGAGTATGTATGCAAGCCACCATACAATAGTACATCAGAGCCATTCCATCTAAAAAAAAGGAAATATAGCAACGCCATACGGCAAGATTCAAATGTCCTAGATAGATATAATAGTTTAGGATATCTCCTCATACATCAAACATCAGAGTATCAGGCGGAAGCGGCAAACAAGATCCGAGTACGGATAAGAAGCAAATCGACATAATATGCCCCATAAATAAACACATCCCGCCCACAGATCTCACAGATCCCCGTTCCCGGAATCTCTACACCGAACGATCGTTTCCCACATCGTCCGCCTCCTCCACCCAGTATCCATCTTGTGAGTGTACTTGTTCATCTGAATCAAATAATTTATCGTGTGAGACCCTAGGGGTACTCAGCAAGTCTTTATGCCTCTAAAGGGGACACAACCTAGGCTGACGCAATTGCAGCAAAAGATAAACCCTAACAGTTCTATAGATACTCGCTAACCATCCGCCTAACCAAAGATAAACGGATGTCCGTAAATTAATGACAACAGTTATAACAGTAATACCAACAGATCCATCCTCCTCCCCGCTTACCAACGAGGAAGCGGACGAACAACCCCCATCCGTTGGCAGTTTTATTATCCATTCCATGAGTGTTGCACTATTTACTAGTCAAATACTTAGTCAAATTAAAGCGGTACTTTAGTTATGCTTGTCTATGATCGAGAAACTGTGCTCCAAGTCGTCCATAACCGCGGACACGACTTTCAGAAAGTTTTACCCTGCAGGGGTGCACAAATAGCAACACACACTCGATCAACCTCGGAAAAACCAAATCAAAACCCAACGAGGCCTTCACGACAAAGCAATCACAGGATTCAAATATTTCAGGGCCACCCCATTAAGCTACCCGCAACGGTTAGTGACTTGAGACGGACTCAAGGTTTGTCGATGGTAAACGATGGGAACCCGAAAATGTGACTAGGCTTGTCGATACATGAAAAACACTTACCTAAACAGTACAGGTGCTCCTCGCACAATCGTAAACTAAGCAGTAAAGCATGGCATAAGTACAGGATAGTAAATAAAACCTCAAACTAGTTTGTGGCCCCAAGAAATAAGAATGAATCAAGATCTGGCTCAGGGGGGTCCCATAAGCCTCCCGGATGTGGATAGCGCGAATATTTAAGGAACAGGAATCAAGTACTCGGGGTCCTACGGGACACAAGTGAGCAGGAAAAACCAAATAGCAGATATTGCTCACCGGTGCCACTTTCATTAGTTATCCCATTACTACTCAGGTTAAGTTGTTTAGGTACCTCGTTATCCATTAGACACTCACATACCCTACACATGCTGTTCTACGACTCGCATGGCTCAGACAACTCCTGTAGTAATGGCTCATGGAATGGAGGAACAAGCTTCGGTGGGGTTTAAAAGTAAGGCTATGCAATACTTGAGATTCAATTTAATGCAATCGCGACTCAATGATGCAAGAATAAGATAGAGGCAATAGGTACTATATGTATGCAAGCATGTGGTAGTGCTTGCCTGGCAGCTCAGTTGAAGCGAGAGAAGGATCTGGGTAGTGCTCCTGGTTCTCTTGATATATCCCATGCTCAGCGTCTATTCGAAGAAGAACCCAACAAACAAGGGCCAACATAAATAAAGTGCACAAGCATATGAATTAAAATGCGACAAGCAAACAATCATGCCATGATGAATGATGCACAATTTGCGTGGCAATAAAGTAGCATGGCATGGGTGAGATGTGGAATACAAGAATAAATCATTTTTATTGAGTTTTGGCCACATTTTATCCTCATATTAGTTGCTGTGTACATTATATTTATATGATGCATGCTGAAATTCAAAACATGGAATGCTTAAACAGAAAGGTCTCGTCAAGCTGATCATTTTAGACATATCATTTGTTAAATTTGGAGTTATTAGTCAAAAGTTATTAATTAATTAAGAAAAGGGCATTTTATTGTAATTTAATTCAACTTGAAATTTTAAGGGCTCAAAATATATTTTGGATGGCATAATTGAAATCCTCACATTTTTCTGATTTGAAAACATATATTATTTGTATTATTTGGATTTGTAATTTAAAAGTTATTATAAATCTGATTTGAATTTTGAATTGATTTAGATTTGAAAAGATTTGAATTAAAAACAGAAAACAGAAAAGCTTTTTGTACCCAGGCAGATCTAGCCACTGTCGGTGTGGCTGACTGGGCGGCCACAAGCAAGAAAGCTTTTTACACCGCAGCTAACCTAGTCCCTGAGATTGACAGGTGGGGCCATGGCACACGCGGACCCGCACGAAAGTGGGTGGATGCGAGGCTGCCACGCGGCACAGCGGGGGGTTGCGGGTTGAGGCGGTGGAACCTGGTGTACCTTTTTGCAAAACGACTGGGAGGCTGACAGGCGGGCCTAGAGGGAGCGCGGGTTGAGGAATAAAAAGGTGGGGGGGTTCTCTGTAAAGCGGCGCCACGGAACTGTGGATCTTCTCCACCGTGTGGCAAGCGCGATGCGCGGCGCAGCGAGGCGGGGAATCGAACCCGCGACGTGGGGCGCGTGCGCAGAGGGGCAGTACCAGTGCGGTAGGCTAACGGATGGTGACAGAGGGGCGGTGGTTGGCTAGATGAGGTTCTACGCGACGCGGGAGCGAGCCAACGCAGTGGCCGACGGCGCGCGCAGAGCGCTCGACGAAAGGTCCGGCGAGCACAGGAAGCGACGGCGAGAACGGAGGTGTCAGGTCGAGAGAGGAGCTCACCGCGAGGCTGCCGGCGGTGTTGGATCGGGCCGAGGCAGATCGTCGACGAGTCAGCGGCCGACGGGAGCTAGGGTTTCGTCGGGCGGCGTCGATGGCGAGCACTGGGCTTCTCGCCCGGCGTGTCTGAGGTGAAGGGGAGCGCGTGATCCTCCTCGACAACCTTGATCGCCACGCCACCTACTGGTAAGGGTAGGGGAGGTGGAGACCAAGCGGTGGCGGCGTTGGGGTGGGACAGTCTTTGGGAGGAAGGAGAGAATAGGGCGATGCCAGGCGGATCTGGGAGAGGCAGAGGAGGCCGGGGGTGTAGATAAGGACGGGAGAGAGGGGTAGATGGCGTGGGGTGGTGGTGAAGGAAAAAGGTGGCTCGGGTGCCACCTTTTCCTCTCCTCTTCATGTGCTCGAGCTGGGGCTCGGCATGGGCAGGTAGGCAGCTGGCAGGTGGGGCTAGGACGAGGCCAGAGAGGGTAGGATCGGGTGGGGCTACTGGCAGGGAGAGAGGAGAAAGGAGGAGAGGGGAGGTAGGCTCGGGTGAGCTAGGGTTGGAGGGAGAGGCTCGGGCTAGGGGGCCCTCATGGCAGGGAGAGAAGAGAGGGAGAGAGAGAGGGGAGGCTCGGGCTAGGGTTTTGCTAGGGATGGGGTAGGGTAGCTCGGGTTGGTGAGAGGAGAGTGAGGTGAGAGGGGGAGATGGTGTAACTAGGGTTAGGTTAGAGGAAGACTAGGTTTAATGTTAACTAGGTTAGAGAAGGGAGGGGGATTAGAGAGAGAGGTGAGGTTGGTGTTTTAGACAAGACCAAGCAAGATCAAGCAAAGATCAAACAAGTTCTAGTCAAAGGAGTGGAGAGATAAAAAAGGTGGTGAGGGTGTTTAGGGTTAGAGCATGGCCAAGGCAAGACCAACCAAGGGGTTTAGGGTTTTTGCATGCATCAAGCTAGATCAAGCAAAAGAAGAAGGAGAGAGAGAGGTGAGGGAATGATCCACTCAAAGGATTTCAAATAAAATCCAAATGACTTGTTCTTGCATGGCCCATGCATGAATAGTAGATGCCACATTTGATTTTGTGAGAACAAAGTTAAATCCCATGGCATTTATTTCCATGCATTCCCAAATATGGAATAAGGTCAAGCAAAAGAAATTATATTTAGATCCATCCCAACCCACATGGGCTAGAGTAAATGCCAAAATAAAATAAAAGCCCATGGGGGATTAGGGTGGTAGAATTATAAGGTGGTGACAAAGAAAGGTGGTGGAGTTGAATAAAAGATATGCCCCAACTCAACTTGGGCATTAAACCATATATCAAAAACCAAATACAATATCAAGAGGCAAATACAATTTACAATGCATATGAGAGAAGAACCAAATCAAAAAGGGTTTTATATGATGCTCAAATGCAAGGTGGCATGATGACATGAGCATGATATAATGATGATGTAACAATTATATATGTGAAGTAGTCATTATATTACTAGACCAAGTAGCATTACAATTTGTTAGACAAATGGGATGCTACACTCCTCCGCTGAGCTTTTTCGCGAAGCCCTCCTCCACCGAGCTCCTCCGCGACGCCCTCCTCCGCCGCGCTCACATGGTGCTCTTGGGCAGGGCGTCGCCGCGCGCCTTCCTCCACCCCATCCTGCTCGCCTCCACGCCCACGAGGCCTTGCTACTGCTGCCAAGGGGGAGTGAGGTCAAGGTGCCCTGCCGCCATGGTGGTCGAGCCCTACGCTGGCGTCCTCTCCGGCGGTACGTATTGCAGGTGGCCTTCAATGGTCACTGACAGCGCTACATATGACTAGCAGAGTTGCTACTTAAGGCGATCCGACTTGCTACTGACGGTATCCGGACATGCTACTGGAAGTGGTCATCGTTGCTACAAATGAAGAGTCGTGATGCTACCGGCCAATAGATGCGTTTTGATATTTTTGCTATGGGGTAATGCTACAATAGAAGCAAGTTTTTGCTATTTCTCTTCTATGCTTTTGCTACAATAGCACAAAGTATTTGCTACAACATTTTTGGTTTTGCTACAACCAATCTCTACGGTTTTGCTACGAGATCTCCAGCGAGGAATATCCGACGATGTCCCTTCTGCTACATTAAAAAAAATATTTTGCTACAACCGTTTTGTGGTTTTGCTACAATAGCGCAAAGTTTTTGCTATAAGGTCTCGGGCGAGATCTCCGGCGAAATTCTCCGGTGAGGTCTCCGGCGAGTCTCCAGTGAGGTCGGGTTTGCTACATTAACATAAATTTTTTGCTACACGGTCGCCGGCGAGATCTCCGGCGAGATCCAGTCTAATTTTCTATTTTTTAGACCGGACCGTTTTCTGCTACATGTAGCAAAAGCGAGACTAGTTTTAGCAAAAACAGGACTTTCTGTAGAAAAAGCGGGATTTTGACCCAAAAAAGAGGACACGTGGTTGGCTGAGAACCCGGGGATAAAAAGCACAAATCCCCCGGGGGACGCATAGGGCTGACTTTTGCAAATTGAATTTTTTTATCGCCTCGAGACACATGTCCGGATATAGTGTTGTACATAAAGTGGGTGAATCTTTGCTCGGGAGTGGGGACATGGTTCGACGGTTGTATCATCAGAAACGGATGGAAGAACCTGATGACTCCGTCAAGTACCGAAAGAAGTCCACACTACAGGAGAAGACGGATACGCCGACGGCTAGGCCCTTAATTCCCGTCGGCGTAGGCTGGCGCGACGGCTGCCGTCGGCGTACAACCTGTAGACGTAGCCCCTCTTTTCGTCGGCGTAGAAAAGCCATCGGTATGGGTCCCACCTAGATGACTAACGGCCGTTTCGCTACTTCGACGGTTTTGCCTTAGGCCTAGATTTTTCCAAAAAAAATCAATTTTTTTTATTTTTTTTAAATTGTTTAACTTATTAATCTTAAATGGACATTTTTAATTCTAAGTACACTTAGTCTGAAGTTAAATTGCACAAGTAATCAAACTTCCCAATCGGCCATCCATCCTAACAGTACTCCAACCCAGCACGCTTAATTTTTCCATTTCTTCCACATGAGCTTCCGACAATGAAATTAGAACTTGATGTGAATATTATCATATCAATCCTATTAACCATTGGATTATAATGTTAGACATCTTTATTTTTTACATTTAATATAATTAGTTGAGTAAACAACAATGAATAAGTAATAATAATCTTGAATTCAAATAAAAATAAAATAAAATTTATTTATTTTGCCTTTTTCATTTAAAATTGAATAATTCATATCTACAAATCTGTAAATCATAATTCGACAAATAATATATCCAAATTGATCAGCAAAATGAGAGGAATCCAAATATGACATCCCTATTATTTATTTAATTATATATCATAACTTTTTAATATTATACCAACCAACACTATGTCAGGATTTATGAAACATCCCGTTTTTGGCACTCGGAATATAGAAAATGGCTTTTTGGTGCGACAAAAAGAAACCTTGCATTAGATATCTAAAGAAATAGCATATTATGAACCTAAAAATATTTTTTACAAAAAATCATGAGCATCATATCATGTACCTATAGTTCAAATCTAACTCACTTCCTATCGATTCGGCAGGAATTTATCTTTTTCACGAGGGGTGAACGGAAAGGTTTGAGATACCCCGGTTTGAAAATTGTCCATTCAAAGGGGTCTGGTATTTTTGAAAAATATGGTATTATCATTTTGAAACTTTCATTTGGTGGTTGCTTCACAAAACACCCTGTTTTTTGCACTCAGAAAAAATGGCATTTCGGTACGACGAAAAGGAAAAATTCCTCCTGCAACATTGTTTTCTATCCCATGATCCACATGCGTGCACAATATGGGCACATTATCGCAAACTATACCACGATTCTAGCAATAACATTGGTCATTTGACCTGAAATCCAGAAAACCTCGATTGAGATAGGTCATTTTGTGAAGTTTTTTTTAGACACAATCAATATAACAAGTTTGGTATTTTTCCATACAACTATGTCACATAATATGATACCACGCGAAGGTTTTGCATTGTTTCGATCATTTTTAAAAAAAATATGCCTGTTTCAAACTATCGTTAAACTTTCTAAATTGAGGGGCATGAAGATTTTTAGCTCGGGGTTGAGCCTCACTAAACTTGCATTAGATCTCTGATGAAATAGCATATTATGAACCTAAAAATAGATTTTGCAAAAAATCATGAGCATCATATCATGTACCCGTAGTTCAAATCTAACTCATTTCCTGCCGACACGGCAGGAATTTGTCTTTTTCACGAGGGGTGGACGAAAAGATTTGAGATATCCAGGTTAGAAAATTGTCCATTCAAGATGGTCTAATATTTTTTAAAAATGGGGTAGTATCATTTTGAAACTTTTATTTGGTGGTTGCTTCACAAAACACCCCATTTTTTGCACTCGGAAAATAAAAAATATGTTTTTTTAAGAATTTTATACAAAAATATTTGTATTTTTATATAATTTTTTGTAAAAAAAAATGTAATATTGGAGTTTATATAGATAGATCTTATTTTTTCTGCAAATTTTGATATATTATATGTAGTTTTCTGAATTTAAATGATTTAGTTATGATTTTTCTAAAATTAATATGACAAAAAAGAAAAATAGTTGCCGTCGGTGTAGATTTGACGTCGTCGCTCCGCCGTTAGCCTAATAGGCTATGCGGACGGTTCCATTTACGCCGATGGCTACCGTCGGCCTATTTATCCTATGCCGATAGTAAAACTGGGCCGACGGCCCCAAGCTACGCCGACAGCCCGCGTATAAAAAAACCGTTGGCCTATCTGATTATTTTCGTATACGTGTGAAGGTGCGTGCCAGCACCTTGCATTGCATGAACCCCTAGTACGTCACTCCGACTAGCTAGGGTACGTCACCCCCTAGTACGTGTGAAGGTGATCACCGGCCTTGCCATCCTTTTGCCTCGTGGAGTTGGCTTTTGGAAAATTGAGATTCTTTTCGTGAGATCGCCTACCTGCTGGGTCGTCGTCCGTCCTGGCCGTAAAGTGGGCACACGAATCTGATCCAGGACCGGGTCGCTGTTACCAGGAGAACCTGAACTCAGATACCGACAGCAAGTTCCAGGAGCCTGAACGCCTACGGAATATCATGCATGCTCGGGTTTCGTTGGAAAAAGCTTCACTTTTCACGTACGTGTTCCCATCGACACAGCTGCTAACGCGCTAGCTAGCTACTAGCTAGATATGAGCTCAGTACGTCTGTGTCGTCGGGAGTCTCTCTCCTTGATTCTCAATCAATACAATTGCCATTCACAGAAGAAGATATACGGTGAGTATAAAAAACTTAATGGTTTCTTCTAAAAAGTAGGCATTACTCATCATGTTTCATGTCCTCATGCTCATCAATAAAATGGTTCTGCTGAAAGAAAACATCGTCATATTGTTGAAGTTGGTCTTGCCTTACTTGCCAATGCTTCTATGCCATTGAAATATTGGGATGATGCTTTTCTAACAGCCACATTTCTCATTAATCTCACTCCCTCCAAAGTTATCAACTTTGAAACCCCTACAGAACGACTTCTTCACACCAAACCTGACTATGATTCCCTCTGTGTTTTTGGTTGTGCCTGTTGGTCAAATCTGCGCCCATACAATAAGCATAAACTTACCTTTCGTTCCAAGCGATGTGTATTTCTTGGTTATAGTCCATTACATAAAGGGGTCAAGTGTCTTGATGTGACCACTGCTCGTGTTTACATTTCTCGAGATGTTGTCTTCGATGAGAATGTTTTTCCCTTTGCATCACTACACCAAATGCTGGTCGTCGTCTTCAAGAGAAAATTCTTCTTCTGTCTCCAGAAAATTCATCACCAGTTGATACAAATAGGGGTGTGCACGCTAATGAACATTTTTTGCCGATTGTTCCTGTTATTGCTGCTCCACAGGTTACTACTGATCCTGCCTCCAACAATTCTGCTGAAGCAACTAGCAAAAATTCTGAGAAAAATACAGCCCCAAACACATGCAATATGGAGCAAGAAACCCAAGCTGCTACAGGACAAGAACGTGCTGATTTCCATGTTGATTCTGGGTGTAGTGTCTCGGATCGGGAGCCAGCAGACCTGTCTACATCGCTGGCGTCTCCCGTCCGTACACCCACGCGGGCGGCATCTCCCTCTGCCCCACGTCACGATGCAGAGGTGGACTCGGTCCCATCGCCGCGGTCCCCGCCTCGCACTCCCTCTGCCCCACATCGCGACGCGGACGTGGATCCTGACCCCGACAGTGCCTGTGCCTCCTCCTCGTCTTCGCGTCAGAGTGCTGGCCAGGGTGACAGCGACCGCTCGCCTCAGTCTTCAGCACCCTCTGTCGATCGTCACGCGGTGGACAGCGACCACGCCTCGCCCTCATGGCAGAGTACAGGTGACAGTAACGGCTCATCATTTGCTACTTCCCCTGCAGGATCTTCTGTACCAGATAATTCTACAACTTTGCCTGCTGCTGCACCACGCACCCGCCTACAAAAAGGTATTAAAAATCCAAAAATTCGTACTGATGGTACTGTTCGTTGGGCCTTGTTAACACCCACAGGAGAACCACAAAATCTACGTGAGGCCCTATCTGATGCAAATTGGAGACAAGCTATGCAAGATGAGTATGATGCTCTCATATCTAATAACACGTGGCATCTTGTTCCTCCAAGCTCTAAAAGGAATATCATTGACTGCAAGTGGGTCTATCGTATCAAGAAAAATGCTGATGGTACAATTGACAGGTATAAAGCTCGCCTTGTTGTCAAAGGGTTCAAACAACGGTATGGCATAGATTATGAGGATACTTTCAGTCCTGTTGTTAAAGTTGCCACTATTAGAATTGTTCAATCAATATCTGTCTCACAAGGTTGGAGTCTCCGGCAGCTAGATGTCAAGAATGCGTTCTTACATGGTGTTCTGGAAGAGGAAGTTTACATGAAACAACCCACCTGGTTTTGAGTCTTCCTCTAACTCACATTATGTTTGTAAACTTGATAAAGCTCTTTATGGACTGAAACAGGCACCTCGGGCTTGGTATTCTCGGTTAAGCACCAAGCTTCATACACTTGGATTCATACCGTCCAAGGCAGACACCTCTCTCTTTCTTTTTGATCATGGAGGTATTAAGATATTTCTTCTTATATATGTTGATGATATTATTGTCACTAGTTCCTCTAATGATGCCATCACAACCCTCCTCAAGAATCTCAGTCATGAGTTTGCTCTCAAAGATCTTGGTGATCTTCATTATTTTCTGGGTCTTGAGGTTCACAAACAGCATTATGGTCTACTGTTGAATCAAGAGAAATATGCTACTGATATTCTGAAACGTGTTGGTATGCAAGATTGTTCATCATCTCCCACACCTTTGTCTACCAATGATACTTTGTCATTACATGGTGGTACTCTGCTTGGTCCTGAGGATAGTACTCGTTACAGGAGCGTTAGGTGCTCTTCAATATCTGACTTTAACACGACCAGACATATGTTTCTCTGTTAGCAAGGTATGTCAGTTCCTTCATGCACCCACAACAACTCATTGGACGGCAGTTAAACGGATATTGAGGTATATTCATGGTACACATACAGTTGGACTAACATTTAGTAAGTCCAATTCCACACTTCTTAGTGCCTTCTCAGATGCAGATTGGGCAGGTGATTTTGATGACAGACGTTCTACAGGAGGTTTTGCTATTTTCTTTGGTCCTAATCTCATATCATGGAGTGCTAGGAAACAACCCACCGTGTCACGTTCTAGTACCGAAGCTGAGTATAAAGCACTTGCTAATGCTACTGCCGAATTGATTTGGCTTGAGGCTTTAATTCGAGAGTTGGGTATCTCTCTTCTGGAAAAACCTTGCTTATGGTGTGACAATCTTGGTGCTACTTTTCTCTCTGCTAATCTTGTGTTTCATGCTCGTACAAAGCATATTGAGATTGATTTTCATTTTGTTCGGGAACGAGTTGCTAGTAAACAACTTGAGATCAGATTTATCTCCAACAAGGATCAGATTGCAGATGGTTTCACAAAGACACTATGTTCTAAAAAGTTCGATGAATTCAAGCGTAATCTAAATCTTTCCAAGATTTAGATTAAGGGGGGGGGGTGTTAGAGTTGTATTTATCTTGTTATTATCTTGTTACAATCGGTATGGAGTAGTACTCCACCCGGACTCATATCTAGTTGTGTAAGCCACGTATGGGACAATTCCCTATCTTATTAACACATACCGATGCACCCCAACAGGTACGCATCTTTCTGCCACAACATCGACAACTAACATCCTGCTCACTGACCTCCGAGCGAATGAACTCGCAAATGAAATATCCACAAAAATTAGTTCCTAGCGTCCGTCTCTCGCACTTTACGAGAATAGAATTTAATCAAATAATAATTAAATATGATATAATGGTATTGAAACTAGAATGAAAGAGATTCGCAGACCTAGCTCGTACTACTTACCTCGACCGGATGAAAACTAAGATCATCTTTAAAATCACCTACCGTACTTTTGGTGAAAATTTGGCAAACTCTGCGTGACAAAAAAAATGAATAAATAAGTTATTAGTTACTTGATATCTTAGAAAATGAACAAAAAAGACCGATATAATACGATAATGACTAAAATTACCTCTGGAGCATATCTTTAATGCTTACTTCTTTTCGTTTTTCTCTAGTGGATCATTGATTTCAACTCTTCCAACGTCAACTTCAATGATTAGAAGAATGTAATTATAGTTGCGCACATTTATATACGTCAGTAACTCATCAATTACACTTAACATCGAATAAACAAAAGTGATTGTGTATAAGATAGTAACACTCTCACCTGAAATTGTAAGGAAATATTATTCTCTTTTTGTAATGTTGCTCTTTATGAACCTTAGCAAGTTACGTTTTGTCTTCTTAGAGAATTTCCATAGCAATCGTTCATTAACTCGGCCTGGGTCGATAAACGCATTGTCAAAGATCCCCTTTCGATCATATTCCTCGCTCTTCATTCTGCATAATAGCATAGTGTGAATAATTACATGCAATGAACGAGCTGAATTAAAGGCTCTTCATTCCTCGCACATTGATGCATGTGGAAATTCATTTTTCAAGCAATAACTTGACGTTGCAAATTAGGAGCTCGGGGTTGCAAATTTTGCTTCCTTATTCAAAATTTGAAGGTCAGAATAGTGGGTGTCTTCTTTTAATTAGTGGCGCATTCAATATTTTTTGATCTATTCCATTCCGGTCTGTTGTTTTGCCAAGAATATGTGTAAGGAAAGGTGTACGTACGTGGGAACGTGATCATCGGCCTTGACATCCTTTTCACGTACGTGTTCCCATCGACACAGCTGCTAACGCGCTAGCTAGTAGCTAGCTAGATATGAGCTCAGTACGTCTGTGTCGTCGGGAGTCTCTCTCCTTGATTCTCAATCAATACAATTGCCATTCACAGAAGAAGATATATATACAGGGTCGGCTCATGGCAAGCAAGAGCAAACAGAAACATCTAGAGAAGTGAAGACCATCACGCTAGCAAGTTTCCACATGGTTCTCTGTTTTTTTACATTCATAGGCTATTTAGGTACCCTCTGTCGTTTGATATATATATATATATATATATATATATATATGTGCACAGGCGTGGCATGCTAGCTGCAATGATTCCTCGACATATCTGCTATGAAGGGCTGATTTTGGGTTGCGAATGTGTTTCGTCGCTGTTGTCGGCCTATATTCAGTATGGTGTATGCACTTTCTTTTAATGTTGCATGTGCCACGACACACTTTTCAACATCTTTTACAGCGCACAATGTGGATTTGTTGCTTAGCTTGTTTTGACACTGTGGTTCAACAATTTAGGTGTTTTTCTTTTCTTTTCACTAGGTCGCCAAGAGGACGACGCTGCAAACAATGTTGCAAGCAGATGTTCAGCGCTGCAACATTTGTGGTCCTGGGTTCGTGTTTTAGGGAAGATGAAACTACTACACGAATGATGCCCAGCGCGCCCTAAACAAAGTCTATTCACTGTGTACTTGTTTCACTTTTAGAAATGTAAAAAAATGAACATCACTTCTAAGAGGATATTGAGGTGTTGGTCGAGTTAAATCATGGGATAGAGCATATACAATAGTACCATTAGAAAAAAAAAGATATCAAAAAATCATCATGCGATGTACAATTAGCGTCGCATGCATGAACAACCTATATGAGATACTGAACTAATTCCTATTTTTCATGTGTCTACACAACCTGAATTATTCAGACGAGAAGATCATAATCTCAGCCGATCCAAGCCGCGCGTACTATACATCCCGTAGCTAGTGGCCGGCACCCTTTCGGCTGGACCCTGCTGGCAGCCTCGCCAGGAGCATCTCCACCGTCTCACTTGCCTTCTCCACCGCCGGCGCCAAGTATGCCGAGCCGTCCACCCTGCCCTCAGCCGGCGCCGGCCGGGATGCGCCTGCAAGGCCCGGGCCAGTGACGAGAACGAGCACGAGAAAGACGAGCGCCGTGTGCCGCCGCCCTGACGAAGACCCCATATCGAAGAACTTCCGAGAAGTGAAGGTACGTGGTGTTGGTGTGTAGTCTGAACTCTGAAGAAACTTGGTGAGCTTGCAACGGTTGGTTGGTATGGTGTGTAGAGCGCAAGCAGTGTATTTATAGAGGTGGTGTGGTGGTGACGGAGTGATGGGAGAGAATGGCCGGTGGAATAGAAAGGGAGCTGAGACTTCAATGGCGCGTGAGCTGAGCTCGTGGAAAAAAGACGTGTAGATCATTTTTTTTTTTGAGAATTCAGCCACTTTATTGATCAAATATAGTCAATACAAAGTTTGTCCTCAATAAAATCCGGAGCAACAACACGAAAACAACAACTACCAAAACATTCCGCTCGACAAGCCAAGCAATGGGCTAAATTATTACAGAGACGATTAACGTGACGAAAAGTCACTGAAGAAGCTGATGCCACAATGGATTTAATATCCTCAATGACGACACCAACCAGCGATCTATCCCGTGAGGAGGAGCCAATGCGCACAAGAACAGAAAGACAATCTGAAACCAAGATGAAGTTGTCCAAGTTTTCTTCCCGAGCAAGCATGACTGCACTTCTAATAGCAAGTGCTTCAGCAATTTCTGGCTCCGTGACCTGATCAACTAACTCATTGCGTGCACCAAGAAAATCACCATTGTGGCTCCTGATCACGATGCCTATCCCCATTATAGACGAAGACGCGAACAAAGCTGCATCAACATTAACGACAGCCGTTCCAATTGGCGGCGGAGACCATTGTTGAGGAGGAGAGATCTCACGCATTTGGGCGGACGATGGCTTCAGTAGAAAATAGTAAAACTTGAGACGTGACGGATGATACAGTAGTATCATCTATCTATTATATATTAAAAGCAATATAAGGTTGTTTTTCGAGACACCACGTTGATCCACATCATCAAATAATTTCTGATAGTTAGATCTGACAACTATGGTTAGGATTTAACTAAATAACGTAACAAAATATTATTTCCATATATACACATAACCAACCTCTGTCACGTCTTTAATCTCTGGCGTGGTTTGAGTAGCGGTTGAGTAAAACATAACCTGATCATGTTCCGATCCGTCATGTGTTTATTCTCCAAAAGAGTCCATACAAGTTGGAGTACAATAGAAAACGTGTAGGCCTATTTTTCTTTGCGGATAATCGTGTAAGCCTTAAATTACCTAAGGAGTTAAAGTCTTTGGTCCTGCAGAATCCGTACGTCTTCTCCCAAAAAAAAAGTCCGGATAAGGTACAGTAGCAATTGTTTAAACGCAAAGCACCTAACAAGCTAGATTTATTTTGTGACAGTACTAACACATTTATTTACCAATGTATGTAGAAGGTAGCTAGCAATATATACACGGATTAATATGCGTTTTTGCTCTTTGTTGAAATTCTGTACATAATGTGTTTTTGCAAACATTTGTGAACTACTGGTAAAACTGGTAGTTAATGAAGCTAACAGTATGAGAGTTAAAACTTTTTAAAAATTTACAACTAGAGGAATCTAGATGACGTAAAATTACATGCATGCAAGAAATAGTGGGAGGCTGCTACCGCACAAATCTAGCAAAATGTGGCGCCGCCGGTAGCAGTCTCCTTAAATAAATATACAACTTGGTTTCAAAAATCATGGCAAGCTTTAAAACGGACATGATTTATTTTTATAAATGTACAAAATTAAATAAATTCTTAAATAATATAGGGGATATCTAACTGTTGAGGCGAATATTCGAACGGTACAAAGATGAGCATCCAAAAATTCAAGGGCTAGCTTAAAAAATTCAACCAAAGTTCCAAAAGGCAAATACAAATTATTAATGCACAATGATGGTTTCTAAAGTTTTTCGATCAATGTTTAGAACATAATAGAGAAAACAAAGAAATGCATCTACATGTTAACATAAAACTTCAAAATTTTCAAAAAAAAATCCAAACAAAATGACATGCTTCCAAAAAAAATGATAACAAGATGAAAATTAGTTTAAGCTTGCCTTTTACAAACCTTTCTTTTGCAAAAAAAATAGTTTAAGCTTGCCTTTTACAAACCTTTCTTTTGCACAAAATTAGTTTAAGCTTGCCTTTTACAAACCTTTCAAAAAAATGGAAACAACTCATGATGTTGCACTATCTAAAACTGGGAGTGTGGCCATGTAGAAGAATATCATCTCGCATAGGTTAATCGTGCATGTACCTATAGTGATTGATAAGTGGCGCATTGCAAGACATGCGACTCACCGACATAGGGTAGTTGGCTCGAAGAGTATTTATGAAGTGTGTATATGATGGATGTGACTTGACGGATTTTTTTTAGGGAACTTGAGAGATGTAAAGGAGGAGAGACAGAGCACACTGGATATGGTAGTGTAACACCCCCGGTCACTCCGGACCGACGGCTGTCACTTCTGGCAGCTCAATAGGATCTCTAGACTAACCCCACAGACCATCACTAGTCTTTTCTGTCACTTTGTCCTCACTCATGCACACCCGGTACCCACTTCACGGTCGGTCACCCATCCTAGAATTGCTCTAGGCCAAGCACGCTTAAACTTAGAGTTCTTTTCGAATGAGCTTCCGGAAAAGAAGTTGCAACTTGTTGGTATGGGTTTCCTATCAATTCTATTGAGCCACGCACCAGGGTCTCACATACACCCACCCTTAGAAGATCGACGTCCTCGTCGATCAACCATAAGACAGAAACGTCCCCTCTTAGCACATGTCTGTGCATCCAGTGTCGGCACATGTGCCATGTCGTGTCCACTCCGGGCCACACGCGCAATGCGCCACATGTCCGTCACTGACCCGCACACGCCCATGTAACTGTGAGGGTCGGCTCTGATACCACTTGTAACACCCCCGGTCACTCCGGACCGACGGCTGTCACTTCTGGCAGCTCAATAGGATCTCTAGACTAACCCCACAGACCAACACTATTTTTTTCTGCGCACTTTGTCCTCACTCATGCGCACCCGGTACCCACTTCCCAGTCGGTCACCTATCCTAGAATTGTTGTAGGCCAAACACGCTTAACCTTAGAGTTCTTTTCGAATGAGCTTTCGGAAAAGAAGTTGCAACTTGTTGGTATGGGTTTCCTATCAATCATATTGAGCCATGCACCAGGGTCTCACATGTAGATAGTGAACCGAAGGAACTAACCGCTCATAGAATGGTGTACGTCCCACATGTTTTGGTGGATTATTTGAAACACGCGAATCATGTAATAACAATAATGATATAGTACCTTGCCAGGGATAAAAATCAATGGATGATACATGCAAGGTAATCTTAAAGAAATCCCATTAACGCTATTGTGGATCACGAGTTGATGAATAATATATTATTCTAACTAATATCGTTGATCACAACTTTTCTAGGGACATTATTCTCAAAAGACTAGCTTCTAAATTGTTGCTTAATCCCTTAGTCGGCAAGGAGAGAATCGAATTTTCTAAAGGACGTGTACAATGGAATTAGTTCCATGGAGTAAACCATTATGGTCAAACAAGAATGATGATCAAACCAACATTATTAGTAAGACTACATCTCAACTATCATGACTGACATGACAGGTTGATCTATGGTTACTTTGCCTCCTGACTCCTTAGCGGATGTTCTATGTGAGATGAGTTGGCGGGCATGATGGACTATTGACCGTGTGCTTGTCATACAAGCTAAATACTTTGATTGTTCCACAATAAAGTGAGAAAGTTAAAAAAATTGCTATTTCAACCTTGCTAAAGCATCTCTTTAACATAGATTTGGAGTCCAGTCAAAATATAGACATGCTCAGCATATTTGAAAATTATAAGACAAAGTATATATCTATCTATTTATGTGGACTATAGAACTCTATGATTTTACTATCACTGCATTAAAAATGATGCCCTCGCAATTGCGAGGGTCACCCTGCTAGTTAGAAAAAAAAAAGATATCAAAAAATCATCATGCGATGTACAATTAGCGTCGCATGAACAACCTATATGAGATACTGAACTCACTAACTAATTCCTATTTTTCATGTGTCCACACAACCTGAATTATTCAGACGAGAAGATCATAATCTCAGCCGATCCAAGCCGCGCGTACTATACATCCCGTAGCTAGTGGCCGGCACCCTTTCGGCTGGACCCTGCTGGCAGCCTCGCCAGGAGCATCTCCACCGTCTCACTTGCCTTCTCCACCGCCGGCACCGTGGTGGTGACGGAGTGATGGGTTGGTGAAGTCGACGTGTTTGCTGAGCTAGGGAGAGAATGGCCGGTGGAATAGAAAGGGAGCTGAGACTTCAATGGCGCGTGAGCTGAGCTCGTGGAAAAAAGACGTGTAGATCTTTTTTTTTTTTGAGAATTCAGCCACTTTATTGATCAAATATAGTCAATACAAAATTCGTCCTCAACAAAATCCGGAGCAACAACATGAAAACAACAACTACCAAAACATTCCGCTTGACAAGCCAAGCAATGGGCTAAATTATTACAGAGACGATTAACGTGACGAAAAGTCACCGAAGAAGCTGATGCCACAATGGATTGAATATCCTCAATGACGACACCAACCAGCGATTTATCCCGTGAGGAGGAGCCAATGCGTCCAAGAACAGAAAGACAATCCGAAACCAAGATGAAGTTGTCCAAGTTTTCTTCCCGAGCAAGCATGACTGCACTTCTAATAGCAAGTGCTTCAGCAATTTCTGGCTCCGTGACCTGATCAGCTAACTCATTGCGTGCACCAAGAAAATCACCATTGTGGCTCCTGATCACGATGCCTATCCCCATTATAGACGAAGACGCGAACAAAGCTGCATCAACATTAACGACAGCCGTTCCAATTGGCAGCGGAGACCATTGTTGAGGAGGAGAGATCTCACGCATTTGGGCGGACGATGGCTTCAGTAGATGCAGCAGAATCAACTCGATGTATGCCTTTATCTGCTCAGCAAGGTTGTTAGGGTTTTCCTCTCTTCTCCATGTCTAACGCCATTCCGTGCCTCCCAAAGATGCCACACCGTAACAGTCAGAGTGATCGCCTCGCGATCAGTAGCTCTCTCAAGGAAGTTCAGAACCCATGATTTTGGGTAAGTGAAACACTTCCGTTTGAGATGAACAGGGAAAGCCTTCTTCACGGTTCTCCAAACCTCCACTGCATAAGAACAGAAGAGGATAACGTGCGCCGCATGTTCCTCCCTCTCGCAGAAGTTGCAGTCATCCGCAGCCGGTATATTGCGAAGTCGAAGTTGGGTACCACTAGGTAGACAGTCATGATCTAATCTCCATAATGTAATTCTCATCTTCCCCGGGGCTTTAATATTCCACAACTTCTTCCACACTTTTGTCTCCTTGTTCAAATCAGACTACATGCCTCGTTTAGACAGGCTACGCCGCAAAACAAACTCTTGCACTCTTGCAAAATTATACGCAGACTTAACAGAATACATGCCATGTTTCTCGAGAGGCCAGGATGGAAAATCTGCACCTCCATGTCTACTAAGGGGAATCTGGAGAATTTTGGATGTATTAGCCTCGTCAAAGAAATATCTGATTACTTCTTCATCCCAGCAGCCATTATCGGCAATCAGCATACTAGCACATGCATCCTGGGGTAGAGCATGCAAGGGCTAGATTCTCTCTGGTGGCAGGCCCGGGATCCAGCTATCTCTGAGAATATGAGTGGTCTCACCATTGCCGATGCCCCATCTTATCCCCTATTGTACTAGCTCCCTCCCAAACAGAATGCTTCGCCAAGTATAAGATGATGAGCGAGGGCGAGACGCAGTCCAGAAACTACCATCAGATAATAACGTCCCTTCAGCACTCGGGCGCAAAGGGAATCCGGCTCTGTCAGTAACCTCCAGCACTGACGACCCAGCATAGCTTTGTTGAACAGGAGGAGGTCGCGAAAGCCCATCCCCCCAAAGATTTTGGAGTGAAGAGCCATTCCCACGATCTCCAATGCAATTTTTTATGTCCATCTTCGACTCCCCACCAGAAGTCAGTCATCGATCTTCGAAGTGATGTACAAGTGGCCACAGGAAGAATGAACAGCTCATAACATATGTGGCTATTGCTTGCACAACAGCTTTGAGGAACACTTCTTTACCGGCTCGAGAGAGTGGTCTATCTGAGCAAGAATTAATGCGCTTCCAAGCTCTATCAAGAAGAAATTGGAAACACCCGATCGGAGACCGCCCCACATCAGTCGGCAACCCAAGATATGAATCATGTAGGGCTTCATTGTGAACCCCAAGCCAGTCCATGACACAGTTCTTCAGTAGCAGCTCGCAGCTGTTTCCAAAGAAAATAGTGGATTTTTCATGGTTAATATTTTGCCCCGACCCATCACAATAAATCTTCAGGGTAGAAACCAGAGCATCCACACTACTCTGATCACTCTTGGCGAAAAAAATGCTATCATCTACAAAGAGTAGGTGTGATATCGGAGGGCCAAGGCGGCCATTGCGAATGCCTTGCAGCTGTCCAGACACCTCTCGTTTAAGCAATAAGCAAGACAAGCCCTCTGTATATAACAGGAACAGATAGGGGCTAATGGGGCCCCCTTGTCGAATGCCTCTGGTAGGGATCACTGGTTGTGTCAGTTCACCATTTACCTTGACCGCATAGCGTACTCGGGTGACACACCTCATCACCGACTCAATCCAGGGGGCTGCAAAACCCAGCTTCAGCAGACAGCCCTTGAGATAACTCCATTCAACTCTATCGTATGCTTTCATCATATCGATCTTCAGAGCGAAAACAGGTTTTTTCATCCGTTGCTTTCGGATGGTATGAAGGCTCACTGGCTTTTGCAAATTGAATTTTTTTATCGTCTCGGCGCCTGTCCTGATTGAGTGGTTGCACATAAAGTGGAAGAATCTATGTTGGGGAGTATCATGAGAAACCTGATTGCTCCGTCAGGTACCAAAAGCTTCAAGACCTTGCATGACCGTTGTAGGTCACTCTGACTCGTGTTTCGCAATTACTCACTCCATCTGTAAATAAGTGTATTTCTAAGATTCATTAGTAGAGAATGGACATTTAGTCCCGGTTTTAAATGGGATCTAGTCCTAGTTCTCTAGCCGGGACTACGGAATCGGGACTAGAGGCCCTAATATCTAGTCCTAGTTCAGTTACGTGGCAGCGACAACGTGGCAGGGCGAGATGACCTTTAGTTCCGGTTGATAACACCAACCATGACTAGAGAAGGGGCCGCTGGATTTAGGGTTTTTAGGGGTTTTGCATTTTCAATTCTTTTTCATTTTTATATACAATTTGGTGCATGGAGATCACTAAATCACTAGAATACCGTTGCATGTTGATGCATATATAATATAACATATAATGTACATGTTGATGCATATATAATATAACGTGTCTTACGAACATACATATATATATACAATTTGGTTACATGGAGATCATAACCGGAACTAGAGTCCATCTATTCAATTATATGGAGATCATTAAAGCACTAGAATCCCGTGGTATGGAATTTCCCTCTTGGGTCTATGACATGGTCAAACAAAAATTCCGTCAATTCCTCTTGAATTGCTACTAGACGCTCTTTCGGTTGGAGTTTCTCCTGCAATCTTTCCGACCATATATAAAAGAAGGAGATCAATATAAATATCAATCTGTTATAAAAAATATTATAAATGACACTCAACACAATTGATGGTAATAAAATAAAATTATGAATACATTATTCACGTACTATTATAAGTGTCGCTCGGTCCTGCTCACTGACCTCCGAGCGAATGAACTCGCAAATGAAATATCCATAAAAATTAGTTCCTAGTGTCCGACTCTCGCACTTTACGAGAATAGAATTTAATCAAATAATAATTAAATATGATATAATGGTATTGAAACTAAAATTAAAGAGATTCGCAGACCTAGCTCGTACTACTTACCTCGACCGGATGAAAACTAAGATCATCTTTAAAATCACCTACCGTACTTTTGGTGAAAATTTGGAAAACTCTGCCTGACAAAAAAATGAATAAATAAGTTATTAGTTACTTGATATCTTAGGAAATGAACAAAAGAGACCGATATAATACATAATGACTAAAATTACCTCTAGAGCATATCTTTAATGCTTACTCGTTTTTCTCTAGTGGATCATTGATTTCAACTCTTCCAACGTCAGCTTCAATGATTAGCTGAATGTAATGGTAGTTGTGCACGTTTATATACGTCAGTAACTCATCAATTACAATTAACATCGAATAAGCAAAAGTGTATTTGTATAAAATAGTAACACTCTCACCTGAAATTATAAGAAAACATTATTTTTTTTTGTAATGTTGCCTCTTTATGAATCTTAGCAAGTTACGCTCCGTTTTCTTGGAGAATTCCCATAGAAATCGTTCATTAACTCGGCGTGGGTCGATAAACGCATTGTCAAAGATTTCCTTTCGGTCATATTCCTCGCTCTTCATTCTGTATAATAGCATAGTGCGAATAATTGCATGCAATGAACGAGCTGAATTAAAGGCTCTTCATTCCTCGCACCTTTATGCATGTGGAAATTCATTTTTTAGGCAATAACTTGACGTTGCAAATTAGGAGCTCAGGGTTGCAAATTTTGCTTCCTAATTCAAAATTTGAAGGTTGGAATAGTGGGTTTTTTCTTTTAATTAATGGCGCATTCGATATTTTTCGATCTATTCCGTCCCGGTCTGTTGTTTTGCCAAGAATATGTGTAAGGAAAGGCGTATGTACGTGTGAACGTGATCACCGGCCTTGACATCCTTTTGCCTCGGTTGTGGAGTTAGCTTTTGCAAAATTGAGATTCTTTTCTTCAGATCGCCTACCTGGGTCGTCTTGACTGTAAAAGAGGGCAAACGAATCATCTGATTGAGGACCGGGTCGCTGTTACCAGGAGAACCTGAACTCAGATGTCTGTCGAAAGTTCCAGGAACCTGGAAACTTACGGAATATCAATGCATGCTCAGGTTCCCATCGACACTGCAAAGCGCTACCTACCTAAGCTATGAGCTCAGTCATCGAATGTTGAAGTAGTACTCCCTCCGATCCTAGTTCAAAACCGCGACACTTATTTAGGATCGGAGGCAGTACCATTTATGAACCATCGAATGTTGGAACGGCGCGTCTCTGTCATCGGGAGTCTCTCTCCCTGATGCTCAATCGGTACAATTGCCATTCGCAAAAAAAGATACAGGGTTTGCTCATGGCAAGCAAGAGCCAACAGGAACAAGTCTGAGACGTGAAGACCATCACGCTACATGTTGGCAGTGAAAGGTTGGCGGTTCTCTCTTCTTTTTTGATACCTTCATGTCATTTGATATGTGTTCACATGCATGGCATGCTGCAATGATTCCTCCAGATATTTTCCTCGAAACAGTCATACGCCCAGTTATATTAATATAGCAAGGATTGAGACAGCTGCTGGACCAGACAGCACAACGCCTAAAGAAACAACAAAGAAAGTAAAAAAGAAAGAGAAGAGAAAATAAAGCCGACAACGGAGGCTTGACAAACACGACGATGAACCGCAACCGCTGCGTCCTCCGAAGAAATACCACCCCGCTCCTAGCGCTCCAAAGCATCGCGTATCAAGCAACACTTCTAAGAAGGAAAACGACGACAACGACGCTACTGCCCGGACGTCCCTAGGGTTTCCCCCGATACGTTATGGGAGGTGGTGAAGAGATTCACCTGACGCCCTTCAGGAAGGACGGCGACACCCGCAGATGTGTTTTGTCGTTGTTGTTGGTATGTTGTATGCATTTGCTTTTCATGTTGCATGTGCCATGACACACTTTTCAACATCTTTTACAACACACAATGGGGGGTTGTTTACAGAGCATGTTTTGACTGGTTTAACAATTTAGGTGTTTTTTACATGGTCATCGGGAGGTTGTTGCAACAATGTTGCAAGAAGATGTTCAGTGTTGCAAAGATAGTGAGGTGTAGGTCGGGGTTAAATAATGGGCTAGATCATATACAAATTTCATAGAACTATTAGAAACGAAAGAATTAAGAAAGATACCAGAGAATCATCAAGCTGTGTACAATTACCACCCCATGAACAACCCGTATGAGGTACTGAACTCACTAACCTGAATGCATACTTTTCATGTGTCTACACAACCTGAATTATTCACACGAGCACGAGCATGATCATAATCTCAACCGATCCAAGCCGCGCGTACTATACATCGATCCCGTAGCTAGTGGCCGGGACCCTTGCGGCTGGACCCTGTCGGCAGCCTCGCCAGGAGCATCTCCACCGTCTCTCTCGCCTTCTCCACCGCCGGCGCCAAGTACGCCGAGCCGTCGACCCTGCCCTCAGCCGGCGCCGGCCGAGTTGCGCCTGCAAGGCCTGGGCCGGTTACGAGAACGAGCACGAGCAAGACGAGAGCCGTGTGCCGGCGCCCTGACGAAGACGCCATATCAAAGAACTTCCGAGAAGTGATCTGAAGGTGCGTAGTGTCGGTGTAGCCTGCGCCTGAACTCTGAAGAAACTTGCTGAGTTTGCGACGGTTGGTTGCTTGGTGGTTGGTATGGTGTATATGCGTGCGAGTGCGAGCAGTGTATTTATAGACGAGGTGGTGAACTGGTGAGGTTGGTGAGGCTAACGTGTTTGCTGAGCTAGGAGAATGGCCGGTGGCGGAATGGAAAGGGAGACCTCAATGGCGCGTGAGCTGAGCTCATGGAAAAAAGACGTGTAGATGTGTTGACTATCGGCCATGGAAAGAGCCAAAGAGATCACAGATCAACAGGCCCGCAAGTCGCTCCCAGGGGCGGATCGGGCAAAACCTAAAATCACCGCAGCCCCCAGCCTCCCGCCGCCGCCCGAGGACGACGCCGGGCAAAGACCTAGCGGCATACGGCGGCGGCGGGATCTCGTCTCTCGCACGGCGGGGCGATGGGTGGAGGGGCTGCCTCCTTCTGTCGCAGAGGGACCTCCGGCCGGCGTGGCGCGGCGGCCCTGGACGAGGCGGCACTCTCGGCGGAGTCTTGACGCCGGGGCGGCGGCCCCGGGTTTCCTCGGAGACAACTGTGGCCATTGTGGCCGTGAGGGCGGCACGACAGCCGGATCTGGGGCCTAAATCCTGCTGCGGCCGATCCCGACCCAGAGCCCCTTGTCGGCGGTGGTCGGTGCCCCTTCTTTGTGGCGTTTGGCGACTCTCGTGGTGTTCTTTGGTCGGTGGCAGGATGCAGCTCCGCTTTGCACCTCCGCATGGTGCGGGTGGTGGTGACGGCGTCTGTGGGGCTCTTCGATCTGTTGGCGGTGGATGTGGCAGCTCGTGTGCGACGATGGACCTGCTGCTGCGCAGGAGGTGTGAGGGCCAATGGAGTGCGGGCCGACGGCGTTGCGGTCTCTGTCTGCGAGGGAGGTGTTTGGTTGCGGTGATATTCGGTCCCTTTCGTGGTGGCGGCTGTCCGGGTTCGCTCTGATTGTTCTTCGGCAACTATCTCGCGGACAGCGGTGATGATCTGGATGACGGTTTTCGTCGCGGCGACGGGGAGCCTAGGCGTGGTGGCGGAAGGGATGCTTTGATGATCGTCGGGAGCTTGGAGGGGGAGGGGAGGTGTGGTGGTTGTGCCGGTCCTTGTTGGGCGGGCATGAGGTTTCGGGAATCTGCGCTGGGTGAAAGCCCTGTCCTGGCGGCTTGCCAGGACCGACGACGATGACGCTCATGGGCGCCGCTTTCTTCTTAAAATCATCGTTGAAGCAGATGTTTCTTGTTCCTTCGCCCGGGCTCTCCGGGGGAAACCCTAGATCCCTCACGGGATCAGGCGTGGGCGACGCTCTTGTGTCGCTTTGCCTTTTGGGGCCTCGCTTTGGAGGTCCACCGGACTGAGAGACATGTGGTGTGTTTGGTGGTTTTGGCGGAGGCGAGTTCGTCTTTGGCTAGGCGGGGCGCGGCCATGGGGCCAGCGTGGTAGTTTGGAGCGGTGGCTCCTGTCTTACGCCTCCTCCTGTTGTGTTGAGGTGTGGTGTCGACCTGGTTGGTCGTCGATCCATGTGAAGCGCAGCCTCAGAGTTAGCGTGTGGTGTTGTGTTGAATGGAGTTTCTTTGGCCAGTTTTACTCATAAAACGGACCAATTTTTTTCTTCTATATCAATAAAAGACAATGCTTTTGCCTCGTTTAAAAAAAAGAGACAAAGAGACGAGATCTTTTTGTCCGGCAAGTTAAGAAGATGCCGCTAGCCATTTCCAGCTGACCGACCGATCTGGTAGCTGAGCCTGTATCATCAGAAACGGATGGAAGTACCTGATGGCTCCGTCAGGTACCGAAAGCTCCAGGTCCTTGCATTGCATGACCCCTAGTAGTACGTCACTCCGACTCTGGTTTAAAATGCTAGGGCTCCACTTTTCACGTGTTCCCATCGTCCTTGACTCTGTGGCTGCCGGTCGGATGTACGGACATGCTCTCGTATCAACGATTAGAAATGCATTTTTTTTTCTTTTTTGGACCCTTATCAACGATTAGACATGCTCTCGTATCAACGATTAGACATGCTATCTGCATTGGGAGGTGAATTGCAAAAACATGTAAAAAGTCCTATCATGCTTTGTCTCTTGTCTCTAGAGAATCGATCTATGAGTAGCTCAATCAAGCATGTTAGATTTTCATACTCCTTTAGTCCATATTAATAGCCTTAATTTTGTCTAGATTCATATTTATCTAGTTAACTATTTAGACTAGATGCATTCCAATCTAGACAAAATTAAGTCCATTAATATGAACCAGGGGAGTACTCGAATTGACACGGGTTTTCATGCAAAACACATTGAGATACTCCCGCAGATAACAGGGGATCTAACATCTAATCACGTAGATAATATGAGTACATCGGAGTAATGGTTCAAAAAATAGTGAAGATGCAGCCCAAAAAAATAGTGAAGATGCAGCCCTGCAAAAATACAACCACAACCTCCTGCAATGAAACATAGTGCCAGTGACGCTTACTTGCTAGGGAATCGCCAGAAGTAACCATGAATTGCTCGATGTTGGATCTTAGACTCTGTTGCCTCCCTTTGAAATCGGATAAAAATGACAGGCAAAACAGACTTTCTCCGGTGGAAGCAACAGAGGTCTTCAAGGCTTGGCACGCGATAGCGGAGAGCACCCGAAAACGGCACAGGTGAAGAGAAAATATCGAAGCACAGCGGCGGGTGGACGCGTCGGGGGAGGAGGGGGGAGGAGGGAGGGGAACGAAATGTGGTTGCCTCTCTCTCTCCTGATGTTTCTCAGAGCGCTCCCGAGACGGTATGAGCCGACGCGACCACACGATTCTGATTCCGCGGCACGCGCGCACTGACCACGCGGTAAGCAAAGTTTGTGACCAGACATTAGTTAGATTTTGCGTAGTTTTTAAACTTAGTAGAAATATATGGATTTTATGTCTAACTCTATAATGAATGCCATTGACCATTAGGATTGAACAAATCAAACTATTTATACTAATTTAATTTATTTTATAGCGATCTATTCATAAGATCTTAGTTATTACAATTTAACCACACAATACAGTGATTAAATAATTCTAGCATCTATAATTCTGAAACCCTTATGTTGAATGGAACCATATGTTACAATAAAAGATATGTTATTTTCATATCTACTTTATCCAGATTGACACATTTACTATAATATAACATGTTATTGAACTGGATTAACTCATATATAACGAAAAGTAGCATGGGAACACCAAATCATAATCCCCATCTAATGAATTTGTTATACATGTTTATAGTGTCTTTACATAGTTGTGTTCATTTAAGTGTCGTTATATGTCTGTATAAAATACCTAAGAGCACGCATCTAACTATTTTAGTGACAATGGAGTTTTCTAGAGTCTACGGTTGCCTATATGAAATCTGGACTGCATGCCACATTTCATTTGCAAAGGACTATCATTATGGCTAGCTATATGTATATCAATTAATTGTCATCAATTCATCATGCACCGGACTAGTTAAAAGAAAACAAGAGGTTCATAAACCCAATTGCAAGAAATTATATGAAGAAAAAAAATTGTATATCTGATGAGCCGTGCCATTGTCACAAGTCAAGGTCAAATCTATGCATTCTCCATCTTGGTAGAGAGGCTCCTTTTCGGTCAAACAATGGAATGGGCATGTGCTTTTGGGAAGAAACATCGCTAGATGACACGCATATGTATCATTAATAACATCGTTATATAGCAGTGCGCAATGGAAAAAATGTATCATTTGCCAAAGTTACGTTTGTAGCACACACAATAGGGATTTCTTGCATATCATATTTTGACTGATTCCACAATTTAGGTGTTTTTTTTTCCTTTTGACGGGGCCGCCGAGGATGCTGCAACAATGTTGCAAGCAGATGTTCAGTGTTGCAACAATCTGTGGTCCTGGGTTCATGTTTTATAAATATATGCACAACAGAGAACGCAGTAATCAGATGAAACAATTACACGAACGCATACACTGTGTACTTGTTTTTCTTTTATAAAATGCAAAAAAATGGACATCATTTCTAACAAGATAGTGAGGTGTAGGTCGGGGTTATATAATGGGGCAGAACGCATACAGTTTTCATACGCGTACCATTAGAAAAGAAAGAATGAAGATATCAAAGGATCATGATGCTATGTACACCAATGCACAACCTATATCCCGTAGCTAGCTAGTGGCCGGGACCCTTGCGGCTGGACCCTGCCGGCAGCCTCGCCAGGAGGACCTCCACCGTCTCCCCCTCGCCTTCTCCACCGCCGGCGCCAAGTACGCCGAGCCATCGACGTCCCCGCGGCTACTGCCCTCAGCTGGCGCCGGCCGGGATGCTCCTGCAAGGCCTGGGCCGATGACGAGAACGAGCACGAGCAAGACGAGCGCCGTGTGCCGCGGCCCTAATGAAGACGCCATATCTATCAAAGAAATAAGGTACGTAGTGTTGGTGTAGCCTGCGCCTGAACTCTGAAGAAACTTGGTGAGTTTGCAACGGTTGGTTGGTATGGTGTGTAGAGCGCGAGCAGTGTATTTATAGAGGAGGAGGTGGTGTGGTGGACTGGTAATGGAGTGATTGGGATGGTGAGGTTGACGTGTTTGCTGAGCTAGGGGAGAGAATGGCCGGTGGAATAATAGAAAGGGAGACTTTATGGCGCGTGAGCTGAGCTCGTGGAAGAAAGAGGTGTAGATGTGTTGACCAATCGGCCATGGAAAGATCCAAAAGAGGCGAGATCTTCTTGGCCGGCAAGTTATGAAGATGCCGCGCTAGCCATTTCCAGCTGTCCGACCGATCTGGTAGCTGGACGTGTTGTGTTAGTTTGAACTCGCTAGCTAATGGTGAATTTGAAGGTCAGAAATAGATCTGCTGCGGTGTGTGCGGCTGTCTTGCGAAGAAGAAGAGGATAAAATGTGTAGTGAGAACGAGATCAGTGGCCTCTCTTACCACCACGCCGCACCCGTCTGGCTCAGTGGCTTTTGCAAATTGATTTTTTTTTATCGCCTCGGCGCCTGTCCTGATTGAGTGGTTGCACATAAAGCATGACCCCTAGTACGTACGAATGGCACCTGCAGCTGTTGGTTTGCAGACGAAGCTTAACCAAACTCGCACCCGCAATCTCAGATTTTTTTGCAACCCGCACCCGTACATTGCATAGATTTTTTTTCCATACCCTCATCCGCCTATGGTAAAAAAAACCGTGTAATATCCACCCGTCTGTCCAAACAACTTAACAAGGCATTGTAATAACACAATATATAAAAAATGATAGCATATATCTTCATTCATTCATAGTTTTAGCAAACAAGCAAATATAAATTGAATAATGAGAAGACATAGCCAAACGCATGATATATGTGAAGAAAACAAGTTACAACCAAATATAAGTTGCATAGAAAGTATATAGTTCAAACAAGAATACTAGAATAACTGGAAATTAAGTGGTGGCCAATGAAATAATGTGATTTCGGGAATTTCTGGCAGCCGAGGACGGTTTGTATTTAGTTTTAGAAATTTATTTTGGAAAAAAATGCTATGATAATAATGCCCCACATGTTATGTACTAATATATGGCGGGTAGGTGGGTATGTGGGTACGGATTTTTCCTTACCATACCCGCACCCGCAATACCTAATGGGTAAAAAAAATTTGCTTACCCATGGGTAAAGATTTTCTATTATACCCTTATCCTAGTGGGTAAAAACCCGCAGAATAAACGGGTAGCGGGTACCATGGGCGGACCCAGGGGCGGGCCGTGGCCCACCCAGATTTGAGGGGATTTTTTTTTACCCCGGATTTTTATCTCTAGCGAAGCAAGCGACCAGGACCAGCGTCCTCCACGCGAGACCAGGTCCAGGACTCGCGAGTCGTGAACAGGAAGGAGGCCGTCGCGAGACCGCGCGACGACGCGAGAGTCGAGAGTCGAGACCAACCTCCAGCGCCCGGCGGCGGCCACTGGACCGCCTCGTGGCCCTAGTCCTCGACACACCCTCTCCTGGCTCGGCTCCTCCACGGCTGACGGCTCCACTCGCCCCTCTAGCCACCGCAGCGGTTCCCTCCGCCCCGCCGGCCGACCCCGGCCGCCTCTCCTAGGATCTGCGTCGCTGCTGGCCGGCCGATTCTGGCTGGCCGCCTCCCCTAGTCCCGTTCCATCCATGGGAGAGGGTATCGGCAGTGCGCACATTTAAGTATAAATTGGAATTTTTTTAATTCAATCCTAGGGGGTTCTCATTTTAAAACCATTCTACATATTGTTGACATGTATCCCACGATTCTTGAAGTGCTTGAAAGGATTGGGAAAGATCCTTCACAAAAGAGTGAGTGGACAAGAATACGTGGCGTTGCCACTTGATGCTTGTTATTCTTGGCTATACAAATGACTTGTCTCAATCCTTGCAAAAGAGGGATCAAGATATTGTTAATGCAATGGCACCGGTTAGATTGGCAAAGGATCAAATGCAACGTATGAGGTCTCAAGGATGGGAGGGATTTCTTGCAAAGGTGACATTGTTTTGCAACAAACATGGCATTAAAATTCCTTCACCGGAAGATAATTATATGGCTCATGGAAGATCACGTTGGTATTATGAAGTACAAACAAATGATGATTGTTATAGAAGAGAAGTGTATCTTGGTGTTATTGACCAAATTATTTCAGGAGCTTGACAACCGGTTTGACGAGTTTAACGTGGAGTTGCTTATTTGCATGTCGGCTTTGAATTCCGTGAATTCATTTGCTTCTTTTGATAAAGAAAAGGTAATGAAACTTGCCAAATTTTACCCCGATGACATAACAAGTGTTGATTTGATGAGATTTGAATTTCAACTTGATACTTTTATTGAAGTTATGAGAAGAGATGATAGGTTCAAATGTGTAAATCATCTTGGTGAGCTCTCTATTAAGCTTGTTGAAACAAAAAGCATCTTGTTTATGATATAGTCTACTTGCTTCTTAAATTGATATTGGTCTTACCCGTGACGACCGCTAGCGTTGAAAGGGTATTTTCTGCAATGAATCTTGTGAAGAACAAGTTGAGAAATAGCATGGGTGATGATCTTTTGAACTATTGCTTAGTGACATTTATTGAGCGAGCGGATGTGTTCTTGAAGGTAAGTGAAAAAGACATAGTTGATATTTTTATGACAATGCGAGATCGTAGAGTTCCCAAATAGCTATCTTGATGTCATGTAAGACTATTATGTTATATTTTGGCTTGTAAGACTCACTTGATATTTGGACTATTTGTATTGGAATGGTGAATATTTTGAACATTTGTATTAAACTTGAATGTTATGAATTAATTATCTACCTATATTATTCGTTTGACATTTTTTATCGCACAAATTCTAGTGTCAATTTTTTTTTAAAATATGCCCACCTTATAATTTTTTTCTGGGTCCGCCACACTGGCGGGTACCTATTGCCATCGGTACTAGTACGTCACTTCGACTCAGGTTTCGGTATTAAAATACTAGGGCTCCACTTTTCACGTGTTCCTATCGTCCAGACTCCAGCACTGCAACGCGCTAGTCCTTGACTCTCTCAGTCTCTGACTCTTTGGTTGGGTGTACGGACATGCTCTCGTATCAACAATTAGAAATGCATTTATTTTTCTTCTTTGGACGCGTGGATGGCCATGTTCGAAGTGACCGGGCCTCCAAATTCCAGAGGCCCCCAATCACCTGCAGGCCAAATGCTATTTTCGTTGTCTGTGCTTGTGCGGCCCAGCTAGGGATACTTTAGTGAACTGCTAAACCCGATCCATCCGTGTCTATTTATTCCGAATTCAATACGTACTAGTTTGTGGTCATGTCAAAAAAAAATACTCTCTCCGATTTATGGTAGTTGACTTAGATGCATCTAGATACGAATATATCTAATTAAATTTTAATGCTAGATAGATAAATTTGAGTCAACTAATGTGGATTGAAGGAATTACTAGTTTGTGGTTTGTCGGCTCATATAGCGCCGATAGATCGATGGACAAGCCTCAGACCATAGTACTGTAGCATATCGTTGGACTGTGCGGTGCAGGTATGGGCCGCTGCCATCGGTGTAGTTTATTACGAGATCCAGTTGCCAATCCATCTAGAAAGGCCTGCAAGACAGTTTCGTTTTTGTCTAGCTTACCCATGTATGTAATGGATGTCTATCTCCTCCACGAAGATGTGCACGGTTTTTTTGATAAGGAAAGACACGACCCTGAGGGACACCAAAAATATCACATAGTAAAATGGCCAGATATTTGCGCCCTAAGGAGCTTGGGGACACAGGTATTCTATAGCATCCTGTCAGTAAGTCTCTACTGCTCAAATCGATCTGGCGCATTATGAGAGAAGACAGTGGCCTAGGGTTAAAGCTAATCAAGGCCAAATATCTAGGAGGTTGCCCCCTCCTGGATTGTGATCGCCGGGACGGTTTCAGTTCTGGCATTCCATCCAGGAGATCAAGAACGAGATTCGTCTTGCGGTAACCTTCTCCATAGGGAATAGAGAAGGAACCTTAGTCTGGATGGACACCTGGCTTAGGGAATGCCCCCTTCAGGAGGTGTACCCTAACCTATTTGACATTTGCTCGAAGCCATCTCTTAGGTTTAAAGTCGCGGTATAGGACGGGACATGGAACATCTCGTTCCGTCGAACCTTTGGCCCGACATAATGCAAAGCATGGAGAGAGCTTAGGACGGCCCGACAGAAACCGAACCATCGGTAACTACTACGGATCGCTTACCCTCAGGGGTAGAAGTGGCCAAAAGACTCGGTCTAAGCTACGGGTTGTGCCCACTATGTGAGGTCCCGGAATGAACACGCGCAATGTTCACATGCCCCACGGCCCGGTTTCTATGGAATTTCACTAGAGAAGTATTGGGCCTAGATTGGCAGGCCCATGATTTCGGTGAATTTCTAGAAGCACGGGCAAACTGTGCTGGAAAGGACCGTTGCCTCTCCTGGCTAGTGTTTGCCGTGTTGTTTTGGTCACTCTGGACCATTCATAATTAGATGGTTATTAAGAAGATTCTACCTCGATGTGCTTCTGTCTCGGTGTTCGAACTCTTGGCATGCTTGCAACTCTGATATCAGCTCTATAGGCAGCGGGATAAGGCGCTGCTAGACGAATTCCTTCGACTTCTTCTGGAGGCGGCACGACAGCTCCCCCTCCCTAGGCCAGCTGAACTTTGAGTGGTACATGTCTTGTTTTTGGTGTTATCTCGTCTGGCAGATTTGTATTTGAGCTTTCCAGTTTGGGTCGTGTTATGTTGTGGCCCTAGCATACGCTTTTCTTTTTTCAGAGAATCCTTATAACTCGTTGTGGATGATTGCTTTATTTATAAATTGTGGTGAAAGCCTGGTTCAAGAGTTGTCAATCCATCGATCTTTGTTCTCCATGGACTTGCTAAATGTTTCTTGATTTTCTAGTGCGATTTAAAGATAGTTGCAAAAAAAGCAAGTCATGAATTAGGATTAGGGTTGCAAAGCGGCAACCAATTCGGAGCCTAGTTTGTAACTATTCTAGTCTTCCTACAGAGGTGGTTGCTAAAGAGAAAGCTTAGGTTAAATTAGAGCTCCTTTTTAGAAGTCACATGCCGGGGCTCCCAAATCCTAGATACGAGCCGATCATCCAGCAAGTCTTCTCATCAACGAATATTTCAGCACAAACACGGGCGTCCAAATTGACTACACGGGTGACCATTCTCAAACCTACTACGAATACTATCATAAAAGTCCGTGTGTTGCTATGAGCTGAGTTTGTCGAATTTAGCTATCTAGGATGACGTAACATTCCTAATGACCAACTCTCGATCCACCCACCCAGTGAAGAAAACTTTGTTGACCTAGTTTTGATTAGGTCAAACACTCGGTCAAACCCCGGTAGAATTTACAATGTAATTATATAGCATCTTATTTGAATAGTGTGCTTCAATTATCTCTAGCCATCGACATTCACTAAAAAAAAACAACACTGAAAGTTCCACATTTCCGCACTTAATAAGAAATACTATATACTTTCTTCGGTCCATATTAATTGACTTTAATTTGGCAAAATTTAGATAAATCTAAATACTAAATAGTGTCTAAATTTTTAAATCTAGTTAAATTTAAATCAATTAATATAGACCGAATGGAGTAGCTAATTTGGATCGTGGCCCCCCAGCCAGCTGGTGTAGCTGGACCGGTCGAGTTGGCCCATGAGGCCAGTCTGCTCAAACCCAGCCTGACCCGATGCCCTCTCTCTTCTCGGACTTCCACGCGCTCGTTCTCCAGCTGTTGCCCAGCGGCAGCCTCGAGAAGCGCCTGAACCCGCGCGATGGCGCCGCTGGCCGCGGCATTCACACACGGCTGGTCACCATCGTTGGAAGCGTCGCGGATGGGCTCGCCGTACTTCGCGGTCGTCCGCGTTGTGAACTGCGACCTCAAGCCCAGCAATGTCCTCCTATTTGCCACATAGACCTGACGGGCCTGCCATGGCTATGCGTAATTACTACTTCTTTCGTTTTTAAATATAATATGTCGTTTTAGGTTTATGAAGAAAATAAATTTAAACTTGTTTTAATACATAGGTTCATTTAATTTTAAAATGAATCTACACACTAAAAGAATTTTAGATTCATTCTTTTTTACAATCCTAAAACATCTTATATTTTGAAACGGAGGGAGTAAGTCCTTACATCTATCTAATTAGGAAAGTATAGCTGTTAATCTTGCCAGATTTGTAACTAGATACGTAACAACTTGACGGTAAAAAATAGAAATCTGCTCCTTTGTTTATCGGATTTTTTATATATATAAAAAGAAAGAACGTGAGGATTCTGGCTCCCAAGCACGACGCGATATGGGTCATCTGTTTCTGCATCGACGGTCAGGATGGCAACTTTTGTTTTTTTCAGATTTTTAAAAAAAAAACACACAGGCTACGTGTCTTCTCTGTTAAGATAAGACGCAAAGTTGCCAGGCCCACACCTGCTTATAGACTGGCAGTTTTGAGTGGGCCGTCGGGCACAAGTACTTGGCACCAAACGGTTGCACACGATTTGCTTCCTTGTTTATTATGTCTGGATCATAATAACTGTAGTTTGTGCATCGATTCAATGCTATTTCGTTCTTCAAAGTTTAACAAACAAGAGAAAAAAAACACAGAGCACGTAAGGTCCATACATGTATGAACTATCTAAAGAAAAATAACATGGAGTGGCGCCTCCATATCAACGTGCTATCCTACGATCAAAATGTCATCTCTCATCTGCACCTTGCTGTATAATCGCGTGCAACCACTGTACGTACAAAAAGTTTACAAGAGTAACTACTACGGAGTTCTAGATGCACAGTATTTATGAAGTTCCATTTTAGCGAAATAAAAAGGAAAACTTATACGTATATGCTGAATAAGACTAAGCATGGGACGAACAACTACACTCCTTGACCATACCGAATGAGCTAGACGCCACATCCATGCTCTTGTGTTCCCTCCTTAGTCTAGACACATGCTCATGCACATGTACATCTATATATATAAGTGCATGATTGGCAACAGTTTCACTACTCATGTCTGCATGATTAGTTGTGTCGCCAAGTGATGTTCGGCAGCGGTAAGCTTTCTCTGAGTGAAAAAAAAAACTGCCCCTCCTCGTCGCTCCCGTGGGCGACGGGAGGGCTCCAGCGCCTCCGCCTCCAGGGGCCTTCCTCCCTCCCCTCGCCGCCACCGGAGGGTGTCGTCGGCCGAACGCCGGGCGCTAGCGGTGGCGGGGCCCTCTGCTGAAGCTCGCAAGACGGGTCTGCGGCTTCCGAGGGCGCTGGCCTCCGGTGTGCCGCCGCAACCGCCAGTGCGGCCAGATCTGGGCCCTTCTGGGCCCGATCTGGTCCTGTGTTGCTCCAGCCTGCCTCCTGGGTGGGCCTGCGTCGGCGTGGTCTTGGGCGGCGGGGCAGCGCGGCGCATCCGCGGTAGGCAGAGCTCGGGGCGGCATGGCCATGGCGGCCCAGATCAGGCCTAGTTGGGTCCAGATCTGGGTTAGGCGGGCAGGCCGGCTCTGCTTTGGTTGTGCTGTATATCTTGGCAAGTTAGGGTGGATGGGATCCTCGGTGTCTTCGACCGGCCTGTTGCAGCGTGGTGGCGGACTTTACGGGCCTGTCGGGGCCCTATCGGACCGCCATGGGACCGGTTTGCCTCCGCGGAGGCTTTACGGGCCTGTTGGGCCCGGCCGGACCTATGGTGGACTGGTGTGTCTGCGGCCACGTCCGGTCGACTACCGTAGCTGGCGGTGGAGGAAGTTCCCTCCCATGCAGCCGCGATACCGCGGGCCTCGGTCCATTTCTATTTGTGCTGCGATGTTGCAGTCCTCGCGTCAGCTTGCTTGGTGAGACGATGATGGCGAAGTCGGAACCGGAGTGGCGCATGCTCGTGGGCGGCAAGGTTTGGTGGTGGTGCGTCCCTCGTGGGTCTTCTGTGCTTTGGCTCGTCCGGGGGTTATGGATAGGGCCATCGGAAGAAATCCTTGTCAGCTCGACCGACACCGACGCGGTGCTGCCCGCGGGTGGCATCTTCCTTCCTGGAGGGCATCGTGGCTTCCCTTCATCCATTCCCCTCTGTGTGTCGGGGGAAACCCTAGGGCCAGTTCTGGTCCGGGCAGCAACGGTCGTTTTCCCTCTTGAGGGTGCTGCTTGGTGCTTGACGAGTTAGGTATAGGAGCGTGGTGGGCACTCTTCGGTGGGTGCAACGGTTGCGGTCTTTCTCGTCTAGTCGATCCGTCTTTGTCTTCTTTCTTTTTATCTTTCCCTTGTTTTAGTTCGGGTGTGTGTGTGCTGCTGCCCCAGTTGTGTGTCTGTCCTTGGACGTTGTGTTGTCTGGCATAGTAGCGGTCTCACATGTGTATTTTATTTATAAAGCTGGGTGAAAGCCTGTTTCGAGAGAGCTTTCTCTAAGTAACTCTGTACTATCTCAATTCGGACTTGTCACAATACACAGGAGCTCGTGACATGATCTTGTGGGTGTGTGGATGTAATGATTTGGTCGGTTACGTCTTGTATAGAAAGGCTAAGCATGGAATCAACATGTCTAAAAGCGCTCCATTACTCCTCCACGAAGATAAAAGAATAGTTGAATAAATGCATAAGAATGGCTGGGTTTAAGAAATCTGTGCAGATCGGCCTAACTGCTGAATCTCAGCACGAGAGGAAATCAAAGTCCAGATGACCATGCAGGAACCGAAGGAGAAGAGATCGTTAATTCAGTTTATTAAATTTATCTACGTACGTAAATTATCACTGGGGTTTCTCTTTTTCGTGTCGACCCATACTGCTCACGAGTTTACACAGATGTGTATATCCACTATGTCTTTGAGGCTTTAGTGGTTGCAGCGAACCGAGGCATCAAAATCAGTGGAATGTGGTGTCTAGTGGCTAGAGAAGCAGCAGCTGGTAGCAGTGCCATGCCATTGCCCAGGACCAGCTGAGCTAGCACGCTGTCCGTGTACGTGTGTGTGTCTTTAGGTGTTGCGTGTCCTCTACATATTCTTGTCCGTTCATCCTCTACCGCTTCTTTTGATCTGATTTTTTGTATGAGTAGTTCTTTCAATGATCTGATTGATGGAAAACGAAGTATATATGCAACGCAGCCTCGGCCAGAAAGTCTGCGAGTCATCTTCGTTCCCCCACTGGACTGCATTCCAGATTCAGACAGAATATGCTCAGAAATTTGAGCACCAGCTACTTAATATTTTTCAATAAAGGAAGATTTTATCACAACTTCTCATTAAGGCGATACAAGTTTACACCTGCATATATACCCAGGATGCATGCATGCATGCATGCGGCGGCTTGTTAATTTTGAAATGGAATTACTAGGATAGTCGATTGATCATCACGGTAAATCTGAATTAAGCAGTATTGGCAAAAGAAATGAAGAAATTGGGAGGGGGCAGTACGTACGAGCCACGCAATGAACACTTGATTGCCAGTTGACCTGAGCTATTTGCAGAACAAATAATTTTTCTTTCGATATTTGTAATTTGTCGTGTGATCGTGAAAACTATCATTCGTCAAAAGTTATACGTAGAGAAAACTAAGCTTCCTAATATTGTCTTCACTTCATATAAACCACTAGTCCTTATAAAATACTTCCTCCGTTTTAAAAATATAAGATGTTTTAGCTTTGTGAATCAAATGCATCTAGTCATCTTTTAGTATGTAGGTTAACTAAGGTTTAAAATGAATCTACACACTAAAAAAAGTATAGATACATTTTCTTTATAAAACTAAAACATCTTATATTTTGAAACGGAGGAAGTATGTCATATATTTCCAAGTAGTTAGTACGTATAACTACAAATTAAGATTCACCTTGACAGAGAAAACGGAACAAGCGAATATATAAAGATAAAGTCATCCTCTACCTCTACTTTGATAGCCATCAGAAATTAAAAGGTATACGTAGAAAGCCAACATGGAATGCATCTCCTTTTGGCCATATCGACCTGACGTAGGCTCCGAAACCCGTAAATCCGATGGGATCAGCCTTAAACGGGAAGGGTTTGGTAAAAAGTTATATCCGTCAAGTCTAATGGGACGGGTTTGGGGTGGCAAACCCATACCCGCAGACCCGCTCTAAGTCTTAATTTTATCCCTAATAATCCTATGTCTAACCACATGTCCGACGCGGCCACTCACACATATCACAAGCACTCAAAGGAATATGGAGTCCTAGAGACAACACATGCACGAACGCGTCCATTTTCACCAACGCCATCCCAATATCTCGTTTTCTTCTCGCATGCGCCGGCGTTTCTCTCGTCTCACGTGTTGGCGAGTACCCGTTGGGGCCCCGAACCCGGCCAGATCGCGGGTCTGATGAAAAATGAGACCCGATAACTTAAACGGGGCAGGTACGAAGGGGCCAGACCCGGCCCCAAACCCGGCGGGTGCCATCCCTAACCTGACGGGCATGCCAATACTAACTCCTTAAATCTAGTAAATTATGAAATTATAGCTCTTAAATCTAGAAAATCTTGGCACGAAGGTTTCGTGCCAAATTTGTCCCTAAACCACAACTTGATGATTAGAAACTGAATTCTACTCCTTTTGTTTATTATGTCAAGATCCTAACTATAGTTTGGCCATGACCTGGCGGCAAGACATAATAATTATACACAGAAAAAGATTACAAGAGTAAGTCCATGTTGGATGAACAATATTTATAAAGCTCTATAATGAAAGAAAAAGAGAGACCGTCAAACTTTGTTTGAAGTTCAAAAGGATTGCGTCATGCTTGATTGTTGTTGGTGACACTGCCCTCTTCTGGAGTGACAATTGGACTTCTGATGTCCTCATGACAAGGTTCCTAGGCTATACACTTCGTTGTTAATAAGCTTGCGTCAGTGAAGAATTTTCTTGATCTGGACAACCCTTTTGATGCTTTCCATCTCCCGCTGTCTGCCCAAGCCTTTGAGGAGTTCCACGAGTTCAACTACCTTATAAACCAGACCAGGTCCACTCATAATGCTGATGGAAAGGACCTATGGTTATATAGTTGGAGCACTTGTTTCTCTACCAACAAGATATACAGGTTAACCTCCAAACACATTCAGACCCCAACCTTCTCTCCATGGATCTGGAAATCAAAATACACTCCCAAGATTAAATCATTCTTCTACATTCTCGCTAATGACCACCTAAACACCAAGGATATGCTCATAAGGAAAAGCTTTACACTCAGCAACAACGGTGTTTGTCGCCTCTGCGATGATGGTTTGTTAGAAACTAGGGACCATTCTTCTGGAGTTGTAATTTCAGTAGAAGTTGCTGGCAATCTATCAACATCACTCTTGAAGACAGCCTTGAACTCCCTGAGATGATTGCCACTGCCCGAGGAATTTTTAGGAGGCCTTTCTTCTTCAAAGTGTTTGCCACTACTAACTAGAATTATGGAAGCAACGGAATGTTCTCATTTTTGACAATGTAGCACCTTCTGTTAGAGCTTGGTATTTTTTCTTTTAAGATGAACGTCTTTCTTCTTTCTTACAGAATGAAGGATGGCCTTAAAACCCCTCTCTTAGCCTGGCTAGACGCTCTCTAGTTTTCTTGGGTTATGCCTTGGGCTAGGCCCTTTTGTACGTTCCCTCCTTTCCTCCCTTCTTGTACATATTTTATCTCTTTAATAAAAAATTACTGTTGAGGCCTCCTCTATAGTTTTCAGCTAAAAAAGAGAGAAATTGCGTATATGCAGAATAAGAATAATAAGTAGGAGAGGAACAACCACACTCCTTGACCATACCTTATGAACTTGATGCCACATCCAGACTCTTGTGTCCCCTCCATAGTCCATACACATTCACATGTGCATCTGGATGATTGGCAACGGTTTCACTACTCATGTGTGCATGATTGAAGCGTTTGCCATTTCGGCAATGATAAGCTTTCTCTGAATGGCTTTATACTAGTACTCTAGTTCAATTTGAACTGCTCATGCATTTAATATACAGCAGCTCGTGACATGATCTTCTGGGTGGATGTAATGATTTGGTCGGTTATGTCTTGTAGAGAAAGTCTAAGAATGGGATCAAAATGTCTAAAAGCACTCTATTACTCCTCCACGAGATATGAATAATTGAATGCATGCATAAGAATGGCTGGATTTAAGAAATCTGTGCAGATCGGCCTAACTGATTCTAGGCACAAGAGGAAAATGTCCAGATGACCATGCAGAAACACAATCAAGGAGAAGAGAGGGATAATTTTTTTAAACTGAATTTTGCTACAGTATGTAATTTTTCACTGGTTTCTCATTTTCGTGTCGACCGATTCACGCGTGTGCAGATGTGTATATCCACTATACTATCTTCTTTGAGGGATGGACGGTTGCAGCAAATGGAGGCATCAAAATCAGTGGAATTGGTGTGCAGTGCCATGCCATTGCACAGGACCAGATGAGCTAGCACGCTGTCTGTGTGTGTGACTTTAGTTGTTGCGTGTCCTCTACATATTCTTGTCCGTTCGTCCTCTACCGCTTCTTTTAATCTAATTTTTTGTACGAGTAGTTCTCTCAATGATCTGATTGATGGAAAACGAAGTATGCGAGGCAGCCACGGCCAGAAAGTCTGCGAGTCATCTTCGTTCCCCCACAGGATTGCATTCCAGATTCAGATATAATATGCTCAGAATTTGAGCATTATAGCTACTTAATAATTCATTTTTGACGAAGGACGTTTTTATCACAACGTCGCATTAAGGCTTGTCAATTTTGAATTGGAATCACTAGGGTGGGTAATCGATTGACCATCACTGTAAATCTGAATTAAGCAGGCATGGTCAGAGCAGAAAGGAAGAAATTAGGAGGGGGCAGTACGTACGAGTCACGCAATGAGCACCTGCTTGTCAGTTGACCTCACCACCCACTCCCACAAACACAGAGGAAGGGGAGATGTCCACAGACTTCACTCTCACTGTCGATCTGCCTGTCTGTTTACCAAGATGCTCATCATTAACCAAGAAGAATGGTCTTCTTCTTGTTGTCATCGAATCACCTATATGCAGCTAGCTAATCACAACAGGTACTAGTAAACATCTCATTCAAGGAATTAACAGTATAATTAATAAAGATTTCTTTTCAGAAGCAAAGTGCAGGTGCAGAAGGTGTGAGTCGAAAAGGGAGAAGGACGTACGGGTACGGGAGGAGTAGATAGCTAGAGATGGAGCTGGATGATGTGGTCGTGAGAGGGAAGGATGGAAAGCGAGACGTCACCAACCGAACCGAAAGGCAAAATCCAACGAAACCCCCCTCCTCACACCTTTTCCCTCCACCACTTCCTCGCATTGGCTCCTCGATCACACACACCATCCCTCCTCCCCCTGCTCCCCTCCTCTGCTCCACTACCTTCCTCTTCCTCCTCCACCTCGCCGGAGTCGTCATCGTCGCCGGAGAAGCAGCGGCAGGAGGAGGGATGTCGGACTGGGGCCCGGTGGTAATCGCGGTGGTGCTGTTCGTGCTTCTGTCGCCGGGGCTGCTGCTGCAGCTGCCGGGGAAGCACCACTTCGTGGAGTTCGGCAACATGCACACCAGCGCCATGGCCATCCTCGTCCACGCCATCATCTACTTCGCCCTCATCGCGCTCTTCGTCATCGTCATCGGAGTACACATCACCACCGACTAGAGACCAGCTAGGCTAGGCTAGCAGCTAGCTAACAAGGGCCTGCTCCATCTCGTCCGGCCATGCCATGCCTGCTGTCCCTGATTTCTTCTTCCTCTTCATGTTTTTTCTCTTTCTTCTGACTGATGCCGCCGTGTTCTTTGTTCCCCTCCGTCGCCATCCAAACTGCCATTAAATGTCTCAGTTCGATATATATATGGTCTACTTTTCTTGCACGTACTAGTATTTCTACTGTAATTTCTGTGAGTTCGTTAACTGCACTTCCACTCTCAGATCAGAACCAAACTTCTACTGCAACCTGGATTGTTCAGTGTTTGTGGATTTGTGTTGTATGGTTGCAAGTGTTACAGTTTGTCGCGCTACCGATGGCGATGTTCACTGCTTAGTTGTCCTGTGTATGTCGTTTTTCGACTGAGCCTTCACGCGGTTCGAATGAAGTTTTGCTTTCTCTTGTAGGCTTGTAGCATTGCAAGATACAGAGGACATAAGAGGAGGTCCTTTCATGATCTTAAAAAGTACAGTACTTGATAGTAGAATTTAGAACAAAATACAGATTTTTCCTAGGTTTAGGCTAATCTGCATTTTGCATAGACTATACAGACCCCGAGATTTTATGCTCATGCTGATCTTACTTTAACCTTTAGCAATCTGAAAAAATGGTTTTTGGCAGAACACATAAGCAAATTTTTGAGAAAAAAATTTCTAATCCTGTTGTAGGTTACCTTCTTATTTTTACCCAGCTTCGTTCTTGGTCCATGTTGCAGCACTCGGGGGATCAGAGACTCATGTTGGCATACTATTCAATCGAGAGAGTGGGCATGTAGATTTTCAGCATACACAGGTGGCCCTTCCACACCAGCATGTGTAGTTTGAATGAATGTAGGATCAGTTTTTGTTGCTTGACGAGTTCCTGCCTCTGTACAGATTTCGTTAAGAAAGGCTCCATTGTTTACATGTTTCGAACCAAGGAAAGGTGCTTCATGGATTGGATTGTGCTAGTTTCACTCATGCTGTAGTTCCACAGACTAAAATAGTCTTCTTCACACAAGGATCCGCTACTCTTTTCGTCAAGAAATATAAAGTGCTCAAGCCCCAACATGGGATTGGGACGATATATCGATAGGTAAGAACAGTTAGTGAAGTCTCATGTTTGCTGATAATGGGGACATTCTATTGCTCGCATATCAGTACATGGTGTGAGACCAAGAGTTCATACTTATAGATTCAAGAATTCAGCCTCAGACTTATAGACAGGTGCTGGCCATCAAGCAAGTGCCTAATGTGAACTGTCACCGAATCACCCACGAGGTTGCCAACTTCCCATATTTTGGAAGGAAGCTGCCAATTTTGTAAGCAATAAAGTGAGGGCCTCAAAATCCAATGCCATCTATTCATTTTCACTGAGGCGGTAATTTCACAACAAGATATACAAACTGGATCAATGTCAATAATACAAACACTCCAAACAAACATTGTGAGTCTACAGTTACAACGGAAGCAGTGACCTGCCTCCATGTATGATCCACCACGGCCACATTGCCGTCCTAGCTGACGAGATGGCTGGGCGAGCTTTTGAACATGGTGTGCCACATGTATGCCCTGGAGAGGACCATCTCGAGCTCGTGGTGCGCCCAGTTCCTGGTTGGGAGGTGCTGCAGGAACATCACCATCTCTTGGAAATCCAGTTTCTGCAGCTTGTCTGACCACTGAGGAAGAAAGTGTCGAGGGAAACATCAGTCTCAGAGGCTTAGGCAGTGTCATAGATTTAGTGATGAACAAGTAGGATGTTCCGTAGAAAATCATAAGCTGGAGTGACAGAATGAAAAAAAGGAACTAACTAGACAGACACAGTACAGGGCAAGGAGTACTTTAACTTACTGTTAACAAAAAACTCGCTGATATGTACACGAGAAAATCTGGTAGGTAGTCTCCTTCAGCAAGATATGTATCCCACAGGCGTGTCACGAGATGAAAAGGAACCTACAATGATGTGAGATGTTTAGCGACATGAATGTGCAGATCACACATAAACAGTGGCCCTTGACTAGACTAACCTCGCGTATCAGAAGGCAATTGAACCAACGGAAGGCAAACTGAAGGAACTCCAATCCTTGTTCCTCTATGTGCTTCGATAAAGGTTCTGTATTACCATCAAGATGTTGGTTGAAAAAATCAGTATTTCAAATATTTAACAAAACTGTCAAGAATTACCAGCGGATCCCAAGCCATGCAAAATTTAATGACAAGGAACTCAAAACAATGTTTCTCTATAAATACTACTCCCTCCGACCCATATTAGTTGACTCAAAATTGTTTATATACGGATGTATCTAGCCTAAAACTTGTCTAGATACATTCGAATCTAGACAAATCTAAGTCAACTAATAGGGGTCAGAGGGAGAATTATTATTTTCCTTGCAATGCTCCTAATTAATGTCCTATAATTCCTTAGATCGCCTTTATTACAGTACACTGAATTATAAAAGGAAAGGCCATCATATATGTTAATCAGTGGAACGTTACCGTCTATCCGATGAACCAACTCTTTCAACCTGAATACAAGGCGCTGTATTCCTGGTTGCGCAAAGGTGTAATGATCCTGCATGCCGTCAAGGAACTTTGAGAGACACCAATAGCAGTCTGCTTCTATGTTAGAAACGTCCTGCAAAGAAAGCTTTTCCATGGACCAAGTGTCCATATTGCCTTCTAAGTGCTCCGACAAGAACACAATCAAGAACGGTGTGAGAAGGTCATTTATTCCTTGGACATAACCACTTGCTGGGTGCCGGATGGCCCTGAAAATAAGGCATCAATGCATCAGCTAATAGTGAAGAAAAGAAAATAAAAATCTTTTTGTGGCAGAATCAGAGGTCTGGTTTCATGCAGAGCACCGCCTGTCCAATCACATTTGCCCCCATAACACATGCTGGGAATTGCAAACTAGTGGTAAATAAAAGCAGTATTTTCAGCAGAACCACTCAGAATACATGCTAAAACAATTATAGGTGCATTTTGTTAACGAATCCAGATGAACCAGCCAAGTGCACTTCCTCACCACGTATATAAAATGCGCTCCAAAGACTTCTGAATCTGAGGGTCTTGGAAAAAGGTAACATCCGGGACAGTTCTTGGGCAGTCAACAGCAATCTACAGGACAGAATGTGTGTTTAAGATAGTGAATTTTACTAAAAATTGGGGCCAAGCCTGATGAGTCGAATTCAAGCCTAAAAATGTTACCTGGCGAAGCATGTTAATCTCTTCATCTGAGCGTTCAGTGTCAGCAATATCGTAGTATTGAGAAACACATTCTACATACTCAAGTCTTTTCCTCGTTAGAACACCTTCTCTTCTATCCGCATTGGGAGGTGCATATCCCTGTAGCCAGCTGATATTAAATTCAATACTGAAACACTACACTGGGAAGAGAATACATTATATCTCATAATTAACATGTTAAATGTCTACTCACCAAAAGTAGCCTCCATATGTTAGGCCGCATATAAGGGGGCACACCACTCCAAGATAATTCACGCAATTTATCTACATAGTCAAGTAAGAACAATGTATGAGAAAAGAAATCTCGACAAGTTAGCTAACTGAATAAAAACGAATCATAATACTGTAGGAGTATACAATTATTGTAGAACCCAACCAGAATGGACCTGAAGTGTATACATATATGCTCTTTAACCATGACTAAATTAACGAATTAATATACTAACTACCTTTCAAACTAATGCCACAAGTTCACTGAGTGAAAAAACTGAAACTTAATCCTTTCTCAGCATCTCAGCCAATTTCCTATGGTTGAAAAAAGGTTAAAATTGCGAACATCAACAGAACATGTGAGAAACATATCTGTCGTAAACTTTAGAGGCCATAACTAGATTTAGATTGTCGCTCCAGGGAAAATCTGCAACTCTCTATTTGAGTTGCATTCAATGATGTGATAGAAGCTAGAATATATAGAGAGACTGGATTTTGTACATGCAAGGGTGGGTGCCTGAGTTCAGAGTTTACCTAATAATCATTTTTTTACCTAGGAAATAACTTCCATGTTGATTGCAAAATTCAAATCGTTGCACACTCAACAACTGATTGAATAGTCCTAGATAGAAAATATGCATACCTAATATAACAGCTGGCCTAGAGAGTTCAGCTGTGAATTTTGTAATTCTCGCAGAATCTGTTGCTCTAGCTCCGGAAACTATTCCTTGGGCATCTGGTAACGAATTCACGCTACTTGTTGATGGTGAAATTGGTTTCTTTGCACTAATGTTGTCGGTTGTGTTTCCAGATGCTTGCCCTTCTACCTGAACAAGTAGAGTTTTATCAGTTACAATCTTCAATGTTGCCATTTCAAAACAATGTCAGCAAACAACACATTACCTCCTGTGAGCCTTCATTTTTCTCATATTCATAGCGATCATTATCAGAGCGTGGGGAGTAATCGGGAGGTGAAAGAGGATCAGATCTTCTGGTTAGCATAACCTTCCCCGGAAAGCTCCGTCCTTTGAGCATTCTAACAAAGAATTGGGGGAAAATGCAACAAGCTCTTTTTGTGAGGTTACAAGCAGATAGACTTTGCAATATCTAGGAAACAGTAAGTCATATCCATGATTTTGATCACGGAATAAAATTTAGATACGAACATTATATCACTGGCCAGTAGCCAAAAACTGTTTAAACTAAAAATTTACTCAAAGACTGAACTCTGATGTTTTTTATTTGATAAATCAAACTCTGCATTCCTAGCTGTTAAATCATGATACTCCTTTTCCTTCGAAGTTTTTCATGATAATAAACGATTAACTGCACCCGTTCAGACAAAAATAGATAGTAGGGTACTAAGGGGAGTTCTGCGAGATGGAGGGGACTGACCCCTGCACGTTGCGGAGTGTCTGGTTGAAGCGCCATTCTGAGTTGTTGGGGCTTCCTCCGCCGCCGTCGCCGCCGCTCATGGCCACGAGTCACTCCGAATAGCCGGAGGTTCCGGCGGAGAGCAACCGATCAGGACTTGCTCTTCACCGGATCTTGCTTCCTACCTCCCGATTCAGTCCTGCGTGCATCCATTGTTAATTCCCTGGACTGTCTATACGCGGCGGAGCGCAGGGGTTGGGGCGTCCACAGGGACGAGCACGAGCGAGCAGCGCAGGCGCCATTCTACGGGCACGTACCTCGAAGTGCGTGGCTGGCGCGGCAGCAGCGGAGGTGGAGCAGCAGAGCCGGGCCGAGCAGGTTCCGATGCTCGAGGACGCGGGCCGTGCAGCGGAGCGATCGGCCGGCCAGTCCAGCCAACCCTAGCAGCAATGCGGGGCGCTGAAATCAGTGGACGGCGCCGGTCGGGGAGACAGGTAGAGGTGGTCCGCCGGGTGGCGCGGCGGCGCGAGGTAGTCGCCGGGGAAGAGACGGTGAAGTATTTTTTTTCTTTTCGACGGAATGGGATCTGAGAAGAGGGACTGGGGATCGCCGGGAGAGGAAAGGGGAGGAGGGCAGGGACGAGACGATGAGGTGGCAAGCGGGCGCGAACGGTTGGATAGATGACACGTGGCAGTACGAACGGTCTCGGAACGAAAGGGGATATTTGGAGGCCATTCCACTTTTTAATCCCTAGCTGCCAATTTGGAACAACTTTACCTCATTAAAAGATCTTTTTTGCGGGTACCTCAATCAAAAATATTGTTACAGTTTACCCCTTTATCATGATCTTGTGATGATTTTACCTTGTTTTATCAATTTCTTTGAACTACTCCTTTCGGTACATATTAATAGCCTCAACTTTATTCGTACATACTAGTTAAATATTTAGTTTAAATATATCTAGATAAAGTTAAAGTCATTAATATTGAACGAGTAAGTAACAAAATTTGGCCATATGTGAGTGTGACATGCCAACTAGCTCAAGAGTATACCCAATTTAATATTCACTAGTGTATATCTGATGTCATAATTGACATAATTTTGAAGGATTTGGGTGAATTTATTGATTTTGAAGTAGATTTGACACAACCAATAAGTTTCTAACGAATACTATATACTCCCTCCGTCTCAAAATAGATGTCTTAGGTTTTTCAAAATTGGATGAATCTATATACTAAGGGTGTGTTTGGTAGACCGGGTGAACCCAGATATTCTCTGTCCAACCTAGCTAAGAGGACTTTTTGTTGTTTGTTAGCCCGGGTCGGGCCATCTCAGCAGTGCCCACTTCACCCCGAAAAGGGCTCTCAGCCGGGCTGAGGAGAGAAGCTCAAATTGAGCTTCGCAACTCGCCCGGGCTGAGTGCATCCCACAATACATTGTAGCGCATGCGGCCCCCCTCCCAATCGACCCCCAACCCCGGACTCTCTCCTCATCCCTCCCCCCGTTCCCATCGACACGCAGACAGTCACCGACGCACTGGCTGCCCCGACGCGACCGGCCCAAACCATCCCGACGCTGCCGATGCCCTGGCCGCTATCCTCGTCTCCCGTCGGAAGCCCAAGTCCAGACGCCGCCGATGTGCTAGTCGCTCCGCGCTGACATGAACCCCCGATAGGCAGAGGAAAAGGCAGCAGGTCGCGTCGCCGCCCACCATTGCATCAACCTCCAACCACCGCGTCGCCCCAGCGCTAAGCAACCACCGCTCGTCACCGGCGATGAACTGTTCCCAGCACACGGTGTGGTGGAACAAGGGCCTGATTTTTTTTAGGGACCTTTGTGTAAAAGTTTAGACTGTTCTATGATTTCTCTGTTTTTGGGCCAATCTCACCGCATACGGACTACCAAACAAAGTATCAACACATCATTTCTCAACACACCCGGTCTACCAAACAAACCATAAAATCTAAGTCCAACTTGTATGAGATGAGATATCTCAACTGAGAGAGTGAATCTGAAGCGGGCCGGTCTACCAAACACACCCTAAATAGTGTCTAGATTTCAAATTTTGACAAATTTGAGACGTCTATTTTGAGACGGAGTGAGTACATGATATGTCTACATAGCTGGTGGTCATATCATTTTAATAGTCCCTTCGGTCCATATTAATGGCCTTAACTTTATCTAGATTCGTATTTATCTATTAAGTATTTGGAGTAGTTGCATTCGTATCTACACAAAGGTAAAGCCATTAATATGGACTGGAGTAAGTATAAGAACTAGATTTTAGTTTGAAAAACTAATAAATCAAATAAAACAACTAAGCGATAAAATATGTAAATGGGGTAAAATCTATCACAAGATCGCGACTATTCCCTCCATCGACGTTTAGGTGGCACACTTCTTGTTTGTGATTGAACTTGGATATCATTTTGATCCACAATCCATTTGTGACTAAACTTGGAATTTTTGTTTGAATACAAATTCAATGGTTTAACTTTTGACATATAAAATTGAAATTTTATTTATCAAATTAGTGGTCAAAATTGGATCTTGGAATACATGGGTGCCAGTGAAACATAGACAAAGGGAGAAGGAGGTAAAAATAGAATTTACACATATATTTCAAACACTAAAAAGGCATATCATATAGTAAAATGAAATATTTGTGCCTCACGAGCATAATTTTAACTATCTTCATAATGTTAATTTGTACTTTTGCACAATTCCATGTGTCAATGATGAGTTCAATGTATGGTTGAGGCAATGATCGATGCCATGCATGCAAGGACAAACAATATTTGTTTATAGTATGCGATCACATTAGTTTGTTGGTCGTCGAGGATGAGGTATAAGACCATGGGAAATGGTAGGGAGAGAGAGAGAGAGAGAGAGAGAGAGAGAGAGAGAGAGAGAGAGAGAGAGAGAGATGCCATCAACAACTGTAGTGGTCATCAGAGGGAATGTGGGAGAAGAGGAAGGCAACAACGAATTAGTTGGACCCATGCGTGGGAAGTAACAACACGTGGTATTTTCAAACAGAATTTGGAGCATATTTGGATGATAGCAAATAATTGCTTAGGAAAATGTGATAAAACATTGGCCTTTACAAGGAAAACAAAGGTCAAAATTGTAACTCACAAACTTGTGAAAAACTACCAAATCATTTCTTCCCAAACACAAACGGAGCTTAATGTTTTTATGTTTCATTATACAAAGAGCTCGAATGTGGGGACTAATTCTTGTTTGGTCTCATCGATGACTCCTAGATCCTCCAAGATAATGGACATGTTGTGCACATGTACGTCAAAAGCAAAGAGTAACACTTATTTATACTAATTTTTTATAATTCATATAAATTGTTTCATAATCATAAAACTAACCAGATTACAAATTGGAGGCTAGATATAACAAATGTAAGTTCCAGTATATTAAATTTATCATATTTTTAACAACTTTTGCGTTATCTTCTATTCTTCTTGAATTTAGTTTGATTTGATAAACTTGTTTCAAGTAAAAAGCTGCCATGTTAGTGAATCACCCTAAATAAAAGAAAAAAATATAGACTTATATTCATGCACCGATTATTCCATGCCCCTTAGATAGATTATATTGTGTCTTTATGTGTTCTTGTTACTTGTGTACCTTTAAATATTACAGTAAACATGTCCAACAAATATCTTGATAAATTTTTATTATTGTTTATAAATGAAATCTAGAGTGCATGACATGTCTACAATTTATTTGTCCTTTTAAGAAAGGCTATGATAATTAGTTACCCACGAAGTTACTCAAACGGAAAGTGGAGGTCCATCGACAAAATCAAAGCACTATTTATTAAGAAAATAAAACCTAACTATCTTCATAAGTTACAACGTTAACTTTTGAACTCAAGTTTCCTATGACTACTCACAAAGGGGTTATCAGGTGGTATCATGCATGCAAAAGGCTGACGTGTCACTACAATTAATGACGAGAGATATGGTATAAGTATCACAAGTAGATACGGTATCATAGCACACATAACTAAAAAAGTGTCAAACAAATCTTATACACAATTTTGCATTGAGATTCTTCAAATCAATCAATATCATGATTATATGATACTACCACATGATATCGTACATTGTAGAGATAGTATCATATGCATGATACTGATATATGAGACCACCCATTGTGACTAGTATAATCAGATCCACCATTAGGGATGGATTCACGGGGATCCCAATGGTGTAATTATTTGGTATCTACTAAAAAAGCTTGCATGAGTACCCCCCCCCCCCTCTTCGTCTGCGACGCCTTAGACATGCGGCGATAATGCGTATGAAGATGATGTGGGAGCCGCGCGGATGGGAAGGGGGACATGACAAGGTTTCCTAGGAAAACGTCGGTGGGCTGGCATGGCGCTACACCAGAGGGATGCATCTGGCTTCTCTGCTGGTGGCCCGACGACTCGGTGGGATGCGGATGAGGCGTCACATTGTGTAGATGAGGAGGGAGTGTCAAGGTGCCGCATCGTGCAGAGGAGGGGAGGGAGTGGCGAGAGGGTGTCCAGTGTCGGCTTCGAGTGGTGATCGGTGGGAGGTTGGTGTGGAGGCGATATGTTTTCTCGCCAACAACGGAATGAAATTTTAGATGAAGAGTGTGGTTGATCCCAAATTTAAGCCCAAACTTAGGGTAAGGTGGAATGTTTTAGGAGAACATATAGTGATAGGGTATGCTAGAGAGAATTTGTTATAGCAACCATTTCTCCTAATTTGGCAGTTTCAAGAGTCTATAGGGCTTTTAGAGAATATGTGAATTTCTTTAAGAAACAATAAACAGACAGTCTTGGTTGGCGCTAGCACACAACCCATGTATTTTCGTGCTAGCAAGAAAATAATGTATTTTGGTGTCGATCTAGTTGTGGCTTGAACAGAGTTATGTAATCTTTGCATGCAGATTACGGAGATAGAAGCAAAGAAACAGAGCAAATTAAGTCCAGGGCTCCTTTGGCGATAAAGTATTTTAGAAAGGGGGTGTCTATTTGGCAGATAGCTGTTTTAAAATTCAAAAACAGACACATTTTTCAGTCCAATAAATAGTTGACAGCTGTCAATCAAAACTCATTAAGAAAAAAGAGAAGAGACTCAAACAAAACTGTTTGTTTCTTTCCTCCCGAACAAACAGATTTTCGGCCTCTCGGTACGAATCTAGTTGAGCTTTTTGAGTTGTTGATTCTCTCCCTCTCATATTCGGCCTTTCTCCAGCGACTACACAGAAGGCCCGATTTAAAAGCCTGCTAGAGACAAACTTAGTGTAGAAGCGACCACCAACACCAGATCTTCTCCGGCAAGAAAATGACATCCCGCACGCCATCGACCATCAGATCGACATCGCGGCAAAACCTGCCCACCCCTTCATGCTTGGGGATTTCTAGATCAACGGATCCCCAAAAGAAGAACAATAGAGCAAAACTTAAATGATCCGTGGACTAGTTATTGGTGAATAAATGACCGAAAAAATACACTTACAAGGGAGTGTTATGTGTTGTGTGCCAAGAATTATTAACTTGTTATATTTCTTCTGGAGGATATGATATTATGACAAAATGTTTTTGTGTATTATTAGACACACATGGTGATAGTCCAAAACCAAACAATTATTCAACACCATACTGGATCAGGAAAACAAAATGTGCTACAAAATCACATAGACAATATACTCCTACGATAGAAGAAAAAATCGTTCCATAACCTATTGCTGCCATGCTTTACTAAAGCAAAGAACATGCAGGAACAGAAAATCTGAAATATATAAGGTGGTTCCTCCTTTACCCAGTCTTGAAAACGGCTATCCAAAGTAAGAAGATGTTGAATAGGCGGAGTTCACCACAAAAACCTTCCCGTAACTCAAGATCAAAGAAAAATAATCAATAAGCTAATAAAAACACACTAAGAGTCAGTGAAGAAACTAAATAAGGCGAGATACTAAAAAAATAAACACGACAAACGAAAGCTGGTAGAGCAATGAGAAAAAGAAGAGGGAGAGAATGGTAAAAATGAAGAAGGTAGTGTAACTGAATAATAACTAAGAAAAAGAGAAGCTGAGAAATTAAATAATGAGATAAAGAGGAAAGACAAAGAGAAGAAATATTGTTCTTATTACTAAAGAATATGTTATCGGAAAGACAAAGAAAATAAAATGAGATCAAAAGAACTAAGAATCTAAAGAAAGGCAAAGAAAAGTAACTGGGATAAAAAAAACTAAGAAACTGAACAGCTAAGAATCTGAAGTAAAGAGATGGTCAAGGACTAAAGTAATGAGAATCTGAATACTGACTAAAGTAAGAGTGAGACATCTCAAAGAATGAACAATTGAGAGAAAAACTAAAGAAAGAAATGGAAATCGAAAGAACTAAGAAACTGAACAGCTAAGAATCTGAAGTAATGAGATGACCGGTGACTAAAGTAATGAGAATCTAAATAGAAACTAAAGTAATTAAGAGTGAGACGTCTCAAAGAATGAACAATTGATAGAAAAATTGAAGAAATGATATAATGAGATAAAGAAATGGAAGATAGAAAACACTAGAGTAGTGTAAGACACTAAAGTAGAAGACTGGAAGAAATTACTGAGAAAGTAGAACACTAAAAGAAAGAGAAACTGAGGAGAGAAAATGAAAGAATCTAATATCTAACTGAGACATATCATCAACACATATCACCTGACATATTATATAGTCAGCAACCTAGCTAACCGAGACCTATACCCCAAGTATGAATCTGCACATGATCATTGATTGTGAGTTAGCCTGCAAAATCAATTACGAGTACGTCCCGAGGAGGCTGCCACCAAATTCAGAAATAAATTCCCTTCTAGATACTTACGTGAACTGCTTTACAAAGAAGTATTGCAAAATAATGAAGCTAAAGTCAACCCGACAAAAGGGATATCAACCTAAGCAAAATCCTTGAGCACAACTTAACATGTACATCACCAAAACGAAGATATGAACTAAGAAACCCCAGCTACCTAAAATTTGTACATCATAGTGACACCCCAATTTCAGGACACAAACAAAAATCTCCAAAACCAGGGAGCCCAGCTACATGAATTGCTCTAGATCCGTAAGAAGCACAAGCTACTGCCAACAACAAAAAAAAGCACTGAATTTGTCAGATCTGCCATAGACAAACAACACTGCACGGACACACAATTGTAACGCGTAGAGCAGCTCTGCTTCCATGCTGCTGTTGGCATGGGCCTCTCTCGTGGAAGGAAATGCGGCTGATGCGGGGATGAACGGCAACACGTGACCGTGGCTGAATAACTGCGGTCGTACATGCTTCTACGAGCTGAGGCGTGCACGTGCATGGAGGAAAGCACAAGGCGGGCTAGCGCATGGCGCAGGGAATCTGCCGGTGGTGTGCAGCGATTTGGGTTGGGAGGAGTAGAACATGCGGAGACAGGGGAGTTATAGGTGGCGATTTGGGCGCGCAGGTGACGAGGAGCAAAAATCGAATCAATACAACAGCCATGGGACGATGGGAGGAAGCCGGTGGAAATACCCAGGTCTCCGGCGGCGCACATGCCTTCCACGCTCGCTGATCGAGGGTCACCGGCTGCATCTCTCTCCATCACCGATATCACCGGCTGCTGCGGTCCCCCGCATCTCTCCAAGGATGTCCACCCGGCTCGCGGTGCACCACCTCCTCCGGCACCGTATGAGCTGGCTGCGGCGACGCCGTTGCTATCTCTGCCATAGCTACCGCCTCTCCCACTCCTGGGGAAGACGAGACGGAGCAGTGGCCTGCAGAAAACAGAGCTGAAATGAAGTTTTCTTTTTAAAAAGCAAAACACTCAGAAAAGACCGACTTGAGGCCGTGCTGAGATTCGTGACAATCATCCAACGCCCCCAAAAGTGACTGTTTCTCAATTTTAAAACAGCTAGCTGTTTATTAGGAAAAGTGTTTAGAAATCACAATATTTGAACACTATAGTTTTTTATGCCTAGATGCCAAATCCACAGTTTACACAAACCAATCTTTAGCGGTACTATGAAAACCAAGGTGCTTCTAAGACTAGCCATAGTGGTAGTATTATAAGGGGTAGCATGCATGCCTACATATCGTAGGCCGATGTGAAACAAAACATCGGACCGATCCAACTCCATCGATTCCTTGCCACATCGCACGTCCCACAGCAGCCAGATATCCTTCTTTTAGAAAAAGAAAAAACAGGGCGACAACTACGCACAATAACTGCCATTATATGGTTGTCCTTCTTCCACATAACCGTCACCGTCTCCTGATTTGTATGATTCTTACCTTGACCCACCATGCTGCGCCCCACCCCACCATCATCTCCCCTTCACCTCGTCCATATGTAACCGGGCGGCCGGACGAGCGTCAACGCGTGATTCCGTTCCATGGCTCCTCCTTAGTAGCTGGCATCAGGACCTAGAAGAAGTACCCGAACACAAGGCGGCGGATCCTGCGTTGTGAGGAAAGGTAGGTGTTGCAGGTTGTTTGATGTTCTCAAGTGGTATGGTAGTTTTAATTTTACATCTTATTTACAGCAAGGTCGCTGAAGTTGCAAATTCTGATCAGAGCGCACCTGTGATGAGTCGGCGAATCCATGCTCCATCGAGTGCTCTGACGTGATCTCTGGCTTTGCTGCTGATCTTGGGTATAAGCATGGCGACATTTGCAGCACCATGAATTGCGGTAGGCGCATTGGTGGAGTCCAGGTATTCAAGACGACAGATGACTAGCGGGCACTCGAAGGACAGCGGCCTCATTCATGTCTCATCTTGTCATCGTTCATACCAGTTGATTATTTGTAGCTGAAACGTACACTGGATTCGAAGTTCTGATTTATATGTAGGAAGCACTCAGATCAGTATCTGATCCAGTACCATTTGGAGCATATGTCCCTTCGGTAGTTGATTATTTGTAGCTGAAACGTATATTGGATTCAAAGCTCTGATTTGCATGTAGTAAGCAGTCAAATCAGTATCTGATCCATTACCAATTGGAGCATATGTCCCTCAGTAGCAAATTGATCGTTGAATAGTAGAAAAAAATTAATTTCCTTGGAAGCACATCCTTAATTCGTTTTAAACACATGTAATTCTATTTGAAACAAATTCTAATTTGTTGTCCATGGATAATATTGGAATGCTTTTAAAAAATAATACCCCATTGTATATGTACTTACGTTCAATCGAAGCAAATTGAGTGACGAATAAAGCAAGTTATCTGGTCTACGGAAGCATGCTTCCGAACATATTTGAAACAACCCATTACAACTATTTTCAGATCGAAGCAATATTTAATTCCACTGAAAGCAGATTTTAGTAGGACTTGAAACACAAATTTTGAACCCATCGGAAGCAAATATACATAGTAGCATGATTTCAACATTCTTCAAACAAGCCATACCAACTATTTTCAGATCGAAGAAAATTTTAGTAGCATTTGAAAAAACAAGCTTTGATCACATAGGAAGCAAATATACATAGTACCAGAAACATAATATTTCAGTAAGGAAGTAAATCAGATGTCACGGAGACTATAATTTTCTCAAATTATTAGTTCCACTAAAAGATAAATTATTTTCCTGAAAATTAGGAGGAGGAGTTAACGGGAGCAGTTTGGAAACTCCATGTCAAGTTACCGATTCCTGGCAAACGATTTCTGTTTTAAAAGCGACAATATGCATTAATTACGGGATCAGTTTTTAATGGAAGCATGAAAATCGGATCTTGATTGACCGAAATAGAGACACGGGTCTAGTTGCAGATCGAACAGTCGAGCTTCTTCCAATCCTACGTTTGTGCACTAGTCCGATCGAAAGCCAATATCGGCTTCCGGTTCCTAGCGCTGCCCGAATGAGAAATAACTAACAGGAGCTTTCCGATTCTATTCACACCGTTCCTGCTTTAGATAGTTGTCTGGTCTAGCAAAGGAGACTGCAAAATATGGCTTAGACAATAGCCCGGCATGACGAAGAGCGCCACGTCTATCGCAGCAAGTCGGCGGGAGCTTCGCGGGCCACGGGCTAGCCCGTCCGGGTCTAGGACGCAGAACATGGATAGCGAGGGCAGTCCTACATGCTATAGCATGGTGAAGAGGACTTTGGACCCAAGAAGGGTTTGGCCTGGTGTGTCCTTGCTACTGTGTCCGGACGGCACCCGCTTTTAGCGGTGGAGGATGCCCTTTGGATGGTTTTACGGCTACCGCCCTCCGTCTCTGTTATCACCGTATTTTGGCCAAAGACGGAGGTGGGCCGTGATCAAGATGGGCTTGGAAGATGCATATATTCAACGTGTTGTTGGATCGGCCTAGTACGTAGATTTGGGCTAAACTGCCCGTGTATCTTGTATCATAGTAGGTTTCGTTTCAGTTTAGGTTCCGTTTATGTTTAGGTAAAGATAGAGTTGTAGAGTTATTCCAAAAGTAGAGAGTTTCCGGACTATAAATATGTACCTAAGGTTATCGAGAAAAAGAGGACAATCACGTTCACAACAAACACAATCTCGGCGCATCGCCACCCCTTGTTTCTAGGGTTTCTTTCGGGTAAGTGTCATGCTCTTGCGATCTAGGCAGTACTTTTACTTACGCGTTATTTGGTGTTACTCGTACTGAAGCCTTTTTGATGGCGAGTAACACTACTATCGTAGATTTGTTGAGGCTAGCATCAGTGCTTTTCGTTACAATCGTTTGATCTTGCTGCCTCTAGTTACCTCGCTACCTTTGCACTATTTCCCAAGTGCGAGGGTAGCATCTTGCTTGATCTTTATTTAGCTGATTCGATCTGTTATGGTTGTGCCTTTCTCGCCAAGGTTTAGTTTAATATCTACGTAGTCAGGCCTTACAAACGGGTTGAACGATCCAGTAGTGCATAAGGACGTAGTTTACTCGCTCTAGAGAAGATTGTTCCGGTAATTGACGTTACGTTGGTTATTAGGCCTCCTCTAGGATTAGTATTCTTCATCTTTTGTATATACCAGGCTCAATTACGTGTAGGACGTTCCAGTTACGTAGTGAAAACATTAAACTGTCGTAGATCGATTTAACTGGTAGTGATCAAGCAAAACCCCATGTTATCATAACAATCTAATGCAGAACCATGGGGATAATCGGCTTTAGGAGCCGATTCACAGGGAAACCTGGGAGCCGATCACGGCTCGAATTTTACGTATACTTGTTTATCATGCAGGAAATCAATCGGAGCAATCCTTCACCTTCCGACTGTATAGGTCGTGGCACGCCGAACCAAGCCGTGACGCTGCTGCGGAGTTTTGCGCGTTGACCGAGGGACCAGGGCCCACCAGCATCTGGAGCCTCCGGCTCTTCGTGTTGCTCGTCACGCCGGTGGGTTTTGGCAGCAACACATTCTCGCACGCCTGGGACTAACAACGCCTACATCAACATCCGACGCGCAATGGAGAATGCAGCCACGCATCGACGATCTACCCGACGAGCACAAGGCCAAGTATGACGAGATAAAAGCTCTTCAAGAAGACCTCATCGGCTCTTTTGAGAGGACCGCAAGCATGGCATCGTGGAAGGGATTCTCCGATGGTGCTCTTGATGAGATGGATCCGTCTGCTCTTCGAGGAACGCACTGAGCTCTGCGACAGAAGTCAACTACATGGTGGCTCATTCTCTTCACCGCCATTCTCGAGAGCCTGGTGAACGCTTTTGAGCGGATCGCGATTCGCGTGGTTCAGAGATCATGAAACATCGGTATTCTCCGACGGGCCTACTCACGGGACCCACCAGGAGAAAGACCGCCCAGACAGGCCACCACCGCCATTCGCACTTGCAGCCCGAGCCGCCAGGCAGCGTATGTCGCCTACAAGATTGGAGGCGACCCAGCGACAAGGCCTCGTTTGAACCACCTAAAGAGATCCCACACGGATATGTGCACTTACGCGTCGGATCGCAATAACCCGACACGCACCAGATTGCAGCCGCAGGATTTCCAGCGGGAGTTCCCGGAGCTTCGATGGCGTTCTGAGGGCAGCGCGCCGGGGTGGACGCCGACAAGCAGGCATGGCTAGCCAAGTATGCCACTAGAACAAGTCAAGAGAATCTAGCCCCTACGGCTCACACAGCGGAGCAAATCCGTACCATCCTGAGAGACCAGTTCGGCTTCGTGCCAAAGAGAAGGACAATCGGCTATTCAAAGCTGTATCCCAATGAGTTTGATCTGATCCCGCTGCCTCCCAAGTATCGGCTCCCTGAGTTCTCAAGGTTCAGCGGATCGGAGGGATCAAGCTCGATCGAGCACGTGAGCCGATACCTGGCACAGTTGGGCGTGGTCTCAGCATCGGACCAGATGCGCGTAAGGTTTTTTGCGCAATCGCTGACAGGACCAGCTTTTGGGTGGTACACCTCGCTGCCACCTGATTCGATTCATACCTGGAAGCAACTGGAAGACCAGTTCCATACTCAGTATCACTCAGAGGCTACCGAGGCTGGCATTGCAGACCTGGCGCAGGTACGGCAGAAGCGGGGAGAAACCGTAGCCGAGTATATCCAAGGCCAGACCGCTAAGAACCAATGTTACTCAGCTCGTTTAACTGAGAAAGAAGCAGTCGAGCTAGCAGTGTTGGGTCTCTCAGCACCCATCAAGGACCTGGCTTTCCAGGTGGAGTACAACTCGTTGGCGCACATGGCCCAGAAACTGACAATGTATGAACAGCGCCACCCTGAGTTGTACCAAGACAAATTCAAACGTCTGATAAGCCTGGTCGATGCAGAAGAAGATGATCCTACACAGGACCAGGAAGTGGCCGAAATGAATGGCTCATGGGCAGATCCTGGCTGCAAATGGGTGAAACAGCAAGGACCTGCAAAAGGGTTCGACTTCGATGTGAGCAAAGTCGAGCAGATATTCGATTTGCTGTTGAAGGAGAAGCAGCTGAGGTTACCCGAAGGCCACAAAATCCCTACGGCTCAGGAAATGAACGGGAGACAATACTGCAAGTGGCATCATTCGTTCACCCACACCACCAATGATTGCAAAGAGCTACGTCGCCAAATCCAAATGGCAATAGAACAAGGCCGTCTGATCCTTGGGCAGTTCGCCATGAAAGTGGACACAAACCCATTCCCCGGCGTCAACATGGTAGAGCTCGGTCGCTCCGCGAGGCGTCAGCTGGATTTTTCATTCGGTGTTAATATGGCAGGGTCTGGGTACCACCATGACACGTACAAGGAGGAAGGTGGTCACTCTCGGGGCAAAGAAAGAAGGGAGGCTGGTCCACGCGACCGGCCCTGCCACAATGACAAGCGGTACTTAACAGAGGAACAGGTGAGGAGAGTGCGATATCAGAAGCCACATTCCACGCATCTCCTTAACAAGTATGAGCGTCAGTATGACCAACGTCGCCGGCACGACAGAGACGACGAAGGATATGAGCACCTTGCTAGGGGACCGTCAAAAGAAAAGGAAGGCGCAGACAAACATTGGGATTGTCCTTTCTTCAAGTATTGCTGGGACGCGGGAATGAGCCGATTGCCTACAGTCGACAACTGCCCGGAATGTGGAAAGCAGAGGGAGGACACGGGGCCAGTTTCAGTGTTCAAACGTCTAGGGCCTCTCCCACCTCAGAGCCGTTACAGGGAGTCCGCTCGAGCAAAAGACCTCGCGAAGCCAAGGGATGACAAAGAAGAAGACAGGTATCACCGTCCAAGGTGGTGTCCTGACGGACTCAGACACACCCAGAAGCGCAGAGTACAGCGGCTACGTAACTTGGAGGAAGCCGAAGCGCAGTATCTCCATGCTTTAAAGAAGGCACGGCCTGATCTGGCCGTCAAAGTGAGGCAGACTCTGGAAACGGAAGATCGCCCGGGAAAGAAGGAGTGGCGCCCCAAACCGGTAAAAGCCGATGCAAAGACATCGGCTGCCACAAACATGGTGTTCATACTTCCGTCAGAATTCCGCGCACCAAGAACCAATGAGCTACCAGTGGCACAGCTCGACTGCGGCCCACAGCCAGTTATCTTTGAGAAGCCACGGGAGAAGGGTTACAAACATCTGAAAGCCCTGTACCTACAAGGTTACATCAATGGGCAACCTGTCAGCAAGATGTTGGTGGACACTGGAGCGGCAGTCAATATCATGCCATACTCCATGCTACGGCGTTTGGGACGCTCCACTGCAGATTTGATCAAAACCAACGTCACGTTAAGCGACTTCAACGGTCAGACTTCGGAAACGCAAGGCGTCTTGAACGAGATCCGACCGTAGGCGAAAACCATCCCCACGTCATTCTTCGTCGTGGACAGCAAAAGCACTTACACTGTCTTGCTAGGAAGGGATTGGATTCACGCTAATTGCTGCATTCCCTCCACAATGCACCAGTGCCTGATCCAGTGGGATGGGGATTCTATCGAGATCTCCATAGCTGGCATGAACGTCTGGGAAGCAGAAGACCAAGAGCCGATCTCTGGAATCAGTCTAGACGGCTGTGAGCGTATTGAAGCTACAAAAAACGGGGTGAGGCTGGTCTTATCCACTGGCCTTACAGAGTAGAAAAGCCCGCGATCATCCGTGGTACGGCCGATCCCTGCGATCGGCCACAAAAAATAAAAAGCAGCGATCATACAACAAGCAGCTCATGTAGTCGTAGCAGAGAGATGTTCTGCCACTGTAAAACCATAAAGTGTAAACCGTCCCTGAATAATGCAAGCAAAAAGGGGGCCGATTCAGGCAATCGGCCCAAATTATTTTTGTTATCCTCACCTACCACTTGCCCTGTGTTTAGCATCGATTTGACAGGTGACGGGAAGCTAGGGTACGGGTTCGCATCCGCTGATGAACTAGAAGAAATTGACATTGGTCCTGGGGATAAGCCACGACCAACATTTATCAGCAAGAAGTTAGATCCGAGTCTGCGGGGTCCGATGATAGCCCTGTTGAAACAATATCCAGACTGCTTCGCCTGGGACTACATAGAGAGGCCCGGGTTAGACAGGAGCATCATTGAGCATCGACTCCCGCTTAAAAAAGGATTTCGGCCATTTCAGCAGCGAGCACGACAAATGAAGGCCGAAATTCTGGAAGAAGTCAAGAAGGAGGTCGAGAAAATGTTGACCAAGCCGATCGTGCCATGCAGTATGAGTGGATTTCTAGTATCGCACAGAGAGAAGAAGGATGGCCGTTGGCGTGGCCATAGATTTTCGGATCTCAACAGAGCTACCCCAAAGGATGAGTATCCGATGCGTGCGGCGTAGACGTTAATCAACGCAAGCGGCTGGTCACAAGATCTTGAGCTTCATGGATGGCAATGCTTACAACCAAATTTTCATGGCTCCGGAAGACATACACAAGACCGCATTCGAGTCCTGTGTTCGGTGGGGTTGTTTGAGTATGTAGTCATGACGTCGGATCAAGAATTCCGCCACGTACTAAAGGGCCATGAATTATATTTTCCATGATCCGATCGGCAACCGGTGGAGATTTACATCGACGACGTGGTGGTCAAGTCCGCTTCAACGACGGACACCGGACGATCTGCGCAGCGTCTGGACCGAACAAGAAAATTCGACTACGGATGAATCCAAAGAAGTGTGCCTTCGGAGTGACGGTCGGTTCTTGGTTTTTGGTCCATGAACGCGGAATTGAAATCGGCCTGAAAAGTCAGGAGGCAGTGCGAACAATGAAGCCACCCACCACGAAGAAAGAACTGCAGTCCCTCATCGGCAAGATCAACTTCGTCAGAAGATTCATCTCTAATCTGTCAGGAAGGATAGAACCGTTCATGGGACTAGTAAAAATCAAGTCAGACGAGGAATTCCTCTAGGGGGTAGAACAACAACGATCCTTTGACGAGATCAAAGAATATCTGACGAAGCCGCCAGTGTTAATTCCACCGCAGCCTGACAAGCCGTTCTACATTTACTTGTCAGTGGCTGACACGTCCATCGCCTCGGTGGTGGTGCAAGTTTATGATGGGCTGGAGCGAGTCGTCTTTTACATAAGCAGAAGGATGCTGGACGCGGAGACAAGGTACCCTGATATCGATAAGTTGTGCCTCTGTCTGTTTTTCACCTGCACAAAGCTGCGCCATATTTTGCTATCAGCAGATATTGTCATCATATGCAAGTCAGACGTCATAAAGCACATGCTGTCGGCACCTATGTTGAAAGGACGACTGGGCAAATGGATGTTTGCACTATCGGAGTTTGACATCCGGTACCAACCCGCGAAAGCAGTTAAGGGACAAGCATTGGCCGATCTTATCGCCGAAAGAATCAACACGAATATAGCAGCACTGCAGATCCGAGCGTGGGCTATGTTTTTCGATGGATCGGTTTGTAACGATGGGAGCGGCATCGGTATGTTGCTCGTGTCGCCCCGGGGGGCAACTTTCTCTTTCTCCATCAGGTTACCTGCACCTCGCACTAACAACGTCGCTGAGTATGAGGCGATACGCAAGGGAATGGAGTTGCTCATTGAAGCTGGAGCAGAAGCGGTGGAAATTTTTGGAGATTCCAAGTTGGTAATCTCCCAGCTCACGGAGGACTACAAGTGCGAGAGCGAGTCCCTCTTCCCATTATGGCTGCACTGCCGCGAGCTGATGGCGCAATTCCGGTACATAAACTTCACTTGGATCCCACGATCGCAGAATACCGAGGCAAACGATCTTGCGCAGATGGCTTCAGGTTACAAGGACGTTGCAGAAGGAGCCGATGTTCGTGCATGCCTCGAAGCAGACGACTGGAGAGCCGATATCTTCAATTACTTGAAGGATTCGGCTCGGGGGGCACCTAAACGGATAAGATACAAGGCCATGAAGTACGTGCTTATTGGCGATGACATGTTTTACAGACTCGAAGGGCTATTGCTCAAATGCGGGGACCGAGGCCAATCGGCTCCTACACGAGGTACACGAAGGCACCTGTGGAACTCACCAATCAGCTCATAAGATGAAATGGTTGATCAGGCGATCAGGGTTTTATTGGCCCACCATGCTTGAGGACTGTTTCAAGTACTACAAAGGGTGTCAAGCGTGTCAGAAATTCGGGAAAATTCATATGGTACCCGCATCAGCAATGAACCCCATCATCAAGCCTTGGCCATTCCGAGGTTGGGGCATGGACATGATCGGCAAAATCAATCCTCCATCAAGCAAAGGCCACATGTGGATTTTGGCCATTACTGATTATTTCACTAAATGGGTGGAGGCTGTCCCGATGAAGTCAGTAAACTCGAAGGATGTTATCAATTTTGTGAAAGAACATGTCATCCATAGATTCGGGATTCCCCAAACTATCACGACCGATGGAGGTTCGGTCTTTATTTCTCAGGAGTTTAGAAAGTTTTGCGAGGACACGGGGATCAAGCTGATCAGATCATCTCCATACTATGCTCAGGCGAATGGGCAAGTGGCGCCCAACGAGCCTCATCAAGCTAATCAAGAGAAAATCGATGAGCACCCTAGGCGCTGCACGAGGTTTTGTCGAGAGGCATTGTGGGCTTATCGCATGTCATGCCATGGGGCGATTAAAACCTCGCCATACCATCTAGTATATGGACAAGAGGCCGATTGCCTTGGAAAATTACTACTGGTCGAGACGGGTCACTTTTCAGACGATCTAACGATCAAGAATACGCAACTCGATGAGTGACAGTATGGAGGACTTAACCGAGCTCAGGCTGTGGTCACTGGAGAAAATCAAAGAGAACAAGGCCAAAGTAGCTCGTGCATACAACAAGAAAGTGAAGCCAAAGGAGTTCCACGTTGGTGATCTGGTATGGGAAGCCGTGTTGCCCTTGGGAACTAAGGATGCAGCATATGGTAAATGGTCTCCAAATTGGCATGGACCGTACAGGGTCGATCAAGTTTTAAGAGGAAACGCATACATGCTCGAGCAGCTGGATGGCGTAAAGTTCCCAGTGGCGGTCAACGGTCAACATCTCAAGAAATATTTCCCAAGCATGTGGGATGTTGGACAGTAAAGCTTGAGGGGCCGATACATGAAATCGGCTAAGTAAAAGCACGAGAGACGATGGACAGTAAAAAGGTGGGGGCCGATGCTGAAAATTGGCCGAATAAAAGCAAAATGTATAGCCGATGCACGGTCATCGACTCTAGAGGTTCACACATGTTACAAACAAGTGCCAGTTCGCACATACAAGCTACTGAAGAAATGCTTCGAGGGCGTGGAGGGCATCAGCATGGAAACAATCCACCTCGGCAATCTCAGCTTCGTCATCTTCACTAGCTGTTTGTTCAGGGCACGTTTTTCGATGGGCAATTGGAGATTTGGGTCGCCCGTTTTGAAGAAGGTCGCAGGTTACCGTTTGAAACCAAGAAGTGGCCGTTTTAATGTGCCTAAATATGCGACTGAGTTTGACCTTGTCAACAATTTTGGGAAAGCCGATCTGCATCGGCTCTTTAAGTTATAACTTGGTTGACTGTGAGAACGTAACAAGGTGAAAGCCGATGCGTTGCTATCGGCTCCTGGAGCATTGACTTATTTTGTTATCGGCAAAATTGGGGCGAAACAGAGCAATCTTTGGGAAACGGATTTTTCATTCATTCATTCAAGAGCAGATTGCTTACAAGCGGCTGATGGATTACAAAAGGGGGCCTACTACTACTACTACTGTTACTGCTATTGGTTCCTAATCTAGGCCGAGGTCGTCGCTGTCGTCGCCGCCGTCTTGTGCGCTATCCTCGCCACTTCAGCCTTCACTTGCTGCCTTGAAGAAGCCAGCAGGGCCTCCTCGTCTCGCCGTCGTCTTCACTGGACCCGAGGAAGTACTTCACCGGTGGTACTCTTCGGAGGAGGTGTCCTCCTCTTCCTCTTCTTCGGAAGAGTCGACGCCGTCCGTGACATGGCGTCATCGGCCCACCTCAGCCTCCCCATCGGTGAGGAACTGAGGTCCTCGCCGTCGGTCATGGACGCGTCGCCCTCCGACCAGCGGCGAAGTCGATCTCTCGTCCCACCATTGTGGGCGAGAGCGTTATCTGCCATCGGCGGGTGCTCAAGGCCGCCTCGGTCACTCATTGAGTTGGGCGTGGGAGGACAGGCCAGAGGAAGCGAGGAGGCCATGGCGAGAAAGAGGGTTTTTCAAGGAGAAAGAGGGTTTTTGGCTCTTGGAGGAAGATGGGGACTGAATCGCTCACGAATTTAAATAAGGGAATAGTGGAGAGACGGTTCAATGCCATAGCGGTTTTTCCAGACAGCTGCCAAAATCGTCAAATCATGCACTGCGCAGGAGTTGAGAAGACAGGGCATCATGATGAAGGGGTAGCGTGACGATCCTGTTCTGCCACGCATTCTGTCAACGCGCAACCCGATACAAAAAAAAAGGAGAGGAGAAGAAAAAAAAACACAGAGTGGTTTTGGAATTATCATTGCCAAAACCAGGGGGGCATGTGTTATCACCGTATTTTGGCCAAAGACGGAGGTGGGCCGTGATCAAGATGGGCTTGGAAGATGCATATATTCAACGTGTTGTTGGATCGGCCTAGTACGTAGATTTGGGCTAAACTGCCCGTGTATCTTGTATCATAGTAGGTTTCGTTTCAGTTTAGGTTCCGTTTATGTTTAGGTAAAGATAGAGTTGTAGAGTTATTCCAAAAGTAGAGAGTCTCCGGACTATAAATGTGTACCTAAGGTTATCGAGAAAAAGAGGACAATCACGTTCACAACAAACACAATCTCAAGATCTCCACCCTTGTTTCTAGGGTTTCTTTCGGGTAGTGTCATGTCGCCTAGATCGCATCTGCGATCTAGGCGATTTTACTTACGCGTTATTTGGTGTTACTCGTACTGAAGCCTTTTTGATGGCGAGTAACACTACTATCGTAGATTTGTTGAGGCTAGCATCAGTGCTTTTCGTTACAATCGTTTGATCTTGCTGCCTCTAGTTACCTCGCTACCTTTGCACTATTTCCCAAGTGCGAGGGTAGCATCTTGCTTGATCTTTATTTAGCTGATTCGATCTGTTATGGTTGTGCCTTGCTCGCCAAGGTTTAGTTTAATATCTACGTAGTCAGGCCTTAAACGGGTTGAACGATCCAAGAGTGCATAAGGACGAGTTTACTCGCTCTAGAGAAGATTGTTCGAATTGACGTTACGTTGGTTATTAGGCCTCCTCTAGGATTAGTATTCTTCATCTTTTGTATATACCAGCTCAATTACGTAGGACGCCCAGTTACGTAGTGAAAACATTAAACTGTCGTAGATCGATTTAACTGGTAGTGATCAAGCAAAACCCCATGTTATCATAACAATCTAATGCAGAACCATGGGGATAATCGGCTTTAGGAGCCGATTCACAGGGAAACCTGGGAGACGATCACGGCTCGAATTTTACGTATACTTGTTTATCATGCAGGAAATCAATCGGAGCAATCCTTCACCTTCCTGACCAGGTATAGGTCAGGTGCCACGCCCTCGAACCAAGCCAGGACGCGCGTGCCGGAGTTTTGCGGGCCGTTGACCGAGGGACCAGGGCCCACCAGCAGTCCTGGGAGCCTCCCGGCTCTTCGTGTTGCTCGTCGCTGCCCGCCGGTGAGTTTTGACAGGCAACAGTCTCCCAATGTCCAGTTCTGCTCTTGCCCTTGCGTCCGGTCGGCTACCCCTCTGTGGAGGTGGAGGTTGCACTACTAGAAAACCAGTTATAGATAGATAAATCTTCCGTGGTGCATATGTGTGGCTATACGTCATAGATAATCCAGTGGCGCATTTCAGGCAATACGACACAGAAGTCTTCACACTTCTGTGGTGCATGTAGGAAAACAATGCGCCACAGAAGTTTGGTGGACCCGCCACCGGGGTCGGGCTCGCTCACTTTCTGTGGCGCATATGCAGTGGCGGACGCAAGGCCCCTCTAGCCCGGGCATGGCCCAGGCTTCCGGCCAGCCGACACAGTGTATTTCAATGAAAATTTGACTAAAAATAGCAATTTTAGCTTTTAAATTTGTAGTTTGCCCAGGCTTCAAATTATTTTTGGGTCCGCCACTGCGCATATGTTCAAATGCGCCACAAAAGTTCCAACTTTTGTGGCGCATATGGACATATGCGCCACAGAAAGTGAGGGTAGGCCCCACCATAAAATTTAGTTCACCAATGTTCTGTGGCGGATATGTATACAACTTCTGTGGCACATACATAGATATGCGCCACGGAACATTGAAAACTAGATCCCCGGACCGCCTTTTAACTTTTGTAAAAAATAAACGAAAATGATAAAATTTTAAAAAAATAATTCCTTTGAGTTGTAATTGTATTTTGGGGTATAGTTGTAAGGAAAATTGAAAAACATGAATTTCGATGTATTTTGCAAAAAATTTAATGGGACAGTAAAACGGCCATAACTTTTTGCATACGATGTCGGAAAAAAGTTTAATATATCAAAATGGTCGTCTCGAAATTTCCTACGGCTGTTGAAGTTTTACAGCTTCCCCAAATTCGAAAAGAGTAAAAAGTTATGGAAAAAAGAAGATTTTTTTCCTGCAAAAAAGTAAAAAAAGGGGAAGAAACTTCTGTGACGCATTTCTCCCATATGGCCCACAGAAGTCTTGGACGGGATTCGAATTTTGAATCCCGTTGCCCCTTCTCCCTCTCTTATCTTCTTCCACTCATCTACCATTCTCCTCATCCACTTCTTCTCTCCTTCTCCTCCCCTTCTTCCACACCTTCTCCTTCCTCCTCCTCCACCCCGGTGAGCTCCTCCTCCTCCCTCTTCCACTCCGGTTAGCTCCTTCTCCTCCCTCCTCCCTCCTCCACCCCGGTGAGCTCCTCCTCCTCCTCCCACCTCCCACCTCCCTCCTCCCACCTCCCTCCTCCACCACCTCGGTGAGATCCTCCTCCATCGACCTCCTCCTCTCCTCCACTAGCGACTTCCACCTCCTCCTTCGTTGAGCCCCTCCTCCACCGGCGGCCTCCTCCTCTCCTCCATCGATGACCTCCTCCTCCTCCTCTCCTCCACTAGCGACTTCCACCTCCTCCTTCGTTGAGCCCCTCCTCCACCGGCGGCCTCCTCCTCTCCTCCATCTATGACCTCCTCCTCCTCCTCCTACGGACATCATCAGCCTCCTTTTCCTCCTCCGGTGACCCCCACCTCCGGCCAGATCTGGCCGGTTTTTTTTTTCATTTGAAAAAAACATCAGTGGCGCATATTGCCAATATGCGCCACAGAAGTTTAAGATCTGGTTGGGGACTTCTGTGGCGCATATTGCCAATATGCGCCACAGAAGGCTAATTTTTTTTAAATAATACATTTTTTATTGAATTTCACAAATAATACGCAAAATGGGCAAATTGCAATTCTAACGGTCTGTCGTCCGTTTGAAAGACAACTCGGATGCTTCGTCTTTTCAAAAGACGACCCGGAGGTTCTTCTTTTGGGAGGACGACGCCCCCGGATGGTCGGCTGTTGGAAAGACGAACGTGACGTTCGTCTGTTGGAAAGACGAAGGGTGCATTGATCATGCAAGGGTTCAGGGTTCCAAATAAGTTTTAGGTTTCAGACTATTGTTTCGCGCCGTTTCTCCGCCTCTTCTCTTCCGATTTTCGCCACTCCTTCCCGATTTCTCCCGCCATCTCTTCCCGCCAAGATTTCCGCTGATTTTTCCCGCCTTTTTCCCGCCCTTGATCCTTCCCTTTTTTCCTGCCTATTCGGTTCGGTGCCTCTATAATGCGGGCAACGAGATGTATCTTTTCACCCAGTTCATCTCTTCCTCCTCTTACTCTCTAATTAATTTCCCTCCTCTCCTCTTGCTCTCGCATTTCCCTCCACTCCTCTCCACTACGACCGACGTGTTTCCCTGGCCGACAGAGATGTCCATTGGGCTTCTCCAAATAGCGAGAAGTGTTATGATAGGCGATGAACCAGCCCACTGGGAGACGTTGGTAAGGAACTATGATGCTCTCGTTATGCTTGGTAAGCAACTTCATCGGAGAGGGTGGAAGCTGAAGACCCCAAATCAGGTACGAGCAGAGCTTCTCAGGATCCAGGCAAGGTGGGACAAGCTCAACTTCAAGAGTGAATCTCGCATGATGGAGCGGGCTGATGCACCTTGGTCCTGGATATAAGAGAGCGAAGATGGGGATGCTATCTTCATGCCGCCACCCGTTGGAAGCAAGGCAAGAGCTGAGTGGGACAAGAGGCAGGAGAAGAAGAAAGCGCAGGCCAAGAAGAGTCAAGCTGACATGACGGAGCAGGTTGTGGCACCTAGGGCCTGGATATAAGAGAGCAAAGATGAGGATGATATCTTCATGCCGCCACCCATTGGAAGCAAGGCAGGAGCTGACTGGGACAAGAGGCAGAAGAAGAATAAAGCGCAGACCAAGAAGAGTCAAGCTGACATGACGGAGCAGGTTGTGGCACCTAGGGCCTGGATAGAAGAGAGCGAAGATGAGGATGATATCTTCATGCCGCCACCCGTTGGAAGCAAGGCGAGAGCTGAGTGGGACAAGAGGCAGGAGAAGAAGAAAGCGCAAGCCAAGAAGATCAAGTGCGAGGGATCGTCAAAGGGAAAGGGCGAGGCATCATTGAAGGGAAAGGGAAAGGCATCATGCTAGGGATAGATAGGACTCTTATTTATGTACCGCAAGTTATGTTGAACTGTGTTGCAAGATATGTTGAGTAGTTTGTCGAATAAAATCATGAAATAATAGAATGATGTCTCATACATAGATAGATAAATGTCTGATACATAAGTAGATATATGTCTCATACATAGATAGATAAATGTCTGGTACATAAGTAGATATCACTGGTGTCGATGACGAGGTGGCGAAGGCCTCAGTGTACTCCATCCATATCTGTGGGGTGGCATCACATCACGGCGAGGTGCAGTTGACCCTTCACCTTGATCCTGTGTATCCTGTGTGGGGATAGGTGGTGGAGTACCTAGCTGATACTGACCAAACCAGTCTACCTACTCGTGTTGTGTCTGCTGATCATGGTCGTCAGTACTGTCCCATGTAACGGAGTCTCCTGCTAGTGTACAAGAAATTAAGTACTGAACAATGTCATACTGCATCTAACAATAGTAGGAAGGGACACGCTTACCATGAGGATGAGATTGTGGTCGATAAGCGAAGTCCATGTAGGGGATCGCTGCATCACTGCCATTGTTCGAAAGTAATCTGTTCTGCACGAATCGGTCGATATTAAATTGCGATTGCGCCACGGTCGAAAGCGTGATTGCTGCCACCCCGAGCCTCCAGCCTGGTCTGGAGGTGGTGCTCTCGGCGGCGCCTGCTGTGAGAGTCGTGGACGAGGCTCGTGGCGGAGTGGAGTAGAAATATGCTCCTCGTGCCATCCCGAGCCTCCAGCCTGGTCTGGAGAAGGTGGCTGCTGCATGGGTGGACATTGGGCGCGCTGCTCCATGGATCGACGCGGTGGGCGCTGCTGCGTGGAGAGACGTGGGGCGCGCTCCTCCACCGAGTGACGCGGTGGACGATGTGCTTCTCGGTGTTGAACATCCTCTGAGACGCTGGTGCACGTGATGGCCGCGTAGATACGCCGCAGCTTCTCCTCGACCCGCCGGGCAAAGGACTGAGCCTGCTGACGGGGCACAAGAGGAACGGTCGAAAGCGATCGTCTGCATCGAGCCACCTCGCCCAGAGCTCCCACGTCATGTCGGCCTACATTTGTCTCATAGTTAGATATGCACTACATAGGCACTCATGTTGATTATGCTCTAAATAAAGTACTTACCGATGCGGACTCCGGGTTGGTAGCTAGGTATATCTCATCGTCATGTGCGTGTGGAATGGGACGTAGCCGTGTCATCGACATGTACCTCTGTAATATCCGTGGAATAGCTCCATATCAAACGGGCCAGCATGCCACACTTGTGTTGGTGCATTGTGCCACTCGTTGACGTAAATCCCCGCCCGTTGGAGCCATTGAGTGGCGGTCTTGCTAGTTTTTCGAGAGTACTTGTCATTAGAATTTGTTAGACCATCATTAAAGAACATAGATGAAGTATAAGACGTATTCCTTATGTACATATATTTACTTAAGCATGCACGAAATCTGGAAGGGGAACATCCGGACGCGAGGGATCTACCATCTGGCAAAGACCAAACTGCCGCATGACCCTCTGTTGAGACATCTCCTCAACTTGGCAATCAAAGATGATCTTCGATGTAGTTAGCCAATACTCTCGATCTCTAGTGCACATAATAGATTACCCGTCAGGATATTGTGCGTGTCGTGTCTGCAGGGTGTACGGCTCCCAAATCACGACATCCTCTTTCAGTGTGTCGAACTGCTCGCTGAACGATGGATAGCATCTAACGACTTGCTCCCGCCAAACGACCTTCGCATGACAAAATAGTTGTTAGTAACTTTCATATTGTAGTACCGTAGTGCAATTTATTAAGACATTACACCGACCTTGACGGGTCCAAAGGAGTGGCAAATGTAGGCAAGTCAATTTGCTCTTCGTCGAACAGCAGGTCAGTGTGGTAGACAATTGTTTCATGTTCCTGGTTGCCGACTATTTGGTTGACACTTACTTCTGGACGGCCGATAGGGAACCTCTCTCATGACCATAGTTGCAACAACAATGGACATCCTAGCAAGGCAGATCTGCCCTTGGTTAACTGGCAAGCATTGCACATACCTCGATACGTAGCTGCTAAGACAGCTGTGATGGGTTTCGCGGCATAGTAAATCAAAAATTTCTACGGAGCGAACAGAGGGAAAGCCAAGATCTAATCTAGGAGATGCAAACAACGAGAGAGATTGGATTAGATCTTCATACCCTTGAAGATTCAAGACATGAACGCTCGGAACGTGGGTTATGTAGTCGCACTCGCTTCTCCTCGCGATCCGATCCGATCTAGCACCACAAGTGGCGGTGCCTCCGTGAGATGCACACGCAAAGACTCGACGCCTCCTCCTTCCTCGGACCAGCGAGTATGGTGGAGAGATAGATTGGATCTACAACACGACGGCGTGGTGTATATGGTGGAGAATTTCACTGCAGGCTTCACAACAAATGGGAGGAGAGGAAGGTAGCAAGGCTGCTAGGGCTTGGAGGAAGATGTGTAGGGGGAGGGGGCGCACCACCCCTCTATATATAAAGGGGGCGGCCAGCCCTTGCCCCTCCTCCAAGCCTATATCTAGTTTAAACAATTTAAACTCTCCCTTATTTAGAAATCCTATCTCTAGTTTAAACGATTTAAACTCTCCCTGATCTAGAAATCCTATCGCTAGTTTAAACGAGTTTAAACTTATCTAGGATCGGCTGGGCCCTATGGGGCCTTGTGCCCCTGGCCCAATGCGGCCAGGACACTCCCTCATAGGCCCATGCCCCCTCCCGGAAGGTGGGGCCACGTTGGTCCCCTTCCGGAAGGTTCTAGAAGCTTCCGGTACAATACCGATTAACCCAGAACAATTCAACTCCAAAATTGCACGCTTATATGAATCTTATTCTCCGACCATTCCTAACCTCTCGTGATATCCCGGATCCCATCCGAGACTCAACAAAAATTCATAAACCAATTATCCAATCTATCCTAGCGTCGATACGTTAAGTGTGTGACCTCTGGGTTCGAGAATATGCGCATATGATCTTCTATCAATAATCAACAGCGGTCTGGGCACCCATATTGACTCCCACACATTCATCGATGATCATATCGGATGAACCACGATGCCGTGATTCAATCAATCCCATATATATATTCCTTCGTCTCGCGATATTTTACTTGCCCGAGATTCGATCGCTTGCATCGTCATACCTAGTTCAATCTCGCTCACGTAAGTACTTTACTCGCTCTATAATCCGATTTCACTTTGTGATTAACTCCTTAACCACATGCTTGCAAGCGGTGTTGATATCGACACGAGTGGGCCAAGTATATCTCTCCGACTTGGGAGGGACAAATTCCATCTCGATACATACAACCCAATGTGATACTTTCCGATCACCGAGAGACACCTTTATGATCACCCTCTCATAGGATGACGTTTGATGACCTCAAATCTTTCTTCCATGTGGAGTTGCATTATCTCATGGTCTAAGGAATACAATATTTGACATAGGAAAAGCTTCGCAAAGATGAACACGATGAAACGATCTAATTGCTTCGCTTAGTTTGGGTATGTCCACCATATCATTCTCCCAATGATATGATCTCATTATCAATTGACAACTCATGTCTATGATTAGGAAACCTTAACCATCATTGATCAATGAGCTAGTCCATAGAGGCGTACTAGGGACACGGTGTTGTTCACAAACCACACAAGTATTAAAGTTTCCGCTTAATACAATTCTAGCATGGAATATAAACTTTATCATGAACAAGAATTATAATAATAACATCTTTATTATTGCCTCTAGGGCATAATTCCAACAGTCTCCCACTTGCACTAGAGTCAATAATCTAGTTTACATCTGGCAACAATCTAACACCCATGGCACTGAGGTGTTGATCATGTTTTACACGTGGAAGAGGTTTAGTCAATGGATCTGCGACATTCAGATCCGTATGTACTTTGCTAATCTTCAGATCTCCATCTGCTATATAATCTCGGATTATATGAAACTTGCGGTTGATATGCTTGGTCTTTGGATGATATCTTGGTTCCTTAGCGAGTGCTATGGCGCCAGTGTTGTCACACAATATCTCCAATGGGTTCAATGCACTTGGAACCACGCCAAGCTCAGTGATGAAGTTTCTGATTCAAACTCCTTCACTTGACGCTTCTGCAGCAGCCATGTATTCCGCTTCCACTGTAGATCCCACGATCACGCTTTGCTTGTAGCTTCTCCAGCTCACAGCTCCTCCATTCAAAATATAAACGTATCCTGTCTGAGATTTGGAATCATCCTTGTCGGTGTCGAAACTAGCATCGACGTAACCTTTTACGACAAGTTGTTCATCACCCCCATAGACTAAGAACATTTCTTTAGTTCTATTTAGGTACTTTAGGATGTTCTTCACGGCTGTCTAGTGTTCCACTCCTGGATCACTTTGATATCTGCTCGTCAAAATAAGAGCATTGGACACATCCGGTCTAGTACACAGCATGGCATACATGATGGAACCTATGGCCGAGGCATAAGACACTTTGCTCATAGCTTCCCTATCATTTCATCAGAGCTGGACACCGAGCCTTGCTCAATATCTTACCCGACAACATAGGCATCGAACCTTTCTTTGCCTTATCCATTCGAACCTTTTCGTAACTTTGTCTAGGTATGTACCGCTTAAAGCTATCGACGCCTTTGTCTATCTCTATAGATTTTGATGCCCAATATATAAGCAGCTTCACCTAGGTCTTTCATTGAAAAACACTTGTTCAAATAACTCTTCACATCGTTAAGCATGTTGATGTCATTTCCAATAATCAATATGTCATCCACATATAGTACCGTAAATGTCACCGAGCTCCCACTCACTTTCTTGTAGATGCAAGCTTCAGAGCAATTTGGAACAAATCCAAAGCTCTTGATCACTTGATCAAAACGAAGGTTCCAACTCCGAGATGCTTGCTTCATCCATAAATGGAACGTGAAGTTTGCATACTTTATCAAGATCCTTAGGATCGACAAAACCTTCGGTTGCATCATATACAACTCTTCATCAATGTTGCCATTGAGGAGCGCTCTTGACATCCATCCGCCATATTTCATAATCATGAAACGCAGCAATTGCTAATAAAATCCGAATGGACTTAAACATCGCTACGGAGAGAAAGTCTCATCGTAGTCAACACCTTGAACTTGTCGAAAACCTTTTGCGACAAGCCGTGCTTTATAGACGGTAACATTACCATCCGCGTCGCTTTTCTTCTTGAATATCCATTTGCACTCAACGGCCTTTCGGCCGCTAGGAGGATCCACCAAAGTCCATACTTGGTTTTCGCTCATGGATCCCAATTCGATTTCATGGCTTCCACCATTTCTCGAGTCCGGGCTCATCATCGCTTCCTCATAGTTCGTAGGTTCAATGTCTTCTACTAACAAGACAACAAGATGTTGTCGTACCACTCGGGAGGGGCACGACCTTGTCGACTGCGACGCTCAAGAGCAGATCGTCCAAGCTTCATGATCCTTGTCATTAGCTTCCTCTATTGTTGGTGCAGCGCATTGGAACAATTTCAGGTCTGCGCTACTCTCCAATTCAAGAGAAGGTTCAATAACCTCGTCAAGCTCTACTTTCCTCCCACTCACTTCTTTCGAGAGAAACTCCTTCTCAAGAAAGGAACCGTTTATGCACAAACACTTTGCCTTCTCTGTGATAGAAGGTATACCCAATAGTTTCCTTAGGGTATCCTATGAAGACGCATTTCTCCGCTTTGGGTTCGAGCTTGTCCGCATCAACTTTTGACGAAGCTTCGCATCCCCAAACTTTAAGAAACGACAACTTAGGTTTAGCACCAAACCACAGTTCATACGGTGTCGTCTCAACGGATTTAGATGGAGCCCTATTTAAAGTGAATGCAGCGTTTCTAATGCATAACCCCGAATGATAACGGCAAATCAAGAAGAGACATCATTGATCGGACCATATCTAATAGGGTTCGATTCCGGCTCGACACACCATTGCTACTGTGGTGTTCCGTATGGAGTTGTGAAACCATTCCACTTGCTTTAAGATGCGTGAGAAAATCATAACTCAAATATTCACCTCCACGATCGGATCGTAGAAACTTAATCTTCTGTTATGATGGTTCTCCACTTCATTCTGAAATTCTTTGAACTTTTCAAATGTTTCAGATTTATGTTTCATTAAATAGATATACCCATATCTACTTAAGTCATCGGTAAAAGTGAGAAAATAGCGATATCCACCGCGCGTCGAAACACTCATCGGTCCGCATACATCGGTATGTATGATTTCCAACAAGTCCGTTGCTCGCTCCATCATACGAAGAACGGGGTTTTGATCATCTTGCCCATGAGGCATGGTTCGCATGTGTCAAATGATTCAAAATCAAGAGACTCCAAAAGTCCATCAGAATGGAGTTTCTTCATGCGCTTTACACCAATATGACCTAGACGACAGTGCCACAAATAAGTAGTATTATCACTATCTACTTTGCATCTCTTAGCCTCAATGTTATGGATGTGTGTTTCATCCCTTTCGAGATTTAGAAGAAATAAACCATTCACAAGAGGTGCATGACCATAAAAGATGTTACTCATATAAATAGAACAACCATTATTCTCCGATTTAAATGAATAACCATCTTGCAATAAACATGATCCGGAAATAATGTTCAAGCTCAACGCAGGCACATAATAACATTTATTAAGGTTTAAAACTAATCCCGAAGGTAAAACTAAGGAGAGCGTGTCGACGGCCATCACATCAACTCTTGATCCGTTGCCAACGCGCATCATCACCTCATCCCTCGCAAGCCGCCTATTCCGTAGCTCGCTTCGAGTTACAAATATTAGCAACCGAACCGATCAAATACCCGTGCACTACAACGAGGGCTAGTAAGGAAAACATCAATAACATGTATATCAAATATACCTTTGATGGTGCCAGCCTTCTTGTCCGCTAAGTACTTTGACGATTATGCCCAAAGGACCCCTGTCCTTGCAATAGAAGCACTCAAGGTCCGCTTAGGACCGGACTGAGCTTCTTCTCAGCGAGGGCATTAAACTTCGCGCCTTCTTGAAGGGCTTCTTTGCTCCCTTACCTTTCTTAAAGGAGGGCTTGTTGACCATCAACACGTGATTATCCTTCTTGATGTCCACTTCCGCAGCCTTCAGCTTTGTGAAGAGCTCGGTGATCGATCGATGGAACCAATCGATTATGAGTCACTACAAAACTTTTGTAGCCGGGAGGAGTGATTGCAGAACTGTCAATCTTGAGCTCCTCTGGAATCGTGCATTCTAGTTGCTCAAGGCGTTGAGTGTAGCCCGACATCTTTATGGCGTGCTCACTAACGGAACTCCCTTCCTCCATCTTGCAGTTAAAGAACTTCTCAGAGATCTCATATCTCTCAGAACGGGCTTGAGTCTCGAAACATGGTTTCGGCTCCTCGAGAATCTCAAAGGGCCCGGATAGGTTTCAAAACGATTTTGAAGCTCTTCCATAACAAACAACATGGTGCTCTTAATCACACCATAATCATCTTTGCGCGATCGATAGACAGCTTTCTCATCACCGCATTGCGCAGCGGGGGTCACCTAACGCTTACCAAGGACATAGTCCTTTTGTCCGCATGTAATGATTCTTAGATTGGAACCAATTGGTGAAGTTAGACCCATTGTTTCTAAGCTTTTCCTTCTCAGGAAAAACGTTGAAGTTGAAGTTGGATTTGGCCATGTGAACTACAGTATTTGCAAGTACAATTTAGACTATGTTCATGATAAATAGTTCAACTTAATCAAATTACTAGATGAACTCCCACTAAATTCAACATCCCTCAAGTTGTTTAGTGAACACGATCCAAATTCACCACACATAATCCGATCATCACGAGAAGAGATGTGGTTTCAATGGTGGACAACAAAGTGTCGATCATATCATTCATATGACTCATGCTTAACCTTTCGGTTCTTGTGTTCCGAGACCATGTCTGTACATGCTAGGCTCGTCAAGCTAGACCCAAGTATTTCCGCGTGTGCAAAACTGGCTTGCACCCGTTGTATGTGAGCGTAGAGTCTATAGCACCCGATCATCACGTGATGCTTGGACACGACGAACTTTCGCAACGGTGCATACTTGGGGAGAACACAGTTTTTATCTTGATCTTTAAGTGAGGAATCATCTTATAATGCTACCGTCGCGATCTAAGCATAATAAGATACATAAAGGGATAAACATCACATGCATATAACTTTATGTGACATGGTATAGCCAATCCTCACGCAATGATCTCCATCTTGTGCGTTCCGGCATGATCTCCATCACTCCACCATGATTGCCTCCACCACGAATAGCAACTACAACTATTGCTAACTACTTAGCGATAAAGTAAAGCTATTACATGGCGTATAAGAAGTTGACTCGCAGGTCATACACAATTATAAAGACAACCATATGGCTCTTGTCGGTTGTGTACTCATCGACATGCAAGTCGTGAAACATTACAAAACATGATCATCGCATACAATATACACATCACATCTTGGGCCATACCATATCACAGAAAACACTCCCTGCAAAAACAAGTTAGACGCCTACTTTGTTGTTGCATGTTTTACGTGGCTTATGGGAGTAGATGCTAAGAACGATTCTTACCTCTGAAAAGCCACAACAGTGATATTATGGTTGCCAAACTCCGTGTTAATCCCATGACAACTATAGTGAGAGAAATCGACATCCACCACCGCATGTGTGGTACAAGCCACACGCCAAGTGAGCCGGCCGCGAACGACGTCGCGTAAGGTTGGCCTGGACCGCTTCAATCTCACTATCCCGTCATAAGAAGAACACAAACAAGAGGCTTGCAACAGAAAACATCAACGCCGCAACAACCATGTTGCGTTCTACTCGTGAAACACATCTACGCATAGATCTAGCTCGATACCACCACGGGTTTCGGCATAGTAAAACAAAATTTTCTATGGAGCTCAGAGGGAAAGCCAAGATCTAATCTAGGAGATGCAAACAACGAGAGATATTGGATTAGATCTTCATACCCTTGAAGATTCAGACATGAACGCTCGTAACGTGGGTGATGTAGTCGTACTCGCTTCTCCTCCTCGCGATCCGATCCGATCTAGCACCACAAGTGGCGGTGCCTCCGTGAGATGCACACGTGCAGCACCTCGACGTCTCCTCCTTCCTCGGACCAGCGAGTATGGTGGAGAGATAGATTGGATCTACAACACGACGGCGTGGTGTATATGGTGGAGAATTTCTGCTGCAGGGCTTCGCCTACAAACAGTCGGGAGGGAGAGATTAAGGTAGCAAGGCTGCTAGGGCTTGGAGGAAGATGTGTAGGGGGGAGGGGCGCACCACCCCTCTATATATAGAGGGGGCGGCCAGCCCTTGCCCCTCCTCCAAGCCTATATCTAGTTTAAACAATTTAAACTCTCCCTTATCTAGAAATCCTATCTCTAGTTTAAACGATTTAAACTCTCCCTTATCTAGAAATCCTATCTCTAGTTTAAACGAGTTTAAACTTATCTAGGATCGGCTGGGCCCTATGGGGCCTTGTGCCCCTGGACCAATGCGGCCAGGACACTCCCTCATAGGCCCATGCCCCTCCCAGAAGGTGGGGCCACGTTGGTCCCCTTCCGGAAGGTTCTAGAAGCTTCCGGTACAATAACATTAACAATTCCGAACTCCAAAACTGCACCCTTTATATGAATCTTATTCTCCGGACCATTCCGGAACCTCTCGTGATATCCCGGATCCCATCCGAGACTCCGAACAAAAATTCATAAACCAATTATCCAATCTATCCTAGCGTCGAGATACGTTAAGTGTGTGACCCTGCGGGTTCGAGAATATGCAGACATGATCTTCTATCAATAATCAACAACGGGGTCTAGGCACCCATATTGGCTCACACACATTCATCGACGATCAGATCAGATGAACCACGATGCCAGGATTCAATCAATCCCATATATATATTCCCTTCGTCTCGCGATATTTTACTTGCCCGAGATTCGATCGTCGATGCCGTCATACCTAGTTCAATCTCGTTCACAAGAAGTACTTTACTCGCCTTAATACGATATCACTTTGTGATTAACTCCTTAACCACATGCTTGCAAGCGGTGTTGATATCGATCACCGAGTGGGCCCGAAGTATATCTCTCCGACTTGGGAGGGACAAATTCCATCTCGATACATACAACCCAACAGATACTTTCCGATCACCTGAGAGACACCTTTATGATCACCCTCTCATAGGATGACGTTTGATGACCTCAAAGCTTTCTTCCGGTACCAGGGAGTTGCATTATCTCATGGTCTAAGGAATACAATATTTGACATAGGAAAAGCTTCGCAAAGATGAACACGATGAAACGATCTAATTGCTTCGCTTAGTTTGGGTATGTCCACCATATCATTCTCTCAGTGATATGATCTCATTATCAATTGACAACTCATGTCTATGATTAGGAAACCTTAACCATCATTGATCAATGAGCTAGTCCATAGAGGCGTACTAGGGACACGGTGTTGTTCACAAACCACACAAGTATTAAAGTTTCCGCTTAATACAATTCTAGCATGGAATATAAACTTTATCATGAACAAGAATTATAATAATAACATCTTTATTATTGCCTCTAGGGCATAATTCCAACAAGCTGAACCCCAACTCCACTGTGTGCATTCTTCCTGGCACGTCGCCTCCGCGATCCCTCTAGCAAAATGGATGTATCGCGCACTAATGGTCGACACGTGGTTCTCAGTGAACATCACCTTCCCGAGCAGCCACATAATGTATGCCTCCAGGCTGCGTGTAATCTGTGGCGCAGTCATCGGAGTGGCTGGGAACCCAAACCTCTGTATCTACATTGGCAAATAGAACAATTTTCAGTACATGATACTGCTCCAACAAAATAGAACAAATAAATGAAACACACCTGATACTGCTCCAACCATCCAAATTTTGGCCCATGATTGTCATGGCCAAAGGCCTGAGCTCCATCACGGATGCCAAAGAATCGTTGGGCCATGTATTGGGCCCAATTTGCCGGTGGATCCACTGGGCCTATGGGCACGCCATCCAACGGAAGTCCCAGCAAGTACGAGACGTCCTTAAGGGTAGGAGCCATCTCTCCCCATCGAAAATGGAAAGTGTGAGTCTCGGGCCTCCATCGATCCACCAAGCACGTGAGCAAAGACGAGTCGTACTGTAAGCGACTAGTCTGGAACCCAAGGTGTCGCCCTTCTATCTCTTCCATACGAGTGGCCTCAACCAAACGAACGAAGGGTGACATGGTTATACCCTATGGGTACGTAACTTCAGCATACCTGGTCCAGCCCAAGGAAGGCCCACAGCAGACATACGCTGGACCATGAAGATTTTCGGGTGGCCAAGGCCCATGACGTCTTCGGATCCTTGGAGAGCAAGACTAGAGGAGATAGGAAATTCAAAGGGGTAAAACCCTAGAACTTGTAACCGACTAGGACTACGCCCGGGACCTGCCTAAGTCTATATAAAGGCCAGGAGGGCACGTCCTAGGACAACTCGACTCATACTTTCGCACACGCATCCACGCCAGATCGAATCCGCACCAGAACCGGTTCCGCCGTAATCAAAGAGCAGACAAGCAGGAGTAGGGTTTTCCCTTCGGGGGCCTGAACCTGGGTAAATCTCGTGTCCCCTGGTTGCTTGTCTGTTAATCGTGCCACGATCTCCAGCATCCCCATCTTCTCCAAAACCCAAGTCCATAACAATGGGCATTGACGAGATTAAACCTCGTCAATTGGCGCCGTCTGTGGGAACTGGGGCTGATGATTGTGCGGTCGTGACGGTTCCGACCCGATCGATCTACAATTCCGCGGCGACAGAGAATCACCTCCTCTTTGGCGCTTTCGACTTCACCGCCCACTCGCCGGCCACCATGAAGGATTTCGAGCCCGTAGGAGACGGACTCGAAATCTTGTTCGGGAGCTTCTGCTTCTAGGTGGGACAAACTGGCACCCTCCGCCTCCCTGAGCGGGTGCCCGTGCCGTCAATTAGGCCCGCTTCGTGGGCTCCACACCCCGTGCTACGCACGTCACCATCAACAAATGAGTTCTACAGCAGCAGCAGCTGCAACTCCGATCTGTGCGATCCACCTTCGGATGAAGGGGCCTACGGTTCCGGATCCGAAAGCTGCGGCAGCAGCCAACCAATCTGCAGGCGCTATCTGTGCGCCGCAGTCATCCAAACCGACGAGGAAACGCCTAACCCACCGCCCAACCCCAACCCGCAGGACAGAAACGGCGACAACGGTGAAAACGGCGGCCACCTCATCCAACTTAGCAAAGAAGGATGGGTCAAAGCATGCCGCGCCGCCGCGGGCGAAATAGTCCTACCTCTGGACTCCCCACGTGATCTGCTGAGGGCATACCACTACCTCCTCATCGAGGAGCACAAGAAACAAGTCGAGATGCAGAAGACGCTCGACAAACGCAAGCAAGCAGCCTCTGAGTCCAGTGCGCGACGAGCTGCGCTCTCCGCCATGCAACCCGGCTCTAGCACAAACAGAAACCAGGGAAACAAGCACCGCTCTCGGGTGGAAAACATGGACCCCAAGGAGCGGCGTGACGTGACCCGAACTCTCCATACATCGTTCATGGATATGGACGCTGACGGCAAAATCATCCCGAATACGCCACAAGCTGCGATCATGGCAGCCATCACAGATCTCGCGGCTCACCCACCTCCGGAGGGGGACCCGAAAAGGGCCATGCATAAGTCCGCACTCACCGGACTAGGACTAATCGGAGCTGCGCTCCACGAAGACGCTCCTGCGGAACCGAAGAAGAAAGATCCGGCCAGGCGCGACCGGAGCCCCACACCCTCATCCGAAGAGGAAGAGGAGCACGATCTTCCTCGAAGGAAGAAGAGCTCCAACCGCCACAAACGCGACTACGACGCCAGTGACAAGCTTACACAGCGCAAGATCGACAAAGCACGCGCCAAACGCGCATGCTCATCTGAATCTGAGATGGATGAAGACGAAGGAGAACTCTGCGGAGCCCGATGCTTCAGCAGATCTGTTCGGCGAACACAGATGCCACGCAACTTCAAGCTTCCTTTGGATACTCCGAAGTTCAACGGCACGCAAGATCCAAAATCCTGGCTCAGTGACCATCTGTCATCCATCAAGCTTCATGGAGGCAACAAATAAACCGCCATGCAATGCCTTCAGCTGCAGCTAACAGGCGCAGCGCTGGTCTGGCTTAGCAACCTATCATCAGGATCCACCCGAAGCTGGGAGGAGCTTGATTACAGCTTCATCCGAAACTTCAAAGGCACCAGCAAGAGGCCCGCCTCAATCGAGGAATTGCGAGCCTGCACTCAAAGAACGGGTGAATCTATTCGCTTGTACATACTACGCTGGTCTACGACCAAAAACTCCGCAGCACACATCTCCGAAGAGAGGGCCATCGACGCCTTCAGGGACGGCGTCAAGCGCCAAGACTTCAAGGAGGAACTTGGGCGTGTAAAGACCAAGACACTCGACCACCTCATAGAAATCGCCAACAGTTGGGCAGACGGCGAAGATTGCATCCAGCGACCGCAATCAGATGAAGAGGACGACTACGGCCGAAGACACGAACGCCGCAGCAAGAGGAGATCACGCGTCTACGAGGACCGCGACGGACCCGACATGGTCGCGGCCGGCTACGCCGACCGCCGCAACGACAACAATAAATGGAGGATACCGCAATGAAACTTCCGCGACAACGGACGACCAACGCAGTCGTGGCAACGCCATGACCGCGACAACGGACCCTCAACATTCGACAAACTTTCGGGTCCATGCACCATCCACTTCTACATCGACAAACAGGATGGCAAAAAGAAAGCCAGCCACATGCTCAAGGACTGTCGCGAGTTCCAGAAACTTCGCAAGGCATGATGCAGATGAGGCAACAAGCTCCAATTCCTGCGTTCGGAAACGCACCTGCGCCAGGTGAAATAGCACACGGAGCTACTCCACCGCCGCCTATTGGAGGCCAAAACCAACCATTCGCACCAGCGCAAAACAACACCGGGGTCCCATATCCCCCACCAAAGGGAGCACTAAACATGATCCAGAAAGGACGCCCAACAAACAGCGTGCAGAAGAAAATCACCCGACAAATCAACTTGGCCGTGGCAACTCCGCCTGCAATCCCTGAGTACCTCAGTGGATCGGAGTCCTGCATCACATTCACTCGCGCGGATCACCCTTGCCAGATCCCTCGCCCAGGTCATGCTGCCCTGGTGCTGGAGGCGCAGATCGGAGGCTTCGAGATGAGTCGCGTCTTCATGGACGGCGGCAGCGGCATCAACCTAATGTTCGCAAGCACTCTAGAAGCTATGCGGATCCCGCAATGCAGCCTGGAACAATCGACACAACGTTCCACGGCATTGTCCTGTAGGGCATCTTCCCCACAGGAAAATAGGGCTCGACGTCATCTTCGGGAAGCCGGACAACTATCGGCAGGAGCGTCTAGAATTCGAAGTGGTGGACTGGCCGTCGCAATACCATGCCATCTTGGGACGTGTAGCATTCGCAAGGTTCCTGGCCGTCCCACACTACGCATACCTACTACTCAAGATGCCAGGACCAAGGGCCGTCATCACAGTCCACGGGAGCTTCACCCGATCGGACCAATGCGACAGGGATTTCAACAAAATCTCTCAGTCCTTCGGCATGCAAGACGAGCTCGTAAGGCTCCGCGAGGTGACGGACAACGGGCTACCCCCAGTCACAAGGAAGAACGCACCCGACATGTCCTTCGACTCCACCGTCAACACCAAGAAAGTGCAGGTCCATCCGACAGACGCCTCCAAGACGGCGCTGATCGCCAACGACCACAGCACAGCATAGGAAGGCGCGCTCATCGAATTCCTCCGTGAGCGCTGGGAAATCTTCGCCTGGTGTCCTGCGGACATGCCAGGAGTTCCCAGGGAATTCGCCGAGCATGCACTCAATGTCTTCCCAGACACCAAAGCAGTAAAGCAGTCCATCCAAAGACTGTCGGAGCCACGAGCCGAAGCTATCGGCAAGGAGATCAACAGATTACTCGCAGCAGACTTCATCCGGGAAATCAAGGAAAGCGAGTGGCTGGCAAATACGGTGATGGTCCCGAAGAAGGACACGGACATCCTGCGGATGTGCGTGGACTTCACGTCACTAAATAAACACTGCCCAAAGGACCACTTCCCTCTTCCTCGGATCGACCAGATCATCGATTCGACTGCAGGTTGTGAGAAGCTCTCCTTCCTCGACGCCTACTCACGCTATAACCATATTCGACTCAAGGTCGAAGATCAAGAGAAGACGGCGTTCATCACACCGTTCAGAGTATTCTGCTACAACACAATGCCCTTCGGGCTAAAGAACACGGGTGCCACGTACCAGCGATGCATGCAGGCCTGCCTCAAGGACCAGATCGGTCGCAACGTCCAAATCTATGTCGACGACATAGTCATAAAAACCAAGGAGGCAAGAACACTTATCGACGATCTCCGCGAGACGTTCGACAACCTTGATCGCTACAGGATCAAGCTCAATCCAGAAAAGTGACCTTCGTCGTCCCCTCAGGTCAGCTACTCGGGTACTTCATCTCTCAACGAGGGATCGAAGCGAACCCGAAGAAAATCAAAGCTATCATGACAATGGAGATGCCGAAAAACCTCAAGGGCGTTCAAGAGTCGCGGCGAGTAGCGGCACTAAGGTGTTCATCGGCCGCATGGGCGAGAAGGCCCTACCATTTTACCGGTGCCACGCAAGGCGATGTGTTCGAGTGGACACCAGAAGCCAACGACGCATTCGAAAGCCTCAAGCGGCTCCTCTCCACCTCGCCCGTTTTGGTCACGCGAAAAGAGCGCGAGCCCCTGCTGCTGTACATAGCAGCCACGCACCAGGTGGTCAGCACAGTACTCGTGGTCGAACGACCCGAAGAAGGCAAGACCCACGGGGTACAACGCCCAATTTACTACCTCAGCGAGGTACTCACTCCAACAAAACAGCGGTACCCGCACTACCAGAAGCTGGCCTACGACGTGTTCATGACGGATCGACGACTGAGCCACTACTTCCAGGAGCATCAGGTGATGTTCGTCAACGAGGCACCCCTAAACAGCATCTTGAATAACCCAGAGGCCACAGGACGCGTGGCCCTGTGGGGCATTGAACTATCACCCCTGGACATCATCTACGAGAAGCGACACGCAATCAAATCTCAAGTCCTTCCGGACTTCCTGGTGCACTGGATGGAGCTGCAGCTACCTGACATCCCAGACATGTCGCAGTCCTGGACAATGCATTTCGACAGCTCCAAGCGTGCGGAGCAAAGGGGAGTCATCTTGACCCCACAAGGTGACAAGATGAAGTACGCCCTTCGATGAAATTGAGCCCAACAACGAGGTCAATCTGAAGCCCTCATCCATGGCATGAAGATGGCAAAATATGCAGCGCAACGCGCTGGTCATCTACGGTGACTCCAACCTTGTCGTACAGACGATGAATGAGTGCGACGCACACGCAAACATGATCGCTGCATCGCGCTATACAACGCACTCAAGGAGAATTGACGGCTGCGAACTTCGCACGCTGGAAGAGAGAGCAACGAGGAGGCCGATAGACTCGCCAACATTGGCTCCACTTGTGCAAAGGTACCACCGTGTGTTCTCGAATAGATCTGCGTGCCATCCATCAAGCGGAAATTCCCAAGGATCACCCAAGAAGGTAACACTCGGGGGCTACGCTACCCGAAGGTCATGAAGGACCCAAAAAGTTGGATACCGAAGTTGCCATGGTCAACCTGATGCAGGTCATGGCAGTTGAAGAAACTTGGACACGTCCATACCTCCAGTTCCTGATAAACGGAGAATTGCCAGACAGCCCGACAGATGCCCGGCGCGTATCTCGTCGGTCAAAAGCCTTCACCATCATCAACAGCGAGTTGTACAAACGCAGCATTACGGGCGTACTACAACGGTGCGTCACCATCAACGACGGCAAGGCCATACTCCAAGATATCCACGAGGGCATCTGCGGCCACCACGCTGGTAGCCGCTCCCTCGTCGCCAAAGCTCTGCGAGCAGGATTCTACTGGCCAACGGCCATGAGCGACGCGAAGGACATCGTCCGAAGATGCAACGGTTCGCCGACAAACCGCACGCACCTGGGTCCGAACTTCGACCCATACCCATAGCCCGGCCTTTTGCCCAATGGGGCCTCGACATGATCGGCAAACTGCCAAAATCTTCGAAAGGAGGACACGTCTTCCTCCTGGTCGCAGTCGACAAATTCACCAAGTGGATCGAGGCCATGCCAGTCACCAACCAGAAGGGCAAAACCGCCGTCAAGTTCTTCGAATCCATTGTCTACAGGTTTGGTGTACCGCACAACATCATCACCGACAACGGATCAAACTTCATCTCCGAAGAATTCCAGGACTTCTGCGAAGGCCTCGGGATCAATATCACGTATGCCTCAGTGGCACACCCGCAAACAAACGGGCAAGTGGAAAAGGCCAACGGCCTAATCGGCCCGGCATCAAGAAGCGCCTCATGAGCTCACTCGAGCACAAAGCTGAAACCGGACGAAGAGCTACCGTCTCCGTGGAGCTTACGACCACGCCAAACAGCTCCACCGCTACACACCGCTCTTCATGGTACACGGAGCCGGTGCTACCACCAAGCACGCCACCAGGCCCCACGAGTCGTCACATACGGTGAAGCCGAATCCACGGCTGCACCGAAGATGCCGTCGACACTCGTTTAAGCACGGGATATAGCATCTAGATCAGCGTGTACAAAGAAAGTCTCCGCAACTACCACAACCGGCTGCCAAGGTCCTTCGTCGAAGGAGACCTCGTCTTGACTCAAGCAAAAGCGAATAAATTCGAGTCACCATGGAAGGACCCTATGTCATCACCAAGTCATCCTGTGGCGCCTATCATCTCAAGCACGTGGAGTCCGGAGTCGCATACTCTAACTCGTGGAACGCCTCGCACTGCGATTTATTCTACCCGTAGCAACCCACCCCTTTACTCTCAATAAGGCTTTCAGCCAAGGCTACTCTCAAATTAACCATGTACCTCCTCCATTACGATATAAATAAAGCTAAGTGTCTCCCCAACCTTCGGTTGACTATTTTCTGCAACTTTGCTACATGCTACAAACGCACTCGAGCTCTCACCACGATTTCATCGATCGAGGACCAAACGTGTACACGAGTAGTCGATCACGCCAGCAAACGAAAAAGGGCACGATCAATCAAAGCACGTGTGCTCACAAACAAGCAAACCTTTACAACAAAGGGCACATAAACGCCCACCGCAATATACAAATTTTACATCTATCTATTTATTTTCGTGTCCTACCTATTCGAAGAATAACCCGAGCACGCTGCTCAAACAAATCTACAACTGTCGCATATCGCCTTACCGCCAGAATACGGACGCATATCCCACTCGCCACCATCTGGTCGAGGAGGTGGCCCGATCGCCACGCAGCCAAATCTACGCCGCATGTGCAACCTCACAAGAGACAAGGCAGCTTCACCTGCGACGAGCTGCCGCCGACCACTCCTTGACATTGCCGGCACTCGAAACTTCGCCGAAGACCTGCAAGGGTCGTTGGCACGGCATCCAACGGAAACATGACGCAAAGACCGAGAAAGTGATGTTCGCACCGGCGGAGCACCCGCGAAACCTGGTAGACACGATCTCGCACCGTCGCCAAAACCATGGCGCGCGATCAAGATCCATCCGTAAGAAGCCGCCTCCATGTCCTGTTGAGTCAAGCAATTGACTTGAACAGCGATACGCCTTTTCTTCCTCGAGCAAGATTGGCACCGCGACAACCGCACAAAACAAGAGTAAGGCCAGCAGGCTCACCCAAGAACGAGCTACAGAAAGAAGGATCAACTTACATTGCAAATGCTCGACAACCGACCAGCTCGCCATCAAATACTCTCTCGGCTGCACCACTACCGCTTTGGATTTCCAAACGTCGGTAGCATCACAGAACCCAAGCAAATCTCTCTCCAAGCTGCGCACGCGATCTCGAAGAAAAGCGAGCTGCGAGGAATCATCCAATGATGCTCGCAAGGGCCTTTCGGATGAAGTGTCAACTGGGTCAGCACCCGAAGGAACCTATAGCAGCAGAACAAAGAAGGCACACATACATTCAGCCAAGGATAAAAGCACACCTCGGAGGAATTCATTAAAATAAGGCCACTACGTGGCACAAGGATGGTACTACAAAAGATATTTACAACAAAAGAAGACTACAAACTACCCTACGTCTACTATGCCTAAGGTGCAGGGCACTTAGTCGCCTTAGAACCAGACTGCCTAGCTTTGGCCTCGCCCTGCTGCCGCAATGCATACTCAGACAGCAAGTCAATGAGCTTGGGACCATATCGTCTGCAGCGAGCGGAGTAGGCGGCGAAGGCTACCTCGGATCCATCCGCAGCCGTCAGCATCCGAGAAGTGATCTGGGGCAGGTACAGCTCCGCACCAGCCTCCATGGCCAGTGCCAGCCCGACGGATGCGCCGATGCCCTTCTGCTTGCGCTTATACGCTGCATGCGCTTCGGCTGATAGAGCCTCTGCCAGGGCATCCACATCTTCAAGGGGTGCGCCCTTCGGGAAGAGCTCCTGGTAGAAGCGACCAAGGACCTCTTTCGCCTTGGCAAGGGAGTTGACGACGGTGCTGCAGCGGTCTTCGACCGCTACAGTGACATCATCTAGAGCATTCCCGTGCTCCAGAGCACCGCGGTCGAACTCGATGCCTGCGGCATCTGGAACAAAAAAGAAGAAAAATATGAAGAAAGGCAGCATAGAAGAAGATCCGTAGAAAAAGAAAACAAGTCCAAAAGCTTGTACTCACCTGAAACAGCCTTGGCAGCAGCCATGAGCTTATCCGCCACCCCTCTTTCACGAGCAGCCGCAACGGTGGCCAGCTGCTCCTCACGATCTGCGGCCTCCTTCTGCAGACGCTCTTTTGCTTCGGCTGCCTTCGTACCCACTCAAGGCGCTCTCGCACCAGCGGCTTGGCTCTGACACAAGGCTCTTCTTCAGAGCATCGACCTCACGGAGAGAGTCGTTATTCTCCTCTGCATTTACAACAAAGAAGTGTCAAAGAACAGGACCAGGATAAGCAAGAGAAGTACTACAAGGCAGACAAATACCTTGAAGCTGCTGCAGTTTCGCCTCAGCCAGCGCCCTCCACCACCGCTGGCCTCTTGGAAAAAGGTCAGAAAAGGCAATAGCAGAAGAACAGGACTTGGGGATACGCCCAACACAAAGAAGCAAAACAACATCAAGATACGAAGACACTGGGCTCCCCGTAACATCAAGCGTAAAAACTTACGTGCTCGGCGAACTGCAGCCAGCTGCGAATTGCAGGCGCAACCACCAGCCTCTCTCGACAGAGGAATCCGCAGCCTCACCAAGTCACCACTGCCCGAGGAGGAGGCGACGAATGTTCGACTCCCCATCATCTCCGCCCACCATCACTAGAGTCAGGAGGATTGCCTCGCACGGCCAATCAACACAGATGCAAAAATAACAAAGGAACAAAAGACAACAGTGGCAACAAGAAAACTTACGAGCCCAACGCGCTCAAGTCGAAGATAGGAGAAGCCCTTCGGGCCCTCTTCTCTTCCTTCTTTCTTCCTTCTCCTCCTTCTTTTCTTCCTTCTTCCGCTTTCTTCAAGGGTGCGGCGACAAAGACGCATGTGAATGGCGTGAAGGGAGAGGAAGAACCCCATGAACATCACCATGACGCCAAGGCCCAAAGGATTCACTGGAGTCGAGGAGTCGAGGCATCCAAGACTCATGGAGCTCCGTGATCGCTTGCGCGAATGGTCCTCACTCGACTCGTCGGCATCCTCCGCTGGAGATCGCGCTGACGGTAGCTCGAACACGGAGTCCACCACTTCATTATCCGGGGCATTCGGATACCTTTCGGGCAACGGTGGTGCCATGCTCGGCACTTTGAAGCTCTGCAAAAGGAAAAGGAACTTTGTTAGAAAACAAAGGAAAAAGTACACAGCCGACAAAAACAAAAGGGGAACACTACGTGCGCAAATCTACACCTTCGGTACGACCAACTTCGAAGAAAAGGGAGGAGTCTGCGACTTCCCCGGGATTTCTTCGTCGGCCTTGAACTTCAACAGCGCGCGAAGAGCCTTGTCAAGTTCCACCTCGGAGATTTTCTCACTCGAAACCCTCGTCGGATCATGGCGCCCAGAGTAAAGAAACATCGGATGCGCCCTCGCTTGGAGAGGCTGCACCCGACGCTCAAGAAACGTCAGGATGACGTCGACACCGTTCACCTCCTTCTCAGGAATCAGTTGGAGATCCTCCACCCGACGGTACAGGGCCTCTATCTCCGCCACCTCACCGTCTGAGATTTGGTTTTTCCAGGATCTTTTCTTCTCAATCAATTGAGAGGGGTCAAAAGGAACGAGACCAAAATCTTGCCCAGGCAGTACGGAGTCACGGATGTAAAACCATTTCCTCCGCCAGTACTGGACAGATTCGGACATGGAAAAGGAAAAGAATTGCACATTGGGACTGAGGGAGATGATGAAACCCCCAATGGGATACACACCATCCGAACAGATCGCCTCTTCACGGAATAAAGCTTGAAGAGGCCAAAGTGCGACTCAATGCCCAGCCAGACTCGCAAAGGGTGATAAAACAAGCAATGTGGAGAAGAGAATTGGGAGACAGATGATGCAATGAACCCCATAGAAGAAGAGTCCACGAAGGAAGTCATGGATCGGATACGAAAACCCGTGCAAGACGAAGGCAAGAAACATAACCCGTACCCGGATGGGGACGGGATTACCTCATTGCGGGAGTTTGGCGGCCGTCAGTATCTGTGGGATCGAGCTCGCCATAGCGGTTATGGAGATCGCTCTCCGCTACGATCGCCGCCAGCCACCATCGGTGATGCGAGCAGCGGCGGTGCCTTTCTTGCCTCCGGCGGCACTGGTCCCAACCGCAGATGAGGACTTCTTTGTTTTCCCCATGGCGTTGCAGCGGTGGTGGCGATGACAACGCAGAAAGAACGAAGGAAATGTGGAAGGAAAGCTAAGCGCGCAGCAAGAATCGCTCAAGAACAAGGAGGAAGTGAACAGATGAACTGGTGCGGTGAAAAACAAACCACGATTTCACCCAGGATTATAACAGCGAAGACGATGCACGCTGGCCGTCCATCAAGAAGACCTAAAGCCAACGGTAGATCTGGCCGTACACATGTCAACACCACAACGAACCGTCGTTACCACGCCGTCCACTACGCGCGGAAATCGAGAAGACGCCGTAATCATCTCCACGACGCGCGTGACCAGTCAATTCAAAGTCAGCAAGTGGGACCCACGCTTCGTCCAGTCAAGTCATCTCTGGCGTAGCAGACGCTTGAGGTCATCGATCGTAAGCACTGACGTCATCAAAAGCTATACTAGCACCACTTCGGCTTGAAATTTTTTGAGTCCTGCGGACCTAATGATTGAAACAATGCTTGAACTAAAAGTCTCCGTTCGAGTCTACGACTCGAACAGACACTAGGGGGCTACTCCCATAGGGAGCGCTGGTCGCGCACCCTATGAAATCTTCGACTGCGATCTTCCGGATTTGCATGCAAAAAACTTTTTTGGCAACTCTGCCCCAACAAAACGCTAAGTGAGCAACAATCTCCTTGGCCACCCGAAGCACCTCCGAGGTGATAAATGTTCGGATGATGCGTCTTCGACGCAAAGATTAGACCTACAGATATCATCTGATGGCCTGGCAACGCACTTGACTGCGCTCTGCTAGTATGAATCCATACCAGTAGGTACGATAAAAAATCTCGACGGACGCGCTGGGTACACCAATTAAAATCACTGGAATTCCACTCCTGTAAGTCCTCCGCGGCCTGAGTCGAATTACGCCAGCATATGTTCCAGGTCCGGGTTAAGGGACCCGAACCTGAAGAAAATCGTGTTGTTTCGTCCTAAGACAGTTAACTGACCCTGATCCGTCGGGTGAGTCAGGCACACGCATCAACAATCCCTACACACATATACTATTAACATATAGCTGCTCCCGAAGGATGGAAGAGTCCTCAGCCGAATCTACGATTCGACTGATCACTCGGGGGCTACTGACATGGTTATACCCTACGGTAATGCAACTTGACATACAGGTACCCAAGGAAGACCCACGGCAGACATACGCTGGACCATGAAGATTTTCGGGTGACCAAGTCCCATGACGTCTTCGGATCCTTGGAGAGCAAGACTAGAGGAGATAGGAAATTCAAATGGGTAAAACCCTAGAACTTGTAACCGACTAGGACTATGCCCGGGACCTGCCTAAGTCTATATAAAGGCCAGGAGGGCACGTCCTAGGACAACTCGACTTATACTTTCGCACACGCATGCACGCCAGATCGAATCACAAGACCAGAACCTTCTTCCCGCCGTAATCAAAGAGCGCATACAGAGTAGGGTTTTCCTCGGGCTGAACTCGGTAAATCTCGTGTCCCCTGGTTGCTTGTCTATTAACCGTGCCACGATCTCCAGCATCCCCATCTTCTCCAAAACCCAAGTCCATAACAATGGGCATTGACGAGATTAAACCTCGTCAAAGGGTAAGAGCCCAGCCCACTTCAATCTACATAAGAAGATAGCAGAACAGTTTAGTTACTCTGGCCCATAAATATCCCAACAACAAGAGAAATAAATGTCACATGCCTCTGAAGCCAATCAGGGTCTATGCACTAGCTCGACATGGGAGTGCGAGTCACTAGGTGCTTCAAGGTCCCCGGGTTAGCATCCAAAGATCATTTAAGGCTTTCTATCTATGTCAGCATTCAGCAAAGATCCTGCCATCTGCACATTAGTTCCACACATATTATAAATTTAAGACATAGTTCCATACATATTACAAATTTAAGACATAGTTCCACACATATTACAAATTTAAGACATAGTTCCACACATATTACAAATTTAAGACATAGTTCCACACATCTAGTTTCTTCCTCTGCCTCTTCTTCCTCGGCTTCCACGTCCACGAGGAGCAGCTCCACCAGTCCCGAAGATGTGGCAATTGGTGTCTATATGACCAAATTGATTACACAGAAAAAATTGCCTAGTAGGGCCTCCGGCTTCAGATTCATCCATATCATTATGGATGCGGACACATTGTCGCCTTCCTCTTCCTGTCCGCATCAGTTCAGGATTTGGGATGTAAACCCTTTCACCTGGATTTACTTTGTTGAAATTTCCCCAAGCCCTATATCCCATCATCTCGCCTGTCCACGTATTGACCACCGCGTCCTTAAGGAAATAAGGAGACACAAACGAGATCGCATCCATACCCATCATCCCACATGCATCTAGTACATGTGAGCAAGGCAGATGCAACAGCTTAGGTTTATTTCACGTGCACTCACACGTTGGCCAGGCTTCGTTGCCTATCCTCACCTCCTGTGTCTTTACCTCTTCTCCTGTTCCAATCCGGTTGGAAGGGAGGCGTACCTCGAACCTTCTTTCCTGATTACCGGTGGCGATGACATGCATGGACCGAGCCTTCTCCATCTTGGCATCCATGTAATGCATGATCTTTGAACAATACCTCGTGTTTGGGTTGTTCATGATATGCATCTGAGCCATCTCGAGTCTGTCTCTGAAATACTTCAGAGTTCCGGTGAAAATACACTCCACAATGGTTGTTAATGGTAGAGCCCTGCTTCCTCTCAAGACAAAGTTGTAAGTTTCAACCAGATTTGTAGTCATGACGCCAAACCTAGCACCATGAGTGTCATGCAGCAGAGACCACCTCTCTACAGGCTCGTCTTGTATCCATTCCTGAAATTTTTTAATCCTTATGCCAGGCCTTATCCTAGTATCGGGTTGGTCAAATCCTGGCAAGTCACAAAGCGCAATGGGTTCTTCCTCCAGTGGTGCTGCTCCTGTTGTTGCCTGTGCAGCTAACGCCGCTGCATGAGCCGCAACCGCTGTTGCTCTAGCTGCTCTCCTCTGAGTCACATGTTTTTTAGTGAAGTCATCAAGATAGCCACAACACTTGATGTACTTCCACTCTTGGTTCTGCTTGCAAAGCTTCTTGAATAGGTTCATAAGAGCCTTGTTCCTGAACTGTGAGAAAAAGTTGGCCCCTAGATGCCGCATGCACCAACAACTCTGCATGTCCAAGCATGGACTAACTTCATCAGGAGTGGGCTATGTGAGCTTCTTTATCGCGCTTAGTATACCTGGATGCCTATCATGAAGGACGCATACATTCGGTGTATCCCTCACAATTGCTATCTTTAGCTGCCTGAAAAACCATACCCAACTCTCATGTTCTCGCTCTCCACGAAAGCAAAAGAAAGTGGAACAAGTTGATTGTTTCCATCTTGACCTATGGCGGTCAATATATGACCCCTATACTTGCCAGTGAGAAATGTACCATCCACACAGATGACTGGTCGACAGTGAGTGAAAGCTTCTATGCATATAGCAAATGAGAAGAATACTCGATGAAGTACCCTCAAATTAGGTTCCTGTGGCAATGTAAAGTGTTGGATGTCCACGCAGGTGCCTGGATTCCTAGCCTGCAGTGTCTGGAGCATCCTAACAACACAGTCATACCCGTCTCGAAATGAACCAAACCTTGCCTCCAGTGCCCTTTGCTTAGTCCTCCAAGCCTTCCCGTATGAAATATTGTAGCGGAATCTGACAGAAACTTTCTGAATGATAGCATTCACCCCCATGGCTTTGCCCTCCACTATCTCTGTGTATAACAGTCTAGCCAGGAGGGTTGACGTGAGGTTACGATGGTCCTGAAGGACACTATCAATTGTGCATGTGTGCATCACAACATCGGTGACCTTCAGTTTGTGTCATACCTAGGGACATGGGCATGCACCCTTGCAGGACATCCGGCTTCCTCGCAAACCAATGTCAAATATTGTTGTGATGACACCTTCGTTTTCAAGACCCGTTGCATGGACATTGACCACTCAACAATTGCTTCCCACAGATGTCTCTTGCTAGGATATAATGCACCCAGAGAGATGTTGTTCGCGTGATAATGCCACGCCGAATCATGCCCATCGTTCACAGTCATTGCTGCTGTGTTGTCATTATTCCATGATGCCGGAATTGGTTGGCCGATCTCTTCTTGATCAGACTCGACAGAATCATCAGCCGTATCACTGTTGCCTTCTGAGTCTTCGGCTTCCATTTGATGTTGCAACAAACCATCATATATCTCTTCCTCATCAGCTTCGCCACTGAATATGTCTTCCCCTAATCCTTCACCATCGTCCTCTAATACATAACCATCACCCTCGGTGTGTGCATACCTACTGTGACCTGATTCATAACCGCCACCACCCTCTTGGCCCTGACTACTCTGGCCATGATCATAACTACCTACAGCATGACCGGTCTGACTACTCTGGCCATGATCATACCCAACCTCTTTCGCCACGGGTAACACTAAGAGACTGGGGTTAACTTCTCTTTTCTGGCAAGCGTGCACAAATTTGACCCATTTATGTTGCGCTTCTATTGGCCTTAAATAAAAATTAGGGGTTTGCCTTGACTTAGTCCATAAAGCATGCACAAGCGGTATGGGTAGGAGGAGCCCTAAGCGAACACATAACCAATCCTTCAACCGAGTAACGACCTTTGTTTCAGGATTCTGAAGCACTTCATCCATAAAATTAAACTCGCTCAAATCAACTCCGTGCTGGTTTGTTCTGACGAAACCAGGACCATACAAGAACCTAAACACTACATTATTTGACATGATTTTCGACCTAAAAATACCAAAAATAGTCAAAAACAGGTACATTGACACATAATACTCTACAAATATCTTGCATCTAACAGACCCCATCAAAGGCTACCTATAAACATACACACATGACTGCAATTAACAAGAAATTAGGGTTTACCCTTGAAACGTGCGAAGTCCTGCCGTGCAACTGCCTCAGGTCAACGGATCAGCACCTCCACCATGCACCTTCCTCAAGTCCCAACATCAGCCTCCACCATGGCCATTGCTCAACAAGAACACCACCAGATCCCTCCACCAAAACGACTCAAATCACTACACCAGGCTATCCCATTAGTAGATCGGGACTCTACTAGCTTGCTAATGTGTTAGAGCAGCGAGTTTGGGTAGAAATCTGGGCTACAAATCGGTGCAGCAGCTGAGAAAATGAGAGCAAGCGAGAGAGAGGAAGAACAGCCAGAGAGAGAGAGGAGGGGAGGACGACGACGGGCAAGCACGGGCAGGCGCGTGAGCTATATGCTGGGGCGCGTCGTCCGTTCAAAGGACGAAACGTCCTTCGTCCGTTCAACAGACGACCAGGCGTACCCCCTGTCACCCGACAGCTCGACAAAGGCGTGTCGTCTTTTGAATAAAAGAAGACAACTCGGTCGTCTTTTGAATAAAAGAAGACATGTCGGTCGTCTTTTGAAAATACGAAGCATCTGTGTCGTCTTTCGAACGGACGACGGACCGTCAGAATTGCAATTTGCCTGTTTTACGTATTATTTGTGAAATTTAATAAAAAAAGTATTATTTAAAAAAAATTAGCCCACAGAAGTCTAGAACTACACTTTAGTGGTGAGATAACAGTGGCGCATCTCATATGCGCCACAGAAGTCCCAAAATGATGCGCCACTGATAGACCTTTTCCTTCAGTGTTGTTCCCTCTGACGGTGTTGCGGGACTGCCGCTCCTTGCATACGGTTCTTTGCTTTTGGGCCAACAGGCCTCACAACATTTGTCACGGGGAGACGGCAATGGTGTCCTCAAGACCATGGTGGTGCATGTTGGTGGGCGGCAAGCTTGGGGGAGCACTTCAGTCTGTCCGGGTGGTGGGTTCTGGGGGTCGGGGGAAATCCATGTCGGTGTTGCCGACGCTGTGACGCCTAAGGGCGCCTCCTTTCATGTGCAGGCCGTCGGGTGCACCCCCTCCCGTTCCCCTCTGTGTACCGAGTGAAATCCTAGGACTAGTCCGAACAACTGCGTCGTGATTGTCGCATCCCTTTTTAAAGGTGCTTCTTGGTACACGACTATTCGAAGAAATATGTGTATTATGGTGGGAATTCTCCGAAGAGCACATCGGTTGCAAGTCATCAGATCTTTTGACGATCTGACGCCATCGACATTCTTCTCTTTTATTTTTTTCTTTTGGGTTTTATTGTACTGTCTGCCCCAGCAGTGATCTTGAGGTTATACCGGATTATGTTGACTGCTATATTAATATAGCGGGACGAAAGACTAATTCAAGATAGTAGTAGAATCAAAAAGAACGATCACCATCTTTTCTTAGTTTTGAACCTCGCAAAGTACAAGAAAATGGTATAGTATTCTTGAAACACTTTGAGGAAACTTGTAGTCAAAGGTAAATAGTACAAGCAGACGCTAGCACTTTTGAAAGGTATAAGTAGTTGAACAGCATCGCAATACATCGGACTGCTGCAGCATGCCTGTCGACTACTTTCAACTTCTGATCAACCCGACTGAACTCTGAAGCTTGGAGACCGGCCTGGAAGAGCGGCGGCGGCGGCGGCGGCAGCACACCAGCATCAGCACCCACTCAAAACTGCAACCACAACACGCATGGACCTGGCATTAATCTCGAACGCTTGTAGTAGTATGCATACCGTAGTACTAGTACTACGTACTTACCACCATGCTCCGAGATCGAACCGTCTTCTGGGCGGACGATGATGCTCCCGAGCAAATGCCGCGGCGTCGGTGGAGAAGGCGGGGTAATGCAGCCTCGGCTCGGACTGCACTGCCCGTTCCAGCAGCGGCGACGGCGACGGGGAGGTGGCTGCTGGAGAGAAAGGCGGCGACGCGGACGGGGACGGCGTGAAGGCGTACCGGCTGCGTCCCGGGCCGACGCTGACCGGCAGCGGGGACGGCGGCGTCATCGGCGAAGAGGAGGAGGAGGAGGAGGAGAGCGCGCTGCTGCTCATTGCCGGGCGGCCCCGGATGGGCACGTACTTGGCGTTGGTGCGTGCGTGGGATTGGGAGTGAGAGTGAGAAGAGCTGGACGAGGCTGCTGCGAGGCTTGCGTAACTTAGTTTGGGCCACCCGCGAGTCAAACATGAGCGTTGTTGTGATCACAGACTCGTAGATAGGCTGCTGCGTGCATATGACAGATTAACTTTCCGGTTGCCGGTTTCTGGTCGATCAATACAGATGGATGCGTTGATCGGCGGGTGTGGGGGGGAAAGAATCGATTACTGCTAGTAGTACGATAACAGGTGAGAGTTTGTACATCGAGCGACGACCGCGCGTCCGGGTCACCGACGGTTGTACAGCGTGCACACAGCACCGGCACATGTGGCGAGACTGAGTGTGTTCACTTTCAAGCGAAGAGCCTTCCATGAAGTGGTACTCGCGGCTGGGCCGACGGCCGCCGAAGCACCCGAACCCAAGGCCGAGCAAGGAGGTGTTGTGCCGTGCGCCACTGTGCACGCTCAGCTCCAGGAGGGGCCTCCTCCACACCCGCGCCATGCCCTGTCCGGTCCCGCTCCAAGCCAACAGCGTGCCGCGCCGCACGCGCAGCCAGGGCCCTCCGGAACACGCCAGCATCGCGAAGCCGCCGCATCCCCGTGGCCTCCTTGTCCTCGTCGCCGCCACGCCTGGATAACCGCCGGTAGCTCTGCAGGAACTTCGCGCGCCGCGTACTCGTCGCGCTCCCGCGGCACGTACGTGCCGGTAGTGCCGCGCTCCGACGCCGCCTTCTCGTCCTCGCGCGCCCACCCATGGCCGCTTCATGCAGGCGCTGCCATGCCGCGTGCGCGGTGGCTGCAGGTCGCTGGGCGCGCAACGCAGACGTGACGACGGAGGCCGTATTACGTCAGTGGTGCGGTGGACTGGGCATCGTCGACGAGCTCGAGTTGAGACCATCAGTGAGTGAAATGTGGTGTCTGACAGTCTGACAGAGTGTCAGGGACGACATGAGCAAACCTATAGCCTAGATAGGTAGGTTGAACAAAACACCGGCTCTGTTCTGTTTTTTTGGTGCAGATCGTTGCACCTCTAGCTCCAATATGACTTGAGTTTAAACTGTTAGATTTCCAGCGCTGATAAAGGCTATCCCTTGTTCCTCGATGTGGTGTTAGGGACTATCTTCACAGTGCTAATTCCACTTTGAAGCATACTGTTAAACTGCAGATAAGTTCACTGTTTAGTACTCCCTCTGCTTCACAACTTAAGCTTTTTTAGCAAGCTGGACAGAGAGATAGCATATAGCCATATAAGAAACATAATTTATCCGCAAACTCATACACACACGTAGGAGTTTTTTTGCCGAATCCGAACAATCAATCAGATTTGCAAGCTTTATAAATTCATGGAGCCAAGCCATAAACAACTCGGTTATTCCAATATACATTCTCCCAGCATATAAGACAAAAGTATGACACATACTTCCAGAATTTAAACTATTACCGTATACCATTTATATTGTACCGGCTTCCTCAAATAAATTCCTTTTGAGTTAATAAATATCCAACGCAAAGGTAATTTCTATACTGTATATAATTCCGCGAGCAAGTATTGTAGTACAAATTTAATGTTGCAAGCCACGTATATAAATACTTAGATATTTCCAACATCTCCCACTTGGCTAAGACATTTAATTCCAAGACAGAGACCCCTGTCATAGATATGTTTACAGAACGTTTACTGACTCACTTGATCTTAAAAAAAGTTTCCTGATCTAATAAGTTAACTCAGTGGATCACCCACCATGTCCACAGTAGGCAAAAATTCTATACGTACTGATTTAAACCTATTTATAACATCACAGATTTAGTGATACCTTTTGTTCGAAAGGATATAGTGATACCTTTCCTTAGTATGTTTGCTTTTGGTATAGAACTTTGGATCTTTAGAAACCTCGATCGCTGCCTGGTTATCACAATATATGGTGACTAGATTTCTTTTTACAACACCTAGAGATGCAAGAGATCCCTTCAGCCAAACTCCCTCCTTGATGGCGACATTGCAATGTACTCTGCATTCAACAAAGATAATGGAACAAATGAGAATCCTGCTTCCTGCTTCCTGCTTCTCCATGAGATCAGTCCTCCAACCATCTTAATTAAACATGTAAACAGACGTAGGCTTTTGGTCATCCAAATCTCGTTGCCAGTCAGTGCCAATAAAACCCTGTAGCTGAAGATTATGACCATTAAATCATAATTGATAATCCATTGTTCCTTTTACATAGCGTTAAACATTCCTCAATTGCTCGCAATGGCTTTCTCCAGGATTTAATAGATACCGACTAAGAATTTCCAATAGCATAGCACAGATCGGGAGTTTTAGCACACAATTCCTCGTTGAGTTTGATTCCCTTTAATATAGAAATATACCTATATTTTTCATGAATTTCCTTCCCTCGGGAGTTTTAGCACATAATTCCTCGATGAGTTTGTGTCCCTTTAATATAGGTATAGTAATTTACCGGATTGCCTTTTCAAGAGACAAATTGTTCAGTGCAAAGTTTAAATATGTGACAAGCTCAATATTCTATTTTTCCTATCTCCCTGCATTTCCACTCCCAACACGTAGGAAGCTTTCCCCATATATATCCTTGGGTTAAATTTAGATGACAACCATGATTTGATGCTCAAGGGTTTCAAAATAATTTGATGCAATAAGAATGTCATCAACATAAAGAGATAACTGAACAAATTTATTTCCCTCTATTTTAGAATATATATACAATGGTCACTTTACGTCAATGAAAACCCATAGGACGTGATGGCACTATCAAACAATAAATACCGTTGTTAGAAGGATTTCTTTTGGCCATATATTGATATGTTCAATTTACAATGCATTCCTTCATTTCTTTCAACAGTGTCAGGCAGAGAGAGATGAGGTCTGACGGCGAGCGATGTGGTGGCGCCACGGTTGCAAGAAAGTCACCGGGAGGAGACGGTGAAGTGTTTCTTCTCTGTGATGGAATGGGATGTAAGGAGAGGGGGTGGGGATCACCGTGATAAGAGAGGAGAGGAGGGTAGAGACGAGGTGATTAGGTGTCAAGTGAGCATGAACTGTCGCATCAATGACATGTAGAAGTACATACGATCCTAGAATGGAAGGGGAATTTTGGAGGCCATTCCACTTTTTAGTCCCTAGTTGCCGATTTGGAACCACTATAGATCATTAAAAATCTTGTTATAGTTTACCCTTCATCATGATTTTGTGATGATTTCACCTTGTTTATCAATTTTCTTGAACTAACAACATGGGCCTATGTGTAAGGATGACATGGCAACTACCTCAACAGCAAATCCAAGTTCATATTTATTAGGTATATATGTTATATGGCATAATTGACATAGTTTCAAATGATTTGAGTGAATTTTATTGATTTTGAAGAAGATTGCACACAATTAGTGCATTCCTAACGAATACACATCCGATTTGTCTACATAGTCAGTTGTCATGACATTCTAATATATAAGATGAGCTTGTTTTTAGTTTGAAATGAATAGAACAACTAAGGGATAAAATATGGAAACAAAATTAAATGGGCTAAAATATATCACACAATCACGATTACTCCCTACATCGCTATTACGTGTCAAACTCGTTCTCTATGATTAAACTTTGACCATCAGTTTATCATTTGTTACATGTCGTAAAAATTAGTATCTTTGGAATGTTTATTTGAATATGAATTCAATTGTATAATTTTTGTGGTATATAAGCAACATTTTTAATAAAAAATTAATGGTCAAAGTTGGACCCCGTAATACGTGGGTGCCATGTAAACGGAGACGGAAGTAGTAGGAGGTAAAACTCGAATTTACTTAGATATTTTTAACGTTAAAATGTCATCTCATCTAGTAAAAGAGAATACTTGTTTATGCATCTTAAAAATATTTTGAACTATCTTTATAATATTAAATTGTACTTTTGCAGAATTTCAAGTTTCGATGATGAGTTGAATGCATGGTTAAGGAAATGTTCGATGCCATGGACGCATGGACAAACACGATATGTTTATAGTAGGCAATCACATTAGTTTGTAGCCATCGAGGAAGAGGTATAAAAGCATGGGAAATGGTGAAGCGAGAGATGCCATCAACGAATTTAGTGAACATAAGAGAGAATGAAGGAGACGAGGAAGGCAATGACAATTAGTTGGTGCATAAGTTAAAGTTGCACATGACGTATTCTCAAACAAAAATTTGGAGCATATTGGGTTGTGTTGCCTGCCAAAACCCACCGGCGAGCAGCGACGAGCAACACGAAGAGCCGGGAGGCTCCCAGGACTGCTGGTGGGCCCTGGTCCCTCGGGCAACGGCCCGCAAAACTCCGGCACACGTCCTGGCTTGGTTCGAGGGCGTGCCACCTGACCTATACCTGGTCAGGAAGGTGAAGGATTGCTTCGATTGATTTCCTGCATGGTAAACAAGTATACGTAAAATTCGAGCCGTGACCGGCTCCCAGGTTTCCCTGTGAATCGGCTCCTAGAGCCGATTATCCCATGGTTCTGCATTAGATTCACGATAACATGGGGTTTTGCTTTATCATTACAAGTTAAATCGATCTACGATAGTTTAACGTTTTCACCACGTAACTGGAACGTCCTACACGTAATTGAGCCTGATAGATACAAAAGATGTTAGTAAACTAACCCTAGAGGAGGCCTAACAACCGACGTAAAGTCAATTACCGGAACAACTTCTCTAGAACTAGTAAACCACGTCTCTACGTACTACTGGATCGTTCAACCCGTTTGCAAGGCCTGACTACGTAGATATCAAACTAAACCTTGGCGAACAAGGCATAACCATAACAGATCGAATCAACTAAATAAAGATCAAGCAAGATGCTACCCTTGCACTTGGGAAAAGGTGCAAAGGTAGCGAGGTAACTAGAGGCAGCATAAATCAAACAATTATAACGAAAAGCACCGATGCTAGCCTCAACAAATCTATGATAGTAGTATTACTCGCCATCAACAAGGCTTCAGTACGAGTAACACCAAATAACGCATAAGTAAAAATACTGCCTAGATCGCAAGATGCGATCTAGGCAGCATGACACTTACCCGAAAGAAACCCTAGAAACAAGGGGTGGCGATGCGCCGAGATTGTGTTTGTTGTGAACGTGATTGTCCTCCTTTTCTCGATAACCTTAGGTACATATTTATAGTCCGGAGACTCTCTACTTTTTGGAATAACTCTACAACTCTATCGTTACCTAAACTGAAACGGAACCTAAACTGAAACGAAATCTACTATGATACAAGATACACGGGCAATTTAGCCCAAATCCACGCACAAGGCCGATTCAACAACACGTTGAATATACGTATCTTCCAAGCCCATCTTGATCACGGCCCATCTCCGTCTTTGGCCAAAATATGGCGATAACACATGCCCCCCTGGTTTTGGCAATAATAATTCCAAAACCACTCTGTTTTTTTTTCTTCTCCCCCCTCTTTTTTTTTGTATCGGGTTGCGCGATGACAGAATGCGTTGCAGAACAGGATCGTCACGCTACCCCTTCATCATGATGCCCTATCTTCTCAACTCCTTTGCAGTGCATGATTTGACGATTTTGGCAGTACATTCTGGGAAACCGCTATGGCATTGAACCGTCTCTCCACTATTCCCCTTATTTAAATTCGTCTGAGCAGTTCGCAGTCCCCATCTTCCTCCAGTAGCCAGAAAACCCTCTTCCTCCGCCGAAAGAACCCTCTTCCTCCGCCATGGCCTCTTCCTCTTCCGCCCATTCCTCCCAGTCTTCCAACAGTATCAGTGACCGAGAGCCGACGCCAGAGCACTCACCACGGGCGTCTGATTTCGCCCACGATGGTGGGACGAAAGGATTGGGATTCGCCTGGTCGGAGGACGATGCGCCCCGATCGACGGCGAGGAGAGCCTCTGATTCCTCGTTGACGGGAACCGGAGGCGAAGAGCAACGACGCCTGGTCTTGGGATTTCGTCGAGTCCTCCGACGAGGAGGAGGAATGAGGAGTACACCTCCTCCGAGTACCACGTGGCGCTTCAAGCCGGGTCCAAATGAGGACACCGAAGACGACGAGGACGAGGAGGCTTGGCTTCTTCAAGAAGAAGAATAAGACGACGCAAGAAGCAATGAAGACAATAACAAGACGGCGAATGACGGCAATGATCTCGACCTTTAGATTAGGAACCGATGGTAGTAGTAGTAGTAGTAGTAGTAGTAGTAGTAGTAGTAGTAGTAAGCTCCCTTTGTAATCAACCTTTGTAAGCACTCGACCGAATGAATGAATGAAAATCCGTTTCTCAAGATTGTCTTTTCGCCCCAATTTTGCCGATAGCCACAATAGGTCGATGCTCGAGCCGATAGCAACGATCGGCTTTCACCTTGTTACGTCCACACAGCCACCCAAGCCACAGCTCAAAGAGCCGATGCACATCGGCTTTCCCAAAAACGTTGACAAGGTCAAAACTTGGTCGCATACTTAGGCAAACTTAAACGGCCACTTCTTAGTTTCAAACGGTAACCTGCGACCCTCTTCAAAAAGGGCGACCTAGATCTCCAATTGCCCACCCACGGATCGAGCTCACGAGAACAAGAACCCTCAATCCTCAACTGCATAGATCCATCTCCGCGCAAACTAGATGGCGGAATCGTCCAACACCAATCCAGAGGTCTCCGGTGCAAGGTACGCCTACCTCACACCAATGAGCGCGATGTTAGAATTTAATGGCGAACACCTGAATTAATACCTTTATTCCACCATTAAACTTTCTAGGTTTCAGACATCCTGCTGCCGCATCCTTCTCTCCCAAATTCCCTCTGTCTTGGCCCTCGTACAGATTCTAGTCCTGCCCATCTGATTTCTTGAAGCAAATAGAATCCCTTCGTAAGCCAAGACCTAGATCTGAACTCTTGGGCCGACCTTGCTTGAGCCCTGGCCTAATCCCCGAACATTGGGTCTCTTGGTTCAAGAGGGTAGCTAGAGCTACCAATCCCAATGGGAAACTACGGAATAGCCGATGCCTTGCATCTATCATTGTCTCCTCTTGAGAAACACGAGAATCTTCTCAAAACCATCGGCTATTTCTGGTCCGACGCTCAATCGCTTCATGTTCGGTCATGGCCCCATGTCACCAACTCGTTGGACGTGGTGATGATTACTGTCCGATGTTACATCACCCAGCCTTCTCGCCTTTAAACTGACCAAAGTCCCTACAAACTGTCTTCTAAAAGATCGCATTTAACTGGGGTGCCTACCTCCAACGCCATATGAAAACAAAGGGCCCTGTCTCGGAAAAAAGAACATCTGACCTTTCTCAACTTGGCCGAGCATTTCATATTTTGTGGCCCTTCCTTGCTCCAACCAAAACTATCTCTCCTTAGCCCATGAACGGCCAAAGGTACTCAACTTGGCCTCAAAACTGTTCCTTGGAGAAGTCTATCGATACCTCCAGTTGATGTCCTGGCTGTTCTCTCGTGTAGCAACAAAACAGTGGTCCTTGGTGGTTTATTCAGCTATGGGCTCACCTGTATTTTCAAAATCACATCCCAAACTTCCCCTTTTGGCGAGCTGCACCTTTCCGGATGTAAAAGGGAAGCAGATCCGATGCACCACTATGGCCAAGCTTTGTATCGATTGCCAGCAAGAACCGACTCCTCAGAGGCATCCAAATGGTTCAAGACTTTCTTCCAAGGCACAGACAACCCTACCTTCTTCCCTTACATGGAGGAATCGGAACACTTTGAAAATCCACTCTCCTTCAGTGGACAATTTTGCCGATGACACTAGCACTTCAGCCTTTTTCCACCGTGATTCGTCCTGTTTCCTTCCGGTTGGCATGAAATCGTATCGCTAATGTAATAATCAAACCTGGTATGAATTCTACCACCATCGTAGTGGCTCGCCAATTTGGCCTTGGACAAGTAGCTCCCACTTCTTTCTCCATCACCTTACAGAGAGCGAGCCGACCTGATCCTCTCACCAAAGGTGTTATTCCTTTTTGATGCTCGACCATCCCAATTCCCAACGACCTCACCTTTGCCTCATCAACCGATGGCTTTGAAGACTGGTGGTCGATGTGGAAGACTCACGCCTTCAGAGAGCTCGGGACCGTTCTTTAACAGCTCGATGCTGACTATGACATCCCCGTGGACCAGGTACCACTACTTGCCAATTTTCTTAATGCAGCTTGCAATTGACCCTTTTATTAATCCATTCTCTCTTTTTGCAGCAACAAGATGGCACTGAGCCTACGCATGCGATGATGGCTCCCTTCGAGTTCTTTCCGCCACCTGTGGTTCTTTCGCAAAAACTCGCCACCTCTAAAAAGGTCATAATGCAAACAGCCGATATCACCACAATCGGCTTCCAAGAACCCAAGAACCTCTAAGCCACCGCCTCGAGTTCCAACTAAAACAAGAACGAGGAAGGTAGCTGCCAGGAAGACCTTGAAGCGCCGGAGCCCTTCTCCAGAAAGCTCGCATGTAGGGTGATCTATGCCTTGGTCGATCCTTCTAATTCTTCCATCCTTGCAGACATGCTTGTGCTCACTGGTTCTCCTTTTTTACAGGCTTCCGTCGAAGACACCTCCAGCGAGAACACTCAGACCAATCGAGGAGGACTGGACCCAACAGATTCTGAGAGGACCATCACACCGAGCCAGCCAGATTCATCACCATCGGCTTCCAGGAAAAGGTCTTTTCCTGAACCTACTTCCCCCCAAGCACCAGTCGAGGCGGGGCCAGCTGTGGGTCCCAAGAGAGCTCGCAAAGGACTGCAAGCTTCTTCGTCGAGCCAAGAGGTTTCGAAAATCATCACCCTTTACGCTCTTACCAATTGCTTCTTTTGATCTGCCGATTAATCCTTATTTACATCGGCTAAACACCTTCCATGCATTTAATCGATGTTTCTAGTGGGAAAGCTGGGGCGATGCCTTTAGCCAAACCGGACCTAGCAATCCCGAAGGTGCGGATGAAACGGCTACTCCGCCAAGCCCCCAAAGAACCATACACAAGCCGATCGCCTCATCGGCTCTCCCCGATCTTAGGAGAGGTACGTTAGCTTTTTCGCTCATCCTTACATGTTTGGATGCATCGACGCCTTTCGGCTGCCAGAGTTGTGATATTTCAGGTTTGCCGACGTCGACCGAATCCATTGAACCAACTCCGTTGTCTGCTGATGAACCACGAGCCGGGTTTTTCCACGTCAATTCCAGCCTTAAAGCCTTCTGTCCTCCCGATCGAAGAGCTGATCGAGGGTTCGAGGAGGTGAAGAGCATCTGCTGAAATAAAGACCAGCTCGGAGCATTGCAGGTGAAACTTTGGCGGTTGTAACCCGTCTTTCTCGGGTCAAGGGTGAAGTTAGCTCGTGAGAGGATCGATGCGCCACGCCCAACTTCCATCAAGGCCAATATCGCAGCATGATGCCAACTCAACGAGAAAAAGGCGTCTCTGGATGCCAAAATCCTCACAAGATCGCCGAGCTCGCGTCCTTGAAAAGGGAGTTGGAAGATCTTGAAGAGAAAGTCAGGCGACTAAACAGCTCATCCGCGACAAGGAAGAATCCATCGCCCGCTCCCAAGGCGAGGAAAGCCTCAAAGCCCAATCGAAGACCGATCGCGTAATCGTGCCCTGAACAAGCAGCTAGTGACGGCAAGGACGAAGACGAAGCCGAGATCGCCGAGGTGGATCGTGTCCGTCTTGACGCTTCACGCCTTGAAGCATTTCTTGATGGCTCGTATGTAAACCGCACTGTTTGTAACATATGTGAACCTCTAGAGTCGATGACCGTGCATCGGCTATATATATATTTTGCTTTTATTCGCCGATTTCGATCGCCCCCACATTTTTACATCCAACGTCTCATGTGCTTTTTACTTGGCGATTTCATGTATCGCCCCCATATTTTACTGTCCATCATCCCACATGCTTGGGAAATATTTCTTGAGATGTTGACCGTTGACCGCCATCGGAATTTCACGTCCGGCTCCTCAAGCATGTATCGTTTCCTCTTAAAACTTGATCGACCTGTACGGCCCGTGCCAATTTGGAGACCATTTACCATATGTTGCATCCTTAGTCCCTAATGGCAGCCTGACTTCCCATACCGATCACCAACGTGGAACTCCTTTGGCCTCACTTTCTTGTTATATGCACGAGCTACCTTGGCCTTGTTCTCTTTGATCTTCTCAGCGACCACAACTGAGCTCGATTAAATCCTCAACACCGCCACTCATCGTGGTTGCATATTCTTCGATTGTTAGATTGTCACGAAAAGTGACACGTCTCGATCCAGCCGTAATTTCCGTGGCAATACGGCTTGTCCATATACTAGATGGTATGGCGAGGTCTTTATCGCCCATGGCATGACATGCGATAAGCCCACAATGCCTCGACAAAACCTCGTACAACGCCTAGGGTGCTCATCGACTTTTCTCTTGATCAGCTTGATGAGGCTCGTTGGATGCTTCACTTGCCCATTTGCACGAGCATAGTATGGAGATGATCTCGATCGCTTAATCCCGTGTCCTCGCAGAACTTTCTAAACTCTTGAGAAATAAAGACCGAACCTCCATCGGTCGTGATAGTTTGGGGAATCCCAAATCTATGGATGACATGTTCTTTCACAAAGTTGATAACATCCTTTGAGTTTACTGATTTCATCGGGACAGCCTCCACCCCTTTCGTGAAATAATCAGTGATGGCCAACATACACCTGTGGACTTTGCTTGATGGATGATTGATTTTGCCTATCATATCCATGCCCCAACCTCGGAATGGCCAAGGCTTGATGATGGGGTTCATTCTTCGACGGTACCATCTGAATTTTCCCAAATTTCTGACATGCTTGACACCCTTTGTAGTACTTGAAGCAGTCCTCAAGCATGGTGGGCCAATAAAATCCTGATCGCCTGATCAACCATTTCATCTTGTGAGCTGATTGGTGAGTTCCGCAGGCGCCTTCGTGTACCTCATGTAGGAGCCGATTGGCCTCGGCTGTCCCCAGACATTTGAGTAATAACCCTTCCGAGTTCAGAAACATGTCATCCCCAATAAGCACATACTTCATGGCCTTGTACCTTATCCGTTTAGGTGCCCCCCGAGCCGAATCCTTCAAGTAATTGAAGATATCGGCTCTCCAGTCGTCAGCTTCCAGGAACTGTACCTGAACATAGGCTCCCTCTGCTACATCCTTGTAACCTGAAGCCATTTGTGCAAGATCATTCGCCTAGGTATTCTGCGACCGTGGGATCCAGGTGAAGTTTATGTATCGGAACTGTGCCATCAGCTCACGGCAGTGCAGCCATAGTGGGAAGAGGGACTCGCTCTCACACTTATATTCCTCCGTGAGTTGGGAAATCACCAACTTGGAGACTCCAAAAATTTCCACTGCTTCTGCTCCAGCTTCGATGAGCAACTCCATTCCCTTGCGTATCGCCTCGTACTCAGTGACGTTGTTGGTGTGAGAGGTAGATAATCTGATGGAGAAGGAAAATGTTGCCCCCCTGGGCGACACGAGTAAAATGCCGATGCCGCAACCATCGTCACAAACCGATCCATCGAAAAACATAGCCCACGCTCTTATAGACAGTGCTGCTATGTTAGTGTTGATTCTTTCAGCGATAAGGTCGGCCAATGCGACCTTAATCGCCTTCGGGTTGATACCGGATGTCAAACTCCGATAATGCAAACATCCATTTGCCCAGTCGGCCTTTCAACATAGGAGCCGACAGCATGTGCTTTATGACGTCTGATTTGCATATGATGATAATCTCCGCTGATAGCAAAATGTGGCGCAGCTTGGTGCAGGTGAAAAACAGGCAGAGGCACAACTTATCGATATCAGGATACCTTGTCTCTGCATCCAGCATCCTTCTGCTTATGTAAAATACGACTCGCTCCAGCCCCATCATAAACTTGCACCACCACCGAGGCGATGAACGTGTCAGCTACTGACAAGTAAATATAGAACGGTCTGTCCGGCTGGGGCGGAACCAACACTGGCGGCTTCGTCAGATATTCTTTGATCTCGTCGAAGGCTCATTGTTGTTCTGCCCCCCAGCGGAATTCCTCGTCAGATTTAATTTTCACCAGTCCCATGAACGGTTCTATTCTTCCTGACAGATTGGAGATGAATCTTCTGACGAAGTTGATCTTGCCGATGAGAGACTGCAGTTCTTTCTTTGTGGTAGGTGGCTTCATTGTTCGTCGCTCCTCGACTTTTCAGCCGATCTCAATTCCTCGTTCATGGACCAAAAACCCAAGAACCGACCGCCACCCGAAGGCACACTTCTTTGATTCATCCAGAGTCAATTTTCTTGTTCGGTCCAGACGCTGCAGATCGTCTAAGTGTCCTTGCATCGAAGCGCACTTGACCACCACGTCATCGATGTAAATTTCCACCAACTTCCGATCGGATCATGGAAAATATAATTCATGGCTCTTTGGTACGAGGCGGCATTCTTGATCCAAACGTCATGACTACATACTCGAACAACCCACCGAACCAGGACTCTGAACGCGGTCTTGTGTATGTCTTCCGGAGCCATAAAAATTTGGGTGTAACCGGCATTGCCATCCATGAAGCTCAAGATCTTATGACCAGCCGCTGCATTGATTAACGTCTCTGCCACCGGCATCGGATACTCATCCTTTGGGGTAGCTCATTGAGATCCCGAAAATCTATGGCAACACACCAACGGCCATCCTTTTCTCTACAGTGCGATACTAGAAATCCACTCAGATACCGCATGGCCTGATTAACTTCACAACATTTTCTCGACCTCCTTCTTGACTTCCTCCAATTCGGCCTTCATCTGCTCGTGCTCATTGAACGGCCAAAATCCTTTTAAGCGGTAGTCGATGCTCAATGATGCTCTGTCTAACCCAGAATCTCCGTAGTCCCGAAGCGATGCGGATATTTTTCAACAGGCTATCATTGGACCCCGCAGACTGGATCTAACTTGTCGATAAATGTTGGCCGTGGCTTATCCCCGGGACCAATGTCGATTTCTTCTAGTTCATCGGGATGTAAACCCATACCCCAGCTTTCCACACCGTCGGATCGATGCTAAACACAGGCAAGCGAGGTGAGGATAACAAAAATAATTTGGGCCGATTGCCTGAATCGGCCCCCTTTTTGATTGCATTAGTCAAGGACGGTTTACACCTTATTGTTTTACAACGGCAGGGCATCTCCCTGCTACGACTACGTGATCTGCTTGTCGTATGATTGGTGCTTTTTATTTTTTGTGGCCGATCGCGAGGATCGGCCGTACCACGTACGATCGTGGACTTTGCTACTCTGTCAGGCCAGTGGATAAGACCAGCCTCACCCCGTTTTTTGTAGCTTCAATGCGCTCACAGCCGTCTAGACTGATTCCAGAGATCGGCTCTTGGTCTTCTGCTTCCCAGACGTTCATGCCAGCTATGGAGATCTCGATAGAATCATCTGCATGGATGACCTCCACTTCATCCCCATCCCACTGTATTAGGCACTGGTGCATCGTGGACGGAATGCAGCAGTTAGCGTGAATCCAATCTCTCCCTAGCAAGACAGCGTAGGTGCTTTTGCTGTCCACGACGAAGAATGACGTGGGGATGGTTTTTCTGCCCACGGTCAGATCTACGTTCAGTACGCCTTGCGTTTCCGAAGTCTGGCCGTTGAAGTCGCTTAACGTGACGTTGGTTTTGATCAGATCTGCAGTTGAGCGTCCCAAACGCCGTAGCATGGAGTATGGCATTATATTGACTGCCGCTCCGGTGTCCACCAACATCTTGCTGACAGGCTGCCCATTGATGTAGCCTCGTAGGTACAGGGCTTTCAGATGTTTGTAACCCTTCTCACGTGGCTTCTCAAAGATAACCGGCCGTGGGCCGCAATCGAATGCGTACCTTTGGTAGCTCGCAGGTTCTTGGAGCACAGAACTCTGACGGAAGTATGAACACCATGTTTGTGCCAGCCGATGTCTTTACATCGGCTTTTAACGGTTTGGGGTGCCACTCTTTCCTTTTCGGGTGATCTTCCGTTTCCAAGGTCTGCCTAATTTTAACGGCCAGATCGGGCCGTGCTTTCTTTAAAGCGTGGAATCTTTGCGCGCTTCCTCCAAGTTATGCAGCTGCACTCTACGCTTTTGGGTGTGTCTGAGTCCGTCGGGACACCACCTTGACGGTGATATCTGTCTTCTTCTTTGTCATCCCTTGGCTTCGAGGCCTCTTGCTCGGCGGACTCCTATGCTGACCACGAGGTGGGCGAGGCCCTAGACGTTTGAACACCGAAATGGCCCCGTGTTCTCCTTCTGTCCACATTCGGGCGGTCGATTGTAGGCAATCGGCTCATTCCGCATCCCAGCAATACTTGAAGAAAGGACAATCCCAATGTTTGTCTGCGCCTTCCTTTTCTTTAGACGGTCCCCTAGCGAGGTGCTCATATCCTTCATCGTCTCCATTGTACCGGCGACGTTGGTCATACTGACGCTCATACTTGTTAAGGAGATGCGTGGAATGTGGCTTCGATATCGCACTCTCCTCACATGTTCTTCTGGTACCTTTGTCATTGTCATTGTGGCTGGGCCGGTCGCGTGGACCAGCCTCCTCTCTTTCTTTGCCCCGAGAGCGACCACCTTCCTCCTTGTACGTGTCATGGTGGTACCCAAACCCTGCCATATTAACACCGAACGAGAAATCCAGCTGACGCCTCGCGGAGTGATTGAGTTCTACCATATTGACACCGGGGAATGGGTTTGTGTCCACTTTCATGGCGAACTGCCCAAGGATCAGACGGCCTTGTTCTATCGCCGTTTGGATCTGGCAACGTAACTCTTTGCACTCATTGGTGGTGTGGGTGAACGAGTGATGCCACTTGCAGTATGGTCTCCCGTTCATCTCCTGAGCTGTGGGGATTTTGTGGCCTTCGGGCAACTTCAGCTGCTTTTCTTTCAGCAGCAAATCGAAGATCTGCTCAGCTTTGCTCACGTCGAAGTCGAACCCTTTTGCAGGCCCTTGCTGCTTCACCCATTTGCAGGACACAGGGTCTGCCCCCGAGCCCATTCAGCAACAGCCACCTCCTGGTCTTGTGTAGGATCATCTTCTTCTGTATCGACCAGGCCTATCGGACGTTTGAACTTGTCTTGGTACAACTCAGGGTGGCACTGTTCATACATCGTCAGTTTCATACATCGTCAGTTTCTGGGCCTATGTGTAAAAATCTTGTTATAGTTTACCCTTCATCATGATTTTGTGATGATTTCACCTTGTTTATCAATTTTCTTGAACTAACAACATGGGCCTATGTGTAAGGATGACATGGCAACTACCTCAACAGCAAATCCAAGTTCATATTTATTAGGTATATATGTTATATGGCATAATTGACATAGTTTCAAATGATTTGAGTGAATTTTATTGATTTTGAAGAAGATTGCACACAATTAGTGCATTCCTAACGAATACACATCCGAGTTGTCTACATAGTCAGTTGTCATGACATTCTAATATATAAGATGAGCTTGTTTTTAGTTTGAAATGAATAGAACAACTAAGGGATAAAATATGGAAACAAAATTAAATGGGCTAAAATATATCACACAATCACGATTACTCCCTACATCGCTATTACGTGTCAAACTCGATCTCTATGATTAAACTTTGACCATCAGTTTATCATTTGTTACATGTCGTAAAAATTAGTATATTTGGAATGTTTATTTAAATATGAATTCAATTGTATAATTTTTGTGGTATATAAGCAACATTTTTAATAAAAAATTAATGGTCAAAGTTGGACCCCGTAATACGTGGGTGCCATGTAAACGGAGACGGAAGTAGTAGGAGGTAAAACTCGAATTTACTTAGATATTTTTAACGTTAAAATGTCATCTCATCTAGTAAAAGAGAATACTTGTTTATGCATCTTAAAAATATTTTGAACTATCTTTATAATATTAAATTGTACTTTTGCAGAATTTCAAGTTTCGATGATGAGTTGAATGCATGGTTAAGGAAATGTTCGATGCCATGGACGCATGGACAAACACGATATGTTTATAGTAGGCAATCACATTAGTTTGTAGCCATCGAGGAAGAGGTATAAAAGCATGGGAAATGGTGAAGCGAGAGATGCCATCAACGAATTTAGTGAACATAAGAGAGAATGAAGGAGACGAGGAAGGCAATGACAATTAGTTGGTGCATAAGTTAAATTTGCACATGACGTATTCTCAAACAAAAATTTGGAGCATATTGGGTTGTGTTGCCTGCCAAAACCCACCGGCGAGCAGCGACGAGCAACACGAAGAGCCGGGAGGCTCCCAGGACTGCTGGTGGGCCTCGGTCCTGCAACGGCCCGCAAAACTCCGACACGCCCTGGCTTGGTTCGAGATGCCACCTGACCTATACCTGGTCGGAAGGTGAAGGATTGCTTCGATTGATTTCTGCATGGTAAACAAGTATACGTAAAATTCGAGCCGGCTCCTGTGTTTCACGTGAATCGGCTCCTAGAGCCGATTATCTCATGGTTCTGCATTAGATTCACGATAACATGGGGTTTTGCTTTATCATTACAAGTTAAATCGATCTACGATAGTTTAACGTTTTCACCACGTAACTGGAACGTCCTACACGAATTGAGCACGATAGATACAAAAGATGTTAGTAAACTAACCCTAGAGGAGGCCTAACAACCGACGTAAAGTCAATTACCGGAACAACTTCTCTAGAACTAGTAAACCACGTCTTTACGTACTACTGGATCGTTCAACCCGTTTGCAAGGCCTGACTACGTAGATATCAAACTAAACCTTGGCGAACAAGGCATAACCATAACAGATCGAATCAACTAAATAAAGATCAAGCAAGATGCTACCCTTGCACTTGGGAAAAGGTGCAAAGGTAGCGAGGTAACTAGAGGCAGCATAAATCAAACAATTATAACGAAAAGCACCGATGCTAGCCTCAACAAATCTATGATAGTAGTATTACTCGCCATCAACAAGGCTTCAGTACGAGTAACACCAAATAACGCATAAGTAAAAATACTGCCTAGATCGCAAGATGCGATCTAGGCAGCATGACACTTACCCGAAAGAAACCCTAGAAACAAGGGGTGGCGATGCGCCGAGATTGTGTTTGTTGTGAATGTGATTGTCCTCCTTTTCTCGATAACCTTAGGTACATATTTATAGTCCGGAGACTCTCTACTTTTTGGAATAACTCTACAACTCTATCGTTACCTAAACTGAAACGGAACCTAAACTGAAACGAAATCTACTATGATACAAGATACACGGGCAATTTAGCCCAAATCCACGCACAAGGCCGATTCAACAACACGTTGAATATACGTATCTTCCAAGCCCATCTTGATCACGGCCCATCTCCGTCTTTGGCCAAAATATGGCGATAACAGGTTGATAGAAAATAATTTCTTAGGAAAACCTAACAAAAAATGGTCCTTGCAATGTAAATGAAGTTCAGATGTAACTATCATCAATTTTTTTGAGAATGACCAATTTGTCTAATAACACCATAATTATTTCCACTCGCGCATAATTTCTAATCAATCTATTATGTTTTATAGTACAAAGAGGCAAATTATGGAGACCAAAACCAAGTTCTCTGAATATACGAGCCGAATAGGGGGTGGTATTTTGATTGGTCACATCATCGACTCGTATATCCGCCAGGTTAATGGACACAAGGTGTGTCCTTAGACTTCAAATTGTGCAACCACCCGAAAGAGTGATACTTATTTATATATTTTTTAATATTTCACATAATTTATTTTAGAATCATAAAACTAACCCGATTACAATACAGTGACTAGATATGTACAATCTGCATACGAATATAGTTAAATTGACCATATTTTTAACAAATTTTTGTTATCCTCTATTCTTCTTAAATTTAGTTTGATAAATCTATTTCAATTAAAAACCCACCATGTGAGTGAACCCAGCTAGAGATAGAGGAAAATGTAAATATAAATTATATTCATGCCTTGATTAATTCGTGCCACTTAGATGGATTATGTTGTGTATTTATGTGTTCTTGTTACTTTTATTCCTTTAAATATCTTGGTAAAGATGCGTGAAGTACATGTATAACAAGTATCTTAACAAAACATCATTATCATCTATAAAAAGAACTCTATAATGCATGACATGCCTATAAGTTGTTTGTCATTTTTAAGGAAGGTTGTCATAATTAGTGTTAACTAGATGAAACCTCGCGTTACTACGGAATGTTGGCTTGCCAAACAACTCAAGCGAGATGAGGTTGCCTCTTAGAGGATATGTGATATTAGAACAAAACAATATTGAAAATAATATTACCACCGAAATTGGATCGAGTTATTATATTTCAAATGCATAAGAACTACATGGCATAAATTAACATATATCGTCGATTGTTCCTACTATGTAATTTACAACTATTTTCCCCGAGTTCCAAGCTAATTACCACACACTGTAGTATAGATCCATTATTTTGACATATTCTTATTTGCTTGTTAGCATATGAAACAGATGAAGAGCAATCATCATTTGAGTGAAATACACCTAGTACTGGCTCTACCTGTACCAAAACACTTGAAAGCAAGGGGAAAAGAAACCCATCATGAAACAACAATGTTTATATGAAGCTAAGTTACCTGGTATTGAGCATCTTAGATACATGTTTATAGATAATTAACTTCTAAAACAATAATGAGGTTGATGGGCAAGCTTCCAAGCACATTCACGATTTTATTAATAAAATTTATAATAACTATAATTCCCTAAGTATATATAAAACATGGCATCAGTTTAAGTAAACTAAACATAGTATACAAAATAGAGAGATACTAATCCAAAGGGATGTAACTTACGTGATGCATTGAGATTTAGTTTGTTCCATACACACTTGTTCAATAATAGAGGATGACACATTAAAATCAACACTAAATGGGATTATCAAATTCCATACATAGAAGTATATTTAGTATGCACGGTTTGTCGCATAGCTAGAAAAACATCGCTCTAAATCTTTTGATATAACTATATATCCAATAAATCAAACGATATGCAAAAGTATACTTGTTAAAAGAATCAACATACCAAAAACGACGCCATGTCCCATAGGTCTCTACTCATGCTTCAGTCTTTTTTCCAACAACTTCAGCAGGTAGAAAAATAATACAACCAAAGATTAGCAGTGATAAAAGTGGGAAGGACGTACCTGGGAGGATGGTAGTGTTGGCGTTGGGTTTAGTATATTACACACAGAAAATACATATTTTTGTTTATCATTACCGATAAAAAAAGATTCTACAAGTTTTGTAGGTCTTGTGTGAAGTAACCTTTTACACCAAACAAAAGCTTCCCAAGGATTCAATAGACCTATGTCTACTAGGGAAAAAAAGCAAGTTATACCACATCTGTTATTTGGTATCAAATAAGAAATATCATATAGTCATTGAAAATATTTCACAAAATAATATAAGCATTTGCTAAGTTATATAAAAATAAGAAATGTTATGGTTTAAGTTTTAAAACTTATATTGTAGCACTCTCATTTTCTAAAGTATTTCTAAGTTTTAGAAGTTGTTTGTGATGAAAGTAGGTTCCAAATCCCGCTCTCCCAAATCATGAAGTGGTCCACTGGCTGAGATGTTGGGAACTAGCATGGCTAGGTTCCAAAAATCTGATCCAACGAAAATGGTGTGAGTTGTTGTACATAAATTTGAAGCATATATTGTTGACAGCCAAATTTTGATAAACCAGAGTGTGGAAATATGTTTTCTTATAGTGGCAATTGGGTTTAGTAGAGAAGTTAACCTTCGATGCAAGGAAAAAATCGAATCCATGGCACGCTACCTTTATAGGTTTTCTAAAATATAAATAACTATTGTGTGTTATAATCAAAAGTATTATGTGGCTCCAATCAAACTAGTCATGATGACCCAAACTATTGAGTGATGTATTCATCTTTTGCGATGAAAATCATCTTGTAAAACCAAAGGTTTTTCTAGGCAATCCGGTTGGTAATCAACTTTGTTACATCCAAACGTGCACATAATATAGACTGAAACAAAGCCCACCACTAAAAAATTAATTAAGTCTACCAAATTGAACACTTTAGCTAACGACGACCACAAAGTTGTTGTAATCTATTTCAATGTTGCCTATTAATATATAATTAACGTAAACACATAACCTTTTAAGGGGTCTGTATTTAGTTTGTGTTTTATTAGTAAGCTTATTATTATGAGTATTGACCTAATCGGTCTTTTTGGTGACTAACACATTCTAAAGATTTATAGAAGGGTATCTCCAACTCCAACACGTGCAACTATTAGTTAAAATTGAACGACAAAACTTATTTATACTAAACTTTTATATCTTCTCGTAAATTGTTTCGTAATCATAAGATTACAATTGTCACAATTTAGCGATTACATAGCTCTGGTGTAAATACCAATACCTTAAATTGACCATATTTTTTAGAATATTATTTTTTTAGAATCTTTGTGAAGCTGACAACTGGACAACAAATACTTGCAGCTACTGGAAGAGATGGAAACAATAATATATATCCATTTGCATTTGGACTTGTTGACAATGAAGATACTGCTAGTTGGTGTTGGTTTCTTACTCAGCTGAAGTTTGCTCTTGGTGGATCTGATGGCAAGTTTGGGAAATACACAATTATATCTGATAGGCAGAAGGTAACTAATGTGCTCCCATGTTTGACTTGTTGCATTTTCTAGTTACTACCCTCTTCTTCTCATGCATGTTTATTTGTATTAAATAGGGTTTGCTCAAAGCTATCAACCAAGTATTCCCAGATTGTCCCCAAAGATTTTGCCTATGGCTTATTTATGCCAACTTTCAGTTAGCTGGCTTTAGAGGAGAAGAACTAAAGAAATACATGTATGGTGCTAGCTACTCTCACACAAGGCATTTATTTGATGTACACATGCAGAACATGAAAGATGAGTCAGAGGAAGCTTGGGCATGGCTAAGCAATATTCCAGTGGAGTGTTGGGCAAGGTATGCAATGGACACTAATTGTAAAACTGACCTTGTTGTGAACAACTTGAGTGAGGTTTTCAACAAAATGATTCTTGATGTTAGAGGCAAACCAGTAGTAACAATGTTTGAAGGCCTTAGATCAAAGATCATGGTCAAGCATGAAGGAAAGAGGACAGGTGCTGCATCAGCTAGGTGGGAGATCACTCCAACATATTGTGAAATGTTGGAAGTGAACAAAAAGTACTCAAGGATTTAAAAATCTCAGAAATCTATGGGTAATTTATGGCAAGTGAGAAGAGGGGTGCAGAGTAGCTATGCCGTTGATTTGGATGCAAGAACTTGTGGGTGCAGGAGGTGGGACATGACAGGAATTCCATGTAGTCATGCCATATCTGCCATTTACAAGTCCAAGCAGCAGCCCGAGGATTTTGTTCATGGTTTTTTCAAGAAACCCATGTATTTAGATGCATATAATCCTGTCATATACTCAGTACCTAGCCAAGATCAATGGACAAAGACTGACACAGTTGACATTGACCCACCAGTGTTCAGAATTGAAAAGGGTAGGCATCAGAGTAAGAGGAGGAAGGGAAAAATTGAAGTCCCGGAGCCTAAAGATACTTCTAGGATGGCAACAATAACATGTGTGCTTGGTATTAGTTGTGTAAGACAATTATATGTTTGCTACCAATTATTGTAAGACAGATATCTATGTGCTACTACTATGTGATGGTACTATTATATTGCATTTTCAAAAGACAATGTTTGCTACCAATACAATTATATTGCATTTTCACAGCTCAATTATATTGCATTTTCACCACAATGACATCAACAATCACAGCTCAATTATATTGCATTTTCACCACAATGACATCAACAATCACAGTTCAATTATATTGCATTTTCACCACAATGACAATAAAACCATGCATTAATCAGAACAATCTGAGAAACAACAAGTACACCATTAATACTACAACACCAAATGCTTGTCCAATAGTATCACAATGACAATAAAATCACATGACCAAGTACTACAACATTTCTTGTCCAACATTAATGCATTACAAACTGAAATTTCAATAGATCATTTCTTGTCCAAGTATTACTCATCAACTATGGCCTTGATCTTTTTCACATTCTCCTTGTTGTCATCACCAGCTTTCAATAGATCATACACCATGTATTCATATTTTTTCTTTTCCTCCTTCAAAGCAGCCCTTTCTTCCTCCCATTTTTTATCCTTTGCCTTCATCATATCTGCTTGTGTTTTCTGCACTTGCTTCAGCATCTCAACTGCAGTCTTCAGAGCATCCCTGTCCTTCTCCATCTCCACTATTTCAAACTCAGTTTTACCATTCAGCAGGGCCAAGTTTTGTTCCATCACCTTCTTATGAGAATCATCTATAAACCTTCCAACATCATCCATGAGGCTTGCATACTTCTTCTCAGCCTTGATCTTATCCTCAGCTACGAGAGCTAGCAGCTTACCATGCTCCACCCTCTCATCAATTCTGCTACTGTTGCTCTCATTGTACATGCGCCAGAGCCTTGACAATGCATTCTGCAGTGTCTCTGGCCACTCTTGGTCATCTACCCAAGAGACAAATCCACAGTTCACAATTTCCTGCAAATAAAAATGGCACATGGTATGATCATAGGTACCAGCCCCAAAACATTTACTTGTCCAGAATATATCCATGTAATCTCTAGTATATACAAGCACTAATCTCTAATATGTATTGAAAAATAAATGGAAGCAATCTCTAGTATATACAAGCATTAGTATTTAATATGTACTAATATCACTGCAATTCAAAAGCTAATTCCAATTGGAAAATTACTGCACCTACTCTCTGCTAGCATATTGGCTATCCTAATGTTTTCAAATTATTAGAATTTAGCATGAACACAATATAGAACACAATATAGAATGGACAGACCAAAATCGAAATTAGTACAAGAGGTGGTACTTACATTTTGGAGCGGGCACATGTAAAATCTTCGACCCGTCATCGTGCCTTCGAAGGCAACACACTTCTGTGGCTCCAAATTGTGCCCTCGACAGCGTTCGGCACAATCCGCGGCTATCCCATTGAATGTTGGGTCATCGCAGCGATCTGGAGCATAGTCTATCGAGTTGTAGTCCTAATCAAAGAGAAACATATGCTCAATCCACCAATTTCGACATAAATCAACCAAATTTCCCAAATTCCCGTATGAACCCTAACCCTAGAAACAGGGGAACTCACCCGAGAAGTGATCGGGAACTCGAGCCGTCATTCCACTAGGCATCCCGGGACGGCAAGGGCGGTAGCGGCGGCGAGCTCGCACAAAGCGGTTGGCGATTTCAAAGCGGGCGTACTGTGTGAGGAGTCGGAGTCGAGCGCGAGGTGCCCAGGTCAACGGGTCGGTGCCTTTAGTTCCACCCGCACCGACCGACAGGTGGGTCCCAGCTTCCCCCGTTAACGGGGCTCCAGGGGCGTCTGTCCTGTGTTGCCACGTCATGACCCTCTGCGGACCCACGCTGTCAGAAACGCTATCAAACCAGCTAAATGAGCGATTACGTAAAAGTTGTAGCCCTTTGTAGTCATTAGACCGAAAAGTCGTAGTTTTTTGAAGCCCTAACCCCAATTGTCGTAGCTTTATGCAATTTACTCTGTCGCGCTCGCGCGAGGTCGGTCGCACTGTCTCTTTCTCCTACTGGCCGTACGTTGCTGGGGACCTGGGATGGGAGTGACGGTGGGGAACGCGATTGATCGGAGGCTCGTGAAGGAAAGCCTGGGCCAACCACGGGTCAAACGAACATGGGTGATGTGTTGTGATCTGAACTTCTCAAGACTCGCAGATAGCCTACGTACGTACTGACAAGTTACCGCCAAATTGACTCTCCGTTTTGCCGATCGATGCGGCATTGCGGACGGCGCGGGACAAAAATAATCGATAATGTAGTTCAAAATGAATCAGTAGAAGTTTGTACATCGACCGACCGCGTACGGGTCATGGTGTCGAGTGGTCGTGCGTGCCAACCGGTCGTACATAGCCGATGCGTGTAGCGACATAGTGCGGTTGTCACGCGAAGCCCTCCAGGAAGTGGTACTCGCGGCTGGGCCGACGGCCTCCGAAGCACCCGGACCAGCCGAGGCCGAGTCCGAGCAAGGAGGAGTGGTGGCGTGCGCCGCCGGGCAGCTCCAGGAGGGGCCTCCTCCACCCCCGCCACGCCCTGCCCAGCCCCGTACCAAGCCACAACCGCGCCGCGCCGCGCGCACTGGCCGCGGCACGCGCAGCAGCGGCCTTCCCGGCCACGCTGGCATCGCGAATCCGCCGGATCACCCGCCCGCGCATGCGCGTGGCACCCTCCACCTCCTCATCGCTGCCATGCGTGGAGAGCCGGTAGCTCTGCAGGAACAGCGCGCGCCGCGCCGCGTACTCCTGGCGCTCCCGCGGCACGTGCCGGTAGTGCCGCGACACGACGCGCTCCGACGCCGCCTGCTCGTCCTCACGAGCCCACCCGCCCACTGCAGGCGGTGCCATCGCGGGTGGCTGCAGGTCGCACGGCGGCAGCGCGGACGTGACGGGTGGTGGCCGTGGCAGCGGTGTGGTGCTGGTGGACCGTGGATTGGGCGTCGACGAGTTATATATTATGGAGGCGATCAGTGAGAGTGAAGGTGGTGCGTGACAGAGTGTCAGGGGACTGTCCCCTGGGGACATGCTGATGAGCAAACCTGGGCTAGCTAGCGAGCAGTGGTTGAACCAGAAGCGGCAAAACAACGGCTAGGTTTGGTGCCGATGGTTGCACCTCCACGCACCAACTCCGCCCCACCAGGAAAAGCGAAAACCACTTTCCCTCCTTCCTCCCAAGTTGCTTTGAGAGTCGTGCTCTGGTGGACGGGGCTCTCCCAAGCCCTTCTCGCCGGAGTAGCCGGTGGGAGGTGACTGCGGAGGGTCATCGGAGTAGATGTAGGCTTTAGAAAGTTTGGCCGTGTGTCAGTAGTGGGCGCTATGCCCTGTAGGTGGAGCGGAGATCCAGATCTAAGCGACCGGATCTTCGGAGTTCTAGGGTTCTTCCTCCCTGTGTTGTAGCTCCGATGGCCGGAGCGAAGGACGGAAGGAAGAGCCACCACTTCATTCAATAAAATAAATGTCGCAAGCAACCTCTCAATTGGTGGTTGCGCGACGCACTGTACCCTGTCGTGGCCGGCCATGGAGGCGAGTGGGAAGGGCGTGGTGGCACAGCGTGGGGTGCGGCGGATCCGCTCCTCGCCTGCTGAGGCGGCGGGGGGAGTGGAGAAGCGGTGATGTGCCCACTTCTTCGTTCAGGTGGTCTTGCCCTCCTGTGAAGGGGGCGGTTTCGGTGGAGTTCTTGGATAGGGCGGGTTTCCTTCCTCCTCTTCTAAGTCACCGCGGTGGCGATGCAATAGAGGATGGAGGGCTGCCCCGTCTTCCTCCTCGAGCTCCAAGGGAAGTAGGGTGATGCGAGCGTTCGTGCCACCTAGAAGCTGTGTCTCGTGGAGTTCCCAAGCGAAGGCAACGAAGTTGGAGCTACTTCTGGCTAGAGAGGCCGCTCCAGCTCGAAGAATCTCGAGCATCTTCTTTTTCCTTTCGACCTTGTTGGCACATGAGGGCGCGTAGGTGCCATGTTGGAAGATCTTCATCGACCATGGCGCGGGATTCACAGCTCATTGATGCAGCTCAGATCACAGTAGAGCTTCGTTGGGAGACCCTAAGGAGAAGGTATGATGAGTACAACAACAAGTTTTTTCCTCAGTAAGAAACCAAGGTTATCGAACCAGTAGAAGGAAGGAAACGACTCAAAGGTGTTTCTAGTAACTGGAAACCTGCACAACACAAACTCAAGTCTTTGCCCCAACGAACATTGATGTTGTCAAGCTCACCGGTTTGTTGAAAACAAAGGATTAACGGTATGGTGTGAAAGATAATGATGGTTTGCAGAAAGTAAACAGTAACAATGAAAGATGTATCAATGGTAAATATTGGACCGGGGTCCATAGTTCACTAGAGGTGTTCTCCTTAAGATAAACAACATGGCATGCTGGGTAAACAAATTACAGCAGGACAATTGACATGACAGAGCAAGACCTGGGACCGGCACACTCAGTTGAGATGAAGTCTGTTGACTGCCGTTGATTTTCTATGTGCTCAGGTGCTTCAAGGGCGCGACTACCCGAATAGAGATTGTCTAAGGGCAAAGGTTCCGCCTCAGGCTTCGATCACATGGAGGAGGGTGTTTGTGCTGCAAGGGAAACTCTTTTGGCGGGTCTGATCTGGCGCATTGGAGATGGTTTAAGCACAGCAAGTTTGGGTGGACTACTGGATCCCAAGGTTCGAAGAGAGAGAAATTCCCTACCCATACATGTTCTGATCGCCAATTCATATTAGATATACTAAATCCAGCAGTGGTCTATTGAAATTGAGAGAATAGGCTAAATAATTTTGACTTTACTTTTTTTTTATTCTGAAATCGTAGTCTCCGAAGGATGAGAACCCACTATGTAGCATCTACATCGATAATTCAAGCATTGTATACGTCATTCGTCCGATTCTTTGTAGGAACTACCCGTAATAACGAACTTGCAAAATGGATCTGTTTATCATAAAGAGATTCATAACGATGCAATACTAATCATTCATGATCCTATGAGATTTGATTGGAAAACACAACAATATACATAGACCGACATCCAACTGCATCTATGACTAGTAATACACCTTCAGGTTATCATCCGAACCCCCTCCAGTATTAAGTTGCAAGCAACAGATAACTCTTTAAGCAAAGTGTGTAAGGTAAACAGTCCAATTGTTCCGTGAACAGATATCGTTGTTTTCTCCCTAGTAGCAACACACATCTACAATCTTAGAGATTTCTGTCACTTCCCTAGATTAAATAGATAGATACATGAACCCACTATCGAGCATAAATACTCCCTCTTGGAATCACTAGCATATACTTGGCCAAGATAGCTACTAGAAACAAAGAGCATGCAAGATCACAAACAACACATACATGATAGAATCAATAAGATAGAATCATTAACCAATCTGACATAATAATCTCAATATCCATCGGATCCCCGCAAACACAACATGTATAATTACAAATAGATGATCTTGATCATGAACGAAGCTCACAAGATCTAAACATGGTAGCACAAAGGAGAAATAACCATCTAGCTACTACATGGACCCGTAGTCCAAGGTGGAACTACTCACGCATCATACCGGAGGCTGACATGGTGATGAAGTAGGCATCCGCGATGATCTCTCCCCTCCGGCAGGGGCCGGCAAGAGCTTTAGATCCCCCTCCCCCCGATCTAGGGACGATGGTGGCGGTGGCTACGGACTGTTTCGTGGAATATTGATCAGGTACTTAGGTTGTAGGTATCGGGAGCTTCTTATAGGCGAAGAGGGAGGCCTAGGGGGTGCCCGAGGCGGTTGCACGCCCCTAGGCGCGGGCCAGTCCTGGCCGCTTGGTCAGGGGGTGTGGCCCCCTCGCGGCCCTTCTCCGTCTCGTCTTCTGGCTCCGCGTTCCCCACGGTAAAATATTGACTTTGGATTTTGTCCCGTCCTTGTTAATAGGTTAGTCCCAGAAAACATATAAAAATACCTCAAAGTGTAGACAAAGCAAAGCAAAGTAGATATTAAACAAGCATGGAACATCAAAAATTATAGGTACGTTTTTGACGTATCACTCATGTCGCCCCAAGTGGCTTGTTCCCCGGCGGCGACGCTGGCTCCGGCGACTGCAGGTCTCCCGACGGCGGACTGGACCAAAGGCTGGATCACGTTTTTTATTTTCTTTCCCAGGTCCTTCTTATAAACATTGAGGTCTTATCTTTGTTTTCTAGGTTTCGCAGCGTTGTAGCTGCTCAGGGGCCTCTTTGTAAATTGTACCTGGCAGTTTAATATATGCAGCTTCCAGGCCCTTCAGGGCCTTTCCCCGTTAAAAACAAACTCCGCCCCATCCCCCAGCACACTCGCGACCACATAGTGCTAGCTGCCTAGCTCGGATTGGTTGGTTGCCTCGCCTCGCGAGACGATGCGAGCTAGCCGCATAATGGTCGTCACAAGTGTACAACCACATGAAAATTGTTCCGGCTATTAAGAGTCATCATGTGACTAACTTGAGCCTAACCATCTTGCAATTACTCTGTTCATCTTCTATCTAAAAGGAACGGAAGGTACTAGACTTTGGAGTGGAAAATCTAATTGAACTCTAGCGAGTCTTTCCTAGTGTGACTTGAAAAGGATATCTAGATGATACAAGGTCAAAAGGAGAACAAACTATTGTATCACTATCTAATAGTGTTAGTTGAATACAAGGTGTTTGCAAATGCTACACCTAAACTAAAGTAATGATTTGTATACAATATATTTCTTGATAATGGGGTTGCTACACCTCTCGGATGCTACAATGTTTGTGACTCAAATCTCTCAGGGAATTCATTGAGGTGAAGATCGCTTTGTGAGAAATAGGGTGTCACACAAAACATTTTGGATGATATGTTTGTGCCTTCGGCGGATCAACGTCAAATGGTTTTAAAAAGACAATTATATAGCACGGCGGGTATAGAGATTTATACATGACCTTAACTTGGATAAGTTAGATTGAGTAGTGGCGTTAACACGGGTTATATATTGTATAAATATTTATAATTTAAGCTAATTTACATGTGTATCAAATTGTAACGTGAAATTAACAATTGGTTTTACAATCTTTTAGATCATTGGTTAAAATACCTATTAGTACCTGACACTGCTCTGAGAAGGGTTTATCGGGTGCACAATTTTCTGTTTACAAAGTGATTTTAATAGGCAGAGTCTAATCAATGACTCATAGATACAACAGTTTTGTAGACGATGGTTGAGACACCCAGGTGCTTCAGACCATTAAACGATAACAGTGGCACTTGCTTATACTAATTTTTTTTATTTTTCAAAATTGTTTCATGATCATAATATATCAATTTCTGTAAAATACATATTTAATAAAATTAACTAGTAACAATGTAGTGATTACATAGCTCTTATGTAAATATCCTTTGGTTGGATTGACCATATTAAGAAAAATTGTTATGTTATCTTTTATTCTCCTTATACTTAGTTTCACACATTTCAATTTAGTAAAACTCGCCAAATTATTAAGTCTACCTAGATATGAGAAAAATAGAATTATGGAATTATAATTCTATGCATATTAATTTGTGGAATTTAGATGGATTGTATAGTGTCCATGTTATTCGGGTATCTTTAAATGTATTGGTAAAGACGACTAAAGCGTACATGTTTGACAAATATCTTAACACATTTTTATGATTGTTTACAATAAATTCTAGATTGTATGACATGTCCACAAGTAGTTTGTAATTTTTAAGAAAACTTTATCAAAAAGTAGTTATATCATCCACAAAGTTACTCGGACAAAAATTGGAGGGTTCATCAACCAAATCAAAACAATATTAGTTAAGAACATAAAATCTAGCTATCTCATCGGTTGCATTATTTACTTCTTGACATTATCGATCATACCCATCATTAGGGACAGATTCATGGGAACACCTTCCCCCAATGATTTTGTTGTTCCTTAATCGCGATTACTCAAATGTTGTCAAGACCCGTTGATTTGGGTTGAGAGTGAGTAGTAGTTATCAAGTTATGTGTGCATTGCATGTAATAGAAGAACTTGGGAGTTTAGAGTATTTGTATATAATTGTTAAAGTGATCAACAAGGATTAAAAATTTGGGCATGATCTTTGCTTATTTTGGTGTTTAAGACTGCTTGAAACTATTATGTTTAATTATTAAAATCCCAAAAAAATGCTATCATCAGTTCATACATTTCAGATATAGCACGTTGTTGTCATGCGTAGAAACAATTAAGGGCTATCATCTTGGTGAAGATGGCATGCCACCTATAATTACCTTGTGTAACCTCTTAAAAGGGCCGAATGTCACCTAGAGGGGGCTAAATAGGAATTTTAAAACTATTACGGTTTTGGCTCAAATAAAAGTGAAATAAAGTAACATTTAATTTATCAAGCACAAAACTTAAATATGTTATGCTCGACCTAAATATGTTAGGATCACATATGTGTACCAACAACTTATGCTAAGTAAGACAAGCAACTATGTGAAAGCAAGATATATAACTTTAACCAAGAAAGCTATCACAAATTAAAGTGCATAAGTAAAGAGCCCGGGTATAGAATTAACCGAGGCATGCTAAGAGGATGATTTATCCCGAAGTCCACTTCTAAGGAAGATAATATTTGTTGGAGAGGTGGGCGGCATAATGATCCCCAAACACCACAAAAGGCTCACCTTAAGGAGTGGTAGTACAATGCTCACCTCACAAATGATTTACCACAAGATGCGAAGGTACACCACACACTGATGCTACAAAGGCCCACCTTATTCTCCCGCGTGCGCACCATCAAGGCGGGCACCCGATCCACTATGGGACACTTTAGTGCGCCCATACAATTTTGGGACAATTTCCACTACTTAATTGGAGGCTCCCAAGTAATTGCCACCAAGGTCTGAAGGGAAAATATGAAGAACTTAACTAAAGGTTCCAAGTAATACACAAAGCCCCTAAGTCATCTAGGGTTTCAAGTATCCAAGAGTAACAAGATCACTTACTTTCACTAACTGATTCTCCATGGATAACTCAGACTAATGCACCCAATGCAATGGCAAGAACACAAGCGCTCAAGTCCTTCACTCCCAAATTCGACCAAAGGTACAAAAGTTATTGGGGGGGGATAAGAGATGAAGACAGAAGAGGAGAATGAGTCCTTCTCTTACAAATATCACCGAAGAAACTAATGTTAGGGAGTAATATGAGAGAAATAACAAAGGAGGAAACATCAAATTTCTACAAGATCTAGACCCCGAGATTCCCTTCACTAAGAAGAGATGTGTTTTAGTTGTATTGTAGATCTAGATCTCCTCTCCCTTTTCTCTCAAATAGATGCAAGAATCATGAAAGTTATAGGGAGTATGCAAGCTTAAGAGGGTCAAGTCGTATCTTGATGGATAAGAATCATTGGGGGGAAGGGACCCTTAAATAGGACCCCCCAAATCCAATTGTTATAGCTCAAAGTCATCCAGGGGCGGTACTTTAGGGTTTCGTAGCATGGAAAACAAAAAATTTCTATCGCATGCAAACAAACAAGCCAATATCTATCTACTAGATTGTGGAAACGAGTCGATGGAATAACTCACCCTCGAAGATTCCAAAGTGTTCAACGGGAGCGGATTCTCGTGGGTGATGTAGTCGTACTCTTCCCGATCTCAAGATCGTGTAGACGATCCTTCCGGCGCTGCGTTCCGGCAGCGCTCCCGCAGTCGGTCACACGTTTGGTACTCGACGAAGACCTTCCTCTCCCTTGTTCCAGCAGGCAACGGAGGTTGTAGCACTCTCCTCGCGATTCCGGCAGCACAACGGCGTGGTACCGGAAGTAGAGGGGAGATCTCGCAGGGCTTCGCCTTAAGCCGGAGCGAGTATGGTGGACTATGAGAGAGCTCCTCGGCGATCTAGGGTTTAGACACACCAAGGAGGAGGCTTGGCGGCTAGGGTTATCTAGGCGGCTTTCCTAGGCGGCTGCAGGAGGGGCCGGCGGCTAGGGCTAGGGTTTGCGGGGTGGTGGAGTTGTGTCTTGGAGGGGCAGCCCTGCCCCTCCTTATATAGGTGGAGGGGGCGTGCCAGGGGAGGGGAGTCCCTCCCCAACTCGGTTTCCCAAGGGGGCCGGCGGTGGAGGGGAGGAACTCCTCCCCAACTCGGTTTCCACCTTCCCCTCCACTTCCCAAAATAGCCGTTTAACTTTTCAAATTGGCGTTTGACTTTTCAAACTAGGATTTGCTTAAACCCTTTATTTTGTTCAGCGATGACACCTAGTACATTATGCAATCATTCCAACTTGGTATGACACGTTCATGTACCCTTCCCCTTCGGAGTGCCGGACATTCCGGAACCTTCTAAAACATTCCCGATGAAAACACCGGAACCATTCTCCAACTCCGAAATAGGACTTTCCTTATATGAATCTTATTATCCGGACCATTCCGGATCTCCTCGTGATATCCCGGATCCCATCCGAGACTCCTAACAACATTCGGTCTCTTACTCATCATTCCATAACTACTCAAACAACGTTGAATCCTTAAGTGTGTCTCCCTACGGTTCGTGAATTATGCGGACATGATCGAGACACTTCTCCGAACAATAACCAATAGAGGAATCTGGAAATTCATATGGCTCCCACATATTTCTACGATTACTTTTGCGATCAAATGAACCACTTACATACGATACCAATTTCCCTTTGTCTCACGATAGTTTACTTATCCGAGGTTATGATCGTCGGTATCTCTGCATACCTAGTTCAACCTCGTTACTGATAAGTACTCTTTTCTCGTTCCCGTGATATGTGATCCCTTGTGAGCCAGTCACATGCTTGCAAGCTAATTGGATGACATTTCACCGAGAGGGCCCAAAGTATATATATCCGTCATATGGATGGACAAATCCCACTCTTGATCCTTGTGTCTCAAACAATACTTTCCGAACACTCAATGCCACCTTTATAGCCACCCAGTTACGGTGTGGTGTTTGATGTCATCAAAGCATCCATCCAGTGAAGGTGATAGGCATGATCTCATGGTCGAAGGAATTAGGTTACTATGTATCAGAAAGCATATAGCAATTGAACTATTAAAATGACTTGATCTTTATGCTACGCTTATCTATAGGAGTATGTCCACCATATCATTCTCCTAACGATATGATCTTGTTGTTAATAAAATCTCAATGTTCATGATAGGGAAACCACAATCATTTATTAACCAACAAGCTAGTATTATATGGAGGCTTTACTAGGGACTCTATTTTAGTTTACAAATCACACAAGTATTAATGTTTCCTTGTTAATACTATTATAGCATGAATGTAAACATTTATCATAAACACAAAGATATAATATTAACTACATTTATTATTGCCTCTACGGCATATCTCCAACAGTCTCCCACTTGCACTAGAGTCGTCTAATCTAGATTACATGGTAATATACCGAACACCCATGGCAGTTTGGTGCTGGTCATGTTTTGCCCTCAGGAGAGGTTTAGTCAACGGATCCGCCACATTTAGATCTGTGTGTACTTTTCAAATCTTTATGTCCCCATCTTGGACATGTTCTCGAATAGCGTGAAAACGTAGCTTGATATGTTTCAACTTCTTGTGTGACCTTGGTTCTTGCGCATTGGCTATGGCTCCCATGTTATCACAGTAGATAGACATTGGGTCCAGCGCACTAGGAACCACACCCAGCTCTGTAATGAACTCTTTCATCCATATCGCTTCTTGTGAAGCCTCTGAAGCAGCCATGTATTCCGATTCAGTTGAAGATCTCGCCACAACGCTTTGCTTTGCACTCCTCCAGCTAATCTGCACCATTCAAAGTAAATCGTATTATCAGTTGTGATTTAGAATCATCCGGATCGGTGTTCCAACTAGCATCGGTGTAACCATTAACAACGAGCTGTTCATCACCTCCATAAGAAAGAACCATATCCTTAGTTCTTCTCAAGTACTTAAGGATGTTTTTGACCGCTGTCCAATGATCCACTCCTGGATCACTTTGATATCTGCTAGTTAAACTAACAGCATATGCAATGTCGGGTCTAGTACATAGCATGGCATACATTAGAGATCCTATGGCTGAGGCATAGGGAGTCTTACTCATCCTTTCTCTATCTTCTGCCATTGTCGGACTTTGAGTTTTACTCAAGGTCGTATTGGGCAACATGGGTAAGAACCCTTTCTTGCTATCTTCCATTCCAAACCTCTTTAGAACTTTGTCCAAATATGTACTTTGTGACAATGATATTAGGCGCCTTGATCTATCTCTATAAATCTTTAAGCCTAATATGTAAGCTGCTTCACCAGGATCCTTCATTGAAAAACTATTATTCAAATATTCCTTGACACTATTAAGAAGGTCTACATCATTCTCAATCAACAATATGTCATCTACATATAGTATTAAGAATGCTACAGAGCTCCCACTCACTTTCTTGTAAATACAAGCTTCTCCATAAGTTTGTATAAAACCAAAACTTTTGATCACCTTATCAAAACGTTGATTCCAACTTCGGGATGCTTGTTTCAATCCATAGATGGACCGTTGAAGTTTGCATACCTTGTTAGCATCTTTAGGATCGACAAAACCTTTGGGTTGCATCATATACAACTCTTCATCAATGTCTCCATTGAGGAATGTTGTTTTGACATCCATCTGCCATATCTCATAATCATAATATGCAGCGATTGCTAACATAATCCTCACAGACTTTAACTTCGCTACTGGTGAGAAAGTCTCATCGTAGTCAACTCCTTGAATTTGTCGAAACCCTTTTGCGACAAGTCGAGCTTTATAGACAGTAACATTACCATCAGCATCTGTTTTCTTCTTGAAAATCCATTTGTTCTCGACAGCCTTCCGGCCATCCGGTAAGTCCACCAAAGTCCATACTTGGTTTTCGTACATGGATCCAATCTCGGATTTCACGGCTTCTTGCCATTTATTGTAATCTAGGCTGATCATTGCTTCCTTATATGTCGCAGGGTCATCGGTGCTGTCCACCAACATGACATTCATAACGGGATCATACCAATCTGGAGTGGTACGAGTTCTCGTTGACCTGCGAGGCTCCGTAGCAACTACAATCGAAGTTTCATGATCATCATCATTAGCTTCCTCTCTTATTGGTGCAGGCACCACAGGAACTTCTTCCGGTGCTGCGCTACTCACAATTTCGAGAGAAGGTTCGACAACCTCGTCGAGTTCTACTTTCCTTCCAGTCACTTCTTTCGAGAGAAATTCCTTCTCTAGAAAGGATCCATTCTTGGCAACAAAGATTTTGCCTTCGGATCTATGATAGAATGTATACCCAATAGTTTCCTTCGGGTATCCTATGAAGACGCATTTTTCCGCTTTGGGCTCTAGCTTGTCCGGCTGTAACTTCTTTACATAGGCTTCGCAACCCCAAACTTTAAGGAACGACAATTTAGGTTTCTTCCCAAACCATAATTCATACGGTGTCGTTTCAACGGATTTAGATGGTGACCTATTTAAAGTGAATGCGGATGTTTCTAATGCATAACCCCAAAATGATAGCGGTAAATATGTAAGTGACATCATAGAACGAACCATATCTAAGAGAGTTCGATTATGATGTTCGGACACACCATTACGCTGTGGTGTTCCCGGCGGTGTCAATTGTGAAAGTATTCCGCATTTCTTCAAATGCTCGCCAAACTCGTAACTTAGATATTCACCTCCACAATCAGAACGTAGAAATTTAATCTTCTTGTTACGTTGATTCTCTACCTCACTTTGAAATTCCTTAAACTTCTCAAAAGTTTCGGACTTATGTTTCATGAAATAGATATACCCATATATACTCAAGTCATCCGTGAAGGTAAGAACATAACGATAACCACCGCGCGATGCTACACTCATTGGACCACACACATCGGTATGTATGATTTCCAATAAGTCCGTAGCTCGCTCCATCATACCAGAAAATGGAGTCTTAGTCATTTTACCCATCAGACATGCTTCGCATCTTTCAAGTGATTCGAAATCAAGTGATTCAAGAAGTCCATCGGAATGGAGTTTCTTCATACGCTTCACTCCAATGTGACCAAGACGACAGTGCCACATATAGGTCAAGTTATCGCTCGATTTCAAACGTTTAGCCTCAATGTTATTAATATGTGTATTTCCACAATCGAGATTCAACAAGAATAGACCATCTATCAAAGGTGCATGTGCATAAAACATATTACTCATATAAATCGAACAACCATTATTCTCGGACTTAAACAAGTAATCGTCTCACAATAAACAAGATCTCGATATAATGTTCATGCTTAACGCATGCACCAAATAACAATTATTTAAGTATAAAACTAATCCCGATGGTAGATGAAGGGGTAGCGTGCCGACCGCGATCACATCAACCTTTGATCCGTTTCCTACGCGCATCGTCACCTCGTTCTTCGCTAGCTTCTGTTTATTCTGCAGCACCTGTTTCGAGTTACAAATATGAGCAACCGAACCAGTATCAAATACCCAAGCACTACTACGAGTACTAGTGAGATACAAATCAATAACATGTATATCGGATATACCTTTCTTCTTGATGTTGCCGTTCTTCAAATCCGCCAAGTACTTTGGGCAATTCCGCTTCGAGGACCTTCTCCTTGCGGTAAAGCACTCGATGTCGGCTTAGGTCCATCCTTGGTCTTCTTCGTCGGCGCGGTAACTTTCTTACCACCCTTCTTGAAGTGTCCCTTTTGCTTAGACTTGCCTTTCTTGAATTTGGTGGTCTTATTGACCATCAACACTTGGTGCTCTTTCTTGATCTCCACTTCTGCAGATTTCAACATGGCAAAGAGTTCTGGCAACTGCTTGTTCATGTTTTGCATATTGTAGTTCATCACAAAGTTCTTGTAACTAGGTGGTAGTGATTGGAGGACACGATAAATCCCCAAAGCATTAGGAATCACTATGCCCAAGCTTTGAAGTTTGTTTGTGTGCCCAGACATCTTAAGCACATGCTCACTGACGGAGCTGACCTCTTCCATCTTGCAGTTAAAGAACTTTTCAGAAGCCTCATAGATCTCAATTGCCCCATGAGTCTCAAAGATCAATTTGAGGTCACGGACAATATCATGTGGGTCTGAATTCTCAAACCTTTTCTAAAGCTCCGATTCTAAACCACACAAGATAGCACACAGAACTGTGGAGTACTGAGTCTTCCGAGCGAGGTAAACATTCTTTACTTCATCGGTAGCAGTAGCTGCAGGTGGGTCACCCAGCGGTGCATCCAGCACATAGGTCAAATTACCAGCTGTGAGGACAATCCTCAAACTGCGGAACCAATCCGCGAAGTTGCTTCCATTGTTTTTCAACTTTTCTTTCTCTAGAAACGCATTAAAATTGATGGTAGGGGCCGCCATCGATCTACAACATATTTGCAATAGTTTAGACTAAGTTTATGACAAATTGAGTTCTAATTAATATTTAAATTAATCTAGGTGAACTCCCACTCAAAACAATATCCCTCACATTGTTTTAGTGATTACACGAACCAAATTCACCACATCAACACCGATCATCACGAGAGTTGATATAGTTTCAATGGCGAACAATCGACATGTTCATCATATCTTCTATATGATTCATGCTTTACCTTTCGGTGATCCGTGTTCCGAGACCATGTCTGTACATTCTAGGCTCGTCAAGATCAAACCTTAGCTTCCGCATGAGCAAATCTGGCTTGCTCACGTTGTATACACTTGCAGAATCTAACACACCCGATCATCACGTGGTGCTTCGAAACAACAAGCTTTAGCAACGGTGCTAACTAAGGGTGAACACTTTATGACTTGAAATTCATGTGCATGAGGGATCATCTTATAATGCTACCGTTGCTAACTAAGCAATACAAGATGCATAAAGGATTAACATCACATGCAATTCATAATATGTGATATGATATGGCCTTTCTTCTTTGTGCTTCCGATCTCCATCTTCAAGCACGAACATGATCTCCATCATCACCGGCATTGCATCAAGGTCAATGACGCTTCTCCATGGTTGTCGTCCACCGGCTTCAACTATTACAACTACTTTGAATAGACACGCGGGTCTTAAGAAAATTAAAGACAACCATATGGCTCCTGCCGGTTGCCAACTTACAATAAGGAACATTGCATACATCAAATATAACCACAATCATGGCCATATCACATCACTGCACACCCCTGCAAAACAAATTTAGACGCCTCTACTTTCTTTGCATGTTTTACGTGGTTTGGGGCTTTCAATAAGTGTCGTTCTAACTTACGAACAAGAACCACAACATTGATACCAGTATTGTCAATCACCCGTTGTAAATTGGATCTTAACTATGCTAGGAGAAAGAGGCACCCGCAAAGCCACTTATGCAATACAAGTTGCATGTCAAGCGTGGAGCAAGTCTCATGAACGATGTCATGTAAGGTTAGCCCGGGCCGCTTCATCCCAACATCCCGCAAGATGCAAAGTACACAAGAAGCAATCGACAATAAAAGCATCAACGCCCACAATGACCATTGTGTTCTACTCGTGCAACAGATCTACATATAGACACGGATCTGATACCACTGTAGGGTTTCGTAGCATGGAAAACAAAAAATTTCTATCGCATACAAACAAACAAGCCAAGATCTATCTACTAGATTGTAGCAACGAGTCGATGGAATAACTCACCCTCGAAAATTCCAAAGTGTTTAACGAGAGCGGATTCTCGTGGGTGATGTAGTCGTACTCTTCCCGATCTCAAGATCGCGTAGACGATCCTTCCGCGCCATGCTCCGCGGCGCTCTCGCAGTCGGTCACACGTTCGGTACTCGACGAAGACCTTCCTCTCCCTTGTTCCAGCAGGCAGCGGAGGTTGTAGCACTCTCCTCGCGATTCTGGCAGCACAACGGCGTGGTACCGGAAGTAGAGGGGAGATCTCGCAGGGCTTCGCCTTAATCCGGAGCGAGTATGGTGGACTATGAGAGAGCTTCTCGGCGATCTAGGGTTTAGACACACCAAGGAGGAGGCTTGGCCGGCGGCTAGGGTTAGCTAGGCGGCGGCGGCTTGCCCTAGGGTGGCGGCGGCTGCAGGAGGGGCCGGCGGCTAGGGCTAGGGTTTGCGGGGTGGTGGAGTTGTGTCTTGGAGGGGCAGCCCTTCCCCTCCTTATATAGGTGGAGGTGGCGCGCCAGGGGAGGGGAGTCCCTCCCCAACTCGGTTTCCCAAGGGGGCCGGCGGTGGAGGGGAGGAACTCCTCCCCAACTCGGTTTCCACCTTCCCCTCCACTTCCCAAAATAGTCGTTTGACTTTTCAAATTGGCGTTTGACTTCTCAAACTAGGATTTGATTAAACCCTTTATTTTGTTCAGCGATGACACCTAGTACATTATGCAATCATTCCAACTTGGTATGACACATTCATGTACCCTTCCCCTTCGGAGTGCCGAACATTCCAAAACCTTCTAGAACATTCCTGATGAAAACACCGGAACCATTCTCCAACTCCGAAATAGGACTTTCCTTATATGAATCTTATTCTCCGGACCATTCTGGATCTCCTCGTGATATCCCGGATCCCATCCGAGACTCCTAACAACATTCGGTCTCTTACTCATCATTCCATAACTACTCAAACAACGTCGAATCCTTAAGTGTGTCTCCCTACGGTTCGTGAATTATGCGGACATGATCGAGACACTTCTCCGAACAATAACCAATAGAGGAATCTGGAAATTCATATGGCTCCCACATATTTCTACGATTACTTTGCGATCGAATGAACCACTTACATACGATACCAATTTCCCTTTGTCTCGCGATAGTTTACTTATCCGAGGTTATGATCGTCGGTATCTCTGCATACCTAGTTCAACCTCGTTACTGATAAGTACTCTTTTCTCGTTCCCGTGATATGTGATCCCTTGTGAGCCAGTCACATGCTTGCAAGCTAATTGGATGACATTTCACCGAGAGGGCCCAGAGTATATCTATCCGTCATATGGATGGACAAATCCCACTCTTGATCCATGTGTCTCAACCAATACTTTCCAAACACTCAATGCCACCTTTATAGCCACCCAGTTACGGTGTGGTGTTTGATGTCATCAAAGCATCCATCCAGTGAAGGTGATAGGCATGATCTCATGGTCGAAGGAATTAGGTTTCTATGTATCAAAAAGCATATAGCAATTGAACTATTAAAATGACTTGATCTTTATGCTACGCTTATCTATAGGAGTATGTCCACCATATCATTCTCCTAACGATATGATCTTGTTGTTAATAAAATCTCAATGTTCATGATAGGGAAACCACAATCATTTATTAACCAACAAGCTAGTATTATATGGAGGCTTTACTAGGGACTCTATTTTAGTTTACAAATCACACAAGTATTAATGTTTCCTTGTTAATACTATTATAGCATGAATGTAAACATTTATCATAAACACAAAGGTATAATAATAACTACATTTATTATTGCCTCTAGGGCATATCTCCAACAGGTACTACTGCTCATTACTATGGTATTACTTCTTCTGATCTACCTAAGGGCATTGAAGCGATACTTCGGGCAGTACTACGGACCTAGGAAAAATCAAAACTGCTTGGTACGAAAATTTCAATAACTTTTTCATCCGAACTCCATTTTTTATGATCTTGGGATTGTTTCGAAGAGTACAACATACAATATAGTACATAGAAACATCATAGTACAGAAAAGTAAGAAATATCAATAAGAAAGAAGTGTGAAACCTCCATAAGAGAAGAACTCTTAGAACCTTCAAAAACAAAAATGCAACAAGTTTTCACCCAAAATCTGTTTTTTTTATGAACTTGAGATTGTCTTGAAGATAACCACAATATCTAAAACCTCGCATGAATAAAATAAAAATGATGCCAAGAATGAAAATGTTTGAGCTCTCTATGAATGATACGATCAAGTTACTCACTCAAGAGTCTCTCTTCATAGTACGACTAACTAACCTATAACCTGGTCTCCCAACTAACAACATGAGACCAGTAAAATAGAAAACCTATCAAGGTCACATATTTGCCTTGCGCATTCCACTTGGGATAGATGATAATGATCTTATCCTCCTCAAGTTAAAACACCTTTTTTGATTGTGATCGCTAGCGCTTGTTTGATGAAGACTCATAAATTTATCCCTGGTACTCCACTATGGGAGAACCTCTTCTTTGGGCATGTCTTCACATGTCCATGATCACCATCTATAGGTGGTATCACCTCCGGGTGGCCTGGCTGGCCTAGTTAGCCGAATGGTTCGACTCCTGGAGGTGCCAAGAGTTGGTCGTTTGTGTGCTGCCCAGGAGCCGGATGGGTGGAGCGGGTAAGCTAGGAGCCGAATCTAGGAGGTGACGCTATCCCCAATACTACGGACACCCCAACCATACTAATGGGACATAAAGGAGAAAGACATATAAATGAATTCCGCGGAGGTCATGCACGGTGCCATCGGCACACCACCGTGCCCACAACTCCCCCTTCGGTGATACACTATAGATGACCAATCAGCTGGGCCCCATCGCCCGGGGCACACCAGCCGACTGTACGATGTAACTAGGTGCCCCAACTTGTATATAAGGGGCACAGAGGCCTCTAGAGAGAGGTTGGTCACTCTTTCTTCCTTCTTATTATAGAGGAAAGCATCATACATCTCAAGGAGCAAACTTTTACATTGTCCTCACCATTGCTATCGAGCTCTAGCAGGAGTAGGGGTGTTATCTCCATACGAGGGCCCTGAACCTGGGTACCTCTCTATGTCCATCGTAGTGCTTGTGCTCAATCTCGGACGGGCGCCATCGCTAGATCACTCGTTCCCACACCACTCTATCCATCGTTCATGGAACTGCCATGTACAATACCACGACACCGTCAAGATGGCAAGATTCAAGCATATGATCTATTAGAGATGGCTCTGAAGGAGATATGCCCTAGAGGCCAATAACAAAGTTGTTTTTATTGATGTATCTCATGTGTTCATAATAGTTCTATACCATGTTGTAATTATATTAAACGGAAACATTAATACACGTGTGGTATATAAACAAAGCAGTATTTAGTATCATGTAGAAGACTAGCTCGATGGGCAACCGATGATCGAGATTTCTCGATCATAGACATTTATGTCATCTAACAACGAGGTCACATCATTGGATGAGTAATGTGATGGACACACCCCCAACTGTGGTTTTGTAATGTGATCCCGTCACAAGGTTCGGCATTGCGATAACCACTAAAGCATTGTAACTCAATCCTTTGATTGTGAGATCATGTTTAATCACTATCCATGCGTCTGCTTAGATTGTATCAACGTCACAACGTAACAGGGTGGCCATAAAGGTGTACATTGGGTATAACAAAGGGATATGTAGAGGCGTATGCATCAAGATCAGGATTTTCCTATCCGAGTGACGGATAGATACTATGGGCCCACTCGGTGAGATTGTATCAATGAGCTTGCAAGCATGTGACTAGGTCATGGGGATGTAATGCCACGGGAACGAGTAAATGTGTTCGTATGTAACAAGATTGAACTAGGTATAACGATACCGGAGATCGGATCTTGGACAAACCAGGTATCGCAGGGCAAAGGGAATGAGACTCGATGTTTAGGTTCAAGTGATCAAGTTATTCGTGGAATGCATGGGGCCATAATGAGTTTCTAGACACCGTTGTCGGTCATTCATCCGAGAGAGTCTCAATCATGTCTGAACATTCCCGAACTATAAGGGTGTCACGCTTAAGGGTAGAGACGCTTAGGGTTGATCCATGACCGAAAAAGGAAAAGAAGAAAGAGAGAATCGGAATCGTTCCGAGGAGATACTGAACTTGTTCGGAAGGGGTTTGAAAAGGTGTTTCGAATGAAAGGAATTAAATAATGAGTATTTAATATTAATTAATTGAATTAATTATTAAATTCAATTATTTAATAAAAATAAAAGGTGCATCACACATGCATGGGCCATTTCCCCTCGGGTAAGGGCCCATGAGGGCCACCGGCCCTAAGGGGCTTGGTTGCGTGGGATGGTAAGGCACCCACCCGCCGTCGGCTGGCCTAGGAGGCCTAGGAGCGTGGGGTGGGGTCCACTCTCCACCTCTGGCCTACTGCCTCCACCTCCCTCCTCTTGTTTAGTCCCACCCTGTAACTTGGAGGGAGGGTGTGCCCACCTTTCCCCTATATAAAGAGGGGATTCCTCCTCCAAATCTCATCCCATTAGCTTTTGCTATTCTCTCTCCCGCTCTCTCTTCCCCACTTATGTGTGGTTCCAGGATTGAAACTGCATATGGGGATAGAGGTTTCTCTACCATACGCACGACGTCATGCAATTGGAGCCGGTCCGGATCTTCTTCTTCCATTGCTTAGCTAGACCTGAGCCCGGGAGACATCACTATACCAAACGTGTGTAGTACTTCGAAGGCACCTCCACTTGTGGTGTTGGTCGCTTGAAGCCTTATCGACCTCGAGATCAGATACGCTTTGGCTACATCAGCAACTTTTGTGCGGGAACGTAATTTTGCTTCCTGTCTTCAAAGGTATGAACACCGGGTCCCTCTTGTTACTATACATCTGCATAGATAGATCTTTGTTATGGCGTTCTTGTCGTAAGGAAAAAAAATCTTCCTCAGAACCCCTTCAGTGATATCAAAGCCGATCTATGTGTAGATGTATTGGTACGAGTAGAACACATATAAATATGTGGACATTAATTTTCTAGTTGCTACCCTCCCACATGTACTTGTTCATATCACGGCAATGTTCGATGAAGCGGTCCGGACCGACCTTACACGTAATCTTGCGCGAGACTGGTTCCACGACTAACATATGGCTTGTATCATATAAGTGACTAGCAGGTGTCCGTCTCTCCTACATTAGTTGATAATGGCGTTTACAACAGGCAGCCCTGAAAAGGGACTTAAAGCGACAATTAGTCAATCCATGTTGTGTCTAAAAGTTCATAGGTAAGAGACAGTTCTTATACGAAATCCCATACAGCCATATAAAACATAAAATACAGACTATGTAGCAATATCCTTTCAAACATGATATAAATATGTCGAATAAATATCAAATGCATCTGATACGTGACCTGTCATGTGGATGGGCAATGATCTGTATTGATATGCAAGACCATGCTTAATAGTATGTTTGCTCTACTAAGTGCTTGCTTACTTTTGGTTCTGGCTTCCCTGCTGAGAAGCTTAAGTTGAAGCAGAATGCAAGAGTTTTTTTTATAATCATTAGTCTTTCTGGCAGAAAAATGCATTAGATTCGTTCATAAGATCTTATGAACCATTTGGTATTTATATCATGTTTGGAAGGATATTGCTACATAGTCTCTATTTTATGTTTCCACCTATCTTGAATATCACATTGGTCATCACTTGATCTTTTTTACTTTCTTGTTTCAACCTTGAAGTTTGAAGCCAACATATGGTTCAAGCATTGCCTATGGACAAACCCTACAAGTATAACTCAATGCAAACATTAGTACGTAGAGATTGTTATTAATTACTAAAACCATACATTAGAGCACACATGCTCTTTCACCTATGTTGATATATTCTAAATATACTAGTTGAATGCCCGTGCGTTCCTACGGTCCCTAATTTTTATCTCGTCTCACATTTAAATATGTTGCATGTGAAAATTATGGTGTTGTGGAGTTTATGCCTCACAATCCATCCGAGAGGAGCATGCAATTTAGATTAACCAAACTATGTTATTATTGCACGTTGAATTTTATGTTTGTTGTTGGTTCCTACATTAAGCACCTATAAGAAAAATGTATATTCTTGGGTTTTGGCGAATGTGTATATGATCTCTTCTTATTCTCTTGAATCTTTGTTAGGACTTTTGGTAAATGAGATAATTTTTTCCTAGAACTTTGATATCTACTTTTTTGGTTGTTTCTCAATACTTTATTGTAATTATTTTTACTTTATCGTATTATCGCTATTTTCTAAATAAACATCTAGTGATGTGATTCATATGTAGACATCCCGACGGTCAAAACCACTCGTCTGGACAAAAGGCTATGGAAAACAATGGTATTGAACGAGACATACTCAAATAGTCCATAAATTCCTCCATCTCAATTGACATGTGTGTTTCTACAAAAGGAAAGATGTATATATAATTTGATGAAAAAAATGTACTATGCCATGTGTACGTGTGTCAATATATGTAGCAAAAGACACTATTTAATATATAGATATATTCAAATTAGACAAATTTGCGACATTTTTTTTGAACGAAGGGAGTATAAAAAATCCAAAGTAGCAAAAAAAAACCTGGTGTATCAAATTATTAGCATCCCTAATTTTCAGCACACAACCATACTTGATAAATAAATCTTTGCTTTCCAATAGCTACATATACAATTACGTAGTGATAAAAAATACATCACTGCACGCATAACACCAGACTTGTCTTTTCTTAGCTGGACGCATACGTGTTGCTGACCATGACATTTTACTTGATCCCATTGTGAACAACTGACTGCCCTTTTATAGTTTTATCTGTAATACTTATTAGTTTTCAACACTCCCCAGTTAGTAAGTTAAGAGAGTTGTACAAACGATCTAAAGTAGAAAAAAATTATATTGTGTATCAGATTATTAGAATCCCTAATTTGTACCACCCAGCCATAGAATATTTGCTTTCTAATGGATACATGTACAGCTCCATTGTGATAAAAATACATGATTGCAAGCCGAACATGAGACTTTGGTTTCTTGGTCCGAGGCATACAGGTAGTTGATGATGATATTTTACTTGCTCACATGGCGAACAATGCCCTTTTATCTTAATGCTTATTAGGTTTCAGTATTTTTCCCAATTGTTTCTTAGAGGGCAAAACCCAAAAATATCTTAAATGCATGATGTACAAATACATAGGTAAATAAAAAAAATCTGAACCTTTAATTAATTAACAACCTAGGAACTTTAATGTATTCCTTTATACAAGGCAATTTGCTTCATCTCTAAGTGAAGCATTTTCCTTCTTTGATCATCACTTGAGAAACCTCCTGACATTCAACTTGTAAGTAGAGAAGAAAGACATCACTGGACTAACAACTCGGGGTATAGAAAATGCTTCAATTAAGTAGCATATGATGCCACAATCCATTTCCAAAAAAATGATGCCACACTCAATCTCTATCTTCCTAGTAGCATCCATCCCATCCTTCCCCGCTAGCAAAAAAGAGCCATACTGTTTACAAAATAATTACTCGGTTTGTCATCCTGACGCTCAAATTCCTCCCTAAACCACACTTGAGCAGTTGCAGCAGATCATCTCAATATTGATTTTGTTTAAGGTAAACGATATTTAAATCAAATAGTGGGACAAAAATGTTGTTAATAGTTACCTATTATACCTTGAGGAACTACAAAAACATTGATAATAATTTCATCGAGCAACTGACATGTAGTATAACTGAGAGTTGTCAACACAAATTGGGAATTTGAGTCTGCCACGTGTTTCTGTTCCATAAAAGCGTGAGCAGCTCTTTCCCATATCAAGCAGTCGAAAACAGGATATTATAGGTCTTCATACTTAGGTAAGCGCACCTGGTAGTGCAAACTCTCGGCTCCATCAAGGCACATCAGGTGACGAGATGACTCTGTTCATGCATCCTGTCTACGACAGCGACGAGCACGAAGTAGATGCAGGGGCATGGGAGCATGGGATTCATATTTCATAATAATTAGGATATCAACTACATAGTTGAATTAGTGCAGAATCAAATTACAAATGATGTATAAAACGGTTGTTATATAACGTTTGGCTGAAGATGAGCACATCAGCATTTTGAGCATTCTAGTTTCATGGTGAATATAATAAGAATGGTAACACAACAAAATTCAGGCTGCAAAGATTCTCTCAACCTCCTGATAGGAAGCAGGACGGGTTCTTTTCACCTGTAATCTGGCAAAGTGCAAAGGACTCGATGCACCCGTAATAAAAATGGTAATCAATGTTTTGTGACACGTAGAGAGCAGTGGGCAATCCGACGGACAATGCCGATGCTTTCAATGTTTGGTTGATGTGTTTGAAAGAGATTTGACGGTCCAACCTGTGGGCATGATGATTAGCTAGGAGGCTAACTCAATCGAAAAGAAATAATTTAATTTAATTCGGCTCCAAACAATTAGGGATTGCTCACGCGATTGGGTGGTGTTAATAAAGGGTGATATTTGTTTCCAACTATTTATCAAAGAACAAGGTGCCCGTGCGCTATTAGCGTGATTGTACCGAATATGTACTCTTTCCAGTTAACTCTTGATTGAATTTGTTATCTATTGACTTCGTAAGCATTTAGTGGACGGTTCGGATGTGCCCAAAGTTTAACGATTTAAATGGATGGCCCGGATGCTCCCAATGTTTGATGGCCAAAGTGAGCCACCAACTCTCTTTTAATAGTAAAGATTTTTTCATTACAAAAATCTTAGTAAGGGTTAACGGCCGGCACCACTGAGTTCCATGTACAATGTCTATTTCGCTTTAAGTTTGGAGACATGCGGAAATAATGTCCAATCATAAATAATACTCTTATTATTTAGGTGGCGCACACATTTTTGAGATATAAGTTTGACCATGGATTAACCAACAAAACATGAATTATATGTTACAAAAGTTATGTCATTGAAATCGTATCCAAAAAAAGTTTTTAGTGATACAACTTATGACAAGTGACACGTGTATTAGTTGTCAAACTTATAACTAAAGTTAAAACACAGAAACAAAGCCTTTGCATGCATTGGAATGGAGGGAATAGTTGTCTAGAAAAAGTATTCAATGAAAAGAAGGTGATAATACTAGTAGCGCTTCCACATCGACAACCTGGCATGGAGGGTGAGGAAAAGAGAGATAGAACCCGCAGACTAAGCATGGGATTGTTATATAATTTTTATAATATGCAATGTGCAACTAGTACTCCATATATATCGTATTGTATATAAGATTTTCTTTAACTCAAACGAGGTAAAGTTTGATCAAGTGTGTAGGAAAAAATATCAATATTTAGAATACCAAATGTATACCATATAAAAATACACATCATGATGAATCTAATGGTATTGATTAGGTATTCTAGATGTTAATATTTCTTTTTTACATATTTGGTCAAACATCAAACCGTTTAACTTTAAAAAAACCTACATGCACTACATTTTCACGAGGGATTAAAATGTTAATTTCTATTATGTGTGAAATTGGTGTTAACCTATTTTATCTTAAAAATGGCTAACTGAGGTCACACGGATATTTATCGTCCTCACTCATGAATGATCATTAGTAAAAGACTAGAAGCTAAGAACCATACAAGTAGAATGGTTTTAAACAAATGGTTCCAGCATCTAGTAGTCAAGGTGAATTTGAGTTTAAACATCTTGCAATTACTCTGTTCATTCTCCTCTAAAATGCACACCGGCAGTCCAAACCCATCAGTCACTGAGTATTCTAGTTAACAACAACATGCTGCTAAAAGCTAGTCCATAACTGGATGCATTGCAACAAAGCATCTTGGACCCTTGGTGATGTTCTACCCGACCAAAAACGAAAGGTTCAACCTGGAATTCCCAACGACCCAGACATTTCCATCAACTACAGATAAACAAACGCCTTCCAACACTGTCAATACCTGTGATCATCCATTCATCCTCCCAACTGTTCAACTGAACCTGAAGCCAACTCGAACCTACAGATGGTGCAAACTGCACTAGCGCAGCATCATCACATCTACACAGAAAAGCTTCTGACCCAGAACTCGTTTCAGTCACATGCCGCTGCCTCCTGACGACTTGCCTCCGTCGCCCCACATGCTCTGCGCCCCGCCCATCGGCCCCTTCATCTTGAGATCGCGCGCCGCCTGCTGGAGCTGCTGAGCCTGCAGCGGGTGCAGTTGCTGCTGCTGATGGTGCTGGTGAGGGCGCTGCTGCTGCTGTTGGGGATGTTGCTGGAGCTGGAGCTGCTGCAGCTGGTGTGTCGCTAGCAGAGACTGCATGGATTGGTTGCTGTGGAACATCTGCTGGTTGCCTCCAAACTGGTGTGGCGTCGGTGACATGCCGCCATAGTTCATCATCATCCCTCCGCCGTTAGCCATCTGGCCTGTCGCGACCTTCAGCCGCTGAACCTCCGTTTTCAGGGTGTCATTTAGAGCTACACCAGGAAAAAAATAAAGTACCAAATTGTTATTACCTCTAACCCTTGTGTGCAGTATAAGGCATGGATGAAAATAAAGTGTAAGTAGACAGATATAATTTCAAGAAACCAAAGTTTACAGGAAAAAATGATGTCTAAGATATGATGTACAGTTTAGACTAGATGCACAAAGTTTTTTTATTATCATGCTTGACATTGTAAAATTCCTCTAATGCAGGTACTCAGATTGCAAACAACTGACAGATCTTCTATCTCTGCTTCTACCATATGCATCAACATGAACTGTAATGTTTAATTACTCATTGATGTGCACGTAATAACGCCTAATTAAAAAATAGAATCAAGCGAAATCAGAGCTCAGAAATATTTGTATTACCATCTTGCAGGTGGACTTGCTGCTCCATGGTTTGCAGGCGTAGCTTCAGTTCACTATTCTCACTAGTTAGCCCACTGGTATCTCTCTGACATAGGACATAATGAGCAGAATAGCATTAGCTATCTCAAGTAAACAAAGGACATATAATAAAATATATATAGCATAAAGGAGCAAGAAAATCAAGTATTGTCCTCGCAAAAAAATATGCTCAGGTGCTATTTAGTGCATCGATGGATAGTTATCATAGGGAACAATGCTCTAGATAAATGTGCTGTAAAATTTGATCTTCTTAAAGGTCTGCATCTGTACTCTACATATGTGTAACAGCAAATCATTAAGTTAATTTGCATGCCTAAGCCCGAAGGCTTGATTTACCTGATGGTAAGTTAAAAGGCAAATCCAGTTCTAAGACGTTGCAAGAATACAGCAAAGACCATGTGATATTCCTTGGTATATCACAGTTTCTTTTACTTTCTATAAAGTTACATAGCACTCCCATGGTGATTTATGTTAAGTTTCAAAACTTGATTATGGCAAATAGCAGGTGAATCCAAGTTAGAGACGTGCTGAAGATCTTATGAACGAATCTAATGCATTTGTCTGCCAGAAAGACTTATGATTATAAAAAAAACTCATGCATTCTGCTTCAACTTAAGCTTCTCAGCAAGGAAACCAGAACCAAAAGCAAGCAAGCACTTAGTAGAACAAACATACTTTTAAGCAAGGTCTTGCATATCAATACAGATCATTGCCCATGGGCCACAGATGACAGGTCACGTATCAGATGCATTTGGTATTTATTCGACATATTTATATCATGTTTGAAAGGATATTGCTACATAGTCTCTATTTTATATTTCCACCTATCATGGAACATGGATATATGCTTGAGACCTTCCAACTAGACACCAAGAAATTGGCAGTGATAGTATCATTCAATTCCAAAATGCACATGGCACAGCAATACAATGGAACTTCATTATTAGTTTCACACAACAGGGAGACAAGATAGTGCATCTTGTAATATATGCTTCCAACTAGCATCCTCACAAATGTGGGTGTACCCAATCACCCTTGTGCTAGTGCTTATATATATACAAAAGTATGCAATGCTTAGAATAGCTTTTCTTGAAAACGAAAACAAAAGTACACAACGCTATGACAGAATATCTCCATGACAGCGACATCATCTACAGGAAACCACCATACACAAAAATTCATGCAAGAGATGGTTCTTACTTCAAACAACTTAGATGGAATTATTAAAACCTATCGCTAAGCTCCAATGTTATCAGATAGAACAGAACCCTTCACGCTAGTTTAACACATATGTGGAATTCTCTTCGTACCATCCAAAATGATTTGCTTGCCAGCTGGGACAAAAATTCCAAAGTAATAGTGCATACCTGTAGCAATGCCAACTGCGCTGACAATGTTGTTGCTTCTGTCTGCAGGGTTTGCACCTTGCGCTCAAGCTCACCAATATAGCGCATTTTCCTTTCCTTCGATCTTGCTGCGGATTGCCTGTTTGCCCAAATCCTGCCAAATGATCCATATCGCAGATCAGTGTATATTTGCTATCACGTGTTTTAAAAAAAATTATCTTCAACAAAAATGTTAGAAGGGTGGTGAAAATGAGGCATCTGATTCTAATTGCACTTCTGTCTGAGAATTTGATCTATTTCTGCATGATCTAACCTACCTGGGACCTATCTCTTCTCCAGTTCTCACATGGGCTATCTACAAAGCAACACTTGCACAAGTATATCATTTTACACCCATTCATGCAAAGTTGTGTACTAACTAGTACTAAGGTAGTCCCTTAGTTAAGAATTCAGGAAACACTTGATGTGAAATATTCAGAAAGAAATTCAGGCATTTTACAAAAGGCTGCCTGAACTCTGTAGAAGATGATACTAGACAAGAGTAATTAAAGGGGAAATCGAACCTTTTCGCCCTCTTCGGGTCGACAAGAGCAAGCTCGGCCAGCTTGGCGGCGGACACCGCCTTCTTGGCCTCCACAGTCGACATCCCCTCCATCCCCGGCGCACCCACCAGGTCCTCCGCCTTGATCGACATGGACTCGTCCATGGACTGGCTGTGCTGGTGCTTGGGCCTCATCCCGTGGCCCATCCCTCCGGCGGCAGCGGCGGAGGAGGACTCCGCCTCCGACGACGGCCCGCAGGAGGAGTTGAGCTTGTCCACGTCAAGGAACATGGAGAAGAGCTCGTCGTCGTTCTCGTCCGAGAGCGAGGGCCCGTCGCCGCCCCCGGGCGCGGAGAGGTCGAGGTCGTCGGGGAGGCTGAGGATCTCGGAGTGCGCGCGGCGGTGGCCCGGGTTCCTGGTGGGGAAGTCCGGCATGCGGCTGATGTCGTACTCCGGCGGGGGAGTAGCCGAGCGGCGCGGCGGCAGGCCGTCTCCGGCGCCGGCGCCGCCGTCCGCCGAGATCCGGGACCGGTCCTTGTTCATCTTCACGGCACCAAGAAAACCCACGAATCTCCTCAACAGCGCCGCCTTTTGCAGTCGACGGAGCTAATCAAGCTTCGGCCAAGAACCAACACACGGCTGAAACTCAGAATTGTCTGCAAAAGAATCGGGAGATTCGACGGTGAGCGAGGAGCTGGCCGAAAGAACACGCGCGGAAACCGGGCTGAAATTCTTGCGACGGAGGGGGAGAAAGATCTAGGAGCTGGGTTGCAAGAACACGAAGCTGAGCAAGGGGGAGAGGAAATGAGGGGGCGAGGGGGGGAGGGTGGTTCGGTTTCTCTCACCTGAGATTTGTGCGCTGTTCGCCTCTCGCTGATCTATCACCTGTTGGCATCATTTGCATGAGGCAGACGAGATGATAGAACTCGAGGCAGTAAGGAGATTTACAACAATTTTTTATTCGGTTTTATTGGCAGAAAAGATACTATGCGCAGGCTGGTTCATTCATTCCCGGTGAGTAGGCATGTGTCGGGCCTGCTAGAGCATGTCTACAAGAAGGAGTTTCTTTGTAAAGTGAGATGTGACAAAGGCATAGTGAGTGAGTACATTTTTCTGATGATTAATCCCTCTCTCTTTTAGTGAAATTATCATTCTCAAACTGTGAGATTATCTTTAATTCATGACAATGGATGTGTTAAGTACCAAGAAAGGTGAAAGTTGTGAATGAGCTCAAAAGATGTGTTGGACCTGCAATTCGACGAGAGCGATGTTGGCCACGGTGGTAGAAACAATAGTGCTAGGACGAAGGATACGATTCGAGAGGCACTTGAGAGTCCACCCTCCCTTTCCGGGCCCCTCCCTTGCCTCCCTCGTCAGAATAGCCGGTGAGTGGTGGCGCCGGCGTAGATCTAGGTTTTAGTAGTAGTGGTAGATGTAGGATCCGGCCTCGTGCCGTGTGTGGGCGTCTTGCCCGGAAGAAGAAGCTTCCAGGTCTTCTCGGCTGGATCTGGATCTGCCTTCTCCCATGGCTTCTTGCGGTGGTGCTCCGGTGGACGGAGTCGGTGGCTGCGGGGGGTGATGTGGAGAGCTTCTTCGTCAATAAAGCCGTGGGGTGTAGGAGCTATCTCCAGATGCGGGAGCTCCGCCTCGTTCTTCCTATCCTGGCCGGCCGTGGCGGCGAGGGGGAGACGATTCGAGGCGGGATTCGAGACTTCGCTCTGGCCTTCCTGGCCGGTCGTGGTGGCGAGGAGGAGGGTCGTTGTGCGGAGTCGCTTCCTGTTGATTGGAGTTGGCGATGTACTAGCTGTTGGATTCACTGTGTTTGCATCTTCTTTGGTTTCTCTTCCTCATCTCGGGCAGGAGCTCTGAGGAAGGAGCTCGGTTTCCTCGAGCAGATACAGCGGATCCTGGTGGTGAGTTGTTGATGTTCTTCGATTTCTTTTGTCTTCTTGAGCACATAGGTGGTGACTAGAAGGGGAAGAGATTTGAGGAGCGGTGGTGATGATCGACCAAGGAGTAGTGGAGCCACTTTCTTCTGCAGTTCCAAATCGGAAGCAAGATGCCACCCGATTATCTTGGCCAAATCGAGGCCTTCAAGCTCACCGGCGAAGAATCCCGGAGCTTCTTCAACCTCCATCGCGAGGCCCAACAGTTGTAGAGGCGGATTGGAAGGAGGACCCGATGGCTTTCTCCTAGATAATTTTAGGGTCCTTTTCGTAAAGCATGTGGATCTTGTTGCAATTTCAGTTTTTCTAGGGTCCAGCGTGAATTTTTTATCTCCTCCGTCTTATTTTAATGAAAGGCTTCCAGACCCTTCGAGGGCTCTCCCTTGTTCAAAAAAAGGACGAAGGATAGTCACGACTACACCGATGATAGTGGATGTTTTTCATCATGGGGACATTGCAGGATATGGTCCTCAAATGTTTTTAGACTTTGTGTTATTCATGGTAAAAATAATGGATTATCGTTTATAAACCTTTTTTTCCAAAACTAGCTGCTACAAATTTCATAGACTTATTGTGGCTCGCCGCAGGTTTATATGGACAGTCCGCTTTTACAGGAAACGACAATAACAGCTTGAACGACAGTTTCGTCTCTAGTGGCAGTGCCAGCACTAATGGGTGCTTTCCATCACAAGTCGGGAGCGGGAAATGGTCCCCCAAAAAGCTAATACGAGGTGAGGACGGTGTGTTCAAGTTGTCGCAGAGAAAAAAAACTAGTGTTGTGAAGGAGGAATACAATGATCGGTGGTTGATATTGGCGCACCTTTCGAGATGACCACGTAACAACTGATTACAAAATAGATTACATGTTTTACTTAAAGTAAATATTGATATCCCTCGCTCCAAAATATAAACTACCTTCGATAATCCTTTTTGAACTAGTGGCTACAAATTTCAAGTTCTTCTCACCGCGGCATGCCAAGAACTTACCCACATAGTTGGCTTATGCAAACGACAATGACATATTAAATTATAGTTTCGTCTCTAGTAGCAATGCCACTGAGGATAGGTGGTTACCGTCATGGGGACGAAGTGGGATATGATTCCAAAACCTAATACAAGGTTCAACTTGTCGAGAGGACAATAAAACCGAGTGTTGTGAAAAATAACACGATGATTGGTGGTTGATTTAGTGTGCCTCGAATGGGAGAAGTGAGCATTGTAAAACTTATCGAAAAATAATTAACAAGTTTTATTTAAATAAAATATTGATACCTATTAATCTGATTTAGTTTGATTTTGTGAGGAGATGATTAGAATGCATTTAGCCAATAATTTTGGATGCATGAGTTGTTCATCTTAAGTGGTTCTCTTTGGATGCAATCTTTTTCAAATGTTCATCATACAATAGGACTACTATACCTAGTGAGTATGGCATGCTCAACTCCTTATGAGGAAGCATGTACTGTGGAAGAGGAAGAGGTTGATATGCACTATCGTCACTCAAAGTAGATTAATATGCATGAAAATTAGATACATGTTTTAGATGGTTTATTCTTTTCCAAAATGTTCATCGATAATAGTAATGTTCATACATGTATTCCATGGTCAACTTAGGCCCATAAGGACATGAGAGTAGTGCAAGAGGAAAATAATGATTGAATCCGCAAGGTTGGATCATTGTATGGAAGAAATGACTACTATGGGCATGTTTGGTTGGTCGGGCCCAAATTTCTTGTTTTTCCTACTTGGACCGATGGGTTCTGCATGAGGGGAGATTGGGCTTTGGCCAAGTTTAGTAGTTCGTTTGGTTGACCATATCTAGTTTTCCTGCAATTTTGGCAAGTTGTTTGGTTGCCAAGATAACTGATCTTCTGTCGTTTGATGCAAATTTATGCATATTTGGTTTCTCATGTCATAGTGATGTGCTCACCACTTCTCAGAGCTGGTGATGTTATCACGTAACAGCACATAGACGGAAAACTAAACTAGCGGTCTCAAGCAAGAGGCAAATTAAACTCGTAATACCAAATTACCACCCTAGCTACTAGGAAATATGAGTTCACGATAATGTTACCTAGCTACTAGCAAATGACAGTTCACGACAATATTACTTAGCTACTATGAATGAATGTTTTACACCCACATTAGGGGTTGTTCATGGAACACAAGGGCAACACTTCATCAACAAACCATCTTCTTATTATTATTCTGCAGATCCCGTAGTTTCCTCTCGTCGCCCACATGTCGAGCGTCCACTGTTGTCTCATGATCTTCCAAGCAGCACAATCATTTTGGGCAACACCATGGCCATCGTTGGTGTCATTGTCGTCAGGAACTACATCTTCTTGAGCCGAGAAGTACTCATTGGCGCCAAATTGCAAGATCCAGTTGTGCATAATGCAACATGTAAGAACAAGCTTAACTTAAATGGGAAAAGAGTGGAAAGGCTTATGATCAAGGATCTTAAACTTGTTCTTCAAAGCAGCGAAGACTCTCTCAACCGTGACTCTAAGGCTAGAGTGCCTAAGATTGGAAAGTTCTTTCAGAGTCCTTGGGTAGTTCCTAGCAGAGAACTCGTTGAGATGGTACCTTGTTGATCTGAAGGGTGGCAGAATTCCAGGCCAGCAGGCATACCCGGCATCTGCAAGGTATAATTTGCCATCAGGGAGCTTCAAGCCATCAGGTCTGCTAAGGTTGTCTGCCAGAATCGTCACATCGTGGGCAGATCCTTCCTACCCGGCAAGCACATATATGAACTTCATGTCAAAATCAACGGCGGCGAGCATATTCTGACTGGGGTAGTGCTTCCTACCCCTATATGCAGGCTGCTCAGATTTCAGCACTCTAGCCATCACATGAGTACCATCAATTACTCCAATACAATCCTGACATTACAAGAATGTTATCCTGCTGTCCAATACAATCATCCAAAAAAGAACATCCTATAGTTGCTCGCCTTGAAAAAGGGGAACCATCGACCGTTGCCATGTATCTTCGCGGGAATTTGACCAGATGGTGACTTGATCATCTCCTCTTTGAGTTCTCCAACAGCATACAACACCTGATGGAAATACCGGGAAATTGTCTCGGCTGATCTCCTCCATGTGATGTGGATCACTCAGAATCTCTGGTTATGTCCTAGAACATGAAGAAACAGATCCACATGTTCTTCGATACAGCAGTTGATGTTGTCCTTGAGTAGCCCCCTAGACATGAAAGTCTGCACAAAATAGTTAAATGGGGATCTTCTCATCCTGAGCATGGCGATAGCCTCCACATCGTTGTTGGTGTAGATGTAGTTTAGATTTGTCATCCTCTTTCTATCGTGCTGCATCAGGGGACCATACTTCACGGCCGACATATTATGCCTACCAGACGCTCTTCTGTAGATCAGGAACATCCATGCCTGAATCACAACGACTAGAGCAGCTGCCTGGATGATAACCTTCAGTTATTGACCCTAAACGTAGTGTCATTGCGTAAGCATGGTGTACTTACTACCCTAATGTCGAGCTAACTACCTTGGTAAAAAATATGGAGAGGAGTCATGGTTGTTACCTTCATGCTGGTGGCCGTCGAGGACCTATCGCAGGCGGAGAAGAAGACATGGGAGAAGTCGGCACCATAGATATGCGAGCCAGCAGATGCTGGAGTCGGGCAGAACACGCCAGCCAGTGTCGGAGTGTGCTTAGCAGCCGCTGCCGGAGATCTAAATCGTCGTCGCCGCCCAAAGACACCGCACAAGAGGAAAATGGGGAGGGATTTGTCTTCCAGCGGGAGGTGGTAGCATAAGAGAGAGGTGAGCCTACTTTTTGTTCCATACGATGATGATTTTGTTGGTTCCCGCCATCTCCCCCTACCTCCCCACGCACTCTGTTCCTCCCCTTGCACTCGCCAGGCCTGTCCCGGTGGAAACGCTCGATTTTGGCGTTCCTCCTGAGCCAGGATGAGAGGTGCTTTAAGACCCATGCGGGACAAATTCGCGGCACGCCGCGAGACACTAAACGGGCTTATTTCTTCCAGCTCAGTGCGAGAAATGAAGATCGGGCAACCAAACACGTCCTATATAATTTGTTGTAAAAATAACATCTTCATCGGTACTTCTATAAAAATGCTATTTTAGGAAATTAATTATATTTAGATTTATGTATGTACTTATCCCTACTAAAATATTGGTATTTGAGGCAACTAATTATTTCTAGACGTATTTTTCGTATGCGTGACTAGAATCCATTAATATGCCATAAAACTGGATATATGAGTTTCTCTAAGGCATCCCTCAAATGATTTTTATTTTCTTAACCTAGTAATTGTGTGCGTCCAATACACGTATCTACAAATGCTAAGAAGTTTAAGTATGTATAACATAACAAGAATTTTCATTTTAAATTCAAGTTGACGTGAACGCATACAACCCACAAAAACTGTATACTTTAAACAAAATTTTGGATCAAAAAAATAAATTATGCTAGGTGAATGCATGTCGGGTTTCAATTTCTGATAGTAAATTTCTAGGTTGGTATGAGGCCTTCGGAAAAAAATGTAGGAATTCGCAGCATAAAAGCAAAAAAAATCTACGAATGTGAACAACCAAGATCTAATCTACTAGATGCAAGTAAGGAGTGAGAGATTATATCTACATACTCTTGTAGAATATGCGTGTTAACGATTGAGAGATCGTGGGATAATGTAGTCGTCCCCTTTGTGATTCGATATGAACCCAGCACCGCACAAACGACACTTCTGAGATGTTCACACGTATGGCTAGGTGGAATCTGCTCTTTTTTATCCAGCAAGCGAGGGAGGAGGTAGATGTGAGATCAATCTCGGCAACACGACAACATGGTGGCGGAAGTATGGTGGGATTCTAGAAAAGCTTTGCTAAATTCTGCCATAGGAGGAAGAGTATATGAGAGAGAGGGAGGCGGCGGCCAGCAGGGGGACTTAGGTGCCCCGCCCCTGTCCCTTGAACCTCCTTATATAGGGGTAGGGGTGTCGGCTAGGGCTACCCCCTCCTCCAAGAAGGGACGACGACCAAGGGGGGAGACCCTTCCCCAAGTTGCCCCCTATATGGCACCTAGGTTTTTGGACCGTGTAGTCCGGGGTGCCCCCCAATGGCCCATGTGGTCCCTCCTAACAGGTGGACCCCTTCCCCCATTGTACCCCTAGAATCTTAGAACATTCATGATATCATACTGGAAAAATTCCGAACTTTTATAGAACCCTAAAATTAACTTCCCATGTATGGAATTGTATCTCCGGACCATTATGAACCTCCTATTGATGTTTAGGATTCCATGCGAGACTAACCATAATTTTGTAACACCATATTAATACTTATCAAACCCTAGCGACATAAAACGTTAAGTGTGTGACCCTACAGGTTTGAGAACATGTGGACATGATCGAGACAACCTATCTGATCAATAACTAATAGAGGGGCCATGGATACCCATAATGGTTCCCACATATTCTATGAAGATCTTTCATCAATTGAACCACGATGTCGGGGATTCAAATAATCTCATGTGAAATTATCTTTGTCTTGCGATATGTAACTTGCATGAGACCTGATCGTCGGTATCACCATACCTAGTACAATCTATTTACCGACAAGTTCTCTTTACTTCTCCCGTAATATAATATCATGTTGACTAAACTCATTAGTCACATGCTTGCAAGTTACTTAGGATGTTGTGTTACCGAGAGGGCCCTGAGATATCTACTCGTCACATGGATTGAAAAACCTCAGTCTTGATCCATGTGACTCAACAAGTGCCTCCCGAGATACCTAAAGAACACCTTTATGATCACCCGATGACGAAGTGACATTTTATGCCAACAAAGTATTCTTCATGTACTAGGGAGTAATATGATCGCTTGGTCTAAGGAAGTGATACCCGACATTAGAAAGCTATAAGAATTAAAATGTAGTTACACAATCAAATGCTATGTTTGATTTTTAGGTCTGTCCATCATATCATTCTTCTAATGATATGACTTCGTTATTAAATGATAACACATTTTTATGGTTAGAAAACCTTTAGCATCATTAATAAAGGATTTCTATTTTCGTGCCCTTGGTTCGTTAGTTGTACTCACTTTTCTCCAACCGCTTAACTTTTCCTAAATTTTTCCCAGCCTCGGCCCTTCTCTGAAACTCATCAAAGAGCTCGAATGGCAGCTGTCGTCAGGTTGACTATTGGCTAATGTGTGGGGCCGCGTGGTGTGGGACCATGAGGGGTCGGTTCATTGAGAACGTGTTATGCTGACGTGTAGGTCGTGCCATGTGGAACCGCATGGGGCCGGTTGGTTGGAACCGCGTTATGCTGACGTGGGGTACATAGTGTGGGACCATGTGGGGCATGTTTGTTAGTTACATGTGTACCTCTCGTCTAAATTAAAAGTTTTATTTATTTTTATTGTTATAATTGTCTTTTTAAGAGAGTTTTTTCCTATCTCGCTAACAATTATGTTTTTTGCCCAAATTGGTAGCGAATCTAGAGCAGCTTCTCTCTTCATTCATTGTTCCTTTTGCCCCTCGATTTGCCCAATCTGATAGCAAATCTAGAGCAGCAAATCTAACCAGCAGCATAAATACATTCAGTAAACAAAGCAGATGTAGATAAAGCAACTAATATAGGATAGATGGTACGGTACTTAACGAGGTTCGAAAAGTAGGCTTCTTAGCAGCAGCATCGCACAAGTTCCCTTGTGCTTGACTCTCAAGGCGTGGACACAAGATCAGTGGCACCTCTTTACAGCAGCAGCACACAAGATCGGTGGCACCTCTTGGCCTCTGCCTCCTCCCTCTGGCGCTTACTCCACTTCTTGTTACCCAGTCCCTTGACCTTGGGCACCTTGGGCTTGATCAGGGGCATGCGACCCTCTTTGATGGCCACCTTCTGGAGGTTGCAGAGGTGAAAGTCGAACGCCTTGTGCTTGACTCTTAAGGCATGGACATTCATAGTCTGGCCGATGTTGGGGTTGCAGGAGCTCACGTTCTCGGCATGCATCACGAGGCAATTGAAGTCGGTGGTGTCGAGTCTCCTTTTACAGAAGGGGCACCTATAGACGTCATCGGCAAAGTAGTCGTCGTACCTTCCGGACTTTAGCTTCCTCAACACCTGACAAGTCTTGGTGTGTTTGGACTCGTCGTCGTTGTAGCCTACAGACATCGGTGATATCCACCTGTTAGAAAAAATAGTAGAGCGCAATAAGGACATGATTGAGATACCTTGATTATTGGGATTGATTATTTGCATAAATTAACCGATTGAGATCCCCTGATTATTGCATAAATTAACCAAGTGGGTTAAATTCCCCAATCCCCAAATCTCAAACAAAATAAACTACTAATCTTGACTACAGATTGATGCTATTACTAACTAGGGAATCCCTTAACTACAACTCGGAGGACAAATAAAATATGATTGAAATACGAATAGGGGGATTCATTGAAACATGAGATCTAAACGCGGGATCTTGTAACACCCCGGCCTCTTCGGACCAGCGTTTGTCACTCCTAACATCTCAATAGGATCTCTAGACTAACCCCACAAACCAATTCTAGTCTTTTCTGCGCACTTTGTCCTCACTCGTGCGCACCCGGTATCCACTTCCCAGTCGGTCACCCATCCTCACATTGCTCTAGGCCAAGCACGCTTGACCCTAGAGTTATTTTTAGATGAGCTTCCAGAAAATAAGTTGCAACTTGTTGGTATGGGTATACTATCAATCCTATTAAGCCATGCGCCAAGGTCTCACATACACCCACCCTTAGATGATCGACGCCCTTGTCGATCAACCACAAGCCAGGAACATTCCCTCTTGGCATATGTCTGTGCGTCCAGTGCCGACATATATGCCATGTCGTGTCCACTCTGGGACACACGCGACATGCTCCACATGTCCTCCACTAACCCGCACACGCCGTGTAACTGCGAGGGTCGGCTCTGATACCACTTTGTAACACCCTGGCCTCTCCGGACCAGCGGCTGTCACTCTTGGCAGCTCAATAGGATCTAGACTAACCCCATAGACCAACACTAGTCTTTTCTAAGCACTTTGTTCTCACTCGTGCGCACCCGTTACCCACTTCCCGGTCGGTCATCCATCCTCAAATTTCTCTAGGCCAAGCATGCTTAACCTCAGAGTTCTTTTCAGATGAGCTTCCGGAAAAGAAGTTGCAACTTGTTGGTATGGGTATACTAACAATCCTATTAAGCCATGCACCAGGGTCTCACAGATCTACCCTCTACCGACGGGGGCCTCCTCGCTGGTGTCTATGGCGGAAGTGGGGACGGGGACAGCGGATGCCTTTGATGCCTCGATGGGGGCCTGGACAGGGACGGGGGCCTCCTCGCCGGCAACCTTGGAGGCGACGATGGCCACCGCACCATTCTGTTGGGGTTCGAGGTCAGAAAACAAAAAACAATTCCTAGGAACGAAATCCTAATGCCACGATCTATCTATTAGTAATGCAGCAATGGGAGGAGATGCGATATTCATACCTTTGAAGACCGAATGTGGTTAATGTACTGCGGGGAACGTGGGTGATGTAATCGTACCGATGCCAACCTCAAGGTCGTTCCAAAGTCCAACGGCTCCGACAACTCCTAGTGTCTAAAGTACGACACCTACCTCTCTGATCTAGCCGAGATTGCGGAAGTAGATCTTTCGGATCCGAATCCCGAAGCACGGTGGTGCTCCGCGGTGAAGAAGTCCTTGTTCGCGCATCACAAACAAGGGGGCTACGGTCATGGGAGAGAGAGGGGAGAGAGAGAGAGAGAGAGAGAGAGAGAGAGAAGAGAGAGAAGAGAGGCAATGGAGGCAATTCCCAAAGCTAGGAAGCCTTTATTTATTTTCTGGTGATTTATTTGTCTCCTATCCTTTAAAAAAATGGTCTCCTATGCCTCTTCTTATATAGGGGAAAAGTGGGCACAAGGATCCTTACCTAAGCCATGTGGGACTAAACAAGAGGGAATAGAGGAGAGGGGAGGGGTGGCCACCGGCCAAGCCCCTATGGGCCCCACCGACAGGTGCATGGGTCCCATGCGGCCCCTCCTCCCTTTGCCTCTTTCCCACATGGGCATTTTCCCCTATGGAAATTGGCCCAATATGGATTTTGATCCTTTTATTTTATTAAATAAATAATTAAATCACTATTTAATATTCATTTACTTATTATTCAATTCCCGTGGCTATGGAACACCTTTCATCCCACTCTGGACATCCTCCGGACTTTCCCGGAACCCTTATGGTTTCTCCCTCTCTATTCTTCGGTGATTCCGATGATCCTGAAATGGTCTCCGAGCTTTGTCAAACCCTTAAGCGTGATACCCAATGGTTCAGGGACACTCTAGACATGGTTGAGACCCCTCTCGGATCAATGATCATCAACGGGACCTGGATGCCCCTATAATGACCACCTATGTATTCCATGATACTTGTCATTGAACCATCAACGTTGTGTCCTATTCCTTTTGTCACTTTGATACTTGTATTGTTTGATATGTGATCAAAGACATCACCATGTAGGGTTCAACCTCGTTACCGACAATATCTACTTTACTCGATCTGACAAGTGATATCCCCGTGACCTAGTCACATGTTGCACGACTTATGGATATAACTCATCCGAGTGGGCCTAGAGTATCTTCCGTCACGCAGATGGACAAATCCCACTCTTGACAGATACGCCTCAACATGCCCCTTTGAATACTCAATCACGCCCTTATGATCACCGTTCCACCGAGTGACGTTAGATGCTCTCAAGGTACTCTCGGGTGACGGTGATTAGATATGGTCTCAAGGTCTAAGGAATAAGTCGGTACGTTTCCTAATTACCACAACTAGAACTTTGTGACATGATCGTGTTACGATGCTTAGATAGGGTATGTTCATCATATCATTCTCCAATGAGGTGACTCCATTGTCAACTGATGTGAAGCACCACATGATCAGGAAACCTTGATCATCTGTTAACCAATGAACCAGTGACTAGAGATTCACTGGGAACTCCTGGTTGTTTACATATCACATGTGTATTGACATTTCCATTCAATATAGTTATATCATGATGTAAAACCTAATCATAAAATTTATCAAATATGATAATAATCCATATTAGTATTTATCTCTAGGGCATATTTCCTTCACATTCTTCTCCGTCACCGGCGTGGTTGGGGTTTTCTTGGGGATTTGCAGAAGGTGATGGGACAGTGAAGACGGTTGCATGAGTGAGCGAGTGAGAGTAGGGAAGAGGAGAGGTAGAGGGAGAGGGCCTCTATGAAGGTGAAGGGAATGGATGTTTCGTTGCACCACCGTGCACCGCGTAACCGCGTACGCTATTTCACTATGCACGAACACATGCATTCGCTACCGCCCGTGCACCGTGACACACGGAGTGTGCGTCACGTTTTTTTCCCTCGTGTATAACCCTAGCGACTTAGGTGTACTTAGTTATACCCTCAAGAGCAACACTGACAATTTGGTTGTACTGAGTTTTGCCCTCCAGTACTGACATTTCCGCGTGCAATATACTCATTTTTACCCTTCGATGGATGGACAAGAGAGAATCAATGAATGGGGTCGGGTTTAGCTAGCTAATTGAGTCATTTTATGCACAACAAATTTAAAAAATATCAAAATATAGTAGCACCTACCCAGGGAGTCTTCTTATGTGACCTGCCACCATAAGAAACGTATAGAAATCAAGTTTGAACCTAAATCACCACTTCTCAAATCACCTACTATCTATGAAGGTTCATGGCTTTCTACTCAAGCCCCTTCCCAAAACATCCCTCCCCAAAACATAGTTTGTCTAAATGAGGCAATAATTGGCAAACTCATGTATATTTGAATTGCGAATAATTTGATGTATGCCAAGATTTATTTCATTGTATAAAACATACATTTTCCATTTTTTAAATTTGTTTCTATTTTCTATTTGAATCCCTTTTTCATTTTCCCTTGGTTTTTTAGTACTACTCAGTTTTCCCCCCTCTCTCTCTCTCTTAGTCATAAACTCTCACACTTGTGCTCATTTTGGCTGCTACGCTCTGATTGGTCGAGACAGTTGTCACGCGGATCGTGCCCACCAAGCGTTGATCCTTTGTGATCTAGCGGACAGGATAACCCCTATATCTGTTGGGGGGCACCCCTCTATCTATGCAAAATAATAAGTTTGTCACCGGTACTTTAACTCCATAGACAAATAAATTTGAATATAATTTGAAGGGAAAGTGTTCAAAGGTGTATAATTTTCGTATATGCAAGTTTTGCATTACATTTCACTCTATGAAAATGATAATCTCTCAAGATTTTCTTAGCACGTCATTATCACATCCTAAGTGTGATTTCAAAGTGTTCAAAGGTGTATAATTTTCATATATGCAAGTTTATGCATTACATTTCGCTCTATGGAAATGATAAACTCTCAAGATTTTCTTAGCACAACATTATCACGTTCTAAGTGCGATTTTGAAGTGTTCAAAGCTGTATAATTTTCGTATATGCAAGTTTATGCATTACATTTCACTCTATGAAAATGATAATCTCTCAAGATTTTCTTAGCACAATATTATCACGTCCTAAGTGCTATCTCAAAGTGTTCAAAGGTGTATAATTTTCGTATATGAAAGTTTATACATTGTATTTCACTCTATGAAAATGACTATCTCTCAAGATTTTCTTAGCAAAACATTATCATGTCCTAAGTGTGATTTCAAATTGTTCAAAGGTGTATAATTTTCATATATCCAGGTTTATGTTGTACATTCCACTCTATGAAGATGATAATCTCTCAAGATTTTCTTAGCATGTCATTATCATGTCCTAAGTGTGATTTCATAGTGTTGAAAGGTGTATAATTTCTATATATACAAGTTTATGCAATAAATTTCAATCTATGAAAATGATAAACCCTCAAGTTTTTCGTAGCACAACATTATCATGTCCTAAGTGTGATTTCACATTGTTCAAAGGTGTATAATTTTTGTATATGCACAAGGCATAAAGTTTTTAATTTAGGGGTCCCTTTAATTTATGCATTACTTTTCACGCTCTAAAAATGGTAAACTCTCAATATTTTCTTAGGACAACATTATCATGTCCAAATTATAATTAGAAAGTGTTCAAGAGTTGTATAATTTTGGTATATGCATCGGACATAAAGATTTTAGTGAATGCATAACTTTTCACCCTCTAAAAATTTGGTATATGCATAACATAAAGATTTTAGTGAATACATTAAGAGTTGTATAATTTTTTTAATTTGAAAGTGTTCAAGAGTTGTGTCATTTTATTATTTCTTATACTTCCATCTCTCTAAATCTTAAAGTTTTACTTTCACCTCTTATATTCACTTGATTGCAACTGAGACACTAATTCGATAAACAGATTAAATCATTGGAGTGGCTCCTCTGTCGGTCGCATTCTCCATAGCAAGCACATGCCCAATTGAGCTCCTGAGTTGTGATAATTGATTATCCACAGCAAGCGCTCCCCTCTAATTGGAACAATTTGGTGCGAGATCTAACCTTCCCTGTGCACGGTTGCCATTGTCATCCTTCATACAGGTCAACATGACGACACCATATTGTGGCCAGGACGAACAGGAGGCTGAAGTGAAGCTAGACACAACTCACCGGCCGAAGAAGGGATACTGTCGCCAGAGATGGGTTATCGTCGATGAAGAAGAAGAAGAAGAAAGGGGAGGCAACAACATGGGCACAGGCGCAGGGCTGGATCGGGGTCCCATCTTTCAACACCAACCTAGGTAAGTTGTGGGCCGGATGCTAATGTGGATAAGCCATGGGTCCCACACTGATCTGGATAAGTGTAGAGAGGTGTCCACTACGGTACCCGAGTGAACACGACCCCACTTGTCAGCACGTAATGGCAAGGCTGATGTATAGCAAGTTTCAGACCGTGTGAGAGTTTCAGAGAAGGATCTAAGTAAAAGTGAGAAAAAGTTAAGCGGCTGGGGAAAAGTGAGTACAACTAAAGAACCGTGGTCACGAAAATAGAAATCCCTTTAAAAAATGAGCTAGCCTAGTAGAGGCTTACTAGGGACTCAGTGTTGTTTATGTATCTACACATGTGTTGGTTTTCCAGGTAATACAATAGCATGGAGAATAAACACTTATCATGAACTAAGAAACACGATAATAAAAATCTTTATTATTGCCTCTAGGTGAAAGGGCATGTGTTCCCCATGTGCGGTTTTGGTAATTAATGAAAATCTCTATGGACTAGTGTTTGCATTGAGTCATAATTGTAGGGATTGTCCATGAAAATTCTTGAACCATATGTTGGCTTCAAGGTTGAAAGAATAAGGAATCGAACAATATCAAGTGATGACCAAGGTGGTACTTAAGAGAAGATCCAAAGAATGGTCGTGCGAGAGTTGATCCTATTGCAAGTATGTCTTGAAGAATGAGAAGTATAAGTTAGTCGTCAAGAAATCATCTTCAGTATGAAGTGAGAAGATAATATATAAGGTTATGGATTCATGAAGATGTGCTTAAGTGAGGCTTTCTCATGCTGAGTATGGGGAAGCAATATGTGAGTCTTCATCAAGCAAGCGCTGTCAACAAAGGTGTTCCAACTTGAAGTGGACAAGATCGTCATCACCTAGCTCAAGTCGAATGCACAAGGCAAAGGTATGATATTGATATGTTTTCTCTTTTACCGGTCTCTTAGTGTTGGTTGAGAGACCAGGTTATAGGATAAATAGTCATACTATCAAGAGGGCTCTCAAGTGAGTAACTTGACCACGTCATTTGGAGAGAGCACAAACCTTTGAATCTTTGGCATCACATTTCTTGGTTCTTATCCTTGTGAGTATTTAGAGCTTGTGTTAATCTCCATGACAAGCTAAAGTTCATCAAAAAAAAATTGTATGAATATCGTATGGCATTTTTATTGGACTTTTTAACTTTTTACCTAATGAGATTTATTACCTCTTTCTTATTGGTATTTTCTCCCCTATTGTACTATGGTGTTTCTCTGCAAATATTTTATAGCTTGTTGTCATCTTCGAAATGAGTATGATATCATCAAAATCAGAGTCAGGATGCAAAGGTTATGATCATTTTGGTATTGATGTTTCTGCCAATCTTCGGGAGGGCGGAGACTCCGGTCCCCGGGGGAGGATTCTCTGGACTAGATAGAATCTCTGACCCAAAAAGTCTCCTGACAGACACCAGGAGCTTGCAGCTTTGTCTTCCCATGGCCTGGGTGCACTGGAGACTCCGGTAGGGGGTCCGGAGACTCCGACCTGAGCATTTTCTAGGCATAACGGTTGGATTTGGAGGAGCTATTTAAGGGGACTTTCTTCCCCAATGGTTCCCTAACTCTTATTGCAAGTTTTCCTCTCCATTGGTGACCTTCCCAAGCTTGCTTTCTCTCAATCCCTCTAGTGATTCTTGCATCTTCATGAGGGAATAGAGAGAGGAGATCTAGATCTACATTTCCACCGATCAATCTCTTCTCTAAGTGAGGAGAACCCATTAGATCTAGATCTTGAAGTCTTTTGTGGATTTACACTTGTGTTCTTGCTTTTGTACCTTTGGTGTAATTTGGGAGTGAATGATTGAGCACTTCTTGTGTTCTTGCCATTGCATTAGGTGCATCGATTTGAGTTCTCCTCAAGGATTTGGTTGGGTGAAAGCAAGAAGCTTTTACTCTTTGGTTCTTGGAACCCTAGACAACTCTTTGTGGTGTTGAAAATTTCTTGGGTCTTCCAATTAAGTCGTGGGGATTTCCCCTAATCTTGTTTATTGGGAGCCTCAAATTGAGTTTTGGAGAAGTGCCCCAAGATTTTTGCGAGTTCATGGATTGCCACCGACAAGTGCACCTAGTGGATCGAGGACCTACCATTTGTGGTGCGTGCTCGGGAGAAGGAGGTGAGGCCTTTGTGGCGCTTGGGAGACCTTGTGTGGACCCAACACCTCTCCAATGGAGACGTACTTCCCTTAACAAGGAAGGAACTCTCGGAACTACATCCTCGTGTCAACTTGCGGTATCTCTATACCTAAGCTCTCTACTTATGCACTTTACATTGTGATAGCCTTCGTGCTTGAAGTAATTATCTTGCTATCACCTTGTTGCTTGACTTGATTAGCATAAGTTACTAATGCACATAGTTGAACCTTAGCATATTTTCTATGCTTGATAAGTTAAACGCTAGTTTTATTCTGCACTTATTTGAGCCAAACCTGTAATAGTTTTAAAATGCCTATTCACCCCACCCACCCTATATAGACGTCATTATTGTCCTTTCACTAGGGCCTATTTCCAACAAAAACATCATTGCATGGGTCCTTATTGTGCACCATGAAGAGATGCAATGCTTTTTGGGAAACAAACTCTATGGGAAGACTATCCGGGCCTAGAGCCATGTTATGCCCCTTAAAGAAAACAACATTGCATATTTGTTCCAACATATTTTATTCAGTTAGATTGTCAAAATGGAATTTGTTGCAGAGTTAGTTCCACTTATAGTCATACTGCCCATCAATGCCTATATAAATCCAACAAAATGTAACTTGAAATAATTTTGTTTCACCTAATAAAAGCTCAAATGACAATGATTCGCACTTGCCTCCACCATTGACTTACTATAGTAAAACCCAACTCGACAGCTCCGTTGCCCACTCTTCGACTAGTTTTGAGGATGGTACTATGCCATGCAACCAATCCATCACATTCCTCATGGCATTGGCTATGTACCTCTCAACGGCCATCCTCATAGGGGCTATGTGGTGATTGGAGGCAATATTCCGCTATTTGCAATGATTGGGAGATTGTCACACTAGTGCATGAGCCAATCTGGGAGATGTTTTAGGAGCTGCAAACATCATTAGAGCACAACTACAACAAATAGGATATCAAGTGATCCCATTTTAGGTTGGGCTATGTGAACTTGCTCAAATTCTTTGGTTCGATAGATTGTGGTAATCAAGTAAGAAAGATCATATATGTTTTTATGTTGTTACTGTGATTAGTAGCCCCTCGTAATCAAGATATTAATCATGAGCTACCACATTTAGCCATAATGTGTGGCTTATTCTAACCAACTACCCATAAGAGTGTTGGGATTTATACACCACCACGACACCATATGGGTGTTCTCTAGTTAGGAATAGGTGGAATTCAACTAGAGCTAGAATCCTAGTTAAAATTATAGCATACGGTGTTGACAAGATTTCTCTTAGCATTTTGTGGTGAAGAATTATTCTCGTGAAGATCATGGTCAACAATCATTATGTCTATGCACATGCTTGGAGCTATAGCTGGTGATGAAGATCCACAACCCCTGATGGACATAACCCATAGCTAGTTCCTATCATAATTGATGATTTTACTTCCTAGCATAATATAATGAAGGCCATCCTTCTGCACCTGTTGGTATTGCTACCCAAAACCATGTAGAGCACATGTTGGTTACTCCACCATAAAACCCCAAAATAACAACGTTGCACCACCTATCAGCAGGAATTGGATGTTGCAGTGGAAAACATTGGCCATTCTATTGCACAAGTTGTTGGCATAGAGAACATTTCGAGCAACACTCAGTCACTTCAGTCTGTTGTTCAGGGCATTGTGGGACCTAATAATTCTGATCTAGTAGAGGATATTAAAAAGCTCATTAGCAGGCTAACTATCTAGCTCTGCCAACACTCTACTTCCTATTTTGTGTAGTGACAATAATGTTGTCAATGTTGAATTTAAGATTGTATATGTTGATAGTGGATCTAATATCAAAAGAAAATGTTTTGCAGATTAATAATGTGGATGGCATGTCATATCACTTCCATATATGATGAATTTGTTGTTCGTCCCAATGTCCTAACAAGAGAGGTTGAAAGGGACATGTTAATGTTGTTGATGTCACAATGAGTGAGAGAATTGCCAATAATAATGCAGGATTCAAGGACAAATCTCTAGTGGAGACTGAGATGTTGTCTGTCAAGAAAAGGAAGACCCCTATTGAAGCTAGTGTCCAAGGTTTGAAGCACAACTGATTAATTCGAAGGCCAAAGCACCACTAGAAGAGAGATGCTTCTTAAGGGTGTTGTTGGGCCACGCAGAGATAAACAAAAAAATTCCCTATGCGGTGATCCCAAGATCTAGCTGAGGTAGAAGGTCACAATGATTACCACTAGACGTGCATGTGAGGATTATCGATGAAGCACGTCGATTGATCAGTGCAGTCCCATGTTCTGATCCCACGATCGTCGAAGTGTTGAATGTACAACACCTCTGTCGGTATCCACACATATGAGGAGGAGTGATAGCGGTGGACTGATAATAGGTTTGGCATGACATCTGGAATGAAATGGGGCTAGGATTTCCAATGCATGGAATGGTCTAACTATGCCCTTTAGGTATCCTACGCCCCACTATATATAGGCAGTGATAGTGGACTACACAACACTTGTGGCCCATCCACAAAACACCTATTTTGGTCACCACAAGTCCAACTCACTGACCCAGTGCATGTCTGGTACGGGTCCAACCTGAACTACATACTTCTTAGTCATATTCTCATCCGACTTTCTCCCACTTTTAAGTGTGTGACCCCTAGGATCATGGTGACTTGGACACAATTTGAGTCTGACTCACAATCGATCAATCGGTAATGGCTCCTAGCAGAATATGCCAACTCCCAAGTGCTATAGAGTCATGACGACATGATGGGTTTCGCGGCATAGTAAATCAAAATTTTCTACGGATGCGAACAGAGGGAAAGCCAAGATCTAATCTAGGAGATGCAAACAACGAGAGAGATTGGATTAGATCTTCATACCCTTGAAGATTCGCACAGCGGAACGTTCGTCGGAACGTGGGTGATGTAGTCGTACTCGCTTCTCCTCCTCGCGATCCGATCCGATCTAGCACCACAAGTGGCGGTGCCTCCGTGAGATGCACACTGCAGCACCTCGACGTCTCCTCCTTCCTCGGACCAGCGAGTATGGTGGAGACATAGATTGGATCTACAACACGACGACGTGGTGTATATGGTGGAGAATTTCTGCTGCAGGGCTTCGCCTACAAACAGTCGGGAGGGAGAGAGGAAGGTAGCAAGACTGCTAGGGCTTGGAGGAAGGTGTGTAGTAGTAGTGGGGGAGGGGGCGCACCACCCCTCTATATATAGAGGGGGGGCGGCCAGCCCTTGCCCCTCCTCCAAGCCTATCTCTAGTTTAAACAATTTAAACTCTCCCTTATCTAGAAATCCTATCTCTAGTTTAAACGATTTAAACTCTCCCTTATCTAGAAATCCTATCTCTAGTTTAAACGAGTTTAAACTTATCTAGATCACTGGGCCCTATGGGGTTGTGCCCTGGCCCAATGCGCCAGGACACTCCCTCATAGGCCCATGCCCCTCCCGGAAGGTGGGGCCACGTTGGTCCCCTTCCGTAGCTTCTAGAAGCTTCGATAATCTTGATTAACCCGAACAATTCGAACTCCAAAACTGCACCGCCTTATATGAATCTTATTCTCCGGACCATTCCGAAACTCTCGTGATATCCGGATCCCATCCGAGACTCGAACAAAAATTCATAAACCAATTATCCAATCTATCCTAGCGTCGAGACACGTTAAGTGTGTGACCTCGGGTTCGAGAATATGCGCATGATCTTCTATCAATAATCAACAGTGGGTCAGGCACCCATATTGACTCCACACATTCATCGATGATCATATCGGATGAACCACGATGCCGGATTCAATCAATCCCATATATATATTCCCTTCGTCTCGATATTTTACTTGCCCGAGATTCGATCGTCGCCATACCTAGTTCAATCTCGTTCACAGAAGTACTTTACTCGTTCCGTAATCCGATATCACTTTGTGATTAACTCCTTAACCACATGCTTGCAAGCGGTGTTGATATCGACACCGTGGGCCCGAAGTATATCTCTCCGACTTGGGAGGGACAAATTCCATCTCGATACATACAACCCAACAGATACTTTCCGATCACCTGAGAGACACCTTTATGATCACCCTCTCATAGGATGACGTTTGATGACCTCAAAGCTTTCTTCCGGTACTAGGGAGTTGCATTATCTCATGGTCTAAGGAATACAATATTTGACATAGGAAAAGCTTCGCAAAGATGAACACGATGAAACGATCTAATTGCTTCGCTTAGTTTGGGTCTGTCCATCATATCATTCTCCCAATGATATGATCTCATTATCAATTGACAACTCATGTCTATGGTTAGGAAACCTTAACCATCATTGATCAATGAGCTAGTCCATAGAGGCGTACTAGGGACACGGTGTTGTTTACAAACCACACAAGTATTAAAGTTTCCGCTTAATAGAATTCTAGAATGGAACATAAACTTTATCATGAACAAGAATTATAATAATAACATCTTTATTATTGCCTCTAGGGCATAATTCCAACACGACATACCTTTTCAATGTGACTTACGTCTGAGTCCCTTTTGCCTCACGATATACCTTGTCGAGCTATAGATAAATTATCGTCATCTCTTTAATAGCTTAACTCTCTTCCCGATCCATGATATGTGATTCATCCAACTAAATCTTAGTCTTAGTTATCCACATCACGTAGTCTTAGAAAGCCAGGATGATGAGCAAGGCGGGCAGGCTGGAGATGCTAAACTTCGTGTTGTCATCTCTTGCGGTGTACATGATGGCAAATAACGACATGCATGCTTAGGTGTGCAAAGAGTTCGACAAACTTCGACGAGCATGGCTATATGCAGGGGAGGCGGAATGCTCTGGTGGCAAATGCAGGGTGAGCTGGCAGATGGTCTGTCGATCAGAAAAGATGGGTGGCTTGGGAGTGCATAATATTGAACTTTTTGGTAGAGCCTTACGGCTAAGATGGTTGTGGCAAAAATGGAAAGCACCAGAGAAGCCTTGTACAAAGATGCAAGTGCGATGCAACAACAAAGAGGAAATAACTCTTCTCTGTGGCAACAAAGATAACGATAAAAAATGGGCAAACTGCTAATTTATGGAATGATCATTGGTTGCATGACCAAATGCCAAAGACATTGCGCCAGACATTTTCAAAATCTCAGTCAGAAAGAATAAATCGGTCAAAGAAGCATTGGATAACACAAAATGGATGCAATACATTCTACATGGGCTTATTGTTGACCATTTACCCCAGCTTTTGTTGCTCGCAAAAAAACTAGATATGCGGCTGAATGAAGAAACGGATGACATCCAATGGTGTTTTGGCAAATATCAGTTTTACACCTCCAGCTCGGCATACCATCTACAATTCCTTGGTGCACAATGGATCAATTACATGAAGCTAATTTGGAAAGGATGGGCGCCCGCATGATGCAAGTTATTTCTCTGGACACTAATGCTAGACAGGGTCCTAACCGCGGACAAACTTCTCTAGAGACAATAGCACAATGAATATTTTTGCCCACAATGTGAGCGGAACCTAGAAATGGCCAACCACCTCTTCACGTACTGCACGTATGCAAAACAGGTTTGGGAGGAGCTCGGTAAACACCAGAAAATTAACTCCTTCAACACACAGAGCTAGCAAGATAAAAACCACTTCCTCCAAGAGTGGTATAGAGGACTTGTAAGCAACCAATCCTCTACACTACGTAATACAACACACACAATGGCAAAGTTGGTTTGTTGGAAAATCTGAAAAGAGCAAAATCAGAGAATTTTCTAAAAGCATGAGTTAACAACAATCATGCTAATTAATAGGGTCAAAGACGAAGCCACCATTTGGAAAAGGGCAGGATCCCCAATTCCTCTTGTAGATCAGGCTGGGGGAACTCCTTTTGACCACGTTGAGATATTTCTATACTACAATTTTTTTCAGGAAGGGTCTTCATACCTTTATTTGTAAATTTGTTGCTCCACTATTGCAATGAATATAGTGGTTCTCCTGTTGTTATTCAAAAAAATAGCTAAAGGATTTCTTTGGAGGGGAAAAGATATTGAAAAGAGAGGTAATTTATTGGTCAAAGGGAAGAAATGGCAGGAGGTCTTAGTGTGAAAAAACTAAGAATTGGTAACATTGCTCTACTCATGAAGAATTTAGAAAACATTTGTATCAGGAACATATCCTTTGTGTTAAGATAATTCGGGAGGCCCACTATGGTCTTGACAAAATGCCACAATCATGTAATCCATGTGGATCCTTCTAGTGGAATGACTGCCTCACATCCATGTGGATCCTTCTATTACTGGAACTCATTAATATCAGAACTGGTGATGGCAGGACAAACAAAATTTGGAAAGACAATTAAATGGATTGGCCCATGACCAAATATGTATACCCACCTTTAGTTTCTTCTCTATGGACCAAATGTCAATTACTAGGATTGGCATACATGATCATTTGTACTTACCACTATCTATGATGCCATCATAGGTGTGAGACTCTTTGGAAATTGAGATACAAGCTTTGTCAAAATAATCTCAGTTAGATCCACAAGCTCATCAAACTAATTGAAGCTAAGATGATTTACCCAAAAAATAGCTAAAAATGAAACTATATTTCCAATGTGATTACTAGTGATGTCAGAATTCTTTTTGACCATGAGTCAAAAGCTGTTATTGTCTGGAAACCTTTAAAAGACAAAGTTGGATGTTTTGGTAATCCATCTATGTCATTTGATCTAGCCACACTTATTCCTCCTATCTGGAGTGTGTATTTTAGGAGCTTGGAATAAGGATTCACCACTACGAAAATTCATAACATTGTTAAAACACATGCTCACTGATAAATTCTCAAGACCTGATGGTTTTAAAGGTGCATTTTATATAAGATGTTGAAATGTTGTGAAAGACCTTTTCTACAAACTAAAACTAACTTGTATGAAGGGAACCTCGACTTTTAGAGTATTAATAAAACTTTCTTCACTCTAATTTCTAAGCATGGAAATCCAGAAGAGGTGTCTAACTATAGGACAATATCTCTTATTATCCTTGGTCTTAAATTGGTGACCAATTTACTGGCATATAGACTTCAAAGGATTATTATGACCATTATTCATAAAAATTAGTATGTTTTTCTTAAATCTAACCATTCATATCTGTCTCGCTTGGTCATTTGAATATCTCTACTTATGTCATAAACCTAAAAAGGGAAATATCAACCTAAATCTTGGTTTTAAAAGGCATTTTAAAAAGAGTATTCTGCTATTATGCTCATGATGGAGCAGTTGCTTGGGTTTGGAGTAAAATTTATCAAGTGGGTCAAGAATATTATCTTTAGTGGAACTTCTAATGTTTTACTTAATAGAGTACCTGAAAATAATACTCATTACAAAAGAGGAGTAAGGCAAGGTGACCCTTTATTACATCTCTTATATGTGATCGTTGGAGAACTACTCCAATATGTGATTGATGCAGCATGGTATGATGGCAGTAGCAACCTTGCTCTAAATTGCTCTTATGGGCTACAATATCCCCTACTTATATATAATGTTCACTTATCTACACCAAATAATCAACCTCATGGCATTTTTACATAAATTCTCTTTATCTATTGACCTAAAGGTTAATTACAGTAAGTCCTCTATGAACCCCATTAATCTATCGTCTAAGAGATGCTATGAGATGCCTGGTATTTTTCATATCAAGGAAGAAGTGTTGCCTCTCACATATCTAGGATTACCCATGTGCACTAGAAAGCCAAGGATGGAGCACCTCATTGGAATCATGGAGAGAATTGGTAAGAGATTATCTGGTATTGCAACTACCCTTTCTTATGATGGTAGACTGGTTTTTTCAGAATAGCTGTTTCATCCATCCCAAACTTTCATATGTGCTTAGTAAATCTTCCACTAGGATTCCTGGACCATATGGAAAATTTAGCTAAAGGATTTCTCTGGAGGGGAAAATATATTGAAAAGAGAGAGGTAATTGTCTGGTCAAAGGGAGCAAAGTATGTCTTCTTGAAATGGCAGGAGGTCCTGGTGTGAAAAACTAAGAATTGGTAACATTGCTCTACTCATGAAGAATTTACAAAAAAAAATGTATCAGGAAGATATCCTTTGGGTTAAGCTAATTTGGGAGTCCCACTATGGTCTTGACAAAATGCTACAATCATGTAATCCATGTGGATCCTTCTAGTGGAAGGACTGCCTCACATCCATGTGGATCCTTCTGTTAATGGAACTCATTATTATCAGAACTAGTGATGGCAGGATAATCAAAATTTGGAAAGACAACTAAATGGATTGACCCATTACTAAATATGTATACCCACATTTAGTTTCTTATCTATGGACCAAATGTCAATTACCAGGATTGGCATACATGATCATTTCTACTTACCACTATCTATGATGCCCTCATAGGTGTGTGACTCTTTGGAAATTGAGATACAAGCTTTGTCAAAATAATCTCAGTTAGATCCACAAGCTCATCAAACTAATTGAAACTAAGATTATTTCCCCAAAAAATATCTACAAATGAAACTATATTGCCTATGTGATTACTAGTGATGTCAGAATTATTTTTGACCATGAGTCAAAAGCTGCTATTATCTGGAAGCCTTTAAAAGACAAAGTTGGATGTTTTGATAATCCATCTATGTCATTTGATCTTGCGTCACTTATTCCTCCTATCTGGAGTGTCTATTTTAGGAGCTTGGAAGAAGGATTCACCACTACGGAAATTGATAACATTGTTAAAACACATGCTCACTGATAAATTCTCAAGACCTGATGGTTTTAAAGGTGCATTTTTTATAAGATGTTGGAATGTTGTGAAAGACCTTTTCTACAAACTAAAACTAACTTGTATGAAGAGAACCTCAACTTTGAGAGTATTAACAAAGCTTTCTTCACTCTGATTTATAAGCATGGAAATCCAGAAGAGGTGTCTAACTATAGGCCAATATCTCTTATTAGCCTTAGTCTTCAATTAGTGGCCAATTTGCTGGCATATAGACTTCAAAAGATTATTATCACCATTATTCATCAAAATTAGTATGTTTTTATTAAATTAATCATTCATATCTGTCTAGCTTGGTCATTTGAATATCTCCACTTATGTCATAAACCTAAAAAGGGAAATATCATCCTAAAGCTTGGTTTTAAAAGGCATTTTAAAAAGAGTATTCTGCTATTATGCTCATGATGGAGCAGTTGCTTGGGTTTGGAGTAAAATTTATCAAGTGGGTCAAGAATATTCGCTTTAGTGCAATTTCTAATGTTTTACTTAATGGAGTACCTGAGAAGAATACTCATTGCAAAAGAGGAGTAAGGCAAGGTGATCCTTTATTACATCTCTTATATGTGATCGTTGGAGAACTACACCAATATGTGATTGATGCAGCATGGTATGATGGCAGTATCAACCTTGCTCTAAAATGCTCTTATGGGCTAAAATAGCCCCCTACTTATATATAATGTTCACTTATCTAGACCAAATAATCAACCTCATGGCACTTTTACATAAATTCTCTTTATCTATTGACCTAAAGGTTAATTACACTAAGTCCTCTATGAACCCCATTAATCTATCGTCTAAGAGATGCTATGAGATGCCTGGTATTTTTCATATCAAGGAAGAAGTGTTGCCTTTCACATATCTAGGATTACCCATGTGCACTAGAAAGCCAAGGATGGAGCACCTCATTGGAATCATGGAGAGAATTGGTAAGAGATTATCTGGTATTGCAAATACCCTTTCTTATGATAGTAGACATGTTTTTTCAGAATAGTTGTTGCATCCATCCCAAACTTTCCTATGTGCTTAGTAAATATTCCACTAGGATTCTGGACCATATGGAAAATTTAGCTAAAGGATTTCTTTGGAGGGGAAAATATATTGAAAAGATAGAGGTAATTGTCTGGTCAAAGGAAACAAAGTATGTCTTCTTGAAATGGCAGGAGGTCCTGGTGTGAAAAACTAAGAATTGTTAACATTGCTCTACTCATGAAGAATTTACAAATAAAATGTATCAGGAAGATATCCTTTGGGTTAAGCTAATTTGGGAGTCCCATTATGGTCTTGACAAAATGCTACAATCATGTAATCCATGTGGATCCTTCTAGTGGAAGGATTGTCTCACATCCATGTGGATCCTTCTGTTAATGGAACTCATTATTGTCAGAACTAGTGATGGCAGGATAATCAAAATTTGGAAAGACAACTAAATGGATTGGCCCATGACCAAATATGTATACCCACATTTAGTTTCTTCTCTATGGACCAAATGTCAATTACTAGGATTGGCATACATGATCATTTGTACTTACCACTATCTATGATGCCATCATAGGTGTGAGACTCTTTGGAAATTGAGATACAAGCTTTGTCAAAATAATCTCAGTTAGATCCACAAGCTCATCAAACTAATTGAAGCTAAGATGATTTACCCAAAAAATAGCTAAAAATGAAACTATATTTCCAATGTGATTACTAGTGATGTCAGAATTATTTTTGACCATGAGTCAAAAGTTGTTATTGTCTGGAAACCTTTAAAAGACAAAGTTGGATGTTTTGGTAATCCATCTATGTCATTTGATCTAGCCACACTTATTCCTCCTATCTGGAGTGTGTATTTTAGGAGCTTGGAATAAGGATTCACCACTACGAAAATTGATAACATTGTTAAAACACATGCTCACTGATAAATTCTCAAGACCTGATGGGTTTAAAGGTGCATTTTTTATAAGATGTTTAAATGTTGTGAAAGACCTTTTCTACAAACTAAAACTAACTTGTATGAAGGGAACCTCGACTTTGAGAGTATTAATAAAGCTTTCTTCACTCTAATTTCTAAGCATGGAAATCCAGAAGAGGTGTCTAACTATAGAACAATATCTCTTATTAGCCTTGGTCTTAAATTAGTGACCAATTTACTGGCATATAGACTTCAAAGGATTATTATGACCATTATTCATAGAAATTAGTATGTTTTTCTTAAATCTAACCATTCATATCTATCTAGCTTGTTCATTTGAATATCTCCACTTATGTCATAAACCTAAAAAGGGAAATATCATCCTAAATCTTGGTTTTAAAAGGCATTTTAAAAAGAGTATTCTACTATTATGCTCATGATGGAGCAGTTGCTTGTGTTTGGAGTAAAATTTATCAAGTGGGTCAAGAATATTATCTTTAGTGGAACTTCTAATGTTTTACTTAATGGAGTACCTGAAAAGAATACTCATTGCAAAAGAGGAGTAAGGCAAGGTGATCCTTTATTACATCTCTTATATGTGATCGTTGGAGAACTACTCCAATATGTGATTGATGAAGCATGGTATGATGGCAGTATCAACCTTGCTCTAAATTGCTCTTATGGGCTAGAATATCCCCCAACTTATATATAATGTTCACTTATCTACACCAAATAATCAACCTCATGGCAATTTTACTTAAATTCTCTTTATCTATTGACCTAAAGGTTAATTACAGTAAGTCCTCTATGAACCCCATTAATCTATCGTCTAAGAGATGCTATGAGATGCCTGGTATTTTTCATATCAAGTAAGAAGTGTTGCCTCTCACGTATCTAGGATTACCCATGTGCACTAGAAAGCCAAGGATGGAGCACCTCATTGGAATCATGGAGAGAATTGGTAAGAGATTATCTGGTATTGCAACTACCCTTTCTTATGATGGTAGACAGGTTTTTTCAGAATAGCTGTTGCATCCATCCCAAACTTTCCTATGTGCTTAGTAAATCTTCCAATAGGATTCCTGGACCATATGGAAAATTTAGCTAAAGGATTTTTCTGAATGGGAAAAGATATTGAAAAGAGAGAGGTAATTGTCTGGTCAAAGGGAGCAAAGTATGTCTTCTTGAAATGGCAGGAGGTCCTGGTGTGAAAAACTAAGAATTGGTAACATTGCTCTACTCATGAAGAATTTACAAAAAAAAATGTATCAGGAAGATATCCTTTGGGTTAAGCTAATGGGAGTCCCACTATGGTCTTGACAAAATGCTACAATCATGTAATCCATGTGTATCCTTCTAGTGGAAGGACTGCCTCACATCCATGTGGATCCTTCTGTTAATGGAACTCATTATTGTCAGAACTAGTGATGGCAGGATAATCAAAATTTGGAAAGACAACTAAATGGATTGACCCATGACTAAATATGTATACCCACATTTAGTTTCTTATCCATGGACCAAATGTCAATTACCAGTATTGGCATACATGATCATTTGTACTTACCACTATCTATGATGCCCTCATAGGTGTGTGACTCTTTGGAAATTGAGATACAAGCTTTGTCAAAATAATCTCAGTTAGATCCACAAGCTCGTCAAACTAATTGAAGCTAAGATGATTTACCCAAAAAATATCTACAAATGAAACTATATTGCCTATGTGATTACTAGTGATGTCAGAATTATTTTTGACCATGAGTCGAAAGCTGCTATTACCTGGAAACCTTTAAAAGACAAAGTTGGATGTTTTGATAATCCATCTATGTCATTTGATCTAGCCTCACTTATTCCTCCTATCTGGAGTGTGTATTTTAGGAGCTTGGAAGAAGGATTCACCACTACAGAAATTGATAACATTGTTAAAACACATGCTCACTGATAAATTCTCAAGACCTGATGGTTTTAAAGGTGCATTTTTTATAAGATGTTGGAATGTTGTGAAAGACCTTTTCTACAAACTAAAACTAAATTGTATGAAGGCAACCTCAACTTTGAGAGTATTAACAAAGCTTTCTTCGCTCTGATTTCTAAGCATGGAAATCGAGAAGAGGTGTTTAACTATAGGCCAATATATGTAATTAGCCTTGGTCTTAAATTAGGGACCAATTTGCTGGCATATAGACTTCAAAGGATTATTATGACCACTATTCATAAAAATTAGTATGTTTTTATTAAATCTAACCATTCATATCTGTCTAGCTTGGTCATTTGCATATCTCCACTTATGTCATAAACCTAAAAAGGGAAATATCATCCTAAATCTTGGTTTTAAAAGGCATTTTAAAAAGAGTATTCTCTATTATGCTCATGATGGAGCAGTTGCTTGGGTTTGGAGTAAAATTTATCAAGTGGGTCAAGAATATTTTCTTTAGTGCAACTTCTAATGTTTTACTTAATGGAGTACCTGAGAATAATACTCATTGCAAAAGAGGAGTAAGGCAAGGTGATCCTTTATTACATCTCTTATATGTGATCGTTGGAGAACTACTCCAATATGTGATTGATGGAGCATGGTATGATGGCAGTATTAACCTTTCTCTAAATTGCTCTTATGGGCTAGAATATCCCCCTACTTATATATAATGTTCACTTATCTAGACCAAATAATCAACCTCATGGAACTTTTACATAAATTCTCTTTATCTATTGACCTAAAGGTTAATTACAGTAAATCCTCTATGAACCCCATTAATCTATCGTCTAAGAGATGCTATGAGATGCCTGGTATTTTTCATATCAAGGAAGAAGTGTTGCCTTTCACATATCTAGGATTACCCATGTGCACTTGAAAGCCAAGGATGGAGCACCTCATTGGAATCATGGAGATAATTGGTAAGAGATTATCTCGTATTGCAACTACCCTTTCTTATGATGGTAGACAGGTTTTTTCAGAATAGCTGGTGCATCCATCCCAAACTTTCCTATGTGCTTAGTAAATCTTCCACTAGGATTCCTGGACCATATGGAAAATTTAGCTAAAGGATTTCTCTGGATGGGAAAAGATATTGAAAAGAGAGAGGTAATTCTCTGGTCAAAGGGAACAAAGTATGTCTTCTTGAAATGGCAGGAGGTCCTGGTGTGAAAAACTAAGAATTCGTAACATTGCTCTACTCATGAAGAATTTACAAAAAAATGTATCAGTAAGATATCCTTTGGGTTAAGCTAATTTGGGAGTCCCACTATGGTCTTGACAAAATGCTACAATCATGTAATCCATGTGGATCCTTCTAGTGGAAGGACTGCCTCACATCCATGTGGATCCTTCTGTTAATGGAACTCATTATTGTCAGAACTAGTGATGGCGGGATAATCAAAATTTGGAAAGACAACTAAATGGATTGACCCATGACTAAATATGCATACCCACATTTAGTTTCTTATCTATGGACCAAATTTCAATTACCAGGATTGGCATACATGATCATTTGTACTTACCACTATCTATGATGCGCTCATAGGTGTGTGACTCTTTAGAAATTGAGATACAAGCTTTGTCAAAATAATCTCAGTTAGATCCACAAGCTCATCAAACTAATTGAAGCTAAGATGATTTCCTCCCAAAAATATCTACAAATGAAACTATATTGCCAATGTGATTACTAGTGATGTCAGAATTATTTTTGACCATGAGTCAAAAGATGCTATTATCTGGAAATCTTTAAAAGACAAAGTTGAATGTTTTGATAATCCATCTATGTTATTTGATCTATCTAGCCTCACTTATTCCTCCTATCTGGAGTGTGTATTTTAGGAGCTTGGAAGAAGGATTCACCACTACGGAAATTAATAACATTGTTAAAACACATGCTCACTTGTAAATTCTCAAGACCTGATGGTTTTAAAGGTGCATTTTTTTATAAGATGTTGGAATGTTGTGAAAGACCTTTTCTACAAACTAAAACTAAATTGTATGAAGGGAACCTCAAGTTTGAGTGTATTAACAAAGCTTTCTTTACTCTGATTTCTAAGCATGGAAATCCAGAAGAGGTGTCTAACTATAGGCCAATATCTCTTATTAGCCTTGGTCTTAAATTAGTGACCAATTTGCTGGCATATAGACTTCAAAGGATTATTATGACCATTATTCATAAAAATTAGTATGTTTTTATTAAATCTAACCATTCATATCTGTCTAGCTTGGTCATTTTCATATCTCCACTTATGTCATAAACCTAAAAAGGGAAATATCATCCTAAATCTTAGTTTTAAAAGACATTTTAAAAAGAGTATTCTGTTATTATGCTCATGATGGAGCAGTTGCTTGGGTTTGGAGGAAAATTTATCAAGTGGGTCAAGAATATTCTCTTTAGTGCAACTTCTGATGTTTTACTTAATGGAGTACCTGAGAAGAATACTCATTGCAAAAGAGGAGTAAGGCAAGGTGATCCTTTATTACATATCTTATATGTGATCGTTGGAGAACTACTCCAATATGTGATTGATGCAGCATGGTATGATGGCAGTATCAACCTTGCTCTTATGGTCTAGAATATCCCCCTACTTATATATAATGTTCACTTATCTAGACCAAATAATCAACCTCATGGCATTTTTACATAAATTCTCTTTATCTATTGACCTAAAGGTTAATTACAGTAAGTCCTCTATGAACCCCATTAATCTATCGTCGAAGAGATGCGATGAGATGCCTGGTATTTTTCATATCAAGGAAGAAGTGTTGCCTTTCACATATCTAGGATTACCCATGTGCACTAGAAAGGCAAGGATGGAGCACCTCATTGGAATCATGGAGAGAATTGGTAAGAGATTATCTGGTATTGCAACTACCCTTTCTTATGATGGTAGACTGGTTTTTTCAGATTAGCTGTTGCATCCATCCCAAACTTTCCTATGTGCTTAGTAAATCTTCCACTAGGATTCCTGGACCATATGGAAAATTTAGCTAAAGGATTTCTCTGGAGGGGAAAAGATATTGAAGAGAGAGGTAATTTTCTAGTCAAAGGGAACAAAGTATGTCTTCTTGAAATGGCAGGAGGTCCTGGTGTGAAAAACTAAGAACTGGTAACATTGATCTACTCATGAAGAATTTACAAAAAAATGTATCAGGAAGATATCCTTTGGGTTAAGCTAATTTGGGAGTCCCACTATGGTTTTGACAAAATGCTACAATCATGTAATCCATGTGGATCCTTCTAGTGGAAGGACTGCCTCACATCCATATGGATCCTTCTGTTAATGGAACTCATTATTGTTAGAACTAGTGATGGCGGGATAATCAAAATTTGGAAAAACAACTAAATGGATTGACCCATTACTAAATATGCATACCCACATTTAATTTCTTCTCTATGGACCAAATGGCAATTACTAGGATTGGCATACATGATCATCTGTACTTACCACTATCTATGATGCCCTCATAGGTGTGTGGCTCTTTAGAAATTGAGATACAAGCTTTGTCAAAACAATCTTAGTTAGATCTACAGGACTCTTGGATGTTTCCATGGAAGAGGGATACTCCTATAGCAGAGTTTATTCTGCTTTATCACCCACTAATTTGGCTCCAAAACTTGTTCAATGAAATCCAAGCATAAATTCTTCTTGTGGCTCCTATTGCAAGAAATGCTTAGTACCTTGACCATAAAAAAATCATATGGAATCTACCTATGTTCTATGCCAGGAAAATACTAATGATCCATTAGTTCTCCTATGAATCCAGTCAGACACTTTGGTGGAAAATCAATATGGAAAGGAATCTAGACTTGCCCCTTATGGATATGATCATGGATGGCAGAACCAGACCAAATAAGAACTACTTTAAGGAGACCTGGTGGAGTATTGAAACCACAAAAATAGAATTATCTTTGATGGGCAAATTTTAGATTTGATGGAGTGCTTTAGATTTTTTAAAAAAACTTTTGCTCTTTCAAATAGGGCATGCAACAATGGACCCGGACACATTGTGATCATTTTGATTTTTTTCATCATCTCCACATGTGCATTCCACCATTTTTAAATGAAAAATGAAGGAATGGGGACCTTCCCTATTGTTTCGATGTAAAAAAATATTTTGCTCAATCAACAAAACTTTATCTACCCTGGTTAGAAATGGGCTTGGAGGAGAAAAACAATGAAAATATCAACACAACCAAACCATGTTGTGATATCACAATCCTAAATGATGATATGCATAAAGATTTGACCCTGACAATTTACGAGCAGAAGTAACATGAACTAAGGTGCAATTATAAACTCTAAACAAATATCCTTCCTTTTGAAAAAAAAACATACAAGTTAAGTAACTAACATGAAGTACAAAACAAAACAAGTCTTTCCTCTTTTTGATATGTGACTGGAGAAAGGGAAGGTACACTTGACGCTCGTTTGTTCTTTTCGTCCGGGTAGGTAGCAACTGATTGCATCACGCGGAGCAGCTAACTACCACCACCACCACCATGGGCCGTTGCAGGCTAGGGGCAAGCTTGTGCATTCGATCGAGTGTACCTACACATATAATATACCATCTGTCAGGCACCCGGTGAGTGGATTGAAACTCGTGACTTTTTTGTTGATGAATTCGATTTGCTGATTGATTTTAAAAAGAACAAAAATATAGGATTTAAAAAATGATCTTGTTAATCACTCGATGCAGAGGATGTCTAAAGCTCAAGGATGAGCTAATTTCTCCACGTGTAGGACTTAGCAGGAGTAACGTGTAGCAGAAAAAAATGTCACAGATTTGTCTGAATTCATACGTATCTTGACATGTTTTAGGGTATAAAAATGCATACGAATCTAGATAAATCTGCCGTGTCTTTTCCAGGCGTAGGAAGTACAGCTTTTCTTTCGTCAGGGCGTTCTCTGAGGAAATTGACATGCTCCGGTGCAGGAATAAATCTTGCAACCACCACATGTTCATATAATAATAAGGGAATAGACGGCGAGTTGAGAAGAGAAATAGACCAGCACAAAAGCACGTTGGGAGAGACAGGGACGTGGATGACTTGTGTGTATACGTAGTAAGGAAACGTTATCCCGTTTGGGATGCCATGTGCTGGAGTACTGCAGCCCGTACAGAGCCATGTTACTTAAGCGCATCGCCATGTGCTGCTTCGCCAAAGTTATTCCGTGGTAAATTTCTGTATGAAGTTATAAAACAAAACCCAGCTACAAGCAGGAGCACGAGAGCGTACCTAACTTTCCAGGCACATCCCGCAGTCATAGAAAAACGATAAGGGAAGAGTTTTGAGCTTTGCTTCATGTGGTACGGTCATCCAGGTAAGAAAGTTATTTCTCGTTTACACCAGATGTATGAATGTTGCTTGAAAAGTCGCAAGGAGGTCAGAACCACAAGCGGGCATGGATTTTGATGGTAAGCAACTCAGTAACTCAAAACGTAGACTGCTGCCATCGCGATAATGATTTGGAAATACCTGCATTACACTACTAGCAACTCAACCTAACCTAATTCGATGGGCCATTTCATTCAGCGTCGCAGCAAGTCATAAGAAATCAGACACAATCGAAAGCTCGCTTTTGGCTTGTATTGACTACTGAAGCAATAACTTAGCACGATAGATGAGAGTCGTAAACCGACGCTGTACTCGCAAAATTCAAATGTTCAGGTGAGAACATTTGACAGAATATTCGCATGCGTACGCTGGTGCTGGAGGCTATGGCTTCGTGCAGCCTTCTCACGCACGATTACGAAGTTAACCGTAAACGTTTCTCAGGTTAGCTCGATTCTCATGGACAGCCCTAGATGGCAACGTACGTGCTAAATGGAATTTTGCAGTTTTGCAGGCATCAGCAGTGTTCGCAAACGAAGCACCAAGCTGAAATCGAGTCTCATCACAGCATGAGAAGTGTATATTCCCACTGTACTACGAGAACTGCAGACTGCAAATTACATATGCTCGTGAAGAATGATTTTCGTTTCGTTTCACTTTCATATCACCACAGTTTAGATGCCATAAGGCCATTACATGGAAGATGTTCGTACATATATATCAAACTAAAGAACTAATGTCTAGCAAGCTATGCCCTACCATGCCTTGAGCTACTGCAGTGCTGAAAGAATTAGACTACAGCAAACCCTATGTACCTCAGATGTCCAGATTTCAATCAAGCAAAAATATGCAGATATCAGTTTACTATGCAAGCAAAGACTATTAACATCAAATGCACATGAAATGATCTAATTAATTAAAAAGATGTGTGGAATTTCTAGAAAAACTATGTATATACACCCCTCTTGATTCCAACCCACTCGATCATACCCATGATCTGCAACACATCCCACACACATATAATGCAACACTTGATCTGCAGCACCTGCCAAAATCTATACCATCTACAGGAAGTTGCAATAGGCAAAAAAATCTAGCTTTTGTTAAACTGTTTCTTCAAACGAACAGGAAAAATCCCCAGGAAAGTTATGTATGATGCAAATATTGCCTGTTCATGGGATACTCCATGCCATATCGCCAGGACAGCCAGGTGTTACTCAGCAAAGCTAATCTTCCTCGCTATCTTCTCCCTTGTTAACATTCTCAACATTGTGGAAATATGGATTCCCGTATTTTTAGGAAGAGATTTGAGAAGTACAAAATATATTCATGATGCTGGTTAAGTTAGCTAATCTAACTACCTCTTTTTTAGCAGAAAAAATGTAGCAAACAGATAAAATGCTAAGTGCAGAGGTGGGCTTACCTGAAGCAGTAACTTAGCATCAGGGCTGGTTTCCAGATCCACGTTGCAGCTGAAGCAATAGATTGTGAGCAAACTGGAGGGTCGCCTGGTACTTCTTGTTCTTATCTGCCTCGTCAGGAGCTTGGGCAGAACCAGAAGCAACATTCTGTTGCTGTTGTACCTGAGAAGAGAAATCTGGGTTTGGCCCCATCTGGTTATTTGGTGGGAAAGGTCCATTATTCACTTGGGGCTGGGGAGGGACTGGGAAGTTAGTATTGCTGGCCTGGAGGTTGGGATGGCTAACTGTTCCTAACGAACCATAGTTGTTTTGAGGCGCGTAATACTGCTCTGGTTGATACTGCTGCTGGTTCATCTGTGTGGGCAAATTGTGTCCACCTACTGATGATGACATAGCAGTACTAGGTGCTTGAGTAGACAGCAGAGGTGGTGGTGGCAGGTTTAAAGTAATTTCAGGGTTGTAAGCGGTATGTTGTGTTAATTGCTCCTGAGAACCCGCCATGCTCCCATAGCTTGTCATGTGAGCTGCTGAAGCTTGCTTGCCGAATTGTTGTCCTTGCTGCTGAAGATTACCCATCTGCTCAATGACAAAGTAGAAGTCATTCTTTGCTTTCTCATGTTTCCATACGTAATAATACATTAGAAATTGAAGATGCATCATGCTTTAGCAATGACACGGATCTGTCTGGATTTGTAAGTACCTGACCAGTTGGCGGAACTGATGACTGAACATTTGGCATAAGTTTAGCTAAAGTAGACATGATATCAGGCTTGAGTGAAGACTGTGCTTGATGTCCTGCTTGGTTCATAGGATAACTTGATAGAGATGGCTGAACTGCTCCCTCACGCAGAGATCCCCTATACTCAGCATCCTGGTGGTTGTTGTCATTAGAAGGAACCATACCATAATTTCTCTGTGTCGCAAACATAGTTTCCCTTTCATCATAATATGGCTGTGACTCTGGTCCGGTTATCAATGGTCTCTGGACAGGAGCAGCGGACATTTGCGGAATGTGCAGTACCACACCATAAAGGCGCTCCGGACCATCAACTTGCAAAACATTTGTCAGGAAATCAGATGGCGGGACCAAAAATAATGTAGTCCCCGAATCAACCTTTACAACCCCCGCCCGACTTTTTGAGCCTAAGTAGCGCAGAAATTCAGTATAAGAAACGAAGTCATCTTCACTATCTGGTAAAAAGAAGACAATATCAAAACCCGAAGCATCTCCATAATGCTTTGCAAGCATATCTAATCCCGTTCTGGCAGAGCAATTAACAACATCAGGTCTGCAAAAGAGAAATGGAACATGCATGAGGTCAATCAACTACAGACTAAACGTAAGAAAACAAGATTGATGATGTTTGTACATACAAAGGTATCTTAATGCCGTTCCGTATAGGCAAGCAGCGAGCACGACAAACAGGAGATCCACCTTTTGCAATACTGCCACGCCAAAAGTGCCCAAGACTTGATGTTTGGTGTACCATACCATGGATTCGAATAACAGGGCTTAATCTCTCCTCGCTGCCTGCCCTTACATCATAAGGGTCCATACCAGCACCTAGCCTCGTCCTTTTGGCTTCCCTTGGATCAAATGCATTCTGAGAAGAACGTCCAGTCAAGAAAGATGAGCCGTGTTCAGGTGCTGGAAGGATACCACCAGTGATTGGCACAGCACCATAGTCCGAGTATCTTGACCTTCCACGCCGAGGATCATATCCTTGTGAAGTGCCACGACCAGAACCAACATGATCAGGAGCAGCAAACAAACTGTCACTGTACATATCCGGTCTAGGAAACCCAGCAGGTGGTGTTGGGTTATCAAGTTTGCTGGGTGCAAGTCCACTGTTGGAGAAAACAACATGAATCCTAGGATCATTAAAAAGACGACCATCTAGCTGATTCTTAGCAGTAAACGCTCCTTCGATGGTTGCAAACTCCACAAAAGCATATTGCCTTTCTGGAAATACTTTCATGTTTGTAACCACACCGTGTGCTGCCATGGCTCGTCGAAGTGCCTCCTCGTTAACTTTATGTGTATTGGGAAAACCCACCCACAGAACATTGGTAGGATCCGCTTCTCGCACTCGTACTCCAGCAGAACTCTGACAAACAGAACATGATATGACTAAGAAACATCAGTAGATCAAAGAGAACATTACAACATTCAAGAACCAGGACATGTAACCAGCATGTACCTTTGGATGCCCAACTCCCATTTCACCAGGAGGCACTGATCCTCTACCATTGAAGTTGCCCGCTTCCAACCGTTCCTATCCAAATCAGTAGAAATAACTGGCAGTAAGACAGTGCCCTTACAAAACTGTAACCTAGAAATCTACCTCAGTCAATAACACAACAGATACGCACCGCTTTGCCCCTGGACCTCTGGAAATCAACACACAATTCCTTGCCCCCCAAATCTGTCCCATTCAGGGCCCTGTGAGCAGAAATGGCGTCTTCCAGCTTCTCGAAGTCGATGTACGCGGAAGTCTGATCACGGGAGAATGCGACACCTTCAATCTTCCCGAACTTCTGAAACTCCTCCTCCAGCTCCTGCTTCGAAATCGATGGACTAATTCCACCAATCCATAAGTTCCTAACAGCTCTAGCCTGTAAACAAACACAAACCATCAGAAGGGTGCTATTTCTATAGCGAAATCGAAGAACACAATCCTCAGGCACTGCATACTTATAGGAATCCACACCCCAAATAACATCAAATGGCCGTCATTAGAGCACAGATGTTAACACGGCCTCAGTACAGTTGCGCATGAATTGGTCGACTTCACCCGAGGAATAAGCACATACACTCAAGGATTATTTCATAGCTATACCGTATTGTAACTGAAATCTAACCATAGTATATGGACTACTAGTTATTGAACCACCGTAGCAAGTTATAGCCTAGAAAACACCAGAAAGGATCATCGGGGCATACATCTGTGCGCAACACTAGCACAGCAGAAATATGACTCTAGCCTACAAACACAAGGAACAACCACCAATCTATGACTACTTAACTCAAAACCTTAACTGCCGCAAAATTCACGTCGCGCGGTGAGCAACTGCAACCGAATCACGGGGGATATCCAATACGAGAGCGGATCGAGGGGCGAGGGAGAGAAGAAGTTACCGGCCGGGCGAACTCGATCCGGATGGCGGACCCCTTCACCTTGGATCCGCGGAGCGCCCCGAGGGCGGCCCGGGACTCTGCGAGGGAGCGGAAGAGCACGAACGCGTAGCTGCGTGAGCCGGCGCGCGAGAGGGCGCAGTCGAGGGCGCCGTGCGGGGCGAAGGCCCCCATCACGTCGTCCTCGCCGGCGTGCGTGGGCAGGTTGCCCACCCAAAGGGTGTTCGTCTCGTTGGCCGACGCGGGCGGGGCGGCGGTGCCTCCGCCTCCAACACCGGAGGATTCTTTCGGGGGAGAGGCTGACGCCTCGGTGGCCTCCGCGGGCGGCGGCTCCGCCGACATCGAGCAGCGGTCGGGGCTGAGAGATCGCCGGAACCCTACGTCAGGATGGGGATTGATTTCTGGATCTCCTGCACGGGTCGGCGTGCGGGATAGGAGGAACCGGTCGGGTCCAGCTAGCATTTATTCGGCCCGGGACGCAGCGGGTGCACCGAGTCCGTGACTCCGTGCACGGTCCGAATTGCTCATTATAACGCTGTTCATAGTGGCACGTAATTTAGATTCACTAGTCTAAACTTATCACCTTTATACTGGATAATAAGTTATGTATAGTAACATGTAATGTTATATTTATTAGCTTGTAAACTCATCCTGTCTTAGAGTGTGTGATATTATGGTAATATAGCTACTTATCATAAGCCTCTCTTTTATCATTCAGTGACATACCATATTATCAAAATGCCTAATTAGCATTGCATATAGTTGTATGTTACCATTTGGTTACTCACGCTATAACTAGCCTAACAAACAAAAAAAATCAGAGAAGTGTGTCTCCCTCGCAGCCAAGCATATTTCTTACTTAGATCATCTCTAACAAACGATGTAAAAAATCCAAAGAAGTGTGTCTATTTTAGAACTAAAAATTGATTTGTAGGGCATGTAAAAAAGCCGTATACTACCTAGTGCTGCAATGGAGGGAGTAGCTATCTAGTGTTGCAACTTTTTTAAAAGTTTAGTCAAACTTTACTTAACTTGACTTTAAAAAAATATAAGTCTTAAGCTCTGGAAACGGAGGGAGTAGCTATCTAGTGCTGCAATTTTTTTGCGCATGCCAAAAATTTGCCCCCTTTTGCTGCAAATTTACAGCACCACGCGGCTGCCGTAAAACAAATCGACGTTGCAAGCGAGTAACCAATCGCCACACTGAAATTCTTCCTTCATACTGCCCGGCTTTCGGCGCGTTGTGACCGCCGCTAGCCACCGGTACGCCATGGACGGGGCCGACACGACCCACTCTACACCTTCCGTCCCTCCCTTCATCAATTCTACACCTCCCTGCCCTCGACAACCGTTGCCGATGCGCAGGCAAACCATATGCCACCGCCCCTTCACCACCACCTTCGCAGCTCCCTGACCGGTCATCGCCGTCGGGAATTCGAACCAAGGCCTCGTCGCCGCGGGAAACAACATCCTAAGGAGAAGAAATTGGTTGTGGGCACCCGCGCGAAGAGGCAGCCAGTCGCGGCCACCGACACCAAGCCGAAGAAGTAAAAGGTTGTCGCTGGCCATGGATCTCGGCCAATTCTTGTCCAGGACGTAGCTTCCGTCCAAGAGGATCTCTCGCCGTCCCTATCGCCATCCGTGGAACAAGAGTTGCCACCACTATTTGCCCCCTCGCCCGCCTTCAGTGTGTTTGACGGAATGTCACAAAGGTATGATAATTTTATTGATTTCCAATTTCAATTTTAGATCAATTTTGGAGTTGGCCAATGCAATTGAGTGTCGATGGTGCTCCATTTTGATGTATGTAGTAGCGTGAACAATGAGTCACTTTTGGAGAGCATGAACATGACATCTCAAGACTTTGTGATGTCTTATCATACCCCATCACAAGATCTTGTAGTGAGAGTATGAAGCAAACTATGAGGAGAACCATTATGACTTTGAAGATGAGGGTTTCATGGACTCAACTTCAAAGGGAAGAACGTGTAACTACATGGTTGCGGAAGACAAGTTGATTATTTTGGCATGGAACAATGTAGGGCTAGATCCGATAGTCGACACTGAGCAAACAAAAGACACATATTGGGCGAGGACCATGAAGTTCTTTGATGCACACAATGATAGTGGCATTGAAAGAACCCGACTTCTATTCTCCATCTGATGGGGGAATACCAATCGGGGTATACCCACGAAGCGGAGTTGCTGGCTAGATCGAGCCGACTGAAACCTAGCTCTGAGCGGTTCGACTCGCCCAATACGGAGACTGACGCTTGCTGGACCCAGACGAGTGGCACCGACTAGAGGTCCAAGACGGCGACTCCAATACAAAGCCCATTAGTGCACATGTAAACCCTATGCGGCTGCATATATAAAGCCATCAGGGGCACCCCACGGGGTAGGTCATATTCCATGCTCTCCCACAATAGATTAGATCTAGTCTCTCCCTCCGCCTACGGCGGCTCCCATGTAAACCAATCTATGATCATATACTGGATTGATAGAAGGACGTAGCGATCCTCCACCGAGGGGACGTGAACCTGGGTATATCGTGTACCAATCTCGCTCCCGGATTCTCCTACATCGCCTTGCTCCCTCTACGTAAGCTACCCCCAGTAGTATCTGCCGTGTAATACCACGACAGTTGGCGCCCACCGTGGGGGCAAGCGGTGCTTGGAGATGATAATCCGGACGGGATCAATTTACAAGATCGGTAACGACAAGATTGCTTCAGCTGAGCTTGTTCGCAGAATCAAGAAAGTCTATACGTGACCAGTTTCCTAGTCGGTCTAATCTTTTTCCCACTTATTGATTGTTTAGTCAATTGATTATCCTATTTAATCTAATCGTCTTGTTGTTTTTTATGAGAGAATCAATCCCAAAATCAGGCTGAAACAGTCTGGTACGATCTGGCGCCGGTGCTAATCAAAGATTGCGCCAAAATCGCTGCAGTAGCCATGAACACCAGGACCTCCCCGAGACGCTATTACCTTCACGGGAATCAATATAGAGGTATTTCTTTTACGTGATGATTACAGGCATCATGCATCAGACAAAGCAAAACGACATGCGAATCAGACGGCACACGCGAGTACAGCATACTCACCGATCTATAGGAAAAATCTCGGAAACATGACGCTACCCATGAGTTCCCTTTCAGCTCCATCTATCTCTTCTTCTTAATTATTACTTTGATTATTTAATCTAGATCGGATTCCGCATGCGTCTTACGGTCATGAAAACTATTCTTTCCGAGTAGTTGGAGAGACCTGCACCTACGCTTCTCTCTTGTTTGTTATTTCTCTGAAATAATTATTATTCGATCTAATCAACAATGCTTCATGATGTTTATTTGTATACATATGAAATCTCGTTTGAGACGATGGAGTTGCGAAAAAGCCAACTCAGTCGCTTGTCTGTTGAGGACTCGCCTCGCCGCCGTGAACTCGCCTTCCTGGACTCGTCATCACGTACTCATCACGCTCGGGCACTCGCCACCGCAGACTCGCCCTCGCGTACTCGTCGTGCTCGGGGACTCGACGCGCTCCAGACCGTGGCAGTCGCCGGTCGCCCAACCTCGCCCTCGCAACCTCACCGTCGCCGGCTTCGTCATAGCGCGACCTCCGTCCGCCGCGTCGACCCCGTGTCCGCCGCGTCGACTTCGCCATAGCGCGACCCCCATCCGCCACGTCGACCCCGTGTCCGCCGCGTCGACTCCTTCCGGCTACGTCGAATGCGTACGCCGCGCCTACTAAGGGACCTTCATCGTCCGAGTCGCCAGAGAAGGTCGCATGCCATGCTGCATGGACTCACCACTGGGCGTCTCTTCCTTCCGGGAAAAAATCAATTTGCCTTTGTCAACCCTTGAAAGAGCGACTCGCAATGGCCAAGTAGTACCGACGAGGACTCGCAAACCGAGTCTCGGATCGTCCATGAAAAACGCTAACCGAGAGCCATCATTGGAGTCGCCCTGCTTGACTGGCCTTCCGGGCCAAGACAAATGGTTGTGCTACACAAACAGCACCATGTCCTCCTCAACCTTAGACAGTGCAACTCGCATGGCCAAGTACTGTGGACAAGGACTCGCAAACCGAGCCTCGGATCGTTTAGGAAAAACACCCAGCCGAGAGCCATCTTTGGAGTCGCCATGCGACTGGCCCCCCGGGCCAAGACGAGAGACTCGCTAACAAAAACAGCGCAATCAACATCATCGCGGACTCGCTATCATCGTGGACTCGCCACGCTCGGGGACTCTCCCCTCACGGACTCGCAATCATCGCGGACTCGCCACGCTCGTGGATCCTCCAGCCACGGACTCGCCACGTCCGGCGACCCGTCCATCGCGGACTTGCCATGCTCCGGAACTCGCCTAAACACGGACACGCTTAAACGCGGACTCGTTAGACTTGAGAACTCATCTGTCGCGGACTCGCTCAATGCGGACTCATCGTGCTAGCAGCTAAGTTTCTTTACACTCATATATGTTATGAGTCCAAAACATATATGCATCTTCATTCATTCTTCAAAGCCGACCATGCAGTCGCATATGACCCTTTCAGGTACCAAAATCATACTTTGGATCGGTTTCAGTTTTGTCTGATGTTCATTCGCGTACGTCGAAGTAGTGAGGCTAGGTACCAAAAGGCCGACCTTGTCTCCGGGTTCAACAGTCTGGCATCGCGTCCCTATTATTCGGCAAGCGTTTGATGCTGGAGGTCTGCCTATGTAACACCCTCAGAATCGGACCTATGCAAGTTTGAGCAAAATTCGCCAAACCCGCATAGAAACGATTCAAAGGTGCCCACCAGGCACTTTCGTGCGGGTGGAAAACGAAGTAATAACATTACACAACAGTCCTCGATGGGACCCACGAATGATATATATAATAGCGACTCAAAGAGTCAAGAATACGATATAATAGACAAAGATCCAAATCACCTTGAACGATATAGCGTCCATTACGGACAAGATGCAAATGGGGCTAAGAGCCACGAAGAATAACCAATGGCGTCCATAACCTGCCTGTGCCAAGCCGGAAGGGTAACCCGCTAACGGCGTCGATCTCAAAACCTGCTAACAAAAGGTGCCGACAAAGGCAAAGCGAAAACAAAGAAGGAGCGTCGATCGAGGCCAAGACACGGCGAGGCTAGAATTCGGCGGTCCTCGCCTACCTAGGTATGGTGGACTGAAGCGGCAGCGGCAGCATGCACTAAACAACCTATAGAGACTCGATACAACTGACGGTTATCAGAGAGGGGTAAGCAAGACCTATCCGGATCCAACCTGGGACTAGCACCAAACAAACCCATCCTGGTGTTTCCCCCTCGAGACCAAACGAGGAAGTCAACCGAGGAACTCACACAGTTGGCAGTTTTATTTATTCAGTTATAGTTGCGGCACTTTACTAGTCAGGTATAGGTAATCGTCCTGATAAAGTAAACAGTGGGCACTTTTAATTAACCATTCCGTTATCGTTGCATCAATTACTAATCAGATATGAATAGCATGAGATATCCCATAAAACCCAGCAGTTGTTGGTACTTTTATTCAGCCAATTCGTTGTAGTTGCAATACTTACTAGTCAGATACAATTGTCGCAAGCGACAACCAAACAAGCAATTGTGGGCAGTATTAATTAGCCATTCCATTATAGTGAAGCTGATTACTAGTCATTATAAGTCAAATTTATAACAGTAAACTTTAGTTATGCTTGTCTATGATCGAGATATCAGGCTCCAAGTCGTCCATATCCGCGGACACGGCTTTGAAAAGTTTTACCCGGCCGGTGCACCAATAGCAACACACGCTCGATCAACCTCGGAAAACCAAATCAAAACCCAACGAGGCTTTCACGATCGAACAATCACAGATTGAGAAATATTTCAGGGGCCACCCCTTTGAGTAGAATCCGCAACGGAGTAAGCAAGCTCCGAGGCGGCCTCAAGGTTGCGACAATGGTCATGGCGGTCGGGAACCCGAAAGTGTGGCTGGGCTTGTCGATGCTGAAACATTCCGATCCTAAAAGACAAAGGTGCGCACTGCACAATCGTAAATAAAGCGAAGAAACATGGCATAAGTACAGGATCGTAAATAAAACCTCAAACTAGTTGTGGCCCCAAGAAATAAGACTGAATCAAGCTCTGGCTCAGGGGGGTCCCATATACCTCCCGGATGTGGATAGCGCGCAAAATCAAGGAACAGTATCAAGTACTCGGGGTCTTACGGGACACAAGTGCTCGAAACCAAATATTATCTATCACCCACCGATGCCTCTCGCTTATTTCAATTTTAGTTGTTAAATGTAAAGTAAAGTGAACAATAAGTAAAACTAGGATCATCTCCAACATCAACATGCGGCAATACATCAAGAATCGTGGCATATGGCGACACACATCACTTGAGCAAGCAACTACGACGCGCAAGTCCAACTATCTACCAAACAATAGGTAATAGGATGTGTCCAAGGCAATATAGGGCTGCACGGTATATCATAGGTACGGAAACTAAAGCATCGCAACACAGATAGCAATAGATCAAGGAGGGAGTAAAGACTATAAAAGTAAGATAGGTAGAAAGGGAGATGCTCACTTTGAAAACATTGTCGAAAGGTTCATCCAAGATCGGGCAAGCTCTCATCAACTCAACGGCCTTTCCGCGAAGAAGCAAAACACTAGAAGGAACACCGTGTGCAATATTTAATACTCGGCAGAAGATCGGCATGATGCATGTATGATGTATGACATGGCGAAGGTGCGATGCAATTAGGTCATATTAAGCGGAACCGGGGTCCCGACAGTTAATTAGATGGTTCATGTTATTTAGGAGCCCCACAATTTACAGGTTGTTATAACAAGGCAAGACAAGATACCGGTTCGCTACACAAGTTTAAATGAGGCCGATATGAGACTAGATTTGCCCGCATATGGGCCCCGTATTTAATTATTAGGTGAATCGGCATAAGGCCCCCAAACCACAGATATGCATGCAAGATGACAATTTAATATCGACAAGTTGTTATCATGTTATAAAAATAGGGTTTGCGGAAGGGTTCACTCATTAGAGGGCTCGGCGATCTTGGGGTTCCGGGTTCGGGGTCGGTCTCGTGGTCGAGGTTCGTGAGCGTGCTCGAATAACGGGTAGATCTTGTTGTCTGTGTGGTGACCTCGGCATCCGGGAAGCAGGACTTGGTTTGGCGTCGGGGGCGCAACGGTTGCTTTCGGGTCGGTGTCGTTCTTGTCGTCGGCCAGATCTTGCCGGGCCCCACGGGGTCGATCTTGCCGTTCCGGGATGGAGAACTTGTCGTCCGGGGGAGTACTTGGCGTTCCGGACTCTCGACGAACCTTGGCGCTCGAGTAGAAGATCATGTCGGTCCGCTGCGTAGATCTTGGGGGGGGTTCGGGTTCCACGGTTCGGCTTGACAAACGGAATCCGTGAACGGTCTTGGCGAACTTGGCGGTTATTCGGATCCGCATCGGGTTCGATGTTTCCGCTCGAACGGTCTTGTGGTCCGCGTAGACGAACTTGACGCCGGGCAGATCTTCTTGAGCCTCGGATTTTCGTGGTTCATACGCGGTTACCAAGACACATACACGCGCACATACACGAGCACATACACGCACGCTGCGTGCGGCCCACAGATGACGTGGCGGGCGGTGAGGTGGCCGGGCAGCGGGAGGTGGACGACGGAGGTTCTCCGGACGCGTGGAGCTTGCCGCCGCTTGGTCTCGGGGGACGCCGGCGCGACGGCGCTCTGGCGAACGGCGGCGACGGAGGCGTGAGCTCGCTGGCGGTGGCGTTAGGAAGCGGGCGGCAGCGACGGGAGGACGCCCCTCGGCTCGCGTCGTCTTGGTCTCCGGGGAGGCAGCGGCATGAGGGGCCGGTGGCGATGTAGACCGGCGGCCGAGGCGGCAGCGGACCCCATGAGGAGAGCGGCGGAAGGCGGGCGGGCTGGGAAGCGAGGCTTGGCGGGCGGTGGCGTCAAGACGCGAACGGTGCGCGGCGAGGAGGGATGCAGAGCTTGAGCGGGCGAGGTTCGGCGAGCCGCGGCGATCGAGGCGAGCGGCGGTGGTGAGGCGCGGCGGCGGCGTGGCGGCGGCTTGCGGCTGGGGGGGAGAGGCGGAGGCGGGGCGAGGTCGGGCACGGCGGGCGGGCTCACGGAGAGGAGGTGGGGAGGAGTTGGCCGAGGCGCGCGGCGAGCTCGAGGAAGGTGGTGAGAGGCGGGTGGAGGGCGGCTCGCCGGAGGCGGCGACGGCGGCGGCGGAAGCTTGAAGCGGCGGAGGCGGGACGCGCCGGAGCGTCGAGGGGGGGGTTGCCGGCGGCGGGGAAGACGACAGGGGAAGGGACGCGGCGCGACGGGACCTGGGAGGAAGAAGAGGCCTCGGGGCGGGGGAAGCGGTCGTGTTGGGCGTGGGTGGTGGGGCCGGTGGGCCAGGCGGTGACGTGGACCGCCTGGGGGAGGCTTCCTGCGTGTACTGAGTTTGGTTGGTGGGGTGGGGGGTTTGCTGTGAGGTGGGCTAGGCCACATGGCAGCGCTGGGTTGGGTGAGGGTTAGGGAGAGGGTGAGGTGGCGCAAGCCTATAGGTTGGGGTGAGGTGGCCAGGGTGGGTTGGGTAGGATAGTGGGTAGCTGTAGGAATTAGAGGGGGTGCAGGTTGGACCGATTTTAGTTCTTGGGGCGGTCGTTCGGGTCAATCGGCCCGTTCGACTGCCCCGCTAAAAATAATTAATAATTTTATTTATTTTTAACGGACCGATTGCACAACATATTTAATTAAAACAAAAATATTCCGGAGACCGGACATTGCAGTTGAATTGAGATGGGGCGTTTGAGAAACAAATCGGGAGTTACGAAATTAGTTTTTGGCGAACAATGCATGACGATGACGATGCAATGCACAAAATCAACGCGATTTTCTAGTAGTGGTTTTGCGGGATGCCACAATTCGACACCACTAACAATGGATCTCGCCCTCGAGATCCGCCTCATGGTACCGGAAGGAAGGTCGGCGATCTCTGTCTTCTCGCTTCGTGTAGATCCTCGCGACACCACTAACGAGGGTTCCTTCTTCATCTTGAAAACGGCGACACCACCAACAAAGGATCGTTGCTCCTGATCGTCGGGGGAACACTCCGGGAAACAAAGGACGAAGTTGAAGGTAAGGCCACCTCTAACTTCCATCAGAAGAGGGCAAAGTTACATTGATCCACCAGTTCGATGTACAGAGCGAACAGTAAGAGCCGGGTAGGGTGATCAGTCCATCCCGGACCCAACTATCAACTCTATACATGGGTAGGAGAATCAGGCAACTCAACTCTCGAGATTTAGACTGAAGATCTTCATAGGTGGTATCCGGAACAAAGGGATCTTGCCCAGAATCGTATGAAAAACACACTGATTAGGTTTCGCGATGGTTCCATTGGCAAGAACAACACGTGCTCAAGGTCGACTCCAACTTCACCAAAGCTCGTCCTTCTCATCTGTTTTTCAACGACACTGATATCCAGCACGGAACACATAAGGAGAAAGAGCTCCAGAACAAAAGATCAGATGTAGGACACAACAGAACAGTTGTAGATTGATGATCGTAGCACCTCCGTTACAAAAGGGAGATATCGAAACCCTGAAGGTACGACGGAACCCAACCACGAGAAATCCTGGACTCGAAGAAAAGATAAGAGGGTAGATTCAAAACACGTCGAGATAAGAGGAGAATAGCAGAGAGGTAAGGAGTAAAATCAGACCTAATCAGAACTATCCAACCGATTTTGCAAAATAGTTTTGACTCTCTACTTCGGCCGTTAGCTAGGTTATCCTCTGATTTGGACTTGTGGGGTATCGCAACCGAGCTCGATACCACTCAGTAACACCCTCAGAATCGGACCTATGCAAGTTTGAGCAAAATTCCAAACCCGCATAGAAACGATTCAAAGGTGCCCACCAGCACTTTAAATGCGGGTGGAAAACGAAGTAATAACATTACACAACAGTCCTCGATGGGACCCACAGAACAGATATATATAATAGCGACTCAAAGAGTCAAGAATACAGATATAATAGACAAAGATCCAAATCACCTTGAAACGATATAGCGTCCAGCTACGGACAAGATGCAAATGGGGCTAAGAGCCCTGAAGAATAACCAATGGCGTCCATAACCCTGCCCAGGCCAAGCCGGAAGGGTAACCCCGCTAACGGCGTCGATCTCAAAACCTGCTTAACAAAAGGGGTGCCGACAAAGGGCAAAGCAGAAAACAAAGAAGGAGCGTCAGTACTGAGGCCAGTACACGGCGAGGCTAGAATTCGGCGGTCCTCGCCTACCTAGGTATGGTGGACTGAAGCGGCAGCGGCAGCATGCACTAAACAACCTATAGAGACTCGATACAACTGACGGTTATCAGAGAGGGGTAAGCAAGACCTATCCGGATCCAACCTGGGACTAGCACCAAACAAACCCATCCTGGTGTTTCCCCCTCGAGACCAAACGAGGAAGTCAACCGAGGAACTCACACAGTTGGCAGTTTTATTTATTCAGTTATAGTTGCGGCACTTTACTAGTCAGGTATAGGTAATCGTCCTGATAAAGTAAACAGTGGGCACTTTTAATTAACCATTCCGTTATCGTTGCATCAATTACTAATCGATATGAATAGCATGAGATATCCCATAAACCCAGCAGCTTGTTGGTACTTTTATTCAGCCAATTCGTTGTAGTTGCAATACTTACTAGTCGATACAATTGTCGCATGGCGACAACCAAACAAGCAATTGTGGGCAGTATTAATTAGCCATTCCATTATAGTGAAGCTGATTACTAGTCATTATAAGTCAAATTTATAACAAGAACTTTAGTTATGCTTGTCTATGATCGAGATACATGCTCCAAGTCGTCCATATCCATGGACACGGCTTTGAAAAAGTTTTACCCGCCGGGTGCACCAATAGCAACACACGCTCGATCAACCTCGGAAAAACCAAATCAAAACCCAACGAGGCTTTCACGATGAACAATCACGAGATTCAGAAATATTTCAGGGGCCACCCTTTGAGTAGAATCCATAGCGGAGTAAGCAAGCTCCGAGGCCTCAAGGTTGCGACAATGGTCATGGCGGTCGGGAACCCGAAGTGTGGCTGGGCTTGTCGATATCGTAAACATTCCGATCCTAAGCGATAATTAAGCAAAGACTCACAATCGATAAATAAAGGAAAACATGGCATAAGTACAGGATCGTAAATAAAACCTCAAACTAGTTGTGGCCCCAAGAAATAAGATGAATCAAGCTCGCTCAGGGGTCCCATATACCTCCGGATGTGGATAGCGCCAAAATCAAGGAACAGGTATCAAGTACTCGGGGTCTTACGGGACACAAGTGGGCGTTCGGAAACCAAATATTATCTATCACCCACCGATGCCTCTGCTTATTTCAATTTTAGTTGTTAAACAGAAAGTAAAGTGAACAATAAGTAAAACTAGGATCATCTCCAACATCAACATGCGGCAATACATCAGCAACTGTGGCATATGGCGACACACATCAGCACTTGAGCAAGCAACTACGACGCGCAAGTCCAACTATCTACCAAACAATAGGTAATAGGATGTGTCCAAGGCAATATAGGGCTGCACGGTATATCATAGGTACGGAAACTAAAGCATCGCAACACAGATAGCAATAGATCAACAGGAGGGAGTAAAGACTATAAAAGTAAGATAGGTAGAAAGGGGGAGATGCTCGCCTGAAAACATTGTCGAAAGGTTCATCCGAAGATCGGGGCGAAGCTCTCATCAACTCAACGGCCTTTCCGCGAAGAAGCAAAACACTAGAAGGAACACCGTGTGCAATATTTAATACTCGGCAGAAGATCGGCATGATGCATGTATGATGTATGACATGGCGAAGGTGCGATGCAATTAGGTCATATTAAGCGGAACCGGGGTCCCGACAGTTAATTAGATGGTTCATGTTATTTAGGAGCCCCACAATTTACAGGTTGTTATAACAAGGCAAGACAAGATACCGGTTCGCTACACAAGTTTAAATGAGGCCGATATGAGACTAGATTTGCCCGCATATGGGCCCCGTATTTAATTATTAGGTGAATCGGCATAAGGCCCCCAAACCACAGATATGCATGCAAGATGACAATTTAATATGCGACAAGTTGTTATCATGTTATAAAAATAGGGTTTGCGGGAAGGGGTTCACTCATTAGAGGGGGCTCGACGATCTTGGGGTTCCGGGGTTCGGGGTCGGTCTCAGGGTCCAGGGTTCGGCGGAAGCGTGCTCAGATAACGGGGTAGATCTTGTTGTCCTGTGTCGGTGACCTCTGCATCCGGGAAGCAGGACTTGGTTTGGCGTCGGGGGCGCAACGGTTGCTTTCGGGTCGGTGTCGTTCTTGTCGTCGGCCAGATCTTGCCGGGCCCCACGGGGTCGATCTTGCCGTTCCGGGATGGAGAACTTGTCGTCCGGGGGGAGTACTTGGCGTTCCGGACTCTCGACGAACCTTGGCGTCCGAGTAGAAGATCATGTCGGTCCGCTGCGTAGATCTTGGGGGGTTCGGGTTCCACGGGTTCGGCTTGACAAACGGAATCCGTGAACGGGTCTTGGCGAACTTGGCGGTTATTCGGATCCGGGCATCGGGGTTCGATGTTTCCGCTCCGGGAACGGTCTTGTGGTCCGCGTAGACGAACTTGACGCCGGGCTTCAGCAGATCTTCGGAGCCTCGGGATTTTCTGTGGTTCATACGCGGTTACCAAGACACATACACGCGCACACACATACACGAGCACACACATACACGCACGCGTGCAGCGGGCCCACAGGATGACGTGGCGGGCCGGTGAGGTGGGGCCGGGCCGCGGGAGGTGGACGACGGAGGTTCTCCGGGACGCGTGGAGCTTGCCGGTCGGGCTTGGTCCTGGGGGAGACGCCGGCGGCGACGCAGCGGCTCCTGGGCGAACGGCGGCGACGGAGGCGTGAGCTCGCCTGGGCGGTGGCGTTCGAGGAAGCTGGCGGCGGCAGCGACGGGGAGGACGTCCTGGGGCGGCTCGCGCTGTCTTGGTCTGGGGAGGCGCGAGGGCAGCGCGGCATGAGGGGCCCGGTGGCGATGTAGACCGCGGCCGAGGCGGCAGCGGGACCCGGCGGCGGGCGAAGCCGTGGCGGTGGCGTCGAAGGCAGCGAGCGGAGAGGGAGGAGGGATGCGAGCTGCGGGCGGTGGAGGCGGCCAGGCGAGGAGTGCGGCGGAGGCGAGGTGGCGCTGGCGCGCGGCGTGGGAGGCGGAGCGTGGTGAGAGTGAGGCAGCGGGCGAGGCGGGCTCACGGAAGAGAGGTGGGGAGGGAGTTGGCTGAGGCGGTGGAGGCGGTGTGGCGAGCTCGAGGGTGGGAGTGGGAGAGGTGGTTCGGGAGAGGAGCGGCTGAGGCGGCGGCAGCAAGGAAGCTTGAAGCGCGGAGGCGGGACCGAGCGTCGAGGGGCGGCCAGGGAAGACGACAGGGGAAGGACGCCTTGACAGGACTGGGAGGAAGAAGAGGCCTCGGGGAAGTCGTGTTGGCGTGGGTGGTGGGGCGGTGGGCAGGCGGTGGCGTGGACCGCCTGGGAGGCTTCTGCGTGTCTTGAGTTTGGTTGGTGGGGTGGGGGGTTTGCTGTGAGGTGGGCTAGGCCACATGGCAGCGCTGGGTTGGGTGAGGGTTAGGGAGAGGGTGAGGTGGCGCAAGCCTATAGGTTGGGGTGAGGTGGCCAGGGTGGGTTGGGTAGGATAGTGGGTAGCTGTAGGAATTAGAGGGGGTGCAGGTTGGACCGATTTTAGTTCTTGGGGCGGTCGTTCGGGTCAATCGGCCCGTTCGACTGCCCCGCTAAAAATAATTAATAATTTTATTTATTTTTAACGGACCGATTGCACAACATATTTAATTAAAACAAAAATATTCCGGAGACCGGACATTGCAGTTGAATTGAGATGGGGCGTTTGAGAAACAAATCGGGAGTTACGAAATTAGTTTTTGGCGAACAATGCATGACGATGACGATGCAATGCACAAAATCAACGCGATTTTCTAGTAGTGGTTTTGCGGGATGCCACAGCCTACTCATGAAAAGACACGCATAAACCTTACATACTGCCCATCGATCCACATAACAAACGTGCATTTAATTTCAATGTCTACAATTCGCACGTCGTACAATTGTTCAGTATATTATGCAAGTACACCTTAATGCAATTGTGTTTTTTCTCCTTCTTAGCAAAACGGTGTCTTTCTCGGCACTCGCTGTGCTCGGGGACTCGACGCTCGCCGGTCGCTCGACCTCGCCACTCGCCACGCTCGGGGACTCGGCGCTCGTCGGTCGCTCGACCTCGCCGCTCGCCGCGCTCGGGGACTCGGCGCCCGCCGGTCTCTCGACCTCGCCACTCGCCGCGCTCGGTGGCTCAGCGCTCGCAGACTCGCTCGACCTCACCACTCGCCATGCTCGGCCGCAACCACTACTATTTTCAGAATATGCATCTCTAAAGAGCCTCAAGTCGCCTCTCCAAGCCAACTTGAGCCTCGGGGACTACTCCTAGCCATGCTGCATGTACGCGTGGTTCCGCGACCGCGGCTCGCCCTCGTCGACTTGCCATCGCGGACTCTCCCTCACGTACTCGACACGCTCGGGGACCCGCCACCGCGGACTCGCCCTCGCGTACTCAACACGCTCGGGGACTCTCCACCGCGGACTCGCCCTCGCGTACTCAACGCGCTCGGGGACTCGGCGCTCTACAGACAGCACCACTCGCCGGTCGCCCAACCTCGCCACTCGACACGCTCGGGAACTCGGCACTCGTCGGTCGCTTGACCTCGCCACTCGCCGCGCTCGGGGACTCGACAGGCTCCATGTTCGGGGACTCTCCGCAACTGGCGGCTTCACCGACACCCTACGTCTTTCGCCAACCGGCCATCACCGACTGGCTCATGCCCACCGCCTCCCGCTTCACGGTTCTTTTCTCTGTTCAGGAGCTCGTCGCCGATTCGCCACGACCCATCGTCAAGACTCTCTGCGCCCTGCCTCGAGCCCGCGTCGAATCGACAACGCGCTCGGGGACTACTGATGGGGGAATACCAATCGAGGTATACCCACGAAGCGGGGTTGCTGGCTAGATCGAGCCGACTGAAACCTAGCCCTGAGCGGTTCGACTTGCCCAATACGGAGACTGGCGCGTGCTAGACCCAGACGAGTGGCGCCGGCTGGAGGCCCAAGACGAAGACTCCAATACAAAGCCCATTAGTGCACATGTAAACCCTAGGTGGCTGCATATATAAAGCCAGCAGGGGCACCCCCACGGGATAGGTCATATTCCATGCTCTCCCACAATAGATTAGATCTAGTCTCTCCCTTCGTCTACGGAGGCTCCCATGTAAACCAATCTATGATCATATACTAGATTGATAGCAGGACGTAGCGATCCTCCACCGAGGGGACGTGAACCTGGGTACATCGTGTGCCAATCTCGCTCCCGGATTCTCCTACATCGCCTTGCTCCCTCTACGTAAGGTACCCCCAGTAGCATTTCCGTGTAATACCACGACACCATCTATGGTCCAAAATATTCGCGGATTGTCACAAGTGGGGTTTGTGTTTGGCAAAAGTAAAGTTCTTGAACTCAAGTGGCACGAATGAGAATGATTGGGTGAGTGTTTGCATCCTATTTTCAATGAATTAAACTCTTCATTGTCCAGTATGTGTTTATGCTATGTCTAATGAGACTTATGTAATGTCACTTGTTTAGGGGACATGTGAAGAAGGGAGTGATACGTCCAATTTGCATCACCATTCTATATCATAATTTGCCTCTGTTCATTGATATGTGTCTTATTATGAGGTGTTACTTATGTCTTTTCCTCTGTTTTTGCATATTGGATGATTCTTGGAGGATGGACTGCCGGAGTCAGGTTTCTGATGAAAAAAGAGGTGTTTTGATGCAATTTCACGAAGATCAGAAAAATACCAAAAAATATTGGAAAATTATATTTTCCCAGAAGACGAAGGAAGGCAGAAGTGGAGGCGTAGCTGGGCCACATGCCCCCCTAGGCGCAGGCCCACCCTGGGTCGCGCCTAGGGCAGGTGTGACCCACCTGGCCGGCCTCCGACTCCGCCCTATTGCCTATATCTTCCTCTCGGAACCCTAATACCGGGGGGCGGCCATAGAAAGATTTCTGCCGTCTCTGCGGGGCGGAAAACACCGAGAGAAAAAGAGCTCTCTAGCAGACAGATTTCTTCCAGGGAAATTCCTTCCCGAAGAGGAGAGATCGTCGTCATCAACACCGTCATCAAGCTAGACTTCATCGGGATCATCATCATCATCAACCTCACCATCATCTCCACCACCACCATCATCACCATTCCGTACCGCTTTAACAATCATGTTGAATACTTGCATTAGTTCTTAGGGGAAACTTTCCCGATGTTGATTACTATTGTAGTTGATGCTTGTGAGTGGAACCATTGGATTATTTTTATGTTCAGATTGTTATCCATTACCATATCATCTTTGATCTTGATCCATATGATGTCTTGTGAGTAGTTCGTCTAGTTCTTGAGGACATGGGAGAAGTCATGTTGTTAGTAGTGCATTTGTGTTGAGTTATTATTCAATGGTTTAGTATTTAAGTTGTGGTGCTATTCTTCTAGTGGTGTCATGTGAACGTCGACTACATGATACTTCACCATTTATGGGCCTAGGGGAATGCATTGTGTATTTGGCTACTAATTTCGGGGTTGCCGGAGTGACAGAAACCTGAACCCCCGTTAGGACACCTTTGCACAAGGGAGTGTAGGATCTCAGAGTTTAAGGTTGTGGTTAGGTTTATATCTTAATTGCTTTCCTGTAGTTGCGGATGCTTGCAGGGGGGTTTAACCACAAGTATGTATTAGTCCAAATAAGGTTGGTACATTAGCACAGGTTCACCAACACAACACTTACAACATCAAAGAAGAGTACTCAACTATTTGAAGCGAAAGCACTTGACAGAATTCCCATGTGTCCTCGAGAACGTTTGGTCCTTATAAGTATTTCCACCGGCTTATCCTTTGCTAAGAAAGGATTGGGCCACTTGCTGCGTTTGTTCATTGTCTTTATTACTTGCACTTTGTTTTGTTGCTTTATTAGAAAACCCCTAAAAATCCGTTTGCTAAGTATTTACAGAGATTTCCTGCTCCATACCACTAGTCAACACCTGCTCCTCGTTGGGATCGACACTCCTATTTATCGAAAGTACTACGATACACCCCCTATACTTGTGGGTCATCACGGAGCAAAGAGCGACAAGATAGGCAAAGCATTCACATCACTGTTGCAAGGATCTCGAGAATGATGAGTAGTGGAAAAACCGTGAACTCCATGAGATTACTAGGAGGAACATGAAGAGCTTGGTAGGAAATGCGACTATTGATGATTGTGAGGATGGTGCGTCGAGTGATGAAGGAGAAAGAATCCCACCTCCCAACTCCATTGCTAAAACCAGGAGGCCTGGTGGAAGAATGTTTGCCAAGGAGAAGGGTGAGAAGTCTAGTGACGATGACATCACAATTTCATTGGAAGCCATGGAATGCTCGTAGAGAGATAGCCGGATAGAGAGGATATGGAAATGAAATAATCGGAGGAGCTCAAGGAGGTCGAGCTACGCAAGGCGGCGACCTACACTACAAAAATACCACCCCCCCCTACGCGACACTTTTTGGGTGGCACAAGCGGAAAGTACCTCCAAAAGTTAGTTACCCGACGGATGAGCTTTGGCGGCACCATTTTTTCGAGGTGGACGTGTATAAGACGTGCCAAACTCGATACCGGTGGATTTTGGTGTCGCGTTAGGTGGTTCGCAAGAATGATGCTTTTGAATGTTGCGCTTCGACGAAGGAGGCATTCTGCATTGCGTTGTGCATTGCAATCGACGTGAAAAGTGATTTGAACACAATATAATAGTCAAATGCACAACTATGCATGTTCAGACACGTCTTGCTAACAAGTGTTTCCTTCCATCTCATTAGGGCCCGATCGGCTCGTACGGCTATCGTCGAAGATTTTCAATAAAATTTATTTGTTTTTGTTAATATTAAGATGCATGAGACCTTTTTAGACATTAGATAAAAGCGTATAATCAAATAATACCCACAGGAGTGGGCCTCTATGGTTTATGCGCTTTTGAGCAAGTGGAGGCCTAGAGTTCTGTCTCACTTGCTCAAGGGGCCATAAAGAAAACTATATCACTTACCCAAGTATTTCCGCGTGTGCGAAACTGGCTTGCACCCGTTGTATGTGAGCGTAGAGTTTATAGCACCCGATCATCACGTGATGCTTGGACACGACGAACTTTCGCAACGGTGCATACTTGGGGAGAACACAGTTTTTATCTTGATATTTAAGTGAGGAATCATCTTATAATGTTACCGTCGCGATCTAAGCATAATAAGATACATAAAGGGATAAACATCACATGCATATAACTTTATGTGACATGGTATAGCCAATCCTCGCCAAGAATGATCTCCATCTTGTGCTCCGCATGATCTCCATCACTCCACCATGATTGCCTCCACCACGAATAGCAACTACAACTATTGCTAACTACTTAGCGATAAAGTAAAGCTATTACATGTATAAGAAGTTGACTCGCAGGTCATACACAATTATAAAGACAACCATATGGCTCCTGCGGTTGTGTACTCATCGACATGCAAGTCGTGAAACATTACAAAACATGATCATCGCACATTATACACATCACATCTTGGGCCATACCATATCACAGAAAACACTCGCAAAAACAAGTTAGACGCCTCTACTTTGTTGTTGCATGTTTTACGTGGCTTATGGGAGTAGATGCTAAGAACGATTCTTACCTACGAAAAGCCACAACGGTGATATTATGGTTGCCAAACTCCGTGTTAATCCCATGACAACTATAGTGAGAGAACCATCCACCACCGCATGTGTGGTACAAGCCACACGTCAAGTGCGGAGCCGGTCTCATGACGGCGTCGCGTAAGGTTGGCTGGACCGCTTCAATCTCACTATCCCGTCATAAGAAGAACACAAACAAGAGGCTTGCAACAAAACATCAACGCCCGCAACAACCATGTTGCGTTCTACTCGTGAAACACATCTACGCATAGATCTAGCTCGATACCATCAAGGGTTTCGCGGCATAGTAAATCAAAATTTTCTACGGATGCGAGCAGAGGGAAAGCCAAGATCTAATCTAGGAGATGCAATCAACGAGAGAGATTGGATTAGATCTTCATACCCTTGAAGATTCGCATGGAACATCATTTAACGTGGGTGATGTAGTCGCACTCGCTTCTCCTCCTCGTGATCCGATCCGATCTAGCACCACAAGTGGCGGTGCCTCCTGAGATGCACACGCAAAGACTCGACGTCTCCTCCTTCCTCGGACCAGCAAGTATGGTGGAGAGATAGATTGGATCTACAACACGACGGCGTGGTGTATATGGTGGAGAATTTCTGCTGCAGGGCTTCGCCTACAAACAGTCGGGAGGGAGAGAGGAAGGTAGCAAGGCTGCTAGGGCTTGGAGGAAGGTGTGTGGGGGGGAGGGGGCGCACCACCCCTATATATATAGAGGGGGGGGTGGCCAGCCCTTGCCCCTCCTCCAAGCCTATCTCTAGTTTAAACAATTTAAACTCTCCCTTATCTAGAAATCCTATCTCTAGTTTAAACGATTTAAACTCTCCCTTATCTAGAAATCCTATCTCTAGTTTAAACGAGTTTAAACTTATCTAGGATCGGCTGGGCCCTATGGGGCCTTGTGCCCCTGGCCCAATGCGGCCAGGACACTCCCTCATAGGCCCATGCCCCCTCCCGTAAGGTGGGGCCACGTTGGTCCCTTCCAAGGTTCTAGAAGCTTCCAGACAATACCGATTAACCCGAACAATTCAACTCCAAAACTGATCGCTTTATATGAATCTTATTCTCCGGACCATTCCTAACCTCTCGTGATATCCCGGATCCCATCCGAGACTCGAACAAAAATTCATAAACCAATTATCCAATCTATCCTAGCGTCGAGATACGTTAAGTGTGTGACCTGCGGGTTCGAGAATATGCGCACATGATCTTCTATCAATAATCAACAAGTGCAGGCACCCATATTGACTCACACATTCATCGATGATCATATCGGATGAACCACGATGCGAGGATTCAATCAATCCCATATATATATTCCCTTCGTCTCGCGATATTTTACTTGCTCGAGATTCGATCGTCGGTATCGTCATACCTAGTTCAATCTCGTTCACGGCAAGTACTTTACTCGTTCCGTAATCCGATATCACTTTGTGATTAACTCCTTAACCACATGCTTGCAAGCGGTGTTGATATCGACACCGAGTGGGGCCCAAGTATATCTCTCCGACTTGGGAGGGACAAATTCCATCTCGATACATACAACCCAACAGATACTTTCCGATCACCGAGAGACACCTTTATGATCACCTCTCATAGGATGACGTTTGATGACCTCAAAGCTTTCTTCCGATACCGTGGAGTTGCATTATCTCATGGTCTAAGGAATACAATATTTGACATAGGAAAAGCTTCGCAAAGACGAACACGATGACACGATCTAATTGCTCGCTTTGTTTGGTCTATCCACCATATCATTCTCCCAATGATATGATCTCATTATCAATTGACAACTCATGTCTATGGTTAGGAAACCTTAACCATCATTGATCAATGAGCTAGTCCATAGAGGCGCATTAGGGACACGGTGTTGTTCACAAACCACACAAGTATTAAAGTTTCCGCTAATACAATTCTAGCATGGAATATAAACTTTATCATGAACAAGAATTATAATAATAACATCTTTATTATTGCCTCTAGGGCATAATTCCAACAGTCTCCCACTTGCACTAGAGTCAATAATCTAGTTTACATTTGGCAACAATCTCACACCCATGGCACTGAGGTGTTGATCATGTTTTACACGTGGAAGAGGTTTAGTCTGGATCTGCGACATCTGATCCGTATGTACTTTGCTAATCTTCGATCTCCATCCGCTATATAATCTCGGATTATATGAAACTTGCGTTGATATGCTTGGTCTTTGGATGATATCTTGGTTCCTTAGCGAGTGCTATGGCGCCGGTGTTGTCACATAATATCTTGATGGGTCCAATGCACTTGGAACCACGCCAAGCTCGATGATGAAGTTTCGATCCAAACTCCTTCACTTGACGCTTCGCACAGCCATGTATTCCGCTTCTCATAGATCCCGCGATCACGCTTTGCTTGCAGCTTCTCCACTCACATCCTCCATTCAAAATATAAACGTATCCCGTCTGAGATTTGGAATCATCCTTGTTGGTGTCGAAACTAGCATCGACGTAACCTTTTACGACAAGTCGCTCATCACCCCATAGACTAAGAACATTTCTTTAGTTCTATTTAGGTACTTTAGGATGTTCTTCACGGCTGTCCGATGTTCCACTCGGATCACTTTGATATCTACTCGTCAAACTAAGAGCATTGGACACATCCGGTCTAGTACAAAGATGGCATACATGATGGAACCTATGGACGATGCATAAGGCACTTTGCTCATAGCTTCCTATCATTTACCGTAGTGGACACCGAGCCTTGCTCAATATCTTACCCGACAACATAGGCATCGAACCTTTCTTTGCCTTATCCATTCGAACCTTTTCGTAACTTTGTCTAGGTATGTACTCTGGCTTAAAGCTATCAGGCGTCTTTGTCTATCTCTATAGATCTTGATGCCCAATATATAAGCAGCTTCACCTAGGTCTTTCATTGAAAAACACTTGTTCAAATAACTCTTCACATCGTTAAGCATGTTGATGTCATTTCCGATAATCAATATGTCATCCACATATAGTACCAGAAACGTCACCGAGCTCCCACTCACTTTCCTGTAGATAAAAGCTTCGTAGCAATTTGGAACAAATCCAAAGCTCTTGATCACTTGATCAAAACGAAGGTTCCAACTCCGAGATGCTTGCTTCAGTCCATAAATGGAACGCTGAAGTTTGCATACTTTATCAGCATCCTTAGGATCGACAAAACCTTCGGGTTGCATCATATACAACTCTTCATCAATGTTCCCATTGAGGAAAGCAGTCTTGACATCCATCTGCCATATTTCATAATCATGAAACGCAGCAATTGCTAATAAATCCGAATGGACTTAAACATCGCCACGGAGAGAAAGTCTCATCGTAGTCAACACCTTGAACTTGTCGAAAACCTTTTGCGATAAGCCGTGCTTTATAGACGATAACATTACCATCCGTGTCCGCTTTCTTCTTGAATATCCATTTGCACTCAACGGCCTTCGGTCGCTAGGAGGATCCACCAAAGTCCATACTTGGTTTTCGCTCATGGATCCCAATTGGATTTCATGGCTTCCAGCCATTTCTCGAGTCTGGGCTCATCATCGCTTCCTCATAGTTCGTGAGGCTCACCGTCTTCTACCAACAAGACAGTCAAGACAGGCTGCCGTACCACTCAGAGGGGCACGCGACCTTGTCGACCTGCGACGCTCAAGAGCGAGATCGTCCAAGCTTCATGATCCTTGTCATTAGCTTCCTCTATTGTTGGTGCAGCAACTGGAACAATTTCAGTCTTCGCTACTCTCCAATTCAAGAGAAGGTTCAATAACTTTGTCTAGCTCTACTTTCCTCCCACTCACTTCTTTCGAGAGAAACTCCTTCTCAAGAAAGGAACCGTTCTTTGCGACAAACACTTTGCCTTCGGTTCTGTGATAGAAGGTATACCCAATAGTTTCCTTAGGGTATCCTATGAAGACGCATTTCTCGCTTTGGGTTCGAGCTTGTCCGCATCAACTTCTTGACGAAGCTTCAGATCCCCAAACTTTAAGAAACGACAACTTAGGTTTAGCACCAAACCACGTTCATACGGTGTCGCCTCAACGGATTTAGATGGAGCCCTATTTAAAGTGAATGCAGCGGTTTCTAATGCATAACCCCAAAATGATAACGACAAATCAAGAAGAGACATCATTGATCGGACCATATCTAATAGGGTTCGATTCCTGCTCGACACACCATTCTTACTGTGGTGTTCCGGTGGCGTGAGTTGTGAAACGATTCCACTTGCTTTAAGATGCGTGAGAAAATCATAACTCAAATATTCACCTCCACGATCGGATCATAGAAACTTAATCTTTCATTACGATGGTTCTCCACTTCATTCTGAAATTCTTTGAACTTTTCAAACGTTTCAGATTTATGTTTCATTAAATAGATATACCCATATCTACTTAAGTCATCGGTAAAAGTGAGAAAATAGCGATATCCACCGTCGAAACACTCATCGGTCCGCATACATCGGTATGTATGATTTCCAACAAGTCCGTTGCTCGCTCCATCATAGGAGAACGGGGTTTTGATCATCTTGCCCATGAGGCATGGTTCGCATGTGTCAAATGATTCAAAATCAAGAGACTCCAAAAGTCCATCGAATGGAGTTTCTTCATGCGCTTTACACCAATATGACCTGAGCAGACGATTGCCACAAATAAGTAGTATTATCACTATCTACTTTGCATCTCTTAGCCTCAATGTTATGGATGTGTGTTTCATCCCTTCGAGATTTAGAAGAAATAAACCATTCACAAGAGGTGCATGACCATAAAAGATGTTACTCATATAAATAGAACAACCATTATTCTCCGATTTAAATGAATAACCGTCTTGCAATAAACATGATCCGGAAATAATGTTCATGCTCAACGCAGCACATAATAACATTTATTAAGGTTTAAAACTAATCCCGAAGGTAAAACTAAGGAGAGCGTCGACGGCCATCACATCAACTCTTGATCCGCTGCAACGCATCACCTCATCCCTCGCAAGTCCGCTCATTCCGTAGCTCCTGCTTCGAGTTACAAATATTAGCAATCAACCCAGTATCAAATACCCGGGCACTACAACGAGGGCTAGTAAGGAAAACATCAATAACATGTATATCAAATATACCTTTGATGGTGCCAGCCTTCTTGTCCGCTAAGTACTTGAACAGTATGCTTCCAGGACCCCTGTCCTTGCAATAGAAGCACTCGGTGTCCGGCTTAGGACCGACTGAGCTTCTTCTCGCGAGGGCATTAAGCCGCCCTTCTTGAAGGGCTTCTTTGCTCCTTACCTTTCTTAAAGGAGGGATTGTTGACCATCAACACATGATTATCCTTCTTGATGTCCACTTCCGCAGCCTTCACTTTGCGAAGAGCTCGGTGATCGTATCGATGGAACCAACTGATTATGAGTCACTACAAAACTTTTGTAGGGGAGGGAGTGATTGCAGAACCGTCAATCTTGAGCTCCTCCGAATCGTGCATTCAGTTTCTCAAATGCGTGAGTGTAGCCCGACATCTTTATGGCGTGCTCACTAACTAACTCCTTCCTCCATCTTGCGGTTAAAGAACTTCTCAGAGATCTCATATCTCTCGAGCGGGCTTGAGTCTCGAAACATGGTTTTCGGCCTCGAGAATCTCAAAGGGCCCTGGATAGGTTTCAAAACGATTTTGAAGCTCCGGTTCCATAGCAAACAACATGGTGCTCTTAATCACACCATAATCATCTTTGCGCGAATGATAGACAGCTTTCTCATCAGCCGGCGCAGTTGCAGCAGGGGGGTCACCTAACGCTTTACCAAGGACATAGTCCTTTGTCCTTGCCAGAATGATTCTTAGATTGTGGAACCAATTGGTGAAGTTAGACCCATTGTTTCTAAGCTTTTCCTTCTCAAAAAAAGGTTGAAGTTGAAGTTGGATTTGGCCATGTGATCTAAGATTTGCAAGTACAATTTAGACTATGTTCATGATAAATAGTTCAACATAATCAAATTACTAGATGAACTCCCACTAAATTCAACATCCCTCAAGTTGTTTAGTGAACACGATCCAAATTCACCACACCTAATCCGATCATCACGAGAAGAGATGTGGTTTCAATGGTGGACAACAAAGTGTCGATCATATCATTCATATGACTCATGCTTAACCTTTCGGTTCTTGTGTTTCGAGGCCATGTCCAGACATGCTAGGCTCGTCAAGCTAGACCCAAGTATTTCCGCGTGCAGTAAAACGGCTTGCACCCGTTGTATGTGAGCGAGAGTCTATAGCACCCGATCATCACGTGATGCTTGGACACGTTAACTTTCGAACGGTGCATACTTGGGAGAACACTTTTATCTTGATCTTTAAGTGAGGAATCATCTTATAATGCTACCGTCGCGATCTAAGCATAATAAGATACATAAAAGGATAAACATCACATGCATATAACTTTATGTGACATGGTATAGCCAATCTTCAAGCAATGATCTCCATCTTGTGCTCCGGCATGATCTCCATCACTCCACCATGATTGCCTCCACCACGAATAGCAACTACAACTATTGCTAACTACTTAGCGATAAAGTGAAGCTATTACATGGCGTATAAGAAGTTGACTCGCAGGTCATACACAATTATAAAGACAACCATATGGCTCCTGCCGGTTGTGTACTCATCGACATGCAAGTCGTGAAACATTACAAAACATGATCATCGCATACAATATACACATCACATCTTGGGCCATACCATATCACAGAAAACACTCCCTGCAAGAACAAGTTAGACGCCTCTACTTTGTTGTTGCATGTTTTACGTGGCTTATGGGAGTAGATGCTAAGAACGATTCTTACCTATGTAAAGCCAATATGACCTAGACGACAGTGCCACAAATAAGTAGTATTATCACTATCTACTTTGCATCTCTTAGCCTCAATGTTATGGATGTGTGTTTCATCCCTTTCGAGATTTAGAAGAAATAAACCATTCACAAGAGGTGCATGACCATAAAAGATGTTACTCATATAAATAGAACAACCATTATTCTCCGATTTAAATGAATAACCGTCTTGCAATAAACATGATCCGGAAATAATGTTCATGCTCAACGCAGGCACATAATAACATTTATTAAGGTTTAAAACTAATCCCGAAGGTAAAACTAAGGAGAGCGTCGACGACCATCACATCAACTCTTGATCCGCTGCCGACGCATCGTCACCTCATCCTCGCAAGCCGCCTATTCCGTAGCTCCTGCTTTGAGTTACAAATATTAGCAACGAACCGTATCAAATACCCGGGCACTACAACGAGGGCTAGTAAGGAAAACATCAATAACATGTATATCAAATATACCTTTGATGGTGCCAGCCTTCTTGTCCGCTAAGTACTTGAACGATTCGCTTCGGTGACCCCTGTCCTTGCAATAGAAGCACTCAGTGTCCGGCTTAGGACCAGACTTGAGCTTCTTCTCAGCAGGGGCAACGCGCTTGCCGCCGCCTTTCTTGAAGGGATTCCTTGCACCCTTACCTTTCTTAAAGGTGGGGGGCTTGTTGACCATCAACACATGATTATTCTTTTTGATGTTCACCTCTGCTACTTTCATCTTAGCAAAGAGCTCAATGATCATATCAGTGGAACCAATCTGATTGTGATCAACTACAAAACTTTTGTAGCTAGGAGTGTCAATCTTGAGCTTCTCTAGAATCATGCAGTCCAGTTGCTCAAGGCGTTGAGTGTAGCCTGACATCTTAATGGCGTGCTCACTAACGGAACTCCCTTCCTCCATCTTGTAGTTAAAGAATTTCTTAGAGATCTCATATCTCTCAGAACGGGCTTGAGTCTGAAACATGTTTTTCAGCTCCTCGAGAATCTCAAAGGGCCCGGCGAACTCCTCAAAACGATTTTGAAGATCCGATTCCATAGCATACAACATGACGATCTTAATCAAATCATAATCATCCTTGCGCCGATCGATAAACAGCTTTTCATCGGTAGGCGCATCTACGGTAGGGTTACCTAACGCTTTCTCAAGGACATAGTCCTTTGTCCGCATGAATAATGATTCTTAGATTGCGAACCGGTTGGTGAAGTTAGACCCATTGTTTCTAAGCTTTTCTTTCTCAAAGAAAACGTTGAAGTTGAAGTTGGACTTGGCCATTGGATCTACGGATTTGCAAGTACAATTTAGACTATGTTCATGATAAATAGTTCAACTTAATCAAATTACTAGATGAACTCCCACTAAATTCAACATCCCTCAAGTTGTTTAGTGAACACGATCCAAATTCACCACACCTAATCCGATCATCACGAGAAGAGATGTGGTTTCAATGGTGGACAACAAAGTGTCGATCATATCATTCATATGACTCATGCTTAACCTTTCGGTTCTTGTGTTCCGAGTCCATGTCTGTACATGCTAGGCTCGTCAAGCTAGACCCAAGTATTTCCGCGTGTGCGAAACTGGCTTGCACCCGTTGTATGTGAGCGTAGAGTTTATAGCACCCGATCATCACGTGATGCTTGGACACGACGAACTTTCGCAACGGTGCATACTTGGGGAGAACACAGTTTTTATCTTGATATTTAAGTGAGGAATCATCTTATAATGTTACCGTCGCGATCTAAGCATAATAAGATACATAAAGGGATAAACATCACATGCATATAACTTTATGTGACATGGTATAGCCAATCCTCGCGCAATGATCTCCATCTTGTGCGTTCCGGCATGATCTCCATCACTCCACCATGATTGCCTCCACCACGAATAGCAACTACAACTATTGCTAACTACTTAGCGATAAAGTAAAGCTATTACATGGCGTATAAGAAGTTGACTCGCAGGTCATACACAATTATAAAGACAACCATATGGCTCCTGCCGGTTGTGTACTCATCGACATGCAAGTCGTGAAACATTACAAAACATGATCATCGCATACATTATACACATCACATCTTGGGCCATACCATATCACGAAACACTCCTGCAAAAACAAGTTAGACGCCTCTACTTTGTTGTTGCATGTTTTACGTGGCTTATGGGAGTAGATGCTAAGAACGATTCTTACCTACGGAAATCCACAACGGTGATATTATGGTTGCCAAACTCCGGTGTTAATCCCATGACAACTATAGTGAGAGAACCGACATCCACCACCGCATGTGTGGTACAAGCCACACGTCAAGTGCGGAGCCGGTCATGAACGACGTCGCGTAAGGTTGGCCTGGACCGCTTCAATCTCACTATCCCGTGTCATAAGAAGAACACAAACAAGAGGCTTGCAACAAAAAACATCAACGCCCGCAACAACCATGTTGCGTTTCTACTCGTGAAACACATCTACGCATAGATCTAGCTCTGATACCACTGAAGGGTTTCGGCATAGTAAATCAAAATTTTCTCTGATGCGAGCAGAGGGAAAGCCAAGATCTAATCTAGGAGATGCAATCAACGAGAGAGATTGGATTAGATCTTCATACCCTTGAAGATTCGCACAATGAACATTCGCCTAACGTGGGTGATGTAGTCGTACTCGCTTCCTCCTCGTGATCCGATCCGATCTAGCACCACAAGTGGCGGTGCCTCCGTGAGATGCACACGCAAAGACCTCGACGTCTCCTCCTTCCTCGGACCAGCAAGTATGGTGGAGAGATAGATTGGATCTACAACACGGCGTGGTGTATATGGTGGAGAATTTTCTGCAGGCTTCGCCACAAGCAATCGGGAGGAGAGAGGAAGGTAGCAAGGCGCTAGGGCTTGGAGGAAGGTGTGTGGGGAAGGGGCACCACCCCTCTATATAGAGGGGTGGCCAGCCCTGCCCTCCTCCAAGCCTATCTCTAGTTTAAACAATTTAAACTCTCCCTTATCTAGAAATCCTATCTCTAGTTTAAACGATTTAAACTCTCCTTATCTAGAAATCCTATCTCTAGTTTAAACGAGTTTAAACTTATGTAGATCGGCTGGGCCCTATGGGGCCTTGTGCCCCGGCCCAATGCGCCAGGACACTCCCTCATAGGCCCATGCCCCTCCCGTAAGGTGGGGCCACGTTGGTCCCTTCCGAAGGTTCTAGAAGCTTAGGTGCAATACCGATTAACCCGAACAATTCCGAACTCCAAAAACTGCCTTTGCTTATATGAATCTTATTCTCCGGACCATTCCGGAACCTCTCGTGATATCCCGGATCCCATCCGAGACTCGAACAAAAATTCATAAACCAATTATCCAATCTATCCTAGCGTCGAGATCGTTAAGTGTGTGACCTGCGGGTTCAAGAATATGCGCACATGATCTTCTATCAATAATCAACAATGGTGCAGGCACCCATATTGACTCCCACATTCATCGATGATCATATCGGATGAACCACGATGCCAGGATTCAATCAATCCCATATATATATTCCCTTCGTCTCGCGATATTTTACTTGCTCGAGATTCGATCGTCGGTATCGTCATACCTAGTTCAATCTCGTTCACGCAAGTACTTTACTCGTTCGTAATCCGATATCACTTTGTGATTAACTCCTTAACCACATGCTTGCAAGCGGTGTTGATATCGACACGAGTGGGCCCAAGTATATCTCTCCGACTTGGGATGGACAAATTCCATCTCGATACATACAACCCAATGATACTTTCCGATCACGAGAGACACCTTTATGATCACCCTCTCATAGGATGACGTTTGATGACCTCAAAGCTTTCTTCCGATACCGTGGAGTTGCATTATCTCATGGTCTAAGGAATACAATATTTGACATAGGAAAAGCTTCGCAAAGACGAACACGATGACACGATCTAATTGCTCTGCTTTGTTTGGGTCTATCCACCATATCATTCTCCCAATGATATGATCTCATTATCAATTGACAACTCATGTCTATGGTTAGGAAACCTTAACCATCATTGATCAATGAGCTAGTCCATAGAGGCGTACTAGGGACACGGTGTTGTTCACAAACCACACAAGTATTAAAGTTTCCGCTTAATACAATTCTAGCATGGAATATAAACTTTATCATGAACAAGAATTATAATAATAACATCTTTATTATTGCCTCTAGGGCATAATTCCAACACTAGTTTCCAAGGGAAGTGACAATAATCTCTTCGGTTGTAGATGTGTTGTTGCTACTAGGGAGAAAACAACGGTCTCGTGTTCATGGAACATGTGGACTATTTACCTTACACACTTTGCTTAAAGCAGTTTTCTGTTGCTTGCAACTTAATACTGGAGTGGGTTCGTATGATAACCTGGAGGTGGACTTCTAGTCATAGATGCAGTTGGATGGTGGTCTATGTATCTTGTTGTATTGCCCAATCAAATCTCATAGGATCTTTCTGACTAGTAATTGCATTGTTATGCCTTGCTCGGCCTCGCCAATTGCCTCTTGTAATTTGTTTACCCTTTATGCCATGTTGTTTATCTAAGGAGAGCACCTCTAGTGAACTATGGACCCCGGTCCAATCTTTACCATTGATACATCTTCCACTGTTACTTGTTTACTTGCTGCAAACCATTACCTTCCACGCCATACGTTTAATCCTTTGTTACAGCAAACCAGTGAGCTTGACAACCTCAATGATTTTTGGGACAAAGTCTTGAGTTTGTGTTGTGCAGGTTTCCACGTTGCTTGCAACACCTTTGGAACGTTTCCTTCCTCCTTCAGGTTCGATAACCTCGGTCTCTACTAAGGGAAACTTGCTGATGTGCTCATCACACCTTGCTCTTGGGGTTCCAACGAAGTGTCCCACGTCAACACTAGGTGCACGCATCAAAGGTTAAAGTGAACAAAGATGGAGTATATGCTTGACGAAGTATAAGTTGGCAATCTCAAATCCCTTGAATACGAGGACCACACCTCATAATACTCAACTTCAGTCACCTGTAAGTTCTTGTCATTGTAAGTATTTGCATATTATAGAGAACCGCCAACGGGGTACCCCTTGCACATGGTACAGGAGCTATCCCATAACCAAAATGACAAGGCAAGCAGACAATGAGCATATCAGCGATATTTTTATTTACCATATACATAGATTTTTATTGAGGATGCTTCATAGATATCTCACTATGGTGATGCTGCAAGTTTCCACCATGATTAGACATGGCTTAGTCTAGCGGCCCAGGCGTTTCTCTAACACAAAATACAAACTCCATGGACTTACAAGTTCCCTCTTTATTCCACACCGGTGACATCCATAGACAAAAGAGCATGATATCAACTGAGTACAAAGTATAAGTGCAATGTTGAAAATGTTCCCCGTGACAGCACGGTTCTGCTAATTCCAATATATAAGTGCAAGCATATACAACAAAGATGACACAATGGTTCAAGTTTATTAGGGGAAAAGAATATAAAGTGTGCCATCAAGTTTGTGAGGGCTTTAATCACTAAGTTTTCACATAACAAAATAGTTTTTTATTGAAAGATAGATGAAAACAAGAATATACTTGGAATGGTGTAACACACCATGCATAGGAATTTATAGTGGACATTTTGGAAAAACTTGGTTTCTTGGGAGCTGGAAGCATGAGTAGAGCTTACTCATACAAGTGGAGGCTAGCAAAAGACTGGGAGCAACCAACTAAGAGAACATAATGGACATAATCATGCAGTGCAACAAAGCATTACTAATCAAAGCATAGAGTGGTACTACACGTCAAGGACTAAATGATCATAGAGGCTATGGTGACTTGTTCATAGTCATGACATGGTATGATCATGTGCCAAGTCAACCCAAGCAAAGCATCAAAGGAGAATACCACAATACTATGCTTTTGCATGCTAAAACAATGCATACTTTCTTCAAGGCACACTAAGCAATCCCAATTGTTTGGAACAAGACACGCTACATCAATAATAACTAAGCATACGGTCAAAACAACACCTAGCATGTCATGCTAAAGTCTAAGTCATAGTCAATGCAAGCTCCTCTTGCACTTACAAGCAAGAACTTACTACTCCTTTCCAACACCAAGCAACTTATTTGCAAAACAACACAGCGTGAACGGGGGTACAAACTACTTTATTAAAGAAAACAAACAAAACAAAAACTAAGACGCTCCAAGCACAACACAACTTTGCATGAAACAATAAAAAATGAGGTGTCTACACAGACCTAAGCTTTTTATTGATGAAGAAGGGGATGCCTTGGGCATCCCCAAGCTTTGACGCTTGTACCTCTTGGATATTTCTTGGGGTGACACCGGGGTGTCATCCCCAAGCTTGAGATTTTGTCCATTCTTCATCTCATTACATCATTCTCTCTCTACACCTGAAATTTTTCCTTCATACAAAACTTTACACAATCTTCATTAGCAACATTAGCTTATTCAAAAGATATTAGACATCTCGCAAAGCTTTGGAACAACAAACTTTTCACTAAAAAAACAAGCTACTATATTAACTCCTTAAAAAAGCTCAATTCACCTGAAGAGAGTTCAAAAAGGAATCAATAAGAAGCAAATGCAAATAATGGCAGAAATCTGTCAAAACAGACCAGCAGGTAGAAACCGATTTTTTCGAAGACCTTATGTTGCTCAAATCAAAAAGTGTTGAACTAACGATAGTTAGCTAACATACTGGGGGATGCATTCGTAAATGTTGAGCTCAATCCGAGTTACAGAGACTCATCACGAATATTTTTGGTGGAGGACAGAAATCTGTTTTGGGACAACAACTCCCCAAATCTTACTTCCCTCTCATTAGAGGTCATTCTTGGCACAAAAAGCAAACAAAAAGGATAAGGAGAGGTCATTACTGAAGTAGTAACTTCCAAGACTCAAGAAAACTCTTGGGTTATCTCCCAACAAGTACTTTTATTTAACGCCTTTAAGTTAGGCACAAGAAGCAAGAAGAATCAAGTATTTTCAAATGAGGAAGCATTAACATCAAACCTTGCTTTCAAAGGAGGAGAAAAAAGCAACTTCTCTCTCCTCATAGGAAAGTGTTCAATACCTTTCTTGAATGGAAAATGATACTTAATGGTGCCTTCTTTCATATCAATGATGTCACCAACTGTTCTAAGAAAAGGTCTTCTCAAAGTAATAGGACAAGAAGCATTGTATTCAACATCCAAAACATAGAAATCCACAGAGACATAAGCAGTGTTAACCATAATGAGAACATCATTAATACTTCCCATGAGTTTCTTCTTAGCATTATCATTAAGTGGTACATCCAAATAACAATATTCCAACAGTGGGAGATCAAGCATTTCATAAATCTTCCTAGGCATAATAGAGACACTAGAACTAAGATCACATGAAGCTTTGAGATCAAAGTCATTCACTTGCATATTAATAATGGGTTCACAACTATCTTCTACTTTCCTAGGAATATAAGCTTTGTGTTTCAAGTTCTCTTCCTTAATTTTCATAAGAGCATCTGTAATGTGTTTGGTGAAATCAACATGCATATCACTAGCATCAGGACTTCTAGCAAGCTTTTGTAGGAACATGATCACTTCAGAAATATGGCAGCCATCAATATCAAAGTCAAACTTAGCATCACTAGTAGTAGGCTCAATAGGCTTAGGCACAGTAGGAGGAGGAACAGAGACTACTTGTGGTTTAGTGGTAATTAGTGCACACACTATTGTTTCTATCACTTTCAGCTTCCCTTTCCCACCTAGCATGAAGTTGAGCTAACAGCCTAATATTTTCATCAATAGTAACTTGTATGGCATGAGCAGTAGCAAAGGCACCTTCTATAGTTTCAGGTTTAGCAGTCATTTTATTAATCAAGGAAGACTGAGCTACAGACAAAGAGGATATATTTTTCACAACAGTTAAAAGTTTCTCCTCCACAGTTTTATTGAAAGCATTTTGTTTACTAATAAATTCTTTGAGCATGACTTCAAGTTTAGAGGGGGCACTTCTAGCATTGTTGTAGGAGTTTCCATAGGTATTGCCATTATTAGGAGGATAAGGCCTATAATTTTTGTTACCACCAAAATTATTCCTATAGGCATTATTGTTGAAATTGTTGTTTCTAATGAAGTTCACATCAACTTTCTCTTCTTGAGAAACCAGGGAACACTATTAGGATCTAGAGGAGCTTTCCCATTAACAAGCATAGCCATAATAACATCAATATTTTCACTCAAAGAGGAAGTTTCCTCAACAAAATTTACCTTCTTACCATGTGGAGCTCTCTCAGTGTGCCATTTAGAGTAGTTAACCATCATATTATCAAGGAGTCTAGTTGCATCACCCAAAGTGATGCTCACAAAGGTACCTCCAGCAGCTGAATCCAACAGGTTTCTTGAGGAGAAGTTCAAACCTGCATAAATAATCTGGATAATCATCCAAGCATTGAGTCCATGAGTGAGACAATTCTTAACCAAAGATTTCATTCTTTCCCAAGCTTGAGCAACATGTTCATTATAAAGTTGTTTAAATTTCATAATGTCACTTCTCATAGATATAATCTTAGCAGGAGGGTAGTACTTTCTAATAAAAGCATCTTTGCACTTAGTCCAAGAATCAATACTATTTTTAGGCAAAGATAGCAACCATTCTTTAGCTTTTCCTCTCAAGGAGTAAGGAAACAGCTTGAGCTTAATAATATCTCCATATACATCCTTATACTTTTTTATCTCACAAAGTTCAACAAAGTTATTAAGATGGGCAACAACATCATCAGAACTAGCACCAGAAAATTGCTCTCTCATCACAAGATTCAACAAAGCAGGCTTAATTTCATAAAAAGTAGCACCAGGAGCAGGTGGAGCAATAGGAGTGCTAAGGAAATCATTATTGTTGGTGCTAGTATAGTCACACAACTTGGTGTTCTCAGTGGAGTTCATTTTGGCAAAGGTGGGCAAGCCAAAAACAGCAGCACTAGCTAGAGCAGGAACTGATTTTTTTGTGTTTTTGAATAAAGCAAGCAAACCAAACTAGACTATATTTTTGGTTTTTTTGAAAAGAGGCAAACAAAACCAAGCAAAAAGGAACAAAGCAAACTAAAAACAAAGTAAAGAGAAAGGAAGTGAAGAACTCCCCTAGTGAAGACGTCCTTAGCCTCCCCGGCAACGACGCCAGAAAAGTTGTTGATGGCGCCCAATACTTGTCACGGGACGCTTCGTTGGGAACCCCAAGATCAAGGTGTGAAGCAGCACATCAGCAAGTTTTCCCTCAGTAAGAAACCGAGGTTATCGAACCGGTAGGAGGAAGGAAACGTCACACAGGTGTTACAAGCAACGCGGATACCTGCACAACACAAACTCAAGACTTTGCCCCAACGAATCAGTGAGGTTGTCAAGCTCACCGGTTTGCTATAACAAAGGATTAAACATATGGTTTGGAAGGTAACGGTTTGCAACAAGTAAACAAGTAACAGTGGAAGATGTATCAATGGTAAAGATTGGACCGGGGTCCATAGTTCACTAGATGTGCTCTCCTTAGATAAACAACATGGCATGAAGGGTAAACAAATTACAACAGGGCAATTGACAAGAACTGAGCAAGGAATAACAATGCAATACTAGTCAAAAAGATCCTATGAGATTCGATTGGGCAATACAACAATATACATAGACCGCCATCCAACTGCATCTATGACTAGAAGTCCACCTTCAGGTTATCATTCGAACCCCCTCCAGTATTAAGTTGCAAGCGACAGACAACCGCTTTAAGCAAAGTGTGTAAGGTAAACAATCCAATTGTTCCATGAACAAGAGACCGTTGTTTTCTCCCTAGTAGCAACATCACATCTACAACCGAAGAGATTATTGTCACTTCCCTTAGAAACTAGAGGCATGAACCCACTATCAAGCATAAATACCCCCTCTTGGAGTCACTAGCAACTACTTGGCCAAGATAGCTACTAACAACGGAGAGCATGCAAGATCACAAACAACACAGACATGATAGAATCATAAAGACAAAACCACTAATAAATCTGACATAATAATCTCAATATCCATCGGATCCCCGCAAACACAACATGCATGATTACAAATATATTAGATCTCGATCATGAACGGAGCTCACAAGATCTATACATGAAAGCACAAGGAGGAGATACAACCATCTAGCTACTACATGGACCCATAGTCCAAGGTGGAACTACTCACGCATCATACCGGGGAGAAGGCCTCCGAGATGATCTCCCCTCTGGCAGGGTGCCGGGAAGAACTTTAGATCCCCCCGATCTAGGGACGACGGTGGCGACGGCTACAGAAGGTTTCATGGAATATTGATCGGGTACTTAGGGTTTCTGCATCGGGGACTTCTTATAGGCAAAGAGGCGAGGCTAGGAGGCGGCCAGGGGCCCACACCCTACCCAGGAACCGGGCAGGGCCCACCCGCGCCTAGGGGGGTCTGGCCGCCCTAGGTTGCGTCTCCGTCTCGTCTTCTGAATTCGTGTTGCCCACTGTAAAATATTGACTTTGGCTTTTGTCCCGTCCAATTCCAAGAATATTGATTTTCTGCCTTTCTGGAACCAAAAACAGAATAAAACAGGCAACTGGCACTGTGGCAACTTGCTAATAGTTTAGTTTCAGAAAAGATATAAAAACACCTCAAGTGTAGACAAAGCAAAGCAAAGCAAAGTAGATACTAAACAAACATGGAGCATCAAAAATTATAGATACGTTTCCGACGTATCAACCACTTAGTCCCCATTCCTTATCCTGATACCACACTCCCTGTTTCATATATAAACATTATCGTTTACAAGATATGTGTAAGCTTGGTACTTTCTGCCCATCTGATGCAGCCTCTGCGCCGGGTTACTCTGGATACTTCCTCGAGCCAAGGTATCTTCACCATGTTCGTCTCTCTATAGATTGACCGTCTTTCATCTTGTTCTTTCTTTAATATATCTACCTTTTATTTCATATCCATGGCGACATCTGTAGGGGTTCTTAGCATGGAAAACAAAAAATTTCTATCGCATACAAACAAACAAGCCAAGATCTATCTACTAGATTGTAGCAACGAGTCGATGGAATAACTTACCCTCGAAGATTCCAAAGTGTTTAACGAGAGCGGATTCTCGTGGGTGATGTAGTCGTACTCTTTCCGATCTCAAGATCGTGTAGACGATCCTTCCGGCGCTACGTTCCTTCAGATCGGTCACACGTTCGATTTTCGACGAAGACCTTCCTCTCCTTGTTCCAAAGAAAATGGAGGTTGTAGCACTCTCCTCATGATTCCGAAGACAACGGCGTGGTACCTAAGTAGAGGGAAATCCCAGGCTTCGCCTTAAGACGGAGCGAGTATGGTGGAGTATGAGAGAGGGCTATTAGTGGTCTAGAGATTAGACACACCAATTAGAAGGCTCTAAACTGCAGGCTAAAGCAATTAGAAGCTCTAAACCAAAACGGCTCTAAACCGGAGATTAGAAGATAGGAACTTGTGTGTCTAGGAGGAGGCCCCGCCTCCTTTTATAGGTGGAGGCTGGAGGGAGGGGAGTCCCTCCCCAACTCGGCCTAGGCTGGCCGCTGGCTTGGAGGAGAGTAACTCCTCCTCCAAGTTGGTTTCAACCTCCTCTTGCTTGTTTCCCACAGTTTCCTGTTTCCCACAGTTTCCTGTTTTCCACAGTTTCCTGTTTTAGCCGTTTGACTTTCAAACTGGCAATTTGACTTTTCAGTTTTGGAACAGCAAGAACACTTAGTACATGATTGTTGCCTGCCAAAACTCACCGGCGAGCAGCGACGAGCAACACGAAGAGCCGGAGGCTCCAGGCTAATGGGCCTGGTCCCTGCAACGGCCGAAAACTCCGACACGCCCCGGCTTGGTTCGAGATGCCACCTGACCTATACCTGGTCGAAGGTGAAGGATTGCTCGATTGATTTCCTGCATGGTAAACAAGTATCGTAAAATTCGAGCTGACCGGCTCCTGTGTTTCCGTGAATCGGCTCCTAGAGCCGATTATCCCATGGTTCTGCATTAGATTTACGATAACATGGGGTTTTGCTTTATCATTACAAGTTAAATCGATCTCTGACGTTTAACGTTTTCACCACGTAATCGAACGTCCTACACGTAATTGAGCCGGTATATACAAAAGATGAAGAATACTAACCCTAGAGGAGGCCTAATAACCAACGTAAAGTTAATTACCGAACAACTTCTCTAGAACGAGCAAGCCACGCCTTACGTACTACTGGATCGTTCAACCCGTTTGTAAGGCCTGACTACGTGGATATCAAACTAAACCTTGGTGAGCAAGGCACAACCATAACAGATCGAATCAGCTAAATAAAGATCAAGCAAGATGCTACCCTCGCACTTGGGAAATAGTGCAAAGGTAGCGAGGTAACTAGAGGCGGCATAACTTTAGACAATTATAGCGAAAAGCACCGATGCTAGCCTCAACAAATCTATGATAGTAGTGTTACTCGCCATCAACAAGGCTTCAGTACGAGTAACACTAAATAACGATAGTAGTATCGCCTAGATCGCAAGATGCGATCTAGGCAGCATGACACTTACCCGAAAGAAACCCTAGAAACAAGGGGTGGCGATGCGCCGAGATTGTGTTTGTTGTGAACGTGATTGTCCTCTTTTTCTCGATATCCTTAGGTACATATTTATAGTCCGGAGACTCTCTACTTTTGGAATAACTCTACAACTCTATCTTTACCTAAACTGAAACGGAACCTAAACTGAAACGAAACCTACTATGATACAAGATACACGGGCAATTTAGCCCAAATCCACGCACTAGGCCGATCCAACAACACGTTGAATATACGCATCTTCCAAGCCCATCTTGATCACGGCCCATCTCCTTCTCTGGCCAAAATATGGCGATAACACATGCCCCCCTGGTTTTGGAAATGATAATTCCAAAACCATTCTGCTGATGTTTTTTTTTCTTCCCCTCTCTTTTTTTGTATCGGGTTGACGTAATGCGCGCGTAACAGGATCGCCACGCCACCCCTTCATCATGATGCCCTGTCTTCTCAACTCCTTCGCGATTGCATGATTTGACGATTTTGGCAAGACATTCGGGAAACCGCTATGGCATTGAACCGCCTCCACTATTCCCTTATTTAAATCCATCTAAGCAGTTCGCAATCCCCATCTTCCTCCAACAGCCAAAAAACCCTTCTTCCTCCGCCTGAAAAACCACTCTTTCTCCGCCATGGCCTCTCTCGCTTCTCCGCCTGTCCTCCCACGCCCAACTCAATGAGCGACCGAGAGCCGACGCCAGAGCACCCGCCGATAGTGGCGTAACACTCTCGCCCCACAATGGTGGGACGAGAGGGGTTGAACTTCGCTTGGTCGAGGACGACGCGTCCTGATCGACGGCGAAGAAGACCGCAGCCTTCACTGATGGGGAACCGGAGGCGGCACCGACGACGCCATGTCACGGATTCGTCGACTCCTCCGAGGAGGAGGAAGAGGAGGACACCTCCGAGGAGTACCACCGGTGAAGTACTTTCCGCACCGGGTCCAAGTGAGGACACCGACGACGACGAGGATGAGAAGGCCCCGCTGGCTTCTTCAAAGAAAGAAAGACGACGCCGAAAAGGCGATCTTGAGGATAGCGCACAAGACGGCGGGCGACGGCAATGACGACGACCTCGGCCTAGATTAGGAACCAAGAGTGAGTAGTAGTAGCAATAAGCTCCCTTTTGTAATCAATCAGCCTTTTGTAAGCAACCAGCTTTTGCATGAATGAAAAAACTGTTCTCTCGAAGATTGCTTTTGTCGCCCCAATTTTGCTGATAACTTAAAATAAGTCGATGCTCCAGCAGCCGATGACACTGTACCGGCTTTCATCATACTGCACTCATACAGTCAAACAAGTCAAATCGCAAAGAGCCGATGACCATGCATCGGCTTTCCCCAAAAAACGTTGACAAGGTCAAAACTTGGTCGCATACTTAGGCACATCAAAACGGCCACTTCTTAGTTTTCAAACGGTAACCTGCGACCTTCTCCAAAAAGGGCGACCCAGATCTCCAATTTCCCATCGAAATACGTGCCCTGAACAAACAGCTAGTGACGGGCAAGGATGAAGATGACGAAGCCGAGATCGCCGAGATGGATCGTGTCCGTGCTGACGCGCTCCACGCCTTCGAAGCATTCTTCAGTAGCTCGTATGTGTAAACTGGCACCTGTTTGTAACATGTGTGAACCTCTAGAGTCGATGACCGTGCATCGGCTATATATTTTTGCTTTTATTCGGCCGATTTTCAGCATCGGCCCCCACATTTTTACTGTCCAACGTCTCACGTGCTTTTACTTGGCCGATTTCATGTATCGGCCCCCAAGTCTCACTGTCCATCATCCCACATGCTTGGGAAATATTTCTTGAGATGTTGACCGTTGACCGCCACTGGGAATTTCACGCCGTCCAGCTCCTCAAGCATGTACGCGTTTCCTCTTAAAACTTGATCGACCCTGTACGGCCCATGCCAATTTGGAGACCATTTACCATATGTTGCATCCTTAGTCCCTAATGGCAACACTTCCCATACCAGATCACCAACGTGGAACTCCTTTGGCCTCACTTTCTTGTTATATGCACGAGCTACCTTGGCCTTGTTCTCTTTGATCTTCTCAGCGACCACACTGAGCTCGATTACATCCTCAATCATCACTCATCGGTTGCATATTCTTCAGTTGTTAGATTGTCCTGAAAAGTGATACGTCTCGATCCAGCCGTAATTTCCCAGGGCAATACGGCTTCTTGTCCATATACTAGATGGTATGGCGAGGTTTTAATCGCCCCATGGCATGACATGCGATAAGCCCACAATGCCTCTGACAAAACCTCGTGCCAACGCCTAGGGTGCTCATCGACTTTTCTCTTGATCATCTTGATGAGGCTCTGGTTGGATGCTTCAGCTTGCCCATTCGCCTGAGCATAGTATGGAGATGATCTGATCAGCTTAATCCCCGTGTCCTCGCAGAACTTCCTAAACTCCTGAGAAATAAAGACCGAACCTCCATCGGTTGTGATAGTTTGGGGAATCCCGAATCTATGGATGACATGTTCTTTCACAAAGTTGATAACATCCTTTGAGTTTACTGATTTCATCGGGACAACCTCCACCCATTTAGTGAAATAATCAGTGATGGCCAAAATCCACATGTGGCCTTTGCTTGATGGAGGATTGATTTTGCCGATCATATCCATGCCCCAACCTCGGAATGGCCAAGGCTTGATGATGGGGTTCATTGCTGACGCGGGTACCATCTGAATTTTCCCAAATTTCTGACATGCTTGACACCCTTTGTAGTACTTGAAACAGTCCTCAAGTATGGTGGGCCAATAAAACCCTGATCGCCTTATCAACCATTTCATCTTGTGAGCCGATTGGTGAGTTCCACAGGCGCCTTCGTGTACCTCGTGTAGGAGCCGATTGGCCTTGGCTGTCCCCAGACATTTGAGCAATAACCCTTCCAGAGTCCTGTAAAACATGTCATACCCAATAAGCACATACTTCATGGCCTTGTACCTTATCCGTTTAGGTGCCCCCCGAGCCGAATCCTTCAAGTAATTGAAGATATCGGCTCTCCATCATCGACCTCCGAACTGCACGAACATCGGCTCCCTCTGCTACATCCTTGTAGCCTGAAGCCATTTGTGCAAGATCATTTGCTTCTATGTTCTGCGACCGTGGGATCCAGGTGAAGTTTATGTACCGGAACTGTGCCATCAGCTCACGGCAGTGCAACCATAATGGGAAGAAGGACTCGCTCTCACACTTGTACTCCTCCGTTAGTTGGGAAATCACCAACTTGGAGTCTCCAAAAATTTCCACTGCTTCTGCTCCGGCTTCGAGGAGTAACTCCATTCCTTGCGACGCCTCGCATCGGCGACATTGTTGGTGCAAGAGGTATACAACTGATGGAGAAGGAAAATGTTGCCCAAGGCGACACGAGTAAAATGCCGATGCCGCAACCATCGCCACAAACCGATCCGTCGAAAAACATAGCCCACGCTCTTATGGACAGTCGCTATGTTAGTGTTGATCCTTTCAGATAAGGTCGCCAACGCCGTCCCTTAATCTTTCGGGTTGATACCGGATGTCAAACTCGATAATGCAAACATCCATTTGCCACCGGCCTTTTCAAAGATAGGAGCCGACAGATGTGCTTTATGACGCCCGATTTGCATATGATGATGATCTCCGCCGATAGCAAAATGTGGCGTAGCTTGGTGCAGTGAAAAAGTGCAGAGGCACAACTTATCGATATCGGATACCTTGTCTCTCCAAAGATCCTTCTCGCTTATGTAAAATAAGACGCTCCAGCCCATCATAAACTTGCACCACCACCGAGGCGATGGACGGTCGCCATCGACAAGTAAATGTAGAACGATGTCGCCGGGGTGGAACCAACATCGGCGCTTGCCGATATTCTTTGATCTCGTCGAAGGCTCGTTGTTGTTCTCCCCCGGAATTCCTCGTCGATTTAATTTTCACCAGTCCATGAACGGCTCTATTCTTCCCGACAGATTGAGATGAATCTTCCACGAAGTTGATCTTGCCGATGAGAGACTACGCTTCTTTCTTTGTGGTGGGTGGCTTCATTGTTCGTGACCGCCTCCCCGACTCTTCAGCCGATCTCAATTCCTCGTTCATGGACCAAAAACCCAAGAACGACCGCCGTCACCCGAAGGCACACTTCTTTGGATTCATCCAGAGTCAATTTTCTTGTTCGGTCCAGACGCCTTGATCGTCCAAGTGTCCTTGTCTTTGCGAACTTGACCACCACGTCATCGATGTAGATTTCCACCGCTTGCCGATCGGATCATGGAAAATATAATTCATGGCTCTTTAGTGCGTACGTGGCGCATTCTTCAGGCCAAACGTCATGACTACATACTCGAACAACCCCACTGAAACTGGGACTCTGAACGCCGTCTTGTGTATGTCTTCCTGACCCATAAAAATTTAGTTGTAACCGGCATTGCCATCCATGAATCTCAAGATCTTATGACCAGCCGCTGCGTTGATTAACGTCTCGCCACCCAGATCGGATACTCATCCTTTGGGGTAGCTCTGTTGAGATCCCGAAATCTATGGCAACACGCCAACGGCCATCCTTTTCTCTACATGCGATACTAGAAATCCACTCAAGATACCCGCATGGCCCGATTAACTTGGTCACAACATTTTCTCGACCTCTTTCTTGACTTCTTCCAATTTCGCCTTCATTTGTCGTGCTCTTTGAAATGGCAAACTTTTTTTTGAGTCGATGCTCAATGATGCTCTGTCTAACCTGCATCTCTGTAGTCCCAAAGCGATGCGGATATTGTTTCAACAGGGCTATCATCGGGCCCCGCAGACTCGGATCTAACTTCTTGCTGATAAATGTTGGTCGTGGCTTATCCCCAGGACCAATGTCGATTTCTTCTAGTTCATCAGCGGATGTAAACCCATACCCTAGCTTTCCGTCACCTGTCAAATCGATGCTAAACACAGGGCGAATAGTAGGTGAGGATAACAAAAATAATTTGGGACGATTGCCTGAATCGGCCCCCTTTTTGATTGCATTAGTCAAGGATGGTTTGCACCTTATTGTTTTACAATGGCAGGGCATCTCCCTGCTACGACTACGTGGTCTGCTTGTCGTATGATTGGTGCTTTTTATTTTTTGTGGCCGATCGCGAGGATCGGCCGTACCACGTATGATCGTGGACTTTTCTACTATGTCAGGCCAGTGGATAAGACCAGCCTCACCCCGTTTTTTGTAGCTTCAATGCGCTCACAGCCGTCTAAACTGATTCCAGAGATCGGCTCTTGGTCTTCTGCTTCCCAGACGTTCATGCCAGCTATGGAAATCTCGATAGAATCATTTGCATGGATGACCTCCACTTCATCTCCGTCCCACTGTATTAGGCACTGGTGCATCGTGGATGGAATGCAGCAATTAGCGTGAATCCAATCTCTTCCTAGAAAGACAGCGTAGGTACTTTTGCTGTCCACGACGAAAAATGACGTGGGTATGGTTTTCGCCCACCGCCGATCCACGTTCAGTACGCCTTGCGTTTCCGAAGTCTGACCGTTGAAGTCGCTTAACGTGACGTTGGTTTTGATCAGATCTGCAGTGGAGCGTCCCAAACGTCGTAGCATGGAGTATGGCATGATATTGACTACCGCTCCGGTGTCCACCAACATCTTGCTGACAGGTTGCCCATTGATATAGCCTCGTAGGTACAGGGCTTTCAGATGTTTGTAACCCTTCTCACGTGGCTTCTCAAAGATAACCGGCCGTGGACCGCAGTCGAACTGTGCCACTGGTAGCTCATTGGTTCTTGGCGCGCAGAATTCTGACGGAAGTATGAACACCATGTTTGTGCCAGCCGATGTCTGTGCATCGGCTTTTACTGGTTTGGGGCGCCACTCTTTCCTTGTCGGGCGGTCTCCCGTTTCCAAGGTCTGCCTAACTTTGATGGCCAGATCGGGCCGCGCTTTCTTTAAAGCGGAGATATCGCGCTTCCTTCCTCCAAGTTACGCAGCCGCTGCACTCTACGCTTTTGGGTATGTCTGAGTCCGGGACACCACCTTGACGGTGATATCTGTCCTCTTCTTTGTCATCCCTTGGCTTCGAGGTCTTTTGCTCGAGCGGACTCAGAACGGCTCAGGTGGAGAGGCCCTAGACGTTTGAACACCGAACCGGCCTCGTGTCCTCCTTCTCTGTCCACATTCCGGCGCTTGTCATCGAGGCAATCGGCTCATTCCCGTCCCCAATACTTGAAGAAAGGACAATCCCAATGTTTGTCTGCGCCTTCCTTTTCTTTTGACGGTCCCCTAGCGAGGTGCTCATATCCTTCATCGTCTCCATCGCTGCCAGCTGGTCATCTTGACGCTCATACTTGTTAAGGAGATGCGGAATGTGGCTTCGATACCGCACTCTCCTCACTGCTCCTCTGTTAAGTATCTTTGTCATTGTGGTGGGCGGTCGCATGGACCAGCCTTTCTTTCTTTGCCCCGAGAGCGACCACCTTCCTCCTTGTACGTGTCATGGTGGTACCTGACCGCCATATTAACACCGAACGAAAATCCAAATTGCGCCTCCTGAGCGATCGAGTTCTACCATGTTGACACCGGAAATGGGTTTGTGTCCACTTTCATGGCGAATCGCCCAAGGATCGACGGCCTTGTTCTATCGCCATTTGGATTTGGCGATGTAGCTCTTGCAATCATTGGTGGTGTGGGTGAACGAGTGATGCCACTTGCAGATGGTCTCCTGCTCATTTCTCGAGCCGTGGGATTTTATGGCCTTCGGTAACCTCACCGCTTCTTTCAAAGAAGAATCGAATATCTGCCGGCTTTGCTCACATCAAGTCGAACCCTTTCGCAGTTCTTGCTTTCACCCATTTGCAGGATACGTGATCCGCCCCGAGCCCATTCAGCCCGCACCACCTCCTGGTCTTGTGTAGGATCATCTTCTTCAGACGACTGTGCCTATCGGACGCTTGAACTTGTCTTGGTATAACTTCGGTGGCGCTGTTCATACATCGCCGCTTTACGGGCCATGTGCGCCAATGAGTTGTACTCTACTTGGAAAGCCAGATCCTTGATGGGTGCCGAGAGACCCAACACCGCTAGCTCGACCGCTTCCTTCTCGCTTAAACGAGCCGAGTAACATCGGTTCTGACGGTCCCGGCCGGATGTACTCGCCATCGCTTTCTCCCGCTTCGCCGCACTTTGCCAGTCCGCAATGCCAGCCTCGGTAGCCTCGAATGATATTGGATGTGGAACGCTCTTCCGGTTGCTTCCGTGTCTGAATCGAATCAGTGGCGCCGAGGTGTACCACCCAAAAGCTGGTCTGTCGGAGATTGCGCCAAAACCTTACGCGATCCGATCCGATGCCAAATTATGCCTAGGCGTGCGGTATCGGCTTACGTGCTCGATCGAGCTCGACCCTTCGACCCGCTAAACCTTGAGAACTGGGAGCCGATACTTGGGTGGCGGAATCGATCAAACTTCGTTGGGGTACGGCTTTGAATAGCCGATTGTCCTTCTCTTGACGCACGGTTTAACCGGTCTCTCAAGATGGTACGGATTTGCTCCACTGTTTGAGCTGCGGGGCTAGATTCTCATGACTTGTTCGATGGCATACTTGGCTAGCCACGCTGTTTGTCGGCGTCCATCCTGCACATCGCCGCTCCAGAACGCTGCTCAAGATCCCGCCAGAACCCCCGCCGTAAACTTCCTGGTTGCAATCTGTTGGTGCGTGCGGGTTATTGCGGTCCGCACGTAGGTGCATATATATCCGTGTGGGATTTCCTTAGGTGGCTCAAACAGGAATTGGCAATCGCCTGGGTCGCCTCCAACCTTGTAGACGACGTACGCCGCTGCTCCTGGCGGCTCTGGAGCTGCGAGTGTGAATGGCAGTTGTGGCCTGGTCTGGAGCGGTCTTTCTCCCTGGTGAGTCCCTAAAGTGGGCCCCGACGGAGAGTACTGATGTTTCATGATCTCCTGAACTACGCGAACCGCGACCCGCTCGAAAGCGTTCACCAGGCTCTGGTGCGTTCCTCCGAAGGAACAGATAGATCCACCATGTAGTTGACTTCCTGTCACCATGTAGTTGACTTCCTGTCGCAGAGCTCTGGTGCGTTCCTCCGAAGGAACAGATAGATCCACCTCATCAAGAGCACCCTCGGGGGAGAACCCCCTCCACTTGATGCCATGCTTACGGGTCCTCTCAAAAGAGCCGATGAGATCGGCTTCGAAGAGATTTCTGATCTCGTCATACTTCGCCTTGTTCTCTTCAGCAAAATGCGGATCGGTCTGCATTCTCCATCGCAGCGCGGATGTTGATGTAGACGTTGTTGAATGTCCCACCGGACGCGTAATGTGTTGCTGCCAAAACTCACCGGCGAGCAGCGACGAGCAACACGAAGAGCCGGAGGCTCCAGAATCGCCAGGGCCTGGTCCCTCGCAACGGTCCGCAAAACTCCGACACGCCCCGGCTTGGTTCGAGGATGCACCGACCTATACCTGGTCGGGAAGGTGAAGGATTGCTCGATTGATTTCGCATGGTAAACAAGTATACGTAAAATTCGAGCCGTGACCGGCTCCTGTGTTTCTCGAATCGGCTCCTAGAGCCGATTATCCCATGGTTCGCATTAGATTTACGATAACATGGGGTTTTGCTTTATCATTACAAGTTAAATCGATCTCTGACGGTTTAACGTTTTCACCACGAATCGAACGTCCTACACGTAATTGAGCCTGGTATATACAAAAGATGAAGAATACTAACCCTAGAGGAGGCCTAATAACCAACGTAAAGTTAATTACCGGAACAACTTCTCTAGAACGAGCAAGCCACGTCTTTACGTACTACTGGATCGTTCAACCCGTTTGTAAGGCCTGACTACGTGGATATCAAACTAAACCTTGGTGAGCAAGGCACAACCATAACAGATCGAATCAGCTAAATAAAGATCAAGCAAGATGCTACCCTCGCACTTGGGAAATAGTGCAAAGGTAGCGAGGTAACTAGAGGCGGCATAACTTTAGACAATTATAGCGAAAAGCACCGATGCTAGCCTCAACAAATCTATGATAGTAGTGTTACTCGCCATCAACAAGGCTTCAGTACGAGTAACACTAAATAACGCATAGTAGTATCGCCTAGATCGCAAGATGCGATCTAGGCAAAGATGACACTTACCCGAAAGAAACCCTAGAAACAAGGGGTGGCGATCTTGCGAGATTGTGTTTGTTGTGAACGTGATTGTCCTCTTTTTCTCGATATCCTTAGGTACATATTTATAGTCCGGAGACTCTCTACTTTTGGAATAACTCTACAACTCTATCTTTACCTAAACTGAAACGGAACCTAAACTGAAACGAAACCTACTATGATACAAGATACACGGGCAATTTAGCCCAAATCCACGCACTAGGCCGATCCAACAACACGTTGAATATACGCATCTTCCAAGCCCATCTTGATCACGGCCCATCTCCTTCTCTGGCCAAAATATGGCGATAACAATGATGCAATCATTCAATGACACATTCATGTACCCTCCCCCCCCCGGAGTGCCGGACAATCCGGAACCTTCTAGAACATTCCCGATGAAAACACCGGAATCATTCCCGAACTCCGAAACGGGACTTTCCTTATATGAATCTTATTCTCCGGACCATTCCGGATCACCTCGTGATATCCCGGATCCCATTCGAGACTCCGAACAACATTCGGTCTCTTTCTCATAATACCATAACTACTCAAAACAACGTCGAATCCTTAAGTGTGTCTCCATACGGTTCGTGAATTATGCGGACATGATCGAGACACTTCTCCGAACAATAACCAATAGAGGAATCTAGAAATTCATATGGCTCCCACATATTTCTACGATTACTTTGCGATCGAATGAACCACTTACATACGATACCAATTTCCCTTTGTCTCACGATAGTTTACTTATCTGAGGTTATGATCGTCGGTATCTCTGCATACCTAGTTCAACCTCGTTACCGATAAGTACTCTTTTATCGTTCCCGTGATATGTGATCCCTTGTGACCCAGTCACATGCTTGCAAGCTAATTGGATGACATTCCACCGAGAGGGCCCAGAGTATATCTATCCGTCATATGAATGGACAAATCCCACTCTTGATCCATGTGTTTAAACCAATACTTTCCGAACACTCAATGCCACCTTTATAGCCACCCAGTTACGGTGTGGTGTTTGATGTCATCAAAGCATCCATCCGGTAAAGGTGATATGCATGATCTCATGGTCGAAGGAATTAGGTTACTATGTATCAGAAAGCATATAGCAATTGAACTATTGAAATGACTTGATCTTTATGTTATGCTTATCTATAGGAGTATGTCCACCATATCATTCTCCCAACGATATGATCTTGTTGTCGATAACATCTCAATGTTCATGATAGGGAAACCACAATCATTAATCAACCAACAAGCTAGTGAAGTATAGAGGCTATACTAGGGACTTCAAATTAAGTTTACAAATCACACAAGTATTAATATTTCCTTGTTAATACTATTATAGCATGAATGTAAACATTTATCATAAACACAAATATATAATAATAACTATATTTATTATTGCCTCTAGGGCATATCTCCAATAGTCTCCCACTTGCACTAGAGTCATCTAATCTAGATTACATGGTAATATACCGAACACCCATGGCAGTTTGGTGTTGGTCATGTTTTGCCCTCGGGAGAGGTTTAGTCAACGGATCCGCCACATTCAGATCTGTGTGTACTTTGCAAATCTTTATATCCCCATCCTGGATATGTTCTCGAATAGCGTGAAAATGCAACTTGATATGCTTCAGCTTCTTGTGTGACCTTGGTTCTTGCGCATTGGCTATGGCGCCCATGTTATCACAATAGATAGACATTGGGTCCATAGCACTAGGAACCACACCCAGCTGTAATGAACTCTTTCATCCATATCGCTTCTTGTGAAGCCTCCGGCAACCATGTATTCCGATTCGCTTGAAGATCTCGCCACAACGCTTTGCTTTGCACCTCCAGCTAATCACGCACCATTCAAAATAAATATTATCCAGTTGTGATTTATAATCATCCGGATCGGTGTTCCAACTAGCATCGGTAACCATTAACAACGATATGTTCATCACCTCCATAAGAAAGAACCATATCCTTAGTTCTTCTCAAGTACTTAAGGATGTTTTTGATCATTGTCCAATGATCCACTCGATCACTTTGATATCTGCTAGTTAAACTAACGAGATATGCAATGTCGGGTCTAGTACATAGCATGGCATACATTAGAGATCCTATGGCCGAGGCATAGGGAGTCTTACTCATCCTTTCTCTATCTTCTGCCGATGTCGGACTTTGAGTTTTACTCAAGGTCGTATTGGGCAACATGGGCAAGAACCCTTTCTTGCTTTATTCCATTCCAAATCTCTTTAGAACTTTGTCCAAATATGTACTCTGTGACAATGATATTTGGCGTTTCGATCTATCTCTATAAATCTTTATGCCTAATATGTAAGCTGCTTCGCCAAGATCCTTCATTGAAAAACTATTATTCAAATATTCCTTGACACTATTAAGAAGGTCTACATCATTCCCAATCAACAATATGTCATACACATATAGTATTAAGAATGCTACAGAGCTCCCACTCACTTTATTGTAAATACAAGCTTCTCCATAAGTTTGTATAAAACCAAAACTTTTGATCACCTTATCAAAATGTTGATTCAAACTTCTGGATGCTTGCTTCAATCCATAGATGGACCGTTGAAGTTTGCATACCTTGTTAGCATCTTTAGGATCGACAAAACCTTTGGGTTGCATCATATACAACTCTTCATCAATATCTCTATTGAGGAATGCTGTTTTGACATCCATCTTCCATATCTCATAATCATAATATGCAGCGATTGCTAACATAATCCTCACAGACTTTAGCTTCTCTACTGGTGAGAAAGTCTCATCGTAGTCAACTCCTTGAATTTGTCGAAACCCTTTTGCGACAAGTCGAGCTTTATAGACAGTAACATTACCATCAGCATCTGTTTTCTTCTTGAAAATCCATTTGTTCTCGACAGCCTTCCGGCCATCCGGTAAGTCCACCAAAGTCCATACTTGGTTTTCGTACATGGATCCAATCTCGGATTTCATGGCTTCTTGCCATTTATTGGAATCTGGGCTCATCATCGCTTCCTCATATGTCTCGGGGTCATCGGTGTTGTCCACAAACATGACACTCATAACGGGATCATACCAATCTGGAGTGGTACGAGTTCTCGTTGACCTCCGAGGCTCTGTAGCAACTTCAACCGAAGTTTCATGATCATCATCATTAGCTTCCTCTCTAATTGGTGTAGGCACCACATGAACTTCTTCCGGTGCTGCGCTACTCGCAATTTCGAGAGAAGGTTCGACAACCTCGTCGAGTTCTACTTTCCTTCCAGTCACTTCTTTCGAGAGAAATTCCTTCTCTATAAAGGATCCATTCTTGGCAACGAAGATTTTGCCTTCGGATCTATGATAGAAGGTATACCCAATAGTTTCCTTCGGGTATCCTATGATGACGCATTTTTCCGCTTTGGGTTCAATCTTGTCCGGCTGTAACTTCTTTACGTAGGCTTCGCATCCCCAAACTTTAAGGAACGACAATTTAGGTTTCTTCCCAAACCATAATTCATACAGTGTCGTTTCAACGGATTTAGACGGTGCCCTATTTAAAGTGAATGCGGCTGTTTCTAATGCATAACCCCAAAATGATAGCGGTAAATCTGTAAGTGACATCATAGAACGAACCATATCTAAAAGAGTTCGACATTTACGTTCGGACACACCATTACTGTGGTGTTCCCGGTGTCAATCAGGAAAGTATTCCGATTTCTTCAAATGCTCGCCAAACTCGTAACTTAGATATTCACCTCCACGATCGTAACGTAGAAATTTAATCTTCTTGTTACATTGATTCTCTACCTCACTTTGAAACTCCTTAAACTTCTCGAAAGTTTCGACTTATGTTTCATGAAATAGATATACCCATATCTACTCAATTCATCCGTGAAGGTAAGAACATAACGATAACCATCACATGATGCTACACTCATTGGACCACACACATCGGTATGTATGATTTCCAATAAGTCCGTAGCTCGCTCCATCATACCATAAAATGGAGTCTTAGTCATTTTTCCCATCAGACATGCTTCGCATCTTTCAAGTGATTCAAAATCAAGTGATTCAAGAAGTCCATCGGAATGGAGTTTCTTCATACGCTTCACTCCAATGTGACCAAGACGACAGTGCCACATATAAGTCGAATTATCGCTTGATTTCAAACGTTTAGCCTCAATGTTGTTGATATGTGTATTTCCACTATCGAGATTCAATAAGAATAGACCATCTATCAAAGGTGCATGTGCATAAAACATATTACTCATATAAATCGAACAACCATTATTCTCTGATTTAAACAAGTAACCGTCTCGCAATAAACAAGATCCCGATATAATGTTCATGCTCAACACAGGCACTAAATAACAATTATTTAAGTATAAAACTAATCTCGATGGTAGATGAAGGGGTAGCGTGCCGACCGCGATCACATCAACCTTTGATCCGTTTCCCACGCGCATCGTCACCTCGTTCTTCGCTAGCTTCCGTTTATTCTGCAGCACTTGTTTCGAGTCACAAATATGAGCAACCGAACCAGTATCAAATACCCAGGCACTACCACGAGTACTAGTGAGATACACATCAATAACATGTATATCAGATATACCTTTCTTCTTGATGTTGCCGTTCTTCAGATCCGCCAAGTACTTTGGGCAATTCCGCCCAAAGGACCTTCTCCCTTGTAGTAAAGCACTCGGTTCAGGCTTGGGTCCAGCCTTGGTCTTCTTCACGTGGTAACTTTCTTACCACCCTTATTGAAGTGTCCTTTTGCTTAGACTTGCCTTTCTTGAGTTTGGTGGTCTTATTGACCAACAACACTTGGTGATCTTTCTTGATCTCCACTTCGCATTTTAACATAGCAAGCAGTTCCTGCAACTCTTTGTTCATGTTCGCATGTTGTAGTTCATCACAAAGTTCTGTAACTTGGTGGCGTGATCAAGGACACGGTAAATCCCCAAAGCATTAGGAATCACTATACCCAAGCTTTGAAGTTTGTTTATGCGTGCCTGACATCTTAAGCACATGCTCACCGATGGAGATGCCCTCTTCCATCTTGCGCTTAAAGAACTTTTCGAAGCCTCATAGCTTTCAATTGCCGCATGAGTCTCAAAAATCAATTTGAGATCCTCGACAATATCATATGGGTCTCGACTCTTCAAACCTTTTCAAGCTCCGATTCTAAACCATACAAGATAGCACATTGAACTATGGAGTACCGATTCTTCCGAGCGAGGTAAACATTCTTTACTTCATCGGAAGCATCACCGCAGGGTCACCCAATGTGCATCCAAAGACATAGGTCAAATTACCAGCTGTGAGGACAATCCTCAAATTGCGGAACCAATCCGCAAAGTTGCTTCCATAGTTTTTCAACTTTTCTTTCTCTAGGAACGCATTAAAATTGATGGTAGGGGCTGCCATTGATCTACAACATATTTGCAATAGTTTAGACTAAGTTTATGACAAATTGAGTTCAAATTAATTAATGAAATTAAACAAGGTGAACTCCCACTCAAAACAACATCCCTCACATTGTTTTAGTGATCACACGAACCAAATCCACTACATCAACACCGATCATCACGAGAGTTGATATAGTTTCAATGGCGAACAATCGTCATGTTCATCATATCTACTATACGATTCATGCTTTACCTTTCGGTGATCCGTGTTCCGAGACCATGTCTGTACATGCTAGGCTCGTCAAGATCAAACCTTAGTTTCTGCATGAGCAAATCTGGCTTGCTCACGTTGTATACACTTGCAGAATCTAACACACCCGATCATCACGTGGTGCTTCGAAACAACAAGCTTTAGCAACGGTTCTAACTAAGGGTGAACACTTTATGATTTGAAATTCATGTGCATGAGGGATCATCTTATAATGCTACCGTCGTCTACTAAGCAATACAATATGCATAAAGGATTAACATCACATGCAATTCATAATATGTGATATGATATGGCCTTTCTTCTTTGTGCTTCCGATCTCCATCTTCAAGCACGAACATGATCTCCATCATCACCGGCATTGCATCAAGGTCAATGACGCTTCACCATGGTTGTCGTCCACCTTCAACTATTACAACTACTTTGAATAGACACGCTGGTCTTAACATAAATTAAAGACAACCATATGGCTCACGCCGTTGCCAACTTACAATAAGGAACATTGCATACATCAAATATAATCACAATCATGGCCATATCACATCATCAAGACACCCCTGCAAAACAAAGTTAGACGCCTCTACTTTCTTTGCATATTTTACGTGGTTTGGGGCTTTCAATAAGTGTCGTTCTAACTTACGAACAAGAACCACAACATTGATACTAGCATTGTTGATCACCCGTTGTAAATTGGATCTTAACTATGCTAGGAGAAATAGGCACCCGCAAAGCCACTTATGCAATACAAGTTGCATGTTAAGCGTGGAGCAAGTCTCATGAACAATGTCATGTAAGGTTAGCCCGGGCCGCTTCATCCCAACATACCGCAAGATGCAAAGTACACAAAAAGCAATCAACAATAAAAGCATCAACGCCCACAATGACCATTGTGTTCTACTTGTGCAACAGATCTACATATAGACACGGCTCTGATACCACTGTAGGGGTTCGTAGCATGGAAAACAAAAAATTTCTATCGCATACAAACAAACAAGCCAAGATCTATCTACTAGATTGTAGCAACGAGTCGATGTAATAACTTACCCTCGAAGATTCCAAAGTGTTTAACGAGAGCGGATTCTCGTGGGTGATGTAGTCGTACTCTTTCCGATCTCAAGATCGTGTAGACGATCCTTCCCAAGATCGCTGCTCCCAGCGCTCCGGATCGTTCACACGTTCGGTACTCGACGAAGACCTTCCTCTCCCTTGTTCCAAAGCAACGGAGGTTGTAGCACTCTCCTCGATTCCGAAGACAACGTGGCAGTACCTAAGTAGAGGGAAATCCCGAGGCTTCGCCAAGCCGGAGCGAGTATGGTGGAGTATGAGAGAGGGCTATTAGTGGTCTAGAGATTAGACACACCAATTAGAAGGCTCTAAACCGCAGCTAAAGCAATTAGAAGCTCTAAACCAAAACGGCTCTAAACCGGAGATTAGAGGATAGGAACTTGTGTGTCTAGAGGAGGAGGCCCCGCCTCCTTTTATAGGTGGAGGGCTGGCGCGCCAGGAGGTAGGGAGTCCTCCACAACTCGGCCTAGGTTGGCTTGGAGGAGAGGAACTCCTCCTCCAAGTTGGTTTCAACCTCCTCTTGCTTGTTTCCCACGCTCGCTTTTAGCCGTTTGACTTTCAAACTGGCAATTTGACTTTTCAGTTTTGGAACAACAAGAACACTTAGTACATGATGCAATCATTCAATGACACATTCATGTACCCTCCCCGAGTGCTTGGACAATCCGAACCTTCTAGAACATTCCGATGAAAACACCTAATCATTCCCGAACTCCAAAACGGGACTTTCCTTATATGAATCTTATTCTCCGGACCATTCCGGATCACCTCGTGATATCCCGGATCCCATACGAGACTACGAACAACATTCGGTCTCTTTCTCATAATACCATAACTACTCAAAACAACGTCGAATCCTTAGTGTGTCTCACGGTTCGTGAATTATGCGACATGATCGAGACACTTCTCCAACAATAACCAATAGAGGAATCTGGAAATTCATATGGCTCCACATATTTCTACGATTACTTTGCGATCGAATGAACCACTTACATACGATACCAATTTCCCTTTGTCTCACGATAATTTACTTATCCGAGGTTATGATCGTCGGTATCTCTGCATACCTAGTTCAACCTCGTTCGATAAGTACTCTTTTCGTTCCGTGATATGTGATCCCTTGTGACCCAGTCACATGCTTGCAAGCTAATTGGATGACATTCCACCGAGAGGGCCCATAGTATATCTATCCGTCATATGGATGGACAAATCCCACTCTTGATCCATGTGTTTCAACCAATACTTTCCGAACACTCAATGCCACCTTTATAGCCACCCGCCACGGTGTGGTGTTTGATGTCATCAAAGCATCCATCCGTAAAGGTGATATGCATGATCTCATGGTCGAAGGAATTAGGTTACTATGTATCAGAAAGCATATAGCAATTGAACTATTGAAATGACTTGATCTTTATGCTATGCTTATCTATAGGAGTATGTCCACCATATCATTCTCCCAACGATATGATCTTGTTGTCGATAACATCTCAATGTTCATGATAGGGAAACCACAATCATTAATCAACCAACAAGCTAGTGAAGTATAGAGGCTATACTAGGGACTTCAAATTAAGTTTACAAATCACACAAGTATTAATGTTTCCTTGTTAATACTATTATAGCATGAATGTAAACATTTATCATAAACACAAAGATATAATAATAACTATATTTATTATTGCCTCTAGGGCATATCTCCAACAACATCTTCAGTGTCAAGCATGCAATGCAAATGATGGAGGGTGTGGCTGTGCGTGAAGGGTAGAGAGCGTGTCTCTGCAGCTTTCACTGCGGGCGCGTTGCTTTGTCCGTGTGCAAAGGATAGCATTTTGTCCAGCTGTAACAACTCTATGCACGGAGGATGGTCGACATGTCGCTCCGACAGGCACAATAGCTTACTCGGTGGATGGCAGACTTGTGGTCGCGGACGTCACAGTCAGCGGCAAATTCAGCTTCTATATAATGGGTATACAGATACCACTAAAAACACGGTTTTAATCTCATTTATTTGATGTATATTATTTTATATGTTGGTTAAATAAAGACACATGATCTTTTGCAAAAAATAATGGGTATATATTTATACACCCACGTACTAATCTCCGCCCGCCCATGGTCACAAACTAACAATAGCTTCGTAGTAGAATAGGGAGGCACTCAAAATTAGGTATAGATAAATTTATCCAATTATCCTTTGGTTAAGTGGAGAAACATTTTATTTGCTATACATTTCTTTTTGTTTTTTTGGAGTTGCACGAGAGTCAAACAAATGTAACGAATAGAGATAGGCTCAATTTCAGTAATGGAAACAAAATTATATCTCAATGTCATGTAATTTTGATTTGAATGATATTAATAAGCTAATTACTTTGTCCTTGATCGTAATTAATTTAATTTTGCCACTAAAAGTACACTAGCATGAAACATAGACAGTGCCAGCCTATAATGGGCCGCGTTAACGCTTTGCTGTCGCTGAAGCACTAACTCGGCAGATCACATTGTGTCGAGCCAAAAAAAGCACTGCATATGCACTTTTTTCGACATAGCTATTCCTGGCTGATTTTTTTGCCGCCCTAGCGCGAGCGCGGCAATTATGCGTGTGCCTCGCTGTTTATAAACGTCAGGGCCTGCCATCCACGTTGTAGTGCTAGGAGCTCAGGGCAACGGCCATGGATAAGAAGGTGGCCATGGAGGAGAGAAAGGTGGCCATGGAAGAAACTTAGCGAGCAATGGAGAATGAGCAGAAGCTCATGCTCGTGGACATAAATGCAATGGATAACAAACAAAATACATATGTGGAGCTTTATCGTGACCAAATGTTGTGAAAGAAGCAACAAATGATGGGAGTAAACATGGGAGTCTCCATGGATACATTTGGAGGTGGCATGAATAACATGGGATATTACATGGGTGGCTTCATGGGTGCAATGGGAGGTAGAATGGCTACCATGGCAGGTGGTATGGGTGGATACATGGGTGGGATGGGAGGTGGCATAAATATCACCACGATGCTAATCATGGGCGGATGGAGACTAGTATACACCAATTATTTTTTGCAAAAGCTTACATAATTTTGTATAATTAACATATAAAACAATATACAACAAATAAATTAGGTTAAAACTGTATTTTAGTAGTATTTGTACACCTATTATCTAGAAGTTGAATCCGCCACTAATGCTAATGGCGATGAGGAACAAGAAATAGATGCAACTGATGCCAACAACGGCAATGATGCATGAGTAGTGGCTATGTTATGTGTTCTTGTTTAGTTTGAACTATTTCATGCTTTGAACTATGAGACCTTCAGTTTGTGTTTGTTTGGAACTATTACATGCTTTGAACTATGTGATGTTATGCTATGGTATGTGAAATTGAAGTAACATTTCATATGTGTGACGATATAGAAAAGTTTACATTTTATTTGTTACTCTATTCTTGTGGTTATTTTGCAAAGTTTCATACTAGCTGTTTGATATGTATATGCAAATGTCCAGTACAAATAGAGGTTGCAGTGCAGCAACCGTGTTCTATTTTAGGGCATCCATTGTGGCAACCGTGCTGCAAAATACATCATCCAGAAAAGCTGTGGCCATTTTAGTGCCCTATATCCCAAATTTTGGTACCCTATAAATTTTTCTGGGTGCCCTATTTTACATCGCCTGCTAGAGATGCTCTTAGGAACTTTTTTGTAGTATTTGTTGGCTATGCAGACCCGCTAGATGTACTTTTCATGCGACTAGTTTCTGAAATAGAGTCAAAAGTTTAGTGTTTTCCAAAAGAAGAAAAGAGCTGCCTAGTAAATTAACGGAAAACAATACAAAAATTGATAGAACCTGGAACAAGCCCAAGCACCATTTTGTTGAGAACATTACACCAATAGTGAAGAAAAGATGTCGTTACTGCTACTAGAGGAGCAAACATAGGACGATCTGTCGCTGTATACTTTTCCTTTGCACTCTCTTGTTTACTTTACTTTACATGTCATTATGTTTGATGTTTTATTCACATAGAAAAATACCAAATTACTTGTCTCGTTGATTGCGTAGAAGACTATATAAGTGGCACATACTCACTCTATTTTGTTTCAAATTACTCCGCATCTTAAGTTTAGTCAAAGTCAAGGCATGCAAAGTTTGACCAAAATGTTTGCCAAAAATATCTACACATACATTAAGAAATCAATATTATAAGAATCTTCATTAAATGTACTTTTATATTATATGTACTTAATATTGTTGGTGTTTATATTTTTTCTCATTAACTTGGTCAAACCTTAAACAATTTGACTTTGACTAAATCAAAGATGCGGAGTAATTTAAAACAGAAGAAGTATATAGGATGAGAGAATAGAACTACTTTCGTGGTTTGGTACTCTTACTTCCACACGAAGTTGTGCTATAACTATCCCTACACTTGGGGGTTATCGGCTAGCACTTGGATCTTGAGCTCTTCCAGAAGATATGTTAAAGGATTTTTTTTTGGAGAAATATCAAAGGAATCTCTTAAAACACCAGTGATTTTAGAAAGACTTGAATATAATATGGAGAGAAGGTGCAAATGATATTATTGTAAGGCTCTCGGCTCAAGCAAATGGTTCGTCTCTTTTCCTTTGCCCTCACTTTGCCGTGTATAATGGATGGAGGTATTTATATAGACAATGGAAAAATTCTACATTACAAGGAAAACCTAACATGCCTAGAAGTTTGGTATGTTGAAAGTAGAAAGTACCATACATGTTAAATATTTAAACAACTAGGATGGGAAACGATTTTCCTGGAGATTCCAGCCATAGTACTCCATTGTACCGCCATGACCAAAACATCACATGAACAACAACACCTCTGAGGTACTAGGAAAGGAACATTCGTAAGTTTTGGCAGGAAGTTCTGTCCATAACAATCATAGCCTGAAAACAGGTTGGAAAATAGCTCAAACGTTTCATGAAAACTTCACTAGGAACTTCCAAACTTCACTAGGAACTTCCAGACATATATTAAAAATGCATGGACAAGTAAAAACAGGTGGCCCTGGCAATCGATTCCATGTAGAAGTACAAGAAGAAAAAAAGTGTCAGAAGTGTTTTTTCTAGACTCCCATTCTCTCGTAGGTCCGAATGGTTTGGGCTAGGTTTGTCAGGTGATTCGTGCTTCCACGGAAGGTGATTGTGGAGAATCCGAGAGAAACTTCTTGGAGCTTAGAGGAATTCTTCCATAAAATTTGCAATGGATAAAATTTCGCTTTACTAGCCAAAGTGCCTATTTTGATAGTACGGCATACATACATCACTCAAAAAATTATACAATTACAATCTTTGTGGTAGTCCTTTCTTGTCTCAAATTATAGACTTTATCCAACTAGCAATGGAACTAAAAGCCACAATACTTAGCCATATGGTTACTTCCTTAATTGCCTTGACACTAACCATCCAAAACCCCATAGGATTCTATATAAATTTTCAACCAAGCCGGCCATGGAATTATGTTAACATAGAGGCCTAGAAAAGGGTAAATAGATAATAGAGTCAAAGGACGCCAGGATGAAGAAGTTTGGGTATTCAAGGGTAACTCTCCTACCATGTACCCTTGCACGAAGAGTATTATCAGACAATGGTAAGGAAATCGGTAATCGTGAACTGCTCGGTTGGCTTGGGAGTAGTGACTTATCGGAATTCAGAGGATTAACTGATTTAATCGGTCGGCTATTAAATGATGCAGCCTACAAAAATTAGCACCTAAAACACGTATGAATCCTCTTGCACCTGAACCCCTGAACCATCTACCCTATTAAAGGCAGTCTTAAGCTCCTGGATGATGGTCGGCAACTACGAGAAACTGATTAACAATGGCCAGGAACTGGTTGGTGATGGCGGAAATCAAGCTCCTGGAGACAGGGATCGAGCGGGAGCTTCGCAAAACCTACTTCACTAGGGCGTGCTAGCAGATGGATGGGCGATATGTGTTGATAATTTTGCAACTTTTTTGACCAAGTATAGTGGTTAATCGGAAACATACCTAGTAATCGGAGTGTCAGACCTATTAATCGGGATAAAAGATTAATACAAACGATTAGTGGTAATCGACACGGTCAGGTCCCTAGTAGCGATTAATCGGCCTATTAATTGCTGATTCGGCCTATTTTTTGAACCTTTGTGCAGATATAACATTTAATTATAATTATAAACCGATCTCTATCACACCCATCGCAATGTAGAGAAATAAAGGGTGAGTTTCCTACTTTATTTCCCTTTGTTCAGTTTATTAAAAGTATATATTTATACTCCCTTTCCGTTAATCCATATCAACAAAGTCTTGTAGTAGACACGACCCTTGCTTTCTTATTGGGATCGATATCAAACTCAGAAAGGCAGTTTGCGTGAGAATATGTTTCAACTAACTCTCTGCACTTGCAACTCATACTAAACACCAGACTATGTATTCGGAGTACTACAACTTAATGCCAAAAGGTGATGGTTGTGCAAAAAAGTCTGATAGTGTCGGCTTCCTATATCCATAGCCAGAAAAGTGGTGGTTTTGTGCAATTTACTTTTGGTCTTCTAACAGCATAATAATTGCCTTACTGCACAATCCAAATCCTGAAAGTGGTGGTTTTCTATATCTCGAGCACACAAATTGCCGATTTTGTGCAATTTACTCTTGTCTTTTCAGCAACTTTAAAAAAACTTGCAACTCAGGAAATCTGATGCATTATTATTGAATCTAGGCCAATTCGTGCCCCGTTCAAAATATTGTGAATCTTATACGAGCTCATGGAAAATCATCTCCTCCTGACTCCTCGGTGTCCCTTGTAAAATCATGTGTCCGTGTTCCCTTAGACATGGCTTTCACGAAGAGGATATGAGACAACTTGCCGTATGTCCAAGACGCAGTGCATGCTTTCTAGTTCTTTTGAGACACAAACATCACTAACGCTGGATATTCAGAAGTTTTTGTCAATACTACTAGTTCGCTTACTTTCTCGTCATGCATTAGAAAATTCGTGAGTAAAATGTTGATCGGTAACTACAGGATGATCTAGTTGAACACACACTGGACGATTAGAGAAAACAAATAGTTCGATTTTCATGTGTTATAGTGGACTGAACTTTTTTTTTTCTAAATATCTCTGAATTAGAATTTGATTTGCTGTATGAACTATATCATTTCATCAAATCATTGTTGAATAAATTTGTGTGTTCAAAATTATTATGCAATAGAGTTGTTTCATTTAGATAGAAATATAAAACAATAGATGAAAATAGCCAAAAATTGAGAAGGCGCGTCCAGTAAGGAGCACATTTGTCCCAACGCACACAAATTGGAGGAGACCGCTGGATGCTCTAAGTCCTGTTTGTTTTGAACCAGAGCTTTTCATACGATCCTCAGGGTTCTTCGAGGGAGTTGATCTGATCCTCAGGGTTCTTCGAGGGAGTTGATCTCCATCCTCTTCAGTCCAGCTGATTTTTGTCACTACCAAAAGTTATTCACTGATTCATTTTCTTAGGAATGATTTTGCACAAACCAGACATCATGTATCCGCGGTGAAAATTAACACTAGACGGAAAGCCGAGAACGTTTTCGGCCTATTAATAACTCTACCACAACCATGGACAAAGTACGATTTTCGGCCGGCCTATCCATAACTCTACCACGACCCTGGACAAAGTACATGTGTGTCTCAGTCTCACTTTTGCTAGATTCTTTCTCCTGCATGTCAAGCACATACGTTGCGCCTAAAAACATCGAGTCATTATCCCGAGCGGAAGAACTTGGCTTATTTTGTCGAACGATTAGCCATGAGCTGTTGTGGATAGTGAGGAATTGGACACGTATTTGCTAGAAATTCTGCTGCTAAAAACTTCCTCGGTCCCAATCAGGAACTGAAACGATAACTCAAGATGCAGTTACAAGGTCCACGAAACCACAATCTATAAAAACTGCACCACAGTGCCGAGTAATAAGCAGCCATAACTAAGCAGGTAGCGTTCCTGGAAGAAAATGTTAGATACACGAGGCAAAGACAGAACGTCATAACATATGAACAGGCGTCGCTCAAACGACCAGTCAAGTCAGGCTTCCCACTTGATCGAACTTGCTCGGGCAAGAATCTGAAACGAACAAGGCAACATTCGTGTAAATTCCAAGAAAATGACAGCTGAAGAGAACTAGGCACCTTCGGCGGCCAACAACACAATGACCCTTGTACCTTGGACAACTGCGGTAGAAACCCAGGAAGTAGCGTACTGCAGTCACGGGTGTCAAATACTCATGGCCAACATTATCTCAATAATATAAGACACCTTTAAAGAGACCAGCACATTTCGTAGTGCCGGCAACTCTCTAACCGCTCTGTCCATCAGGGACTTGATATTGGCAGAAGCCATAGCTACCAAAGCGTCAATTTCCTCCTCACATTGTTCGTAGACAATGAAGACGATGAACAAGGATGCTAGCACTGCGTTAGAGAGGGAGGAAATCAGATAGTTAAACTGATAACATGACAATAAATGAGAACAGGTGTAAGAAGTGGCAAAAGATAACGCTTACCAAGACCCATCAGCACTCTAAATTGGAGGCTCAACATTACTTTGATACAGAACAAGGAAGCAACTACCTGTAGTATAAACAAGGAACTTCAGATCAATCATTTGTCACATAAATTAATTATGAAAAATTGTACTCCCTCCGTTCGAAAAAAGTGTCACAGATTGACACTTATTTCCGAACAGAGGAAGTACCACTTACGCAATCATGCTTGTGTTTTCCCTGTCATGTACGGATTTAGAAAAGTTCATGCATTTTTCAAGTAAAGCCTAGCTGGATTGAGTTAATTGTGTATCACCTGGAACATTGTTAAATCAAGAAGGGTATTTTCATGCTTGGGGTGAATTATTCTCCATTTGAGATGGAATAAACTATTACTTGTCACTCAGTTAACCAAGTAATAACTATCAAAAATGAAAATCGAACACAACCAAACATGAATGAAGTATGCCACAGAACAACTTCAAGTTTTCTTTATATAACACCGGTGTCTTGCTGACATGTGGGACCATGTCAATCGCAGAATGATGAAGTATATAGTTATTCAGTAGTATGCACGGGATTTTCTCAACAAATAACATAGTGCCCAACATATAGAAGCAAGATATTTTGTGTCAGATAAATTACTTATACAGTCAACATAATCCAAGCAATATCAGGTAAACTAGAGAGCTTGACGGCTGAACATGAATGTAGGGGAAAAATCTAGTACAACAGAATGATGCAGCTAATCAACTTCATAAAACAACTAAAGCTGAGCCTGCTGCTAACAGAAAAGAAAGGAAGGTTAATGAAATTCTCCAGATAACTGCCAACAACCACGCAGACAGACCAAATTCAAATGTAACTTACTGCCAGTGTTTCCAGAAACAAGATTGTTGTCAAAATCTACTGGAAAATAAGAGCACATGGGGGACTTCAATGAAAGAAATTTTCTAGGATAGTGTTATCAACTGGCTGCATACAAACCTTTACAAAGGTACCCCAATCATCACCTTCTGCTAGAACCCTCAATTTATGAATAGCTCCATTCCATAGAGAACCCAGACACACAATTGAATTCCTCAATGTTGAGTCTGATACTTCAAAATAATCAGGAGTAACCTTCTCTACAGCAAAACCAAACCTGCAATAGGAGTTCAATACTTATATGTAACATACTAAAACATATCCACCTAAAAAGGTATGGGATTTTACTAAATCTTTATCTACCAAAATACAACACACCAACACAGAATACAAACTAATATACATACACTTTTGAAGGTAGCACACCATGGATGTAAAGAGCCAGGGAGATCACTAGAAGAATTTTGGCTGACGAGGAGACAAAAGTTCTGTCCGAAAGAAGGAACCAGTAGAACAGCAGAAACACTAGTGTGATATATGAAAAGGTTTTCTTTTCATCCCTCCAAAGGAGAATATCAGAAGCTGCAGTGAAGCGGTAGAAAGTTAACAAGATGAAAAGGTAGATATATGGTACAAGGGCAAACACATTTTTTAGTGAAAACAGCTATGTGTATCTGAATATTGCTTTTGGCTTCCAGAGATCTAGTTCATTCAGTTTGGTAGCAAGCACAGAGCAAAAATGTGCACCTATTCCACCCCCTAGTATCTTATCTGCTTTTGATGATCCAGAAGAACCTTGTTTCCTTGATAGATCCAAAATATCTGGTAGTTCAGAAATTGACCCAGAGGTTTTCATAATGCCATCCTGCGTACAGATCAAACATCAAACCCACTGGATGTGCACATTTGTTTTGTCAGAGAAAAATAGGTTTGTAACAAATTAGCAATACTTCTGAAGCAAGAAGATAAACAACAACCTACATGTGTAATTGTCAACACTACGAGGTTTGGAAGCAAGCTCACCTCCAATGATACAATTGGGTCATATCCAAGCAGCTTTCTAGCTTTTGAAGTGTTAAAAGTTCTTGTACATGACAAGAAGTATACTGTATAAGGATAGAGAAGTGGAATGGATGACATTTGCAAACCCAATCTGTGATAAATCATACTGGAGAACTGGGAAGCAAACAACAACATCTTCGCGGGAAGATTAATCCTGGGCCTATAAATGGAACAACAGCCACGTCATATGTTAATTTCTTGAATAGTCTTTACTGCATGAGTGTCTGTGTGCGTGAGAGAGAGACCTCTGACAGCCCATGGCTTCCATCATGCAGGACATAAACTCCCATGTCTTGACAGGGTCACCATTAGTAATAAAAAAGGGCTGCAAATTTTTAATGATTAGATTACCTATCAAAGCAAATGATATAAATATAGCGTTTTAATTACTAGAAGTGTACCTTTCCAGCAACAGAAGCGGCATTTGAACATAAAGCTTGTTCAGCGCAAATGTTTGCGTGCACCACATTTTCCACATAGGTGAAGTCAGACCTGTTACCGCCACTACCTATTACAAACTGAACAGGACTCGTGTAAGAAAGCTAATACTTCGTAGGTTGCAAAGGCTTCTGGACTGTGGTCACCATAGAAAATGCACAAGCAGAACTGTGTCAACTGAAATGAGACAAATACTTGAAACAAACACAAATCTATATTACATCTGTGAAAATGAAAGTTCCTGAGAAACTAGGTTCCAGTTCAAACGATGGATTGTTAAATTTAATTCTGATTCGCTACAAACTATGGTTCTGTAAAGTAGACTGACTGAATTACAGCTACAACAATTCAAATGGCAAGCATGACTTGAGAGATCTGGAAGTACTGCTGAGTGCTGAACACCAAATCAGATGTTTAATATCACAGTTACCACTAGACTAGTGTTTGTTTTCTAGTAACATACTCTGTATTTACCACAGAAATGCAATAGGAATTTGACACTCTTGAGTCTCTACAAGCTCTTCACAAGTTTAGACAGAAACGAGCAAATGGCAGCATCGAGTACCTTGCTCAAGGGAGACCTTGCATACCCAGCAACGAGCCTCACCAGGCTCGAATCGCCTGGCCCGAACAGATTGCTCGGCCGCAGCACGCACGTCCGCATCCTTCCATTCCCGTCCGCGCTCAGCACCATCATCTCTACCTGCGCCCTCAGCTCGCTAGCTGCATTCCCGAACTGCATCCGCAGGCCACAGCGAAAAAGCAAGCAACGATCAGTGTACCACCAAAAAAGTATCGCAAAGCCGAGCAGAAGCGGGCCGGGATCAGATCACGACGAGGGGAGCACGAGTCCGCGCGCACCTTGTCGGGGTAGGTGAGCGAGCCCTCGTCGGCGTCGATCACGTTCAGGGCGCCGGCGGCGACCACGTCGGCGGAGCCGGTGTAGACGACCCTGGCCACGCCGCTGGTGCGGCAGGCGGCGAGGAGGCGCCTGGTGCCCTCGGCCGCGAGGCGGTGGAGCGAGGGGAAGGACCCATCGCTGGCGGCGGCGGAGGAGGAGGTGGGGTCCACGTGGAAGACGGCCGCGACGCCGTCGAGGGCGCGGGCGAGCGGCGCCGCTGGGTCGGAGAGGTCGAGGGAGACGTGGGAGAGGGGCGCGGCCGACGGCGTGGCGGCGGGCAGCGGGGAGGGGTCGAGGACCGCGACGGCGGACCAGCGGCCGGAGGCGGCGAGCGCGGCGGCGAGGTGGCGGCCGAGGAGTGTGGAGCGGCCGAAGGTGACGGCGCAGGCGGGCTTCCGGGGGGCCTGGGACGGTGGGCTCGGGCCGGGCTCGGCGGTCGCCATCGCGGTGGGGTGGGCGTGGGGAGGGAGTGGGGGAGATGGTGGGGCGGGGCGGGGCACGCGAGGGGGACAAGGCGAGATGACGGGGTGGAGACGAGGGGTCTTTGTTTTGACTTGAGTCTGGGCGGCGGTTTCTTCTGTTCCATACATACAACACTTCTGTTTTGGTTTCTGTAAAATTTTGCGGCTGACGTTTCGGATTATGATTGCACGAATTTCGCTGTACCTTCGCCAGTAGGTTTGACATCACAAAGAAAACACTAAATTCGGACTAATGCATAATTTCCTCCTAAATTCGGACTAATGCCATGCTAACTGATGCCGATTTCCGAAAACAGAAGCAGACCGGCAAAAGGATTGTTCACAGAGGTGAGGGGATATCGTCAAGGAAAAAACCTTTCCGTCTTATCCTGCGGACCCTCCCAAATCCTAGCCGCCAGGCCCTCCCCTCTCCTCGTCCGCGGTCATCACTGGACAAAGCCTGTGCAGTGCTGGTAGCGGTGGGCCTGTTTTTCCGACGTATGGACGATCGGCGCGGCGGGTCTGACCAGTCAGCGGTGTACATCGATGGGACGGCTTGAGAAATGCGGCAGTGGGTCACATGTGTTGTAGGCGTGTGTTGGCGGCATTCTGATGCAGGGGGTGGGCGGTGGCGAGGTGCTGGCCAGGTCACTTGGAGGAGGTTCTCCCAGGCCCAGATATGGGTGACATGCCCGCTCTGAGAAGGCTAGGCCCGGCGGCAGGGCTGGTCTGCTTCGGCATGCTTGCTCCTTGGCGGCTTCACATTGGTGCTTGGTCGGTGGAGTTGGCTCGATTTGGGGGCAAATTGGACTCACGGATGGCTGGCAGCGGTGTTCTTGGCTCTGCGGCGCAACGGAGGGGCTCGTCGGGCCTAAGGAGCCTAACATGCACTACTGTTGCGTTCGGTCGGCAACCGCCTACGATGGTGGAGGACGATCTCCTCCGATTGACAGCAGAGCCGTCGATGGTTGTGGAGTGCGACTAGTAGGTGCCGCCTACTGACAACACTTCTGCAGGCCTCGTGAGTCTATTTTTTCCGCCACCCGCTCTACTCGCAGACCTCTCGGTGTGTTGTTTATCGCTCCTTGACCCCCGAGTTCGTGGATGCCGAGGCGGTGGCCTTAGAAGGTGGACTGCGTAGGGAACTCTACTACGAGTGACGTGACGGTGGTGGCAGTCTCTCTATCTTCGGTCATGTAGATAGCGAGGAGCGGACGGTGGGAGATCCCGGTGTTGGTGGCGCTTCGGCTTTGCCAGCTCCCAAATCGCGTGTTGGAGACCTATATCGGGGTTAGCGGGCGGCCCTGTTGGGAGCGGTGTGAAGGTTTTTTGGGACAAAAGCCTAGTGCTTCGATAGCAACGACGATGATGCATGTGGGTATCGTTACCCTTTTGGGGGCGTCATTGTGGTTACCTCTCCACGCTAGGGCTCCGGGTAAGAACCCTTCACCAACGTGGTCTCGATAGCGGCGGCGTAGTGCGTTGGTACCCTCTTGGGAGCATCGTTGTGGAGTTACGGCTCCCTCGGTTTCGTTTCGGTGTCCTCGGTGTCAAGTTTGGGTTTTTCCAGGTGTTTTCTTATTTTTTTTATCTGTTTTGTAAGAGGGACATCTTATCACCTTGTATCGGTTTAGCTGTTGTGGCTTTGTTTATAAAACGGGACAAATGATAGGAAAGTCGGATCAACATTTCTGCACCACTATTTGCTAAAAGTCTTTCATATCGCCATCGCATGCTTATATGGCAAAAAGATTAAAATAGTCGTGGCACTTTCGCCTGATGCTTTCTCTTTCGGTGATGCATCGCATTCATCGAGCATGATTGGTGACCGAGCACCACTTTCCAAAGTGTGACGTCGAGTGCAAGTCTGGCATTTATGCCATCAAGGGAAAGATCGATTACCTGATTGATTATATAACATCATCCACAAGGACATGACAGCTCTAGGTTTAGAATTACAAATTTGCAACGTTGATTCCCTTTACATCGGAGTGATCGAGCATCGTTGTAGTCTACTTCCGACACATTGCGCAAATATGACCCACTGTGGAATAGTCATAGATGATGGAATGTCGAAAACAAACATAACTGCCAGGAAAACGAGGAAGCAATTGACTGAAGAGAACTATCAAACAGCTAACTGGCATTTTCTTTTCTATCTCCCCGAATAGAGGATAACAGAGCACATTTTATTTTGTAGTCGACAAAAGAATAACCGGCTGCTATCGGATTAACAAGCACTATGCAGAGCTACATACAATGCGAGGCAATTTTCCGCCCAAGCATTTTAGGAACATCAAGCTGTACACATTTCCTCCCGGTGCTCCTTCTGTTGGGACCTTGTGGGGTTCTTTGTCAGCTTCTATCTTCAACAAGATATAGCTGGACCACCGTTTTCTTTATGCGAATTGTCTTTGTGGTTAGTCAAAAGTTGTCCTTTGCCCGTCGGACAACCTCAAGAACACGTGCATCATCGAAATGATCTGGAATTGACAGCATTTTCTTGATCTCTGGACTGGAAGTCCTCAGGAAGGGATTGCACTGCTTCTCTCTCCCAATTGTTGTTGGCACCTGGAAAATGTGAACCACGGAAAATTTACAAATTATTAGTTAAGCATGGTTTAATATCTAATTCCTGGGATGAACTATGTACCATGCAATCTGAAACCGCGATTTATACCACGCACGTTGCTTATATTGTTATGTTAGCAGTCAGCTAAATTGCAAGCAGGGATCTGGTAAATCATGAACACTAATGGTTTTAACTGCGGCTCTTGTTTGCAGATCATACTTCTGCTGAACCAAACATACTAACATATTAATGGAGTAATAAAATAATATAAGAAGTACTCCCCCTGTCTCGAATTAGATGTCGGAGTCTAGATTCGCATGTGTCTAGACGCATTTTAGTGTATAGATACATATTAGACAAATCTCCAACATCTAATCCGATACGGAGGGAGTAAATAATATACTAGCAGAAGAACTTGGAAGTAGAAGAAATAGGCAAATAGCAAATGCACAAACTGATGTTTGGTAAAAGTTAGGAATGCATATGGCTTTAGAAGGGATATTACCGTTGGTGTATTCTTATTGCGCAGATCAGCTGCACTTGCAGCATATTCCTGAAGTTCTTCGTTTCCTGGTTCTACGCTCAAGGCGAACTTTGAATTGCTCTGCGAGGAGGTACTTCCAGCATTAGATAACAGGTTAATGTAGGAGATTTCTAGACTTGATGAAAGGAAATGCCATTCACCAGAGTATATTCATGTCCACAGTACACCTTCGTCACATCTGGAAGAGCTACAATTTTCTGGAGTGAAGAGTGCATCTGCAGCAAGTTCAGAAAAAAGGCGACATGCATAAGTCTTGGTGATGCTTACAAAAGAACTACATTAGGTAAATTCCTATGAAAAGGAAAATGGAGCAAACCACTCACAAACGACAAAGCCACCACAAATCCACAGCCTATTAGCTTTTTTTAGTGAATAACTGATCTAGTGGTAGGTGTGAGCACTTAGATTTGATGACCAAAATTCCCCATTTGTTGTTCAAATAAATGAAGTGCAACAATGCTCAGTGTAGCAAAATCTCACTTTTTCTACTCCCTCCGATCCATATTAATGGACTCAACTTTGTCTAGATTCGTATGTATCTAGTTAAGTATTTAGACTATATGCATGCGTATCTAGACAAAGTTGAGTCCATTAATTTGGATCGGAGGGAGTAATTATTCATACACCCTTTCTAAATCTCTTCTATTACTCGTTGCTGATAGGTTCTAATAGTTCAGTTTATATTGAAAACTCTGAGTCTCCAACATGCTTATTAGTCCCAATTAAGGGAATTCTCTAGCAGTAAGTTCCACCTATTCCAGAAGCAAGAACATTGGCAAACAACCAGTTCATTACAGACATCTAATACTCCCTCCGATCCAAATTAATGGACTCAGATTTATCTAGATTCAATCTGAAAGCCAATGGAAGTAGAACAAACTCAAAAAACATAGCATATGAGCATTTGAACCATTACAGAATAAGACATGTATACAAAGATATCTAACCTGCTCTGGAGTCCCCTCAAAAAGTTTTCCACAGGATAGATTGAACAAGGTATCACCTGTAAATATTGCTCCAGATGCAGGGAAGTAAAAGCTCAGATGACCTAACAGAAAAGAAAGAGGATTGGCTGAATTTCTTGGAAACAATGTTGCATTAGAAACTTATTTTCTAAACAAACATAATATGAATATCCAGGACACAGCCGCACACGTTTCATAAAAAAAGGCAACCTTAATAGCTCTGAACATGTTCCATATACGCTGTTCACTACTTCTGGACTTTGAGAAAACATCAAACATGATTAACTGCAGATGATATAGTTATGTGTGGAAGAGAACTAGAGAAGGCAAGAAAAGCAATTCAGAGCACTGTGTAAATTAAATTTTAAGGTGTATAGTGGTGACATGATCAAATGATCAAGGATGCATATGAACTTGGGCCAACAAATCAAACTTCTAAGTTTTGATAAAATCTAAAAACACAAATGTACAATATTGAATGACGTCGAAATCTGTAAATTTCAAATCACAAATAGTATGAGTTTGTATGCAGGGAAGAAAAAACAAGCTGTGTAAAGTTAGTGTTGCTATATTGGACCTTCCTGTCATGTTTTTCTTGCACAGATATGTCTTTTTTTGCAAAATTTCTATTAACATGTAACTATGGGTTTTGAACTTTTGAAAACCATCAAGTGCAGAAATCTGCACTATTTCCAGTAAAGCTAAACCAATACATACGCGGACTTAATAATTCACCTAATGTATGGCCTAGACAAAAACAAAGGAAGTAAGTCAAAACAATTAAGAAATTTGCAAATTACTCACCTAATGTATGGCCAGGAGTTTCCATTACGAGAACTTGATGACCGGCAAACATCCACGTGTGACCATCGCTTAGGGTTATGTCAATGCCAGGAATTCTATCTTTGTCCTTCTCGGAACCAATTACCTAGTAAAATATCACTGTTAGAAAACAAAAGCAGAAGATATCATTATTCCTTGTCTGGTTCATGTTTCTGTTGTAGGGGAAACCCAGTGGAGGCACAATGGAAAGCTAGAAAAGCATGTGTAAATCTTTTCCATTTATCAACCTAGAGAATCATTATCTGTTGTCACTCAAGGAACAACGAAAAGCCATTTCAACAACTGAACTTCTGACATCAGTTATAAAATTCGATCTTGCATCCTTAAATTTGACGGATAATTGTTGCTAAGACTGCCAATAAAATCTGGTAGAGCAGAAGGTTCAGGCAATATCTTATTCAACTTCAGTTTATCTTATGCTAGTACACATTTTAATTGCTTCACACAGTCTCTAAGCAATAGAAAAGAAAATAGAAAGAACAAAATAGGTAGCCAACTGTATACCTTTGCACCATACTTTGCCTTCAGTTCCAAATTGCCACCAGTATGATCATAGTGGTGATGGGTGTTCAATATATAGGTCAAGTTCTGGTTTCTCTTTTCCAATGCGTCTATGATAGGCATCGCCTCAGAAGGGTCTACAACTCCGACTGTTCCAGTATCCACATCATGTAAGATGTATGCATAGTTATCTTGAAGACAAGGTACCTACAAAGGATGTGGAGCAAAGTCAAGAAACATTGGAAGGAAGCGTAAAAATATGAATATACTAAGAGCTGGTAATATACTTGTTTGTGCCAAAGGATGTGTTCAGCAATCTACAATATACTTGTTTGTGCCAAAGGATAAAAAGTGGAAGTCATGCACTCACGCTATTCCATCTTAGAATGAAAAACCCGTATATACTAAGAGCTGGTATATCTTGGAGAAATACAAGTAATGGTGCTCAGGCATTAAACGGAAGATCCAGTGTCTGAAAGAAACTGCAAACATGAAGGGTCAAGAGCAAACTAAAATGAAGTGCACATCATCTGTCCCACCATAGTAAGCTTGATAAGGTTTGGGCAGCAAAGGTACAGTCTAAGGTGTCCAACATAAATCGTGGTAGTTAGGCAAGAAGATAGAAAAATGAGGCAGAATAAAGCAACAAGTGATGAAGTGGAAGAAGAATATGGGGAAGCTTTTTCTCAGAGACGTGAACGCCTTCCTAATGAGGATGGCCCTTGGTTTCTTTCCAAAAGCAGTGCTGCCAGCAGCACCACACGGCTGTGAGGAACTCGTCGCAAGTGGTAATAACTAGTCTCCCTCAGCAAACATCCCCCGCAGTTGAATTGTCTCCTAAAGCAAACAGTCAACAGACTAGCTTTCCCCCTATCTATTTTTGACTGCTATGTCAACCCGGCAGCTAGAAGTTACATTCGCAAGCAAACAACGCGCTAAGTTTCAAATAGCAATCGATTGAAATGGGATGATGGATGGACAGCCGCCTAAAACCAATCATGGAGAGTTTCGGAGCAACTCACCAGCTCGATTTGCAGCGAGGAGGAGACGCTGGTCATGTTGCAGAGGTAGCGCGCGGCGCCGAACATCCGGCCCACCCCGTGCAGCGTCCTGAGGGGCATGACCAGCAGCGTGCCGATCCCGTACATGAGCGGCTTCCCGAGCCATTTCCTGCTCACCCTCGGTATCAGAGCCGGCTGGCCCCTCATCTGCAAAACAACAGGAGAAGCAGGTTTCACCCCAACTCAGAATCCAGAGAAGCCCGGCCCCAATCGCACAGCTCAGGGAGGCGACCAATTTATCTTAGCGTCGCGACCAATTCCACTCCACCACGCAACTTAAAGCAAAATATACATATCCTAGTAGTAGTATAATAATTGGCCGAAATTAGCTGGAAATATCGGCACCACGGAACAGCTGGGCGCATCAGCAGCAGCGCAGAAACCGAGGGACCGGATCGCAAGAGCGCCGGTCCCGTCGTTGGTTCACGCCGAAGCGGTTGCAGGCGGCCGGCAGCGATCGATCGAGCGAGCGAGCGTGCGCGTCGCACCCCGCAGGCGCGAGTCCCCAAGCCCAGATCCAAACGCGCGCCGAGAAATCCCAGTAGAAAGCGACGGGTATAGAGAGAGGAAGGGAGAGGTACCGTGGGAGCGGAGGAGGAGCAGCGCGGGAGGGAGGAGACCACGAGCGAGCACGCCTTGGAAAACATCCGCATTCCTTGTTCCTCTCCGGCCTCCTCCCTCGCGCTCCGCCGGCCGGGCGCCGCCGCTTCTCGCGTCGCGTCGTCGCCTCCTTCCGACGAGGCGAGGCGAGGTCACGTGCGCGGTGGGCGGGAGGGGGACGCGGGGCGGGGGGGAACGGAGAAAGCAATGGAGACGGGGGGGAGAGAGACGGGGAGGGGGAAGGCAAGAGTAGTGGGGGAGAAGGGAGGTTGGCCGGCTGTGATTGTGCTGTCGCGGCCGGCCCCGGCCCCGGGGCCCGGGCCCACCGCGGCTCTGCTCTCTGCCGACCGGCCGGAGGCTACACGTGGCGCGTCCTCCGGCGTCCGCTCCGGGATCGACGGCCCAGACGGGCTCCGGAGGGGTGGGTGGGTGAGCGTCACGCGCCGACGCTCGCGCGCGTGATCTGCGTTCTTGAGTACGGCGCACAGTTGAGAGCCTTGGACGGGAAACCGCGCGTTTTCATGTGGGCACGCACGGGGTTGCTTTTACGTTTTTTCCTCTGTATTATTTTGGCAGGGTTTTTCACTCTTCCTCCTCTGCTCGTGAAGCGCCGACACGTGTCACCCTAGAAGCCAAGCGTGTGTAGGGCTGGTAGAGATAGTTTGCAACGAAATCCCTGCCTTCTACTTCACCCTACTACGAGCTTTGTGTACACACCACCCACTTCCCTCTAATCCCTACTCACACAATTGGAAAGCATGATCTCGTCGTATAATCCCACGTTATAACATTGTACTATGACCCGGCTGACAACGACACGTGGAGCTCGCTAAACAATGCATCGGGACGAGTGGTTGACATGTTGACCTCACAATGGATCTCGAGACAAGTACTACTAGTACCAATAAACCATTTTCAAGGTTATTGTTCCTACGAGTTCTCTAATACAGTACAATATAATACCAATGCTTGTAAGATCTCATCATTTTAAATCCATGAGTCCGTTGAATTTCATCGGGGAAACACTTTTCTGGCCTGGGTCAAATCAAGCATCGGTGATAATATTATGCCCCGTGTAAACTCTTCTTCCTCTGCTTGGGCATTGCCGACACGTGTCCCCCCTAAGAAGCCAAGCATGCGTAGGTGGGTACAGATAGTTGCAACAAAAATTCCTACCTTCTAGTAATAAACTTCGTGGGATCCCCTATTTACACAATTGGAAAGCGTGACCTCATCGTATAACGCCGCGTTATAACATTGTAGGAATCGGGTGATAATGACACATAGAGCTCACTAAACAATGCATCGGATGAGTGGGCGATATGTCGACTTCACAACGGAACTTGAGACACGTACCAATATACCATTTCCACGATTACTCGAAGGTTGAGGTTATTGTTCATGCGAGTTCTCTAACATAACAATGCCCGTAGGAGTGTACCAAATAATTCCTACAAATCAATTGTATTACAATATTATATGACTTGTCTTAAGCAGTTGACTAAACAATCCATCAGGACGAAGTGGTTGGCATGATTTTTTTGCAAGGAGTGGTTGACATGTTGACTTCACAATAGAACTCGAGACATGTACCAATAAACCATTTCCGGTTATTGTTCCTGTGACTTCTCTAGAATAACATTCTTAATAGGGTGTCAAGCGGGACGGGTTGCGGCACTGCTTTTTAACTAATTTTTTATTAATTTTGCTAGCTTTTAAGATCTTCTTTTGCCTATATTTACTTTTGCAGGTCGTTATGCGGGTGTCGATTGCCACCCTAATTCCTACATAATACTAATGCTTGTAGTACCACACCAAATCAAATCCACAGGTCAATTCTATTTAGGCAGGAATCACCTTTTTTGGCCTAAAAACCCCAGGGGAGGCCATTGAACATAAATCACATCACACATGAGGCAGAGTCAATTTACCTAGCCAAAAAGCTTCAACAATAATATTACGCTCCTTGTAAATTCCAAGGCACTTTACAAGATTACAAAATCAATTTTCTTTAGAAGGATAATGAATCGCTTCGTCATGCTTAAAGTTTTCTTGATCACTTGTCTTGCTTAATTGTTTGCTTCGTGAAGTTTTAAAAAACAATACACTAGAACACACGGTATTGCCACCAAAGGTCACTTTCCCTCATCTCTCCGTGTGTATGTGTGTTACCTGTCAAATCTTATGGGGACGGCGTAGATGATCATGGCAATATTTGTTGTCATGACAAAAGTCCTTGCCTTCTACGGTAACGAGTTCCTATCGTAATGCTCTAAACAAGTTACGTGCACGCTTCCCAGTTTACACTTGGAACTAATGTTATTGTATATATCCCTACTTAGGACGAGAGAAGTGGTAAAAAACAATTTACAAAGAAAAAAGAAAACAAGAGATCACTAACCAATGCACTTGAACAGGGCTGTCTCTAGAAATTGGAGGCCCCTGTGCGAAATACAATACGGGGCCCTAAAAGTATTATAGGTTAAGCAAAATTTTGTAACTTTAATTCTGTATTTCTTGCAGTTTGTACTAGTAGGACCAAATATCAATGCAAAAGGTCTAAAAATGTAAAGGTTGCATAGATATAATAAATTGAACTCATGTCCTTTTTCTTCTAAGAATACGCATAGTGTGCATATCATCGATTAAATGACCTCACAAACACCACCACATTTTTTAATCTCGACACCTCGATACACTGATCTCATGTTGTAGAAATATTTCCTGTTTTATAATCCTAACAAAAGTAGATGTAAAAAAATACATGAATTCTAGGCTTAGGAATAACAAGATATATAAAAATTAAGAACAAGATCGAACCTTGAAGGAATCCCTGCCGCAATCAAACTTTAAAATCTGGGATCAAGTATATCTTGCTGTCATGAAACAAATGGGTCCACTGAGTAATTGGACTTGTAAATCCTACCATGCTATGTGCACACTAGCAGGAAGCCTTATTCAGTCTCGATGAAATCCGTTAGCGCAAGAAAGAATTGGTGATATAGGAGGGAGAACGGGCGGACAGCAGATGAACGGGGTTCTCTGCACTTTTGTACTGGGGCATATGAACTGGACGGCCGGCGGCCGGTCGATCGCCGAGACGCCCATCTAAATTCAGTTTTTGCCGGACGACAGATAGGATAGATACGGAAGACCATCATGGATCGGTGGGCAGTTTGGTTATTTGTTGAGACCCGAGCCGATCAGATCAGAATATCATAGCGCACGTGATAACTGGGCTTTTCTTTGATTGATTCTAATTAAGTACCTTAAACATGATTAAGATTTGGGGCCCCCAAATTTCTGGGGGCCCTGTGCGGGTGCTCACTTCGCACACCCCCATCGACGGGCCTGCACTTGAACGAACAGTTGACACTTGGACTTTTTTTTTTCGTTGAGAAAGACACTTGGACTGACAAGTAACGGTAAACCGTTTCCTTGATTACTCTGAAGGTCATGTTCCTGCAATAATTCTACAATATACTCCCAACAGAATACATTACTAACAATGCTTGCGAAATTACTATACAACAGATCACGATCAATCAGTCGATGACATTTAAGCATAGACCACTTTCTAGCCTCGAAAAATCAGAGAGGCCATCCAATCGAACGACGACACTCAGCAAGTCAGAGTTAATTTGCCCAATCAAATCAAACATCAGTGATAAATACAGGTCAATTCATCAAACCACCACCTTTTTTTTCTGGAACCTTTTCGAGGGGGAAAGAGAGAAAGAAGGGTTAGAGGACCCAAAGCCCAACAAAAGCCCTACAAGCTACATTAGCAAACCAAGCCCATTTTTGGCCGAAATCAAATCCCAAGCTGTCACGAGGCCCAATGGGGCCCTTCAGACCACACCCCCCGCGTCAATGTGAGCGTCACGACGACTTCTTCCCGTTCGCCGGCGCCGGCGAGGGCGCGGACGCCGCGCCGCCGAGCACCGCCGCGGCTGAGTCGACGTTGGTCAGGAGGAACTCGTAGATCTTCTTCCTCAGCCGCTCGATCGTCTCCTCGGGCACGCCGCAGCCACCGTTCGGGGCCGCGGCGGTGGTGGCCAGCGCACCCTCCTCGTCCCCGTCCTGCGGCGGCGGCGGCGGAGGCGCCTCGGTGCGCGTCCCGATCTCGCCGAGCCAGTCGTTGACGCGCTTCAGCTGCGGGAGCATCCTGGCCGCGCGCTCGCGGTCCCACGGCGCCGCTGCCGACACGTCGGCGTCCAGGAACCGCTCCACGAACCCGAGGAACCACCCCCTGGACTCCTCTCCGAGCCGCCGAGCCAGCTGGCCCCTCTCCTCCGCACCTACTCCCCTTTCCCACTCCGGCAGCGGCGCCACCACTGCCGACGCGGTAGCTCCAATTTGGCTCGTCCTTGCCTTCCCCTTTGCTGGGGACATCCGTGACTTTGCCGCCGGAGACAAAGACTTCACGGCATTGGGCGCTGCTGCAGCCGGCTTCACAGACTCATCCACGACCACCACAGCCAGCGGCGACGATACCGTGGCCGGGACTGGCTTGAGGTTGTAGAGCCCGAAGCCAGAGAGGTCCGAGGCAAGCGCAGCATTTACCCAGGACTTGGCTCGTCGCTGCCGCTCCATGGCCACAAGTACAGCAGTCTCGTCGTCCGTGGCAGAGACCACCGTGCCAGCATCGCTGGCCGCCGCTGAGCATTCCGGCGAGGCTGCCGACTTGGTGAGAGTGTCGGTGATCACGGTGGCGCGGGAGAGCGCGCCGTGGAGGGCGAGGAACTGCTCGACGGTTGGCTGTGGGTTGTGCTCCTCCGCCGCCGAGCTCACCTCCGCGTACGAGCTGCTCCGACAAAAACACAAGCAGGCCAAGTAAGAATCTCACCACACAGTACCCAAATCATTACACACAGCTAAAATGCAAGCAAAATCACTACAAACATGGCACTGTATAGCTCCTACAGTAACTTTGTAACAAAGCCGTGTGTGATATATAACCAACAGAAAAATTTCCAGCAGTGTTTAGAAATGGTGTACATTAGCAGAGGTGAGATTGACAGTGGACAACACTGGAGCTGACAGGTGCAAGTACAGCGCAACAGTAGGCCATCCACACATGCATCAAGAGACACAGTTCAGAAACAATGTCATCCATCAGCAAAAAAATACAAGTCTGATCTGGCTCAGAAATAGTTTCTAGTGATCTATGTTCACTGAGCTGAAGCTTAGGGTTGTTCAAAATCTGTACTAGCCAAGTACCACCTGCACTCAGATCTCTATTAAAAGATGGACCACGGGTGGGGTCTCTGAAAGGGGAGAACCGAGCTGGTTGATAGCATTATTGCGACATGCAAAGCCAGCTAGTTTTGGGACATTTGGAGCATGATACCAACGGGCTATCAATGATCTTGCCCTCGTGAGGTGCAAGCGCAAAGGAAGCATGTCACATGAGGAGCAGCAGGCTTTGCTAGGAAACCAGTCTGTACTAGTATGCTGACCATGTCCTGTATATCTAGCATGTTCATCATCATCAGCACAGGAACATGCAATCAAGGCTGTCTACGGCCACAAGCCATGTGAAGCTCTGAAGGTCTTGTGAGACTTATCAGACATAGACAGGCCATCTTATAAGTCTTCAATGAACAGTTCATTCATCGATATGATGCTGCTACGACATTAAAAGTTAAAACTACAACGGTGTAAAATTCAGCATGAGCTCCCAACAGGAGTTGAAGGTGAGTCCATCCCTGAATTCACTAATGTTGTATTACTAAGTGCCAGTGTACAGCGATAGAATAGTATCTGCTACCATATCATTGCATACTTGGATAAAGCTAGCGAACAATGCCAGGTTATGGTGTGACCCAAACAAACCAAAAGATTCTCTTCTACTATATCTTAATGGACAGAGCATGTGATGCCATCAAAGTATTGAACATGCGGCCATCAATTATTAGAAACTATGTTTAGTCCATAATAAGTACAAACCGTAGATTATAATCGACTGACAAATAAATAAGAAATGTTTATGGATGTCATTAGCAGAGAATCACAAGATAATATAGTTTTTTTGATGATGCATCACAATGCCAAGTGTCTGGAGAAAAGGTACCTCAAACATCTCAGCAAGCTCTCTGCAGCGGAAGCTTCCTGCATGGCTTCAACAGCAGCCACCTGTGCTGATTCTCTGTACTTCAGAAGCTCCTGTCACAGAAATATGCCACAAAACATACCATCAGGTACAAAATTCTAACAGAGTGAACGGCTGTCTTTTGTTAGCTTGCGGGTAAAATTTATCAATATTCACAAATATTGGTAGCGGGTTGTTTCCAACATATTAGTGTATGTTAAAACCATATCGGTAAATTTCTTACTGTGCAATAAAACCATATTGATATGTCAATGAACTTAGCCATACCTTTCCTAATTTGGCAAGTGACGGAGGAAGTGATGCCCATGAATTGCTAGCATCTGTCAGTTTTTTGCTGTTTGGGGGAATCTTAACCAAATTTGTAGCATTTGGGTTGCTTAAAACCCCAGATGTCCTCTTCAGAGTAGGAGGATGCTTCTTTGGTGCTTTGTCAGCATCGACTGCGGGAGCAGGAGCGCTTGATGTGCTCTTTCTAGCAGGGTTATGGACCTTACTGTCATCTTTATGTGACGCCTTCTCATCCACTGGTGGTTTTCTTCTGGGAGTCTGCATATACAAACCTTGGGATTAGCTACCTCACTTTGGAGCAAAAACAGTGTATACAAAGAACTAATGCCATCACATTTTGTTGCTTTACATAATATCATTAGTACTAGAAAAGATTCTATCATCAGCAAGCTCTCCTAGAAACTGAAAAGAAACATTATCCTCAAGAGAAGGTAGTGATCGTGTAGAAAATCTAACACATCAAGCACATTTATCGGTAGCGTAACAACATATAACATACCGTTGGGCCCCTGTTCTCAGGTTTCCTGTCAGCTTTGGCCGTCTTCGAATCCGAACTGTTTTTCCCTTTCGCATCCACAGCTCCTTCCCAGCTTCTTCTCAAGGCCTTTGGTCCCGATCCAATACTCAGCAAAGAGCTACTGATACCGGCAGAGGACTTCCTCCCTGCAGTAGTAACCTTCAAAACTGAAGCTGCCCTTTCTAACAAAGAGAGCCTAGAAGATGATGCTTTCTCTGCTCCTTTTACCCCGTGTCTCTGTCTTAGATCACTAGAAAATCTGTCAAACGTTGCAGGTAGAGAATAGACACTGGTTGGAGATGAAGGTGTTGATCTAACACTAGAAGGTCTCGCCTTTGGTTTCACCGCTTCCTTCTTATCAGCAACCCCATTCAAAGCCTGCTTTGAGAGTGAAGATTTCGATTTAGTCAGCAGCGGTTTCTTGTTTTCTGTCCCCACGGCTTTGTGGGAAGCGTTTATTTTCTCCAACTTGCTCTTCTCCTTTTCTAGCGACAAGACGCCAGAATCTTTCAATCCATTGGTTGTTTTCGATCCATTGGCCGGCTGCGCCTTCTTGCTGCCGGCAACACCAGAAGAGCTAGTTAACACAAGGTCCTCAGGGCTCCCGACGCAGGCATGGCGGCCAGGAACTGGCCGGACTCCCCAGAGTATGGGCACCGGAGTGGCCGCCTCGAGGCGGTCTACATGGATGAACTGCCCTAACTGGATCTTGTCGCTCAGGATTAGATCATGCTGGTCCTCGGGGAGGGTGACATACGTGGCATGGGAAGAATCGGACACCTTGAGGTAGAAGCCTTGGTTGGTGAAGAGATCGCTCCCGGAGAGTGCCGGCACAATGCTGACGACCTGAAGAAGGGAGGACCGGTGCTCGCCCGCGACTTTAACGTCCGTGTTCATATGCTGAAGGAGCTTGACGAGGACACCGGGCACCAACGACGCCATTGCTGTAGCTCGTTAAGCGCATTACTCTGCGATATTCAAACCGAATTCAACAATTAGATTATCATCATCATACGGGGACATCAAGGATCAGAACCAAAATAAAAAAAAAGTTATCAGGTCACTGGGTGCCAACCTGGCCGGCCCTATCAAAAGTGAAAACAGTACTACCCCTGATCACAACAACCTGTTGTGAATGTAGTTACGAAAACCTGTCTGGCAAGGAACCTTAAACTTTACTGCTTGTTGTAAACGGTAGTACTGTCAATCCAGAATTGAATCGGCAGACATGAATTCACAATGCAAACAGGAAAAATCGCAGGCCTTGTCACCGTCGGTTAACTATTGGGGAGGACGACAGCACCAAAGAAACATCGGCGTCAATGATAATTACCAGGGACAAGAACGACAAGCAGGGAGGAGGAAGAAAAATCAACCGAGCACGCGCCTATCCAACAGTACCACTAACATGGGCGCAACAGTAGAACAAAGCACAGAAAACGAGTGCGAGAACTGCCGCTGCCAGGAACGCAATCATGCAGAGAACGCTGCCATTGCTTGCTTGAGAGGAAGTGGATTCAGTCCAAAGCAACGGGGGCCCTGTGCTGGAGCCGGAGCCGGGTAGGGAGGCGACAGGCCCAACAAACGCCACGGCGCAAGCAGCAGATACACACCACCAGAAAGTCTCGTCATCATGGTGGCGTCAATGTGGGCGGTGGTCCTGTCAATCCAACCAAAACATTTCTACGGGGGAAATAAATCGGGGAGCAGAATCGACGGACCAAATCTTGGGCGTGTAGTAGTAGTAGTAGTAGTACCACTTGCCCCTCGTGAATCCCTTTGTGACCTTAAAGAAATGCCAATTGGGAGCGAGGCGAGGACGGCAGGCAGTTCCAAGGATCGACTGGTTCGTGCTGCTACGCGGTGGTCCGAGGAGGAGGAGGTAGCGGCAAAGGGCAAGCCAGCCAGAGGCTCCGTCAGGAAAATCAAGCGGGGCGTGAGGGGACGAAAGGTGGGGGAGGAAACACGGAGGAATCCTCCTCGCAGTTGGCTGGCTCTCCGGCGAGGCAAGCGGTCGAACAAGAAAGGTACTGGTACTAAATCTATCTTCAGTGCAGGAAATCGGACTGAGAATTTAATGGGCAGCGGCGAACTGAAGGGTGGAAGGAAGGAAGGGAACCGACCTTTGGCGGAAGGAGGAAATCCGTGGGCGCAGGAACCAATCTCGCCTCCGCTCCGACGGATACTGCCTCTCCCTTTGCTGTGGGCCGCACACGGGAGGAAGAAGGAGGGAGGCGCCCACGGGCTCTCGGGAGCGCCGCACGCTGGCGCTAGGCCTGCTCTGCTTTTCCTCTGCTGCTGCGAGCACCTCGATGATCCCCGCCGCAGGTCTAGGCAGTGCGGGTACGGGGCAGCGCGTCGGGCCGCGCCTGTGTTTGGCTGGTTCTGGAGCGGCGCGCTGCTGCTTTGCTTGGGAGAGAGGAAGGAGCTCGAAGAATGGGGGGAAAGGAAAGCGGGGAGAGAGAGAGAGAGAGAGAGAGAGTGGAACGGAGACCGGTGGCGGCCTCGTGCTTTCTTTCTCTCTCTTGTCTGGGTTGGGGAGTGAGGTTGGGGGTAGTAACCGTCAGCTGACAACACGCGACGCCAGCCCAGGCCTAGCCAGCGGCCATGATCCACTGTGCGGAGCCTCGTGTTGCGCGGCGTGCGTGCGTGGGTGGGTGGTGCGTTGCTGTTATTGAGGTGGGAGGCCGCTTTCCCCGTGCTCGGGAGTGGGGTAGCTAGTGGTGAGTGACAAAGTTTACCCATAGGAGCTCTAACCATGGCGGGCGCGTGTTACCGGAGACTAATAAACTAACTCGTAACGTGTGCAAGACCTGATTCGTCGGCTCCGTTTTTCGGAGGTGTTCATACGGATAGGATATACGTATGTGCGTTTATAGAGATGGGTGTATGTACGCGTTGTAAGCGTCTTCGATTGTATTGTGTTTCTCAAAAAAAAAAAAACTCGTGACGTAGTACTACTCCCCGTCTCTGATTTAGCTTTGACTACCAATTTAACCAATATATGTAATTCAGGTGCCACGGAAATTATAATGTTGCACGAGGAGCATCTCTGGCGGTGACTATATTTCGGCGCTCGGGAATTGTTTCGCCACACTCTATGCCAGGATAGAGTCACCGGCGTGACCTCCACCGGACGCGCCATTTTGCGGCGCGCGCTGTGGTCAAACACACACACATCCCACCAGATGTGGCAAACGCGCCGACGCAAACAACAAACACATACTTGCATACAATCAACCAGATCAAACAAAACCAAAATATTCAACAATAAATTGCATTGCACGGTTCAAAATCTCCAAATCTCAACCTAGCGCGCGGAGCTAGGGTATTTGGCACGGGCGACGGCGGAACTGCTCCACCGACGACGGCAGTGGGGGACAGTGTATTGAGGGCTCAGCGGTGTGCCGGAGGTCCCGTCCATCGTTCAAATAGCATCGACGGTAGCGTGAAGGAGGGAGGTGGCGATGGAGATCGCACGGACGTAGGAGAATTTTAAGGGTGGTTGCCTGTTCGCGCGCATGATCAGTGATAGCGCGCGAGCTAGAGCACCAAATATTCCTCGCCGGATAGCCAAAAGGCCGTCCAGCGCTAAAATTTTGCATATGCAACCCGTGTGGTTTCTACGTGTTGAAGTCGGTGGTCACAGAGGTTTGACCTGACTGCGCTTTTTACAGATGAGAAAACGAGCACGCAGCTACGCGTTGCTAATTTCGCCGGCCGAGAAGAACGAGGCGCCGGAAAGCACGAGGTCGGCCGTGAATTCGTCCGGGTTCGTTTACCCGGGCGAGCTAGAGACCCCCGGCCCGTACCGTCGGAGTACATGGCAGGCAAGGACGCCGTCGCCGTCCACGTACGATCCCAATCCCTTTCGTATCGGAGCAGATACTGGCGAGGATTGATGCATGATTGGGAATTTGACAGGGCTCTTTCAACTGACGCCTCGCCGCAGTCCCACTTACCCCAGCGCGAGTCTCGTCCCCAATGATTTTTCCTATACAAGTTCAAAGAGCTAGACTCTTCTTCTAATGATTTTCCTATACAGGTTCAGAGAGCTACTGTACACTATACTTATAGCAAGACTGACAGTCCCTTTAAAACTTGACTAAAAGTGTAGTATTCTCGTTTTACGGGTTGAAGAGTGCTGGCATATATAACAGTTCCCGTAAACTTAACCCGTAAAACAGATTTTTCTTCTTCTTCCGAATCGTTTTTTTCATGGTACGTATCCTGACCGATCCGACCACGCCGCTCGCTAGCGCCACCGCTCCTGCCAAGGCCACGCCATCGCTCCCTGCCCGAGGCTGTGCCGCCAGTCCCGCCCTAGGCCACCCGCTCCCACCCGAGGCGACGCCCAACGCTGTTGCTCTTTGCCCGAGGCCGCACGTGAGCTCGACATGGACCGTAATGGTGGAGACGGCGGAGGAGGGCCCAAGGACGGCTGTGGTACAAAAATCGAGAGGGCAAGGTAGGGGAATTGGGCCGGGAGCTCACTGGAGGTCTGGTCGAAGACGGCGAAGAAGGCCTGAATACGACGAATTTCGCCTGATTCCAGCAAATACGGCGCATCTCCAGGACATTTGGTCTAAAAAGCGTGCGTTGACTGATTACAGGCCGATCCTTAAAACGGCCCCAAGCCTCTACTTGTAAAGGCCACGGCGCGAGTACAGGCTAGTTTTATGGGTTGACAAGGTTTACATACACCTATCTAGTTTTATGGGTTGACAAGGTTTACGTACACCTATCTACGCCGAGTTTTTTGTCCAAGACTATACAAAACCATTTTTACGGGTTTGATGACTACAGTATTAGTCATGCTCTCTTAGTACTGTATTTAGTAGTAGGACGGGGGCTACAGTGATGGAGGGAGCTACAGTATGGTGAGAAGAAAACAATGGAGGAAAGGTGCGTGGTCGGCCGTATCGTCGGCGCTGCATTGCATTGGTCAGAGCACCCAAGTAGGACTAGTATAGTAGCATGAGTATTTTTTTTGTGGTCGGAGTATATAAGTAATCCGAGCGTGTGAGAGGGATCCCGTAACCACCATACGTAACGCTACGGTAGCCCGTTTGTTAATTAATCCGCTGATGGGCAACCAGACTAGAGTGCTTAGCTCTACCTGCCGTCTTCGTAGGGCCGGCCATACGTGTAGCCTCCAGCAGTCCATCGTCATCGATCGTCGTCGTTGTTGTCTCTATTTGGGTTTTTATTTGTTTTCTTGGTATATTCTGTTTTATTTGATGGAGCCTAGGCAACTGCACTGCTCGAGTTGCAGGACGGGCTTCAGGTGCGTGATTCGAACCAGTTGGCGAACAATATGGAGTGAGTTCAGATGGCTAAGTGAAAGCATCCAGGGTTGCGGTGACATCTCGATTTTAAAGTTGTGTTAGACCATCTCTACTCGGGTTCGTAGAACAATAGAAAAGAAGATTGACGAAATATATTAAATGTATTATTAAACCTCATGGACGAGTATATATAGACGTATATACATGGATGAATCTACTATGGGCAAGGGTGTACACTCTAAATCGAGTTCAAATCTTGAACTAATAGTAGAGCTTGACAAAGAACTCATTTTCAGCTTGACAAAATGACCTATCTCATTCGAGGTTTCTTGGCTTTCGGGTCAAATGACCAATGTTATGGCTAGAATCAAGGCATAGTTTGTGATAATGTGCCCATATTGTGCATACACATGCATCATGGGATGGAGAACAATGTTGCAGAAGGAAGTTTTCCTTTTCGTCGCACCAAAAGGCCATTTTCTATTTTCCGAGTATAAAAAACGGACGGTTTTGTGAAGCAACCACCAAATGCTAATTCAAAATACTAACACCACATTTTATAAAAATACTATACCACCTTATATGGACAATGTCCCAACATGGGGATCCGAAACCTTTCCGTCCACCTTTGGTGAAAAAGACAAATTCCTGCCGAATCGGTAGGAAGTGGGTCAGATATGAACTACAGGTACATGATCCGATGCTCATGTTTTTTTACAAAAATCATTTTTAGATTCACAATATGCTATTTTATCAAAGATCCGATGCAATTTTTCCTTTTCATCGCACCAAAAAAGCATTTTTCATTATCCGAGCGCAAAAAGGGAATTTTCTAAAGCAACCACCAAATAGCTAATTCAAAAACGGAGGGTTTGTGATTAGTTGATATGGATATCATATTTGGATTCCTCTCATTTTTCTGATCAATTTAAACATATTATTTGTTGAATTTCGATTTACAGATTTAAAGATATTAATTATTCTATATTAAATAGAAAAATGCAAAAAAATAAAATTATTATATTTTTATTTGAATTCAATAATATTTTTACTTATTTATTAATATTTACTTAAATAATTGTTTGTAACTTCAAAAAATACAAACATGTGACATGATGATATAAGAGTTAATAGGATTGATATCATAGTATTAACACCAATGTATGAATTACTTTGTGGAAAAGGATTCTGAAGGAATGAGGATGTTAAGCGTGCTGAAGCTGGAGTAGTATTAGGATGGGTGACCTGCTGGGAAGTTTGACTAAGACTGGAATTTAATCAAATACTAAGTATAATTAGTGTTAAAAATGTTTAAAGTAGGAGATTAATATTTGAAACAATTCAAAGAATAAAAAAATTGAGAAAAAAATAAAAAAATATTATTTTTCAAAGCCCTCGGCTTAGCGTACGGCCGCTACAGGCTACGCCGACGGCAAAGCCCTCGGCTTAGCATACGCCGACGGCATTTTGATACGCCGACGGTTTGAGTGTCTTCCGTAGGAGATCTTTGCCAGGAGGCTACGCTGAGGCAGTCTGCGTCTGCCGAGGCATTCATCTGCCGACGGCCTTTTGTCCTCGGCGTAGCGCGCGTGTCCCGTAGTGCATATCGATAGGGCAACCTGGAAAGCAACGTCCAGGCATAAAGTTTGTGTCCAACTCACGTACGAGTTATCTCCGTTAGTTCAAAAAGAAAGAAAAAAAACTACGCGATGAGTACGACACGAGCTGTTTTCGTTCAAAAAAAATAGTTCAAGGAAAAAGGCTACTACCCAAAAAAAACATCAAATTATATGTTTCCCTAATCCTAAACATCAATATCTATGAAAAAAGAACAAATTATATCACAGCAAATTAGATAATGCCATAGTAGTTAATTTTTCTTTTTACCACTATTCTTCATTCATAGCACACCAAATTACAGTTAATAGCCTGCTATTTTCCGATTGAGACACAGCCTGCTGAATTCGAAAAAAAAACATGTAAGAACCCATCGCAATGCACAATTAGTGACAAAAGCAAATTAGTTGTATTTGAAGTGTAATAGAGGCCTAATTTCTGGCAGTAAAATCAAACAAGGGAAGAGGGAAACACGCACCTCCATATGTCCAGCGAGGGTGACGAGGAAAGCGAACCGCCGCAACCACGACTCTGTCGGCTTTAGATTTGACTTCTGATGCGACTTCTCATCTCCAAGACGCCGTCATTTAGGGGCGGCGACCTCCGTGCCGCCACTCGAACTTCGGCTGGTGCCTTACACACGGGGCCGCGGATCATGACCATCACTTAGGGGGTGGCGACCTCTACGCCGCACCTCGAATTTGTGGGTTTGTACCTTACGCGCGGGGATGAGTATCCTGGTCATCAAGGGTTCAATGTAGACTGGAGGGCGCTTCCCCTGTGGGGTTCAGAAAGGCGAGAGTTCGGGCTCCCCCATGCGTGTGAGGGCGCAAGATAGGGTCGCTCGAAGAAGGAGGAGGAGATCGATCTCCTCTCTCACGGAAGCGTGGTGAATGGGGAACATGGGCGCTGATTTCAGACGCAGGTAAACCCATCTGATCACGGGTTTGCAAGGCGTCAGCTTGCAGATCGTTTGAAAGTGGTGAGCCAAAAAATTATTCCCTAAATTAGTGCTGCTAATTAATCATATGATTAATTCTGCATGAATGTGTTGCGCACTGGGTACGAGCTAGGCTGGTATGAACGGAAGTTTTGAACGGCCGGTTGAGTAATTAGTGGGTCTGTAATTCATGGGACCACTGCATGTAGATATAAATGCGCGAGAAAACGGTTTCTCTTAAATAATTAATGGGACGCGTAATTGTGGCAATCTTCTTTTTTCCTTCTTTTCCGTGCTTCCTTAATTGCTACTTATAAAAGTTTTTGATCGGGTGGAAGAAAATGTGTGATCAAACGGTTATGATTCTCTCAATGTTTTATGGGCTTGTTTGAGGGCCAAGATGCTCCAAATGTTTGTTGAACAAAGTGAGCCACAAACTCCCATTTAATAGTAAACATTTAAGGCATTTAAAATGCTCCAAATAGCCAATTATTAGAGGCATTATTATGTATGCCTTAAAAAATTGTCCATTAGAGACATAACGAATAGTGCCACAATTGGTCACTTATTAGAGGCATATTTTAGTGCCTCTAAATGATAACCAGTTGTGGCACTTTTAATTGTGCCTTAATTGATATATTTTTAGTGGCATTTTCACAAAAAGTGCCTCTAAAAAATCTGTCTTTTTGAGGCATAGGTCAAAGTGCCACTAATAGTTTAGTATAGAGGCATTAGATTGTGCCTCTATTTTTTAAATATTAGAGGCACTATTAATAATGTCTCAAAAGGCTAAATTATTAGTGGCATTTAAAAACCGCCTAAAATTTTACATTTAAGGCGTTATTATTTAAAGTGCCAAATTGTATAATTAGAAAATTATAAAAATCATAAGAAAAGTGCCTCGGATTCTTTGCATGCATTCGTGTCGCAGTTTTTTTTTCCAGCGGAATTACGTGCCAGTGTCACACAGCTGAGCTAGGTAATACGACGACCATCGTCGGTTTGTTTGCAGAAACCACGAATGGGCAGACATGATGCATGCGTCTTCCCTCGATCTGATGTAGCTCATCATCACACGATGATTGGGCACAGCACCGCACCGGGCGCTCAACCTGCGTTTAGCTAGGCACAAGCCAAATCAACTGTACCAAGGGCCGGCCACGCGTCGATCGATCTGGTCAATCGCGACCGGAGCACGTGGAACGGCCGGCCGTGGAGAGCCGGCGCCGGTGGCCGGGGGCAGCGCGTTCGCACCTGTGGCAACCAGACGAGAGTGCTTAGCTCTACCTGCCGTCTTGGTAGGGCCGTGTCAGCCTCCGTCAGTCCATCGTCATCGATCGTCGTCGTCGTTGTCTCTATTTGGGTTTGTATTTTCTCGGTTGCGGCGCTCTACTGTTTTGTCTGATGGAGTCTGGGAACTGCTCATGCTCCAGTTGCAGGACGGGCTTCAGGTGCGTCACTCGTACAGGTTGGCAAACAAATATGGAGTGAGTTCAAATGCCTAGCATTCGGAGTTTTTGTTAGTGCACCTACAGTGCAAAGAGCGAGCACGGCCACTTAAAAGGACAGCCCTAGGCGTCCTCCGATGGAACGCTTTTTATCGTCCTGGTTCCTAGGCTGACACGTGTCCCTGAATTGGTCAACAAAGGGCAGGCTCTCCTTTTTTCTCCCACATCCTTATCTCTCCCATGGTCCCACGGAAGGAAACAGGCCATCTATCCCCCTATCGCTCTCCCAACCGTCCCAGGAGACGATGCCATCGCTAGAGAAGACGATGTCGCCGGAGAGGCCACCATCGCCGGAGAGGCCGCTCGCCCCTTTAGCAAAGCCGGCCTTATAGCAGCGCCACGGCTCCCCTGTAGCAGCGCCGCCGCGCCTCATTAGCAGCACCGCCCACCCATTGTAGCAATGCCGCCACGCCTCTGTGTGAGCCGTCGCCCATTATAGCAGTGTATGCGCCTCTATAGCAAGGGTCAAAACCCTTGTGAGCCGCCATGCCATGTGGGACCGCCAACCCTTGTAGCAGGGTCACAATGCCTCTATAGCAGGGTCGGCCACCCCCTTGTAGAAGGGCTATTGCGGTGACCCGGCATATCACTGCATGATGTAGTATATTATAGTCGTTGACATAACACTAATGAAACACCGCTCACTAGTATTACATCCCTCAGAATGGCCCAACAGAAACATAGCGGGTCCAATACATGGCTTAAAGGTTACAACTCACTCTTTACATAAGATCCAGAAAACACTCTAGATTAAAGGGAGAGAAAGAACTTCTTACGAAGAAGAATCAAAGATGAATAATGCAAAACTAAAATACTACTAAAACTATTACTTAACTAAGGAATTGACATTGCTGCTATTGCAATACACTACAGAGATAGGTTCTTTGGCTAGAGACTGTATTTCTATCTAATCGGTAACTTCGTCTTCACTTGAGTTGAGGTATTTGTTGACTTCCTTGTCTTTATTGAAGAGCTTCAGCTGTTTTTGATAAGTCCTGGAGCATATATTGATGTAGTCTTCGTTTTAAGGCTTCAGAATCTAGCAAGGGTTAAGAAGATGCTTTGAGTACGAGCGTACTCACCAAATTCACTACAAAAGGGGTGTTTGATGCACTATAACTATATCCACAGACCGTAAGTCGTAGGTAATGCAAGTTTTCATAAACATTTCTTTAAAGGTTGCTTTTATTTTGAAAAGCTATGTCTGTCAGCCTTCACGGGTTTACCAGAACCTTCACGGGGTTCCTTTCCGTTGTCACGCTCCTTCCCGGAGCAGGGTAACAAATTCTGATTCTTACACTCTGCAGAGGTGCGTTACTTTACCCATGAGAGATCAACTCTTTGTTGCACAACCGGGCAGCTTATTTCCGTCCATAATTCCATGATGTGGGACCCAGAAGATGATCCAAGCCAATCACTGCCCCCTTCGCGACCTCGCATGCCTCCTTGGTGTACACCATGCCCACATAAAGAATTACGGCAATGGTTTGTACAAACCGTTAGATGTCAGAACTATCGTGGGACGTTGAGGGTTCCTACCCATATGCTGCATATCCTCTGTGAATTACCAATTAAAATACACGCTACGAGGATAACAGCCACGACCTGCACATCCGGCTTCATGCGAGAGGAAGAAGATACAGCTGACTTCTCCGTTACATTCCAAATCTCATGGTCAAAGCGTAATATACGGCGCAAGAATCACTTGCGACATTGGTTTTTAAGCCCTAGGTGATATAGTTCTGAACAGTGGTATTCCAACTGTCAGATTTAATAAATTAATTGATCACCCTAGATTTAATAGATTAATTAATCACCCTGGATCAATAATCAATAGTTCTCATTATTATTGGCAAATAGTGCTTTTTGGCCTTTTTCAAATGCAGGTGAAGAAAACATTGGATTTGTAAAATACTTTACAGAAAATAAACAAAGGACATGAGCAAGTGTGAACTTGCCTTTTGTGGTTGCAAGATTATGTACTCACGGTCTTCGAGTCAGTATAAGATCCAAAAATCTGAAATCAACATCATTGGTCCGGTAAGGACTAATGTTTAAAGAAGCAATATGCTTTTATGCATAAGGAGTGTGATGAACGTTTTAAGCGTAAATCCCGGAAACAACGTTGTTCTGAGGTTTAGATTTCGAAAGTGGTTACTTTGGAATATGTGGTCCTTTTGGATAATTTTCGTAGTTGTATTTTTATTAGAGTTTATGAGTGGTTGGAGTCAATACATATGTAGGAATAAAGTATTCATACTTATGATATACTAGTTGGGATTATTTATACAAGGTTTCTTATTTTAAGTGGCAAAAAGGATAACCTTCGAAGAAAAGGGTTTCTCTTCTAAGGTCTAAATAAACCTTGTGGTTAGTTAGTGATGGTTAATGTTATTTGTTTTAATCAAATGATTTGAGCTTGATCTGCTTTATAGATTAACTACTTCAGACCAAAGTTAACTATAAAACATGTAGTAATGTGTATGGTATTATATTTAGACTCTTGGAGACTAAAGTTAACTTTAAAATATAGATAGTTTTGAAAGTATAATACTTACACCCTGGTATCTTGTATATCTGAAATGTGTTCTTTAAGTTACTTAAGAATGTTTGTTCTGTTACTTGAGATAATGATTTCTTAATTCTATGATAGAGTAGTATCCTTTACCTTTTATAGATAAGCGAGTAGTGTTTATAATTCCAGATATAATTTCATTTAACTATCCTTAAACTTTTTATAGTGTTGTGGTAATTGTTGAAATTTGATAATTTAAAGTAAATGGAAAGGATCTGTTTTATTCACAAGATGTTCTTTAAGGTTTTTATCATGAGTTGGAATCCTTTGAGAATATAATCTTCACTTAGGGTTAAAGATAGTTTGATATAAAAGTATTTATAATGTTTTTTAAACCATTAGAGCTTTATTTCATTAATATTTAAGATTTGTACTATATATTGAACTTATTTTACTCATTTCAAGGATATTAATAATTGTTATTTATTCTTTATGAATTATTAATGAAGTAAATAAGTTTATATTTGAGTTTTTAAAATATTTGAATTTTTGTTTATCTCAAAAGTAAAATATTAGATTTTTAAAATGTAAATGTTATTTTTGTGATCATTTTGGTATATTACATGTATTTTTGTGATTTATACATAATAAAATATGATTTTTATAATGCTTATTACTTTTAAATTATTTAATAAATATTTAGTTAAGTGAAATAAAAATATATGATTATATTTTAAATTATAATTCTTATTTTCCAAGATATTTTGTATTTTACTTATATTATAAACATTTATCCTTATAGGAATATGAATTATTAGAGTTTTATTACTAAATATTTATTTAGTATTTTTACAAAATACTATAATATTAATAAATAATTAAAGTGATTTTTATTTATTTTTATCACCTTTCAATAATTTTGTAAAATTCCATAAGGAATATTTAAATTACAAAATTCTTATAAAAATTTGAATGTCCAAAATTTGATATCTTATTTTATTTGGATAGAGTGTATTACTGTGAATCCAAAAATATTTTATTTATAATTTTTGGACTATTAATTTATTTTCTATAATTTTATTGGGTTCACGGGTATTTTGGTCTTTTCCAATTGATCAAAAGATTTATTAAATAACCTGGGCTGGCCCCTTGTGCTTATTGGGCCAATAGGGCAGGGTCAAATGGCTACCCCGAAGGGTTTTGGCCCACCCAGCCCACTCTGCCTCCTCTCTCTCCCTCGACCTTATCTCCTCCTCCTCTGACTCGCCCCCGTGACCGGCGATGCCGCCACCGTCGATTCTCGCCGTCGTCGGCCGTTCTGGCCGCCGCCATGGTGCGAGTTTGGGTTGTCAACGACGCTCTTTTGTTCTATCCGCTTGGATTTGACTTCGGGGCTTCCCCGTGGTCAGTTCCACCCTATTCCCGAACTCTAGGTTTCGGAGAATATGTTGTTGCCGCCGCGATCCGCTTTCTTGATGGTGTCTTCATGTCGTCTTGACTGCTTGGCGCCACCATGGCAGGTGCAGGTTGTAGCGCCCCTCTGGGTGCTCCCTGTGCCGCCGCGGTTCGTCGGCCCCTCTGCTTCCTCTTCGATTCATCAGCGAGGACCTCGGGTAAGTGGTCTCAGTGGTGTTTGTCCATGCTACTGCCATGATTCTCTTTGGTGTGTATCTAGTGGCTTCTCATGTTGAGTGACTATGTGCTGATTGGGTTCATTTCTGGATTAGGGTTCATAACCCCCCTATTGATCATATCTATGATGCTTTAGATCTAGTGTTCTTCATATTTGATCATGGGAAATGATTGCCTGCTGTGGTTAAGGGTTGATAGTAGCTTTGATGATACTAGTTGCCTGTCAGATTTAGTCTAGTGGAAATCCACCATGATCTATGCTAGTGTCTTAAGGAAATCCTTGATTGGATTATGTTGTTGATCTGAGAAGTTTCCCTACTGTCAGAATACTTGTGCCGACAATGGATTTCTCTCAGTAGTTGCTTATTGCAATTATAAGGTGGGCTTGTTTGAGATGATACACTCTGAATCAAATCATTATATGTAATGATTTTCTGTGGATGTATAGATTCATTTTAATGTTGATTCCTAGCAGTTGGCTTCAGGAAAATGATATGTAGTGGTTGTCCCTTTTATCTATGGAAGCTAAGTAAAGATTGTTTTAGCTCATTAAGAACTTTTCCTTGTGATACCATTGTATTCTGGCAAACAGGTGATTGGGTTTTTATTTCTGGGCTTAGCTTGATTATGCTTGTGATTAATACTGACAAGTTGACATGAAAACTCGTATTAACTTTCCTGCCTATGATGTTGTCTAAGGCTTTAGGATTTAATTCCTAGTTGGTTGAGTATTAGTTTGTTTGAATCTTGCAAGATTAGAGGTGCTACTCTCTGTGAGATGTGCCCTGATCTTGATAAGATCAAATGAAAATGATCTAAGTTGCAAAGTAACACTGAACCCAGTGATGCTGGTCTGAGAGTTTAGTGTTTGTGGTTGAGCTAGATTTATTATCCTTATACTTGAAATCTCTAGGATAGATTCACCCCTCTTGGGTGCTTATTGAGAGATTATTGCATAAAGCAACACATGCTTTATTCTGATGAAAGCATGTGATGGTTTTATGAGACTTACCACAAGATTTTATGTTGGTGTAGTATATTGATGATGTTCCTGATCTTGCTCTTGGTCTTGATCTTGATCTGCTTTTGCTAGCTCCTGAGCTTGCTCTTGAGCTTGCCTGCTCCTCCTATCTCCTGGGCTTGACCTTGCTGTCCACCATAGAGTAGGGTAGGCTTTTTGTCATTTTAGAACTATGGCTAGAATAAGATGGAGTATATGTTAGAACTATAGTTGTAGTAACATAGACTTTTTGTAAATTTTCTCTGTTGTTTTTAATATGTAGGATGTCTCTAAACAATCCTCACTATGATGTTCAACACCGTGCCTACAAGTTGTCGGAGAAGAGACTAGTACTAAAAACTTCCATGCAAGTCGAACAAGATGCCATGTTTGTTGAGATGGAAATCTAACCTTGGCCATCATACGTTTGCAGGAGATTCTAACCTTCCTGTGTTCCTTTTGCTCCTTTAATGAGGTGTGTGATCGAGGCATGTTCCATCTCAAACAAAAAGGTGTGTGATCAAGGCCTGTTCCATATCAAACAAACAGGAATGGCGCCTCGGTCGGGGCAGGGGCGGTGGCACGCGTTTTACAAGCCCTAAAGTGCGGCGCCACGCGATGTGGCGCCACACTAATTGAACCAGGGCCCACGAGGCCACGGCGAGCCACACTGGCAGGCGCGCGACGCCATGCGCAATGGAGTTGCTCTTAAGGGTGCGGCGCCACCATGTATGACGTTGCAAAAAGGGTTAATCCAGTGAATTTGTTTTCGGCAGAGTTCATTTCGTGAATTTGTTATTTATAGGGGTTATTTCTGGCCAAATTTCCGCCCGTCCTCTCCTACCACGTGCCATCTGACCATCAGGTTTTACATTTGTGTGCCCCAGAAGTTGAGAAACTGAATTCACATGCCTTGGCGTCGGCGCTGGTGAGGGGGAGCACGGGACGATCGGCCGTGCGATATCCGCAAAAACTCCATGTGACCCGTCCGCACGTCGCTTACGGGGGTGAGGGCTCCGCGACACACGACTGTCTCATTAGCGCCCCTGCTGCTGCATCGGGGGTCAGGGTGCAAGTGGGACTGAACGCGGGCTCCGGCTTATGTGCCGCATCAGCCCGCGACGAACAAGTGGAACACCGCGTCAACCCGCAAAACTAATCGGACTTATGCGGGCGCCCGCATGTGCCCGCATGCACACCCGATTCCAGCTGATAAAGGCGACATAATTAACATCTGAACTGAGAATAAAAGCATGGACACTTCACTGATGTATGCGGTAAACTGAAAACAACGATGATGCTATGACCTCCAAGGTGCTAGAGCTTTGCTGCTTGCGCCGGTGGTGGCACTACCCGCGCTAGTGGTTGCCGGGCCCGGTGGTGGTGGTGCCCGCCTAGGTGGTGGTGGTGCCGGCGTCGGTGGCGGTGCTACTCCTACCCCCAGCTACGAGCGTTGTGAGGCTCTGCTACAACGGCCACCAACCATTGCTATGCACGGCCTCCGGCCTTGCTACAGAGGTACCACGGCGTCTTATCCGTGAAGACGCCTCTTTGCTTCAAGCTGTGCGAGGCTCTGCTACAACGGCTACCATTCCTTGATACGAACGGGCACTAGCGTTGCTATAGAGGCAGGGTGGCTTTGCTAAGAGGCTTGGCGGTGTCTTCTTTGCCGGTGACGACGCCTTTTGCTACAAGTGGTGTGAGGTTCTGCTACAAAGGCATGACGGTCTTGCGGCAGAGGCACGTCGGCATCATCTCCGGCGACAGCGTGCTCTTCGACGACGATTTTTTTTGCTACAATCCATGTGAGGCCCTTCTACATCGGCACAACGGCCTTGCTACAGATGCACGACGTCGTCTTCTCCGGCGACAGCGTGCTCTCTGGCAACGCCTTTTTTGCTATAAGCGAAGGGAGGCCATTCTACATCGGCACAACTGCCTTGCTACATAGGCACGCCGGCCTTGCTATAGATGCATGGCATCGTCTTCTCCAGCAACGCGTCTTATCCGGCGACGGCGGTGGTGCCTTTTGCTATAAGCGGAGGAAGGCGTTGCTACAAGGGATGGCCGTTGTTGCTATCGCTGCAACGACGTCTTCTCCGGCGGTGACCTCCAGCCTCGCAACTTTAGGTCTCTCCGGCGACGCGGTCATGAACCATCGGCAGTGTTGTTACCGGTGCGGTCATCAGGAGTTCGAGGAACACGACGCTGCTAGATCTCTGAGGGGGGAGGGGGGTTTGAAAGGTCGCATGGAATTTGGGGCTCATTGGGGCATGTTCACTACAGAAGAATAAAGAGGAATTAGCGAAATATATTGGATTATATATTGTTAAAATTTATGAACTGGTATATATAGACGTACAGAAATCATTTTAGAGTATAAGTAAATTTAGTATTGAGTCCGAACTAATATAAACTATCATAACAACCGTGTTCGTATAATATTCTAACATCTATGGGCATACAAACGTTGAGCCACCTTTCGCATTCTGTTTGATAGGCTGCATGGAGATTTTTTGCATGAACTCGGGTGTTTGGTTGCCTGCACTTGTTTCACTGTCACATTAACACACACACACTAAAACGACCATTAACTGTGATTGTGTTCTTTGTGCTTGAGGGCTGCGACGGTGATGGAGGGCTACAACGGCGATGAAGTGTGACATACACCTGCACGTGCTCTGGCGCAACAATCAACGAGACGAAGAGCTTGAAAGTTGTTGCGGCTGCGCCGGTGACGGAGGTCGGTGGGACACCTCTTGTGGCTACGCCGACGACAGAGGCCGGCGGGACACCTGCTGCTGGCATCGGAGCATGCAAGAAGCCATACACATTAGTGTTGCTCGATGGCGGCTGGATGTTCGAACATGCTCGCCCTGTCGGCGGCATTGCGTGTAGCGTCCAGGAACTCGAGCTCGAACACGACGGACTCAACCGCCTGGAACAAAGGGGGGCTACGTGCGGTCGACGGCGACGACGACCTTGGTGTTCCTCTGCCTGCACAACCCTCCCGTCGAGTAGACCATCTTCCTCTACATCATCTTCAACCTCACATAAAAGCCGAGAAGTTCATCGAGGTACGTAGTTTACGGTTTAGAGAGAAGAGCTTCAAATGGATCCCTATAACTGCATCAAAATGCAAAACTTGCAATACGAAAATTATGGGAAACAACAAGATCAAGCTACTCCTCAAAGCACACCTCGAGCGGTTGCTTTTGTCCGACGAATCTGAACAAACAAACGCAAAAAAGCTTCAATTTTGACCACGAATCTGAGGAGATATAGTTCACCAACCTCGAAGCCGATGGTCAGAATGGAACCCAATCGTCGATGCGCATCTTGTTTCATGTACAACTCGACTCGATTTGAAGCTGTTTGTATGTGCTAATCCCAAGCTATGAATAGTAAACATGTTTAGAGAGGAGAGAGAAAAGTGAGGAGTTAGACATCATTGCAGGAGCAAGGGCACTTGTACGCTCGCCGAGTCAGTCCCCATTGTCCCTAGGGCTCGGCTCCGGCCTGCTTTAAAACTCGTACGGGCCAGAAGGCGAGGATGCTGCAGGCAACCAAACAGATCAATTTACGTCCAACTCAGCCTGCCTGGAGAAACTGCAGGCTACCAAGCGCGCATTCTATCTGTGATAATCGCCCCTGAATCTCCAACGAACAATTGCAACCGTCTACCGCCCGCATGTGGTCGTTGCCAAGCGTTGGGTACCTTAGACGGTAGAACAACCGGGCTATGTGGTGTCCAGCGAACGCATCGGGTGCCGTGTAGCTCTTGTAGCTGACGTCCAAGATGCCATTTAACAGAGCCACTCTGACTTGGTTTTGAAACATTTCAGCACCGGCTTTGAGCAGAGGCAGCTCTGCTGCTGCATTCTTGTTTTTTAGAGCGAGAAGTAGCAGAGGCAGTGACCCTTCACCAAGTTTATTGAGTTACGTACAGTACAGAAGCAAAGCTGGATACACTCGATCGCGGGTCCGCAGCTGGTAGCTAGACGATCTAGTTCGGTAGCGAATGTCACGTAGCAAGAAGAGAAGATACTGTGGGTCGAGAGTACAGTACAGAGGCAGGACCCGTATACGTGGTCCGTGGCCAAGCTACGTACTACGTACGGGGGCCACGGTAGCAACGCACGGCCGCGCCCACGGTCGTGTGGGGGGCTCGTCTCGTGCGTACGTTCTCTGAAGAATTCTGAGAGCGAGCCCGTCCTCTCCTACCACGTGCCAGCCGGTCATCGGGTTTTAGAGCATCTCCGTTCGCTGCGCAAATTCATGCCGAAAATCGGATTTTTGGTAGAAACTGGCCAGTTTTGATACAGGTATATCAGGTTTTCTTCACTCTAGACCGAATTTCTAAGTTTGGCTAAAATTCATTATAGATGGGCGAATATAGGCGGATTACATCAAATTTAAACTAAACTAGTACATAATAAACGGGCCGCCGTCGTGGCCTCCGCCGGTGCCTTCGCCGTTCTACATGCCGAAGTTGCTGTAGAACGCTGTGTAGCCGGGATCGGCGTGGCCGTCGTACTCGCCGCCGTTATGTCGTCGCTGCCGTGGCTGGTTCTGACAGAGCTCCCAGCACTGGGTCGCCGAACCTCACGGTAGAATGGGCCTTCATCGCCGTCGTCGAGGCGTAAAGCACCACTGGTAGCGAGCAAGCGCCGAACAACGCCCGTCTCGTCTGCTCCTCGGACTTCTGCCGCAGCCGAGGATGCGCTTCTTTCATTCTCCCGATCCATCTGGACCACTCGAGGATGTCCGTGATGGGCTGGCCGAAGTCACGGAGCGATCGCTCAGCGCCATCGTCAAGGCGCCGTCTTGAGCGCCGAAGTCTTCGATCTTAGGACGAAAGCGCGGTGGCGTTAACGCGCCGTCGTCCGTGGCTCGTCACGATGACGATGTCGCGCGAAGCGTGTCCGCAGCAGCGCGCGAAACCCGTCTCGCGCTTGACTACGCAGCAGCGAAGAATGCGGTCGGCGTAGCGCGTAGGCGGAGGAGTTCACGTGTCCGGCGCCATGTAGCCGACGGCTCGTAAGCGAGCGCCTCCTAAACTGGAAGTGCGGCGGGTATCTCTTGGCTATGGTGGTGGGGAGAGTGAGTGAGAGGAAAGTTCGCCGAGTTTGAGCGTGGTCAGAGGCTGCGAGAGTGTAAGGGTCTTGGTAGCAGCTTATATAGGTGGTAGCGGCGCGGGAGGAGGTGTGGCGGCGGGAAAAGCAATGAAAAGTTAGTCCGCCGGTCCGTCGCGGAGCCGTCTGGCCAGCGTGGCGTGTAATTCGCGACACGTGGTACGCCAGACGATTAATGTCCGTGATGCCGCGTGGTTAAAGGACGACGATTCGACTTCCGTCACTGACTCGGCGGGTCCACGCGTTGTTTCTTTTTTTTTCGCCGAGTTCGCTGCGTCTGGCGTTCTCTGGACGTATCCGGAAACCTGGGTTTGGACTGGATAGTCCGGACCAAAATTGGTCCAAATTCAATCGAAAATAGGATCCAGGTACACGACTAGACCAATTTTCATAGTGAATAGGCGAGTGAAGATCTTACGTGTACGTGCCCAAAAAATTGAGAAACTGAATTCGCCTGGCCCGGCGGCACTGGCGAGGGGGAGCACGGGAGGATCGGCGGTGCGATCTGCGGGGAAAGAAATTCCACGTGACCCGGCCGTGTTACCCGGCCGTAGGTTGCAACCGGGAACGGGGTCAGCGCGCGACACACGACTGGCTCGTAGCGCCCCACTGCTGCTGCATTGGTGGCTGGAACCGACGTACTACTACTACTTCCTCCGTTTCCAGTCAAGTGTACTTCTAGATTTTGTTTAAATTAATTTTATTAAATTTAATCAATTATATAGATAAATAAAGAAAATACATTAAATCAAACTAATATATTATAAAATTATATTTGAAAATACATTTATTAGTATCAATTTAGAGTTATAAATATTGCTACGTTTTTCTATAAAATTAGTCAAACTTCACTAACTTGGACTTAAAACAAAGCTAGAAGTAGACGGAGCGAGTACGCTCGCAGGTCAAGGCGAACAATGGCAGGACAAGGGATCCAGGCCAATTCACTATGGCAGGTACAGTATTCAGAGGCACTCTAAAGTGCCTCCAATAGTTAAATTAATGCCACAATTAAGTTTTTGAGGCACTAAAAAAAGCGCCGGGGACGGTCGTGTAGGTAAAAGTTTTTTGAGGCAGTTTTAAAAAGTGCCTCTAAATCATAGTTAATTGATGCACTCTGACTAATGCCTATAAATTCTAGCCAATCGAGGCACTATGACTAGTGCCTCAAAAACCAACTTAAGACACAAATTAGAGTGCCTCTAAATCCTAGTTAATTGAGGCACTAGTAAAACCTAATTTTTTGAGGCACTATCCATAGTGCCTCAAAAAACCAACTTTTTGAGGCACTATCCATAGTGCCTCTAAAACCAGCTTTTCTAAAACCCAACTTTTTGAGGCACTATCCATAGTGCCTCTAAAACCAGCTTTTTGAGGCACTATCCATAGTGCCTCTAAAACCCAACTTTTGAGGCACTATCCATAGTGCCTCTAAAACCCAACTTTTTGAGGCACTATCCATAGTGCCTCTAAATCCTAGTCAAAAGCAAATGTGTACTACAGTGACATATATTACAAAATGGCTCACATTAATTGAATCAAAGTCATATCTTACAGTCATATTACAGTGGCCCGCATGTGATGGCTAACATATATTACAAACCACATTACAAACCACATTATAGTCATATCTTACAGTCACATTACAAACCACATATATTACAAACCACATTATAGTCATATCTTACAGTCATATTTTATAGTGACATATCTTACAGTCATATCTTACATTTGTTCACAGCCATATCTTACAGTCATATCCCACAACCATTGTTCACAGCCATATCTTACAACTGAGACCATGCAATATCATCAGCTGCTTGGCAATCCCTTATGCAGTATGCGAGTTTGAGACCATGCAATATCATCAGTCTGCATTGTTAAGATTTGTCTGAGTTTAACAGTTCAACAAAAGGAGCAGAAGGAGCAGCTAGTTCAACAGAAGGATCAAACAGAAGGAGCAGCTAGTTCAACAGAAGGATCAAACAGAAGGAGAAGCTAGTTCAACAGTTCAACATTTTCAACAAAAGGAGCAGCTAGTTCAACAGAAGGAGCAGCTAGTTCAACAGTAGTATGCATTGTTCAGACTAGTTTAGGAGTTTACTTACCTTGTGTGGTACTGAATCTGTAGCAGCAGGAGAAGCATCTTGCTTCTGTATTCTTGATCTTGGTTTCTTTTCTCTAACTTTTGCCTGGCTCATATCTGGTTCATCCAGAATCTGCACATTTTTTAGTTTATAGTGTTGTCAATGTAATATTCTGATCAACTGTAACTTGCCTTGTCTGGTAATTGCGAATCTGTTATAGCTATAGCAGCAGGAGCAGCAGTTTGCTTCGGTACTCTTGATCTTGGTTTCTTGATCTTTGTTTCCTGGCTCATGATTTGTTCATCCACAAGCTGCACATTTTTTCATGTGTTAGTACATGAAACAGATTCGATATTCTTGGAAGCGAATTACATGTAACATACCTTTTCATGCATTCGAGACTACGTGTTAGCGAAGCGATGTGATAGCAGTTTGTTTCGTTTCGAATTTGGTTTCTTCACTTTACCTTTTGCCGGATCATGACCGGTTCCTCCACAATTACTTTCTTGTTGGTTCATCGAAGCGCACATTTTTCATGTATTAGTACATGAATATTCAGATTTGGAAGAGCGTATGATATGTAACATACCTTTTCATTCATTTGAGACTCTGTGTTAGCGTAAGCGATGCGATAGCGAGCGATAAGCATAAACAATGACATTTGCTTCAAGAGTTGTTCCTTGTGCACCGGTCAAGTCAATATGTGTTAGTAGGAGCGTACATAAACAATGTTAGTAGAAGATAACCTTGAGTTCTATAATCATATCGCACATGCCTGCTCAAGAACAGATTTCCTGCGACATACATCGCAAGTATCAAGTAACAACGCAGCTGGTATTTTGTTTTCAGGAAGTATAGGTGTCTGGCAGGCTGAACTCCGAGAGGGGCATCTTGCCCCGCATCATCCTGTCGGCGTTCGGCATGACGTGCCAGTGGAGAACGAGCTGGACCTTCTTCCCCCGCAGGCTGCTCCCCTGCTCACAGGAAACAAATTCAGAGGATAGCGTCAAGTCAAGTGGAACCCAGGTCAATTTATTTACTACTTCATGTTGCGTGACAGGAATGGAGCAAGGAAGGGTGGAGCTTTGCTCTTCACCTCCACTTGCACGTTCGCGTGGTCTTTGTCAGGTATTACGCGGTCCCATAGCGAAACCTGGCAGACGGAATAACATGAATACAGGCACGATTCGACCAACCCCTATTGTTTTCTTTTCGGGAACAAGTCAAAAATGGAACGTTTCACTTATTCGCAAAATAAAGGCAGATGATCTGAGTGATGAATAAAGTGCATATGCTACCAAGATAAAAGGGCTAATGTGTGGTAAGTGGTAAGGTACAAGGGCTAATGTGTTGATCAGAAAGTCTAGACATCTTTCTAGATTGTAGTCCTTCTGGCGGTTTTTCACCCAGAAAAATAAAAGAACATGCTGCCTCTGTTTCAAATCATATGGCACGCTTTCGCCAACTTCAGAATGACAGCGCAAGTCAAAGCAGTTATTCATACTAAGGTGATGTCAAGAATGTATACTTGGTATGTCAAGCAATAATTTCTAGCAGCAAGTTGTGTGTTCCTGAAAGATACAGCTACTAGCAGAAACAATATGTTCACCAGAGTCAGGTAGGAATACTAACATACCTGGTTCAGGGCGTTCTTAGAGTTTTCATACTCATTGGTCACAAAGACAAAGACCTGACAAAAAAAAGTTAGTAGCTATTCATGATGTGAACTTGAGCTGATATCTAACAGCGTCATCTGGAAAAAGATATTCAGGGTAGTACTGATATGTACTGTGTATTATATTCATGTCAAATATATAACCAAATAACATTCAGTGGTTTGTCGAGACCGTCCTACCAATAGGATTGTATATGTGGTGTGGCGTCAGGCAGCAATCAAGTTGTGCTTCTGAATCGAGCACATTGATAATAAAATTGCATAGCATGATGTATGTGCCTTCCAAGTCATTGCCTTGGCTGCTAACGGTTAGAATAATCTTTGAGGGTGTATTTCCTTTCTTGTTTCTTCTGAAGATACATGACATATTCCGGTTAAGCACGTTCTGTAGTATGCTTCAGATATTGAAAAATAAATTGGTAACGCGCTAATAGATCATGTTTTTTCTGAAGATACATGACCTATTCTATTCTGTCTTATTTTTCTTCACTGCATGAAACTATCTTTTCATTCAAATGCCAGGGTCAACTCAATTTTAAATTGTGAAGTAACACGCTAATAGAAGTGATGAAGCAAAATATAGTGAGAAATGGAGTTTTCACTAACAATCATATCTTAACTCTAGCATTGCCTAGATTAACGAAGGCGCGACACAGTGGACGCGAAGGAGCCTTCAACATCAACCCCGCCAGGACGACTCAACACACAATATGGAACATATGGGCACATCAAGGAGGAGCACAACCCTATGCCAGTCTGGTCTCTGGATCTTCCATTGGCATTAATGCACCAGATCAACATTGTAAGAAATCTGAAATGTTTTACAGTAGTATAACACTATCATTTGGGAGTGAAAATTCTGAACACTAATTAGCAAACTGAGGAACATGTTTTGCCACCAGCCCTATACCAAGACATGCCTTAATATCCATCTCTCTGACTTACCTCATTGAAAGCGAGAAACATGTCATTGCTGAAAGTTTAGAACTATGATGGCATACCAAACTGTGCACACACTCATTCAGAGACATTCTACATCAAGTTGACATGATCTTGATGGACGGCAGGTATTTTTTTAACATATTTAACAATGGATTTCTTCTATTGTCTAAACTGCAACTAAGATTTTCTTTTCCTTCTGTTTTGAAGGGTGATACAATACACGCTTCTATATGGAAGAATGTGACAGACACATATCTATCAAAGATCAATGAGTGTTTTGTATAGGTTATTAGCAACTTTAAAGTTGTAGAATCTACAAAATATCACCCAGACAGCAATGGAGTAAAAATTACTTTTGCATGAAATATGAAATTAAAGGAGGTGAAGCCGTGAAGGGATCATCAGATGATTTTCAGTGGTTGATTAGATATTTACTATTTAGCTAACAATTTGAGTACCAGCGACACATTCCCTTTGTACCAAATTGCCGCAGTAAATGGACACAAAACTTGATGCAGACATACAATCTAATTACATGGTTGCTACAATTAAGTAATTAACACACCTGCCCTGGTCAATCTATGCGAGACATCAGCTTTCGCTACTTAAAAAGGTGTTACCTAGCTACTTTATACATTTTGTAAAACCTAGTTTTTTACCTGTGGATATTCGTATGATATTAGAACTTCATGTATAAGGATTCTTACTTCTTACCATTATTATATGGTAAGAAAGCTGTATCTCACACACAAATTAGTTGATTAGCATGCAGGCAAGGCGGATCTATTAGAATAAAACCATGTTACACTATGAACTGCATAACCAGAGGCAATGGAGATAAGAACCGACAAAGCAGAAATAATTTATGATATGTGAAAAACTATCATGTACCCACTTTGTTCCTCTCAGTAAATGAAACGGAATAGATACAAGCCTCTACTAGCACATATATAAAATAGGAGAAGAATTGACAAGTACAAATCATCTAAATGATCAGGGGGGTCATCAGGAAAAACCATACCCAATCTATACATCCTGTCAAACTTAATTCTACTGCATTATTTGTACCAGAACAAGAGCATTTCATTTACAAGAAATCATTACAACATACTACAACACTACAATCCAATCATCTGGAACCCAAACAAATACCGAGATATCACAGAATCACATATGCTTTGATGAGTAAATCACACACTGTTGGCAGATGACCAGAGACCCAACTACAATCCAGGACACAAATAAGTGGCCACTACTCATTTACATAGACCGGATTAGGACCTATCTAGCTAGCACCATCAACTAGTACCAAATCATGACCACACAGAAACTACCTTGGAGAACACCAACACAAAGAGCAGCTCAACTGCACCACCACAAGTATAGCACTGTCCAGGAAAACACCATCACCACCAGAGTCCTAAACCTAGCATAGTTCATCGGCTCGAGGGCCGGTCACAGCAGGATCATACCTGAACCGAAGGCGTAGCCAAGGCCGCAGTCATGGGAGACGACGACGTAGTGTGAAGCAGATGAGCTGGCCAGCCCATGGCAGTAGCAGCACCATCACCGCATGGTCACCACCACCACACCTTCGGTCTGGAGAAGCCTGAACGTGACGGGAACATGAAGGGGAGGCGAGCGGGAGCAGGGGAACAACGTGGTCGATGCAGGGGTCTAGGAGGTAGTCGTCGGCGTCAGGGTAGTGGGGCAGAAGCACGGGAGATCGTGGAGGAGACCATAGACGACGCAGAGGAGGCTCAGGCGACGAGAGGGAGCAGCCAGAGCCGCGGCGGCGTCGGAATCGCGTCCTTGAGGTTGTTTGAGTCCTGCATCCTAAATCACCGATCGAAGCAGGTAAGCTAGGACCCGTGGGCACAGACAGACGAACCAATTGAGGGATCTAGGGTTCCCCGGCTAGTGAGGGGAGGGGCTTACAAGGGCGCGGTGCATGTAGAAGGTGTTCTGCTGGACGCCGACGATGCCCTCGGCGAGCCAGCGCTCCTCATCGTCGTCGCCGCCGTCGGGCAGCATCCTGGCGGCCGCCGTCTTGGCTGGATCTGGCCGGCGGCGTTCGTCCTCCTCGGCGACAGCTCGGGGGCGGAGTCGGAGATCTCATCGCGCGTGGCTCTGCCCCATCGGGTTTGGTTGGGTGCAGGTGTCTGTGTTCTTCGCCTGTGTTTTTTTCGTTGTGGTACTTCTGGCCCGATCTGGTTTGACCCACCACCACAAGTCAAATATCAGAACCGGATCAGCTAAAAAAAATATCAGAACCGGATGGATGCGGTTGACCAGATGGTTTGGCAGACGGCTGACCTATACCGATGAAATATATCTTACTGACAGGTAAACCTAAGATTGGTTGGGCTAAAGTGAACCCATCGAGAATGCATTCAGACCCAAACCAAACTCAACAACACGTTGTACGTCCACCTGATCTGAACTAAAACCATGATAGAACCTATGGTTAGAGCACCTTCACTCGTTCGGCGCTAAAACATTTGGCATGAAAACGTTTAATTTTTCACTCGTGTTCTTTGGCTGAGTTTTCGGTTTTAGACAAATTTTAAGTAAATCCGGAAAAACATAGACGAATATCCTCAAAGGAATTTTAAGTAAACTCGTGTTATCCCGAGGCCGCAGAGGCAGAGGCGGTGGCCGGGCAACAAGGGGGAGCGGGAGCGGCCGGGTCGCTGGGGAATCGAGGGGAAAGGGTGCTCGCGTGCGTGCGGGTGGTACTAAGAGAGAGGAGGGGAATCAGGGTAGGACCTGGTCCGGTTGAACCAAGAGGGCTGGGCCAATGGGCCAAGCCCAGTGGTTAAGACCATTTTTCCTTTATCCCTAAATTTTATTAAATCCAAAACAAATTTATAGCTCTAAAATCAAACAAAATATTAAAACACAAATAAATCACTTTTTTACTTTGCTCCTAGTCCACACAACACCATCGACCGCCTTATCCACTCGCTAACACAGTCAGTGGCAGATTAAAAAACATAATCATAGGGTTATAAAAATGTACATTCATGAAATTATAAAAGATGTTCACCGCACTTGATTAAAAAATCACGCATTCAAAAAATGTTCATGGGATTAAAAAAGAAGTATTCATCGACTTATAAAAAAATAGCGTGGTTGAAATAAAAACTAATTATAATCGTGTCTAGCCCCGTAGTATACGACTTCAGGGTCGTTGTTGTCGTCGCTTGGCACGCACGGCTGGAACCTCTGCCCTTCCGGATTAGATATAGGTAGTAGTGCGCCGGTGTGAAGCGGCCGCCCTCGGCCACGTGCTTGCCGGCGAGAAATTCAGCCGTGTCGCAATGGTTTTGGCCATCCTAGAGATGGAGAAAGAGGACGAAGCCGAAGCCGGAGCCGTCTGTGGCGACTGGACGTGTTTGCCGGTGGTATGAGGCGAGGTAGAGGGTGGCAAAGAAAATCTGCAACTTACGGTCCTTTAGCCAAAGTATGGTGTTCTTCGAAGCACCCGGTTGATTCACATTACCCAAATTATATTAACCGCTAGATATAGAATTTGTGGCTTCGATTTAATGAAAGTTTAGTAATTACATAACCATGTAGTTTTTATTTAACACGACACATATCGATAGGGCAACCTGGAAAGCAACGTCCAGGCATAAAGTTTGTGTCCAACTCACGTACGAGTTATCTCCGTTAGTTCAAAAAGAAAGAAAAAAAACTACGCGATGAGTACGACACGAGCTGTTTTCGTTCAAAAAAAATAGTTCAAGGAAAAAGGCTACTACCCAAAAAAAACATCAAATTATATGTTTCCCTAATCCTAAACATCAATATCTATGAAAAAAGAACAAATTATATCACAGCAAATTAGATAATGCCATAGTAGTTAATTTTTCTTTTTACCACTATTCTTCATTCATAGCACACCAAATTATAGCTAATAGCCTGCTATTTTCCGATTGAGACACAGCCTGCTGAATTCGAAAAAAAAACATGTAAGAACCCATCGCAATCCACAATTAGTGACAAAAGCAAATTAGTTGTATTTGAAGTGTAATAGAGGCCTAATTTCTGGCAGTAAAATCAAACAAGGGAAGAGGGAAACACGCACCTCCATATGTCCAGCGAGGGTGACGAGGAAAGCGAACCGCCGCAACCACGACTCTGTCGGCTTTAGATTTGACTTCTGATGCGACTTCTCATCTCCAATGTTACAATTGCGACAAGAAGATAACGAAGAACGAAAACGAAAAACACAGCAAGGGGACACAGATTTAACGTGGAAAACCTCTCCAACAAAGAGAGGAAAAAACCACGGGCGCCAGCCAGCGAAACTTCACTATATCGAGGAGTGTTTACAAACGCCGGGGATTTCACAGATGCAACTCTCCCAACCGGCGGCTTACAAGGGGTTTATATATCGGTGGAAACCTAGGTCTTCGACGATCCGTAGCCTCGCTCCACTCGTCAGAAGTTGGCCTATACTTTGTAGAATTTGGATCAACATATAACAAACTCCACCTTGAGACAAATTCCTCCTTGTAGCATCAACAACAACCATCTCCCTGAACAAACAAAGCAAATACTTTCGGCGCCAATAGCCACTTGGGCTAATCAGTTAAACCAACTAAGTTCGAGCAAAGCTCAAACTTAGCAACAGAAACAGGTTTAGTCATCATATCAGCAGGATTATCATGAGTGCTGATCTTGCATACCTTTAATTTACCTTGAGCAACAATGTCTCTAACAAAATGGTACTTGACATCAATGTGCTTCGTTCTCTCATGGAACATCTGATCTTTTGTAAGGTATATGGCACTTTGACTGTCACAAAACAAAGTAATGCAAGAATCATCTCCACAAAGCTCAGCAAACAAACCTTTCAACCAAACAGATTCTTTGCAAGCTTCAGCAATAGCCATGTATTCAGCTTCAGTAGTGGATTGTGCAACAACAGCCTGCAATGTAGCCTTCCAGCTAACAGCACAACCTCCAACATTAAACACATAACCTGTGAGGGATCTTGTCTTATCCAAATCGGCAGCAAAATCTGAATCCACATAGCCAACGAGTCCCTCACCGGTCCTGCCAAACTTCAAACAAGCATTGGAAGTGCCGAGAAGGTACCTGAAAACCCACTGAACAGCCTTCCAATGTTCTTTACCAGGATTAACCATGTATCTACTTATCAAACTCATAGCATATGATAAATCAGGACGAGAACAAACCATGGCATACATCAAAGAACCAACAGCATAAATCGGCCCAAGCCTCCGGCGACGGGCCTCGCTCCACTCGTCAGAAGTTGGCCTATACTTTGTAGAATTTGGATCAACATATAACATCCAAGACGCCGTCATTTAGGGGCGGCGACCTCCGTGCCGCCACTCGAACTTCGGCTGGTGCCTTACACACGGGGCCGCGGATCATGACCATCACTTAGGGGATGGCGACCTCTACGCCGCACCTCGAATTTGTGGGTTTGTACCTTACGCGCGGGGATGAGTATCCTGGTCGTCAAGGGTTCAATGTAGACTGGAGGGCGCTTCCCCTGTGGGGTTCAGAAAGGCGAGAGTTCGGGCTCCCCCATGCGTGTGAGGGCGCAGGATAGGGTCGCTCGAAGAAGGAGGAGGAGATCGGCATGGCGAGCTCCTCTCTCACGGAAGCGTGGTGAATGGGGAACATGGGCGCTGATTTCAGACGCAGGTAAACCCATCTGATCACGGGTTTGCAAGGCGTCAGCTTGCAGATCGTTTGAAAGTGGTGAGCCAAAAAATTAATCCCTAAATTAGTGCTGCTAATTAATCATATGATTAATTCTGCATGAATGTGTTGCGCACTGGGGTACGAGCTAGGCTGGTATGAACGGAAGTTTTGAACGACCACTGCATGTAGATATAAATGCGCGAGAAAACGGTTTCTCTTAAATAATTAATGGGACGCGTAATTGTGGCAATCTTCTTTTTTCCTTCTTTTCCGTGCTTCCTTAATTGCTACTTATAAAAGTTTTTGATCGGGTGGAAGAAAATGTGTGATCAAACGGTTATGATTCTCTCAATGTTTTATGGGCTTGTTTGAGGGCCAAGATGCTCCAAATGTTTGTTGAACAAAGTGAGCCACAAACTCCCATTTAATAGTAAACATTTAAGGCATTTAAAATGCTCCAAATAGCCAATTATTAGAGGCATTATTATGTATGCCTTAAAAAATTGTCCATTAGAGACATAACGAATAGTGCCACAATTGGTCACTTATTAGAGGCATATTTTAGTGCCTCTAAATGATAACCAGTTGTGGCACTTTTAATTGTGCCTTAATTGATATATTTTTAGTGGCATTTTCACAAAAAGTGCCTCTAAAAAATCTGTCTTTTTGAGGCATAGGTCAAAGTGCCACTAATAGTTTAGTATAGAGGCATTAGATTGTGCCTCTATTTTTTAAATATTAGAGGCACTATTAATAATGTCTCAAAAGGCTAAATTATTAGTGGCATTTAAAAACCGCCTCTAAAATTTTACATTTTAAGGCATTATTATTTAAAGTGCCTCAAATTGTATAATTAGAGACAATTATAAAAAATGCCTCTAAGAAAAGTGCCTCGGATTCTTTGCATGCATTCGTGTCGCAGTTTTTTTTTCCAGCGGAATTACGTGCCAGTGTCACACAGCTGAGCTAGGTAATACGACGACCATCGTCGGTTTGTTTGCAGAAACCACGAATGGGCAGACATGATGCATGCGTCTTCCCTCGATCTGATGTAGCTCATCATCACACGATGATTGGGCACAGCACCGCACCGGGCGCTCAACCTGCGTTTAGCTAGGCACAAGCCAAATCAACTGTACCAAGGGCCGGCCACGCGTCGATCGATCTGGTCAATCGCGACCGGAGCACGTGGAACGGCCGGCCGTGGAGAGCCGGCGCCGGTGGCCGGGGGCAGCGCGTTCGCACCTGTGGCAACCAGACGAGAGTGCTTAGCTCTACCTGCCGTCTTCGCACGGCCATCAGTCCATCGTCATCGTCTCTATCAATTGGGTTTTTTATTTTGGGAGTGCCTAAATCTCAGGCGACTGAGAATTAGTTATGTCTAAGTAGCTGATGTCATTCTAATATTTGTGTTAATTCTTAGTTGCAACCTAGTTGCAACTCATAATATTTATACTAGTTCTTTGTTACAACCTAGTTGCAACTCATTAAATTCTCAGTTACACCCGAATTGCAACTCATGTGTAACTACCATTTTGCAGAATCACGAGGTGGATCAAACGGTGAAAGAGACGACTGGGATTTAAGAAGTTTAGGCGCCTGAGAACTAGCAAATCCGTTTTATTTTCTGAGTTGCGGTGTTCTACTGTTTCATCTTATGTTTTTTAAGGGTCTAGTGCTGCATTAATTGGTGGTGGGTATAATTACAACCAGGACTACAAGATTCAAAGAAATTACAAATAAGCCCTAGACTTTTACAAAAAGGACCCAAGCAATAACATGAAGCTTGCAATCAAGTCCTTCTCCACCAGGGACGATGGCGCTCTAGACACCACGGCTGGCCGCACCGACGCCGGGGGCAACACCACTTGGCGAAGGAGAGCTGAGGGATGCCGTGACGGAGAAGCGAAGGGGCCTCCTCAGGAGGTTGATGATGAAGCGACTCGTCCAAAATCGCCGCGCGGAGAGGTTGCCATAACCAAAGATAGCGGCGGCGCCAGCTCGCCGTCAATTGGGTGCTCCGCCAGAAAAAGCAGCAAGTCCCCACCAAGGAGGAAGAAGACAGTACACCACAGACCCTTCAACCTGGCCATCACCATGATGGCAGAGGGGGAGGACGAGGGATGAACATACCTTACCCTTCTCGGCACTGTTGGAGATATGCCCTAGAGGCAATAATAAATATAGTTATTATTATATCTTTGTGTTTATGATAAATGTTTACATTCATGCTATAATAGTATTAACAAGGAAACATTAATACTTGTGTGATTTGTAAACTTAATTTGAAGTCCCTAGTATAGCCTCTATACTTCACTAGCTTGTTGGTTGATTAATGATTGTGGTTTCCCTATCATGAACATTGAGATGTTATCAACAACAAGATCATATCCTTAGGAGAATGATATGGTGGACATACTCTTATAGATAAGCGTAGCATAAAGGTCAAGTCATTTCAATAGTTCAATTGCTATATGCTTTCTGATACATAGTAACCTAATTCCTTCGACCATGAGATCATGCATATCACCTTTACCGTATGGATGCTTTGATGACATCAAACACCACACCGTAACTGGGTGGCTATAAAGGTGGAATTGAGTGTTCGGAAAGTATTGGTTGAAACACATGGATCAAGAGTGGGATTTGTCCATCCATATGACGGATAGATATACTCTGGGCCCTCTCGGTGGAATGTCATCCAATTAGCTTGCAAGCATGTGACTGGGTCACAAGGGATCACATATCACGGGAACGAGAAAAGAGTACTTATCGGTAACGAGGTTGAACTAGGTATGCAGAGATACCGACGATCATAACCTCGGATAAGTAAACTATCGTGAGACAAAGGGAAATTGGTATCGTATGTAAGTGGTTCATTCGATCGCAAAGTAATCGAGAAATATGTGGGAGCCATATGAATTTCATTCCTCTATTGGTTATTGTTCGAGAAGTGTCTCGATCATGTCCGCATAATTCACGAACCGTAGGGAGACACACTTAAGGATTCGACGTTGTTTGAGTAGTTATGGTATTATGAGAAAGAGACCGAATGTTGTTCGAGTCTCGGATGGGATCCGGATATCACGAGGTGATCCGGAATGGTCCGGAGAATAAGATTCATATAAGGAAAGTCCGTTTGAGTTCGGGAATGATTCCTGTTTTCATGAAATGTTCTAGAAGGTTCGGATTGTCCAAGACTCCGGGGAAGGGTAAATGAATGTGTCATTGAATGATTGCATCATGTACTAAGTGTTCTTGCTATTCCAAAACTGAAAAGTCAAACTGCCAGTTTGAAAGTCAAACGGCTAAAACAGGAAACTGTGGAAAACAGGAAACTGTGGGAAACAAGCAAGAGGAGGTTGAAACCAACTTGGAGGAGGAGTCCCTCTCCTCCAAGCCGGCGGCCCACCTAGGCCGAGTTGGGGAGGGACTCCCCTCCCTCCCCTGGCGCGCCGGCCCCTCCACCTATAAAAGGAGGGGCAGGGCCTCCTCCTCTAGACACACAAGTTCCTATCTTCTAATCTCCGGTTTAGAGCCGTTTTGGTTTAGAGCTTCTAATTGCTTTAGCCTGCGGTTTAGAGCCTTCTAATTGGTGTGTCTAATCTCTAGACCACTAATAGCCCTCTCTCATACTCCACCATACTCGCTCCGGCTTAAGGCCTCATGATTTCCCTCTACTCCGGTACCACGCCGTTGCCTTGAATCGCGAGGAGAGTGCTACAACCTCCATTTTCTTTGGAACAAGGGAGAGGAAGGTCTTCACGAAAATCGAACGTGTGACCGATCATGGAAGCGCCTTGGAACGCAGCGCCGGAAGGATCGTCTACACGATCTTGAGATCGGAAAGAGTACGACTACATCACCCACGAGAATCCGCTCTCGTTAAACACTTTGGAATCTTCGAGGGTAAGTTATTCCATCGACTCGTTGCTACAATCTAGTAGATAGATCTTGGCTTGTTTGTTTGTATGCGATAGAATTTTTTTGTTTTCCATGCTACGAACCCCTAAAGTGGTATCAGAGCCGTGTCTATATGTAGATCTGCAGACGAGTAGAACACAATGGTCATTGTGGGCGTTGATGCTTTTATTGTCGATTGCTTCTTGTGTACTTTGCATCTTGCGGTATGTTGGGATGAAGCGGCCCGGGCTAACCTTACATGACATCGTTCATGAGACTTGCTCCACGCTTGACATGCAATTTGTATTGCATAAGTGGCTTTGCGGGTGCCTGTTTCTCCTAGCATAGTTAAGATCCAATTTACAACGGGTGATCAACAATGCTAGTATCAATATTGTGGTTCTTGTTTGTAAGTTAGAACGACACTTATTGAAAGCCCCAAACCACGTAAAATATGCAAAGAAAGTAGAGGCGTCTAACTTTGTTTTGCGAGGTGTCTGATGATGTGATATGGCCATGATTGTGATTATATTTGATGTATGCAATGTTCCTTATTGTAAGTTGGCAACCGGCAGGAGCCATATGGTTGTCTTTAATTTATGTTAAGACCCGCGTGTCTATTCAAAGTAGTTGTAATAGTTGAAGCCGGTGGACGACAACCATGGTGAAGCGTCATTGACCTTGATGCAATGCCGGTGATGATGGAGATCATGTTCGTGCTTGAAGATGGAGATCGGAAGCACAAAGAAGAAAGGCCATATCATATCACATATTATTGAATTGCATGTGATCTTAATCCTTTATACATCTTGTATTGTTTGGTAGACGACGGTAGCATTATAAGATGATCCCTCATGCACATCAATTTCAAGTCATAAAGTGTTCGCCCTTAGTTAGCACCGTTGCTAAAGCTTGTTGTTTCGAAGCACCACGTGATGATCGGGTGTGTTAGATTCTGCAAGTGTATACAACGTGAGCAAGCCTGATTTGCTCATGCAGAAACTAAGGTTTGATCTTGACGAGCCTAGCATGTACAGACATGGTCTCGGAACACGGATCACCGAAAGGTAAAGCATGAATCATATAGTAGATATGATGAACATGACGATTGTTCGCCATTGAAACTATATCAACTCTCGTGATGATCGGTGTTGATGTAGTGGATTTGGTTCGTGTGATCACTAAAACAATGTGAGGGATGTTGTTTTGAGTGGGAGTTCACCTAGTTTAATTTCATTAATTAATTTGAACTCAATTTGTCATAAACTTAGTCTAAACTATTGCAAATATGATGTAGATCAATGGCAGCCCCTACCATCAATTTTAATGCGTTCCTAGAGAAAGAAAAGTTGAAAAACAATGGAAGCAACCATGGATTGGTTCCGCAATTTGAGGATTGTCCTCACCGGTAATTTGACCTATGTCTTTGGATGCACATTGGGTGACCCACTGCGGTGATGCTTCCGATGAAGTAAAGAATGTTTACCTCGCCTAAGAATCAAGACTCCATAGTTTAGTGTGCTATCTTGTATGGTTTAGAATCGGAGCTTCAGAAAAGGTTTGAAGAGTCAGACCCATATGATATTGTCGAGGATCTCAAATTGATTTTTGAGACTCATGCGGCAATTGAAATCTATGAGGCTTCTGAAAAGTTCTTTAACTGCAAGATGAAGAAGGCAGCTCCGTCAGTGAGCATGTGCTTAAGATGTCTGGGCACGCAAACAAACTTCAAATCTTGGGTATAGTGATTCCTAATGCTTTGGGGATTTACCGTGTCCTCCAATCACTACCACCAAGTTACAAGAACTTTGTGATGAACTACAACATGCAGAACATGAACAAGAGTTGCCAGAACTCTTTGCCATGTTGAAATCTGCAGAAGTGGAGATCAAGAAAGAGCACTAAGTGTTGTTGGTCAATAAGACCACCAAATTCAAGAAAGGCAAGTCTAAGCAAAAGGGACACTTCAAGAAGGGTGGTAAGAAAGTTACCACACCGGCGAAGAAGATCAAGGCTGGACCCAAGCCTGAAACTGAGTGCTTTTACTGCAAGGGAGAGGGTCACTGGAAGCGGAATTGCCCAAAGCACTTGGCGGATCTGAAGAACGGCAACATCAAGAAGAAAGGTATATCTGATATACATGTTATTGATGTGTATCTCACTAGTACTCGTAGTAGTGCACAGGTATTTAATCTTGGTTCGGTTGCTCATATTTGTAACTCGAAAAGGTCTTTGCGAATAAGCGGAAGCTAGCGAAGAACGAGGTGACGATGCGGCGTGGGAAGCGGATCAAAGGTTGATGTGATCGCGGTCGGCACGCTACCCTTCATCTACCATCGGGATTAGTTTTATACTTAAATAATTGTTATTTAGTGCCTGTGTTGAGCATGAACATTATATCGGGATCTTGTTTATTGCGAGACGGTTACTTGTTTAAATCGAGAATAATGGTTGTTCGATTTATATGAGTAATATGTTTTATGCACATGCACCTTTGATAGATGGTCTATTCTTATTGAATCTCGATAGTGGAAATACACATATCAACAACATTGAGGCTAAACGTTTGAAATCAAGCGATTATTTGACCTATATGTGGCACTGTCGTCTTGGTCACATTGGAGTGAAGCGTATGAAGAAACTCCATTCCGATGGACTTCTTGAATCACTTGATTTTGAATCACTTAAAAGATCTGAAGCATGTCGATGGGAAAAATGACTAAGACTCCATTTTACGGTATGATGGAGCGAGCTACGGACTTATTGGAAATCATACATACCGATGTGTGGTCCAATGAGTGTAGCATCATGTGGTTATCGTTATGTTCTTACCTTCACGGATGACTTGAGTAGATATGGGTATATCTATTTCATGAAACATAAGTCCGAAACTTTCGAGAAGTTTAAAGAGTTTCAAAGTGAGGTAGAGAATCAACGTAACAAGAAGATTAAATTTCTACGTTCTGATCGTAGAGGTGAATATCTAAGTTACGAGTTTGGCGAGCATTTGAAGAAATGCGGAATACTTTCCTGATTGACACATGGGAACACCACACAGCGTAATGGTGTGTCCGAACATAAATCGAACTCTTTTAGATATGGTTCGTTCTATGATGTCACTTACAGATTTACCGCTATCATTTTGGGTTTATGCATTAGAAACAGCCGCATTCACTTTAAATAGGGCACCGTCTAAATCCGTTGAAACGACACCGTATGAATTATGGTTTGGGAAGAAACCTAAATTGTCGTTCCTTAAAGTTTGGGATCTGAAGCCTATGTAAAGAAGTTACAGCGGACAAGCTTGAACCCAAAGCGGAAAAATCGTCTTCATAGGATACCGAAGGAAACTATTGGGTATACCTTCATCATAGATCCGAAGGCAAAATCTTCGTTGCCAAGAATGGATCCTTTCTAGAAGGAATTTCTCTCGAAAGAAGTGATTTGGAAGGAAAGTAGAACTCGACGAGGTTGTCGAACCTTCTCTCGAAATTGCGAGTAGCACGGCACGGAAGAAGTTCTGTGGTGCTGCACCAATTAGAGAGGAAGCTAATGATGATGATCATGAAACTTGGTTGAAGTTGCTACTGAGCCTCGGAGGTCAACGAGAACTCGTACCACTCCAGTTGGTATGATCCGTTATGAGTGTCATGTTGGTGGACAACACCGATGACCCGAGACATATGAGGAAGCGATGATGAGCCCAGATTCCAATAAATGGCAAGAAGCCATGAAATCCGAGATTGGATCCATGTACGAAAACCAAGTATGGACTTTGGTGGACTTACGGATGGCGGAAGGTGTCGAGAACAAATGGATTTTCAAGAAGAAAGCAGATCTTGATGGTAATGTTCCGTCTATAAAGCTCTACTTGTCGCAAAGGGTTTCGACAAATTCAAGGAGTTGACTACGATGAGACTTTCTCACCGATGGCGAAGCTAAAGTCTGAGGATTATGTTAGCAATCACGCATATTATGATTATGAGATATGGCGGATGGATGTCAAAAGCATTCCTCAATGGAGATATTGATGAAGAGTTGTATATGATGCAAGCCAAAGGTTTTGTCGATCCTAAATATGCTAACAAGGTATGCAAACTTCAACGGTCCATCTATGGATTGAAGCAAGCATTCGAAGTTGGAATCAACGTTTTGATAAGGTGATCAAAGTTTTGGTTTTATACAAACTTATGGAGAAGCTTGTATTTACAAGAAAGTGAGTGGGAGCTCGTAGCATTCTTAATACTATATGTGGATGACATATTGTTGATTGGGAATGATGTAGACCTTCTTAATAGTGTCAAGGAATATTTGAATAATAGTTTTTCAATGAAGGATCTTGGCGAAGCGACTTACATATTAGGCATAAAGATTTATAGAGATAGATCGAAACGCCAAATATCATTGTCACAGAGTACATATTTGGACAAAGTTCTAAAGAGGTTTGGAATGGAAGAAAGCAAGAAAGGGTTCTTGCCCATGTTGCCTAATCGACCTTGAGTAAAACTCAAAGTCCGACATCGGCGTAAGATAGAGAAAGGATGAGTAAGACTCCTATGCCTCATCCATAGGATCTCTAATGTATGCCATGCTATGTACTAGACCCGACATTGCATATCTTTGTTAGTTTAACTAGCAGATATAAAAGTGATCCGAGTGGATCATTGGACGTGATCAAAACATCCTTAAGTACTTGAGAAGAACTAAGGATATGGTTCTTTCTTATGGAGGTGATGAACGGCTCGTTGTTAATGGTTACACCGATGCTAGTTGGAACACCGATCCGGATGATTCTAGATCACAATCTGGATACGTATTTATTTTGAATGGTGCAGCAATTAGTGGAGGAGTGCAAAGCAAAGCGTTGTGGCGAGATCTTCAATGAATCGGAATACATGGCTGCCGGAGGCTTCACAAGAAGCGATATGGATGAAAGAGTTCATTACTGAGCTGGGTGTGGTTCCTCGTATACTGGACCCAATGTCTATATCTTTGTGATAACATGGGCGCCATAGCCAATGCAAGAACCAAGGTCACAAGAAGTGAAGCACATCAAGCTGCGTTTTCACGCTATTCGAGAACATATCCGGGATGGGGATATAAAGATTTGTAAAGTACACAGATCTGAATGTGGCGGATCCGTTGACTAAACCTCTCCCGAGGGCAAAACATGACCAACACCAAACCGCCATGGGTGTTCGGTATATTACCATGTAATCTAGATTAGATGACTCTAGTGCAAGTGGGAGGCTGTTGGAGATATGCCCTAGAGGCAATAATAAATATAGTTATTATTATATCTTTGTGTTTATGATAAATGTTTACATTCATGCTATAATAGTATTAACAAGGAAACATTAATACTTGTGTGATTTGTAAACTTAATTTGAAGTCCCTAGTATAGCCTCTATACTTCACTAGCTTGTTGGTTGATTAATGATTGTGGTTTCCCTATCATGAACATTGAGATGTTATCAACAACAAGATCATATCGTTAGGAGAATGATATGGTGGACATACTCCTATAGATAAGCATAGCATAAAGATCAAGTCATTTCAATAGTTCAATTGCTATATGCTTTACGATACATAGTAACCTAATTCCTTCGACCATGAGATCATGCATATCACCTTTACGGATGGATGCTTTGATGACATCAAACACCACACCGTGAATGGGTGGCTATAAAGGTGGCATTGAGTGTTCGGAAAGTATTGGTTGAAACACATGGATCAAGAGTGGGATTTGTCCATCCATATGACGGATAGATATACTCTGGGCCCTCTCGGTGGAATGTCATCCAATTAGCTTGCAAGCATGTGACTGGGTCACAAGGGATCACATATCACGGGAATGAGAAAAGAGTACTTATCGGTAACGAGGTTGAACTAGGTATGCAGAGATACCGACGATCATAACCTCGGATAAGTAAACTATCGTGAGACAAAGGGAAATTGGTATCGTATGTAAGTGGTTCTGAAGGATTCGCAGCATAGAAAACAAAAAATTTCCTACGATGTGAACTATATATACCAAGATCTATTTATACTAGATACAAACAACGGGCGGATGTACATCCGTAGAGAACATACCCTTGAAGACCGACAAAGTTTAACGAGTCCAAACTCGTGGTTGAAGTAGACGATCTCTTGCCGATCTCAAGATCGAGAGGAAGTCCTAGCGCCAAAATCAGCCAGCATCCGTGCTCGCACACACGTTCGAGGCACCGAGCAACCTCCGCCTCCTCGCTCCAGCGATGCAGCGGAAGCACAACTCTTTCTTGCGAATAGCCACCGGAACATGTATCGCTAGTCCGAGACCATGGGAATAAAATCTAGAGGAGAGAGATCCTTCACGAGGAGGTGTGAGTGAGAAGTGAGAAGGGGCTCCTTTTATAGGAGGGGGGAATCCCAAGGGGTGGCGGCGCATGGGGGCTGCCTTGCCCTCCCTCTTCATGTTGGTGGACACTCCACTCACAAAACTCCTCCAAATTCCTCCACTCAAAATCCCACTCAAAGATCCCATTAAATTTCCACCAAATTTAATGCAAACTCTCATTAAATAAAACTCTTTTATTTTATTCAGAATTTTGTCAATTACTTTAATGACAAACATTCACAAATAACCCCTTGCTAGAATTCTATTTCACATGCATAACCACTTTATGCAATTTCACCCGAAAACCTGTTTCGGTATCTAGTGAAATAAATTCCTGCGCTTGTTTATTCTTTCGACATGAAACTTTTGCTCCAATTGGATGTCGGTGTCTCTTAAGTGTGTCACACTACGGTTCGTGAATAATGCGGACATGATCGAGACCCCTCTCAGATCAATAATCAGAAGCGGGATCTGGAGACCCATACTGACTCCCACACATTCAACGATGACTTTCTTGTGATCGTCGGAACCTTTTACGCTAGTATCTTAATCCCTTTGTCTCACGATATATTACATGTCCGAGATTCGATCATCGGTATCTCCATACCTAGTTTGATCTCGTTGACATGCACTCTTTTCTCGTTCGTGATATAACATTCTAGTGATCAAATCACTTGCTTGCAAGCTAATCCATGTGATATCACCGAGAGGGCCCAGAGTATATCTATCCGTCATCGGGATGAACAAATTCACTCTTGATCCATGAGCCTCAACATAACACTTTATTAGTTCTGAACCCATCTTTATAATCACCCTGTTACGGTGTGACATTTGATGTTATCAAGAAACTCTTAGGTGTTAGTGATTGACATGATCTCATGGTCTAAGGATTAGGATCACTTCGTAAGTTGTTATAGCAATATAAACTCAATGACTTTGATCGTAATGTTATACTTGGATGAATGTTCATCACATCATTACACTAATGTTGTGATCCGTTATTAACAACATCCAATGTCCATGATCGAAACCTTGATCATCTTGTTAATCAACGAGCTAGTTTATGAGAGAGGCTTAACTAGGAACTTTCTGTTTGTTTATTAAACACACATGTATTAACGTTTCGTATTAATACAATTATAGCATGCAAAATAAACATCTATCATATACTTGGAATACACATAATAAACAATTTATTATTGCCTCTCGGGGCATATTCCTTCTTGATCTCCACTTGCACTAGAGACAATAATCTAGTTACATAGTGATATATCTAACACCCATTGAGTTCGGTGTTGATCATGTTTTGCTCTAGGAGAGTTTTAGTCAACGGATCTGCTACATTGAGATCCGTATGTACTTTAAATCTTTATATCTCCATCCTTGACATGCTCGCGGATGGAGTGAAACCGGCGCTTAATATGCTTGGAATGCTTGTGAGACCTTGGCTCTTTGGCATTGGCAATGGCACCATTGTTGTCACAATAGATCACCATTGGGTCCAACGCTTGCCACAACTCCTAGTTCGGATATGAACTCCTTCATCCAAAGCGCTTCTGAGCCGCTTCAAGCGGCAACATATTCGACCTCGTTGTTGATCCCGCTACCACAGGTTGTTTGGAGCTCCTCCAACTAACCGCTCGCCATTCATGAGAGAAAAACGATCCGGATTGAGACTTAGAGTCATCCGGATCGGTGTCAAACTAAGCGTCGACATAACACTTAGCGACGAGCTCTTCTTCACCTCGTATACAAGAAACATATCCTTAGTTCTTCGTAAGTACTTAAGGATATTCTTGACCGCTATCCAATGTTCGAACCGGATCCGATTGGTACCTACTAGTCAAACTAATAGCGTGCCACATTCGGTCTTGTACATAGCATGGCGTACATTATAGAGCCTATGGTGAAGCATAGGGACTTTGTCCATTATCTCTCTTTCTTCCGAAGCCGGGACTTTGAGTCTTACTCAATGTCTTGCCTTGCAACATAGGTAAGAACCCTTCTTACTTCCGTCCATTTTAAACTTCTTTAAAATCTTATCAAGGTATGTACTTTGCGATAGCCCTATTAGGCGCCTAGATCTATCTCTATAGATCTTTATGCCTAATATGTATGACGCTCACCTAGGTCCTTCATTGAAAATTTCTTTGTTTAGATAACTTTTAACCTTTGTTTAAAGTTCTATATCATTCCGATCAATAATATGTCATCCACATATAATATCGAAATGCCACATTGCTCCACTCACTTTCTTGTAAATACAAGCTTCTCCATAAGTTTGGACAAATCCAAACTCTTTGATCACCTCATCAAAGCGGAGATTCCAACTTCGTGATGCTTGCTTCAATCCATAGATGGATCTGAAGCTTGCACACCTTGTTAGCATCCTTAGGATCGACAAAACCCTTTGGTTGTATCATATACAACTCTTCTTCAATATTACCATTGAGAAAGCGGTTTTGACATCCATCGCCATATTTCATAATCGAAATATGCAATTGCTAACATAATCCTAACGACTTTAGCATCGCTACGGAGAGAAAGTCTCATCGTAGTCAACTCCTTGAATTTGTGAAACCCCTTTGCGACAAGTCGAGCTTTATAGATGGTCACATTACCATCGATCAGTTTTCCTTTTGAAAATCCATTTGTTCTCTCGGCCTTTCGGTCGTGAGGTAATTCCACCAAGTTCCAAACTTGATTTTCATACATGGATTCCATCTCGGATTTCATGGCTTCTAACCATTTGTTGGAATCGGGCTCATCATCGCTTCTTCATACGTCGCAGGTCATTGTTTTCATCAACCATGAAATTTATGACATTTCCGTCTGACTCGGGGCTGCAGCGTCTGTTTGACTGCGAGGTTGGTAGTACTCTCTTTGAGTTTCATGATCATTATCATTAGTTCCTCTTCAGCAGGTGGAGCCAACTCCGGAACAACTTCCGGCGCTACTCGCCATACTTTGAAGAAGGTTCCATAACCTCTTGAGTTCTACCTTCCGACTACTCACACCTTTCGCGAAACTCTTTCTCTAGAAAGGATCCATTCTTAACACAAAAACCTTGCCCTCGGATCGTGATAGAAGGAATACCTTATAGTTTCTTTAGGGTATCCTATGAAGACGCATTTTTCCGCTTTGGGTTCGAGTTTATCCGGTTGAAGTTTCTTCACATAAACATCGCAACCCCAAACTTTAAGAAATGACAGCTTAGGTTTGTTTCCAAACCACAATTCATACGGTGTCGTTTCAGGATTTAGATGGTGCCCGATTTAAAGTGAATGCAGGTTTCTAGTGCATAACCCCAAAATGACAACGGCAAGTCCGTCGGAGACATCATAGATCGAACCATATCTAATAAAGTACGATTCGACGTTCGACACACCATTTCATTGTGGTGTTCGGCAGGTGTGAGTTGTGAAACAATTCCACACTCTTTCATGTGAGTGCTAAACTCGTAACTTAGATACTCACCTCCACGGTCGGAATGTAGAAATTTGATCTTTCTATTACGATGATTTTCCACTTCATTCGAAATTCCTTGAACTTTTCAAAGGTTTCGGACTTGTGTTTCATCAAGTAGATATAACCATATCTACTCAAATCATCCGTGAAAGTAACAAAATAACGATATCCACCTCATGGCGACACACTCATTGGACCACATACATCGAATGTATGATTTCCAATAAATCATCGCCTGTTCCATTGAACCGAAAGCGGCGTTCTAGTCATCTTGCCCATAAGGCATGGCTCACATGTATCAAATGATTCATAATCAAGTGATTCCAAAAGTCCATCCGAATGGAGCTTCTTCATGCGTTTAATGCCAATATGACCTGACGGCGATTGCCACATATATGCGGATATATCATCATCAAGTTTAATCCTTTTAGCATCAACATTATGAATATGTGTAACATTATCATCGAGATCTATGAAATAAACCATTCATCATCGGTGCATGACCATAAAAGATTTCATTCATATAAATGGAACAACCATTGTTCTCGACTTAAATGAATAACCACTTTGCATCAAACATGATCCGGATACAATGTTCATGCTCAAGGTGCACCGGATAACATTTATTTAAGTTTATGACTAATCCGACGGTAAGTGGAGGTAGCGTTCGACGGCGATCACATCAACACTTGATCCATTGCCGACACGCATCTTGACCTCACCCCTTGCTAGCGGTCGCTGTTCGCATGCCCCGATTCGAGTTACAAATATTAGCAACCAACGGTATCAAATACCTGTGCTCTGCGAGCACTAGTCAAGTGCACATCAATAACATGTATATCATATATACCTTTGTTTGCCTTGCCGGCCTTCTTATGCGCAGATACTTGGGGCGATTGCGCTTCGATGGCAGTCCCTTGCAATAGTAGCACTCGATCGGACTTAGGTCCAACTCGGGGTTTCTTTTCGTAGCAACAGGCTTGCCCCTTACTTCCCTTCCGTTTTCCTTCTTGTCTTTCTTGAAACCGGTGTTCCTATTGATCATCAACACTTGATGTTCCTTTTGATCTCCACTTAGCGGTTTTAAGCATTGTAAGCTCGGGAGAGACTTCTTCATGCCTTGCATATTATAGTTCATCACAAAGCTCTTATAGCTAGGTGGCGGCCAGAACACGATGGATGCCTAAGTCAATGGGAATCGTTATTCCCAAGGACACAAGCTTATCGGCGTAACGACATCTTGAGTACATGCTCACTAACGGAGTGTTCTCTTCCATCATGCACTAAAGAACTTTTACGAAGCATTGTAGCTCTCTCTGACATGTGTGTCGAAAATCATTTTCAACTCACCCATTGTATCAAAAGCATTGCCGTTTTGAAACGCTTTCGAGTTCGGCTCTAGCCCATACAATATGCAATGAACTAAGTTGTGGTCCTCGACGAGTCGATAGACATTCTTCTCGTCAGGGGCATCGTCAAAAGGTGGGGGGCCTAACGGCGCTTCTAGCACATATTGCTTTTGTGCAGCAGAGAGGAGAATCCTCAAATTCATGGCCCATTCAGTAAAGTTGCTACCGTTCGTTGCTAGTTTCTCTTTCTCCATGAACGCATTGAAATTAAAAGCGGTGGTGCCATCTACAATGAATGTGTAAAGTTTAGACTAAGTGTATGATAGATTGAGTTCAACTAATCTATATTACGAATGAACTCCCACTCAAAAGCGACATCCCTCGTGTCCTTTTGGTGATTACATGAACCAAATCCACTACACCAAGTCCGATCATCACGTGAGTCGGTATAGCTTCAAAGGCGAGCATCAAATGGGCATCATATCAACTATATGACTCATGCTTAACCTTTGATGCGTGTTCGAGGCCATGTCTGTACATGCTAGGCTCGCCAAGTTAGAACCTTAGTATTTGCGTGTGTGCTTTTACACCAAGTATGGTCGAGGATCCAAGAACACCCGATCATCACGTGATGTCTTGGAGCGAAAACATAATCGGTGCATACTAAAGGAAGAACACATTCTTATCTTGATATTTAAATGAGGGATCATCTTATTATGCTTAACAAAGCGCTAAACAAGCAATATAAGATGTAATCAAACATCATATGTTTATTAGTGAAATTATATGGTTCCCGCAGATGATCTCTATCATGTGCATCGTGGTATGATCACTATCATACCTATATGTGTAAATCCACGCCTATGGATTTTACACGCTATGTGTGTTGTAAGAGTATCATCTCATACTTCTACTTACAACACTACCATATCATAACACTAGCCCAAAGAACAATCTAAACTAGACCTTCTAATTTATCCATTGCAAGTTTTACGTGGCTTAGGGCTTCGAGATAGAACCGTTCTTACCTCGAACATGAACCTAACGAGGATAATCAAATTGTTGACAACTCGCTGCAAAATAGATATTGACTATAGTAGGAGAGACACCGCTAGCCACTTATGCAAACTAGTTGCATGTCAAGCGTGGAACAGGTCTCATGTGCGAGGACATGTAAAGTTTGTCGCGCTTCATCCCACTATGCCACCAATATCCAAAATCACAAGAAAGGAGCAACAACATGATCATCATCGCCCACATACTCATATGTGTACTACCCGTGTAAAGTATCTACGCATAGATCCGGCTCTGATACCACTGAAGGATTCGCAGCATAGAAAACAAAAAATTTCCTACGATGTGAACTATATATACCAAGATCTATTTATACTAGATACAAACAACGGGCGGATGTACATCCGTAGAGAACATACCCTTGAAGACCGACAAAGTTTAACGAGTCCAAACTCGTGGTTGAAGTAGACGATCTCTTGCCGATCTCAAGATCGAGAGGAAGTCCTAAGCCGCCAAATCAGCGGCGCATCCGTGCTCGCACACACGTTCGAGGCACCGAGCAACCTCCGCCTCCTCGCTCAGCGATGCAGTGAAGCACAACTCTTTCTTGCCGAATAGCCACCGGGAACATGTATCTCGCTAGTCCGAGACCATGGGGAATAAAATCTAGAGGGGGAGAGAGATCCTTCACGAGGAGGTGTGAGTGAGAAGTGAGAGGAGGGGCTCCTTTTATAGGAGGAGGGGGGAACCCCAAGGGGGTGGCAGGCGCATGGGGCTGCCCCCTTGCCCTCCCCTCTTCATGTGGGTGGACACTCCACTCACAAAACTCCTCCAAATTCCTCCACTCAAAATCCCACTCAAAGATCCCATTAAATTTCCACCAAATTTAATGCAAACTCTCATTAAATAAAACTCTTTTATTTTATTCAGAATTTTGTCAATTACTTTAATGACAAACATTCACAAATAACCTTGCTAGAATTCTATTTCACATGCATAACCACTTTATGCAATTTCACCGAAAACTGTTTGGTATCTAGTGAAATAAATTCCTGCGCTTGTTTATTCTTTCGGCATGAAACTTTTGCTCCAATTGGATGTCGGTGTCTCTTAAGTGTGTCACCCTACGGTTCGTGAATAATGCGGACATGATCGAGACCCTCTCGGATCAATAATCGAAGCGGGATCTGAGACCCATCGACTCCCACACATTCAACGATGACTTTCTTGTGATCGTCGGAACCTTTTACGCTAGTATCTTAATCCCTTTGTCTCACGATATATTACATGTCCGAGATTCGATCATCGGTATCTCCATACCTAGTTTGATCTCGTTCTGACATGCACTCTTTTCTCGTTCCCTGATATAACATTCTAGTGATCAAATCACTTGCTTGCAAGCTAATCAATGTGATATCACCGAGAGGGCCAGAGTATATCTATCCGTCATCGGGATGAACAAATTCCACTCTTGATCCATGAGCCTCAACATAACACTTTATTAGTTACGAACCCATCTTTATAATCACCCCATTACGGTGTGACGTTTGATGTTATCAAGAAACTCTTAGGTGTTAGTGATTGACATGATCTCATGGTCTAAGGATTAGGATCACTTCGTAAGTTGTTATAGCAATATAAACTCAATGACTTTGATCGTAATGCTATACTTCGGATGAATGTTCATCACATCATTACACTAATGTTGTGATCCCGTTATTAACAACATCCAATGTCCATGATCAGGAAACCTTGATCATCTTGTTAATCAACGAGCTAGTTTATGAGAGAGGCTTAACTAGGAACTTTCTGTTTGTTTATTAAACACACATGTATTAACGTTTCCGTATTAATACAATTATAACATGCAAAATAAACATCTATCATATACTTGGAATACACATAATAAACAATTTATTATTGCCTCTCAGGGCATATTCCCTTCAGGTTCATTCGATCGCAAAGTAATCGTAGAAATATGTGGGAGCCATATGAATTTCCAGATTCCTCTGTTGGTTATTGTTCGGAGAAGTGTCTCGATCATGTCCGCATAATTCACGAACCGTAGGGAGACACACTTAAGGATTCGACGTTGTTTGAGTAGTTATGGTATTATGAGAAAGAGACCGAATATTGTTCGGAGTCTCGGATGGGATCCGGGATATCACGAGGTGATCCTAATGGTCCGAGAATAAGATTCATATAAGGAAAGTCCGTTTGAGTTTGGGAATGATTAGGTGTTTTCATCGGGAATGTTCTAGAAGGTTCGGATTGTCCCGGCACTCCGGGGAAGGGTACATGAATGTGTCATTGAATGATTGCATCATGTACTAAGTGTTCTTGCTGTTCAAAACTGAAAAGTCAAAGCCAGTTTAAAAGTCAAACGGCTAAAAGCAGAAAGCTGGAAAAGCGAACTGTGAGAAACAAGCAAGAGGAGGTTGAAACCAACTTGGAGGAGGAGTCCCTCTCCTACAAGCCGGCCCACCTAGGCCGAGTTGGGAGGACTCCTCCCTCCCTGGCCTGCCCTCCACCTATAAAAGGAGGCGGGGCCTCCTCCTCTAGACACACAAGTTCCTATCTTCTAATCTCCGGTTAGAGCCGCTTTGGTTTAGAGCTTCTAATTGCTTTAGCCTGCGGTTTAGAGCCTTCTAATTGGTGTGTCTAATCTCTAGACCACTAATAGCCCTCTCTCATACTCCACCATACTCGCTCCGGCTTAAGGCGAAGCCTGGGATTTCCCTCTACTCCTGCACTCACAGTTGTCTTTAGGAATCACGAGAGAGTGCTACAACCTCCATTTTCTTTGAAACAAGGGAGAGGAAGGTCTTCGTCGAGTACCGAACGCAGTGATCATGAAGCGCTTGCTGAACGCAGTACGGAAGGATCGTCTACACGATCTTGAGATCGGAAAGAGTACGACTACATCACCCACGAGAATCCGCTCTCGTTAAACACTTTGGAATCTTCGAGGGTAAGTTATTCCATCGACTCGTTGCTACAATCTAGTAGATAGATCTTGGCTTGTTTGTTTGTATGCGATAGAAATTTTTTGTTTTCCATGCTACGAACCCCTACAGGCATAGCAAGCCCTCAACTGCCTCCACATGAGGCACTGGCCACCGGGCTCCAAGCATCTGCGCCACTTGCCGGAGTGGAAAGCCGAATAAAAAAGCAGAAGAAGGCATGCGATTGGATCTTATTTGAAGGGTGATTGGTGGTCTTGACCTCTGCAGAATCTGGCTCACTCCATGCGAGCACCTCCACAGAGGAAAGAGGGACCAAATCGAGAGGTGGGAGATCCAACCCCACCGGCTCGAAGCAGCCGCGGTGGACCTTATTCAGAGGGATGTACGCCTCGGATCTACACCTCCAGCCGCCACACGCTTGACGCCGGCAGCTCGCAGCAAGAACGCAGATGTGGCCACCGGAGATCGCTGGACGACCCTCAAACGCCACTGGGGCAGACGCCACAAGAGACAAGACGACGACTACTACTACTATGCTATAGAGGGGCAGGACCCTCACCCGTTCTCGACACCGGCCATCACCGGAGAAGAGAGGGGGAGGGGCCAAACGGCCCTGGAAGGGGAAGACTCTGGGCGGCGGGATACTAGAGGGGAAGTGAGGGGGCAGGAAGGAAGGAAAGAACCGGCTTGCCATGGTTGTTTCATCTTATGGAGCCTAGGCAAACTGCAGTGCTCGACTTGCAGGACGGGCTTCAGGCGCGTGATTCTCACTACAGTAGTTGGCAAACAAAATGGAGCGAGCTCAAATGGCTAAAGTATGCTCCCACTAGTCCCACGCCTACCAAATGGGTGGGTTCAGATTCAGACGTTGCCTTACCTGTATCTGTTTTCCAATAATAAGAGATCGTCCCCGAATCTCCAACCAACAATTGCAGCCGTCTACCGCTGCTGCTGTGGTCGTTGCCTGCGGGCGGTACGCACGTCGACCAACCGGACTGGACCATCCAAGACTTTGACTGGGTTTTTAGTATTTCAGCAGTGGCTTTGAGCAAGTTACGAGCTACTCCTACCATGCATTCTCGGCTAGAGCGATAAACAGAGGCAGCGACTGCCAAGGTTAAGTTTCGTACAGCAACCCGTAAGAACTCGCGGGTCCATAGCTGGTACGTACAGAGAGAGAGAGAGAGAGACGATCTAGTAACTTGGTAGCGAATGTCACGTAGCAAGAGGAGAAGATACGGCGTGTCGAGTACAGTACAGTACAGAGGTTGGACCTGTACGTGGTCCGCTGCCAAACTACGTACTACGTACGGGGCCACGGTAGCAACGCACGGCCGCGCCCACACGCGTGTCTCTGCAGAATTCTGAGAGCGAGCCCGTCCGTCCGTCCGTCCAGCACGTGCCACTAGGGCAGGTAAGATTCAGAAGACTCAAAGTCGCCCAATAGCTAAATTAGTCTTGCGATTAAGTTTTGACTAAAAAAGTGCCGGGACGGTCGTGTAGGTAAAAAAATTTTGAGGCAGTTTTAAAAAGTGCCTCTAATCATAGTTAATTGAGACACTATGACTAATGCCTCTAAATCCTAGCCAATTGAGGCACTATGACTAGTGTCTCAAAAACCAACTTAAGGCACAAATTAGAGTGCCTCTAAACCCAACTTTTTGAGGCACTATCCATAGTGCTTCTAAAACCCAACTTTTTGAGGCACTATCCATAGTGCCTCAAAAACCGAACTTTTTGAGGCATTATTCATAGTGCCTCTAAAACCCAGCTTTTTGAGGCACTATCCATAGTGCCTCAAAAAACCAGCATTTTGAGGGACTATCCATAGTGCCTCTAAAACCCAGCTTTTTGAGGCACTATCCATAGTGCCTCTAAAACCTAGCTTTTTGAGGCACTATCCATAGTGCTTCTAAAACCCAACTTTTTGAGGCACTATCCATAGTGCCTGCCTCTAAAACCTAGCCAAAAGAAAATGTGTACTACAGTGACATATCTGTAGCAGCATATTACAATCATATCTTACAGTCATATTACAGTGGCCCGCATGTGATGGCTAACATATATTACAAACCACATTACAAACCACATATATTACAAACCACATTATAGTCATATCTTACAGTAACATTACAAACCACATATATTACAAACCACATTATAGTCATATCTTACAGTCATATTTTACAGTCATATCTTACATTTGTTCACAGCCATATCTTACAGTCATATCCCACAACCATTGTTCACAGCCATATCTTACAACTGAGACCATGCAATATCATCAGCTGCTTGGCAATCCCTTGTCTGAGCTGTCTGAGTTTGAGACCATGCAATATCATCAGTCTGCATTGTTAAGATTTGTCTGAGTTCAACATTCAACAAAAGGAGCGTATGAGCAGCTAGTTCAATGAAGGATCAAATGAAGGAGCAGCTAGTTCAGCTTCAACATTTTCAACAAAAGGAGCAGCTAGTTCAACAGTTCAACATTTTCAACAAAAGGAGCAGCTAGTTTAGGAGTTTACTTACCTTGTGTGGTATCAATCAGATGGCAGGAGAAGCATCTTGCTTCTGTACTCTTGATCTTGGTTTCTTTTCTCTAACTTTTGCCTGGCTCATGTCTGGTTCATCCAGAATCTGCACATTTTTTAGTTTATAGTGTTGTCAGTGTAATATTCTTATCAACTGTAATAGTTTACAACTCTAACTTGCCTTGTCTGGTAATTGCGAATCTGTTGTAGCTATAGCAGCAGGAGCAGCTTGTTTTGCATTTTGATCTTGGTTTCTTGATCTTTGTTTCCTGGCTCATGACTTGTTCATCCACAAGCTGTACATTTTTTTATGTGTTAGTACATGAAATAGTTCAGATATTGCTGGAGCAAAAGCATTACATGTAACATAACTTTTCATGCATTTGAGACTCTGTGTTAGCAGAAGCAGTAGCAGTAGCAGCTGTTTGTTTCTGGTTTCTGGAATTTGGTTTCTTCACTCTACCTTTTGCCTGGATCATGACTGGTTCCTCCATAATTACTTTGTTGGTTCATCCGAGCTGTACATTTTTTTATGTATTAGTACATGAAACAGTTCAGATATTGCTGGAGCAGAAGCAATATATGTAACATACCTTTTCATTCATTTGAGACTCTGTGTTAGCAGAAGCAGTAGCAGTAGCAGAAGCATAAACAGCAGCAGGATTTGCTTCAAGAGTTGTTCCTTGTGCACCAAAGATTCCCGAGTCAATATGTTAGTAGGAGCAGAAGCATAAACAATACTGCTGAGTGATAACTGCTGAGTTCTATAATCATACTGCACATGCCTGTTCAGTAGGAGCAGATTTCTTATTAGCTCCTGGCTTCGCTGGTACCTTGACTGAGCTTTGTCTATTAATTTTGTTTTGTAGATTTTTTTCATATAAATCTCTTAATGTAACCTGCACATATTTAAGAAATACTGAGTAGGAGCACCTTGACTGAGTAGGAGCAGATTTTTTTCATACAAAGTTTAAGAAATACTAACATGATTCCTTGGCCATGGAATGCACTTAGCTTGCGCATTTCCCATCCTTGTCATTCTCCCAAGTGGTCTAGGCAGTACGGTTGTATCACGGTAGACAATATTGACCATGACCTCCACATAATCACTTAGTGGATCTCCATCTAAACCAACTGCATTTATATCTGTAGTTTGAATTGTTCCAAGAGCTGCAAGGTTAGAAGAATTTGGTGAAGTCAAGACAACTTCCATTCCTCTACTTATTCTGGGCTTTGGGATGGTTCTGCAAATGTTTGACTTCTTCATCTCTTGAGCTTTCTCTAGTTTAATTTTCTTTATCATAGCAACCTGCATTTAGTTAAATTCCTAGTCGCCAAGAGTTACAACGCACAAGAAAAACACACGACAAGGATTTCTTATTGACACATGTACAAGCAGTAGTTATTTTACCTCGGCTTCATTCTTCGCAAGATTAACTTCATTTCCAATCTTTTATTCTACCCTTTGCCTTTTCCTTTTCTTGTCATCTACTGCTTTCTTCTCCTCCTGACCACTGTTCTTCATCTTGTCAAATCCTTCTGCTTCTTCAACAAGAGGTTCTTCAATATGTTCTTTGATTCTCTTCTGTGATGTTTGAAATAGCTCCATCATCTGACAATACTTCTCTTCTAGCTTATCACTTCTGTCTACCAAACTTGACTAAGTTTCTACAAGCTTCTCTACAACACCCCTGAGATTTTTGTTTTCCTGTGTAACATCATGTAGAGCAGATAGAGCCAGCGCCAGCTTCTCACTGTTCTTTCCACCAACAGTGAGCCCTAATCCATGATTACTTGACTTCTTAGCCTTTGGGAACAATGTTGAATAAAAATCTTCCTCATTTGCTTCCTCATGTATCAAGTTTGGGTTGTCCACAAACTTCACATTTATCTCTTCTGTTTGCAACATTACAAAGAATGAGGAACATGTAATGGATATTTGCAAGATTGACTCAAATCAGAAGATAAACAAAAGAAGTTACAACATTGAATCCATGTTTGCAACATTACAAACATGGATTCGGTTTATTGAAGTATTGATAGCTCGTAATTGTAGCTTCAGCAGTTTATTGAGTTTTCAATATATAATATGTATGTGGACATGACAAAATTCAATATATACTACATTATTACTTACAATCTTTTTCTTGCAAAATCCATCAACCTGGTTTCCCATCCTTATTTGTATGTGTAATTACGTAAAGTAGCTCGGATATTTTGCTCCTTCTTTATTTCCTGAAATTCATGGAAAACTATCATACTTTGATCTTTGAAAATTTTAGATATTCAAGTATGCAACAAATCCACAATTAACTTACTTCTTGTTCTGTACTCATGCAAAACTTCTAGTACCAGCTGTATGAACTGCATTTGCTTGACAATTTCTCGTCTCTTTGTTCTTCATACTTAATGCCTACATTATAGCAAGAAATTATACATTAATGCCTATAGTATGAATTAGCACAAGCAGGTTGAAAAAAATAGTATATCCAGCATTGCTACTTTAGTATACCTTAGACTTTGGTGTTCTCCAAAATTTACATAGCCAAACCCACTGAGCAGGAGGTATCCTGGATTTGCATCCATTGGTAATGTTGCTTTTGAGTGACAACTCATCCTTGTAAAATTTTCTCTTCAAATAGCACTTGTAATCTTTCCACTTCTTTCTAGCAGATATCAACACCCAAAGACTTGTAACAATCTGGTATTTCAAAGAAATACGCAAAAGTGTTTACTGATTAGGCAACATTAGTAATTTGCAGGCAAAAAACATAGTTCAGAACTACAATCCAGTTTATTTAAGAGATTTTACCTTAACTGTCTTCCATAGCTTATCTTTTTCATATTCAGGAACTTTGCTCCAATTGGTAGCTGCCAAAGAAATTTCTTTTCCCTTAACTAAAGAAGCAATGAAATTTGTGAGCCTGCAAGTTTTGAACCCACAAGGTTGGCCTTTGCTGTTAAATTCCAAACTGATCTTGTTTCTTGGATCATACTCTTTCCAGAATCTTTTCAACTTAGTGGGCCCTCTCACAGACTTCTCTGTTGTTGTCATGTAACAAGTATTTAAATTAACCAATGTGTCATCCATTTCACAATATTCAAATAAACTGCCTAAATTAACAAGAGGAGAAGGCAACCTAAAACTAACCTTCCTGTAACTGTTGATTGATATCACCTTCTTCATTTTCATCATGAGTAGTAGCATCACTATCATACTGTTCACTACCATCATCATCCTCATCCTCATTTTCTACCACTATTTCTTCATATATCATGTTGTTCTAAATTAAGACAGGAACATAAATCACATATTAGAATGGCATAAATTAGGTGCTTCATATGCTTTCACATAAATCACATATTAGAATGGCATAAATTAGAATGGCATAAATTAGATTCTTACTTCTGCTGGTTCTTTGTATATTCCTTTTATCCTTGCTTCCTCAAGAAATCTTGTAAAAATTTCTCCACTCTTGATTTCTATCTGTGTTGGTGGCACACCAAGTTTCATCAGTTGCATGTTAACCTCATTTAGCCTACTTCTCTGACTGTCCATGTTAGCAGTCCCTGCAGAAGAAACAATAGAACTTTATTACCATGTTCAACAGAATCAAACCAAAGAAACAAAAGAAACAATAGAACTATATCAAATTACCTAGACACAACGAAACCATTCATTATCAATTGGATCTTGCAAATAGTAGACCTGTTTTGCTTGACTAGCTAGTATAAATGGCATAGATGAAAGAATTTCCCTTTGTCTACATGATTGAAGTTGACTTGATTATTCCAAATTCATCTACTCTAATTCCAGTATCTTTAACCCATTCACACTTGAATAATACTACACTAGCTGTGTTTGAATAATTCAATTCAACTATTTCATGGATCCTGCCACAAATTTGACCATCTCCTAATGTGTGATCTACTGAATAACTTAATGTCTTTGCAGTAGTTGAAACTCCATCACATTGGGAAGATTTTCCAGCAGAATGGCTTCTTGTGTGGAATGTATAGACATTAATCTTGTAGCTGTTGTATTTCTTCACCATCATGAAAGGCTTTTGTGCTAGTAGAACAACTTCTTGTGGTAGTTCAACTCCTTTATGCATTAAAGAATGCACATGTTCAATAAACCATTTCAGGAATTGTTGGTGGTGAGCAACTTCAACTTCTCTTCTACTTTTCCTTCTGTCTGCTTGTAGCATTGTGATATGCTCATTTGCAAACCTAGTAATTTCTGGATAACTAAGCAACACATGCCTTTGAGCTTGTGTCCATGAAATGTGATCTAGCTCATCTACTTGAAATGCGTAGAGTCTGTCTTCCAATTGTTCTTAAATATATATTAGTGTCTGGACTGCTAGTTGTGCTATCATCAGTATGCATTGTCTCTTTGTTGGAATTTTCCAGATATCTTGCACAAAAATCCAAACTCTCATCAAATATATATCCCTCAGCTATTGATGCTTCAGGATGTCTTCTAGTATGTACCATCCCTTTACACTTCCCAACAAACATCTCTGTAGACCACATGTTTCTGAATTGCACTGGTCCACCTATCAACACTTCACTTGCAAGATGGATGACAAGATGTTCCATTATATCAAAGAATGAAACAATCGCAAACTAGTTAACATAGCAAGTCTTTCAGCTAACATGACATAAAACAGTTAAAATTGTGAAACAGTTTACCTCCATCTGCAACAATAGGCTTCTCAACCTTCATATTGTCCACAAATTCGCATAATCGTGATATCAAAATTGTTGGCCTGTTCCACATACCTGAAAGAGACAACCTCACCTTGCTGCATATCATATTTCCTAACAAGGGAACTCCAGTATGGTCCACAGATGGTAGTTCTTGACACTTCTTTATCCAGGAAGAAGTCATACACATGCCTGTTCCTGCATGTAGCCACCATCCAGTTCTTTGACATTGCAAATTTTTCAAGTTGTTCCTTGAATTTGCAAGGTACTGCCTGAAATAAAAACAAGAGGAATGTTTGTCATTATACACCTCCTTTCCAGATAAAAACAAGAGATCCATTGTACTGATGTTATAACTTACCACTCCATTTTAAAATCCCTGCATCATAATCAGATCAAAATAAACTGCACGCCTGTCAGAATGGAGGCCACAGTTTTGCACTGGTTGCTGGCACAGAACACAACTCATCTCATCCATTCCTATGAAAAAAAATGGAAGTATTAAGATATGGAACACAAATTCATTCATGGATGACATGAAAAGAGGCAAAGGATCTGAATCACCTGTAGGATAACTTGTGCTCCTGTTGTACAATCAGAGATCTGCATCACACATGAAACATTCAGATGTAAGTACACAAACAGAACAACAATATTCAGGTAAGAACAAGAGATGAACTCACCATAGGCAGAAGAACTCGACATAGGCAGAAGAAATGACTCCATACTACCACCAAGTTAAATAGGAAAGCACCTGGACGTGGGGGCAAGCACCTGGCGCAGCACTTCCCCCACTTCCCCCACTTTCCCCACTTCCAAGGACGTGTGTGCAGTGCATAAATGTAATAAATGAAAAAATGCTCTGAATAAATGTACAAAATGGTCTGAATGCTCTGGTAATTTAGGCACAAAATGCTCTGGTAATTTACACAAGTAGTTGACTAGTAGTAGAACTAATGTAGTCTATTATGGAACTAATGTAGTCTAGTAGCCCATGGTCTCTGAATATTTATGAATTCAGAACAATGAAGGCCTTCTAGACATCAACAAAACAGGAATATGAAACAAGTAATAAAACAAGCACATCCATAGTTGACAACATTAAAACAAGCACAACCATATAATTTCGTGCACAATACAAGTGATACAAACACTAGTAGTTAACTTACGAATAAGGACATAATAACTAAAGCTTAAAACAACATTGATGACATTGTTCCTTAAACAACTGCAGACAACCTAAACAAGCATCATTAACTAACTGATTCCAAATTAGCCTTGTCACTAATCGATTCCTTAGTTGACAATGTCAACAAAGTTCAGCCCAAGGTGATCACTCATATGTTCTATCTTGATCACAAGCATTGAAGCCCATCCAACATCAAGAAGAATGTGAAGTCATTCCACCTGCGGTGAAAATGACTTCTCCATGTTCCTTGCTAATGGAGTAGGCACATGGAATGAAGTTATCTTCGTCTCCTTCTATGTCTTGCCCTTCCTCGGAAAGATGTGCTATGCCATGTCTTGGGTACCAGAGCCTTGTACAATTCAATAGGCATGAACTGCAATAATCATGTATTTCGATTAGTATTTTTTACACATTAGGCATGCATAGAATGAAACAATGAATAGTGATTTAGCTCTAAGCCTTACCAAGGCATCCCATGCTTGGTTTTCCTCATTCATCTTGTGTACCCGTAAATTCTTCTCATCATTACTTTCAATGATCTCATGGTCTGTCACATGAACATCTTTGTAGATGGCAAATAAGATGGTGGCCATGTTCTGTTCAGTGATTGATTGAATGTTTGAGAAGATTGTCCTGTACAGAATGCTTCTTATTCCAGAAGGGACATCTCCAATCACTAAGCAAAAGAAAAGAAATAAAATAATTAGTACTAGTACATGTAAAGAAATTAGTAGTAGTTGAGGAAATAGTTAGTAGTAGTTGTTAGCAAGAACTTACATGGAGCTTCATGGATGTACTTTTCAACACCATTTGAGGAAATGGTGACATGGAATAAATTGTCCAAACCCTCAATCGGATCTGGATCATATTCAAATTCCAGTACATCACCAAGACCAATGTCGTAGACTCTCCACAATGACGTCCAATAAGGACCACAAATCAATGTCTTTTCATCGTCTTCTTCAAGTACAGATCATAGTTTCTAATTGCATCATTGGCAACCAGCCAATTCTTAGGAGTGAAATCATTCAGTCTCTCCCTAAATGAACATGGAACAACCTACAGGATGAACATAACATAATGTAGTTAACTTACCAACCTACATGATGAATACAACATAAAGTAAACTATTGTTGTCTGGATGTGAAAACTCACCACACCATCAAATGGAAACTCATCAACAATGACAATCTGGAAGCTGGTTGCCCTCCTCTGTGTCCTATCACAGCCAGAGCAGGTTGTCCACACACAGCACAGTCCATTGCTAAAAATTAAGCAAGCAATTAGTAACAGAACCTAAACATTGCAACCATATTACAGTACTGAAGAACAATGTACACATTTCAGTACTGAAGAACATTCTAATCAGGAACATATTCAGGAACATAATAAGGACAAAACCTAATCAGGAAAACGCAACCCTAATCAGGAACATAATCAGGAAGAACAGTTAGAAGAAAGAGGATTTACGAGAAGAAACCCTAATGAAGAAATACGGTCCACGTAATATTACAAGAAGAAAGAGGATTAGGACGAAACCGCAAAATAAAGATTAAAGCAATGTGAAGAAGGTTGGAAGAATCAAGCAATGTAAGAAAAGATTAGAGAGAGAATCAAGAAATCAAGAAATGCAAAGGAACTAGAACTCACTGCATTTAACCGAGTCTGCAGATGGATGGAAAGAAAAAGAAAAGATTAGAGAGAGAAATCTGAAGAAATCTGAAGAACTGCAAAGGAACTGAAGAACTCACCGTACAATCTGCCGAGTCTGCAGATGGATGGAAAGAAAAAGAAGAGATTAGAGAGAGAACTCTGAAGAAAAGATAAGAGAGAGAACTGAAGAACTGCATAGGAACTCACCGTAGAACTGCCGAGTGGGAGAGAGGGAACTGCCGAATGGGGAGAGAGAGGGGAGGTTGTCCCTTCGGTTCCCTCCTTATAATATTCCAACGCTCCACGCGCTCTCTGTCTCTTCGGTTCCAGATATTTTGGCCCATATTTTGGCCGAGTGGGCCTTTGCCTAGTACTTTCTCCTACAGTTGGAGTACTTTGTCCTACAGTTGGGCCTTTGTGTTTTAAAAAACAGCAACTGTAAGAAGTATACAGAGAAGTTTCTTTTTTGAATCCATTTTAAAAAACAGCAGTGGCAAGTAGAAAAAAATTCAATTTGTTGCAACAACTTATCCTTGCTATTGTGAAAAATTAACACAATAGCAGTATGGATTTGTTGCATCTATATTTTCAGAAAAGCAAACACAATCGGATCGAAAACACAAACTTGATATATAATATAAGTTCAATAATAGCTGGATACAAACACAACTGGGTACACAACCACAACTAGATACAAACACACTGGATACAAACACAAATTCATGGACACTACTTAGATGATCTCTAGTAGATGATCCCTAGTTGATGATCTCAACAAAGTTAAGACCAATAAACTCTTGCATGGGCTCTACTTTCATCAAAAGAAGTGCTTCATTGCCAATGTTAGCAGCATTGGTGAAATCAGTCCATCCATTCTGAAAACACACATGCCCCATGTCCCGTGCAATGGAGTAGGTGCTCAATGAACTCTTCTTGTTCTTCTCCTAGCAAATGTCCATCCTTGGAAAGATGAGCAATGCCAAAACCAGGTACTGTGCATCCATCTATAGCCTCAGTAGGCATGTACTGCAAAACAAATAAATATCCACAATTGATTTAGTTGCATGCAAATAAAATAATTTCAGATGTCAAACATATGAACTGTGGGAAATTACCGGTGCATTGAAGTGAACATTGTCATCATCCATCTTGTGCACCCAAAAATGTTTCTGATCCTTTGGTTCATAAAATTCCTTCTCCACAAAAACATCTTTGTAAATGCCAAACAGGATTGCAGCCATGTCCTGTTCACTAATGGAGTGGATGTCTGAGAAGATTGTCCTATAGAGGATACTTCTTATTGGGCTAGGCAAATCTCCTACAACTAATCAGAGAGGATGTGTTAGCCTTAATTATTTCGAAAATGCATTGTGAAAAAAAGATGAGTTATTTTTGTGATACCAGTTTCTTCAACTGCATCCTTCTCAACATTGTTGGAATGAACAATTATGTCAAATGAGTTCTCTAAAGGTTCAAAGGGATCATCAGTACATTGGAAATGTACAACATCACCCACAGCAATGTCATAAACTCTAACTAATGATCTCCAGTAAGGGCCACATATTAGTGTAGCTGACTCATCCTTCTGTAAGAATAAATCAAATCTTCTGAATCTTGGGCTCTTGGCAACTAACCATTTCCCAGGAACTAAATTGTTCAACCTCTGTTTGAATGAGCAGGGAATGTACTGCAGTTTAACAACATAATTTAGTACCCATTGCCAAAAACTATTTGAATGAGCAGGGAATGTCAAATCCATTAGCTCTCATGTTACTAGGGAATGAGCAGGGAATGAGCAGAAAAACTTACTACACCACGTCTAAAACCATGGCCAATGACAATGTCAAATCCATTAGCTCTCCTGTTAGATCTGCCACAATTGTCACCAGTCGATCACAGATAGCACGCCATGCCATCCATCACCTACAAAATAACATCCGTGTTAATTCACCTACAAAAATTCACCCAGTTGATCACAGATAGCAGGTTCAAATTCGAACACGAGAGCTGAAAAGTCAAAGGAGGAAATTCAGAACATGCGACCTGAAAATGTAGTACAAGGATTAGATTGCATCAGATTAAATGAAATAGAATAAGAAGATCTGTGTACAGAATTGAACTCACCCAGAAAGTCGAAGGGATAGAAGAAAAGCTCTGCGCACAAGAATTGTAAACAGGCCAGGTTTCTCCTCCTATTTAAAGGTAAAGGGATGTAAAACTGCTCCCACGCCCACGCCCACGCCCACCACTTCCCCACGATGTGGCCCATTTAAATGCAGACATCGCCCATCGTTTTCCCCCACGATGTGGCCCATTTAATCAGACACTATCCAGGCCCATTCAGTACTAATCTAGCTTTATTATCACCAACTGGAGCCACGCAGCTGGATCCCTAATTTTGACTGGAATAATCCTAGTGTCCCTGAAACTGAACAAGCAGACATCTCCCTCTTTCAGACTGAATGTTTTGACAACATCTTTCCATCCAAAACAGATAACTGCTTGTCCAGATTCAGTTAGCATCATTCTACAATACTGAGTCTTGGAAACTGTTGGCTTGTTCACAGCAAGAAGAATAACTTCAGATCCTTTAGGAACCCCAAGCCTGGGAGCTCTTGAGCATAAGACAGGCTTTAGAAACTTCAAAAGATAAGTATTTGTGAATTCTTTTGAAAAAACCTGGAAAACAGAAATTTCAATTATGATCAAAACATACCATACAGTAACCATTAGTAGTGAACATGATCAAACATTACTAACCATTTCTCCTTCTCCAGGTCTCCAGTGAACATGATCAAAGGAAGCTATGATGTTTTCTTCTGTCATTTTCCACACATACTCCTTAATATCAGGTCTTGGTAGCACTTCAACATAGCTTCTCAGTTGGATAACTTGATTGAATGTCAAATCAACCTTATTTGCAAAAATGCATTCATTATCAAAGGATTCTTCACCAGAAAACCAGGTCCTACATGACAAATAAAGCATTATTCATCACCCAAAAACTCTAGTAAAAAAGTATAATAGTAAGCATCTGCGGTGAAAATCACACCTCTAGTAGTAATCGGACCCTTTCATGAATCTCGGTGAAATGTACCTACAAAGATGTGCATAAATATGTTATAAGAGATACTCAGATAAATGGTAAGAATGGGTTTAATAAGACAGGGTAGTACTCTTCAATTTTAAGTATCTCAAGCTTAAGGTAGAACCACTAATGTCTGAGTCTTGGTGGTAGTTTTCTTTCATCTAAAATGAACATGCAAACATCCCTTCCTTGATTAAATGCCTCTACCACCTTTGCCCATTCAGAGGGATGATCTGGCTTTTCCATCACCTGAAGAATCATCCTCTGATTTTTATTGGAGATCCTAACTTGAGCATCACACCTACACTAACCAATTGAGATCTGGCTTGAATACAATGTCTCATGAGGTGTTCATCCATGAGGAACGCATCGTGAACTTTCTTGTAAACTCTTGACTGAATTCGGAATTTGTTAGATAAAATGTGAGTAATGTGCAGAACTTACAGATAAAAATATGAATAATGTGCAGAACATATATACATACCATTAAACCCTCCAAAGGAATGACATTTGTTGATGTAATTGTGCTAACATAATTCTTAATTGCAGGCCTTGGTAGCACTTCCACATTGCTTCTTAGCTGCATTAATTGGTGGTAATTCATTTGAACCAAATTTCCAAAAATGCAGTTTGTATCAATTGAATCAAATCCTGAATGTCCAGGTCCTAACAAATGCCAAACAATGTATCATCAGTACCAGAAAATATAGATCAATGACAAGAGCATAGATTACAAAGTAAATGGTGCTAAACAAACCTCTAATTGTGATCATTAGCCTATCATCCCTCTCATCATCTTGGACTCTGTAGTAATCATATTCATCAGTGAACCAATTACAGAACTATTTTAAGATCTATTTCTAGCATTAGTAAAAATCAGATTTTTTGTTTAGAATTACAGATGAATTAGATGAACCATTTCAGATATACAAAGCACACACTAGATGGATGAAAAGACCATACTATATATACAAAGCACACACTAGATATACAAAGCACACACCTGCAATTATCTGATTGCTCTTGAGAAATCGCAGGGGGAGAAGGGGATGTGGCTGCTTGTGGCATCCCGCAAAACCACTACTAAAAAATCGCGTTGAATTTGTGCATTGCATCGTCATCATCATGCATTGTTTGCATAAAACTGTGTTGCATAGCCGTGTTGTTTTCTAAAATCGCCCCATCTTTATTCAAACCCCAAAGCCCGGGTCTCCGGATTATTTTGTTTTGTTGCTACCGGTTTGCAAACGGTCCAATTAAAATAAATAAAATATTTATTTATTTTAGTAGGGGCAGTCGAACGGGCCAACCCGACCCGAACGACCGCCCCAGATTTTAAAACGGTCCAGCTACACCGCTCCTAAATTCTAGAGTCACCAACTAGTCTACCCTCACCCCTTGGCCACATCACCCTGGCCACTCCCCTCGCGCCACCTCACCTTCCCTCACCCCTCCCACCACTCAGAACCCGCCACATCACCCAACCCCCCTCTCTCTCCCCCTCCCTCTCTCCACTCAACCTTCCACCAACCCACCTGACCGCGTCCACCTTTTCCCTGTCCCCACCGACAGCCCCCACCCTGCCCAGACTCCCACACCCCCCTGGCCCACGCGGGACCCGCCACCTGGCCCACCACTACCACGCGCGCCTGGCCTCCCTCTCTCCTTCCCCGAGCTCTTCGTCCCCAGCGCGCACCTCGCCCCGCACGCCCCGAGCTCCCCTCTCCCCACCGCGCCGCCCGCCCCACCGCAGCTCCCCGCCTCTCCCAGTCTCCCGACGCGATCACTGACCACCCGCCCGCCTCCGCCACCTCCTGGCCACGGCCGACGCCAACCGCCTCGTCATGCGGGCCTCCTCCGGCGTCAAGGCCGCCAGCGCCTCCACCGGCTCCCGTGCTCGCCGCCACTGCCCGCCTCCGGTCCGAGCCCCATCGTTGCCCTCCGGCGGTCCCCTCGCCGACCCCACTCGTCCGCCAACTCGCCATGGCAGCCGCCTCCGTCGCCGCCCCGCTGCCGCTTCGCCTCGGCGAAGCCGCCCGCTGCCGCCGCCACCTACCGACCCGCCGACCAGAACCACCCTCAGCCCTCCGCCAAGATCGCCGCTTCGCCCCTCGCCGCCGCTGGTGTCTCCTCTTCGCCAGCCAAGCACCTCCTCGGCCCCGCCGCTGCCGGGCCCACGTCCGAGCGCCAGCCAGCTTAACCTCGCCGTCCGCGTGAGCTCCGGGGACCAAGTGCGACCGGGTTGGTTTGAACCGCGAAGGAATACCAAGTGAAGTTGTGCAGTGGTCGATGTCGACGTGTACATGGTGTAGTGTGGTGACGCTTGGAAGTCGGTGGTGCCCCAAGATCGAGTTGGAGAGACATGATCCGCGACACAAGTACAAGATCTCCATCACAGACCGCGGAACGCCAAGCTCTCCCGCAGGAGCCAAGACCGAACCCGTTCGTCCTCGACCACCAAAGCCGAGAACCCCGACAAGACCCCCGTCACGGACTTCAAGTTCCCCTTCCGACGCCATGACCGCACCAACGGTAACCCAAGTACTCCGGCGACATCAAGACCGACCCCGGAGCGGAACGTCGAACCCCGGAATCCGAACCTGACGGAACGACAAGTCTTCTTCCCTCGGCACGTCAAGTGCCTCGTCCCGGAACGCCGAGTACTCCGACATGGATCCGATTGAAGCAAACCCGAAGGCGGTAGGTGCAACAAGTACTTCCCCAGATCCGATGCCCGAGGACCCGGATGCGACATGAACTTCCCCTCGGATGCCAAGACCGTCCCGATACGCGGTACCGACAAGATCTGCATGCGACAAGAACGACACCGAGCCAAGTCCTTCCCGGAGTCCGAGGACGTTCCCGTCGAACCCTGGACCCTGGACCCTGTCGAACCCCGAACCCCGGAAACCCCAAGATCGACGAGAACCCTAAAGTGTGACCCTTATCCGAGAATCCTATTTTAAAACATAATAACAACTTGTTGCATATTGAATTGCCATCCTTGCATGCATATCTGTGGTTTGGGGGCCTTATGCCGATTCACCTAATAATTAAATATGGGGCCCATATGCGGGCAAATCTAGCCTTATATTGGCCTCATTTAAACTTGTGTAGCGAACCGATGTTGCAATCTTGCCTTGTTAAACACCATATAAATTGCGGGGGGTTCTAAATAACTTGAACCACCTAATTAATTGTCGGGACCCCGGTTCCGCTTAATATGACCTAATTGCATCGCACCTTTGCCATGCCATGCATCATTCATGCATCATGCCGATCTTCTGCCGTTGTATTAAATATTGCATCCGGTGTTTCTTCTAGTGTTTTGCTTCTTCGCGGATAAGGCCGTTGAGTTGATGTGAGCTTACCGATCTTCTTGGATGAACCCTTCGACAATGTTTTTTCAAAGTAGCATCTCCCCTTTCTACCTATCTTACTTTATAGTAATTTACTCCTTCCTGTTGATCTATTGCTATCTGTGTTGCGATGCTCTAGTTTTCGTACCCGTGAAATCCCTTGCAGCCCTATATTGCCTTGGACACATCCTATTACCTGTTGTTTGGTAGATAGTTGGACTTGCGCGTCGTAGTTGCTTGCTCAAGTGCTGATGTGTGTCGTCATATGCCACAGTTGCTGTTGTTTGACCGCATGTTGATGTTGGAGATGATTCTAGTTTTACTTATCGTCACTTTAATTGCTGTTTAACAACTAAAATTGAAATAAGCAGAGGCATCGGTGGGTGATAGAAAATATTTGGTTTCCGAACGCCCACTTGTGTCCCATAAGACCCCGAGTACTTGATTCCTGTTCCTTGTTTTATCGTGCTATCCACATCCGGGAGGTATATGGGACCCCCCTGAGCCAGAGCTTGATTCAGTCTTATTTCTTGGGGCCACAAACTAGTTTGAGGTTTTATTTACGATCCTGTACTTATGCCATGCTACTTTCAGATTTAAATTGTGCGAGGTAACGCACCTTGCATCGCTTAGGATCATGGCACGATTCCGCTGATGTCGACAAGCCCAGCCACACTTCGGGTTCCCAGTGCTCACACCGTCCCCATAACCTTGAGGCCGTCTCGAGCTTGCTTACCCGTTCGTAATCTACTTAAGGGTGGCCTGAAATATTTCTGAATCGTGATTGTTCACCGTGAAAGCCTCGTTGGGTTTTGATTTGGTTTTTCCGAGGTTGATCGAGCGTGTGTTGCTATTGGTGCACCCGCGGGTAAAACTTTTCAAAGCCGGGTCCGCGGATATGGACGACTTGGAGCACAGTTTCTTGATCATAGACAAGCATAACTAAAGTTTATTGCTATAAATTTGACTTATAATGACTAGTAATTAGCTTCACTATAATGGAATGGCTAAATAATCGCCCACAATTGCTTGTTTGGAGTGTCGCCATACCATTGTACTGACTAGTAAGTATTGCAACTACAACGAAATGGCTGAATAAAAGTACCAACAACTGCTGGGTTTTGGGTTTATCTCATGCTATCTCAGATCGATTAGTAATTGTTGCAACTTCAACGGAATGATTAAATAAAAGTGCCCATCGCTTACTTTATCGTGACGATTATCTAAATCGACTAGTAAAGTGCCACCACTATAATCGAATAAGTAAAGCGCCAACCGTGTGAGTTCCTCGGTTGACTTCCTCGTCTGGTCTCGAGGGGGAAACACCAGGATGGTTTTGTTTGGTGTTAGCTTCAGGTTGGATCCGATAGGTCATTCTCACCCCTCTCTGATAACCGCCGGTTGTATCGAGTCTCTATAGGTTGCTAGTGCATGCTGCCGCCGCTTCACCATATACCTGTAGGCGAGGACCGCCGATTCTAGCCTCGCCGTGCTTGGCCTCGATCGACGCTCCTTCTTTGTTTTCGCTTTGCCCTTTGTGGCACCCTTTGTTTAAGCAGGTTTTGGGATCGACGTTAGGTGGTTACCCTTCCGCTTGGCGGGCAGGTTATGGACCATTGGTTATTCTTCAGGGCTCTTAGCCCCATTTGCATCTTGTCCGTAGTCGGACGCTCGATCATTTTCAAGGTGATTTGGATCTTTGTATATTATATCTGTATTCTTGACTCCTTGAGTCGCTGTTATATATATCTGTTCTGTGGGTCCCATCGAGGACTGTTGTGTAATGTTATTACTTCGTTTTCCACCCGCACGAAAGTGCCTGGTGGGCACCTTTGAATCGTTTCTATGCGGGTTTGGTGAATTTTGCTCAAACTTGCATAGGTCCGATTCTGAGGGTGTTACACTGCTGCAGTCCAGTTGGTGCGGCCGCGCGGATCCATTGCAGAAGCTGCTATGGATGATCTCCAACTCTCCGGAGAGGATCTGCAGTCCTCCAGCTCTCCGGAGAGAATCTGCAGAAGCTGCTATGGACGGAGAGGATCTGCAGCTCTCCGGCGGCGGGTGGTGCGGCGGCGCGGACGGAGATGATCTGCAGCTCGGGCTCGGGCGGTGGTTGTCTGCCGCGGTGGTGCGGCCGACGGAGAGGATCTGCAACTCCGATTGACTGGCGGCGAGTGGTGCGGCGGCGCGGACGGTGAGGATCTGCAGTTCTCCAGGTGGTGCGGCGGCGCGGACGGTGAGGATCTGCAGCTCTCCGGCGGTGGGTGGTGCGGCGGCGCGGACGGAGAGGATCGGCAGCTCTCCGGCGGCGGGTGGTGCGGCGGCGCGGAGGTCACGCGCGAGAAATGGAGGCCAAACCCTAGCGCTGGCGGCGGGGTGCCTCTCTTATACATTGGACAACAGAGGGGAGGGGGGTTTGTGCAAGGTGGCGCGGGTGGAGGGACGAATGGAAACTAAAATATTAACTGAGGGGCGTCCCAGCTAATCGCTATAACTACGGAGCCGAGGTGGAAGGACACAGAAAAGTTAATAACAACCTAAGGTACTAATGTGCAAAATGACCATACTATATACGCACACACCCACCCACCGCGGCCGTCACTTTCTCCACTCCCTCACTCCCTCACTTTCCACTCCCTCACTCTCTCCCTTTCCTCGTGTTAGGGTTCCACCGCCGCCGGCTGCCGCCCAACATGAAACCCCTCCAGCGAATCCCATCGCCGCCGCCACCTGAGGAGCTTGACTGTTTTTCCTCGTGTTCTTCTTCTGTTCTTCTTTCTTCTTTCATCTTTTATTCTACTCGTTAGATCTTTTCTGTTCTTGATTAGGAACTGTTGTTATTAGATTAGTGTTCTTAGTTTAGATTGTTGTTATTAGATTAGATTTGTTCTGTTCTTAGATTTGTTATTAGATTAGATTTGTTCTGTTCTTAGATTTGTTATTAGATTAGATTTGTTCTGTTCTTAGATTTGTTATTAGATTAGATTTGTTCTGTTCTTAGATTTGTTATTAGATTAGATTTGTTCTGTTCTTAGATTTGTTATTAGATTAGATTTGTTCTGTTCTTAGATTTGTTCGAGATTTATGTTCTTTGTCTAACCTGCTATCTGATCTTGTTTGATCTAACCTGCTATCTGATCTTTGGGTGCTTAGATTTGTTCTTTGATTTATGTTCTTTGTCTAGATCTATGTTCTTAGTTCTGTTCTTAGATTTGTTTTGTTCTTAGATTATATTTTGTTTAGGGTTCTGCTAGGATTAATTCTGTTGATGTCAAGAGTTGATGATTATTTCTGGTTAGGGGTCTGTTGATGAAGAAATGTTCTTAATTTTCAGAAATTTCATAATGTTCAGAAAGTTCAGATTGTTAAGATTGTTCAGAATGTACTGAACTTTCTGAATGTTCTGATCTTTCTGAATGTTCTGAATGTTCTGATTTTTCTGAATGTTCTGAATGTTCTGATCTTTCTGAATGTTCTGAATGTTCTGATTTTTCTGAATGTTCTGATCTTTCTGAATGTTCTGATTTGTTGACTGTCAGAATGTTCAGCATGATCTGAACTGTCTGAATGTTCTGTACTTTCTGAACTTTCTGAATGTTAGGAATATTCAGAATGTAATTATTGACTTTCTGAATGTTTTGCTATTTGATCATGTCCTGAACATGTTTTAGCATTACTGATTACATTGCTTTAGCATTACTGATTACATGCTGTTTTTATACTAGATGGGAACTCAGAGAATCGTGCCATTGACATCTCGGATGACAAGGTGGCTTGATCCCAAGCCACGGCTTTAGTGGCGTGATACTGGCGGTGACACCTCCGGCAAAGGACACCTCTACAGTGGTTCGTGCGATGGTTATGTGCCAATTATGCCAAGACAAGATGATGGCTTGGTTTTAAGGGGTATGTATCTATACAAACTTTGAACTATCTAGTCTCATACGATGGTTGAGAAATGGTACTACTATTTATAATTTTTTTGTATTTGTCTGTATCGGGACCAAAAACAAGGGAATACATGAGTGGGACCACCGGTGTATGTTTGGAAATGACATACTCGTGTCCATGCCAAGTTGAGTTTCCGGACGAATGGTGCAATGGCGAAGGCAGCAATAAAGTACTATGTCTACAAGATGACAGTCACCGTCATTGAGAAGAAATGCAAAATGGTGAGCAGCTATTTACTTTATCATGCATAACGGTAGTAGAAACAGAGTCCAAAAGAATGCTAACATTGTGTAAACTTGATACTTACAGGAATTTAATCTGAGTTCACAACCAAGTACCAAGGACTTTCTTGATGAACCACTTATCGTAAAAGTTGAATCCATGGCTGAAGATGATCGTGTGGATGTGAGGATGAAGATGGGAGTAAACAATAGAGCAATGATAACCGATGGATGGTGGACAATTGTGCAGGCCTTCAACATGAAGAAGGATGATGCTATGTCGTTTCGCCGTACAAGTCGACGGTAAGTTGCCGATGCTCATGCACACTCCATAAAGCGTAGATCGACATATCGATTGGGTGGAAGTAGAACTTGTTATGAGTTCTACTTATTTTGGATGTAATTATCGATGGATCGCTTAAGTTGGACTGCCTAGTTCTATATATGATGGACTACTAAGTACTACTTTTATAGTTGTAAGTATGGATGTAAGTACTATGTTGGATTATCGATGAAATCAGTAGTATATAATTATGTGTTGTGTGGTATCTGTTTTCTGATTATTTGATTATGCTGGTTATTCTTTTGGAGGCACAGCACAAAGTGCCTCAAATGGATGACCATTTTGAGGCACACCTGATAGTGCCTCAAATGGATGACCATTTAGAGGCATGTTTGACAGTGCCTCCAATGATCATCCATTTGAGGCAATGTCAGGTGCCTCAGTTGGTTGGACATTGGAGGCAGCAGCATAGTGCCTCAGATGGATGATCATTGGAGGCACACCAAATAGTGCCACAGTTGGTCACTATTTAGAGGCATAATTTAGTGCCTCTAAATGGTAATCAATTGTGACACTTCTAATTGTGCCTCAGTTGATATACTTTTAGTGGCATTATCACAGAAAATGCCTCTAAAAGTTATGTCTTTTTGAGGCACAGGTCAAAGTGCCACTGATAGTTTAGCATAGAGGCACTGGACTGTGCCTCTATTTTTCAAAACGTTAGAGGCACTATCAATAGTGCCTCAAAAGGATAAACTGTTAGTGGCACTTTTAAAACTGCCACTAAAAATTCATATTTGGAGGCACTATTTTTCAAAGTGCCTCAATAGATACAATTAGAGGCAGTTTGAAAAAGTGCCTCTAAGAAAAGTGCCTCTGATTCCTGGACGTGCCATAGTGTGCTAGCCGGCCATCGGTTTTACTCACGCGCGCGTACAATACAAGTACTCCCCAGAAGTTCAGAAACTGAGGTGACCTGGCTCGGCGCTGGCGAGCTGGTGCGGGACGATCGGCCGTGCCCTGCTGCGTGCTCGAACCTGCGAGACGAGCAATGCCTGGCAGAGCGCCTACTCGCGACAGCCGCACACCTATCATGTGTGACGTGCGCCAGCAGCGAACCATGGCATGGGCGTTCGCACTACTAGAAAAAAGGCTATAGGTAATCTATACATTCATGGCTCATATGGTTGAAGTGCCTCACAGGTAAAATAGACGTGGCTCACCCGTGGACAGTGCTCTACTAGTAACTAGAACAACTGTGGCGCACATGGGTATGTGCGCCACAGATATGTATGGGTCAGGGGCCTGTCAGTCGCATACCACGTACCCGTTGGGGGTAGGTGCGCTACGGTTGTGACAAGTTCTGTGGCGCACTATGCCATGTGCGCCACGGATATATAAACTTAGTAGTAGGGCAGCTTGCCCTAGTGCCCTACGCCTAACTATCCTGCACCAACTCCACCCACACCCCCCAACCCCCGTGGATCGCCTTTTTAGGCTTTGCAAAAAATAAAAGAAAATAATAAACACTTAAAACAATTAAATCCTTTCATATTTAGGTAGATGATGTGGTATAGTTTCTAGGAAAATTAACAAACATGAGTTTTGACTTTTTCTGCAAAAAAAATTCATGCCACGATAAAATGACCGTAACTTTTGCATACGATGTCGAAAAAAATCGTATAATATACCAAAATAACGAGAACGATATTACGTATCCGCTCGCAACCACCTCCGGTCGTTTAGCGATTATTTAGATTTTCAAAATTCGAAAAGAGTATCAAAAGACCGTTTTTTCCTGCAGAAAAAAAAATAAAGGGCAACTTACCCGTAGCGCACCACCACCTAGTGCGCTATGGGTAAGTTGGGCAGGATTCAAAATTTGAATCCCCACCCCGCCCACACCTACCTTTTCCTTTCCCCTTTTCCCTCTCCCTTTTCCTTCTCCCTTCTTCTTCTTCCTTCTCCCTTCTCCTTCTTTCTTCTCCTTCTCCCTTCTTCTTCTTCCTTCTCCCTTCTCCTTCTTCCTCCTCCTTCTCCTCCTTCCCCTTCTCCTCTCTCTGGCCACCTTGCTCCGGTGTCCTTTCTCCGGCCTCCTCCTCTCTTTGCATGGTCGCGTCCTTTCTACGGTGGCGCGACGGCGGCCTCCTCCTCTCCTTGCAGTGACGGCAGCACAACGACGGCCTTCTCCTCCTCCTCGCAGTGACAACGGGCGACGGTGGCATCCTTCTCCTCACTGACCTCCCTCCCTACCTCCCTCTCTTCCTACCTCCCTTTCTCCAACCACTCCCTTCCTACCACCTCTACGCCGGCGAGGACTAGAGCGGTCACGGCCTCCTGCACCTCCCTGTGGTGGTAGGTCGTGGCCACGACCATGCTCCGGCGAGGTGACACGACGACGGCGATGCACGGACCCGATTGCTTTTGCAATTCAAAACGAGGGTGTTTTTTTTGCATTTTTTTTGTTTTTTGAAAAACACATCCGTGGCGCACCCTGTACCCCTACCCGTGGTGCACCTGGTAGTGCGCCACGCCTATCTCGACACAACCGTGGCGCACCAGGAAGTGCGCCATGGCTAGGAGATAGCCGTAGCGCGATGGCGCACTGCTAGTGCGCCACGGAAGGCCTTTTCAGGTGCGCCACGAACAGGCGTTTTCCTAGTAGTGTGGAGGACAAGGATCCATGTCAGTTGTTGCATTACAACATATCCACTAGCATTTCAACAAAGCCTTTCTAAGTAGATTTTTCGACAGCAAAAATTCGTCTAGCCACGTTCGCAAGCATCCAGTTTTCATCGGATTTGCCCATTTTATATCTGGGTTATCTAAAAACACCGCGAGAACACGAATAAAGCGAAATCGGCAAAAAAATCCCCACGTCGGTGGCTTCCTGTCAGTGTGTGAAACCGTGGCATCCTCGTCCCGTCGCCTCGGCTCCCGCGATGGACCGCCGGGCAACGACCACCCATCTCGTCGGCCACGCGACGTCGTAATAGCGCGCCACCGCCGGTCCACCTTCCCGCCGTTTCAACTTTTTCCGCCCACGCTGCTACACCCCTCCCTCCTACGCCGCCCTTTCCTCCTTTGGCTATAAATGCTGCCGCTCTCGCCACCTCCCAGAGCACACACTCTCACTCCCATTTCCCACATACAAGCTCCACCTTTGATGACGAGAAGAAGAGCTCGGCGACAACAATTGCAGAGCGCTACCCGGCGACCCGACGGCGACGAATGGGTTCGGTCGGCGTTCTCTACAGCCATGGGAGGCACGACTGCTCTATGACGCCGGATACCCGGCGGTGGCGAATAGGAGTAAAAACAAGACGTAATAAAAAAGGATCAACACGGAAACTTCCGATTGAAATAGGATCTAAACAAGGAAGATCACTTGCCATTCGATTGGTTATTAGAAGCATCCCAAAAGCGTCTGGGTCAAAATATGGCTTTCAAATTAAGTATCGAAATAGTAGATGCTGCCAAAGGGAGTGGGGTAGAATGGTAGAGGCAAATAGAGCTCTTGCACATTTTCGTTAATCCATGAACATAATCTAGGTATGTAAACACATGGATCCATACATCGCGATCGGAAAAGAATCAATAGAAGGAGAATCAGACGGTATCTTTCTTAAAACAAACAAAAAGGAAAAGAAAGAGAAAACAGAAAACTTCCGGTAAGGATAGCTACTACACCAATATATATGACCGGATCCAAGAAAAAGCTAAGGAACCAACTTACTATGAGGAAGCGTTGCCAGAAAACCCGGATTATTCAATGGAAGATTACGCCAACTCTAGTCATTTTTCAATGACTAATCTCAGTCTCGGTACTTCTAATCAAGAATACGCACCTCCTGGATGCTCTTATGCTCCAGAAGGCAGTCATAGGACTTCACGTCATCATGGACGGAACTCTAGGAAGCACTAGAGGAAGATGAAAGTGAGAGAGAAACAACATCCCAAGGGATGAGGGCTTGAATAATGTATATAGAGGGTAATGCGTATTGTAGTTTGAAGGGTTTGCCAAAAATAAGTGAGGATATATCCACAAGAACAAGAGGTTCTTGTAAGATAGTTGTATATAGAGGTTTGTAGCAAACCGTTGGAACACCTGGTACAATTGTAAATTATTTAAAACCTATGTATAATACAGGGTATATGCTTTGTTGTTTATCGACTTTTGGATCTTTTTGATTCTTCTTGATTGACTAGATCTGTATATGAAGTTTAATTCGGTGTACAAATGCATGATGTAACACCTAGTTATTACTTGATGTTATAGACCTAGATAGAAACGGGAATTCGTGTAAGGGAGTGACGAGTTTCTAAGATCATAAGGAGGACTAACTTGAAGGATGTAGCATGATAGAAGGGGTACTAATCCCATTTGGAGGATAGATAGAACATAAGTCACATTTTTGGCTAGCTCAGGAAGAAATATTGTTGTAGAAGATGTGAGGAGCAAAAAGATATGATAAATTGAAAGTACATTCAAAGTAGGTAAAATGCTAAGAAGTTAATGGAGAGTTGTATCAAGTTCATGGAAGTGTCATGAAAAAGTACCAAGAAGATGCCTTAGAACCAAAAAGGATATTCAAGCTCTAAAAATTCAAAGAAAATGTAACTCGTATGTCAGAAACTGTAAGATAATACCTACCACTCAGAATGTTCCGCCTTGGGTACCTAATCTCTTGCCGGCATTCTAATCCGCAGTCGGTATTCTGTCTGTAGCTGGTATTTAGTTGACATAGTTAATCAAATTATCATAAATGTTGCATAAAGAGCATTAAATATGGCTTAAGATTAATAAAAACTCAGGAAGTAAGTTTTTTTAAGGTGATCGTCTCTCAAGAGGCTTCTCAAAGTTAGATTTATCCCAGCGAAAATATCCAATAGTGAGTACGATAAATAGTGCTGAAAGATTTGCTTCGGAGATCCACAATTGTGTGGATACACCGTACAATCTTTCATCGGACCTTAATTAGGTAAAGTATGAACTGAACAGAGACCAACATTCTAGTTATAAAGCCCATAAATATTATATAGACAAATTAAAGAATATTAGTAAACCCTAAGGGGGAGAGCAAACCTTATAAATGAAAGTTGAAAAGTATTATAGGTAATAAAGAAAGATTATCTAAAACTTAGTAAGGTAAAAGTTTGAAGGCGATAAAAGGTTAGTCTTAACCGACTAATTCCAGAAGAAACAACTCTTAAGTAAATCCTAGAAATAATAGAGAATTTCCAATTGGACATCGGAAGAGGATAAGAAATTCTAAGGTATGGACTAAATAAGTTCAAATCCAATCTTGGAAGGAACACCAATATCCACTATACTATGGCAGGAATAGAAAGGTAGTCTTTTGACTACTAACACGGGTATATAGAAACGTAAAATTTGATTTAGTAAGAAACCCTAAACTATACTTAAAATAGTAATAAAGTTTGATAAAAAAATAAAAAGATTTGGATTATAAGATCTAATCAGGTTATGGAATACTACAATTAATCCCATTTGAGGTCATCATGGAGTGGAGAATGTAGCAACCACTACAAATCAATTTATTACTCCGAAACGTGAGAGTTTGCGAACTTCGATGACAGAGTTTATTTTAAGGGGGAGAGTCTGTAACATCCCAGCATTAGAGCTTAGAAATAAGCTGGACCCAGATGTGTGCATTGCATCCATGCATAGAAAATCCGAATAATTTTCGCGCTTTTAAAAAAAACTGGTCAAAGTGATTGAAGCTTCTCTTAGCTTGATAGAATTGAAGTAGATCATCAAGTTGACTGCGATAAGTTTCAATAAGACCTTTGCTAAAACCTCATTTTTGGGTAAGATAGATTTGATCTAAGGGTAGATCAAATGTACTATAAGTTAAACCTTAATTCAATGTGATGTATACTTGATCATTAGGTGATCATATTATGGTACTCATTATAATCACTCATGAGTACCAAGTTAGAGGATATAAAACCAAATATGAAATTAACAACTATATCTTAATCTCATCTGCATACATCCTGAGTATCATGGTAATATCTAACTCTACTCCTTAAGTAAGATTGAGTAGGAAAGAAACTAAGTTTAGATCATCCACCCTATACCTTTCTTTCCATATCAATCCTTATCATCCCTATTAAGTTATATGCCAATATCTGTTGTTCATCAATAAGGAGAAATCAATTATTGATTCACCAATTCTCAATCTACCAACTCTGGACTAGAACATAGCTCACATTTAAGTGTATATAAAGAGACAACTAAGCAGAGACAAATAGTAATGCTAGCTTTAAAAAACATTTATAGGATGGGAATGATTGAAAAGAATCAAATCAATAGGATAGTTGATGGAGTTGAATTCCTCCTTGATAGAAAAGAAGATTACGAGGATGAGGTAGTTGCCAAGAGTAGTCCTATTGGATAAAGTAGGTATAATCAATGAATTATATCTCTTAATCCAATAGAACTAAACAGAAGATAATTATCATACAACTACAATGTTGTATGGATGGAAGCCTTGATTAGCCAACTGGAATCCTAAACCATAAAAGGTCACAAGATTATAATGATCAAGCCTTATTCACCAAGAAGGAATGCTTATATCATGTATAAGTGACATTGGGAACATAATATTATTGAACTCTAGTATAGATATATTAACCTAGGTTAACTAATCCAAGTCACATTAATATAGTATAAGATTGGTGTAGGAGTTAATTAGAGAGAATATAACAAAATATAATTCAATTAAAACAAGCATAGTATGAAGTTATAGAAGTAGTGTTATTCATCCTAAAGGATAGTCAACTTTAGAGAAGGGTAGTTGGATGCATACAACTATCAGAGAAATATTAGTGATGGAGGATTAAGAAAGGCTATGAGTGGAATTTGAAAGAACTACTTGTTGAATTGAATATTTTCAATAGAACAATAGTGGGTATAATCAAGCAAGTATATAAGAAAATTATAAAATGCTTTAATATCAAACTCATTGAATTCATCCATGAGTTTAGAAGAATGATATATAAATAAGAAGATTTTAAGGAGTAAAGCCCATCATACTAACCCTCATGATGGATAGGAAGGAGTATTATATCTAGGAAAGAAATCCCTTAATTAGAGATCCAAGATTGTGAAATATAAAGATATGTTATAAATCATTTTCCTATTTAATCTTGATAAGCAATCAACTTTAAATCTCAAATCAAACATCATATCCATCTCAAACTATTGATACATCATCTGATATCTATAACACTTTATAGAAATATTTCCATATAGCAAATCACATAAGCACATTCTTGTCAATTCCAACTGTCATAATTATATGTACTTAGGAACATTTTTATCCAATCTTATCTATAAAACATCCTAATTGTAACTTTCTGTTATAAAGGGAGATTCCAACAAATATCATAAATCTAAGACAATGTGATTAGTCATTAAATCCTGAACCATATCCATAAAGGAATCTAAGTATATGCAAAACCCTAAACCCTAGGGTAAATAATCATAATTCAAAACCTTAAGCTTCTTTGTTTATCACAATAGAATATATACATTTCATTTTCTAAATTTATGGGAATAGTAATAACCATATCAATGTCTTTCATGTTTCATGCATCAAATAATGATCCAGGATCATTATAAATATAAAATTTATATTCAAACTATAAGCTAATTAGAGTTAAGCTAATAAACAAATAAGAATATATCATTCAAGAAATCCCTAACTAAAATAGGAGAGAAAAATAATAAGAAAAGTTTATATAAAATATTAACAAGGGGGTTCATATTAAGTAAATAAAAGACATACAAAAGGAGGATATAATAAAAATTCACAAATGAGACTAGGTATATTTTAGTATTGTTGTAAATATCCAGCAAACAAATCATACAGAGAAAGGTTCAAAATATAAATCAAATTCAAATCTGAATAAGAAAACAGAAAAAGGATAAAACAAATAAAAATACTACCTGACCGTGGCCCAACAACCCTACACCTATCTGACACCCCTGAGTAGCCCACAACAGCCCGGTAATCAACCTAGATTCTTTTCTGCCTGTGACTGACAAGTGGGGTTAGGAGAGGACCATGGGTTGAACTAAAGAAATTGCCAGGGGGTTATCCGCCAAAGTTGCATCATCGTCATCGTCACGCACACTGGCAGCTCGCTGGCGGAGCTCGCCGCCGATGCCGCTGCCGCCTTGCGCCAAGATACTCATGCCGTTGCTGTGAGGGATAAGAAGGCCACCGCGACGCACTGCCTCCATCCCTATCTCCAATTCCTCCTTATCCTCTCAGATGCGAACGGGACCGAAACCCTAGATCACCGGAGCCACCTCTCATCGTTGAACCACGTGTCCCCACACCATTCTGAGCAGCCATGGAGAAGTGCCTTCTTCCGTAGATCCTCGGGGGTAGAATCTTGCATCAAGGGGAGCACTGGAGCGGGTGAATTTTGTCGTTCCTCTTTGCAGCATCTCGTCGGAATCCTCGTCGGGAAGCTCGATTCCGACCGCGCCTGTCCTTGCCGACCACTCAATCATCATCAGGGTGAGTTCCTGAACCTCCTAGTAACATTCAATCGTCGGATCTCGTTGTAAATCGCCGTTTCACCATATGCCACCGTCGGCCACCATCGGAGCTCGTCGGAGCTGAAGCTCCGATGACCATTTCCGAGCGGCACTGCCACTCTTAGGTTCAGTAGGTTGCGCTGATTCGAACTAGGTCCATTCCATTTGCTAGAACGCCGTAGATCGTCGCCGGTGACAACTCACCGACGACGGTGGTGGTGCTGACGCCATTGTTACGTCATGATCACACCACGTCAGCTAGTTTGAGTGGTCTTTGCCCGCGTGGCTGATGGCATGGCCTAGGGCCCATATGTCATTGACTGGGGGTAAAGACTAGGTCAGTAACAAATGCATTTCTTTCACCTGAGAGTTGAGTTGGACACTGGCCCACTAGTCAGTGACTGGGGCTAGCTTTAGGTTCGGTGGAAAAAGTATTTTCCGCTAAGGAATAAATAAAATGTTATAATTCAATTAATAATATTCCAAAAATCTAATAAATGAATAAATCTTGTTTAATTAATAACTTTTGATTTATAATTCAGAAAAATATGTATAATATATGAAAAAATTCAGAAAAATAAAATCTACAACGTAAAACTATGATCAAATATTATTATGATGATTATTTAACTAAATATTATTTAATAAAGGTTTTACAAGTAATAAAACTTTGATAATTCATATTTTTATAATGATAAATTATAATAATATAAATAAAATACCAAAAATCTTAGAAAAATAAGAATTTTAATTTAAAACTATAATCTTGTATTATTATTTCACTTAATTAAATATTTATTATTTGTTAAGTAATTATAAAGTAATAAGAATTATAAAAATCATATCTTATTAATTATAAATCACAAAAATAAATGTGATATACCAAGAAGATCACAAAAATAATATCCACATGTTAAAAATCTAATATTCTACTTTTGAATTAAATAAAAAATCAAATAATTTAATAACTCAAACTTAAACTTAATTACTTAATTAATAATTCATATAAGGATAAGTAAAATTTATTAATATTCCTAAAATGAGTAAATTAAGTTTAATAAATAGTATTAGCCTTAGATATTAATAAAATGAAGCTTATATGGTTTAAAACATTATAAGTATCTTTTTATTAACTTATCATCAACCCTAAATGAAGACTTTATTCTAAAAAGATTCCCATCTATAATAAAACCTATAAGAACAACTTATGAATACACCAAACCTTTTCTATCTATATTAACCATCAAATTAAGAAAACTACCACAGCACTATAGAAAGATGAAGAATAGTTAAGTAACAATCTATCATGGTTTATAAACTATACTCACTTAACTAGAAAAGATAATTGATATTAGTCTGTTATAGAATCAAGAAACCATTACACCTAATAAAAGAATAACCATTCTTAAATAACTTTAAGAAAACATTCCAGATACACAAAGTACGAATATCATAAGCATTATACTTACAAAACTATCTATATTTTAAATTTAACTTTAGTTTACAGAATCTTAATACAACACTATAAACATTATTATATGTTTTATAGTTAACTTTGGTCTTAAGTAATTAAGTGATAAAGCAACTCAAACCAAACCATTTGGGCAAACCAATAACATCAACCACCCCTAACTAACCACCAAATTTGTTTAGACCTTAAAAGAGAAACCTTTTCTTTGAAGGTTATCATTTTTGCCACTTCAAACAAGAACTCTTATACAAGCAATCTTGACTATTATGTCATAAGTTTATATATCTTACTACTACATATGTGTTGTTCATCACCATTCATAAACTTTAATAAAAGCACAAATATGAAACTTATCTAAAAAGACTACACATTCCAAAGTAACTGTTTTCGGAATCCAAACTCTAAAACAACGATATCCTCGGGATTTGCGCTTAGAACGTGCATCACATTACTTATGCATAAAAGCATATTGAGTCTTTAAACATTAGTCCTTACCGGACCAATGATGCTGATTTCAGATTTTGGATCTTATACTGACTCGAAGACCGTGAGTGCATAATCTTGCAATCATAAAAGGCAAGTTCACACTTGCTCATGTCCTTTGTTTATTTTCTGTAAAGTATTTTACAAATCCAGTGTTGTTATCACCTGCATTTGAAAAGGGTCTTAAAACACTATTTTGGTAATAATGTGAACTATTGGTTACTGATCCAGGGTGACTAGTTAATCTATTAAATCTGACAGTTGGAATACCACTGTTTAGAACTATATCACATAGGACTTAACAACCAATGTCGCCAGTGATTCTTGCGCCGTATATTACACGTTGACCATGAGATTTAGAATGGGACAGAGAAGTCAGCTGTATCTTCTTCCTCTCGCATGAAGCTGGATGTGCAGGTCGTGGCTGTTATCCTCGTAGCGTGTATATTAATTGGTAATTCATAAAGGATATGCAGCATATGGGTGGGAACCCTCATCATCCCACGATAGTTCTGACATCTAACGGTTTGTACAAACCATTGCCGTAATTCTTTATGTGGGCATGGTGTACACCAAGGAGGCATGCGAGGTCGCGAAGGGGGCAATGATTCGCTTGGATCATATTCTGGGCCCCACATCATGGAATTGTGGACATAAATAAGCTGCCGGTTGTGCAACAAAAAGTTGATCTCTCATGGGTAAAGTAACGCACCTCTGCAGAGTGTAAGAACTGTAACTTGTTACTCCCTATTACGGGAAGGAGCTGCGAACGCGGCGGGAAAGGAACTCCATGAAAGTTCTAGTAAACCCGTAAAGGCCGAGGGACATAGATTTTCAGAATAAAATCAACCTTTGAAGAAATGTTTATGAAAACTTGCATTGCCTACGACCTACGGTCTGTGGCTATAGTTATAGTGCATCAAACACTCCTTTTCTAGTGAATTTGCTGAGTACGCTCGTACTCAAAGTATCTTCTTAACCCTTACTATATTCTGAAGCCATTAAGACGATGTCTATATCAAGTTATGCTCCAGGAATCATCAAAAGCTAAGGCTTTTCAGTGAAGTCAAGGAAGTCAACACATTCATCAACTCAAGTGAAGACGAAGTTACGGATTAGATAGGAGTGTAATCTCTAGCCAAAGAACCTATTTCTGTAGTGCATTGCAATAGCAGCAATACCAACCTCTTAGCCAGAATACTAAACTCAATAGTATAATTTTTCTTGCATTATTTATCTTTTATTCTTCGTCATAAGAAGTTCCTTCTCTCTTTAACCTAGAGTGTTCTCTGGATCTTGTGTAAAGAGTGAGTTGTAACCTTTAGCCATGTATTGGACCCGTTGTGTTTCTGTTGTGCTATTATGAGGGATGTAATACTAGTGAATGGTGTTTCATTGGTGTTATGTCAACGACTATAGTATACTACATCATGAAGTGGTATGCTGGGTCACCGCAGAAGCTTAGCGCGGTCGACGTGCCCGTGCCGCCGGTGCCGGAGGGGTCTTACCTCATCGAGGAGATCCAGGCGACCATCGCCTCCATGGAGAATCCGAAGCTCGCCGAGGACCTCGGCAACCTTGTCTATTGGGAAAATTTCTTCGCAAAGCGCCGGAACCAGGAACTGGCCGCACACAGGAGGGAGGCCTGCCGCCGAAGTGGCACAACGCCGCGGGATGGCGTCGGTGGTGGAGCACACCAGGCCAGACGCTAGCCACCGTCCTCGAGCACATCACCGTCGGTTACCGCCCGAAGTGGGGCTATCCTCCGCGCTCGCCACGTCGGCCGCTCGTCACTGTGTGGCGGCCACGTAGCTGCCGAGGAGGATGTGAAACCTCTCTTTGTTGTCCCTAGTGTCGGAGTCGCCCTCATCTGGCTCGGCGCCAGCATAGTTGCCGCACACCACGCCTCCACTCCGTCAGCGGGAGGTGGAGTCGCCGGTGCGCTCGCCGCCGCAGACGCTGTCAAGCGGCCTCCTCATCAACGAAGGCTGCATGTCGTCGCCGCCAATCGGCCACCTTCGGCTGGCGAGGCCGAGGCTGTGCATGCCGAAGCCCGAGCTGGCGGACTGGGCGTCCCCGTCGACGAGGACGAGTTCGTCTGAAGATGACGCTGGAGCTCTCCCTCAATGACGTGTCGCGCATGCAGGTCTCCGACGCGTGTGCCTGGTCCAGGGTGAACTAGGAGCGGGAGGAGGCCGAACGCATCTGGCGTCTGCATGGACAGGCCGAGCGTCAGGCCGCGCTCGGCGTTCACCGGCAACGCGCCTACCAAAGTGCGCCGCTCATCGCCCTCGACGACGATGAAAACAAGGCAGGGCCCTCATAGCAGCCATGCCGCTGCGGCGATGTCGGCCAGGGCAGCTCCCGTCCATGTCGACTACATGTCGTTCTATCGCCACTTCGGCATGTAAACGGCGTGTCTGACGGCATCGGCATCGCTTTTTCTATGTTTTTATAAGTTTTTTTTAGCCCACTGCAGTCAAAATTCGGGTATATGTCCGAATTAACCATAATATGTACGTACTCGCATATATTTTAATGAAATCTATTCATCTAAATTTTGCCCTTTTTATTAAATTTTAGCTAAAGACAGAAACTCGGTCTAGAAAACCGAGTGGAAAACTGTTAGTTTACAAACCGGATATTATATCCGTCCGGGGTCGGAATTGGGCATAAAAATGCGAAAGAGTGTGATATTACTACGGGACGACCATCGTTCGCTTATTTGCAGAAACCAGGAATGGCCAGACATCCGATGGATCCGGCCCGTCCAGGCCCTGTAAGTTAGACAAATGACACAAGATGCGTCTCCGCTGATGTAGCTGATCATCACACTCTTTCGCTCAAAAAAAAAGCTGATCATCACACTCCGCATCAGGCGTTCTGAATCTGAGTCTAGCCACGACGGGACCAAGCGACCAGTACGCCGGGCAAAGGGCCCATTGCGTCGGTCGCGACCGGAGCATGTGGAACGGCCGAGGAGGGCCGGGGGCAGCGTTCGCACCTGCGGCTGCCTGCCGGATAGATACAGCGCGTTCAGGCCGGACCACGGAGTGGATTTGGTCGCGTACTCATAGGAGGCAGATAGATGACATATAGACCAGGCTATCGGCCGGACAACAGCAGGGGCTACTTGATCGATTATAGCATCTCTGCTCGTGGGCGAACTCAAGCCAAAAACTGCACTTTTTTTTGACGGAATGAACCGCGTTTTTTATGCAGACGCCAGCTTTCACCGTGTCCGGTCAAATTCGGCGAAATTCAGTTAAACTCGGCGAAATATGGACGAATATAGGCGGATTTTATTAAATAGGGCAATGACGCACATGTTACATCGGATTAAAAACTAGGAAAAGACCGTCGCCATCGTGGTCGACGCCGGACGCCGCAACTACATGCCGAGGCGGAGGTGGTTGCCGGCCTGGATGTGCTCCATGACGCCGGCGAGAGTTCCACCAGCGGCGGTGGAAAGCCACATTGTTACGCGGCGGCGACGGCGAGCCCGACGGTCCGTCGTGTAGGCCGAGTTCCTCGAGGCGCCTCTCGGCGAAGAACTGCCACCAGAAGACCAGGTTGCCAGGATCCTCGGCGAGATCCGGGTCATGCAAGTCGGCGATAGCCGCCTGGATCTCTCTGGCGAGGTCCTCTTTGGCCGGCACCGTCGCAACAGGTATCCCGCTGGCACTGATTTGTCAGCCGGGGGAGACGAGTGTCCGGCGACGCTGTATAGCGCACCTCACGGAGGAGCCGGGCTTCCCACGGCGGCATCGTGCGTCGACCCTTGGCCATGGCTTCTCGACGGAGTTGAGGAGGAAGAAAGGTGCGAACGACCGAAGTTCGCTGGAGTTGGTGGTGGTGTGAGAGACTGTGAAGAGAGACAGCGGGATGTATGCCTTTTATAGGTGGAGTTCGGCGGCGAGGGCGGGAGGGGTGTAGCGGCGAGGACGGGAAAAGGAAAACGACGGGAAGGCTGGCGGCGACTCGGCTTTTGTCGCTGACAGGCTGGTCCACTCGGCCAATTCGCTCCATCCGGCGTCCCTAGGGCGTATCCGGGATCCTGAGTTCGACCTGGATAGTCCGGACCAAATTTAGCCAAATCCGACCGAAAAGAGATCCCTGGGTACGCGACTAGGCCGATTTTTAGTGTCCGGACATAATTCCATCGTCCGAATCGGCCTTCTGGAGAGAGGGCGAGTGGAGATCGCCTAACAAGAGAAGACGATACGACCGGTCGAATACACCGCTGCCAAACTACAGGGCCAAGGCTCGTGAACATTCTCCGAAGAATTCCGAGAGCGAGCCCGTCCTAGCACGTGCGAGCCGGCCGTCGTTTTTACTTATGTGGGCCGGACGGTTTTACTTATGTGCACGGGATGATCGGACCTGCGATCTCCAGGAAAAGTCACGTGACCTGGCCGTACATCGCACCCGGGTGAGGGCAGCGGCAGAATGGACAAAAATAACCTAAGTTCGAAATGATTTTACAAAATGACCCATCTGAAAAACTATTTTACTGTCACTAACCCTTTAGGTAGCGCCTAACAGCTAGGCGCTACACTCTACAGTGTAGCGTCTTTCAGCTAGGCGCTATGCCCCCTGCCAGCGTGACACCGCCTGGTCCCTCCCTGGCCCCACCCCACCGTGTGACGCCCAGGTGCTATGCCTGGGGAGAGTAACGCCCAGGCGCTATGCCCAGGGTGTAGCACCTATCAGATAGGCGCCTATCTGCTAGACGCTACACCCTGGGACTTAACCTGTCGCGTGACAGCCCCCTCCCCACCCCTCCCCATTCACTCCCAGCTCGAACCAAGCAGGAAGAACAACAAGGAGGAGCCCCCTTCTCCCCCCTCAAATCTCTCACATTGGAAGCTTTATTTGGTGGATTTGTGCCTCTTCCCAGCTGCTAGAGGTACCCTCCCTCATTCCCCTCCGTTTTGACCTCTTGAAATCTTTCATTTTGGTTGGACTTGGCTTGAAACCCTAGAAATTTGATTTGGAGAGAAATGTTTGGAAATTTGTTCGATTTATTGGCCAATGTTGGTTATAAAGATGTGTATGTAGAATTTAGTTAGGTTTAGGGTTGTTGAAATGACATTGTTTGGTATATTGGAATGTTATGGCTAGGGTTAGGGTTAGGGTTTGCTTATGTGAGAGAGGGTGTTCTTGGTAGCTTTATGGTTTGGTAATGTGTCTAGTATAGTTTTGTTTATCTTGTCATGGTTAGTTAATGAACATATTCTCCTATGTGTTAGGGATGGCAAGAATTGTTCATGTTCATCATGTGGACAAGGATGCCTTTTTGAAAGGCAACATAGAACCGGACCCGGATGAGCTAGATATTGTGTTTGAGCGTAGTCCCACCTATGACGAGGTCTTGGAGCAAGTGATGATTGAATCGAAATGGATGGTGTTGGAATTATGCCCTAGAGGCAATAATAAAGATGTTATTATTATAATTCTTGTTCATGATAATGTTTATATTCCATGCTAGAATTGTATTAAGCGGAAACTTTAATACTTGTGTGGTTTGTGAACAACACCGTGTCCCTAGTACGCCTCTATGGACTAGCTCATTGATTAATGATGGTTAAGGTTTCCTAACCATGGACATGAGTTGTCGATTAATAATGAGATCATATCATTGGGAGAATGATGTGATGGACATACCCAAACTAAGCGAAGCAATTAGATCGTGTCATCGTGTTCGTCTTTGCGAAGCTTTTCTTATGTCAAATATTGTATTCCTTAGACCATGAGATAATACAACTCCCTGGTATCGGAAGAAAGCTTTGAGGTCATCAAATGTCATCCTATGAGAGGGTGATCATAAAGGTGTCTCTCAGGTGATCGGAAAGTATCTGTTGGGTTGTATGTATCGAGATGGGATTTGTCCCTCCCAAGTCGGAGAGATATACTTCGGGCCCACTCGGTGTCGATATCAACACCTTGCAAGCATGTGGTTAAGGAGTTAATCAAAAGTGATATCGGATTACGGAGAGTAAAGTACTTGTTGTGAACGAGATTGAACTAGGTATGATGCATCGACGATCAAATCTCGGGCAAGTAAAATATCGCGAGACAAAGGGAATATATATATGGGATTGATTGAATCCGGCATCGTGGTTCATCCGATATGATCATCGATGAATGTGGAGTCAATATGGGTTTCGCACTTGTTGATTATTGATAGAAGATCATGTCGCATATTCTCGAACCGCAGGGTCACACATAACGTGTCTCGACGCTAGGATAGATTGGATAATTGGTTTATGAGTTTTTGTTCGAGTCTCGGATGGGATCCTAACATCACGAGAGGTTCCGGAGTGGTCCCGAGAATAAGATTCATATAAGGCGGCAGTTTTGGAGTTCGAATTGTTCCAAGTTAATTCCGGTATTGTACCTAAGCTTCTAGAACCTTCTGTAAGGGGACCAACGTGGCCCCACCTTCCGGAGGGGCATGGGCCTATGAGGGAGTGCCCTGGCGCATTGGGACAGGGAACAAGGCCCCATAGGGCCCAAATGCCAAGAGAGGTTTAAACTCTAGATAGAGCTTCTAGAAGGGGTTTCCTTGCCCCACTCTTCCTCCTTGGGGCCGCGGTTTGGGCTTGGGGAAGGCTAGCTGCGCCTCTATAGAAAGAGGGGTCGCACCAACCCCCACACCTTCCCTCCAACCCTAGCCGCCTTGCCTTCCTCTCTCCCGATCCCAGGCTTGTAGCCGCGTAAATTCTCCACCATATACACCACGCCGTGTTGTAGATCCAATCCGCTCTCCACCATACTTGCTGGACCAAGGAAGGAGGAGACGCCGAGGTGCTGCGTGTGCATCTCACGGAGGCACCGCCACTTGTGGTGCTAGATCGGATCGCGAGGAGGAGAAGCGAGTACTACATCACCCACGTTAAAGGCAACGTTCCAATGCATGCGAATCTTCAAGGGTATGAAGATCTAATCCAATCTCTCGTTGTTTGCATCTCCTAGATTAGATCTTGGCTTTCCCTCTCGCATCCGTAGAAAATTTTGATTTACTATGCCGAAACCCTTCGATGGTATCGAGCCATATCTATGCGTAGATGTGTTTCACGAGTAGAACGCAACATGGTTGTTGCGGGCGTTGATGTTTTCTGTTGCAAGCCTCTTGTTTGTGTTCTTCTTATGGCGGGATAGTGAGATTGAAGCGGTCCAGGCCAACCTTACGCGACGTCGTTTCGAGACCGGCTCCGCACTTGACGTGTGGCTTGTTCCACACATGCGGCTGGTGGATGTCAGTTTCTCTCACTATAGTTGTCATGGGATTAACACCGGAGTTTGGCAACCATAATATCACCGTTGTGGCTTTCCGTAGGTAAGAATCATTCTTAGCATCTACTCCCATAAGCCACGTAAAACATGCAACAACAAAGTAGAGGCGTCTAACTTGTTTTTGCAGGGAGTGTTTTCTGTGATATGGTATGGCCCAAGATGTGATGTGTATAATGTATGCGATGATCATGTTTTGTAATCACTACTAGGAAAACAGCTATAGGTAATCAGCACATCCGTGGCGCACATGACTATAGTGCGCCACAGATGTGTGTGGTCCAGGGCCCTGTTGGACGCTCGCCAAACATCTGTAGCGCACTATAGCCATGTGCGCCATGGTTGTTAGTGTCATCTGTGGCGCACATGGGGGGGGGGTGCGCTACGCCTAAGCGCACGCCCCCTCTGCTGTGAAACGGCCACAAACATCTGTGGCGCACATGGCATAGTGCGCCACAGATGTATAAACTTAGCCGTAGGGCACTCTGCCCTAGTGCCCTACGCCTAAGTGGCATGCACCAACTCCACCCGTGGATCGCCTTTTTAGGGTTTGCAAAAAATAAACGAAAATTATAAACACTTCAAAAAATTAAATCCTTTCATATTTAGGTAGGTAATGTGGTATAGCTTCTAGTAAAATTAACAAAATGAGTTTCGACTTTATTTGCAAAAAAGTTATGCCACGGTAAAAGGCGTAACTTTTGCATACGATGTCGAAAAAAACGATAATATACCAAATGACCGAACGAGATTCAGATCCGCTTATGCCCACGGATAATCTTGGCGGATTCAAATTTGAATCACCCCGCCCACCTACCCCTATTCCCTCTTCTCTTCTTTTCATTCTCCTCCCTCCTCCTTTTCCTTCTCTCTTCTCCTCCTTTTCCTTCTCTTCTCCTCCTCCTCCTCCTTTACTTCTCCTCCTTCCCTTGCCGTGGCAAGATGGCGATGGCGATGGCGGCGACTTCTCCTCCTCCTTGCAGTCATGGCGGCGACCTCCTTCCTTGGCCTCATCCTCGCCTCCTCCTTCCTTGCGGCCTCCTCCTCGCCTCCTCCTCCTTGCAGTCATGAAGAGCGAGCTCAGACGACCGCCAAGACCTCCTTCTCCTTGCAGCAACCTCCCTTCTCCAGCGACACCTCACTGCCTCTCTTCCTCGATGCCGGCAAGGAGTAGCAAGTCCACGGCCTCCCGCACCTCCCTGCGGTGGTAGGTCATGGCCACGGCCACCTCCCTGCCGGCGAGGCGACACGACGGCGGCGATGCGGACCCGATTGCTTTTGCAATTCAAAACGGTGTTTTTGCATTTTTTTGATTTTGAAAAAACATCCGTGGCACATGTACCCCTACCGTGGCGCACTGGTAGTGCGCCGCCTATCTCGATATAACCGCGCACCATGCGATGCGCCACGGCTCGAGATAGTCAGTGGCCTTGAGCGCATGGCGCCGCTAGTGCGCCACAGAAGGCCTTTTCATGTGCGCCACGAATAGGCGTTTTTCTAGTAGTGAATGTTTCACGACTTGCATGTCGATGAGTACACAACCGGCAGGAGCCATATGGTTGTCTTTATAATTGTGTATGACCTGTGTGTCAACTTCTTATACGCCATGTAATAGTTTCACTTTATCGCTAAGTAGTTAGCAATAGTTGTAGTTGCTATTCGTGGTGGAGGCAATCATGGTGGAGTGATGGAGATCATGCCGGAATGCACAAGATGGAGATCATTGCGCGAAGATTGGCTATACCATGTCACATAAAGTTATGTGCATGTGATGTTTATCCTTTTATGTATCTTATTATGCTTAGATTGCCACGGTAGCATTATAAGATGATTCCTCACTTAAAGATCAAGATAAAAACTATGTTCTCCCCAAGTATGCACCGTTGCGAAAGTTCGTCGTGTCCAAGCATCACGTGATGATCGGGTGCTATAGACTCTACGCTCACATACAACGGGTGCAAGCCAGTTTTGCACACGCGGAAATATTTGGGTCTAACTTGACGAGCCTAGCATGTACAAACATGGCCTCGGAACACATGAACCGAAAGGTTAAGCATGAGTCATATGAATGATATGATCGACACTTTGTTGTCCACCATTTAAACCACATCTCTTCTCGTGAAGATCGGATTAGGTGTGGTGAATTTGGATCGTGTTCACTAATACACTTGAGGGATGTTGAATTTAGTGGGAGTTAATCTAGTAATTTGATTAAAAGTTGAACTATTTATCATGAACATAGTCTAAATTGTACTTGCCAATACTGTAGATCACATGGCCAAGTCCAACTTCAACTTCAACGTTTTTGCTGAGAAGGAAAAGCTTAGAAACAATGGGTCTAACTTCACCAATTGGTTCCGCAATATAAGAATCATTCTCTCTGGCGGTCAAAAGGACTATGTCCTTGGGAAAGCGTTAGGTGACCCCTCAGAATCGCTACCGATGATAAAGCTGTCTATCATCGCGCAAAGATGATTATGGTGTGATTAAGAGCACCATGTTGTTTGCTATGGAACCAAACTTCAAAATCGTTTGAAGACTATCCGCCCTTTGAGATTCTCAAGAACTGAAAACCATGTTTCGCACTCAGCCCGCTCGAGAGATATGAGATCTCTGAAGTTCTTTAACGCAAGATGGAGGAAGGAGTTAGTGAGCACGCCATTAAGATGACGGGCTACACTCAACGCTTGAGCAAACTGGAATGCACGATTCCAGAGGAGCTCAAGATTGTGGTTCTGCAATCACTCCTCCCGCCTACAAAAGTTTTGTAGTGACTCATAATCAGATTGGTTCCATGACACGATCATCGAGCTCTTCGCAGTCAAGGCCGCAGAAGTGGACATCAAAAAGGATAATCATGTGTTGATGGTCAACAAGCCCACCTTTAAGAAAGGTAAGTGAGCAAAGAAGCCCTTCAAGAAGGGCGGCGGCAAGCGCACTGCCCCTGCTGAGAGGAAGCTCAAGTCTAGTCCTAAGCCGGACCTTTGGTGCTTCTATTGCAAGGACAAGGGTCATTGGGCATCGTCCAAGTACTTAACGGACAAGAAGGTGGCACCATCAAAGGTATATTTGATATACATGTTATTGATGTTTTACTTACTAGCCCTCGTTGTAGTGCACGGTATTTGATGCCGTTCGGTTGCTAATATTTGTAACTCAAAGCAGAGCTACGGAATAGACGGCTTGCGAGGGATGAGGTGACGATCTGGCGTTGGCGGATCAAGAGTTGATGTGATGGCCGTCAAACGCCTCTCCTTAGTTTTACCTTCGTGATTAGTTTTAAACCTTAATAAGTGTTATTATGTACTGCGTTGAGCATGAACATTATTTCGGATCTTGTTTATTGCAAGACGGTTATTCATTTAAATCGGAGAATAATGGTTGTTCTATTTATATGAGTAACATCTTTTATGGTCATGCACCTATTGTGAATGGTTTATTTCTTCTAAATCTCGAAGGGATGAAACACACATCCATAACATTGAGGCTAAGAGATGCAAAGTAGATAGTGATAATACTACTTATTTGTGGCACTGTCGTCTAGGTCATATTGGTGTAAAGCGCATGAAGAAACTCCATTCTGATGGACTTTTGGAGTCTCTTGATTTTGAATCATTTGACACATGCGAACCATGCCTCATGGGCAAGATGATCAAAACTCCGTTCTCCGGTATGATGGAGCGAGCAACGGACTTGTTGGAAATCATACATACCGATGTATGCGGACCGATGAGTGTTTCGACGCGCGGTGGATATCGCTATTTTCTCACTTTTACCGATGACTTAAGTAGATATGGGTATATCTATTTAATGAAACATAAATCTGAAACGTTTGATTACCTTATCAAAACGTTGATTCCAACTTCGGGATGCCTGCTTCAATCCATAGATGGACCGTTGAAGTTTGCATACCTTGTTAGCATCTTTAGGATCGACAAAACCTTTGCGTTGCATCATATATAACTCTTCATCAATGTCTCCATTGAGGAATGTTGTTTTGACATCCATCTGCCATATCTCATAATCATAATATGCAGCGATTGCTAACATAATCCTTACAGACTTTAGCTTCGCTACCGGTGAGAAAGTCTCATCGTAGTCAACTCCTTGAATTTGTCGAAACTCTTTTGCGACAAGTCGAGCTTTATAGACAGTAACATTACCATCAGCATCTGTTTTCTTCTTGAAAATACATTTGTTCTCGACAGCCTTCCGGCCATCCGGTAAGTCCACCAAAGTCCATACTTGGTTTTCGTACATGGATCCAATCTCGGATTTCATGGCTTCTTGCCATTTATTGGAATCTGGGCTCATCATCGCTTCCTCATATGTCTCGGGGTCATCGTGTTGTCCACCACCATGATATTCATAACGGAATCATACCAATGGAGTGGTACGAGTTCTCGTTGACCTCCGAGGCTCAGAGCAACTTCAACGAAGTTTAATGATCATCATCATTAGCTTCCTCTCTTATTGGTGCAGCACCACAGAATTTCTTCCGGTGCTGCGCTACTCGCAATTTCGAGAGAAGGTTCGACAACCTCGTCGAGTTCTACTTTCCTTCCAGTCACTTCTTTCGAGAGAAATTCCTTCTCTAGAAAGGATCCATTCTTGGCAACGAATGTTTTGCCTTCGGATCTATGATAGAAGGTATACCCAATAGTTTCCTTCGGGTATCCTATGAAGACGCATTTTTCCGCTTTGGGTTCAAGCTTGTCCGGCTGTAACTTCTTTACATAGGCTTCGCATCCCCAAACTTTAAGGAACGACAATTTAGGTTTCTTCCCAAACCATAATTCATATGGTGTCGTTTCAACGGATTTAGATGGTGCCCTATTTAAAGTGAATGCGGCTGTTTCTAATGCATAACCCCAAAATGATAGCGATAAATCTGTAAGTGACATCATAGAACGAACCATATCTAAGAGAGTTCGATTACGACGTTCGGACACACCATTACGCTGTGGTGTTCCCGACGGTGTCAATTGTGAAAGTATTCCGCACTTCTTTAAATGCTCGCCAAACTCGTAACTTAGATATTCACCTCCACGATCAGAACGTAGAAATTTAATCTTCTTGTTACGTTGATTCTCTACCTCACTTTGAAACTCCTTAAACTTCTCGAAAGTTTCGGACTTATGTTTCATGAAATAGATATACCCATATCTACTCAAGTCATCCGTGAAGGTAAGAACATAACGATAACCACCGCGCGATGCTACACTCATTGGACACACACATCGGTATGTATGATTTCCAATAAGTCCGTAGCTCGCTCCATCATACCAGAAAATGGAGTCTTAGTCATTTTACCCATCAGACATGCTTCGCATCTTTCAAGTGATTCAAAATCAAGTGATTCAAGAAGTCCATCGAATGGAGTTTCTTCATACGTTTCACTCGATGTGACCAAGACAGCGATTGCCACATATAGGTCGAATTATCGCTGATTTCAAACGCTTAGCCTCAATGTTGTTGATATGTGTATTTCCACCATCGAGATTCAATAAGAATAGACCATCTATCAAAGGTGCATGTGCATAAAACATATTACTCATATAAATAGAACAACCATTATTCTCGATTTAAACAAGTAACCGCCTCGCAATAAACAAGATCCCGATATAATGTTCATGCTCAACGCAGCACCAAATAACAATTATTTAAGTATAAAACTAATCCCGATGGAAGATGAAGGGTAGCGTCGACCGCGATCACATCAACCTTTGATCCGCTTTCCACGCGCATCGTCACCTCGCTCCTCGCTAGCTTCCGCTTATTCTGCAAAGACTGCTTCGAGTTACAAATATGAGCAACCGAACCAAGATCAAATACCCGTGCACTACTATGAGTACTAGTGAGATACACATCAATAACATGTATATCGGATATACCTTTCTTCTTGATGTTGCCGTTCTTCAAATCCGCCAAGTACTTTGGGCAATTCCGCTTCGAGGACCTTCTCCCTTGCAAGGTAAAAGCACTCAAGATCGTGCTTAGGTCCAGCCCGTCTTCTTCGTCGGCGTGGTAGCTTTCTTACCACCCTTCTTGAAGTGTCCCTTTGCTTAGACTTGCCTTTCTTGAATTTGGTGGTCTTATTGACCAACAACACTTGGTGCTCTTTCTTGATCTCCACTTCTGCAGATTTCAACATGGCAAAGAGTTCGCAACGTCTTGTTCATGTTCGCATGTTGTAGTTCATCACAAAGTTCTTGTAACTTGGTGGTAGTGATTGGAGGACACGGTAAATCCCCAAAGCATTAGGAATCACTATACCCAAGCTTTGAAGTTTGTTTGCGTGCCCGGACATCTTAAGCACATGCTCACGACTGAGCTGCCCTCTTCCATCTTGCGGTTAAAGAACTTTTAAGCCTCATAGCTTTCAATTGCCGCATGAGTCTCAAAAATCAATTTGAGATCCTCGACAATATCATATGGGTCGACTCTTCAAACCTTTTCAAGCTCGATTCTAAACCATACAAGATAGCACACCTGAACTATGGAGTACCGATTCTTCCGAGCGAGGTAGACATTCTTTACTTCATCGGAAGCATTGGCTGCAGTTGGGTCACCCAATGCATCCAAAGACATAGGTCAAATTACCACCGTGAGGACAATCCTCAAATTATGAACCAATCCATGAGTTGCTTCCATTGTTTTTCAACTTTTCTTTCTCTAGGAACGCATTAAAATTGATGGTAGGGGCTGCCATTGATCTACAACATATTTGCAATAGTTTAGACTAAGTTTATGACAAATTGAGTTCAAATTAATAATAAAATTAAACTAGGTGAACTCCCACTCAAAACAATATCCCTCACATTGTTTTAGTGATCACACGAACCAAATCCACCATATCAACACCGATCATCACGAGAGTTGACATAGTTTCAATGGCGAACAATCGACATGTTCATCACATCTACTATATGATTCATGCTTTACCTTTCGGTGATCCGTGTTTCGAGACCATGTCTGTACATGCTAGGCTCGTCAAGATCAAACCTTAGTTTCTGCATGAGCAAATCTGGCTTGCTCACGTTGTATACACTTGCAGAATCTAACACACCCGATCATCACGTGGTGCTTCGAAACAACAAGATTTAGCAACGGTGCTAACTAAGGATGAACACTTTATGATTTGAAATTGATGTGCATGAGGGATCATCTTATAATGCTACCGTCGTCTACTAAGAAATACAAGATGCATAAAGGATTAACATCACATGCAATTCAATATATATGTGATATGATATGGCCTTTCTTCTTTGTGCCTTCGATCTCCATCTTCAAGCACGAACATGATCTCCATCATCACCGGCATTGCATCAAGGTCAATGACGCTTCTCCATGGTTGTTGTCCACCGGCTTCAACTATTACAACTACTTTGAATAGACACGCGGGTCTTAACATAAATTAAAGACAACCATATGGCTCCTGCCGGTTGCCGACTTTACAATAAGGAACATTGCATACATCAAATATAATCACAATCATGGCCATATCACATCACTGCACACCCCTGCAAAACAAAGTTAGACGCCTCTACTTTCTTTGCATATTTTACGTGGTTTGGGGCTTTCAATAAGTGTCGTTCTAACTTACGAACAAGAACCACAACATTGATACTAGCATTGTTGATCACCCGTTGTAAATTGGATCTTAACTATGCTAGGAGAAACAGCACCATAAAGCCACTTATGCAATACAAGTTGCATGTCAAGCGTGGAGCAAGTCTCATGAACGATGTCATGTAAGGTTAGCCCGGGCCGCTTCATCCCAACATACCGCAAGATGCAAAGTACACAAGAAGCAATCTACAATAAAAGCATCAACGCCCACAATGACCATTGTGTTCTACTCGTGCAACAGATCTACATATAGACACGGCTCGATACCCGTAGGGGTTCGTAGCATGGAAAACAAAAATTTCTATCGCATACAAACAAACAAGCCAAGATCTATCTACTAGATTGTAGCAACGAGTCGATGGTATAACTTACCTCGAAGATTCCAAAGCGTTTAACGAGCCGGATTCGTGGGTGATGTAGTCGTACTCTTTCCGATCTCAAGATCGTGTAGACGATCCTTCCGCCACGTTAAACGGCGCTCCATGATCGGTCACACGTTCGTACTGACGAAGACCTTCCTCTCCCTTGTTCCAGGTGAGCGCAGGTTGTAGCACTCTCCTCGCGATTCCGGCAGACAACGTGGCGTACCTAAGTAGAGGGAATCCCGAGGGCTTCGCCTTAAGCCGGCGGTATGGTGGAGCTTATGAGAGAGGCTATTAGTGGTCTAGTAATTAGACACACCAATTAGAAGGCTCTAAACCAATTAGAAGGCTCTAAACCGGCTAAAGCAATTAGAAGCTCTAAACCAAAACGGCTCTAAACCGGAGATCTAGAGGTGAAACTTGTGTGTCTAGGAGGAGCCCTGCCTCCTTTTATAGGTGGGAGGCACGGCCAGGAGGAGTCCTCCCAAGTCGGCCTTTGGTGGCTTGGGAGGAGACTCCTCCCTCAAGTCGGTTTCAACACCTCTTTCTTGTTTCCCAGCTTGTTTTGGCGGTTTGACTTTCAAACTGGACATTTGACTTTCTGTTTTAGGATTCAATTTAATCCTTTATTTGGGACAGCAAGAACACTTAGTACATGATGCAATCATTCCAATAAGTAATGACACATTCATGTACCCTCCCCGGAGTGCCGAACAATCCGAACCTTCTAGAACATTCCGATGAAAACACCTAATCATTCCCGAACTCCAAACGGACTTTCCTTATATGAATCTTATTCTCCGGACCATTCCGGATCACCTCGTGATATCCGGATCCCATCCGAGACTCAACAACATTCGGTCTCTTTCTCATAATACCATAACTACTCAAACAACGTCAATCCTTAAGTGTGTCTCCCTACGGTTCGTGAATTATGCGGACATGATCGAGACACTTCTCGAACAATAACCAATAGAGGAATCTGGAAATTCATATGGCTCTACATATTTCTACGATTACTTTGCGATCGAATGAACCACTTACATACGATACCAATTTCCCTTTGTCTCACGATATGTTACTTATCCGAGGTTATGATCGTCGGTATCTCTGCATACCTAGTTCAACCTCGTTCGATAAGTACTCTTTTCTCGTTCGTGATATGTGATCCCTTGTGACCAAGTCACATGCTTGCAAGCTAATTGGATGACATTCCACCGAGAGGGCCCAGTATATCTATCCGTCATGTGGATGGACAAATCCACTCTTGATCCATGTGTTTCAACCAATACTTTCCGAACACTTAATGCCACCTTTATAGCCACCCATTCGGTGTGGTGTTTGATGTCATCAAAGCATCCATCCGGTAAAGGTGATATGCATGATCTCATGGTCGAAGGAATTAGGTTACTATGTATCGAAAGCATATAGCAATTGAACTATTGAAATGACTTGATCTTTATGCTACGCTTATCTATAGGAGTATGTCCACCATATCATTCTCCTAACGATATGATCTTGTTGTTGATAACATCTCAATGTTCATGATAGGGAAACCACAATCATTAATCAACCAACAAGCTAGTGAAGTATAGAGGCTATACTAGGGACTTCAAATTAAGTTTACAAATCACACAAGTATTAATGGTTTCCTTGTTAATACTATTATAGCATGAATGTAAACATTTATCATAAACACAAAGATATAATAATAACTACATTTATTATTGCCTCTAGGGCATATCTCCAACAATCCGGAACATCACGAGAGGTTCCGGAGTGGTCCGGAGAATAATATTCATATAAGGCAGTGCAATTTTTGGAGTTCGGAATCGTTCCGGGTTAATCGGTATTGTACCGGAAGCTTCTAGAACCTTCCGAAAGGGGACCAACGTGGCCCCACCTTCCGGGAGGGGGCATGGGCCTATGAGGGAGTGCCCTGGCCGCATTGGGACAGGGGCACAAGGCCCCATAGGGCCCAGCCGGCCAAGAGAGGTTTAAACTCTAGATAGAGCTTCTAGAAGGGGGGGTTTCCTTGCCCCCCACTCTTCCTCCTTGGGGCCGCCGGTTTGGGCTTTGGGGAGGGGCTAGGGCTGCGCCCCCCCTCTATATAAAGAGGGGTGGGGGCGCACCAACCCCCCACACCTTCCCCTCTAACCCTAGCCGCCCTGCTGCCTTCCTCTCTCCCTCCCGACTGCTTGTAGGCGAAGCCCTGCTGCAGAAATTCTCCACCATATACACCACGCCGTCGTTTTGTAGATCCAATCCGTCTCTCCACCATACTTCCTGGACCAAGGAAGGAGGAGACGTTGAGGTGCTGCACGTGTGCATCTCACGGAGGCACCGCCACTTGTGCTGCTAGATCGGATCGGATCGCGAGGAGGAGAAGCGAGTACGACTACATCACCCATGTTCCGATGAACGCGTTCATTGGCGAATCTTCAAGGGTATGAAGATCTAATCCAATCTCTCTCGTTGTTTGCATCTCCTAGATTAGATCTTGGCTTTCCCTCTGTTCGCATCCGTAGAAAATTTTGATTTACTATGCCGCGAAACCCTTCAGATGGACCCATGTGATGTTGTTGAGTTGGAAGGAAGACATAATGTGGGTTTTGGAGTGCATATCCGTTGGAAGACCATGCGTATCTTCTCCGAGGCTCGTTGGCTTGCATAGAAGGAGGTGGTGGACGAATCACTAGACATGGCTCTTGAGCTATTTGCCACCAAGAAGGTTGATAGTTCATTGCCTTTGGACTTGAACCGCCGTGCTTCCCCATTGGATAGTAGGAGTCCTCCACCCGTGGAGCAAGAGCTATGGATTGAACCTCCTTTGAGCCAAACATTGAGCCCAATTTCAAGACACCAAGACGAAGTGTTGGAAGAGGACAATGATGATTGTGAGGGTGAAGATGATGATGATGTTGAACTCCATGACAAAAATGTTGGTGATTTGGAGAAATATATCACTCAACATGACATGGACCGTGAACTCCCGTATTCTTGAGGCTATGCTTCGGACTCGGATGATGATGGTCCCGAAGAAGAAGTTGACGAGGAGGGGTTCACGGCTAGAGAGGCCGAAATCCACCATACCGTATTGGGGCGGGACCATCGGGTGCCTTTGTTTCGTGATCTTAGTCTCACGGATGAAGCCACAGTTGATGGTGGCAAAGGCATAGTGCTTGGACCAAGGACAAGTTCTTACCGGGATGGCAATAAAGTGAATAATGGCTTTTGCAAAGGATCAAGGTTTAAGACCTTGTTGGAATTTAAGCAATGGATAAAGGACTTCTCGGTGAAGCATCATCGTCCTTACACGGTCGTGCACTCGGATATCAAGAAGCGTTACGGTGAAGTGCGAGGCGGAAGGATGTCCTTGGATTGTGCGTGCTAGACCATTCAAGGGAGGTCCCGATTGGCACATATCTAGTTGCGTATCAACTCACATGTGCCGAGGCCCGATGGTGGATGGCAAGGATGCAAAGCATGAGCACCGACAACTCACCTCCGAGTTCCTCGCTTATAGGCTTTCCAATGACATCGCGTCGTTTCCAATAATGAGCATCAAGCAGGTCATGGAGTTTGTGAAAGCCTTCTTTAACTATGAGGTGAAGTACGGGAAGACATGGAAGGCTAAGCAAGCCGCATTCAAGATGTTGTACGGTGATTGGGAGGAATCTTATAACCGAATCCCAAGGTTGTTAGGAGCGATGGCCGATGCTAACCCGGGCATGGTTCATGTGGTTGAACCTTTGGAAAACAAGACAAGGATTGTAAACGGAAGAACCGTTCGAGTTTTTGGTCGTGCATTTTGGGCTTTAGAGCAATGTGTTCAGGCATTTGAACATTGTAGGCCGGTCATCTCCGTTGATGGCACCTTTTTGACCGGTCAATTCAAGGGCACTATCTTGATTGCAATAGCCAATGATGCCAACTGCCCTACGACAGGCATCGTCCAACTGCAAGTGAATAAAAACGAGGTCAGTATAGCATATGTGTGGACTCAACATATACAAATGAATGTAGAGTGCACATGTGATTACCTGCCGGTACAAGTAGGCAAGAGCCGCCGAACCCCAGCTGATATTGCTATCCCAGTTTGCTAGTGCCTTGAGCCACATCCACTGAGCGGTCCTACTTTAAGGCATAGTGCCTATCAGACAGGCGCTACACCTTGGGCATAGCGCCTGGGCGTCGCACGGCCGGGTGGGGCCAGGGAAGGGCCAGGCGGTGCCACACTGGCAGGGGGCATAGCGCCTAGCTGAAAGGCGCTACACTGTAGAGTGTAGCGCCTAGTTGTTAGGCGCTACAAAAAGGGTTAGTCTAGGAAAATAGTTTTCCAGATGGGTCATTTTGTGAAATCCTTTCGAATTTGGGTTATTTTTGTCCATTCTGCCGAGGGCAGCGCGACACGCGACTGGCATTGGTGGTTTGCGTGCTCGAACAAACCTACGTTGCAGGTCGAGGCGAACGATGGCTGGCCATGTACTCGAGCGAGCGAGAGCCGCACAGCAATCACGTGCGCCAGCATCGTACCGTCAGGGCGGAGCCAGAGGGGGCTAGCAGGGGCTAGACCCTCCCTAACCATCGGCCCCCCTCAATACATAGGTGTATATTTAGTATTAAACTAATGGTCTTATAGACTTGATTAACACTAAATCCAAATTTAATTGATTTGTCGTACTTATTTATACCGAAAGCCAAATATAGCTCATGAATTCTTTTTATTAGTCAACTGTAGTAACATGTCTTAACATTCTTCGTTTGTGTAACTAGACCTAATAGTTAGCACTATATGCAATCGTTTAGATCAACTAACTGGATGTCTGCCACCATCGCTCACTCCTACTCACTATCCAGACACCGCGCGATGCCGTGACCGCGAAGCCATGCTAGCCAGCCATATTGTTTGCATGTTTCTACCTTTGTTAATCATGCTGCAATGCTAGCAACAAGCATGTTGTACTATTGAGTATAGGAATCAATCTTTCTCACTCTGATCGAAGGTACCAAATCGTTAGTATTTTATCGATAGATTGCATAATCTATAGTCTAATTGATTAATTTATAAAAAAGATGCATCAGTATCAAATAATAGGTAGTTGTTGTTTTTATGACAAAAAAATCTTATATATGATCATCAGTATCAAATCCTGGCACCGCCTCTGGTACCGTGAACACTCCTGAAAATAGAAATCTGTCCTTCTGTATTATTAATATAGCAACATAGACAATGATCGCTCGAGGACAAGGATCCAGGTCAATTGTTGCATTACGTGCACGTGCCACAGCATTTTTTTTTCAGCGGAATTACATGCGGCAGCTGAGCTAGATAATACGACGACCATCGTTCGCTTTTTTGCAGAAACCACGAATGGCCAGACATCCGATCCGGGCGCTCTGAATCTGAGTCTAGCTAGCTTCGACGGGACCAAGCGAGCACTACGACGGGACAAGGCCCATTTCGTCGGTCTGCTCGGCCAGCGCCGGTGACCTGGAGGATGCAGAGGCGTCTCCGAATCTGAGTCTAGCTAGCTAGGGACAGCCGGACAGGTACGTCAAACCAACAGTACCACGGGCTGGCCAAGCAGCGACCGGAGCATGTGGAACGGCCGGCCAGGGAGAGCCAGCGCCGGTGGCCGGGGGCAGCGTTCGCACCTGCGGCTGCCTGCCGGATACAGCGCGCTAAGGCCGGACCGCGGAACGGATTTGGTCGCGTGCACACACAGGAGGTAGATAGAGTATTTTTTTGCCTAAACCGGACAACTTCAACCGCGTCTGCCCGTCCGGGCGAAACTAATTCGAAATCTGACCTCTCACATCGACGCCACTTCAAACGGCGCCGACCTAACACAGGTCGGCAACGGCGCCGAACTTGCCACTGGAGTGGGCGTCTGGCTGACGTGGCCGCTATGTCGGCGCCGTTTCAAATGGCGCCGACCCTAGGGTTATAGCGAATCGAGTAGTTTCCCTTTCTCAGCCCTCCTATTTCCTCCTCCCAGCCGCCACAAGCTCTCTCTCCTGTTTTTCGCCCCTATCTTCAAATCTTGTTGAAACTCCAAGATTTCTTAGATTGGGACCATGGCAAGTCTTTTTAGAGGTAATCTCTCTCAAATCCCCTTTGATTCCACCTATTAGAATGTCTAATTTGATCTCATTTATCTCTTTTTTGTTGAAACCCTAGAAGATCATAGATATGTTATTTAGATATCTTTGTAAGTAATATTTGTTTGAATAGATTGTAGCTAGTGTATGCATGCATTTGATAGGAGCTTTGTCTTAGTGTTTGCTAATTAAGTTTACATATGACAAAACAAAAATATGCACATGTGGAAATATATTTGTAGGGATTCATTTCCATAGAGTTTGCTAGGGTATGTATGCATTGGATATGAGCTTGTCTTAGTGTTTGCTATAGTGTCTACTAAGTTGGGAAGCACTTTAATGGAAAATTAGCCGGTTGTATGATAATATAGCTTAGGACATTATAAGTGATAGTGTCTGCTATAGTGTTTGCTATGTTAATTATCCCAATGTTTGTAGATTCTCCGAACATGTGGACGGAGATCGCACGCCAGATGAAGTTTGCGGAAAGTACCAAAGGCAAGTATCCCAATATGTCATCGAAAGATGCTCCGGTGCTACCAAGATATCTGGTACCAAATTGTTATTGTGGTAAAACTTGTCATATACAACAATCTAACTACCACACTACTGCTGGCCGCGCATTCTACCGTTGCCCCGATACACGCGTGAGTTTTGGTGTCTCCTGACATGGTATCTATCATACTTGATTGATCATTGTTTGTTGATATGGTAAATTTTATTTGACAGATACATTGCACATGCTATTTCTTCCAGTGGATCGATGGCCCTGAGTGTTATGATGACTATCTTCTTTCATGGGATATTAGCATTCTTTTGGACCCAAAACCAGCTGAGAGGTGGAAACGCATTATGCGTCCTCCTCCATCTCCACCTAAGTATTGGAAATTACACGAGACCACACCCAAGGCTCCTCCACTTGTTTGGTGTGAGCACTGTCAAGATATGACACGGTGGTGTCCCCTTTACGGCCCCGACACTTTAGATGAGTCTTGGAAGGTTTTCGATGAGGAGCAAAAGAAGCATGAGGATGAAATAAACTTGGAGTTGCAAGAGATTGAAAAAGCACAGAAGGAGCGCTCAAGGAAGTACCAGTTAGAAGCTAAAAGGAAGAAAGAAGAAGAGGTAAGGATTAAAGAAGAACAAAGGGAAGAGAAGAGAAGGAAAGAGTGAGAAGATAGCAAGGCTTGGTTGAATAAGGAAAACACAAAGTGGAAGCTGTGGAACTAATTTGGCACATTCTGATATCATCATGTATCAGGCTTGGTTGTAAGTTGTGGAACTAATTTGGCACCGTTTTCATTATGTTTGTAATGAGTACTTGAGATGAAATATTTGCAACTCAAATTATTTTCTACTTAGATGATAAGTACATTGCATAACACGAAATGATGATAAATTGCTAGACGGTATAATTTATTTGTTGCTACTGCTGGTGCTCGGGGAATGGAAACAATTGACCCCTCTAAATCAAAGATATAAGAGCACCATTTTGAAATGGAAACTAAACTAAAAGGAAATACGAGTGTCTAGCAATTTTCATACTCATCCTAATTGTTTCGTTTGTTGGCCATCTTTTTAGCACACCATTCCTCGAACGCTTTCTGGTTGTGCTGTCTGTGCTCTCTCTTTCTTTTCTCCTCTAGTTCTTTGGCCTCTTTTTTCTGCACATATTTTTCTCCATACCAGTAAACTTCGTATTGTCTTTGGTCTTTAAACCAGAAATCCTTGTCGCACCGCGATACCGCCTATTGAATAATATAGATTTTTAGCTTAAACATTGAGCGAGAAGAGAGTTCTACCCTAGTAAAAAAATTGAGCAAGGAGAGAGTTCTTACGAAATAGGGTGCGGGACCCCGGGCGTGCCCACACACAAATCCCCATTTTCCGCCAAGCCCACCGCCCTTCATCTTGGCTTCATCAGCTGTGTAGCAGCATCCCACCATGCAATCACACTGTATGATCCACGGAACATGGCCGTCTAGTTCATTCATCGGTGGCATGTCTGGTGGGAGGAATGTACCACTACGAGGCCCTACGAGTTCAAAGGCTATCTCCTTCCCTTTCCTTGAAGAGGATCCTGCACCGGCCATGAGTGGTGTTGGCTGAGAGAGATAGAGAGTGAGAGGAGTTGGCTGAGAGAGATAGAGAGAGGTTGATTGGAGTGAATACGAAGACAGACAGACAACCACCCGGGTGCTATTTATGGAGGAATGACGAAGACAGACACACCAGCCGAGAGTTAAAAGTAATATAGGGATATATAGAGAAAGATTAGCCCGCTAATTTATTGATCATAGAATTCATAAATAAGTTACAAGTGTTTCGGCAAACAAAGTGAGAAACATAATTCTGCGGAACATAACGGTACGACACATAAGTAAATATTACACACGGGCTAAATTAAAACAATACTACGGCTCCCCACCGAGTGCCCGAATACGTGCCTTCAAATTTTCTATCTCGACACGTTGGTCCATGATGAGGACCCGTGCTTCAACAGGAAACGGGTCGTCGCACCACTGGAAGAATCCACATTGGCCATTACCCTATTAAAATGTTCTACAATTATTAAATATAACACACATAGGCTATATATTTGTAAATATGATGGTTTTAAGTACATACCTGGCCGTCTGCCCCAGGACAATCCCAATACCTTCGCCCAGCATTTCGGAACCTCCAGTCATAGCATAGCCTAGCTTCAAAGTTGCAGTTGCACCAAAATCGTCGAAGGTCTGCCATTGTTGTGTTGTTGTAGGTGAGACGGAAAACATTGTGTACGAGTGATATATATAGCTAGACATTTCTAAAGTATTGTATGGGGTATGTTTGCTTTTCGTTGAGTGCCACTGTAAACAGTGTGTAGTCACCATCAACTATACACTGCATTATCACTAATGTGTAGTACTAATAGCAGCAGTGTGTAGTCACCATCAACAGTGTGTAGTACTACTAGCAGCAGTGTGCTATCCAAATCACATGTGCTTAGTGTTTCAGTGCTACTAGCAGCAGTGTGTAGTCACCACCAATAGTGTGTAGTGCTACTAGTAGAAGTGTGCTATCCAAATTACATGTGCTCAGTGTTTTAGTGTTTCAGTGCTACTAGCAGCAGTGTGTAGTCACCATCAATAGTGTGTAGTACTACTAGCAGTAGTGTGCTATCCAAATCACATGTGCTCAGTGTTTCAGTGCTACTAGCAGCAGTGTGTAGTCACCACCAACAGTGTGTAGTACTACTAGTAGTAGTGTGCTATCCAAATCACATGTGCTCAGTGTTTCAGTGCTCAATGCTCAGTGTTTCAGTGATCAATGATTTCCATTGCTCAGTGTTTCAGTGCTCAATTATTAGAATGGTTCAGTGAATCGCTGACTCCCGCCACTCAATCATAATAATTTCAATATTCAATGATTCACTAACTCAGTGACTCAGTGCACATGTATTTCAATGGTCCAATGATTCACTTAGTGATCAATGATTCAATGATTCGTAGCCATGTGAGTGTTGCAGGAGCAATAATTCATCACAACACTGATTTATTGCTTCCCTTTAACTATAAATGTCCATGCACTCTTTCTTTCAACTAGCAATTACTAGCACCATGTCCAGAAACCATGCTCTTCCAGGTAGCTCGGTCAATCCATATGATCCTGATCGTTACCCAAGTATTTCAGGTATACGCTGCCGTTGTCCAACACGACCAATTGTTAGGGTCGAATATGATTGGTCATTTGAGAATACAGGAAGAAGATTCTCAATATGTGCCAAACCAGAGGTACGCGCAATGAACACAGCCAATTGTTAGGCCTCAATATTCACTATTTATATCATGAACTTTCATTCGTAGGGGTACCGATGCGGCCACTATCAGTACGAAGACGAGGAGTTCTCTCTGGAAGCTAGGGTACTAATTTACAACAATCATATGAAGATTGAAAGGCTGAAGACACAACTTCGCAATTTAGGTGGAGAACCATAGATTTATGTGTATGTTCCTAAAAGAACAAGGTTGAGAACCATCTATGTTTTATAATTCTCAATTTGTCCAATTAAATATTCTGTAAGAGAACTCCATGTCTTGTAGTGAAAAATTACTAAATTAAATAAACACTTTGGTCGGCGCCACCTGAAATGGCGCCGAAGTTGCACTCTTCGGTGCAAGGTGAAATGGCGCCGCACACTGGGCTGGATTTGTTCCCCCAGACACACCTTCTGTGTCTGGTGTGGCGCCGAAGACGAATATAGGCGCCGAAGTTGCACAGTTCGGCGCCGTGTGAAATGGCGCCAAACGCTGGGGCTGGATTTGTTCCCCCAGACACACCTTCCGTGTCTGGTGTGGCGCCGAAGACGAATATAGGCGCCGAACTTCGGCGCCACTTGAAAAGGCGCTGAAGTTGCGATTCGCGCTGTTAGAATGGCGCCAATTCTGGGTTTCCTCGCACACCTTGGTTCGGTTTGGCGCGAAAGCGAATATAGGCGCGAACAGCGCCACTTGAAACGCGCGCCGACGTTACCTGAGGCGCCAGTTGAAATGGCGCCGAATGCTGGAGCTGGGTTTGTCCCCAGACACACCTTCTGTGTTCGGTTTGGCGCCGAAGATGAATATAGGCGCCGAACTTCGGCGCCACTTGAAACGGCGCCGACGTTGCACAGTTCGGCGCCAGTTGAAATGGCGCTGACGTCTCTGCACACTTGAAATTCACAGATTTACATATAGCAAATTCACAGATGACAATTAAAAATTACAGATGACAATCACAGATGACAGTTTCATAACATTACATATAGCACATCAAGATTCACAACATTACATATAGCACATCTGGTGAGACAAACATAGTTCATCCGCACATACATAGTTCAAGTCATACATAGTCAAGTTTCATAACATGTCTGCACAATCAACACAAACAAATCTCACTTCTGCGTCTTTCTTTTCTTGACGACACCCTTCTTACGGCGTGGTTTGAGAGCATCAGTGCCGGGGGTTGTAATATCCGGTGCGCGGCGTGCACGAGAACCCCTACGAGGCATACCTTATGATTGGCTTGGCTCTGGACCATCATGGACAGTTTGGGAGGACGAAGCTCCACGGAACATGGACAACGGAGTGTTAGAGTCGATGGAGGTCCCGTCACCTGAATTGTACATGGATCCGCTGCCACTAGAAGTTGGAGGGCTCGGCTGGAGACTCGTCATGTCAGCGGTAGGATCCCGGCATCCAATTCTAGACACCAACGAGTGGGAACGTTTGACCAATTTCTGCATAATAGAACAATGTAAGTGTTGGCTAGACTTGTAGACATGAGCGGGAAACATATGTACATTTGCCAAACTTGTGAACTTTGCTAGTCGTTACCTCGAGACACTTGCGTAGGGTAGACTCGGCAGCTGGACTTCCTGGAGTAACCCTCAGCGCCACTTCAGCTTCTTTGATACCTCGTACAAGCTCACCGGCCTACAAAGCATGACACATATGAACATCATCAACGAGAACTAGCAAATAATTTAGTGCTTGATATTATTATGTTCTTACCACACGGTTTCGCACGGGGCCATGGTCAACACGCTTGTCCATCCGGACCTCTTCATCAAACTCATTTGGCTCGTCGGATATCCTTATAAGTCCAACTCTGCTGGAGGATATCCTTATGAGATGCCTTGTCATTCCATTCCTGGATATACTCCCGGTGATGATGTTCCCAATCAGTAATTGACTTGTTTTTCCTTCTATCAAGCCTATCAAAAAGCACATAGAGGAGACAATGAAGAACAAAGGAGAAACATATATGCGACAGGATAAATGGGTTGGCGCTGAAGGAATCTTACTTGTGCAGATCAGACGAGGTGGAGAAGTGCTCCGGGGGAAATTCCTGAAGCTTACCAAACTGCATCCCGACTCGGTGTGGAAGGTGGTACTCGACCGCGTAGAAGCAAATGAGCGGGCACCTCTTCGTCCACATATCCATGTCTTGAGTGCACATCGGGTTTAAGTTAAAGTCCTCGCCCAGCTCACTCACAGTATACGGCTGCCATGTAACCTATGAGTGAAAAAAGAAGATGTTAGGCAACAATGACAACATATCGGAGGGCCCCCACTTGGTAGATACATCCTCATAAAAGTACACAAGGAGTCAAAATCAATATGACACTCACCTGCCCCTGATGCAAGGAGTCAAAATCCTCGGTGTATGATCGATACAGATTATCGGAGGGCCCCCACTTGGTAGATACATCCTCATAAAAGTACACAACGGTGGGTGCACGGTCTTGTTCCGGGTGTTCCCAATCCCTGGGTGCGTAGGTGTCGGGTCGGCCTATGGGAAATCTAAGCCAGCTCCAAACCTGAAAATAAGCAAATAGGTTATGCAAAGCTAGATGGTTATGCAAAGCTAAATGGTAATGCAAATAATTATGTTGGTCAAAGTAAACCAACCTGTAAGACCAGAACACAACCACCCATGTTTGATGTACCCTTGCTCCTCCTACAAGCCTCATCAAGTTGGCGATATAAGTAAGCCAACCCAGCCGAACCCCAGCTGTATCTCCCAGCATCGTCCCCGTCACGTAGTAGAGGCAAATACATCCATGAGACTTCGCTACCCCCGGAGTCTGAAAAAAGCACCTTCCCAAACACATACATCACATACGCTCGAGCATATCGTGATACGGTCTCCTCGTTGGCATCGAGGGGAAGATGCCCAAAGTGGTGTTCTATCCAAGTCAATCTCAGCCCACCTGTCTTGCTCCCCTTCGTCCCAGCAATTTTCTCCGGTGGCCTTACTCCTAGAAGCTCTTCAACCATGTTCCTGAATCTGTCTGCATGTATCTTTCCAGTCACAGCCCATCCTGAGATAGGCATGGCGGTCAACATCGCCCTGTCTTGCAAAGTTATAGTCATCTCGCCACATGGAAGGTGGAACGTGTGAAAGAACATGTTGGGCCCCTATGTGTGGTTTTGGTAATTAATGACAATCTTTATGGACTAATGTGTGTATTAAGTTATACTTATAGGATTTGTCCATTTGCATCGCTTGGAGCATGTGTTGGCTTCAAGGTCAATGAAATGCAAAGAAGATTTGTTGGGCAAGCTCAATATGCGAGGTCGATGATGAGGAATTAAGAAGGGCGTTCCATCTTGAGAAGGGCAAGATCGTCTACATCAAGCTCAAGTGGAATGCTCAAGGCAAAGGTATAATCTTGATAGGTTTTCTCTTTTGCCGGTCTCACGTCGTGTGTGTGAGACCGGGTTTAGGATAGATAACCGTACTATCAAGAGAGGCTCTCATATGAGTAATTCGGTCACATCGTTTCGAGAGAGCTCAAACCTTTGCATACTTGCATCATCATATTTGGTTGTTATTTGGTCTTATCCATGTGATGATATAGAGCTTGTGGTAATCTTCATAACAAGCTCTTGTTCATCTAAATCGGATCTCCTATTTGTATCTTGTTGCGATTTTGATTTACGCGGCTTTTCGGTTTCTCACCAAGTGAGGTATATCACATTATTCTACTTGATACTTTCTCATTTGATGATAATAAATATTTTCACTTTTTATTGAGAAGCCCTTGTCGTCCTTTATCCAACGCAATTGGAATCGGGTCAATCGGAGCTACCGTTTAAAAGTTATGACCGTTTGAATATTTGCCGTTTTAATTCTAAAAGGAAAAAAGAAAAAAACAGTGTTTCTGGACCGTCCGGTACTACCAGGCCCAGTACCGGACGTGCCTGGCTGCGCGCAGTCCATTCCTATGTGGCCGATACCGTTTTCCGGTCCTATCGGATCGGACCGGTAATCTGCAGTGTGGACTACCGGTCGGGCCGATTTTCCGCTTTTTCAGATCTGTTTTCGCTTGCGTGTTGACCATGCGCGCCAGACTGGCCCGCCTTGGCTTCACGTCGTCCGCGCTTAGCCTCGCGCAGCCACCGTTCACCACTCCGCTCGCTTGGCGCTGGCGCTGCCACATGCTACGCTGCCGAGCTGCCGACCCATTGTCTTCTTTGCCACACGCATGTCATGGGCCCCTCACTGCCTTGTTGTTCGCTGCCGATGTCTTGCGGCTACCGCAACGTCTTGCTTTCTTTTGCAGACGACGTGCAGCGCTTATTGGCCGCCTCCGCATGCATGCCCCCGCCCACTTGACTCGCGCAGCCCTATCTCGCTCTCTCTTTCCTGCCGTCTTGTTTGGTTCCGGTAGTACCGGTTAAATCCGGTAGTATCGGACCGTTTTGAAAAACTGTTCAAACGGCTAGTTTTTCTGGGCCTCTATTTAAGCTTTGTCCGTTTTCAGTTTAGTCAGCTTCTTTATTATCTATTAGGCTAAACTTTGACTACACATGCTCTAGATCTTGAAGCTTGCCTAATATTTTCCCTCCGATGATTCTTGCCCATATTTAAGTGGAAAAGAGAGGAGATCTAGCCCCACGTTTTGACCTAACCGATTCATCTCTTTGTGAGTGCATTTTTGGGGATCTAGATTTTGGGGGATTTTGTGTCTCTCTTTGATTCCTCCACTCTTGTTCCCCCAATAGCTTTAGTAGCTTTGTTGGAACTTGAGAGTGAGGGATTTGGGCATCTTTGTGGTGTTCTTGCCATTTGCATTTGGTGCATCGGTTTGAGTTCTCCTCGGAGAATTTGGTTTGATTTACTCATTGGAGCTTGTCCCTCTTGGGTTCTTGGAACCCTAGACGGTTTGCGGCCTTGGTGGCATTTTGTGGCGTTTGTTGGGAGCCTTCAATTAAGTTGTGGAGTTGTGCCCCAACCTTGTGAGAGGTTCCGGTTGCCACCGACAAGTGCACCGATAGTGGAAGCGTGGATCGATCCTGTTGGGGTGAGATTTACCGGAGAATAAGGGAGGCCTTTTGTGACGTTGGTGGTTTGATACCACCCCCTCTCCAAACGAGACGTACTCCATGTTGGAATGAACTCGGTAAAATATCGGTGTCCCCCCTTGCCTCGGTTATCTCTATACCCGAGCTCTTTACTTATGCACTTTATATTGTGATAGCCTTCGTTCTTGAAGTAATATATATCTTGCTATCACTTTGTTGCTTGTATTGCTTAGCATAAGTTGTTGGTGCACATAGGTGAACCTTAGTTGTTTCTAGGTTGTGCTTAACAAAGTAAACACTAGTTTTATTCCGCCTTTGTTGAGCCACTCTAGGAAAAGTTTTAATCGCCTATTCACCCCCCTCTAGGCGACATCCGTATCCTTTCAACATGTGTGTCTCCACGTGCCATCTATCGACTAGCGCTGTAAGGGCGACACTGTTGTAGGTCGGCAGCCCGCGCTCAATCATGGTCACAAAGCCAATCAGATTCGCCCTCCGTAAGTACGGTGTGTACCTCTCATCAAAAACCATCTGCTATGTATTGACCTTGTGTCCACGTATGCGAAGGGGTAGTAGAGCCTGCCAATATAGCGATTAGCATTAGTTAAGCAAGTAATAAACAATAATAGAGAACAATAATTAATTTAGTGATGATCATGTTAGACAATACGTGCATACCTGGGTTTCCGAGAGTATGCGACCTCGGTGGCTCTCCTCGTACCCTGCCTCAAGAAGATGGTACCGTGCCCGAGCCGCCATCCTGCAAAGACAAGGTTTTTTTGTGAGTTTCAGAAACATGCAGTTATAATTGAAAGATAATTTATAGCATAGGACAAAATAAAGACACCTAACAAGAATAATGTGTTAAAAACAGAAGGTCATGCATAGGACAAAATATAACATTTCTAGCCCGTTGTAACGCCTCGGCTAATTTCCCTATCACCTTTGGACGACGGCGATAACCTTTCATATGTATAGTCCCTCGAGGCCTCTTAGGGCCTCTACCACGCCCGCTTGATGAAGGGTTACTAGCGGCCACGGCGCCAGCGGCTTCCGCCGCTGCTTTTTCCGCAGCTAGTTTCTTCTTCCGATCCTCACAACTTAGTTTTTTTGTGTTCTTCTGACCTTCTTCGCCGCATACCGAACAACGGTTCTTCACGGAGTCCTCCACAAAATCATCATTCGGACAGGGTCGCTTGAAGGTTGTCCCTCCATCGGCTTGGTCCATGTCCATCTTGAACCGCTTAGTCGCTCTTCTCCCTTTTGTTTCGATCATTAGCTTGCTATCTGGTAAGTACACTGGCCCGGTATACTTAGGCCATTTGGCCATGTCTAGGTAAGGCTCGAATCTACCAGCCCATGTGCGATATAGCTCTTCAAGATTGTAGAACCGCGAGACGGAGTTGTATGGGTCCACGACCCAAGCACGACACGCGGTTATTATATGAGAGCATGGTAGATGGATCTGTAAAGGCATCTGGCACGTGCAAGAGTACTGGGCAAGCACAACAACATATTTACGACCACCATACTGCTCACCACCTGAGTTGGTACCTCCTACCTCCGAAACCTCATACTTCCAGACCTCCTTATCAAAACAAGTCCATGTTTGGTCATGAGATTTCGTGGCTTGGTATCCAAGTTCTTCTTCAACAGTCTTTGGCCATCTTTTGTCGGCATTAATTAGCACCTTCACTTCGTCGCTCCTCGTGACCCAATACTCGTTGCACTTGTCAAAAGTAAAGGATGCGATGGCAGTTACCGGTAGCGTGCGGATACCCTTTAGCACCTTATTGAATATCTCGGCCATGTTACTTGTCATGTGACCATACCGAACCCCGTCCTGATCGAAAGCTTGAGCCCATAGGTGTTTCTTCGGCAAATTCTCCCTAAGAAAACCCTTCCCCTTCTCATTTGTCAAGCCATACAACTCATTGAACATCTCTTCAAATACAGCCGGCTCGAACACCAAGGTAAGCCTACGGAGATACTCAGTCATTTCTCTATTACGACAAGCACGGTAGAAATTACCCGCGAAATGCCTTATGCACCAACGGTGCTTAACAAGGGGATGCTCAGGTATTTCTGCCCTCATGGCATTCAATATGGCCGGATTGCGATCAGAAATGACACAGACTTCTCTTCCGGGGCCAACAATCGTAGTCCTCACCAAGTGCATGAACCAGTTCCAGCTGACGTTGTCCTCCTTTTCCACAAGAGCAAAGGCAAGCGGGACCAATCGGTTGTCCGCGTCGCAAGAGATAGCAACAAGAAGGGTGCCCCTAAACTTCCCTGTAAGGAACGTTCCATCCACACAAAGAAATGGACGACAATGCTTGAATGCTTCAACACAAGGGCGGAAGCACCAAAATGCTCGACGGAACACTTGGTACTTGACACCTTCGACCGTGCGAGTCTCGATTGGATGGGGCTGCACAATGTGCGTCATACCAGGGTTTCGATGTGCCATCGCCGCCAACAACCTAGGGAGCCTCCCATATGCTTCCTCCCAATCACCATAAACCATCTTCATAGCCATTTGCTTAGCCCTCCAAGCCTTTCCATACTTGATATGATAGTCAAATATGAGTTTCACAAATTGGACCAAAGAGGTCGCTTGAAGGGTAGGGGTAGCTTTGATGGCATTGGCACACTGGTGTGCAATAAAAGTAGATGTCAGTTGCCGGTGCTTGTTTCCCTCCAGGACGGCATTGCCACATGTGTGCGGGCCTTCATACTTACTTATCTTCCACCAACCTTCAGGTTTCTTCTTCCTTGCCCATACCTTCCATGGACAATCTTCATTCTCGCATATCAAAACATATCTTTCATTTTGGTTGGACTTGAACACTATGTAGGGTCGATGATGACTTACGGCGTACTCCTGGAACCATACTTGCATGTCCAACATAGCCTTGAATTTTAGCCCCGGGTATATCAAAGGCCGTGCCCTAGGTCGACTTTGTGCCTCGTCTTTGGTGAGGGGTCTAGGCCGCTCCGGCCCATACTCCCGTAGGTTCGAGTCTGCCACGGCTAGGTGAGCCTGCCTAACATCCTTGAACTCATGAACATTAGGATCTCTGCCCCACACCTTGACAAATGCATCGGTCTCCTTCTCCAAAAACTTGGGAACCGAACGATCATCGTCCGAGTCCATAGCGTAAGCATGTTCATACCCCTCGTCCTCTTCATTGTCATCTTCATAGGTATATGGATCTCCCTCAAGCATCGAGGATGCCACAAAAGGTACACTAGGCGATGATGGAATGTTGATTGGCGAGACAACTACAAACTCTTCCTCGATAGGCTCTAAGGTTTCAACATTCATTTTCTCCTCGATGATCTCTACTCGTTCTCTTTCAACATAAATGGGTTCCTACACAATCTCCTCCAAGTAATCTTCATCTTGTTGATTTTCTGTGTCCCACACAGGCGGTTGGCTTGGACCCGCATCATACACATCCTCAGGATGGTCATCGTTGCTTCTTTTGATAATCGAGGGCCGCTTTTTCAAGTCGATGAGAAGATGGGCATGCCTGGTGACCTTGACGGCAAACACGACCAAAGATTTTATTTGCGGGTTCTCCACTAACTCTTTGTATAGATCCCACTCGTTGTCACCGTTGATCGGGATCATCTCAGTATAAGATCTAGAGCCACCCGCATCATATCTTCCTTCCAAAACAACTTCATCGCCTTTGTCACTCCATCCAAGGGCAGCTCTAACCTTGACAACAACATCACTAAGACTAGGACTAGTCGGAAAAAATATCACAGTCTTTGCCATATCCACAAAATCAACACCACAGTCCGATTGCACAACACGCCCACCGTGATGCACATGAAGAACTTTTGCATAAGCCATCTATATTAATAGCCAAAACAAATACCAAAGCATCCATTAGAGAATGCAATACCCAAGAAAATGCGACAATGTTCAACCAATAATACCATGCCATCTACAATCACCCTAAAATACCATTGCTCCATTGCTCTAACCTACTCATTTTGCTACAATCACCCTACACAAACTAGCCAATATCATTCATATATGTTGCACATGCTTACAACACACACACACACAAAATAGCCAATACCAATCAATCTAGCAACTCCTAACAACTCCTACAAAAAAACTCCTATAGACAACTACCAACAACTCCTACAAAATATCATCTAAGTGAAATATCTACGCACATGTATCCGTATCCTACAAACAACTCCTACAAAAAAACTCATACAGATGGAATAATTACATCATATGTATAATTACTAAGTGAAATATCGACATTACTATCTACATTAGCAATAATGTTACATCATATGTTGGCCAAACTTGTAGCAATATCATCTAATTGAAATATCTACATTAGCAACACTTGAATAATTACAATTAACTAGAACATGTGCTTCACATACAACATAATTACATTGTATAATTACATTGTATGATTACAATTAACTAAGTTTACATACAACATTAGTTTGTACATACAACATTAGTTTACATACAACATTGTATAATTACATTGTATGATTCATTTAAGTTGAACAATTACAATGAACTAACACAATCATATATAATACAACATTTTCATAACATTTTAGAATAGGGGGAGGAGGTTTGAGAGAGGAGAGGGAAGGGGAGAGATACCTGCGGCCGGAGGGGAGAGGTGCGGGACGAGGAGATGGCCGGAGAGGGATCCTCCACGCGGAGGGCAGCCCACCCGGGCCGGCCGGCCTGTGCGTCACGATATGCGTGCGGGCGGCGACCTGCGTGCGTGCGGAGGCGGCGGCCGGCGTGCGGGCAGGTGCAGGAGCTCCCTCTGCTGTCGGAGATGAGCGGAGGTGGAGAGAGCGGAGGAGGAGCGGCGGGAGGTGGTGCGGCCGGCCGGCGTCGCGAGGGAGGGCGGAGTCGGCTGTGGTGGTAAGAGTGGATCGGGGAAAAAGGGAAACTGCTCGATTCGCTATAACCCTAGGGTCGGCGCCATTTGAAACGGCGCCGACATAGCGGCCACGTCAGCCAGACGCCCGCCCCAGTGGCAAGTTCGGCGCCATCGCCGACCTGTATTAGGTCGGCGCCGTTTGAAGTGGCGCCGACGTGAGGGGTCAGATTCCGAATTAGTTTCGCCCGGAGGGCAGACGTGGTTGAAGTTGTCCAGTTTGGTCAGTTTTATCAAAAAATACGCGGATAGATGACATAGACCATGATATCGGCCCGACAACACCAGCGCTGCTTGATCGACGGATCGTGTTCTGCGTCTAGACACACACAGCGTCGTATTATCTAATGCAGACCTTTGTGTGCAGACCTCACACACTACCCGCAAAAAAGAAAGAAATTATTGAATGTAGAGTAGACACCTGATGTTCATTGCTGAATCGTATAGACGAACATAATGTTGTGATAACCCGGTCATCATCTCATTAAAGCTAACATGTGTGTTGTGCTTTTCGGTCATTGATCTTTGTAGCCAAGTTAATCTGATGTATGGAATAGGTTATAGGCACAGACTACGCACTTGTATTCATGTATATATCCTCATAAAGAGCAAGTCGAAGTTTCTATTTTGGAATTTTTGAAGATCTGGTCGGCGCTTTGGGGGTTCCGCTTGAAGCATGGTCTTTCTTCCCACGCCTACTGTAAACGGATGGGATGGGTTCGGACGTTACCTGTTTCCGTTTGCCAATAAGAGATCGTCCCGAATCTCCAACCAACAATTGCAACTGTCTACCGCATGTGGTTGTTGCCAGCGGCGGGCGGTACGTCGACCAACCGGGCTGGTATGCGCAGCAGTCCTTCACGACTGGACCCTCCAAGACTTTGACTTGGTTTTAATTCTCCCTCAAATAGTTACTCTTTTCAACCCATATTAATACTTAAATTTGTCTAAATGCATTTGTATCTAGATAAATCTAAGTCAACTAATATGGATCGGAGCCGTCCGAAAATAGATGTTTTAGATTTGTTAAAATTTGGATGAACCTATATACTAAATAGTGTCTAGATTCATCTAAATTCTGCCAAATCTGAGACATCTATTTTGGAACGGAGGGAGTATTGTATTTCTCGAATCAGGCTTTCGTCCCGCTTTATAAATAAAGCAACATCCGTTCGGTCGGTACAACAAAGCAGACGACCACAGCCAAAGGGACAAAGAAAAAAGAAGGGGTAGTACAACACCTCTGGGGCAACAGCACAAAGGCGCCCAAGAGAAAAGGCAAAAAAGGCTCGGAGGCCAGAAAGAGCTAGCGACCACCGGGCGACACGTGCGACAGCGAAGGGGGGACGAGAAGGGAAGCGACGCCGACCGCAGGGCCCTAAGAGCGTCGTCGAAGTCGTCCCGATCACGCTGGCGCACCAGAGGAGACCACTGCTGAATGAAAACAAGGAAAGCAAAAATAGAGTCAGAAGCGCGTGTGGGGTAGATCTTCTCAATCACCATCTTGTTCTGGACATTCCAAAGAGTCCAAGAGATGGCCGCAAACACAATCCAAAAGAGGCGGCGGTAGCCCCTAGTGGCTCGGGATGGAGAAACTCCCGGATCCACAGCACTGCCCAAGGGCCTCCCGGACAAAGCTCCAAAGGAACTGGGCCGCAGAACACGAGAAGAAAATGTGGGCGCACGTCTCCGGGGTCCCACATAGGGGACACCGGCCTGTGCCGGGGCCATTGCGCTTGGCCACCTCCACGCCGGAAGGCAACTTTGTCAGCAAAGAATCGCCAAACGTGAATCACGAATACTAAGTGGGAGGGGGGCTTTTCAGAAGGGGGCCGTCCACCTGAGCTCCGGGCCCTGGAAGAGGGCTCGGTAAGCCGAGCCGACCGAGAACTCACCGGAGGGGAGGAGCCTCCGGGAGACCGCGTCGGGGGCGCCTGCCAGAGCAGCTGGGAGAGAAGCCATAAGCTGCCGGAACTCCGCTACCTCAGTCGAGTTGAAGGCACATCGGAAAAGTAGGTTCCAGCGATCCCCGCTGAAAGCCTCAGCCGTTAGGGCCGACGGGGCAGCGGAGATAGCAAAGATGGCAGGAAACCGGACCCCCAATGGAATCTGGGAAAGCCAAGGGTCCAGCCAGAATCGGCACCCCTGACCATTCCCAATGGTGAAGCCAATGCCCAACCCAATGAAATGCTTGATCTCCTGGATGGCACGCCAGAATTGGGAGCACTCCCGGTGATCGCAAGCCAAGAGTGGACGGCCACGGAGGTACTTGGCCTTAATGAGTTGCAGCCAAAGGCCCCCCTCGTCTCTAAGAATGTGCCAGACCCACTTCAGCATCAGGGCGAGATTGAAGCGGCGAGAGTCCAGTATACCGATGCCCCCAAGGGATTTGGGGGTGCAGACGTCCGCCCATTTCACCATATGGTACTTCTGGTGGCCGTCCCTAGCTGCCCAAAAGAACCGAGACAACTCCTTGGCGAAGTCGGTATGGGTCCCCTCAGGGAGTAAGTACAACCCCATCTGGTACATATGTAGGCTCAAGAGACAGGAGTTGATTAGAACCGTCTTGCTACCCTTAGTCGTGAGTCGTGCTCGCCAGGGTTCCGCCCTCAAGCGCACCCTCGTGACCAAGGGTGACAGGTCCCGAATCAACACTCGCGTCTCCCGAAGGGGCATCCCCAAATAAGAGATGGGGAATCTGCCAGCCTGCAATTGAGGTTGTCAGCAATTCGCTGGCGCTCCTCATCCGAGTACCCCAGCACCACCACTTCACTCTTGTCAAAATTGATCTTTAACCCTGACATGTCTTCAAAGTAGAGGAGAAGGAATTTCAGGTTGATGATGTCCAGATCTGATCCCTGCACCATGATCATCGTGTCATCCGCATATTGGAGGTGGGAGACGCCCCTTCCAGGAATAAGGTGCCCTACCACACCAGAGATGTGGCCAGCGGTCTTGGCTCTATCCAAGATCTCTGCCAGGGCATCAACTGCAGCGTTAAATAGGAGAGGGGAGATCGGGTCCCCTTGTCGAACCCCGCAAGAGGGGACAAAAAAGGGGCCAATATCGCCATTGATGTTGATCGTTGTCCTCCCGCTCATCACGAATTGCATGATCCAGCATATCATGCGGTCGTCAAAGCCCCTCCTCTCCAAAACTAACCTCAAGAAAGCCCAATCCAGACGGTCATAGGCTTTCTGGAAGTCCAGCTTCAGGAATACCCCTTTCTGACGGCGTGCTTTAACCTCATGAATGATCTCATGAAGTGAGAGTACATCGTCATGAATGAGGCGTCCCTTAAGGAACGCAAACTGGAGGGGGTGCGTGAGTCTCTCCTTGACCGGGGCAAGCCGGATGTCACAGACTTCCGCAAAGAGCCGCTGGATGAAATTAATGACCGTGATCGGGCGAAATTGGCGAATATCAGTGGCCCCCTCAACCTTGGGAATCAGAGTAATAACACCAAAGTTCAACCGGGACATGACTAGCGTCCCGGTGAAGAACTCCTGGAACATCGGCAGGATGACCGGCTGGAGCTGCTCCCAGAATGACTGGAAGAAGCTCACGGGCAACCCATCTGGACCAGGAGCCGAGCCAGCCTTCATGGCTTTCAGGGCCTCAGCCACCTCCCCCGGGAGAAAGGGACGGGTGAGGTCCGCATTCTCTGCAGGGGTGACTAAGGCCCCTACCGACCAAAAGTCAGAGCTGGGAAAGGGCGGCAGGGTGACGGAAGAAGAGATCCTTGTAGAATGCATAAATATGGGAGGACAAAGCACGGGGACTCGGAAAGTCCCCTTCCAGAGGCAAGGGATCGAGCCCCGCCTCCTCGTGCCATTAGCGATGGCATGGAAGTAGGCAGTGTTCGACTCCCCCTGGACAGTCCAATTCTGGCGACTCTGTTGTCGCCAGAACGCCTCCTCTCCCTTATATATCTCCATGATGGAGGTCTCAAGGGAGTACCTATGAGACCAGGCCTCGGTAGAGAGGCCTAAAAGATCGGCTTCCCGATCCAAGGCCTGGATCTCGCTCAAGATGGCGTCCTTTTGGGCCCTGAGCACCGCCCCCACGTTAGCCCCCAGCCCCTCATGAATTGGCGTGTCAATCTAACACAGTGGTGCCAGACATCCACCGCACAATAAGCACGAGGGGGGGTGACTGCCGCCGCAAGCCATTTGGCTCGGACAGCCTCCACGAATCCCTGCTTCTGCAGCCAGAAGGACTCAAAGTGGAAGCGGTTGAGCCTTGGTGGGCGGCCCCCTCCGGAGGAGAGAAGGAGGGGCGTATGGTCAGATCCAATCCGCATGACTGTAGGGTTCGCAGCATAGAAAACAAAAATTTTCCTACGATGTGAACTATATACCAAGATCTATCTACTAGATACAAACAACGGGCGGATGTATATCCGTAGAGAACATACCCTTGAAGACCGACAAAGCTTAACGAGTTCAACTCGTGGTTGATATAGACGATCTCTTGCCGATCTCAAGATCGAGAGGAAGTCCTAGCGCATAAATCAGCGGCGCATCCGTGCTCGCACACACGTTCGAGGCACGAGCAACCTCCGCCTCCTCGCTCGGCGATGCAGCGGAAGCACAACTCTTTCTTGCCGAATAGCCACGGAACATGTATCTCGCTAGTCCGAGACCATGGGGGATAAATTCTAGAGGGGGAGAGAGATCCTTCACGAGGAGGTGTGAGAGACAAGTGAGGAGGGGATCCTTTTATAGGAGGAGGGGACCCCAAGGGGGTGGCCGGCGCATGGGGCTGCCCCTTTCCTCCCCTCTTCATGTGGGTGGACACTCCACTCACAAATCTCCTTTAAATTCCCTCCACTCAAAAGTCCACTCAAATTCCCATTAAATTTCCACCAAATTTAATGCAAACTCTCATTAAATAAAACTCTTTTATTTTATTCAGAATTTTGTCAATTACTTTAATGACAAACATTCACAAATAACCCCTTGCTAGAATTCTATTTCACATGCATAACCACTTTATGCAATTTCACCGAAAACCTGTTTCGGTATCTAGTGAAATAAATTCCTGCGCTTGTTCATTCTTTCGGCATGAAACATTTGCTCCAATTGGATGTCGGTGTCTCTTAAGTGTGTCACCCTACGGTTCGTGAATAATGCGGACATGATCGAGACCCTTCTCGGATCAATAATCGAGCGGGATGGAGACCCATAACGACTCCCACACATTCAACGATGACTTTCTTGTGATCGTTAACCTTTTACGCTAGTATCTTAATCCCTTTGTTTCACGATATATTACATGTCCGAGATTCGATCATGGTATCTCCATACCTAGTTTGATCTCGTTACACATGCACTCTTTTCTCGTTCTGTGATATAACATTCTAGTGATCAAATCACTTGCTTGCAAGCTAATCAATGTGATATCACCGAGAGGGCCCAGTATATCTATTCGTCATCGGGTGAACAAATTCCACTCTCGATCCATGAGCCTCAACATAACACTTTATTAGTTTTGAATCCATCTTTATAATCACCTATTACGGTGTGACGTTTGATGTTATCAAGAAACTCTTACGGTGTTAGTGATTGACATGATCTCATGGTCTAAGGATTAGGATCACTTAAGTTGTTATAGCGATATAAACTCAATGACTTTGATCGTAATGCTATACTTCGGATGAATGTTCATCACACCATTACACTAATGTTGTGATCCGTTATTAACAACATCCAATGTCCATGATCGAAACCTTGATCATCTTGTTAATCAACGAGCTAGTTTATGAGAGAGGCATAACTAGGAACTTTCTGTTTATTTATTAAACACACATGTATTAACGTTTCCGTATCAATACAATTATAGCATGCAAAATAAACATCTATCATATACTTGGAATACACATAATAAACACTTTATTATTGCCTCTCAGGGCATATTCCCTTAAGTCTCCCACTTGCACTAGAGACAATAATCTAGTTACATAGTGATAAATCTAACACCCATTGAGTTCTGGTGTTGATCATGTTTTGCTCTAGGGAGAGTTTTAGTCAACGGATCTAGTACATTGAGATCCGTATGTACTTTACAAATCTTTATATCTCCATCCTTGACATGCTCGCGGATGGAGTGAAACCGGCGCTTAATATGCTTAGAATGCTTGTTAGACCTTGGCTCTTTGGCATTGGCAATGGCACCATTGTTGTCACAATAGATCACCATTGGGTCCAACGCGTTTGCCACCACTCCTAGTTCGGATATGAACTCCTTCATCAAAGCGCTTCTGAGCCGCTCAAGCGACAATATATTCGGCCTCCGTTGTTGATCCCGCTACCACAGGTTGTTTGGAGCTCCTCCAACTAACCGCTCCGCCATTCATGAGAAATACGTATCCAGATTGAGACTTAGAGTCATCCGGATCGGTGTCAAAGCTAGCGTCGACATAACACTTAGCGACGAGCTCTTCTTCACCTCCGTATATAAGAAACATATCCTTAGTTCTTCGTAAGTACTTAAGGATATTCTTGACCGCTATCCAGTGTTCCGAACCTGGATCCGATTGGTACCTACTAGTCAAACTAATAGCATGTGCCACATCCGGTCTTGTACATAGCATGACGTACATTATAGAGCCTATGGCTGAAGCATAGGGACTTTGTCCATTATCTCTCTTTCTTCCATGCCGGACTTTGAGTCTTACTCAATGTCTTGCCTTGCAACATAGGTAAGAACGCCTTCTTACTTCCGTCCATTTTAAACTTCTTTAAAATCTTATCAAGGTATGTACTGCGATAGCCCTATAGGCGCCTAGATCTATCTCTATAGATCTTTATGCCTAATATGTATGACCTTCACCTAGGTCCTTCATTGAAAATCTCTTTGTTTAGATAACTTTTAACATGTTTAAAAGATCTATATCATTTCCGATCAATAATATGTCATCCACATATAATATCGTAAATGCCACATTGCTCCCACTCACTTTCATGTAAATACAAGCTTCTCCATAAGTTTGGACAAATCCAAACTCTTTGATCACCTCATCAAAGCGGAGATTCCAACCGTGATGCTTGCTTCAATCCATAGATGGATCGTGAAGCTTGCACACCTTCTTAGAATCCTTAGGATCGACAAAACCCTTTGGTTGTATCATATACAACTCTTCTTCAATATTACCATTGAGAAGCGGTTTTGACATCCATCGCCATATCTCATAATCGAAATATGCAGAATTGCTAACATAATCCTAACGACTTTAGCATTGCTACGGAGAGAAAGTCTCATCGTAGTCAACTCCTTGAATTTATCGAAACCCCTTTGCGACAAGTCGAGCTTTATGACGGTCACATTACCATCAAGATCGGTTTTCCTTTTGAAAATCCATTTGTTCTCCTGACCTTTCGGTCGTGAGGTAATTCCACCAAGTTCTAAACTTGATTTTCATACATGGATTCCATCTCGAATTCATGGATTCTAACCATTTGTTGGAATCGGGCTCATCATCGCTTCTTCATACGTCGCGGTCATCATTTTCATCAACCATGAAATTCATGACAGATTTCCGTCTGACTCGGGAGCTGCAGCGTCTGTTTGACTGCGAGGTTCGGTAGTACTCTCTTTCGGAGTTTCATGATCATTATCATTAGTTCCCTCTTCAACAGGTGGAGCCAACTCCGGAACAACTTCCGGCGCTGCGCTACTCGCCATACTTTGAAGAGAAGGTTCCACAACCTCTTCGAGTTCTACCTTCCGACTGTTGGAGATATGCCAAAGAGGCAATAATAAAGTGGTTATTATCATATCTTCACACTTATGATAAATGTTTACATACCATGCTATAATTGTATTAACCGGAAACATTAATACTTGTGTGATTTGTAAACTAAAATAAGAGTCCCTAGTAAAGCCTCTTGTTAAACTAGCTTGTTGGTTAATATATGATCATGGTTTCCTGATCATGAACATAGAGATGTTATTAACAACAGGATCATATCATTAGGAGAATGATGTGATGGACATACTCCTATTGATAAGCGTAGCATAAAGATCAAGTCATTTCAATAGTTCAATTGCTATATGCTTTCTGATACATAGTAACCTAATTCCTTCGACCATGAGATCATGCATATCACCTTTACGGATGGATGCTTTGATGACATCAAACACCACAATGGCCCGGGTGGCTATAAAGGTGGCATTGAGTGTTCGGAAAGTATTGGTTGAAACACATGGATCAAGAGTGGGATTTGTCCATCCATATGACGGATAGATATACTCTGGGCCCTCTCGGTGGAATGTCATCCAATTAGCTTGCAAGCATGTGACTGGGTCACAAGGATCACATATCACGGAGCGAGAAAAGAGTACTTATCGGTAACGAGGTTGAACTAGGTATGCGGAGATACCGACGATCATAACCTCGGATAAGTAAACTATCGTGAGACAAAGGAAATTGGTATCGTATGTAAGTGGTTCATTCGATCGCAAAGTAATCGTAGAAATATGTGGGAGCCATATGAATTTCCAGATTCCTCTATTGGTTATTGTTAGGAGAAGTGTCTCGATCATGTCGCATAATTCACGAATCGAGGGAGACACACTTAAGGATTCGACGTTGTTTTGAGTAGTTATGGTATTATGAGAAAGAGACCGAATGTTGTTCGAGTCTCGGATGGGATCCGGTATATCACGAGGTGATCCGGAATGGTCGAGAATAAGATTCATATAAGGAAAGTCCGTTTGGAGTTCGGGAATGATTAGTGTTTTCATCGGGAATGTTCTAGAAGGTTCGGATTGTCCGGCACTCCGGGAGGTACATGAGTGTGTAAATGAATGATTGCATCATGTACTAAGTGTTCTTGCTGTTCCAAAAATATGAAAGTCAAATTGCCAGTTTGAAAGTCAAACGGCTAAAACAGGAAACTGTGGGAAAGCAGAAGCTGTGGGAAACAAGCAAGAGGAGTTGGAACCAACTTTGGAGGAGGAGTTGGACTCCTCCAGGCGCCCAGCCCTAGGCCGAGTTGGGGAGGGACTCCTCCTCCCCCAGCCAAGGCCCTCCACCTATATAAGGAGGCGGGGCTCCCTAGAGACACACAAGTTTCCACCTCTAATCTCGGGTTTAGAGCCGTTTGGTTTAGAGCTTCTAATTGCTTTAGCCTGCGGTTTAGAGCCTTCTAATTGGTGTGTCTAATCTCTAGACCACTAATAGCCTCTCTCATAATCCACCATACTCGCTCGGCTTAGGCGAAGCCTGGGATCTCCCCTCTACTTAGGTACCACGCGTTGTCTTTCGGAATCACGAGGAGAGTGCTACAACCTCCATTTTCTTTGGAACAAGGGAGAGGAAGGTCTTCGTCAAATCGAACGTGTGACCTCTGCGGAGCTGCTAGGAGCATGGCCGGAAGGATCGTCTATGCGATCTTGAGATCGGAAGTGTACGACTACATCACCCACGAGAATCTGCTCTCGTTAAACACTTTGGAATCTTCGAGGGTAAGTTATTCCATCGACTCGTTGCTACAATATAGTAGATAGATCTTGGCTTGTTTGTTTGTATGCGATAGAAATTTTTTGTTTTCCATGCTACGAACCCCTTCAGTGGTATCAGAGCCGTGTCTATATGTAGATCTGTTTGCACGAGTAGAACACAATGGTCATTGTGGGCGTTGATGCTTTTATTGTCGATTGCTTCTTGTGTACTTTGCATCTTGCGGTATGTTGGGATGAAGCGGCCTGGGCTAACTTTACATGACATCGTTCATGAGACTTGCTCCACGCTTGACATGCAACTTGTATTGCATAAGTGGCTTTGCGGGTGCCTGTTTCTCCTAGCATAGTGAAGATCCAATTTACCACGGGTGACTGACAATACTAGTATCAATGTTGTGGTTCTTGTTCGTAAGTTAGAACGACACTTATTGAAATCCCCAAACCACGTAAAACATGCAAAGAAAATTAGAGGCGTCTAACTTTGTTTTGCAGGGGTGTGCTGTGATGTGATATGGCCATGATTGTGATTATATATGATGTATGCAATGTTCCTTATTGTAAGTAGGCAACCGGCAGGAGCCATATGGTTGTCTTTAATTTCTGTTAAGACCCGCGTGTCTATTCAAAGTAGTTGTAATAGTTGAAGCCGGTGGAAGACAACCATGGAGAAGCATCATTGACCTTGATGCAATATCGGTGATGATGGAGATCATGTCCATGCTTGAAGATGGAGATCGGAAGCACAAAGAAGAAAGGCCATATCATATCACATATTATGAATTGCATGTGATGTTAATCCTTTATGCATCTTGTATTGCTTAGTAGACGACGGTAGCATTATAAGATGATCCCTCATGCACATGAATTTCAAGTCACAAAGTGTTCACCCTTAGTTAGCACTGTTGCTAAAGCTTGTTGTTTCGAAGCACCACGTGATGATCGGGTGTGTTAGATTATACAAGTGTATACAACGTGAGCAAGCCAGATTTGCTCATGCAGAAACTAAGGTTTGATCTTGACGAGCCTAGCATGTACAGACATGGCCTCAGGAACACGGATTACCGAAAGGTAGAGCATGAGTCATATAGTAGATATGATGAACATGTTGATTGTTCGCCATTGAAGCTATATCAACTCTCGTGATGATCGGTTTTGATGTGGTGGATTTGGTTCGTGTGATCACTAAAACAATGTGAGGGATATTGTTTTGAGTGGGAGTTCACCTAGATTAATTTAATTATTAATTAGAACTCAATTTATCATAAACTAAATAAAAGTGAATTTGCATAGTTGTTGTAGTCATTGGCATCCGTTTACCACCTTGCTTAGTTATAATTGAGATAATAGAACTATAGAATTCTGGTTAGTTACTTTCTGACTGGTATCGTATTGTTTTGAAGTGTTAATCTAAAGTTTAAAAGTCCTATTGCAAACTTTCAGTAAGTTCCGGTTACTCCATGAAGTTTAATAATTAGTATTAAATCAAGAGTAACAATTCCAAGTGTTAGTGTATAAGCATCATGTTTGTTTCCATGATTCTTGATATTCAGAGGATTGTCTTAATATCAAGGTTATCTAGGATCTGAAAGAGTTTTTTTCAGAAACCATGATGTGTGGAAGATATTGTGATATCTGAAACGAAGTATTGGTTGCAACATGATAGAGTATAATATAGCTAAAGTCATGTTCTCATATTTGATTAGAATTTGCAAAAGGTTGGAGACACTAGTTGTCCTAATCGTCCAAAAGGATTTGGAGAGCAACATTATACTCATGATTCATCGTTATAAGCTAAAAGTAGCTTGATCATGGATAAATCCATGATGAGGGTGAATATTTGATGTAGGTAAAATGTTTACTACACCAAGAGATTACTAAAGAAAGGATTTTGAAAGAACACCAAACATTAGATAATGGTGATCTACTTCAAAGTGCAAATCCAAAGACATTGGTATTTAACTATACATGCTTTGGACTATGTGTCATATGTATGACTCCACTATTGATGTTGATAGATTCTTTCAAAAGGAAATACTGAAAGAGAATCTCATAAATATATGGCAGAAAAGAAAAGACTAGAATTGTTCAGTTTAAGTATATAGATGATATACATGTTATGGCTATATTCTTTGTTTATTAAACAATGTGGTTCTTAAGTATTTAATACTGAATTTGTTGGTATGAATCGTCATACGAAACAACAGAATTCATGAACTACAGTGGCCTAAGTAATTAGCAAAAGAATATGTGATGATGTTCATCGAGAACAAATAAAGGGTTATTGTGTTGCTCGTTAAACATCAAAGCTTGCCTTCAAGATTTGTTTTATCAGGTATTATGAGAACAAAAGGGTTGTTCAAATAATTGCCGTAAATCCATAAAAGATGGATGATTCACAAATCTCATTGGAGAAATCACATCCATAAAACTAGTGCTAAAAATGTCGAAAGACAAATTGATTGAAAGATCACTTAGGAAGTGACATCGCCGTTTAAATTATAATGGAAAGAAAACATGAAGAAACTCCATGTGGATGGAATTTTGGAGTCTTTTGATTTTTGATCAAATAACGCTTGTGAAACTTTCCTAGAGATAATTAAAACTTCGTTCATAGGCCAAAAGGAAACGAATGACTAGCTTATTGGAACTTGTACATATTGTTGTACGAAATCCATTATGTGTAGTCAAGAGCGATGGATTTCAACTTCATATGCTTTCTCCGAAAATTTGAGTGAATATATGAATATTTACTTAATAAGGATGAAGTGTGAAATATTTGAAAAGTTCAAAGATTTTCAAGATGAAGTGCAAAATCATTGTAACAGGAATATAAATAGTTTATGATAAGATCATAAAGGAAGATATTTGAGTTACAAGTTTAGCATAATACCTAAGATTTAAGGAATCGTTCCGTGGATTTGCATTTCCGAAACACCATAAGAGTATGGAACGTTCGAGATATGTAATTAAACCTTGTTTGACATGGTAAGATCAAAGGTATAATTCATAAAACTGCCATTATATTTTAAAGATTAAAAGCTTTAGAGATTACCGTTTTTCCGCTGAAAAGAGCTCCATCATAATCCGTTGAAATGACACCATATGTTATGGTTTGGGATAAAACCCAAGTTGTCTTTTCTTAAACATTGGTATGCTAGGCATAAGAAAGATGTTTGCAACCAAAGTCGGATGAACCTGTCTTTGTATGTTATTTCGAATAACTGTTAAGTAATCCTCCATAACATCGGAGACAAAAGTGTTTATCACTTAAAACGTCAAGTTTCTTTGAGAAGGAATTTTTTGTGAAAAGTTAAGTGGGAGGACAATAGAACTTTGATAAGGTTAAAAGAACCTTAGCTGTATGTGCAGAGTTGCGCAGCGCCGAAAAGTGTTCCGGAGGCAGCAACAAAGCTCATGGCTCACGTACCTCAAAGGTTGTGGTCACGGAGATCCAAGTCCCTATTGAAACAAGTAGGTCGGATGAACAATCAAATATCAAGATTTGAGAGTTAAATCATTATTTGACAATAATGATCCGACTACGTGCAAATAAGCGATGATGAGCCCTGACTCCGTCAAATGGCTTGAAGCCATAAAATCCGTGATAGTTCCATACACGAGAAATCAAGTTTTGAACTTGAAGGACCCTCGAGAAAGGTGTAATACCTTACAGTTGTGTCTGGATCTATAAAGAAATAGACATGGATATTTTACATCTATGAAATAGTCGACATGTTGGGAAAGAGTTCACAAAATGTTCAAAGGTTGACTATGACAAGATTTGATCTTTCATAGTGATATTTAGTCTAGACGGATTAATGTAGCAACCACTACATATAATTTGTTATATGGTAGTTGAATAAACAAAACAAGTTCTTCTAATAGAATCGTTACCTAGGACATGTGCATAACACGGTCCATAGGGTTTTGTTAATTCAAAAGGATGCTAAAAGCATATGCAAACTTCAATGGTTAAAGTGAGCATCGCGGAGTTGGAATCTTCACTGTGATGAAACTGTTAAAGGAGTTTAAAAGTTCATCAGAAACGATGGAGATGCTTGCATTTGCAAGAAATTAAGTGGGAGCGCTAACACATGTTTCTAATACATTATGTGGAAGACATATTGTTGATTGGAAATAATGTATCTTTTATTAACACATATTAAGAATTTCATCCCGATGAAAGACTTAGGCAAAACCCAAATAATTGGCATCAATAGACGCTAATATGGTTGTGCCAGAAGTACATAGATAAGATATTGAATGAGTTCAATATAGAAACTATAGGAGAGGTTCTTGTCGCACAGAAAGGATTGAATGAGTTCAATATTGATGATATATTCAAGTGTATTGACATTTGGTAAAGTGAAACAAATAATCAAGTATAGATTGATACTTGATGTATGAAATCACAAAGAGTATTTATATCAATCATACTGTGATATGTACAAATCCAGATATGTCCTATGCTCTAAATGTTGTGAGCATATACCAGAATGATTTGTAAGATGATCATTGGACAATAGTAAGGATATTCTTATGATCTTTTGGAAGAACTAAGAGTATATTATTTGTAGAAGTGACAAATAGATGGTTAGTTCATTGTAAAAGTACTACATTGATACTAGTTTTGTCACAAAGTACAAATTAAGTTTATCTCAATCTAAACTAAGGGTGGCACAATATAATGGAAAGTGAGTTCCATAATGGATTTGGATGATTTCCAAAGTTAAGACATTGTGACAGATACTACAACAAAAGGCTAAGTATATGAACGCTATTATAACAGCAAAAGAGGGCATTTGTGTCAAGTAGTTTGTTATCAAACTAGGTGTAGTTCACAATGGGATAATACTATGAAGATATATTGTACGACAATATTATCAACATGTTTTAACCCCAAAGAACTAAAGGTCACACCAAAGGACCAAATTTGTACGAAGCCATCTCATTAGAGAATGAGTGATGCGTAGAGACGCAAAGACATGCAATTACACACGGACCTGGAAGTGTCAGATCCGGAGATCAGTTGACCACTAGCAATCGTGTACATTCAACACCAGAAAGCCATAGGTGTTATATACACAAAGGTTTGAAACTAGATTATTGACTCTAGTGCAAGTGGGAGACTGTTGGAGATATGCCCAAGAGGCAATAATAAAGTGGTTATTATAATATCTTCACACTTATGATAAATGTTTACATACCATGCTATAATTGTATTAACCGGAAACATTAATACTTGTGTGATTTGTAAACTAAAATAAGAGTCCCTAGTAAAGCCTCTTGTTAAACTAGCTTGTTGGTTAATATATGATCATGGTTTCCTGATCATGAACATAGAGATGTTATTAACAACAGGATCATATCATTAGGAGAATGATGTGATGGACATACTCCTATTGATAAGCGTAGCATAAAGATCAAGTCATTTCAATAGTTCAATTGCTATATGCTTTCTGATACATAGTAACCTAATTCCTTCGACCATGAGATCATGCATATCACCTTTACCGGATGGATGCTTTGATGACATCAAACACCACACCGTAACTAGGTGGCTATAAAGGTGGCATTGAGTGTTCGGAAAGTATTGGTTGAAACACATGGATCAAGAGTGGGATTTGTCCATCCATATGACGGATAGATATACTCTGGGCCCTCTCGGTGGAATGTCATCCAATTAGCTTGCAAGCATGTGACTTGGTCACAAGGGATCACATATCACAGGAACGAGAAAAGAGTACTTATCGATGTGAGGTTGAACTAGGTATGCGGAGATCTGACGATCATAACCTCGGATAAGTAAACTATCGTGAGACAAAGGGAAATTGGTATCGTATGTAAGTGGTTCATTCGATCGCCAACGTACTCGTAGAACTCTGTGGGCGCCATATGAATTTCCAGATTCCTCTATTGCTTATTGTTCTGAGAAGTGTCTCGATCATGTCCGCATAATTCACGAATCGTAGGGAGACACACTTAAGGATTCGACGTTGTTTTGAGTAGTTATGGTATTATGAGAAAGAGACCGAATGTTGTTCAGAGTCTCGGATGGGATCCGGGATATCACGAGGTGATCCGGAATGGTCCGAGAATAAGATTCATATAAGGAAAGTCTCGTTTGAGTTCGGGAATGACTCCGGTGTTTTCATCGGGAATGTTCTAAAAGGTTCCGGATTGTCCGGCACTCCGGGGGGGGGAGGGTACATGAGTGTGTCATTGAATGATTGCATCATGTGCTAAGTGTTCTTGCTGTTCCAAAAACATGAAAGTCAAATTGCGGTTTGAAAGTCAAGCGGCTAAAACAGAAAGCGTGGGAAAGCAGAAACTGTGGAACAAGCAAGAGGAGTTGGAACCACACTGGAGGAGGAGTTGGACTCCTCCAGGCCGGCGCCAGCCCTAGGCCGAGTTGGGGAGGGACTCCCTCCCTCCCCTGGCGCGCCAAGGACCCCTCCACCTATATAAGGAGGGGCAGGGCTCCTCCTAGAAACACACAAGTTTCACCTCTAGATCTCGGTTTAGAGCCGTTTGGTTTAGAGCTTCTAATTGCTTTAGCTCATGGTTTAGAGCCTTCTAATTGGTGTGTCTAATCTCTAGACCACTAATAGCCCTCTCTCATAATCCACCATACTCGGCTTAAGGCGAAGCCTGCGGATCTCCCTCTACTTAGGTACCACGCCATTGTCTTTGCGGAATCACGAGGAGAGTGCTACAACCTCCGCTGCCTGCTGGAACAAGGGAGAGGAAGGTCTTCATCGAGTACCGAACGTGTGACCGACTGCGGAAGCGCTGCCGGAACGCAGCGCCGGAAGGATCGTCTACGCGATCTTGAGATCGGAAGTGTACGACTACATCACCCACGAGAATCTGCTCTCGTTAAACACTTTGGAATCTTCGAGGGTAAGTTATTCCATCGACTCGTTGCTACAATCTAGTAGATAGATCTTGGCTTGTTTGTTTGTATGCGATAGAAATTTTTTGTTTTCCATGCTACGAACCCCTTCACCGACTACTCACACCTTTCGCGAGAAACTCTTTCTATAGAAAGGATCCATTCTTGGCAACAAAAACCTTGCCCTCGGATCTGTGATAGAAGGAATACCCAATAGTTTCTTTAGGGTATCCTATGAAGACGCATTTTTACGCTTTGGGTTCGAGTTTATCCGGTTGAAGTTTCTTCACATAAACATCGCATCCCCAAAGTTTAAGAAATGACAGCTTAGGTTTGTTTCCAAACCACAATTCATACGGTGTCTTTTCAACGGATTTAGATGGTGCCCGATTTAAAGTGAATGCAGCACATTGTAGTGCATAACCCCAAAATGACAGTGGCAAGTCCGTCAGAGACATCATAGATCGAACCATATCTAATAAAGTGCGATTCGACGTTCGACACACCATTTCAGTGGTGTTCGGCGGTGTGAGTTGTGAAACAATTCCACACTCTTTCATGTGAGTGCTAAACTCAGAATTTAGATACTCACCTCCACGGTCGGACCATAGAAATTTGATCTTTCTATTACGATGGTTTTCCACTTCATTCTGAAATTCCTTGAACTTTTCAAAGGTTTCAGACTTGTGTTTCATCAAGTAGATATAACCGTATCTACTCAAATCATCCGTGAAAGTAACAAAATAAAGATATCCACCTCATGACACACTCATTGGACCACATACATCGAATGTATGATTTCCAATAAATCATCGCCCGTCCATTGAGCGAAAACGGCGTTCTAGTCATCTTGCCCATAAGGCATGGCTCACATGTATCAAATGATTCATAATCAAGTGATTCCAAAAGTCCATCCGAATGGAGATTCTTCATGCGTTTAACGCCAATATGACCTAGACGTTAGTGCCACATATATGCGGATATATCATCATTAAGTTTAATCCTTTTAGCATTAACATTATGAATATGTGTAATATTATCATCGAGATCTAATAGAAATAAACCATTCATCATCGGTGCATGACCATAAAAGATTTCATTCATATAAATGGAACAACCATTGTTCTCGGATTTAAATGAATAACCACTTCGCATCAAACACGATCCAGATACAATGTTCATGCTCAAGCGGGCACAGATAACATTTATTCAAGTTTATAACTAATCCCGACGGCAAGTGGAGGCAGCGTTAAACGGCGATCACATCAACGCTTGATCCATTGCCGACACGCATCTTGACCTCACCCCTTGCTAGCGGTCGCTTGTTCCGCCCCGATTCGAAGTTACAAATATTAGCAACGAACGGTGTCAAATACCCGGTGCTCTGCGAGCACTAGTCAAGTACACATCAATAACATGTATATCATATATACCTTTGTTTGCCTTGCCGACCTTCTTGTCGCCGGATACTTGGGGCGATTCGCGATGGCGATCCCCTTACAATAGTAGCACTTTCGGAATCGGACTTAGGTCCAACTCGGGTTTCTTTTCAAGCGTGCAACAGCTTGCCGCCTTACTTCCTTCCGCTTTCCCTTCTTGTCTTTCTTGAAACCGGTGTTCCTATTGATCATCAACACTTGATGTTCCTTTTTATCTCCACTTCGCTTTTAAGCATTGGCGAAGCTCGGGGAGACTTCTTCATGCCTTGCATATTATAGTTCATCACGAAGCTCTTATAGCTAGGTGGCAGAGACTACAGAACACGATGGATGCCTAAGTCAATGGGAATCGATATTCCCAAGGACACAAGCTTATCGGTGTAACCCGACATCTTGAGTACATGCTCACTAACGGAGCTGTGCTCTTCCATCATGCAGCTAAAGAACTTTTCTGAAGTGTTGTAGCTCTCTACAGCAGCATGTGTGTCGAAAATCATTTTCAACTCACCCATTGTATCAAATGCATTGCCGTTTTCGAAACGCTTTCGAAGTTCCGTCTCTAGCCCATACAATATGCCGCAATGAACTAAGTTGTGGTCCTCCTGACGAGTCTGATAGACATTCTTCTCCTCGTCAGGGGCATCATCTAAAGGTGGGGGGCCTAACGGCGCTTCTAGCACATATTGCTTTTGTGCAGCAGAGAGGAGAATCCTCAAATTCATGGCCCATTCGGTAAAGTTGCTACTGTTCGTTGCTAGTTTCTCTTTCTCCATGAACACATTGAAATTAAAAGCAGGTGGTGCCATCTATAACAGAATTTGTAAAGTTTAGACTAAGTGTATGATAGATTGAGTTCAAATAATCCATATTATGAATGAACTCCCACTCAAAACGACATCCTCGTGCCTTTTGGTGATTACATGAACCAAATCCACTATACCAAGTCCGATCATCACGTGAGTCGGTATAGCTTCAAAGCGAGCATCAAATGGGCATCATATCAACTATATGACTCATGCTTAACCTTTCGGTCCGTGTTCGAGGCCATGTCTATACATGCTAGGCTCGCCAAGTTAGAACCTTATTATTCGCGTGTAATCTGTTTTACACCGAAATATGGTCGTGGATCCAAGAACACCCGATCATCACGTGATGTCTTGGAGCGACGAAAACATAATCGGTGCATACTAAAGGAAGAACACATTCTTATCTTGATATTTAAATGAGGGATCATCTTATTATGCTAACAAAGCGCTAAACAAGCAATATAAGATGCTATCAAACATCATATGTTTATTAGTGAAATGATATGGTTCCGCAGATGATCTCTATCATGTGCATCGTGGTATGATCACTATCATACCTATATGTGTAAATCCAAGGTTTATGGATTTTACACGCTATGTGTGTTGTAAGAGTATCATCTCATACTTGTACTTACAACACTACCATATCATAACACTAGCCCAAAGAACAATCTAAACTAGACGCCTAATTTATCCATTGCAAGTTTTACGTGGCTTAGGGCTTTCGAGATAGAACCGTTCTTACCTACGAACATGAACCACAACGAGGATAATCAAATTGTTGACAACTCGCTTGTAAAATAGATATTGACTATAGTAGGAGAGAGGACACCGCTAGCCACTTATGCAAACTAGTTGCATGTCAAGCGTGGAACAGTCTCATGTGCGAGGAAATGTAAAGTTTGTCCGGGCCGCTTCATCCCACTATGCCACCAATATCCAAAATTACAAAAAGGAGCAACAACATGATCATCGCCACATACTCATATGTGTACTACCCGTGTAAAGTATCTACGCATAGATCCGGCTCTGATACCACTGTAGGGTTCGCAGCATAGAAAACAAAAATTTTCCTACGATGTGAACTATATACCAAGATCTATCTACTAGATACAAACAACGGGAAGATGTATATCCGTAGAGAACATACCCTTGAAGACCAACAAAGTTTAACGAGTTCAACTCGTGGTTGATGTAGATGATCTCTTGCCGATCTCAAGATCGAGAGGAAGTCCTAGCACCGCAAATCAGCAGCGCATCCGTGCTCGCACACACGTTCGAGGCACCGAGTGTGGCATCCCGCAAAACCACTACTAGAAAATCGCGTTGAATTTGTGCATTGCATCGTCATCATCGTGCATAGTTTGCATAAAACTATTTTGCAAACCCCGTTTTGTTTTCCAGACGCCCCATCTCTATTCAAATGTCAAACACCGGGTCTCCGGAATAATTTTGTTTTGTTGCTATCGGGTTGCAAACGGCCCAATTAAATCAAATAAAAGTTTTAATTATTTGATGAGGGCGTCAACCCACGGCCAACCCGACCCAGTTTTTAAAACGGCCCACCCCAATCAGCCCCCACCTAAATCCTAGTCCCACCAAATTCTATCCTACCCACCAACCGCAGACCGCCACCTCACCCTCTCACCCTTTTCCTACCCACTTGCCACCTCACCCATCCAGCCACCCTTTATTCCTAAACCTACCCAGAAATCTACCCTCTTCCCCCTCCACCTCACTCCCACCTATCAGGACACGCCACATCACCCTTGCCCACCCCTCACCCACTCACACTCTGACACATGGCACCCCCCCAACTCCCTCCTCCCTCCTCTCTCCTCTCAGTACCCCTTAAACACACACGTGCATGCACCCGTGCCCCCACTGGGCCCTTCCTGCCCACCTGGCATGCTCCCACCCCCACTTCCCCAGCAACCCACGCGACACACGTTCACAGCACCTGTTCCCCCCCCACCTGCCGCTGTCTCCCTTGGCTCTCTGGCCCCCACGCCTGGGTCCCACCACCATCCTCTCCTCCTCGGCGTGCTCCTCCTCCCCCAGCTCTCTCTCTCTCTCTCATGGCAGCACCCCTCCCGTTCCTTCTCCTCCACCTTCCCACCTCTCCTTCGCCTCGTGCCATCCCCTCCTCTCCGCGCCTCCCCGCAAGATCCTCTGAAGCTGTTTGTCTTCCGTGCCGAGCCGCCCTCCGGCCCACGCCGCCCGCCTCGATCTGCCGCCACGCCGCATCAAGGCCCGTGCTGGCCGCCGCCTGTCAGGCCGTCGCCCGTCCGCCTCGCTCCCCCTTCTCCAAGCCACCTCCGCCCCCTCCCCGTCGTCCCTCTCGCCTCCTCCGGCCTCACGCCGCATCAACCTCGGCCCCTCGCGCCTCGACCCGGCTGCGCTCGCCTCCCTCCCTCGCGCTGAAGTCGCCTCCGCCTCGCGTCGCTGCCGCCTCCGGGCCCCGCCGCCCACGCCACCCGACGCCGCCAGCGACCGGCCGCCCGAGCCACCCGCTCTGGCGGCCCGCCTCGGGTCTCGCCGCCAAGCTCGCCAACCCAGCGGACGACCTCGGCGACCGGCTCCCTAGCTGGCGTAACACGGTCCGTTCTGCGGTCTCCTCCGAAGCCAGGCGTCCAGCTTTTGCCGTAGCCTCGACCTCGCGTGGCGGCCGTGGCCGTGTGTGCGCACGACGGAGGTCCATCTGCGCCTTGGGTGGATGTGCCTGTCGTTAAGTTCGTGTCCCATGATCCCTTTGGTGTATCTGTGATGCGATGGTTAGCTCCTGTACATGTGACCAAGAAGATACGAAGTGAGACCGTGGCGATGCATGTACTACGATATCCTCGTCGACCGATGTCGTTTACGCAATGCCAAGATCTACTATCGACATGAATTCCCCCCCCCGGGACGCCAAGTTCTTCCTCTCGGATCCGTAGACGCCAAGGCCTGGGACACCAAGATCTCCATCACGGAACATCTAGCACTCCGACAGGGAACCCTGGAGACCCCGGCGTCGAGCCCAAGTTCGCCCCCGATAATCAAGGTGGGACCCCCAAGATCTACATCATATGCGTCGAGGCCAACACCAAAGCGATGACAAGACCTACCGAGGACCGAGAACCCGGACGCCAAGTACTCCTTCCCGAACCCGAACCCCGGTACCGAACAAGTTTGCCAGCTACCTCGAGGACGCCTGCACGGGACAACAAGATCGCCTACCCGGACCCCGAGCGACAAGACCCACCCCGCTATCCGAGAACGCATCCGTCGAACCCCGAACCCCAGATCCGTCGAACCCTGAGACCGACCCCGGACCCCGGAAAAACCCAAGAACGTCGAGAACCCTAAAGTGCGACCTTTTTCCTCGAACCCTATTTTTATAACATAACAACTTGTTGCATGTTTAATTGTCATCTCGCATGCATATCTGTGGTTGGGGGCCTTATGCCGATTCACCTAATAATTAAATATGGGGCCCATATGCGGGCAAATCTAGCCTTATATTGGCCTCATTTAAACTTGTGTAGCAAACCCGGTGTTATCTTCTACCATGTTAAACAACATTTAATTGCGGGGTATCTAAATAACTTGCACCATCTAACTAATTGTCGGGACCCCGGTTCCGCTTAATCTTGACCTAATTGCATCGCACCTTGCCATGCCATCCATCATGCATGCATCATGCCGATCTTATGCCGTGTATTAAATATCGCATCCGGTGTTTATTCTAGTGTTTTGCTTCTTCGCGGATAAAGCCGTTGAGTTGATGTGAGCTTCGCCCCGATCTTCGGATGAACCCTTCGACAATGTTTTCAGGCGAGCATCTCCCCCTTTCTACCTATCTTACTTTTATAGTCTTTATTCCCGCCTGTTGATCTATTGCTATCTGTGTTGCGATGCTCTAGTTTTCGTACCCGTAATATCCCCTGCAGCCTTATATTGCCTTGGACACATCCTATTACCTGTTGTTTGGTAGATAGTTGGACTTGCGTGTCGTAGTTGCTTGCTCAAGTGCTGATGCGTGTCGCCATATGCCACAGTTGCTGATGTATTGCCGCATGTTGTTGTTGGAGATGATTCTAGCTTTACTTATCGTCACTTTAAATTCTGTTTAACAACTAAAATTGATTAAGCAGAGGCATCGGTGGGTGATAGATAATATTTGGTTTCCGAACGCCCACTTGTGTCCCGTGAGACCCCGAGTACTTGATACCTGTTCCTTGATTTATCGCGCTATCCACATCCGGGAGGTATATGGGACCCCGAGCGAGCTTGATTCATTCTTATTTCTTGGGGCCACAAACTAGTTTGAGGTTTTATTTACGATCCTGTACTTATGCCATGCTTTATCGCTTTATTACGATTGTGCGAGCACACTGCATCGCTTAGGATCGGGACACGATTCATGGTGTCGACAAGCCCAGCCACACTTTCGGGTTCCATCGTTCACCGTATACCCAGCACCTTGAGGCCGTCTCGGAGCTTGCCTACTCCGTTGCGGATTCTACTTAAGGGGTGGCCCCCTGAAATATTTCTGAATCCTGTGATTGCTTTGTCGTGAAAGCCTCGTTGGGTTTTGTTTTGGTTTTTCCGAGGCTGATCGAGTGTGTGTTGCTATTGGTGCACCCCGGCCGGGTAAAACTTTCTGAAAGCCGTGTCCGCGGATATGGACGACTTGGAGCACAGTTTCTTGATCATAGACAAGCATAACTAAAGTTTATTGTTATAAATTTGACTTATAGTGACTAGTAATCAGCTTCACGATAATGGAATGGCTAATTAATACTGCCCACAATTGCTTGTTTGTTTGTCGCTTGCGACAATTGTACCTGACTAGTAAGTATTGCAACTACAACGGAATGGCTAAATAAAAGTACCAACAATTTGCTGGGTTTTGGGTTCATCTCATGCAAAAATGTATCTGACTAGTAAGTGATGCCACTATAACGGAATGATTAACTAAAAGTGCCCACTGCTTACTTTATCAGGACGATTATTTAAACCTGACTAGTAAAGTGCCGCAACTATAACTGAATAAGTAAAACTGCCAACTGTGTGCGTTCCTCGGTTGACTTCCTCGTTTGGTCTCGAGGGGGAAACGCCAGGATGGGTTTGTTTGGTGATAGCTTCAGGTTGGATCCGGCTAGGTCATTCTTATCCCTCTCTGATATCCGCCAGTTATATCGAGTCTCTATAGGTTGTTCAAGCTTCTTGCCGCCTGCCGATCCACCATACCTATGTAGGCGAGGACCGAATTCTAGCCTCGCTGTCTTGGCCTCGATCGACGCTCCTCTTTTTCCTTTGCCCTTTGTCGGCACCCTTTGTTTAAGCAGGTTTTGAGATCGACGCCGTTAGCGTGGTTAACCTTCGGCTCGGCTGGCAGGGTTATGGACGCCATTGGTTATTCTTCAGGCTCTTAGCCCCATTTGCATCTTGTCCGTAGCTGGACGCCTATCGCTTTCAAGGTGATTTGGATCTTTGTATATTATATCGTATTCTTGACTCGGAGTCGTTATATATATCTGCTCATGGGTCCCATCGAGGACTGTTGTGTAATGTTATTACTTCGTATTCCACCCGCACGAAAGTGCCTGGTGGGCACCTTTGAATCGTTTCTATGCGGGTTTGGCGAATTTTGCTAAAACTTGCATAGGTCCGATTCTGAGGGTGTTACACCGAGCAACTCCGCCTCCTCGCTCCAGCGATGTAGCGGAAGCACAACTCTTTCCTGCCGAATAGCCACCGGGAACATGTATCTCGCTAGTCCGAGACCATGGGGGATAAATTCTAGAGGGGGGGAGAGATCCTTCACGAGGAGGTGTGAGAGACAAGTGAGGAGGGGGGATCCTTTTATAGGAGGAGGGAGGGAACCCCAAGGGGGTGGCCGACGCATGGGGGCTGCCCCCTTGCCCTCCCCTCTATATGTGGGTGGACACTCCACTCACAAATCTCCTTTAAATTCCCTCCACTCAAAAGTCCACTCAAATTTTTTTAAATTTCCACCAAATTTAATGCAAACTCTCATTAAATAAAACTCTTTTATTTTATTCAGAATTTTGTCAATTACTTTAATGACAAACATTCACAAATAACCCCTTGCTAGAATTCTATTTCACATGCATAACCACTTTATGCAATTTCACCCGCTTTCGGTATCTAGTGAAATAAATTCCTGCGCTTATTCATTCTTCGGCATGAAACATTTACTCCAATTGGATGTCGGTGTCTCTTAAGTGTGTCACCCTACGGTTCGTGAATAATGCGGACATGATCGAGACCCTCTCGGATCAATAATCGAAGCGGGATCTGAGACCCATCGACTCCCACACATTCAACGATGACTTTCTTATGATCGTTAACCTTTTATGCTAGTATCTTAATCCCTTAGTTTCACGATATATTACATGTTCGAGATTCGATCATCGGTATCTCCATACCTAGTTTGATCTCGTTCGACATGCACTCTTTTCTCGTTCTGTGATATAACATTCTAGTGATCAAATCACTTGCTTGCAAGCTAATCAATGTGATATCACCGAGAGGGCCCCGAGTATATCTATCCGTCATCGGGATGAACAAATTCCACTCTCGATCCATGAGCCTCAACATAACACTTTATTAGTTCAATCTATCTTTATAATCACCTGCATTACGGTGTGACGTTTGATGTTATCAAGAAACTCTTCCGGTGTTAGTGATTGACATGATCTCATGGTCTAAGGATTAGGATCACTTCGTAAGTTGTTATAGCAATATAAACTCAATGACTTTGATCGTAATGCTATACTTCGGATGAATGTTCATCACACCATTACACTAATGTTGTGATCCCATTATTAACAACATCCAATGTCCATGATCAGGAAACCTTGATCATCTTGTTAATCAACGAGCTAGTTTATGAGAGAGGCATAACTAGGAACTTTCTGTTTGTTTATTAAACACACATGTATTAACGTTTCCGTGTCAATACAATTATAGCATGCAAAATAAACATCTATCATATACTTGGAATACACATAATAAACACTTTATTATTGCCTCTCAGGGCATATTCCCTTCAATGACAACCTTCAACGAGCAGAGGGGAAAGGCCACCTCCCAGTCGACCGACACAAAGACCCTGTCTAGGACGCACCGAACCGGATCCAGTTTCTTGTTCGTCCATGTGAATCTAGCACCCACCCGAGCAATCTCGCGGAGGGCGAGATCGGCAATACAGTCATTGAACAGTCGCATCCTAGGGAGGTCCACATTTGCCGAGCTCTTGTCGTCAGCGGAGCGGATAAGGTTGAAATCCCCGGCAATCACCACCGGTAACCCTGTCCGTTCCACTTTCGACTTGAGCTCCTGCAGGAAGACAGCGGACCTCCGATGGTCCGTAGGGCCATAGACAATAATCATCTCCCAGCGGAGGCGAGATTGTCTATGGGTGAGTGTCATGCTCACAAAGAATTCCCCACGGTCCATATCCTCAACCTCAAAGGTTTCCTCCTTGACACCAAGGAGAATACCTCCAGAGTGGCTCGAGGCCGGAAGCCACGACCAAGAGAATCTGCAACGGCTTAGGGCCTCCAATTCCGCGATGGAGAAATCCTGGCGAATCGTCTCCTGCAGGCCGGCAATATTCGGCGCTTCCAGGCGGATGTATTCCTTGATCTGGCGACGGCGACCCTCATGCCCGAACCCCCGGATGTTCCAGATGAACACCCAGAAGGCCCGCATGAGGTCCATAGTGGACCTCAAGCCTAGGGGGTCCACTTAGCGGGGACCGATCGCGCAGGCGTGCGGGATCGGAGCCTTGGGGGTCGCCCCGAGGCCTAACTGGGGGTCCGATCCCAGGTACCTCCGCACCAGCCTAAAGGGGTCCTCACTGGTCCCGTGGACCTAGCCTTAGTAAGGATCTGGGCGCGTTCCCGCTCCCGGGCGTCACGCGCCCGGGCCGCAGCGATTGCACCCGCATACCCCTCTCGTGCCTTAATGGCCGCAAGCTGCTCAAGGCGCGGCCCCTTCTCGCCGCGAAAGACTATCCCGAGTCCTCCGCAACCTCGCCCAGGTGGGCGAGGGACACCTCTGAGAGAACACAGAAAGCAAAACCAGGAGTACCGGACGGGCCGGGGTCGGCAGAGATGGAATAAGAAGGAGTGGAGGAAGTACCTGAGAGCTCATCCCTGGCCACGACACGACGTGAGGCCCGCTCTGCCACCGTCGGCTCCGGCCCGGACATGCCTGTCCTGGCCTCAGCCAGCCGGGAGCTGTGACGGGAAGGAGGAGGGGGCGGTGGGCGGGGGCCCCTGGCTCGGCGGAGCTTGGAAGAGGCAGCCGAGGAGTCGTAGTCAGAGGTAGCACCCACCATGGCCGTCGGGTCAGGAGTGTCGGGGGCGAGGGAGTAGCACACCACCCCATGGCTGGGATGGATGGTGGGCACTACCCCACGCTACCCGAGGTCTCAGTGACAGGGGACTGAGAGGGAGGGCCCAGAGACGCCGCCAGCACCAGAGAGAGGTTGGAGCCTTACTGGGCAATGTCGATCTCGAGCAGCGTCGGCGGGGTCAGGACGGAAGCAGCGAGGGAGGTCCACCGGGGCCACCTTGGCCGGAGCACTCAGCGACAGATGACGACTATCATGGATGAGGGGGCCACCCGCCGGTCCGTCGAACACCAGGGAACGAGCCACAGTGCCCCCGGAGGTCCCACCCTGAGGGGGTGGCCGGGGAGGCGGGGAGGCGTCAGTGGCCAGCGGCGAATCCGGATCAGTCCCGGTGTCACTCTCGTCCGAGCCCCGGGCCTCAGTGTCCCTGCCGCCGTCGCCCTCGACAGCGGGGGACTCCGGGGGAGGGGGCGGGGGTCTAGGCGCAGAGATGCCCTCCTCGTCCAACTCCACCAAGAGGTCTCGGCCCACCCGGTCGAAGAAGATCCACGGAAGGGAGACCGAGAAGACCGAGGGGTCGGGGCAGAGCAGACGCAGACGGACCAGAGCGAGGCCGGACAGAGAGCCCACATCCACCTTGGTGAGCTTGCCCACAGTCTGAGCCACGAGGGCCACCACAGCAGGCGTCATGGCCTCAGACGGTAGGCCGTGGAGGCGTACCCACACCTCCGAGAGAGTGGTAACCGTCTCCGGAGCGGCAGAGGAGGGCTGAATGGAGACCTGGAGCTGGTGTAGAGGGAGGGTGAAGGAGGTTCCACAAGCGCACATGCGTAGAATCGCCGCCGAGGGGAAGGAGACTGCGAACTCAGACTCGAAGACGCGACGAACCGGCCATTCGTGGCCGGGAAGAACCGCCCACAGCTCCTCCTAGATGAGGCCCTCTGTCACCTCAATCGAGATCGTAGGATCCTGAGCCGGGAGGACCTTCACCATGGCCAAGGTCTCCGGGACGGTCATGGGGACGCCCCCATATCGATGTAGTAGAATCCACCGTCCACGCCATGGCCGTAGTACTCCAGGGTCTCCCGGCGACGGGCGGGGATGTCCCCAAGGGCCGGGGGCGGGCGCCAGGAGGCAGGGTCCATCATGAGGCGCGGCCGGGGTCTTCCGCTTCTTCTTGCTCTTGCGCTTCTTCTTCATGGGGGCCGCGGGAACATCGATCTTGCCGGACTGTCGCTGGCCCGCACTCGTCGCCACAACCAGAGCAGGAGGCGGTTGGTCCCTAGCCCAGCCAAGGCAGGTCGCCTGCCCTGGGAGGGCGGAGGCAAAGACATCCTCAGGCGCATGGCGGCAGGCCTCCTGGAGGCGAGCCTCCCGCGCCGACTCCGGGGCGGGTGGAGGCGACCGGGGGGAGGGGTCCTCCAAGCAGCGACGAGCGCGGGGAGGGGAGCGGGAGCCATGCCTCGGGGCCTGAGAACGTGGCGGAGGCGGGGAGGCGGCAGGCGGGCGGCGGGCACAGGCGGACCGCCTCACCGGGGCGGTAGGCGAGGATGCCTGCGCCGGGCTACGGTGTCCTGGCAGCGCTGACGCTGGGGGAGAGGTTGCAGTGGGAAGCCGCCACAGGAGAGGCGAGGGGCTCCGGGGACGGCGGGGCGCCATGAGCGCCTCGACGAAGGACCTAATCGACGGCGTTGACGAGAGCTGGCGAGGCGGGGGGACGCGCGCGGCACGGGCGAGGGGGTCGGGAGTGGCGGCGGGGAACAGGGGAGCATCCACCACGGGGTCCACCACTAGGGCAAGACCCACACTCGACGCATGGGTTACGGGCTGAGGGTCAGTGGGCCTGGCCACTTGGGCGGACGTGGATCGGGCCTGCCAGGGGGGGAGGACCTGGCCAGATTTTCCGTGGGACGAGGCCCACGAGCCATCCGGGGTAGGCACCCACCTGCAGCCCATTCCGCGCCCGGGGCGGCCCTCTGCCGCCCGCTCCACCTGGCGCTTGGCGCCGAGGACGCCATGGTGGACTCCTCCTCCCGGCGAGGCCGTGGGAGCAGCCAGCGGAAGAAGTCGGCCAGGGAGGGGCGCAGGAGAGAGGAGGCGCATCTCGGGGTCGGCACCCCGCGTTCCCTATCGGAGGCCTCGCTGGCGGCGCGCACACCGAACAAGGTCTCGCCCTGCCCCGCATCCTCCTCGACGTCGCCCCACGCTTGCCCATGAAGGTCGGCCAGCGCCGCCACCGTCGTCCAGTGCGGGAGGAGGCGGGCCCTCACGGGAGGGGCGTAAACGTCACGCAGCCGCCGCCGGCGAGGGGACGCGGCAACCGACCCGCACCGCATGGGCGGGGAAGGACAGGGACGCCCCTGCCGGATGAACTCGGCGCGGCGGCGATCTTGGGCGTCGATGACGACACCGGTCTTGGAGAGGAGAACGAGTCGGTCCTCCGCCGGCCGAAGCACTACCGTCGCCTCCGACCAGCCGGGACGGCACCCCTCGAAGATGGAGGCCGACGAGGCGCGCCACCGCAGCGGAGCGGGCGCGGGGGAGGAGGGCCACGGCATGGCGGCGGGGTCGCCGTCGTGCCGGCCGGGGAAGCGCCACGTCGTGCAGTTCAAAATTCAAACCGAGGAGCGTCGGGCGTGGTCCTCTGCAAGAATTCCATTCTCTCGGAGTATTGTATTTCAGCAGTGAGCAAGTTAGAGGGATCATTCATTCTCAGTTATGGAGATCGGTACAGCAACCCGTAAGAACTAGCGGGGTCCAAAGCTAGGTAGCGAATGTCACGTAGCAAGAAGAGAAGATACGGCGGGTCGTCGAGTACAGTACAGAGGCTGAACCCGTATACGTGGTCCGCCGCCAAACTACGTACTACGGGGCCACGGTAGCAAGCTACGGCCGCGCCCACACCACACGCGTGTGGGGCTGGTGCGTACGTTCTCTGAAGAATTCTGAGAGCGAGCCCGTCCGTCTGTGTCTGTCCCAGCACGTGCGAGCCGGCCGCCGGCTGAGGTCACCTGGCTCGGCGCCGGCGCTGGCGAGGGGGGAGCACGGGACGATCGGCGGTGCGATCTCCGGGGAAAGAAATTCCACGTGACCCGGGCGAGGGGAGCGCGAACCCCTGCTGGTGGCTGGTGGCTGTGTGCGCTGGCGTAGTCTCCTCTGATCTAGCCCATCATCATACGATGATTGGTCGTTACCACCGAACGGCAAACGGCAAACGGCACAGCATTGCACCGGGCGCTCTGAATCTGAGTCTAGCTACGACGGGACCAATTCAAGCCAGAGTACGCCGGGCAAAGGCCCATTGCGTCTGTCTGGTTGGTCGCGACCGGAGCACGTGGAACGGCCGGCCGGAGAGATCCGGCGCCGGTGGCCGGGGGCAGCGTTCGCACCTGCGGCTGCCGGCCGGATACAGCGCGCTCATGTCGGACCACGGAACGGATTTGGTCGCGTGCACACACAGGAGGCAGATAGATGACTGACGAGAGACGAGGCTATCGGCCCGACAACAGCAGCGCTGCTTGATCTTACTAGTACTGTTTTGAACACGACGACCCGTCGACGGATATCGTGTTCTGCATCTGATCTGGACATACATTTCGCTCCTGTGAAAGCGTTCGTTGCTCCCTCAACAGCAATTGCAAAGCTTAGTTACCGAAATGTTTTTAAAGCCTGTATACCGTAGATGATTCAGTGCAACCTGAATATATCACTAGTTCGTTGAGGGAAAAGGTGACTGAAGCAGCAGCTAAGACCAGTAACTTGACTAGTAATATAGTTCTATATGTATTGCTAACTAAGCATTTAGATGATATTGTATGTAATTAAATGATAAAAGAGAAGCTTGTGGTAACTACCTATGTTACAACTGTATAACATTACACATTTCAAGACAAAATAAGTCTACATTGCAATAAATAAGCCTTTGCATGACACCACACATATGTTATTTTTTACTGTGGAGATAATAATTTAGACTAATAACGTACGCATGTTACTACTCTAAGTTACTCTCTACTATGACGAGCCTAATGCAGACCTTTGTGTGCACATTTCACACGTGATGAAGAGATCAGTTATGGTGCACTGTTTCAAACTGGGTCAACAGAGGCGCCTGCCCGGAGGAATTTCCGCCTTGATTTTACCAGAGGAAGTGGGGCACGTTCAAAGAAAAATATCATTGCGGCCATAAAAAGAGTTCTTTGCTTGAAGGTGTGACGCCGGATAAAGTAACCGACACAACAGTTGTTTTGATTCCTAAAATGAAGAATCCAGAATGGGTAGTGAAACACTCTGGACCGATTAGCATGCACAAATGCCATTTATAAAGTTGTTTCAAAATGTCTATCTAACCGCATATAAGACCTCTCCTGGATGACATCGTATCCAAAACCCAGAGTGCGTTTACCGCGGGACGCATGGCCACATATTAATGCAATTATTGCTTTCGGAGTGTGTATTCATGCGCTTTACAAAGGTTCAAACAATGCCCGGAAATTTTGTGCTCATGAGCCTGACCTCATGAACGCTTATGATCCAGCACATTCGAGCCAACATCCGGGCATCCGGCCTTTGCCCCGGGGCATTCCAGAGAGATGATGCGCCACAATGGGCACTCTCAGAAGTGAATCGGAACCTAGCCAGGATGTGACGGAACAAAACTAGACCCCGGAACATCCAGGCTAGGAGCATCTTCACTCGGCTTTCCAGAACTCCAATCCGAGGGCGAAATTTAGATCCGGACGCAGAAAATTGGTCCACTCGCATTTCTAGAATCTCGGTTTCATTCGAATTTGTACGAACTATGGTCCAGACTTCTCAGTCCATCCCCAGCATCTTGGAAACAGCCTGAAAACGCCGGAGCCAGTTCTGTCAGCGAGACAATCCCATTTTCCCCACGTCCACTCGTCCAGACTGCGGCGAAGAGCTCACCAGCTGTCTCTGTCGCCATGACTTCGCCGGCGGAGCTCCTCAAGGCCGAGACATATCCATGCCTCTAGATAGTCTCGCCGTAGGCGCCGCCCCTTCCGCCGCCCAAACTTCGCCGTAGCTCGGCTTCGCTGCGAGTTCCCACCACCTCACCCGCCAAGTGTTCGGCGTTTCGCCGTTTCGGCCATGGACTCCGATGACGAGGAGATGCTCGCCGTGTTGCTGGGGAGGAGAAAGCCGCTGTCGCCTAAGATGCAGAGCACATATATATCCTCGTCTCCCTCGCGCAGTTGTACCTGCAGGCGGCGAAGCCGAATCATGGAGGTCCGGCGAAGGGTCGCCGGAAGTGCAAGGCAAGACAAAGAATAGAGGGCTACTGCATGTTGTACGCTGACGAGCCGCTACACGAAGATTCCGTGTTTCGGCACCGTTTCAGGATGAGTCGGAAGATCTTCCTCAAGATCATGCATGCCATCCGTGAATTCGACCCCTATTTCATGTGCAAGAAGGACTACACCGACATGGTTGGGTTTTCCTCACTGCAGAAGTGCACGGTGGCAATAAGGTTGCTTGCATATGGAGCGCCGGGTGACAGTGCCGATGACTATCTTCGCATGGCTGAGTCCACCGCCATCGATTGCTTGTACAGGTTCTATAGGGCAGTGTTTGGAAAACAGTACTTGAGAACACCCACTGCTGAAGACACTGCTCGGATCATGGCAGTCAATGAAAGTAGAGGATTTCCTGAGATGCTTGAAAACATAGACTGCATGCATTGGCAGTGGAAGAACTGTCCATTTGCATGGAAGTGAATGTACAAAGGCCACAAAAGAGGTTGCACTGTGATACTCGAGGCAGTTGCTACACATGATCTTTGCATCTGACACTCCTTCTTTGGCATAGCAGGATCGAACAATGACATCAACGTTCTCAACTCTTCAAATGTATTTGCCAAGCTTGTTAAGGGTCATTGCTCCCCCTATGGACTTTGAGATCAACGGAAACCACTACAACAAGGGATACTATCTTGTAGATGACATTTATCCAAGATGACCAACATTTGTGAAGACTATTTTAAACTCAATGTTCCCCAAGCATTCTCAGTTTGCCGAACAGGAAGCTTACAGGAAGGACGTGGAGCGGGCATTTGGTGTGCTCCAACAGAGGTTTGCAGTTGTCCGGTTCCCTGCTATGACCTGGTCAAAAGATCAGATGCGGGAAGTGATGAACTGTTGTGTGGTCTTGCGCAACATGATCATTGAGGATCAACATGATCATTGAGGATGAGAGGAAGGACCCGGTGAGTTTAGTCGAGCAGAACGAGCCATACTACAGACATGGACCTATTGCCGAGCCTGATCACCAGGTGTCTCCAACCTAGGTTGCCTTCATCGCCATGCGTTAGGAGATCCGAGATCCGGTAGTGTATTAACAGCTGCAGGATGATCTGGTTGAGCACCTATAAATACGAAGGGGCAACACGTAGATGCCGAGCATGAACTAACCGAAGTAGGATGAAATATGTTGTATTTTTATTATACGCCGAACTATGTTTGAATTTATGCCGAACTATGGTCAATTGTATGCCAAACTAGGCCGAACAATGCTTTGTATTTAAAGTATGCCAAAAATTGGACAAATTTGAGCCAAATTTGAGTAGAAAAGGGCGTCCCGAAAAGTCGGCCTGGAAACGCGAGTGGGAAACTCGGCGTTCCTAGTCTGGAACCATATTTTGGTCTAAATTTTGGCCTAGGAACGGCCAAGGAGTGATGATGCTCTAACATCCATGGCAAGGCCCAAGGTTTAGGATGTCTTTAACTAGCACAACCAACCATGGCAAGTTCACCGACGAGCCCGACGCCAAACCCTAGCCCCCGGTCCGCCTGCTCCGTCGCCGATCCCCTGCGCCTCGAGCGGATCCAACCACACCAACCAACTCACGGTGAGCTGACACACCTCCTAGACAACCCCCTCTGGCCGATCCCGCCCTAGCGCAGCCGATCCTTTCGTCGAACGCCGTCGGAGCGTCGGGTTCGCTGTTGTCTGCAGCCTCCCCGCGCCGCGCCAGCCTCTTCTAGCCTGCGTTCCACCTCCTAACACCAAACCCAGGCCACCGCAGTGGCTCCGCCCTCTGCGCGCGCGCCCCAGGTCGCGTGTTCGAGCCCCGCCGCGGCGCTCTGTCCTTTGTCGCGCACCGATCGGTCCTCTGCACGCGGAGAAGATCCACAGTACGGGCGCTCGTTTTGCAGATAGCCCCCTGCATCTTTTTCTGCTTAACCCGCGGTACGCAGAGCCCACTAGTCAGCCGCCGTGGCCTTCTTCCAGAAAACCCCCTGGCCTCTTTTAATCTTAACCCGCGCTCCAGCCCTAACCCCACCAGTCAGTCGCGGCAGCCCCACCCCTGGCATGTGGGCCGTAGCCGCTGGGCCCGCATGTCAACCGCGTGGGCTAGCCAGAGCCGCGGTAGAAAAGGAATTTTCTGCGCGCGTGGCCCCAATCCTTTTGACCCCACCCGTCAGTGTCTAGAGCTAGGACTTGCTGAGTAACAAAATGTTTTCTATTTGGCTGTTTAATTTAAATCTTTTTCAATTTGTTTTAAATTCAAAATTTAAATCTGTTTTAAATAAATTTTCATATATTATTCCAGATAATACAAATAATATATGTTTTGAAATCAGAAAAATGTGAGGAATTCAAATATGGCCTTCAAAATATATTTTGGACACTTTAAATTTCAAGTTGATTAAAATTACAAGAAAATGCCCTTTTCTTAATTAATTAATAACTTTCGTTTTATAACTCCAAATTTGACAAATGATATGTCTAAAATGATCAGCTCGACGAGACCTTTCTGTTTATGCATTCCATGTTCTGATTTGCAGCATGAATCATATAAATATAAAGTATACATCAACTTATTGAAGTATAAAATGTGATCAAAACTCAATAAAATGTTTATTTCTTGTGTTCTACACCTCACCCATGCCATGCTACTTTATTGCCATGCAAATTGTGCATCATTCATCATGGCATGATTGTTTGCTTGTCGCATTTTATTCTTATGCTTGTGCACTTTATTTATGTTGGCCCTTGTTTGTTTGGTTCTTCTTCGAATAGACGCTGAGCATGGGATATATCAAGAAACCCAGGAGCACTACCCAGATCCTTCTCTCGCTTCAACTGAGCTGCCAGGCAAGCACTACCACATGCTTGCATACATATAGTACCTATTGCCTCTATCTTATTCTTGCATCATTGAGTCGCGATTGCATTAAACTGAATCCCAAGTACTGCATAGCCTTTACTTTTAAACCCCACCGAAGCTTTTTCCTCCATCCCATGTGCCATTACTACAGGAGTTGTTTGAGCCATGCGGGTCGTAGAACAGCATGTGTAGGGTATGTGAGTGTCTGATGGATAACGAGGTACCTAAACAATTTAACCTGAGTAGTGTGGGATAACTAATGAAAGTGGCACCGGTGAGCAATATATGCTATTTGGTTTTTCATGCTCACTTGTGTCCCGTAGGACCCCGAGTACTTGATTCATGTTCCTTGAATATTCGCGCTATCCACATCCGGGAGGATTATGGGACCCCCCTGAGCCAGAGCTTGATTCATTCTTATTTCTTGGGGCCACAAACTAGTTTGAGGTTTTATTTACTATCCTGTACTTATGCCATGCTTTACTGCTTTATTTAAATTGTGCGAGGTACTGCACCTGTACTGTTTAGGGCCGTGACACGTTTTCGCTGTATCGACAAGCCCAGTCACACTTTCGGGTTCCCAGTCGTTTACAGCCGTCCCCACAAACCTTGAGTCCGTCTCGTAGCCGGCCAGCTTCGTTGCGGGTAGCTTAATGGGGTGGCCCCCTGAAATATTTCTGAATCCTGTGATCGCTTTGTCGTGACTGCCTCGTTGGGTTTTGATTTGGTTTTTCCGAGGTTGATCGAGTGTGTGTTGCTATTTGTGCACCCCTGCAGGGTAAAACTTTCTGAAAGCCGTGTCCGCGGTTATGGACGACTTGGAGCACAGTTTATCGATCATAGACAAGTATAACTAAAGTACCGCTTTAATTTGACTAAGTAACTGACTAGTAAATAGTGCAACACTCATGAAATGGATAATAAAACTGCCAACGGATGGGGGGTTGTTCGTCCGCTTCCTCGTTGGTCAGCGAGGAGGAGGATGGATCTGTTAATATTACTGTTATAACTGTTGTTATTAATTCACGGACATCCGTCTATCTATGGTTAGCGAGTGTCTATAGAATTGTTAGGTATTATCTTTTGCTGCAATTGCGTCACCCTAGGTTGTGTCCCCTTTAGAGGCATAAAGACTTGCTGAGTACACCTAGGGTCTCACACGATAAATTATTTGATTCAGATGAACAGGTACACTCACAAGATGGATACTGGGTGGAGGAGACGGACGATGTGGACAACGATCATTCGGTGTAGAGATTCCGGGAACGGGGATCCGTGAGATCTGTGGGCGGGATGTGCTTATTTATGGGGCATCTTATGCCGATTTGCTTCTTATCCATACTCGGATCTTGTTTTCCGCTTCCGCCTGATACTCTGATGTTTGATGTATGAGGAGATATCCTAAACTATTATATCTATCTAGGACATTTGGATCTTGCCGTATGGCATTGCAATATTTCTATTTCTTTTAGATGGAATGGCTCTGAGGACTGTTGTATGGTGGCTTGCATACATACTCATTTGTGTATGTAGTTGATCCCTTCACCTGCCGATTATGCCGCCCGTTCTTGTCCCGATGTTTGGAAATGGTTAGGACGGCCGAAAGGTCTACCTGTGAGTGGCATTTGGGCCCCACCGTACTATTTTAACCATTTCCGCTCATCCAGACTTGTAACTAGGAGCGTAATTCACCGAGGTAGTTACAATTGGTATCAGAGCCATCCCGCCCTTCAGGGTCTCAGCCAAATGGTCATTGTCAGTCTAGCAAATATTTTTGGTAGCTATGTATACTAGGGAAAAACAAAACGCGAGAGTAGGACTGCTTCCACTTTTCTTCTTACCCAACCACCCACCCTTTTCTGGTAAGGAAGTGTAACGTTTTCTATCCTCTTCTTAAATTCAAACTAGGATTCACGTGTTCTGGTTTTCCGTAGTACCATAGGTTGAGTGTGTATGTGTGTGTGTGTGTGTGTAATTCCTTGTCTATTTGTTGTATCCAACATGTTATCTTTATCTGCCTTTGGTTATCAACTGTTGGTACATTCCATACTGACAGGCTTTTGAATACCGGCGCGATCTATCTGACTCCTTGTTAACCGGTGCCATCTTCTTAAGGGTGTCCTTCCTTCTAGCAACTCCACATTCTGTGAAACCATCAGTTGCTAATCGCTACCTGATAAGTGTTTTTGCGCATCTATTGGTATTTTAATGCCGAAAAATGCGGAAAAATTTTCTTTGATACATCTGTGCTTCCACACTCCTTTTCAGTCGTGTGTGAAACATTATCTATCTCCCTTTTATCAGCATGTCCATGCTAACTCATTCTTTTGTCACCGGCGCTTAATCCTAGAGTTTCATTTCATCTCCAATTCTCTTGGGATAATTACATAACATGTGTCGATCCGATGCTGGTGATTGTAATTTGGTTCTCGGCATAGCTATATGACACTTATCTTGAGTGGAATATGGAAAATGCAATCACCACTATCCTCCAAATGGTGACGGTTATCTCCTGTGATTTTGAGTACACCGCGATCATATCTATGCATATTCAAGCATCTTTGGCAATCCAGAGTTTCTCCAAGCACTACGGCGGTCTATCATCTGTCCATCATGCTGCACATCCTTTTGAACCCCATATCTGCACAATTCTCCTGGATACGAGGGAATTGCATCTTTTCGTCTCTGGTAGCTTTGCTTAAGGTATGAGCTATCATCGGTTCTTATCCAAGATATCTTTATCTTTGTAACCGGTGATCCGATCGACAATGTGAACCAGGTGACATCTCTTTTTCTTCCGAAGGACCAGTTAACCTATTCTGTCAGCGCATCTTCTTCAACAGGAATCCTTACTCGTAACGTTGATCTTTCAAAGAGCGTTGAGCTCAGAAAGTGTTTCGAGCATTTGTTCGTTCTCCCGCCTCTTGAACTTGGTATTCTGGGAATATCTTGTTAATCCATGGTGGTATATGTTGATAATATGCTTGCCTATTCGATATCAATGGAAGGACATGGAAGATCATCTGTGTCTCTTTCTCTCAAGCTTCGTGAGCACTGCCTGTGTGCAAAGTCTCAAAGTGAGAATTCTGACTTTTTGAAGTCACATATCTCGACCACGTCCTTCTGCTAAATACATTACTTCAATTCTGGAATCAGCAAGTCCATTGTTAATTCCATCCTCCATCTTCAACCAATCCGGAGTTGTTCCTTGTTGGCAAGTTATCATCGTCGTTCCGCTGAAGATTTCCTCAAGGCTGCTAAATCTCTCTCAATCATTTCAAGAAGAACATGGAGTTCTTTCACCTCAATCTCGTTAAGTAATCTCTTGAAACCCTCTCGTTCTATCATCTATGCTCAATCCACTGGAGGCCATGAAGACCTTCCAGATCTTGTATTCCTTTGGTTCAAGTGGTGCTATCTTTTTCTATATCTGTGGAATTTTGCAGTTGTCTCCGTGATCTTCCTTTATATCTTTCCGGTGGCTCGGTACTTCCGACATGACGACAGCATCATCATCCTTATCTATCTATGAATCCGGCGAATCGTTTGCATCTATCCTTGTTTTCTAACGGAGTTCTATGAGTTTTTGCCAACACCTTCAGTCTGTTTCGGTAGTTGGGTTGCATGATTTTCTTATTCATGTGCGGAGTAATGCTTTGAGTGCGGGATGGAGTAGCTACCATACCACTACTATTATCATTCGCTCTTGTACATTGAATTGGTGAATTAATGTGATTTCACTCATTCCACGGAAGTTAGAAGTGGCCTTTATCCCTTGATACTTTTTCTTCCGTCCTTGTTTTTCCGGAGTGCTCTTTCGAAGAAAGTAATCAATAATCTCTTGTTGGTGATCTCACCCTTTCTACACGGAGCAAAATCCTCAATTATCTGGTGGAAACAAACGCAAACCTTTTTTTTCTATCCTCGTCTTTCTACCGATGCTCGATATCCCCAAACAAGATTAAAGGAAACTATCTCTCTCTTTGTTTCATCAATTCTTTTTCTGTGGTAAAGCCAATTATGGTTGATGCCATCAGCCGCAAATCTATTGCATTAGCCTCAAGGTTAAAGAAAGCAATAAGTATATCTACAATAAACTCCAGATCCTGCATATTCTTTGCTTCTCGGGATTCCACCATGATCTGCCTTCACATCCATCTCTGGAAGTTATATCCGCGCACCTCAATTGCGTGATCCTTGGTTCTTACCGGCGCAACAAGAATCTAATCCAACGATGTCTAACTAAATCTTTCTGTTGATATCAAGGGACTCTATTGTTTGAAGGCAATATTGTTTCCGAACTTCATTTCTCAAATCCGAGAGAAGATACGATGCTATTGTAATAGTGGTTCAAAACCTCTCCAATCTAGCTCCTTTCTTCCGGCGAGACAAAGATTCATCCTCTCTAGTATTGGTAAATCGTTAATCTTAATGGTGTGTCTTTCTTTATCCATGATACATCATCTTGTCCTTTCTTTCACAAGTGGTTCTATTTCTTTTATCATGTTTCTTGGGAAAACCGGAGCTATGCCCATCCTATCCTTCTTGTCTCACGACAATCCTTCAACTCTTCTAACCCGTTGTTTCTCAAGCAAAACGCAAGACTCGCAACAAGTCTAGCAAGTTTTGCAAGGTGTAGTGGTCGCACCATTCCTTTGTTCATCAACTTGGGAACGTGAGGGTCACCTTCGTTCGAACACCCGCCTCTCCTTGTGTTGTTTTCTTTTCCTAGGAATCTCGGGGCGAGATTCTTGTTTAGTGGAGGAGAGTTGTAGCATCCCAATTGTCTAACAATTGCAATGCTACTAGCCTAGTCTATATATGCTACTTCCTATATATAATTGTTGCATCATAATTATATCATGCTCATGTCATCATGCCGCCTTGCATTTGAGCATCATATAAAACCCTTGTTGTGTTGGTTCTTCTCCCATATGCATTGTAAATTGTATTAGCCTCTTGATATTGTATTTGGTTCTTGATATATTGTTTAAATGCCCAAGTTGAGTTGGGGGCATATCTTTTATTCCACTCCACCACCCTTTCTTTCACCACCTTATAATTCCACCATTCCATTATCCATGAGCTTGTATTCTATTTTCTTTTGGTATTAATCCAGCTCATGGGAGATAGGATGGATCCAATTCTAAATTCTTTTGCTTGGCCTTGATTCCACTTCTTGGGAATGCATAAGAATAATGCCATAGCATCATTATTGTTTTCACAAGGATAATACATGGCATTTATTAATTTGCATGGGCCATGCAAGAGTACCATCACCTTTAGCCATTTGTTTTACTCTTGGTTTTTAATGGGTTTTCTCTTTTTGGGATCATCTCCATCCCTCACCATCCATCTCCCTCTCTACCACTCCTTTGGGTTGATCTAATGGGTCTTGCTAAAAAGCCACCACCATTACCTCTCTCTCTAATCCTTTCTCCAAAACCTAAACCTAATCTAAACCCTACACCTCTCCCATCCCTTTTTGTATGATCTAGCTAGATGCATGCAAGTATCTAACCCTAAGCCCCCTCTCTCTCTCCTCTCTCTAACCTAGCTAACCCCAAACCCTAAACCTAACCCCTCATCTCACCCTAGTTACACCCTACCTCATCTCTCTCTCATCTCATCCTCTCACCAAGCCGAGGAGTGCCCCTCTCCCTGCAATGCAGGCCCCACCTAGCCACCTACCCCAACTCCAGCAAAAACCCTAACCCGAGGCTACAAAACCCTAGCCCGAGCCTCCCCTCCAACCCTAGCTCCCACCCGAGCCTACCTTCCCCCTCTCTTTAGCTCTCTCTCTCTCTGCCACCCTAGCCCCACCACCCTCTCCTTCCTTCCCTGGGCCACCTGCCAGCTTCCTACCCTGCTCCTGCCCCTGCCGGCCAGCCCGATCACGTGCTCGAGGAGGAAAGGTGACAACCGAGCCACCTTTTCCACCCCGAGCCCCCCCACGGCACCCCCTCTCCTCTCCAGTCCCTATCTACACCTCTCTCCCGCCTGCTGCCTTCCCCAGATCCGCCCCAGGCCCCTGGCCTCTCCCCTCTCTTCCCCATCGCCACCACCTACCCCAACGCCGGCCACCGTCGGTCTCCACCAGCCCCGTCGATCCAAGAGGCGCAGGGCGGCAGGAGGTCGCTCGGCGGTCGAGGAGGCCCCTCTGCTTCGACCAGTACCTGTCGCGGAGGAGGAGAAGGACCAGCACCGAAGTTCACCGACGAGCCCGACGCCAAACCCTAGCCCCCGGTCCGCCTGCGTCGTCGTCGATCCCCTGCGCCTCGAGCGGATCCAACCACACCAACCAACTCACGGTGAGCTGACACACCTCCTAGACAACCCCCTCTGGCCGATCCCGCCCTAGCGCAGCCGATCCTTTCGTCGAACGCCATCGGAGCGTCGGGTTCGCTGTTGTCTGCAGCCTCCCCGCGCCGCGCCAGCCTCTTCTAGCCTGCGTTGCACCTCCTAACACCAAACCCAGGCCACCGCAGTGGATCCGCCCTCTGCGCGCGCCCCAGGTCGCGTGTTCGAGCCCCTCCGCGGCGCTTTGTCCTTTGTCGCGCACCGATCGGTCCTCTGCACGCGGAGAAGATACACAGTACGGGCGCTCGTTTTACAGATAGCCCCCTGCATCTTTTTTCTGCTTAACCCGCGGTACGCAGAGCCCACTAGTCAGCCGCCGTGGCCTTCTTCCAGAAAACCCCCTGGCCTCTTTTAATCTTAACCCGCGCTCCAGCCCTAACCCCACTGGTCGGTCATGCGGCCCCCAGCATGTGGGCGTGTGGCTGGCCGCATGTCAACTGCGTGGGCTAGCCGAGCGGTGATGAAAAGGAATTTTCACGTGGCCCCAATCCTTTTGACCCCACCCGTCAGTGTCTAGAGCTAGGACTTGCTGAGTAACAAAATGTTTTCTATTTGGCTGTTTAATTTAAATCTTTTTCAATTTGTTTTAAATTCAAATCTGTTTTCAATAACTTTTCAAATATTATTCCAGATAATACAAATAATATATGTTTTGAAATCAGAAAAATGTGAGAAATTCAAATATGGCCTTCAAAATATATTTTGGACACTTTAAATTTCAAGTTAATTAAAATTACAAGAAAATGCCCTTTTCTTAATTAATTAATAACTTTCGTTTTATAACTCCAAATTTGACAAATGATATGTCTAAAATGATCAGCTCGACGAGACCTTTCTGTTTATGCATTCCATGTTCTGATTTGCAGCATGCATCATATAAATATAAAGTATACAGCAACTTATTGAAGTATAAAATGTGATCAAAACTCAATAAAATGTTTATTTCTTGTGTTCTACACCTCACCCATGCCATGCTACTTTATTGCCATGCAAATTGTGCATCATTCATCATGGCATGATTGTTTTCTTGTCGCATTTTATTCTTATGCTTGTGCACTTTATTTATGTTGGCCCTTGTTTGTTTGGTTCTTCTTCGAATAGACGCTGAGCAGGGGATATATCAAGAAACCCAGGAGCACTACCCAGATCCTTCTCTCGCTTCAACTGAGCTGTCAGGCAAGCACTACCACATGCTTGCATACATAGAGTACCTATTGCCTCTATCTTATTCTTGCATCATTGAGTCGCGATTGCATTAAACTGAATCCCAAGTACTGCATAGCCTTTACTTTTAAACCCCACCGAAGCTTGTTCCTCCATCCCATGAGCCATTACTACAGGAGTTGTTTGAGCCATGCGGGTCGTAGAACAGCATGTGTAGGGTATGTGAGTGTCTGATGGATAACGAGGTACCTAAACAACTTAACCTGAGTAGTATGGGATAACTAATGAAAGTGGCACCGGTGAGCAATATCTGCTATTTGGTTTTTCATGCTCACTTGTGTCCTGTAGGACCCCGAGTACTTGATTCCTGTTCCTTGAATATTCGCTATCCACATCCGGAGGCTTATGGGACCCCCACAGCCGAGCTTGATTCATTCTTATTTCTTGGGGCCACAAACTAGTTTGAGGTTTTATTTACTATCCTGTACTTATGCCATGCTTTACGCTTTATTTAAATTGTGCGGTACTTTGTCTTCGTTAGGGCGTGACACGTTTTATTGTGTCGACAAGCCCAGTCACACTTTCGGGTTCCCGATCGTTCTGACCGTCCCCACAAACCTTGAGTCTGCCTCGTGCGGCCAGCGTTCGGGTGGTAGCTTAATGGGGTGGCCCCCTGAAATATTTCTGAATCCTGTGATCGCTTTGTCGTGACTGCCTCGTTGGGTTTTGATTTGGTTTTTCCGAGGTTGATCGAGTGTGTGTTGCTATTTGTGCACCCCTGCAGGGTAAAACTTTCTGAAAGCCGTGTCCGCGGTTATGGACGACTTGGAGCACAGTTTCTCGATCATAGACAAGCATAACTAAAGTACCGCTTTAATTTGACTAAGTAACTGACTAGTAAATAGTGCAACACTCATGGAATGGATAATAAAACTGCCAACGGATGGGGGTTGTTCGTCCGCTTCCTCGTTGGTAAGCGAGGAGGAGGATGGATCTGTTAATATTACTGTTATAACTGTTGTTATTAATTCACGGACATCCGTCTATTTATGGTTAGCGAGTGTCTATAGAATTGTTAGGTATTATCTTTTGCTGCAATTGCGTCACCCCAGGTTGTGTCCCCTTTAGAGGCATAAAGACTTGCTGAGTACCCCTAGGGTCTCACACGATAAATTATTTGATTCAGATGAACAGGTACACTCACAAGATGGATACTGGGTGGAGGAGACGGACGATGTGGACAACGATCATTCGGTGTAGAGATTCCGGGAACGGGGATCCGTGAGATCTGTGGGCGGGATGTGCTTATTTATGGGGCATCTTATGCCGATTTGCTTCTTATCCGTACTCGGATCTTGTTTTCCGCTTCCGCCTGATACTCTGATGTTTGATGTATGAGGAGATAACCTAAACTATTATATCTATCTAGGACATTTGGATCTTGCCGTATGGCGTTGCAATATTTCTATTTCTTTTAGATGGAATGGCTCTGAGGACTGTTGTATGGTGGCTTGCATACATACTCATTTGTATATGTAGTTGATCCCTTCGCCTGCCGATTACGCCGCCCGTTCTTGTCCCGATGTTTGGAAATGGTTAGGACGGCCGAAAAGTCTACCTGTGAGTGGCATTTGGGCCCCACCGTACTATTTTAACCATTTCCGCTCATCCAGGCTTGTAACTAGGAGCGTAATTCACCGAGGTAGTTACATTTGTTATGCATAGGCGGGACATAGTCCTGTATTTGTATTTCACGAGTGGCGTTGAGTTGATAAAAAAAATCTCTTATCTCCAAATATAACTGAGCAATTGTTTTTTTAACGAGTAACCGAGCAATTGTAACTTATTGAGTTGATGGTCTCATATAAAACATAATTAAATCATTAAGTTTCGGTTCGTTTTTTTTTTTGACCATGCAAGAATCGTGCATGTATTAAATAGAAGATGGGAAAACCCCACTGAAGTGGGTGTAAGTTTTACATAAAAAGAACTCTACGTGACTAAGCCTTTACAAAACCACAAACAAACGTTTGCCACTACAACCAAGGCAAGGATGAAAAACAGATATTATCCAGAAAGTCAGAGGCGACCCGCACTAGCTAAAGACCAATATTCCTAGCTTCGGTTAGTGTCACATACTTAGTTTGTGCCGCATACTTTTTTTTATGAAATTCCTCCGATCTATTAATAATCATCGACAACAGTACAAAGAGTCCTAAAAGTAATAAGAATTACAAATAGGTTAATGGGCCACCTAGCGACGAGTACAAACACTGGCACGAGCCGTAGGCGCGCCGCCGTCCTCGTCCCTCCATCACTGGAGCCGGGCAAACCTTGTCGTGGTAGAGCTTGTTGTAGTAGACAACCGGAAAGTCGTCGTGCTAAGGCCCCAAAGTACCAGAGCACCAGAGCAGCAGCCACTTCCGAAGATGACCAACCTAGATCGAAAGAGACTGACCTCAAAACACACCAACGAAAAACAACTAGATCCCGAGGAATCTGTCAGACACACGACTCCACACGCCATCTGTCGATGCTAGAAGCACCAGCGAAGCGAGGATAGGACAAGAAGTATCTTATTCTGACAACAGGACGTAGCCGCCGCCTCAACATCCTAAAAAAATACACTAAAAATAGCGTAAACAAAACACTAAGACCTCTCGCCGACGAGGGCCGTGGTTCGCCACGCCTCCAAGACCCTAAGGCCGCCGAAGACACGACAAACCGGTGGCGTCGCCAACGGAGGTAAGAAACCCTAGATGGATTTTGCCGCCGCCTCTTTGGAGAGCCTCTCTCTAGCTCTGTACCGGTTCGGTGTGATGTGCCACATACTTAGTTTAGTGCCTATATGCAAGAGACAAAATTCCACATTCAGGGCGAAATCTTCTCCTGTCCTTGTTTGGCAGTAACTTCATTATATATTTGCAAGGCCTCCCCCATAACTTTGGGTTGTGATAGCATCTGCTTCCTCTTCATTTCTGCAGGATGCGTAGAGTAGGAATCGTCATAGCACCAACCGTAATTGTTGATTCTTTGAATATCTGCAAACTTATCGCGGACCTCAAGGGCAGCTTGTGGATCAAAACCAGCCGCAGCAAGTAGCATGAGTCCAATGTAATCTGCCTCGGCCTCTAGCCTGCATAGGAGCATCCAGCATGAGACACCATTCAAAAAAATAATACAGTATCTTTGAACAGTAGTATATGTGATCATGTGGAGAAGTGATTGTACCTCCGGGATAAGGATAATGTCTGGGAACGGGAAAAGGACGGCGTCGATACCCACTCTGCGTTGTATCTTTGAACAACATGACCAACCTATAAAGTTCATCAGGTTAAATTAATCAACTGCTGGACAGAAAAAAATACTCCCTCTGTTTTAAAATATAAGATATTTTAGATTTATAAATAAAATGTATTTAAACTTTTTTTAGTGATAGGTTTATTAATTTTAAATTTGAGTGAACCTATACACAAAAAAGTATAGATACATTTTATTGACAAAGCTAAAACATTTTATATTTTAATACAGAGGGAGTAGTATGTATACTACCTTTTCCACATTAATTAATTAAATAATTTAACTTACCTCGTGCGCAATAACAGCGGCGATCTCAGCATCAGTCTCAAACCTTCGAAGCAATCCCTCGAAGATTACAATCTTGCCGCCACTGGGATGAACATATGCATTGCACTCCTCATTCTTGGTGATGATGACCTCCCAGTCGAGGCCGTTGAGATGCCTCGTGTGCGGCCGTAGCACGCGTGCGATCCCCTTCCTGCCCTTGATGGCGAGGCCGCGGTCGATGGCGCCGACGATCTTCGACGTGAGGCGCCGGACACGGACGGTCTGGTAGTGGCGCGGGCGGAAGATCCGGCCGGCGTTCGTGTTCTTGAAATGGGCGAAGTCGAACTCGTCCTGCTCACGGTATTCGTCTGGGGAGTGGAAGATGACCTGGACGCGGTTGCTGTACGGGACCACCTCGAGGTACCTCCGGCAGGCGGCGATGGCCGCACCGCCGAGGACGAGAGCCGCTGTTGCCGTGCGGTCGCGGGCGATGTGGGCCGCCAGCGGCAGCGCGAGCGGTCGGCAGACGGCCGGCGTGACGTGGCGGATGAGTCGCTTGATGGAGTCCGATATCTCCCTCTGGGAAGGTTGAGCTTGAGCTTGAGGCTGATCAGGTTGAGAGGACTGTGGACGGACGGGAGGGACGAAGAGCCCTTGGATGGACCCCAAAATCGAACCTGGATTCTTCTGGGAGGGGAAAGTCGGCAGTGGCAGCGGCGGCGGCGGCGCAACTAGAGAAGGCGGTGGACGGACGTCGGGTTTAACAGTGCTCTTCTTCCGAGGAGTACTGTAGTGGAAGATGAGCCGTTGGATGGTTTGGCCTAAGACCTCCAAGCGACGCGGCGGCGGCGGCAGAGGCAGAGGCAGGAGGCGGACGGTGGACGGCGGCTTGTGAACATCCGGTTTGTGCACTGGGAAGCCGAGAAGGGTTTGGATGATCGGGAGCGCCGCCGCTTGATCCATACGGGAGGGCTGAACTTGGTTGCACTTGCACACGGTACGTACGTGGTCTGCAGAGGAGTAGGGACGCTAGCTCGTGTTTGGCTTATGTGGATGATCGAGTAGTCTTGTCCGGTTCAGATTCGTTTTAGCTCGAGGTGAATTTCCTATTGAGCTTGCGCAAGGTACCTAAGCTGACTCCAATTGTGGAACACAAATTCCTTTTTCGGTTTGATTACATGTTAATCCTTGTATGCTGATGATTATTATCGGGCCCTCGGCGCATACATCCCTGAAACATGACCGGTTGGCAAAAATGTCGTCGGCAAAAAAAAGATTATATGGCTTTATATGCCGACGGCCATACCATCTTCGCCGTCCGTATACCGTGGGCAGCACTAGAAATCGGACGCTGAATTTTTGCTTTCCATCGGATTAGTAGTACGCCGTACGATTGGGTCTTTCTGATCCGAGGGATTGATCGTAGCAAATGAGTGCAGTGGTTAATTTTTATACAGTACGTATGATTTTCCCAAATCGACAGAGTAACTACTTCCGTTGATCACCCCATGTTATATGTTACTCCCTCTGTTCCGGTTTAAAGGACCTACACGTATATCTAGATCATTAATTTAATCAATAAAATATTAATTATTTAATAGAAAAATTATATCATTAGAAAATTTAGATGTTATACTTTCTAATGGTATAATATTTGTGTTATAATTTATATTTTATTGGTCAAATAAACGATCTATTTATACGCGTAGGCCCTTTAAACCGGGACGGAGTTAGTAGTACTAATGACATGGAATTAATTCCCGAGAACTCTTCATTTCGACTTTGAGAAAAGTAATTTCGGATTCAAGGAAGCTATTTACTCTAGCAAAACTGAATTTCCACTTTTCATATTATCCAGCTTGCTTCCGTAGGAAACACATATTGTTTCCAATGTTATGAAAATATGCTTTGAGTGGAATTAAAACAAATCACGCTTCTAAAGCTTTGCAAATGTACTTCCTAGCTTCAGTTAGTGCCTATATGCAATAGACAAAATTCCGCATTCAGGCGAAATCTTCTCCTCTTCTTGTTTGGCAGTAACTTCATTATATATTTGCAAGGCCTCCCCCATAACTTTGGGTTGTGATAACATCTGCTTCCTCTTCTTTTCTGCGGGATGCGTAGAGTTGGAATCATCATACCACTGACCGTAATTGTTGATTCTTTCAATATCTGCAAACTTATCGCGGACCTTAAGGGCAGCTTGTGGATCAAAACCAGCCGCAGCAAGCAGCATGATTCCAATGTAATCTGCCTCAGCCTCTAGCCTGCATAGGAGCATCCAACATGAAATACCATGCATACAATAAAATTATGCAGCGTTACCCTTTTGTGGAAAAAAAAAGAAATAGTACTTCCTCCGTCCAAAAATAACCAACTTGGTCTTGTCTAGATTCAAATATATCTAACATATTTTAGTGTATAGATACATTCAAATCAAGACAAACACAAATCAGTTATTTTTAAACAGAGGGAGTAGTATATGTGATCAGATGGAGAAGTAAATGTATGTACCTCTGGGATAAGGATAGTGACTGGGAGCGGGAGAAGGATGGTGTGGATACCCACTCTGCGTCGTATCTTTGAACAACATGACCAACCTATAAAGTACACCATGTAAAATTAATCCACTGCTGGATATAAAAATTACTTCCCCCCGTTGGGTGATTGTAGTTCCAATTTGAACTAAAACTAACCTCGTGCGCAATAATAGCAGCGATCTCAGCGTCAGTCTCGAAGCGATCAAGCAATCCCTCGTAGAGTACAATCTTGCCGCCACTGGGATGGACATACGCATTGCACTCCTTATCCTTGGTGATGATGACCTCCCAGTCGAGATCCTCGAGATGCCTCGTGTGCGGCCGTAGCAGGCGTGCGATCCCCTGCCTGCCCTTGATGGCGAGGCCGCGGTCGACGGCGCCGACGATCTGCGACGTGAGGTGCCGGACACGGGCGGTCTGGTAGTGGCGCGGGCGGAAGATCCGGCGGGCGTTCGTGTTCTTGAAATGGGCGAACTCGAACTCGTCTTCTTCACGGTATTCGTCTGGGGAGTGGAAGATGACCTGGACGCGGTTGCTGTACGGCACCACCTCGAGGTACCTCCGGCAGGCGGCGATTGCTGCGCCGCCGAGGACGAGAGCCGCTGTTGCCGTGCGGTCGCGGGCGATGTGGGCCGCCAGCGGCAGCGCGAGCGGTCGGAAAATGGCGGGCGCGACGTGGCGAATGAGTCTCTGGATGGAGTCTGATATCTCCCTCTGGGAGGGTTGGGGTTGAGCTTGATCGGGTTGATCATGGGACTGTGAATGGACGGGAGGGACGATGATCCCTTGGATGGAGCCCAAAATCGAACCTGGATTCTTCTGGGAGGGGAGCGGTTGCAGTGGCAGTGGCAGCGGCGGCGGCGGCGCAACTAGAGAAGGCGGTGCACGGACGGCGGGTTTAACGGTGTTCTTCTTCCGAGGAGTGTAGTGGAAGAAGAGCCGTTGGAAGGTTTGGCCTAAGACCTCCAAGCGAGGCCATGGGGTTGGCAGCGGCGGCGGCAGTGGCAGGAGGCGGACGGTGGACGGCCGCTTGTGGACCGCCGGATTGTGGACTGGGAAGCCGAGAAGGGTTTGGATGATCGGGAGCGCCGCCGCTTGATCCATACGGGAGGGTTGAACTTGGTTGCACTTGCACACGTACGTGGTCTACAGAGTAGGGACGCTAGCTCGTGTTTGGGGTTTATGTGGTCGAGTAGTCTTGTCCGATTCACGTTCGTTTTAGCTGGAGGTGAATTTCCTAGGCTTGCGGAAGGTGCCTAAGCCGACTCAAATTGTGGAACACAAATTGAGTGCTAGGCACGCGTCCGGATCCTGCTGACACGCGTCTTCGAAAATGCCCTAAATCCCTTTTTATAAATAAAAAAAGTCCCACTTTTACTGCATAAAAAAGTTTGTGTCAAAAATAGAACAAAATGATTATTTCGCCGTGTCGGAAACTTTATAGCAAAAAGTAATGCTTATATAGCAAATCCGACCTCGTCGAAGATTTTCATCAGGAGATCTCGCCGAAGAGCTTGTAACAAAAAATTTTGGCTATTTAAACAAACCACTTAACAGTTATAGCAAAAAAAAGTCCTACTATAGCAAATCCAACTTTGCCAAAGATCTCGTAGCAAAATAGTTATACTATTATAGCAACAACAGTGGTCGCATGTAGCAAAACACGACGCCATTTATAACACCTCCGCCAGCTGCACGTAGCACCGTTGACGACCCCATGTAGCAAACCTCGATGACAAACGTAGCAAAAAAGATTAGAAACGGTAGCAAACACAGAACTTCGCCGTAGACATCACCGGTGGCTTGGTAGCAAAAAAAAGTTGGGTTGTCGTATCGAAACCGACTTTGCCAGAGACTTTCATCGAAAATATCATAGCAAACACTTTGTGCTATTGTAGAAAAATATAAAACGTAATAGAAAAAAATATGACTATTGTAGCAAAAAATAGAATAAAAATTTACATCACTAGAAAAGACGGTCGGAGGAGGGCGACCATGCAGGCCTCGACCGCCATGGCCACATGCCACCTTCTGTGACCTCGCTCCCATGACAGAAGCATCATTGCCTCGCGGGGCGGAGGAGAGCAAGCGTAGAAGAGGGAGCACTGGTGGAGGAGGGCACAACAACAGTGAAGGCGTGCGGCGGCGCCGACTACAACTATCGGGCGAGCACGTACAGAGGAGGGCAGGTCGGAGGAAGGCATGGAGGATCTTGGACCCGGAAGTGAAGAAGACGGGCGCCCGTAGCAGAGCGGAGGGCAGGTCGGAGGAAGACACGCTACGTCATGCTTGTTGTCTTGTAGCTCCAGCTCGCTGCCACTAGGGTCAGTGCTCGATCGTCCGAGATGGCGCAGCAAAAAGGGCAAGCGAGCCGCTGCGGGCGGGGCACGATAGGCAGGGGAGCAAGCGGCGGCGTGTGGGGCTGCCGGCGGTGGAGAGAGCGGCGGCGCTTGGCAATGATTTTGAGATGGACGGGGAGGTGGGGAAGAGCTCCCCTTATTATTGTACGTTGAGTTCACAAAGAGATCAATAAAAAGAGAAGCAATCATCGTACGTTGAGTTCACAGAGAGATTAATAAAGATCTCCCCTTATTTTCTGTGTCAATTTCTTGTGATTCTTGTGTGCCTTCTACTCTAGTCATCTTCCTCGGTCGTGGAGCGGCCTCAGGACCGGCCAGCCGATAGGGGCTGCGAAACAGTACCATTTTCCTTTTCGGTTTACCTGTTAATCCTTATCCTCTCCCTTGTTAGCTAGTGCTAAGTAACACCCGAAAGTACCACTACAAGAAAACGGAAGGTTGCCGACGGCCTTCTTGTATGTTGATGGTTATTATCGGGCCCTCGGCATATAGCCATGCAACACGACGGTTGGCAAAAAAGGTCATGGCCAAAAAAAGTCATTGGTATATAGCTTTATATGCCGACCGCCATACCAGCTGCACCGTCCATATACCGCTAAAATTTGCCTACATACGCTTTTATGCTGGCAGCCATCTGTATGCCGACAGCTAACTTTTATATGGCGATGCCAAGATTGCCAACGACCATATGTCACTGTCGACATAGCCATAAGTCGATGGTTTTGCCTACATTTGCTGACGGTTTTGCATGCCTTCACCGGTAGCTTCACGTGCGACGTCGGCAAGATTACTGATGCAGCGCTAGTCCAAGTGGGAGCGCTTCGTCGGGAAACCCCAAGAGCAAGGTGTGAATCAGCACAGCAGCAAGTTTTCCCTTAGTAAGAAACCGAGATTATCGAACCAGTAGAAGGAAGGAAACGTCACACAGGTGCTGCAAGCAACGGGGAGACCTGCACAACACAAACTCAAGAATTTTCCCCAACAAATAAGTGAGGTTGTCAAGCTCACCGGTTTGCTGTAACAAAGGTTTAAACGTATGGTGTGGAAGATAATGGTTTGCAACAAGTAAAACAAATAACAGTGAAGATGTATTGATGCTAAAGATTGGATCGGGGTCCATAGTTCACTAGAGGTGCTCTCCTTAGATAAACAACATGGCATGAAGGGTAAACAAATTACAGCAGGGCAATTGACAGGAACTGAGCAAGGCATAACAATGCAATTACTAGTCAGAAAGATCCTATGAGATTCAATTGGGCAATACAATAAGATAAATAGATCATCATCCAACTGCATCTATGACTAGAAGTCCACCTTAAGGTTATCATCTGAACCCCCTGTGTGGACATTGGTATGTAGAACAATGTTGCAGGAGGAAGTTTTCCTTTTTGTCGCACAGAAAATCCCTTTTCCATTTTCCGAGCGCAAAAAACGGGTCGTTTTGTGAAGTAACCACCAAAATGCCGTTTCAGAATGCTACCGTCCTATTTTCCTAAAATACTAGACCACCTTACATGGACTATATCCCAACCGGTACAAATCGGGACTAAATATGAACCCTCTCTTTATATAGGCATTTCCCTCTATTTATTAGGTAACACTTAAGACATTTATTAATATTAAAAACCGGGACAAATCGGGACTAGCTAACACTCAGGCCTAAAGCCGCCCCCTTTAGTCATAATCATGCCTAGTCCTATAGTACGCAGCTTCAGGGTCTTCATCGTCGTCGTCATCATCGTCGTCATCGTCACCTGCCACTCCGGGGATCCTCAGCCCATCCATGGCATATACCAGGGGCCATTCCAGCCTTGGATTCACGGGCGGTGGGAGAGGGTCTCTGGAAGACGATGCCGCTACCGGGCGATGTGGGGCTGTGGCGGGTGGACTCGTGACCGTGGCGAGGATGGTCTCCCGGCGATGTAGCGCATCACTGATGATAATCGGTTCTCCACCACCACGACGGCCGACTTCGTTGTTGTTCACCGGTGGCGGGCCATCACCTCGTACTGGCGAGCTCCCTTTCCCGCCTATTAGCGAAGAAGGCATTCCAGGTGTCGTAGTTGTCGGGATCCCACTGGGGATCCATCCGCTGCTCCGGCGTGAGCTCGTGGTAGAAGTGGTTTGTGATGGCCGCCTGGCGTGCGGAACCTTGAGGGACAGGAGGGATAGGAACCCTCCAACTCGAGATCCGGCAGGCGGCCGGTACCCCGGTGGACAAGGGTAGTTGGAGGCGCACAGCGCCTCGGTCTCCTCGAGGGTCAGAATGGCCCAGTAGGCGTTGTCCATTGTTCTAAGAGAGGAAGGTGTGGATGTGTGGATAGCCATGACACGATCACCCTAAATATAGAGGGAAAGGGCGGGAAAACTTGGCATGAAGCTTTGGGAAATGGCGGGAAATATCTTTAGTCCCGGTTAGTGACTACATCCGGGACTAAAAGCTCTAGTAGAAAGGAAAGGGCGGGAAAACTTGGCGGGAAGAGGTGGGAAATGGCGGAAAATATTTTTAGTCCCGGTTTGTGACTACATCCGGGACTAAATGTGTGCCGAACAATGATCATGTTTCGAAAAAACCTTCACAAAATGACCTATCATGTTCGAGGTTTCATGGCTTTTCCAAATGACCGATGTTATGTCTTGAATCACGGCATAGTTTGTGATGTTGTGCCCATATTATGCATGTGTGTGGACATTGGTATGGAGAACAATGTTGCAGAGGAAGTTTTCCTTTTGTCATGCGGAAAACCCTTTTCCATTTTCCGAGCGCAAAAAGCGTCGTTTGTGAAGTAACCACCAAAATGCCGTTTCAGATGCTACCGTCCTATTTTCCTAAAATACTAGACCACCTTACATGGACTATATCCCAACCGGTACATCTCAAACCTTTTCGTCCATCCACCTGGTAAAAGGACAAATGTCTGTAGAATCGGCAGGAAGTGGTCCGGTTTGTACTACAGTACATGATCTATCGCCCGTGATTTTTTGAAAAATCGTTTTAGACTCACAATATGTGGTTTCTTCAGAGATCCAATGCAAGTTCTAACGATGCTCGTCCCCTATCTTCATGCACACCGGTTCGACCATAGTTAGAAATTTAGATAATTCAAAACGGGCATAATAAATTCAAAAAAATCCGAACAATGAAAATCCTTCGCGTGGTGTCATATTATGTTACATAGTTGAAATGAAAAATACCAGACTTGGTATATTGATTATGTTTCGAAAAAACCTTCACAAAATGACCTATCATGTTCGAGGTTTCATGACTTTCGGTCCAAATGACCGATGTTATGTGCTGAATCACGGCATAGTTTGTGATGTTGTGCCCATATTATGCATGTGTGTGAACATTGGTATGGAGAACAATGTTGCAGGAGGAAGTTTTCCTTTTTGTCGCATACGGAAAAGCCCTTTTCCATTTTCCGAGCGCAAAAACGGGTCGCTTTTGTGAAGTAACCACCAAAATGCCGCTTCGTAATGCTACCGTCCTATTTTTCTAAAATACTAGACCACCTTACATGGACTATATCCCAACCGGTACATCTCAAACCTTTTCGTCCATCCCGTAAAAGGACAAATGTCCGCCGAATCCCAGGAAGTGGGTCCGGTTTGTACTACAGTACATGATCTATCGCCTGTGATTTTTGCAAAAATCATTTTAGACTCGCAATATGTGGTTTCTTTAGAGATCCAATGCAAGTTCTAACAATGCCGCCCCCTATCTTCATGCACACCGTTCGACCATAGTTAGAAATTCAAATAATTCAAAACGGGCATAATAAATTCAAAAAATCCGAACAATGAAAATCCTTCGTGGTGTCATATTATGTTACATAGTTGAAAGGAAAATACCACTTGGTATATTGATCATGTTTCAAAAAACCTTCACAAAATGACCTATCATGTTCGAGGTTTCATGACTTTCGTCCAAATGACCGATGTTATGTGTGAATCACGGCATAGTTTGTGATGTTGTGCCCATATTATGCATGTGTGTGGACATTGGTATGGAGAACAATGTTGCAGGAGGAAGTTTTCCTTTTGTCGCACGAAAAGCCCTTTTCCATTTTCCCGAGCGCAAAAACGGGTCGCTTTTGTGAAGTAACCACCAAAATGCCGCTTCAGAATGCTACCGTCCTATTTTCCTAAAATACTAGACCACCTTACATGGACTATATCCCAACCGGTACATCTCAAACCTTTTCGTCCATCCCTGGTAAAAAGGACAAATGTCTGCAATCAGGAAGTGGGTCCGTTTGTACTACAGTACATGATCTACCGCCTGTGATTTTTGAAAAATCATTTTAGACTCGCAATATGTGGTTTCTTTAGAGATCCAATGCAAGTTCTAACAATGCCGTCCCCTATCTTCATGCACACGGTTCGACCATAGTTAGAAATTCAAATAATTCAAAGCGGGCATAATAAATTCAAAAAAAATCCGAACAATGAAAATCCTTCGTGGTGTCATATTATGTTACATAGTTGAAAGGAAAAATACCAGACTTGGTATATTGATCATGTTTGAAAAAACCTTCACAAAATGACCTATCATGTTCGAGGTTTCATGGCTTTGGTCCATATGACCGATGTTATGTCTTGAATCACGGCATAGTTTGTGATGTTGTGCCCATATTATGCATGTGTGTGGACATTGGTATGGAGAACAATGTTGCAGGAGGAAGTTTTCCTTTTTGTCGGAAAAGCCCTTTTCCATTTCCCTTAAGCGCAAAAACTTCGCTTTTGTGAAGTAACCACCAAAATGCCGTTTGAATGCTACCGTCCTATTTTCCTAAAATACTAGACCACCTTACATGGACTATATCCCAACGGTACATCTCAAACCTTTTCGTCCATCACAGTAAAAGGACAAATGTTTTGAATTATTTATTTAAATCCAAACACTTTTTATGTTTAAAATTTTCTAAATTCCAAATTAATATTCAAAAATATAAGTTAATTCATTTTAAAAGGTTATATTAATTATTTTTAAAAATAGAATATGTTTTTGAATTATTTATTCAAATCCATACACTTCTTATGTTTAAAGTTTTCTAAATTCCAAATTGATATCAAAAAAATATAAGTTAATTCATTTTTAATTGTAAATGGTTCATATTTTAAATGGTTACATTAATTGTTTTTTAAAACAGAAAATGGTTTTGAATTGTTTATTCAAATCCAAACACTTTTTATGTTTAAAGTTTTTCTAAATTCCAAATTAATATTCAAAAATATAAGTTAATTAATTTTAAATGGTTACATTAATTATTTTTTAAAAATAGAAATTGGTTTTGGATTATTTATTCAAATCCATACACTTCTTATGTTTAAAGTTTTTCTAAATTCCAAATTAATATTTAAAAAATATAAGTTATTTCATTATTAATTTTAAATGGTTCGTTGTTTAAATGGTTACATTAATTATTTTTCAAAACAGAAAATGGTTTCGAATTAGTTATTCAAATCCAAACACTTTTTATGTTTAAAGTTTTTCTAAATTCCAAAGTAATTATCATTTAAAAAACATTACAAATTTAAACCCCAAAATAAAAAATAAGGCGGGAACAGAGAGAAAATAATCAAAAAATTTGAAAAGCAGAATACGTCCGGTTGGAGCCACCAACCGGACGAAGAGCCCTACTTGCCGCCTTCAATCGCTGAAAATTTGGACTATAGGTCCGGTTGGTGGCTCAACCGGGCGTATCCTTTAGTCCCGGTTGGAGCCACGAAGGACTAAAGGCCTTAGTTATAAGGCGTGTGCCTCCTCTTCTTCTTCCTTCCCACTGCCTGCCTCTTGCGCCATCGCTGACGGCAGCGCCGCCAGCTGCCCCGCCACTGCCGCTCCCGTGGCTCCGTCGTCAACGCCTCCGCCTCCGCGCCACCGCGTCTCTTCCAGCTGACGCCGCCATGCGTCTCCTTCTCCGCTCCGGCCGCCTTCTCTGCCTCCGTCGACGATCGCGCTTTCCCCGCGTCGGTGCAGGCGCGCCCTCCCTGCCCTCTCTCCTCCCCTCCCACGGTGGTGGTCTTCTGGCGCCGCTTTGGTGTCTTTGGCGCTGCCACGTTCCTCCATCGTCGCTGCTTTGGTCTTTTGGCGCCGCCATGGCTGCCATTGCCGGGCGGGCTTCGCCTTTTGCTTTCTTGAGCAATTCTTTCATGAGAGGTCTTGTGGCGAGATAAATAGGCTAGGCGGGTGGCTGGTCGGGTAGATTAGTCTAGTTATTTTTTTTGTTGTTTCATTTATTCTTTTCTGTTTTAGTAAATCTTTTGTATCTTTTTATTTATAACTCCAAATGGAGTGATTTTAGTCTTCAAATTTTTCTAAAAAATCTGAGGATCAACATAGGATCATAATTGCAATCTTTTTACTATTTTGCAAGTAGTGGATTTATAAATCCTTGCATAGTCATTTGTAGGTGCATTTTGGTGATTCAAAAATAGGTCTTCAAAATAGTGTTTTGCAACTCAAACTTTCACGAACATAATGCAATGCTTATGAATGACATGCAAAACTAAATCTAAAATTTGGGATGTGACAAAACTTTTGTTCCAGTTCTTGCCTTGCATTAATTAGCCAAATGTGTCTCTAGGATTTCAGAAATTTATTGTCATATAATAAATGGGCTTGGACTATTTCGGCAAAAAATCCAATAGCCAAGCCATATTATGTATATACTAGATTTAGGGGTGAGCCTTGGTGCACAGACCCGTGATGTCCGTGTTAATTTGCATTACGTGTTACAATGATAAATAGCAACACTAGAGGAAAAAGGGCCATCCGTTCGCCACCCCTGGGAGCATTAGTCCCGCTGACGTGGCCCACGGTGGTACGGGCCCGCTGACGTGGCCCACGGTGGTACGGGCCCGCTGACGTGGCCCACGGTGGTACGGGCCCGCTGACGTGGCCCACGGTGGCTTGCTGACGTGGCCCACAGTAATTCAATTTTAAATGATTTAATAATTGCAGAAATTGATATAAACTTGTAAATTCAATATCTTTTTATTTATAAGTCAGAAAATTACAAATAATATATCAAATTGTTCAGAAAAATGAAACCTATCTATTTAACCTATAATCATGCATTGTTCAACAATTTAAATGACAAGTATAATTATAAGAACAAATGCACCCCTCTCATATGTTCCGAGTTTCCGAGTTAGGGTTTTCACCGTCGAACCCCGATTAAATCGGCGGTCATGTCTTAGGGTTACATTCCAATTCAAATTAACTTGTCATATCATCATACTTGCTTGAGCATTGCATCGATGCCATGTGTTGATTGTTTCCTTTCTTTTCGGTGTTTCGATTATTAGGTTTATTATTAGTTAGGTATTATTAGGTTTATTAATTAGTTTGGTATTATTGGTCTTTCCCCACCGGTCACCAATGTGGGTAGCCCTGCACCCGATTCACATTGCCGATCCGTGGTTTGATAAGGAATCATTAATACCCTTAGGTGCATGTGGGTTCCTCTCATATGCATCGGAGGTTTCTCCGAACTAGGTTACACCCTCGAACTCCTAATATTGATAACCGCTGATTTTAGCTAGAGTTACCTATCTACTACACGGTTTCCTTTTTGTAGCTAGGTTTAGGGTTTCTCTTCATTTTTATTATTGTGTATGTATATATCAGGGTTTCTCCTTAACTTTCTCCTTTAGCAGCTTTGAATTATTAGCTTTTTCCACCTATATGCGTAAAATATGGATCCACACGCCGAGACGAAGAAAAGGAAGAGTTGATCCAAGGTGTGATCCGTGGGGAAGATAATTTAGACGATCAACGTTTACGAACAACTCCGGTGAGGGTGATCCTCTTTACCGGAGTAGACAACTTGTTTGAGGTTGAAGGTGTTGCCTTCATGAGGGAGAAGGCGATGCCTTGTGTAACCGAGAAGACGCATCCCGGCGAGGTGCATGTAATATAAATCAATTCATTAATTAATCATCGCTATCTATATAGAAATAGTAACGACGATCTTTCTTCTTTTAGCCTCCCGGATCGAAGGAATCTACTGAAATGAGCGCACGAGGCCCAACCAAAAAGTTGGAAGACCATGAGAGGTTCAGATCGAAGATGTCGGCAGACGGCAGACACCGCTCCCAAAGTTGTCGCAACCAAATTTGTGGCACAATGCGGAGTAATCGTTAGGGACTTAATCCCGATCACCATTAGAAATTGAAATAGGCCTGCTAATGCGGATGAAGAGGGAACATGTTTATTTGTCCCTAACCAAGCCAAAGATTTACTGTGGAAGAGGCTCATGGTTAATTTCAAACTACGAAGATAGAGCTGGATCCAAATGCGGAGGATCCAGATTGAGGACGCTTACAACATGTGAGAGCCATGGAGGCTAAGGTCAGGGAGTGGGCTTTGAAGAAGATGGCCCAGTGTTTCACCAACTGGAAGAAAAGATTGCACCTTGACTATGTCGTGAAAGAGAAGACTCCGGATTTCAAGAAGACTCAGTTTCAGAAGATAAAACCATTCGGGCTGAGTTTGTGGAATACAAGACATCGCAAAAGCTAAGGAAATGTCTGCAAGAATAAGTGAATGTCGCTAACAAGAAGTATCACCATACTATGGGGCAAGGTGGCTACGGTGGCATTCCTAAGTGGGAGAAACTTGAGCAGAACTGCGTGATAAAAATATCACCCAGATGCACGATTGGGTAGAACGTGCAAGGAATTGGTTTTACGGGCATGGGGCACGTTGGACTCGGAAGGAGGTGTATATATACCATACGACATAAAGAAGACCCTTGCCAATCGAGAGGATGAGAAAAGCGATAAAGGTCATAAAGATGGGGACTTCATTCCCGATAGAGAATGATGAGCTCACACTCGCCCCTTGGAAATAAGGAACATGATGGAAACACGAGGCACAATAGGCTCCCAATCATGGAGGACTGGGTTTCAAGAGAGGAAGAAATATCTGATAGAAGCCGTCGAGGAGTAAGGACAGGCGAAGGAAGAAAGTCGAAAGAGCGAATGCGTTTAATTGAAGAACGATTAAAGCAACAAGATGAAATTAACTCACTTAAAGAGCAAAGTACTACCGGCGCCCATCTCAAGAAAGACACCGCATTCGATGCTACCGCCTATCGAATAATCGAAAAGCAGGTGGCTTCCACCGAGGTCCCGGTGATGACAATGGCGATGCCGATGATGCACCGACGATGGCTCTGTTGGCTACCCAAAGGATGATATCACACGGAGATGACACATGCGAGCTACATGTCAAAGTTGTGAACATATCAATGAAGGTGGCGGTCGGCTATGCCTTACCAATTGGACCCACACCAACTTACCACAGTCGTCCGGTTCCGGAGGGTTACGCTGTTGTCGGCGTGGATGAAATCATGCCCACCTTTGAGGTTTTGGATCTTCACTACCACCTGGTGAAGGGATGTATCGCTGGGTGACGCAAAAACGCCACCATTCTATGGTCAAGGATTGTATCGCGTGTCAAATCACACGCCAAGGCCATCTTCGCCGCCTCACCCGTCTCAATGAGGTCGCCGCCGCCGCGGCAGCCGTCTTCGTCGCCTCACCCAGCTCCGTCGCCTCACCAATCTCCGGTGTAGCCATCGCCGCGGGAGCCATCGCGGCCTCGGGATAAAAGTGTAAGCGTCACATCAGGCGTCGTAAGCGATCGCCGAACGTAAACAAGAGCCTCTTCCAAAAGTACCAACGGTTCCTCCCAAGAGAGCTTATGATCAGATCAAGAGGAGATCATGCGATCGTTGATGCGGAAACGACAGTTTTTCGCTAAGTCGAGGCGGCCGAAAGAGCCAGAGTTCCCAAAGACCAAAGAAGAAAAAGCCAAAGTGTTGAAAATGCTAAAGACTCTTCATCAACCCGAGCCAAAGCTGTCATCGACTATGAGCGTTCTATTCTCAAGTCACATGCAGACAAAAAGCCTCAAGAGCAAGATCGATGCAAGCGGAAATCTGTTGCCCAGCTCGGAGAACAAGCAAAACAGACTTGCGCCTCTCAAGGTGATTTCTCAAACCAATGTGGGTCGAGCAAATATGGGAAGAGCAAGATGATCCGTAGGTAGTTGCACACGGAGAAGCCGCTGCTCAAGGTATGAGTATTGCCCAAGACTTATCGATTAGAGTTCTTCCCGTGAGTGAAGTAGCATACAAATACCGACGGCAAACCTCTCGTCAAACCCGAGGAGGTAAATAATCTTTCAACAAAATGCGAAGATTGCATAATCTGGTACATGCACGCCACAAGGGCCGGGCTAATCGGATAGTCCGAGGGTTACAAAAAGCATCATGGGAAAGAAAGTGATGACATGATATCCATTGAATTTAATGAGCTATTTCAATTATTCAATCAAGACGCCTTGGACAAATCGCTCATCGCTGCCTATTGTCTGTAAGTACTAATTCGTAATTAACTTAGTCTCCAGCTATCTCACTTTGTTTATTGCATGTATATAATCATACCGTAATATGCGAATGAAGATTCTCGAATGCAGCAGAGGACAAATCTATGATATTGGCTTCATTGACCCATATTGGGTTCATGAAGCTAATCTCAAAATAAGCCCCGGATACGGAGGATAATATAGTACACGCGTTAAGGTTTCAAGAAACCAAAAGGAAATACTTTTTCCTTACAACTTCCATGAGTGTTATTGTCTTGTATACACTTTCTATTTCGCTAACTCGATGTTAAGTATATAATTGATTAGTTATGCATTCGCAGCTTCCACTATATTCTGTTAATCATTCAACTTGACAAAGGGCGTGTACTAGTCATGGACTCAAACATAAACCCCTTGAGACGTGGAAGGACATGCGATACTTCTCCAGCGTAATTCTAATCATTACGACACTATATCGGCAATGTTCGTGAATTTTATGATATCAAGTACTTAAGAACTTATTTTATTCGTTTTCACGGGCAGCGCTTGGAAACGGTTCACCAACAAGGCTAGGGGTGTTTGGAAAGAGGAGCTTACATTTCAACCACTAAATGTAAGCACCACTAGCTATATCCGCATATCTTTGATTCTAGTTTTGATACAGTTATTATCATGCTTGATTATTATTTTGATTGAACTATGTTCTTGTGAAGTGCCCGACACGGGGACCAGGTAACAATCTCTATGGATACTATGTTTGCGAGTTCATCCCAGACGTGCGATGAGAAGGGCAGAAATTTAGAGCAACTCCACGTATGTAAACAATTTCTATAGTTTTATTTTCAAACAAATTGTGTTTAGTTTCATTCATATAGACTGACTTTTTTAAATTAGATCGAACGCTCACGGGACGGTCTTACGCCAAAGGATCGCGTCACGAGCAATTCAGGAGGAATTGGCGGGATTCTTGGATGCAGAAGTCCTAGACCGAAGGGGAGTACTATTCTGCTGTATATAGACAATAGGGATTGTAAAATAGCAACTCGGTCCGTGTATAGACAAGGGAATACTTTTGTATGTAGTGCATGAACTCGATCCGTGTATTGAATGTAATATTGTCATGATGATCTTGTGTAATATAAGGTTCCTTCATTGATAAGTGCAAAACACTAAATAAACAATAAAACAACCTAAATGAATTCTACGGCACAAAAAGTGGCGAAAATGCTGCCATGCAACAAAATGCAAAATGAATTCTCTGCATGGCGGAGAATGGGCCAAATCTCTGCATGGCAGAAGTTATTAGTCCGGTTCAGATTACGAACCGACTAAAGCCCTCCTCGCACGGTGCAGCTGCCACGTGTATGATCTTTTGTCCCGGTTGGTGGGGCAACCGGGACTAAAGGTTCGGGCTTTAGTCCCGATTGCCCCGTCCCGGTTGGGCAACCGGGACTAATGCCGCTTACCAACCGGGACACATGGGGTTGTTTCCACCAGTGACCCTTTCTAACATGGGTAGGATGATATCGTTTCTTTGAAATTTGAATCTTGTACTACATGGATAGAGTTCGGTATTTACACAAACATGACTTTAAGGACATGTACAATGTTGTTGTTTTGGCAAATGGAACATAGAATGATTGTTGGGTCCGCTAAGAGAGAAATAAGAAAAGCTTTATCTTCTCGATCGTACGAAATATCCCCTCTTACTCGCATGTTTCTTGTTTATCTTCTATTATACCATAATTTTAGAAGTTTGAAAAAAATGCAGACAACACTAAAGAAAACCCATTCTAGCTATAATATGTTTTTCTCTTCTCTAGACAACATGCAATACAAAAATAAGATTTTCTCAATAACTGTACCTGATCTAATAAATCTTACACCGCTAAATGATCATCCTTTAAACTTCCCACAGACCAAATCCAACATACTGGAAAACAAGAAATCAAATCGCGCAAGATTTGGGTGTCGTCTCTTTATCCTGCTCGTGGAAGTACCACTTGTCCATGTTAGTATGTTACTGAATATTCTGATTAGTTCGGTTCCTTGTAAGCGCAAGGATCATGCGCCAAGCATCCTTCCAGCAAGCAAAGTTCTCCCTTCTTGACACGTGATGCCTCATGCAGCCCTAAACAAAACATCATATGTTACTCTATAGTCTCTAGTGTCGAGTGTCCATTCAATTCAATCAATCTTGTCCTACAGAATCTTCTCTCTTGATGCACCGGTAGATTTGTGAACCTCGAGAACTTCTAGTGTATATAAAAACGTAAATGGAGGGTATACTTAAGAAGCAGAATTAATGTTTGGTCTATTGGTACATATGTGACATAAAATAAGTCATTAAATTCGTAATCAAAGGAACTTGTTTGTGCTTAATTATGATTTTGTATGACAGAATACGTATGATCATATTATTATTGTCGGTAAAACCTTATCCTAGCAAAACCTAATACATGAAGCATTTCATAACTGAGGGAGTGGGTTGATCTTTTGGGTGCAACTGAACCACCAAGGCAAGTTTCATATCTTCGGCCCGCCTACCTGGCGGCATGCTAGTATACTAGAAAATGCCTTTGATACTCTATGTTGGTTATTTTTAGATGGTTTATACATGTATCGACCTTATATGATCCATGATGTAATAACTCTGATTTTTCAACTTCATAAAAAGCAGTGTCATTGATTGATATGCAGAGGCCGACACAATATTCCCATTTTCAGAAGAAGAAAAAAAGAACAAGTAAATTTTTGCATAAGAACAACACCCTATAGAAGGACAAACTACATCGTTCATCCTTAGATATAGAACCAACCTTTAAGCACATGAGCAATATAATAACAAAATGATTCTATAGTCAAGTTATATTAACTATTATTGATGGAGTGTGATGTATAGGCAAGGTATTACCTGTGGTATAGAAGTTTGCATAGGGATAATATGTTGAATAACTCCTTCTAGGAATATTTCTGAATTCCAGCGTCTCAAGTTGTACCACTGAGGCACCAATGGCCGTAGAAAGAACGATAGTGTTACTGCCGTTATCATACCCAAGGATATAAGTCTTTTTTCTATCCCTTTGTGATACCAACGGAAGGATCTCATTTACTTGAATAGTTTTCTGCAATGCCCATCTGACAACACCATCATTGTTAGATTTCCTTCCCCATAATTGGATGCGTTGATTGGACTTCAAAAAAATCATGAGACATAGGCCACTATCTATTGTCCATAAAATCTGAAAATAATTGTAGCCTGTGAAATGTACATTGGTTGGCTTCTCAATGACAGCAAGGCTTTTCCTTTCCAAATCCAGACTTAGGATGCCACCCCCATCGAGTAACCAATAAACTAAATTCCCAACTATAACACCAGATCTTGTCTCACATATCTCATGAGAAGTTGCCACCGAGATAATATTTCCCCATACACCAGACTCTGACTCGTAGAGACAACACATGGCATGTTGGTTATCAAAATCATTGCACATAAGAGCCACCTTAAATGGGCTCATAATGCAATCACCGTGCACATGTCCATCTTTGGTAGCAACACAGAAGACGACTGCATTCTTGACGAACCCATTGTTATAATTGTGGAACCTTGGTGGAAGAAGTATAAGATGATCATGGCCAGTGAGAGGATCCCATACGATGGCCTCTAGACTTTGCTTATTGAGGAGGATGGCAATGCCATTGTGGAAGCCATGAAGGCTGAAATCGTGATATCGACGGTTTTGCTGCAGTGGGAAACGCGTGACGGGGATGCGATCAGGCGCATCCATGGTAGGCATGAATACTGCAACTGATCCATGATGCCCCGCAAAGAAGCCAAGTAGAGGAGGTTTCTCGTGGTGTCTACGAAAGCGCCGAAGGAAGTCGGGATCTAAAACGATGCTGCGCCAGCGTGTGCAAACAAGGGAGGCACGCGGAAGGGAGGAGGGATGTGGAGAGAGGCGGAGGAGGATCTCCTCCAGAAGGTACTCATCATCAAGTGGGTGCACCGGTGACGCTAGAGCGGTGGCGCGGCGGATCATGATGCTAATTGTTTCTGCAGGGTTTTGTGTGTAGTGTGAAGTAGGAGGGAATGAATTGTGTCTGGACTGGGGAATCAGGACTCAGGTGAGCACTTCCTGTACTAGATGGTACTTATGATACAAAGGGTGGCGTGAGCAGCAATGAAATTTTGGAATATTCGTCTGACCGATTCATCTTGTTCTTTGTAATTAACCGTAATTCTAATCTCAGGAGGACAGCTGAATCGGACAACCTTATTTGAAGATAGGTGACACCATGCCTAGACATACAGATAAGTCTTACTACTAGCGCTTGCCTCTCCTAGGACTCAACGTTGGATAGGTACCATTAAGTTTTTAATTTACCATTTGATAATTTTTTGTAGGGCGGCCTGCAATTTTAGATGCATTCTGATGGCACAGTTAAAATGAATGGTGCTTTCATCCAGCTTGGTAATATATAGAAATGAATTTGATTGCTGTAACAGCATTTTTTCTTCTTTTAATCGCTCTCTTGGGTGGGTACTGATCGAGATTTATAAGAATAATATTATATTTTTATAGGAGCCATCCCTCAATTACAAGTCCCGTCTCATTATTTGGAATGTATTAACACGTCGCCCATCCACTAGACAACTCGGCATGTCGTTGTTTAACTTTATTGCCGGGCTTAGCCTGACAGTTTTAAATAATATAAATGATAATTCTAGCAAAAATATGTGTCCAATTATCTCTCTCCATACGGTGGCCCGTGAATTAGGCGTGTATAAGGTGCACTGAAAAGTTAGTTTTCGGTCTGAAAATTTATGGGACAGAATCTAAACCGAGAAACGAGCTTTAGAATTTTAGAAAAGCATTCCCAGCAAATAGTTTGCAAGATCATAGTGCATTTCAGTTCATACAAACATGCATTTGAGTTTATTCATCAAAACTAAACAATACAGTTACGCAAATTACATTCAACGCCCATGCTAACCCCAACCCCAAATGCGGTGGGTTTTTCATTTATTTATTTTTGCAATTTTCTCCATAGAATCCTGAGTGACCTTCAACAATGATGTCTTGCAGTGCTTTGGTGATGCTGTGATGCAATTTCACATTATTGCCAATCCAAACTCCTCCCTTTAAATCTGACATGCCCATGCCCGTCCAATTATCCAAGTGAAGTGTTCAAATTCTGCTAAAAAAGTTAAAGTGTTCAAAAGTGGGGTGAATTGCTAATTTAACGAAGGGCTTTGCATCAGTTTGGTAGCCGGTCCTCCGTGAACTCGTGAACTTAGAGAGGGCATCTGCTACACTGCACGGTTGTCCAGCCCTGTTTTGTGAACGATCTTGAACAGTGACTTCACCTTCAATAACTTGAGGTCATATACAGAACATTCGATATATAATGATGATAATTTGGCATCTAGAGCTCAAACAGCATGGCACTGGCTGCAAGGCTCCCCACCAGCGAACTTCACTCCAGACCGAACGATTCCCTCCGTGTGCTCTCGAGAATATGACATGTTAGCTCAAGAAAGCTCTTCGAATAGGAGAAACCGATGATACTCTCACACCCTTGAGCTTGTCATGGCGGTGTTGTGGCATCTTCCTCAGATCTGAAGGATCATCAAAAATTGATGGATGATTCATTCTTCTTGGTACCACCTAATAAAGGTGAAAAGGCAAAGATGTCTCGGTTCCAGCTAGTGACTAAATGTTATCCTCTTTCAAAAAAACAATTGCACAATGTTAATACAGGGTTAACATTGACTTACTTGCAAGAAGAAAGTCTCCAAGGATGGAGAAGCGTCGAAAAAGGATATCAGAGAACAATGATCATAGGCTAGGGATAATGATCCTGCAGGAAACATAACCTTCAAGTGCTTGAGCCTTGAGGTATGAAAATTAGTTGGGGGCCATCAGTGTACTGACCATCTGCGTAGACATTTTCATCAGATCAATTTATGGTAATATATCACAATAAGCATATCAAGAGTCCCGTCACCAGAAATTTTGTAGTATACCACGGACCATGAATAAATGGTGAGAGTCTCAGTACTTGGGAAGCTGGATGGATTTTCAGTTGTAATGCTTGTCCAGGTGAGAGCTGTACTAGGCTGTTGACAGCAGCAAAAATAAACTTGGAGAGAGATTCTATTTCAATCTCCATTGCCTGCAGTCTTTGACATTCAAAAACCTCTAGGTCGCTGAGCCTCTGCAGCCAGCTAGGTATCTTCAGGCGAATTATCTTGCTGCAACGCTGGAGGCTCCAAAACAAAAGCATTGTCAAGAAGGCAGGCTAACTCATCTTGTTAACCTTCTCAAGCCAAGTCTGACTGTCGAACGCAACGCACAACAAGAAAGGTTCAGATAGATAAAAGTGACCATGGGAACTTGTACTTTTTCTGGTCCTGTGACAGCTGGACTGTGAGTTTTCAATCGCAGGTGTACCACGAATGTGAAGCCAGCGATCAAGATCACAGGCCATGACGCTTCAATTATAGAGCTGAAAGCTTGGCTTTCTTTATCCTGGTGCCTGAGTGTTTTTGTCAAAATATGGTCAACTTTGGTGGTGATATTTGTTGCTATTTCATCCTCTTTATGCGCATCTACATTCATGCAGTGCAAGCCCCTACTGCAAGTGAGGTTGGGATAGCACATCCAGGAACTTAGAAAGGCACGAGAAATGCAGGCAACTCGTACAGCATTTCGCATTGGCATTAGTGAATGTATATGACACCAAATCTCCTGCATGCACAAGCACAGAAAAAAAAAGACAGGCAAATGATTATTTCAATTGGACAAAGAAAAAAACAATAGAACCATATGGATTAACATTACACCCCAGGTGCTTGCAAATTCAATACAAAGGTAAGGTAGACATGGCATTGGAATTTTGCAAATATGCTTCATAAAGCATAGAAACAGTGGTTTTTGTATAATATACAAAATTCTTAGTAGTGGCTAGCATTTCTATACTATTAGTAATACTATTGCCCCTTTGTAGGACTGACACAGAAAAAAGCTTGTAGAAACTTGTTCTGAAAATAGGAGGAGCTGTTAGAAAGTGTCGTGGTGGTGGCACGGCAGATGCCATGGGTAGGCTAAAGTACGGGGCCAATGGATGCTAGTGGGATCTGGGGAGGGAAGATGCAACTGTTTCTACACTCAAGCTGCCAAAGTGATGAACTTTATTTCTCTCTTGGTGGGTTACAAATGCTCCTTGAGCTGTATACAGGGTGACAAGATGAATCTCCCCAGCCTAACGGTGTTCAAAGAGTCGATGCCTCCCTCAGGGTCCAAACCTCTCCTTATAAAGGAGTGCCTTGGGTGCCCTTAGGGCTGACGAGGCAAGCATATTCGTGGAATATGCTTGTCCCAAAATAGTAGTTCGGCGGCCTCCTTTCCCTGTCGCCCTTCTAATGACGGCAAGGCTCCAGTGGCCCCCTCCTGCGTGCCTCGGGCTCCGTGGACTCACCTCCGTGACCTCCTTCGCCCCTCCCGCTGTGCATCCTTGTATCTTGTGCTTGGCTGCTCGATTCCTTCTAGCCTGCAGCTATAGTTTGACCTTGGGCTTCTCCTTCTCCTGCAAGCTTCAGATCACTCGGCCTTACCTTGTGTTACTCCTCGTTCTTCACCGCATCAAGATCACTTGGGTAACCCGCCGATTCTCTCATTAACTCGGCCGGTAACCACTTGATACATATCGTGGGCTTCTTGCCTCGCTCATCGGCCGACATATCCATGATTCGCCGACTTGGGCCAGAACTCGAAACTAGACGGGATAGTACCTGTCTTTCCCGTCTCGACCTACCCGAGGTTAACCCCGACATTAGTCCCTGTCGGTGTGCCTGTCAATAGCTTTGGCCGGGTTATATCGCCTTCATTACATTCTTCGCCTTGTTTCGAGCTATGGCCTCGGCGAGGTTTCCTCGTTCCTTCCTCGTCGCCACGCCCCACGTGTCATCCCATCATTGTTCTTCTAGTTTTAGGTCCTTCTACGATTGCTTATCGACAAGCTACGATGAACCTCGCACTGCCGCGCCGCGACTCGTGTGCCGCTCCCCTTGGGGATTGTAACGACCTTTCTTCGTGTGTGGCCGTTGGTGTGGCTCCACTCACCGTCGTGCGTTCGTGCTGTTCCCACGATCTACACGGGTAACTGCCACACCCACGATCCCACTTCCCTGTTCATGGCTTGACTATAAAGAGGGGAACTGCGCCCGTGGGATTCACCTTTCCCCTTATCGCTCGCCTCCGTTCTCCTTCTTCCTTTCGCCTGCTCTTCTTGCCGCCCGCCGGCTGCCAGAGCCTCCGCCGGCAGGATTCTGCCGCTGCTCGCTTTCTCGCCTGCTCACTGTGGCCGGCTCCGCCCGGTGAGTCCTCTCACCGTCTTGCCCTGATCTTGCCCTAGATCCATCTGCCGTTTGCTGCGGCGGCGTTCCCCGTTCTTCGCCATTGTTTTCGTGCAAATTCCGACGGGCCTTGCAGCTCTAAACCCTCCACCGCCGTTTTTCCTCCGGCGATCTTTCCGCGCACCTATGTCTAGTTCGTTAGCGGCGCTCTTGTTGAGGACGACGACGCTGGCTCGGCCCGGCGAGGCTCGTGGCGGTGGCTCTTTAGTCACGCTACCGTGAGATTGAATGGCTCATCCGGACTCGACGGATTCTGCCGAGGTTTCTTGCCGTTTACGGCAGTCAATCCTCCAGATATCGAGAGGGTGAGTGTGGTTTTCATGTCTCACTTCGCCATGCTTCGGTCTCCCTCTTAGTGATTTCGCTAGAGAATTCCTCGATTACTTCGGCCTTCAGCCGCATCACCTTCCTGCGAACGCCATAGCTTCTCTTTCTGCTTTCATCTCCGCTTCGGAGGGTTACTTCGGCCTGTGGCCGTCAGTGCATGTCTGGTCGAAGTTCTTCCAGATCCGCTCCAACGTTGTTCCTGACAAATCTCTGCATCCTTCCGAGAAGTTGCTCACCCAATGTGGGGCGGCGTCTATCACACCTCGGAGGAAATTCGTGTTCCCTCGTGTCACTGGGTTGGAGTCGTGCAAGAAGTGGCACAAGTCATTCTTCTACGTCAAGAACAGAGGGGCGGAAGACAAGATTCGGCTCCCTCCATTCTCAATTGGCCCACCTTCCAAAGTGAACTGGCTCTATAATCCGAGGAAAACTCACGCCTTGGCCGAGGCCTTCGAGATTCGGCTAAAAGAGTTGATCCGGGCCGGGTTATGCGGCGAAGACCTGATGGCAACTTTTATTAGTAGCCGGATCGCTTCTTCCAAAGCCCGGACCCACAAGCTATGCTACATGAGTGGTCCTCTTGACCCTAACCGAGTCTCGACTGGAGCTGGATAACTACCTTATTCATAAGCGTCCGAGCTATCTTCAAGACCGAGATGCCCGAGGATTGGTCTTGGGGTTAAAACCATTCACCGCGATCGTCCGCCTCCCGAGGTAAGCTTAATCAAGATTGCTCATATTCCACGTTTTTAGAAACTGGTTTACATGATTCTCTTTCTCCTTGTCTTGCAGAGGTTCGTAGAGAAGAACGAGGACGCCAAGTTCTGCAGCCCTTTGGCCCGCGGACAGAGTACCGGATCTTGGCGAGCCGGACTCGAGGAGTTCGTCCTAAGTCGGATCCTGCCCGGCCGAGCTCATGGCAAAACTTCAACGATGAGGAGGAAGGTGATTCGGACGAGGTCCAAATTCTTGAGGTAGTTGTCGCCATGCCTATTTCTTATGCATTTCGGCTTCTACTTTCCCAGCTAATCCGCCGGTCAGGTTCACGACGCCGAGCCTATAGCTTCCGGCCTCCCTTACCTCGGGAAGCGGGGCTCCTGCTAGTGCCTCGAGGCGATTCCTAAGAAGCGAATGAAGAAATCCGCTCGAACCCTCCCAGCGCAAGACTATGCCCGGGTCACGGGTAAGTTCTTTTGCCTATATTTCTTGTTTCTCTTCGCTTCTCATCTTGTGAATCTCCTTTCTTATTTTTGCGGCTCCTCTTTCATTAAACCCGGCGGTCCTAGTATGACTAGCCGTCCGATTCGCCGCCATCTCCTCCTCCCGCCGATGATACCGTAATTCCTAGTCCTATTCGTCTGCTTCTCCTCCATCCGAATGCGTCACTGCTCGTCGCGATCTCCCTGAGACCCCTTCCATTGACCTGGATTCTAACCAACCCTCCGAAGTTTTCGTCGAGTCCGCCGCCCCTTCTATGGGCCCCAGCGCTGCTACTGAGCCTCCATCTATTCCGGCAGTTTCTACGGCCATCCCGACCTCGGCTGAAAAGGTCATTACCCCGGCGCCCTCTGCGACCTTATCCTCTGCTGCTCCTAAGGACCCCGTCCCTACTTCCGAGGCGCCACTTCCTGCTGATGCCTCTTCTAAGGCGAAAAAAGTTATTGCCGTCAAGACTTCTTCTCAGAAAGGTCTTGCCGGCTCTTCTCAGCCGAGTATTGCTGACGTGCTGCGTAAGGGAGCTGCGCCTACCAAAGTCCCCGTTACCTCGGCCGCCGGCAGCCAGCTTGCTCTTCATAAGAGCCCTGCGACTGCCGTGGTCGGACCTCCTGCCCGGGGTAAAGTTTTAACTCGGACAGCCAGTGGGAACAGCCTTGGAGCGCTGGTTGAGTATGCCAATAAATGGAATGCCGCTGATCAGTTTGAGGGAAATCCAACAAACCAGCCCTTTCAAATTTTCTCGATATCGTGCGTTTTGACCATGCTGCCCAGTTCATCATTGATACCAACAAGATGAATGAGGTAATTATTTTCTCTGAGTCTTAAATTACTCTTCAGATGTTACCATATGCTCTAGTCCCCGAAACTTGCAAGGAAATAACTTGTTGTATACTTGGAAGTTTGACTTAAATTTGTTTCTAAGGTTCGTTAATCCGGCCATCTAGATCCGAGTTTAGTTGTGTTTTATTCGGACTTGGTTTAGCTTTGAATATCCAGCCACCTAGATCTGAGTTAAGTTCTGCTTGACTCGGATCGGGTTTAACTTTGAATATCCATCCACCTAGAGCCGAATTAAGCTTTGCTTGATTCGGATTTAATTTAGCTTTGAATATCCAGCCACCTAGATCTAAGTTAAGTTCTGCTTGACTCGGATCTGATTTAGCTTTGAATATCCAGCCACCTAGAGTCGAGTTAAGCTTTGCTTGATTCAGATTTAATTTAGCTTTGAATATCCAGCCACCTAGATCTGAGTTAAGTTCTGCTTGACTCGGATCTAGTTTAGCTTTGAATATCCAGCCACCTAAAGCCGAGTTAAGCTTTGCTTGATTCGGATTTAATTTAGCTTTGAATATCCAGCCACCTAGATCTGAGTTAAGTTCTGCTTGACTCGGATCTGGTTTAGCTTTGAATATCCAGCCACCTAAAGCCGAGTTAAGCTTTGCTTGATTCGGATTTAATTTAGCTTTGAATATCCAACCACCTAGATCTGAGTTAAGTTCTGCTTGACTCGGATCTGGTTTAGCTTTGAATATCCAGCCACCTAAAGCCGAGTTAAGCTTTGCTTGATTCGGATTTAATTTAGCTTTTACTTGTTGACTTATCATTTTGCCTTATTACTCAGGTTGCACATGACCGGCGGACTGCCGAGTTCCAGAGGTTGCTTTTTTCGCACCGCAAGCTGGAAGAGAAGTACGAGAAGGTTCTGCCCGTGGCAAAGAAGGCTGGTATGTCGATAGTTCCTTTTTCTTATTCCCAACTTTCTCATGTATTCGTCCATGGAATGCCGGCTTACTTCTTGTTGAATAGGTAATATTAATAACCTCAATATTCGCCTTGAAAAGAAGATCAAGAACCTGGAAGGTTAGTTTCCTTTCTATTTTACTCCTTCTCCTTCTTAACATATATGCTAAGGTTCCTTATTGCGTTTGGCTGTGGTAAAGCCGAGTTGCAAGACTTCGCAGTGTCACATCAAGATTGCATGCCCATGCTCGACGTGATGCTGCATTTTTAGAACAAAATGCAGTTCATTCGCGCAACTACAAGAAAAGACGATGAGATAGCTCGCGATCCGAGGTGGATACCCTTAAGCTCTCTCAAAAATCCGAACTAGAGAAGGTCGACCAAGAATTTTCCGAGGAAAAGAATCGGCTGACTCTGGATCTGCAGAAGAACAAAGAACTCCTTGAAGCTACCGAACTTAAAACCCGGGGTTTGAGCGAGGAAATTGCTCGTTTTGAGAAGAGCAAGGCTGATTGGGCCAAAGATCTTCAGATAATGATGAGCTATATTCATCGTAAGCTACTTGGCATGGCCGAATTATATTTTTCTTTTTTGTCCCTGCTACCCTTTGACACGTTCGTGCTTTGCGCAGATCATTTCCCCGAGGCCAAGCCCGTGAGCTCTAAAGCAGTTCTTGCAGCTCATGCGCGCCGAGGTGAACCTGTTACTGTTGATTCAAAATATTCAATGGAGGATTACTTGGTTGCTGTTGGTGCCGCAGTTGGTCCGATGAAAATTATGGGCCGGGACTTGGTGCAGGCCGCTATCCGAGCCTACCATGTACTCTGGCCGAATACCTCGGGGACTCCTGATATCAACGAAGTCAAGTTATTGGTCACAAGGCTGATGGCATCTGAGAGGCAGTTGAGTCTTTGGAGAGAATCGGCTGGGCGTGCTGGTGCCGACATGGCCCTTACTGTTATCATGTCATGGTATGAAGACATCTCTCTGGACATCCTGAGAAATTTGCGCACTGGCTCCCACTGGGTTGAAGATCCCACTTTTGTTGCTCTTCGGCAAGCTCGGGCGTTCCAACTCGTCGAGTACGCCGACGTGCACACTTGGAATGAAGGGCCGAGTTTTCTCCCAGACCCGGATCAGGAGGTTGCGGCTGAAGATGCCTCGGATGATAATTCAGCGGAGCAGGGGGAAGGTGAAAATGATTCGGCCGCATCTGATAGCTCTAGCTCAAGCTCGGACAGCAACGGCGATGCGCGGTCCTCTTCCAAAGGTACCGGGCATTCTACCGCACGGACTGACGCTCCTGAACAACCTCGGACTTCCGCCGAAGTTGCACCTGGGTCAGCGGATGGCGAGGCAACCTCAGTCGAGGTCCCTCCTACCTCGGAGTGTCCCGCACCTGAGCAAGTAGCTGCCTCTCCAACGAACAACGCCTAAGTTATTTCCGATCCCTGGTATGCCGGGCGTATGATGTAGGCGAAAAAATTTGTTAACTCGCTGTATGATTTGAATTTCTTTTGCCATGTACTGTTGAGACATTTGGTTAAGTGGATGCTCGTCCGAATTCTTGCTTCGCTTGCCCTTAATTTCTTGACCTTTTAGGGCTTAACTTTGCCGTTATTTTTTATGGTCTTATCCAGGCATGAGTGCTGAATACTTATGATATTGATCTGTTCTTAACATAAGTTAACTACTTCGTTGTGTAAGTATGCAGCAATCGCTGGATCGTTGTTTGTTGTCCGAAACTTCCTCATGTAAATCAAATTTCAGAGGTAGTATAAAACTGATATGAGTGCGTTTAGCATAAGTTTAAGGTAGCATACGGTAGTCCCCGAGTCGCTGCTTTAGATGCCGAAGTTTAGGTATTAATACGGAATTGATATATCATATGATAGTCCCCGAGTCACTGCTCTGGGCACCGAGGTTCATATTCGTAACATGAAAGAAATACAACATACGGCAGTCCCCGAGTCACTGCTCTGGGCGCCAAGGTTTAAGCACGTAACGCGAAAGAAATAAATAGAACATATGGCAGTCCCCGAGTTATTGCTCTGGGTGCCGAGGTTCAAACATATAACACGAAATAACATAACATATGGCAGTCCCCGAGTAACTGCTCTGGGTGCCGAGGTTCAAACATATAATACGAAATAACATAACATATGGCAGTCCCCGAGTAACTGCTCTGGGGGCCGAGGTTCAAACATATAATACGAAATAACATAACATATGGCAGTCCCCGAGTAACTGCTCTGGGGGCCGAGGTTCAAATACATCATTGGATTTTGACCTTGAGATATAATGCTACGAGTAGAATGGCCGAAGTAAAGCCACATTCCGTGGGCGCTTTCTTCACCAGCTTTGTGCGCTTGTTCTCCGGGACCGAGGCCGATCAGATAATATGCATCGTTGTGCAATGTTTTGCTCACAATAAATGGTCCTTCCCATGGGGGTGACAATTTGTGCATGCCGGCCGTGCGTTGCACTAGTCGGAGGACCAAATCTCCTTCTTTGAATACTCTTGGATTCACTTTCTTGCTGTGATACCGCCGTAAGTTCTGTTGATAAATAGCCGATCGTGATAATGTCAATTCTCTGGCTTCTTCCAACAGATCTACGGCATCTTGCCGAGCTATCTCATTTGTCTCTGAGGTTGTGTACTGAGCAACTCTTGGCGAGTCATATATTATGTCGGCTGGGAGTACGGTCTCTGCCCCGTATACCAGAAAGAATGGAGTGTAACCTGTTGACCTATTCGGAGTAGTCCGAAGGCTCCACAACACGGCTGGGATTTCTTCGATCCAACATCCTGCCGACCTTTGCAAAGGTTCAACAAGTCATGGTTTTATTCCTGATAGCACCAGTCCATTAGACCTTTCCACTTGTCCATTGGATGCTGGGTGAGCCACCGAGGCAATATCTAGTCTTATGTGCTTCTCTTGGCAAAATCTAGCGAAAGCTCCTTATGCAAAGTTTGTACCATTATCCGTAATAATGCTATGTGGGTACCCGTATCTCAAGATGATATCCTTGAGAAATTTCACTGCTGTGTGCCCATCACACTTTTTAATCGGTTTTACCTCAATCCATTTTGTGAACTTGTCTACCATAACCAACATGTGGGTCATTCCTCCTTTCGCCGGCTTGAACGGTCCCACCATATCTAAACCCCATACAGAAAATGGCCAAGTGATGGGTATTGTTTTTAACTCGGCCGACGGCATATGTATTCTGGTTGCGTATCTCTGACATCCATTGCATTTCTTAACCAATTCTTTTGCCTCTTTTAACGCCGTTGGCCAGTAAAATCCATGCCGAAATGCCTTGGCTACTAAAGCGCGAGATGAGGCATGGTGCCCACATTCTCCTTGGTGTATGTCTAGAAGGATTTCCTGACCTTCTGTGGAACTCACGCATTTCTGCAATACGTTTGTGACGCTTCTCTTATATAACTCATTGTTTATGATTGTATAGGCCTTTGCTCTTCTTATGGTTTGTCTAGCTAATACCTCATTACTCGGCAATATCGCGTCTTTTAGGTAAGAAAATATGGGTTGCGCCCATATCGGTGTTACTCTTTCTGCAGTGATCTCATTGTCTATCTCCATGTTTCCTGCCGACGTATATACCTCGGCTCTCTCCATGATTGTGATTACCTCGGCTGTCCCCCTCTTTAGGGGTTCCGAATCTTTCTGCGGATCTACCTCCATTGGCGTGTGATTTTCTGCAGAACTTGCTGGGATAAAGATTGATTCGGATTCTGGTGATGGGATTATTGATGGTTTCCTGAGGTGCTCCAGGGCAATACCTGGCGGAATTGATTGCCGGGTTGACCCTAATTTCGATAGTGTGTCGGCAGCGTCATTTTCTGCTCGTGGTATGTGGTGGAATTCACATCCTTCAAAGTATCCACTGATTTTTTGCACATGGAATCTGTATAAAGCCATATTAGCATCTAATGCGTCCCAACCGCTCGATACTTGTCAGACTACTAGATCCGAGTCACCGTAGCATAGGATTCGGCGTATACCAATTTCTTTTGCCACTTTTAATCCATGGACTAGCGCTTCATATTCAGATACATTGTTGGACGCAGCAAAATGTATTTGCAGTACATATTTCAATTGATCTTTTTAGGCGAGGTTAGCACTATTCCTGCTCCCAAACCATTCCTCGCTTGGAACCATCAAAATGCATCGTCCAAGAATTTGGATCCGCAATGGTGGCTCATACTGCACCTCGCCCGATCTTTAGAAAGTCGGCATACCTGAGACTTGATTGCATCTCTTCTATCAAATTGTGGAGCATACGGTTATAACTCGATCGCCCATTTTGCTATTCGCCACTTGCATCTTTGTTGTTCAATATGTCGGCTATGGGTGCCTCACATTACTTTGATGGGGTGCTCTTCAAAGTAATGCTTAAGCTTTTTGCCGACATATATACTCCATAAGCCATCTTCCGATAGTGCGGATAATTACGCTTTGAAGTCGATAATACTTCACTTAGATAATACACGCCTCGAACCCGACTTACCATCTTCAAGTCGTTCCACTACGACCACAATACTAACTACTCGATTGGTAGCCGCTACATAGAGTAGCATAGGTTCTTCGATAATGGAGAAGCTAAAATGGGTGTCGAATTAGCATCTTTTCAACTCATGAAATGCAAGGTCCGCTGCGAGTCCAAATGAATTTGTCCGACTTTCTCATCACCGATAAAGTGGCGGCCTTTTCTCCTAGCCGACATACAAATCGACTAAGCGAGGCCAGGCAGCCCGTGAATTTTTGTACATCGTTCAAACACCTCGGCAATTCCATTCTTTCTACTGCTCTTATCTTTGTTGGATTAGCCTCGATACCTCGGCTGGACACAAGGAAACCGAGTAGTTTTCCTGCCGGCACGCCAAATGTGCATTTCTCTGGATTAAGCTTCATTCGAACCTTCTCGTGTTCGCGAAAGCTTGTGATATCTTCTAGCAAGGTTTTGCTCTCCTTAGTTTTGATGACTACGTCATCCACATACACTTGTACATTTTTCCTATCTCGATCATGTAGGCATTTTTGCATGCATCTTTGATATGTTGCTCGCATTTCGCAGTCGAATGGCATTGTGCGATAACAATAAGCCCGACGGGTAATAAATGCGTCTTTATTTGATCGGCGGATTTAACGGTATCCGTGGAAACCGAATACGCGTCTACAAATGATAACACTCACAACCAGCGGTCGAGTCAATGACTTGGTCTATTCTAGGCAATGGAAAAGGATCTTTCGGACACGCCTTGTTCAGTTAGTGTAGTCGATACACATTCGCCACACAATGGCTACATTGGGGTCATCTTTTTCTTTTCTACTAGCACCGGATTTGATAACCAATCCGGATATAGCACCTCCATGATGAACCCGGCCGAGGAGCCGAGCTATTTCATCCCTATTACTTTTCTCTGTCTTGGCGAAGCGGCGGAGAGGTTGCTTCACCGGCCTTGCTCGGCACGACGTTTAAAGAGTGCTCACCAACTCCTCGGAACACCTTGCGATCTTGAGTTGACCATGCAAATATGTCCCGATTCTCACGGAGGAAGTTGGTGAGCTCGCCTTCCTATTTAGCGTCAAGGCCTGCACCAATAGTAACAAGGCGCTCGGGAATTACTCATCAATCAAATTTCTTCGTCTCTTTGGTTGGTGAAAAGAAACACCGCCATGAGGGTTGGCCAAGGCTTAGGCATGTTTAATCAGTCTTGTTGAGCGAGGCTGCTACCTCTGAATCCTTTTCTTTTCTCTTGCTATAACCAATGACTCGGCCAAATTTGACCCGCCAAGCACACTCCATTGACTTCTTGTAATCCCTCGCAATCGTTATCACCCCTTGTGGTCCGGTAACTTCATCTTTAGATAACTTATATGACACCGCTCATGAATTTGGCGGTCAAGGGCCGTCCGAGTAGAGCATGATAACAACTTTCCGGATCCACCACTTCAAATTCTAAGTTTTACTCGCAGCTTATCTCTTGTACCGAATAATACGTCCACTCGGACTTTACCGATGGGCTCACATGAAAGCCCTGGCACTATCCCATGGAAAGTTGTCCTCGTGGACTGCAGCATATTCTGTGATATTCCGAGTTTATGCATGGTATCTTTGTACATGATGTTGATGCTGCTCCCATTGTCGATGAGTACTTTTGAAAATTTCACATTGATGCTTGGTCCAACAAACGTCGGATCCAACACAAGTGCATATGATCCTGGACTCGGCATTATTCTGGGGTGGTCTTTCATGCTCCAGGTCACCTCCTGATCAGACCATGGCTGGTATCTTGGCACCGCTTGACAACCGCATTCACTTCCATATTCGGCCGCACACTTTGCTTGTCCTCGCTGTTGTGAACACACAATAAGACGGTGATGTTCCTGTAATCATTACGTCCGGATTTGCCGGATTCATCCTTCCGTCCCGCCTGGTTCATTACTTGATGCCGCATCCCTCCGATCCGAGTTATCGTACCTAGGGGAGGCGGTAGCATCGATTCTTGTATTTGCTCCGATTAATTGCGGCCGATGCTTCTTTTGATGGGGAGCCTGAACTCCTGCTGGGTTCCCCATCGCATTTTTCATCCAGGCGCATTGCCGGGTTGTATGATTGGCTGGTCTGGATGGGTTTGATGTGTGAAATTTGCACGGCTGATCTAACATGGATTCGAACGTATACTTCGGCCTCTCTTGCCATTGCTTCTTTTGCTCTGGGGTTCATTGCCTTTTTCCCTCATTTCTTGATGTCCACTGTTCAGGTCCATTTTTCTGTCGTTGAGTTGCTCCGTGACTCGGCTGATCTTGTGCCACTGCCGCCACCTGGACCGAATTATATCTATAATCCGGCCTCTCCTCTCTTCTTCTTCCTCTGAAATCACGCCTGGATGACTCGGCCAATTCTCTCGCGTACTGGTCCTGTTGCTCACGATGATCTGCCGACATTAACTCCGGTTGGGTAGGGTCACCCAATGCATAGGAGTCTGCTATTCTGATAGTTTCTGCCAGTGTGGTTGGCATATATCTTTGCAGGCGTTGCCACAATATGCTGGCATAACGGCAGCCTTGCGCGAACCAAGCGATTGCTTGTGATTCGATAACTCCCTCACATGAGTTTCTCAGGTTACACCATCGAGTTAAAAACTCTCTATCCGTTTCATTCGGCCTCTGCTTGCACATGGCTAGCTGTTGTGGTCTATTTGGTCTCTTGTATGTGCTGGTAAAGTTGCTAACGAACATTTCTTCGAAATCTAACCAGCTTGATACCGCCACCGGTTGATTATTCAACCATACCGGCTGGTCCTTCCAACATCTGTGGGACATACCGCATCTTATCTTAGGTTGCCACCCGCTATCTTCACAAAGGTGGCATAATCAATCAACCGTCTTGTGGCTTGGTACTTCCATTGTATGCTTTTGTGCCTCTTGCCAACTGAAAATTCGCACGGTGGTTCGCCCATGATCCATGGTCCAAAACATGTCGGACTGGTGGACCTTGCTCTTCCAACAACTCGGACCGGTAAAGCCGATCCAACTTTACTCTTGCATCATTTTTGGCAAATCTAGACAAGATTCTATCCGCATCCCATAGTGATTGTTTCCACCTGGTTTGCGTATTCCACCGGAATATCCATCATTATACCTTTCATTCATATGATTGTGGCTGGCCTCACTTCTCTTTCTGCCGAGGCTCATGTCTTGGTTGCGGGTTGGCGCACTTCTCTCCTTACTTGCCGGGTTTGGTTTTCATGATTATCTCTTGGGTTCTCTCTGCGAGATCCCCATTGCCTCGGCCCCCGCCGTCCTTTTCCATACGGCCGTGGTTTCTTTCACCACTGTTACCTCGGCTTGCATTGCCTCTGTTCTCATTTGCCTTTCCAGCTATTGCCGGGTCATATGGAACAATTTGCTTGTTCCTCTTCCCCGAGGTTACCGCTTTCTCTTTTCTAGCGTTGTTTCCGGGTGAAGATGCCGCTGCCGCAGATAGAGCAGGTGCTGCCCCTGCCGAATGAACCATCCGTGAAGCCCCTGGTCTTGTCGGGTTAGCTCTGAGCATTTCCTCATTTTGCTGGTTTGCGATGCGCACCAGCTCATTCACTCTTTCTTGTTGTTTCTGCCTAGCTTCCCCGGTTAACCCCTCTAATTCCAATGCTGCGGCATTGGCCGCTCTCAGGTTTTTCGCCGGGTCAGACTCGGCAAACCCAAATCACTGATTACGCCTGTGAGCTTCATGCTCTTTGTTAATGTCATTCATGAGGTTCTTCCTCTTAATCTTAGTTCGTCCACCCGCTCGGTGCGATATCAACTTATTAGCTTTTGCATATTCTCGTGGTCCTGTTCAAGGATTCCCAGGTCGATACTTTTGGCCTCTACCAGCACCTTTTGCCTGGTCTCTTCTAACTCTGCCTGAGCATTTGCCGGATCAAGTATCGGCGCTACAGGTGTGGTTAAGTTTTCTATAGTCGCCTGAAGAATGTTCTCTGGTCTTTCCAGAGGTGGCCCTCTCACTCTTGGTGCCTTTGGGGTGGTGTCATGCAGATCGGCCGGGTTTGTCACCGGCGGAATTACCTCAGCGGTTTGTAGTGTGGCCTGCTTGGGTGCGCCTTGTGCGCCTGCGGCGGGTTCTCTGCTTGACCCGGCTGCTGCTGCTCCCGCTTGAGCTCCTGCTGTGACCATCACCTCGACGCTGCCTGCAAGATGCTCTCCTGATGGACGGTTCGCCGCGCTTCGAGGTGGCTCTCCTGCAACAACAACCTGGTGAGGATAAATGATGGTGATGTCGACGCCGACGTAGACCCTGTGCTCGCCCAGGCCGATGAAGATCCCGTTGCGCGGGGGAGTTTTCCCCCTGAAGCTTCCTGCATTGTCTCTGACGTAGTCGCAGAGACCAAGTCTCTGGACCAAGCCAGAAACAACGCGCTCGCCGGTGTTGATGAAGTTTCCCGTCCGGATCACAACTCCAGCTAGCACCGCGGCTGGCCCCACGGTGGGCGCCAACTGTCGTGGTGGTGGCACGGCAGATGCCATGGGTAGGCTAAAGTACGGGGCCAATGGATGCTAGTGGGATCCGGGAGGGAAGATGCAAGCTGTTCTACACTCAAGCTGCCAAAGTGATGAACTTTATTTCTCTCTTGGTGGGTTACAAATGCTCCTTGAGTCTGAGTGGTGACAAGATGAATCTCCCCACTAACGGTGTTCAAAGAGTCGATGCCTCCCTCGTGGTCCAAACCTCTCCTTATAAAGGAGTGCCTTGGGTGCCCTTAGGGTCGACGAGGCAAGCATATTCGGAATATGCTTGTCCCAAAATAGTAGTTCGGCCTCCTTTCCTGTCGCCCTTCTAATAACAGCAAGGCTCCAGTGGCCCCCTCCTGCGGCTCCTGCCCTGTCACCTCCGTGACCTCCTTCTCGCCTCTCGACTGCATCCTTGTATCTTGTGCTTGGCTCTGTTCTGATTCCTTCTAGCCTGCAGCTATAGTTTGACCTTGGGCTTCTCCTTCTCCTGCAAGCTTCGTATCACTCGGCCTTACCTTGTGTTACTCGGCTCGTTCTTCACCTGCATCAAGATCACTTGGGTAACCCGGCCGATTCTCTCATTAACTCGGCCGGGTAACCACTTGATACATATACGTGGGCTTCTTGCCTCCGTTCATCGGTCGACATATCCATGATTCGGCCGACTTGGGCCGTAACTCGGAAACTAGACGGGGATAGTACCTCTGTCTTTCCCCGTCTCTGACCTACCCGAGGTTAACCCCCCGACAGAAAGCAAGTGACAGAATGTATCGGTGTACGTTAATCTTTAGAAAACAGAAAGAGTTGCAAGAAAAAGAGTTGAAACCAGTGTTAGTACAACAATGGCCACATAATTAGTGGTTATTGATATGAAAGTACCAAGGATGGGGCCTTAATAGGTGTGTATTGGGCTTCCTTCATAGAAGTCACATTTTTAGATGTCGATGATGGAATGTGCTTGACATGGCAGTGGCTGAGTATAAGTTGCCCATTGAGGGAATTGGTAAACATAAACAGCAGGACACTCTATCTAGCCTCTATTCCATAGCGACAACAGGAAGAGAACTACATGCTATTGCTAAGAGCGGTAGCTCTAAGTAAATCTACTACTTATCAGGATAAAAGGGGATGGGGATCTAACACTCACCACAAACAGTTTTCTGCAGGCAAGTGGAAGCTGCATCAGCAAGAACAGAGCGGAGCTACAAAAGTGGGACTGTAAGAGACTGCAGCACCAAAATATGGTCTTACTTTTTTACTTAGCTTGCACGTATAAACCAATTTGTGCAGTCATAGCATTCACAATCGTAATTTTGCTTGCAATGTAGGTCTCACAACATTAGCATCTTATCACGTACCTCTGGAAGCATTGGCCTCAGATACTTCACTCTTTTGCCACCTTTATTAGAATTGCAATCTTGTTGGAAGTGTGGTGACTTTCTTTTAGGAACTGAAGCGATGCAACACATAATGCATGGCCGAATTTTCTAGTACAAGTTAGAGGGCAGTTTGCAATTTGCCATAGTTACTGCTTCTTCCACTCGCGCTGCATCAAGATGAACCTCCCCAGCACCGAAGCCCCATGGTCGATATGACTTGACCATGCCCTGGGTCGAGACACAGAAATCTGTTGCATCAAAAAGCATGAAGTGGGTCCTTGTCCTACTGCAGTCAACCCGCTAGCACTAAACTCAGAAAACCCATTTCTATTCCATCATATTCCTATGTGCAAAACGAATAGTGTTCTCCACAGCAATCCAACAAGCAAGGAAAGAAGCTGCTCGGTAGCGTCACTGAACAAGGGATTTTAAATGGGTCTGAAAGATACAAATTATCATGGTTCAGACCAGCATAAGACATCCTCTAAGGAAATACTATGTGATTGATACAGCGGCAGAGCAGGGCTTAGAAATAAGGCATAGTAACAGATTTCCAGTGAACTCTGAGAAAAAAGAGCAAGTGATATTGTGCCATCTAGAGACAGAAAGGAGGAACCAGCAAATACTAATAGTCAGATTCATTCTGTACTGGCTGTCCAGAACTTCAGATTTAGAAGTACGCAAACAGGTTATGCAATGGTCTAGGACGTTCACCTAACAATCCAAGATTTCAGTTACACCCTGACGAATTAGTAGAACATAGTAACAGGATAAGCTAATCTAACATCCATTCAAATTTTGAAACAAACACACTCTGAGAAACAATTGAAGGTATAGAACACACACGATTCAGATCTAATAGCCAAGCAGAAGTTCAGATTTCGTTTCTGCAGTGGTTTGAAATATGTTCAGAACCTAAGATTCAGAAGTACCCGAGCAGGTTGTGAATTGATCTAGGACTTTCACCTAATAATCCAAAATTTTCAGTTATGACCTGACGTATTAGTAGAAGATAATATCAGGATAAGCTAATCGAAAATCCATTCAAATTTTAAGGATACAAACTCTAAGAAAAAAAGTAAAAGGTATAGAGCAGACACGATTCAGATCTGATAGCCAACATTTTCATTACTGATGATAACAAGAGGGTAACATCAGACACAACCCGAACATCTACCAGGCCTACAAGATTTCCAACACACAGCACAGGCTAACATCTCTACACCTCCAGATCAGGCGCTCTAGGCCCTCTCGCCACGGATGCGGCGGGCGAGCTGGATGTCCTTGGGCATGATGGTGACGCGCTTGGCGTGGATGGCGCAGAGGTTGGTGTCCTCGAAGAGGCCAACGAGGTAGGCCTCGGCGGCCTCCTGCAGCGCGGAGACGGCGGAGCTCTGGAAGCGGAGGTCGGTCTTGAAGTCCTGCGCGATCTCCCTGACGAGGCGCTGGAAGGGCAGCTTGCGGATGAGCAGCTCCGTGCTCTTCTGGTACTTGCGGATCTCCCTGAGCGCGACGGTGCCGGGCCTGAAGCGGTGCGGCTTCTTCACGCCGCCGGTGGCCGGCGCCGACTTGCGCGCCGCCTTGGTCGCCAGCTGCTTCCTCGGCGCCTTGCCGCCGGTGGACTTCCTCGCCGTCTGCTTCGTGCGGGCCATCGGAGGGGAGGCTGGCTAGGGCGGGCCTGGATTCGTGGGTGGGTGGAGAGGGAGCTCGCCGGGAATGAGGAGGATTCGAGTGATGGAGAATGGTGCGGGGTCGGGAGGATTTAATAGGCGGCCGGCCAGCGGGCGCGAGGCCGCGAAAATTTTGGTCCTGGGGGCGGGCGGGCGCGCGTTTTGGTTTCGGGCACGAAGGTCGTTTTGGAGCGTTGGATCTGTGAGTAGCTGACGGTGAAGATACAGTTTCGGGTGAGGCACGCGGATCGTGGTGGGCGATCCGTGGCGTGGTGATTCCTGCATCCTGGTTGGTTGTGATCGCGTGGAGCTTGGGTTGGGATAGGCATGGACTGTGGGATGTGACATTGCCTTCTCTTGCTCTCTTGAATATATGTGGCCCTCCGTACACGTCTTCCCTAAAAAAAAGGTTGTAATAGCCAGTATTTCTTAGTGGAACTAAACCATGGAGGGTGTTTTCTTTGGCCAAGGCAATAATAGGAGCTATGTTGATGGTGTCATTGTTTGGTATGATCATGTTGACTGTGAGACATGGTCACTGATACGTTGCAAACATATCTATAATTTTTTATGTTCTATGCTTGTTTTGCACCGATTATATTATGTTTTGTCCATACTTTATGGTATTTTTTATGAATTTTCTAGAACTAACATATTAACAAGTGCCACGGAGTCAGTTTCCTATTTTCTGCTGTTTTTGGTTTCTGAAAAACTAGTAAAAAAATATTCTCGAAATTGGATGAAACAAAAGCCGAAGTTCCTATTATTCCTGACATGACACGGAGCCCGAAGGAGAGGGGGAGACGCACCCCAGGGCGGACACACCTGGGCCAGGCACGGCCAGGGGGGCGCGTCGCCCTAGGGTGTGGGGCCCCTGGTGCTCCACCGACCTTGCCCCTTCGCCTATATAAACCCCCCTAGACGAAAACCCTAATCACGAGATCAGAAAATCCACGAAAAGTTCCGCAGCGCCGCCGCCACCGAAGACGGGATTCGGGGGACAGAAGTCTCTGTTTCGGCACCCTGCCAGGACGGGGAATTGCCCCAGGAGCCACCTCCATCGACTCCACCTCCATCTCCATCGCTATTGCTGACTCCCGTGACGAGGAGGGAGTAATTCTCCCCCGAGGCTAAGGGCTCTATCGGTAGCTATGTGTTCATCTCTCTCTCCATGGTGTGATCTTATTGTGATCATGAGCTTTGTAATCTATTTGAATAAGTAGATGTTACTCTTCATCTATTATGCTACTCAAGTGCTTTTATTAATGTGATCCAGAGACACCTTATCCCACGTGTGTGAAGGTGACAGTCTGCGCACCGTGTGTGGCTCTTAGGTTAAAGATTACAAAAATACTTATCATGAGTTATAATTTGAGTTGGATGTCTCTATAAAATTATGGTGTTTGTCTGGAACCATCTAGCGCTCAAGGTGACAGTGTGGGGTTACCTAGATGGGGAATACGAACTTTAAGGTGTGCTTTTGTAGCCCTACGCGGTGAATTGGTGTTTGTTATCCAACCGAAGAGTAGTTCAGGGTAGCATAGTGAAGAGAAGATATTTATGTGTTCAATTATGTTATCATTGTTGAGAGTGTCCACTAGTGAAAGTATGATCCTTAGGCCTTGTTTCTAAGCATTAAAACAGCGTTTACAACCAGTCCTGCTACATGTTTGCTTGTTGTCGTTTTTATTTCAGATTGCAATTGCCACTTATAATCATCCATACTACTTGTATTTCACTATCTCTTCGCCGAACTGGTGCACCTATACACCTGACAAGTGTATTGGGTGTGTTGGGAACACAAGAGACTTCTTGTATCTTAATTGCAGGGTTACTTGAGAGGGATATCTTTGACCTCTTCCTCCCTAAGTCTGATAAACCTTAGGTGATCCACTTAAGGAAAACATGTTGTTGTTCTACAAACCTCTGCACTTGGAGGCCCAACACCGTCTACAAGAATAGAAGCGTGCGTAGACATCAATCATCAGAGATACTTGAAAATCTTGTGGAAAATCTTAGGTATGAGATAGAGGGAAGGATGACCATACACTACTGCATCCCAATTCTGACAATTGCAAATAATAGCTTGATACGTCTGACAGGTCACTATGACTATAAGGCAATGGCTCAATTTGTTCGTTGTGTGAAGCATTACACTAGTGTCTACTTGAACCATGATCAGTCAATGAGGGTAGTAAACTTGGATGATGTGGTAGAGTTCCATGTTGTTGATCCCTATGAAGCCTCCAAGCTCTAATGATGATGCACCAAGCCATGTGGATGATGACCTTGTTCCACTTCAGGTTGTGCAGCTAGAGGAAGGTATGACAACCAAAAGCAGGGGAAAGGACAAGGTCGGGCTTGAGTTGAACACTGACCAAGAAGAAGATGAAAACAGAGACGAAGCAGAGTCTAGTGAAGAGAGTGAAGGTTCAGAGTTTGGCATTGTGGATTCGAATTATGTTATAAGTGTGGAAGACGATGATTTGTATACACGAGATGCAGATAAGGATGAGAGAGAGGTTAAGAGTATGAAATTAAACGAAAAGATGAGCTAGAAGGTGATGGAGATTCTGAAGGAGAAGATCTTTGGGGCCCTGAGTCACGTGAAGATAAAATTGAGTTGAAATTCAATATTTCAGAACAGGGGATCTTGTTGCTCACAAAATTGGTGGCTGCAAGTGGAAAATAGTTGGGCTCTTGGATCCTAGGACAATAAACGTGCCTACTCACCCTCCACAGCCACAAGCACAACCTTAGCAAGTAAATGAGCCATAAGATAACATCATTAATGCAACTTTTGTGGATGATCCTATTGTTGAAAGCATGTCTCAACAGATAGTCTTGATAATCTTGCTTTTGTAGCTTTTCTTGATAGTCTTGGTTATTTTTTCTACCTCGTTATTCTTGCTTCTTTATATATTCAAAGAACTATTCCTAGAGAAACTACAACATGGTCCACACCAGAGTCCACCTTCATTGTTGATGCAAGATCTAGTATGAGTCAACCTAAAGCTAGGTCTGCAACACTCAATCAAGGTGACTTGGCAAGGCAGTTACATGCCATGCAAGCTCAAAGGAACAAAGATCATAAAGACATGAAGATTGCAGAATCCAAGTACAATGCAGATTTGAGAAGGGCACATGAGAAATAACAGAGAAAGCTGGAGCAAGAACAAATAAAGGTAGAGCAAGCTGGAGCAAGAACAAAAGATGACACCGAGAGAAAGGAGAAGAAAAGAGTATATGCTGAGCTGAAAAAGAAATCAATATATGAGACAAGAAAAATCATTACAGGAGTAGATAAGGAGGTGGCTGAGAAGAAGAAGATAGAAGCCGAAGAAAGAAGAGACAAGCTACAAAACTAAAGGAGACCGAGAAAATGAAAGCAGCCGAGGAGAGAGCAACTAAAAGATCAAGATATTGTGAGGAACTAAGGATATCTGAGGTGGTTAACATCGAGCTACTAGTGGTGATCAAGTTGGATCTATACCTAAAAAGGTCAACATGTTCGATGAATTTTGGTATGTACCAAAGTAGAACATGCAATGCTTTAGAATGTGGTTGTAAAAATGCATACTATAGCCTCTTTCTTGGTGTTTGCACTTATGTCAACTTAACTAAAATGGCAATATCATTATGTTCTTGAGTATGTGACTATGTGCACAAGTTGCTATCTCTCTCATGTTATCTTATCATCATTTCTAGTTGTGTTTGATTCATTTCTTTGATCTTCAAGATCATCTTAGAAACACCAAGAGAAGTTGCATTTAACATAACAAGACCCATTGACTTCAAAGAAGCTTACAATCTCGCCTTGCAACACATCACATTACCCTAAGACCATCATCTAACATTACCCTAAGACCAGCAACAATAACACATCACAAAGCATTGAAATGCTAGCATTGCTCATTTCTTGCTGATAAGCAATACATAGATAAATCCTAGTAAACCTACTAGATTTTTCAACATAAGCAATGCATCCTTTAGCAGCTCAAGCAGATAGCTCCAATGCTTCCAGCATCTCTTATTGTCCAGGGTAAGTAGCTGCCTTCTCTTCTTGTCTAAGTTTTAGTTCTTCCCTTCTCTCTTCAGCCCATCTGATAACATCTACATCATATTTTCATCTTAGAATATTGGTCTTAATCAGATATTCCACATACTCTAGCTCCTAGGGCCAGAAATTGCACCCGACGCTGCAAAATGCAAAAAGAAATAAAAAACAAATTTTAGTTAGACTATGAACTTTGGAAACCACATACAACATTATAACTTTCTATAGAGGATGAAGCAGATCAAGCTTACCCCATTGCTTCTGGCACTTGTAGTACACCCACCTGTTGTGCAGCTTGGTGCTGGAGCGGGACATCTGCACCATGCGACCACAATCAGGGCACAGATGGTTAGGATGAAGGTACGTTGACAACGCAAAGTAGAGACAGAAGAGCCTGAGAGCGACATCGCAGAAGAAAATCTAGCTACTATGGCGGCGACAACGGAACAAGAGTGACGATAGCGCAACAACAGAGAGGGGCGCCGCCGATAGGATTTGCGAAAGAGGGGAAAATGAGACGATGACGGTGTAGCAGCAAAGACGGGCATTGATATAAACGACAAACTTGCAAAATAACCCCTCCTGCTAGGTGGGCATGCCTCACTTAACAACACCTCCTCACGTCATGCCCTCGCCCACGAACAATGATCGTGATGGGACATATGGCATAAACGGGTACCACATGTGCCGTATTCGAAAGGTCAGTGACCGTATCCATCTTGTATGACAAGTTCAAGTACCACGAATATATTTTACTCAACCGTATCCATCTTGTATGACAAGTTCAAGTACCACGAGTATATTTTACTCAACGGAGGAGGTACGCTATTGTTGTGAGTTTCTTTTCTGAAAGCTATGCCGCCCTACTGAATTTCGATAGCTTGATTTACCATAGGCAAACCGGTACTACTCAAATTCAAGGGTCAAAAACAAAAGTTGCACTGCTCCGGATGGTTTCTGGAAGGGTTAACTGGATTTATGCCATTGCAACTTCTGACACTTGGAGATATGCCATTACAAAAACAAGACCTAAAAATATGCCACTCTAACTTCTTAGTACCTTTATCTATGCCATTATGGTCATTACGAAACAAATACAGCCAATTATACTCTTGTGTGTACACTTATACTCACATATGGACCTTTATAAGAAAAAAAAAGGTCTGACTCAGCACCCACATCTACGACCTGGTTGGTAAGATGCAAGAGGCAGATAATGAGATAATGCCACGCATATCACGAAACAGAGCTACACACGTATGACTCAAGAGGCCTATACGTGAGATAAATTGCAAAAGCGAGGACTCGAATTCACTCACGTACAACAATTTTAGGATAATTTGCGAAAGCCAGGACTCGAACTCGAACCTTAGACTCTGATACCATGTTAAGCTTCATGCACTAGCCAACGCAACCAACGGTCCGAACTGTTGGAAATGACTAGTGCAATTCACTTATACACACTTCAACACACGCATGGTTGGTAAGCAAATGATCCGACGTACTACCTCTGTTCCTAAATGTAGTGTGCCCCATTTTGAAACAGAAGCAAGCACTGACGAAAGATTAGCAGTTGCTGGAGGCCAAGACTGACCGCTTCTGTAGATCGTACTAGCAGGTTTCAACCACTTCTGTTCCAAGGAAAGCTAAGAGGCTTATAAATCCACTTAATTACCTCAAGTCCGTGACAACCTCTAGTGCAAACCAAAGCATGAACAGTGAACTACCGAAACCCCTTCGCAGCACGAAAAAAACACGCAATGGATTTCACATTTTTATTCAATAATATACACGCAATATGCTAGAACGGTGTTTCAGGGGAAACTCTCGACCCGACGTCAAGGAGGACGTTTCACAGACTGCAACTGCAAATGATTGCGTTTCACTGGGTGCTGTTCAGCTTGAGAAACCTGAACGAACATCCTTTATAGTCAGAACTATATTGGCCCTTTTATGAATAATACACATTAGCCAATGGAAGAAACAGTTTATATACTATGAGGTCTCTAAACATTGTTCTTCAAGCCAGCTAATCATATCGAATTTCGGACTAGTTACAGCAACAAGACCACCGGGCCTTCTTCTGGGTATAACATTATCCTACATAAGACAGCATAACCACAAAATAGCTATTGATCACCAGGAACGTCATCCGGATCTGGCGCCATGTTGTCTCGTTGGGCAAGGCCACTGTCTTCTTGTTTATGAGAGCTAGCTTTGAGCATATAAGACTCCGCAAATTTCAACATTTCTTGAACTTCCTTCTTGTACTGCAGGATATTTAACAGTATTACATCAACTTTGAAAATTAAATGTATTATATGTACTCAGTAAAAACTACACAAACTGCCAGTCAATGCAATATTTCGGTAGCATTCTAAAGAAACAGTGATTTGTATTCCAATATCAAGAGCAAGTGCACACTAGGAAAGAAGCACACCGCTATATTGGTGACCATTTGTATCTCATACCGAAATTAAAGCGTATTTAAACCCACAGCCAGTATATTAGTAGCTATTTTAATGGCTTAAATGTAAACTAGATTGCATGGGAGTTCAATACTGATCTTAAATTGTCAGTAGCATATTACTAATTCTGTTAGAAACTTGGATTAAATTACCATCAACTGATCATCTACAAAAAAAATCTTAATAATAGGTAGCCGCATACCTCATCCACAGCACCACTCTTTATCTTAGACTGCATTATGCACCATTTCTTGAAATGTGCGCCTGAAAGTTCAGAGTTAACGGCACATTCATCAAATTGCAAAATATCATTTCCAGTTTTGAGAAAAGACATCACAGAATAACAAAACAACAGAAGAGAAGAGTTCAGAAGAACACCCACCAGCACTTATTTTAAGACTGCACGAACTAGAATTGACAGTTTTGACAGACCATCTACAGTGTATCTGAAAAGTAGTACATCAGTTAAATAAAGCGCTTACTGATACTACAGTTGTATTTGGAGCACTATAAAATAAAAGAAATTTACAATCATAACAGAAAGAGAGGACAAAAAACTAAGCTTGCCTGGAACTGCGAGGCATCAGCTTGCAACTTGATTAGAAAGGAAAAATGTGAATGCAATTGTCACAGAAATGAACTAAGTACCTCGAAAAACGAACCAAATGGAACATCATGTACTTGCTGTACAGTCTCAAATACCTAAAAATTAACCAGTAGGAAACCAACATTATTTGTGATATAAAATATATAACATAATGTAACTACTACGATTCATGAAATATTAGCTTCATATTGGGTTGTTCAGTTGTACTCCCTCCGTTTCAAAATATAAGATGTTTTAGGTTTGTGAAGAAAATGAATCTAGACTTTTCTTAGTGTGTAGATTCATCCCTAAGTTGAGTGAACCTATATACTAAAACAAGTCTAGATACATTTGCTTCACAAACCTAAAACATCTTATATTTTGAAACGGAGGGAGTACATATCAAACGTACCAGATCAGTTTTGTCAGCTGAAAGAACCATATGCTGCCACTCTGTCAGTGCTGAATACGGAGGGCACATTGGACTGTGGCATATGGATTTACAATTAAGTTCTCTCACCTGACCATCATACTCGTCTGCGACATGCCATTGGCCCAGCTACATTAAATGACATGTTTATTCAGACCAGCATCAAGTCAAAAGAAGCAGTTGATAGATAGAGGCTAAAGAGCATGGTAAGCTGTTGTCTTTTCTAGCTAATCCAGCAGCTCAGGAAATGTTTATGCATGTCATAACTCAACAAAGAACTCAGAATGTGGAAGCTTATCGGTTGTAGAAACATCCATGAGGGGTGGACAATAAATCAATATACACAAAGTTTGGATGTATCGATGTGACTAGCATATAACATATGCAAACTTAAATGGATATATGTATATCTTGGAGTTATGAATGTCCTTTCTTGGAAAAACTCTGACCACGTGTACTAAGGACAACGATTCCTGTCTGAAAGAGCTGGCATTGTGCTGGAAACTTACGTTGATGTCTTTATCCTTACGAGCTGTCCGATATTCTGTTGTGTAGCTTGAGTCGTCACTAAATAGATTATCAAAAAACTGCTCTGCTGTACACGGAAATGTTCCCTGAAAAGAGATTCAGTTAAAGATTAGTTGTCTTGTCAATTGCTAATTCATTGAAGATAGAGTTTGCCATTATTACATCGAATACAGATACTAGAACTCCTTCTTTGACAAAAGGTTGTAGTTGCCCTGTTAAATCAACACACTCTTCTGGAACATTTATCTCCTTCCTGCTATTTTTTCTTGAGCTACTGAGCGCGCGTAATGCAGATTGAGCACGTTCCTATAATCCAAAATCCAAAATATTAAAACAATTCCGATAAGCAACTTATCTACCACTTATCACGAACAACACAGCATGCAGAAAGGTCACTTCAAACTAGTGTACAGTCAGTAAAATCCAAATATGTAACAGCATAAGCATCATGTATCTTAAATTCGTAATCGGAAAGTATCTACAAGAAGTCAAGGGTGCCAATACCTGTTTCTCAGCCTCTATCATCGTATGGAAGTTCTTGACAGCTCGTTGCAATGCTCTAATAGTGTGGTTTCTGTTCCAAAACGATGCAAACTTATATCTGACTCTTCCTGCAGAAACAAAATAAAAAATGTGACATAAAGCAATTGACCACACTTCATGGTCTAGATACCTTCCCCGTCCTTTTTGCAGTCTCTGCAGAAAAGGTATGTTTTTGTCCTATACAATTTTGGTTACCAACAACACTTTAATCTATTTTGTGGCGCGAATGCATGACCATAAGATAGCAATTTTCCGGTGGGTACGGGTACCCGCAGGTCATTACCCGCCAAGAAGCAGGGATGGGGGGCAAATTCGCCCTACAGGGATAGCAGGGCGGGTGTCGGGTAGCTTAACAGGGCTGGGCTGGGGATGGAATTTCCCCCATGGAGCATCCACGGGTACCTGGGATCCCACATGTCAGCGTAACAAACTGTGCTATATACAGCAAACAGCCATTTTTTTCACTTCCAGCCGCCACGAGCCCACGAGACAACAACCCCACGTCTCGAACAGTCGAACCGCTCCTCTCGTTCTCATCCCAATTCCCAAATCGTGGCTCTAGTCTCCACGACTCGCATAGACAGCGGCTGCAGGCGCATCCTCGTCGGCTATCCCTTCCCCTCCATGTCTCCCATCGCGACGAGCAAGGGAATCTTTTTCTCCATCGTCCCCATCAATCAAAATCTCTTGCCGTGCAGCAGGGAGCCGGCCGACCTCTCCACTGCCCTCGATCTCGACGGTGAGGAGCAGGAAGATGACTGGCGAGTAGTTGCGGCAGCAAGAGTTAGGTGAGGAAGAGCCGTCGTGGCGAAGAGGAGGCGTCGCCATGTCGACCTACCCGCGCGGATTCCGCAGCTGGGGGCGGGTACCCGCTGATGCCGGGGGACGGTTTTGTCCCCGCGAAGCTTCACGGGGATGGCGGGTATGGGGACTGGCGGAGTCATCCCCGTCCCCGTTGCTGCATCAACATAAATCTGCAACTCAACTGATGGTGAAGTCTTGCAAGCTACATGGCTACACTCGCAAAACTCAAATGTACATATAGAATCATTGACTAAAACGAAATATCTAACATGCTGATGCTTTTCAGAAATAGAAGCAGGCATCAAGATCCAAGGTATGCTTAAGCTCAAGTGGGTGCAGAAAACTACGTCTGTACCTGAATATTAGCCGGATGAGTCAAACTGAAAATAATAAAGACCACACAGAAATAGGTTGAGAAGAGGGAATAACCAGGGAGAGATTAGATTGATTGTTTATTGCTTGATTCAACAAGTTAAATGACCAGCACATATATAATACCTCCTAACTTGACACCCAAGGCGTTATACTTTCCTAATCCTTACTGTTACGAATTAACCTTTCCTAATCCCATATCTAACTCATCTTTCCTAATTCAAGTCTTCCCCTTTATGAACTTCTTCCCTGATTCTCATTGGGACGCAATGTGCTAATGTCCACAACACATATTATGTACGCACCTAATGAAAACATTAACCATTATGATTTAACTATAATCCCAGGTAGTGGGTATTCTATAATCAGTGAAAGGCTTCGAGTTTGCATCACTATCCATGAGTGCAAGAGGAATAATCAAGAGGCAAATGTGTGTTGGTCAAAGAACTAAGCAAGATTGCAAGTTTTAAATCTTACCATCAGGGTATCCTAAGGGAGGAACCCCATGTCCGCCAGCTCCCATTCGAAGAAATATCGTAATTGCTGGATTAATAACTGCATGTTGACTTCTCCGTATCTACTTGTAGGAAAATAAGGAATATCAACATTTTTACAAAGGACAATGCAGAGAACACAGAAAGGGAGTAAGGCTCACCTCATCAATATCTCTCAAAGGGAGCACAACCTTCATATATGAGAAAGGAAGTTCTTAGTCACACGATATCAACTATCAACCAACGAAACAAATAAATTCATTTCCAATACAAGTTATCTAGTTTTACAGAAGTATTGGGTACAATATCCAAACAAAAAAAGTAAGTCTAGTTGAGAAAATATCTTGGAACACTGGTTTCTAAAATAATTGCTGACAAGTACATTTAAGAAACATCGGCACATGAACTATGAAAATATCAGGCCGTGAAACTTAGTGTATTATTAGCTATATTCTCCATCGGATCTCAATCAACAGGACAAGGCCATATATACCAAAAAATAGCAGCATCTAAGAACCAGGACAAAAGGATCTGATCATCTAACTAAAACCAACTCCAACAAAATAAAAAATGACCACTGTATTTTTTATCCTATAATTTCCTCATTTATCCTGTTACCAAATAAACAGGCAACACAAGAAGCTTTCAAAATATTTTCAGAAAACCAGAGGCCAGGGGCACTTCCTCATTTACAAAAAAAAATACACTTTAGTAGATGGGTACCCAGAAAGACTCTCCTTACAGAGCTTAAAAACATCGTACAATATGTTCATATCTTGTGATAAAAAAGTGCCTCTTTAGGAGTTAGATACACAATGAAACCAACAGGGACATTAAAAATGAACATTTTCTGGCAACACAAAGAAAATAAAGTGAATTTTGTACATAAGGAACCATACAAATGCATCAACTAAAGATGCAGCTGAAAAATACTGTGTGTAAGCTAACCTTGATCTGCTTAGAGAAGACGTTCGAATGGAAGCAAATGTGCCATGAAGACACATACATGCGACCGTGATACAGAAATGACCTCTCAAGTGCGCATGAATAATGGTGTTCAACAACCTGAAAGACAAAGAAAGAAATGACACAATAACTCTTCATAATTGGAGACTCCAGTATTAGATCTATGCACGAACCCAATTAAATAGTTACTTGCCTCATCCGGAGGGAGGCTAAAAATTGTCTGCAAATGACCTGGCTTTTGGTGAACTACAGTGGGGCCTTGTTTGTCCATGGAGATCCTTCTACGAGCATCAGCCTCAGCAGAGTTATTTAGAACCCTAAAGCATAAAAATGTTTGATATGTCAGAGGATCCTTGATGGAGCTTTACTGATTTAACAAGTGAAACCGAAAGAATTGGGCAACATAAGGTACTTCATGAGGGTATTGCATATACAAATCTTAAATTAGAGCAATATTGGCTTAATGAACATAACAGCAAGGCAAAACAGTAGCTTCACTTGTGTTGTCCAAAATGGCAGAGTAAAATAGTGAAGCAAGTGACTAAAACATTGCAAAGCTGTTCAAGATGCAAAAGATATCACACTTCACAGCAAATTAATAATAAGAACAAGACCTGGAGTAACTCTCATGAACCTTAATAAGAACAAAGTAAGATGTAATGAATAATAAAAGAGTGAGATATAGACCTGGAGGAACTCTCATGAACCTTGATTGCCTTAATATGAAGACACACCTGAAAACACATAAAAGTACCAAATGATAACTCGAAGGAAAATGCCATTTTTTGAAACTAAGTGATATGTAAAAATCAATTACCTGGCCAGATGAGCTATCAAGCGTATGCCAAACTGGTCCACTCTGCCCTTCAGACTCAACCAGAACAGTAACTGAACCAAGTGTTGTGCTCTTCCATACAATGTCCCAATCGTATATTTTCACCTTTATCTATGACCATGTACAGAACAAATGCATGAGTTACACTTTCCTAAAGAACTGCGGTGGAGAAATTATTGATAGAACTGACTTTCTAGCTTGAGAAACCTCCCCAATGAAATATTTCATTAGGCAAAGCTGTCCTTAGGGGTTGTTAGTCTTCTCTGTTTTGTGTTAACATTGCTAACTTATGTTAATATTCTCCGATTTCCCTGCATTGTAGACATTTTGTATAGGTCTTCTCTATTGATATACATCTTCATGTACTTGAAGGATTTCCATAACAAAAATGGCTGCCTTATTTTAACGAAGAAAGTGAGCAAGAGCACAATTGCATAAGGTGATGGTAAACCATCATGAAGTTACTGGCAAATCTGGGCCAGCATCTAGTGAAAGAAAAAGTAGTAGCATAAGGCAATTGTCCGACAAGGTTGTCGTATCATATCTACAACCAAGTTCAGGTATCTAGTAGGCACAGTACATGCACTGTGATATTTGCCATGTTTACCTGTAACAGTAGAAACAGAAACTGCATACCCTAAAGGAGAATCAAAACAAGGCAAGAAGAGAAAGTACTGGTAGTAACCTTTACAGGAAGACTGTCAACAACAAAATTGAATTCCTCTCCCCACATTGGGTTTCTTGATCCAGGGACCATGGAGCTGTAAGGTGTAAGAGATAAAACAAAGGGGATAAGTAGACTATTAAAATGTTAGCTGCCTCTATCTATAATACTCTCAGGAAGAACAACATTCTTTTGTATTATGAAGAATGTTCATTTGAAATCGTTTCCAACCACTTGTCACCATTATTATTCCCGCAGAAACGTTTTCAGGATGTAATGTGGTTCGGTCAATTCAGATTTAGCGTATCACAACCGCCAAGTAGCCACCCCCTTTCTCTCCGATTTAATGAGATCTTCAGCAGTTGGCGCAATCTCGGCCTCTCCAAATTATCTCCTCTGAAACTACTAGATCCAAACTCAGCTTGTCCTGCTACTGCCCTGAGTCAAATGACTACACACCCATAGTGTTATCCACCTATACATCTCTTGTACTGATTTCACTTAGCTTTCCGACTCTCTTGACTCTTTAAACTATAGAGTCACCATCCATACAAAACTTTTATGGACAAAGAATTAGACTGGCCATCAGGTGAGGCTTGAACCTACACTATTCAGTACTGTACAAATTTAACGATGAGATGATAGTACAGTCATGTCCTCCACAGTTCAATTCAGTAAGTAGACATTTTGCACCAAAAATCGTTTCCTTGAGTAAATGCTCAGCTTGAACTACACGTATTTTCAAAGGAAGACCTGCATTGAGTAGCATGACTGTCGGATGCTCAATGGTGTGTTTTTAGGTTCAGAAATGCATTAGGAACGTAACTCTTCCCACGCCATATGCAGCTGATGCTGTCACTGTGAATTAATCATCCAAATCAACTGTCCATGGAATGATCGGATTGCTTACATAAAGTACTGAATTGCCCAATCACCATGAACAAGCAATCACCTGAAATTAGGCTCCGTAGGGGGGGACAAAAACTAGTAATCACCTGAAACGCTTCTCTTCACCGCAAGTGATGAGAGCGTAAGGGTCGGACGTCCCGTTCAAATTGGCCGCGATCAGGTTCTTGGCCGCTAGCAACTCCAGCTGGACAGAGACAGCAGAGTCACACGGCCGTTCAGACCAGAAAACAAAATTCAGGGGCGCAACGAAATCGGGACAGGAGGCTGATCACTGGTCACCTTCACCATGTACGCCGAGGGCCCGCTCTTGTACTGCCGCAAACAAAACAAAACGCGCGCAACATCAGCACAGGCGATCATCCATCGCCGCAGAGCACAAGCCGAGTCTGTCAGTTACAGAGGCAGCGGTTAGTGCGTTACCTTGTCGGCGCCGTCGAGGTCCCGCGCGAGGCCGAGGTCGTCGGCGCCGCCGGCCGCCCCCGCGGAGGAGGTGCGCGCGGCGAGGAGCTCGAAGGCGGCGTAGAGCGCGACGAGGATCATGGCCGCGGCGAAGGTGACCTCGATCTCCCAGCACGTCGGGAGGAGGAAGCCGAGCGCCGCCGACGCCGCCTGCGCCGACATGGTGACGACGCCGAGGGGGGTGGGTGGGGGCACTAGGGTTTCTGGGAGCAGGAGGGGAGGGACAGGCACGCGATGGCCATGGGAGGGGAAGGGGGAGGAAAAGGGAGGTGGTTATGGAATGGGAGGGGAGGCGACGAGGCGGAGAAGGTGGAACCGGTCGGGGAACGCGTGGCCCCTCCTGCGGTTACTGGACCGCTCCAGTGAGATCGCACGGCTGGTGGTGGTCGGGAGTGAGGTGGCGCGGATCTTGATGCGTCGCGGGACAGGCGGGATGGGACGCTGGTCGGGTGGGGCCCGGCCGACGGTCGCGCTCTGGCGCAGAGTCAAAACCGTTTTTCCTATTGGAACTTTCTGTTTTTTGTTTTTCCTTCGGACAGCAGGAACTTTCCTCGGGTTGGGTTTAACGCTCGGCGACCGACCGATAATCACAAGGGATGCTCAAAAAAAAAAAAGATAATCACAAGGAAGGGAATCCGTCCTCTATTCTTTGAGCACAAACAACATTTTGTTCCTTTGCCTTTCTCGTCTCATCCAGCTTCCATTCTCTTCTTGAACTTCGTCGTTTGTCACCACCACATCACCGTCCTTCTCTCCCTACTTATCCTCTTTGAGTGCCAATGAGGCGATGACGTCATTAAGTAGGTGTATCAGGCATGAATTGATATATTTTTTCAATAAACTCGCAATGCTTTCGGTTATAAGAAAAGAGTATGATGCACAAGAATGATATGAGTAACGATCAAGCCAATTGTCCCAAAGATCAAAGTCTACGGACAAATTGCCAAAAAGGAAAAGATTACATGAGTGGCAAAAAGTAACAAGCTATACAATAGTCATTTGGATTGATTTGTATGCATGTGTGTTTTCCTCGGTGAGGACCAATGTCTACTCCCTCCGGTTTATATTAATGGTCTCAACTTTATCTAGATCTGTGTGTATCTAATTAAGTATTTAGACTAATTAAGTATTTAGACTATATGTATTCATATTTAGACAAAGTTGAGATTGTTAATATATGCCGAAAAGATTACAAGAGTTGTGCTAGAGGATCATGTTGGTGGAAAGATACACAAATGGATGTCGGACTGCTAGAGGCACCTAGACATGATGATGATGATGATGTTGATCGCGACATATAAAACACAACTAAACATGACAAAGGGAACTATAAGTTGATCGTGGCTACGGAGTTTGTTCTGGCTGCAACAAGTCATGATGTTTTATTATATGTTTTTGTGACGTCGATGTTTCGTTATATGTTTTTGTTAAGGTCATTGTGATCTCTTATTTGGATTTTGTTAGGAAATCTCCACCGGTCCGACCCATCCGGTAGCTTCAAACGGTCTGTTTATGTAAGTCTGGTCGTCCAGTGGTCGATTTTGGGTCGTGGTTCGGCCTATCCAGCCAGTCGCGTCCAGCGGTGCGACCCATTTGTCCGGCTTAGGCGAGGCATATTTTTTTGCAGATTCAAACATAAACTGTTCGCGCTAAAAACTGGCAAACTTCATACTTAATTTACATTCAAAATAAAAAAAAATTTAAACTAATCCTAATCCTAGCTACCGATCATCGCGCGTTGGTGCCGCCTCGTCCATCTACGGGTCGAGGTCGATGTACTCCGACGGCGTCCAGAGGTTGGGCGGTGGCAGGGCCGGAGCAGGAGCGCCCGTAGGTGGATTGATCACCTGCCCACCCACGACGCCCAACCGTGCTAGAGGTGTGCCAGCTCCATCCTCACCTCCGAAGCGATCGGTGGCGCCCATCCCGACAGCGGCGACGGTGGAGGCAGTTGGGCATTTGCCTGCACCACCAGGCCGGTGAGCTAGACAACTTTCTCGAAGACGACCCACTAGGCTTCCTCCTCCCGCGCGCTAGCCGCAATGGCCTGCTCGGTGAAGGCGTCCTCGTCGTAGCCCCGCTCTAGCACCTCGCGGTACTCCGGGGGAAGGTTCGTGACGACATCGTCCACCGCCTCCTGCTTGACGGCGATGCCATCATCGTCCTCCTCGTCGTTGTCGTCCTTGTTGTCGAGCTCAGCATTAGAGTGGTTGACGGCGCGGCGCCCTCGTCGATGTCAGGGACGGGGTAGACCTCCCTGGCATCAGGTCACAGCGGATGGTGGTGGTGCGCCGCACCTTGTGCTCCCACTCGAGGAACTCTACCCAATAGTCCTTGCTATGGTAGCCACTCTCCCACCGTTGGGCCGGTGGGAGGTTGTTGATCCAGCGACGAATCTCCTCCTCCAGCCCTTTTTCCTTCTTGGGCATGGACGACACCGGGACACGGTCTCGGTTGAGGTGCCAGCCGGTGGGCAGAGAGACATCCGTGTGCTTGATGTCACGCCCCTCCCTCCAGCGGCACTCACACTCCGCTATACGAAAGTACTATCGTGTGCGATGCTCCCGCGGTGGCGGGTAATCCATCACACGGCGGCCCTAGAAATCCTCCGTCCGCGGCGAAGGCGACAGGGATGTACCGCGGAGGAAGGTCGTCAGCCGGGAGCGTTGGCTGCTAGAGCTAGACGCCTCATGGTCGTTCTTACTCCTCCCCTTCTTTAGCTAGGACGGCGTCTTCATCGTTGGTGGTGGTGGCTGCGGCCACTAGGGTTTGCGATGGCGAGAGGTGAGGAGTGCGACACCGACGGGCGTAGGGTCAGGCAGCGTCCAGTCAGTCAGCGTGCCTCGTCGCCATTGATGGCGCAGGCTGCCGTCGGTCAGCCTTCCACCTATCGCCAGGGTTGCATACGAATCGGTCCGCTACGAATCAATCAATGCGCGGGTCGCCGTGACGATTAGTGGCACACTCGGGCAAGACAGCCGCTCTGTCCGCGCATGTCCGGGCCAATGCAATCATTGCCCAGATTAAATGCACGGATGAATCAAACCGGATGCGTTTACGCAAGTCCTGTGTGTCCATACATACAAGTTCAATACGCTCGGACGGGGTAGGTTGATCCGGTAAAAATGCCCTTACGTTTAGCGGATCGTACGGGAAAAACTTCCACATGTATTAGCCCAGTTGGTATGGGCTCTGAAAAAAGCTTAATCTGCCGTTTTCGCGCATGAGCTCATGCAGACACTGGATGCCAGTGCCTGTATGCACGTGTTGTTTTCTCGAGTCTGACAAGGGCCCACCTGCTCGAACTCCGTGGCACAACAATGGCATATGCCCCGGCACCTTATCCATGTCACGAGCCTGCAGCCAATGGGAACCTGACGCGATGCCGGCGTGGGGCCACGCCCTATCTCCCTCCCTTGGTTGCATCTGCACATCGAGACACGCTTATGCCAATCGCCGCACCACCATTACCGCGGCAACTCGAGGCAACCCTGAGCAATGCTCCTCCACTCCATGGCGCCCATCCACGCCGCCGGCGCCGCCGCCGCACAGCACGCAGCCGTCGGCGCGGCTCCAAATGCAGCTCCAAAGAAGAACACTACCAGCGTTCCAGTCAGACTCGACAGAAGGAGGTTCAGTTAATGTTTTCAGCTGTTTTTTTCTCTTAGAAATCGTGATGCGTGTGCCTGATGCGGTCTAGTTTCAGGGCGTTTCTGCAGGGCGTGGTGATCGCTGCCGCGGGCGCCGGCACGCTGCTGGGCCACGTCGACGCCGCTTCGGCGGCGTCCAAGAGGCGGGCGCCGCCGCCGCCGACGGAGGAGAAGGAGAAGAAGGACCCCAACATGAGCGGCGTGCAGGCCAAAGTCATGGCGAGCAGGAAGAGGAAGCAGGCCATGAAGGAGGCCACGGAGAAGCTGAGGGAGAAAGGGAAGAACCCCGCGGATGCTCCTGCCGCCACCACCCTAACCCAAACGCGGATCAAATCGGCGGCGGTCGCTGTAGAGTGAGTATGTGTGTGTGCAGCTTGATTACCAAATTATAACCTGTCATAGATATATATCGTTTCATGCATCGCTCGATGCAATGTCCAAAGTGTTTTTCCAACTTTTGAGACGCGGTTGTGAACTTGTGAATAACTTGAAGCGCCATTGAATAACTTTAATTTGTCGCGGGAGAAAACAAAATGCTAGGACCAGATAAATAATGTCAATCAGGGTAATTAACTAAATTCAGTATTAGAATAATATCTCACGAAAGAAATTTTGAACAATAGTTATCTCTCCTTCTCTAATCCACATAAAACAACAAGTGAAAAGAGATCACAAATATGATAGCATCCTTTATCAAGAAGCGCAACAAAAACTAATCTATCAGATTATGTTGGAAAGGGATGTTGTCCTGAAGAGAAATTACTGATATTACAGAATAAAATATACTCCTTGATAAGTTTAAATAACTTTGAGTAGTACCTCATCTATTTTCAAGCGGAAGATATTACATATGCTAATTAACTTCTTGATACAATGGACTTGCCGGTGATAAGCTTGGGACGCTTTGAAAGCTCGAAATCACTAATCTGCCTTTGAAGTGCCTTCTCCAGATGCGGCTTGTCACCGCAGCTTGTGAAGACAAGTTCATTTAGGTTCTTCAAAAACCGCACAAGGGACAGACCTACCTCGCTGTCATCCAAGCTAATGCATTTCTTCACTTCGAGTTTCTGGAGGTCGGGCAACGCTCCATCCTCAATCTTTATGGTTTTTATGATCTCCATGCCTTCAATGTAAAGCAGTTTGAGCTTCGGAAATTTACCTCTGCCGAAACGTAAAGATCCCTCTGCAAAGGACTCCTCCCAAAGTGCAAGAAGAGTAAGGTTGGGCAGGTTTCCCATCACCTCAATGTCAGCCTGCTTCAATTGTGTCTGGAGTAGTTTTACCTTGCCTAGATCATTGAGGGAACTCATCCAGACAGGAAGGTTGCCTAAACGGCCAGACAAGCGCAGTGAAGTAAGATGCTCTGGTGGTGATTCCTCCGTGTCCTTTAGAAATTCAAGTGACTCGGAGCGAACTTCAAGTCGCTCCAGACGAGTAAGCCTTGCTATTGAGTTGCAAAGTTCTGCCCTTACTTCTTCGGTCGCAGCAACATCAACTCCTAACCTCCGTAGGCTAGTGAGCTTCCCCAAGTTCCTTGCCACTTTGCTTCCTTGTGCAATGCGCACCACCCCTAGCGCTTGTAGGTTCCTTAGCTTCTCAATTCCATCAGGTGTTGTGACACTAAACTCACCTGCACAACATGAACATGGAGATTCACCCCTCTTAAAACCATGGCACCCAGAAACCAAGTCCGCCATGGTATCAAATAGGTTGTTGTTACAAGTGCAGTCAACCTTGTTCTTCCATGTCTTCTCTGCCAAATCTCTTGCAAAGTTGACGCCACCAACAAGGTGACGTAGTTTCTCCATCTTGGTGATACCAACTGGGAGGTGTGTCACCTTTGTGTCCTGAACATCTAATGTCTCTAGGTACCTAAGGTTTTGCAGAGAGGAAGGGAGTCTAGAAATTTTTGTCTTTCGCAAACCAAGGTACCTTAAATGATACAGTTCCCCGATGTGCTTGAGATCATCATTATCTAACTCAACTGTATCTTCCAGGTCAAGAACTCTCAATAAGCGCATTTTAGAGGAGATGAGGGACTGAGGGCATCTTCCAAAAATTGTTAGTGATCGTACCTGAGACAGGTTTATGCTTGTCATCTTCTCCTTATTACTCTTCCATCTTGTCACTACCAAGTGACGTATATTACTTTGTGGAGCCTCATTGCAATGCTTATCCATGATGAAAAGTTGGTTCTCCTCAATAGACTTGGACAAGATTATTTGGAGCACCACACCGTGAACACGGCAACGTTCAACCCCCATGCTAGCCCTGGCCTTCTCCGAAGGCTGGATCATGCTTCTACTGATAAGATCATTATAGTATCTCCGTCCAACTTCCTCTATGCTCATGTCACGTGGCTTCGTGATATAGCCTTCTGCCATCCAACGCCGCAATAAGCGGGTAAGCCTGATCTCATGGTTCTCGGGGAATATACTTAGGTACAAGAAGCAAGACTTGAGATGATATGGAAATCCATCATAGCTTGATGTAATAACTCTTCTGATATCTCCATGGAACTCTAGCTCCGACCCAAGATGCTCTCGCAGATTCATCCATTCTCTACTTGTTTTGGGCCTGTTAGCTAATAGACCACCTATGGTGGCTATAGCAAGTGGAAGGCCCCGACATCTCCTTAAGATAAGATTGGCTTGAACCAGCATATCACCCGTCAATGTATGGTCGGCATTCTTGTAAACCTTGATACAAACAAATAACACAAAATAAGAAACAAAAATCCTACAAAATAAAAAATAGAAATAAAAATGACTAGCAGAAGTACATCTTAGCAAGCGGTAAATAACATACTATTCATCCCTAATATAAAATTCTTAAAAAAAGTTGAATTTGATTTGAACATTGTCCAAAATTTCTAGGAAACGATACTTTAGAACCCACCGATGTTACCTTGTTTTTTTGGAAACTTTCGCAAATCCTTAATCCTAGTATACACACAAGATTCTATTATTTTATAAACTGTAAAAACACACTAGGTTAAACAAATAAACGCAAAATGGTGAATATAGCTTTGGAACAAATTTGTAACGTCGTGTGAGAAATACGATTTCCTGGGCCCACTCAGATAGTAATATACGCTTTGCATTAGATGGACCTATTATTACATCATTATATTACCCCCTCTGATCCATAATAATTCTTGATAATTTAGTATTGTTTTAGTATAAAGTTTGCACTTAATCTCTAGTAACACTTACTTTGGATTGGAGAAAGTACTTTAGATCTATATGAAAGATGGGGACATAGTCTTGTCACGTGGACAGACCCTTAAAAATGCATGTTATTTTCTCTATCTTCTCTCATGCATGTGTAACTATTGGTTCATATTGTAAGAGCATCTCCACTCGCTTACCCAAGACGTTCGTCCGGACGCCGAAAATCGGCTCAGTCGCGTATCCAAGGACCTGTTTTCGTTCGGATTTCGGCGTGTTTTGGTCCGACCTACCCAGGCCGAACCCAGGTTCCCGGTTACGCCCTGGGGACGCCGCAAAAAAGGGCGTGGACCAGCTCTGTCGGCGAGACATTCCCATTTCCACCCACTCCGCTTGTCCAGACTGCCGCGAGAGCTCTGTCGCCATGACTTCGCCGACGGAGCTCCCTCGCGCCGAGACATGCCCACGCCTCTAACTACGCTCACCGTCGTTGCCGCCCAGCTCCACGCCGCTTACCTACCTACTGCCTTGCCGGCTCGGATGCGCCACCACCACGCCGGTGTTCGACATTTGGCGGATTCGCCATCGACGACATTTAGGTGCCGCCCATCGACTCTGACGAGGCGAGATACTCGCCATGGATTCCGACGACGAGGAGTTGCTCGCCGAACTCCTGGAAGAGGAGAGCGCCGAGGTCGCCAAAAGTGAAGAGCACTTGTAGATTCTCGCATCGCCTAATCAGTACATGCAGATGGCGGCCGGCGCGATGGTTCGGCAGTCGCATGAAGTGCAAGGCGAGACAGAGGATAGAGGGCTACTGCATGTTGTATGCCGACTACTTCGCTGACCAGCCACTCCATGGAGAAGACGTGTTTCGCCGTCGTTTCAGGATGAGCCGAAAGCTCTTACTCAAGATCGTGCATGCCATCCGGGAGTTCGACCCATATTTCCTTTGCAAGAAGGACTGCACCGGCTTGGTTGGGTTTTCGTCGCTTCAGAAGTGCACCCTGGCGATGAGGTCGCTTGCATATGGAGCGCCGGCTGATGCTGCCGATGACTATCTACGCATCGCCGAGTCCATCGCCCTTGAATGCTTGTACAAGTTCTGCAGGCGTTGATTGCGATGTTCGGGGAACGATTGAGATCACCCACTGCTGAAGACACTGCTCGGATCCTCGCAATCAATGAAAGTAGAGGATTTCCAGGTATGCTTGGAAGCATAGATTGCATGCATTGGGAGTGGAAGAACTGTCCATTTAAATGGCAAGGAATGCACAAAGGCCACAAAGGAGGATGCACTGTCGTGGTGGTGGCACGTCAGATGCCATGGGTAGGCTAAAGTATGGGGCCAATGGATGCTAGTGGGATCTGGGGAGGGAAGATGCAACTGATTCCACACTCAAGTGGTTAAGGCTCAGATCTTTATTTCTCTTTCTTTGGGTTACAAGTGCTCCTCGAGCTGTATACAGGGAGAAAAGATGAATCTCACCAGCCTAACGGTCCCAAAGGAGTCGATGCCCTCCTCAGGGTCCAAGCCTCCCCTTATAAACGAGTACCTTGGGTGCCCTTAGGGCTGACGAGGCAAGCATATTCGAGGAATATGCTTGTCCCAAAATAGTAGTTCGGCGGCCTCCTTTCCCTGTCGCCCTTCTAACGACGGCAAGGCTCCAGAGGACCCCTCCTGCGCGCCTCGGGCTGTGGACTGCCACCTCCGTGACCTCCTTCGCCCTCGGCGCCGCATCTTTATCTCTTGTGCTTGGCTCCGCTCTGATTCCTTCTAGCCTGCAGCTATAGTTTGACCTTGAGTTTCACCTTCTCCTGCAAGCTTCGTATCACTCGGCCTTACCTTACCTTGCGTAACTCGGCTTGTCCTTTACCTGCATCGAGATCACTCGGGCTAACCCGGCCGACCCTCGCAGTAACTCGGCCGGGTAGCCTCTTGATAGATATACATGGGCCGACATATTCATGATTCGGCCGACCTAGTCCGTAACTCGGAAACTAGACGGGGATTGTACCTCTGTCTTTCCCCGTCTCTGACCTACCCGAGGTCAAACCCCCGACATTAGTCCCCGAAGCTGGTGTGGCCCCGTCGATAACTTCGGCCGGGTCGTATCAGCTTCATTATATTTTCAGTTTTGTTTCCGAGTTATATCTTCTTCATCCGAGGTTTCCTCGTTCCTTCCTTCGTACGCCATGTCCTACGTGTCACCCCCATCATCGTTCTACTAGTTTTTTGGTCCCTCTACAGTACTCACTGACAGGCTACAGTGAACTTTGTACCTGCTGCTTGCGGCCGCTCTGCCGTTCCCTTGGGGATCATAACGCTCCTCCTTCCTGTGTGGCCGTTGGTGTGACTCCACTTATCGTCGTGCGTTCGTGCCGCACCCACGATCTACACGGTCAACCGCTACACCCACGATCCCACTACCTTGTTCGTGGCTCAACTATAAAGAGGGGGACGGCGTTTGGGGAATTTACTTTTCCCCTTCTTGCTCGCCTCCGTCCTCCTTCCTTCCACGGCGTCCTCTCAGCTCATGCCGCTGCGAGCCTCCGTCGATGAAGACTCGTCGCTCGCTTGCTTGCCTGCGCTTCTCGGCTCTGGCTCGTCGCCGGTGAGTCCTCTCCGCATTGCCTGGGTTTTCCTAGATCGATCTGCTTCGATTCCGTGTTCGCGACGGTTCCTTTTGTTCTTCGCCATTGTTCTCGCAAAAGTTCCGACGGGCCTTGCAGCTCTAAACTCCCTCCGCCAGCTTTTTCCTCACGATCTTTCCGGCGCACATATGTCTAGTTCGTTTAACGGCGCTCTGGTTGAGGACGACGACGCTGGCTCCGGGCCCGAGCGAGGCTCGTGGCAGGGCTCTTCTGTCACACGCCGTGATATCGAGTGGCTTATCCAGACTCGAAGAATTCCCGCCGAAGTTTCTTGCCGTTTACCCGGCAATAATCCTCCGGATGTTAGGGAGGCGAGTATGTGGTTTTATGTCGACTTCGCGTGGCTTCGGTCTCCCTCTTAGCGATTTCGCTAGAGAATTCCTCGACTACTTCGCCTTCACCGCATCATCTTCCCGCGAAATCTATCGCTTCTCTTTACGCTTTCATCTCCGTGACGGAGGGATACTTGACTGTGGGTCCAAGGCATGTCTGGTCGAAGTTCTTCCAGATTCGCTCCAACGTGGTCCCTGGCAAATCTCTGCACCCTTCCGAGAAGTTGCTTACCCAATGTGGGGCAGCGTCTATTACACCTCGGAGGAAGTCCGTGTTTCCTCGTGTCACCGGGTTGGAGTCGTGCAAGAAGTGGCACAAATCATTCTTTTATGTCAAGAACAGAGGGGCAGAGGACAAGATTCGGCTCCCAGCATTCTCAATTGGCCCGCCTTCTAAAGTGAATTGGCTCTACAATCCGAGGAAAACTCATGCCTTGGCCGAGGCCTTCGAGATTCGGCTGAAAGAGTTGACCCGGGCCGGGTTATGCGGCGAAGACTGCCCATTCCAGAAGCAGACTCACAAGCTGTGCTACATGAGTGGTCCCCTTGACCCTAATCGAGTCTCGACCGTGGAGCTGGACAACTACCTTATCTATAAGCGCGTCCGAGCTATCTTTAAGACAGAGATGCCTGAGGATTGGACTTGGGGATTAAAACCGTTCACCCGCGATCATCCGCCTCCCGAGGTGAGCTTAATCAACAACGCTCTGCTATTCCACTGTTTTTGTAACAGGTTTATCTAACCCTCTTTTTCCTCGTCTTGCAGAGGTTCGCAGAGCAGAAAAGCGAGGACGCCGAAGTTCTGCTGCTCCCTTGGCCCGCGGACAGGAGTACCCCGGATACTGGTGAGCCGGACTCCGAGGAGTTCGTCCCTAAATCGGATCCTGCCCCGGCTAGAGCTCGCGGCAAGACTTCGGCGCACGAGGAGGAAGGTGATTCGGACGAGGTCCAAATTCTTGAGGTAGTTGCCGCCATGCCTATTTCTTATGCATTTCCGGCTTCTACTTTCCCAGCTAATCCGGCCGGTCAGGTTCACGACGCCGAGCCTATTGCTTGTCGACCCCCTGTTACCTCGGGGAAACGCGGGCTCCTGCTAGTGCCTCGGAGGCGGTTCCCAAGAAACGAATGAAGAAATCCGCTCCGAACCCTCCCAGGCGCAAGACTATTCCTGGGGTCGCCGGGTAAGTTCTTTTTGCTTGTATTTCTTGTTTCTCTCTTTCTGTTTTTCATACTGACGATTCTTGTTTCTTATTTTTGCAGTGCTCCTCTTTATGTTAAACCCGGCGGTCCTAGTATGACTAGCCGCCCGATTCGGCCGCCGTCTCCTCCTCCCGCTGATGATACCAGGATTCCTAGTCCTATTCGTCCTGCCTCTCCTCCAGCTCTGAATACGTCGCCTCTTCGTCGCGATGTGCCTGAGACCCCTTCCATTGACCCGATTGAACCGCCCTCAAGTTTTCGAACCGCCGCCTTCTACGGGCCCCAGCCACTCTTGAGCCTCTATCTACTCCGCAGCTTACAGCCATTCCAACCTCGGCGAAAAGGTCGTTATCTCGCGCCTCTGCGACCATAACCCTGCCGCTCCTAAAGACGTCGTCCCCACTTCCGAGGCGTCACTTCGCTGATGCCTCTTATAAGGCGAGAACTGTTGCCGCCAAGACTTCCTCTTCTCGAAGGTCTTGTCGGATCTTCTCACCGAGTATTGCCGACGCATTAAGTAAGGAGTCTACCTACTAAAGTCCCGTTGCCTCGCCACGGCACCCAACTTGCTCTTCATAAGAGCCTGGATCGCTGGTGGTCGATCACCGTCCGGTAAGGTCTTAACTCGGACATCCGAGGGGAACAGCCTCGGGCGGTGGAGTATGCCAATAATTGGAACGCTGGCGATCGTTCGAGGGTAATCCTATGAACCAGCCTTTCGACTTTCTCGACATCACGCCGTTTTGACCATGCTGCCAAGTTCATCGTTGATACCAACAAGATGAATGAGGTAATTACTGTTTCTCTGAGTCTTAAATCATTCCTCAGATGTTACTATATGCTCTAGTCCCCGAAACTTGCAAGGAAATAACTTGTTATATGCTTGGAAGTTTAATAATCTTTGACATAATTTTATTTCTAAGGTTCGTCAATCCGGCCATCTAGATCCGAGTTAAGTTTTACTTGACTCGGATGTGCTTTAACTTTGAATATCCAGCCACCTAGATCCGAACTAAGTTCTGTTTGATTCGGATCTGAGTCAGCTTCGAATATCCAGCCACCTAGATCTGAGCTAAGTCCTGCGTGGCTCGGATCTAATTTAGCTTTGAATATCCAGCCACCTAGATCTGAGCTAAGTCCTGCTTGGCTCGGATCTGGTTTAGCTTTGAATATCTAGATAGCTAGAGCCTAATTAAGCTCTGCTTGATTCGGATCTAATTTAGCTTTGAATATCTAGCCACCTAGATCTGAGTTAAGTCCTGCTTGACTCAGATCTGTTTTAGCTTTGAATATCCAGCCACCTAGAGCCGAATTACGCTCTGCTTGATTCGGATCTAATTTAGCTTATACTGTGGATTTATCATTTTGCCTTATTGCTCAGGTTGCACATGACCGGCGGACCGCCGAATTCCAGAGGTTGCTTTTTTCGCACCGCAAGCTGGAAGAAAAGTATGAGAAAGTTCTTCCAGTGGTGAAGAAGGCTGGTATGTCGATAGTTCCTTTTCCTTATTTCCCACGTTCTCATGTATTTGTCTACGAAATGCCGGCGTACTTCTTGGTGAATAGGTAACATTAATAACTTCAATATTCGTCTTGAGAAGAAAGTCAAGAGCCTGGAAGGTTAGTTTCCTTTCTATTTTACACCTTTTTCCTTTTAATATATATGCTGAGTTTCCTTATTGCGTTTCGCTCTGGTAAAGCCGAGTTGCAAAACTTTGCAGTGTCACATCAAGATTGCATGCCCATGCCTGACGTGATGCTGCATTTTTAGAACAAAACGCTACTCATTCGGCTCAACTTCAAGAAAAAGATGATGAAATAGCTCGCCTGCGATCCGAGGTGGATACCCTCAAGCTCTCTCAGAAATCCGCACTAGAAAAGGTCGACCAAAAAATTTCCGAGGAGAAGAATCGGCTGACTTTGGAACTGCAGAAGAACAAAGAACTCCTCGAGGCTGCCGAACTTAAAACCCAGGGTTTGAGCGAGGAAATTGCTCGTTTTGAGAAGAGTATGGTCGATTGGGCCAAAGATCTTCAGATAATGATGCGATACATTCATCGTAAGCTACTTGGCATGGCCTAATTATATTTTTCTTTTTTGTTCCCGCTACCATCTGACATGTTCATGCTTTGCGCAGAACACTTCCCCGAGGACAAGCCCGTGAGTTCTAAAGCGGTTCTTGCAGCTCACGTGCGCCGAGGTGAACCTGTTACCGTTGATTCGGAATATTCAATGGAGGATTACTTGGTTGCCGTTGGTGCCGCAGTTGGCCCGATGAAAATTATGGGCCGGGACTTGGTGCAAGCCGCTATCCGAGCTTACCATGTGCTCTGGCCGAATACATCGGGAACTCCTGATATCAACGAAGTCAAGTTATTGGTGAAAAGACTAATGGCATCTGAGAGGCAGTTGAGTCTTTGGAGGGAGTCTGCTGGGCGTGCTGGTGCTGATATGGCTCTTACTGTTATCATGTCCTGGTATGAAGACATCTCTCTTGACATCCTGAGAAATTTGTGCACTGGTTCCCGCTGGGTTGAGGATCCCACTTTTGTTGCTCTTCGGCAAGCTCGGGCCTTCCAACTCGTCGAGTACGCTGACGTGCACACTTGGAATGAAGGGCCAAGTTTTCTTCCAGACCCAGATGAGGAGGTTGCAGCTGAGGATGCTTCGGATGATAATTCGGCTGAGCATGGGGAGGGTGAAGATGATTCGGCCGCATCTGATAGCTCCAGCTCAAGCTCGGACAGCAACGGCGACGCGCGGTCCTCTTCCAAAGGTACCGGGCATTCTACCGCACAGACTGATGCTCCTGAGCAACCTCGGACTTCCACTGAAGTTGCACCTGGGTCGGCGGAGGGCGAGGCAACCTCAGTCGAAGTTCCTCCTACCTCGGAGTGCCCCGCACCTGAGCAAGCTGCTGCCTCCCCAACGAACAACGCTTAAGTTATTTCCGATCCCTGGCATGCGGGGCGTATGATGTAGGCGAAATATTTGTCAATTCTCTGTATGATTCGAATTTCTTTTGCTGTGTACTGCTGTGATACTCGTTTAAGTGGATGTTCGTCCGAATTCTTGCTTTGTTGGCCCTCAACTTCCTGACCTTTTAGGATTTATCTTTGCCTCTATTTTTTATGGTTTTATCCAGGCGTGAGCTCTGAATATCATATAATATTGATCTGTTCTGAACAGAGATTGACTGCTTCGTTGTGAAAAAATATACAGCAATCGTTGGATCATTGTTTACTGTGCGAAACTTCGATTTGTAAATCAAGTTTCAGGTGTAGTATAAGACTTATATGGGTGCGCTCGGCACAAGATTGAGGTAGCATACGGTATTCCCCGCGTCGCTGCTTTAGATGTCGAGGTTTAGTTATTAATATGAGATTGATATATCATATGGCAGTCCCCGAGTTACTGCTCTGGGCGGTGAGGTTCAGATGCATAACATGAAGTTGATATAAGATACGGGTCCCGAGTCCTTTGCTGGGCACCGAGGTTCAAGTACATAACGAAATAGATATAACATATGGCGGTCCCGAGTTCTTGCTCCGGTGCGAGGTTCAAATACACAACGAAATAGATATAACATATGGCAGTCCCGAGCCCTTTGCTCCGCCGCCGAGGTTCAAATACATAACACGAAATAGATATAACACATGCATGGTCCCGAGTCCTTTGCTCTAGGGGCCGAGGTTCAAATACATAATATGAAATTGATATAAAATATGGCAGTCCCCGAGTCACTGCTCTGGGCGCCGAGGTTCAGATACATCATTGGATCTTGACTTTGAGATATAATGCTATGAGTAGAATGGCCGAAGTAAAGCCACATTCCAGGGACGCTTCGTTTCTTCGCCAGCTTTGTCTGCCTTGTTCCCTCCGGGGGACTGAGCGTCGATTAGATAATAGGCGTCGTTGTGCAACGCTTTGCTCACAATAAATGGTCCTTCCCATGGGGGTGACAACTTGTGCATGCTGGCCGTTCGTTGCACGAGTCGGAGGACCAAATCTCCTTCTTTGAATACTCTTGGATTCACTTTCTTGCTGTGATACCGCCGCAAGTTCTGTTGATAAATAGCCGATCGTGATAATGTCAACTCTCCGCTTCTTCCAAAGGTGTCTACACATCTTGCGAGCTATCTCATTTGTCTCTGCGGTTGTGTCTTGAGCAACTCTTGGCGAGTCATATATTATGTCGGTGGAAGTACGGCCTGCCTCCGTACACGTAAAGAATGGAGTATAGCTGTTGATCTATTCGAGTAGTCCGGAGACTCCATAAATGCGGCTGGGATTTCTTGATCCAACATCCTGCCGACATTTGCAATGGTTCGACAAGTCGTGGTTTTATTCTGATAGCACCGATCCATTAGACCTTTCCACTTGCCCATTGGATCTTTGGGTGAGCCACGAGGCAATATCTAATCTTATGTGCTTCTCTCGGCAAAATCTAGCGAAAGCTCATACGCAAAGTTTGTGCCATTGTCCGTAATAATATCGTATGTGCAGTATCTTAAGATGATATCCTTGAGAAATTTCACTGTTGTGTGCCCATCACACTTTTTAATTGGTTTTACTTCAATCCATTTTGTGAACTTGTCCACCATAACCAATATGTGGGTCATTCCTCCTCGCGCCGGCTTGAATGGTCCCACCATATCTAAACCCCATACAGAAAATGGCCAAGTGATGGGTATTGTTTTTAACTCGGCCGACGACATATGTATTCTGGTTGCGTATCTCTGACATCCATTGCATTTCTTAACTAATTCTTTTGCTTCTTTCAATGCCGTTGGCCAATAAAATCCATGTCTGAATGCCTTGGCTACTAAAGCGCGAGATGAGGCATGGTGCCCACATTCTCCTTGGTGTATGTCTAGAAGTATTTCCTGACCCTCTGTGGAACTTACGCACTTCTGCAATACGTTTGTGACGCTTCTTTTATACAGCTCATTGTTTATGATTGTATAAGCTTTCGCTCTTCTTACGGTTTGTCTAGCTAATACCTCATTACTCGGCAACATCGCGTCTTTTAGGTAAGAAAATATGGGGTGCGCCCATATCGGAGTTACTTTTTCTGATGTGATCTCACTGTCTATCTCCATGTTCTCTGCCGACGTATATACCTCGGCTCTCTCCATGATTGCGCTCACATCGGCTGTCCCCCTCTTTAGGGGTTCCGAGTCATTCTGCGGATCTACCTCCATTGGCGTGTGATCTTCTGCAGAATTTGCTGGGACAAAGATAGATTCGGATTCTGGTGATGGGATTATTGATGGTTTCCTGAGGTGTTCCAGGGCAATACCTGGAGGAATTGATTGCCGGGTTGATCCTAATTTTGACAATGTGTCGGCGACGTTATTTTCTGCCCGAGGTATGTGGTGGAATTCACATCCTTCAAAGTATCCACTGATTTTTTGCACATGGAATCTGTATAAAGCCATATTAGCATCTAACGCGTCCCAACCGCCTGATACTTGCTGTACTACTAGATCCGAGTCACCATAGCATAGGATTCGGCGTATACCAATTTCTTTCGCTACTTTCAATCCATGGACTAGCGCTTCATATTCAGCTACATTGTTGGACGCAGCAAAATGTATTTGCAATACATATTTCAATTGGTCTTTTTTAGGCGAGGTTAACACTATTCCTACTCCCAAACCATTCCTTAGTTTGGAACCATCGAAATGCATTGTCCAGTAATTTTGATCTGGCAATGGTGGCTCATACTGCACCTCGGCCCAATCTACGAGAAAGTCGGCTACAGCCTGAGATTTGATTGCATCTCTTCTATCAAACTGTGGAGCATATGGTGATAACTCGATCGCCCATTTTGCTATTCGGCCACTTGCGTTTTTGTTGCTCAATATGTCGGCTATGGGTGCCTCACAGATTACTTTGATGGGATGCTCTTCGAAGTAATGTTTAAGCTTTTTCGTCGACATATATACTCCATAAGCCATCTTCTGATAATGCGGGTAATTCTGCTTTGAAGTGGATAACACCTCACTTAGATAATAGACTGCCTCAGATCGACTTACCGTCTTCAAGTCGTTCCACTACGACTACAGTACTAACTACTCTATTGGTAGCCGCTACATAGAGTAACATAGGCTCTCTTGATAATGGAGAAGCCAAAATGGGTGCCGTAACCAACATCTTTTTCAACTCACGAAATGCAAGGTCCGCCTGTGAAGTCCAAACGAATTTATCCGACTTTCTCATCAGCTGATAGAGCGGCAGTGCCTTCTCTCCTAGTCGACATACAAATCGACTAAGCGAGGCCAGGCAGCCCGTGAATTTTTGTACATCATTCAAACATTTTGGCAATTTCATTTTTTCTACTGCTCTTATCTTTGTTGGATTAGCCTCGATACCTCGGCTGGATACAAGGAAACCGAGTAATTTTCCTGCCGGCACGCCAAATGTGCACTTCTCTGGATTAATCTTCATTCGGAACCTTCTCAGGTTCGCAAAAGTCTGTCGTATATCTTCTAATAATGTTTTGCTCTCTTTAGTTTTGATGACCACGTCATCCACATGCACTTGTACGTTTTTTTCCTATTTGATCATGCAGGCATTTTTGCATGCATCTCTGATATGTTGCTCCTGCATTCGCAGGCCAAATGGCATTGTGCGATAACAATAAGCCCCGTACGGGGTAATAAATGCAGTCTTTATTTGATCGGCCGGGTTTAACGGTATCTGGTGGAAACCAGAATACGCGTCTACAAACAATAACAACTCACAACCAGCGGTCGAGTCAATGACTTGGTCTATTCTAGGCAATGGAAAAGGATCTTTCGGACATGCCTTGTTCAGGTTGGTGTAATCGATACACATTCGCCATACAATGGCTACATTGGGGTCATCTTTCTTCTTTTCTACTAGCACCGGATTTGATAACCAATCCGGATATAGCACCTCCATGATGAACCCGGCTGCGAGGAGCCGAGCTATTTCATCTCCTATTACTTTTCTCCTGTCTTCGGCGAAGCGGCGGAGAGGTTGCTTCACCGGCCTTGCTCCTGGCCTGACATTCAAAGAGTGCTCAGCCAACTCCCTCGGAACACCTTGCAGATCTTGAGTTGACCATGCAAATATGTCCCGACTATCACGGAGGAAGTTGGTGAGCTCGCCTTCCTATTTAGCATCCATGCATGCACCAATAGTAACAGTACGCTCTGGGAATTGCTCATCAATCTGAAATTTCTTTGTCTCTTTAGTCGGCTGAAAAGAGACGCTGCCATGAGGGTTGGCCAGTGCCGGCATGTTCAGTTGGGCCGACTGAGCGAGGGCTGCTACTTCTTGAATCCTTCTCTTTTCTCTTGCTATAACCAATGACTCGGCCAAATTTGACCCGGCTGAAGCACACTCCATTGACTTCTTGTAATCCCCTGCAACTGTTATCACCCCCTGTGGTCCGGGTAGCTTCATCTTCAGATAATTTATATGACAGTTGCTCATGAATTTGGCCAGTGCGGGACGTCCGAGTAGAGCATGATAACAACTTTCCAGATCCACCACTTCAAATTCTAAATTTTCTGCTCTGCAGTTATCTCTTGTACCGAATAACACGTCCACTCGGACTTTACCGATGGGCTCACATGAAAGCCCTGGCACTATCCCATGGAAAGTGGTCCTCGTGGATTGCAGCATGTTCTGCGATATTCCGAGTTTATGCATGGTATCTTTGTACATGATGTTGATACTGCTTCCATTGTCAATGAGTACTTTTGAAAATTTCACGTTGATGCTTGGTCCAACAAATGTCGGATCCAACACTAGTGCATATGATCCTGGACTTGGCATTATTTTGGGGTGGTCCTTTATGCTCGTGTCACCTCCGATCGTACCATGTCACGTATCTTGGTACCGCATAATCTGCATTCACTTCCATATGCGGTATGCCACTCTGCTTGTCCTGCTGTTCGCTAGAACACACAATAAGACCGGTGATGTTCTCTGTAATCATTACGTCCGTATTTGCGGATTCATCCTTCCGCCTGGACCTGGTTTATTACTTGATGCATGCGTCTCTCCGATCCGAAAGTTATCATACCTCGGGAGGCGGTAGCATCGATTGCTTGTATTTGCCCCGTTAATTGCGGTGATGTCTTTGTTGCACTTGATGGGGCTGAACTCTGCGGGGTTCCCGTCGCATTTTCATCCATGCACATTGGCGGTCGTATGATTGGCTGGCCTAGATGGGTTTGATGTATGAAATTTGCACGGTGATCCAACATGGATTCAAAGCGTGTATTTCGCCTCTCTTGCCATTGCTTCTTTTGCTCGGGGTCCATTGCCTTTTCCCTCATTTCTTGATGTCCACCGTTGAGGTCCATTCTTTTTGCCGTTGAGTTGCTCCATGACTCGGTGATCTTGTGCTCACGCTACTTGGGCCGAATTGTATCTATAATCCGGCCTCTCCTCTCTTCTTCTTCCTCTGAAGTCACGCCTGGATGACCCGGCCAATTCTCTCGCATAATGGTCCTGTTGCTCGCGATGATCTGCCGACATTAATTCCGGTTGGGTTGGGTCGCCTAACGCATAGGAGTCTGCTATTCTGATAGTCTCTGCCAGTGTGGTTGGCATATCTCTTTGCAGGCGCTGCCACAACACGCTAGCGTAACGGCATCCTTGCGCGAACCAAGCGATTGCTTGCGATTCGATAACTCCTTCACATGAGTTTCTCAGGTTGCACCATCGAGTTAAAAACTCTCTATGTGTTTCATTTGGCCTCTGCTTGCACATGGCTAACTGTTGTGGCCTGTTTGGTCTCTTGTATGTGCTGGTAAAGTTGCTGACGAACATTTCTTCGAAATCTAACCAACAGTTGATACTGTCGGCTGGTAGATTATTCAGCCATACCCTGGCTGGTCCCTCCAACATATGTGGGACATACCGCACTGCCCATCTTAAGTTCCCACCCGCTATCTTCACTGCAGTGGCATAATCAATCAACCAGTCTTGTGGCTTGGTACTTCCGTTGTATGTTTTTGTGCCTCTTGCTAACTGAAAATTCGGCACTGGCGGTTCGCCCATGATCCGTGGTCCGAAACATGTCGGACCTGGTGGACCTTGTTCTTCCAACAATTCGGACCGATACGGCGATCCGACTTTACTCTTGCATCACTTCGGCAAATCTCAGACAGATTCATCACGCATCCCATAGTGGTTGTTTCCACCTTGGATTGCGTATTCCACCTCGGAATAACCATCATTGTACCTTTCATTCGTCTGATTGTGGCGAGCTGGCCTCACTTCTCTTTCCTGACGAGGTTCATGCCTTGGTTGCGGGTTGAGCGGCATCTCTCTCCTTACTTCGGCCGGGGTCTGGTTTTCATGATTACCTCTCGCGGGCTCTCTTCTGCCGAGATCCCCATTGCCTCGGCCCCCGCCGTCCTTTTCCACACGGCCGTGGTTTCTCTCCCCACTGTTACCTCGGCTTGCATTGCCTCTGTTCTCATTTGCCTTTCCAACCATTGCTGGGTCATATGGAACAATTTGCTTGTTCCTCTTCCCTGAGGTTACTGCTTTGTCTCTTTGAGCGTTGTTTCCGGGTGAAGATGCTGCTGCCGCGGATAAAGCAGGCGCTGCCCCTGCCGAATGAACCATCCGCGAGGCCCCTGGCCTTGCCGGGTTAGTTCTGAGTATTTCCTCGTTTTGCTGGTTTGCTATGCGCACCAGCTCATTCACTCTTTCTTGTTGTTTCTGCCGAGCTTCCCCGGTCAACCCCTCTAACTCCAATGCTGCGGCGTTTGCCGCTCTCAGGTTCTTCGCCGGGTACTGTACCTCGGCAAACCCAAATCACCTGATTCTGCTCTGTGAGCTTCATGCTCTTTGTTAATGTCATCCATGAGGTTCTTTCCTCTTAATCTTAATTCGTCCACCCGCTCGGGTGCGATATCAAGCTTATTAGCTTTTGCATATTCTCTCAGGGTCCTGTTCAAGGACTCCCGCAGGGCTGATACTTTTTTGGCCTCTACCAGCACCTTTTGCCTGGTTTCTTCTAACTCTGCCTGAGCATTTGCCGGATCAAGTATCGGCGCTACAGGTGTAGTTAAGTTTTCTATGGTCGCCTGAAGAATGTTCTCTGGCCTTTCCAGAGGTGGCCCTCTCACTCTTGGTGCCTTTGGTGTGGTGTCATGTAGCTCGGTCGGGTTTGTCACTGGCGGGATTACCTCAGTGGATTGTGGCGCGGTTTGCTTGGATGTGCTTTGTGCGCCGGCGGCGGGTTCTCTGCTTGACCCGGCTACTGCTGCCCCAGCTTGAGCTCCTGCGGCGACCATCACCTCGACGTTGCCTGCAGGATGTTCTCTTGACGGACGGCTTGCTGCGTTAAGAGGTGGCTCTCCTGCAATAACAATCTGGTGGGGATAAATGTCGGTGATGTCGATGCCGACGTAGACCTTGAGCTCGCCCAGGCTGATGAAGACCCCGCTGCGCGGGGGAGTTTTCCCCCTGAAGCTTCCTGCATTGTCGCTGACATAGTCGCAGAGACCAAATCTCTGGACCAAGCCAGAAACAACGCGCTCGCCCGTGTTGATGAAGTTTCCCGTCTGAATCATAACTCCAGCTAGCACCGCTGCTGGCCCCACGGTGGGCGCCAACTGTCGTGGTGGTGGCACGGCAGATGCCATGGGTAGGCTAAAGTATGGGGCCAATGGATGCTAGTGGGATCTGGGGAGGGAAGATGCAACTGATTCCACACTCAAGTGGTTAAGGCTCAGATCTTTATTTCTCTTTCTTTGGGTTACAAGTGCTCCTCGAGCTGTATACAGGGAGAAAAGATGAATCTCACCAGCCTAACGGTCCCAAAAGAGTCGATGCCCTCCTCAGGGTCCAAGCCTCCCCTTATAAAGGAGTACCTTGGGTGCCCTTAGGGCTGACGAGGCAAGCATATTCGAGGAATATGCTTGTCCCAGAATAGTAGTTCGGCGGCCTCCTTTCCCTGTCGCCCTTCTAACGACGGCAAGGCTCCAGAGGACCCCTCCTGCGCGCCTCGGGCTCCAGGACTGTCACCTCCGTGACCTCCTTCTGCCCCTCTGACGCCCTGCATCTTTGTCTCTTGTGCTTGGCTCCGCTCTGATTCCTTCTAGCTTGCAGCTATAGTTTGACCTTGAGTTTCTCCTTCTCCTGCAAGCTTCGTATCACTCGGCCTTACCTTACCTTGCGTAACTCGGCTTGTCCTTTACCTGCATCGAGATCACTCGGGCTAACCCGGCCGACCCTCGCAGTAACTCGGCCGGGTATCCTCTTGATAGATATACATGGGCCGACATATTCATGATTCGGCCGACCTAGTCCGTAACTCGGAAACTAGACGGGGATTGTACCTCTGTATTTCCCCGTCTCTGACCTACCCGAGGTCAACCCCCCGACATGCACTGTGATACTTGAGGCAGTTGCTACACATGATCTTTGGATCTGGCACTCCTTCTTTGGCATGGCAGGATCGAACAACGACATCAACGTCCTCAACTCCTCAACTGTCTTTTCCAAGCTTGTTGAGGGTCATGCTCCCCCTGTGGAATTTGAGATCAACGGGCATCACTACCACAAGGGATACTATCTAGCAGGTGGCATCTATCCAAGATGGCCAACATTTGTGAAGACTATCTCAGACCCAATGCTCCCCAAGCATTCTCACTTCGCCAAGGAACATGAAGCTTGCAGGAAGGACGTGGAGCGGGCATTTGGTGTGCTCCAGCAGAGGTTTGCAGTTGTCCGGTTCCCTGCTATGACCTGGTCGAAAGATCAGATGTGGGAAGTGATGAACTGTTGTGTGACCTTGCACAACATGATCATTGAGGATGAGAAGAAGGATCCAATGAGTTTGCTCGAGGAGGACGAGCCATACTATAGACAGGGTCCTCTTGCCGAGCCTGATCACCAGGTGCCTCCAACATGGGCTGCATTCATCGCGATGCGTCAGGAGATCCGAGATCCGGCAATGCATCAACAGCTGCAGGATGATCTTGTCGAGCACCTATGGACATGCAGGGGAAACACGACGTAGATGCTGAGCATGAACTGGCCGAACTTAGCCAAAATATGTTGTAATTTTATTGCAGGCCAAACTATGTTTACAGAACGCCGAACTCTGCTTAAAAATTTTGCCGAATTTTGGTCTTAAAGTGTTCTGTATTCGTCGTATGCCGAACTATGCCGAAATTTGGACGAAGTTTAGCCGAATTTGAGCCGAACTTGAGCGGAAACGGGCGACCCGGGAACTCGGCCTGGGTACGCGAGTGGGAAACTGGGCGTACCCAAGCCGAAAACTTGCGCCGTCCGGCCGAAGTTTGGTCCGGATTTCGGCCTGGGTTCGGCCAACGAGTGGAGATGCTCTAATCAAGAGAGTGAGTTATTGATTTTCTTAATCCTATCAAAATGCTCCATAGGCCTTTTAATCCCTAATAGAGGGAGTAGTACACAACTAAGAGCCGCGAAACTACCTCTAGGAAGGAGAAAAGTTGTGATTGCCGCGCGAGAGAGGAAGAAGCAGCACCGGCGCCCGCCTCCCGGAGCATCATCGGCTGTACGTAGGTCATCGTGGACACGCCAGAGGATCCGCACACGCGTCCTCGACGCTGGAGATAGAGCGAAATTCATATGAAAATGTATAGTTTGAGATCAACGGCGGCGATAGTGTAAAACCAAGTATTCAGCATTATTTGAACGAAAACAAAATCAAGGCATCATCAATTCTGCTCGTCACTCGCGTCGCCCTCCTCGTGAGTGACATGAGGGAACCCTAGCCCCCACTTCGAGCCCCCCATCCAGGCCCCTCCCCTCTTAGCCGCCGCCGGCCGGTCTCATCGCCGCGGAGGCCAACCGCCTCCAAAGGGTGTGTGGGAGAGCTGCGGTGGACGCAGGGCACACTCTCGGGCGTAGTGCGGTGCGGTGCGGCGCGGCGCGGCGGTTTGTCAGCATGCGATGCCATCTAGTACTTCAGCGTCAGTAATCCTACACCTATGGACTGGGATGCTCATGAAAAGATTACAGATAAACGCAGGGACGGAGCCAGCTTCTCACCTTGAGGGGGCAAAATTGATATGAGGGGGCAGAGTTGGCTAAATCAATTTTTGGTGAGTGGAGTTTTTCACAAAATTCAAACCATGGGGGTGGCTAAGCCCCCCTCGTCCCCCCGTCTCCGTCCCTGGTGTCGGGGGTGTACCCCCGGGTACCCCAGAGTTGATGAGTTAATTGAATCAATAAGAAATATATATGAGAAAATAATACTCAATATTAGTCCAATAGAAAAATACTAAGGCAGAAAACGAGTCAGGGCCGAGTTAACACTAAGTCGGCCCAGCCCTCACCACCGGACCAACAATGACGGGCGAATTAAAGCTCTCAAAGCGAATCACCCTCCGGGCCGAGTCCTCCAGTCCGCCCATCGCCGAACCACCATCGCGTCCGACCCCTCCGCCTCCGTCCCGGTGAGTCAATCTTCCATCCGCCAACTCCTCGCGCCCAGATCAACCCGACGATCCCACATCGCCGTGGTCGTCAGCGCTGTACCACGCCACGGTGTTCGTCCCGGGTGGGCGGATTCGCCCACCGTGAAGACACCATCGCGGCCAAGAAGCTCCACCCGGTGGGCTATGAATTAGCTCGGCGGGTAATCCAGCCCCGCGGGATCGACGGCTCCCTCGCTCCGGGCGAGTCTGCGGCGTGACTCGCGTCCGAGCACCAACACCGGCTGCATTCGGCCGAGACAGATGATCCGGGCCCTTTGCAACCGCTGGGCCTTCCTCACTGCTGGCCGAATCAATAGTCTGCCAGGCGAATCTGCTCTACCAGCCGAGTTACACTTCCAAAGATTGTCATTTGGGCCGAGGTATATTACTCCAGTGCACTAATTTATCTTCGAATCTGATTGCATCATCGGATCAAGCCAAGACGAGCTACATAAGTATTGTGCCAGTCCTGGGACCCAACCAACTCATACTGGCACATGGATAAAGGAATATGCTCTAGGCATCCAAGAATATGCTAAGGAATATGCCGTGGCATCTCCAAAGATGCCAAGGCATATGCTGAGCATCTAAGAAGATGCCAGGAATATGCTGCTTAGATACCAAACGTGGGGAACAAGATTTGTCCCCTGGGCTCCCCTTTATAAGGAGCACCAGGGGGATCGTTCAGGGAGAGGCCCCCGGAGGGCTCCTCCCCTCTCTGCTCACTAGGAGCTCCCCTTCTTCCTCTTCCTCCACTCTCATAGAGAGATCTAGATAGAAGGATAGGAGATACAGCTCCAGGAGCATGATTGTAGCCACAAGCATGGCAAGATTATAAGAGATTAGATGTATAGAAGGAGGTGTTTTCCCCACTTGATAGCTTCAATCAAATATACATTGTATTTCTCTTTGTACATACGAGTGCGGTCTTCACTGCATCATCCCTCCCCGGATTCCTCCACGTCCATCGGCCCCAACTTTAGCCTACCCATGGCATATGTCGTGATACCACCACGACATTTGGCGCCCACCGTGGGGCCTTCTAGTGGCGTTGGTTGGGTTTCCATCCGGACGGGAGCATCTTCATCAACTTCTTCCTCATAGAGCTCATTCAGCTTCACCAAGTCAACAAAGAACAAAGAGGTAAGCGCAGAGGCTCTACAAGTTTAACTCATCAAAGCTGGTAAGACTCAGCAGGAAGGACTCAAGCACTACTCCAAGCTTACCGTAAGTACCAAGTAACTCAGCAAGCCAGGTATGACCTAGCAAAACTCACCCAAACACTTCTCCAAGTATGTTATAAGTGCCAGATAACTCAGCCACCTACGCTCAATCCTTCATCCCAGGGAGAGAATAACTCAACCCGGGGACTAGTCAACTTATCCGTAGAGTCACCTTTAGATTAAGAGAGCATTATGTTGATTTGGATCTGTACTCCAGCCAGCTTATATGTTAACTCGGCCATAGGTTGAATCATCTTATTTGTGATTCAGATAGATTTTGAGTCAGTTAGTTTATGTTTTGGATTACCCATTAACTCAGCTCACCAGCCATCATTTCTGTTAACTCGGCCATAAGTTGAATCATCTTACTTGTTGATTCAAATATAACTTGAAGTCAATTTGTTTATGCTTTGAATTAATTTTTAACTCAGCTCAAAATAAATTGTCTCTAATTCGGACTAACATTTGATTCAGCTTGCCAGGGTACTTTATAATTCGGATTGGTATTCAGACTCGGCGTACTAATTGTATCTCTGATTCAGGCCGAAGCTTTATTCAGTTCACCAGATTGCCAGGTTATGTTATGACTCGAATGGACATCTCACCATCTTGCCAGATTATCCCATATCTCGATGACTATTGGTCAGCTTATCATATCACGAACCTATATCTCATATCTACTTCTCGAATCAGATCTCTCAGTGGTTAGCCCTATTATCATGTCCCAAAGCTTAATCTCGGATCTATATCTCGAATCTATATCAAAGGCAAATTATCGTCATCACGCCAAGTCAAGCTATATCGTGGCGAATAGATAACTCGGATTTTGGATGAGTTAACTCGGATTTGAGTCAGAAGACTCAGATTCGGGGTGCAAGCCAAAATTGAGTAAAGTAACTCGGATTTTGGATGAGTTAACTCGGATTTGAGTCGAAGACTCATTCGGGATGCAAGCCAAAATTGAGTAAAGTAACTCTTGATTTTGGATGAGTTAACTTCATTTGAGTCAGAAGACTCAGATTCGGGGTGCAAGCCAAAATTGAGTAAAGTAACTCGGATTTTGGATGAGTTAACTCGGATTTGAGTCAGAAGACTCAGATTCGGGATGCAAGCCAGAATTGAGTAAAGTAACTCGGATTTTGGATGAGTTAACTCGGATTTGAGTCAGAAGACTCAGATTCGAGATGCAAGTCAAAATTGAGTAAAGTAACTCGGATTTAGGATGAGTTAACTCGGATTTGAGTCAGAAGACTCAGGTTCGGGATGCAAGCCAGAATTGAGTAAAGTAACTCGGATTTTGGATGAGTTAACTCGGATTTGAGTCAGAAGACTCAGATTCGGGATGCAAGCCAAAATTGAGTAAAGTAACTCGGATTTTGGATGAGTTAACTCGGATTTGAGTCAGAAGACTCAGATTCGGGATGCAAGTCAAAATTGAGTAAAGTAACTCAGATTTAGGATGAGTTAACTCGGATTTGAGTCATATAACTCGGATCTGAGTCAGATAACTCAGACTTAAGACATAAATTCAATTTTAAATAAAGTAACTCGGCTTTGAGATCAGATGACCCGGGTAATAACTTACCCGATGGGGTTAAAAGAGCAAAGCCCTAGAAGGCAAGAGCTCATAACTTACCCAATGAGGTTAAAAGAGCAAAGCCCTAGAAGGCAAGAGCTCATAACTTACCCAATGAGGTTAAAAGAGCAAAGCCCAAGAAGGCAAGAGCTCATAGCTTACCCAATGAGGTTAAAAGAGCAAAGCCCTAGAAGGCAAGAGCTCATAACTTACCCAATGAGGTTAAAAGAGCAAAGCCCAAGAAGGCGAGAGCTCATAGCTTACCCAATGAGGTTAAAAGAGCAATGCCCAAGAAGGCTAGAACTCAAAACTTACCCAATGGGGTTAAAAGAGCAGTGCCCAAGAAGGCCAGAACTCATAACTTACCCAATGGGGTTAAAAGAGCAGTGCCCAAGAAGGCCAGAACTCATAGCTTACACAATGGGGTTAAAAGAGCAGTGCCCAAGAAGGCCAGAACTCATAACTTACCCGAAGAGGTTAAAGGAGCAGTGCCCAATAAGGCCAGAACTCGTAACTTACCCAAATAGATTAAAAGAGCAGTGCCCAACAAGGCCAGAACTCATAACTTACCCAAAGGGGTTATGACCAGTGCCCATGATGGCCAGAAGTCCAGAAACTTACCAAAAAGGGTTATGACCAGTGCCCATGATGGCCAGAAGTCTAGAAACTTACCCAAAGGGGTTATGACCAGTGGCCATGAAGGCCAGGAGTCCAGAAACTCACCCAAAGGGGTTATGACCAGAGCCCAAGAAGGCCAGAAGTCAAACAACCTGCCCAGAAAGGTTATGAGCAGAGCCCAAGAAGGACAAAGTCACAAACTTGCCCAAAGGGATTATGCGACCAAGAAATAAATGACAAAGAAGTTGTATGTCAGAAAACAACTCTGGGGATATTTAGATTTAAAGCCCATGAACGATTCTACGAATCCCACATGGCCTCGGGGACTAATGTCGGGGGTGTACCCCCGGGTACCCCAGAGTTGATGAGTTAATTGAATCAATAAGAAATATATATGAGAAAATAATACTCAATATCAGTCCAATAGAAAAATACTAAGGCAGAAAACGAGTCTGGGCCGAGTTAACACTAAGTCGGCCCAGCCCTCACCACCACCGGACTGCACCAGCGAATTAAAGCTCTCAAAGCCGAATCACCCTCCTGGGCCGAGTCCTCCAGTCCGGCCCACTGGCCGAACCACCATCGCGTCCCGCCGACCCCCACCTCGTTGCCTCCGTCCCAGCCGAGTCAATCTTCCATCCCGCCAACTCCCCGCCACGGATCAACCCCGACGATCCTCCACATCGCTGGTTCGCAAGCGCCGCATACACGCCACAGTGTTCGCGTCCCCCGGGTGGGCCAGATTCGGCCCACCGCGAAGACACCACCGCGCCAGTAAGCTCCACCGACCGGGCTGGGCTGTGAATTAGCTCGGCAGGTAATCCAGCCCACCGCGGGATCGCCCGGCTCCCTCACTCCGCCTGGGCCGAGTCTGGTGTGACTCGGCCCGTCCCCGGAGCACCATCACCAGCGCCGTACCTGGGCCGAGACAGATGATCCGGCTGGGCCACTGAAGCAACCGGCCTGGGCCCTTCACTGGCCTGGCCGAATCAATAGTCTGCCAGAATCGCTCTACCAGCCGAGTTACACTTCCAGCATTGTCATTTGGGCCGAGGTATATTACTCCAGGTACCGACTAATTTATCTTCAGATACAGCGCATCATCGGATCAAGCCAAGACGAGCTACATAAGTATTGTGCCAGTCCTGGGACCCAACCAACTCATACTGGCACATGGATAAAGGAATATGCTCTAGGCATCCAAGAATATGCTAAGGAATATGCCGTGGCATCTCCAAAGATGCCAAGGCATATGCTGAGCATCTAAGAAGATGCCAGGAATATGCTGCTTAGATACCAAACGTGGGGAACAAGATTTGTCCCCTGGGCTCCCCTTTATAAGGAGGACCAGGGGGATCGCTCGAGAGAGGCCCCGAGGGCTCCTCTCTGCTCACTAGGAGCTCCCCTTCTTCCTCTTCCTCCACTCTCATAGAGAGATCTAGATAGAAGGATAGGAGATACAGCTCCAGGAGCATGATTGTAGCCACAAGCATGGCAAGATTATAAGAGATTAGATGTATAGAAGAAGGTGTTATCCCCACTTGATAGCTTCAATCCAATATACATTGTATTTCTCTTTGTACATACGAGTGCGGTCTTCACTGCATCATCCCTCCCCGGATTCCTCCACGTCCATCGGCCCCAACTTTAGCCTACCCATGACATATGCCGTGATACCACCACGACACCTGGATAAACGTGTCTTTGGTTGGTTGGTTCAAATTTTATCCCTTGTATAAAAAGCGGGAGCATTACTTCTCTCCTACATGCTATGCCACGTCTTCTATCCATAAGAGTTTTCCGTAGAACCCATCCGTACGTGTAGCATTACTCCTCCAGCGCAAAGGCGACGCCGCGGCGGAGGGACCAGTAGCAGAGCTAGAGCATACGACAACCGGGTGTCTATAGGTGTCACAACACGGCAAATTCATCGTCTGAGGGGTGCACATGTGGTGAAAAAATTGTTTTCTCCCAAATACATTTTGAAAATGAAAATAAATTAAGATATTAATGTGGTTCTTTTATCGTAGAGTCCTACTCACAATTGACAATTTGGCCAAAAGAAATCGGTAGAGGAGTAGAAAATGTTGTTTCCGTGATCACGAGGAGACGGTACAGCATTTGTTTATAAATTGTGCTTTTGTAAAAAAATTGTGTCGCGAGTGGTGTACGTGACTACACGGCCTTTAATATAGCATCAGCACTTAACATTACTATATTTGTTTGACAATCAAAGAGTGTGCGCTTTACTTTGGCCATTTGGAACCAAATGAGGGCACCAACATCAGATCAACCATTGATGTTTGAAGGGTAAAAAAAACTTAGCATAGCCAGAGCGTCGGGCACCAACCGACATCAGGTCAATCATGGACGCTTGAAGGAAAAAAAAACTTAACATAGCTTTTTTTTTTGAGAATATAAAACCTAACATGGCTGTACCGTGGACAGCTACTGCTCACTCTCTCGCTCCGGGCTAGCCCAAACAGAAAAGAGGCCGATACCTCGTTGCCGGGCTTACTCGCTATATTTTTTGTAGGGCATACTCGCTATTAAACTAACGCTACAGGTTCACTGGAAAAGAAAGAGAGAACGAACGCTACGTTGAGATCGATTCTGTGCAGGTAGGCACAAAAGGGAAAGCTACATAATCGGCGACCCAGATGAGCAGTTACTCTACTCGGCAGCTTCGGTGCCTAGCATGCTAATCTTGGCACATAGCCTCCCTCAGACGCAGCGCGAATGGAGTCGGCGAAGCTATCATAGTAGCAAATGATCATCATTCTTCACCCGACGATTCCCCCAAAAATCACAACGGGACATCCGGACATGCACAAACAATCAACAGAAATAGCTCATACTGTACTACTTTAGGTGACACTGTAATCTGGAGCACGGGGCAACGGACCGTGCAGGCGGCCTGCCATGGCAATACGTCCAAGCTTTAGATCCTACCGGATCGTCATGAAATGCCTGCTTGCTGAGCCACCGACCTGACATGCGTAGCTAGCGCTGCAGGCTGCCACGCTCGGTCGTATTACTAGCACCAAGAGATATCTCAGTCGACTGCAGCTGAATCTTTTGATGAGTGCGCCGGTATCTGACGCCTGACGGTGAGGTAGCTCGTTGCGCGGGATGTCTGAACTTCTTCTTCAGGCGAAAGCAGCTCGGGGTTGCATACACAGCACACCCGTTGAATTTGGCTGTTGCTTTCCGACGCCTGTAATAAAAAAAAATCGACTCCACCCCAATCCTAAAAACGCGCCAAAGACCCCCAAAATAAGCTGAAAACAGTACTACTTTAGCAGACTCCTAAAATAGTACTCCATCCATGTGGGATTATAAGCCCCACGCGGATAACTAGGTTACCAATTTGAACAACAAAATATAAATAATATAGCATAAAAATTATACCATTAGAAACTTTAGAAATTATATTTTCTAATAATATAAATTTTGTGATATATAAGTTATATTTTATTAGTCAAATTAACAATCTTTGCTGCTCCTAGTTATATTTTGTGATACGAAGTATAAGTTACACCTTACGAGACGATTCGATACTGATCTTTGCTGCCCCTAGTATTTTTTTGTCGACAAAGTGCGGGGCATCGATGATCCTTTTGCCGCCGTCTATCTCATGGCGCATGCCCCCGCTTTAGGTGTCACTGTGCTGTGCAAAGCAAAGCAGGGCGGCGCACCACTCTCCGATCCTGCACGCGGCGCAACAGCCGCACACACACCCTCGTTGCATGCTCGACACGTTGACTTTCGGTGTCCTGTCCATGGACGATCAATGCTTGTTCAGACGAGGACTCTCCTGCTCCTACAGGCTGATCCTACTGTACGTGAATTAGTTTCAGAAGTAGCCAGAGGGGGTCATGGCGTCCTTGTGACGAAAAATTATACTAGTGGAGTACATACTAGTACTACCTCAGAAACTCTATCCGCAAGCATTTCAGAGGAAAAACAGTGATGTACTAGTACTAGCATGGGAAGAAAATGTGGCATAATTAAGATTTAAGAAATACTGTGTTATACTGTACTCCTTCCGTCCGCAAATAAGTGGACGTTTAGAAATTTTAAGTCAAATTATGGGATGGAGTAAAAAGTGCATTGAGAATGTGTTAGCCATTTTCTCTCTAATCTTTAATTCTTCCATCTCCAATAAGGTAATTGCATATATAAAATGAAGAGATCATTTGCTAAATGTTATTGGGTTTGATTTTCGTGAAGCAGTTATTCCTAGTTTGAAGTGTATTGGAAGGGTAGAAGTACACATTTTTATGGATAAATTTTGAACCTAAACGTACACTTATTTGTAGACAGAGGGAGTCACGTTCTAGCAATTTTCAAAGTCAAACTTTGTCAACTTTGACAAAAAATTAGAAAAATATAAACATTTATTATATATTATAAAAATATAACTTACAAAGATTTCAATACAATAAGTTTTATATTATAGATACTTCTATTTTTTGCTAAATATTTTGTTAATTTTTTTTACTTTAACTAAATCCAGAATACGATTTAATTGTGAACGGATGGAGTACAGAGTACCAGTTAATCATCCAGTACACTGCACGGCGTACCGGCCCCACACTGTACCGAAGCTATCGCAAGTAGCAAGCGCACCCTGTACTGGATCTACTGGTAGCTACTCGGATAGTACTCCTAGTACGCATGGATGGGCCGGGCGAGCCGGGCCCATAGTAGGCTGTATAGTCAAAGCGCCAAAGCCACTGCATGTTTTCTGGCGACACATTAATAAAGCTGACGGAAAACGAGCCGACGTTCCCCTGCGGCAGACGTCCGGGGCCCCGCTCGCCATGATTACCGTGCGCGCAGCGGCAGCGGCAACCGAACGTTGGCCGAGAACGACGACCTCCCTCCTCGGCCGCTGCTGGATGCCTTTTTTTTTCTTTTTACAAATCTAACCTTTGGACAAAACTAATTCTCCATCTGATTCTTCTGTAAAACTATTTTGAAATCTGATCCCGGGATCAGCGCTAAAATAGAGCCGAAGTTATATAGGTCAGCGTTAACACGAGACAACAGAAGAGTATAATCTAAAGGAGGTCAGCGTCATGTCAAATGGAGCCGACCTTTTCCAGTTTGATTTTTGCTTGATCTATATAACTTCGTCTCTATTTTAAACCGCGTCAACCCATGAATCAGAAGTGGAATTAGTTTAGATTTGACAATGCCGTGAGCCCGTGCCCCTTTCTATTTTGTTGTCTTGCTTTGTTGGGAGTAATATGAGGTCGTGAGAGGAGAAGATTAGTGTCAAGTGCCGGTTTAATTGTTTCCTATCAATGACCTCAGGATTAGTGTTAATCGGAGCTCGTGTGAACGTACTGGTCCTGCGGAGCACAGGCGACAGTGCGACCGTATCGATCGAGTCAAGGAGTTCGACGGTATTCTTCTTAGAGCAAGTTCAATAATAAAGCGCATTGTTGGTATAAGTTAAACGCCATCTATACCAACCTAATAGTCAATACGCATAATAGTTACTATAACTATATACTATTTTATTTGATTAAGGCCCACTTTACATTCAACAAACCGACCAGAAAGCGTCTATAATGACTTCAGTGAGCCCACTAATCTTCTCTCTTCACTTCTCTCTCATCCACATCATCTCAAATATATTATTTAAAGGCTTATAGCCTGCTTACATAAGCTTATTGTACTTGCTCTTAGAGCAGCAAGTATAATAAGATTCAGTCAGCAGGCTATAGGATTTAAACTAGTAGTATTATATTTATGCTTAGTTAGATAAGAGAGAAAAGGAGAGAAAATGAGTGGGCTTTTATTTAAAAGCCAGCTGCAATACGTGCTCCTAGGCACCATGTGAGAGTGTAAAGTGAGTCATACATTAATAAAGTAGAATAATTTTATCTTTAGCTATTGTACATGTTGGCTATTAGATTGACTCTAGATGACCTGGACATGACTTATAGTCAGCATTTGACTCTACTATTGCCCTTGCTCTTAGGACGATCATAGTGGGACAACTTCAATAGTAACTAAGAGTCCAACTCAGAACTTTTGCTTATGTGACAATGAGTTAATGAGAAAAGAGATAGATAGATAGAGTAACTAGCTATGTTACTGTAACATCACGCATATCAATATAAAATAAGTCTACAACATATTTAATATAACATTGCATGTTACCACACTTAAATTATTTTGCACTATAAAAATATAACATATGCATGAGTTACTATGCACTATGACCAGTAGTCTTAGTGTCCGGGGTCGTCGTCACGACCCAAATGTCAGCGGCAATCTACCCTGCGCATGGCACGGTTCACAGGGATGCCTGTTCCCGCGGTGGTTTTTCGTCGGTGCCAGATGTCGGCACACCGCACAGGCTCTACTATTTTTTTTATCTCTGTATGTAAACTCACGCACTAGCTAGAAAATATCGCCTCGCCCAAGGGCTGTGATCTAAGCACGTGTCCAAGCAACAATGGTCACGAATAGATATATAACTACACCAATGCATCGGATTAATAGGCACGCGGCAAGTTACACATGGGAATGTTTGTGTGTTTCATTCTTTGTGTAGATACAAAGACACATACCCTTCAAAAAAACCATTGTATTTTTATTGCCTCAAAACTAATACACGCTAGCTATATTGACTGAATTTTTGGTGTTTTGTACTTTTATTAGTTATGTCTAATGTTGAATATTATATCACCTGAACTTGGAAAACCATTGTAATTAAAAAAATTATATCTAACTAAGAATCAACGCCGGAGTGGAAGTAGTTGATTGAGGGCGTTGGATTGAAGTTGGTGAGCGAGGGCGGTTGAGATATTTTAATCTGATCGAGGTGTAAAAGTTTTACTCCTCTAGCACGGATAGGGGATCGGCTAGGTATGGTTTAATGGAGTAAAAAAACAATTTTTTACTCTTATAAGCCGTTTTAGGGATCGGATAGAGATGCTCTTAGGTCCCAATACTAATGCTCGCCTCTCTCTCTCTCCCTTTAAACTTTTATGTGTATATATTTGTTCCAACTTGAATGAATAGGCATCTTTTTTTGTATTTTCACTTCTTTGATGTTTATTTGGGAGAGGGCCATGTAATCACTGTTTTATATGATCTCATGTCGTATGCTGGCTGTTATGCTAAATGTTAAGACGGTTGCATGTGCCCAATACATTTATTTCGTTAGAATTTCTAAAGTTTAAACCTGAAATTCAAGTGTTTAGAGGTGTGATTGATGAAGGGCGATACCGGTGCATTGGTAGAGTGTCTCCACTTGTATCCTGGAGGTTAACTATTCAAATCAACCTCATGGCAAAATGAAAAGTAAGGAAAAAGCTCGCTAGAAATACTTTTCCCTAACCCCACAATGTGTGGGACCTTTTATCACTAGGTACGCCATATATAGAGGTGCGACGAATTTAACCGACGCTTTAGGTTACAATAAGTTATACGATTTATTTGATACACTCCAAACATAAGACAATAACATATGTCTCTTGCGGTACCTCAAGGTTTCACTTGGTGTGATTTTCTCTCTAGACCAAGTAGCTCGTTGGTTGCCATGTGACAGATGTTAAATCGCCAGATGTTTATGACTATCCACCATTAAAAAAGGCACAATATAGGATGAAAAGAAGGCAACCGAAGACAATAAGATTGTACAAGATAAATACTAGATCTAAATTAGGCTAATATCATCCACGAACACAAGATGAAGGTCAGTGCATCTAGGTTTAAGATGAAAAAGGTCAAAGATATGCTATGGAAGAAGATAATTCCCCAAAAGTTTCTTACTTAGGCCATCTGAGTGAATAAATTTCACTCCTGAGAGACCAGGTGGGTTTTGAGGTTTATGTCGATTTTGTTCCTCCCAAAAAATTTGGGGTCAAGATAGGTTTATGTGATCCAATGGTAAGGAAATCGATAATCGTTAATTGTTGGTCGTATTGGGAGTAGGGAATAATCGGAATTCAGATGATTAACTGATTTAATCTGTCGGCTATTAATCGGTGCAATCTACACAAATTAGCACCTAGAACACAAGTATATAAGAAATAAATGGTATATGGTTGTAACATCCCATCATTTAGTAACTAACGAAGGGTAGATTTAGGAATCTGTGCAATTGCATGCATTCATCTGTAAAAATGTGGGTAAATTTTTTGCCAAATAGAATCTTAAGGTGATCAAAGTTTCTTTCACTCTTTAAGCTTAGGAATAACCTTGGAGAATGATCGTTATAAACTTTGACATGATCGTTATGGATTAGTGAGTTTTGGGGAAAGGAATTTGAATTCAAACTTAAGATTTGAAATTACATTGTAAAATAAAAGAGTTGTGATTTAGTAATATTACACAATTAAGAAACAATATATTGTAACCAAAAAACTCTATATAAGATTTATAATTAAACAAATGAATATTTATTTCATATATTCATTTCATTAATAAGTTACAAAATGTAACTTATAAAGTTAATACAGAATCTTTACAAGAGTGAAATTACAAAAAGAGGAAATTACATTTATTATTAAACTAATACATCTTTCTTACAAAAGAATAAAATAAAGATTACAAAATAATAAAATAAAGATTACAAAGGAACTATTCTATCTAAAAGTAAACCTATTCTAAACTTGAATCTTTAAATCTTGTACCTGCAAAACAAAGAACAAACCAAAAGAAAAGAAACAAAGGCTAAGTTATTTTACTCTTAGTAGTGAACGGTGAGATGCACTGTTCTATTTTACATCATTGAGTAAATCTTTAGGGGCAAGTTTAACCAATATGAAAGAATTAAATCTTTCATAATAAATCAACCACAAGTCAAATGATTCCAATCAGTAAGAGGGGCAAGTTTCACTAGGCAGATAAATAGTGATTACATAAAAAAGGTAGATCATTCCCCTGAGCATGTCCACAAGGGTGCAGCAGACACACAAGCAGCTCACACAACTAAATGCATGGATGTGCTGTCAACACAACCACAACTGCCTACTCAAAAAAAGAGCTACACACAGCCGTGGGAAAGCACAAGAGCACCATTCCTTTGCTCATACACACCAAGCACCAGCAGTCTAGCCACCACAAAACCAAACCAAACCAACCACACACCTGATCACCCCAGTACTCACCAGATGGTGACATAAGGAGGGGGTGGATCAGGTGGATAGCAAGGACAAGGACAAGCTAACAGGAACCATAAGGCGGATAGCAAGATCAAGGACAAGCTTCCAGGAGCACCAACATTTGGCCATTTGGAACCAAATGAAGGCACCAACATCAGGTCAATCATCGACGCTTGAATGGAAAAAGAACTTAGCATAGCCAGAGCGTCGGGCACCAACCAACATCAGGTCAATCATCGACGCTTGAAGGAATATAAAACCTTAACATCACCAAAAAACTTAACATAGATTTTTTTGAGAATATAAAACCTAACATGGCTATACCGTGGACAGTTACTGCTCACTCTCTCGCTTCGGGCTAGCCCAAACAGAAAAAGAGGCCGATACCTCGTTCCCGGGCTTACTCGCTATTTTTGTTTTGAGGGCTTACTCGCTATTAAACTTTCTTTTGTGAACTTACTCGCTATTAAACTAACGCTACAAGTTCACAGGAAAAAAACAAAAGAGAACGAACACGTTGAGATCTATTCTGTGCAGGCAGGCACAAAGAGGAATCTATGTAATCGGCGACCCAGATGAGCAATTACTCTTCTCCGCATCTTCGGCACCTAGCCTGCTAATCTTGCCTCCCTCGGGTCAGACACAGCACGAACGGAGTCGGCGAAGCTATCATAGCAAGTTATCATCATTCTTCACCTAACGATTCCCCCAGAAATCATAACGGGACATCCGTTCGGACACGCACAAACAATCAACCAAAAACGTAGTACTACTTTAGGTGACACTGTAATTTTAACCGAGCTAGAGCTACATGCTGCCACTCTCGGACGTTGTAGTAGCAAGATATCTCAGTCGACTGCCGCTGAATCCTTTGAGTCCATCTGTATCTGATCTCACGGTGAGGTAGTTCGCTGTGCGGGATGTCTAAACTTCTTCAGGCGAAAGCAGCTCGGGGTTGCATACACAGCAAACTTGCTGAATTTGGTTGTTGCTTTCCGACGCCTGTAATAAAAAAGAATCGAATGATGACACACACATGATGAAGCGCTCCGACATGTTCCCTCTCGTGGAGCGCGAAGTGTTAGAATTATGCCCTAGAGGCAATAATAAAGGTGTTATTATTATAATTCTTGTTTATGATAAAGTTTATATTCTATGCTGGATTGTATTATGCGGAAACTTTGATACTTGTGTGGTTTATGAACAACACTGTGTCCCTAGTACGCCTCTATGGACTAGTTCATTGATTAATGATGGTTAAGGTTTCCTCGATCCTTAACCATGTCCGCATATCCTCGAACCCGTTGGGTCACACACTTAACGTGCCTCGATGCTAGGATAGAATGGATAATTGGTTTGTGAGTTTTTGTTCGGAGTCTTCGATGAGATCCAGGACATCACGAGAGGTTCTGGAATGGTCCGGAGAATAAGATTCATATAAAGGAAAGCAGTTTTTGGATTTCGGAATTGTTTCAGAATGTTCGGTATTGTCCCGGAAGGTTCTAGAAGCTTCCGAAGTGGAACCAACGTGGCCCCACTTTTCGGCAGGGGGCGTGGGCCTACGAGGGAGTGTCCTGGCCGCATTGGTCTAGGGGCACAAGGCCCCATAGGCCCAGCCGGCCAAAACCGTAGGGAAACCCTAGGGGGACCTTCTAGAAGGGGGGAAGACTTGCCCCCCACTCCACCCTTGGGGCCGCCGCTCTAGGGCTTGGAGGAGGGGGCAAGGGGGCCGGCCAGCCATCTATATAAAGAGGGCAGGGGCGCACCCTCCTCCCACCCCTCCTTGAACCCTAGCCGCCTACCTGCTGCCCTCCACATCTCTCTCTCTCTCTCTCTCTCTCTCTCTCTCTCTCTCTCTCTCTCTCTCTCTCTCTCTCTCTCTCTCTCTCTCTCTCTCCCGACTGCGCGTAGGCGAAGCCCTGCCGCAGATACTCTCCACCTTTGCACCACACCGTCGTGTTGTAGATCCAATCTATCTCTCCACCCCACTTGCTGGACCGAGGAAGGAGGAGACTTCGCGGTGTCGTACGTGTGCATCTCTCGGAGGCGTCGCCACTTGCGGCGTTGGATCGGATCGGATCACGAGGAGGAGAAGGCTAGTACGACTACATCAACCATGTTCTGTTGAACGTTCCGCTGTGCGATTTCTTCAAGGGTATGAAGATGTCATCTATCCCTCTCGTTGATTGCATCTCCTAGATTAGATCATGGCTTTCCCGTTCGCATCCGTAGAATTTTTTGATTTACTATGCTGCGAAACCCTTCACGAAGGTCCTGTTCATGGCGGGGGCCTCCCCCCTCATGGCGAGCCCCGAGGGCTCTTACCCAAGGAGCACGTGCTGGACGCTCGAGCAGCCTACCCCATTTCACCCACCTCGCCTGTTCGCGTCTCCGCTGAGCTCTCGAGCGTCCCGCCGATAACCCGTCACATCGAAATACGATCTGGGGTTGCTCGGCGTCTGACCCTGGCGATCTCCGTGGATGTATGCTCCGATGAGAAGAGCGGCGGAACGGATCAGAGCACGGGGTCGGAGAGAGGTGAGCTCGAACGAGGAGCGGATGGGGTGTTCAGGGAGCAGAGTTTCCGGCCCTATTTGGGGAGATCGACAACGCCGCTCAGTAAGGAATCTTCCTGGGCATCAGGTTCTAGAAGCTTCGACCTCTGTATTGGATCCTTTGCTCCCATCACCATTGAAGCAAGTGGAAGGGAAACCAGTTATGGGGCGAAGGGCCAGGGTGAAGCGGAAAACCAAATCCCTGAGCAAAATCGGTCTGAACATCGAATCAGCACCGACACTGATTGCGCGGTTGGACAGAGTGGAGAGGAAGGGGACAAAGCGAGGAAGGCTGAGGAGAGCATCTTCCCCATTCTCGAGATTGGAGCAGAAAATACGCAGTCCTCTCCTGAAGCTTTGCAACCCGGTCTTGGTGGTGCAGAAGTTCTCGAGGAAGGAAATAGGGGCAGCAGTGGGGTTGCTGGATCTCGATCTGCAACTAACCCTCTTCAACAAGGTTCTGGAATCGTTGCAGCAAGTTCAGTGAGGTTAATGGAGTCTGGAGGTTGGCGGGAGCCAAAAATTTCCAGGGTCATAAAAGTACAGTGTAGGAAAAATTATTTTATGGAAAAGTAAGGTGGTTGAGGTGGATGGGCTGGAAGATTGCTTTACAGATGGTGGCATGGGGGCTTCTTTTCTCAACTATGGATTCCCCCTTTGCAGCCCATGTGTCACCAGAAGCAACAGCAACCACCCATCCACAAGAGGCCACCTGCCCCCACCTATAAGAACTAGGGGAGTGCAAACCCTAGAGCTTATTCCTCCCCCTCATTGTGGTGACGGTGGTTGAGCTTACATCTAGATTACAGTGTCTAGGACTTGGAGATTCTACTGTTGTTGAAGCTTTAGGTGCTTTGGAGATGGGAGATCGAGGTAGAGGAGGCAAAGGAAAAGGGAGGGGAGGAAACAGTGGCCAGGAAAACTGGTAGATGCAACAAGTTGGGCAGCCTCAGATGCAGCAGCAGCAACATCCTGTGCAGAATCCCTATGAGTTGGGGCAATTCAACCCACAATTCTTCCCCCACCAGTCTCCATTTGGGTTTCCCCCAGGTAACATGCCACCTCCTTGGGGGTTCAGTAACCCCTTTCCTCCTTTCCCACCCCAACAGCAATTTGGGATGCAGTCAAATCAGTGGATTGCTCCTCCCCAGCAGCAAAACTCCCAGGGTGGTGAGCAGGGCAAAAAAACAAAAAACCAGGGTCAACAGAAAAGCAAGAAGAAGCACCCTGTTGGTCAGAAGGAAATTTTTTTACCCCAAAATGTCAGTGCTCAGTGGAATTATGTCAATGCTATCTGCCTGTGTTGTGGAGAACCTGGCCATGTGCAAGCTAGCTGTGGGAAAACTCTAGTTTGCTTCATGTATAAAAGTTCTGCACATCTTGTGGATAAGTGTCCAGTGAGGAAGAGGCCACACCAGGTGGCAAAGTATGTAGGTAGTGGTGATCCAGGCTTGGGATTCTATCATATTGAGATGCCTGAAAATGTGATGAATCCCATTGCCTCTACTAAAAAATGTGGGATTGTTCTGGTGGAAGAAGGCTCATTGTCTAAACAAGAATTAGCTGCTGAGTTTTCTAAGATATACAAGACTAACTGGCCCTGGCAGATTAGAGAGCTAGGCTCTGAGAACACTTTCCTGGTCAAGTTCCCCTCATATATTGTGGTGGAACAAGTGATTGGGTATTCAAAGTTTGGTGTTTCTAAACCAGGGGTTTGGATCAAAGTGGAACTTGGAGTGATGATCCTGAGCCAGTTTAAGTTTTGAAGAATATTTGGGTGATAATCACTGGTTTGCAGACCAAGTGGTGTGAGTGGAACACTTTGGATCAGGTTGTCTCCACATGTGGCATCTTAGAAGAGGTTGATTGGATCGGTATATTCAAAAACAATGCTAAAGAAGTTAGGGTCTGCATCAAATGTAAGGATCCAACTAAACTCCCTACTGGTAGACTCTTCAATTTTCCAGGATCAGCTTTTTCAGTTAGGATTCACTTTAGATGATGCTGCTCCATTGATTGAGGAGACTGGGAACTTAGGGGTTGATGATTAAGGTGGGCAAGATAAAAGTAATGAGGATGACTCAACTGGACAGACTGGTAATGGTGGTCAAGTGGGTCTGTGTGGGAATGGTGCTGCTTCACTTGCAAGTGGTAGCCTTCCTGCTAGAGATGGGGGACAGTCTTCTAACAGGGTCAGAATGGCTACTAACTCTCCCAATAGCTCTAGTGCTGTTTTTCAATTGCTAGTGCAAAGAGGACTTGTGGATACTGAAGGGAACTTTATCTGGGATAGAATACCTCTGGCTCCTGCGGCTGAAGAAGAAGCTCAGAGATTCTGGTTAGATGGTCAGTCTGAAGAGTTGGATTTCTCTTAAAAGGAAGTAATGGAATCATCACAGGTGGTGGTTGATCAAGTGGGTGCTCTCCCTGATGACATCAAGCCAAGTTTTAAGGATCTGGTAGTAAGGAAAAAGGAGGACTTGACTATTTTTCAGAAAGCTGCTAAGAAACAGAAGCAATGGGGGCCTGTGCAACCAACTAGGCAGAGCTCTAGAGTGGATAGATCCAAAACCATCCTAGAGAAAGCCATGAATCTGAAGAAGGTTACTAATTTGGAAGTTCCTAAGAGCATGAAAGGTATAATGTCTACAAATCCTTTCTCTGTGCTCTCTGTCATTACTATAGAAAGGTTAACTGATAGTATAGGGGTAGATATTACTTTTGATGAACCTGGTAGTTCTAATGATGTTTTTCATAGTTCTCCTCTGTATACAAGCTCTTCTACTGAAGAGGATGTGGCAGAGGGATGGATAGAAGTCTTAAATAAATCTCGGGGCAAGCACCCGAGGAAACAGAAGTCATGATTAGTCTCTTTTGGAACAGTAGGAGTCTTAGTGCTCCTGGTAGACAAAAGTTTCTTTCTGATAATATCTCACCTCTTAAGGTAGACTATATTGGTTTTCAGGAAACTAAGAAAGATAGTTTTAGTAATTCTTTCTTGAAGAATCTTTTAGGGAATAGAAACTTTGCCTGGAATTTTCTCCCATCTCAGGGAACTGCTGGTGGCATCTTAGTTGGTGTCAATTTAGATCTTTTTGATGTTGTGTCTTGGGATATTAGATCCTTTTATGTTAGTGTTGTACTTAAGAATAAAGTTACTGCTTTCATTTGTAGAATTACTACTGTTTATGGGTCTGCTTATGAGGAAAAAAACAAGAATTTATTTATGAGCTTCATGATCTTTTTATAGGTTGGGATGGCCCTACTATGATTGGGGGTGATTTCAACCTTATTAGATCCCCTGATGATAAGTCCTCTAGGAATGTAGATTATAAATGGGTGGATAAGTTTAATGTTTGCTTTGATTTGTGGGCCCTCATGGAGATTGGTTTATCTGGTAGATCTTATACTTGGGGTAATAATCAAGTTGAACCCATTATGTGTAAAGTAGATAGGATTTTCTGTACTACTGGTTTTGATAATCAATTTCCTTTATCTAGTGCTAGAGCTTTGACTAGAATTGGGAGTGATCATACTCCAATTGTTTGGGACTCAGGAGAAAAAACCTTGTTGAAGCCTAATAGATTTAAATTTGAGAAGTGGTGGCTTAGTAGGCCTGATTTTAGACAGATTGTCATTAAAGCTTGGTCTCTGAAAATAGAAAGTGATGATCCAGTAGAGGTTTGGCAAAACAAAGTTTGATTCTTTAGGAAACTGGCTAAAGGTTGGAACATCAATATAGAGGCAGCTGTTAGAAAAAATAGGAGGGAATTGATGGAGGAATATGATATTTTAGATATTAAGTGTGAGACTCAACCTTTGTCTGATGAGGAAAGAGGTAGGCTAGACTTTGTATATGCTGAGCTCCATAAATACTGGATTTTAGAGGATACTAAAGCAAGACAAAGATCTAGAGATAGGAATGTACTAGAAGGGGATAGGAACACTGCTTATTTTCATGCAGTGGCCAACCAGCGTAGGAGGAAGAAATTAATCAATGTTTTAGATGGTCCTGATGGTCATGTTACTGAAATTAAAGATATGATTAAAGTGGAAAATGATTATTATAGAGAACTTTTTGCTTCGGAACCTAGGCCCAATATTCAGTTGAAACAAGATTTTTTCTCTGAGGAAAAGGTGAGTGAGGCTGAAAATTTGAATCTAGGTGCAATTTTTTCTGAAGAAGAATATAGAGTAGCCATTTTTACTTCTTATGCTGATGGGGCCCCTGGTCCTGATGGTCTTTCTTTTATGTTTTATCAATCTTTCTGGGATATCATTAAGCATGATCTTGTTGCTATGTTCCAGTCTTGGCATGAAGATCAGTTAAGTATTTCCAGGCTTAATTTTGCTATGATCACTCTGATCCCTAAAGAGAATGATGCCAGGACAATGAAAAAGTTTAGGCCAATTAGCCTTTTGAATTGTTCATTTAAAGTCTTTACTAAGGTTCTGACTATCAGGATTGCTACTGTTATTGGTAGATTAATTTATCCTAATCAGTCTGCATTTATTAGGGGTAGATTTATTTTGGAGAGTGTGGTCACTGCCCATGAGGTTGTGCATGAGGTACACAGGAGTAACAAGCAGGGTTTAGTTCTTAAAATAGACTATGAGAAAGCCTATGATAGAGTTAACTTAGACTTTCTGTTTGAGATTTTAGAAAATAGAGGTTTTTGTCCTATCTTTATTAGATTTTTAAGCAGATTACTTTGGAAGGTTCTGTAGGGGTTAAAATCAATGATTTGAGAGTGATTTTTTATTGACCGGTAAAGGTCTTAGACAGGGGGATCCCATTGCCCCCCTGTTATTCAATCTTATGATTGATGTTTTTTCTAGGATGTTAATTAAGGGGACTATCTGTGGAGCCATTAGAGGTCTCTGTCCTAATTTCATTCCAGGAGGAATTGTTTGTTTGCAATATGCAGACGACACACTTCTCTTCTTAGAACCTAATGAATCAATAACTGTTAATCTAAAATGGATTCTCACCTGTTTTGAGCAGTTTTGTGGGATGCGCATTAACTATCATAAGAGTGAGCTTATTCCCATTAACATGACTGAGACAGATACTAGACCTTTCCTATACATTTTTGAATGCATCATGGGTAAATTCCCTGTTAAATACCTAGGGATTCCACTTCACTTTGAGAAGCTGAAGAGAGAAGACTTGCAGCCTCTGATAGAAAACCTGTTGAATAGAATTACAGGTTGGAGGGGTAAACTTCTGTCTTATGCTGCTACGAAGGTTCTTATTCAAGCCTGCCTTTCTAGTATCCCTATATATTTGCTATCTTTCTTTAAGTTTCCCAAGTGGGATTTGAAACTTCTAGATTCCCATTTAGCTAACTTCTTCTGGAATGATGAAGAGGGCAATCATAAGTTGCATCTAGCTAATTGGTCTTCAGTTTGCATGAAGAAAGATTTTGGAGGCTTGGGTATCCCAAACCTACATGATTTGAATTTATGCCTTCTTGGCTCCTGGGTGAAAAGATATATTCAAGGAGAGGGGGCTTTATGGAAAAAGGTGATAGATGCTAAATATAAGACTAACTCACCTAATATCCTTTGCTGTCATGATGTTCACCCAACTACTTTTTGGAAAGGGATCATGTGGGCCTCGAGGACGGTTGAGATTGGATATAAATGGCATGTAGGGAATGGTAAATCCATTAGATTTTGGGAAGATATTTGGTTTGGCCACTCTACTTTAGCTACCCAATTCTGGGAAATTTATTTGATTTCTAACCAACAGACTAAGGCGATAGCTGAGCTATGGGATGGTACACATCTTAGATGTGACTTTAGAAGAACTTTTACTGAGGAATTAATGCTGCAATGGCATGAGATTTTAGGCATTGTTCAATCAATTAGATTTTCTGAGGAGGATGATCAGTTAATTTGGCAGTATGAATCTAAGGGTAGATATTCTTCAAGTTCTATGTACTCTCTGGTTAATTTTCGAGGTATCACCCAGGTTTATCTCCCTGCTGTATGGAAACTACTTATTCCACCCAGGGTACATATTTTTCTTTGGTTATTTTCTCAAAATAAGATTCTGACTAGAGATAATCTTAGAGCCAGAGGGATTCCAAAACTCTTGGAGTGTAATCTCTGCAAAGAAATAGAACCTGTTCATCATTTATTCTTTGAATGCTTAGTCTCTAGTTTACTCTGGAAAGATGTTCAGGATGTTTTTGGTGTTAGTATTGTAGATTATGAATCTCTTGCTTCTAAATGGCTTGCTAATAAGAAACATCTTCATTTGAATGTTGTTTCTTCTGCTGTTCTTTGGAGCATTTGGAATAATAGAAATAGAATTGTCTTTAATAAGACATCTTGGATTAATATGAAACAGGTCTGGCGTCTGGTCCTCTCATTCCTAAAGATATGGCAGAAACCATTCAAGGACCTGGATGGGGGAAAGATCGCCCTCTTCATGGAGAAGATGATCGACAGACTGGAAAATCCTCTGACGCTCACGGCAAGATGATCTGCGCTGGCTTCGAGTGGATCTCCACATTGAAGACTACTGCATCATCGAGCTATGGGGGGAGGGCATCGCTGTAATATCTCCAAGATCACCCTGATAAGGAGGAGAATGTTCATGTGGTGTTTTAGTCTGTCTTTTGGTCTGCTCCATGTTTCTTTAGACTGCGCTCCCTGGGAGTTGTAGAGCAGTGGCTTTTGTGCTGAGCCGAGACTTTTCTAGTTTTTAGTTTCTCAACGCTAAGCTCTTGCTGTCATTTTTATCTTTTCTGTTACTTTGCAACTGGTTGTTTCGTTATTATCGTAATGGAACAGGGGACAGAGTCCCTTTCGATCTAAAAAATTAAAAAAGAATCGACTCCACCCCGACTCCACCGAATCCTAAAAATGCGCCAAACACTCCAAAATAAGCTGAAAACAGCACTTTAGCAGACTCCTGAAAATAATTCACAACCCTTTATCATCCACGAACACAAGACCAAGGTCAATGCATATGCTACCGGGAAGGGAACGGTCCCAAACAGTTCCTTACTTTACTTTGGCCACCGGAGCGAGTAAATCTCACTCCTAAAAGACATTGTGGCCACTGGATACCATTTGTAGCTACTACTATTAGTTTTTTTTGTTAGAATTTCGACGGATAGCTTTTGAGATTGAGGGTGTGTATTACTCCTTGGATGATGAATATTAGAATTTACGAGACGGTTCGATACTGATCTTTGCTGCTCCTAGTATTTTTTTTGTCGACAAAGTGACGGGGCATCGATGATCCTTTTGCCGCCCTATCTCTTGGCGCATGCTCCCACTTTAGCAAATTTTTTTAAATAATACATTTTTTATTGAATTTCACGAATAATACAAAAAACGTGCAAATTGCAAATCTGTTGGTCGGTCGGCCATTCGACAGACGACGCCCTGCCTTCGTCCGTTCAACAGACGACACCCTGCCTTCGTCCGTTCAACGGACGGATCACCCTGCAGGCAACACTGTCGGCTGTTTGATAAAGGAGGGGTTTGCAGGGTGATGAACGGACGAAGGTCCGTTGTGTGTCGTCTGTTGTCTGTCGAACGGTCGACCGACCAACAGATCTGTAAGTTGTTCGTTTTGTGTATTATTAGTGCAATTCAATAAAAAAATGTATTATTTAAAAAAATTAGCCCCGCTTTAGGTGTCACTGTGCACAGCAAAGCAGGGCGGCGCACCACTCTCCTGCAGACATGCACACACTCGTTTCATGCTCGACACGTTGACTTTCGGTGTTCTGTGCATGGACGATCAATGCTTCTTCAGACGAAAACTCTCCTGCTCCTACAGGAAGTAGCTCATGCATGGCGTCCTTGTGACAACAATTATACTCCTACTACTAGTACACTACGTACTCAGAAACTCTATCCGCAAGCAATTTCAGAGGAAAAACAGTGCCGTACTAGTACTCCTACCTGACGTAATTAGTAGTACTGGTACAGTACCAGTACGACTGTGTTCAGTAGTTCATCATCCAGTGTACGTACTACTCCACTGCGTACCGGCCCCCACACTCTACCCAAGCTATCGGCAAGTAGCAAGCGCACCCTGCAGTAGTATACTAGTACTAGTATGCATGGATGGGCCGGGCGGGCGGGCCCCATAGGCTGTATATTCAAAGCGCCAAAGCCACTGCATGTTTCCTGGCGACACATTAATAAAAGCTGACGGAAAACAAGACAACGTTCGCCTGCGGCAGACGTCCGGGGCCCCGCCCGCCATGATTACTGTGCGCGCAGCGGCAGCGGCAGCCGAACGTTGGCCGAGCACTCGGCTACCGACACTGAAATTAGATTTAGAAGCTGAAATTCGGTTCAGTCGTGTTTTCAGAGACCTCTTTTTATCTGAATTTAGGCCAACTTTAATTTGGATTTTTCAGACCATTCTTAGGATCCCGGAAACGCCCAGTGAACGCCGGACGAAGCGAATTCGACGAGTGGACTAGCACTGTCAGCGACAGAAGCCGAGTCGTTGTTCCCCTTTTCGCGCCTTCGTCGCCGTCCTCGGCCTATAAAAGGCGTATATCTCGCCATCTCCCTTCCCACTCTCTCACACCGCTCCAATTCCGGCGAACTCCAGATGCCCACACCTTTTCACCTCCACAACTCCGCCGGAAAGCCATGGTCGAGAGATTCCCCGACGACATCTCAGCGGCGAACGACCGCCGCACGCTGCAGACGTGGGAACCCGGCTGCTCCACGACATGGGCTATACGACGCTACCGGACTTTCGTCTCCCGATCGGCTGGAATCTCAGCGCTGACGGGGTCCCTATTTCGCCCATGCCCCCTGACAAGGACCTCGCCGGCGAGATCCAGGCGGCTATCGCCGGCATGAAAGACCCGAATCTCGTCGAGGATCCTGGCAACCTGGTCTTCTGGAGGCAGTTCTTCGCCTCCAGAATCTCGCCCGACACGAGGGACCGTCGGGCTCGCCGTCGACGCGTCACAATGCGGCATTTCGTCGCCGCTGGTGGAGAGTTCTATGCCGAAATCTCGTCGTAGTGCTGGAGCACATCCAGGCCGGCAACCACCCCCGCCTTGGCCTATAGAAGCGTCGTCGGGCATCGGCGCGGCCTTTTCCTAGTTTAAATTTAATGTTTTTCTAGTTCGATGTAATATGTGTGTTCTGCCCCTAACTAATAAAACTTGCCAATATTCACCCAAATTTCGTCATGTTTAGCTGAATTTTCGTCGAACGTGGGAACTCGGCCTGAAAACGCTAGTGAAAAACTCGGTGTTTTCAGGTGAAAACAGGTTTTGTCCGATCTAAAATGGTCCGGATTTCATATTGGAATTGCCCAATAAGTGGGGATGCAATGGCGACCATTTGGGATGCTCTGACGACCTCCCTCCTCGGCCGCTGATCGATGCTTCGCGGTGACCGTGAGGCAGTCAGCCCGTGCCCGTTATTTTATTTTTGGTTGTCTTGCTTTGTTGGGAGTAATCTGAGCTCGTGAGAAGAGAGTTTTAGTGTCGAGTGACGGTTTAATTGTTTTCTAAAATGACATCAGGGTTAGTGTTAATCTGTGCTCCTGTGAACGTGCTGGTACTGCAGGCTCCAGTGTGACTGCATCGATCGAGTCAAGGAGTTCGGCAGGGTGCTGGCGTGCTGGCCTGCGTGCGACAGTGTTCTCCGCTCGTGTTCGATCGGGGGTCGTCGTCGTCACGACCCAGGTGTGAGCGGCAATCAGACACCGCACACGCTCTACGATTTTTTTTCATCCCTATAGACCTATCTAGAACTAGAAAATATATCGCCTCACGCAAGGGTTGTGATCTCAGCACGTGTTCAAGCAACAATGGGACACGTCTTTTTCCCACATCCCCGCACGCTTCTTGACGCACCGCTTTGAGAGTCGTCTTTGCATCCACGGCTCCCTCCCCCTTCCTCACTGGCGGCTTCGCTCGCCGGAGGGGTTGGAGGAGGGATGGTCGTGCCCCTCCTTGTAGTTGTAGGCTTAGTAATTGTGGCTTTATGCCAGTAGTGGGCCGCGTGCCCGGATTCGAAGTCGTAGGTCATCGTAACCTGACCTGCGATTTAGGGTTCATCTTGTTCATCCTCCTGCCCATCTGGCTTGGGCGGTTGATGGATGGGACGGCCACCGAATCTTCAAATAAGGTTGCGTGCCTCCCCTGTTCCTGCGCTGCCTCTGTTTTCCCCTATCTCTCTCTGGCCGTCCGTGGTGGAGAGGAGAGGGAGATGGGGATCTGGGCGTCGTGGGGATCTGAGGGTGGCGAGGGTGATGCAGCTTCGGCGCGGGTGCGCGGCGCCGAGTGGTGGTCAGCCTCTCCTCCTCCGTCTCTCTACTCTCCTCCGGCCGGCCGTGGAGGCGAGGGGTTAGAGGGAGCGACGGCATGGAGAGCAGCCAGCCCCCTCTACCTTCAGCGCATCTGTCGGTGCCTTCCTATCCTCCTGATGCGCTTCAGCCTCCTGGTCGGCCATGGTGGTGAGGGGGAGGTTGGAGTTGGCGGAAAGAAGAGAAGATGGCGTCGGCGGAGTTATCTGCTTCATCAAGCGCATCACGCGGTCGACATGCGAGTCACCGCGATCTTCGGCCGAAATGGCGGCCCAGGTTATCTCTCCTCCATGATGGAGGCCTTCTTGATCCAGCGCCGGAGCTCGACGTCTCTCTGTCTCCAAGTGGTTTCGTCCCCGGAGACTGCGAGATGGCCGGTGGCTGTGATCTCTCGCCGGAAGTATTCGTTCGAGCGCCTTCCCTTCGACCTCGGCACTGGCGGTGCCCCGTGGTCGCCGGCGAGCTATGGCAGAAAAGACCAAGCACCTGATTGCTTTTTATCTTTTGTGTTAGGGTCTTTTTCGCAAAAATTTAAGGCCTCTCTTTGTCAAGGGCCTATTTGTAAATTTTACCTGCCACGTGTTTGAATGGATGAAGCAACTGGGGTCTTCTGGACCCTTCTCACTTTCAAAAAAAAGCAACAATGGTCAAGATAAATAAATAAATAAATAAATATATATATATATATATATATATATATATATATATATATATATATATATATATATATTTGGTAACAACACCATTGCATCCGATAATAGGCAGGTGGCAAGTTACGCATAGGAATATTTGTGTGTTTCATTCATGTGTAGTAGATACAAAGACACATATTTTTTTATTGTAAAAAAAAAAGATAGATACACCTTTGATGTAGATACAAAAGTCACGGATCTTCGCGCGATGTGAAATGGAGAATCACGATGTAATTAACGATGACAGATTTCGGACTCCGGGCCTCGAAGCCAATACATGCCACCTATGTTGATCAAATTATTTGGGGGGAGGGGAAGGGATGTTGTAAACGTTTAAAAGTAATATTTGATTGAATTTTTGGTGTTTTGTACTTTTATTAGTCATGTCTAATGTTGAATATTATATCACCTAAACTCAGAAAATCATTGTAAATTTAAAAGTTATATCTAGCTAACAACCAACGTCGCACATGACATAGTTGAGTGAGGGCCATCGGAGTGAAAGTATGTGACCTAGGGTGGTTGAGATATTTTACTCCTTGACCAAACGGATCAGTAAATATTATTGTCCGAGTGGCCGAGGTGTAAAAGTTTTACTCCTCTACCACGGATAAGGGATCGGCTAGGCATTGTTTAACGGAGTAAAATCAACTTTTTACTCTTATTAGGAAACGTCGTACGTTGCATCGGAAAAAGGAAAACAACTTTTAAACTAAGAAATTTGGGTCTCTTTTTGTAATAGAATAATAAAATATACAAATGTTGCTCAAGTAATAATATTTAGTTGGTATAAACAAATCCAACTACAGTTGTCAAAAATCACGCATCCTGGCTAAACTGGCGCACATTACACTATTGATCCATGAACCATCGCCACACCCCTCACTCCTTCCCCCGCCCGCTAGGCCGACAAGCACACATTGATTTTCCTCCTAGCGGTCTCCTCTCCCTCAGCCGATTCGTCCCCTGCCCCTCACACTCGTCTGAATCAAGTGGAGCCCAGTCGGTCGACCCTCTTCTTCACCAAGCTACCTGCTGGCCATCCCTCTTCTTCACCAAGCTGCAAACGCGTCAGTCTCCAAAGCAGCTCTTCTGTCTTCTACAACCGACTGGGTCAATCATTTTCAAAAACATAAGTCACATTTTCTATGCTATAAAATTAGGAACAGAGCAATTTGTACCACTAAACTTTTTGGCACACATGTTAATGCTAATAGACGCAGACCTCTCATCCTACGTATGCTGAAGCCTACTTAGTTCTGGAGATTGTGTGTTGTGTGGTATAAAAATAGAGAGAGAATAGTAAAAGGAAAAAAGGTCACGTGCCATTACCTGACTCTAAGCTATCTGGATGTGCACATCAAACAAATCCACCTTTGATCGATCTCACCTTTTCAAGAATACATGGCACACGCATGAGACGATCCCTCAATCAACTAATGCATCATATGCACAGTTACAATGGCGCATACGATGAGGCGCATACAATGAGGCAAGATTAAATCTCGCGGCCCACGGAGGAAAGTGGACCGGCCATGGACATGAATAAAAAATAGGGCACGGGCAGCATACGTGATAACAAGCTAACGATACAATTTATGATATGACTTATGGATGGTATGGTGGATAATATACTTGAACTGGTAGAGGTAAGACAGTCCAAAAAACTATAGAAACTCGGTTAGAAACGTATTTTCTTTTATTATTAAAAAAAGGTAGACAAATCCATGTTCGATCGATCTCCCTTTTTTCAGAATAGAGCCCTCAATCAACTATTGCATCATATGCACAGCTACATGGCGCATATGATGAGATATGATTAAATCATGCGGCACGCGGAGAAAAATGGACCGGCCATGGACATGAATGAAAATAGGACAAAGGCAACATACGTGATAAGAAGCTACGGGATACAACTTATGATATGACTGGTGGCACGGTGGGTAATACACCCGAATTGGTAGGAGTAAGACAGTCCAAAAAAAAGTTCAAACTTGAATGAATGGACATCTTTTTTGTATTTTCACTTCTTTGATGTTTCTTTCAGAGAGGGCCATGTAGTCGCTCTCTTGTATGCTCTCATGCCGTATGCTGGTTATGGTGCGAAATGTTAAGACGATTGCATGTGCCCAGTACATCTAATTCATTAGAATTTCTATAGTTTAAACCTGAAATTCAAGTGTTTAGAGGTGCTGTTGATGAAGGGTGAGACTGGTGCACTGGTAGAGTGTCTCCACTTGTATCCTCGAGGTTTTCTATTGAAATCAACCTCCTGCAAAATGAAAAGTAAGGAAAAAAACTGCCTAGAAATACTTTTCCCTAGACCCCACAATGCGTGGGACCTTTTAGCAATGGGTACACCATATATAAAGGTGCGACGGATTTAACCGTTGCTTTAGGTTACAATGAGTTATACGATTTATTTGACAACACTCCAAACATGTATGACGATAACATGTCACATGCCATACCTCAAGGTTTCAGCTGGTGTGATTTGCTCTCTAGACTATGTAGCTCATTGGTTGCCATGTTGCACATATTAAATCGCAAGATGTGTATGACTGTCCACCATTAAGGCATGATATAGGATGAAAAGAAGGCAATTAAAGACAATAAGAAAAGGAGTAGATAAGAAGTTAAATAATGGATCTACATTAGGCTAATATCATCCACGAACACAAGATGAAGGTCAATGCATCTAGGTTTACGATGAAGAAGATCAACGGTATGCTATCAAAGAAGAGAATTCCCAAAAAGTTTCTTACTTGGGCCACCAGGGTGAGTAAATCTCACTCCTGAGAGACCAGGTGGCTTTTGATGTATGTTTATGCCGATTTTGTCCATCCCAAAAAAATTGGGGTCAAGAAAGGTTTATACGATCCGCTAGTACCATTTTTAGCTATTTTGTTTAGGCCTTGTTTTGTTCTAGAGTTTTTTTTGAGATTAGAGGGGATAATCCTCACAGAACTCGAGATCTTCACTTGTTGCCATTAGCACGTTTGGTTGTAAAGTATTTTGTCTAGTTTAATCTCCATTTTTTTTCAAATTCTATAATTTTCAGATATGCACACACTACTCCTACCTAGTGGATTGGGGATTGGAGTTTTACGGATATAAGAGTTTATGTGAAGGTTGGAGTTTCACATAATGCTATTAGGCGGGTCCTAATGGTAGTATCATACTACTAGTATCATGCATATGATACTAGTATATGATACTATCTCCATAGTGCATGATATTATATGGTAGTATCATACTAGTATTATATTTAATGATTTGTAGAATCTTAATACAAAATTGTGTACTACCTCCCTTTCAAGGCTTAAGGCGCACACGATTTTCAAATCAATGTTTGACTAAAATAATTGATCAATAAAAAAATTATTATATTGTACATAATTAGTACTGTTGGATTCGTATTGAAAAATACTTTCCAGTGATACTAGTTTTATATCAAAACTCTTTACGTATTTAGAGTAATTCTTGGTTAAAGAAAAACACGCAAAACGAGGGCAGCTTAAGCCCTGAAACGGATGGAGTACAAGATTTATTTGGATGTGAATTTTCTAGTTTTACGTGCTATGATACGTTATCTACCTATGATACTCTAACCATCACTTTCTTTATTAATTGTTGCGTCATATCAGATTTTTGCCAACATGGCATGCATGATACTAGCTACGATACTCCCACTAGGACCAGCCTTAGGCTGGTCATAGTGGGGGTAACTTCACTAGTAACTCAGAGTCCAAGTCAGTAATTTTGCTTATGTGGCAATAATTTAATAAAGAGAGAGATGGATTGAGTAACTAGCTATGTTACTAGTATAACATCACACATACCAAGGCAAAGTGTGTCTATAACCTAATTAATATGGCATTGCATGTTACCACATCCAATTTATTTTCCACTATAAAGATAGTAACTTAGACTAGTAACATGTGCATGTTAATACTCTAAGGCTGATCATAGTGGGGAGTAACTTAGAGTAGTAATATGTTATGTTACTAGTCTAAGTTACTCCATAGTGCAAAATAACATAGGTGTAGTAACATGCAAAGCCTCATTTATTACAATATAGACTCATTTTGTCTAGAAATATTGATGTTATGGCAACATAGCTAGTTACCACAAGCCTTTCTCTTATCATTTAATTGCATGCCATGTCATCTAAATGCTTAGTTGGCAATACATGTAGGACTATGTTACTACCCAAGTTATTCACACTATGACTAGCCTAAGACTAGTCACAATAGAAAGTATCATATAGTAGTATCATGCATATGATACTAGTATATGTTATCATCTTTACAATGCATAGTATCATATAGTAGTATCATAGTTTTAAATTGTTTTGTAGAATCTCAATATAAATTTGTGTGCAAGATTTATTTGAAATTAGTTTTTCTAGTTCTATGTGCTATGATACTGTATCTACCTATGATACCAACATAATCTCTTTTATCATTAATTACAGTGACACATAAGCATTTTGCATGCATGTGGTGCATGATACTAACTATGATACCTCCATTGGGACTAGTCTAAGTTACTCTCCACTATGATCAGCCTTAGGATTATCTTATTTTTTCTTGACATCTTTATCATAGAGGATTATTGGGATTATCTTAGAGGAGTGTCTAGATCTCAAGCGTCTGAGAATTAGTTATGTCTAAGTTGCTGATGTCATTCTAATATTTATGCTAATTTTCAGTTGCAACCTAGTTGCAACTCACAAGATTTGTACTAGTTATCACTTACAACCTACTCAGGTACACTCGTTTCATGCTCGACACGTTGACTTTCGGTGTTCTTAGCATGGACGATCAATGCTGTTCAGACAAGGACTCTCCTAGAGTGTATTCGTTTTTTGAATTCGGTGGAACGAACCTGTCCATTCCTCGTCTAGCGGCCGATTCGTGTATTTACTTAAAAAAGAACGGAAGCAGGTAGTTTCTTAGAACAAAATATTCTTCTAGTATACAGAACGAGGTCTTCCGACCGAATCGCGCGAAATGACTTGCTAATTCGCGAATTAACCCAGCTAAGATGATTAGTTACCGAACCAGGGGATTCTTAGTCGTGGAGATGATTAGCTAAGATGATTAGCGACAATTTTTTTGTAAAAACACGCGGCCCTCTAATTTGAGTATATTTTGCAAAGATTTTGAAACAAAAAGATTTATGTGATTTGGTACTTTTAGCAAAGATTTTAAGATAAAAAAATATTTGGTACCGTTAATTACAATTGTTAAATTTAAGCTCGAATTGTTAAAATTTTAAGCATCATTATAGCTATTCCGTTCCGATCCAATTCTTCTAACCGAACACAATACGAACACAAGGTCGGAACAGTTCCATGCCTAAATTTCGTTCGCTCTCGTTCCGAAACCGAACACATCCCTACTGTACATGAATTAGTTTCAGAAGTACTAGTAGCTCATGGCGTCCTTGTGACAAGAATTATACTACTCCTACTAGTACTACACCTCACAAACTCTATCCGCAAGCATTTCAGAGGAAAAACAATGATGTAGTACTCTCTTCGTCCTAAAATGGATGTCTTAAGATTGCCTAAACTTGAATGTATCTAGATACTTTTTAGTATATATAGATATATTTAAGTTTAGATAAATTTAAGACATTTTGAGGGAGTACTAGCACTAGTATGGGAAGAAAATGTAGCATAATTAAGATTTAAGAAATACTGGCAGTAGTACTATTCCGGAGTACTAGGATGGGCCGGGCGAGCGGGGTCCATAGTAGGCTGTATAGTCAAAGCGCCAAAGCCACTGCATGTTTTCTGGCGACACATTAATAAAGCTGACGGAAAACGAGCCAACGTTCGCCTGCGGTGCGCCACAAGCCCGAGCCCCCCTGCTCGCCATGATTACCGTGCGCGCAGCGGCAGCGAGAGCCGAACGTTGGCCGAGACCGAGAATGACGACCTCTCTCTCCTCGGCCGCTGCTCGATGCTGTCGCGGTGACCGTGAGGCAGCGAGCCCGTGCCCGTTATTTTATTTTAGGTTGTCTTGCTTTGGGAGTAATCTGAGCTCGTGACAAGAGAGGATTAGAGTTAAGTGAGGGTTTAAATTGTTTTCTAGTAATGACATCACAGAGTTAGTGTTGATCAGAGCTCGTGTGAACGTGCTGGTCGTGCGGAGCACAGGCGACAGTGTGACAGTGTGACTGCATCGATCGATTCAAGGAGTTCGGCAGCAGGGTGCTGGCGTGCTGGCCTGCGTGCGACAGTGTTCTCCGCTCGTGTTCGATCGGGGGGTCGTCGTCGTCACGACCCAAGTGTCAGCGGCAATCTACCATCACTATGGCAGGTACAGTATTCAGAGGCACTCTAAAGTGCCTCCAATAGTCAAATTAGTGCCACAATTGAGTTTTTGAGGCACTAAAAAAAGCGCCGGGGACGGTCGTGTAGGTAAAAGTTTTTTGAGGCAGTTTTAAAAAATGCCTCTAAATCATAGTCATTTGAGGCACTATGACTAATGCCTCTAAATCCTAGCCATTTGAGGCACTATGACTAGTGCCTCAAAAACCAACCTAAGGCACAAATTAGAGTGCCTCTAAATCCTAGCCATTTGAGGCACTATGACTAGTGCCTCTAAAACCCAACCATTTGAGGCACTATCACTAGTGCCTCTAAAACCCAACCATTTGAGGCACTATGACTAGTGCCTCTAAAAACCAACCATTTGAGGCACTATGACTAGTGCCTCTAAAAACCAACCATTTGAGGCATAGTGCCTCATGGTTGACTTTTTAAGGCACATCTCACAATAATATTCAGGTTAAAGTAATTATTATTATAGTGACATATCTCAAACTGCAAACACACCATCTTACTACAATAATTCGGATTCAAATAATACACCAATTAATATCACAATAAATTCCCAACGGCAATGATCAAATGAACCAGCAACTATGACACCAATGAATCACAATTAAATGAGAGCAATTACAAAAGCATTCTCTCTATCTATCACTACTAGCATTGAAGTACAAAAACGATGAAGTCACTTTGCTTGTTACCATACTTCTGGAACTCTCACTTGTTGTCTGCAATGCAAATTGGAACGTCAGAAGAATACATCAAGAAGTATCAAGTAACAAAGATACTAGCAAAAATTAGCTGCTAGACTCTAGAACTCTCAGATTTTCAATTCGGTTGTGTTTACCTAGTAAAGGCCATGTACCTTGCACTTATAAGTTCATGCACTTATAAGTTCAAGCAACAGAGCTTTAATATATGCAGGTATCACCGCATGAGACATGTGTATACAGTCTGTCTATGATCCTTCGACAGAGTAAAAATTGTAATAGTTGGCTGACTCTAAGCAATAAAAAATACAACATATTAGCAAGAAATTAATTCTCACAAGGTTAGTGTGTCTGGCAATTGCTAGGCTCAGGAACACGTGACTCTGGAGAACTTGAGTCTGCACTTGCCCTTGCATTGTTTCTGCTTGCTTGCCGGTTGCATAGAGTTGAAGAGGATGTCCTATGACCTGTAACCATATTGTAAAAATTGGGGGCAAGGTGCAAATTTTACCAAGAGAATCTAAACACGTTAGGAATTCAGACACGAATTAAGACTTACCTGGGACATGAGACCTTGAACCTGTTCAACAGATATCTTGGATCTATCCCAGGTTACCTTAGCCAGGCCTGAGGTGGAAGGAACAAATAATTCAGGATTCGGATCAAAATTGCCCCAAATCATGATCCAATTGGGAAAGTTACGCAGAGAACAAAATCTAAGATTGTTGTATAGTGTCATTTAAGGAAATAGCTCAAGAGTAATTTGAATAAGTGGTGCCCATTTCTTGAATATTTGTACCTTATATTGAATATAACAAATATTAAATATCTTTGGTCCTCTCGACGCCATGAATCACACATGTTACTTGCTACTTACAAAATCATGGATGTTAAATTTAACACTGGCCTGGGAAGCAATCTGCAGGTGGGACTAAATTCTTTCAGGTGGGACTAAATTCAATATGTTGCAGGGGAGTATCAAAAAGAATCTGGTGACAATTCATCCTCTGTTCTTTTAAGTGGGATTAACCAAAACGAATCTGGCCGCAACCGTATGAACAAAGCTCTTGTAAAGATTGTACTGCAGATTCTGAAAACAACAAGGCCATCTCTATTTCCAGATACCGGAATAAAATAGTAGTGAAGGGGACCAACATTAAAACAGAAAATAGTAGGTCAGAAAAAACAGAGTTAAAATAGGAACAATAAAGAGTTGATAGCACCACCTCGCAAAGCAAACAGTGGCAGCATAATATTCACAAAGTCTAACACACACCAACATCATGCACCCAACACTAAAACCAGAAACACAATCTCACGCCAAATCCATTCTGGCAAGTGTGCCCTATAAGCACAGGTGTAGCAACAGCCAGTCAAGTTCCCTAAACCAACAACCTTCCTTGAAGAGTACAAATAATAGATAAAGGTATAAAAATACATGTAGATAAAAATACTCCAGCAGGCCCTATTGACTCTACCCTTGCTAGAAGAAACAAACTTATTGCTACAAAAGACATCATATAATTCTGGACTATATTATATGCTAGAAGTTAACATATTTGCAAGGCTGAAATGTATAGTAGGACAACAATGAAATTTACTGTAATTATCAGTACATAATGTACATTACAGGGTATTCAATTTAATAGTCAGACTCTCAGATTAGGTGGATTTAAGTGAACTAAACATAAACAAATAGTAATGAACATTGACAATAATTAAATAGTACCTGGTGGCATATTACATAGAGGACATGCTTGATCACATAATTAATATAGTACTTCTCAAAAATTTATTAAGCACATTGCACTGAGATATAATTTATACAAAAAAATAAAATCGGACAAGTAACATGGGAAACCAAACATACAATACCTTTTGTTCCTAGCTGAGCTCTCCCCTTTTACCAATAGATCTTTCGGATTTAGTCCAAATTCTACGAAATAGTTCAAATGATGTTCAGCTTCATCTTTCGCGTACTGGTCCAATAAATGCATTACTATATAAAGATAGTTAATCAACTTATTCATGTTGATAGATTTCTCTACACCAATAACGCATAGATATAGAAATTTAGCAATTACTATTTTGTAAATGCATAATGCACACCAATTGGGTCAGGGCTTGCACTTCTCCTGCTAGCTGCCTAGGACAAACAAAACAGGTGCCTACATACAAGTTTGATCACTCTGTCAGTCGGCGACAGCGCCACCAAGTCCGAAGACAGAGCATACACAAAATCAAGTAGACGAATTTATGTAAAGAGGATCATGCACATGTTACATCTTCTCAACCTCCTACAGAATCTAGAACAGTAAAGCTTGGATTAGAAAGTAATTATCTCAAGATATGTGTATAACTAATGTACCAATCCTACAAAATCTGGTTAACATCTGGAGTCAGCCATAAAAACAATAGTTGAATGTTAACATATGGGGGGTGGTCCTTCACTTTCATAACATTTCATGCAATATGAAAACAGAGCTGGAATTATTGGTAGGGTTCAGACTACTTAAGACAAACAAATTCTGCCACCCACCATCTCGGTTCGGATAGGGGTGAGATTCATCACAACTAGAGTAAATTATGTGCAAAGGGTGTCAAGTCAAACAAAAGTGATATCATAGGAAAGGATTTTATTTTATCTATTGGATTAATTATTTCATCACTCAACCCAGATCACTTGTAAAGCATTAGATTTACTGTACATAGTGACAGATTAGACGCAGAGATTGGCATTTTTCAGACGAAGCAAGCACGACACTACATATCAATCAATGGCAGAAGAGGAACAAGTAAGCATCAAACTGTCATCGGGCATCGTAACTGTCTGCAACTGTCTACATATCAATCGATCCATGAGTCATGATTGAAGATGGAAACAACAATCAGAATCAGAGGAAGTACCACTTCTACTCGTTATGCCGGGATAGCTGAAGGAATATGGGTGGACTGTGGCGTGTGGGTCGACAGAAAGTTGGCCGACTAGAAAGTTAACATGGTGAAGCTGGACAATCTGTGATCACCAAATGTTTATGTTCATAACAACTACTCCCTCCGACCCATATTAGTTGACTTGGATTTGTCTAAATTTGGATGAACCTATATACTAAATAGTGTCTAGATTCATCTAAATCTAGACAAATTAGAGTCAACTAATATGGGTCGAAGGGGGTAACAACCACGATTCAATTCCAAACGTCCAAGCGACAAAAATGCCAGACATATGGAGTGATACATGATATATAAACAAGGATTCTTCAATATAATTTTCCATTAGTACAAGCGTTACAGTGATCCTATTTCTCGCACAATCTCTAGCGCTTCAAGCTACAAAATTATGGCCTAGCTGGTCATACGAAATGCCTAAATGGGTAGAACCGGCAGTTGCAGGAAGAAGAGTAAATCCAGGAGGAGCTCGTGGGGAATACCTTGGAGAGTAGACCATCGACAGCGAGCATGTAATTGATGCCTAGATGGTCCACCGGAACAATCCTTTCGTCCACCCAGAACACGTGTCACTTGCTCCAGTCCACCATCTCCAGGTACGACAAGTCCGCCAACTTCCTGCGAGGCCAAAAGGAAATGAGAAATTAGAGATTGATAGGGTGCAGCCTACCACCACGCCATGGTGCAGGAGGCCATGGCCAAACCCTAGAGGCAGTAGCAGCAGCACCCCGCCTAGGTTCGAGCTGGGGCTTGAGATCGGTGAGGAGGAGGCCGTAGTCGTCGACGGATAGCAGCCGGAGCAGTGGTTGTTGACGGTGCGGCGGCAGCCGGAGGCGAGCGGAGTTAGGGTTTGCTGCGGGGCCGCGTGGAGGCGCCAAGGAGCACCGCAGATACGGGGGAAAGGTGGAGGAGAATGGGGCGAAGCCGAGCAGGCTAGCGGCGGCGGCAGACTTGGCCGGCGGTGGCCGGATCGCCGGGCAGCAGGTGTGGCGGCGGCATCGCGCGTCAGGGGAGAGAGAGCCCAGAGGCGGCGCCATGCGTGCGAGCGTGTGTTGTGTCCGTGTGCCTGGGCTGGGCCCTTCTTCTGAACGGGCCTACACGTGTAGATGCGGTGTATCATGTGTCGGAAAACAATAATTCTTACTATATGGTACTTTCACTAATGTATGATGTACGATCATATTTTAATTCTTATTACTAAGAGCATGCCGTTTTCAGCCCGAAATGTATGGTCGGACCAAACACGTTTTGATATAGAAACGCCAAGTTTTTCACTCGCGTTCTCGGTAGCTTTCGGGCGTCTTTTCTCAAATTAAACTTAAATTGGGCCGACTTCGGCATAGTTCGGTATAATATAAATACAGAGCAATGTTCGGCCAAGTTCGGTATAAATTTAATATAGTTCTACGTAAAATTAAAAATAGATCGGTGTACAATAATAATATAACATATTTCGGTCTAGTTAAATTAGTTTATGCCGGTATCTACGTGTTGTCCCTGTGTATCCATAGGTGCTTAATTAGATCATTCTGCAACTGTTGTGCAGTGAGGAAAACCCAACCATACCGGTGCAGTCATTTTTACGTCTGTTTCATTTGGTTTTCCGGGAATGACACGTCCGGAAAAAAGATCTTACCATAATCAACAATAATTAGCGTAAACAAGCGAGGAGGGGTGATCTACCGTGTGGAGTGGTTGAGATTAGATTGAACAGTCTAGATATTTTCAATGTTTGACGTCAAAGTGTCAAAGCACGGCCTACCAACACCAGCTTTTTTTTAATAGTAAAAAACGATGAGTTGTGAAAAGAGACCGTCCCCTCGCGTCGCCCTCCCCTTGGCGACACGGGGGAAACCCTAGCAGCCACCGCTAGAGGCTCCCTCCACCACCCTCCCTCGCGTCGCCGCCGTCGGATGGTCCGCTGGCAAAGCCGTGCGCGGCTCAGGGATGGAGGTGGCGGGGTGTTTCCCCTCTGCCCGGCGCGTGGGTGCTCTGCTAGTGGCACGGGCTAGCGTGCTGCCGTCGATGGGAGTGGCGGCCTCGGCGGGAGCGCCAAGGCGTCTAGAATCGGCGGCGTCGATAAAATCCTAGGCTCACCACTGGTTTTAGACCTATCAAATGTGTCACATTAGACTCAGAAGATCGAAGAAAGAATAGGCTTAGGGTTTATCAATGGCGCGTACGGCAATATGCTCCACTGATAAAACTACCACCATTTTTTACCAATGGCACATATTGCTGTACAATTAGTTATTGGATATTTAGCTCACTTATCCAATTAGTTATTTCTTGTTTCCTATGCTTGAGCTACATTGTGTTCTGAATTTATTGGGCTGACGGTCTCAAGCCCAAACCATTATTATAACTTTATAATGGAAATCCCTTTTATTATATATTAGAGATAAACAAAATATGCCATGATGTAAGTGTTACATACTTCCTGTACTATTTTGGATGTCTCTGTTATACTCTAGTAGGGCTTTTCTTTTGAGCTGTCATATTTATAATCTGGGTCAGCCCAGGTGGTGGAAAAAGAAAAAAGAAGAAGAAAAGAAGACATGACCAAAGTCTATTCAGCCTTGTCTTCTCTCTGGACCCGTTGAGGATGCTTTGCTTCATTATCCAATAGCATGCCCATTCACATAACTAGAAAGAAGCTTTCATTCCAAGAATTTAGGATCGTGGCCTTCCTGTCTAACTGTATAACCTAATTCGCTTTTTTAAAATGCAGTTCAGTGTACTCCATGGGTTGTGGTTTAGGAGGCAAGCTTGGGCATGGGAACAAGGACAACGAGAGTGCTCCTCTGCTGATTGAACATTTTCGGGCATTCAACATAAGGCCGATGATCATCTATGTGTATGGTCTCGTATGGTTGCCCTCACCAACTTCGGTAAGCTGTATACCTTTAGAAAAGGCAAGACTGCCATTCACTTGAATTTATACTCTGCTACAAAAGGTTTTAAAAAAAACATGTTTCCTCAGTGTTAGCGCCTCAGTTGTCTAGACTGAATCCTGTATGCTGATTTTCCTAAAAATTGCTGCCAAAGGGTGTCCTTATCTCCATCTTCATGCAAAATTTTGACTTGGCAGAATATATGCTATTGTGATCCATCAAGTTTGAACGCAAGTTTGAACCCATCAGGTGAAGCTCACCTGTGTCGTTTGTTGTGTCATTTGGTGGACAGGCGGTCAAACTCGTCGCTGAAGTGGCGATGCCGCGATGGTGACAAGCGCCACCTCGTCCTCGTCCTCAGACACGATGGAGTGGAGCGACGGACGACGGAGGGAGCTCGGCATCTCGACACGGTGGCAGAGAGGAGCTTGTCCAGGTGATCGGAGGGAGATCAGCACGGCACACTCGCGGGCGAAGGTGCTGGAGCACCCTAGAGCACGAGCAGGTACTTGTCGACCTCTTCCTTGTAGTTCTGGGTCGTTTCCCAGGCACGAGCCGGCTCTTCTCGACCTCCTCCTTGCCCCTGCCACCGCCGTGGAGTTCCAGGTCGTTCCGCAGGCACGAGCGGGTCGTTCCCCAGGCAGTTTTGTCGCATTGTACGGGGATGGAGTCGGAACGAGCTCTAGGCTCCGGCCATGGCGGCGGCGGTTTCTGGAGGCGGGGGATGGACGACGGGACCTGGACATCGGCACGTCTGCTTCCTCTGCTCCTAGACCCGGCGGGGATCACGGGCAGGAATCGCGGACGCGAAGCCAGCGGAGATCGCGACAGGAATCGCGGAAAGAAGGCCCAGCGGGATCGCGTAACTGGGATTCAAGATCGCAGTTTTGATTCCAGCCGAATTTGTAATGGTTTAATGTTGCGTGGGGTTAAATTGTAATTTGAACTAACCCCATGTCAGTTATTTCGGGACGGAGGGAGTACATTTTTTGCGGCATTTTGTCGACTCAAGTAATCATCCATTTAAGATATTTAAAATGCTTTGAAGCGCCAACTACTAGAGGCATTATCATATGTGCCTCAAAAAACTGTCCATTGGAGGCACAACAAATAGTGCCACAATTAGTCATTTATTAGAGGCATATTTTAGTGCCTCTAAATGATAACTAATTGTGGCACTTTTAATTGTGCCTTAATTGTTATATTTTTAGTGGCATTTCTATAAAAAGTGCCTCCAAAAGATTTATCTTTTTGAGGCACATGTCAAAGTGCCACTAATAGTTTAGCATAGAGGCACTAATTGTGCCTCTATTTTTCAAAATATGAGAGGCATTATAAATAGTGCCCTAAAAGTCTAAACTATTGGTGGCATTTTAAAAAATGCCTCTAAAATCTCACATTTTGAGACACTATTATTCAAAGTGCCACAAATAGCTACAATTAGAGGCAATTATAAAAAATGCCTCTAAGAAAAGTGCCTCTATTTCTTTAACGTGCCATAGTGCATGCCGAGGCAATCTCCGCTAGTTGCACGCCAAGCTGGTTCTCGGTGATCCCAAATCCCGAGGTAGTTTTCCGCCGGTACGGGATGTCGGCACACCGCACACGCTCTACGATTTGTTCATCTCTACAGACTCACGAACTATCTAGAACTAGAAAATATATCGCCTCCTCACGCAACGGCTGTGATCTCAGCACGTGTCCAAGTAACAATGGTCACGATAAATATATATATACTCCATTTGTTAACAACAACAATGCATCCAATAATAGGCAGGTGGCAAGTTACACATCGGAATGTTTGTGTGTGTTCATTCATGTGTAGTCAAAGACAGCTTTATTTTTATTGTCTAGAAAAATGACACATACACCTTCAATGTATAGATACAAAAGTCAAGATCTTTGCGAGATGCAAAATAGAGAATCACGTTGTAATTAACGATAACAGATTTCGGCACTTCGGGCCTCGATGCCAATACATGCCACCTATACTGATTGGATCATCTCAGAGAGGGGGAGGGGATGTTGTAAAAGTTAAAATGTAATATTTGATGATTGAATTTCGATGTTTCGTAATTTATTAGTCATGTCTAATGCTGAATATTGTATCACGCAAACCTAGAAACCCGTTGTGATTTAAAAAATTATATCTAGCTAAGAACCAACTCTAGAGTGCAAGTACCCATATGAGTGTCGACGGTTGAGACATTTTATTCCTCGACCAAGCGTACGGGTAAATATTATTGTCTAAGAGGCCGAGGTGTAAAAGTAAGGAAAAAGTGCCTAGAAATACTTTTCCCCAAACCACACAATGTCTCAGACCTTTTAGTACTGGGTATGCCATATATAGAGGTGCGACGGATTAAACCGATGCTTTAGGTTACAATGGGTTATACGATTTATTTGTCAACACTTCAAGCGTAAGATGATAACATGTGTCTCTTGCCATACCTCAAGGTTTCGGTTTGTGTGATTTGCTCTCTAGACCAAATAGCTCGTCGGTTGCCATGTGGCACATGTTAAATCGCAAGACGTTTATGATTGTCCACCGTTAAAAAATGCATAGTATATAGGATGAAAAGAAGGCAATTAAAGACAATAAGATTGTAGTTAAGAAGATAAATAATGGATCTACATTAAGCAAATATCATCCACGAACACAAAGATGAAGGTCAATGCATATAGGTTTAAGATGAAGAAGATCAATGATATGCTATCGAAGAAGAGAATTCCCAAAAAGTTTCTTACTTAGGCCACCAGAGTGAGTAAATCTCACTCCTGAGAGACCGGGTGGCTTTTGATGTAGGTTTATGCCGATTTTGTCCCTCCCAAAAATTTTGGGATCAAGACAGGTGAAAGGATACGGATGTCGCCTAGAGGGGGGAGGTGAAAGGATAGCTCACCCTTTATGACCCTAGAGCCATTTTTGAGGTGCTCAAAATCCTTAAGGAGTTTAGCATAAGCAACTTAAGCCTCATCATTTTTACTTTTGAGATCACTTGCCACCTCAAGATCTCTATCATGAGATTCCTTTACTCTAGATAGCTCTAAAGCAAAGGTCTCCTCAAGAGATTCCTTGGTGGTTTGTTCCTCTTCAAGAGCTTTATTTAGGTTTGAAATAATATTAGCATACTCACGCTCAAGACTACACATTTTATCAACGTTGTTATCATGCACCTCAATTTGTGTTTCTAACTTATCAATATGTTCTTTGCTCTTAATAGCAAAGTCCAAGACTTCAACAAAGTTAGAGCAAGCAATATACTTTTTAACAAGGGCACGATAAACAATCTCACCCTTCTCATATAAATCATCAATATCAAGCTCTTCTTCCACATTATCCACATCCTCCTCATCACAAGAGGTAATGGGTTCCAAAGTAGGAGTTACCTTAGAATCCCTAGCCATAAGGCATAGGTGGGTACCGGAAGAAGGTGAAGATGAGATTTCATATGTGCCTTCATTCAAAACCATGTCTTGGCCCATAGAATCTTCGGTTTCTTCTACATGGTTAGCAACACAAGCACTAGAGGAAATGAAAGCATTTTTATCATGGCAACAAGACAACACAGGCATATCATCATGAGATTTATTCAAGTCATTTCTACATGATATGCAAGGACTATTAACATAAGCATGTGAGGAATTTTGAGTGCTAGAAGTGTTAAGGTCCAAAGATAGATCATTGCAACTAGATAGATATGAGGGATTACAAATAGTGAACACACTATCCATATTGCAATTTCTATCACCACTCACCATATCATTACCTTGTGAAAAGTCACATGTTGGTGAAGTGGTAGAGGATGAGAACTCATCTCGACCGGAAGTGGAAGCAACACAATCATCCTCAATAAAGTTGGACACAACATATTTATCTTGAAGTTTTGTCCATAACTCATGAGCGCTCCAAAAAGGAATGATTGAAGATGTAACTACATAGCTCAAAGCATTAACAAGCACATTAGAAGCTTGAGCATCGAGATATAAGTTTTTCTCATCCTCACTAGATAGATTTTTGAAATACATTGGAGGAGAAAAACCTATATCTACAATACGCTCCAGATTTGGGTCCATGTCCCGAAAATGAATGAGCATGCGATTTTTCCATATATCATAATTTGTGCCATCGAATGTGAACATGTCATTGTGCACTAATCCTCTAGCCGACATCTTTACTCTCAAGGCGGTGAAGCCTAAAATGAGAGACCGGGCTCTGATACCAATTGAAAGGATACGGATGTCGCCTTGAGGGGGGGGGGTGAATAGGCGATTAAAACTTTTCCTAGAGTGGCTCAACAAAGGCGGAATAAAACTAGTGTTTACTTTGTTATGCACAACCTAGAACAACTAAGGTTCACCTATGTGCACCAACAACTTATGCTAAGCAATACAAGCAACAAAGTGATAGCAAGATATATATTACTTCAAGCACGAAGGCTATCACAATGTAAAGTGCATAAGTAAAGAGCTCGGGTATAGAGATAACCGAGGCACACGGGGACAACGATATTTTACCGAGTTCCTCCCAACATGGAGTACGTCTCGTTTGGAGAGGGGGTGGTATCAAACCACCAACGCCACAAAAGGCCTCCCTTATTCTCCGGTGAATCTCACCCCAACGGGATCGATCCACACTTCCACTATCAGTGCACTTGTCGGTGGCAACCGGAACCTCTCACAAGGTTGGGGCACTTCTCCACAACTTAATTGGAGGCTCCCAACAAATGCCACAAAAGGCCACAATGCCACCAAGGCTACAAAACCGTCTAGGATTCCAAGAACCCAAGAGGGACAAGCTCCAATGAGTAACTCAAACCAAATCCTCCGAGGAGAACACAAACCGATGCACCGAATGCAAATGGCAAAAATACCACAAAGATGTTCAAATCATTCTCTACCAAATTCCACCAAAGCTACAAAATCTTATGGGGGAATAAGAGAGGAAGAACAATGGAGATAATCCAAAAAAGACTCCAAGATCTAGATCCCAATATATTCCTCTCACTTAGAGGAGAGATTGATTGGTGGGATTGTAGATCTAGATCTCCTCTTTCAAATCCCTCAAGAATATGCAAGAATAATCGGAGGGGTTGAGTGAAAGCAAGCTCAAGAAGGTCAACAATGGAGGGGAAAACTTGCAAGAATGGTTGGGGAACCATTGGGGAAGAAGGCCCCTTAAATAGGTCCCCCGAAAATCCAACCTTTGAAGCCCAAAAATGCGAATCCCGGTACTACCGGACATTCCCTGGGGTTCCCAGGTCACTGAACGCGCCTTATTCAGTACCAAACGGTACAAAGGGGCGGTACTACCGGACCCTGGTCCGGTACTACCGGTCATCCCTGAACAAAAACGGCCATAACTTTTGCATCCGGACTCCGATTTTGATGATCTTGGGCTCGTTTCGAAGAGGAGAACAAGCTCTAAAAGATCATGCAAATAAACATCATAGTCCATCAAGGGAGGATAGATCCGATTGATGAAAGGTTTAACATCTCTCAAAAAGACGAACCGATAAAACCTGCCACATCGAAAACATAATAGAAAATGCATATGAAATCCGTTTTCAATGAACTAGAGCTTGTCATGGAGATTAACAAAATCTCTAAATCCTCACATGAGTAAGAACTAAATAATGGAAGGTTTTACCTATCTCTAAAATACAAACCGGTAAAACCTTCAAGATCAAAACGCAATAAGATATAAAAGGGAAATCCGTTTTTAATGACCTAGAGCTTGTTATGGAGATTACCACAAGCTCTATATCCTCGCATGGATAAGACCAAATAACAACCAAATATGATGATGCAAGTATGCAAAGGTTTGAGATCTCTCTGAACGATGTGATCGAGTTACTCATTCGAGAGCCCCTCTTGATAGTACGACTATCTATCCTAAACCCGGTCTCCCACTAACAACATGAGACCGGCAAAAGGGAAAACCTATCAAGATTATACCTTTGCTTTGAGCATTCTACTTGAGTTCGATGTAGACGATCTTGCCCTTCTCAAGATTGAACGCCTTTCTTGATTCTTCATCATCGATCCATGATCACCGAGGATGGCAAGCATCAAACATGAGATCTTCTATAGATGCCGCATTTTGAGCTTGCACATGACATCTTCTTCTCATTTGATCGACCTTTAAGCCAACACATGTCCCAAGCGATGCCAATGGACCAACCTACAATTCCTACAAGTATAACTTAATACACACATTAGTCCATAAAGATTGTCATTAATTACTAAAACCACACATGGGGGCCCAACATGTTTTTCAATCTCCCCCATTTTGGTAATTGATGACAATCCCTTTAAGAGGGTTTATATTAATAAATAAAATGGTAATACCAATATCAAATACTATAAAAGAATGTGATATTGGTACCACCACCATATATAGAGCAAACTCCCCCACAATCTATGCATGTGTCATGAACTTGAATTTCATTGCATATATTGCCAATCATTATCATTGGTGGAGTTTCCTCTATATATACCACATGCTAAGCAACAACAAAGATGCAAGAGCATGAGATGCAAATGCACAAGAACAAACTCAATGCATAAACCAACTTCTCTTAAACCCTCTAAATCTTCTCCCCCATTGGCATCGATTGCCGAAATGGGTGACAAGTTCTAGAAGGCAAGCATAGTAATAATTCCTCCAAAGGTGTGCTTTCGCACATATCCAATGATGAATACTTGGGAGGGAGTAGAACTATATCGAGGACCCGAAGATTGCAAAAATAAAGTCAAATGATGCAAGCAACTACAAGGTCCGACAAACCAATTTGAAAACAACAAATGAGTCCAAATGGAAACTATAAGATATTATGATATGGGCAAAAGAGTGTTTTAAATAACAAGTAGAGAAGCTCCCCAAGATTTGTGCATAATTCAAAATAAATGCATTAGAATGCATATTGCAAAAATATGGAATCCTCGCTTCCCCATAATCATTTAAGACACATCAAATAAAAAAACAAATGAGCATTATTAAATGAATTGGATGAGCTCCCCAAAGATAATGCACCAATTATGCTAATTGCATTTGGGAACAAGGTGCATAATCATGGAATCCTCACTCATCCAAGTTCATTTAACAATACAAGGCATGAGAGAACATATATGAGTGCCAAAATGTGCAAACAAGAGGAACAAGCACTCATAGGCAATTAAATTTGGAAGCCACCGAAGAATCAAAAGGAATAAAAAGGTGGTCTCCAAGGATTAAAAATCAACTAAAATTATCTTCTCATATGTGTATATGTCTCTAAGTGGAAAATATCACAAAGACATATTCCCATAAAGAAAAAAGCACACACAAAGAAGATATACAATAAATCACATAAAAAGCTAAAATGAAGTCATAACATATACCAATAAGATTTTTGCTTCAAAGAACGGCCAAAGGATCAAATATAACTTATTTTATATTAATGAGCTTCAAATACCAACACACTACATATATTACAACTATCACCAAGGGAAAAGGGGAAAGTTGAAATATATGGAGAAAGGCAACAAGTATCACAAGGAATAAACAACTAGCAAAATCTCACTATTGCACATGAGAGAAGTTGAGGAAAATATAGGTAATAAAATTGCTAGATTGGCATATTTGGGATTGATGGATCATATGCATGATTTTGTATAGTCCCAATTATATGCACTCATCTCAACTTCTACACATTTACAATAGAGAGTTCTCTTAATACCATGGCTAGAGATACAACAATAAATATAATAACAAAAATTCATACCAAGATGCAACCTACCAAAGGTTGGAAGCAAGATAAATATGCATGAGCAAGAGATACTTGTTACCGAGATATAATTGGTAGGATGTAGAGGATATGAATTCGTTGATCATCCTATAGCTTGCCTCCAATTTTCATGTATGCATCATTTCTTAAAAATTGAGAGACAAGCATCCAATCTATCTCCAATGTACCTAAAACACATTTAAGTACAAAATGGTCCCCAAACATATTGGGTCCATAGTAGTTAGTGCAACTACAATACATAGGAGAGACTCCACATAATTATGTGCATATTGATATGAAATTGAATTTCAAGCACAACTTAGCCGATGGGAATTGGTGGAGTTTCCCCTATATATTGGATCAAACAAAGCAAGCATGACATAATATAAACATATAGTAAATATGCATGCATAAAGCTTTCAAGAACCAAAAAGGAGATACAATTTGAACAAAAACACCAAGTAAATCGAGATTGCACACACATGAGTGTGACATGACAAACGATGTCCAAATTGTATCAAAGAACCAATTCAACAAATGAAAGATCACAAGTTCAACCAATGAACTAGGCTAAAGCCAAAGAGCAAAAGATAGATAGAAATAAAAAAGCTCAATGATTTATCTCATTCTAAAATGTTCAAAATGTGAAATAAGGAATGAGACAAAACAAACTCCCAAGAAGAGAAAGGTTCCAACAATAAACCAAACTCCCCAAACTTTTCATGATGGCACAAAATACCAAAATGAAAAGATTGAGCATCTAAGCACATAAAACTCGATATGGATCAAACAAAGAAGCATAAAAGGATTGTTATAGATAATATAGGAGAGATCACCCATAAGTAGTACATTATATATAATTTTTGCTTTTGAATGCAAAATGCACACAAATGAGATCATCACTACTACCTACATTAAATAAAACACAAGAAGATACCAATAAAAATAAAAGGATCCAAAAGTAGCAAGGAATACATGGGAGCACACAAAACATTTACTTGGCCAAAGGTAGGACAATATTAATCAAAGGCCAAAGTGAATGTGATCAATAAATTCTACCATAAGTTGGGTACACATTGTCCAAGGACAAGAAATAGAATAATTTTCCATAAGGTAGCTTGCATGGATATCCAAGATCATAGACACAACAAGAAGCATATAACTAAATATAAGAAATTAAGCATGATACTTCGAACAAGATTCTTGGTAGCTTCCAATAGTCACACAATCACTAGTGATTAGAGTAACTTGGAGCAAATGGTTTCCATGAGGATATATATATCTAAATATGAGGAAACACATACCAAGAACCACTCTCATATACAAGATCCAAAATAAGATCAATAAATCCATTAAGGAAATTGGAACTTGTATGAGCAAATGTGTCACATAGGCGCTAGATAATTATCAATATCAATTCTAAGTGACACAACCTCAAATATTCACATTTTCTAGGATTGTAATATGCACTAAGCGTATGACTCCCCCATAATGTGATACTACCATAAAGCCAACCCGAGGCAAAAGGATACAAATAGAGATGATTAATGGACATTATAAAACTTATAATTCTCATGAGAATTATACCACATAGAGACTAGACAATAATCCAATATAAATACTAGATGGTATTCCTCATGTACACACAATTTTAGAATTGTGGAATGCCCAAGCATAACACTCCCCCAAAATGGGATAATCCATTAATCTCTCACAAGAGCCAAATAAGATATCAAATATAATCAATTAAGGCTCAACCACAAGAAACACACATACATGGAGTGCCACCTAATGATACACAAATATGCTTGATACCTCAAGATAATTAAGTGGAAAGCACAACATGTACAAAAGCATGGAAGATACGAAACCAACACATGCACAAAGGGGCGAGTAACTTTCAATGTAAAGAGTTTAGCATATGTTACCACAAGGAGGAACATTGGAAATATAATATAATCAATATAATCCAAATGGCTTGGCTTGACAATAATAATTGATGAAGATCCCTCAATTCTTCATAATGTAGCCAAAACTCCAATGCCCTCCAACAATACCTATTGATCAAGTTTTGGCTTGTTGGTCCCCAGCCAAGTTGGGTCCTAAGAGGTTAGTCACAATAGGCTTGGCAACCCAAATGGTTCTTTTCTTGAACCCACATTGAGCACCGACAAACTTGGCAAACACATTGCCAACCTCATTCTTATAAAGTGAATAAGCATCATCAATTAAGATAGGATTGAATGAGGAGATACCAATAGTGCATGCGGAAGAAATGTGCCCCTTCGCATGGCATATGTAGCAAGTTCTACTCTTGCCATCTTTCTTCTTAGGTGAAGCCACAACTAGAGGAAGAGCTCGAGTAGTCCTCTTAGGAAGAGGCCCATTAATGACTTGAGGTGGAGCTTGAGGCCGCTTCCCTTGTTGCTTCACACTAGGAGACTTATTCTTCAATGGGCAAGATCTAACATGATTCCCTTCTTCCTTGCACTTGAAGCAAACAATGTTGGTCGGATTCTTGACTTGATCTTGGCCATTATTCTTGTTGTCCTTGTGCTTCAACTTGATAGTGGACTTTTTCTTGACATTGGATTTGAATCCAAGCCCACTCTTGTCATTGGGGGATTTTTGCACACTCAAGATTTTGTTGAGTGTGACCTTCCCTTGATGACCCTTTTTCAAGTGATTGTTCAAAGAAGTGACTTGAGCCTTGAGCCTTTTGATTTCCTCTACATGGTTAGTTTCAACAAAAACACTAGAGGAAGTAGATGCTACATTGTTAGAGAAACAAGGCACGGAATGTAATTCATCACGAGATATATCATGGTTGTGAGAGGATGAACTACAAGGACTAGCACATGGCAATATAACTTTTGGAGTATATGTAGTGCTAATGTCCACATGAGGCCCACTAGATGTTACCTTTGACACGATGGCCTCATGAGCTAACTTTAGCCTACCATGAGAGACTAGAAGATCCTCATGCGAGCTCGAGAGCTTAACATGACTTTCTTCTAATTTCCCATAGTTGCTAGTTAGCAAAGCAAGTTGAGCCTTTAGCTTAACATTCTCCTTCAAAATAGATGCTTCACAAGAAATAGAGTTAGTAGCACAAGCATCATCACTATTTGCAAGAGGTGAGGGCAAATTGGCAAGCTCTTTTGAATATGAGGCTTTAAGTTGCTCATGTGACTCAGTGAGTTTGATGAGCTCACCCTTTATGACCCTAGAGCCATTTTTGAGGTGCTCAAAATCCTCAAGGAGTTTAGCATAAGCAACTTGAGCCTCATCATTTTTACTTTTGAGATCACTTGCCACCTCAAGATCTCTATCATGAGATTCCTTTACTCTAGATAGCTCTAAAGCAAAGGTCTCCTCAAGAGATTCCTTGGTGGTGTGTTCCTCTTCAAGAGCTTTATTTAGGTTTGCAATTATATTAGCATACTCACGCTCAAGACTACACATTTTATCAACGTTGTTATCATGCACCTCAATTTGCATTTCTAACTTATCAATATGTTCTTTGCTCTTAATAGCAAAGTCCAAGACTTCAACAAAGTTAGAGAAAGAAATATCCTTTTTAACAAGGGCACGATAAACAATCTCACCCTTCTCATATAAATCATCAATATCAAGCTCTTCTTTCACATTATCCACATCCTCCTCATCACAAGAGGTAATGGGTTCCAAAGTAGGAGTTACCTTAGAATCCCTAGCCATAAGGCATAGGTGGGTACCGGAAGAAGGTGAATATGAGATTGCATATGTGACTTCATTCAAAACCATGTCTTGGCCCATAGAATCTTCAGTTTCCTCTACATGGTTAGCAACACAAGCACTAGAGGAAATGGAAGCATTTTTATCATGGCAACAAGACAACACAAGCATATCATCATGATATTTATTCAAGTCATTTCTACATGATATGCAAGGACTATTAACACAAGCATGTGAGGAATTTTGAGTGCTAGAAGTGTTAAGGTCCAAAGATAGATCATTGCAACTAGATAGATATGAGGGATTACAAATAGTGAACACACTATCCATATTGCAATTTCTATCACCACTCACCATATCATTACCTAGTGAAAAGTCACATGTTGGTGAAGTGGTAGATGATGAGAACTCATCTCGACCGGAAGTGGAAGCAACACAATCATCCTCAATAATGTTGGACACAACATATTTATCTTGAAGTTTTGTCCATAACTCATGAGCGCTCCAAAAAGGAATGATTGAAGATGTAACTACATAGATCAAAGAATTAACAAGCACATTAGAAGCTTGAGCATCGAGATATAAGTTTTTCTCATCCTCACTAGATAGATTTTTGAAATCCATTGGAGGAGAAAAACCTATATCTACAATACGCTCCAAATTTGGGTCCATGTCCCGAAAATGAATGAGCATGCGATTTTTCCATATATCATAATTTGTGCCATCGAATGTGAACATGTCATTGTGCACTAATCCTCTAGCCGACATCTTTACTCTCAAGGTGGTGAAGCCTAAAATGAGAGACCGGGCTCTGATACCAATTGAAAGGATACGGATGTCGCCTTGAGGGGGGGTGAATAGGCGATTAAAACTTAGAGTGGCTCAACAAAGGCGGAATAAAACTAGTGTTTACTTTGTTAAGCACAACCTAGAACAACTAAGGTTCACCTATGTGCACCAACAACTTATGCTAAGCAATACAAGCAACAAAGTGATAGAAAGATATATATTACTTCAAGCACGAAGGCTATCACAATGTAAAGTGCATAAGTAAAGAGCTAGGGTATAGAGATAACCGAGGCACACGGGGACAATGATATTTTACCGAGTTCCTCCCAACATGGAGTATGTCTCGTTTGGAGAGGGGGTGGTATCAAACCACCAACGCCACAAAAGGCCTCCCTTATTCTCCGGTGAATCTCACCCCAACGGGATCGATCCACACTTCCACTATCGGTGGACTTGTCGGTGGCAACCGGAACCTCTCAAAAGGTTGGGGCACTTCTCCACAACTTAATTGGAGGCTCCCAACAAATGCCACAAAATGCCACAATGCCACCAAGGCCACAAAACCGTCTAGGGTTCCAAGAACCCAAGAGGGACAAGCTCCAATGAGTAACTCAAACCAAATCCTCCGAGGAGAACACAAACCGATGCACCGAATGCAAATGGAAAGAACACCATAAAGATGTTCAAATCCTTCTCTACCAAATTCCACCAAAGCTACAAAAGCTTATGGGGGAATAAGAGAGGAAGAACAATGGAGGAAATCCACAAAAGACTCCAAGATCTAGATCCCAATATATTCATCTCACTTAGAGGAGAGATTGATTGGTGGGATTGTAGATCTAGATCTCCTTTTTCAAATCCCTCAAGAATATGCAAGAATCATCGGAGGGATTGAGTGAAAGCAAGCTCAAGAAGGTCAACAATGGAGGGGAAAACTTTCAAGAATGGTTGGGGAACCATTGGGGAAGAAGGCCCCTTAAATAGGTCCCCCGAAAATCCAACCGTTGAAGCCCAAAAATGTGAATCCTGGTACTACCGGACATTCACGGTACTACCGGACATTCCCTGGGGTTACCAGGTCGCTGAACACACCTTATTCAGTACCAACCGGTACTAAGGGGCGGTACTACCGGACCTCCGGTATTACCGGTCATCCCTGAACGAAAACGGCCATAACTTTTGCATCCGGACTCCGATTTTGATGATCTTTGGCTCGCTTCGAAGAGGAGAACAAGCTCTAAAATATCATGCAAATAAACATCATAGTACAGCAAGGGATGATAGATCCAAATGACGAAAGGTTTAACCTCTCTCAAAAAGACGAACCAATAAAACCTCCCACATCGAAAACATAATAGAAAATGCATATGAAAATCCGTTTTCGATGAACTAGAGCTTGTCATGGAGATTAACAAAAGCTCTAAATCCTCACATGAGTAAGAACTAAATAATGGAAGGTTTTACCTATCTCTAAAATACAAACCGGTAAAACCTTCAAGATCAAAACGCAATAAGATATAAAAGGGAAATCCGTTTTTAATGACCTAGAGCTTGTTATGGAGATTACCACAAGCTCTATATCCTCACATGGATAAGACAAAATAACAACCAAATATGATGATGCAAGTATGCAAAGGTTTGAGCTCTCTCCGAACGATGTGATCGAGTTACTCATTCGAGAGCCCCTCTTGATAGTACGGCTATCTATCCTAAACCCGGTCTCCCACTAACAACATGAGACCGGCAAAAGGGAAAACCTATCAAGATTATACCTTTGCCTTGAGCATTCTACTTGAGTTCGATGTAGACGATCTTGCCCTTCTCAAGATTGAACGCCTTTCTTGATTCTTCATCATCGGTCCATAATCACCGAGTATGGCAAGCATCAAACATGAGATCTTCTATAGATGCCGCATTTTGAGATTGCACAAGACATCTTATTCTCATTTCATCGACCTTGAAGCCAACACATGCCCCAAGTGATGCCAATGGACCAACCTACAAATCCTACAAGTATAACTTAATACACACATTAGTCCATAAAGATTGTCATTAATTACCAAAACCACACATGGGGGCCCAACATGTTCTTTCAACAGGTTTATGCAAACCGCTCAGACCATTTTTATCTATATTTTTTTAGGATTTCAAAGAGTTTTTGAGGTTGAGGGTGTATAGTACTCTTTAGGCCTTGTTTTGTTCTAGAGTTTTTTGGTGATTAGAGGGGATAATCCTCACCGAACTCCAGATCTTCACTTATTGCTATAAGAATGTTTTGATTATAGAGTATTTTGTCTAGTTTAATCTCCATTTTCTCTCAAATTCTATTATTTTTCAGATATGCATACACTATTCCTACCTAGTGGATTGGGGATTGGAGTTTTACGGGGTTAAAGGGTTTATGTGAAGGTTGGAGTTCCACATAATGCTATTAGGATTATCTTATTTTTCTTAACACATTTATTGTACTTCCTCCGATCCATATTAGTTGACTTGGATTTGTCAAAATTTGGATGAACCTATATACTAAATAGTGTCTAGAATATCCAAATTTAGACAAATCCAAGTCAACTAGTATGGGTCGGAGGGAGTAGATGATTATTGGAATTATCTTCTCTAATCCCTGGACAACTTTAGCCCTCTAATCCTATTAGGACACTACTAGGAAAACATCTATAGGTAATCAGCATATCCGTGGCTCACATGGTTGAAGTGCCCCACGGCTAAAACAGGCGTGGCTCACCTGTGGGCAGTGCCCTACTAGTAACTAGAACAATTGTGGCGCACATGACTATAGTGCACCACAGATGTGTGTGGGCCAGGGCCCTGTTGGCCGCACGCCAAACATCTGTAGCGCACTACAGTCATGTGCGCCACGGTTGTTAGTGTCATCTGTGGCGCACATGGGGGTGGTGCGCTACGCCTAAGCGCACGCCCCCCTCTGCTGTGAAACGGCCACAAACATCTGTGGCGCACTAGGACTAGTGCGCCACAGGGAGTAGGATCATCCGTGGCGCACATGGCATGGTGCGCCACAAATGTTTGTACTCCCTGTGGCGCACTAGGGCCGTGTGCGCCACGGATGTGTCGATTTTTTTAGGGCAGCACTTTATGTGCACATGTGTGCCCACACATCCACCACCCCACACTTCACTTTCCCCTTCTTATTCCTCCTTAGATCTAGTCGGGATCTTCTCTTTCCCACCTCAATTTGTCCACCCATTTACCATTTTTAGCATGTAAAACTTGCTTTGGATGTTACATAAGTAATAGAGGAGGTCTCCGGTCTCTCATCTCCTTCTCCGGTCGACGCGCGCACCTCTCCTTTCCATCTTTTCTCGCGATCGGTCTCTCATCTCGGTAAGTTGTCCATGTAAGGATGTGTTCATGTGTATATGGATGATGTGCTCATATGTATGTAGATGATCGATGCTCATGATGTGTGTATGTGGAGAGGATGGTCATATGTGTGTGTATATGGAGAGTATCGATGATGCTCATGCATGTGCGTATGGAGAGGATAATGATATGTTCATGTGTGTATGGATCGGTCTCGATCTCTCTCTCTTGTGTTTGTATGTGAACAAGTTGCCATTTGTTTTGCCAAAATGTTGATTCATTTCCATTTTGGCAAGACTTTGGCATTCATAAAGGTCCTACTTTTAGGATAGGTCATGCGAAATTTTCTATCGACCATTGCATGCATGCATTCATTATGTGGTTCAAATAGACTTCAAAATTGTACCATGTACACCGTGCAGCAAAAATGGTCCATAATAATGAAGGCATTGTGGCTAGATTTTTGAAATGTGCGACGACCGACATGATACGAAATAACAAGACAGATATAAGATGTCCGTGCGAAGATGCAAACTCAATGGGTGATCGACCCGATTAGAATCTGCAGCGCACTGCTCCGCCATGGTTTCATGGATGAATACACTCGTTGGATAAGCGATGGCGTAGATGATGGAGACGGTGAAGGTGGCCAACATGACGATGATCATCATCACGGCGAGAACGGGAGATGATGAAGAGTCTCCGGAGATGGTGAAGGTGCGGAAGCGCATCGGGATGATGATGATCTAGATGCGGAGGAGCGTACGCGATGAAACAACGTCGGTGGTGCGGGACCCTTATGTGCAAGAGCTGCTTCTCAAGCGACATTTAGTAACGAGCTGCCGCTAGAGAAAGCCAAAGCGCAACTTGAGAAAGACGCGGTTACTCCATTGTATGAAGGATGCAGGCCCGATGATACCCGGTTGAATGTAACGCTCAAGGCTATGGAGATGAAGGCAAAGCACAAATTGAGCGACGCAAGCTTCGACGATATGATGGCATTCTACCACGACCGTCTCCCGGAGGGGAACACATGTCCAACTAGTATCGAGGATGCCAAGAAAATCGTCTGTCCTCTCGATCTACCGCATGTTAGATATCACGTATGCATCAACGATTGCATCATTTATCGGGGCGAGGACACGGAGAAAACCACATGTACGGTGTGCGGCGTGAGTCGATACAAGAAAGGGAAGAAAGCACCTCGAAAAGTGGTATGGTACTTTCCTATCACTCCTCGTCTGCAGCGCTATTTCGCGGACCCTAAGGAATCGAAGCTCATGCGATGGCATGCGGAAAGGAAGAAGCCAGGAGATGATGATGACCCCGAAAAGGATGAGCTGCTGACGCACCCTTCAGATGCTAGCCAGTGGAAAGCATTGGACCTCGAATTCGAGTCGGTGGAGATTCGAGGAACATCGGGCTTGGTGCGAGCACCGATGGACAATCCGTTCGGTAGCTGAGTAGCACGATTGACAAAGCCCGTGTTTGTATGGATGTACAACCTACCTCCATGGTTGTGCATGAAGAAGAAGTACATACAAATGAGTATGCTAATTCAAGCGCCGAAACAACCTGGTACCAACATCAATCTGTATCTCGGGCTGTTGAAAGAGGAGCTAGCCACGTTATGGGAATCTGGAGCCAATACTTACGACGCCGTCGCACGAGATTATTTCACTATGAGAGCCGCGTTTGGTCACTATGGTGCAAGACTATCCAGGTTGCGGGTATATCTCGGGGCAGGTTATCCAAGGATTCTGCGCATGTGTTAGGTGCATGGATAACACAAGCTATCTCCAACTAGAGAAAGATCCAGGGTCATCGAAAACCATGTTCATGGCGCACCGGAGGTGGCTCGGCAAGAATGATCCATGGAGAAAACGTGGAGATCTGTTCGATGGCAAATCAGAGACCCGAGGAATCCCAGAGCGTAGGAGCAGCGAAGAAGTGGAAGAGTTCTTTGAAAAGCGGAAAGATTATCCTAAGCCGGAAAGAAGCGAAAGAGGCAACAACAAGACAAGCCGATGAAGGTATGGAAAACAAGGTCTTTTACGGGAGTTGCCATCTTGGAAGTTTCTCCGCACGCCTCATAGCCTCGACATCATGCATATCACGAAAAGCGTGTGCGAGTCCGTCGCCACCATAATCAACATGCCGGATAGGACGAAGATGGTCCGAAAGCAAGGCACTGATATGCTTGGGTATCCGGAAGGAGCTTCACGGAGGACGACTACTCGATGATCGTGAAGATGACGATGATCATGAATCGGACGACACAAGGTCGTCGGAAGGGTAAAAGTTCAAGAAGAACGAATATTACGCCTCCTTCTTGCTTCACTCTAAGCCGTGATGAGATCAAACAGTTTTCAAGTGCCTTCTAGGAGTCAAATTTCCTTCTGACTACGCGGGCAAGATAAGCGAGATACCTAGGCGAGGCGGAGGTTCGATGGCATGAAGTCTCACGACCGTGCCGTGCTAATGACGCAGTACTTTCGGTCGACCGAGAGGATAATGGACGAGCACGTCGTGAAAGCGTTATTTGGCCTATGCTAGTTTTTCGACATCATCTCTAGGAAGTCGATTGGCTTGAATCAGCTCGGAAGGCTACAGGAGGATATCGTGGTGATACTATGTGAGCTTGAGGTCTACTTCCCGCATTCTTCGACATTATGGTGCATCTGCTGGTCCATGTCGTGGAGGACATCGTACAACTCGGGTCGATGTTCCTCCGCAGATGATGGCGTTCAAAGTATGAACAGACAAATCAAAGGATACGTTAGCAGGTCCCGTCGGATGGAAGCATAGCCAAGGGCTTTCGGCGAAGAGTGCATTTCTTTCGCACGAATTATCTAGACATCGAGAACCCTGCCGGTCTTCCGTCCAATGACACCTTGGAAAGCTCGACGGATCTGGTCACCGAGAGGGTCGACATCTGCATGCGGACTTTCGATTTTCGGCGCAGACTTTGATCGAGCAAACCTCGTCACTGACATTTAGAACTGTCGATCCTTGGATACATAAGCACAAAAGGTTAATCGAGAAGAAGTACAATGACCGGGCATACAGAGGGCAGGGAGAAATAATCAAAGAGCACAACTCAGATTTCACGCGTTGGTTTAGGCGACGCTCCTTGATAATCCCAGCTCGCATTCTTCCCGACACGGAAAAGATCATATTCACCTTGTCGCGAGGACCGATGCAAAACCTGGTGACCTATCGGTATGATATCAACGGCTACACATTCTACACGGAGGAAAAGGACAACAAGTGTGATTATCAGAACTCAGGCGTAACGTCGGAATTCTACACCGATGACAACGTGAAGGAAAGATTCTACGGAAGAATCAAGGAGATCTGGGAGCTCGACTACTGTGGAGAAAAGGTGCTGATGTTCCGTGTCAGATGGGCAAAGAGCGTCGAAAGAAAAGACCGGTATTTCACAACCATGGTTATACAAGAAGCAGCCAAATCCAAGGCCGCGGATGCAAACGTGGCCGCGAAAAATGAACCGTGGGTACTGGCTACCAAAGTGGACCAATGTTTTTTCATTACCGACCCGACAAAGCCTAGCCGTGTTGTCGTGAGGAGAGGAAAAAGAAACATCATCGGAATGGATGGAGTCGCCAACGAGCAAGACTTCACCAAGACGCGATCCAAAGATTGAAGATGACGATGACTATGATGCAGCAACATACATCACAAGAAGAAAAAGGACAACCCTACCCAAAAAAGGTAGCCCGTTCGAAAGAAGAAACATTAAAGTGCCGGGGCTAAATTATTCAACCGCGACAAAGAAGGGAAAAAAGATTATAAAACGCTAGCTCAAAAAATATTGTAAAACGCGTGGTCAAAAAAGATTGTAATATTCATGGACAAATTATTATGAAATTTAGTTATACTTTAAATCATATTTGTACCACTTTTATGACATATATTATCACTTTTGGGCATTTTTGGAATATTTAAAAGTATTTTAAAATCAAAATAAAACTTCTATGGCATATATCACCACTTTTGGGCATTTTTTGGAATATTTAAAAGTATTTTTAAAATAAAAACAAAAAATTGGGGCACCAGGATTCGAACCTGGGTGCTCTCAGGTTTAGAATAGAGTAGTGGGCAAAACCAGTGGGATAGGCTAGTATAGTTGTTAGCTAGTGGGGCTGTAGTTCTCTTATGCAAGAGTTAGAAGTCGATAGGCGTGGCGCACTAGCCCATAGTGCGCTGAGATATCCGGCGCACTATGGCTCCGTGCGCTACGCCTACGTGGCTTTATCCACACGTGGCGCCCGACCCCCTCTCTCATCCCCATCTCTCCATCTCTCAGCCCGAGCACTCGATCCGCCGCCACTCTCGATCCGCCGCCGCTGCGTCTGAGGAGGAGGAGGAGGTCCGCCCGTGTCCGAGGAGGAGGTCCCCCCGCGTCTCAGGAGGAGGCCCGTGTCCGAGGAGGAGCAGCCGCCGCGTCTCAGGAGGTGGAGGCCGCCGTCGTCCGCCCGTCAGAGGTGAGCGTCGCCTCTCCCCTCTCTCCCTCTCTCCCTCTCTCCCTCCCTCTCTCCCTCTCTCCCCTCTCTCTGCAGGCCATGGTTAGGGTTCTGCAGGCCATGGTTAGGGTTCAGTAGCCTCTCCTCTCTCTCCCTCTCTCCCTCTCTCTCCATGTCCTGCTCTCTTGATTCAAGCCTATCTCATTTGAAGTACAATTCAGTTCTATATATGTTCTCCTTTTTGTATTCTTCAACACTATAGGCTCATTTGCACTGTCAACATAGCCTCTGTCTGCAATATTGCTACTACCTTGTATGTACTGAAATAACCATACTAAGTCCTGACCTCATATCATTTCTGCTTAGTGCAACTTTTTTGAGTTGAACTAGTTAGCTAAGTAGTTGGCGTGGTGCCGTGGTGTCAAAAAGTATTTATACCTGGTGTTGCATATGAACAAAGCACATTTAGATTTTTTTCCTTTTCAGCAACCACAAAGCCAACATATGCCTTGTTCGTTTTGCAGTGATCAAATCCCCTGGCGACAAAGGAGCTTCAGCCCACTTTAACATATTTGTATGTCAGAAATTTCAGTTTACAACTAATATCATGAATAGCAGTCTTAGAACAAATTACATAGGAAAAATTCGGCTGTTCACACTTACATGCTTCTACATGTACTCAAATCTGTTAAAAGCCAAGTTGGTACACACTGAATTATTATGCAAACAGTATTATATTTCAGAACATTGGTTCCAACATCAGTTACGACATGCTTGCATTCATCCTATAGTATGCATGGCACAAAGACTAGATAGATAGATAGATAGATACTAAATGTCTTAGTGGTTACACATCAGATCAGCATAGCAAATGTAAACATCTTAAAATCATCAAGAACAGTATATCTTCAGGACAAGACATGTCCAAGAGACCAGATGACCAACCTCCAAAAAGGAGTACCTCAAAATTGTTTGCTGTCAACAGTTAGAAATTAAAATTGTTTGCTGTCAACACTTAGAAAATTGTTTGCTGTCAACACTTAGAAATTGGTTTTAGTTGCTGTGAATTGCTTGATAGAACAAGATTTAAAATTAGTTGCTGTCAACACTTAGAAAATTAGTTGTTGTCAACACTTAGAAAATTAGTTGCTGTCAACACTTAGAAAATCCCAGACTTCAATACAGCTTGAAACAGTAGGGATCTGAACAAGATTCTGTAGAATCAACAGCCAGAGTTATCATATATTCAGAATTTAACCAAACTTAATGACCAGATAACAGAGCACTATGGAATGCAACCATGACAAAATATTTATGCTTGGGTTTTAGTTGCTGTCAATTGCTGCTGTCATGACAAAATGAAGTAGTTTCAGTTAGATGGAGTATAACTGATTGCTGGAAGCCTTTAATCTAGACAAGGAGGAATAGTTACCACTATGCCAATGTAGTAGTAAATTGCTGTCAATTCTTCATTGTCATTTGTATTCTCATTTGCTTAGTCTCAAGTAGTAAAAGAAAACACGGCCATCAATTGTCAGTCAATTGTTGGTGTCGATTAATGTAAACATTTATGCTTGGGTTTTAGTTCTTTGTCAATTTCTTGGGTTTTATTTGCTGCTATCAATTATTTATTTGTAGTAAAATGGAACTTTGATGTCATTTTCTTGCTATCAGTTCCTTGCTGTCATTTTCTTGCTTGCTATCATTTGTGCTTCTAATTTAGATGTTGTAGGATTGCAGCAAATGACAACAAGCATTAAAGTGCAATTGGTTATGAAGCACTTGAAATTGTGCTTGTGCTTGTATATGAAGAACTTTATTATGTGTGTATGTAGGTTCTTGTATGAAACGAGTCCCGGTTCTTGCCGGAATGTTGATTAACTTCCGTTTCGGCAGAAATCGGGCACTCCTAGTTTAAGAAAATTAGCAAAGGTCATGCCAGATTTTTCCGTGCATTTAACAAATTATTTGTTTTTTATTAGTGCAAAGATGTGTGACAACGACGAGGCTGGATGTTCTAAGCGCATCAGCGCTGAAGGAGAACTCAAACCTCCGAATAAACAATTGACATTCTGGGAGGCGGCCCAACGGCTAGAAGACGATGAAGAATACCATCCTTCGGAGAGCGAGGATGATAAGATGGAAGACGCGGAGGAAGAAGCGGCAAGGCGATGAAACCACGATGGCGGCGAGGGCACGAGTGGTAGCAACCCTCCTAAGAAGAAGAAGAAGTCGAAGGACCGGCCGAACACGGTCGGCACGGTCGGGAGGAAATTACAAGTGAGCCCATCGGGGTTCCTTTGGAGCCCGCCTTGTCGTCAAAGTGCGGTGGGCAAGTGGCGGAGATCACCCGGACAACCATCTCGATCAACACCGAGAATCTCCGGCATAAAGATAATGGCCACTGCGCACTCCTCTTGAGAAGCTGCCGCCAGATACAAGTTCCCCGCATGTCGTAACACAAATTATCATGGGAAGCAGTAAACAAATCCCCTCACAAAGATGAGCACATACAGCCGGAGAGAACCCGGATAAAGAAGAAGATCTATAAAGAAGGAAAAAGTCTCGAGGAGATCTAGAAGATTGACCCGCAGATCACCGAAGATCAGTTCCGGGAGTTCAAGGAGAGGTGTGAATACGAAAGAGCCTTGGCCAATAGTAATCGGGGAAAGGTGCTACAGGCGATGAATATAGGTCAACACCATCTCGGATCTGGTGGATACGAAACCGCGGAGGCCAAATGGAATAAGGAGGACGAAGAGTATAGATCCAAGGGGATAGAAAACCCCTTTGCTAAATTCGAACCGGTGTTGAAACTTCATCAGGGCCCGTTACCATGTGGACCCAAAAACCAAACAACTCACCGCGGATCCTGCGGTGAAGGAATTCGAGGAAATTGTGGTAAGTATAATCTAATTACCGCGGATCAACACGATTGCAATCTAATCGATGATCTAAATGATTCACTGTTACTTCTTCTGCAGGAGGAGGAAATTGTTGCTAGTCATGGATCCCAGGGTTCCTCATCCTGTGGGTCGACGGCGGCCACGGTGGGATAACCCTTTTAACAGGCGATGAACCGGCCAAGAAAATAGAGCGATTCTGAAGAAGCCGTCGTCGGTGGCCGTCTGCCGCCTTGGGGTAAGAATTGGGTGGATCATTTTGGTCCGCCGAGGACGCATGTGGCGCCGTCGGGAAGGAGCGAGGAGGAAAACCGAGAGGTTCAAGAACTTAAGGCACAAGTGGCACGGATCCCGCAGATCGTCCAAGACAACTGGCAATCACCCTCACGTCATTCCCCCTACCTTGGTGGAGTCAATAGCGAACTGGAGTGCGGGTGGTCGAGTAGGGCGTGCGATTCAAGCATGGTCGTGCCACTCGAACAACGCGGCGCCGACGAATCAGGCGAACTACGTGTTCGTGACTCCGCCCGCTAGCACCGCGGCGCCGCAAGTGTTGGTGACTCCCCCTGCCATCACCGCGGCGCCGGAGTACATGTTGGTTCCCCCCTGCCATCGTCGTGGCGGCACCGGAGCTCCAAGCACCCGTCGGTAGGGAGAATACACCGGCGGACAGCACCGCACCATCAAGCAGCCCTTCCGTCTCTTGCACGCCCGTCCCCGTATGCGGTGCATCGACATTAGCCGATCTCGACGCCATCACGGTGAACAAATTGCTTTAATTACCGCCTTTCATGCCATCTATTACTCTTATGGCATCTCGCTCTGACGACGCCGTACATGTTTTCCGCAGACAGATGTTCCTTGCACTCTCTTATGCTACGTGAACAACGAGCTGAGGGATGTTTCCAAGGGTACCATCGTTCAACCCTTGCAGCACACGTTCCACTCAAAGCCGATGCCAGATAGCATGCACAGGGTTCAAATTAGTCGGGTGCTAAGGGGCTGCGACGACCTGGAACCTCCCATTCAACCCCCAGGAGCGGATGAAGAAGAGTCGTCTGTCCTCAAAAGTTTCTTCGGCTTATTCTTGCTATGGCCAAAGATCATGATCCGTTTGGGGACGGCGGGGGCCATCAGGCCACAGACAACATCACCGCCTGTCGTGTCAGCGACAAGCGGTGGCAAGGCCCCCTTACCGCCCTCGCCGTCACCTCCACGCGGTGGGTCGGATGATCATGTTGATGATATGCACATGGCGCAGGATCCGGCCGAGGACGACGAAGATGGAATGATCACTTCTTCAAGACTCGGTTTGCAACGAAGACCTAGTGGTGGCCCCACAGAGAAAGCCACTATCACCAAGCGTCTGCTTGGTTCTCAAGAGACGCCTCGACTTGCGCCTTTACAAAGCCGGTGATACAACCAACCGCCCTTTATTCTAAGCCCGACACACTACATAGGGCGGTGCTCGATTGCGGTGCCTGCCCGCTCTCCAAAAGGAAAATGGGCAGGAAAAGAAAATCTAGCAATCGAGCCAGCGGTGGCATCAACAATCGCGAATCCGATCAGGTTTGGACGGGCCACCAAGACCCGAGGGTATTATGTGGAGGATTCATGTGGCGGGTGAGCCCATGCTACCTAAGAATTTGCGGAAGCTCGCCATTGAATCGCTGCAGTGTGCATGACGTCTTGAAGATAGAGAGACGCCTTCTATCGGAGAAAGATCCCTCGCACCCGGTATTCGTGGTTAAGGTGCCACCAGTGGGCTTGTCGACACCGCCTCATGGATCTGTTCTTCCCGCGGTTCGAGGACATCTTCAATATGTTCCACCTATACCCAGCACTATACCATGGTCCGTCTCTTTTCTCTCGGCGCCATGCAGATCATTAGAGAGAACACACCGGCATCGCTATAAGGGACCCCTACTACATGCGTGACGGCTGCTTGGGTTCCCCGAGCGACGTATCGTGGCCTCGTACCTAAAAAAGAATCCTCGTGGCGAACAAGACAAAGGAATACATTCTCGTGCCTTACTTTCCCGAGTAAGTCGTTATTCACTCGCCACCGCCGATTGGCTTTATTGGATCATCATCATTCTTTTTCCAACACATTCCATTTGAATTTTTTGGCAGAGATGAACACCTTGCGCTCATCTCCTTATCGCCAAGCATTCCCACGTATTTCGACTCGGGAGTCTAGAAAAGAAGAAAACTACGACAAGATCAAGGAAGTTCGATGATGCTCTCACGGCTTTGCCTCGACGGAAGGCACCAGCCCGTGCGTAAGAAGGTCAAGTTCGCAGCACGTCTTCAACCACGTAACGGAGTTCCCTGCGTGAAGCAGTAAAAACGAAAAAGGAAGCCTACTACTCCATCACATGAGGCGTTCCCTTGACCAATGAATTCTACGCCGGATCATCTCAAACAGTGGGCGAAGCAAAGGCCAAGATCAATGATTCGGATATTAGACAAGAGATGTATCGCATCCAAGCAGCTTTGGGGCAATCATCTTCGTGATGTCATGACTTGGGGATCTTCTACGGAGGAAATATCCCGAATAACCGTGACATAGAAGATCGCCTAGAGATGCAGGGTGACTATAGGAAGTTCATGACGAGACAAGGCGTCCTCCCGTTCCCTAAGCCGAGCCAGAAGGCTTGATGTTGGCCTAGTTGTAGTTACAAACTATAGATGACCTTTGTGTGTGTGTGGACGACAAGTGAACTTATTTTGCTTATTATTATTTTATATCAATCAATGCTTGGTTTTTTTGCTTACTCTTTGGTACTTTTCTCAATTTGGTCCTTCTTTTTTTCTTTACTCTTTTTTCAAGAATAATGCCAATGATTGAAAGTCGTGGCACACTATATGTGAATGTGCTACGATGGGACTGTGAGCCTTGTGATATGCACAAGTCCAGGTCTTGTGCATCCTACTTGGCTCACTGTTCCATCATAGCATATTCTTGTGTCCAACGACCTATGTATATATATGAGGCATTCTTTTCGAGTTATTTTTGTCTTTTTCGAGAATATGCCGATGATTGAAATGTCGTGGCACAATATATATGTGAATGTGCTATGACAGAATAGTTAGCCTTGTGATATGCACAAGTCCAGGAATTGTTCATCCTACTTGGCTAACCGTTCCGTCATAGCATATTCCTGTGTCCAACGACCTAGCTAGTTATATATGAGGCATTCTTTTCGAGCTACTTTGGTCTTTTTCGAGAATAATGCCGATGATTGAAATGTCGTAGCACACTATATATGTGAATGTGCTACGATGGGATTGTACGCCTTGTGCTATGCACAAGTCCAGGTGTTGTGCATCCTACTTGGCGTACGGTTCCATCGTAGCATATTCCTGTGTCCAACGACCTATGTATATATATGAGGCATGCTTTTTGAGTTACTTTGGTCTTTTTCGAGAATAATGCCGATGATTGAAATGTCGTGGCACACTACATGTGAATGTGCTGCGATGAGATTGTTCGCCTTGTGCTATGCACATGTCCAGGTGTTGTGCATCCTACTTGGCGAACAGTTCCATCGTAGCATATTCCTGTGTCGAACAACCTAGTTATATATGAGGCATGCTTTCTGAGTTTGGTCTTTTTGATTTAGGAGTACTTTCTATAAGTGTATCTTCATATGCGACTTTAATTATATATGTTTTTTTCAATAGTCGGTTAATTATTATTGTCAACTTATAGATGACGTGGTACGTCGTGTACAAGGAACGGGTTTCCGGAGTCTACGATGATTGGGAAGACTGCCGGAGACAGGTGCACCGTTTCAGCGGCAATAGCTACAAAGGGTACAACACTATGGCGGAGACGGAAGCTAGATACACGCGCTATCTAGCGGGAGTTAGGACAAGGAACCGGATGAAGACCTACACCTTCGTCGCGGCGGTGATCATGCTTATCTTCTTTGGTTATTTACCCCGCGTTTGTGTCTAGCTAGCTAGTTTAGATGTCTAGGCGAGCTTCCGAGCTCTAACTTGTTCGATCGACACATGTATTAGCATGTCACCAACTACTACTTTGTAACATGATCGAAACAATGTAACTTAGACTATGTATTCATGTATGAGACTTATCTATATGTATTTGTTTCAATCTTGTTTTTCATATTGAGTATTTATATATATAATTGTATATCTTGTATCTGTGTGTGTATATCTGCTGTAATATTGTATATAATCTGTATTGTATATAATTTGGCTCGGAAATTAAAAAAAAATACATCTGTGGCGCACATGGTCTACCTTCTGTGGCGCACTACACCTAAAGCGCACTATGGAAGTTTAGTGGCGCACTAGGTAGTGCGCCACAGAAGATCCCAGGGGTAGCGCACCACGCCAAACTTCTGTGGCGCACTAGGAGGTGCGCTACGCCTATCTCTACACAACCGTGGCGCACTAGGCAGTGCGCCATGGCTGAGAGATAGCCGTAGCGCAAGGCCCGTGGCGCACTGCTAGTGCGCCACGGATGGGCATTTCTGGTGCGCCACTAACGGCCTGTTTCCTAGTAGTGGGAGTACCAAACAAGACCTTATTGAGCTCCTATTTTGTCGGCAAAGTGATAGAGCATCGATCATTTTGCCGCCATCTACCTTGGTGCATGCCCCCGCTTAGGCCTTGTTTGGTACTAGAGTTTTTGTGAGGATTAGAGGGGATAATCCTCACCAAACCCCAAATCCCCATTTGTTACCAAAAGTATGTTTGGTTCTAGAGTATTGGACCAATTCAATCCCCGCTTATCCCTACTTTTCTCGAAGTATTAGTATATTTTTTTCAATATTCAATACACTACCCATACCTAGTGGATTGGAAAGGATTGGGGTTTTATGGGGATTAGAGGGGTTTGGGTGAAGGTGGGGGTTTCACGCAATCCCCTTAGAGCAACTCTAGCAGATACTTAAAAACGCGAACTGAAAAAGCCGTAGTTCAGTGGACTGAACTTGCGATTTGCCGAAGTTCAGTTCGTCGCGCAGAGCAGACACCGCAAACTAAAACTAAACATTTAAAACTTCACGGAAAAAAGCATTCGCGGGAAAATTCAGAGAAGAACAACGCCACATTCATAGTTTCAGATTCAGTTAAACATCACAAACAACATAATTTACATAATAAAACTAACAAACGACCGACGCGCGCAATGCAGATGCAAAATCCGGCCCCAAACGGGGCCTCGAAGCGGCGTCGATCTTGTGCCGAAGCTGCTCACTCCTCGTTGTCGTCGGAGTCGACGGCGATGACCCCCTCCGCCTCCGCTGCCTGCTTGCGCCGGAGCCGCTCCACTGCCGCCTCCTCCGCCTTCTGGCGCTCGATGACGAGGAGGGCCTCGTCGAGCTCGCGCTGCTTGTCTTTGATCTCACGGAAGCGCTGCAGCTCCGAGCGCCTGACGAGGCACGCGATGATGCGCGCCTCGTCCTCGTCGTTTGTCGACGAAGTCACGCGCGGTGATCCGGTCGCCGTCGCTCTCATCCGACGACTCGGTGTGCTCGTTCGTCATATAGTCGCGGTAGTAGCTCTTCTGGATGTTGTAGGACGAGGAGGACGCCGACGACGGAGCGCGGCGGCCGCGGCTGCTCCCCGCACAGGAGGAGCCGTAGTCGGCGTACGACGCGAGCGAGGAAGGCACAGGAGCCATGCGCTTCGTGTACCGCTTCGTCGCGCGCTTCTTGGCGGCGATGGAGCGGATCTTCTCGAGCTCCGCGCGCGACTTTAGCCGCTGGCCACGAGAGCCGTAGCGCGGGGACGAGGGAGGGGGGACGAGGTTCATGGTGACGCGGCGGAGGGATTGGCGGTGACGGCGGCGCGGATTGTGCCGTGGAGCGGGCTGATCTGATGGCTGAGGTTCACCGGCAGCGGCAGAGATAGTGAGCGAGGGTAGCGGAGGGGATAGGGTTTGGCCTCGGTTTGCTCCGCAGCTACCGTAAATATACCGCGCGGCCTAGGTTGTTCTCGGGCCACCGTAAAAAAATTACGGGTCGACACCGCTTTGCGGTAGCTGCACGCCGCGCGAAACCGAGCTGAAACCGTAAAGTCGCCGGAAAAATACGAGTTGGACCCTTTTTCAGTATCTGCTAGAGTTGCCCTTAGGACTAATCCCTACCAAAACACTAGCAAAGCAGGGCACACCTACACCTACACCTGTACACACCTAAGACCTTATTTGATACTAGAGTTTTTGTGAGAATTAGAAAGGATATTCCCTTAAGTGTCCATGTGCACAGCAAAGCAGGGCGCACCTACACCTGCACGCGGTGCACAGCTGCACCTGTCCATGGATCATCGATGCTGTTCAGAACTGAAAAGTCAGTACAGCCACGAGCTCATGACATTCTTGTGACATCAATTTATTAATAAGTACACGGAAATTCTATCTGCAAGCATTTCAGAAGAAAACAGTGTTGTATCTCATGCGAAGGAAATCGGATTGATAATGAAAGGGCAGCGCTACGCGTCCTTCGGAGTATAGGTGATTTTCATCCCGGGTCCTCAGCCAACCACGTGTCCATTCGTTTATGGCAAAAACCTGCTTCTGCTACAAACAACCTCGTTTTTGCTACAAATAGCCCGTTTTTACTACATGTAGCAGAAAACGGTCTGGACTAGAAAAATAACAGACAGTCTAGATTTCGCCGGAGAGTCCGTCGGAGACCATGTAGCAAAAAAATAAACTAGCGTAGCAAAATCGACTTCACCGGAGAATCCGAGAGATCTCGCCGGATAACTCGTAGCAAGAAGTTTGTGCTATTGTAGCAAAATCAGAAAACAGATGTAGCAAAAACGACTTCGCTAGAGCAAAAACTTGTAAGAAAAAAATGCCATGTAGCAGCGTAGCTCGCCGTAGGTAGCAACACCAGAAGCCGTATGTAGCAGGGAGAGTCGCCATGTGTAGCAGGTCCTCTCGCTGAAGGTAGCAAGGTTAGCACATGCAGTAGCAGTGCCCGCCCGTCTGATGCCTGTGGTAGCAATGGCCACCGCCGGTTGTAGCAACGGTCGCTGCCTCTGGTAGCAACTGTCGATGCCTATGGTAGCAACGGTTGTCGCCCCTCCGCAGGTTCGGCGGCAGCGTGTGCCGGTTCACGACACGAGATGCGCCACCTTGAAACACCGGTCCTCGTCGGAGGTAGGAGAGAGAGAGGCCTCTCCGGGCGTGCTCAAGGCCGGCGGCAGGGCGAGCCCAAGGCCGGCCGCAGGACGAGCTCACGCTATGGAGATAGGAGCATCGGTGACGCGCTAGCGGCGTGGGCGGCTGCTTGAGGTCCACCGCGAGCGCAAGGAGACGACGACGGGAGAGGGTACTAGCTGGGTGGGGGGGAGCGGGGACTAGCTGGGGGGGAGCAGGGGTAGAGCGAGCTGAACTGCACAGCCGTGGCGTGCGTTTGGTGGAGTCCATGACAGGGGATTGAAAATGAATGGAGAAGAGATAAGAAGGAAAGAGGTGACACGCGTCGCGCGGTCGACCCGGAGGGACGCGTAGCGTGCGATCCCGGGGGAGTAGTATCAATATTCATAATGAAAACATAGTACGATGTAGTACCCGTATATATTACTCCCTTCATTTAAAAATAGTGTATGCTGTAGTACCATATGTTGGAGATATGCCCAAGAGGCAATAATAAAGTGGTTATTATCATATCTTCACACTTATGATAAATGTTTACATACCATGCTATAATTGTATTAACCGGAAACATTAATACTTGTGTGATTTGTAAACTAAAATAAGAGTCCCTAGTAAAGCCTCTTGTTAAACTAGCTTGTTGGTTAATATATGATCATGGTTTCCTGATCATGAACATAGAGATGTTATTAACAACAGAATCATATCATTAGGAGAATGATGTGATGGACATACTCCTATAGATAAGCGTAGCATAAAGATCAAGTCATTTCAATAGTTCAATTGCTATATGCTTTCTGATACATAGTAACCTAATTCCTTCGACCATGAGATCATGCATATCACCTTTACCGGATGGATGCTTTGATGACATCAAACACCACACCGTAACTGGGTGGCTATAAAGGTGGCATTGAGTGTTCGGAAAGTTTTGGTTGAAACACATGGATCAAGAGTGGGATTTGTCCATCCATATGACGGATAGATATACTCTGGGCCCTCTCGGTGGAATGTCATCCAATTAGCTTGCAAGCATGTGACTTGGTCACAATGGATCACATATCATGGGAACGAGAAAGAGTACTTATCGAACGAGGTTGAACTAGGTATGCGAGATACCGACGATCATAACCTCGGATAAGTAACATATCGTGAGACAAAGGGAAATTGGTATCGTATGTAAGTGGTTCATTCGATCGCAAAGTAATCGTAGAAATATGTGGAGCCATATGAATTTCCAGATTCCTCTATTGGTTATTGTTCGAGAAGTGTCTCGATCATGTCCGCATAATTCACGAACCGTAGGGAGACACACTTAAGGATTCGACGTTGTTTGAGTAGTTATGGTATTATGAGAAAGAGACCGAATGTTGTTAGGAGTCTCGGATGGGATCCGGGATATAACGAGGTGATCCGGAATGGTCCGAGAATAAGATTCATATAAAGAAAGTCCTGCTTTGAGTTCGGAAATGATTCCGGTGTTTTCATCGGGAATGTTCTAGAAGGTTCCGGATTGTCCGGCACTCCGGGGGGGAAGGGGTACATGAATGTGTCATTACATATTGGAATGATTGCATCATGTACTAAGTGTTCTTGCTGTTCCAAAAACATGAAAGTCAAATTGGCAGTTTGAAAGTCAAACGGCTAAAACAGGAAACTGTGGGAAACAGGAAACTGTGGGAAACAAGCAAGAGGAGTTGGAACCAACCTGGAGGAGGAGTTGGACTCCTCCAGGCCGGCGCCCAGCCCTAGGCCGAGTTGGGGAGGGACTCCCTCCCTTCCCTGGCGCGCCAAGACCCCTCCCATAAAAGGAGGGGCAGGGCTCCTCCTAGAGACACACAAGTTCCTATCTTCTACCTCCGGTTTAGAGCTTCTAATTGCTTTAGCCTGCGGTTTAGAGCCTTCTAATTGGTTTAGAGCCTTCTAATTGGTGTGTCTAATTACTAGACCACTAATAGCCTCTCTCATAAGCTCCACCATACTGCACTTGGCTTAAGGCGAAGCCTCGGATTTCCCTCTACTTCCGTACCACGCCAGTCGCCGGAATCGCGAGGAGAGTGCTACAACCTCCGTCACCTGGAACAAGGAGAGGAAGGTCTTCGCCGAAAATCGAACGTGTGACCGATCAGCTGAGCCGGAACGTGGCGCCGAAGGATCGTCACGCAATCTTGAGATCGGAGTGTACGACTACATCACCCACGAGAATCGCTCGTTAACCGCTTTGGAATCTTCGAGGGTGAGTTCCTCGATCGACTCGTTACAATCTAGTAGATAGATCTTGGCTTGTTTGTTTGTATGCGATAGAAATTTTTGTTTTCCATGCTACGAACCCCTACAAAGGGTATCGAGCCGTGTCTATATGTAGATCATTGCACGAGTAAAACACAATGGTCATTGTGGGCGTTGATGCTTTTATTGTCGATTGCTTCTTGTGTACTTTGAATCTTGCGGTATGTTGGGATGAAGCGGCCGGCTAACCTTACATGACATCGTTCATGAGACTTGCTCCACGCTTGACATGCAACTTGTATTGCATAAGTGGCTTTATGGGTGCCTGCTTTCTCCTAGCATAGTTAAGATCCAATTTACAACGGTGATTGACAATACTAGTATCAATGTTGTGGTTCTTGTTCGTAAGTTAGAACGACACTTATTGAAAGCCCCAAACCACGTAAAACATGCAAAGAAAGTAGAGGCGTCTAACTTTGTTTTGCGTGGGTGTCTTGTGATGTGATATGGCCATGATTGTGATTATATATGATGTATGCAATGTTCCTTATTGTAAGTTGGCAACCGCAGGAGCCATATGGTTGTCTTTAATTTATGTTAAGACCCGCGTGTCTATTCAAAGTAGTTGTAATAGTTGAAGCCGTGGACGACAACCATGGAGAGGCGTCATTGACCTTGATGCAATGCCGGTGATGATGGAGATCATGTTCGTCCGGAAGATGGAGATCGGAAGCACAAAGAAGAAAGGCCATATCATATCACATATTATGAATTGCATGTGATGTTAATCCTTTATGCATCTTGTATTGCTTAGTAGACAGCGGTAGCATTATAAGATGATCCCTCATGCACATGAATTTCAAGTCTTAAAGTGTTCACCCTTAGTTAGCACCGTTGCTAAAGCTTGTTGTTTCAAGCACCACGTGATGATTGGGTGTGTTAGATTCGCAAGTGTATACAACGTGAGCAAGCCAGATTTGCTCATGCGAAACTAAGGTTTGATCTTGACGAGCCTAGCATGTACGGACATGGCCTCGGAACACGGATTACCGAAAGGTAGAGCATGAGTCATATAGTAGATATGATGAACATGTTGATTGTTCGCCATTGAAGCTACATCAACTCTCGTGATGATCGGTTTTGATGTGGTGGATTTGGTTCGTGTGATCACTAAAACAATGTGAGGGATATTGTTTTGAGGAGTTCACCTAGATTAATTTAATTATTAATTAGAACTCAATTTATCATAAACTAAATCAAAGTGAATTTGCATAGTTGTTGTAGTCATTGGCATCCGCTACCACCTTGCGCTTAGTTATAATTGAGATGATAGAGCTATATAATTCTGGTTAGTTACTTTACTAACTGGTATCGTATTGTTTTGAAGTGTTAATCTAAAGTTTAAAAGTCCTATTGCAAACTTTCAGTAAGTTCCTTACTCCATGAAATTTAATAATTGGTATTAAAACAAGAGTAACAATTCCAATGTTAATATATAAGTATCATGTTTGTCTCACGATTCTTGATATTCAAAGGATTCTCTTAATATCAAGGTTATCTAGGATCTGAAAGAGTTGTTTCAGAAACCATGATGTGTGGAAGATATTGTGATATCTGAAACAAAGTTTTGGTTGCAACATGATAGAGTATAATATGGCAAAATTCATGTTCTCATATTTGATGAGAATTTGCAAAAGGTTGGAGACACTAGTTGTCCTAATCCTCCAAAAGGTTTTGGAGAGCAACATTATACTTGCGATTCACCGTTACAAGCTAAAAGTAGTTTGATCATGGACGATTCCATGATAAGGATGAATATTTGATGTAGGTAAAATGTTTACTACACCAAGAGATTACTAAATAAAGGAATTTGAAAGAACACCAAACATTTGATGATGGTGATCTACTTCAAGGTGCAAGTCCAAAGACATTGGTATTTAACTATACACGCTTTGGACTATGTGTCATATGTATGACTCCACTATTGATAGTGATAGATTCTTTCAAATGTAAAAGGAAATCTTGAAAGAGAATCTCATAAATATATGGCGTAAAAGAAAAGATTAGAATTGTTCAATTTAAGTATATAGATGATATACATGTTATGGCTATATTCTTTGCTTATTAAACAATGTGGTTCTTAAGTATTTGATACTGAATTTGTTGGTATGAATCGTCATACAAAACAATGTAATTCATGAACTACAAAGGGCCTAAGTAACTAGCAAAGAATATGTGATGATGTTCATCGAGAACAAAATAAAGGGTTATTGTGTTGCTCGTTAAACATCAAAGCTTGCCTTCAAGATTTGTCTTATCGTATTATGAGAACAAAAGGGTTGTTCAAATAATTGCCGTAATCTATAAAAGATGGATGATTTGCAAATCTCGTTGGAGATATCACATCCATAAAACTAGTGCTAAAGATGTCGAAAGACAAATTGATTGAAAGATTACTTAGGAAGTGACATCGCTTAAATTATATTGGAAAGAAAACATGAAGAAAATCCATATGGATGGAATTTTGGAGTCTATTTGATTTTGATCAAATGACACTTGTGAAACTTTCCTAGAGATAATTAAAACTTCGCTCATAGGCCAAAAGGAACGATAGACTAGCTTATTGGAACTTGTACATATTGTTGTATGAAGTCCATTATGTATAGTCAAGAGCGATGGATTTCAACTTCATGTGCTTTCTCAAAATTTGAGTGAATATATGAATATTTACTTAATAAGGATGAAGTGTGAAACATTTGAAAAGTTCAAGGACTTTCAAGATGAAGTGCAAAATCATTGTAACAAGAATATAAATAGTTTATGATAAGATCATAAAGGAAGATATTTGAGTTACAAGTTTAGCATAATACCTAAGATTTAAAGGAATCGTTCGTGATTTGCATTTTCCCGAAACACCATAAGAGTATGGAGTGTTCGAGATATGTAATTAAACCTTGTTTGACATGGTAAGATCAAGGTGTAATTCATAAACTGCCATTATATTTTAAAGATTAAAAGCTTTAGAGATTACCGCTTTTCCACCGAAAAGAGCTTCATAATAATCCTGAAATGACACCATATAAGGTTATGGTTTGGGATAAAACCCAAGTTGTCCTTTCTTAAACATTGGTATGCTATGCATAAGAAAGATGTGTGCAACCAAAGTCGGATGAACTGTCTTTGTATGTTATTTTGAATAATCATAAAGTAATCCTCCATAACATCGGAGACAAAAGTGTTTGTCACTTAAAACGCCAAGTTTCTTTGAGAAGGAATTTTCGTGAAAAGTTAAGTAGGAGGACAATAGAATTTTGATAAGGTTAAAAGAACCTTAGCTATATGTGCAGAGTTGCGCAGACCGAAAAGTGTTCGGAGGCGAACAAAGCTCATGGCTCACGTACCTCAAAGGTTGTGGTCACGGAGATCCAAGTTCCTATTGAAACAAGTAGGTCGGACAAACAATCAAATACCAAGATTTGAGGGTTGAATCATTATTTGAGAATAATGAACCGACTACATGCAAAGAAGCGATGATGGGCCCCGACTGTAAAATGGCTTGAAGCCATAAAATCCGTGATAGTTCCATACGAGAAAATCAAGTTTTGAACTTGAAGGACCCTCGAGAAAGGTGTAAGACCTTATAGTTGTGTCTGGATCTATAAAGAAATAGACATGGATGTTTCACATCTATGAAATAGTCGACATGTTGGGAAAGAGTTCACAACAATGTTCAAAGGTTGACTATGACAAGATTTGATCTGTCATAGTGATATTTAGTCTAGACGGATTAATGTAGCAACCACTACATATAATTTGTTATATGGTAGTTGAATAAACAAAACAAGTTCTTCTAATAGAATCGTTACCTAGGACATGTGCATAACACGGTCCATAGGGTTTTGTTAATTCAAAGGATGCTAAAAGCATATGCAAACTTCAATGGTTAAAGTGAGCATCGCGGAGTTGGAATCTTCACTATGATGAAACTGTTAAAGGAGTTTAAAAGTTCATTAGAGACAATGAAGATGCTTGCATTTGCAAGAAATTAAGTGGGAGCGCTAAGACATGTTTCTAATACATTATGTGGAAGACATATTGTTGATTGGAAATAATGTATCTTTTATTAACACATATTAAGAATTTCATCCTGATGAAAGACTTAGGCAAAACCCAAATATTTGGCATCAATAGACGCTAATATGGTTGTGCCAGAAGTACATAAGACAAGATATTGAATGAGTTCAATATAGAAACTATAAGAGATGTTCTTGTCGCACAGAAAGGATTGAACAAGTTCAATGTTGATGATATATTCAAGTGTATTGACATTTGGCAAGTGAAACAAAATTCAAGTATAGATTGATACTTGATCACAAAGAGTATTTATATCAATCATGCTGTGATGTGTACAAATCCAGATATGTCCTATGCTCTAAATGTTATGAGCATATACCAGAATGATTCATAAGATGATCATTGGACAATAGTAAGGATATTCTTATGATCTTTTGGAAGAACTAAGAATATATTGTTTGTAGAAGTGACAAATAGATGGTTAGTTCATTGTAGAAGTACTACATTGATACTAGTTTTGTCACAAAGTGCAAATTAAGTTTATCTCAATCTAAATTAAGGGTGGCACAATATAATGGAAAGTAAGTTCCATAATGGATTTGGATGAGTTCCAAAGTTAAGACATTGTGAGATACTACAACAAAAGGCTAAGTATATGACTGCTATTTTAGCAAGCAAAAGAGGGCATTTGTGTCAAGTAGTTTGTTATCAAACTAGGTGTAGTTCATGGGATAATACTATGAAGATATATTGTGCGACAATATTATCAACATGTTTTAACCCCAAAGAACTAAAGGTCACACGAAAGACCAAATTTATACAAAGCCATCTCATTAGAGAATGAGTGATGCGTGAAGACGCAAAGACATGCAATTACACACGGACTGGAAGTGTCGATCCGGAGATCGTTGACCACTAGCAATCGTGTACATACAACACCGTAAAGCCATAGGTGTTGAATACACAAAGGTTTGAAACTAGATTATTGACTCTAGTGCAAGTGGGAGACTGTTGGAGATATGCCCAAGAGGCAATAATAAAGTGGTTATTATCATATCTTCACACTTATGATAAATGTTTACATACCATGCTATAATTGTATTAACCGAAACATTAATACTTGTGTGATTTGTAAACTAAAATAAGAGTCCCTAGTAAAGCCTCTTGTTAAACTAGCTTGTTGGTTAATATATGATCATGGTTTCACGATCATGAACATAGAGATGTTATTAACAACAGGATCATATCATTAGGAGAATGATGTGATGGACATACTCCTATAGATAAGCGTAGCATAAAGATCAAGTCATTTCAATAGTTCAATTGCTATATGCTTTCGATACATAGTAACCTAATTCCTTCGACCATGAGATCATGCATATCACCTTTACCGGATGGATGCTTTGATGACATCAAACACCACACCGTAATCGGGTGGCTATAAAGGTGGCATTAAGTGTTCGGAAAGTATTGGTTGAAACACATGGATCAAGAGTGGGATTTGTCCATCCTCATGACGGATAGATATACTCGGCCCTCTCGGTGGAATGTCATCCAATTAGCTTGCAAGCATGTGACTTGGTCACAAGGGATCACATATCACGGAACGAGAAAAGAGTACTTATCGAACGAGGTTGAACTAGGTATGCGAGATACCGCGATCATAACCTCGGATAAGTAACATATCGTGAGACAAAGGGAAATTGGTATCGTATGTAAGTGGTTCATTCGATCGCAAAGTAATCGTAGAAATATGTGGGAGCCATATGAATTTCCGATTCCTCTATTGGTTATTGTTCGAGAAGTGTCTTGATCATGTCCGCATAATTCACGAACCGTAGGGAGACACACTTAAGGATTCGCGTTGTTTGAGTAGTTATGGTATTATGAGAAAGAGACCGAATGTTGTTCGAGTCTCGGATGGGATCCGGATATCACGAGATGATCCGGAATGGTCCGGAGAATAAGATTCATATAAGGAAAGTCCCGTTTGAGTTCGGGAATGATTCCGTGTTTTCATCGGGAATGTTCTAGAAGGTTCCGGATTGTCCCAAGACTGGGGGAAGGGTACATGAATGTGTCATTACATATTGGAATGATTGCATCATGTACTAAGTGTTCTTGCTGTTCCAAAACATGAAAGTCAAATTGGCGTTTGAAAGTCAAACGGCTAAAACAGAAACTGTGGGACAGAAAACTGTGGGAAACAAGCAAGAGGAGTTGGAACCAACCTGGAGGAGGAGTTGGACTCCTCCAGGCCGGCGCCCAGCCCTAGGCCGAGTTGGGGAGGGACTCCCTCCCTCCCCTGGCGCGCCAAGACCCCCCTCCCATAAAAGGAGGGGCAGGGCTCCTCCTAGAGACACACAAGTTCCTATCTTCTACCTCCGGTTTAGAGCCGTTTTGGTTTAGAGCTTCTAATTGCTTTAGCCTGCGGTTTAGAGCCTTCTAATTGGTTTAGAGCCTTCTAATTGGTGTGTCTAATTACTAGACCACTAATAGCCTCTCTCATAAGCTCCACCATACTCGCACCGGCTTAAGGCGAAGCCCTGCGGGATTTCCCCTCTACTTCCGGTACCACGCCGTTGTGCTGCCGGAATCGCGAGGAGAGTGCTACAACCTCCGCTGCCTGCTGGAACAAGGGAGAGGAAGGTCTTCGTCGAGTACCGAACGTGTGACCGATCAAGGAGCGCCGAACGCGTGGCGCCGGAAGGATCGTCTACGCAATCTTGAGATCGGAAGTGTACGACTACATCACCCACGAGAATCTGCTCTCGTTAACCGCTTTGGAATCTTCGAGGGTGAGTTCCTCGATCGACTCGTTGCTACAATCTAGTAGATAGATCTTGGCTTGTTTGTTTGTATGCGATAGAAAATTTTTGTTTTCCATGCTACGAACCCCTACACCATATATATATATATCACTCCTTTTATTTAGAAATAGTGTATAAGATATTTTAGATTTGTTAAGTAAATATATCTAAATATTTTTTAGTGTATACAGTAGATTTATATAAACCTACGTCCTAAAAAAAAGTCTAGATATATTAGATTCGCTAACTAAAATATATTATATTTTTAAAAGAAGGAAGTACTCCCTCCGTCTCGGTTTATAAGACTTACGCGTATTTTTAGGTTGACAAATTAACCAACTTAGCATGAGGTACATAAGATAAAAACTATATTATTAAAAACTTCAAATGTTATATTTTCTAATGATATAATTTTTATATTATAAAATTTATTTTATATAGCTCATGCGGACAACCTAAATATAGTTGTAAGTCTTATAAACTGGGATAGAGGGAGTACATGTTATGTTCAGTCAGTCCATCCGGAGTGCTAATGGATGGGCCGGGCGGCCCCCGTAAACTGTATAGTCAAAGCACCAAAGCTACTGCATGTTTCCTGGCGATACTACATTAATAAAACTGACGGAAAACAAGCCAGCGTTCGCCTGCGGGGCCCCGCTCGCCAAGATTACCGTGCGCGCAGCGGCAGCCGAACGTTGGCCGCTGCTCGATGCTGTCGCGTTGACCGTGAGGCAGTCAGCCCGTGCTTTTTGGTCGTCTTGCTTTGGGAGTAATCTGAGCACGTGAGAAGAGGGGATTAGAGTTAAGTGAGGGTTTAAATTGTTTTCTAGTAATGGCATTACGACACAACCGCTCAAGTGTGAAGTCTGAGGCTCTCGCCCAGGGTGACTCGGGGGGCGAACCAGCCAAACCCTAGCCCAGCCGCCGGTCCCTCTCCTCCCTCGCGTCGCCGCCTGAGGAAGCCGTCGAGCGAAGCCAGTGGGGCCGAAGGCGGCGGCGCGGGGCCACTCCTCGCATTCCTCTTGAGCTCCTTGGCGGAGGTCCTCGGGAGGGGTCGGGTACGATGCGCGTGTGGGGCTGCCTCCCAAGACGGCGGTCGGGTCTGGCGACAATGGCAAGACTGGCGGTGGTGGGGAGGAGGTGAAGGGGTTCGGCGACCCGGGGCAGGGACCGTAGGAGGCTCGCATCGGGGCTTCGGGGTGCTGGTCGTGGCAGGCGTTGGTGGATCTCGGTGTTGGGCTGAGGCTCTGCTGGGCTGGCCTTCGGTGCCCAATTTGGCCGGTGGCGCACGGTGATACCACCAGGAGTCGACAGGGTGCCGGCCGGTGGGATTCCTTCCTCGGGCAACTCCTGCTAGCCCAGATCTAGGCCCTCTTGGGCCCGATCTGGGTCTGAGGCGGGCCCCATGCGGTGTTGACACCCTCTGGAGGTGGGGTGGCGGTGTGGGGCGTGTAGGAGGGCAGCGGTGGTTGCGGCTGCGCTGCAGCAGCGTGGCGGCGGGGACTTTACGAGCCCTCTTTTGGGCCCGACCAGGCCCGAGACCTGGTGTGCCCTTGCTGCCGTGCCACTGTCGATAGCCGCCATTGGCGGTGGAAGTCGGTCTCCTCCGCGTAGCTGTGCTGCTTCCACCATCCTGTGACAACCAGCCCTCTCCCCTCCTTGCAGGTCATGCAATGATCCTGGCTATGTGGGTGCGAGTCCGCGGATGATGGGGCGGCGACCCCGAAAGGTGGTCTGCAAGGCGTTCCTTCGGCGGAGGCGGCTCCGGGAGGGGACTTGCGATGGTGATCCTCGGACTGGCGGAGGTCTGACTAGCTCGGGTGAGCTCGATAGCGTAGGTGATGTTACTTGACGGTTGGGCTTTGCCGTGGTGGCGGTTCCCCTGGTGGACGATGGAGTTGGACCTAATGCTGGGGTTGGCGTGTAGTACTCTTGCTGCAGTGGGGCGGCGAGACTTCACGAGCCTACTCGGGCTCGACCGGGCCTGGAGGACCTGGTTTGTCTCGCTGCTACATCCCGGTCGGCTACCGCCTTCTGGGGGTGGAAGTAGTTCCCTCTCGCGTGTTGTGGTCATCCCGACCCTCACCGAGCTCCCTCTCTCTCGGTCTTACTGGCCTCGCCCCATGGCTCATGGTGTGACGACGATGATGACCTCAAGACTGTGTTGGCGCATGCGGGCGGGCGGCGAGTGTGGTGGAGCATCCCAAGGGGTCCAGGAGTGTGACTTTTGAGAGGTCGGGGGAAATCCTTGTCTACTTGATCTCGACGCGGTGATGCCCGTGGGTATCACCTTCCTTCCTGAAGGGCGTCGGGTGTATCTCTCTCGCACCTCCTGGGGCGTATCAGGGGAAACCCTAGGACCCGTCTGGCAGCAGTGTCGTTGTCGTCACTTCCCTTTTTGGAGGTGCTGCTTGGTACATCGCTCTTTAGAATGCTAGCTCTATGGTGGTACTTTTCCGGTGGGCGCAGCGATGGCGAGTTACCTTCGTTCTCGTCGCACCGCCGATGTCAGATTTTTTTCCCTTTCTTTTGTATTTATTTTGGGCTTGGCTTTGTGTTGTCTGCCACGACAGTAGTCTCGTGGTTGTACCGGTTTGTCCTTTGGACGTTGTGCTGTCTGACCAGCAGCAGTCTCACATGTGTGCTTTATTTATAAAGCTGGGCGAAAGCCTGTTTCCAGTGTGACATTAGTCTGAGATCGTGTGAAGGTACTGGTCCTGAGGGCATCTTGAGCTGGCCAACACAAACCAGGCGCCGCATTCCGCCGAATATGTCTGGATGCATCGGCTCGGGGATAGAATTTGGATTGTGGTTCGGCGTGTGTGGCTGGGCCGCCCAGCGACGCGATCCATCTGGTCCGCGATGGCAAATTTTTTGTGCGTCACAGCACGTTTCGGCCGCGCCGTCCGAACATCACCTAGACGCTCCACTGTCCGGTTGTGCCGTCGGGAACCTGCAGCAAAACGTGTTTGGGTTCTTGTCCTTCCACCTCGGCGGCGAACCTTTGCGACAGACACATCCTGTCCCAGTTCATGCCCAAGTGAATGGTGACGCCAAACTCGAAGCCGTCCACCTAGTTGATCGACTCGTTGTCGGATGACGACGGTGGCGAAGTAGGAGGTGGTTGCGAGGCGTTCTGGTCTCGCCCTCCCTACACCTCCCTCTCCGACCCCTCCCCCCACCCAAGACCTGGTGGGCGTCCAAGCCTTCCCCCTCGCTCCTATGCCACCGGCATGCTGGCGTGGTGCTGCTGGTGGTGGTGCCGAATGGAAGAAGGGCTCAAGTGCGGAAGAAATATGGCCGCGGGTGCCCATCTTAAAAGACCGCATCATTGCATGCCGGCACGGAGCTCGAAGCGCCGACATGAGACGTTGGGTTGCGCAGCAGAAGGGCAGGCGTCGAAGAGACGCGACGGAGGATGGGGGTCAAAACGGCGCGGCCAGACTTGGAGCAACCTTCCTCCCTCCACCAATAGTTAGATGGCCGTCGGGCCAGTGCCATATCCGGCCCAAGGGCCCGCGTAGAACAGTCCTTCGGGCCGGCCGTGTCCATAGAGACGCAACCGCAACTCAAATTTGGTACGCGATGTGTCGCGCCGAACATGTCGATGTGGATGTGTCGGACAGCTTCAGGGTGTACGCCATCCATACAGACCGGTTCGAACGTGGCAGGACCATACGGGTCGTACCGATCTATATGCCCGACGAGCACGTGCTCCAGTGTGACTGCATCGATCGATTCAAGGAGTTCGGCCGGCAGGTGCTGGCATGCTGGCCTGCGTGCGACAGTGTTCTACGCTCGTGTTCGATCGGGGGTCGTCGTCACAACCCAAGTGTCAGCGGCCGGCAATCTACCCTGCGCCATTTCCACAGAGCGCATGGCACGTCTAGCTGGTTCTCGGTGATCACTAGCCCCGCGGTGGTTTACCGTCGGTGCGGGATGTCGGCACACGCTCTAGGATTTTTTATCTCTGTATAAACTCACGCACCATCTAGAAAAATATCGCCTCGCGCAAGGGCTGTGACCTAAGCACGTGTCCAAGCAACAATAGTCACGATAAATATATATAGGCAGGTGGCAAGTTACACATCGGAATGTTTGTGTGTTTCATTCATGTGTAGATTCAAAAACACACGCAGATATATTTTTATTGTAAAAAAAAAAAGAGAATGACAGATACCACCTTTAATGTATATATAGATACAAAAGACACGAATTGTGTCGGTACTACTTAGCGAAATGTGAAATGGAAAATTAGGTTGTAATTAATGATGATATATTTCGGCACATCAGCCTCAAAGCCGGTACATGCCACCTATATACCGATTCAATCTTTTATTAGGGGTGGGAAAGGATGTTCTACAAGTTAAAAAGTAATATTTGATTGAATATTTGTTGATTTGTACTTTTATTAGTCATGTCTAATGTTAAATATTGTACCTCCTATTCGTGTGAAAACGTTGTAATTTAAAAAATGAAATCTAGCCAATGACTATCTTCCCAAGGGGATAAAGTTAAAATACCGAATAAAACATACCCAAGTAACTATGAATCGAAACAAGTGGTGTTTAGATAACTAACTAATCCACTTATAGCTTTATATTTATATTTTATTATGACCCATACAATTCTTAATTTATAAAATCACTTGTATCTCGATTTATATTTAATCAATATGAGTATAGTTCGGCGGTAGAACTGCATAGAGGAGTTAACTTTTTTGAATGATGGTTTCTAAAAGATAAATTTTCAATTGGTATAAGAACCACTTTGTGGAAAAATCGACAATTGATCAGATATTAGAAAATGATATTCCTAAATTGTATGTCCGATCGATGGTTACTTTTGTTGGAACCAATGACGGAATCACCATGATATATCCTTCACCTTCCACTACCTAGCAAACATCTTGTGTGCTTGTTTATCTTATTGGCCTTGAGAGTAGTAGTTGCATGCCTAGGTTCATCATTGAGTCTTGTTATACTCTTTATCTACAATGAGTGCACTAACCACACGTGGGTAATCTTGTGGGCTTCCCTCGGCCAATTAATGGATCTACTGCCTTATCTAGGGGTCATAACTAGTTTGGGCTTTCCATTTGGCATATAGATATAATCATATTACAGGTACGACTAATAGATCACGGGTGCTCTATGCGTGATTTTGATAATTAGTGTATTACAGGTACGACTAATAGATCAATTGTGAGTGTAGTTAGAAACACAACACATTGAAGATGGTCACATACACGCACACACACTCACTCCTATGAATGCACACACGCAAACCCTATCCCTATGAGCACCACCGACAGATTGAGCCGGTATATCTTCAAGTTGATGAAATCATTACGAGCGCCTGTCTATTGGCGGGCACGTCACTACCAGGGATCATGTTGTGCATGATCACACAAGAGGTCATGACCTCCCAAATAGTCTCATTTCTCCATGTTCTACTAGGGTGACGAACAATAGCCCATCGAGACTGGAGCACACTGAATTCCCTTTCCGCGTTCTTCTTACAAGCCTCTTGTTTCTTCGCAAACCTCGCACATTTCTCATCACTAGGATCACAAATTGTCTTCACATATGTTGCCCAATCAGGATAGATACCATTAGCTAGATAATACACTTTGTCATATGGATGGTCATTGATCTCATAGTGAAGAACTGGAGCACCGCCTTTCGCAAGCCTAGAAAGTACCTGCGAGCACTGGAGCACACTGATATCATTGCTAGAATCTATCATGCCAAAGAAAGAGTGCTAAGGGCATGTTTGGATTCTGCCAATGTTAGCCCTGCCAACGCGCGGGCGAGCCAAAATATTGGCGTGGCCTTCCGCTGCCCACACATGGCCAATTCATTGCCGTGAATTTATACTAGAGGGCTCAAGCTAGCACGGACACGCCAAATTATGGGCTCCAATCCAAACAGTGCCCAAGCAGCTGGTCAACGGCAACTATTTGGCTAGGCAGCATGGGGCTCTAATCCAAAAAGACCCTAAATCCATAGATCTTGTGAGGAAACCATCTCATGTATCACTGTGCACCCATCCACATGTCCACTATACTATCTCTGCCAACCAAAAGGATAGTTTTTTAACTTGCAATGCACGCTATCTATGCTTATCAACATCTCAAGAAACCCCTTTTCTTGTTGATGGACAAAAGACATGCAGTATAAACAACATTTGACTCTCTCAGATAAACATCAATGAAAAACACAATCACTGCTTTGTCGAACTTGTACATTGACTCAAGGCAGGTTGTCAGACGCATGTGCATGTACTCATTGACAGGATCACCTGATACTCCATATGCAAGCATGCGAATAGCTGCATAACATTTCTGGTAAAATGTGAAGCAAATATTACCGGTGCAATCGGTCTTCCGTTCGAAGTATGAATCAAAGTCCCTCACAACATCGAGAAATTTCAAGAACAAAGTACTTATCATCCGAGAGAGACGCCGGAATATGTGCTCTGGGTATAGTGGTTCCGCAAGATGGAAGTAGTCCTTGTACAAACCTTCATGACCACCTTCTTAATCACGCCTCAAGTGGCCATGTGTCCCTTCATCGAGCCGCCGCATACGGGTTGCATGCACTCTGCGTGGCCGAGTCGCACCGCTGGGCCGCATCCCTGTCCATTCGGACACGTTCCGACGGGCAGGTGAAGATGCCCTAGAGCATTACCAAAACAAAAACAATGTCATGTAAGGGCATCTCCACTTGGCTACCCAAGACGCCGAATTTAGGTCCGGACGCCAAAAAATCGGCCTAGTCGTGTACCCAGGAACCTCTTTTCGTTCGGATTTGAGCCAACTTTGGTCCGGACTCCCCAAGCCATACCCAGGATCCCGGGTACGCCCTAGGAACGCCGGACGCAGCGAATTGGCCGAGTGGACCAGCCTGTCAGTGATAGAAGCCGAGTCGTCGTCATCCTTCCCGATGTTTCCCTTTTCCCGCCCTCGCCGCCGGAAGCCCCGTCTGCTCCATGAGGCGGGCTATACGGTGCCGTCGGACTGTCATCTCCCCTTCTTTTGGCAACTCAGTGACGGCGGGATCCCTATTTCGCCGGTGCTGACCGACGAGGACCTCGCCGGAGAGTTCCAGGCGGCTATCGCCGCCATGCAAGACCCGGATCTCGCCGAGGATCCTGACAACCTGGTCTTCTGGAGGCAGTTCTTCGTCGACAGGCACCTCGAGGATCTCGCCCGACACGAGGGACCGCCGGGCTCGCTGCCGCCGCGTCACAACATGACTTTTCGCCGCCGCTGGTGGAGCGTTCGAGGGCGAACTCTCGCCGCCGTCATGGAGCACATCCAGGCCGGCAACCACCCCCGCCTCGGCCTGTAGATGCGGCATCCAGCGTCAACCACGGCGGCGGCGACCTTTTTCTAGTTATTAAATTCGATGTAATATGTGTATCCTTGCCCTAGTTAATAAATTCGCCTAAATTTCGCCGAGTTTAACTGAATTCCGCCGAACCTGGTTACTCGGCCTGCCAGCTCGGTGTCCCAGTCTGAAACGCGTTTCGTCCGACAAAAAAATCCTAATAATAAACCTATACCCTAAACCAAACAAATCCTAATTTCTGTCTGGGTTCGCCACCAGCTTGAAAGGGCGGTGCACGGCGAGCCAGTGCAACGCAACGCGACGCACCCCATCATTTCCATGTCACAGCAAAAGGCGGAAGAATCCAAAGCACACACTCCCACCACACACACATTCACACACCACTGTCCACTCCATGGCAGTGCAGGTGCACCGCTACCCAGGTACCCCATGCCCCCTCCCCCTCCCCCTCCCGTCCCTCTCTTCTTCCTCCTCCTGCATTCACAGCTGTTCACAAGCGTTCACTCCTGACTCCTCTGTCCTCTCGGTTTCTGCTCCCACGCTTCACTCCAACCGACCGTGAGCTCTGCTCGGCCTGTGACTGATGGCGTGTTAGCTAGGTGGCGCGCGGGGCTCGCCGTCTCATCGGCCGAGGTCGCCGGCGGACTCTCTATCCACGCGCGGCAATGCCTCCGCGGCTGCTGCTCGTGCTCCTGCACATCCTCTTCCTCTTCCATTGCTCCTCCGCCTCACAGCACCAGCACCACCACCACCACCACCTCCGCGATGGAAGCCATTATCACCTTTACGGCGGGAGGAGGGCGCTGCACGAGCCGCTGTTCCCTCTCGACAGCGCGCCCGCGCTACCCCCGCCGCCCCCCGCGCCGTTCTTCCCCTTCCTGCCAGACGCCGCGCCGCCGCAGCCGGCGGTGACCGACCCCGCGCCCGCCGGCGCCGACGCGGGCGCTGCCGGCGTCGACCCGTCATCCTCCTCCTCCTCCCTGCCGCACCCCACGGCGCCGGCCAACATGTCTTCCCTGGCTCTGCCGGTCTCCCCGCCTGCACCGCTCCGCTCTTTCCTCTCCTCCCACCGCCTCCTCACCATCCTCCTCCTGGTCGCCATCGTAGCGTCCGCCCTGCTAGCCGCTGCGCTCCTCTACCTCCTCGCCCGCCGCCGCCGCGACCGGCCCGAGCCGGAACCCGTCGTTTACAAGAAACCTGCCATGCCTCCGCCAGCCAAACAACCCGTGCTCCACGATGATGAGCAGCACGGCCGGGGTTCCACCGCCACCTTGTCGAGCACCAGCTCGCCGGAGCTCCGGCCGATGCCGCCCCTGCCGCGGCAGTTCCAGCAGACGCCGATGATGAGCTCGATGCCAAGCTCAGACCCTGTTCTTGAAGACGGAACAGGGGACAAGCGAGCGCCGAAGGGTGCTCCACCTCCAGCGCCGCCGCCACCACCTCCGCCGCCAATGCCACCGGTGAAAGGCAGTGGGGGCGCGCAAACGGCAGGTGCACCTCCGGCGCCGCCCCCACTGCTGCCGCGAGCCGGCAACGGCAGCGGCTGGCTGCCGAGGCGGCTCTCCGAGCGCCCGGCCCCCACGGTGATCAGGGCCTCGGCGGGGGCAGTTCACCCCGAGGAGTCGCCGCAGTCTGAAGAGAAAGACGCGGACGCCGGCGCTGCTGCTCGCCCGAAGCTGAAGCCGCTGCACTGGGACAAGTTCCGCGCGAGCTCCGGCCGGCCCACGGTGTGGGATCAGCTCAAGGCAAGCTCATTCCGGTGAGCCCTCCCCACAGTTTTTTGCTTCATTTTGCATTCTTTCCAACAGAGTTGCTGCCATAGACTCACTTCGTTCAGAGACTCACAGTATCCATTTCCTTCAATGGCTGTGAGAACAGAGTGAACGAGGAAATGATCGAGACATTGTTCGTCTCCAACTCGACGAGGAGGATGTCCAAGGCCGGTTTCAAGGATGCCAACGGGGCAAGCTGCAATCAGGAGAACAAGGTGCTTGATGCGAAGAAATCGCAGAACATCGCGATCATGCTGAGGGCGCTCGACGCCACCAAGGAAGAAGTGTGCAAGGCCCTCCTCGATGGTGAGATGAGATGCCACAATTTCCACACACAAATTTCCGTTTGTGACCAGCTCCCAATCATTCAGAGAATGCTCTGTCTGATGATCATCTAGCTCCATGAACATTTTGCTTGTGTTGCATTGCATTCTTGGAAATGCAGGCCAGGCAGAGAGCCTTGGAACCGAGCTACTGGAGATGCTGCTGAAGATGGCTCCTACCAGAGAAGAAGAGCTCAAGCTAAGGGAGTTCAGGGAGGATGCCGTGTCGAAGCTTGGCACTGCCGAGAGCTTCCTCAAGGCTGTGCTCGGGATACCGTTCGCCTTCAAGAGAGCCGAAGCCATGCTCTACATCGCCAACTTCGATTCAGAAGTTGATTACCTCAAGACTGCCTTCAAAACCCTCGAGGTACCAATCATGTCCTATCCTGTACCGTTAATTGTTTTGGATGAATGGAAGGTACATGCATGCCATGGCAATGGCTCTGAATCGAGTGAAAGGACTAGTGTTCCATAAATGTAAAAGTGTGCTTGGAGATCTAAAGCGTCGTACTGGCCATGTTCCTATGATAATTCACCATATTGTGATTTTACCTTGTTACTGTATTCATATCAACAACCTTCTGAACAATCAATTATCGATTAAAACTTGAAGTTATCGACTCAGGGGTTCAATTATATCATTCGCCTAGGGCATGAATTTTCTTGCATCATGGTGGTGGATAATCTGTTGTCATCCATAACTGTTTCAGGCAGCGTGTGAAGAGCTGAGGGGCAGCAGATTGTTCCACAAGATCTTGGATGCCGTCCTGAAGACAGGTAACCGGATGAACACCGGCACAAACCGTGGGAATGCTCACGCTTTCAAGCTTGACTCGCTCCTCAAGTTGGTAGATGTCAAGGGAACCGATGGCAAGACAACCCTCCTGCACTTTGTCATCGAAGAGATCACCAAGTCTGAAGGTGCCAACATTGTAGCCAGTGGTCAAACGAACAACCAGGCAACCGCTGTTGCAGATGATTTCCAGTGCAAGAAGGTCGGCCTCAAAATCGTGGCGAGCCTTGGTGGTGAGCTCGGCAACGTCAAGAAGGCGGCAGGAATGGACTCCGACTCGCTGGCCAGCTGCGTCTCCAAGCTTTCGGCAGGTGTAAGCAAGATTAGTGACGTCCTGCAGCTGAACCAGCAGCTCGGTTCAGACGATCGCTGCAAGAGGTTCCGCGCCTCCATCGGCGAGTTCCTGCAGAAGGCTGAAGCCGAGATCACCGCAGTGCAGGCTCAGGAGGGCATTGCGCTCTCCCTCGTCAGGGAGACAACCGAGTTCTTCCATGGCAACTCTGCGAAGGAGGAAGGCCACCCGCTGAGGATCTTCATGGTGGTCCGCGACTTCCTTGTTGTCCTAGACCGTGTCTGCAAGGATGTCAGCAGGCTGAATGAACGGACGGCGACAGTGGGCTTCAGCTCCGCACGACGGACGGAGAATGCGGCTGTTCCTCCAAGGTTTAACCCGGTTGAATCCAGTAGCTCTGAGGAGGAGAGCTCGTCGTCGTCGTAGCTGTTAGCAGGCATGATGCCGAATGTCTGAGCTTGGAATCTGCATGTTAGCTAGTATTGTCTACAAGATTAGCAATGCATGATCCAACTTGTAATCTTAAGTACGTAGTATGTTTGTAACTTCACCAGATAAGTGTAGATCAAAGTCTATATATCGTAGTAGTACATGATTCCGCATGCTAAAGCATCATCCAGCCAATGGCCTACCAGAGCTAAAGTGGCATTGTACATGATGATTCAGACATGCTAAGAATCACTAGCAAATGGAGCCTTTTGGGAATTTGACCGTTCTGAATCTCATGATAAAAAGTTCAGTCTAAAAAACATTCACATGATCAAAGTAGAAGTAGCCAGTGAACACATTTTACTCCAGCTGGGAGCTTTCAGGATCTGCCGGGATTCGTCTTTTGCTCCCTTTCTGGCACAATTCTTTGTTGTTCGCTCTCTTTTTGGCGTAATGGCCTACAGCTTTGTTAACATGCTGGAATGAGCATGACCTGCCCTTCATGCCCAGCAAATAAACAAGGCGAGTTTATGCAACACACCATGATGCATAAGCAATTATAAATTGCACATTGGACCTGCCATTATGTAATCAATAGACAATAGATAGTGCTCACCACAAAAGGTACATTTTTTTTGCGTCTCGAGGTTGAGGTTATTATACTGGAGTACTATACAACAGACAGTTTCCCCCCAAAAAAAGCCCGAATGGTGGTACCAGACGGCTACATTTTTGCCGCTCTACTGCCAGCATGATAGGTTGATACTTATCTGGTGATGTACAGATCATGGGGTACATTTCCCACTAGTTAGTACTATGGCCAGTGAAAAAAATGCTAACAAATGGCTGAAACCAGTGACTCTGCCGAAAAATCAATCAAGCAAACCCTCTGCATCCATGCGCTCTATTATACGGCGTGCCTCTTCCTCGGTTGAGGGAACAACACTGCGGATCGTCAATCCATTCTTCAACGCATCGCTGCTGACCGAGAAGGTGAAGTGAAAGGTGTTGGAGATCTGTTTGTTGGGACTAAACCATTAGCGAACCAGTAATAGTAAAGAAAGTATTCGATGAGGTGAAAAGACTTGAGGTACAGCTGCTGCAGTCCTCGACAATGTATGGCTGTGTAGTATTACCTCGCTTTTTCGGAGCTCGGGCCTTGTTACATGAGCGACGACTTCGACATTTACCAGGGGTTGCCATTTATTCTCAAGCTGGGTGAACAAGACACATGATTTGAATCGAAGGAAGTCTCCTACATCCACCTGCGCAATCACAGTTTGACACAGTTATTTCTATTGTTCATAGGAAGATCAATTTATAGTTTCTCGAACAGATTTCGCAACTGCTACTATGATCCAATTATTCAGAATAAACAGATTGCACAACTGCTACTATGATCCTATTATTCAGGATAAACAGATTTCATAACTGCAACTATGATCCAATTATTCAGAATAAACAGATTTCACAACTGCTAGTACTATGATACAACCATACATAATATTGTCTGCTAATTTTGAGGTTAACACAAACTTAAATGCCAGGAGGCAAAGCTATGGAACGACACTTCTTAAATTAGAAATGGTGACTCGATTGACTATAGATACTGGATTAGTTGCATACAAAATGGACCCAACAGTAAGCTAGTTACTTACGGGCTTTAAGAAGTCAACATGGTCGACCTCAAGAAAACATGGTCGTTGGCCAACAAAGGCATAAGCAGTTGAGAACGCAAGCTCAAATGCTCTGTGCATCAAGAAACCTCCAAATATCCGTCCATGCAAGTTCCTTTGTTGAGGCTGGCAGATAAGAGAGGTCTCCAGGCGAGTATCCTTCATCAAGATGCTATCTCTGTCAGCCAAAGCAGGCAAATCTGAGAAAACACGACCCTCGGCCAGTAAAGCATTCAGCCTCACAGCCTCGGCATTAAACTTGTGCAACACATTTCCATGCATTCCTTTCTGTTCCTCTCTTTTCTTTTTTCTCAGTTTATCCTGTGCTTCCCCCTCTTCATATAACTGAGTCTCTCTTTCAGTTTCTGGTGAGAGGCGATTCACCGGAGCAGACTTTCCAGTCACTGAATCTCGTGCCACAAATGTGAAGTTTGCTGTCAATGCAATCTGCGTATCACTACCTGCTCCAAATCGTGAAATGTCAGACAAGACAGGAGAAAGATCCAGCACATGTGATAGCAGTTCACAATCGAATACACAAGCAGGTAGATAATTTCTTTACCAACGCCATCTTGATCAACTTGAGTCACTTCAATCTGTATGTCGATAGAAGAGCGGCCAACATAAGTAACAGCGCCAGCAATCCTTACATCAGTGTCCAAACGAATTGGCTTCATTAGGACCATCTTATCCACAGAAGCAGTAACTAACAAAAGGGGTCTTGTTGTGCTATCTTCATCAGAACAGTGCTGCATGTCACATACGATTTGTCAAAAAAACGGTCCTGCTGGGCGTTATATAAGATGCATCTCAAGCGCACACAGATAAGGGTGTGCAAAACTTACACGATATGAAACCGGCTAGAGAACTCTAGTTCATTTCCTTTCATAAATCTAAATCTCATTTCTAATTTAGTACAAAAATTTGAACTAAGCTGAAACCGTGACACCGTTTTTTCCCACCCTTACACACAAAACATAAAATGAACAGATATCCGAGTTATCTTTCATATATATTATCAATGTATAGTATGTGTTGAACAGCCTTATCAAAGTTATCTGTCATCCATAAGTATCATTATATAGTATATGTTTGAACTGACGGCATGGAGGGAATGCCACTAAAGCCGCTTTCAAAAGGAAACTGCTGTTCAAAAAGAAATGAATGCTACTAAAGTCCTTACCTATTAAACACTATGCACCATTCAGCTAGCTAAAGGGTGCGTGCACAATGTAACCTCTGCTACGTCCATTATCAAACTGACACCTTTCTGATTCAGCATTGTTACTGACTACATTAGAATGAATCATGCATCTCGTTGTTACTATCTCAACTTTTGGCAACTTATATAAGAATCAGAATATCCATAAAATCCCAATATTTCAATTAGCACCTAAAAACAACAGAATCCCAGCATCAAGATATACAGAAATTTCTGTTGCCGTGTCGATTAATTGCGAGTTGTGACAATGAGTGAACCCGCAATATCATTACAACGTATAATATTTGATCAGCACAACTGCAAAATACTAAATACGAGGTCAACTGCGCTCTCAGCCAGTGGAAAACGTCAGGCCGCGCTAAGGAGAAGGTAAAAACAGTTGCAAACTGCTTTGTTTATCGGGCTTACTTGCCGAATTGTGATGGTCATGGAGTGCCCTATCTTTGATGGACGGCTGTTCTGCAATGCAGGTGTTCTTCGCGTTCTGCTACTGTCGATTGTGGTATCTTTGATCATCTAATAGCGATAATTTAACTATGTAATAGCTGATGATGTTTATTTTTTCACTTTCTGATAGAGCTACATCATTGTGCAAACTTTCCATTTCTCTCGCATTCACACCCAACTTTACCCAATTCCTATAGTAGTAGAACCATCTGATCAAGCATCAAGAGGATTTTATTTTGACTGGTTTTCCCAATTTCACAGGAAATGAGCAACATAACATCACACTATCTCAAAACTGCTCGCTATTCAAAAGCACTATTGAGCAGTGGAAGGCATCAGGCCCGCGCTAAGGGGAGGTACAAATGAGCTGGAAACTGCTATATTTCAAAACTGCTTTTTAAACTGACTTAGCTGCCCAAATGCGATGGTAATAGAATACCCTATCTTAGATGGAAGGCTGTTCTGCAATGCAGGTGTTCTTCGCATTCTGCTAGAGTCAGATTGTGAAATATTTAATCATGCAACAGTTGATAATTTAACAGTGCAATAGCTGATAATGCTTTTCCGCTTTCTGGCCGAGCTAAGATCATTATGCACAACCTTTCCTCTAAAAAGGCAGTTCCTTTTCTCTCGCATTCACAGCTAACATACCAAATTCCTGAAGTAGTAGTATCAGATGGAACCATATGATCAAGCATCAAGAGGATTTTATTTCGACTGGTTTCCCCAATTTCACCAGAAATGAGTAACATAACATCGCACTAGCACAAAACTGCTCACAGTTCATGATGTCACACAACACACAATTCTCACAACAGAGAGAAGATCCGGATCGCAAACAATACCTTGACGGCGATGGTTCCGGCGAGGGCGTCGAGGTCCTCGAGCATCTTCCCGATGCGCACCTGGTTCCAGGGGTCCCTGTACTGCTCCCTGAGGATGTCGTCTGCGGCGAACTTGTAGACGATGGTGGTCCGGCTCTGCGCGGGCGTCTTGGTGAGCAGCTCCGTCTGCGGCCCCGCGGCGGTGTTCCCCGCGTCCATCTTCCGCTCGAAGATGCTGGACCGCGCCTCCCACAGCGCGTTGGTGACCGGCGAGTGGTACATCCCGGGCCACAGGCTGAGCGGCTTCCGCGCCGACCCGCCCGCGTCGATCGCCGCTCCCCCGTTGCCCCCGCCGCCGCCGCGGAGGTCGGACACCACCTTGATCGTCGGGGAGTCCATGGATGGCGGCGCGGGGTCCTGGCCCGGATCCCCTCCGCCCGACGACGCGGCGCGCGATTCGACGCGGGGGATGCGGTGCGCGGATGGTACGAGGAGGAGGAGGGCTCTTGCCGCGTAGTGGGGGGAGGTGGCGTGCAGGCGGAGGGTTCTGGAAAGGAGCGACGTCGCTGTCGAGGATCTCAACGCCATGATTCGTCGTCGCGGGTTAATACCGAGGCGAGTCCGGCGGCCATGTGTGAAGATGACGGAGGACGGATGGGAAGTTGTTGGGCCAAGGTGCGGTGGAAAGTAGGACACGGCCACGCCTAAAGCGCAGTGGTAAACGGACCTTTCCCGGCCGTCGGATCTAGACAGATCCCGGAGACTTTCTGGCCGCGACCGTCGGATCTTTTCAAGTGACGATGCCTTTGCCGTGGCGCGCGAACAACTCCACATCGACTGATTCAAATAAAAACATAAATATTTGCTAAGTTGTCAGTTCCATGATATATATATATTTTGTTACTACACAAATTATCTTGACAAGACGTCTTATAATGTAGAACGTTCCTTGACAAGATGTTTTATAATGTTGAATGAAGGGAGTACATTACAACACAACTTAACGATGCAAGAAGTATAACGCCTTTTTAGGCCGTCTACTAACCTACAAGTCCCCTAGAAGGAGAATATCAAGAGTGAGGGAAAATATATGCAAATGAAAACTTTGTTGATAGAAAAAAAACTTATTAAGATGGTTGAGTCAAAATCATACTACATAAATTAAATAAGCTAACCCAAAGGTTTAAAAAGGTTATATGTTCCTTATTATTAAGATCGTGATCAATAATGACACAACATAAGGCCAAGTGATGTAGTAGAACTAAATGACAAATTTAAAAATAATATTACTAAAAAGTATTCAAATCACCAATGTTGCACTCTAAAACACATAATACACTATCATATATAATATTAGTTTAGCATAGAACAAATGATACCCGAATCTAACTCGACATGCATGAGCGTTATCATGGTGGAAATTGTCCTCACGGGTATCGGCGGATGCTACGTCAGCATCATGGTGTACGGTGTAACATGTGTTTGGTGTGGGGTTTGGGTTATGATAAATTTGAATTTCTCCGGTTGCAATTCCCTAGGATCAAGACATGTACAAACAATAAATGATAATACTAAAAGTCAAACTAATAAAAAATGTAAAAACAAACATATGGCCAATATCTTGTTAGCATGTTTGTGGAGTGATTTTCCTATCAATATGTTACAATTGTTGAATATATATGTTTGACACGAGAAATAATAAATAATGACACAAATATTATGATATTATCTCTTTACATGTGAGGGGAAAATAAATATGCGGGCGTGCCCATGTACTAAGTACACAAGATATAGGGAAACATACATTTTTATTAATCTCTCAATAGGGAACAAAAAGTAAAAAGTAAAAGATTCGTTTACGTATATGCTCCATGGCCTACTAATGCTACCGATATGACATGCGTGATTGTGTGTTATCGTTCACGGGACTCGAAAGGCTCCCAATTAATTGCGTCTGCAAGTCAAGGTCGCGGACCACCTTCGGCTAAGCTGTTGCAATGACTGTCGTCTTCAAGTCTCCTATTCTCCATGCACTTGGCGTAGATGGGTCAGGTGATGATGAAGTGGATGGCAGGGCGGTACATCCATTGCCCCGATGATGCTTAGCCATGTTCCCTGGCTTGTCGATGTCCGATGATGAAGATATTTGGCCCCGTCAGCTCAGACTAGTGGGTGGCCTTCGCCTCGACGGTGCCCGACCTAGTGGTGTCCACCTCATCGGTGTCGAACTTGATGGCTTGCCTTCGCCTCGTTGGTGCCCGACAAGAAATGAACCGCTTCATTGGAAAAGGACATGTCTGTGAAGTGGCTTTGCCTCGTCGGTGCCAGGACGATGTTGGAGAAGAGTATTGGTGTGGGAGTCGAAGTAGAGACTTGAATATCGTTGTGCCGTGGTATAGCTCGATGGCGACGGTGTATGAGTTTAGCGATGGAGATCTTGTGATGCTGGAGGAGCATACATCGTGGTCGTGCAATGCAACTGGAGTAGATGGTTGATGTATACAAATAGAAGTGTGCCAATAATGTAGTTGGCATTAGGGATGTAAGTGGCACACCACTTAATCCCGCGTAATACCGTTTATTAGTACTCTAGTTTAATAAAGTTTTTTTTAAACAAAGAACTAACAAGTTGAATAAACGGGACTTGCGGATGCCATTTACATCCCTAGTTGGCATCCTCGCTAGGGGAAGTCGATGAAGACGGTCGCCGTGTCGATGTAGTTGGCATCCGTGTTGGCTGATGGGCAGCGTGATGATGTCTTGTCTTGTTGGGTGTGATGATGCAGTCTTTGACAGAACTCCGTTGAAAGCAACTGGTACGCGGACATGTAGGCGCCGAGATCCTAGCGGCGAGTGTGACGTAGCCGGCTCCGTGGCGTCCATGACGGGGCGGTCCCCAGACATTGACGCAAAAACATCTGATGGTGATGGTGGTGCATAAATGGTGGTGCTTAGGATAGTCATAGTGGGAGTAACTTGAGTAGTAACATAGTCATACATGTATTGACAACTAAGCATTTAAATGACATGGCATGCAATTAAATAATGAGAGAGAGGTTTGTGGTAACTAGCTATGTTACCATAACATCACACATTTCAAGACAAAATGTTATGGGGTAACCCCTTGGGGTGGCCCGATCTTTCACAAATTCCGCGGGAATCGAGGGGAAAGCGGTGGAAGGGGAAAGGGGATGAACTCACGCGCACAAAAACACGATACACGCCGATATCTCACGCCGGTGGCAACCGGTCCAACATAATCCTAGGATCGGTGTTGGGCGAAGCTCTCTCTCCACGGCCAACAACGGGGGCGAGGTGCTTGGTGAGATCTTGACTACTTGGGCATGGGAAACCGAGATCCCAAGGACTTGTACAACTTGAACGCACTAGGCAAGATCCAAGAGGTTGTGGATAATAGGGTGCCCCTTGGTAGATGAAAGATCCTCAAAGGGGTGTCCTCAACTATTATTATCCAAGTCTAGGGTTTACAATAGAGGGGTGGAGCTTTATATAGTCCAGCCACTTAAACATGGATAGTTTAGGAATAAAACTGGAAGTTTGGACGAATTTGGGGGTTACATGGGCCAAGCCCAAAAGGCCTTGCCATGCCTGGCATCGATCAGTCCGGAGACTCCGGTGTTGGGTCCGAAGACTCCGGTCAATCTCCGGACCCGTCTCTGGAGGGGGTATCAGACTGTCCCGGGCTTGGTTCCTGGGGCCGAACCGGAGACTCCGGTGTGCAGAGCTCCAGTAGCGTCTTCTCCTGGTTCTTCTTCCTTGGTGGCTTGGTGTGGTGATGTTGCTTCATATCTGAGGATACACAACGTAGTGTCATGAAGTAGCAAGCCATCCAAAGGTAGACCAAAATCACATGAGGAGAGGAGAGAGTTAACCTTGGCTTGTAGGAGCTTGGCTCGGGCACGAGTCATTGGTCCGCTTGGCGGACTAGGTGTTGTGGATGGAGATGCGTTCGTAGGACGGGCTGCATCAGCTCCCCCCCCTTGGGAAAGAGTCGTCCTCGACTCTTCAACCTTCTCAACTTCATCTTATCCATGGTAGGGTGAGAGGTCCTTGACATTGAACGTCGGGCTCACAAGATACTTGGATGTTGGGATATCGATGATGTAGGCGTCGTTGTTGTTGTTGATCCTCTTTAGTACTTTGAACGGTCCATCACCTCTTGGCTTGAGTTTGGAGTCGCGGTCCTTGGGGAAGCGGTCTTTACTCAAGTGTATCCACACAAGGTTGCCTTCTTCGAAGATAATCTCTTTCTTGTTCTTGTTTAGCCTTTATGCTTGGCGAAGGACTTGTTGCTCGATCGTAGCCCTTGTGTCTTCATGGAGTTTCTTCATTGTTTGGGAACGTTTGACAACGTCCATATTGGCACGTTCATGAAGCGGAAGTGGAAGTATATCGAGCGCGGTGAGAGGCTCGAAGCCATAGACGATCATGAACGGGATCCTCATGGTGGTGGAGTGCTTGGCGCGGTTATAGGCTAACTCGGCATGTGGAACACATTCCTCCCAGTCTTTAAGGTTCTTCTTTATCAACACACGTAGGAGTGTGCCAAGGCTTCGGTTGACGATCTCGGTTTTTCCATCTGTTTGAGGATGTGAGGCAGACGAGAAGAGGAGCTTGATGCCGAGCTTGGCCATGAGTGTCTTCCAGAAGTAGCTCATGAATTTGACGTCGCGGTCGGAGACGATTGTTCGCGGTACACTGTGTAGCCGAATTATTTCCCTAAAAAAACAAATTTGCTACATGTGAAGCATCATCGGTCTTATGGCACGGAATGAAGTGTGCCATTTTGGAAAAGCGATCCACTACCACAAATATAGAATCATGTCCATGCTTAGATCTAGGCAATCCTAACACAAAGTCCATGCTAATGTCCGACCAAGGTGCATGAGGAATAGGCAATGGCATATAAAGACCAAAGGGGTTGACTTAGACTTAGCTTGGATACACGTAGTGCATCGTTGGACGTGGCGCTCCATGTCGCGCTTCATCTTTGGCCAAAAGTAGTGAGTGGATAGCATGTCATATGTGTTGTCACGGCCAAACTGACCCATAAGGCCTCCACCATGGGAATCTTGAAGAAGCAAAATTTGGAGAGACAACTTCGGAATGCAAAGCTTGTTTTGTTTGAAAAGAAAAGCCTTATGCAAATAGAAGTCATCAATCCCTTTGTCTATTGAACATCTTGCAAAAATTGGTCCAAATAAAGGGTCGGACGCGTACAAAGATTTGATGTCATTAAGACCCAAGACATTTACTTCGAGTCTCGTAAGAAGGTTTGTGTTTTTGCGAGACAAAGCGTCCGCTACAACATTTTCTTTGCCCTTCTTGTACCTGACAATGTAAGGAAAAGATTCCATGAACTCAACCCATTTGGCGTGCCTTTTACTCAAATTGGCTTGGCCCTTAAGATATTTCAACGACTCATGGTCGGAATGGATGATAAATTCTTTGGTCCAAAGGTAGTGTTGCCACACTTGAAGGACACGAACTAAGGCAAAAATCTCTTTGTCATAAATGGGATAGTTAAGGCGTGCGCCATCGTGTTTCTCACTATGGTATGCAATAGGACGCCCATTTTGCATAAGGACGCCTCCAATGCCAATTCCACTAGCGTCACATTCTATCTCAAAGGTTTTTGTGAAATCCGGTAATGCAAGAAGTGGTGCTTCGGTGAGTTTCTTTTTGAGCTCATCAAAAGCCTTTTGTTGTGCTTTTCCCCAAACGAACAAGACATTTTTCTTGGTCAATTCGTTGAGGGGGCAAGCAATGGTGGAAAAGTCTTTCACAAAGCGACGGTAAAAGACAGCCAACCCATGAAAACTACGAAGTTCACTAACATTGGTAGGTATGGGCCAATCTCGTATGTCCTTAACTTTTGAGACATCAACTTCAATGCCATTAGAAGATACAACAAAACCAAGGAAAATGAGTTTGTCTTTTGCAAAAGTGCACTTTGGGAGATTAGCATAAAGCTTTTCATGACGAAGGATTTGAAGGACCTCCTTAACATGAGTAACATGCTCCTCTAGTGACTTGCTATAGACAAGGATGTCATCAAAGTAAACAACGACACTCTTCGCAATGAGAGATCTCAAAATATGGTTCATGAGGCGCATGAAGGTAGATGGGGCATTTGATAAGCCAAAAGGCATAACCAACCATTCATAGAGACCAAGCTTGGTCTTGAAGGCGGTTTTCCACTCATCACCTTCGGCCATGCGAATTTGATGGTAACCACTACGAAGATCAATTTTCGAAAATATAGTGGCTCCACATAACTCATAAAGCATGTCATCAAGACGCGGTATAGGATGTCGATAACGCACGGTGATAGCATTGATTGGACGGCAGTCCATGCATAACCGCAACGTATCATCCGTTTTTGGAACTAGAATCACGGGGACCGCGCTTGGGCTAGTGCTTACTTGGATCAAACCTTTGGAGACGAGTTGGTTGATTTGTCGTTCTATCTCCTTCGTCTCTTCTGGGTTCGTGCGATACGCGGCGCGGTTTGGGAGTGAAGCGCCGGGTATGAGGTCGATGTGGTGCTCGATTCCACGAAGAGGACGTAGTCCATGAGGAAGCTCTTCGGGAAATACATCTTGGAATTCCTGCAAGATAGCCATCAAAGAAGGAGGAACATTTGTCAAGTCATTAGTTCCTTGCGCTAGTCCCTTGCATACAAGGACATAGTGCAAGATGGATGGGTTGTTCCGCACTTCTCTCATCTCACTTTTGGTGGCAAGAAGAACACTCTTAGTTTTTCCACTCGAGTTTGGCTTGTGGCACTCATTCACTATAGTGTGGTTCTCTCGCTCACCATTCTTCTCATAAGATGGTTTTGTGTATTGTGCCCTCGCTAAAGCCTTTGCATTGTCCGCAATTATTTTGCTAGGAGTCATTGGTTGCAAAACACAAGTTTTTTCAAGCCATTTGAAGGTATACGTGTTTGAGTGACCATCATGCAAAGCACGCTTGTCATATTGCCACGGCCTTCCTAGCAACATATGGCAAACCGTCATGGGGACCACGTCACATTCCACCGTGTCTTTGTATGGTCCAATTGAGAACGTTACCGAGACAGTGTGCTTGATCTTGACGGACCCTTGGTCACTTAGCCATTGTATATGGTAGGGGTGCTTATGCGGATGGAGGGTGAGGTTGAGTTTCTCACACAATTCCGTACTTGCAAGATTGTGGCAACTCCCTCCATCGATGACAACTTTGATGGACTTCCCATTGATATCGGCACGAGTTTGGAAGATGTTTGATCGTTGGTCTTCATTCTCATTGACTTGAGTAGTTAAGACCCTTGTGACCACAAGAGATGGACTTGCGTCATGCTCACACACAAGTAGTTCTTGGTCCTCTTCCAAATGTTGCCTTGCCATGGCTTCCTTGACCCTTGCATCAAACTCATCTTCATTCAAGTATTCTTCATCGCCGTTGTCATGGATGAACAAAACTTTCTTGTTCCCACATGCGGCCGACTTGTGTCCTTTGCCTCCGCACTTGTAGCACTCACCATTGAATGGTTGTTCATCCCTTGTGTATTTGCCACTTGGGGGCGGTTTTCCTTGAGGAATTGTTGGCTTGAAGGGAAGCTTGGTGGTATTTGATGAGCTTCCACTTGGTGTTGTCGGAGTGGTGGTTGGGGCTTTCTTGTATGTGAAGTATGTATTTGGCTTGTTGTATTTGATGTCCTCTTGCACTTGACACTCGGCCTTTGATGCTATGTGCACAAGCTTAACCATGTTGTTGTACATTTGGAACTCGATGATGCGCTTGATTGGATGGTTCAAGCCATTGAGGAAACGTGTCATTGTTTGTTCATCACGCTCTTCAATGTTGGCACGGATCATGTTGAGCTCCATTTGCTTGAAGTACTCTTCCACGGTCTTTGTCCCTTGACTAAGCGTTTGAAGCTTGTTGAAAAGGTCACGCGTGTAGTGCGAAGGAACAAAGCGGGATCTCATATGAGCCTTCATATCTTGCCAAGTTGAGATTGGGGGCTCTTCTTTTGATTCACGAGCGATTTGGACTTGTTCCCACCAAAGGTTGGCATACTCATCGAACTCGAGGGATGCCATGGCCATCATATTCTCATTGCTATAGTTGTGCATGCGGAAGATCTTGTCAACCTTGAGTTCCCACGAGAGGTATTCTTCGGGTTCATTGGAACCGGTGAACTTGGGCATGGTGAACTTGAGCTTGCCAAAAGTTTCTTCTTCATTGCGGTTCCGGTGGCGACGATTGCCATGATTTTGGCGGCCATCTTCATCATCCGAGCTCTCATGTCTTGCTTGGTGATGATGGCGTTGCTCTTGCGGTTGTTGATGTGCCGCGTTTGGTGGTGGAACTTGTTTTGACGACGAGCTTGAGAAGCTTGCTCGTGTTGTTGGCGCGGTTGAGGACGAGGAGGAGGTTGTTGATCCTCACGACGAGCTTGGGGAGCTTTCTCTTGTTCTTGTCATGGTTGATGCCAAGGAGCATTGTCTTGCGCCATGTGGCGAGGAGGGCGTCGAGTCGCATGCGCAATGGGATGCTCTCTTTCTTCTTGATGTGGAGGAGGCTATTCATGATGATCATGTTGTCGACGTTGACGTTCATATCGACGATGACGCCTTGGTGGATCTTCGAGTGCTTCACGCTGACGGCGACCTTGTTCTTCCACTCCGGATGCTTCACTTGTTGTTGAAAGAACATGTCGATGGCGATGGGCTTGGTGGTCCATGTGAGGTTGCTCTTGTTGAATCACAAGTGCCCTTGGTTGTGGCCGATTCGCTTCACGTCGTGGAGGTCTTGCGGAGAGGTTACCATCATAGCTTGACGTCGCGGCGTGTCGCGGAGATGGTACCGCTTGAGAAGAGCTCATGGATTGAAGGACGGGTCCATCCCGGTGCCTTGAAGCGTGACGGCGAGGTGCGCTTGATTCGCTTGAGGAGTGCCGTGATGAGCTTGAATCGCGCGATCGTGGCCTTGCTAGCCCATCAATGAGGCGTTGAAGCTTCTCATCCGTTGAGGCGAGGGCGCGACCAAGAGCTTCGAAGCGGTTGTCGATGTTCTTGAACTCCACTCGGGCTTCGCTAAATTGTTCATCTTGGCGCCGCTCAAGGGCTTCACAACGGTAGTTAAATTCTCCTCGGACCTTCCAATGGTCCCATCTTGTCATGTATTGTGTATCGTCCTCCGGAGGTGGTGGTGGTTGGGACGGCTCGCCATTCCTGTCCATGATGCAAAGCCGACAAGGGTTGTATACGGAGAATAAGTGTGCGTAGAGTTAGCCTTTTACCTCACCTTGGAGATTATATCAAACCAATTTCCACACAAAGGAGCGAACAGCGTGCAAAGTGAAATTGCAAAGAAACTCACACGCAAGTAAGCTACAACTCTCAAAAGCTTTTGGTGGATGGGTAGGATTGTTGGAAAAGCCAAAGAACCAATCGAACGCAAAGGATAGTCAAAAGTGGAGAAGATCCAACAAAACTCAAGTCAAAAAGAAATGGTCAACTCAAAAGGTGACGAGAACCTACGACTACACACACGCGTGGAGAAAAATGGGGTTAGCACGACTATGAAAGTGAGCACAAAATGGCCTAATGAAGACTATGCTCGGTTGTCGTGCCAACTCAAGGAGATACCACAACTCGTTTGCCAAAAGAGGGTAAGAAACGGATTTGTGCACTTGCCTTGGCGCGCTTTTTCCTCTCTCTTTTTCTTACAAGCTTGATACTCTCTTTGTATTGGGAGACTATGTATCTTTCTATTTTTCTTTTTCTTCTTTTTTTTGATTCTTTTCCTTTTTCTCCCTTTCTATGTTACTATGTTAACTTTTGTATTTGCCCTCACACTCTCACTTTCCAATGGCAAGTGCACAATGCTTAGACAAACACAAAATGAGTTGCTCTCATAGGATAGGTACACACAAAGGAACATATGGCTACAAGGGTTGACACAAGTTATACCTTAGTTGTTGATGATGATCTTGTGTCGATGGAGCGGGGAAGAGTTTGGGGTCCGTGGTGTAGAAGAGTGTGGCGATGTTGCGGAAGCTATCTGTTAGTTGGTGACACGCACACGGAACACAAACAACAAATAGACAGATTAGCCAATGCAGAAAAGAGGAAAAAGGTCAAAACCGGCGTCGAGGGCCGGAGACTCCGGTGTAGGCCGGAGACTCCGGTGTGGAAGATCTGCTCGTGTTCTTGAGCAGAAATTCACGCCTAGAGTCCTCAAATCCGCGAAAATTTGGCCAAAATTGGGCTGGGAAACGCAGGCAAAAGCTGGACCAACACCTTAGACAAGATTTTGTCGGATCAAAACCACAAATAACACTCCAAAATGATAGATCGATCCAAAGGCAAATTGGGGCTGTTTTTTGGGAAATTTTCGAATTTATGGTGGATAGAAGAAAAATTGAGGGGAAATTCGTGATCAACCTTGCTCTTGATACCAATATGTTATGGGGTAACCCCTTGGGGTGGCTCGATCTTTCACGAATTCCGCGGGAATCGAGGGGAAAGCGGTGGAAGGGGGAAAGGGGATGAAATCCTCGAACACACGCACACGAAGAACCCGATGAACTCACGCGCACAAAAACACGATACACGCCGATATCTCACGCCGGTGGCAACCGGTCCAACATAATCCCTAGGATCGGTGTTGGGCGAAGCTCTCTCTCCACGGCCAACAACGGGGGCGAGGTGCTTGGTGAGATCTTGACTACTTGGGCACGGGAAACCGAGATCCCAAGGACTTGTACAACTTGAACGCACTAGGCAAGATCCAAGAGGTTGTGGATAATAGGGTGCCCCTTGGTAGGAGCATGAGACCAATAGATGAAAGATCCTCAAAGGGGTGTCCTCAACTATTATTATCCAAGTCTAGGGTTTATAATACAGGGGTGGGGCTTTATATAGGCCAGCCACTTAAACAGGTGTAGTTTAGGAATAAAACTAGAAGTTTGGGCGAATTTGAGGGTTACATGGGCCAAGCCCAAAAGGCCTTGACATGCCTGGCGTCGATCAGTCCGGAGACTCCGGTGTTGGGTCCGGAGACTCCGGTCTGGGCCGGAGACTCCGGTCAATCTCCGGACCCGTCTCCGGAGGGGGTATCAGACTGTCCCGGGCTTGGTTCCTAGGGCCGGACCGGAGGATGGTCCGGAGACTCCGGTGTACACCGGAGTGGAGTCTCCGGTGTGCAGAGCTCCAGTAGCGTCTTCTCCTGGTTCTTCTTCCTTGGTGGCTTGGTGTGGTGATGTTGCTTCATATCCGAGGATACACAACATAGTGGCATGAAGTAGCAAGCCATCCAAAGGTAGACCAAAATCACATGAGGAGAGGAGCGAGTTAACCTTGGCTTGTAGGATCTTGGCTCGGGCACGAGTCATTGGTCCGCTTGAGGGACTAGGTGTTGTGGATGGAGATGCGTCCGTAGGACGGGCTGCATCACAAAATTAGTCTATATTGTAATAAATGAGGTTTTGCATGACACCACATCTATGTTATTTTGGACTATGAAGATAATAACTTAGACTAGTAACATATACATGTTACTACTCTAAATTACTCCTCACTATAACCAGCCTTATGCACCATTGCATTCATCTCTATTTATACTTCTACCTGATAACAACAACGTAACATAACACATGCGTGTGGTATAGTAATTAACGAATGTTCATGTACCTTTATCAGAAGTGTTAGAGGGCCATGGGCTAGTTGCAGGCACCGGCTCCTTCCCATGTGTACGTGGGCATTTCTAGCTAAATGCATTACTCATCCTCGTCTAGAGCTTGGCGACACAGATCTCCTGACCTCCCGAGCCAATGATAAACAATTTTTTTGACAAGAATGATAAACATTTATGATTGGACGCCCGGTTGTCAGCTAACATCGGCGTCGGTGCCGATCCTTGCGTCGACGCCGACGGCGTGGCATCTTGTACGGGCATGAGGAGGGGCATATATATCGTGACGGTGCCGACTCCCGGCTTTGGTTCGCGGAAGGGTCAGGCTGCGGATGTAGTGGGAAAAAGCACCGGCGATGAATGGTGCCGTCCTCACGTCATCATGTAGTGGAAGTTTATATTACTTCCTTCGTTTCGAAATATAAGATATTTTAGATTTATAAAGGAGGTATATCTAGATACTTTTTAGTGTCTAAATTTATTTAAACTTATACACTAAGAGGTGTCTAGATAAATTTTCTTTATAAACCTAAGACACATCTTATATTTCCAAACGGAGGGATCGTAGACGTGATCGATTATCGCCAGGCACGGGGCGCGGACGTGCTAGTCTGGACGATCGGGACCCTTCTGCTGCTTCGGGCTATCCAGGCTGCGTAGACTCGTACAAACACATGTACGTGGATGTGACTTTGACCTGCATGCATATAAAGCTAATATGTACTTAATCGATTACCTAAAAAAACATGTACTCCCTTCCCTCCGTCCCATAATAGATGTCTTAGATTTGTTAAAATTTGAATGAATCTAGACACTATTTAGCATATAGATTTATTCAAATTTTGAGAAACTTAAGACATCTATTTTAGAACGGAGGGAGTACTCTTTTTTGCGGCTAAAAAAACATGTACTTAATCGAGAAGATTAGTATAAATAGGCAAGGATAATTGCACCACCATGTTGATCCATTTTTCTTGAGAAATAATATTTATATTTGATTAATCACAATTGTGTGTCGTGTATTTGTATGTGCATACATACCAAAATGTCATGTGTGATTTTTGTATGCCGAGTACAAGATTACATCGGAAAATATAAGCGTACAACTATATGAATTAATCCGAATAAATAAGCATGATTATACAAATCGTAACTAAACTAATCATGTATATAAACAAAGCATATGAACAAATTGCATCTAAATATAATAAATGGATCACATCTATTTCAAACGCTAGAACAAAGAACTCTAGGAAAAATTTAAAGAGAAACTTCAGGATCATGTATGGTGCAGTCTGAGCGGACGCTGCGGTAACAATAGCGTTCACATTGAACTTTGTCACCCATGTTGCAGTGGCGAAGTCAGGATTAGCAGTTAGTGTTGTCAAAGCTCAAAATAAAATAGAGTGATGTAAAAAATTAGGATTTGTAGGGTCATTTATGGTGTATTCATAGCTGAATCTTCAATGCTCACCAATTTTTTGTGTGGTTGCTTGACCACATAGTCTAGGTGCAGCTCCGTCACTGTCATGTTGAGGTTGCCGAAGAGATTGTTAACGTCTAGGACGAAGTCGTTGTTAGGTAAGTCATTCTCGGACAACGTCGTGTTGCCAGTAGTCGCCCTAGAGCTCTCCCCAACAACCTGATCACCCCTTACCCTCACCCATACAGGTCTACAAGAACCAAGGTTCTGGGGGCCTACTGTTCCGTCCTTCGGTGTACGCCGGAAGATGGGGTGGGAAGGTGATGACGTCATCACAAGTTTCTAGAAGCATGTAGTCGTATGTGTCGTGTAACAATTAGGGTTCATGTTTGGGTTTATATAGTGTAGGTAAGGTACGACGTGGGGTGCAGTCCCCGATCCAGAATTACCGAAAGCAGCTGAGGTAACACGTCCGTCAATGACTCGTAATTTATACATATTAATTTTTTTAACAATAAAAATATATACAAGATGCATTGATATGAGTTTGGCATGGATCATTCCCGCAACCCGCAGAGCATTGTGACGAGGCATGGCGAGACGAGACGGAGCATTGTGCACACTCCTCCTTTGCTGCCTCCATGCCAAGCCTCATCACACCGCGTCACAGGTTGTTGGAATGAGCCGAGCCGAGCTCATATCCATATATCTAGTTCATATAGTATTTGCTATTCTATAGCCTGTTGTGTGTCCTAGTTAGAGGGTTCTAGAAGTGAGGCCTAGCCGGATCCAGGAAAGCTATGCTATGGTCAAACCCATTATGTATATCCTCAATAGTAACATCTAATATTTTCACTTGCAAGTGGAGATGCAACTAAAAATATCCAGTGTCAAGTGAAGCTACAACTTAGATATTTTAGTTGCAAATGAGGTTCTAACTAAGATTTTCTGTTACAAGTGGGATTGCAACTGTGCTTTTTGGCACGGCCAGTCCCGAGATCTCAGGGGCCTGAGGCGGAACTAAAATTTTGGGCCCCTTATTATAAAAAAATTATGCATATAGGAGATGATGAAAAATAAATATTTTAAATATACTCCCAACTATAATATTTATATAAAAATAACAATGTTTGCATGATACCTTAAAATTTCCTTCGAAAATTCCTAAAAGCAAAGTCCGTGACGATGGAATCAATATCAATCTCGTCCACTAACTTCTTCTCTACGCATAGAGTTGGTAAACCATTTAACCTCTCCTGATTACAGATCTCAAATAGTTCTTCAATAATTTCAATTTTAAACTTCTTTCAGCTTATGCAACAGTCACCGGCATAGTAAATAAGATCCGATAAGCGATAGAAATATTAGGATAACAATATTAGCAGATTCATCATCATGATTACTCACATTATCATTATCTGCGTTGATATGAACATCGTCCTCTATACCGGCATTATCTTCTGAATCAACATTCGTGTGTTCCCCCAGAAAAACTAGCGCCAACTCATATGGATTGCCCGTAGTGCTTGTGTTGCTCTTCAAAAAATTATGAAAATATCCTCTCTATGATTCTATTAATTTCTTCTCTTGTTCTCTCTTTTTTCTTTTCTAAGCACCGGATTTAGGCGCCATAATTAGTTAACCTCGCTTGCTACAAACAAGAAATCAAGAACAACAATTACCAACTAGAATTAAGAACTAAGAAATAAGAATTAGGGCTGGATGGGGGCAAACCAGCAGGCAGATTTGATGATCGTCGATGGCCTTCCTGCGTGCGGTGTGCCCGACGGTCAATCGTAAAGGGCTTGAGGTAGGGCGCTCGAGAGGCGATCAGGCGACGAGAGGCGATAGATCTAGGGGAAGCGACGGGACTCGGGAAGCAGGGCATGGCCGGTACGTGGGAATCCGAAGCGAATAAGAGAGTCTAGACCAATTCCTGGAGTGGTCGAGTACTCGAGTCGAGCACATGCCTTTGTCATGGTCAAGCGATGCGTCGATACCTGGGAGTTGTGAGTCCAACGATCGTTTCCTTGGCCTGGGAGTCGATCGTCGAGGCAGGCGAGCGATCAGGCCCTTTCCTGGTAGCGAGGGAGTCGATGTATAGCCCATAAAAATGTCTTTGTATAGTAGGTCTATAATTTTTGGGGCCTTACTTTTTTTCGGGCCCGGGGCTAGTCCCCCCTAGGACCGGCTTACAAGTGAGATGCAAAATGTGATTTTCCACTTGCAAGTCGGGATATTCTAGTTGGAAGTGGGGCTCATTTATTATATGCTAGGCATTATACAGTCAGAGTCCAACGCCTGGGCGTTTTCAGCCATAAAATTTTGTAGCCACACTATAGTCCGACCATGTACTCTGCCTAGCTAAGCTAACACATGACTCACACCATTACAGTCAGGGCTAATCTTCGGCAGTTGAATCTCTCTTTCCATGAGTTGTTCTTGGATATTGTTGATTTTCATGGCATATCGGGAAGCGTTGGACGAGGCTGCTTGGATCAGGGCAAACGCCTCTACACAGTCAGTCTCCACTGTGATGGGCAATGTCGTCCATTGTAAAACGAGCGCCAGGCCCTCCTCGATGGCTGCAGGTTATGCTTTCACCGCATCAGTACAATGGATCAGCTGGCGACACGCGGCAGCAAAGATCGCCAGGCCTGTTTGATCTCGTAGCACCATGCAAGACCCCGCCGAGCCGTCTTGATGAAAGGAACTATCAGTATTCAACTTCGTCTCCCCCTGTCGCGTCACGCTCCATTTCTGTTTCTCCTTTTGCCTTCCATCCTCCTTTTATTTTTTCCATTGGGATCCCTGCACATGGGATACAACACACTTACCTTTGTCAATATTAGTTTCCGGATGCTGTTTGATCATGACTAGGGTTATAATTATTAATTTCTAGTTATAGATAGGTTGCTGACAAGTGACAATAAAATTCTGTTGAGTTGCGTATTTTATTTTTATCTTCATGGAGATAGTGATGGAGGAAAGGAATTTTACATCCCTTTGTGTCTTTTGTTCCGTCGTTGCAAGCAAAGAGGTATTTGCGCTTAGGTTTTTCTCCAGAACGATCAAATGTAGTATATGGACAACATAAGAAGCCCACGAAGAAAAAGGGCCCAACAGATAGACAAAACTGGAAATGGCCTGACCGCAAAGCCGTGGTGACATCATCACCTATGAAGCTGTACTGCAAAATTTTCACTTGCAAGTGGGGATATTCTAGTTAGAAGCGGGGTTACAATTATGAATTTCTAGTTATAGATAGGTTGCGGACAATACAATTCTGTTGAGCTGCATATTTTATTTTTATCGTCATGAAGACACTGATGGAGAAAAGAAATTGAACGTCCCTTTGTGTCATTCGTTCTGTCGTTGTAAGCAAGAGATTGAAAGAAAAACATTTGAAATTGCATCGTTGCACCATACGACAGTGCGCTTACATTTCTCTTCGGAGCGATCAATGTAAGTATAAGGACAACATAAGAAGCCCGCAAAGCGAAAAGGACCAGCAGATAAGCAGAAGTGGAAACGGGCCTGGCCGCAAAGCCATGGCGACCATGGCGATTTATCACCACGTCAGTCTCCTCTCATGAGGTTAAATCGCTAGAAATTGTTGGGAAACTGCGCCGGTAGAGGCCGGTGTGGTCTCTATCAGGCTAGGGTTGATCCATGTGGATACCGTATCTCCTTTATAGTCTATAAATAGAGGAACAATCTGTGTACGGGAGTTTACCGAGAGAGTTTTAATAAAGTTCTCTTTTGTTCCCTGTGTCATCTATTTGTGTACTGTGTGTGCCTTCTACTAGTCTTCTCCTCAGGTGTGGAACAGCCCTCGGGACCAGCCAGTCGGCAGGGGGTGTTCCAACATGTTATTAGCACGTGTCTCTCCGTCAAGTCACCGTCGAGTCTGCATCACGCAGACTTTCGTTGAAGGTAATCCGAAATTGACCGCAAAAATGGATTCGTTAGGCGATTTCCTTTCAATTTTTGCGTTTAGATCATAGATTAGATCCGATCTACTGTGTGAATTTCTCTCCGAGAGTCGAACAGACACGCTGTCGCCGACCAATATCGATACTCTCGGATCTGGGGACTTGTTGACCATACTTTAGAGAGACGGTACTTACAGATCATGCTGATCGTACCGCCGCGACCACCCCGTGTAAGGCTCGCGCCGTTTTGTTTATCAGATCGGAACAATGCGAGTTCAATTTAATCTGGTTTGTTTATCAGATCTGGAGTGTTTATTTTTATTTCTTTTTGCCCACGACATGCAAAGTTAGCAGTAACATTGGCTATGCTGGCCGTACGTGTCGAGTGCCGCCGCACTCGCGCTGCAAGATGGCCATCAACGCGCGACACCGCTGGCCGCCCGCGCTTGGACGCCGCCCGCGTTCCCGCTGCACGCACCTCGCCGCACGGCCTCGCCCGCTCGCTGCAGTGCCCGCCCGCATCGCTGTCGCCAGAGCCGCCGCTTCGGCAGCGAATGCCGCCGTCCTTTTGCCGCTGCCCGTGGCCACGCAGAACGGAGTCAGTCACGCCCGCCGCTCGCGTGCAGCCTTGGCGCTGCCGCTCGCCGGCGCTTGCCGCCTTGTCGCCCGCCACGCCGCCGCTACGCGTGCTGCCCTGCTGGCCGTTGCCGCCGCTTCGCGCTGCGCCGCCGCTGCCGCCCGCCAGCCTACGCCGCCTTCGCGTGCCGCCGCCGCTGCCGCTGCGCCGCCGTGCGCCGCCGCCCGACCACGCCGTAACGTCGCCGCTCGCGTACAACCGCCGATGGCCGTTGTCCGCACCGCCACGCTTCGCGTGCCAGCCGATGGCCATTGTCGCACCGCGCCCCTCGACCCATGGTTGCCATTGTCGGCCAGCCGGCCAACTGCCGCCGCCGCCACCCTGCTCGGGGGCAGGATGTCTACCCCGTCTCCCCCGCAAGTCGGGCCGGGACAGTGCAGGGTGGGCTGGCCCACACTTGGCCCAGCAGCCAGGTCGCTCTGGCCCATAAGGCTGTCAAACCAAAAAAATAGCTCCGGAAATTAATTTTTCGGACCCCTTTTTTTGTTTCGTACCCGTCCACTATATCATTTCTTTGTACATGTTTTCGCATTATGTTTTATGCAGTAATTAAATGTTTTTATACTTTTAATTCTTGGAATTACATAGTTAGCATGCAACCGTTTTTACATTAAATTTTGGAACGCCGTCATATTTGAATTATTGTATCGATTATCGCATTTGTGCAACCGATTACCTGCTGTAATCTTACACACTTTGCATAAATTGCAGATGACCGGAATTGTCAGCCGCGAGTTCCCGGAGTTGATCCAGGATGGGCTTAACTACCTGACTTGGGCCTCGGACATTGAGATCGTCCTCGAGGGCCGATGCATCAAGGATGCTTTGATTGCGGGGACCCCGGCGGCCCCCAGCAAAACCATCCCGGCGGACAACGCCGAAGCCCTGCACTTCCTCCGCCATCACATGTGTGAGACTCTCAAAAACGAGTACATGGTAGAACAGAGTGCTTCTGCCCTTTGGACCGCCCTCAACAAGTGGTTATCTAGGCTCAAGTACACCATTCAGACACAGGCGGAGGCAGATTGGCTTCGTCTGAGGTTTGCGGACTTCAAGACAGTGGGAGAGTACAACTCCAGGTTGCACCGGATTTGTACTATTCTTCAGATGTGTGGGACCAGTACCACCGATCAGCAGAAGATAGACAAAACCCTCTCCACATTCCATCTGGACAACATCCAGTCCTCGCGAAACTTTCGCCAGGAAGGATTCACGGAATATGCAGCGCTTATTGATGCTCTCCAGGTGGCCGAGGCGCAGGATAATGTTCTGAAAAAGAACTTCTCCGCACAACCCTTCGCCGGGGGCCCAAGTCATGAGGCCAATGCCGGTGCCTACAAGGTGCGCAAGCCCATCCACAAGAAGAGAGGCAAGAAGGGCAAGAAGGGCCCAACTCCTCCAACCCGGCCAAGCAACGCAAGGCGGGCAAGGGGGAGGCGAGGCCCCAGGACTGCTTCCGCTGTGGCTTCAATACTCACTTCTCCAGGCAATGTTTGGCCCCTAAACACGTCGTGGACGCGTTTAACGCCAACAATAAGGCGCGCGAGGCGCATCTTGTCCAGGTTGAGGCACCACTGGCGCCCGGAGCGGCGCCTGTGCAGAACGTCGCGCACGTAGTGGCGCAGGACGTAGCACAAGTGGCAGCACCCTCGGCGGTCCCCACAGACGCTGTTGTGCCCATGGAGGTCGAGCACGTTGTGCCCCCGCCGCCTCATCTAGGCCCCTTGTCCACGATGATGGCCAACGAAGAGAAGCTCACTGACCTTGAGATACAGGCTGAGCTTGATGGTTTCTTTGCAGAATCCACCTGAGCTCCTTTGTTGTGATGATTCCTTTTTCCGCAATAATCAGATACAATTTTTCGATATGGTTGTAAGCTCTATGAGAGCATAACACTTATTTGTTTTCGGCGATTGGGTGACATTTATTTCATTCATTTATTCCATTATTTGATTATGTGATGTTCTGAAATGTCTATGCGTTTTACTTACTTGATGTAGCAACTTCCTCGCTCCATTATATTAATTAGGCACTATATTTTAGAACGCGTGTGGCGCCCAAATGGAGGAAACGTGCCTTGCTGATAGCGGCACCACCAATACCATCTTGAGAGAAACAAAGTATTTTGAGTCCATTACCAAAAACCCTGGTAACATAATGACGATCGCCGGCTGCGGTCCGAATGTAGTTGGCTCCGGAAGAGCAACTATCATACTCCCAAATGGAACAACTCTGATCATTGAAGAGGCATTGTTGTATCCGGAGTCGACTCGTACTCTCTTAAGTTTTAGAGACATCCGCGCAAATGGTTTCCATGTCGAAACCGATGATGATGAGAATGGCAAGGAGTTCCTACTCATTACCAAGCGCGACGAAAATGGTAAACATGTTGTCGAAAGACTCCCTTCATTAGCTACTGGGATGTACTACACTAAGATAGTAGCACCACCTATTTACACTACCCTTAAGACTGTCTTTAGAAGCTCCGAACTATTCTGCCTTTGGCATGATAGGTTAGGCCACCCCGGTCTTAGAATGATGAGAAATATAATTAACAACTCGAACAGTCATAATGTTAATGTGAAAAATTTCCCGAATCCCGATGATTTTGTGTGCTCCGCATGCGGTACGGGGAAATTGATCATTAGACCGTCCCCCCTAAAGGTGAAGGATGAACTCCCCGTGTTCTTGGAACGCATTCAAGGGGATATATGTGGTCCAATTCAGCCCCTCTCAGGGCCGTTTCGGTACTTCATGGTGCTCATCGATGCTTCCTCTAAATGGTCCAATGTTTGCCTGCTGTCAACAAGGAACCATGCTTTTGCAAAGTTGATCTCCCAGATCATACAAATAAGGAATAAATTTCCTGATTATCGTTTAAAGTCTATTCGAATGGACAATGCCGGAGAATTTACTTCAAAGGCATTCGATGATTATTGCATGGCAACGGGAATCAAACTTGAGCACTCCGTACCGCATGTCCACACTCAAAATGGACTTGCGGAGGCATTGATTAAATGGATTAAATTCATTGCCAGACCACTCCTTCAGGGTTGTAATTTACCAACTAGATTTGCACTCCCTAGCGAATCAACTGCCCGATCATTTTAGTGATTTAAAGACTGTGACAAAGTCGCATGTGCATGCACGCAATGCACCGGAAAGGGTTGAAATACCAAATAAAAATGATGGTATACCCGCTGCTGCTCCAAGGCCTAAGAGGACGCGGATTCCGGTTTCTCAAATCCCAAGTACCCGGGGACGCCCGAAGAAAAAGGATAAGAGAGATTTATTACAGTCTGCCCCTATTGACGGGAGCCAGTTGAGACCTGGCACAAGTACGGACATTTCAATGCACGAAATTCCGGACTTGAACTTTCCTATATTGGAAATACCCAGCGAAGTTGTGTGCGCACACATCGAAGCGGGAAAGCTAAAGGACCTAGCTCCTGGATTGGGAAATCCGGTGGAGCAAGAGGATGTGTCTGATGCACTCCATGACGAAATGGCCATTAACTATGTTAATTCGGGCGAGTCATACAACCGAGCCATGGCAAATGTCGACGTTAATTTTGCCAAGAAAATTGCCTCAATCATAGATCTTGACCCTGAGCCTAACACGCCACGATTGCAAGAAAAGGTCGGATTGGAAAGATTGGCAGAAGGCAATTACTGCTGAATTATTATCGTTAAACAAAAGAGAGGTATTTGGACTTGTTTGTCTAACTCCTCCCCACATTCGTCCCGTTGGCCATAAGTGGGTTTTTGTTCAAAAGAGAAACGAGAATAATGAAGTAGTAAGGTACAAAGCAAGGCTCGTTGCTCAAGGTTTCACTCAGCGACCAGGTGTCGACTTTGAGAAAACTTACTCCCCACTCATGGATGGAATTACCTTTAGATACTTGATCTCAATGGCAGTAAACATGGACTTAAAAATGAAACTAATGGATGTTGTCACCGCTTACCTATATGGTAACTTGGATTCAGACATATACATGAAAGTACCAGAAGGTATCCCTGTCCCGAACCAGGATAGAGCAAACAGGAGCTTATACAGTGTTCAGCTTAAGAAGTCATTGTATGGACTAAAACAGTCAGGTAGGATGTGGTATAATAGTTTAAGCGATTTCCTTCATCAGAAGGGCTACGCGAGCAATAAAGATTGCCCATGTGTTTTTATACGGAGATCCCAGGATGGTTTCTGTATTATCTCGGTGTACGTGGACGATTTGAATATAATCGGTACACCTGACGATATTGAGGAAGCGAGTTCCTACGGATGTCGAATTGAAATGAAAGACTTAGGCAAAACCAAGTTACGCCTCATGCGCAACTTGAGCATTCCCCTGCTGGGATTCTAGTTCACCAGTCGGCCTACACCCAGAAGGTGTTGGAACGATTTGGGTTTGAAAAGGCATATCCTTCTAAGACCCCGATGGTCAGAAGATCTTTGCAGCAAGACAAGGACTCGTTCAGGCCTAAAGAAGAGGGGGAGGAAATTCTGGGACCGGAATTCCCCTACTTAAGTGCAGTTGGCGCACTTATGTACCTCGAAAATTGTACACGGCTGGATCTCGCATTCGCCGTTAATTTACTTGCAAGGTACAGTTCTGAGCCTACCAAGAGATATTGGAAAGGCGTCAAGGACATATTTAGGTACATACAAGGGACAAAGGACCTTGGCTTGTTTTACCAAAAGAACCAAGACCTATCTGTTGTAGGCTATGCGTCTTTGGGTACCTTCGGACCAAGCACACATCCAAGTCGTAGACTGGATATGTTTTCCTTTGTGGTGGAACAACTATTTTCTGGAAATCGTCTAAGCAAACTCTTGTGTCAACTTCGACGAACCACTCGGAAATCATAGCATTATATGAAGCATCACGAGAATATGTATGGCTTCGACGAGTAGTCAGTCACATCCAGGTGTCATGTGGACTGAACACCGTACAAACCCCAACAATTATCTATGAAGATAATGCCGCTTGTGTTGCACAAGTCCAGACGGGTTACGTGAAGAGCAATCTCACAAAGCATATAAACCCCAAGTTCTTCTATGCACATGAGTTGCAAAAGATGAACGAAGTGAAAGTCTTGCATACTAAGTCGTGTGAAAATCTCGCTGATTTGTTCACTAAATCATTGCCAGCGTCTTCTTTCGAGAGATGTGTTCGAGGGATCGGCATGATGAGACTTAGGGAGATGCAAGGTTCAGGGGGAGAATCTTCACAAACTCATCGCTGAAATCTTGATCCCGATGATTGAGTGCTTAACTTTATAGTTAAGTGAATTGTACTCTTTTTCCCTTAGTGAGTTTTTATGAAGTTTCTCACATGAGTTTTTTAATGAGGCAATTCGTGCAACATAGCAAGAAGTATACCGTGTGCATTTCTCCATATTTTTCCCACTGGGTTTTTCGGAGTTTTAAGCCATGGTTATACATATAAGATACTGTAACACCCTCAGAATCGGACCTATGCAAGTTTTAGCGAAAACCTGCCAAACCCGCATAGAAACGATTCAAAGGTGCCCACCAGGCACTTTCGTGCGGGTGGAAAACGAAGTAATAACATTACACAACAGTCCTCGATGGGACCCACAGAACAGATATATATACAACACGACTCCAAGAGTCAAGAATACAGATATACGGTACAAAGATCCAAATCACCTTGAAAACGACAGAGCGTCCGGCTACGGACAAGATGCAAATGGGGCTAAGAGCCCTGAAGAATAACCAATGGCGTCCATAACCCTGCGAGCCAAGCCGGAAGGGTAACCCCGCTAACGACGTCGATCTCAAAACCCTTAAACAAAAGGTGCCGACAAAGGGCAAAGGAAAAAAGAGGCGTCGATCGAGGCCAGTACACGGCGAGGCTAGAATTCGGCGGTCCTCGCCTACATAGGTATGGTGGACTGAAGCGCAGCGGCAGCATGCACTAAACAACCTATAGAGACTCGATACAACTGGCGGCTATCAGAGAGGGGTGAGGAAGACCTATTCGGAACCAATCTGATGCTACCATCAAACAAACCCATCCTGGTATTTCCCCCTCGAGACCAAATGAGGAAGTCAACCGAGGAACTCACACAGTTGGCAGTTTTATTTATTCAGTTATCGTTGCAGCAATTACTAGTCAGGTTTAGATAATCGTCCTGATAAAATAAGCAGTGGGCCGTTTTAGTTAACCATTCCGTTGTAGTTGCAACAATTACTAATCAGATACAGATAGCATGAGATAAACCCAAAACCCAGCAGTTGTTGGTACTTTTATTTAGCCATTCCGTTGTAATTGCAATACTTACTAGTCAGGTACAATGGTCGCAAGCGACACTCCAAACAAGCAATTGTGGGAAGTATTATTTAGCCATTCCATTATAGTGAAGCTGATTACTAGTCATCATAAAGTCAAATTTATAGCACTACTTTATTTATGCTTGTCTATGGTCGAGATACTGTGCTCCAAGTCGTCCATAACTGCGGACACGGCTTTTAGAAAGTTTTAACCCGGCCGGGGTGCACAAATAGCAACACACACTCGATCAGCCTCGGAAAAACCAAATCAAAACCCAACGAGGCCTTCACGACAAAGCAATCACAGGATTCAGAAATATTTCAGGGGGCCACCCCATTGAGTAGACCCGCAACGGAGCTAGCTGACTCCGAGACGGACTCAAGGTTTGCGTCAATGGATGTAAACGACTGGGAACCCGAAAGTGTGGCTGGGCTTGTCGATACCGCGAAAACATTCCGCTTACCTAAACAGTGCAGTGTGCTCCTCGCACAATCGTAAATAAACAGTAGCATGGCATAAGTACAGGATAATAAATAAAACCTCAAACTAGTTTGTGGCCCCAAGAAATAAGACTGAATCAAGCTCTGGCTCAGGGGGGTCCCATAATCCTCCCGGATGTGGATAGCGCGATAAATCAAGGAACAGGTATCAAGTACTCGGGGTCCTACGGGACACAAGTGGGCGTTAAACCAAATATTATCTATCACCCACCGATGCCTGCTACTTCAATTTTAGTTGTTAAACAGGAATTAAAGTGAACGATAAGTACAACTATGATCATCTCCATCATCGACATGCGGCAATACATCAACAATCGTGGCTGGACGACACGCAACACTTGAGCAAGCGACTTACGCATAAGTCCAACTATCTACCAAACAACAGGTAATAGGGTGTGTCCAAGGCAATATAGGCTGCAAGGGATATCACGGGTACGAAAAACTAGAGCATCGCAACACAGATAGCAATAGATCAACAGGAGGGAATAAATACTATAAAAGTAAGATAGGTAGAAAGGGGGAGATGCTCGCCTGAAAACATTGTCATAGGTTCAAACGAAGATCGGGTCGACACTCGCATCAACTCAACGGCCTTATCCGCGAAGAAGCAAACACTAGAAGAAACACCGGATGCAATATTTAATATCGGCAGAAGATCGGGCATGATGCATGCATGGTGCATGGCATGGCAAAGATGCGATGCAATTAGGTCATATTAAGCGGAACCGGGGTCCCGACAATTAAATATATGGTTCTAGTTGTTTATCTACCCCGCAAATTAAATGTTGTAATAACAGGGCGAGATAAGTTACCGGTTCGCTACACAAATTTAAATGAGGCCAATATAAGACTAGATTTGCCCGCATATGGCCCCATATTTAATTATAAGGTGAATCGGCGTAAGGCCCCCAAACCAATGATATGCATGCGAGGATGACAATTTAATATGCAACAGGTTTGTTATATTATAAAAATAGGGTTTTCGGGAAGGGGTTCACACATTGAGGGGGGCTCGACGATCTTGGGGTTCGAGGGTTCAGGGTCGGTCTCAGGGTTCGGATCTGGGGTTCGTCCTCGGCGGAATCGGCGTCCGGAAAGAAGCACTTGGTTGGCGTCGGGGGCGCATCGGATCCGCTGTGGTCGGTGTCGATCCTGTCGTCGTCGTGGTCTTCGGGTCCGCGTAGGCGGTCATGGCGTCCAAGGTGGCGAACTTGGCGTTCCGTTTAAACGACCTTGGCGTCCTTGTCGGAGTTCTCGGTCATCGGTAGATCTTGATGTTCGAGGTCGGAGTCCTCGGAATTCAGCACCGGCGGTCTTGGCGTTCGGGACGAAGATCTTGGCGTGCGACGTCGTCGGCATCGGTTCGGGAAGGAGTTCTTGTCGTTCAGGGTCTCGGCGACGGAAGGAAGAACATGGAGTTCCGTGTAGGCGATCTTGGGGTTTCGCGTCGACGGCCTTCGGGTACGGGGTCTTGCCTACCAAGAGGGCTCGAAGATCTTGAAGTCCGTAACGATCTTGGATAAGAGGGTAGATCTTGGCGACAAAAAGGCATCGGAGCACTTGTTACGGGTCGGAAGATCTTGAGATTCATGTCGTCGACCTTGGGTACCATTTTGGTCAGCCGAGGGCGAACTTGGGATCAGCATCAGGGTCTTTCCTTTCCGCCGGGTACAAACAGTACCGCAAGGGAACGCATTAGTACCAGCACCTGGACAACAACCATGTGCGTAAGCTCGAGCACGGAGGTGCCCTGGTCCATGACGCTACCGAAGGCGACAGGAGAGAAGGAAGGATGACAGAAGGGGGCTTGGCAGCGAGGGACTCGGCAGGGAGGCAGACGAGGCGAGGCCCACGCGGGGCAGCGGGGTCCGCAGGGTGGTCGGGCGCGATGGAGAAGCCCCGGGGGGGAAGGCAGTGCACAGGGGACGGCGAGGCTATGCCGGCAGAGGAGGAGGCGGGCCTGCCGGAGAGGCGGCGGCGCGGGACCACGCGGCAGAGGAGGAGGGACGAGGCGGCTATGGAGGAAGGGTCACCCATGGCTTGGCGTGCAGGCGCTGAGGAGGCGAGGCGGGAGCCAGGCGGGCGGGCAGAGCGGAACCGGCGGGCGGGGCGGAGCGAGACAGCGGGCGGGAGCGGGCCGGAGCGGAGGTCGCAGGCGAGCACGAGCTCGGGGTCGGGCGAGGCGGAGCACGCTGGCCGGAGGAAGGAGCACGGCCGGAGGAGAGAGGCGGTGCAGCGGTCGGAGGAGGAAGGGCGGGCGCGGGCGGAGGCCGGAGGGCACGGGAGGCGGGGAGAGGCTGCGGGAGCTCGCGAGGAGGAAGGTGGTCGCGGCGGCCGAGCGAGGCGCGGGAGCTTCGTGGCAGCGGGAGGCGGTGCTTGGCAGGGTGGCGGACCTTGGCGCCGTGAGGAGAGGAGAAGGCAGTGGCGGCTCTGGAGAGGGAGAGGCGGGGAGGCGCCTGGGGAGAAGAAGGGTGGAGCGTCGGGCTAGAGGGAAAGGAGAGGAGAGGGGCGCGTGGGCCGTGTCTTGAGCCAGGCAGTGGGTGGGGCAGGTGGGACCAGGTGTCGGGCGTCAGTGGAGGAAGTGGGGCTGCTGGCCGGCTGCGTGCGTGTGTGGTGTGTTGTGTGAGAGGCTGGATCGGGTCAGGGGAGGGGCTGACCAGGTGGGTGGGACCCAGGTGGCAGGGAGAGAAGGAGAGGGGGAGGCGGCTAGGACTGGTGAGAGGGAGATGGCGAGGTGGCAGGTGGTGGTTGGGTGGGGGGATAGGGCCAGGTGAGGTGGCGACTCGTGATAGGAGGGGGTGAGGTGGAGGGGAGGGCTGGGTAGGTTATCTGGTAGCAAAAGGGTTTAGGTGTTAGGTGGGCCGATTGTACTGGGGGTGGTCGTTCGGGTCGAATCGGCCCGTTCGACTGCCCCTACTAAAAATAATTTAATATTTTATATGTTTTAAACGGACCGTTTGCAAACCGATAGCAGACAAACAAAATATTTCGGCGACCCGGTTTTGGTGTTTGAATAAAGATGGGGCGTTTTAGAAAACAAAACTAGGTTTTTCTGTAAATAGTTTTATGCAAGCAACTGCAAGATGATGACGATGCTCAAATGCAATGTGGCATGATGACATGAGCATGCGGTCATGATGATGCAATGCACAAAAACAACACAATTTTCTAGTAGTGGTTTTTGCGGGATGCCACAGATACCCAGGGGGAGTGTTGGGAAACTGGGCCGGTAGAGGCCCACTCGGTGTGGCCTCTACCAGGCTAGGGTTGGCCATGTGCGTATCGTATCCCTATTTAGTCTATAAATAGAGGAACAATCTGTGTACGGGAGTTTACCGAGAGAGTTTTAATAAAGTTTCCTTTTGTTCCCTATGTCATCTACTTGTGTACTGTGTGTGCCTTCTACTAGTCTTCTCCTCGGGTGTGGAACAGCCTCGGGACCGGCCATTCGGCAAGGGGTGTTCCAACAGAAATCAACAATAGTAGTGTCAGCCAACCGAGAATTAGTCACAGCCAAAGTAGTATTTTTTTAAGGAAAAGTCACACCCAAAGTTGTTATCAACTTGATTCATAAAAGGACGGTACTACACCCACCTCTCTCTCTCTCCCTCCCTTCGATGCAACTGCGTCATGGCTTCTCCGTCCGCAACAATAAAAATGGAGAAGATGGGTCGCAGCTTTGCTAAGGCGGCGGCGCCATCGCTCATATCAACGCCATCCACCACTTGTAGCAAAACTAACCGATGCAGATAGCAAAGACACTCGCCGCATGTAGCAAAAAAGGCGTTCGTAGCACCGCCTCGCCATGGCCGCGTTGCTAGCTCCATGTAGCAAGTCCGACCGCCTCCGGTAGCAACGCCGCCAACTCTATGTAGCAAGTCTTGCCGTCTCCGGTAGCAACGCCACTAGCTCCATGTAGCAAGTTCGGCCACCTCCGATAGCAACGCCACCCGCCTATGGTAGCAACACCGCGTGCTCCATGTAGCAAGCCGTGTTGTCTCTTGTAGCAACACCGCTAGCTCCATGTAGCAAGTCCGGCCACCTCCGGTAGCAACGCCGCCAACTCCATGTAGCAAGTCTTGCCGCCTCCAATAGCAACGTCGCTAGCTCCATGTAGCAAGTCCAGCAGCCTCGTGTAGCAAGGATAGCCGCCCTGCCGTCTTCGCCGATTCCCGCATGAGAGAGACGGGGAGCAGCAGCGGGCGTCATTGAGCGTGGGGGAAAGGAGATGTTGGGAGGTGCCGGTGTTGTGGACGAGCAGGGCGGTGCCGGCGTGGTGGTGGCAGGCGGCGCTGGGTGGTGGTCTGCACGCGGCATCCGTCGTGATCTGAGCAGGAGAACCGAGCTGGGAGAAAAAGGAGGTTGCGAGAAGAAAGGTTGTGGAAGGAAGAGATAAGCAGCAGGGTGGGCCCGTCGGGGCGTCGTTTTCTCCCGGCTCCAGCCACGCGGGGGACACGTGTCATGCGCGGGATGCGGAGGATCGCGTCGCGCGATCCCCCGGGGGAGATGTATCCTTTTCCTTCATAAAAACACTTACATCATGAGTAGAAAAAATATTTTTTTATCACAATTGTACTATATATACCATACAGACTACATTACGTGGAGTAGGTTTTCTTGGCTTAGAAAATTGCCGTGACAAACTGAAATAAGTGTCCTTACGTGTGGGAGCATGGAGAGTATGTACAAAACGGTTTATATATAAGAAAGAAAAACGTGTTCCAGGAAGCAACTGTTGCTTGCCCCTCTGCAACTGCAACAACAATCTCTCATTTTACACGTTTTTTTCTTGTGCCAAGCGCGCGGGTGCTGCAGCACGTCGTGGTCAGCTTGGCAAGGAAATGCGACAAAAATAATGGCTAGCGTTTGCGGTATTTCGGGGGAAAAAATAGGGAGTTACGTACTCCTCCTCCTCGGGATCCGGGATGGCGACCGGAAAAAAGTCTCCCCTTCGAGGCTGCGACGAACGACGACGTTGAACCGGGCAGCGCTCTGACCTGCGAAACTGAAACGGAAATGCCTACGGCAGCAGAGCAGCTGACGCAGCGCCGTGCGTGTCACTGCTGACGCCAGCCCAGGCGACGTCATCGCTGACAACCGACCCAGTCTCGGGATCGGAGGAGTTACGCCGGCCGAGCGAGTGCCGTCAGCTTAGAGCAAGTTTAATACTCCCTAGTCTCACAATAGATGTCTTAGAGCATTGGGCGAATCCAGGCGAAGTTCTGACCAAATTTTGGTCGAATGAAACTTGATTTCGGAATGGGAACGCTGAGTTTCTCACTCGCGTTTCTAGGCCGAGTTCCCGCGTTCGGCTAAATTTCAGATGAGCTTGACAAATTCAGACAAATTTTATTTAAGATGGACGAATATAGACGGATTACATCGAATTTAAACTAAATAATAAACTAAAACATTAAAAAAGGCCGTCGCCGACGCAACTTCTATATGCCGAAGTTGTCGTAGAAGGACGTGTAGCCCGGATCGTCCTCGCCGCCGTTGTTGTTGTCGTCGCTCTGGCGGGTGGGAGCTCCCCTGGACGGCGTCGCCGCACCTCCACAGCTGGTAGGAGGGGCCGGCTTCGTCGTCGTCGTCGAGGACGACGAACGGCGCGCCCTGGTAGGCGAGAACGCTGCCAGACCATGCCAGCCGTTCGGCCTGCTGCTGCAGGCGGTGGACGCGCTGCAGCTCCGTCTCCTTCCTGTCCGCCCTGGACCATTCCAGGATGTCCGGCAAGGACGGCTCCAACGGCGGAGGTGGCGCCAAGTCGTGGAGCGACTCCTCCATCGCCATCCTTATGGCGTTATCCTCCGCGGGCGGCGTCGACCAGTCCGACGACTCAGGCTTCGGGTAGCGAAGGCGGCCAGTGGGCGGCGACAGCGCCGGCACGCGGGCCTTGTTGATCACGATGTCCCGCGAACGTGTCCGCGGCGGCGAGCGGACCGGCAAAACCGCCTCGCGCTTGACTGGGTGCAGCGCCGGTGAAGGGCATGTCGGCGTACGGAGCGGCGTGGATCCCAATGAGTGGGAGGCGGAGGCGGAGGAGGAGGAGGACTCGGCTTCCGTCGCTGACTCGACAGGTCCACACGCCACTTCGTTTTTTTCGTGGAGTTCGCTTCATCCGGCGTTCCCAGGGCGTATCCGGGATCCTGGGAATGGCCTGGGAGTCTGGAACAAAGTTGGCCGAAATCCGGACGAAATGAGGTTCCTGGGTACGCGAGTGGGCCGATTTTCGACATTCGGACCTAAATTCGGCGTCCGGATCGGTGTCCTGGGTAGACGAGTGGAGATGCTCTTAGATTTGTCAAATTTTGAACGAAATCACATTATTTAGTATAGGTTTATCTAAATTTTCAAAAATCTGAGACATCTATTTTGGGGATGGAAGGTGTAGTATAGATGGTTGTTGGCTATAAGGTGTTACCACATCATCTATAGTTAATTGTAGGAGTATATAGCTAACATGTATAATAGTTGAGCAACAAAAATACTACAACTTTATTAAAGTGTGGCCTATCTTTTACTCTCACAAAACACCTAGAAGCATGTGCTAGAGCTGACTCTTAACTTACAGTTGGTTTATCTTCTCTCTTCTCTTTTCTCTCTTTCAACTCAGCATTAATCCTATATTTTACTTTTTATAATTACTCCCTCTATCCGCAAATAAGTGTACTTCTAGGTTGTGCCTGAGTCAAACTTTATTAAATTTGACCAACTTTTTAGTTAAATATATCAACATATATTTCATAAAATTGTTATATTATGAAACTAAATTTGAAAACAAATCTAGTGGTGCCATTTTAGTGTTATAAATATTGCTATATTTTTCTATAAAATTAGTCAAAGTTTACTAAGTTTGACTTATGACAGAGCTATAAGTACACTTATTTGTGAACTTAGGGAGTAGCTAGCATGGCTTTACTGTACTTGCTTCTATCGGCACGTAGGCCACCAGAAGAAGAAGGCTCGCTCGGCAGGTTTCCTAGGGCGAGACGGCACTAGAGTGTTAAAATCACCTTTACCATGGATCTAGTCTAGATCTAACAGTAGCATTAAACATCACCTTTGTAGATCGAGAACGGAGAGAGAGAGAGAGAACAGAGATGAGCTCTACCTGCTCCCTGGCTCGACAGACACGAGCCAGAGGGAATGCCCGAACTGGTGCCGGAACTAGAACCTCCGTCATTGGCCATGGGTGGAAAAGGGGTGAGTGTGGCAAGCGTGCGGTTAGGGTGGAGGCGGTGGAGCTTCCCGTCGGCGCAGCGCTAGCCTAGATCGGATTGGCTTGTAGGTGGGGCGGCTAGGGCACGGCTAACCTCGTAGGTCGTGTTGCCGGCTCCCCACCACTTTATATAGCGCTGGCGACAGGGGCCCACCAACCTAGATAAGGATGAGGACCCCCGATCAGGGCGCAGTTAGGGGCGTGCTGGGCCGTTGGGCCCAGTCATGTTGAGATCTATCTAACATTCTCCCCCTAGATCTCGACTTTACTTTCAACCTTGTTCTTCACTTATTCCATCATAGAATGATACACAGAGCATGTTTCATCGTCTCAGCTCAATTACCGATAGAATCAGACAGCCACTATATACCTTCATGTTCTGAAACAAATTCTATTACTTTCGGGCCTCTATAGTCCAGAAATCATAGGCTTCCCGTTAACCCATGCTGGCTATGTGTTCCTTGAACACATTGGGTGGTAAGCCTTTCGTTAGCGGATCCGCAAGCATATCCTTTGTCCTTATATGCTCGAGACTTATAGTTTGATCCTGGACTTTGTCCTTCACAACATAATACTTTATATCTATAGACTTTGAAGCATTACTCGACTTGTTGTTGTGAGCATAGAATATTGCGGGCCCGTTGTCACAGTACATCTTTAGTGGCCTGCTGATGCAGTCAACCACTTTCAAGTCGGGTAAGAATTTCTTTAACCATAACGCCTGTCCCATGGCCTCATAACATGCTATGAATTCTGCATACATCGTAGATGTGCAACTATCGACTGTTTGGCACTTCTCCACGAAATAGCACCTCCTGCGAGAGTAAAGACATACCCTGTCGTGGACTTTCTGACGTCTTTATCTCCCGCAAAATCTGCATCTGAATACCCTTTTATCTCTAGGGAATCATATCTTCTGTATGTTAGCATGAGGCCTTTTGTGCCTTGCACATAGCGAAGCTTTCTTTACCATCTTCCAGTGCTCTATGTCTGGATTCTCTTGATATATACCGAGTACCCCGGTGATAAATGCTAAGTCAGGGCGAGTGCACACTTGTGCATACTGTAAGCTTCCAACAACCGAAGCATATGGTACTGACTTCATTTGATCGATCTCATATTGATTCTTTGGACATTGGGATTCCCCAAAACTATCGCCCTTGACTATGGGAGCAGGTGTTGAATTACTCGCATGCATATTGTATTTCTTTAAAATCTTTTCACAATACGCTTTCTGCGACAGTCCTAACACTCCATTATTTCTGTCTCGGTGAATTTCTATGCCCAAAAAATAAGAGGCTTCACCAAGGTATTTCATGTCAAAATTTGATGACAAGAACTTCTTTGTTTCTAGTAGTAGACTAACATCACTGCTAGCAAGAAGAATGTCATCCACATATAGAATTAGGAAAATATATTTCCCACTTTTGAACTTTGCATAAATGCAGTTGTCCTCAACGTTTTCTTTGAATCCAAATCTTTTAATGGTACCATTAAACTTTAAATACCACTACCTGGAGGCTTGCTTTAACCCATAAATGGATTTCTTTAGGCGGCATCCCATATGTTCCTTCCCCTCCATGAAAAAACCCTTGGGTTGTTTCATGTAAACATTTTCTTCTAAATCTCCATTTAGAAATGCCGTCTTGACATCCATTTGATGTAACTCTAAATCAAAATGAGCAACTAGTGCCATGATGATTCTGAAGGAGTCCTTACATGAGACGGGAGAAAAAGTCTCATTGTAATCTACGCCTTCTCTTTGCGTAAAGCCTTTTGCCACGAGTCTAGCTTTGTACTTTTCTACATTCCCATTGGAGTCATACTTTGTTTTGTAGACCCACTTGCATCCTACTGTTTTGGCTCCTTTGGGAATTTCCTCTAAGTCCCAAACATTGTTGGAACTCATCGATTTCATTTCATCTTCCATTGCCTCTACCCACTTGGCTGAGTGAGGGCTACTCATGGCTTCTTCATATGAGGTAGGATCGCCCTCCTTATGAACTACATTATAAACTTTGTAGATTTCTTTGGAAATGGTTGGTCTTCATTCTATTTTAGACCGTCTGAGTTCATCAGACTCTTGCTCATTTCTTGCCTCGGGTTCAGGCACATTTACAGTGGTGGTCGCTCGCCCCTTCGTGCTCAACAAAGGTTCAGTGGTTCTGATGGATGTGTTCGAACTTTCGCCCATTGTTGTCATGTGTGGAGTCACAACAGGTGCCGGCACCACAACTTCAGGGGTTGTAGATGGTGGCACAACAGGTAGCGAGAAAAATGGCTCCTGAGTCATCGGATTAGGTGCATGCACCCTCTTCTCCTCAAGATCAATTTTCCTAGCTACCGTGCTCCCCCTCATCAATTCGTCCTCCAAGAAGACTGCATGTCTCGTTTCTACAAACTTTGTGTATCTGTCGGGACAGTAGAAACGATACCCTTTTAACTTATCGGGATAGCCAATAAAATGGCAAGATACTGTTTTGGGGTCTAACTTTGCAATGTTTGGATTGAAGACTTTTGCCTCAGTTGGGCTCCCCCAGACCCTCAAGTGGTGCAGAGAGGGGACTCTGCCTGTCCACAATTCATACAGTGTTTTGGGCACCGACTTACTTGGTACTCTGTTGAGAATGTGAATGGCGGTTTTAAGCGCCTCCATCCACAATCCCAATGGGAGGGTGGAATAGCTCATCATGTTGCGCACCATATCCATAAGGGTACGGTTACGCCTTTCATCTACTCCGTTTTGCTGAGGTTCGCCCGGCATAGAATACTGGGCGACTATTCCATTTTCTTGCAGGAACCTTGCAAAGGGTCCTGGTACTTAACCATATGGAGTATGCCGACCGTAGTACTCCCCCCCACGATCGTACCGAACTATTTTGATTCTTTTATCGTGCTGATTTTCTACTTCAGCTTTGAAAATTTTAAATTTATCCAATGCTTCAGATCTTTCTTTAATTGGATAAATATAACCATACCGGGAGTGATCATCCGTGAATGTTATGAATGAATCATAGCCATCCACACTTTTCACCGGAAACGGTCCACAAATATCCGTGTGGATTATTTCTAGTGTAGCTATGCTTCGTTTGCACCCTTTTAATTTGTTTGACATACTTTCCTTTAATGCAATCTATGCATTGTTCTATGTCGGAGAACTCTAACGAGGAAGAATGTCATTTTAACGAGGCTTTCTATTCTTCCCTCAAAATATGGCCTAGTCTACGAGGCCATAGTTTCGATGAGTCAAGAGTTCGCTTTCTTTTCTTTTGTTCTTTGTTCGACAAGGAAACTTTTTCATTCACATCACACACAGAAAGAACTTTCTCATGCAGGGATAACAAATATAACTTATCAAATAATGTAGCAACACCCACACATTTGTCTTTCAACCAAATGGCACACTTGCCATTTCCGAAATAACATTCGTAAGAATCTTTGTCCAAACAGGAAACACTTATTAAATTTCTATGTAATGAGGGAACAAAAAGCACATCTTTGAGCAAAAGGAAAGAGCCATCAGCCGGCTCCAGAGGGACGTCACCAATGGCCTCCACTTCTGCTTCTATTCCATTCGCCACTTCAATGTGTCTTTCTCTTCTTGGCGTGGTCCTTGTCGAATGGAACCCCTGTAAAGAGTTGGCAACATGAACAGTTGCACCAGAATCAATCCACCAAGTGGATCTAGTAAACTTTTCATACAGAGATTCATTAACAAAAGAAACAATATCTTTACCATTTTTGCCATGATGTACTTCAGCCAAATCGGGCAGTCTATCTTGTAGTGGCCCGACTTTTTACAGTGATGGCACTGATCTTTCTCCCCAGGGGTGGACTGGTGATGCTGGTACTGGTGCTGCATTGGACCCTTGCCATGTGGCTTGGAAGGTGAGCCACCATGGTTGCCGCCTGTGAAGCCTCTCTTCCTATTGTCCTTCACGAAGTTCAGGGAACCGCCGTGAAGGGCTTTCAGCCTTTCCTCTTCTTGGGAGCACATCCCAATGGTCTTTTCTATGTCCCACTTTTTAGGGGACATATTATAGTTTATCACAAAGTTTTCAAAAGGCTGTGGAAGTGAGGCCATCACAAGGTGCACCAAGAGTGCTGGCTTTAGCTCGAGGTCCTCATCCATGGGCTTGAGCTTCGCTGCCATGTTTGACATCCTCAAGATGTGCTCTCTTATTCCGTGGGGTCCTCCAGATACTTTTTCAAGAATCATGCTTTAACAATGGTCGCATATCTTTGAAGAGCCAAGAACTGGCTCTTTATCTTGGCGAGATACTCGCCCACGGTAGCACACTCTCCAATTGAGCCCACTATTGCGTTCTCAATTGTGTTCTTTACGAAGGCCAGACACTTCTTGTTGGCGTTCACCCATTTCTGGTTATCAATCGAGTAGGCCAGCTCCAATGGAGCATGGTCCCTCTTCCTTTTCTCAAAGTCAGCACTTTCCTCAACAGCTCCCCTGACCGGGTCAGCGGGCTTGACTGGTTGCTTGGTGTCAACCACCCAATCCACTTCGGCGCATACGATGCCAAATCAACTTTCTTCCTCCATTCGGAGTAGTTGTCCCCCCTCAGGAGCGGGATGTCCTTCAAACATGCCATGAGGTTGAGACCTCCTGAAAATCACAAAAGATGTGAGATCACCAAGGAAAACAACTGTATGCGTTAATTCAACGTTGGTATAAATTAAGCATGCAATCGTTTCGTGCTATTTATACTTACATCACCGTTGGGCAGAAATAAATTTAAATGCACCTTTAATACTGAATGGGAAAAGATTATGGTCATGTGTATTAATAACGTTGGTCAATTAATAGCATGAGACATAATCACTTTAATCACATCTTTATGTCAAAATTTAAACAACTTTTATTGCATTGTTGCAATTTAAACCATACATTTGCAATTTAAAATGACTATTTGCAGCGGAAACTTCAATAATGACTTTCATAAAACTCATACTTTACAGAAAAAATTCTTCCTTTGTAACGTTCTCTAGTCAAAATATACATAAAAGTAAAATGACTAGAGAAAACTATGCAAAAAATTGCTCAAAACTCTAAGCAAAACAATTAAAACAACTCTGTAAAATAAAAAAACAGAAAAAAACTGTTTAAAAAACCAGCATGCGGGCCTTCCTGGCGGCTTGCTCTGCATGCGTGCAGCCCTGTCCCTGGGCTTGTCGCCAGCTGGCTCGGCTCACTGGCCGCCCGCCTCGCTTCACTAGCCGCCTTGACGCCAGCTGCTGCCGCCTGCCAAGAGCCTCAGAGCCGCCACCGCCGCTCCTCCTCAAGGAAGCGATCTCGTCATTCACGTCGCCGCCTAGATCGGACGGCGGACCGCGCGTCTAGGAGGTATAAAGGCCCCAGGCCGCCGACCCCCTCAACCCTAATTCCATTCCCCTTCACCTCCCCGCGTGCTCACTGGCGGCGCGCTGCGCGGCAGCCTGCAGGGACACCGCGCGGCGCCCGCCCATCTCTGGGCGGCGCCAGCGTGCTCACCGCGGCCTCAGCTTGCGCGCCGGCGCGCGCTGGCGGGCTCAGGCCGAGGTGGTCGCGCCTCCTAGTTGAGGCGGCCGCACTCATCTCCCACTGCTCAGCTGCTCGGCCCGAGGCGAGGCGCCCGGGCCCCTCTTCCTCGATCCCAGCGTGGCGGCTTGCCCCACGCTGCGGCGTGGCAGCGGCCGGAGCGGTGAGGAGCGCCGGCTCTTGCGGATGTCCCTTGTGCCAAGGAGAGGCGAGGTGGCCGCCACGGCGCGCCCCTCCCTCTGCCTCGGCTCCGGTGGTGAGCCCGCGAGTCGGGGGAGGCGAGGTGGCCGCCACGGCGCGACCCTCCCTCCACTTTGCTCCGGTGAGCCATGGCCCTCCCGTGGACGCACCACCGTCAAGAGGGGCGGCGGTGGAGCCTTTTGCTCCCTTTTTTGTTACTTGGTCCATAGTAAAGAACTGCGACGCCCCCCACCTTGCTCCTTGCCGATGCGTGCATCCACCCGAGGGTGGGTGCACCGTCGTCAAGTGGCCGAGGTGTGGGGTGGAAACTTTCCGGCGATGGCCGGAGTGGATCCTTTTTTTTATTGCCTTTTCTTTGGGGATCTTTTGGGGTTAGAACTTGCGTTCAGGATCTTTTGGGGTTTTAGATCTAGGGTTTTGCTTTGCCCCGAAGGATGTGTTCTTCTTCTAGATGTCTCCACAATGGATGCCCATCTAGATCGAGAGGAACGGCGCGGCCATAGGGCAGGCGCACTTTGGATCTATTTCTTTCCTTTTGAACTCTTACTTTCTACAAAAAAGCACTGTAAAATCTAGCAACTAAAACATGGCTCTGATACCAATGTTAAAATCACCTTTACCACGGATCTAGTCTAGATCTAACAGTAGCATTAAACATCACCTTTGTAGATCGAGAACGGAGAGAGAGAGAGAACAAACGCTCTGCTCGGCTCGATGCACACGAGCCAGAGGGAATGCCCGAACTGGTGCCGGAACTAGAACCTCCGTCATTGGCCATGGGTGGAAAAGGGGTGAGTGTGGCAAGCGTGCGGTTAGGGTGACGGCGGTGGAGCTTCCCGTCGGCGCAGCGCTAGTCTAGATCGGATTGGCTTGTAGGTGGGGCGGCTAGGGCACGGCTAACCTCGTAGGTCGTGCTGCCGGTTCTCCACCACTTTATATAGCGCTGGCGACAGGGGCCCACCAACCTAGATAAGGATGGGCGTCCCCGATCAGGACGCAGTTAGAGGCGTGCTGGGTTGGATCCAGTCACGTTGAGATCTATCTAACATAGAGGTGTACTACACAACAGCAACATGATGGCCACGGCACTCCTGTGTACTCTCCTACACGCGCGTGCGCGTACGCTGGTCCATCTCATGTCCGGCCAGTCTTTGTTTGTTGGTTTGTTTGAATTAATCTTGACCAGTGCCACGTGTTTGACGATTCTTCATTGACATAGCAGCGGTATGTCGTACTAGTAAAAAGAACATTTTATACTACAAGCAGTGTTTGGTTGTCCTCATCTCTGAACATGAATGGTGATAAGGTCCAAGACTAGTTAAACTCGCTTATTCAAATGGTACTTCCATCTCGGGTTCTTCTTCTCTAGGTCGAACAACGGCCGAGAATGTCACCTACTAACTGACCTAGTAGACCTAGGAGCATGCAAACTGATATATTGTAGTAATATTCTGTAGAAATGACTCGTGCAACACCTAATCTGACTTTCTTTCTTTTTTGTAAAGGATAACCTCTGATCTCACATTCTTGCGACTAGCATGATCAAAGTTTTGGGGCGCCGTTTGCTGCTAGTTTATGCTACAAGTAGCATCGGTCATCCCTTAGACAGTTGAATGACTGGTCCGCATCGCTGAACAATCGTGGTGAGATCCAAGACTAGTTAAACTCAGCTCAAATTATATTACTCCAGTAGTACACCATCCATCCATGAATAAGTGACTTAGATTTATTTAAATTTAAATATATCTACATATGTTTTAATGTTTTAGTGTGTACATAAATTTTAATATAGACAAATTCAAATCCATTATTTATAGACAAAGGGAGAGAAAGGAAGTACATCAGTTATTATGCTAGACGTCTTGCATGCACATGGCCACGTGTGGCCTCGGCAGCTGCACAGCACAGCACCGCACCTCACCACGGCACCAGGCCGTATGAACTACCAACTGCCTCCCGTCTACTCATGCTCATCACACGCAACGCTCCATTTTTGCTTCATGGATCGTCACCGACCACGTTTACGTCACGGGATGACGGGAGCGATGAGCGAGGATGTCGATCGATATATACACAAAACAAAACTGCCGTAGGTAGGTAACCGACCATTCGGTCCAGTTTATTAGGCATACACTTAGTTTAAGAAAATCTTTGACCATCAATTTTGACCAATAAAATATGTAATATATGTTTTAAAAAATATATTATTAGAAACTATTTTTAAAAATGAATCTAATGGTATAATTTTTATGACATATTATATAAAATTTATTGATCAAAATTATTAGTTAAATTTATTTTTAAACTATTTACGCCCGAAGAGACTACTGTACATGACATCATGCACGACATGTCGAAACTCATCTACTCCCTAGGCCCCAAAATAAGCAGCTCGTTTCCAGGGTACTCAGACTCAATTTTAATTTCCGGACGGATTTAACATTTGGCCTAAAAACGGCCGGTTCTCCGGTCTTGTTTCCAGGCCAAGTTTCCGCGTGGGCCAAAATTCAAACAAACTCAGCGAAAGTTGGACAAACATAAGAGACGGCTTCATACATATTATTTTAAATTCAGACATATACCCGAATTTTGACTACGGTAGGCTAAAGAAAAACTTAAATAAATACAAATAACTTAAGACATGCAAGTCCTTACCAAGTTCATATGATAACCTTGCTGATTTGTTTACCAAATCCTTACCAAGTACGTTGTTTCATAAATATGTACATGGAATTAGTATGAGGAGACTTTGTGACTTGCAAAGTTCAATTGAAAAAATCTCCCAGGTTAAGACCAATTGAAGATCATCAGATCTTAGGTACTGCACTTTTTTTTTCTTTTGTGAGTTTTTCCTAATGGTTCTCACATAAGGTTTTTAATGAGGCAATATCAGTACAAGCATGGATGACATATGTCATTTTCTCCTTATTTTTCCACATGGTTTTTGAAAGAAGTTTTTCATAGCATATTGTATCTTTCTTCTCTATTTTTCCCACAGGGTTTTTGGAGGAGGTTATTCCCAGGATGATCGGTCACAAGGAGAAGCAAGAATTAGGGAAAGTGTTAGGATTTATTTAAATACAGTAAATATGATATAATCCTTTGTTGTAACCGTCGGGGCGTTTTTCTCGCTCCCGATACTCACACCCCTCCTAAACCGACGTTAAGGCCACAAACCGACGTACGGGCCTCAGGGGCTGCGCCAAGGGGTATTCCCTGGTATTCAAGTGAATACCAATGATTTTTCCAACACAAGACAAAAGAGCTATAATTTTAGCAAAATAAAGATGATTTTTTTATAAAATGAATAACAAGTTAGCCAAATGAATACCAGATTGCAAATTCCTGGAGCCGCCACTGACAGGCTTGTATATATTTTGAATCATCAATGGAATGAAGTACGGTTGGAATTATTTGCCTCATTTATTTTTACAGGAGTAACTTAAATGGTAATATAGATGCCACTTAGGCATAAAAGATGATGTGGTAAGTAATTAATGAAGGGAGAAGCAAATGGTGTAGCATAATATATTACCACCACATCATATTTTTCAATGCAAAAATGAGTGTATAAAATAATAAATAATACTTTCTGTGTTACTTAAATTATAACACTACCCATTATGGAGATAGTAACTTAGACTACTACCCACCAATGTCAGCCTCATCTCATGTACGGCCATGGCTTGTTTGTTGGTTTGTTTGAATTAATCTTGATCAGTCCCACGTGTTGACGATTCTTCCTTGACCACTACTAGGAAAACGGCTATAGGTAATCAGCACATCCGTGGCTCACATGGTTGAAGTGCCCCACGGCTAAAACAGGCGTGGCTCACCTGCGGGCAGTGCCCTACTAGTAACTAGAACAATCGTGGCGCACATGACCATAGTGCGCCACAGATATGTGTGGGCCAGGGCCCTGTTGGCCGCACGCCAAACATCTGTAGCGCACACAGGTCAGGTGCGCTACGGATGTTAGTGCCAACTGTGGCGCACACTGTGGGGGTGCGCTACGCCCCCCTCTGCTGTGAAACGGCCAGACACATCCGTGGCGCACTATGGCATGTGCGCCACGGATGTTACTACTCCCTGTGGCGCACTAGGGCATGTGCACCACGGATGTTACTCTTCCCTGTGGCGCACTAGGACCGTGTGCGCCACAGATGTGTCGATTTTTTTTTGACAACACTTTATGTGCACATGTGTGACCACATCCACCACCCCATACTTCACTTTCCCCTTCTTCTTCCTCCTTAGATCAAGTCGGGATCTTCTCCTTCCCACCTCAATTTCTCCACCCATTCACCATTTTTAGCATGTAGAACTTGCCTTGGATGTTACATAAGTAATAGAGGAAGGTCTCCGGTCTCGCGCGCACCTCTTCTTTACATCTTTCTCGCAATCGGTCTCTCATCTCGGTAAGTTGTCCATGTAAGGATGTGTTTGAAGGGAATATGCCCTAAGAGGTAATAATAAAGTGTTTATTATGTGTATTCCAAGTATATGATAGATGTTTATTTTGCATGCTATAATTGTATTAATACGGAAACGTTAATACATGTGTGTTTAATAAACAAACAGAAAGTTCCTAGTTATGCCTCTCTCATAAACTAGCTCGTTGATTAACAAGATGATCAAGGTTTCCTGATCATGGACATTGGATGTTGTTAATAACGGGATCACAACATTAGTGTAATGGTGTGATGAACATTCATCCGAAGTATAGCATTACGATCAAAGTCATTGAGTTTATATTGCTATAACAACTTATGAAGTGATCCTAATCCTTAGACCATGAGATCATGTCAATCGCTAACACCGGAAGAGTTTCTTGATAACATCAAACGTCACACCGTAACAGGGTGATTATAAAGATGGATTCGTAACTAATAAAGTGTTATGTTGAGGCTCATGGATCGAGAGTGGAATTTGTTCATCCCGATGACGGATAGATATACTGGGCCCTCTCGGTGATATCACATTGATTAGCTTGCAAGCAAGTGATTTGATCACTAGAATGTTATATCACAGAACGAGAAAAGAGTGCATGTCGAACGAGATCAAACTAGGTATGGAGATACCGATCGAATCTCGGACATGTAATATATCGTGAAACAAAGGGATTAAGATACTAGCGTAAAAGGTTCCGACGATCACAAGAAAGTCATCGTTGAATGTGTGGGAGTCGATGGGTCTCTAGATCCCGCTCGATTATTGATCCGAGGGGTCTCGATCATGTCCGCATTATTCACGAACCGTAGGGTGACACACTTAAGAGACACCGACATCCAATTGGAGCAAATGTTTCATGCCGAAGAATGAACAAGCGCGGAATTTATTTCACTAGATACCAAACAGGTTTTCGGGTGAAATTGCATAAAGTGGTTATGCATGTGAAATAGAATTCTAGCAAGGTTATTTGTGAATGTTTGTCATTAAAGTAATTGACAAAATTCTGAATAAAATAAAAGAGTTTTATTTAATGAGAGTTTGCATTAAATTTGGTGGAAATTTAATGGGAATTTGAGTGGACTTTTGAGTGGAGGGAATTTAAAGGAGATTTGTGAGTGGAGTGTCCACCCACATGAAGAGGGGAGGGCAAGGGCAGCCCATGCGCCGCCACCCCTTGGGGTTCCCTCCTCCTATAAAAGGAGCCCCCCTCCTCACTTGTCTCACACACCTCCTCGTGAAGGATCTCTCTCCCCCTCTAGAATTTAACCCCCATGGTCTCGGACTAGCGAGATACATGTTCCCGGTGGCTATTCGGCAAGAAAGATTTGTGCTTCCGCTGCATCGCTGGAGCGAGGAGGCAGAGGTTGCTCGGTGCCTTGAACGTGTGTGCGAGCACGGATGCGCTGCTGATTTGCGGCGCTAGGACTTCCTCTCGATCTTGAGATAGGCAAGAGATCGTCTACATCAACCACGAGTTGAAATCGTTAAGCTTTGTCGGTCTTCAAGGGTATGTTCTCTACGGATATACATCCGCCCGTTGTTTGTATCTAGTAGATAGATCTTGGTATATAGTTCACATCGTAGGAATTTTTTTGTTTTCTATGCGAACCCTACAAAGGGTATCGAGCGGATCTATGCGTAGATACTTTACACGTAGTACACATATGAGTATGTTGGCGATGATCATGTTGTTGATCCTTTGTTGTAATTTTGGATATTAGTGGCATAGTGGGATGAAGCGGCGGACAAACTTTACATGCCCTCGCATGAGACCTGTTCCACGCTTGACATGCAACTAGTTTGCATAAGTGGCTAGCGTGTCTGTCTCTCCTACTATAGTCAATATCTATTTTGCAAGCGAGTTGTCAACAATTTGATTATCCTCGTTGTGGTTCATGTTCGTAGGTAAGAACGGTTCTATCTCGAAAGCCCTAAGCCACGTAAAACTTGCAATGGATAAATTAGAGTCTAGTTTAGATTGTTGCTAGGCTAGTGTTATGATATGGTAGTGTTGTAAGTAGAAGTATGAGATGATACTCTTTAACACACATAGCGTGTAAAATCCATAGACCTTGGATTTATATAGGTATGATAGTGATCATACCACGATGCACATGATAGAGATCATCTGCGGGAACCATATAATTTCACTAATAAACATATGATGTTTGATAGCATCTTATATTGCTTGTTTAGCGCTTTGTTAGCATAATAAGATGATCCCTCATTTAAATATCAAGATAAGAATGTGTTCTTCCTTTAGTATGCACCGATTATGTTTTCTTCGCTCCAAGACATCACGTGATGATCGGGTGTTCTTGGATCCACGACCATATTTCGGGTGTAAAACAGTTACACACGCGAATACTAAGGTTCTAACTTGGTGAGCCTAGCATGTACAGACATGGCCTCGGAACACGGATCTCGAAAGGTTAAGCATGATTCATATAGTTGATATGATGCCCATTTGATGATCGCCTTTGAAACCATACTGACTCACGTGATGATCGGACTTGGTGTAGTGGATTTGGTTCATGTAATCACCAAAAAGGCACGAGGGATGTCGTTTTTGAGTGGGAGTTCATTCGTAATATAGATTAGTTGAACTCAACCTATCATACACTTAGTCTAAACTTTACAAATTCTGTTGTAGATGGCACCACCTGCTTTTAATTTGAATGTGTTCATGGAGAAAGAGAAACTAGCAACGAATGGTAGCAACTTTACCGAATGGGCCATGAATTTGAGGATTCTCCTCTCTGCTGCACAAAAGCAATATGTGCTAGAAGCGCCGTTAGGCCCCCCACCTTTTGATGATGCCCCTGACGAGGAGAAGAATGTCTATCAGACTCGTCAGGAGGACCACAACTTAGTTCATTGCGACATATTGTATGGGCTAGAGCCGGAACTTTGAAAGCGTTTCGAAAATGGCAATGCATTTGATACAATGGGTGAGTTGAAAATGATTTTCGACACACACATGTCAGAGAGCTACAACGCTTCAGAAAAGTTCTTTAGCTGCATGATGGAAGAGCACAACTCCGTTAGTGAGCATGTACTCAAGATGTCGGGTTACGCCGATAAGCTTGTGTCCTTGGGAATATCGATTCCCATTGACTTAGGCATCCATCGTGTTCTGCAGTATCTGGCACCTAGCTATAAGAGCTTCGTGATGAACTATAATATGCAAGGCATGAAGAAGTCTCTCCCCGAGCTTCTGTCAATGCTTAAAACTGCAGAAGTGGAGATCAAAAAGGAACATCAAGTGTTGATGATCAATAAGAACACCGGTTTCAAGAAAGACAAAAGAAGGGAAAACGGAAGGGAAGTAAGGGCGGCAAGCTGCTGTCGCTACCGAAAAGAAACCCCGAGTTGGACCTAAGTCCGATTCGAGTGCTACTATTGTAAGGGGATCGCCATCGAAGCGCAATCGCCCAAGTATTCCGCGCACAAGAAGGCCGGCAAGGCAAACCAAGGTATATATGATATACATGTTATTGATGTGTACTTGGCTAGTGCTCGCAGAGCACCGGTATTTGATACCGTTGCTAATATTTGTAACTCGAATCGGGGTCAGAACGCGACCGCTAGCAAGGGTGAGGTCAAGATGCGTGTCGGCAATGGATCAAGCGTTGATGTGATCGCCGAACGCTGCCTCTCCACTTACCGTCGGGATTAGTTATAAACTTGAATAAATGTTATCCGTGCCCACCGAGCATGAACATTGTATCTGGATCGTGTTTGATGCGAAGTGGTTATTCATTTAAATCCGAGAACAATGGTTGTTCCATTTATATGAATGAAATCTTTTATGGTCATGCACCGATGATGAATGGTTTATTTCTATTAGATCTCGATGATAATGTTACACATATTCATAATGTTGATGCTAAAAGGATTAAACTTAATGATGATATATCCGCATATATGTGGCACTGCCGTCTAGGTCATATTGGCGTTAAACGCATGAAGAAGCTCCATTCGGATGGACTTTTGGAATCACTTGATTATGAATCATTTGATACATGTGATCCATGCCTTATGGGCAAGATGCTTAGAACGCCGTTTTTCGGTTCAATGGAACGGGCGGCAGATTTATTGGAAATCATACATTCTGATGTATGTGGTCCAATGAGTGTGTAGGCGCGAGGTGGATATCGTTATTTTGTTGCTTTCACGGATGATTTGAGTAGATACGGTTATATCTACTTGATGAAACACAAGTCTGAAACCTTTGAAAAGTTCAAGGAATTTCAGAATAAAGTGGAAAATCATCGTAATAGAAAGATCAAATTTCTACGGTCCGACCGTGGAGGTGAGCTGGAATTGTTTCACAACTCACACCTGCCGGAACACCACAGCGAAATGGTGTGTCGGAACGTTGTAATCGTACTTTATTAGATATGGTTTGATCTATGATGTCTCTGACGGACTTGCCGTTGTCATTTTGGGGTTATGCACTAGAAACTGCTGCATTCACTTTAAATCGGGCACCATCTAAATCCGTTGAAAAGACACCGTATGAATTTTGGTTTGGAAACAAACCTAAGCTGTCATTTCTTAAAGTTTGGGGATGCGATGTTTATGTGAAGAAACTTCAACCGGATAAACTCGAACCCAAAAGCGGAAAAATGCGTCTTCATAGGATACCCTAAAGAAACTATTGGGTATTCCTTCTATCACAGATCCGAGGGAAAGGTTTTTGTTGCCAAGAATGGATCCTTTCTAGAGAAAGAGTTTCTCGCGAAAGGTGTGAGTAGTTGGAAGGTAGAACTCGAAGAGGTTGTGGAACCTTCTCTTCAAAGTATGGCGAGTAGCGCAATGAAGTTGTTCCGGAGTTGGCTCCACCTGTTGAAGAGGGAACTAATGATAATGATCATGAAACTCCGAAAGAGAGTACTACCGAACCTCGCAGGTCAAACAGGACGCGTGCAGCTCCCGAGCTGTATGGAAATCCTGTCATGAATTTCATGGTTGATGAAAATGATGACCCTGCGACGTATGAAGAAGCGATGATGAGCCCGGATTCCAACAAATGGTTAGAATCCATGAAATCCAAGATAGAATCCATGTATGAAAATCAAGTTTGGAACTTGGTGGAATTACCTCACGACCGAAAGGCCGTGGAGAACAAATGGATTTTCAAAAGGAAAACTGATGTTGATGGTAATGTGACCGTCTATAAAGCTCGACTTGTCGCAAAGGGGTTTCGAAAAATTCAAGGAGTTGACTACGATGAGACTTTCTCTCCCGTAGCGATGCTAAAGTCAGTTAGGATCATGTTAGCAATTGCTGCATATTTCGATTATGAGATATGGCAGATGGATGTCAAAACCGCGTTTCTCAATGGTAATATTGAAGAAGAGTTGTATATGATACAACCAAAGGGTTTTGTCGATCCTAAGGATGCTAACAAGGTGTGCAAGCTTCAGCGATCCATCTATGGATTGAAGCAAGCATCAGTTGGAATCTCCGCTTTGATGAGGTGATCAAAGAGTTTGGATTTGTCCAAACTTATGGAGAAGCTTGTATTTACAAGAAAGTGAGTGGGAGCAATGTGGCATTTCTGATATTATATGTGGATGACATATTATTGATCGGAAATGATATAGATCTTTTAAACAGTGTTAAAAGTTATCTAAACAGCAAATTTTCAATGAAGGACCTAGGTGAAGCGTCATACATATTAGGCATAAAGATCTATAGAAATAGATCTAGGCGCCTAATAGGGCTATCGCAAAGTACATACCTTGATAAGATTTTAAAGAAGTTTAAAATGGACGGAAGTAAGAAGGGGTTCTTACCTATTTTGCAAGGCAAGACATTGAGTAAGACTCAAAGTCCGGCTTCGGCGGAAGAAACAGAGATAATGGACAAAGTCCCCTATGCTTCAGCCATAGACTCTATAATGTACGCCATGCTATGTACAAGACCGGATGTGGCACATGCTATTAGTTTGACTAGTAGGTACCAATCGGATCCAGGTTCAGAACATTGGATAGCGGTCAAGAATATCCTTAAGTAATTACGAAGAACTAAGGATATGTTTCTTGTATACGGAGGTGAAGAAGAGCTCGTCGCTAAGTGTTATGTCGACGCTAGCTTTGACACCGATCCGGATGACTCTAAGTCTCAATCCGGATACGTATTTCTCATGAATGGCGGAGCGGTTAGTTGGAGGAGCTCCAAACAACCTGTGGTAGCGGGATCAACAACGGAGGCCGAATATGTTGCCGCTTGAGCGGCTCAGAAGCGCTTTTGGATGAAGGAGTTCATATCCGAACTAGGAGTGGTGGCAAACGCGTTGGACCCAATGGTGATCTATTGTGACAACAATGGTGCCATTGCCAATGCCAAAGAGCCAAGGTCTCACAAGCATTCCAAGCATATTAAGCCGGTTTCACTCCATCCGCGAGCATGTCAAGGATGGAGATATAAAGATTTAGAAGTACATACGGATCTCAATGTAGCATCCGTTGACTAAAACTCTCCTAGAGCAGAACATGATCAACACCGAACTCAATGGGTGTTAGATTTATCACTATGTAACTAGATTATTGTCTCTAGTGCAAGTGGGAGACTCAAGGAATATGCCCCGAGAGGCAATAATAAAGTGTTTATTATGTGTATTCCAAGTATATGATAGATGTTTATTTTGCATGCTACAATTGTATTAATACGAAACGTTAATACATGTGTGTTTAATAAACAAAGAAAGTTCCTAGTTATGCCTCTCTCATAAACTAGCTCGTTGATTAACAAGATGATCAAGGTTTCGATCATGGACATTGGATGTTGTTAATAACGGATTACAACATTAGTGTAATGGTGTGATGAACATTCATCCAAGTATAGCATTACGATCAAAGTCATTGAGTTTATATTGCTATAACAACTTAAGTGATCCTAATCCTTAGACCATGAGATCATGTCAATCACTAACACCGGAAGAGTTTCTTGATAACATCAAACGTCACCGTAATGCAGGTGATTATAAAGATGGATTCATAACTAATAAAGTGTTATGTTGAGGCTCATGGATCGAGAGTGGAATTTGTTCATCCCGATGACGGATAGATATACTCTGGCCCTCTCGGTGATATCACATTGATTAGCTTGCAAGCAAGTGATTTGATCACTAGAATGTTATATCACGAGAGAAAAGAGTGCATGTCGAACGAGATCAAACTAGGTATGGAGATACCGATGATCGAATCTCGGACATGTAATATATCGTGAAACAAAGGGATTAAGATACTAGCGTAAAAGGTTCCGACGATCACAAGAAAGTCATCGTTGAATGTGTGGGAGTCAGTATGGGTCTCTAGATCCCGCTTCTGATTATTGATCCGAGAGGGGTCTCGATCATGTCCGCATTATTCACGAACCGTAGGGTGACACACTTAAGAGACACCGACATCCAATTGGAGCAAATGTTTCATGCCGAAATAATGAACAAGCGCATGAATTTATTTCACTGGATACCGAAACAGGTTTTCGGGTGAAATTGCATAAAGTGGTTATGCATGTGAAATAGAATTCTAGCAAGGGGTTATTTGTGAATGTTTGTCATTAAAGTAATTGACAAAATTCTGAATAAAATAAAAGAGTTTTATTTAATTAGAGTTTGCATTAAATTTGGTGGAAATTTAATGGGAATTTGAGTGGACTTTTGAGTGGAGGGAATTTAAAGGAGATTTGTGAGTGGAGTGTCCACCCACATGAAGAGGGAGGGCAGCCCCATGCGTCAAGCCACCCCTTGGGGTTCCCCCTCCTCCTAAAAGGAGCCCCTCCTCACTTGTCTCACACACCTTCTCGTGAAGGATCTCTCCCCTCTAGAATTTATCCCCATGGTCTCGGACTAGCGAAATACATGTTCCCGTGGCTATTCGGCAAGAAAGAGTTGTGCTTCGCTGCATCACCGGAGCGAGGAGGTGGAGGTTGCTCGGTGCCTCGAACGTGTGTGCAGTGCGGATGCTGCTGATTTGCGGCGCTAGGACTTCCTCTCGATCTTGAGATCGGCAAGAGATCGTCTACATCAACCACGAGTTGAACTCGTTAAGCTTTGTCGGTCTTCAAGGGTATGTTCTCTACGGATATACATCCGCCCGTTGTTTGTATCTAGTAGATAGATCTTGGTATATAGTTCACATCGTAGGAAAATTTTTGTTTTCTATGCTGCGAACCCTACAGTGTTCATGTGTATATGGATGATGTGCTCATATGTATGTAGATGATCGATGCTCATGATGTGTGTATGGAGAGGATCGATGGTCATATGTGTGTGTATATGGAGAGTATCGATGATGCTCATGCATGTGTGTATGGAGAGGATAATGATATGTTCATGTGTGTATGGATCGGTCTCTCTATCTCTCTTGTGTTTGTATGTGAACAAGTTGCCATTTGTTTTGCCAAAATGTTGATTCATTTCCATTTTGGCAAGACTTTGGCATTTCGCAAAGGTCCTAATTTTAGGATAGGTCATGCCAAAATTTTCTATCGAACATTGCATGCATGCATTCATTATTTGGTTCTAATAGACTTCAAATTGTACCGTGTACACCGTGCAGGCAAAAATGGTCCGCATAATGAGTGAAAGAATTGTGGCTAGATTTTTGAAATGTGCGACGGCCGACATGATACGAAATAACAAGACAGATATAAGATGTCCATGCAGAAGATGCAAACTCAACTGGGTGATCGACCCAGATTCCGGGAATCTGCAGGCGCACCTGCTCCGCCATGGTTTCATGGATGGATACACTCATTGGATAAGCGATGACGTAGACGATGGAGATGGTGAAGGTGGCCAACATGACGATGATCATCATCACGGCGAGAACGGGCGAGATGATGGAGAGTCTCCTGGAGATGGTGAAGGTGCGGAAGAAGACCGGGATGATGATGATCTAGATGCCGGAGGAGCGTATTTATGGAACAACGTCAGTCATGCGGGACCCTTATGTGCAAGAGCTGCTTCTCAAGGCATTTAGTAACACCAGGGCTGTCGCTAGAGAGAAAGCCAAGCTTGCGCAACTTGAGAAAGACACGGTTACTCCATTGTATGAAGGATGCAGGCCCGATGATACCCGGTTGAATGTAACGCTCAAGGCTATGGAGATGAAGGCAAAACACAAATTGAGCGACGCAAGCTTCGACGATATGATGGCATTCTGGCACGATCATCTCCCGGAGGGGAACACATGTCCAACTAGTATCGAGGATGCCAAGAAAATCGTCTGTCCTCTCGATGTACCGCACGTTAGATATCACGTATGCATCAACGATTGCATCATTTATCGGGGCGAGGACACGGAGAAAACCACATGTCCGGTGTGCGGCGTGAGTCGATACAAGAAAGGGAAGAAAGCACCTCGAAAAGTGGTATGGTACTTTCCTATCACTCCTCGTCTGCAGCGCTATTTCGCGGACCCTAAAGAAGCGAAGCTCATGCGATGGCATGCGGAAAGGAAGAAGCCAGGAGATGATGATGACCCGAAAAGGATGAGCGCCGACGCACCCTTCGGATGCTAGCTGCTGGAAAGAATTGGACCTCGAATTCCCGGAGTTCGTGGAGATTCGAGGAACATCAGCTTGCGCGAGCACCGATGGACTCAATCCGCTCGGTAGCTGTAGCAGCACGCACAACACTTGGCCCGTGTTTGTATGGATGTACAACCTCCTCCATGGTTGTGCATGAAGAAGAAGTACATACAAATGAGTATGCTAATTCAAGGGCCGAAACAACCTGGTACCGACATCAATCAGATCTCGGCTGTTTAAAGAGGAGCTAGCCACGTTATGGGAATCTGAGCCAATACTTACGACGCCGCACAAGATTATTTCATTATGAGAGCGTTGGTCACTACGGTGCAAGACTATCCAGGTTGCGGGTATATCTCGGGGCAGGTTATCCAAGGATTCTGCGCATGCGTTAGGTGCATGGATAACACAAGCTATCTCCAACTAGAGAAAGATCCATGGTCATCGAAAACCGTGTTCATGGCGCACCGGAGGTGGCTCGGCAATAATGATCCATGGAGAAAACGTGGAGACCTGTTCGATGGCAAATCAGAGACCCGAGAAATCCTGAGCATAGAGCAGCGCAGAAGTGGAAGAGTTGCTGAAAACCGGAAAGATTGTCCTAAGCCCGAAAGAAGCGAAAGAGGCAGCAACAAGACAAGCCGATGAAGGTATGGAAAACAAGGTCTGCTCGAGTTGCCATCTTGGAAGTTTCTCCGACGCCTCATAGCCTCAACATCATGCATATCACGAAAACGTGCGAGAGTCCGGTCGCCACCATAATCAACATGCCGATAGGACGAAGATGGTCCAAAGCAAGGCATGACCTGATATGCTTGGGTATCCTAAGGAGCTTCACGGATGATGCACTACTCGATGATCGGGAAGATGACGATGATCATGAGTCGGAGACGACACAAGGTCTTCGAAGGGTAAAAGTTCAAGAAGAACGAATATTACGCCTCCTTCTTGCTTCACTCTAAGCCGTGATGAGATTAAACAGTTTTCAAGTGCCTTCTAGGAGTCAAATTTCCTTACGGCCACGGGGCAAGATAAGCAGATACCTAGACGAGGCGGCAGAGGTTCAAGGCATGAAGTCTCGCATCGCCATGCTAATGACGCAGGTACTTCCGGTCGCACTAAGAGGGATAGTGGACGAGCACGTCCGTGAAACATTATTTGGCCTATGCAAGTTTTTCTACGTCATCTCTAGGAAGTCGATTGGAGTGAATCAGCTCGGGAGGCTACATGAGGAGATCGTGGTGATACTATGTGAGCTTGAGGTCTACTTCCCACCCGCATTCTTCGACATTATGGTGCATCTGCTGGTCCATGTCATGGAGGACATCGTACAACTCGGGCCGATGTTCCTCCGCAGCATGATGGCGTTCGAAAGGATGAACGGACACATCAAAGGATACGTTCGCAACAGGTCCCGTCCAGATGGAAGCATAGACAAGGGCTTTCTGGCCGAAGAGTGCATCTCTTTCTGCACGAATTATCTAGACATCGAGAACCCTGTCGGTCTTCCCGTTAACAGGCACCTTGGCAAGCTCGACGGATCTGGTCACCGAGAGGGTCGTCGCATACTGCATGCAGACTTCGATTTTCGACGCGCAGACTTTGATCGAGCAAACCTTGTCGCGCTATAGCATTTAGAACTGGTCGATCATTGGGTACATAAGCACAAAAGGTTAATCGAGAATAAGTACAGTATACATCGGACGCATGGAGAAATAATCAAAGAGCACAACTCAGATTTCACGCGTTGGTTTAGGCAGACGCTCCTTGATAATCCCCCGCGATCGCATTCTTCTGATACGGAAAAGATCATATTCACCTTGTCGCAGGGACTCATGCAAAACCTGGTGACCTATCAGGCGTATGATATCAACGACTACACATTCTACACGGAGGAAAAGGACAACAAGTGTGATTATCAGAACTCAGGCGTAACGTCGGAATTCTACACCGATGACAACGTGAAGGAAAGATTCTACGGAAGAATTAAGGAGATCTGGGAGCTCGACTACTGTGGAGAAAAGGTGCCGATGTTCCGTGTCAGATGGGCAAAGAGCGTCGAAAAAGAAGACCGGTATTTCACAACCATGGTTATACCCGAAGCAGCCAAATCCAAGGCCGCCGGTGCAAACGTGGCCGCGAAAAATGAACCGTGGGTACTGGCTACCAAAGCGGACCAATGTTTTTTCATTACCGACCCGACAAAGCCTAGCCGTGTTGTCGTGAGGAGAGGAAAAAGAAACATAATCGGAATGGATGGAGTCGCCAACAAACAAGACTTCGACCAGTACGGCGATCCAAAGATTGAAGATGACGACGACTACGATGCAGCAACATACATCACAAGAAGAAAAAGGACAACCCTACCCAAAAAAGGTAACCCGTTCGAAAGAAGAAACATTAAAGTGCCGGGGCTAAATTATTCAACCGCGACAAAGAAGAGAAAAAATATTGTAAAACGCTAGCTCAAAAAATATTGTAAAACGCGTGGTCGAAAAAGATTGTAATATTCATGGACAAATTATTATGAAATTTAGTTATACTTTGAATCATATTTGTAACACTTTTATGACATATATCACCATTTTTGGGCATTTTTGGAATATTTAAAAGTATTTTAAAATCAAAACAAAACTTCTATGGCATATATCACCACTTTTGGGCATTTTTTGGAACATTTAAAAGTATTTTTAAAATAAAAACAAAAAAGTGGGGCACCGGGATTCGAACCTGGGTGCTCACAGGTTTAGAATAGAGTAATGGGCAGAACCAGTGGGATAGGCTAGTATAGTTGTTAGATAGTGGGGCTGTAGTTTTCTTATACAGTAGTTAGAAGCCGATAGGCGTAGCGCACCAGATATCCGTAGCGCACTATGCCTCAGTGCGCTACGCCTAAGTGGCTTTATCCACACGTGGCGCTCGACCCCCCTCTCTCATCCCCATCTCTCCATCTCTCAGCCCGATCGAGCACGATCCGCCGCCGCCGCCGCTCTCGATCCGCCGCCGCCGCGTCTGAGGAGGAGGAGGCCTGCCCGCGCCCGAGGAGGAGGAGGTCCACCCGTGTCCGAGGAGGAGGCACGCGTCTCAGGAGGAGGCCCGTGTCCGAGGAGGAGCAGCCGCCGCATCTCAGGAGGTGGAGGCCGCCGTCGTCCGCCCGTCGTCCGCCCGTCAGAGGTGAGCGTCGCCTCTCCCCTCTCTCCCTCTCTCCCTCTCTCTCCCTCTCTCCCCTCTCTCTGCAGGCCATCGTTGCAACCTCTGCTTTTCTCAAGTTTAGTGCAGTACAATGTTTAGTGTTCTTGTTGGTGAAACTGGATTGCAACCTCTGCTTTGCTCAAGTTTCAGATCTTTTCTGTTTATGATGAGCTTATTAGATTAGTTTGTTCACTCCCAGTCTCCCCTATAGAAGAAGAAACTTCTGTGGTTTGCTATAATGTAGCTCAAACAATTATTTAATGTGCAAGTCAAACTTCTATCCCCTCAGCCATTGCCTGTGATTGGCTGTTTGTATTTCTTTTTCTTTTGGAATGCACCAGTTGTGTTTCTTGAACTTTGTTTTATAATTAGAATTACCTCTTTAGGACAAACGTATTCTACTGATAAGCTCATATGTTTCAAGTAGGTAATTATGCTAAATTGCATGTTTATATGCTGAAAAAAATCCACTTTGGCAGTAAATACAAATTAATTACCATTATTCCAATATGCACCTGTGGTACAAGAGTAAGTACCCCCAGGGCTTGCATCCTCCAACTATTATGTGATCATTCACAATTTGTAGAACCTAAGCTAGAAAAATGGTACTGTATGATCTTCCTAAAGTATGCTACTTGTAGTAATTTTTTGCATGTCATACCTGGTCATATCCATGTTCCTCTTTGTGTAACTTGCATTATCTACCCTTCTGTTTTTTTATTGACATCACTGCTTTAATTATAGAAGTTTAAGTTTACCCATCTTTACAATTTGGTGGATCGTTAGACGAGAAAAACAGAAGTTCAGTGTATTGCCCAACACCCACTATCTAGCTAGCTAGCTACCTACCAGGAGATGAGGTTTTCTTGGCAAGGAAGAGTGGTTCAGACTTGAGAAGCAACAGTGAGTTTTTGGCTTCTTGGTGTCCCTACTACTGGTTTATATAGAAGTTGGGGGAGGGGTAATGGTAGAGAGAGAGGAGGGGGGGGAGGAGCAAAGAGAGTGGAAGGGATGATAATACCAAATCATTACTGCATCTCTACTAATTTAATCTGTACTTGCAAGTATTACTTGCTTGTTTAAGGTGCTGCTCTCGGCTTCACAAATCTGGATTGTTAATAGATTGTTCATTGATCATTCTTGTGGTTACCTGTGTTTGTGAAGCTTTTGCAGTGCTATTGAAATCAATAAATGCTAATTTGGAAAAATTTGCTCTTGTAGATCTTTATATGTATGCACTTCCTGTGAGTAAAGCATGAGCCATTGTCACCAAGTTGTGATCCACGACCCAAAATGTTTGGTTGTCATCCATGAACCAAAAATGTCCTCCTCCGATCCATAATAAGTGTCGGTATATTGTTTTTGTCATCATCATTATGTGGTCTGGGCCAAGCAAATCATACCCAGAGCCTCATACTACAGCTGCGAGAGTAACTGCTGACTCTCACAGTAATGGCCCATGTGCTCTGGATTAGGTAGTAGTTTTAGTGCTGAACCATCTTTAGGCAGTAGGTGTTGCTTGCTTATTTGCTTATTTGCTTTAGTGATGAAATGCTCCTGGTGATGAAATGCTAGCTGAAACTGAAACAAGACAGTAGCTAGCTGTGTAATGCTGTGAAATGCTTATTTGCTTATTTGCTTTAGTGATGAAATGCTAACAAAAACAAGACAGTAGCTAGCTGTGTATACTATTTGTATTTTTACACTCTTTATGCTTACTGAAACCTGAAACTGCTAAGTCCAAACCTGAAACCTGGCCATTTATGCTTGATGTACTGTTTGTGTGTTCGCCATTTATTCTAGTTGCTCCATTTTTGCCTGAAACAGATTTATTGTGTGTCAAGATTGTGCTGGCTATACTGGGCCATTTATGCTGGTTGTGCTGGCTATGATGGCCATTTATTGTGTGCTAGCTATGCTGGCCATATATATGCAGGTTCTTGTATGAAATGAGTCCCGATTTTTGCCGGAATATTGATTAACTTCCGTTTCGGCAGAAATCGGGCACTCCTAGTTTAAGAAAATTAGCAAAGGTCATGCCGGATTTTTCCGTGCATTTAACCAATTATTTGTTTTTTATTAGTGCGAAGATGTGTGACAACGACGAGGCTGGATGTTCTAAGCGCATCAACGCTGAAGGAGAACTCAGACCTCCGAATAAACAATTGACATTCTGGGAGGTGGCCCAGCGGATAGAAGACGGTGAAGAATACCATCCTTCGGAGAGCGAGGATGATGAGATGGAAGACGCAGAGGAAGAAGCCGAAGGAACGGCGGACGATGAAACCACTGATGGCGGCGAGGGCACAGGGAGTGGTAGCAATCCCCCTAAGAAGAAGAAGAAGAAGAAGCCAAAGGACCGGCGCCCGAACACGGTCGGCACGGTCAGGGAGGAAATTACCGAAGTGAGCCCATCAGGGGTTCCTTTGGAGCCCGACCTTGTCGTCAAAGGGTACGGTGGGCAAGTGGCGGCGATCACCCGGACAACCATCTCGATCAACACCGAGAATCTCCGGCATAAAGATTATGGCCACTTGCGCACACTCCTCTTCGAGAAGCTGCACGCAAGATACAAGTTCCCCGCTAAGTATCAGAACACAAATTATCATGGGAACGAAGTAAACAAATCCGCCCTCACAAAGATGAGCACCGGCCACCGGAGAACCCGGATAAAGAAGAAGATCTATAAAGAAGGCAAAAGTCTCGAGGAGATCCAGAAGTTTGACCCGCAGATCACCGAAGATCAGTTCCGGGAGTTCAAGGAGAGGTGTGAATCCGAAAGAGCCCTGGACAATAGTAATCGGGGAAAGGTGCTACAGGCGATGAATATAGGTCATAACCATCTCGGATCTGGTGGATACAGAACCGTGGCGGCCAAATGGAATAAGGAGGACGAAGAGTATAGATCCAAGGGGATATAAAACCCCTTTGCTAAATTCGAACCCGGGCAGGTTCTAAACTTCATTAGGGCCCGTTACCATGTGGACCCAAACACCAAAAAACTCACCGCGGATCCTACGGTGAAGGAATTCGAGGAAATTGTGGTAAGTATAATCTAATTACCGTGGATCAACTCGATTGCAATCTAATCGATGATCTAAATGATTCACTGTTACTTCTTCTGCAGGAGGAGGAAATTGTTGCTAGTCATGGATCCTGTGGTTCCTCATCCCGTGGGTCAACGGCGCCACCCGGGATAACCTTTTAATGTATGGCGAACCGGGCCAAGAAAATAGAGCCGCTAAGAAGTCATCGCTCACCGGGCCGTCTGGCCGCCTCGGGTAAGAATTGGATCATTTTGGTCCACCGCCAAGGACGCATGTAGCGCCGCCGGAAGGAGTGAGGAGGAAAACCGCGAGGTTCAAGAACTTAAGGCACAAGTGGCGCGGATCCCGCAGATCGCCCAAGACACCGGCAATCACCCTCACGCCCTTCCCGCCTACCTTGGTGGAGTCAATAGAATCGGAGTGAGGGTGGTCGGTAGGGCCGTGTCGATTCCAAGCATGGTCAGCAGCCACTCGAACAACGCGCGCCGACGAATCAGCGAACTACATGTTCGTGACTACCGCTAGCACCGCTGGCGCCGCAAGTGTTGGTGACTCCTCGCCATCACCGCGCGCCGAGTACATGTTGGTGCCCGCCATCGCCGCGCGGCACCGAGCTCCAAGCACCCGTCGGTAGGGAGAATACACCGGCCAAGCACCGCGCCATCAAGCAGCCCTTCCGCCTCTTGCACGCCTGCCGCCAGATGTGCATCGACATTAGCCGATCTCGACGCCATCACGGTAAACAAATTGCTTTAATTACCTCCTTTCATGCCATCTATTACTCTTATGGCATCTCTGACGACGCCATACATGTTTTCCGCAGACGGATGTTCCTTGCACTCTCGTATGCTACGTGAACAACGAGCTGAGGGATGTTGCCAAGGGTACCATCGTTCAACCCTTGCAGCGCATGTTCCACTCAAGGCCGATGTCATATAGCCTACACAGGGTTAAAATTAGTCGGGTGCTAAGGGGCTGCGACGACCTGGAACCTCCCATTCAACCCCCAGTAGCAGATGAAGAAGAGCCGTCTGTCCTTAGAACTTGCTTCGGCTTATTCTTGCTATGGCCAAAGAGCATGATCCGTTTGGGGACGGCGGGGGCCATCACGCCACAGACAACAGCACCGCCTGTCGTGCCAGCGACAAGCGGTGGCAAGGCCCACCGCCTCCGCCACCTCCACACGGTGGGTCGGATGATCATGTTGATGATATGCACATGGCGCAGATCCACCGAGGACGACGAAGACCGGAATGATCACTTCTTCAAGACTCGGTTGGCAATGAAGAATACCTAGCTGGTGGCCCCACAGAGAAAGCCACTATCACCAAGCGTCTGTTTGGTTCTCAAGAGACGCCTCCCGCTTGCGCCTTTACAGAGCCAGCAGATACAACCAACCGGCCCTTTATTCTAAGCCTTGACACACTACATAGGGCGGCGGTGATCGATTATGGTGCCTTCCGCCTCCAAAAGGAAAAAGGGCAGAAAAGAAAATCTAGCAGCTCGAGCCAGCCGGTGGCCAACAACGCGAATCCGATCAGGTTTCGGACGGGCCACCAAGACCCGAGGGTATTATGTGGAGGATTCATGTGGGTGAGCCCATACTACCTAAGAATTTGCGGAAGCTCGCCAGTGAACTGCAGAGTGTGCATGACGGCGCGTCGACGATAGAGAGACGCCTTCTATCGAAGAAAGATCCTCGCACCCGTATTCGTGGTTAAGGTGCCACCAGTCTTGGGCTTCACGACAATGCCCTCGCGGATCTGTTCTTCCCGTCGACGACATCTTCAATATGTTCCACCTATACCCGCTGCACTATACCATGGTCCGTCTGCTTTCTCACCGCCATGCAGATCATTAGAGAGAACACACCGGGCATCGCTATAGTGGACCCCTACTACATGCGTGACGGTTGCTTGGGTTCCCCCGCCGAACGACGTATCGCGGCCTCGTACCTAAAAAGAATCCTCGTGGCGAACAAGACAAAGGAATACATTCTCATGCCTTACTTTCCCGAGTAAGTCGTTATTCACTCGCCACCGTCGATTTTGCGCAGAGATGAACATTGCACGCTCATCTCCTTATTGCCGAAGCATTCCCACGCCACGTATTTCGACTCGGGGAGTCTAGAAAAGAAGAAAAACTACAACAAGATCAAGGAAGTTCTGGATGATGCTCTCACTGGCTTTGCCTCGACGGAAGGCACCACCTTCGTGCGTACTAAGGTCAAGTTCGGCAGGCACGTCTTCAACCACGTAACGGAGTTCCCCTGCGTGAAGCAGCCGGAAAATAGTAAGAAGGAAGCCTACTACGCACTCCATCACATGAGGGCGTTCCTACTTGACCAGCAGAATTCTCTACGCCAGATCGTCTCAAACAAGGTCAAGCAAAGGCCAAGATCAATGATTCGGATATTAGACAAGAGATGTATCACATCTAGCAGCAGTTTGGGGCAATCATCTTTCGTGATGTCATGACTTCGGGGAGGATCTTCTACGGAGGAAATATCCCGAATAACCGTGACATAGAAGATCGCCTAGAGATGCAGGGTGACTATAGGAAGTTCATGATGAGACAAGGCGTCCTCCCGTTCCCTAAGCCGAGTCAGAAGGCTTGATGTTGGCCTAGTTGTAGTTACAAACTATAGATGACCTTTGTGTGTGTGTGTGTGTGGACAAGTGTACTTATCTTATTAGGTTTATGAATCATAGCTTACTTATTTTGCTTATTATTATTATATATCAATCAATGCTTGGTTTTTTTGCTTACTCTTTGGTCCTTTGCTCACTTTGGTCCTTCTTTTTTTCCTTACTCTTTTTTCGAGAATAATACCGATGATTGAAATGTCGTGGCACACAGTATATGTGAATGTGCTACGATGGGATTGTGAGCCTTGTGATATGCACAAGTCCAGGTCTTGTGCATCCTACTTGTCTCACCGTTCCATCGTAGCATATTCCTGTGTCCAACGACCTATGCATATATATATGAGGCATTCTTTTCGAGTTATTTTTGTCTGTTTCGAGAATAATGCCGATGATTGAAATGTCGTGGCACACTATATATGTGAATGTGCTATGATGTGATTGTGAGCCTTGTGATATGCACAAGTCCAGGTCTTATGTGTCCTACTTGGCTCACGGTTCCATCATAGCATATTCCTATGTCCAACGGCCTATGTATATATATGAGACAGTCTTTTCGAGTTATTTTTGTCTTAATATGCCGATGATTGAAATGTCGTGGCACAATATATATGTGAATGTGCTATGACGGGATAGTTAGCCTTGTGATATGCACAAGTCCAGGAATTGTGCATCCTACTTGGCTAACTGTTCCGTCATAGCATATTCCTGTGTCCAACGACCTAGCTAGTTATATATGAGGCATTCTTTTCTAGCTACTTTGGTCTTTTTCGAGAATAATGCCGATGATTGAAATGTCGTGGCACACTATATATGTGAATGTGCTACGATGGGATTGTACGCCTTGTTCTATGCACAAGTCCAGGTGTTGTGCATCCTACTTGGCGTACGGTTCCATCGTAGCATATTTCTGTGTCCAACGACCTATGTATATATATGAGGCATGCTTTTTGAGTTACTTTGGTCTTTTTCGAGAATAATGCCGATGATTGAAATGTTATGGCACACTATATGTGAATGTGCTGCGATGGGATTGTTCGCCTTGTGCTATGCACAGGTCCAGGTGTTGTGCATCCTACTTGGCGAACAGTTCCATCGTAGCATATTCCTGTGTCGAACAGCCTCGTTATATATGAGGCATGCTTTTTGAGTTTGGTCTTTTTGATTTATGAGTACTTTCTATAAGTGTATCTTCATATGCGACTTTAATTATATATGTTTTTTTCAATCACCGGTTAATTATTATTGTCAACTTATAGATGACGTGGTACGTCGTGTACAAGGGAAGAGTTCCCGGAGTCTACGATGATTTGGAAGACTGCCGGAGACAGGTGCACCGTTTCAGCGGCAATAGCTACAAAGGGTACAACACTATGGCGGAGGCGGAAGCTAGATACACGCGCTATCTAGCGGGAGTTAGGACAAGGAACCGGATGAAAACCTACACCTTCGTCGCGGCGGTGATCATGCTTATCTTCTTTGGTTATTTATCTCGCGTTTGTGTCTAGATAGTTTAGATGTCTAGGCGAGCTTCCGAGCTCTAACTTGTTCGATCGACACATGTATTCGCATGTCACCAACTACTACTTTGTAACTTGATCGAAACAATATAACTTATACTATGTATTCATGTATAAGACTTATCTATATGTATTTGTTTCAATCTTCTTTTTCATATTGTGTATTTATATATATAATTTTATATCTTGTATCTGTGTGTGTATATCTGCTGTAATATTGTATATAATCTGGCTCGGAAATTAAAAAAAAAAATATGTGGCGCACATGATCTACCTTCTATGGCGCACTACACCTAAAGCGCACTATAGAAGCTTAGTGGCGCACTAGGTAGTGCACCACAGAAGATCCTAGGGGTAGCGCACCTGTCCAAACATCTGTGGCGCACTAGCATGTGCGCTACGCTTGTCTCTACACAACCGTGGCGCACTAGGCAGTGCGCCACGGCTGAGATATAGCCGTAGCGCAAGGCACGTGGCGCACTGCTAGTGCGCCACAGATGATGTTTTCAGGTGCGCCACTAAAGGCCGTTTTCCTAGTAGTGGACATAGCAGCAGTATGTCGTCGTCGTAGTAGTAGCAAGAAAAAACAACGTTTTATACTACATACAAGCAGCGTTGCGTTACTAGTGGAAACAACCCCATGTGTCTCGGTTGGTAAGGGGTTTTAGTCCCGGTTCCCCAACCGGGACGGGGCAATCGGGACTAAAACCCCAACCTTTAGTCTCGGCTGCCCCACCAACCGGGACAAAAGGGTGCACACGTGGCCGCGGCAGAGGGCGAGGAGGGAGGAGCAACCGTCCCGGTTCGTAACACGAACCGGGACAAATAACCCTCTCCGCGGCAGAAATTTGACACATTTCTCTTCCGCGACAGAGAATTTATTTTGGCAACTTTTGTTGCCATGGCAGCATTTTGGCCACTTTTTGTGCCGCGACAGAGAATTCATTTATGTTGTTTTATTTTTTATTTAGTGTTTTGCACTCATCAATGAAGGAACCATTATATTACACAAGATCATCATGACAATATAGATCCAAGTGTCGAACATATTACATTCGATACACGGATCGTTCATGCACTACATACAAAATAAGCTCTTTGTACAATCCCTATTGTTTATACACACCCGAATAGTATTCTCCTTTTGGGTTTAGGACTTATACATCCAAGAATCCCGTCAATTCCTCCTGAATTGCTCATACGCGATCCTTTGGCAGAAGAACGTCCCGTAGACGTTCGATCTGATTTAAAAAAGGAGTCAACCTATATGATTGAAACTAAACACAATTTGATGGTAATGAAAAACTATAGAAATTGTTTAGGTACGTGGAGTTGCTCTAAATTTCTGCCCTTCTCACAGCACGTCTGACGGATGAACTCGCAAACATAGTATCCACATAAATTTTTCCCTGGTCCCTGTGTCAGGCACTTTACGAGAACAGAGTTCAATCAAAAAAATAATCAAGCATGATAATAACGGTATAAAAACTAGAATCAAAGAGATGCGCGGATATAGCTAGTGGTGCTTACATCTAGTGGTTGGAATGTAAGCTCCCCTTTCCAAACGCCCCTAGCCTTGTTGGTGAATCGTTTCCAAGCGCTGCCCGACGAAGAAAATGAATAAAAGAAGTTATTAAATTAATTGATATCATAAAATTCACGAACATTGCCGATATAGTGTCGTAATGATTAGAATTAACGCTGGAGAAGCATCTGCATGTCCTTCCACGACTCAAGGGATTTATGTTTCGAGTCCATGACTAGTGCACGCCCTTTGTCAAGTTGAATGATTAATAGAATATAGTGGAAGCTGCGCATGCATAACTAATCAATTATATACTTAACATCGAGTAAGAGAAATAGAAAGTGTATACAAGACAATAACACTCACTCGAAGTTGTAAGGAAATAGTATTTCCCTTCTGGTTTCTTGAAACCTTAACACGTGTACGATATTATCCTCCGTATCCTGGGGGTTTGTTTTGAGATTAGCTTGATGAACCCAATATGGGTCAATGAACCCAATGTCATAGATTTGTCCTCTGTTGCATTCGAGAATCTTCATTCTGCATATTATAGTATGATTATATACATGCAATAAACGAGGTGAGATAGCTAGAGACTAAATTAATTACAGAATTAGTACTTACAGACAATAGGCACTGGTGATCGATTTGTCCAAGGCGTCTTGATTGAATAATTGAAATAGTTCATCAAATTCAATGGATATCATGTCATCTATTTCTTTCCCATAATGCTTTTTTGTAACACTCAGCACTATCCAGTTAGCCTTGGCCTTTGTGGCATGCATGTACCAGTTATGCAATTTTCGCATTTTTGTTAAAAGATTATTTACCTCCTCAGGTTTGACGAGAGGTTTGCCGTACTGGTATTTGTATGCTACTTCACACACGGGAAGTACTCTAACTGGGATAAGTACTGGGCAATACTCATACCTTGAGCAGCGGCAGCTTCTCCGTATTGTGCAACTACCTCCGGATCATACTGCTCTTCAGCCGCATATTTGCTCGACCCCACATTGGTATGCGAAATCACCTTGAGAGGGGCGCAAGACTGTTTTGCTTGTTCTCTGAGCTGGGCAACAGATTTCTCGCGTGCATCAGTACTGATCTTCGAGGCTTGTTGTGCCGCATGTGACTTAAGAATAGAACGCTCATAGTCTGATGACAACTTGGCTCGGGTTGATGAAGAGTCTTTAGCACTTTGAACACTCGGGCTTTTTCTTCTTTGGTGCTGGAGAACTCTGGCTCTTTCGGCCACCTCAGCTTAGCGAAAAACGTTGTCGTTTCCGCATCAACGATAGCCGTAGTCTCCTCTTCAGTACAGTCATAAGCTCTCTTGGGAGGAACCTTTGGTACTTTTGGAAGAGGCTCTTGTTTACATTTTGGCGATTGCTTAGCACGATGCAGAGTAGCGGTGGTACGCTTACGCTTTTTATCCTGAGGCGCCGACGATAGCTGTCGCGGCGATGGCTGTGTCGCAGATTGGTGAGGCGACGGAGACGGGTGAGGCGACGGAGCTGGGTGAGGCGACGAAGACGGCTGCCGCGGCGGCGACGACCTCGCTCGAGACGGGTGAGGCGGCGGCGAATATGGCCTTGGTGTGTGATTTCGAAGCACGATACATTCCTTTGGCCATAGAATGGTGACGTTTGTTGCTTCTCCCAGTTCAGTCACATCCCCTTCACCTGCAGGGTAGTAAAGCTTCAAAACTTCAAAGGTGGGCATGATTTCATCCACCCCGACAATAGTGTAGCCCTGTGAAACCGGACGACATTGGTAAGTTGGTGTGGGTCCAATTGGTAAGGCATAGCCGACCGCCACCTTCATTGATATGTTCACATCTTTGACATGTAGCTCGTAGTGTGTCATCTGTGTGATATCATCCACTGGGTAGCCAACAGGAGCCATCGGCGGTGCACCATTGTCATTGTCATCACCCGGGACCTCGGTGGAAGCCACACTGCCTGTTCGATTTTTCGATAGGCCGGTAGCATCGAATGAAGTTTCTACCACCATGTGCTGCTGAGATGGGCCGGTAGTACTTTGCTCTTTAAGTGCGTTAATTTCATCTTGTTGTTGCTTTATTCGTTCTTCAATTATACGCATTCGCTCTTTCTGAATATCTGATTCAACTTCCACCTTGTCCTTTATCCTCTGACGGCTTCTATCAGGATATTTCTTCCTCTCTTCGGGAAACCCAATCCTCCATGGTTTGGAGCCGCTTGTGCCTCGTGTTCATCCATCATGTTCCTTATTTCCAAGGGCGAGTGTGAGCTCATCATTCTCTCTATCAGGAATGAAGTCCCCATTTTTAACAGCCTTTACTGCTTTTCTCATCTTCTCGATTGGCAAGGGGTCTTCTTTATGTCGTATGTTATATATACACTTCCCTTTCGAGTCCAACGTGCCCCCATGCCCGTAAAACCAATTTCTTGCACGTTCGATCCAATCGTCTGTCTCTGGGATGATCTTTTTAGCACGCAGTTCATCCTCAAGTTTCTTCCACTTAGGAATGCCATCCCTGTAGCCACCTTGCCCATAATATGGTGATACTTCTTGTTAGCAGCATTCAGCTTATTCGTTGCAGACATTTTCTTAGCTTTTTTGATGTCTTGTAATTCACAAACTCAGCCCAGAATGGTTTTATCTTCTAAAACTGAATCTTCTCGAAATCCGGAGTCTTCTCTTTCACGACATAGTCAAGGTGCAATCTTTTCTTCTAGTTGGTGAAACACTAGGCCATCTTCTTCATAGCCCACTCCCTGACCTTAGACTCCATGGCTCGCGCATGTTCTAAGGCGTCCTCAACTGGATCCTCCACATTTGGATCCAGCTTTATCTTCGGTAGTTTGAAATTAACCATGAGCCTCTTCCACAGTAAATCTTTGGCCACGGTAGGGATAAATAAAGACATTCCCTCTTCTTCCGCATCAGCAGGCCTATTCCAATTTCGAACGGTGATCGGGATGAAGTCCCTAAAGATTACTCCGCATTGTGCCACAAATTTGTTTGCGACAACTTCGGGAGCAATCGGTTTGCCATCTTCCCGATATCTTCGATCCTGAACCTCTCATGGTCTTCCAACTTTTTGGTTGGGCCTCGTCCGCTCTTTTCAGTAGATTTGTTCGATTCGGATGACTAAAAGAAGAAAGATCATCGTTAATATTTCTATATAAATAGCAGATGATTAATTAATGAATTAATTATATTACATGCACCTCACCGGAGCGGTCGTCTTCTCGATCACACAAGGCATCGCCTTCTCCCTCGTGGAAGGCATCACCTTCAACCTCAAACAAGTCATCGCTTCCGGCAAAAAGAGGATCACCCTCACCGGAGTTGTTCAGAAACGTCGATACATCTAAATTTTCTTCCCCGCGAATCACACCTTGGATCAACTCTTCCTTTTCTTCGTCCCTGTCGTGTGGGTCCATATTTTCTGCATAGGTGAAAAAACGGATAAGTCAAAGCAGTTAAGGGAGAATGTTAGGTAGGGTGTTGATAGATATAAACCCTAATTGAGAGAAACCCTAATATATACATACACAATAATAAAAATGAATTTACAATATCAGAAACCCTAATTCGGAGAAACCCTCGGGCTCAGACCCACATGTACACATAAGGGGTGTCGATTTTTCTTTACCTAAGCTAGGGTTTTTAAGTTGCTTGACAATGTATGATGATTGCTTAGACAAATAGCTCTTAATTTTCTGAACATTTTGATATATTATTTGTATTTTTCTGACTTATAAATCATTAGTTATTGAATTTACAAGTTTATATCAATTTCTGAAAATATTAAACCATTTTAAAATAGTTACTACGTCACTTTACATCAGTACAGGGGGTAGTTTTTCACCGGGTCTGGGGCTACCCACAATGACTGACAAGTGGGGCTACCCACAGCTCGGGCATCCTACCGGCGTCGTGGGGCGGCGTCTCCTGTGCGCGCGTCGATGAAGTAGAGAAGTGAGATGGGGAAGAAGAAGAGGGACAACACTATAGGAGTAGCATAGCATAGTAATATACATAATAGTCCTATCATGCACATTCAAAAACATCACTAATGCAATATAGAAAAGATAGGACTTTTGATGACCAAAGTATCACTTGCCTTGATAGTAGAATATTTAGATACTCCCCTTGATATTTCAAATATCACACTCCTCAAAGTCTACAACAATACAATCAAGCAAAAAGCACACACTCAAAACTACAAAACAAATCAGCAAAACAATATAATGGAATGTATGCAAGCATGCAACAAGATCATTTTATTGAACAAGTTGTTCCAACAAGGTTCGGAACATTACAAACACCTACCGGTCCTTTTATAAAGGTGGAATTCCAATTGGAACCAAGTTAGTGCAATTAAGTTATTTAAATTATTTTTCTTTTATTATAAAAGATTTATTCAATGGGATATTTTCTACTGCAATTAAATTATATGTTTTATTTCAAATGTTAATTTTTATGGTCAGAGGGTTCAATATACAACCATTTGCAAAAGGATTCACTCAAAAATAATTTATACAATAATTTTTATACTCAAAATACTCCTCAAATGGTTCTGACCAAAACTCAGTTTTTACAAAAGTAATTGAACAAAATAGGGTTACTGAAGTGAAGTTCTCATTTTTCTAAATCCAGGGACATATTATTTGTTATATTTGGACTTATGGTTGATTTTATATGAATTTTTGAAGTTGGCAGCTATTTCTATTTATTTTGTAATTAAGAAACCCTAATTTCCATCGTGACAGGTAACGTGTCCGGTTCTTATTGGTCGGTACTCGTGCTCTGCTCGCCCCTGTGCTCTGCTCGCCCCTGTACGCGCGTGCACCGATGCCGCCACACCTCGTGCCCCTGGGCCATGGCCAGCACCGCCGCGGCTCGCAACCCTGCATAGCCCGCCCGCCGGTGGCGATGACGACGTAGCCCCGGCTCATAGCTGTCCCGTACCCCGTAGCCCGTGTATCAGAGAGGGGGCTTACCTGCGGGCGGCGATGACGCGCGACGGCGGTTGGAGGTGGTGGCGCTGCTGGAGGGATGACGATGTCGCACGACGGCGGTTAGAGGTGGTGGCGGCCGAGGAGGAGCGCGTGGCGGCCAAAGAGCCGACGGAGACGAAGGTGGAGGCGGCGGCGCTTAAGACAACGGCGGGCGCGGGCAGCCTGTCGGCATCGTGGGGATCGGGGGCGTCGTCGTCGATGAAAGCAGATGAAGAAGCACAGAATAGAGATGGGGAAGAAGAAGAAGAGGCGCGCAAGTTATAAAGGGGGGAGTATACGTCCCGATTGGTGGCTTCAACCGGGACTAAAGGGTCATACATCCCGGTTGGAGCCACCAACCGAGACGTATACTCCACTTTTTTTTAGCAGACCAAGGGGCACGCGCAGGGGTCTTTAGTCCCGGTTGGTGGCTCCAACCGGGACATATGACCCTGTTTTCAAATTTTTTTCAGCAATTTTCTCTCTGTTCCCGCCTTACTTTTTATTTTTGGGGTTTAAATTTGTAATTTTTTTATAAAAACTTTGGAATTTATAAAAACTTTAAACATAAAAAGTGTTTGAATTTGAATAACTAATTCAAAACCATTTTCTGTTTTTAAAAATAATTAATATAACAATTTAAACTATGAACCATTTAAAATTAAAAATGAATTAACTTATATTTTTTGAATATTAATTTGGAATTTAGAAAAAAATTAAACATAAAAAGTGTTTGGATTTGAATAACTAATTCAACACCATTTTCTGTTTTTAAAAATAATTAATGTAACCATTTAAAATTAAAAATGAATTAACTTATATTTTTTGAATATTAATTTGGAATTTAGAAAAACTTTAAACATAAAAGTGTTTGAATTTGAATAAATAATTCAAAACCATTTTCTGTTTTTAAAAATAATTAATGTAACCATTTAAACAGTGAACCATTTAAAAGTAAAAATGAATTAACTTATATTTTTTGAATATTAATTTGGAATTTAGAAAAACTTTAAACATAAAAAGTGTTTGGATTGGAATAACTAATTCAAAACCATTTTATGTTATTAAAATAATTAATGTAACCATTTAAACATAAAAAGTGTTTGGATTTGAATAACTAATTCAAAACCATTTTATGTTATTAAAAATAATTAATGTAACCAATTTAAATTAAAAATGAATTAACTTATATTTTTTGAATATTAGTTTGGAACTTAGAAAAACTTTAAACATAAAAAGTGTTTGGATTTGAATAACTAATTCAAAACCATTTTATGTTATTAAAAATAATTAATGTAACAATTTAAAATTAAAAATGAATTAACTTATATTTTTTGAATATTAATTTGGAATTTAGAAAACTTTAAACATAAAAAGTGTTTGAATTTGAATAAATAATTTAAAACCATTTTCTGTTTTTAATTTGGATTTGAATTAACTTATATTTTTTATATATTAATGGGCGGAAAAAAAGGACGGAAATAATGGCGGGAAGAAAAATTTATTAGGATAGAACTGGAATTAAAGTACATAACGCAACTAACACTAAGTTACATAAAGCACGACTGAAGATTAAGTTGCATAGAAGAACTAAAATTAAGATACATGGCCAGATTAAGCCACAATCGGCCGAACTTGTTTTGCAATGTTGGAGTGATTCACCATGCTCCCTACACACCGTAATACTACGCCATCGTAGTCGCCGTACGCCATCGTAGTCGCCGTACTACGCCGTCGTCGGGGTTGCCGTAGTTGAGCCTTGAAGGCTGAGTACGAGTGGGCTGGACTTGAGGGTATCGCAGGCGGGGGTTAGAGTCGGCGGCCGTGTCGTAGGCCATGACGCTCTGGAGAGTCCGACCGCGCCACCACAGCCGATGGCCGACCTCGTTGATGTTCGGAGGAGGTGGGCCGTCCTCCTCGTGCCTGGCGAGCGCCCTCTCACGCCGATCCACGAAGAAGGCTTCCCAAGTCGGGAAATAGTCGGGATGCCATCTGGGATTCCTCCGCTGCTCCGGTGTGAGCTCGAAGTAGTAGTGATTCATGATGGCCATCCGGCGCGCAACACCTAGAGGGTCGGGAGGAACCCAAGACGCCCGACGCCACCATTCAGGCTGGGACAGAGTCTGGCCAAGGGGGTAGTTCGAGGCGCAAAGTGCCTCCGCCTCCCTAGGGGTTAGTGCTACGGTGGAAGCCATGGGAAAGAGTGATGAGGTTGTAGATATGAGTCTACAGATGTGCAATGACAATGGAGGCCAACCCTACATATATATATAGTGTGAAATGGCAGGAAGATAACTGGAGGGAAGAACTGGTGGGAAGAAAGGGAAAAACTGGCGGGAAGAAATGTCGGGAAAAAATGGCGGGAAGAAAAATGGCGAGAAGAAATGGCGGGAAAAACTGGCGGGAAGAAAAATGGCGGGTAGAAAAATGGCGGGAAGAAACGGCGGGAAGAAACTTGGGTTTAGGGTTTAGAGTTTTGTGAAGGTTTTTTCGAGCAACGTTAGAACTTGCATTGGATCTCTGAAGAAACCACATATTGCGAGTCTAAAAATGATTTTTTCAAAAAACACGGGCGTTAGATCATGTACCTGTAGTACAAACCGGACCCACTTCCTGCCAATTCGGCAGACATTTGTCCTTTTTACCCGGGATGGACGAAAAGGTTTGAGATGTCCCGGTTGGGAGATAGTCCATATAAGGTGGTCTAGTATTTTATAAAAATGGGACGGTAGCATTCTGAAACAGCATTTTGGTGGTTACTTCACAAAACGACCCGTTTTTTGTGCTCGGAAAATGGAAAATGGATTTTCCGTGCGATAAAAAGGAAAACTTCCTCCTGCAATATTGTTCTCCATAACAATGTCCACATTCATGCATAATATGGGCATAGCATCACAAACTATGTCGTGATTCAACACATAACATCGGTCATTTGAACCGAAAGCCATGAAACCTCGAACATGATAGGTCATTTTGTGAAGTTTTTTTTGAGACATGATCAATATACCAAGTCTGGTATTTTTTTCCTTTCAACTATGTCACATAATATGACACCACGCGAAGGATTTTTTTTGAATTTCTTATGCCCGTTTTGAATTTTTTGAATTTCTAACTATGGTCGAACCGGCGTGCATGAAGATAGGGGACGAGCATCGTTAGAAATTGCATTGGATCTCTGAAGAAACCACATATTGCGAGTCTAAAAATGATTTTTTCAAAAAATCACGGGCGTTAGATCATGTACCCGTAGTACAAACTAGACCCACTTCCTACGGATTCGGCAGACATTTGTCCTTTTTATCCGGGATGGACGAAAAGGTTTGAGATGTCCGGGTTGGAAGATAGTCCATGTAAGGTGGTCTAGTATTTTAGAAAAATGGGACGGTAGCATTCTGAAACAACATTTTGGTGGTTACTTCACAAAACGACTCGTTTTTTGCGCTCAGAAAATGGAAAATTGCTTTTCCGTGCAACGAAAAGGAAAACTTCCTCCTGCAACATTGTTATCCATACCAATGTCCACATGCATGCATAATATGGGCACAACAACATTGATAGGTTCATCTTTAGTCCCGGTTGGAGGGATTTCGGCGGGCTGGGCCAGACAGCACTAATGATAGGGGTGAGTGTCGACATTATGTCGTGTGGCGTGTACCTTGTTCCGGATGGTGTCACCAACCGGGACTAAAGATGAACCTTTAGTCCCGGTTGGAGAAACCAACCGGGACAAAGAACGAGTCAGCACTAATAATAGGGGTGAGTGTCGACATTATATCGTAAGTGTCGACACTATGCCGAGCTGCTTGTACTATAAATAGGCATCCTTGTGAGTCCAGTCCTCCCGCCAGATTGAGGCATCTCCAATATTGTTTTCGAGAGAAGGGACCCTACTACGACCAGTTTCAGGGAGATGCCGCCGGATCCCAGTCCTCCGTCATCTCTAAGAAACTGGTCATAGAGGCACTCCCTAATATGTGAAATTCGTTAGCTCCTAGGTGTATTGATCTAGTTAGAGAAGTTACAAGCTGCAAGATGGTGTGCGAGAGCAGGGACACCACTACGACCAGTTTCAGGGAGATGCCGCCGGATCCCAGTCCTCCGGCATCTCCAAGAAACTGGTCATAGAGGCACTCCCTAATATGTGACCACTCCTTAATGGTAAGTACGAATCAGGACAACTTCTTCATAGTTCGGGAAAGTCGTTCAACGAATCGGGACTAAAGGCCCCCTTTAGTCCTGTTCCAGCCACAAAACGGGACTAACACTCAAGACATTTATTAATATTAAAAACCGAGACTACAAAACCGGGAATAAAGCCCCCCCTATATATAGTCCCGGCCAAGCCACAAACCGGGACCAACACTCAATACATTTATTAAACTTGGAAAATTGCAAACATCATAAGATATCTCGGCCAGACATGAACTAGAGTTACACAATATGAGCATGAACTTCTTGGCATATGTCCTTCCTTATGATCGCTTCATACGTAACCATGGAGGATCTTATTTACTTAACGAAATGCTTGGGTCAGTTTTCACTGTGAAGGGCGGAATTTCATCAAACTTATTATAATCTTCTGACATGTCTGTCTTGTCCTCGATTCCCATGATGTTTCTTTTCCCTGAAAGAACTATGTGACGCTTTGGCTCATCATATGATGTATTCATTTGCATATTTTTTCTTTTTTTCGGTCTAGAGGACATGTCCTTCACATAGAAAACCTGAGACACATCATTGGATAGGACAAATGGTTCACCCCGTGCTTCTGGTGTATCTTTTGTCTTCCCATACACGCCTAGGAATCCTAGCAGGTTCACGCAAAGATTCGTCGTCACGTGCATCGCGTCGATTGAAGAGCGGAGACGTAGGACTTTCCAATATGGCAGCTCCCAAAATATAGATTTCTTCTTCCACATGGGTGCGTGTCCTGTAGAGACGTCGTTCGGAACTGATTGACCGCTGGGACCCTTTCCAAAGATTATTTCTATGTCCTTAACCATACCAAATACATCATCACCAGCAGGGAGTTCAGGCTTCTTACGGTGATCTGCCTCACCTTTGAAATGCTTGCCTTTCTTTCTTACGGGATGATTGGTCGGAAGAAATCGTCGATTCGCCAGGTACACAACCTTCTTGCATTTATGCAAATATGTACCTTCGGTCTTATCTAAACAGTGTGTGCATGCCTTATATCCCTTGTTTGTTTGTCCTGAAAGGTTACTAAGAGCAGGCCAATCATTGATGGTTACGAAAAGCAACCCTCGTAGATCAAATGGCTCCTGTTTGTTCTCATCTCACGCATGTACACCTGGTTTGCCCCACAGCTGTAAGAGTTCTTCAACTAATGGCCTAAGGTACACATCAATGTCGTTTGGTTGCTTGGGCCTTGGATGAGCACCGCATCATAATGAACTTACGCTTCATGCACAACCAAGGAGGAAGGTTGTAGATACATAGAGTCACGGGCCAGTGTCAGACTGCAGCTATGCTCCCAAAAGGATTCATGCCATGCATTTAGACCAAACCATAAGTTCCTTGCATCACCGCAAAGTCCGGGAAGTCTCTCTCGATTTTTTCCACGTGACCCATCGCCAGGTGTCTCAACTTCCCGTCTTTCTTACGGTCTTCTTTGTGCCATCGCAACAACCTGGCATGCTCTTTGTTTCTGAACATGCGTTTCAACCTTGGTATTATAGGAGCATACCACATAACCTTAGCAGGAACCCTCTTCTGGAGGGTCTCTCCCTCAACATCACCAGGGTCATCTCGTCTGATCTTATACCGCAATGCATTGCATACCGGGCACTTATCTAAATTCTCATACTCCTTACTGCGGTAGAGGATGCAGTCATTAATGCATGCATGTATCTTTTGCACATCTAATCCTAGAGGACAGAGAGTCTTCTTTGCTTCGTAGGTACTCTCAGGAAGTTTGTTATATTTTGGAAACTTTGGCTTCATTATTTTTTAGCATCTTTTCAAATGAGGAGTCAGTTAGACCACACTCTTCCTTCTATCGCAGCAATTCCAGTGTGGTACCGAGCTTTGTGCTGCCATCTTCACAATTTGGGTACAACAATTTCTTGTGATCTTCTAACATGCCCTCTAACTTCAACTTCTCATTTTCTGTTTCACAGTCTCGCTTTGCATCAGAAATGACCCTACCAAGTTCATCAGCGGGCTCATCTGATGCCCGTTCTTCACCTCCTTCCTCTTCATTGTATTTCATTGCAGTATCACTGTATTCAGGAAACATATGATGATAGTTGTTATCATCATCTTCTTCTTCTTCACCGTCTTCCATCATAACCCCTCTTTCCCCGTGCTTGGTCTAGCAATTATAGTTGGGCATGAAACCTTTCATAATCAGGTGGCCGCGAATGATTTTCGAGGAAGAGTACTCCTTGTTGTTCCGACATTGAACACATGGACAACGTATAAAACCATTCTCTTTGTTTGCCGTAGCCACATCGATAAATTTATCCACGCCTTTAATGTACCCGGGTACACGCCGGTCATCGTACATCCATTCCCGACCGTTCATCTACATCATATAAGTAAGTTTATCAAAAACAGGACATCATAAATAGTGAAATGACCAATTCACATCGACACATGCATTGTGAAAGGATACGGATGTCGCCTAGAGGGGGGTGAATAGGCGATTAAAACTTTTCCTAGAGTGGCTCAACAAAGGCGGAATAAAACTAGTGTTTACTTTGTAAAGCACAACCTAGAAACAACTAAGGTTTACCTATATGCACCAACAACTTATGCTAAGCAATACAAGCAACAAAGTGATAGCAAGATATATATTACTTCAAGCACGAAGGCTATCACAATGTAAAGTGCATAAGTAAAGAGCTCGGGTATAGAGATAACCGAGGCACGCGGGTACACCGATATTTTACCGAGTTCCTCCCAACATGGAGTATGTCTTGTTTGGAGAGGGGGTGGTATCAAACCACCAACGCCACAAAAGGCCTCCCTTATTCTCCGGTGAATCTCACCCCAATGGGATCGATCGATGCTTCCACTATCGGTGCACTTGTCGGTGGCAACCGGAACCTCTCACAAGGTTGGGGCACAACTCCACAACTTAATTGGAGGCTCCCAACAAACGCCACAAAAGGCCACAATGCCACCAAGGCCACAAAACCGTCTAGGGTTCCAAGAACCCAAGAGGGACAAGACCCAAGAGGGACAAGCTCCAATGAGCAATTCAAACCAAATCCTCCGAGGAGAACTCAAACCGATGCAACAAATGCAAATGGCAAAAACACCATAAAGATGCTCAAATCCCTCACTCTCAAGTTCCAACAAATCTACTAAAGCTATTGGGGGAACAAGAGAGGAGGAATCAAAGAGAGACACAAAATCCCCCAAAATCTAGATCCCCAAAGATACACTCACAAAGAGATTTTTTGGTTTGGTCAAAACATAGATCTAAATCTCCTCCAACAACCCCTCAAATATATGCAATAATCAATGGAGGGGTGTGTAGAAATCAAGCTTAAAGAGTAAAGCAAACGGGGGCAAAGATTGGACAAGAGAAGGAGAAAGAAGTAACCCTAAAAAACAAAGGGGCAAAGTTATTTAAAGAGAGGGGCAGAAACTGCCCGTTGGGGCGTTTTTCCTGGACTGACCGGTAATACCGGATCGGACCGGTACTACCGGACCCTAACCAACAAACCCAGAAAAAAGGTCAAAGTAGCAAGAACGGCAGCAGCGAGCCAGGAAGTGGGAGTCACATGGGCCAACAGGCAAGGCCAATGGGCCCAAAGCAGCGGCGGTCAATGCATCAGGGCAGGGGCCCAGCGGGAGGACGCAGCAGGCAATTCGAGGTCGGGCGGCGAAGCGCCAAGGCAACAGCCTGGTGCGGCAGCAGACGCAGCGCTAGGTCAACGCGCGGCGCTGGTGGGGCGAGCAGCGCGCTGGAACCACCAGGCGAGCGAGGAGCTGGGCTATGCGCGGCGGCGGTCGTCGAAGGGAGAGAGCGCTGGCTGGCGCGCGAGGCGGGCTGGAGTGGGGAGGTTAGCCGGATGGGCCGGCCGATAGTACCGGCCCACTTGGGCGGTACTACCGGGCCAAGCCGGTAGGACCGGACGCAGGGACCGGGCTAGGCAGGAGATAGTTACGCGCTCCAGCGCGACCGCATCGGGCCCGTAGTGCCGGCCGCCCGCATGCACTGCCTTTTTTCTTTTTCAAATCGAATAGGCAAATATTCAAACCGCGATAACTTTTGATTGGTAGCTCCGATTGACCCGATTCCAATTGCGTTGGATAGAGGACAACAAGGGCTTCCCAATAATGTGACAAAGTATCAAGTAGAATAATGTGAGATACCTCACTTGGTGAGAAACCAAAAATCCGCATAAATCAAAATCGCAACAAGATACATATGGGAGATCCGATTTTGATAAACACGAGCTTGTTATGGAGATTACCACAAGCTCTAAATCCTCACATGGATAAGACCAAATAACAACCAAATACGATGATGCAAGTATGCAAAGGTTTGAGCTCTCTCCGAACGATGTGACCGAATTACTCATACAAGAGCCCCTCTTGATAGTACGGTTATCTATCCTAAACCCGGTCTCACACACATAACGTGAGACCGGCAAAAAGGGAAAACCTATCAATATTATACCTTTGCCTTGAGCATTCCACTTGAGCTCGATGTAGACGGTCTTGCTCTTCTCAAGATGGAACGCCTTTCTTAATTCCTCATCATCGACCTCGCATATTGAGCTTGCCCAACATATCTTCTTTGCATTTCATCAACCTTGAAGCCAACACATGCTCCAACCGATGCCAATGGACAAATTCTACAAGTATAACTTAATACACACATTAGTCCATGAAGATTGTCATTAATTACCAAAACCATACATGGGGGCCCAACATGTTCTTTCACACTGTATGACAGAGAAAAGATAAGATTGCTAACCTCGATCGAGGGAAATAAAGAGAAGAAAGCTCAAGTGCGTCTCGGACACCTTCTATATTTTTGTTCTGTGAGAAATTGAACGAGATCATTCACTCAAACATTTCATCAAACATCTTGAATGCATGCATAGGAAAAAATAAACTAGCACACCTCTCACACCTTCCACCAAGAAAAAACAGAGGGAGACAGAGGGCTAGGGCGTCGCATTTATAGAGAGCGGGATCATACGTCTCGGTTTGTAACACAAACCGGGACTAAAGGTGTGTGTCACGCCACGTGGCTGACGCCCATATGACCCCTTACCAACCAGGACGCATGCCTCCGGCCACCGTGCCCGCTCGAACCAGGACGTGTGCCAGCATTAGTCCTGGTTCGTGGCGTAACCGGGACCAATGCTGGTAGGGGACACGAACGGATAGACTGTTTTCTACTAGTGCGTAGCGTCTGACAGCAGGTTGATCTCGTCCTCATCTTTGAAAGTGTCACCTAGAACTGACAATGCCAACTAGTACAACCCTGACCTAGACCTAGGAGCTCGTGCGCGAACTGATACGTCAAATATTCTCTACAAACGACTCCTTCAACACCTAATCTGACATTCTTTTTCTGTAAAGGAAAACCTCTGATCTCACATTCTTGTGAATAGCATGATCCAAGTTTTGGGGCGCTGTTTGCTAGTAGTACTTGTTTATGCTACAAGTAGCATCGGTCGTCCCTTATACAGTTGAACGACGACTGGTCCGTATCGCTGAACGTCCATGGTGAGATCGAAGGCTAGTTAAACTCAGTTCAAATTATATTACTACTCCAGTTATTGTGCTACACGTACGTCATGCATGCACATGGCCACGTACGTGTGGCCTCGGCAGCTGCACCGCACCGCGGCACCGTATATGAACTACCAACAGGGGGCACTAGCTAGCGGTCGACCGCTGGAACATACCAGCGCGGTCACGTTCAGACCGAAAAAAGTTTCTATTTGAATACTGCAGTCTATTTCCTTTTTGGAAATAAAACGATTCTTCCCCTGCTCCACACGAATTCCTGCTTCACGTAGTTTGTTTGTTTGAGTTAACTTTTTCCACTGGCAATCAATTCCCTTTACTTACAATTCCCTTTTCTCACTTAAAAGTGATATGTACAATTCCCTTTTTGGGACAGTGATATTTTAGGGTAAAATAACAGGGAGGGGAATATGAATACCACTTTCAAAAGGATTGATCTGCCACTTTCAAACAATATACTTTTGTACAACTCCCCTCTTCCCCTTATTGCAAAATAATACTCCCGCAGACCGTTGATTCAAATTTGTCTAGATACGAGTGTATCTAGCACTAAAACTTGACTAGATAAATTCATATCTAGATAAATCTAAGTTAACTAATATGGATCTGAGGGAGTACTAGATACATCTCAATGTAGATAAATCCAAGTCAATTATTTTAGATTGGAGTAGTTATCAGTGCAACAGATTTACTATTTATATGCACTTAGTGTGCCGATTTTCCTGTAATGAGAGAACTGGCAGCTTTAGTACATAGTTTCTTTTGCAAAAAGCAATGTTTTTGTACCATCAGACAGATTAACAAACTAAGATATTTATAACCTCAGAGTAATATTAAAATAGAGAGTTCTGTACGAGTACTTGATAAATATAATCAAGACGCAAAGAGGAAAAGTATCTGAAAAAACAAACATCTTTGTTTCTCTCTAAAATAAGCAAATAAGAACATCCTGCCTCTGCATTTGGAAAAGATAGTTCACCATTGATCATGGAGGAAATGAAAAATAATACAAGATGCACTTGTGAAATTACTTCCCAGGATATATCTAAATCCTCTAGCTAAAAACTATAGAATACATTGACCATTTTCGATATGCTGTAGAAAGATTGCTGAAGCTCAGACGATACTGAAATCATTGGCCTATTTAGAAAAGGAGAATTTATAAATAATTAGGCAGGCATATTCTCACTTAGGTCATCAGCGAAAAAATACTGGATTTCATTTAAACTAACCATTGAAAAAGTTTACCCCTGGTTTTAATATTGTCTGTTTGAGAACTAGAACTATATCAGAACAAAACCATTCTCTCGATAGGATCAATTGGATCTGAAATACCAAAAAATAAAGTAAAACAATAAATAACATAAATAATCAACAAGATAATACAGATAATCAGTAACTGAATATTATTAATTTGTTCCTTCACCATTCATCAATGGTGAAGGTTGCCTTTCCCGGATGAATTCCACATCCATTAATTATCTATAGGGCATCTGGAGCACCGTTTTATGCAAGACAGTTGCCCTTTTTAAAAAATTAAAAAATGAGAAAGAACATTTTTTCAGAGTTCGAAATTAAGAAATATTTCAAATTTCACGTACTTTTTTTTATTTTGGTGATGTTTTAAGTGTGGACTCCATGATGATAGGTTTCGTTGAACTGCATTTTATGCTACTTTTCTAGTGGCACTCGTTTTGCCATATATATGTGTTGAAGGTTTCTTGTTGTCGCAGCCTTCAATGGTGAATGTTGCGTCCTGCGGATGTGCACATTTCAACCAACGTCCCATTCATTAGCATGGTAACCTAAAACATCAGCTACTAGACTGGATCGTCGATTCGTTCTTACCATTTCTCTAGACAAATTTATGGATTATTGTTCATGAATTGTTTGCTTATCCCGCGTTCTATATATTTGATAACTAGGATCAATGTCAAGTGCCTACAATTATACCGTGCCATGAAGATTTTTCACTACCAGGAACCAAAAATATAGAACGCAGAACGACAAATACCTAAGGGCATATATGGCAAGTCATCATCCATGTCATGTAAAAAACTATCAAGGCATTTATGAATAAGTTATCAAGACACTAGAAAAGGCCACCAACATGTTAATTAGCAAGTTATCAACTAGACATGGCGAAAACTATCAAGGCATTTGTAAGGAAGTTATCAAGACAACAAAAGAAGTTACGAAACATGTTAATTAGCAAGTTATGAACCATGTCATGGAAAATTATCAAGGTATTTTATGAAGAAAGTATCATGTCAACAAAACTTATCAAACCCAAAGAAAAAACTAAAAAGATAGGTACAAAATACCTAGGGTATATATAGAAAGTTATCAACCATGCCATGATAAAACTATCAATGAATGTATGGAGAAGTTATCAAGTCAACGAAAACAAACATGTTAGCTGGGAAAATTATTAACCATGTCATGACAAAACTATTAAGGCATTTTTATGATGAAGTTATCAAGCCAATGAAAGAAGCTACAGAACATCTTAATTAGTATGTTACCAATGTGATGTGGAGCAACTTATCAAAACAAAAAACATAACTAAATAAATCTAGATAAAAATACATAGGGGCATATATAGAAATTTATCCACCATGTCATGGTAAACCTATCAAGGCGTTTATGAAGAAGTTATCGAGACAACGAAAAAAGGCTACCAATAATTGGGACCGTGCTTTTTTGTATACTATATCTTTCAAATGGTAGCTCCGATTTAAGATTTTCTTTCACCAATAAATCGGCCTCGACAAGATCTACAAAACTAGATCCTATGTTGGGCTAAAAGTTACCAATCATCTATAAGTGTGTTATCAAAGGTAAAGGTAAAAAAGTTATCAACTTCAAAAGTTTAATTTTGTTTTGAAATATTGGCGCCTTTTTTGCTCACAATCTATTGGCCCAGTAATATATGAGTTATTGTATTGTTCACGCCATTGTGACCGAATTCTTAGTTCGCTTGGGTATATTTGTGATATTTTAAAATTTTATAAGTTACTGAACTAATGCATACGAGGTATTGGGTTTGCTTCATATCAACACCTTCATAACTATATCAACACCGCGTGTTGACTAGTTACTGAATACCGTGACAACTTGATATTAACAAAAGGTGTATGGTACAACACCATACTATCTACATCAAAAAATCACCATGATCTTTTCATTCAATGGCTTGGTAATTATATCTCCTCATACTGTTAACTATTCACTCAGTACTCCCTCCTCAAATTAGGATGTCTATTAGTTCTGGTCAAAGTTAATTTTTATAAAATTTGATCAACTACATATAAATATATATTAACTTCTGTAATACAAAATGCATATAATATGAAGATATATTTCATGATGGTTCTAATAACATTGATTGTATGTTGTGGATGTTAATATTATTTCATATATATTTGGGCAAAGTTTATGAACTTTGACTTTGAAAAAATCTAATATGCATCCTAATTTGGAAAGGAGGGAGTAGACAGATAACTACGTCATCACCATGTTGATAACTACATAATCAACACCCTTGGTAAATACATCAACATTGTTGGCGAATATTTACTAAAATCCTTAGTAAGTATATCAACACTATGTTGATGACTAGTTACTAAACACCTTGGTAACTATATAAGCACCGTGTTGGTGACAAGTTACTGAACATCTTGATAAATACATCATCACTATGTTGGTGACTTGTTACTGAACTCCTTGATAACTACATTAGCACCATGTTTATGATTAGTCACTGAACATCGTGGTAACTACATAAGCATTATGTTAGTAACAAAATCAAAACTGGAACCTCTTGATACAACAATTCATTTCATGTCCATACATATATAGGAAAAAACATTACTTAGAAAGAAAAATTATGAAATTTAAATGAACTACCCATTGAAAGTCATGATCATTTTAGTTGAAAGTGGTAGTTTATTCATGTTGAAAGTGCTTTTTCCCACCCCTTCATTTTCCCCTACAAAAAAGCATTAGAAAAGAAAGTTGACCCAATAAACATGAATTTTGATAGTAAAATAGATGATCAATTATATAATAAAGGAAATTATAATGAATTGATAAAGGGAAAAGACTTTTTTATCACATAATGAAATAACGATGAGAAAAAGGGAACTGGCAAATGTTTATGTAATTTGCGAGTTAAAAAATGTTCAAGGGTTAAAAATAAGTACTCCCTCCATCCAGGAATAACTGACTTAGGTTTGTCTAGATTTGAATGTATCTATACAATACGTCTAGATATATTCGAATATAGACAAACTTATGTCAATTATTTCTGGACAGAATGATATTCATTTATTAGGAAGGAACAAGAAGAAACAAAAATACACACATAAAAAGAAAAATAGAAGCTAGAGTCAAGAAATCGAGTGAGGGAAATTAGCGAGGATAACCACGTCCACAATCAGAGCCTTCGTGTGCATGGTAGAATAAATAAAATGACAAGAGAATGAGTGTAGCGGGTCTCACTATGTATGTGCACGTGAAGAGAGAAAATAAACAAAAAGAAAAAAGCCACGGCAGCAGAACTATCGAACCGAAGAGTAACTCGCGCGTTGACCACCACCCGTTTGTCGTATCTACACGCGCGCAAGAAAAGCGAATTGATTCGCGCGAACACGAGCGTTGCCGACGCCAGCGTGACCGCAGCGCGCGGTCGACCGTGGAAGAGAGAATCCGACTACCAACTGCCTCCGGCCCGTGTACTCATGCTCATCACACGCAACGCTCCATTTTTGCTTCATCGATCGTCACCGACCACGTACGTCACGGGATGACGGGAGTGATGAGCGAGGATGTCGATCGATATATACACAAAACAAAACTGCCGTAGGTAGGTAACTGTCACCTCCTAGCTAGATGTATGCATCATGCACGACATGTCAGAAACTCATCTACTCCCTAGGTCCCAAAATAAGCGTGCGTATGGGATGGGATGATCCAAGTGTTCATACGAGTGGATGGGACGATCCATATTAGATGATTCTATTTTTTGTTTGGTTCCAAGGATTTGAGGATGGGATGAAAATGTGTTTAGCTTATAAGTAATTTTTAATAGCACTTGGTTAACCAGATTAAACAACAATTAGTTTAACAAAAAAAATATTGAAAGACGGTAGTCCGGCGACCGTATTCAGCACGACGGCAGCGACAGTGGTCCTCGATCCGGTCGGTGCTCCACTCTAAACTAGAACCACCATGCCATTTCCCTCCCCTCCCTGTCGTGCTCCCCACGAGCTCCTGAGAGCCGTCATCGCTGTCGTCACGGCCTTGCGTGGTCGGGTGAGCTACCGGCGGCTGGGCTGAAGGCGGCCTTCGTGTGGCGCGACAGTGCAAGCTTAAGGCAGCCGTGTGGGCCGAGAACTCGAGGAGTGAGGACGGGCAGGTGGGCGGTGGCGGTGTGTCCTGGCCACCTTGGACGGGGACGGGGAACGTGACAACGATGAACGATTAGCGAGGAAGAAGAGGCTATCGGTGGTCCACCTGATTAGGAAAAATAGGGATTGCCTGTTCGACGGATTTTGGCGGACAAGCTGATCCCTCTTTTTGAAGGAATATTCCCCTACGGTGGGCCATTCCATCCACCTTAATTTTAACCAAACACAATGAAAAATAGATCCCTTCCCATCCCTCATTTGGTCTGGAACCAAATGCATGCTAAGTGGCTTAAAATTGTCTAGGTTCACGTGTATTTATATATATATATACAAATAAAAGATGTTTAGATACGTGTAAATATAGATAAATTCACGTCACTTATTTTGGAAAGGAGGGAATAGATTGATCAAAGTATTTATTAAGATCAAACATGGCACTCTCAAAATGCATATATCCTTTTTTTTTTCTAAAAACGCAACAACTATCTTAGTTCATCACTATCTTATCACGTTCTTATAGTAGTAGTTGCATGTTACTATCTTACTACTAGTTATTCTCATTATAACTAGTCTAACTGTTAGCTCAGGTGCCGGCCGGCCTATTGGTATACAATTAAGTAGGTCTGCCGGGCAAGTAATAATTAGCTCATCCTTTTTGTTTTGGTTAAGACTCTGTACAGTGACGTCCTTGTTTTGGTTAATATTTAGCTCATCCTTTTTGTTTTGCTCAAGACTCTGTACAACGACGTCCTTGTTTTGGTTAAGACATTGTACAGTGATTAGCTTTACTAGTAGTACTATAAGATTCCAATGAGTATAAAGAGCTTTCAAAAGTAGTAATGATTAGCCCAGAGGTTTGACCTTGATGCACTATATTGCGGCTGTAAAATGGCTATCGCTGTCAGCAACGGCAACATGACAGGGGCACGGCATCGCCGTCTGTCGCACGTATAGTGTCATATTGCCACCGAAGCAGGTTCAGATGTGTACGTAGCTTAGCTCCCAACTGCCTCGTGAACTCACGCTCATGAAAAGGCAACAACTCCGGTGTACAAGAAAATATCCATACCTCTATTTCAGGGGGAAACTTGGACCTTGGATTATTCGCAAAAAAATAAAGCTTGGAGCCATGATTTTTTTAGGCTAGTTATAATAAGAAGTAGTATCATACATATGATACTAACCTCATAGTACATATAATAGCACCATAGTTTGTAGAATCCCGAAACAAATATGTGTGCTAGATTTATTTATATTTTTTTTATAGTTTTATGTGTTATGATACTGTATCCTAGTATAATATCACTGTCATCTCGCTTATCAGTAATTAGTGTGCCATTTCAGCTTTTTACATACAGGAGCTCCAAGATACAACTTATGCTACTCCCACTGCCTCACCAAAATCGAATGGCGTACCTTGAAGTGCTAACAAAAGGTGACAATTTGTACAAGTACATGTATGTGACAGATACCTACTCCCTCCCATCCACAAAAGAGTAGAGTTTGGGTCTTTCAAAACTAATTAGTGATTTTGCATAAAGCCACCTCCTTTCCCACTTAAGCTACCGGCTAGCCAGCGGCACTACTTCGATTCACTTATACACTCAATGCACATGCTACAAATCTAATCATGCACGACACCATGGACAACTCTACCTGTTGAGCCATTCTTCGGGTCGTCACATTGGGCTGAAATCGAGGCATCGATGGGAGGCTAGACACAAAATTACAGCGGTCCAATGCAGGCATACACTCTTTTGCAAAAAAAAGTGGTGCAACCTAGACGTACACTCTTATACTACGGAGGGAGTACATGTTAAATTTTCAGATACATGGGTGAAACCCCGGCCTATCTATAGATCGATGCATGTAGCCTTTACTAATTTATTAACTTTATTCAAAAAGTTCAAACATTCTCCCAACTCATAGGTCACAAAGAGTTGATACATGCATCAACCATCTTAAGAAAACAAACACTAAAAACATTTGGCGCATCAGAACAGCGGCACCGCCTGATTAAATCTTGTCCGAATGGTTGCGCTCAATAACCATGGCCAGACTTTACTCCTCTGGCTGAAGGAAAGATCTCATACGAATCCAATGTGTAATTAAAGGAATAATTGAATATTTCGATTCCCTATTAAAAATCATATCATTTCTTATATGTCAGATATACCGTAGTAAAGCACAAACACCCACATCTATTAGAAGTTTCTCATGTTTATCAACTCCATGTAGCCAATTTCTAAAAAGATTCTTAATATTTTTTAAGCATGTAAAATTAAAATCCATATGAACAATAGCCCATACAATTTTCGCAAACGTACCGTCATTGAATAGATGTTGTATACTCTCATTATTATTGCAACTACCTTACCAACGTTTTTTGCTAGATTCTCTTTTGTTTGCAAAACTTTGTGATTTAGGAACCACGTGAAAATTCCGATTTTTAGTGGTATCTACAATGTGTATATATTTTCATGTGTATGCTCTTAATTTTTTCAGTTCATCGATACTTTAAAAGAAGTCCATTGTTCCATGTTCACTAAGAAAGCAAGTTCTTGTTAGGTCAAGTACTTCGCCCATATGTAATTTGAACTACGAATACACCAGAATTTAGGGCTATTTAGTTTTACTTTATTGATCGTTGGATCAAGATTGATCGAGACATCTTCACCATCCATATAAAGGCCAATCTAGGCGTAACCCTAGACCTAGCTCGCCTTTTCCTCTACCCTCACATGGGCCAATTATCCATGTGCTTTTCATGCACGCCTCTCACAGGCTATGAATGCTCGTCGGCAATACCTCTTTCGCCGCTACACCCTAGAAAACCCGCCTCTCCTACTTCTTTTGCATCTTACTTCCCTGTTATGTTGTTCTTGCCGACACCGATGCAAAAGAGGAAGATCTAGCAGGGTAGCCCATAAAAAAGAGTAAGAGACTATTGTGAAGAGCAAAGGGATCAATCGCCGAGAATTCATGTGACAACAAATTCATCAAACAGTCGATCTGGAGAAAGAGCCTGTGTGAGGTACGCTTTCAAATCTATCCAATCACACTTCAAATTTTGCATTCGGATTTTAATTGGCATAAAAAGGAGAATCTGAACATATTTGCAAAACTTGCAACCGTCTCTAAAAGATTATAGGGAACAAGCATTGCAACTGCACAAGCACCAGCTAGCTGTGTACGAGTTTTATTTGGAAACCTAGGTGTGTAGGTGGATTCGTGTGTGTGTGTAGGTTGCTTACTGAGGAAATCCTCATCAATAATCATTAATTACTTTCTATTTTCAGATATGTGTGACCTGTAGCAGGTAGAATGCGAGCGTGTTCAGATCTCAGAGACAAATTTAGAAACGAACGATGAAGGAGAAGTGTCATGCAAGATCGATCGTGCTCCGAGTTCCTCCTCGCCGCAGTATAAAACCCAGCCTCCCCCCTCTCGTCCTCCCACAAGCAAGCTTCCACAGAAAGAAACTAGCCGATTAAGCAGACGCAACGCAACCATGGTGCACGCCGGCGAAACCACCCACGTGCTCCTCGTCCCGTACCCAGCCCAGGGCCACCTGAACCCGATCCTCCAGTTCGGCAAGCGCCTTGCGGCCCACGGCGGCGTCCGGTGCACCGTCGCGGCGACCCGGTTCGTCGTCGGCTCCACGAAGCCCACCCCGGGCTCGGTGTACGTCGCCGTATTCTCCGACGGCTGCGACGGCGGCGGGCCCGCCGAGCTGGGCGGCCACGAGGGTCCCTACTTCGAGCGGCTGGAGGCGGCCGGGTCGGAGACGCTGGACGAGCTCCTCCGGTTCGAGGCGGCGCAGGGCCGGCCCGTGCGCGTGGTGGTGTACGACCCGTTCATGCCGTGGGTGGTGCCCCTGGCGCGCCGGCACGGCGCCGCGTGCGCCGCGTTCCTCACCCAGACGTGCGCCGTGGACGTCGTGTACACGCATGCGCGGGCCGGGCGCGTGCCCGTGCCCATGCGCGACGGGGACGGCCCTCTCGAGCTCGCTGGGATCCCGACCCGGCTCGCCGTCGCCGACGTGCCGGCGTTTCTGACCGAGGCCGGCGCGGACCGCACAGCCCTCCGCAACATGCTGATGAACCAGTTCGCTGGGCTGGACACGGTGGACCACGTCCTCGTCAACTCCTTCTACGACCTCGAGCCTCAGGTAAGCAGATAGACACCAACGGGCACGTGTATCTCATGCCCAGCTGCCATTGCCGTCGTCGCTTGCAGTTAATTGCCGTGTCTGTATGTGCATGCATCGTGCAATGCCAGTCTGTGAAATTAATAGTTCCCTGCCGTTTGATTCTGAGCGACGCCATGGATCGATGTGCAGGAGGCAGAGTACCTAGCGTCGACGCTGGGCGCCAAGACGATCGGCCCGACGGTGCCGTCGGCGTACCTGGACAACCGCCTCCCCGACGACGTCTCCTACGGCTTCCACCTGCACACCCCGATGACGGCCGTGACCAAGGCGTGGCTGGACGCACACCCACCCCGCTCCGTCGTGTACGCCTCCTTCGGCAGCATCGCGGCGCCGGGGCCGGACCAGATGGGCGAGGTCGCCGAGGGCCTCTGCCGCGCCGGCAGCCCCTTCCTGTGGGTGGTGCGCGCCACCGAGACCGCCAAGCTCCCGGATGCCTTCGCGGCGAGGGCGGAGGCGCGGGGCGACCTGATCGTGCCGTGGTGCCCGCAGCTGGAGGTGCTGGCGCACGGCGCCGTGGGGTGCTTCGTGACCCATTGCGGCTGGAACTCCACCGTGGAGGCGCTGAGCGCGGGCGTGCCGATGGTGGCCGTGCCGCAGTGGTCGGACCAGCCGACCAACGCCAAGTACGTCGAGGACGTGTGGCGCGTCGGCGTGCGCGCGTGGCCGGACGGCGAAGGCGTGGTGCGGAAGGAGGAGCTGGAGAGGTGCGTGAGGGAGGTGATGCGCGGCGATGGGCCGTACAGGATGAAGGCGGCGGAGTGGAGGAAGAAGGCGAAGGCGGCCGTGAGCGAGGGCGGGAGCTCCGACAGGAACATCGCCGAGTTCCTCTCCAAATATCGCGCGGCAAAATGATCGGCGTGCGTGTCCATTCCGATTTGTGTGGGCTGATTCCTCTTCAAATTTCGGGCCGTTCGTCGCCTGTGACGTGCCATTGGCAGCCTGTTTTCCTTTTTTATCTCCCAGTGATGGCAACAGCCGATGTTGGCTGGCCCGCAAACTGAAATCTGAAACTAAATAATTAGCTAAGGTTTGAAGCAGTAAAAACAATCGGAAAGTGTATTTGGCTCCTGAGTACCAATGTTCCAGAAAAAAAACGCTAAGATAGAGAGATCCCTTACTATCAATACTATTTTTTTTAGATTATCACCAATACTATTTAATATAGTGGCTGATATGTTAGCTGTTATAATTGAGCGTACAAAGTCTGATAACCAAATTAAAAGTATGATTCCTTGTTTAGTAGATAGAGACTTATCCATCCTTCACTATGTAGGGTTTCGTAGCATGGAAAACAAAAATTTTCTACCGCATACAAACAAACAAGCCAAGATCTATCTACTAGATTATAGCAACGAGTCGATGGAATAACTTACCCTCGAAGATTCCAAAGTGTTTAACGAGAGCGGATTCTCGTGGGTGATATAGTCGATTTCTTCCGATCTCAAGATCGCGAGACGATCCTTCCGCGTTGCTCCTATAGCTCCCGCAATCGGTCACACGCTCAAGATTTCACGAAGACCTTCCTCTCCTTGTTCCAAAGAAAATGGAGGTTGTAGCACTCTCCTCGCGATTCCGGCAGCACAACGGTGTGGTACCGGAAGTAGAGGGAAGATCTCGCAGGGCTTCGCCTTAAGCCGGAGCGAATATGATGGAATATGAGAGAGCTCTCGGTGTTCTAGGGTTTAGACACACCAAGGAGGGGATGCTAGAGCCGGCGGCTAGGGTTTGGGACACCCCAAATCGGCGGCTAGGGCAAAACCCTAGGGGGGCGGCGGCGGCTATGGTGGGCAGCAGCTGCTAGGGTTTGAGGAGAGGTACTTGTGTGTGCTAGGAGGGAGCCCTTGTTGGAATTATGCCCTAGAGGCAATAATAAAGATGTTATTATTATAATTTTTGTTCATGATAAAGTTTATATTCCATGCTAGAATTGTATTAAGCGGAAACTTTAATACTTGTGTGGTTTGTGAACAACACCGTGTCCCTAGTACGCCTCTATGGACTAGCTCATTGATGAATGATGGTTAAGGTTTCCTAACCATAGACATGAGTTGTCAATTGATAATGAGATCATATCATTGGGAGAATGATATGATGGACAGACCCAAACTAAGCGAAGCAATTAGATCGTTTCATCGTGTTCATCTTTGCGAAGCTTTTCTTATGTCAAATATTGTATTCCTTAGACCATGAGATAATGCAACTCCCTGGAACCGGAAGAAAGCTTTGAGGTCATCAAATGTCATCCTATGAGAGGGTGATCATAAAGGTGTCTCTCAGGTGATCGGAAAGTATCTGTTGGGTTGTATGTATCGAGATGGAATTTGTCCCTCCCAAGTCGGAGAGATATACTTCGGGCCCACTCGGTAATCGATATCAACACCGCTTGCAAGCATGTGGTTAAGGAGTTAATCACAAAGTGATATCGGATTACGGAACGAGTAAAGTACTTGCTGTGAACGAGATTGAACTAGGTATGATGATACCGACGATCGAATCTCGGGCAAGTAAAATATCGCGAGACGAAGGGTATATATATGGGATTGATTGAATCCTGGCATCGTGGTTCATCCGATATGATCATCGATGAATGTGTGGGAGTCAATATGGGTGCCTAGACCCCGCTGTTGATTATTGATAGAAGATCATGTCTGCATATTCTCGAACCCGCAGGGTCACACACTTAACGTATCTCGACGCTAGGATAGATTGGATAATTGATTTATGAATTTTTGTTCGGAGTTTCGGATGGGATCCGGGATATCACGAGAGGTTCCGGAATGGTCCGGAGAATAAGATTCATATAAGGCAGTGCAGTTTTTGGAGTTCGGAATTGTTCCGGGTTAATCGGTATTGTACCGGAAGCTTCTAGAACCTTCCGGAAGGGGACCAACGTGGCCCCACCTTCCGGGAGGGGGCATGGGCCTATGAGGGAGTGTCCTGGCCACATTGGGCCAGGGGCACAAGGCCCCATAGGGCCCAGCCGATCCTGGATAAGTTTAAACTCGTTTAAACTAGAGATAGGATTTCTAGATAAGGGAGAGTTTAAATCGTTTAAACTAGAGATAGGATTTCTAGATAAGGGAGAGTTTAAATTGTTTAAACTAGAGATAGGCTTGGAGGAGGGGCAAGGCTGGCCCCCCCTCTATATATAGAGGGGTGGTGCGCCTCCACACACACACACACACCTTCCTCCAAGCCCTAGCTGCCTTGATACCTTCCTCTCCCTCCCGATCGCTTGTAGGCGAAGCCTGCAGTAAATTCTCCACCATATACACCACGCCGTCGTGTTGTAGATCCAATCTATCTCTCCACCATACTGCTGGTCCGGAAGGAGGAGACGCCGAGGTGCGACGTGCATCTTACGGAGGCACCGCCACTTGTGGTGCTAGATCGGATCGGATCGCGAGGAGGAGAAGCGAGTACGACTACATCACCCACGTTCCGGATTTAACGCTCATTGCGTAATCTTCAAGGGTATGAAGATCTAATCCAATCTCTCGTTGTTTGCATCTCCTAGATTAGATCTTGGCTTTCCTCTGTTCGCTCGTAGAAAATTTTGATTTACTATGCCGCCAAACCCTTCAGGGTATCGAGCTAGATCTATGCGTAGATGTGTTTCACGAGTAGAACGCAACATGGTTGTTGCGGGCGTTGATGTTTTCTGTTGCAAGCCTCTTGTTTGTGTTCTTCTTATGACGCGATAGTGAGATTGAAGCGTCCAGGCCAACCTACGCGACGTCGTCATGAGACCGGCCCGCACTTGACGTGTGGCTTGTTCCACACATGCGGCCGGTGGATGCCGGTTCTCTCACTATAGTTGTCATGGGATTAACACCGAGTTTGGCAACCATAATATCACCGTTGTGGCTTTCCGTAGGTAAGAATCGTTTAGCATCTACTCCCATAAGCCACGTAAAACATGCAACAACAAAGTAGAGGCGTCTAACTTGTTTTTGCAGGAGTGTTTTCTGTGATATGGTATGGCCCAAGATGTGATGTGTATATTGTATGCGATGATCATGTTTTGTAATGTTTCACGACTTGCATGTCGATGAGTACACAACCGGGAGCCATATGGTTGTCTTTATAATTGTGTATGACCATGAAGTCAACTTCTTATACGCCATGTAATAGCTTTACTTTATCGCTAAGTAGTTAGCAATAGTTGTAGTTGCTATTCGTGGTGGAGGCAATCATGGTGGAGTGATGGAGATCATGCGAACGCACAAGATGGAGATCATTGCCGAGGATTGGCTATACCATGTCACATAAAGTTATATGCATGTGATGTTTATCCTTTATGTATCTTATTATGCTTAGATCGCATTTGTAGCATTATAAGATGATTCCTCACTTAAAGATCAAGATAAAACTGTGTTCTCCCCAAGTATGCACCGCTGCAAAATTGCCGCTTCCAAGCATCACGTGATGATCGGGTGCTATAGACTCTACGCCACATACAACGGGTGCAAGCTTTTTTGCACGCAGAAATACTTGGGTCAAGCTTGACGAGCCTAGCATGTACAGACATGGCCTCGGAACACAAGAACCGAAAGGTTAAGCATGAGTCATATGAATGATATGATCGACACTTTGTTGTCCACCATTGAAACCACATCTCTTCTCGTGATGATCGGATTAGGTGTGGTGAATTTTGATCGTGTTCACTAAACAACTTGAGGGATGTTGAATTTAGTGGGAGTTCATCTAGTAATTTGATTAAGTTGAACTATTTATCATGAACATAGTCTAAATTGTACTTGCAAATACTGTAGATCACATGGCCAAATCCAACTTCAACTTCAACGTTTTTGCTGAGAAGGAAAAGCTTAGAAACAATGGGTCTAACTTCACCAACTGGTTCCGCAATCTAAGAATCATTCTGTCAAGGACAAAAGGACTATGTCCTTGAGAAAGCGTTAGGTAATCCCTCTTTGCAATCGCGCCGATGAGAAAGCTGTCTATCAACAAGAAAGATGATTATGGTGTGATTAAGAGCACCATGTTGTTTGCTATGGAACCGAGCTTCAAAATCGTTTTGAAACCTATCCCGGCCCTTTGAGATTCTCGAGGAGCTGAAAACCATGTTTCGACTCAAGCCCGCTCGAGAGATATGAGATCTCGAGAAGTTCTTTAATCGCAAGATGGAGGAAGGAGTTCCGTAGTGAGCACGCCATAAAGATGTCGGGCTACACTCAACGCCTTGAGCAACCGGAATGCACGATTCGAGGAGCTCAAGATTGATGTGGTTCTCGCAATCACTCCTCCCAGCTACAAAAGTTTTGTAGTGACTCATAATCGATTGGTTCCATCGATACGATCACCGAGCTCTTCGCAGTCAAGGCTGAAGTGGACATCAAGAAGGATAATCATGTGTTGATGGTCAACAAGCCCTCCTTTAAGAAAGGTAAGGAGCAAAGAAGCCCTTCAAGAAGGGCGGCAAGCGCAATTCCTCGCCGATAAGAAGCTCGTGTCCGGTCCTAAATCGAAAGTGCTTCTATTGCAAGGACAGGGTCATCGAAGCTTAATCGTCAAGTACTTAGCGGACAAGAAGGTCGGCACCATCAAAGGTATATTTGATATACATGTTATTGATGTTTTCCTTACTAGCCCTCGTTGTAATGCGGGTATTTGATACCGTTCGGGCTAATATTTGTAACTCGAAACAGGAGCTACGGAATAGACGGCGGCTTGCGAGGGATGAGGTGACGATGCGCGTTGGCAACGGATCAAGAGTTGATGTGATGGCCGTCGGGACGCTCTCCTTAGTTTTACCTTCGGGATTAGTTTTAAACCTTAATAAGTGTTATTATGTGCCTGCGTTGAGCATGAACATTATTTCTGGATCGTGTTTATTGCAAGACGGTTATTCATTTAAATCGGATAATAATGGTTGTTCTATTTATATGAGTAACATCTTTTATGGTCATGCACCTCTTGTGAATGGTTTATTTCTTCTAAATCTCGAAAGGGATGAAACACACATCCATAACATTGAGGCTAAGAGATGCAAAGTAGATAGTGATAATACTACTTATTTGTGGCATCGCTGCTAGGTCATATTGAGTAAAGCGCATGAAGAAACTCCATTTTGATGGACTTTTGGAGTCTCTTGATTTTGAATCATTTGACACATGCGAACCATGCCTCATGGGCAAGATGATCAAAACCCGTTCTCCCAGTATGATGGAGCGAGCAACGGACTTGTTGGAAATCATACATACCGATGTATGCGGACCGATGAGTGTTTCGACGCGGTGGATATCGCTATTTCCTCACTTTTACGATGACTTAAGTAGATATGGGTATATCTATTTAATGAAACATAAATCTAAAACATTTGAAAAGTTCAAGGAATTACGTAATGAAGTGGAGAACCATCGTAATGTAAAGATTAAGTTTCTACGATCCGATCGTGGAGGTGAATATTTGAGTTATGATTTTCTCACGCATCTTAAAGCAAGTGGAATCGTTTCACAACTCACGCCACCGGAACACCACAACGCAATGGTGTGTCTCGAGCGCCGAATCGAACCCTATTAGATATGGTCCGATCAATGATGTCTCTTACCGATTTGCCGTTATTATTTTGGGGTTATGCATTAGAAACCGCTGCATTCACTTTAAATAGGGCTCCATCTAAACTGCTGAGACGACACCGTATGAACTGTGGTTTGGTGCTAAACCTAAGTTGTCGCTTAAAGTTTGGGGATGCGAATCTTACGTCAAGAAGTTGATGCCGGACAAGCTCGAACCCAAAGCGAGAAATGCGTCTTCATAGGATACCCTAAGGAAACCATTGGGTATACCTTCTATCACGTAACCAAGGCAAAGTGTTTGTCGAAGAACGGTTCCTTTCTTGAGAAGGAGTTTCTCTCGAAAGAAGTGAGTGGGAGGAAAGTAGAGCTAGACGAGGTTATTGAACCTTCTCTTGAATTGGAGAGTAGCGCACCTAAAATTGTTCCAGGTCACCGCACAACAATAGAGGAAGCTAATGACAAGGATCATGAAGCTTGGACGATGCTCATCGAACGTCCGCAGTCGACAAGGTCGCGTGCCTCCCCGAGTGGTACGGCAACCCTGTCTTGACTATCTTGTTGGTAGAAGACGGAACCTACAAACTATGAGGAAGCGATGATGAGCCCAGACTCTGAGAAATGGCTGGAAGCCATGAAATCCGAATTGGGATCCATGAGCGAAAACCAAGTATGGACTTTGGTGGATCCTCCTAGCGACCGAAAGGCCGTTGAGTGCAAATGGATATTCAAGAAGAAACGGACGAGGATGGTAATGTTACCGTCTATAAAGCACGGCTTGTCGCAAAAGGTTTTCGACAAGTTCAAGGTGTTGACTACGATGAGACTTTCTCTCCCGTAGCGATGTTTAAGTCCATTCGGATTTTATTAGCAATTGTTGCTTCATGATTATGAAATATGGCGATGGATGTCAAGATCGCTTTCCTCAATGGCAACATTGATGAAGAGTTGTATATGATGCAACCCGAAGGTTTTGTCGATCCTAAGGATGCTAGTAAAGTATGCAAACTTCAGCGTTCCATTTATGGACTGAAGCAAGCATCTCGGAGTTGGAACCTTCGTTTTGATCAAGTGATCAAGAGCTTTGGATTTGTTCCAAATTGCTACGAAGCTTTATCTACAAGAAAGTGAGTGGGAGCTCGGTGACGTTTCTGGTACTATATGTGGATGACATATTGATTATTGGAAATGACATCAACATGCTTAACGATGTGAAGAGTTATTTGAACAAGTGTTTTTCAATGAAAGACCTAGTTGAAGCTGCTTATATATTGGGCATCAAAATCTATAGAGATAGACAAAGACGCCTGATAGCTTTAAGCCAGAGTACATACCTAGACAAAGTTCAGTGCCTATGTTGTCAGGTAAGATATTGAGCAAGGCTCAGTGTCCAGCTACGGTAAATGATAGGGAAGCTATGAGCAAAGTGCCTTATGCCTCGGCCATAGGTTCCATCATGTATGCCATGCTGTGTACTAGACCGGATGTGTCCAATGCTCTTAGTTTGACGAGCAGATATCAAAGTGATCCAGAGTGGAACATCGACAGCCGTGAAGAACATCCTAAAGTACCTAAATAGAACTAAAGAAATGTTCTTAGTCTATGGGGTGATGAACAGCTTGTCGTAAAAGGTTACGTCGATGCTAGTTTCGATAATCGACAAGAATGATTCCAAATCTCGACAGGATACGCTTATATTTTTAATGGAGGAGTCAGAGTCGAGAAGCAAAGCAAAGCGTGATCGCGGGATCTACAGAGAAGCGGAATACATGGCTGGTCGCCGCAGCGCCAAGTGAAGGAGTTTGGATCAAACTTCATCATCGAAGCTTGGCGTGGTTCCAAGTGCATTGGACCCACCGGAGATATTGTGTGACAACACCGGCGCCATAGCACTCGCTAAGGAACCAAGATATCATCCAAAGACCAAGCATATCAACCGCAAGTTTCATATAATCCGAGATTATATAGCGTATGGAGATCCAAGATTAGCAAGTACATACGGATCTCGAATGTCGCAGATCCATTGACTAAACCTCTTCCACGTAAAACATGATCAACACCTCGCCATGGGTGTGAGATTGTTGCCAAATGTAAACTAGATTATTGACTCTAGTGCAAGTGGGAGATCTAGAATTATGCCCTAGAGGCAATAATAAAGATGTTATTATTATAATTTTGTTCATGATAAAGTTTATATTCCATGCTAGAATCGTATTAAGCGGAAACTTTAATACTTGTGTGGTTTGTGAACAACACCGTGTCCCTAGTACGCCTCTATGGACTAGCTCATTGATCAATGATGGTTAAGGTTTCCTAACCATAGACATGAGTTGTCAATTGATAATGAGATCATATCATTGGGAGAATGATATGATGGATGCACCCAAACTAAGCGAAGCAATTAGATCGTTTCATCGTGTTCATCTTTGCAAGCTTTTCTTATGTCAAATATTGTATTCCTTAGACCATGAGATAATGCAACTCCCGGTACCGAAGAAAGCTTTGAGGTCATCAAACGTCATCCTATGAGAGGGTGATCATAAAGGTGTCTCTCGTGATCGGAAAGTATCTGTTGGTTGTATGTATCGAGATGGAATTTGTCCCTCCCAAGTCGGAGATATACTTCGGCCCACTCGGTAATCGATATCAACACCGCTTGCAAGCATGTGGTTAAGGAGTTAATCACAAAGTGATATCGGATTACGAACAGTAAAGTACTTGCCGTGAACGAGATTGAACTAGGTATGACGATACCGACGATCGAATCTCGGGCAAGTAAAATATCGCGAGACGAAGGGTATATATATGGGATTGATTGAATCCTGGCATCGTGGTTCATCCGATATGATCATCGATGAATGTGTGGGATTCAATATGGGTGCCTGCACTCTGTTGATTATTGATAGAAGATCATGTCAGATATTCTCGAACCCGCAGGTAACACACTTAACGATCTCGACGCTAGGATAGATTGGATAATTGGTTTATGAATTTTTGTTCGAGTCTGATGGGATCCGGATATCACGAGAGGTTCCGGAATGGTCCGAGAATAAGATTCATATAAGGCAAGGCAGTTTTTGGAGTTCGGAATTGTTCCGGTTAATCGGTATTGTATGGAAGCTTCTAGAACCTTCCTAAGGGGACCAACGTGGCCCCACCTTCCGTAGGGGCATGGGCCTATGAGGGAGTGTCCTGGCAGACAATTGGGCACAAGGCCCCATAGGGCCCAGCCGATCCTGGATAAGTTTAAACTCGTTTCAACTAGAGATAGGATTTCTAGATAAGGGAGAGTTTAAATCGTTTAAACTAGAGATAGGATTTCTAGATAAGGGAGAATTTAAATTGTTTAAACTAGAGATAGGCTTGGAGGAGGGCAAGGCTGGCCGCCTCTATATATAGAGGGGTGGTGCGCCTCCCACACACACACACCTTCCTCCAAGCCCTAGCTGCCTTGCTACCTTCCTCTCCTCCCGACTGCTTGTAGGCGAAGCCCGCAGCAGAAATTCTCCACCATATACACCACGCCGTGTTGTAGATCCAATCTATCTCTCCACCATACTCGCTGGTCCGAGGAAGGAGGAGACGCCGAGGTGCCGCACGTGCATCTCACGGAGGCACCGCCACTTGTGGTGCTAGATCGGATCGGATCGCGAGGAGGAGAAGCGAGCACGACTACATCACCCACGCCCGACGAACGCTCACTGCGAATCTTCAAGGGTATGAAGATCTAATCCAATCTCTCTCGTTGTTTGCATCTCCTAGATTAGATCTTGGCTTTCCCTCTATTCGCTCCGTAGAAAATTTTGATTTACTATGCCGCGAAACCCTTCAGCCCTGCCCCTCCTTATATAGGTGGAGGGGCCGGCGGCCAAGGGTGAGGGAGTGGAGTACCTCCCCAACTCGGCTTGGGTGGTGCGCCGTCTTGGGGAGGAGAGACTCCCTCCCCAACTCGGTTTCACCTTCCTCCTCTTTTCCTCTTTCCAAATTTAGCCGTTTGACTTTTCAAACTAGCAATTTGACTTTTCAAACTAGGATTTGAATTAATCCTTTATTTGGAACAGCGATGACACTTAGTACATGATGCAATTATTCCAACTTGCAATGACACATTCATGTACCCCTTCCCCTCCGGAGTGCCGGACATTTTGGAACCTTCTAGAACATTCCCGATGAAAACACCGGAATCATTCCCGAACTCCGAAACGGGACTTTCCTTATATGAATATTATTCTTCGGACCATTCCGGATCTCCTCGTGATATCCCGGATCCCATCCGAGACTCCGAACAACATTCGGTCTCTTTCTCATCATACCATAACTACTCAAACAACGTCGAATCCTTAAGTGTGTCTCCCTACGGTTCGTGAATTATGCGGACATGATCGAGACACTTCTCCGAACAATAACCAATAGAGGAATCTGGAAATTCATATGGCTCCCACATATTTCTACGATTACTTTGCGATCGAATGAACCACTTACATACGATACCAATTTCCCTTTGTCTCACGATACTTTACTTATCCGAGGTTATGATCGCCAGATCTCGCATACCTAGTTCAACCTCATCGATAAGTACTCTTTTCTCGCTCCGTGATATGTGATCCTCAGAGATACCACATGCTTGCAGCTAATTGGATGACATTCCACCGAGAGGGCCCAGAGTATATCTATCCGTCATATGGATGGACAAATCCCACTCTTGATCCATGTGTCTCAACCAATACTTTCCGAACACTAAATGCCACCTTTATAGCCACCCAGTTACGGTGTGGTGTTTGATGTCATCAAAGCATCCATCCGGTAAAGGTGATATGCATGATCGCATGGTCGAAGGAATTAGGTTACTATGTATCAGAAAGCATATAGCAATTGAACTATTGAAATGACTTGATCTTTATGCTACGCTTATCTATAGGAGTATGTCCACCATATCATTCTCCTAATGATATGATATTGTTGTTAATAACATCTCAATGTTCATGATAGGGAAACCACAATCATCTATTAACCAACAAGCTAGTATTATATAGAGGCTTTACTAGGGACTTCAAATTAAGTTTATAAATCACACAAGTATTAATGTTTCCTAGTTAATACTATTATAGCATGAATGTAAACATTTATCATAAACACAAAGATATAATAATAACCACATTTATTATTGCCTCTAGGGCATATCTCCAACAGTCTCCCACTTGCACTAGAGTCATCTAATCTAGATTACATGGTAATATACCGAACACCCATGGCAGTTTGGTGCAGGTCATGTTTTGCCCTTGGGAGAGGTTTAGTCAACGGATCCGCCACATTCAGATCTGTGTGTACTTTGCAAATCTTTATATCCCCATCCGGGATATGTTCTCGAATAGCGTGAAAACGTAGATTGATATGCTTCAGCTTCTTGTGTGACCTTGGTTCTTGCGCATTGGCTATGGCGCCCATGTTATCACAGTAGATAGACATTGGGTCCAGCGCACTAGGAACCACACCCAGCTCTGTAATGAACTCTTTCATCCATATCGCTTTTTGTGAAGCCTCCGAAGCAGCCATGTATTCCGATTTAGTTGAAGATCTCGCCACAATGCTTTGCTTTGCACTCCTCCAGCTAACTGCTGCACCATTCAAAATAAATACGTATCCAGATTGTGATTTAGAATCATCCGGATCGGTGTTCCAACTAGCATCGGTGTAACCATTCACAACGAGCTGTTCATCACCTCCATAAGAAAGAACCATATCCTTAGTTCTTCTCAAGTACTTAAGGATGTTTTTGACCGCTGTCCAATGATCCACTCCTGGATCACTTTGATATCTGCTAGTTATACTAAAAGCATATGCAATGTCGGGTCTAGTACATAGCATGGCATACATTAGAGATCCTATGGCTGAGGCATAGGGAGTCTTACTCATCCTTTCTCTATCTTCTGCCGATGTCGGACTTTGAGTTTTACTCAAGGTCGTATTGGGCAACATGGGCAAGAACCCTTTCTTGCTATCTTCCATTCCAAACCACTTTAGAACTTTGTCCAAATATGTACTCTGTGACAATGATATTTGGCGTTTCGATCTATCTCTATAAATCTTTATGCCTAATATGTAAGCTGCTTCGCCAAGATCCTTCATTGAAAAACTATTATTCAAATATTCCTTGACACTATTAAGAAGGTCTACATCATTCCCAATCAACAATATGTCATCTACATATAGTATTAAGAATGCTACAGAGCTCCCACTCACTTTCTTGTAAATACAAGCTTCTCCATAAGTTTGTATAAAACCAAAACTTTTGATCACCTTATCAAAACGTTGATTCCAACTGGATGCTTGCTTCAATCCATAGATGGACCGTTGAAGTTTGCATACCTTGTTAGCATCTTTAGGATCGACAAAACCTTTGGGTTGCATCATATACAACTCTTCATCAATGTCTCCATTGAGGAATGTTGTTTTGACATCCATCTGCCATATCTCATAATCATAATATGCAGCGATTTCTAACATAATCCTCACAGACTTTAGCTTCACATCGGTGAGAAAGTCTCATCGTAGTCAACTCCTTGAATTTGTCGAAACCCTTTTATGCAAGTCGAGCTTTATAGATGAACATTACCATCAAGATTGCTTTCTTCTTGAAAATCCATTTGTTCTCGACAGCCTTTCGCCATCCCAGAAGTCCACCAAAGTCCATACTTGGTTTTCGTACATGGATCCAATCTCGGATTTCATGGCTTCTTGCCATTTATTGGAATCTGGCCTCATCGCTTCCTCATATGTCTTAGGGTCATCGGTGTTGTCCACCAACATGACACTCATAACGGATCATACCAACTGGAGTGGTACGAGTTCTCGCTGACTGCGAGGCTCAGAGCAACTTCAACCGAAGTTTCATGATCATCATCATTAGCTTCCTCTCTAATTGGTGCAGGCACCACAGGAACTTCTTCCGGTGCTGCGCTACTCGCAATTTCGAGAGAAGGTTCGACAACCTCGTCGAGTTCTACTTTCCTTCCAGTCACTTCTTTCGAGAGAAATTACTTCTCTAGAAAGGATCCATTCTTAGCAACGAAGATTTTGCCTTCAGATCTATGATAGAAGGTATACCCAATAGTTTCCTTCGGGTATCCTATGAAGACGCATTTTTCCGCTTTGGGTTCAAGCTTGTCCGGCTGTAACTTCTTTACATAGGCTTCGTGTAGGGGTTCGTAGCATGGAAAACAAAAATTTTCTATCGCATACAAACAAACAAGCCAAGATCTATCTACTAGATTGTAGCAACGAGTCGATGGAATAACTTACCCTCGAAGATTCCAAAGCGGTTAACGAGAGCAGATTCTCGTGGGTGATGTAGTCGTACTCTTTCCGATCTCAAGATCGTGTAGACGATCCTTCCGGCCACGCTCCTGCAGCGCCCGTAGTCGGTCACACGCTCGGATCGACGAAGACCTTCCTCTCCCTTGTTCCAAAGAAAATGGAGGTTGTAGCACTCTCTCGCGATTCCGAAGACAACGGCGTGGTACCTAAGTAGAGGGAAATCCCAGGCTTCGCCTTAAGCCGGTGCGAGTATGGTGGAGCGTATGAGAGAGGCTATTAGTGGTCTAGTAATTAGACACACTAATTATAAGGCTCTAAACCAATTAGAAGGCTCTAAACCGCTGGCTAAAGCAATTAGAAGCTCTAAACCAAAACGGCTCTAAACCGGAGATCTAGAGTAGAAAGTTATGTGTCTATGGGAGGAGCCCCGCCTCTTTATAGCCTGGGAGGAGGGGTCCTTGGCCAGGGAGGGAGGAGTCCCTCCCAACTCGGACCAGGCTTGGGCGCGGCCTGGAGGAGTCCAACTCCTCCTCCAAAGTTGGTTCCAACTCCTCTTGCTTGTTTCCCACGTTTCTTGTTTTGGCGCTTGACTTTCAAACCGACATTTGACTTTTCTGTTTTAGGATTCAATTTAATCCTTTATTTGGGACAGCAATAACACTTAGTACATGATGCAATCATTCAATGAGCAATGACACATTCATGTACCCTTCCCCGGAGTGCCGACAATCCGAACCTTCTAGAACATTCCCGATGAAAACACCTAATCATTCCGAACTCCTAAACGGACTTTCCTTATATGAATCTTATTCTCCCACCATTCCGGATCACCTCGTGATATCCCGGATCCCATCCGAGACTCAACAACATTCTCTCTTTCTCATAATACCATAACTACTCAAACAACGTCAATCCTTATGTGTCTCCACGGTTCGTGAATTATGCGACATGATCGAGACACTTCTCCAACAATAACCAATAGAGGAATCTGGAAATTCATATGGTTCTACATATTTCTACGATTACTTTGCGATCGAATGAACCACTTACATACGATACCAATTTCCCTTTGTCTCACGATATGTTACTTATCCGAGGTTATGATCGTCGGTATCTCCGCATACCTAGTTCAACCTCGTTACGATAAGTACTCTTTTCTCCCGTGATATGTGATCCCTTGTGACCAAGTCACATGCTTGCAAGCCAATTGGATGACATTCCACCGAGAGGGCCTGTAGTATATCTATCCGTCATATGGATGGACAAATCCCACTCTTGATCCATGTGTTTCAACCAAGACTTTCCAACACTTAATGCCACCTTTATAGCCACCGCCACGGTGTGGTGTTTGATGTCATCAAAGCATCCATCCGTAAAGGTGATATGCATGATCTCATGGTCGAAGGAATTAGGTTACTATGTATCGTAAAGCATATAGCAATTGAACTATTGAAATGACTTGATCTTTATGCTACGCTTATCTATAGGAGTATGTCCATCACATCATTCTCCTAATGATATGATCCTGTTGTTAATAACATCTCTATGTTCATGATCAGGAAACCATGATCATATATTAACCAACAAGCTAGTTTAACAAGAGGCTATACTAGGGACTCTTATTTTAGTTTACAAATCACACAAGTATTAATGTTTCCGGTTAATACAATTATAGCATGGTATGTAAACATTTATCATAAGTGTGAAGATATGATAATAACTCACTTTATTATTGCCTCTTGGGCATATCTCCAACAGTCTCCCACTTGCACTAGAGTCAATAATCTAGTTTCAAACCTTTGTGTATATAACACCTATGGCTTTCCGGTGTTGTATGTACACTTTGCTAGTGGTCAACTGATCTCCGGATCGACACTTCCGTGTCCGTGTAATTGCATGTCTTTGCGTCTCTACGCATCACTCATTCTCTAATGAGATGGCTTTGTATAAATTTGGTCTTTCGGTGTGACCTTTAGCTCTTTGAGGTTAAAACATGTTGATAATATTGTCGCACAATATATCTTCATAGTATTATCCCACTGTGAACTACACCTAGTTTGATAACAAACTACTTGACACAAATGCCCTCTTTTGCTTGCTAAAATAGCAGTCATATACTTAGCCTTTTGTTGTAGTATCTGTCACAATGTCTTAACTTTGGAACTCATCCAAATCCATTATGGAACTTACTTTCCATTATATTGTGCCACCCTTAATTTAGATTGAGATAAACTTAATTTGCACTTTGTGACAAAACTAGTATCAATGTAGTACTTCTACAATGAACTAACCATCTATTTGTCACTTCTACAAACAATATATTCTTAGTTCTTCCAAAAGATCATAAGAATATCCTTACTATTGTCCAATGATCATCTTATGAATCATTCTGGTATATGCTCACAACATTTAGAGCATAGGACATATCTGGATTTGTACATATCACAGTATGATTGATATAAATACTCTTTGTGATTTCATACATCAAGTATCAATCTATACTTGATTATTTGTTTCACTTTACCAAATGTCAATACACTTGAATATATCATCAACATTGAACTTATTCAATCCTTTCTGTGTGACAAGAACCTCTCTTGTAGTTTCTATATTGAACTCATTCAATATCTTGTCTATGTACTTCTGGCACAACCATATTAGCGTCTATTGATGCCAAATATTTGGGTTTTGCCTAAGTCTTTCATCGGGATGAAATTCTTAATATGTGTTAATAAAAGATACATCCTTTCTATTCAACAATATGTCCTCCACATAATGTATTAGAAATATGTCTTAGCGCTCCCACTTAATTTCTTGCAAATGCAAGCATCTTCATTGTCTCTGATGAAATTAAACTCTTTTAACAGTTTCATCATAGTGAAGATTCCAACTCCGCGATGCTCACTTCAACCATTGAAGTTTGCATATGCTTTTAGCATCCTTTGAATTAACAAAACCCTATGGACCGTGTTATGCACATGTCCTAGGTAACGATTCTATTAGAAGAACTTGTTTTGTTTATTCAACTACCATATAACAAATTATATGTAGTGGTTGCTACATTAATCCGTCTAGACTAAATATCACTATGACAGATCAAATCTTGTCATAGTCAACCTTTGAACATTGTTGTGAACTCTTTCCCAACATGTCGACTATTTCATAGATGTGAAACATCCATGTCTATTTCTTTATAGATCCAGACACAACTATAAGGTCTTACACCTTTCTCGAGGGTCCTTCAAGTTCAAAACTTGATTTTCTCGTGTATGGAACTATCACGGATTTTACGGCTTCAAGCCATTTAACGGAGTCAGGGCCCATCATCGCTTCTTTGCATGTAGTCGGTTCATTATTCTCAAATAATGGTTCAACCCTCAAATCTTGGTATTTGATTGTTTATCCGACCTACTTGTTTCAATAGAAACTTGGATCTCCGTGACCACAACCTTTGAGGTACGTGAGCCATGAGCTTGTTGTCGCCCTAACACTTTTCTTGTCAACTCTGCACATATAGCTAAGGTTCTTTCAACCTTATCAAAGTTCTATTGTCCTCCCACTTAACTTTTCAAAAAATTCCTTCTTAAAGAAACTTGACGCTCTAAGCGACAAACACTTTTGTCTCCTGTTATGGAGAAATACTTAACAAAGACAGATTCATCCGACTTTGGTTGCAAACATCTTTCTTATGTATAGCATACCAATGTTTTAAGAAAGGACTACTTGGTTTTATCCCAAACCATAACCTTATATGGTGTCATTTCAACGGATTATGATGAAGCTCTTTTCAAAGGAAAACGGTAATCTCTAAAGCTTTTAATCTTTAAAATATAATGGCAGTTTTATAAATTATACCTTTGATCTTACCATGTCAAACAAGGTTTAATTACATATCTCGAACGCCCATACTCTTATGGTGTTTCGGAAAATGCAAATCCATGGAACGATTCCTTAAATCTTAGGTATTATGCTAAACTCAGAACTCAAATATCTTCCTTTATGATATTTATCATAAACTGTTTATATTCTTGTTACTATGATTTTGCACTTCATCTTGAAAGTCTTTAACTTTTCAAGTGTTTCATACTTTATCCTTATTAAGTAAATATTTCAAATATTCACTCAAATTCTCGGAGAAAGCATATGAAGTTGAAATCCATCGCTTTTGACTACACATGATGGTCTTTGTACAACAATATGTACAATTTCCAATAAGCTAGTCATTCGTTCCCTTTTGGTCTATGAACGAAGTTTTAATTATCTCTAGGAAAGTTTCACAAGCGTCATTTGATCAAAATCAAAAGACTCCAAAATTCCATACATATGGAGTTTCTTCATGTTTTCTTTCCAATATAATTTAAACGGCGATGTCACTTCCTAAGTGATCTTTTCAATCAATTTGTCTTTCGACATCTTTAGCATTAGCTTTATGGATGTGATTTTTCCAACGAGATTTGTGAATCATCCATCTTTTATGGATTACGGCAATTATTTGAACAACCCTTTGTTCTCATAACACCGATAAAACAAATCTTGAAGGCAAGCTTTGATGTTTAACGAGCAACACAATAACCCTTTATTTGTTCTCGATGAACATCATCACATATTCTTTGCTAATTACTTAGGCCATCGTAGTTCATGAATTACATTGTTTTGTATGACAATTCATACCAACAAATTCAGATCAAATACTTAAGAACCACATTGTTTAATAAGCAAAGAATATAGCCATAACATGTATATCATCTATATACTTGAATTGAACAATTCTAATCTTTTCTTTTCTCGCCATATATTTATGAGATTCTCTTCAAGATTTCCTTTTACGCTTGAAAGAATCTATCAATATCAATAGTGGAGTCATACATATGACACATAGTCCAAAGCGTGTATAGTTAAATACCAATGTCTTTGGACTTGCACCTTGAAGTAGATCACCATCATCAAATGTTTGGTGTTCTTTCAAATTCCTTTATTAGTAATCTCTTGGTGTAGTAAACATTTTACCTACATCAAATATTCATCCTTATCATGGAATCGTCCATGATCAAACTACCTTTAGCTTATAACGATGAATTACGAGTATAATGTTGCTATCCAAAACCTTTTGGAGGATTAGGACAACAAGTGTCTACAACCTTTCGCAAATTCTCATCAAATATGAGAACATGACTTTTGCCATATTATACTCTATCATGTTGCAACCAAAACTTTGTTTCAGATATCACAATATCTTCCACACATCATGGTTTCTGAAACAACTCTTTCAGATCCTAGATAACCTTGATATTAAGACAATCCTTTGAATATCAAGAATCATGAAGACAAACATGATACTTATATACTAACATTGGAATTGTTACTCTTGTTTTAATACCAATTATTAAACTTCATGGAGTAACCGGAACTTACTGAAAGTTTGCAATAGGACTTTTAAACTTTAGATTAACACTTCAAAACAATACGATACCAGTTAGAAAGTAACTAACCAGAATTCTATAGTTCTATCATCTCAATTATAACTAAGCGCAAGGTGGTAAACGGATGCCAATGACTACAACAACTATGCAAATTCACTTTGATTTAGTTTATGATAAATTGAGTTCTAATTAATAATTAAATTAATCTAGATGAACTCCCACCCAACACAATATCCATCACATTGTTTTAGTGATCACACGAACCAAATCCACCACATCAAAACCGATCATCACGAGAGTTGATATAGCTTCAATGGCGAACAATCAACATGTTCATCATATCTACTATATGACTCATGCTCTACCTTTCTAATCCGTGTTCCCGAGGCCATGTCTGTACATGCTAGGCTCACAAGATCAAACCTTAGTTTCGCATGAGCAACTGGCTTGCTCACGTTGTATACACTTGCGTAATCTAGCACACCCGATCATCACGTGGTGTTTCAAACAACAAGCTTTAGCAACGTGCTAACTAAGGGTGAACACTTTAAGACTTGAAATTCATGTGCATGAGGGATCATCTTATAATGCTACCGCTGCGCTACTAAGCAATACAAGATGCATAAAGGATTAACATCACATGCAATTCATAATATGTGATATGATATGGCCTTTCTTCTTTGTGCTTCCGATCTCCATCTTCCAAAGACGAACATGATCTCCATCATCACCGACATTGCATCAAGATCAATGACGCCTCCATGGTTGTCGCCCAATCGGCTTCAACTATTACAACTACTTTGAATAGACACGCTGGTCTTAACATAAATTAAAGACAACCATATGGCTCTGCCGGTTGCCAACTTACAATAAGGAACATTGCATACATCATATATAATCACAATCATGGCCATATCACATCACAAGACACCGCAAAACAAAGTTAGACGCCTCTACTTTCTTTGCATGTTTTACGTGGTTTGGGGCTTTCAATAAGTGTCGCTCTAACTTACGAACAAGAACCACAACATTGATACTAGTATTGTTGATCACCCGTTGTAAATTGGATCTTAACTATGCTAGGAGAAACATGCACCATAAAGCCACTTATGCAATACAAGTTACATGTCAAGCGTGGAGCAAGTCTCATGAACGATGTCATGTAAGGTTAGCCCGGCCGCTTCATCCCAACATACCGCAAGATACAAAGTACACTAGAAGCAATCGACAATAAAGCATCAACGCCCACAATGACCATTGTGTTCTACTCGGCAACAGATCTACATATAGACACGGCTCGATACATCGTAGGGGTTCGTAGCATGGAAAACAAAAATTTTCTATCGCATACAAACAAACAAGCCAAGATCTATCTACTAGATTGTAGCAACGAGTCGATGGAATAACTTACCCTCGAAGATTCCAAAGCGTTAACGAGCAGATTCTCGTGGGTGATGTAGTCGTACTCTTCCGATCTCAAGATCGTAGACGATCCTTCCGCCACGTTCCTAGGCAGCCCCGTAGTCGGTCACACGCTCGGTACTGACGAAGACCTTCCTCTCCTTGTTCCAAAGAAAATGGAGGTTGTAGCACTCTCCTCGCGATTCCTAAAGACAACGGCGGTACCTAAGTAGAGGGGAAATCCCGCAGGGCTTCGCCTTAAGCCGGTGCGAGTATGGTGGAGCTTATGAGAGAGGCTATTAGTGGTCTAGTAATTAGACACACTAATTAGAAGGCTCTAAACCAATTAGAAGGCTCTAAACCGCTGGCTAAAGCAATTAGAAGCTCTAAACCAAAACGGCTCTAAACCGGAGATCTAGAGTAGAAAGTTATGTGTCTATGGAGGAGCCCCGCCTCCTTATGGGAGGGGGTCCTTGGCGCCAGGAGGAGGAGTCCTCCCCAACTCGACCAGGGCTTACGCCGCCCCGAGGAGTCCAACTCCTCCTCCAAAGTTGGTTCCAACTCCTCTTGCTTGTTTCCCAGTTTCTTGTTTTGGCGCTTGACTTTCAAACCGACATTTGACTTTTCTGCTTTAGGATTCAATTTAATCCTTTATTTGGGACAGCAATAACACTTAGTACATGATGCAATCATTCAATGAGCAATGACACATTCATGTACCCTTCCCCCGGAGTGCCGGACAATCCGAACCTTCTAGAACATTCCCGATGAAAACACCTAATCATTCCCAACTCAAACGGGACTTTCCTTATATGAATCTTATTCTCCGGACCATTCCGGATCACCTCGTGATATCCCGGATCCCATCCGAGACTCAACAACATTCGGTCTCTTTCTCATAATACCATAACTACTCAAACAACGTCAATCCTTAAGTGTGTCTCCCTACGGTTCGTGAATTATGCGACATGATCGAGACACTTCTCCTAACAATAACCAATAGAGGAATCTGGAAATTCATATGGCTCCCACATATTTCTACGATTACTTTGCGATCGAATGAACCACTTACATACGATACCAATTTCCCTTTGTCTCACGATATGTTACTTATCCGAGGTTATGATCGTCAGATCTCTCGCATACCTAGTTCAACCTCGCATCGATAAGTACTCTTTTCTCGCTCCGTGATATGTGATCCCTTGTGACCAAGTCACATGCTTGCAAGCCAATTGGATGACATTCCACCGAGAGGGCCCAGAGTATATCTATCCGCATATGGATGGACAAATCCCACTCTTGATCCATGTGTTTCAACCAAGACTTTCCGAACACTTAATGCCACCTTTATAGCCACCCGCCACGGTGTGGTGTTTGATGTCATCAAAGCATCCATCCGTAAAGGTGATATGCATGATCTCATGGTCAAGGAATTAGGTTACTATGTATCGTAAAGCATATAGCAATTGAACTATTGAAATGACTTGATCTTTATGCTACGCTTATCTATAGGAGTATGTCCATCACATCATTCTCCTAATGATATGATCCTGTTGTTAATAACATCTCTATGTTCATGATCAGGAAACCATGATCATATATTAACCAACAAGCTAGTTTAACAAGAGGCTATACTAGGGACTCTTATTTTAGTTTACAAATCACACAAGTATTAATGTTTCCGGTTAATACAATTATAGCATGGTATGTAAACATTTATCATAAGTGTGAAGATATGATAATAACTCACTTTATTATTGCCTCTTGGGCATATCTCCAACACTTCGCAACCCCAAACTTTAAGGAACGACAATTTAGGTTTCTTCCCAAACCATAATTCATACGGTGTCGTTTCAACGGATTTAGACGGTGCCCTATTTAAAGTGAATGCGGTTGTTTCTAATGCATAACCCCAAAATGATAGCGGTAAATCTGTAAGTGACATCATAGAACGAACCATATCTAAGAGAGTTCGATTACGACGTTCGGACACACCATTAAGCTGTGGTGTTCTCGGCGGTGTCAACTGTAAAAGTATTCCACATTTCTTCAAATGCTCGCCAAACTCGTAACTTAGATATTCACCTCCACGATCAGAACGTAGAAATTTAATCTTCTTGTTACGTTGATTCTCTACCTCACTTTGAAATTCCTTAAACTTCTCGAAAGTTTCGGACTTATGTTTCATGAAATAGATATACCCATATCTACTCAAGTCATCTGTGAAGATAAGAACATAACGATAACCACCGCGCGATGCTACACTCATTGGACCACACACATCGGTATGTATGATTTCCAATAAGTCCGTAGCTCGCTCCATCATACCAGAGAATGGAGTCTTAGTCATTTTACCCATCAGACATGCTTCGCATCTATCAAGTGATTCGAAATCAAGTGATTCAAGAAGTCCATCGGAATGGAGTTTCTTCATACGCTTCACTCCAATGTGACCAAGACGACAGTGCCACATATAGGTCGAGTTATCGCTCGATTTCAAACGTTTAGCCTCAATGTTATTAATATGTGTATTTCCACCATCGAGATTCAATAAGAATAGACCATCTATCAAAGGTGCATGTGCATAAAACATATTACTCATATAAATCGAACAACCATTATTCTCGACTTAAACAAGTAACCGCCTCGCAATAAACAAGATCCGATATAATGTTCATGCTCAACGCACACCAAATAACAATTATTTAAGTATAAAACTAATCCCGATGGTAGATGAAGGGTAGCGTCAACGCGATCACATCAACCTTTGATCCATTTCCAACGCCGTCACCTCGCTCTTCGCTAGCTTCCGCTTATTCGCAAAGACTGTTTGAGTTACAAATATGAGCAACCGAACCAGTATCAAATACCCAGGCACTACTACAAGTACTAGTGAGATACACATCAATAACATGTATATCAAATATACCTTTCTTCTTGATGTTGCCATTCTTCAAATCCGCCAAGTACTTTGGGCAATTCCGCTTCCAATGACCTTCTCCCTTGTAGTAAAAGCACCCAGTATCAGGTTTAGGTCCAGCCTTGGTCTTCTTCGTCGGCGCGGTAACTTTCTTACCACCCTTCTTGAAGTGTCCCTTCTGCTTAGACTTGCCTTTCTTGAATTTGGTGGTCTTATTGACCAACAACACTTGGTGCTCTTTCTTGATCTCCACTTCTGCAGACTTTAACATAGCAAACAGTTCTGGCAACTTCTTGTTCATGTTCTGCATGTTGTAGTTCATCACAAAGTTCTTGTAACTTGGTGGTAGTGATTGGAGGACACGGTAAATCCCCAAAGCATTAGGAATCACTATACCCAAGCTTTGAAGTTTGTTTGCGTGCCCAGACATCTTAAGCACATGCTCATTGACGGAGCTTCCCTCTTCCATCTTGCAGTTAAAGAACTTTTTCAAGCCTCATAGCTTTCAAATTGCATGAGTCTCAAAAATCAATTTGAGATCCTCGACAATATCATATGGGTCTGAATTCTCAAACCTTTTCTGAAGCTCCGATTCTAAACCATACAAGATAGCACACTGAACTATGGAGTACTGATTCTTCCGAGCGAGGTAAACATTCTTTACTTCATCGGAAGCATCAGCTGCAAGTGGGTCACCCAATGTGCATCCAAAGACATAGGTCAAATTACCAGCTGTGAGGACAATCCTCAAATTGCGGAACCAATCCGCGAAGTTGCTTCCATTTTTTTTCAACTTTTCTTTCTCTAGGAATGCATTAAAATTGATGGTAGGGGCTGCCATTGATCTACAACATATTTGCAATAGTTTAGACTAAGTTTATGACAAATTGAGTTCATATTAATAATAAAATTAATCTAGGTGAACTCCCACTCAAAGCAACATCCCTCACATTGTTTTAGTTATCACACGAACCAAATCCACCACATCAACACCGATCATCACGAGAGTTGATATAGTTTCAATGGCGAACAATCGACATGTTCATCATATCTTCTATATGATTCATGCTTTACCTTTCGATGATCCGTGTTCCGAGACCATGTCTGTACATGCTAGGCTCGTCAAGATCAAACCTTAGTTTCCGCATGAGCAAATCTGGCTTGCTCACGTTGTATACACTTGCGGAATCTAACACACCCGATCATCACGTGGTGCTTCGAAACAACAAGCTTTAGCAACGGTGCTAACTAAGGGTGAACACTATATGACTTGAAATTCATGTGCATGAGGAATCATCTTATAATGCTACCGTCGTCTACTAAGCAATACAAGATGCATAAAGGATTAACATCACATGTAATTCATAATATGTGATATGATATGGCCTTTCTTCTTTGTGCTTCCGATCTCTATCTTCAAGCACGAACATGATGTCCATCATCACCGGCATTGCATCAAGGTCAATGACACTTCTCCATGGTTGTCGTCCACCGGCTTCAACTATTACAACTACTTTGAATAGACACGCGGGTCTTAACATAAATTAAAGACAACATTATGGCTCCTGCCGGTTGCCAACTTACAATAAGGAACATTGCATACATCAAATATAATCACAATCATGGCCATATCACATCACAGCACACCCCTGCAAAACAAAGTTAGACGCCTCTACTTTCTTTGCATATTTTACGTGGTTTGGGGCTTTCAATAAGTGTCGTTCTAACTTACGAACAAGAACCACAACATTGATACTAGTATTGTTAATCACCCGTTGTAAATTGGATCTTAACTATGCTAGGAGAAACAGCACATAAAGCCACTTATGCAATACAAGTTGCATGTCAAGCGTGGAGCAAGTCTCATGAACGTCATGTAAGGTTAGCCCGGCCGCTTCATCCCAACATACCGCAAGATGCAAAGTACACAAGAAGCAATCGACAATAATAAAGCATCAACGCCCACAATGACCATTGTGTTCTACTGCAACAGATCTACATATAGACACGGCCTGATACCACCGTAGGGTTTCGTAGCATGGAAAACAAAAATTTCTACCGCATACAAACAAACAAGCCAAGATCTATCTACTAGATTGTAGCAACGAGTCGATGGAATAACTTACCTCGAAGATTCCAAAGTGTTTAACGAGAGCGGATTCTCGGGTGATGTAGTCGCATTTTCCCGATCTCAAGATCACAGAGACGATCCTTCCAAGGCCAAGGTTCCTGCAGCCCCAATCGGTCACATCGCTCGTACTCGACGAAGACCTTCCTCTCCCTTGTTCCAGCAGGCAACGGAGGTTGTAGCACTCTCCTCGCGATTCCGGCAGCACAACGGCGTGGTACCGGAAGTAGAGGGAAGATCTCGCAGGGCTTCGCCTTAAGCCGGAGCGAGTATGGTGGAATATGAGAGAGCTCTCGGTGTTCTAGGGTTTAGACACACCAAGGAGGGGATGCTAGAGCCGGCGGCTAGGGTTTGGGACACCCCAAGTCGGTGGCTAGGGCAAAACCCTAGGGGGACGGCGGCGGCTATGGTGGGCAGCAGCTGCTAGGGTTTGAGGAGAGGTACTTGTGTGTGCTAGGAGGGAGCCCTGCCCCTCCTTATATAGGTGGAGGGCGGGCCAAGGGGAGGGAGGAGTCCCTCCCAACTCGGCTTGGTGCCGGCTTGGGGAGGAGGGACTCCCTCCCCAACTCGGTTTCACCTTCCTCCTCTTTTCCTCTTTCCAAATTTAGCCGTTTGACTTTTCAAACTAGCTATTTGACTTTTCAAACTAGGATTTGAATTAATCCTTTATTTGGAACAGCGATGACACTTAGTACATGATGCAATCATTCCAACTTGCAATGACACATTCATGTACCCCTTCCCCTCCGGAGTGCCGGACATTCCGGAACCTTCTAGAACATTCCTGGTGAAAACACCGGAATCATTCCCGAACTCCGAAACGGGACTTTCCTTATATGAATCTTATTCTTCGGACCATTTCGGATATCCTCGTGATATCCCGGATCCCATCCGAGACTCCGAACAACATTCGGTCTCTTTCTCATCATACCATAACTACTCAAACAACGTCGAATCCTTAAGTGTGTCTCCCTACGGTTCGTGAATTATGCGGACATGATCGAGACACTTCTCCGAACAATAACCAATAGAGGAATCTGGAAATTCATATGGCTCCCACATATTTCTACGATTACTTTGTGATCGAATGAACCACTTACATACGATACCAATTTCCCTTTGTCTCACGATAGTTTACTTATCCGAGGTTATGATCGTCGGTATCTCTGCATACCTAGTTCAACCTCTACCGATAAGTACTTTTTCTCGCTCCTGATATGTGATCCCTTGTGACCCAGTCACATGCTTGCAAGCTAATTGGATGACATTCCACCGAGAGGGCCCAGAGTATATCTATCCGTCATATGGATGGACAAATCCCTCTTGATCCATGTGTTTCAACCAATACTTTCCAACACTCAATGCCACCTTTATAGCCACCCGCTTATGGTGTGGTGTTTGATGTCATCAAAGCATCCATCCGGTAAAGGTGATATGCATGATCTCATGGTCGAAGGAATTAGGTTACTATGTATCAGAAAGCATATAGCAATTGAACTATTGAAATGACTTGATCTTTATGCTACGCTTATCAATAGGAGTATGTCCACCATATCATTCTCCTAACGATATGATCTTGTTGTTGATAACATCTCAATGTTCATGATAGGGAAACCACAATCATTTAATCAACCAACAAGCTAGTGAAGTATAGAGGCTATACTAGGGACTTCAAATTAAGTTTACAAATCACACAAGTATTAATGTTTCCTTGTTAATACTATTATAGCATGAATGTAAACATTTATCATAAACACAAAGATATAATAATAACTACATTTATTATTGCCTCTAGGTCATATCTCCAACAGTCTCCCACTTGCACTAGAGTCATCTAACCTAGATTACATGGTAATATACCGAACACCCATGGCAGTTTGGTGTTGGTCATGTTTTGCCCTCGGGAGAGGTTTAGTCAACGGATCCGCCACATTCAGATCTGTGTGTACTTTGCAAATCTTTATATCCCCATCCTGGATATGTTCTCGAATAGCATGAAAATGCAGCTTGATATGCTTCAGCTTCTTGTGTGACCTTGGTTCTTGCGCATTGGCTATGGAGCCCATGTTATCACAAAGAGATAGACATTGGGTCCAGCACTAGGAACCACACCCAGCTCAGAATGAACTCTTTCATCCATATCGCTTTGTGAAGCCTCCGCAGCCATGTATTCCGATTCGCTTGAAGATCTCGCCACAACGCTTTGCTTTGCACTCCTCCAGCTAATCGCTGCACCATTCAAAATAAATACGTATCCAAATTGTGATTTAGAATCATCCGGATCGGTGTTCCAACTAGCATCGGTGTAACCATTAACAACGAAATGCTCATCACCTCCATAAGAAAGAACCATATCCTTAGTTCTTCTCAAGTACTTAAGGATGTTTTTGATCATCATCCAATGATCCACTCGATCACTTTGATATCTGCTAGTTAAACTAACAAGATATGCAATGTCGGGTCTAGTACATAGCATGGCATACATTAGAGATCCTATGGTGAGGCATAGGAGTCTTACTCATCCTTTCTCTATCTTCGCCGATGTCGGACTTTGAGTTTTACTCAAGGTCGATATAGCAACATGGGCAAGAACCCTTTCTTGCTTTCTTCCATTCCAAACCTCTTTAGAACTTTGTCCAAATATGTACTGTGACAATGATATTTGGCGCTTCGATCTATCTCTATAAATCTTTATGCCTAATATGTAAGCTGCCACAAGATCCTTCATTGAAAACTATTATTCAAATATTCCTTGACACTATTAAGAAGGTCTACATCATTCTCAATCAACAATATGTCATCCACATATAGTATTAAGAATGCTACAGAGCTCCCACTCACTTTCTTGTAAATACAAGCTTCTCCATAAGTTTGTATAAAACCAAAACTTTTGATTACCTTATCAAAACGTTGATTCCAACTTCGGGATGCTTGCTTCAATCCATAGATGGACCTTTGAAGTTTGCATACCTTGTTAGCATCTTTAGGATCGACAAAACCTTTGGCTTGCATCATATACAACTCTTCATCAATATCTCCATTGAGGAATGCTGTTTTGACATCCATCTGCCATATCTCATAATCGTAATATGCAGCGATTGCTAACATAATCCTTACAGACTTTAGCTTCGCTACTGGTGAGAAAGTCTCATCGTAGTCAACTCCTTGAATTTGTCGAAACCCTTTTGCGACAAGTCAAGCTTTATAGACAGTAACATTACCATCAACATCTGTTTTCTTCTTGAAAATCCATTTGTTCTCGACAGCCTTCCGGCCATCCGGTAAGTCCACCAAAGTCCATACTTGGTTTTCGTACATGGATCCAATCTCGGATTTCATGGCTTCTTGCCATTTATTGGAATCTGGGCTCATCATCGCTTCCTCATATGTCTCGGGGTCATCGGTGTTGTCCACCAAAATGACACTCATAACGGCATCATACCAATCTGGAGTGGTACGATTTCTCGTTGACCTCCGAGGCTCTGTAGCAACTTCAACCGAAGTTTCATGATCAACATCATTAGCTTCCTCTCTAATTGGTGCACCACAGAACTTCTTCCGTCTGCGCTACTGCAATTTCGAGAGAAGGTTCGACAACCTCGTCGAGTTCTACTTTCCTTCCAGTCACTTCTTTCGAGAGAAATTCTTCTCTAGAAAGGATCCATTCTGGCAACGAAGATTTTGCCTTCGGATCTATGATAGAAGGTATACCCAATAGTTTCCTTCGTATCCTATGAAGACGATTTTTCCGCTTTGGGTTCAAGCTTGTCCGGTAACTTCTTTACATAGGCTTCAGATCCCCAAACTTTAAGGAACGACAATTTAGGTTTCTTCCCAAACCATAATTCATACGGTGTCGTTTCAACGGATTTAGACGGTGCCCTATTTAAAGTGAATGCGGCTGTTTCTAATGCATAACCCCAAAATGATAGCGTAAATCTGTAAGTGACATCATAGAATGAACCATATCTAAGAGAGTTCGATTACGACGTTCGGACACACCATTACGTGTGGTGTTCGGCGGTGTCAATTGTGAAAGTATTCCGCACTTCTTTAAATGCTCGCCAAACTCGTAACTTAGATATTCACCTCCACGATCAGAACGTAGAAATTTAACCTTCTTGTTACGCTGATTCTCTACCTCACTTTGAAACTCCTTAAACTTCTCGAAAGTTTCGGACTTATGTTTCATGAAATAGATATACCCATATCTACTCAAGTCATCTGTGAAGGTAAGAACATAACGATAACCACCGCGCGATGCTACACTCATTGGACCACACACATCGGTATGTATGATTTCCAATAAGTCCGTAGCTCGCTCCATCATACCAGAAAATGGAGTCTTAGTCATTTTTCCCATCAGACATGCTTCACATCTTTCAAGTGATTCAAGAAGTCCATCGGAATGGAGTTTCTTCATACGCTTCACTCCAATGTGACCAAGACGACAGTGCCACATATAGGTCAAATTATCGCTTGATTTCAAACGTTTATCCTCAATGTTGTTGATATGTGTATTTCCACTATCGAGATTCAATAAGAATAGACCATCTATCAAAGGTGCATGTGCATAAAACATATTACTCATATAAATCGAACAACCATTATTCTCTGACTTAAACAAGTAACCGTCTCGCAATAAACAAGATCCCGATATAATGTTCATGCTCAACGCAGGCACTAAATAACAATTATTTAAGTATAAAACTAATCCCGATGGTAGATGAAGGGGTAGCGTGCCGACCGCGATCACATCAATGTTTGATCCGTTTCCCACGCTGCCGTCACCTCGCTCTTCGCTAGCTTCCGCTTATTCTGCAAAGACCGCTTCGAAAGTTACAAATATGAGCAACCGAACCAAGATTAAATACCCAGCACTACTACAGTACTAGTGAGATACACATCAATAACATGTATATCGATATAACTTTCTTCTTGATGTTGCCGTTCTTCAGATCCGCCAAGACTTTGGGCAATTCCGCTCAAAGGACCTTCTCCCTTGCAAGAAAAGCACTCGGTGTGCTTGGGTCCAGCCTTGGTCTTCTTTGCGGCGTGGTAACTTTCTTACCACCCTTCTTGAAGTGTCCTTTGCTTAGACTTGCCTTTCTTGAGTTTGGTGGTCTTATTGACCATCAACACTTGGTGCTCTTTCTTGATCTCCACTTCGCAGACTTTAACATAGCAAACAGTTCGCAACTCTTTGTTCATGTTCGCATGTTGTAGTTCATCACAAAGTTCAGAACTTGGTGGCAAGTGATCGAGGACGCGTAAATCCCCAAAGCATTAGGAATCACTATACCCAAGCTTTGAAGTTTGTTTGCGTCTGCACATCTTAAGCACATGCTCACCGACGGAGCTGCCTCTTCCATCTTGCGCTTAAAGAACTTTTCGAAGCCTCATAGCTTTCAATTGCCGCATGAGTCTAAAAATCAATTTGAGATCCTTGACAATATCATATGGGTCCGACTCTTCAAACCTTTTCTCAAGCTCGATTCTAAACCATACAAGATAGCACATGAACTATGGAGTACGATTCTTCCGAGCGAGGTAAACATTCTTTACTTCATCGGAAGCATCACCGCAGTGGGTCACCCATGGCATCCAAAGACATAGGTCAAATTACCAGCTGTGAGGACAATCCTCAAATTGCGGAACCAATCCGCGAAGTTGCTTCCATTGTTTTTTTCAACTTTTCTTTCTCTAGGAACGCATTAAAATTGATGGTAGGGGCTGCCATTGATCTACAACATATTTGCAATAGTTTAGACTAAGTTTATGACAAATTGAGTTCAAATTAATTAATGAAATTAAACTAGGTGAACTCCCACTCAAAACAACATCCCTCACATTGTTTTAGTGATCACACGAACCAAATCCACTACATCAACATCGATCATCACGAGTGTTGATATAGTTTCAATGGCGAACAATCGTCATGTTCATCATATCTACTATACGATTCATGCTTTACCTTTCGGTGATCCGTGTTCCGAGACCATGTCTGTACATGCTAGGCTCGTCAAGATCAAACCTTAGTTTTTGCATGAGCAAATCTGGCTTGCTCACGTTGTATACACTTGCAGAATCTAACACACCCGATCATCACGTGGTGCTTCGAAACAACAAGCTTTAGCAACGGTGCTAACTAAGGGTGGACACTTTATGATTTGAAATTCATGTACATGAGGGATCATCTTATAATGCTACCGTCGTCTACTAAGCAATACAAGATGCATAAAGGATTAACATCACATGCAATTCATAATATGTGATATGATATGGCCTTTCTTCTTTGTGCTTCCGATCTCCATCTTCAAGCACGAACATGATCTCCATCATCACCGGCATTGCATCAAGGTCAATGACGCTTCACCATGGTTGTCGCCCACCGCTTCAACTATTACAACTACTTTGAATAGACACGGGTCTTAACATAAATTAAAGACAACCATATATATTTCCCGCGTTGCCAACTTACAATAAGGAACATTGCATACATCAAATATAATCACAATCATGGCCATATCACATCATCAGACACCGCAAAACAAAGTTAGACGCCTCTACTTTCTTTGCATATTTTACGTGGTTTGGGGCTTTCAATAAGTGTCATTCTAACATACGAACAAACACCACAACACTGATACTAGCAATGTTGATCACCCGTTGTAAATTGGATCTTAACTATGCTAGGAGAAACAGCACCGCAAAGCCACTTATGCAATACAAGTTGCATGTTGCGTGGAGCAAGTCTCATGAACGATGTCATGTAAGGTTAGCCCGGCCGCTTCATCCCAACATACCGCAAGATGCAAAGTACACAAAAGCAATCGACAATAAAGCATCAACGCCCACAATGACCATTGTGTTCTACTCGCAACAGATCTACATATAGACACGGCTCGACCATCGTAGGGGTTCGTAGCATGGAAAACAAAATTTTCTATCGTGATACAAACAAACAAGCCAAGATCCATCTACTAGATCGTAGCAACGAGTCGATGGAATAACTTACCCTCAAGATTCCAAAGCGTTAACGAGCAGATTCTCGTGGGTGATGTAGTCGATTCTTTCCGATCTCAAGTTCACAGACGATCCTTCCTTCCGACGCTGCTCAAGCAGCGCCCCGCAATGGTCACACGCTCGACTGACGAAGACCTTCCTCTCCTTGTTCCAAAGAAAATGGAGGTTGTAGCACTCTCCTCGCGATTCCGGCAGCACAACGGCGTGGTACCGGAAGTAGAGGGGAAATCCCGCAGGGCTTCGCCTTAAGCCGGAGCGAGTATGGTGGAGTATGAGAGAGGGCTATTAGTGGTCTAGATATTAGACACACCAATTAGAAGGCTCTAAACCGCAGGCTAAAGCAATTAGAAGCTCTAAACCAAACGGCTCTAAACCGGAGATTAGAGGTAGAAACTTGTGTGTCTCAAGGAGGAGGCCCTGCCCCTCCTTTTATAGGTGGAGGGCTAGGGCGCCAGGAGGAGGGAGTCCTCCCCAACTCGGCCTAGGGCTGGCCGGGCTTGGAGGAGAGGAACTCCTCCTCCAAGTTGGTTTCAACCTCCTCTTGCTTGTTTCCCACAGTTCCTGCTTCCCACAGTTTCTGCTTTCCACAGCTCTTTTAGCTGCTTGACTTTCAAACTGGCAGTTTGACTTTCAAGTTTTGGAACAGCAAGAACACTTAGTACATGATGCAATCATTCAATGACACATTCATGTACCTCCCCGGAGTGCCGGACAATCCGACCTTCTAGAACATTCCCGATGAAAACACCGAATCATTCCCGAACTCAAACGGGACTTTCCTTATATGAATCTTATTCTCCGGACCATTCCGGATCACCTCGTGATATCCCGGATCCCATCCGAGACTCGAACAACATTCGGTCTCTTTCTCATAATACCATAACTACTCAAACAACGTCAATCCTTATGTGTCTCCCTACGGTTCGTGAATTATGCGGACATGATCGAGACACTTCTCCGAACAATAACCAATAGAGGAATCTGGAAATTCATGGCTCTACATATTTCTACGATTACTTGCGATCGAATGAACCACTTACATACGATACCAATTTCCCTTTGTCTCACGATAATTTACTTATCCGAGGTTATGATCGTCGGTATCTCGCATACCTAGTTCAACCTCGTTACCGATAAGTACTCTTTTCGCTCCGTGATATGTGATCCCTTGTGAGACAGTCACATGCTTGCAAGCTAATTGGATGACATTCCACCGAGAGGGCCTGAGTATATCTATCCGTCATATGGATGGACAAATCCCACTCTTGATCCATGTGTTTCAACCAATACTTTCCAACACTCAATGCCACCTTTATAGCCACCCGATTCTGGTGTGGTGTTTGATGTCATCAAAGCATCCATCCGGTAAAGGTGATATGCATGATCTCATGGTCGAAGGAATTAGGTTACTATGTATCAGAAAGCATATAGCAATTAAACTATTGAAACGACTTGATCTTTATGCTACGCTTATCTATAGGAGTATGTCCACCATATCATTCTCCTAATGATATGATCTTGTTGTTAATAACATCTCAATGTTCATGATAGGGAAACCACAATCATCTATTAACCAACAAGCTAGTATTATATAGAGGCTTTACTAGGGACTTCAAATTAAGTTTACAAATCACACAAGTATTAATGTTTCCTTGTTAATACTATTATAGCATGAATGTAAACATTTATCATAAACACAAAGATATAATAATAACCACATTTATTATTGCCTCTAGGGCATATCTCCAACACACTATGCCGACGATACAATTTTGTTTATGAAACACGATCTTAAAAATTGAAAAATCTGAAATTTTTAATTTCAGCTTTTGAGCAACCTATGGGATTAAAAAAATAACTTCTATAAAAGCGATTTTCTTTGTGTGGCTCAGAATGCTGTTGGTTTATACGTTGAGCTCTTCGGTTGCAGTCATGGCGTATTTCCGATTAGGTATTTGAGTATTTTGATTCACTATTGAAGACTTAACTATGCTGAATGAAAGATCGTCGAGAAAAGACCGCAATTAAGAATGGGTAGATAGAAAGACAAACTCCTCTTCCTAGGAGGAGATTGGTACTCACTAATTCGGTACCGAGTAATATGATACTGTATATGATATCATTCTTCCAACTTGCAGAAGGAGTCTTGCAAAGATTGGATTATTTTAGATAAAAAAATTTGGTAGGAAGACGGCGAGAAAAAGAAATATCGGTTGGCTAAAGAGTGTACTATGTCAATCCAAAGAGCAGGGTAGGTTGGATATTCATGATCGAATACAACTCTACTCAGTAAATGGCTCTTCAAGTTGCTAACTAAATATGTGGTATAGCAAACTCTTCTTAAAAGAAAATACATCAGTTCAAAAGCATTGTTTCGGATGGTTTGGAAATCTGGTGACTCTTATTTTTGGGCCGAACTGATTGCAACGAAAAAAAATCTTCCGCTTTGATTCATTTTCTATTAAGAAGTGGTCTTAAATACGGTTTTGTAAGAATAAATGGCTTAGCAGTGCTACACTCTATTGACAACATCCCACATTATATTTTATTATCCGACGTAGGGATGAAACGATTGCCATGATGTTGAACCATTTCCTCCGGACACTGGAAAAACATACGCCGCTGCTAAATTTTTTTCACACGAACATTGCTATGTGTGAACGAAGAATCATGAAGAGCTGGACATGTGAACACGTGACAGACTTTAGCGTAGCCGTAGGCGTGCACCTGGTCGGTGGTATTGGCAAGGTGCATGCGGCTCATGCATGTGGGACATGAGAGGAATGCCGTGGCCGGCATGCATGCAGTCCGTCATGCATGGTGCTGTAGTGCCGTCGCTTGCTTCCTTATTTCCATTGCCAGGAGCACCACGACGACCGACCAGCCGTTTTCCCGCCGCAATATGGCGCGGTATCGTGGCGTGGTGTGACGTCCCTGGAATGGTGTCAGCGATGACGTCGCACGGTGCGGCGTCAGCTGGTAATAACGTCGGCATTTCCGTTTCAGTTTCACAGGTCAGAACGCTGCCCGGTTCAACGTCGCCGCCGCATCCTCGCAGGGGGAGGCTTCTTCTTCCGGTGATCCGGTCGCAGATGCTGGGCGGCAGGCATGCAGCTAGCTTCAGTCTCCGATGACCCCGAGGAGTATTTATCGTCTCTCGATAGGTGTTACGTCCAGCCACAGTCCACCCGTTTCTTCTTCAATTTCGTGATATTTCAGGTGATGAATGAGGCGTTTACGTTGTACTAGTAGAAGTAGAAACTAGAGAGGCTCCATTTTCTGGTGGGGTGGCTGGCACTTCATCATCCCGACTCCCGAGGAGGAGTACTGCATCCGTACGTGTTCTGCCGGGTGATCCATCCATCTCGTACACCGGTGAAACGGTCATTATTTTTGGTTCTACTTCCTCCATCGCCAAGGTGACAACGACATCCACAAGACCTACCAGCTAAAAAAAAAAGTGTAAAGTAGTAGTCATTAGGTTATTTTTGTTGCACTTCGTACGTAGCTCGCCGAGGCGTCCACGACACACACAGCCAGCACCCATTTGGCGGTAAAAAACATACTACGTGTCACGCGAGAGGTAGTGCATATGGACGTAGTAAAGATAATGGGTAGTACTCCCTATGTTTTAAAATATAATATGTTTTAGGTTTGTGATAAAAATGTATCTAGACTTTTTAGTGTCTAAATTCACTTCAAACCTGAGTGAACCTACATACTAAAAAATGTTTAGATATATTTATTTTATAAAGCTAAAACATCTTATATATTAAAATAGAGGGAGTACTACACACGATTGTTTGCTTGGCAGTAAAAACGTGTCACGTGAGAGGCAGTTGTAGATGGGCAACACTTGCTTTTGCTGAAAATATTCTTCCATTGTTGTATGTAAACCACTTTGTACTCTCCCTGTCGGCGTCTTCCAAGATGTAAGGACACTTCTCACGGTTTGCAGAGATAATTCTTTTAATTGGATCAACTACTTTAATAAATATTCTGAAAAAAAATGTCGCAAATTTATCTAGATTCATATGCTTCTATATAATAAAACGTGTCTAGACATATGTAAATCTTAATAAATCTGAGACATCCTTTTTAAGACCAAGGGAGTATATACGTTTGTGATAAAACCGAATATTCCGGTGAGTAAGGAGTAATATTGTTTCCAACTTTTCGACACAAAGGAAGGCGCAAGGGTGTGATCTCCTCTCGTGATCTTCCTAGAATTCTAAACGTTTTTGTTAGATGAAGAAAATCTGTGATTAATTAAGGCCGAAGCTGAATCTAGTACAATACGGTCCACGATACATGGTGGGTTCATCCTAAACCACACCTTACACAAATTATTGTTGCAGCCTCCTTTTGTCATTCGATGAGCAGCGTCATTCGCCAACCATCGCACCGCACGCAACGTGACAGCTTCAAAGTCTTGAAGGAGCGCTTTTATTTCCAAAACCACAGAACCATATGGAGATCGAACGGTCCTTGGCCATGACACTTAACCGAAAAAAAAACCTATCCACAACCCCGGGTGATCCGAAGCATAGGAGTCTCGTGAGGGCGAGACCTTGCCACTATCAAACTTGCCGTCCACGAGCATGCGCCACTCCGGTCCTGAATTTACCAATCTTGGTTTGTGTAGGGATAAGTCTTTTAGTTAAATAAACTAATTTAATAAATATTTTAAAAAGAATATCGCAAATTTTTCTAGATACACCAAAACGCGTCTATATATAGGAGTATAAGTAAATCTTGATAAATCTGAGACACCTTTTTGAGACCGAGGGAACGTATACAATTGTGATAAAACCGAGTAGTCCGGTGAGCAAGGCGTAAATCTGAGACACAAAGGAAGGCGCAAGGGTGTGACCTCCTGATCTTCCTAGAATTCTAAACGTTTGTTAGACGAAGAAATTATGTGATTAACTAGCTGAATGCATGTGCGTTGCTACGGGACATAAAATCAATAAATAAATAGATCATATTAAGGCCACATCTCCGAGCACTAAGGCCTCGGAGGCGGAGCGAAGCGCCGGTGAGGGGGCATAACCCCAGATAAGTTTTACAATTGCCACCTCTCTCCTATTCGAGCTCATGTCACGTTGACAAAAGGAGGGAGGCAACGAGTTCCCGATGGTGTGCGGCGATGCGGGGCATAGGAGGAATCGCGGCGTGCTCTGGCGGCATGCATCCGTGGTTGACTTGGAGGAGCGGCGGCGCGGTTGAGAAAAAAACGAAGAGGAGATAAGATAACGGGTGGGCTGCTCCGCGTCAGACACACCCGAACGATAGGATGACACGATCCCCCGAGGGCTGTGTATCATTTCTCAGGGTCAAGTTTGTCTAGTTTATAGAAATCCTTTTTTGAATAAATCAAAAATAGATTTAATCCTTTCAATGAGTATTTACCAATAGGCAACGCGGGACACATAGCACAGCAGCTAAGCGCCACCCCCTAACTTTCACCATCTGCAATGGAGAATGCTGGCAGCACATCATGTGAAGCCTAACAAATTTATCTGACTGAAAAATCAACTAAATATAATGATATACAATTTAAGGAAAAAGAATTCTTTCGGAACGGCCAAGATTCTAGTTATGTAGTCGTGTGCACTCGCAGAAACCGCTTTACCGAGAGAACACATGCATCCATTGGGGGATCGGGATGAGCAAAAATGCCCGTGCGTTGCAACGGTTACGAAAGAATTAATTTAGATAAATATACAAATAGTTTTAAAAAGGCAACTCTCTTTTTTTACGGACCTTAAAGTTTATTTTACCACTACATATAACTTTACCGCTCCATCAGTCCAGAAATAAGTGACTTGCATTTATCGAGATTCTTATATAAGTTTATAGATACATGTGAATTTAGACAAATCAAAGTCATTTATTTCCAGACGAAGGGAGTATTAAATTGCTTGAGATATTTAGACAAATTGAAGTCACTTATTTTGTGTTGGTAAAACAAAATAAGAAATAATATAGGATGGCGAACCTTCCAACCTGCGAGGGGTATTTTGACAAATTGAAGTTACTTATTTTTTGTGCTGGTAAAACAAAATAAAAAATAATATAGGAGACAGACCTCCCAACCTGCAAGGTCGAAAATAAACCTAGCCGAAGGCCTACCCATAGCCCATCTATACCTACGAATAATACCGACGCCCCAAGGAAAAAGACCACACCCACGCCGCCACGCGAGGCACGCACGCCACGCACACAGACACACGCTAGACCACACAACGCACGCACCTCATCCTGTATAGTTAGCCTTCTTCCCCAACCAGCAAAGGAGCACCGTCGGACCACGATTCCCATCCCTTCCGCCTCGATTCCTCCCTGCAGCGCTGTCGGTCGCCACCACGGTCGCCACCCACGTTTTCCTCCACGCACGGCTCATCGTCTCATGTTCCTGCCTCCATCGCCATGCCCCTCAGCCAGCAGATTATAGCCACCATCCACCGGCGGACTTCACCTCGCGACACGGCTCACCGGTGCAGAGGGCTGCCGCCCACCGACCCTCCTTCCGGCGCTGGAGGAGGCAGGTTATCGGGAGTACGTATTCCTCTTGATTGGAGACGACAACCGCGGGTAACGGGAGGGGCGCAAGGTCGGGCGCGGAGACGAGAAGGGCAGCGGCGGCGCACTGCGTGGAACGTCTGACATGACAAAAGGTCACTTGACCGTGGCATGGTGGGTAAATACATCGAAACAGCAGGGACGAAACCGTCTAATAAAAATTCGGACGGAAAACTTTGAGACAGACGAACCTATATCTAGAGAAATTAATAGATAGATAGATAGATAGATGGAAAACGATTGGTATCATCCGGGGGATCGCACGCGATGCGTCCCCCGGCTCCTGAACGCGACACGTGCCTCCGCTTCCGCGCGATGGGCAGCTGTCATAGGTGGGTCCAGCTCCTCCTTTGTCTATTCTTATCCGGAATAGCACGTCTTGAGACTCATCCCCATCTTCTCCAGCAGAAACTCCATAGCATGAGTACAAGGACGCCGCCGGCCTACCACCGTGTCAGATCGTCCCGTACGTCCCATGGGGTACCTCTTCCAGTTCAATCAGCTTCCATCTTCATGAGTTTGACCTGCCGGCGGCCCTCGTCTCCGCGACCACGTCCATGGCGCCCGCTCGCTCACCTCGACTCCACGTCCCCACCTCTGTAAGCTCGTTGCGCCTTGGCCTGCAGCCCGCCAACAATCCCCCACGTGATTCGCCGCCCTCCACCTTCATGAGCTTTCCCCTTCGGACTCCATATATGTGCCCCTTGAGCTCCATAGATGTTGTTGTTGCCGACGGTTCCGGCCATTGCTACCAGCCATCCCAGGCGTTGCTACCTTGGGTGGTCGCATTTGCTACCTTGGGCGATTGTCTTGCTATCTTAGGCGGTCAATTTTGCTACCTTGGGCGGTCGTCTTTGCTACCTCGGTCGTTGATTTTTGCTTCATTGGATGGTCAGGTTTGCTATTTGGTGTCTGAATTTTGCTACTTTAGCGTCTGGCTTTTGCTACATTGGGTGGTCGGATTTGCTACTTTGGCGTCTGGATTTTGCTACCTTGGATATTTTTGCTATATTGGGTGGTCGGATTTTCTACTTTGGTCTCTGGCTTTTACTACCTTGGGCGATTGTCTTGCTATCTTAGGCGGTCAATTTTGCTACCTTGGGCGGTCGTCTTTGCTACCTCGGCCGGTGATTTTTGCTTCATTGGATGGTCATGTTTGCTATTTGGTGTCTGATTTTTGCTACTTTGGCGTTTGGCTTTTGCTACATTGGGTGGTCGGATTTGCTACTTTGGAGTCTGGATTTTGCTACCTTGGATATTTTTGCTATATTGAGTGGTCGGATTTGCTACTTTGATCTCTGGATTTTGCTAAATTGGGCGTTCGGGGTTGGTGCCAACTTTGGGGGCGTTGCTGCACGAGGATGACAGTGGTGCTGTCAACGATGATACTTGCTATGAAGCTCTCGTTGGTGCTCAAGATAGAGGCAAAGCTTACTCGCTGATGAAGACCACGTATCGTGGACCTGCTTGCGAGAAGCCGAGAAGCGGCATAGGGAGGGGAATCTTTGTCGTCGATGCGGTACTAAGTCAAAAAAAAACTAGACACGGGCTGTGGTTTTTCTTGCCATGTGCTGAGTCGAGCCAGGGTGGACACGTGTCGACCAACGAAGGCGGGGGATCGGAAACCCGGATCCCTGGGGGACGCTCAGCACGACCCTAGATAGATAGATAGATAGATTCAGACCGAAGCTCTTTCCAAATTTTTTTTAAAGCGGAAGCTGAATCTAGTACAGTACGGTCCACAATACACGGTGGAGCCACCCTAAACCACACCTTACACAAATTTTATTGTTGCAGCCTCCTTTTGCCATTCGATGAGCAGTGTTATAAGCCAACTGTCGCACCGCATGCATCACGACAGCTTCGAATCCTTGAAGGAGGGCTTTTATTTCTGAAACCAGAGAAACATATGGAGATCGATCGGTCCTGGCCATCCCTGTTTAACTTCGCTGCAACTTCGGTACTACCTGTCTTCAAGATTAGACACTTAATCGAAAAAAAAAAACTATCCACAACCCCGGACGATTCGAAGCATAGGAGTCTCGCCCTCACGAGACTTCGCCACTACCAAACTTGCTGCCCACGAGCATACGCCACTTCGTTCCCGAATCCACCATTATCATCTCACCGAGAAGCCGTCGCGAGGTCTGCATCATCGAGGCACGGATAGAAATGAAATAGGGCCCGTAGTATCGTGGCTGTGCGGAAGGGAACTGCCTCCACCGCCGGAGACGGTAGTCGACCGGGCGCGGCCACAGACACACCAGTCTTCCATAGGTCCGGCCAGGCCCAGTGAACCCATAAAGCCTCCGCGGGGGCACACCAGTCCCACAGCGGTCTGGCCGGGCCCCGGCGGGTCCATAAAGTCCGCAACCACGCTGCAACAGGCCGGCAGAGGTCGCCAAGGATCCCATCCAACCTACCCACCACGGTCTGCAAAGCAAACAGGGAAGAACCGATCGGCCCGCCTTACCCAGATGGGGCACACTAGGCCACCATGGCGCAGCCAGTCCCACGCTCCGCCTGTCGTCGTGCCGTCTTGCCCGCGGCCACCGTTGGCCCTCCACTTTGTCGAGCACTACACCATGCTACCGGCCGGCAACCACCAGAGCATGGGAAGGGCGCAGATACCCTGGAATGCCTAGCCCGTCATGACCCATATCGGGCCCGGTTGGGCCCAGATCTGGGCCTAGAGGCCCGCGCAGCCATGGCCGCTCCCGTCCACACCATTATCGGGCTGCTGCTCTTCGTCACTCCGCCGACCACAGTCAGCGCCACCACCACGTCACCGCGCTGCTCGGGCCGAGCCGCCGTCGCACCATGCCGCACCACCGCCAGGAAGAGGACCCCGACCCACCTCCTGCGGCAAAGGGGAAGGAGGGATAGAGAGTGGCTAAGTACATAGTTCTATGATGGATCTAGATGAGGTTCTCACAAGGCATGGATATATAGGAGCGGTTACCTACCACTAGTAGACGGTATTTTGCCAAGTTCCCCTAAACTATCACAACAATACTTGACAGAAAACATTGCAGGCAGGTCACATCCACATCCACATCAGCAATAACATGAACTTAATAACAGTTGTCACTGAACACTCAGTACTTAGTGCATCCACATCTACATCCATAATACTTAGCAGTTCAAAATACTTATCGGTCCTACACTTACTTAGTGCATCCACATCCATAACAACCTCCTGTGGATCCACATCCAAAAAAAACTTAGTAATCCATAATAATCTTCAGTCTAAACATTATTCTTGGAATCCACATTCATGCATAATTACCAACCATACTTATCAAAAGATGTTGTCATCCAGCATCACTAGCTTCATGCTAAGAAGTAATATAAAGATGGTGGAAGCTCTGCGATGAGAAGACTCAGCTTTCCTTCTTTATTGATCTAGAAGCTGAAAAGGGAAATGTCTCCCACCAGGACCTTGTACAGAGTCACGGTATCGTACCATCCACTTGTGATGATAGCTCTGTTTGACACACCCATCTTCATCCTAACAGAGGTCTTGATGCTGCTTTCCATGTGTTCAACTTGTAGATTAATAGGTTTATCAAGATACTTCTTCAAGTACCTACGAGTGAACCGAGCTCCAAATTACTATAGAAAATACAAAAATTTCAATAAATAATATACTTGTAATTAAGATTCTGCATATGTTTAAGTAAATATCATCTCACCATTTTGCATCTGTTATCATTGGTAGATAAACTTGTCATTTTGTTGAGATAGTACTTGATTTTTTGGCCTTTTGTAGTTGCACCAGTTAACAAGAAAGGACACCTGTTCTTCTGTCAGATCCATTTCATTTCCAAACATGTACTGTCTGTCAAACTTTTGTTCCTTGTTAAGGGGAAACTTGTTCCTTGGCGGATGCTACATGTTTGCTCCATGTTTTCTACTTTTTAATTTTGTTCCTTGTAGACTAAATTTTTGTTTCTTGTTAAGTCAAAACTTCTCCTACTCGTTTATACTCACGATCTAAATTTTTGTTATTTTTTTATACTCGTGATTTGTTGCATTTTGTGTCTGGTCGTTTTTTCTTTGTTCCACTTGTGAATGGACAGAATTTTTGTACTAGCCAAAGTAGAAATAAATATTAATACTTTAATGTAGTACATATAGGAGAAGACCTTAAAATAAGAGAAAGATCTACAACATACGTGCATATTTACCGATTGTAGGTGCATGACCCAGGTTCACGTGGCTGCTAGCGCATGCAAAAGGTTTGTACCCAACACCAAAAATCCAAGTAAATTAATTAAATCTTAGAGTACATGGATGTACATATAGCGGATTCGCGCGCCCGGACTTTCGGAGGATCAGCGCGCAGCGGGCATGATCTGCAGTTTTCCACGCAGCTTAAAAATAGTCCCACAAGTTGAAATATAGGTTAAAAATAGTCCAGCGGACGAAGGCCAACAGGATGCTAACCTATCGGAGCAGGTTGGCTCGGACGGGGCTGCAGGAGAAGACGAGATGCCACCCCTGATGGACGCCACGCCACCGCATGAGTACGCACCAGTACCTGTCGGCCTACATGATGGATTCGAGGAAGAGCAAGGACACGTACAAGGAGATGTTGAGGAGGCGCTGTCCAACCAGATAGGTGTCATTCTTATGGACACCCAAACCCAGGGATTACAACCTGGTGGGCAAGCAAGGAAGGCTACTAGACAGCCTATAATTGAATTTCCTGATGAGGAACAAAATGAGACAGTACAGACGCAGGTGGGCGAGCAGCAGGTGGTGGCGAAGCAGATAACCGGAAGGAAACCTGGGAGAAAGCAAAAGAAACCAGGGCCAAAGGAAGTGGCACAGGACAGGTATAGGTCTGAACCACGCTCGTCTGATATGATCCCCGCCTTGTACGGGCTGAGCACAATGGCGGCGTCATACGGGGATTCGGATGTGATGATGGGGGTCGTGGACCAGCTCCCATGGAAGCGCACGACAACGGAGGTAGAGAACAAGTTCATGCTGTTTGGGAAGGACCTCTCCATGGTGCCATACGAGACTAAACCAAAGGGTGGCGAACAAAAGAGAGGGTGCACCAAGGAGAAGGCGACGGGGATCCCAGCAGGGACGAGGCGTGGCAAGGGTGACACAAAGGAAGCGACCGGTCCAGGGGCTACCGGCAAGCTGACGGGGCCAAGTGTGGCGCCCCGTCAGTCGCAATGAATTGCCTATCTTTCAACTGTCGGGGAGCTGGGAACGCCCCGACAGTACGTGAGATCGTGCAGGTTTCCAAGGCACATTGTATCAATTTACTTTTCTTATGTGAAACTAGGCAAAATAATAATAAGGTCCGGCGTCTCCGCCATCGTTTAGGTCTCAAGGGTTTTGCTGGTGTCAGTAGTGTGGGTCTTAGTGGAGGTCTAGCTTTGTTCTGGAACGAGAATTTGTGTGTGGAAGTGCAAGATATGAATGAACGATATATTGATGCTTATATCCGTGAATCTCCGGGGACGCCCCAATGGCGTCTCACTTGTGTTTATGGGGAACCTAGAGTAGAGAATCGTCATCGCATGTGGGATATGCTTAAAAACCTCAAAGCCACCTCTGATTTACCCTGGCTCGTCATGGGGGACTTTAATGAAGTGCTATGGCAACAGGAGCACTTCTCTTGTACGCCGCGGCCGGAGGGGCAGATGGTTGCCTTCCGGGAGGCCCTAGCTGTTTGCAACCTGGTTGACCTTGGCTTCAAGGGGCTACCATATACATATGATAATAAAAGACAGGGGCTACCTGCAGTTTTCCACGCAGCTTAAAAATAGTCCCACATGTTGGAATATAGCTTAAAAATAGTCCAGCAGACGAAGGCCAACAGGATGCTAACCTATCGGAGCAGGTTGGCTCGGACGGGGCTGCAGGAGAAGACGAGATGCCACCCCTGATGGACGCCACGCCACCGCATGAGTACGCACCAGTACCTGTCAGCCTACATGATGGATTCGAGGAAGAGCAAGGACACGTACAAGGAGATGTTGAGGAGGCGCTGTCCAACCAGATAGCTGTCATGCTTATGGACACCCAAACCCAGGGATTACAACCTGGTGGGCAAGCAAGGAAGGCTACTAGACAGCCTATAATTGAATTTCCTGATGAGGAACAAAATGAGACAGTACAGACGCAGGTGGGCGAGCAGCAGGTGGTGGCGAAGCAGATAACCGGAAGGAAACCTGGGAGAAAGCAAAAGAAACCAGGGCCAAAGGAAGTGGCACAGGACAGGTATAGGTCTGAACCACGCTCGTCTGATATGATCCCCGCCTTGTACGGGCTGAGCACAATGGCGGCGTCATACGGGGATTCGGATGTGATGATGGGCGTCGTGGACCAGATCCCACGGAAGCGCACGGCGATGGAGGTAGAGAACAAGTTCATGCTGTTTGGGAAGGACCTCTCCATGGTGCCATACGAGACTAAACCAAAGGGTGGCGAACAAAAGAGAGGGCGCACCAAGGAGAAGGCGAAGGGGATCGCAGCAGGGACGAGGCGTGGCAAGGGTGACACAAAGGAAGCGACCGGTCCAGGGGCTACCGGCAAGCTGACGGGGCCAAGTGTGGCGCCCCGTCAGTCGCAATGAATTGCCTATCTTTCAACTGTCGGGGAGCTGGGAACGCCCCGACAATACGTGAGATCATGCAGGTTTCCAAGGCACATTGTATAAATTTACTTTTCTTATGTGAAACTAGGCAAAATAAAAATAAGGTCCGGCGTCTCCGCCATCGTTTAGGTCTCAAGGGTTTTGCTGGTGTCAGTAGTGTGGGTCTTAGTGGAGGTCTAGCTTTGTTCTGGAACGAGAATTTGTGTGTGGAAGTGCAAGATATGAATGAACGATATATTGATGCTTATATCCGTGAATCTCCGGGGACGCCCCAATGGCGTCTCACTTGTGTTTATGGGGAACCTAGAGTAGAGAATCGTCATCGCATGTGGGATATGCTTAAAAACCTCAAAGCCACCTCTGATTTACCCTGGCTCGTCATGGGAGACTTTAATGAAGTGCTATGGCAACAGGAGCACTTCTCTTGTACGCCGCGGCCGGAGGGGCAGATGGTTGCCTTCCGGGAGGCCCTAGCTGTTTGCAACCTGGTTGACCTTGGCTTCAAGGGGCTACCATATACATATGATAAAAAAAGACAGGGGCTACCTGCAGTTTTCCACGCAGCTTAAAAATAGTCCCACATGTTGGAATATAGCTTAAAAATAGTCGAGCAGACGAAGGCCAACAGGATGCTAACCTATCGGAGCAGGTTGGCTCGGACGGGGCTGCAGGAGAAGACGAGATGCCACCCCTGATGGACGCCACGCCACCGCATGAGAACGCACCAGTACCTGTCGGCCTACATGGTGGATTCGAGGAAGAGCAAGGACACGTACAAGGAGATGTTGAGGAGGCGCTGTCCAACCAGATAGGTGTCATTCTTATGGACACCCAAACCCAGGGATTACAACCTGGTGGGCAAGCAAGGAAGGCTACTAGACAGCCTATAATTGAATTTCTTGATGAGGAACAAAATGAGACAGTACAGACGCAGGTGGGCGAGAAGCAGGTGGTGGCGAAGCAGATAACCGGAAGGAAACATGGGAGAAAGCAAAAGAAACCAGGGCCAAAGGAAGTGGCACAGGACAGGTATAGGTCTGAACCACGCTCGTCTGATATGATCCCCGCCTTGTACGGGCTGAGCACAATGGTGGCGTCATACGGGGATTCGGATGTGATGATGGGCGTCGTGGACCAGCTCCCACGGAAGCGCACCGCGACGGAGGTAGAGAACAAGTTCATGCTGTTTGGGAAGGACCTCTCCATGGTGCCATACGAGACTAAACCAAAGGGTGGCGAACAAAAGAGAGGGCGCACCAAGGAGAAGGCGAAGGGATCCCAGGGACGAGGCGTGGCAAGGTGACACAAAGGAAGCGACCAGTTACCGGCAAGCTGACGGGGCCAAGTGTCGCGCCCCGTCAGTCGCAATGAATTGCCTATCTTTCAACTGTCGGGGAGCTGGGAACGCCCCGACAATACGTGAGATCGTGCAGGTTTCCAAGGCACATTGTATAAATTTACTTTTCTTATGTGAAACTAGGCAAAATAAAAATAAGGTCCGGCGTCTCCGCCATCGTTTAGGTCTCAAGGGTTTTGCTGGTGTCAGTAGTGTGGGTCTTAGTGGAGGTCTAGCTTTGTTCGAACGAATTTGTGTGTGGAAGTGCAAGATATGAATGAACGATATATTGATGCTTATATCCGTGAATCTCCGGGGACGCCCCAATGGCGTCTCACTTGTGTTTATGGGGAACCTAGAGTAGAGAATCGTCATCGCATGTGGGATATGCTTAAAAACCTCAAAGCCACCTCTGATTTACCCTGGCTCGTCATGGGGGACTTTAATGAAGTGCTATGGCAACAGGAGCACTTCTCTTGTACGCCGCGGCCGGAGGGGCAGATGGTTGCCTTCCGGGAGGCCCTAGCTGTTTGCAACCTGGTTGACCTTGGCTTCAAGGGGCTACCATATACATATGATAATAGAAGACAGGGGCTACCTGCAGTTTTCCACGCAGCTTAAAAATATTCCCACATGTTGGAATATAGCTTAAAAATAGTCCAGCAGACGAAGGCCAACAGGATGCTAACCTATCGGAGCAGGTTGGCTCGGACGGGGCTGCAGGAGAAGACGAGATGCCACCCCTGATGGACGCCACGCCACCGCATGAGTACGCACCAGTACCTGTCGGCCTACATGATGGATTCGAGGAAGAGCAAGGACACGTACAAGGAGATGTTGAGGAGGCGCTGTCCAACCAGATAGGTGTCATTCTTATGGACACCCAAACCCAGGGATTACAACCTGGTGGGCAAGCAAGGAAGGCTACTAGACAGCCTATAATTGAATTTCCTGATGAGGAACAAAATGAGACAGTACAGACGCAGGTGGGCGAGCAGCAGGTGGTGGCGAAGCAGATAACCGGAAGGAAACCTGGGAGAAAGCAAAAGAAACCAGGGCCAAAGGAAGTGGCACAGGACAGGTATAGGTCTGAACCACGCTCGTCTGATATGATCCCCGCCTTGTACGGGCTGAGCACAATGGCGGCGTCATACGGGGATTCGGATGTGATGATGGGCGTCGTGGACCAGCTCCCACGGAAGCGCACGGCGACGGAGGTAGAGAACAAGTTCATGCTGTTTGGGAAGGACCTCTCCATGGTGCCATACGAGACTAAACCAAAGGGTGGCGAACAAAAGAGAGGGCGCACCAAGGAGAAGGCGAAGGGGATCCCAGCAGGGACGAGGCGTGGCAAGGGTGACACAAAGGAAGCGACCGGTCCAGGGGCTACCGGCAAGCTGACGGGGCCAAGTGTGGCGCCCCGTCAGTCGCAATGAATTGCCTATCTTTCAACTGTCGGGGAGCTGGGAACGCCCCGACAATACGTGAGATCGTGCAGGTTTCCAAGGCACATTGTATCAATTTACTTTTCTTATGTGAAACTAGGCAAAATAAAAATAAGGTCCGACGTCTCCGCCATCGTTTAGGTCTCAAGGGTTTTGCTGGTGTCAGTAGTGTGGGTCTTAGTGGAGGTCTAGCTTTGTTCTGGAACGAGAATTTGTGTGTGGAAGTGCAAGATATGAATGAACGATATATTGATGCTTATATCCGTGAATCTCCGGGGACGCCCCAATGGCGTCTCACTTGTGTTTATGGGGAACCTAGAGTAGAGAATCGTCATCGCATGTGGGATATGCTTAAAAACCTCAAAGCCACCTCTGATTTACCCTGGCTCGTCATGGGGGACTTTAATGAAGTGCTATGGCAACAGGAGCACTTCTCTTACGCCTTGGCCGGAGGGGCAGATGGTTGCCTTCCGGGAGGCCCTAGCTTGCAACCTGGTTGACCTTGGCTTCAAGGCTACCATATACATATGATAATAGAAGAGGGGCTACCTGCAGTTTTCCACGCAGCTTAAAAAATATTCCCACATGTTGGAATATAGCTTAAAAATAGTCCAGACGAAGGCCAACAGGATGCTAACCTATCGGAGCAGGTTGGCTCGGACGGGCTGCAGGAGAAGACGAGATGCCACCACGATGGACGCCACGCCACCGCATGAGTACGCACTCAAGACTGCCGGCCTACATGATGGATTCGAGGAAGAGCAAGGACACGTACAAGGAGATGTTGAGGAGGCGCTGTCCAACCAGATAGGTGTCATTCTTATGGACACCCAAACCCAGGATTACAACTGGTGGGCAAGCAAGGAAGGCTACTAGACAGCCTATAATTGAATTTCGATGAGGAACAAAATGAGACAAGATGACGCAGTGGGCGAGCAGCGGTGGTGGCGGCGAGCAACCGGAAGGAAACCTGGGAGAAAGCAAAAGAAACCAGGGCCAAAGGAAGTGGCACAGGACAGGTATAGGTCTGAACCACGCTCGTCTGATATGATCCCCGCCTTGTACGGGCTGAGCACAATGGTGGCGTCATACGGGGATTCGGATGTGATGATGGGCGTCGTGGACCAGCTCCCACGGAAGCGCACCGCGACGGAGGTAGAGAACAAGTTCATGCTGTTTGGGAAGGACCTCTCCATGGTGCCATACGAGACTAAACCAAAGGGTGGCGAACAAAAGAGAGGGCGCACCAAGGAGAAGGCGAAGGGGATCCCAGCAGGGACGAGGCGTGGCAAGGGTGACACAAAGGAAGCGACCGGTCCAGGGGCTACCGGCAAGCTGACGGGGCCAAGTGTGGCGCCCCGTCAGTCGCAATGAATTGCCTATCTTTCAACTGTCGGGGAGCTGGGAACGCCCCGACAATACGTGAGATCGTGCAGGTTTCCAAGGCACACTGTATCAATTTACTTTTCTTATGTGAAACTAGGCAAAATAAAATAAGGTCCGGCGTCTCCGCCATCGTTTAGGTCTCAAGGGTTTTGCTGGTGTCAGTAGTGTGGGTCTTAGTGGAGGTCTAGCTTTGTTCTGGAACGAGAATTTGTGTGTGGAAGTGCAAGATATGAATGAACGATATATTGATGCTTATATCCGTGAATCTCCGGGGACGCCCCAATGGCGTCTCACTTGTGTTTATGGGGAACCTAGAGTAGAGAATCGTCATCGCATGTGGGATATGCTTAAAAACCTCAAAGCCACCTCTGATTTACCCTGGCTCGTCATGGGGGACTTTAATGGAGTGCTATGGCAAAAGGAGCACTACTCTTGTACGCCGCGGCCGGAGGGGCAGATGGTTGCCTTCCGGGAGGCCCTAGCTGTTTGCAACCTGGTTGACCTTGGCTTCAAGGGGCTACCATATACATATGATAATAGAAGACAGGGGCTACCTGCAGTTTTCCACGCAGCTTAAAAATATTCCCACATGTTGGAATATAGCTTAAAAATAGTCCAGCAGACGAAGGCCAACAGGATGCTAACCTATCGGAGCAGGTTGGCTCGGACGGGGCTGCAGGAGAAGACGAGATGCCACCCCTGATGGACGCCACGCCACCGCATGAGTACGCACTAAGCACTGCCGGCCTACATGATGGATTCGAGGAAGAGCAAGGACACGCACAAGGAGATGTTGAGGAGGCGCTGTCCAACCAGATAGGTGTCATTCTTATGGACACCCAAACCCAGGGATTACAACCTGGTGGGCAAGCAAGGAAGGCTACTAGACAGCCTATAATTGAATTTCGATGAGGAACAAAATGAGACAAGACAAACGCAGGTGGGCGAAAGCAGGTGGTGGCGGCGATAACGGAAGGAAACCTGGGAGAAAGCAAAAGAAACCAGGGCCAAAGGAAGTGGCAGGACATGTATAGGTCTGAACCACGCTTCGATATGATCCCCGCCTGTACGGCCGAGCACAATGGCGGCGTCATACGGGATTCGGATGTGATGATGGGCGTGTGGACCAGCTCCCACGGGCGACGGAGGTAGAGAACAAGTTCATGCTGTTTGGGAAGGACCTCTCCATGGTGCCATACGAGACTAAACCAAAGGGTGGCGAAAAGAGAGGCGCACCAAGGAGAAAGGCGAAGGGATCCCAGCAGGGACGAGGCGTGGCAAGGTGACACAAAGGAAGCGACCGTCCAGGGGCTACCCGGCAAGTCGACGGGCCAAGTGTGGCGCCCGTCGATCGCAATGAATTGCCTATCTTTCAACCTGTCAGCTGGGAACGCCCGACAATACGTGAGATCGCAGGTTTCAAGGCACATTGTATCAATTTACTTTTCTTATGTGAAACTAGGCAAAATAAAATAAGGTCCGGCCTCCGCCATCGTTTAGGTCTCAAGGGTTTCTGGTGTCGAGTGTGGGTCTTAGTGGAGGTCTAGCTTTGTTCTGGAACGAGAATTTGTGTGTGGAAGTGCAAGATATGAATGAACGATATATTGATGCTTATATCCGTGAATCTCCGGGGACGCCCCAATGGCGTCTCACTTGTGTTTATGGGGAACCTAGAGTAGAGAATCGTCATCGCATGTGGGATATGCTTAAAAACCTCAAAGCCACCTCTGATTTACCCTGGCTCGTCATGGGGGACTTTAATGAAGTGCTATGGCAACAGGAGCACTTCTCTTGTACGCCGCGGCCGGAGGGGCAGATGGTTGCCTTCCGGGAGGCCCTAGCTGTTTGCAACCTGGTTGACCTTGGCTTCAAGGGGCTACCATATACATATGATAATAGAAGACAGGGCTACTGCAGTTTTCCACGCAGCTTAAAAATATTCCCACATGTTGGAATATAGCTTAAAAATAGTCCCAGACGAAGGCCCACAGGATGCTAACCTATCGGAGCAGGTTGGCTCGGACGGGGCTGCAGGAGAAGACGAGATGCCACCCCTGATGGACGCCACGCCACCGCATGAGTACGCACCAGTACCTGTCCGCCTACATGATGGATTCGAGGAAGAGCAAGGACACGTACAAGGAGATGTTGAGGAGGCGCTGTCCAACCAGATAGGTGTCATTCTTATGGACACCCAAACCCGAGGATTACAACCTGGTGGGCAAGCAAGGAAGGCTACTAGACAGCCTATAATTGAATTTCCGATGAGGAACAAAATGAGACAAGACAGACGCAGTGGGCGAAAGCAGGTGGTGGCGGCGATAACCTAAGGAAACATGGGAGAAAGCAAAAGAAACCAGGGCCAAAGGAAGTGGCACAGATGTATAGGTCTGAACCACGCTCGTCGATATGATCCCGCATTATGCAGGCCGAGCACAATGGCGGCGTCATACGGGATTCGGATGTGATGATGGGCGTCGTGGACCTCCCACGGAAGCACGGGCGACGGAGGTAGAGAACAAGTTCATGCTGTTTGGGAAGGACCTCTCCATGGTGCCATACGAGACTAAACCAAAGGGTGGCGAACAAAAGAGAGGGCGCACCAAGGAGAAGGCGAAGGGGATCCCAGCAGGGACGAGGCGTGGCAAGGGTGACACAAAGGAAGCGACGTCCAGGGCTAGGCAAGCCGACGGGCCAAGTGTGGCGCCCGTCATCGCAATGAATTGCCTATCTTTCAAGCTGTCGGGAGCCGGAACGACAATACGTGAGATCGTGCAGGTTTCCAAGGCACATTGTATCAATTTACTTTTCTTATGTGAAACTAGGCAAAATAAAAATAAGGTCCGGCGTCTCCGCCATCGTTTAGGTCTCAAGGGTTTTGCTGGTGTCAGTAGTGTGGGTCTTAGTGGAGGTCTAGCTTTGTTCTGGAACGAGAATTTGTGTGTGGAAGTGCAAGATATGAATGAACGATATATTGATGCTTATATCCGTGAATCTCCGGGGACGCCCCAATGGCGTCTCACTTGTGTTTATGGGGAACCTAGAGTAGAGAATCGTCATCGCATGTGGGATATGCTTAAAAACCTCAAAGCCACCTCTGATTTACCCTGGCTCGTCATGGGGGACTTTAATGAAGTGCTATGGCAACAGGAGCACTTCTCTTGTACGCCGCGGCCGGAGGGGCAGATGGTTGCCTTCCGGGAGGCCCTAGCTGTTTGCAACCTGGTTGACCTTGGCTTCAAGGGGCTACCATATACATATGATAATAGAAGATGTGGGCTACCTGCAGTTTTCCACGCAGCTTAAAAATATTCCCACATGTTGGAATATAGCTTAAAAATAGTCCAGCGCATTTAAGGCCAACAGGATGCTAACCTATCGGAGCAGGTTGGCTCGGACGGGGCTGCAGGAGAAGACGAGATGCCACCCCTGATGGACGCCACGCCACCGCATGAGTACGCACTAGTACCTGTCGGCCTACATGATGGATTCGAGGAAGAGCAAGGACACGTACAAGGAGATGTTGAGGAGGCGCTGTCCAACCAGATAGGTGTCATTCTTATGGACACCCAAACCCAGGGATTACAACCTGGTGGGCAAGCAAGGAAGGCTACTAGACAGCCTATAATTGAATTTCCTGATGAGGAACAAAATGAGACAGTACGGACGCAGGGTGGCGAAAGCAGGTGGTGGCGAGCAGATAACGGAAGGAAACATGGGAGAAAGCAAAAGAAACCAGGGCCAAAGGAAGTGGCACAGATGTATAGGTCTGAACCACGCTGTTCGATATGATCCCCGCCTTGTACGGCCGAGCACAATGGCGGCGTCATACGGGATTCGGATGTGATGATGGGCGTCGTGGACCAGCTCCCACGGAAGCGCACGGCGACGAGGTAGAGAACAAGTTCATGCTGTTTGGGAAGGACCTCTCCATGGTGCCATACGAGACTAAACCAAAGGGTGGCGAACAAAAGAGAGGCGCACCAAGGAGAAGGCGAAGGGATCCCAAAGGGACGAGGCGCGTGGCAAGGGTGACACAAAGGAAGCGACCGTCCAGGGGCTACCGGCAAGCCGACGGGCCAAGTGTGGCCCGTCACCGCAATGAATTGCCTATCTTTCAACCGCCGGGAGCCGGGAACGCCTGACAATACGTGAGATCGTGCAGGTTTCCAAGGCACATTGTATCAATTTACTTTTCTTATGTGAAACTAGGCAAAATAAAATAAGGTCCGGCGTCTCCGCCATCGTTTAGGTCTCAAGGGTTTTGCTGGTCGGTAGTGTGGGTCTTAGTGGAGGTCTAGCTTTGTTCTGGAACGAGAATTTGTGTGTGGAAGTGCAAGATATGAATGAACGATATATTGATGCTTATATCCGTGAATCTCCGGGGACGCCCCAATGGCGTCTCACTTGTGTTTATGGGGAACCTAGAGTAGAGAATCGTCATCGCATGTGGGATATGCTTAAAAACCTCAAAGCCACCTCTGATTTACCCTGGCTCGTCATGGGGGACTTTAATGAAGTGCTATGGCAATGTGAGCACTTCTCTTGTACGCCATGCGGAGGGGCAGATGGTTGCCTTCCGGAGGCCCTAGCTGTTTGCAACCTGGTTGACCTTGGCTTCAAGGGCTACCATATACATATGATAATAGAAGATGGGGCTACCTGCAGTTTTCCACGCAGCTTAAAAATATTCCCACATGTTGGAATATAGCTTAAAAATAGTCCAGCAGACGAAGGCCAACAGGATGCTAACCTATCGGAGCAGGTTGGCTCGGACGGGGCTGCAGGAGAAGACGAGATGCCACCCCTGATGGACGCCACGCCACCGCATGAGTACGCACCAGTACCTGTCGGCCTACATGATGGATTCGAGGAAGAGCAAGGACACGTACAAGGAGATGTTGAGGAGGCGCTGTCCAACCAGATAGGTGTCATTCTTATGGACACCCAAACCCAGGGATTACAACCTGGTGGGCAAGCAAGGAAGGCTACTAGACAGCCTATAATTGAATTTCCTGATGAGGAACAAAATGAGACAGTACAGACGCAGGTGGGCGAGCAGCAGGTGGTGGCGAAGATAATAAGGAAGGAAACATGGGAGAAAGCAAAAGAAACCAGGGCCAAAGGAAGTGGCACAGACAGGTATAGGTCCGAACCACGCGTTCGATATGATCCCGCCTTGTACGGGCCGAGCACAATGGCGGCGTCATACGGGATTCGGATGTGATGATGGGCGTCGTGGACCAGCTCCCACGAAGCGCACGGCGACGGAGGTAGAGAACAAGTTCATGCTGTTTGGGAAGGACCTCTCCATGGTGCCATACGAGACTAAACCAAAGGGTGGCGAACAAAAGAGAGGGCGCACCAAGGAGAAGGCGAAGGGGATCCCAGCAGGGACGAGGCGTGGCAAGGGTGACACAAAGGAAGCGACCGGTCCAGGGGCTACCGGCAAGCTGACGGGGCCAAGTGTCGCGCCCCGTCAGTCGCAATGAATTGCCTATCTTTCAACTGTCGGGGAGCTGGGAACGCCCCGACAATACGTGAGATCGTGCAGGTTTCCAAGGCACATTGTATCAATTTACTTTTCTTATGTGAAACTAGGCAAAATAAAAATAAGGTCCGGCGTCTCCGCCATCGTTTAGGTCTCAAGGGTTTTGCTGGTGTCAGTAGTGTGGGTCTTAGTGGAGGTCTAGCTTTGTTCTGGAACGAGAATTTGTGTGTGGAAGTGCAAGATATGAATGAACGATATATTGATGCTTATATCCGTGAATCTCCGGGGACGCCCCAATGGCGTCTCACTTGTGTTTATGGGGAACCTAGAGTAGAGAATCGTCATCGCATGTGGGATATGCTTAAAAACCTCAAAGCCACCTCTGATTTACCCTGGCTCGTCATGGGGGACTTTAATGAAGTGCTATGGCAACAGGAGCACTTCTCTTGTACGCCGCGGCCGGAGGGGCAGATGGTTGCCTTCCGGGAGGCCCTAGCTGTTTGCAACCTGGTTGACCTTGGCTTCAAGGGGCTACCATATACATATGATAATAAAAGACAGGGGCTACCTGCAGTTTTCCACGCAGCTTAAAAATAGTCCCACATGTTGGAATATAGCTTAAAAATAGTCCAGCAGACGAAGGCCAACAGGATGCTAACCTATCGGAGCAGGTTGGCTCGGACGGGGCTGCAGGAGAAGACGAGATGCCACCCCTGATGGACGCCACGCCACCGCATGAGTACGCACCAGTACCTGTCGGCCTACATGATGGATTCGAGGAAGAGCAAGGACACGTACAAGGAGATGTTGAGGAGGCGCTGTCCAACCAGATAGGTGTCATTCTTATGGACACCCAAACCCGTGGATTACAACTGGTGGGCAAGCAAGGAAGGCTACTAGACAGCCTATAATTGAATTTCCGATGAGGAACAAAATGAGACAAGACAGACGCAGTGGGCGAGCAGCAGGTGGTGGCGGCGATAACCTAAGGAAACCCGAGAAAGCAAAAGAAACCAGGGCCAAAGGAAGTGGCACAGATGTATAGGTCTGAACCACGCTGCTCGATATGATCCCGCCTTGTACGGGCCGAGCACAATGGCGGCGTCATACACGGGATTCGGATGTGATGATGGGCGTCGTGGACCAGCTCCCACGGAAGCGCACCGCGACGGAGGTAGAGAACAAGTTCATGCTGTTTGGGAAGGACCTCTCCATGGTGCCATACGAGACTAAACCAAAGGGTGGCGAACAAAAGAGAGGGCGCACCAAGGAGAAGGCGAAGGGGATCCCAGCAGGGACGAGGCGTGGCAAGGGTGACACAAAGGAAGCGACCGGTCCAGGGGCTACCGGCAAGCTGACGGGGCCAAGTGTGGCGCCCCGTCAGTCGCAATGAATTGCCTATCTTTCAACTGTCGGGGAGCTGGGAACGCCCCGACAATACGTGAGATCGTGCAGGTTTCCAAGGCACATTGTATCAATTTACTTTTCTTATGTGAAACTAGGCAAAATAAAATAAGGTCCGGCGTCTCCGCCATCGTTTAGGTCTCAAGGGTTTTGCTGGTGTCAGTAGTGTGGGTCTTAGTGGAGGTCTAGCTTTGTTCGAACGAGAATTTGTGTGTGGAAGTGCAAGATATGAATGAACGATATATTGATGCTTATATCCGTGAATCTCCGGGGACGCCCCAATGGCGTCTCACTTGTGTTTATGGGGAACCTAGAGTAGAGAATCGTCATCGCATGTGGGATATGCTTAAAACCTCAAAGCCACCTCCGATTTACCACAGCTCGTCATGGGGGACTTTAATGAAGTGCTATGGCAACAGGAGCACTTCTCTTACGCCATGTGAGGGGCAGATGGTTGCCTTCCGGGAGGCCCTAGCTGTTTGCAACCTGGTTGACCTTGGCTTCAAGGGGCTACCATATACATATGATAATAGAAGACAGGGGCTACCTGCAGTTTTCCACGCAGCTTAAAAATATTCCCACATGTTGGAATATAGCTTAAAAATAGTCCAGCAGACGAAGGCCAACAGGATGCTAACCTATCGGAGCAGGTTGGCTCGGACGGGGCTGCAGGAGAAGACGAGATGCCACCCCTGATGGACGCCACGCCACCGCATGAGTACGCACCAGTACCTGTCGGCCTACATGATGGATTCGAGGAAGAGCAAGGACACGTACAAGGAGATGTTGAGGAGGCGCTGTCCAACCAGATAGGTGTCATTCTTATGGACACCCAAACCCAGGGATTACAACCTGGTGGGCAAGCAAGGAAGGCTACTAGACAGCCTATAATTGAATTTCCTGATGAGGAACAAAATGAGACAAGATGACGCAGTGGGCGAGCAGCGGTGGTGGCGAAGCAGATAACCGGAAGGAAACCTGGGAGAAAGCAAAAGAAACCAGGGCCAAAGGAAGTGGCACAGGACAGGTATAGGTCTGAACCACGCTCGTCTGATATGATCCCCGCCTTGTACGGGCTGAGCACAATGGCGGCGTCATACGGGGATTCGGATGTGATGATGGGCGTCGTGGACCAGCTCCCACGGAAGCGCACGGCGACGGAGGTAGAGAACAAGTTCATGCTGTTTGGGAAGGACCTCTCCATGGTGCCATACGAGACTAAACCAAAGGGTGGCGAACAAAAGAGAGGGCGCACCAAGGAGAAGGCGAAGGGGATCCCAGCAGGGACGAGGCGTGGCAAGGGTGACACAAAGGAAGCGACCAGTCCAGGGCTACCGCAAGCTGACGGGCCAAGTGTCGCGCCGTCATGCAATGAATTGCCTATCTTCCAACTGTCGGGGAGCTGGGAACGCCCCGACAATACGTGAGATCGTGCAGGTTTCCAAGGCACATTGTATCAATTTACTTTTCTTATGTGAAACTAGGCAAAATAAAAATAAGGTCCGGCGTCTCCGCCATCGTTTAGGTCTCAAGGGTTTTGCTGGTGTCAGTAGTGTGGGTCTTAGTGGAGGTCTAGCTTTGTTCTGGAACGAGAATTTGTGTGGAAGTGCAAGATATGAATGAACGATATATTGATGCTTATATCCGTGAATCTCCGGGGACGCCCCAATGGCGTCTCACTTGTGTTTATGGGGAACCTAGAGTAGAGAATCGTCATCGCATGTGGGATATGCTTAAAAACCTCAAAGCCACCTCTGATTTACCCTGGCTCGTCATGGGGGACTTTAATGAAGTGCTATGGCAACAGGAGCACTTCTCTTGTACGCCGCGGCCGGAGGGGCAGATGGTTGCCTTCCGGGAGGCCCTAGCTGTTTGCAACCTGGTTGACCTTGGCTTCAAGGGGCTACCATATACATATGATAATAGAAGACAGGGGCTACCTGCAGTTTTCCACGCAGCTTAAAAATATTCCCACATGTTGGAATATAGCTTAAAAATAGTCCAGCAGACGAAGGCCAACAGGATGCTAACCTATCGGAGCAGGTTGGCTCGGACGGGGCTGCAGGAGAAGACGAGATGCCACCCCTGATGGACGCCACGCCACCGCATGAGTACGCACCAGTACCTGTCGGCCTACATGATGGATTCGAGGAAGAGCAAGGACACGTACAAGGAGATGTTGAGGAGGCGCTGTCCAACCAGATAGGTGTCATTCTTATGGACACCCAAACCCAGGGATTACAACTGGTGGCAAGCAAGGAAGGCTACTAGACAGCCTATAATTGAATTTCCGATGAGGAACAAAATGAGACAAGACAGACGCAGTGGGCGAAAGCAGGTGGTGGCGGCGGAACCGGAAGGAAACCGGGAGAAAGCAAAAGAAACCAGGGCCAAAGGAAGTGGCACAGGACATGTATAGGTCTGAACCACGCTCGTCTGATATGATCCCCGCCTTGTACGGGCTGAGCACAATGGCGGCGTCATACGGGGATTCGGATGTGATGATGGGCGTCGTGGACCAGCTCCCCACGGAAGCGCACGGCGACGGAGGTAGAGAACAAGTTCATGCTGTTTGGGAAGGACCTCCATGGTGCCATACGAGACTAAACCAAAGGGTGGCGAACAAAAGAGGGCGCACCAAGGAGAAGGCGAAGGGATCCCAGCGGGACGAGGCGTGGCAAGGGTGACACAAAGGAAGCGACCGTCCAGGCTGGGCAAGCCGACGGGGCCAAGTGTGGCGCCCGTCACCGCAATGAATTGCCTATCTTTCAACCGCTGGGAGCTGGGAACGCCCGACAATACGTGAGATCGTGCAGGTTTCAAGGCACATGTATCAATTTACTTTTCTTATGTGAAACTAGGCAAAATAAAATAAGGTCCGCGTCCGCCATCGCTTAGGTCTCAAGGGTTTTGCCGGTGTCGTGAGTGTGGGTCTTAGTGGAGGTCTAGCTTTGTTCGAACGAGAATTTGTGTGTGGAAGTGCAAGATATGAATGAACGATATATTGATGCTTATATCCGTGAATCTCCGGGACCCCAATGGCGTCTCACTTGTGTTTATGGGGAACCTAGAGTAGAGAATCGTCATCGCATGTGGGATATGCTTAAAACCTCAAAGCCACCTCGATTTACCACTGCTCGTCATGGGGACTTTAATGAAGTGCTATGGCAACAGGAGCACTTCTCTTGTACGCCATGTGAGGGGCAGATGGTTGCCTTCCGGGAGGCCCTAGCTCTTGCAACCTGGTTGACCTTGGCTTCAAGGGGCTACCATATACATATGATAATAGAAGATGGGCTACCGCAGTTTTCCACGCAGCTTAAAAATATTCCCACATGTTGGAATATAGCTTAAAAATAGTCCAGCGCATTAAGGCCAACAGGATGCTAACCTATCGAGCAGGTTGGCTCTGGACGGGCTGCAGGAGAAGACGAGATGCCACCGATGGACGCCACGCCACCGCATGAGTACGCACTCAGACTGGCCTACATGATGGATTCGAGGAAGAGCAAGGACACGTACAAGGAGATGTTGAGGAGGCGCTGTCCAACCAGATAGGTGTCATTCTTATGGACACCCAAACCCAGGGATTACAACCTGGTGGGCAAGCAAGGAAGGCTACTAGACAGCCTATAATTGAATTTCCTGATGAGGAACAAAATGAGACAGATGCAGGGTGGGCGAGCAGGTGGTGGCGAAGCAGATAACCGGAAGGAAACCTGGGAGAAAGCAAAAGAAACCAGGGCCAAAGGAAGTGGCACAGGAAAGGTATAGGTCTGAACCACGCTCGTCTGATATGATCCCCGCCTTGTACGGGCTGAGCACAATGGCGGCGTCATACGGGGATTCGGATGTGATGATGGGCGTCGTGGACCAGCTCCCACGGAAGCGCACGGCGACGGAGGTAGAGAACAAGTTCATGCTGTTTGGGAAGGACCTCTCCATGGTGCCATACGAGACTAAACCAAAGGGTGGCGAACAAAAGAGAGGGCGCACCAAGGAGAAGGCGAAGGGGATCCCAGCAGGGACGAGGCGTGGCAAGGGTGACACAAAGGAAGCGACCGGTCCAGGGCTACCGAAGCGACGGGCCAAGTGTCGCGCCGTCCCGCAATGAATTGCCTATCTTTCAACTGTCGGGAGCCGAACGCCCGACAATACGTGAGATCGTGCAGGTTTCAAGGCACATTGTATCAATTTACTTTTCTTATGTGAAACTAGGCAAAATAAAAATAAGGTCCGCGTCCGCCATCGCTTAGGTCTCAAGGGTTTTGGTGTCGTGAGTGTGGGTCTTAGTGGAGGTCTAGCTTTGTTCGAACGAGAATTTGTGTGGAAGTGCAAGATATGAATGAACGATATATTGATGCTTATATCCGAATCTCGGGACGCCCCAATGGCGTCTCACTTGTGTTTATGGGGAACCTAGAGTAGAGAATCGTCATCGCATGTGGGATATGCTTAAAACCTCAAAGCCACCTCGATTTACCTGGCTCGTCATGGGGACTTTAATGAAGTGCTATGGCAACAGGAGCACTTCTCTTGTACGCATGCCGAGGGGCAGATGGTTGCCTTCCGGGAGGCCCTAGCTGTTTGCAACCTGGTTGACCTTGGCTTCAAGGGCTACCATATACATATGATAATAGAAGAGGGGCTACTGCAGTTTTCCACGCAGCTTAAAAATATTCCCACATGTTGGAATATAGCTTCAAAATAGTCCAGACGAAGGCCAACAGGATGCTAACCTATCGGAGCAGGTTGGCTCGACGGGCTGCAGGAGAAGACGAGATGCCACCCCGATGGACGCCACGCCACCGCATGAGTACGCACCAAGACTCGGCCTACATGATGGATTCGAGGAAGAGCAAGGACACGTACAAGGAGATGTTGAGGAGGCGCTGTCCAACCAGATAGGTGTCATTCTTATGGACACCCAAACCAGGGATTACAACTGGTGGGCAAGCAAGGAAGGCTACTAGACAGCCTATAATTGAATTTCCGATGAGGAACAAAATGAGACAAGATGCAGACGTGGGCGAAAGCAGGTGGTGGCGAAGCGATAACCTAAGGAAACCAGGAGAAAGCAAAGAAACCAGGGCCAAAGGAAGTGGCATAGGACAGGTATAGGTCTGAACCACGCTGCGATATGATCCCGCCTTTGTACGGGCCGAGCACAATGGCGGCGTCATACGGGATTCGGATGTGATGATGGGCGTCGTGGACCAGCTCCACGGAAGCGCAGCTGACGGAGGTAGAGAACAAGTTCATGCTGTTTGGGAAGGACCTCCATGGTGCCATACGAGACTAAACCAAAGGGTGGCGAACAAAGAGAGGGCGCACCAAGGAGAAGGGATCCCAGCAGGACGAGGCGTGCAAGGGTGACACAAAGGAAGCGACCGTCCAGGGGGCTACCAGAAGCCGACGGGGCCAAGTGTCGCGCCGTCACCGCAATGAATTGCCTATCTTTCAACTGTCGGGGAGCTGGGAACGCCCCGACAATACGTGAGATCGTGCAGGTTTCCAAGGCACATTGTATCAATTTACTTTTCTTATGTGAAACTAGGCAAAATAAAAATAAGGTCCGACGTCTCCGCCATCGTTTAGGTCTCAAGGGTTTTGCTGGTGTCAGTAGTGTGGGTCTTAGTGGAGGTCTAGCTTTGTTCTGGAACGGGAATTTGTGTGTGGAAGTGCAAGATATGAATGAACGATATATTGATGCTTATATCCGTGAATCTCCGGGGACGCCCCAATGGCGTCTCACTTGTGTTTATGGGGAACCTAGAGTAGAGAATCGTCATCGCATGTGGGATATGCTTAAAAACCTCAAAGCCACCTCTGATTTACCACAGCTCGTCATGGGGACTTTAATGAAGTGCTATGGCAGGAGCACTTCTCTTGTACATGCCGGAGGGGCAGATGGTTGCCTTCCGGGAGGCCCTAGCTGTTTGCAACCTGGTTGACCTTGGCTTCAAGGGGCTACCATATACATATGATAATAGAAGACAGGGGCTACTGCAGTTTTCCACGCAGCTAAAAATAGTCCCACATGTTGGAATATAGCTTAAAATAGTCCAGCAGACGAAGGCCAACAGGATGCTAACCTATCGGAGCAGGTTGGCTCGGACGGGCTGCAGGAGAAGACGAGATGCCACCTCGATGGACGCCACGCCACCGCATGAGTACGCACCAAGCACTGCGGCCTACATGATGGATTCGAGGAAGAGCAAGGACACGTACAAGGAGATGTTGAGGAGGCGTGTCCAACCAGATAGGTGTCATTCTTATGGACACCCAAACCCAGGATTACAACCTGGTGGGCAAGCAAGGAAGGCTACTAGACAGCCTATAATTGAATTTCCGATGAGGAACAAAATGAGACAAGATGCAGTGGGGCGGAGCAGTGGTGGCGGCAGATAACCGGAAGGAAACTGGGAGAAAGCAAAAGAAACCAGGGCCAAAGGAAGTGGCACAGATGTATAGGTCTCGAACCACGCTGTTCGATATGATCCCGCCTTGTACGGGCTGAGCACAATGGCGGCGTCATACGGGATTCGGATGTGATGATGGGCGTCGTGGACCAGCTCCGGAAGCGCACGGCGACGGAGGTAGAGAACAAGTTCATGCTGTTTGGGAAGGACCTCTCCATGGTGCCATACGAGACTAAACCAAAGGGTGGCGAACAAAAGAGAGGGCGCACCAAGGAGAAGGCGAAGGGGATCCCAGCAGGGACGAGGCGTGGCAAGGGTGACACAAAGGAAGCGACCGGTCCAGGGGCTACCGGCAAGCTGACGGGGCCAAGTGTGGCGCCCCGTCAGTCGCAATGAATTGCCTATCTTTCAACTGTCGGGGAGCTGGGAACGCCCCGACAATACGTGAGATCGTGCAGGTTTCCAAGGCACATTGTATCAATTTACTTTTCTTATGTGAAACTAGGCAAAATAAAATAAGGTCCGGCGTCTCCGCCATCGTTTAGGTCTCAAGGGTTTTGCTGGTGTCAGTAGTGTGGGTCTTAGTGGAGGTCTAGCTTTGTTCTGGAACGAGAATTTGTGTGTGGAAGTGCAAGATATGAATGAACGATATATTGATGCTTATATCCGTGAATCTCCGGGGACGCCCCAATGGCGTCTCACTTGTGTTTATGGGGAACCTAGAGTAGAGAATCGTCATCGCATGTGGGATATGCTTAAAAACCTCAAAGCCACCTCCGATTTACTGCTCGTCATGGGGACTTTAATGAAGTGCTATGGCAACAGGAGCACTTCTGTACGCATGCGGGAGGGGCAGATGGTTGCCTTCCGGGAGGCCCTAGCTGTTTGCAACCTGGTTGACCTTGGCTTCAAGGGCTACCATATACATATGATAAAAAAAGACAGGGGCTACCTGCAGTTTTCCACGCAGCTTAAAAATAGTCCCACATGTTGGAATATAGCTTAAAAATAGTCGAACAGACGAAGGCCAACAGGATGCTAACCTATCTGAGCAGGTTGGCTCGGACGGGCTGCGAGAAGACGAGATGCCACCCCTGATGGACGCCACGCCACCGCATGAGAACGCACCAGTACCTGTCGGCCTACATGGTGGATTCGAGGAAGAGCAAGGACACGTACAAGGAGATGTTGAGGAGGCGCTGTCCAACCAGATAGGTGTCATTCTTATGGACACCCAAACCCGTGGATTACAACCTGGTGGGCAAGCAAGGAAGGCTACTAGACAGCCTATAATTGAATTTCGATGAGGAACAAAATGAGACAAGACAGACGCAGTGGGCGGCAGCAGGTGGTGGCGAAGATAACCGGAAGGAAACATGGGAGAAAGCAAAAGAAACCAGGGCCAAAGGAAGTGGCACAGGACAGGTATAGGTCTGAACCACGCTCGTCTGATATGATCCCCGCATTGTACGGGCTGAGCACAATGGCGGCGTCATACGGGGATTCGGATGTGATGATGGGCGTCGTGGACCAGCTCCCACGGAAGCGCACGGCGACGGAGGTAGAGAACAAGTTCATGCTGTTTGGGAAGGACCTCTCCATGGTGCCATACGAGACTAAACCAAAGGGTGGCGAACAAAAGAGAGGGCGCACCAAGGAGAAGGCGAAGGGGATCCCAGCAGGGACGAGGCGTGGCAAGGGTGACACAAAGGAAGCGACCGGTCCAGGGGCTACCGGCAAGCTGACGGGGCCAAGTGTGGCGCCCCGTCAGTCGCAATGAATTGCCTATCTTTCAACTGTCGGGGAGCTGGGAACGCCCCGACAATACGTGAGATCGTGCAGGTTTCCAAGGCACATTGTATCAATTTACTTTTCTTATGTGAAACTAGGCAAAATAAAAATAAGGTCCGACGTCTCCGCCATCGTTTAGGTCTCAAGGGTTTTGCTGGTGTCAGTAGTGTGGGTCTTAGTGGAGGTCTAGCTTTGTTCTGGAACGAGAATTTGTGTGTGGAAGTGCAAGATATGAATGAACGATATATTGATGCTTATATCCGTGAATCTCCGGGGACGCCCCAATGGCGTCTCACTTGTGTTTATGGGGAACCTAGAGTAGAGAATCGTCATCGCATGTGGGATATGCTTAAAAACCTCAAAGCCACCTCTGATTTACTCGGCTCGTCATGGGGACTTTAATGAAGTGCTATGGCAGAGCACGTCTCTTGTACGCCGCGGCCGGAGGGGCAGATGGTTGCCTTCCGGGAGGCCCTAGCTGTTTGCAACCTGGTTGACCTTGGCTTCAAGGGGCTACCATATACATATGATAATAAAAGACAGGGGCTACCTGCAGTTTTCCACGCAGCTTAAAAATAGTCCCACATGTTGGAATATAGCTTAAAAATAGTCCAGCAGATTTAAGGCCAACAGGATGCTAACCTATCGGAGCAGGTTGGCTCGGACGGGGCTGCAGGAGAAGACGAGATGCCACCCCGATGGACGCCACGCCACCGCATGAGTACGCACCGCACTGCCGGCCTACATGATGGATTCGAGGAAGAGCAAGGACACGTAAGGAGATGTTGAGGAGGCTGTCAAACCAGATAGGTGTCATTCTTATGGACACCCAAACCCAGGATTACAACCTGGTGGGCAAGCAAGGAAGGCTACTAGACAGCCTATAATTGAATTTCGATGAGGAACAAAATGAGACAAGATGACGCAGGTGGGCGAGCAGGTGGTGGCAGCGATAACCGGAAGGAAACATGGGAGAAAGCAAAAGAAACCAGGGCCAAAGGAAGTGGCACAGGACAGGTATAGGTCTGAACCACGCTCGTCTGATATGATCCCCGCCTTGTACGGGCTGAGCACAATGGCGGCGTCATACGGGGATTCGGATGTGATGATGGGCGTCGTGGACCAGCTCCCACGGAAGCGCGACGGAGGTAGAGAACAAGTTCATGCTGTTTGGGAAGGACCTCTCCATGGTGCCATACGAGACTAAACCAAAGGGTGGCGAACAAAAGAGAGGGCGCACCAAGGAGAAGGCGAAGGGGATCCCAGCAGGGACGAGGCGTGGCAAGGGTGACACAAAGGAAGCGACCGGTCCAGGGGCTACCGGCAAGCTGACGGGGCCAAGTGTGGCGCCCCGTCAGTCGCAATGAATTGCCTATCTTTCAACTGTCGGGGAGCTGGGAACGCCCCGACAATACGTGAGATCGTGCAGGTTTCCAAGGCACATTGTATCAATTTACTTTTCTTATGTGAAACTAGGCAAAATAAAAATAAGGTCCGACGTCTCCGCCATCGTTTAGGTCTCAAGGGTTTTGCTGGTGTCAGTAGTGTGGGTCTTAGTGGAGGTCTAGCTTTGTTCTGGAACGAGAATTTGTGTGTGGAAGTGCAAGATATGAATGAACAATATATTGATGCTTATATCCGTGAATCTCCGGGGACGCCCCAATGGCGTCTCACTTGTGTTTATGGGGAACCTAGAGTAGAGAATCGTCATCGCATGTGGGATATGCTTAAAAACCTCAAAGCCACCTCTGACCACTCTCGCTCATGGGGGACTTTAATGAAGTGTTATGGCAACAGAGCACTTCTCTTGTACATGGCCGGAGGGGCAGATGGTTGCCTTCCGGGAGGCCCTAGCTGTTTGCAACCTGGTTGACCTTGGCTTCAAGGGGCTACCATATACATATGATAATAGAAGACAGGGCTACTGCAGTTTTCCACGCAGCTTAAAAATAGTCCCACATGTTGGAATATAGCTTAAAATAGTCCAGACGAAGGCCAACAGGATGCTAACCTATCGGAGCAGGTTGGCTCGGACGGGCTGCAGGAGAAGACGAGATGCCACCCCTGATGGACGCCACGCCACCGCATGAGTACGCACCAGTACCTGTCGGCCTACATGATGGATTCGAGGAAGAGCAAGGACACGTACAAGGAGATGTTGAGGAGGCGCTGTCCAACCAGATAGGTGTCATTCTTATGGACACCCAAACCCAGGGATTACAACCTGGTGGGCAAGCAAGGAAGGCTACTAGACAGCCTATAATTGAATTTCCTGATGAGGAACAAAATGAGACAGTACAGACGCAGGTGGGCGAGCAGCAGGTGGTGGCGAAGCGAGAACCGAAGGAAACCCGAGAAAGCAAAAGAAACCAGGGCCAAAGGAAGTGGCACAGGACAGGTATAGGTCTGAACCACGCTCGTCTGATATGATCCCCGCCTTGTACGGGCTGAGCACAATGGCGGCGTCATACGGGGATTCGGATGTGATGATGGGCGTCGTGGACCAGCTCCCACGGAAGCGCACGGCGACGGAGGTAGAGAACAAGTTCATGCTGTTTGGGAAGGACCTCTCCATGGTGCCATACGAGACTAAACCAAAGGGTGGCGAACAAAAGAGAGGGCGCACCAAGGAGAAGGCGAAGGGGATCCCAGCAGGGACGAGGCGTGGCAAGGGTGACACAAAGGAAGCGACCGGTCCAGGGGCTACCGGCAAGCTGATGGGGCCAAGTGTGGCGCCCCGTCAGTCGCAATGAATTGCCTATCTTTCAACTGTCGGGGAGCTGGGAACGCCCCGACAATACGTGAGATCGTGCAGGTTTCCAAGGCACATTGTATCAATTTACTTTTCTTATGTGAAACTAGGCAAAATAAAATAAGGTCCGGCGTCTCCGCCATCGTTTAGGTCTCAAGGGTTTTGCTGGTGTCAGTAGTGTGGGTCTTAGTGGAGGTCTAGCTTTGTTCTGGAACGATAATTTGTGTGTGGAAGTGCAAGATATGAATGAACGATATATTGATGCTTATATCCGTGAATCTCCGGGGGCGCCCCAATGGCGTCTCACTTGTGTTTATGGGGAACCTAGAGTAGAGAATCGTCATCGCATGTGGGATATGCTTAAAAACCTCAAAGCCACCTCTGATTTACCCTGGCTCGTCATGGGGGACTTTAATGAAGTGCTATGGCAACAGGAGCACTTCTCTTGTACGCCGCGGCCGGAGGGGCAGATGGTTGCCTTCCGGGAGGCCCTAGCTGTTTGCAACCTGGTTGACCTTGGCTTCAAGGGGCTACCATATACATATGATAATAAAAGACAGGGGCTGACAAACGTTCGAGTGAGACTCGATCGGGCGGTGGCGACAGCACAATGGAGAGATATATTTAATGATTCACGAGTAGAACATTTAGTCTCCCCTGTTTCTGACCATTTTCCAGTGTTAATTCGTCTTATGCAGGAAGATAGGAGTAACCATCGACAAACATGCCGACGTTATGAGATCTGGTGGGAACGGGCGGCCGAGCTTCCGGAGCTGATATCTCTAATGCATGGGAATAAGCTGGACAAAAGAACAATCTTGGTGATATACGTACAGGCCTAGCCAATGTCATGCAAGTGTTACAAGGGTGGAGCAGGAAAAAGTTTGGAAGCATCCTGAAGGAACTTGACAAATGCAGGACAGAGCTGGAGCGGCTTATGAATACCAACGCTGATCGGGCCGAGATACGGCGAGTCTCAGACCACATGAATGAGCTCCTGTATCGCGAAGAAATGTTGTGGATTCAGCGGTCGCGTATCAACTGGCTGAAGGAAGGAGACCGGAACACCAAATACTTCCATCAAAAAGCAGTGTGGCGTGCGAGGAAAAATAAAATCAGGAGGCTCAAAGATGAAACCAATGTTTGGAAGGATACCCCTTCGGAAATGGAGCGTATGGCTAGGTCCTACTTTAAGGAGCTGTTTTTTCGTGACCCTAATCTAAACTTTCATGATCTATGTAATTTATTGCAGCCGCGAGTCACAGGAGACATGAATGACAATATCTGTAGAGAATTCTTAGATGAGGAGATTGGAGATGCATTATTCCAAATAGGACCACTGAAAGCACCTGGCATTGATGGGTTTCCGGCAAGGTTCTACCAGCGAAATTGGGACGTAATGAAGGCTGAGGTATTAAATGCAGTTAAACTCTTTTTTCTCACTGGCCATATGCCTGATGGTGTCAATGATACTGCAATTGTATTGATTCCAAAAGTTGACCACCCCGAAACGCTCAAGGACTTCAGGCCAATTAGCTTATGCTCAGTGGTGTACAAGATAATTGCGAAATGTCTGGTGAACAGGTTAAGGCCCATACTAGGGGATATTATCTCTATCAATCAGAGCGCCTTTGTGCCAGGTAGACTAATCACTGATAATGCCTTAGTCGCCTTTGAATGCCTACACTTCATCGAGAATAATATAAACCAGGAAAACAATTTTTGTGCATATAAGTTGGACTTGTCAAAAGCATATGACAGGGTGGACTGGGAGTTTCTCAAGAAAGCGATGGAAATATTGGGTTTTGCTCACAAATGGGTGGACTGGATAATGGCATGCGTCATCACTGTGAGATACTCAGTGAAATTCAATGGAACCCTTCTGGATTCGTTTTCACCTTCTCGAGGTCTTCGACAAGGTGATCCCCTATCCCCCTTTTTATTCCTCTTTGTTGCAGACGGCCTCTCAGCTCTGCTGCAAAAGGAGGTACAGGATAATAACATCAGTCCGTTAAGAATATGTAGACGAGTCCCGGGAGTGTCTCACCTCCTTTTTGCAGACGACAGTCTACTATTTTTTCGTGCTAAAGCAGAGGAGGCCGCCAAAGTCCAAGCGGTACTAACCACTTATGCAATGAGCACGGGCCAGCTCATCAATCCGAGCAAATGCTCCATTATGTTTGGAGATTCCTGTAGCCAAGCAGATAAGGAGGGCGTCAAGCAAGTGCTGCATATTACTCAAGAAGCCTTTGAAACAAGGTACCTTGGTCTCCCGACTCCGGAAGGGAGGATGAACAAAGGAAAATTTAAGAGCCTGCAAGAGAAATTACTAAAAAGACTACTACAATGGGGAGAGATTTACTTGTCTCTTGAAGGAAAAGAGGTTCTGATCAAAGCCGTTGCACAGGCCATACCGGTCTATATTATGGGCATTTTTAAACTTTCCTTCGGGCTTCTCGATGAGCTTACAAAAATGATACGTGACTTCTGGTGGGGTGCAGAGAACGGGAAGAGGAAAATGCATTGGGTTTCTTGGGATAACATGTTGCGGCCGAAGGAACAAGGAGGACTTGGCTTCAAAGATATGTGTCTATTCAATCAGGCTCTGCTTGCCCGCCAAGCGTGGCGGTTATTGCAGCAGCCTGACACCCTGTGTGCCCAGGTCCTAAAAGCTCGATATTACCCACAGGGCCTCCTTACTGACACGGTCTTTACCGGTAATGCGTCATCAACATGGCGGGCACTCGAGTATGGACTGGAACTGATTAAGAAAGGGTACATATGGAGGATTAGCAATGGCGCCAGTGTCCGAGCGTGGCGAGAGCCATGGATCCCGCGCGAGTCATATCTGCGGCCATATACTATGCAAGGGAGATGTCGCCTCCGGTGGGTTTCTGATTTCCTCAACCCAGATGGCTCCTGGAACACGACCTTGCTTCACCGATGGTTCATGTCGATGGATGTGCAGGAAATCCAAAAAATCCGACCGTCTAGCCGCAATGAGATAGACTTCATCGCCTGGAACCCTGAACCCTCGGGTGGATTCACTGTCAAAAGTGCGTACCACCTGGCTTATGAGGAGCAACCGAGCGCTGAAGGACGGCAGGCCACGAGCGCCCAGCCCTTCGGGTCACGGCCGGAATGGAGGATGATCTGGCAATGTCCGGTTCCCCCAAAGATCCGTACCTTTGCATGGAAAGTTGCGAGGAATGCGTTGGCCACCCAGGAAAACTTGGCGCGGAGAGGCATTGCCATGCTGCCGACGTGTACAATCTGTGGCAATGAGGTGGAATCCACCTTCCATGCCTTGGTGAGCTGTCCTCATGCACGTGGTCTATGGAGCACTATGAAAGAGATATGAAACCATACTTTTCAAGCACAACCCTGACTGGTTCATGCACGCCCTGGCACGCCTGGATAAGGACCAACATGCCGCCTTCTTAATGTTGCTCTGGAGAATTTGGCACATCCATAATGAGATCACTCACCAGAAAACCCCGGCACCAACCGCTGTTTCGAGGAACTTCCTCGAGAGCTATCTGACATCGCTCATGATCATCAAGCAACACCCTGGAGCTGATCCGGAAAAAGGGAAGCAAGTAGTCGATGTGGGACGGGGCCTGGGAAGGAAGAAACACCATGCATCGGGATGAGAGGCCGCAGGTGAAACAGAAATGGCGGCCACCAGACGCTGGAGTGACAAAACTAAATGTTGATGGCTCCTACTCAGAGGATGGTAGAGCTGGATCAGGTATGGTATTGCGTGACGCTAATGGCATGATCATTGTTGCAGCCTGTAGACAACTCCGATCGTGTGTTGGGCCGCTGGAGGCAGAGCTTGCAGCAATGGAGGAGGGACTTGGCCTGGCATTGCACTGGACGCAGGCACCAATCATTCTTGAGACGGACAGCGCTGAAGCAATTAAATTAATAGATGAAAGAACACCTAATCTATCGCGCTTTGCTAGGAGTATTAGTATCATTCGTGAGAGAATCAAGGAGAGGGAGGTTGTAATAGCTAAGATAAATCGTGCGGCAAACTCTGCCAGTCATGGTCTAGCATCTATAGGTAGAGTACATGAGAGAACAGCTACTTGGCTGAGGTCCTCACCGCCGGAAATCACTCATGTGATCATGGCGGGATGTAATCCACCTATTTGATAATTAAAATCTCTTTCCTAGCAAAAAAAAAAAATAGTCCCACATCGGTTTCCCACGCTGAGCGAAACAAAGCAGCCGTACGGTACACGAGAAACGGCCTACAGGCTTGCTCGTGGTCGTGGAAACATTTGACGGAGGCCACGCCACATAAATAGGCCGACGTTGATTCAGTCCAACGTAGTGCGCACCTTCGGTCGGTCGTCCTGGCGCGCTTAGCGAAAGCAGGATCGGGAGAAGCAGTACCCGGGCGGGAGACAACTAATCTAATTAAACGGGCTTTGTAGCCTGTTCCGTTGGCCCAATTATCACGCAGCAAAAGGACAGACATGCATCCTATCCCACTGCTAAATAAATTTCGCTCTGGTCGGTCTGTGGAAAAGGAAAGACATGCATCTTATCCCACCGCTAAATAATTTATTCATAAAAAAATATTATCTTTAGAGGTATTTTTTTTAAAGGACCATATATTAATATAAGATGATAACAATTACACCCAGTCTCTGCAACAACGCATTGCCCTAGCGGCCACACGGATGCACACGGCTAAAAAAAATGAAAGAAGAATTACAAAAAAGAAAAGTCCCGCTACAATGACTCATTCATTGAAACAACAGTACTACCACCACCAAGACAGCACCAGAAGTCCAGCTTCTCCAAAAACGATGTCTCCAAGAAGGAAATAGTGCACAAACACCGTCATCGCCCGATCAAAGATCTAGGTTTTCATCCTGAAGAAGTCCGCGCACTCAAAACAATACCTTCAACAAGGCCATTGCCAGGCATAACCAATTAAGGCCAGACCCTAGGTTTTCACCCTGAGAAGTAGGACCATGAACCTCTCCTGTGCAGTCGCCCTCACTTGCATGCCACCGTTTCAATTCATAAGTCACCTAGCCAATTCCTCATCATCTCCCAGACTCGAACCATCATTGTCTATCCACAGATCTCGGACTCCATGACTTTCTCCATCAGCACCATGAAACGAGAACATGCCTCATGATAATAACAGCCAACAAAGCTTCGAAGCACACCCTCTGAAACCAAACGGTCTGGGTAAAACATGGGTGCGTATGACCGAATTCAATCCTTCCAGCAAACTCGCGGCATGATAGCACTTATAGATTTCGCCGGCGGAGCCTTTCGGAACACGACACAGAAACCAGATCAATGAAGACCAACATCCGGAAGATCATCGTCTTGGCTTGAGAGGGATCCAGGACCACCACCTTTATTGAAACCGAGCCAGCGGCCCCCACGCCACCCGCTGGAAACTAGCAGGATCCGCCGCAAGACGGCAAGACCACCCGGACGACCATTCTGACGGAAAAGGAGGCCACCACCACCGTGCCGGGGGAAGATGCCCCAAGCGCCCTAGTGTCACGGACAAGGCTCGGGTCGCCCGGGCACCGGCGTCGAGGCCAACGTACGGGACAGATCGCGGCTAGGCCAGATCCCCGCCGCCGCCTGTCGCCATCTGGGCCGAGGATCACCGGCCGCCACTCGCCGCAACACCACCGCCAAACCAGCCTGGACAGACGCCGTTGCCTTCCCGCCAGATCGCGATCAGGGACGCCGCCGCCGCCGCCACGCCCCCAGGTCTTTGCCTGGCGACGATCCGGACGACGACGACGGGAAGGAGAGACCACGGGAGGGAGAGCTCGGCGGGGAGGGGAGGCCGCCCGGCGCGGCGCGGTGTCGCCGCGCGGGTGCGGGAGGAGGAGGGGTCGGGAGGTGTCCGTATGCGATTTCCCCCGTCTGTTAGTAGTGTCAAAAATACTTTTAGAGGCATTTCTCTTAGTGCTACTAAAGTGTTTTAGGAACATTTATTTTAGTGTCACTAAAGTTTTTTAGGGGCATTTTGGATCAAAATGCCTGTAAAACTTTTACCGACACAAGTATTCAAAGTGCCTCTAAAGAGCTTTAGAGTCATTTTAAAAACATATAGGGACACTTTGAATTGCCTCAAAATGACTACCGCCCAGTTCAGTTCGCTTCTCTTTCTGATATAGATATATATACACGCGTCCATATTTGGTCATCACTTCCGTCATCTCGTGACATGATCGATCGGTCGGTCGATGCATCAAAAACTGGAGTGTTGCGTCTCTTCCCCTTGCTGAGCAACTGCGCTCGCGGGCGGGCGGCGTCAAAGGGCGGGGCCGAGGCCACACGCGCCCATGTGTATGACGTGTAGCATGCACAAGGACGGGGATGGGAGTATAATTTGGACGAATTTAACTTAGGCATGCATGTTCAGAATACTAATACAGACCAGTTCAACCATAACCCCATGCTTAAGGATGGCAATGAGAGTATGGGAAGGGTAGAGTAATGACATACCCATACCCGTGTAGCCAATGGGTACAAAAGCTTACCCATACCCATACCCGCGGGTATAAAAGTTTACCCATATCCATACCCGGTGGGTACCCGTACCCATTGGGTACCCGGCGGGTATATCCAATAGTATATAAGTTATTCAAAATTTTACTTTCATCAATAGTATATTTGAAAAAAGACAATAATATCTACTTACTAATAGTAGACAAGGACATGAAAGTATCAAATTAAAATTTAGAAGTCGCAATCTTATACTCGTTCCTAGGCTTCTCGACCACATAGGTTCAAACTCTATAGGTAAGTTTGACATGTCAGTTTAAACGGGCAGGGTATGGGTATACCCATGGGTACAAGTCTATACCCGTGCCCGTACCCGTGACTTAACGGATAGGGTATGGGTATTACCCATGTGTATAAAAGTGTGTCCATACCCTATCCATACGGGTACGGTACCCGCGGGTACCCGTACCCATGGGTAAAATTGCCATCCTTACCCATGCTACTTGTAGTATAAACTATCACAGCGCCCCACAGAAAAACATAGGAGCACGACTTTTCTAAACTTTATATTTTCCTATTCTCTAAAAAAAAACTTTATATTTTCCTCCCACTTGTCGTATATACCCATCCGTTTCAAAATATAAGATGTTTTAGTTTTGTGAAGCAAATGTATCAAAACTATTTTTAGTATATAGTTTTACTCATGCTTGAAGTGAATCTACACACTAAAACAAGTTTAGATACATTCTCTTCACAAATCTAAAACATCTTATATTTTAAAACGGAGAGAGTATATGTGATCATCCATTAATGGAATTAGTCGTTTTGACACAATATTATATCGGTTCGCAAGCTCCTAGATCTAGGTCAGTTGTAGGTGACATTGTCGGTCGTAGGTGACACTGACAGTTGTGGCTAACATTATACAAACATTTGATGTTGAACATGGGATGTGTTGACCCCGCTTAAAGAAAACTGGAAAAATATATTTTTTATGTGTGTGCGTCGGGGGTGGTAGGTGGGGGTGGGAGTGTGTGTGTGAGGAGCACATCCAATGTTTCTACTCGAGCTGCAAGAACATAAGGACACAGAGATTTTACCCAGCTTCAGCCGTCAGAAGGCTAACAACATTACATCCTACATTTTTTTTTTTTTTTTTGAAAGTGAGAAGGGTCCAGAAGACCCCAGTTGCTTCATCCATTCAAACACGTGGCAGGTACATTTTACAAATAGGCCCTTGACAAAGAGTGGCCTTAATTTTTTGCCAAAAAGACCCTAACACAAAAGATAAAAAGCAATCAGGTGCTTGGTCTTCTCTGCCACAGCTCGCCGGCGACCACGGGGCACCGCCAGTGCCGAGGTCGAAGGAAAGGCGCTCGAACGAATACCTCCGGCGAGAGATCACAGCCACCGGCCATCTCGCAGTCTCCGGGGACGAAACCACTTGGAGACAGTGAGACGTCGAGCTCCGACGCTGGATCAAGAAAGCCTCCATCATGGAGGAGAGATAACCTGGGCCGCCATTCCGGCCAAAGATCGCGGTGACTCGCATGTCGACCGCGTGCTGCGCTTGATGAAGCAGATAACTCCGCCGACGCCATCTTCTCTTCTTTCCGCCAACTCCAACCTCCCCCTCACCACCATGGCCGGCCAGGAGGTTGAAGCGCATCAGGAGGATAGGAAGGCACCGGCAGAAGCGCTGAAGGTAGAGGGGGCTGGCTGCTCTCCATGCCGTCGCTCCCTCTAACCCCTCGCCTCCACGGCCGGCCGGAGGAGAGTAGAGAGACGGAGGAGGAGAGGCAGACCACCACTCGGCGCCGCGCACCCGCGCCGAAGCTGCATCACCCTCGCCACCCTCAGATCTCCACGACGCCCAGATCCCCAACTCCCTCTCCTCTCCACCACGGACGGCCAGAGAGAGAAAGGGGAAAACAGAGGCATCGCAGGAACAGGGGAGGCACGCAACCTTATTTGAAGATTCGGTGGCCGTCCCATCCATCAACCACCCAAGCCAGATGGGCAGGAGGATGAACAAGATGAACCCTAAATCGCAGATCAGGTTACGATGACCTACGACTTCGAATCCGGGCACGCGGCCCACTACTGGCATAAAGCCAAAACTACTAAACCTACAAACTACAAGGAGGGCACGGCCATCCCTCCTCCAACCCCTCCGGCGAGCGAAGCCGCCGGTGAGGAAGGGGGGGGGAGCCGTGGATGCAAAGACGACTCTCAAAGCGGTGCGTCAAGAAGCGTGCGGCACGGGGGGAGAGGGGGTAACTAGATGGATACATTACATCCTACATGTCTGGTCATAGTGCCCGTACTGGGAGAACTGTGGTACACTGATTACTGGGAGAACTGTGGTACACTGACCGAATCCCATTGTCAAACCATGAGCCATGGTGCTCGTACTGGGATCCATGGCTCATGGTTTTGTCAGACAGATATGATTGAGTGCTGCACCTGCCTATGGACAGACCTGACGAATATCGCCCCTTTCTAGGGGCTCACCGATTGTTACCCGCAACACTTCAAAACAATGTCAGGGATGACGACGCTTCATTGACCGTCCTTCCTTGGATACCTCGGGATGATGCAATGTAGGAGTTACACATGAGTTGCAACTAGGTTTTAACTCAGAGTTTAATGAGTTGCAACCGAGAATTAATATAAATTTTATAAGTTTTAACTAGGTTGCAAGTGAGAATTAGAACAAATAGTAAAATAAAATCAGCCGACCGAGACATAAAAAGATCCCAGGCGCTCCCTTATTCTTACTATGGAAATCCTCATCAATAGTCATTTAATGATTTCTATTTTCCTTCTACCTATGTTCAAAGCTCGGAGACAAATTTAGAATCATCTAATGCAATATCAATTATGCTCCGTTTCCTTCGAAACATGCTTTCGTACTATTGTATTATTGTAGCAACCACATGATACAACGAGTCTCGAGACGAACAAATGATGGGGAAGCAGCAACACCCGGGTAGGACGAGCCAACAAGAATTTCTCCCGAAAAAGCCTATCCTCAACACCCGGGTGATAGCCCTGCGAGGTCGAAGCCTCAATACAACGGTACATGCCGCCCACCAGTGTGCGCTACTACGATCACAAAGCCACCATTCGTCATCTCCCTGAAGCTACCTACACGAGGCCATTAGGACGAAGGCGAATGGCAGTTTGAATCGGGGCCAAAACTATCGCAACTGTGCGGAGAGAGTTACCTCCATAGACGGTAGTCGAACGGATGCGGTAGCAGAACACACCAGTCCCGGTTAAGTCCGGCCGAACCCAGCAGACCGTCAAGCCTCCCCAGAGGCACACCAGTCCCAAGAGGGTCCGGCCAGGCCAGATCGGGCCCGTAAAACCCACCGCTACGCTGCAACAGTCCGGTCGTCGGCGCCACTATCCCCAGCACCAAACTCCCATCATCGTTGTCTCCTGGAGACCTAGAATCAGGGCTTTCACGGACAGAGTGGCCCGCCGCCGGCCCAAATCTAGGTAGACTCGCCGCCGCCCCACAGCTAGACAGTGTCGTCGTTCCACGTCCACCAACCGAGGGAGAAGAGCCTCTGCGCTCCCTACCGGCTTCTGCTAGGGGTAGAAGAAGGGTGTCTTCGCCGGCACCACACGCCCGGCGGCGGAGCGGAGAGGGGAGAGGTGGAGGGGACACGGTTGTGAAGGGTGACCCTGCGCGGTGGCAAGAGAGGTGCGGGACGTTTTTTTTATCGGTCCAAAGTCGCACCGTTTGCTCCTTAATTACCGCAGTATAAACCCAGCCTCCCCTTCTCGTCTTCCCCACAAACAAGATTCTACACAAAGCAGCCGATTAAGCAGACGCACACGCACGCAACCATGGTGCACGCCGGAGGAACCACCCACATGCTCCTCGTCCCGTACCCATCCCAGGGCCACATGAACCCGATCGTCCAGTTCGGCAAGCGCCTCGCGGCCCACAGCGGCATCCGGTGCACCGTCGCGGCAACCCGGTTCGTCGTAGGCTCCACGAAGCCCAACCCGGGCTTGGTGCGCGTCGCCGTCTTCTCCGACGGCTGCGACGGCGGTGGGCCCGACGAGCTGGGTGGCCACGAGGGCCCATACTTCGAGCAGCTGGAGGCGGCCGGGTCGGAGACGCTTGACGAGCTCCTCCGGTCGGAGGCAGCGGAGGGCCGGCCCGTGTGCGTGGTGGTGTACGACGCGTTCATGCCGTGGGTGGTGCCCGTGGCGCGCCGGCACGGCGCAGCGTGCGCCGCGTTCCTCACGCAGTCGTGCGCCGTGGACGTCGTGTACACGTACGCGCGGGCCGGGCGGGTTCCTGTGCCGATGCGCGACGGGGACGGCCCTCTCGAGCTCGCCGGGATCCCGACCCGGCTCGCCGCCGCCGACGTGTCGGCATTACTGACCGAGGCCGGCGCAGACTGTACGGCCCTTCGCAACATGCTGATGAACCAGTTCGCTGTGCTGGACGCGGTGGACCACGTCCTCGTCAACTCCTTCTACGACCTCGAGCCTCAGGTACGCAGCAGAACTCGATCTCGATTACGCACCGACGACACCGTGCCGCATGAATGCACGCATCGTGCAAGAATCTAATGCCAGTCTGCGCAATAAATACTAGTTTCCTGCCGATTGATTCTGAGCGACGCCATGGATCGATGTGCAGGAGGCAGAGTACCTAGCGTCGACGCTGGGCGCCAAGACGATCGGCCCGACGGTGCCGTCGGCGTACCTGGACAACCGCCTCCCGGACGACGTCTCCTACGGCTTCCACCTGCACACCCCGATGACGGCCGTGACCAAGGCGTGGCTAGACGCACACTCACCCCGCTCCGTCGTGTACGCCTCCTTCGGCAGCATCGCGGCGCCGGGGTCGGACCAGATGGGCGAGGTCGCCGAAGGCCTCTCCCGCGCCGGCAGCCCCTTCCTGTGGGTGGTCCGCGCCACGGAGACCGCCAAGCTCCCCGAGGGCTTCTCGGCGAGGGCGGGGGCTCGGGGCGACCTCGTCGTGCCGTGGTGCCCGCAGCTGGAGGTGCTGGCGCACGGCGCCGTGGGGTGCTTCGTGACCCACTGCGGCTGGAACTCCACCGTGGAGGCGCTGAGCGCGGGCGTGCCGATTGTGGCCATGCCGCAGTGGTCGGACCAGCCGACCAACGCCAAGTACATCGAGGACGTGTGGCGCGTCGGCGTGCGCGCGCGGCCGGATGGAGAAGGCGTGGTTCGGAAGGAGGAGGTGGAGAGATGCGTGAGGGAGGTGATGCGCGGCGAGGGGCCGTACAGGATGAAGGCGGCGGAGTGGAGGAAGAAGGCGAAGGCGGCCGTGAGTGAGGGCGGGAGCTCCGACAAGAACATCGCCGAGTTCCTCTCCAAATATCGCTCGGCAATATGATCGGCGTGCGATTTGTGTGGGCTGGTTTTCCGGCCGTCCGCCGTCGACGTGCGATTGACAGCCTTTTTTTCTTTCTTTTTTCCGGGTAAAAGTGGCTTTATTAAGCAATAGGAGATTACAAGGAGGTCAAGTTCTAGATACCGAGACAAAACCTCAGGTCGTGTACTAAGCCAAACAACAGTTCTAGCATCTAAGCCAAACAACAGTTCTAGCGTCTGTCCTCGCGAAGTTCGCGAGACAGTGACTAGCCCTATTTTGATATCGATCCATTTTTACAATAGAAATAATCCTAATACCCAGAATAATCTCCTTAATCTCCGAGATTAGAGGAGTTAAATAAGATCTATCTTGAAACTTCCCTCTAATTGCATCAACAAGAGATAAGCTGTCTAACTCTAACTCCATAGGTTTGTCGCTCTACTCCAAAGCCAGACGAAGCCCTTCTAAACATGCCTTTGTTTCAACTTCAAGGGGATCACCGCAGCTGAACACTTGTCTACATGATGAGAAGATGATATTGCCCTCATCATCTTGGAGAATCATACCAGCACCAGCAGAGATGTCCTCCTGCCTATAAGATCCATCACAGTTCAGTTTGACACAACCCGGGGAGGGTTTGATCCAACACTTTTGAGCAAGAGGTCTCTTTACCAAAGGCTCCATAGAAACTAATTGTTATCGCCATATTTTGGCCTAAGATGGAGATGGGCCGTGATCAAGATGGGCTTAGAAGATACATATATTCAAGGTGTGGTTGGATCGGCCTAGTGCGTAAATTTGGGCTGAATTGCCCGTGTATCTTGTATCATAGTAGGATTCGTGTTTGTTTAGGTTACGTTTATGTTTAGGTAAAGATAGAGTTGTAGAGTTATTCCAAAAGTAGAGAGTCTCCGGACTATAAATATGTACCTAGGGTTATTGAGAAAAAGAGGACAATCACGTTCACAACAAACACAATCTCGGCGTATCGCCACCCCTTGTTTCTAGGGTTTTTCTGCGGTGTTATGTCGCCTAGATCGCATCCCGCGATCTAGGCAGATTTACTTATGCGTTATCCGTGTTACTCTTTCAAGCCTTGTTGATGGCGAGTAACACCTTTACCACAGATTTGTTAGAGCTAGCGTCGATACTTTTACTATGATCGCTTGTTTATGCTACCTCTAGCTATCTCGCCGTCTTTGCACCTTTTCCCGGGTGTGAAGGTGGCATCTTGCTTGATTTCTGCTTAGTCGATTTGATCTGTTATAGTTGTGCCTTGTTCATCAAGGTTTAGTTTAATATCTACGTGATTAGGCCTCACAAACGGGTTGAACGATCCGGTAATACGTAAGGTATGGTTTATTGATCTTAGAGGGGACGTTCCGGGAATTGACGTTATGTTGGTTTTTAGGCCTTCTCTAGGATCGGTTTTCTACTATTTTTCGTATCTATTAGGCTCAACTACGCGTGGGACGCTCGGGCGTGGTGCAGAAACACCAAACTATCGTAGATCGATTTAACTTGTAGTAATTAAGCAAAACCCCATGTTATCATAGATCCAATGCAGAGCCATGGGGATAATCGGCTCTGAAAGCCGATTTACAGGGAAACCTGGGAGCCGATCACGGCTCAAATTTTACGTATACTTGATTACCGTGCAGGAAACCAATCGGAACAATCCATCACCTTCCTGACCAGGTATAGGTCAGGTGGCACGCCCTCGAACCAAGACAGTACGCGTGCGTGCCGGAAGATTTGCGGGCCGTCGACCGAGGGACCAGTGCCCACCAGCCTGGAGCCTCCCGCTCTTCGTGTTGCTCGTCACTGCCGCCGTGAGTTTTGACAGCAACACATTCTCGCACGGTGGGACATTCAACAACATCTACATCAATGTCCGACGCCACGATGGAGAACAGGCCGGTCACGCATTTACGAGCTTCCCGCTGAGCACAAAGCGGCATGACGAGATCAAAGAGCTCTTCAAGCCGACCTCATCGGCTCTTTCGAGAGGACCCGACGCTGGCATCGTGTGGAAGGGATTCTCCCGAGGGTGCTCTCGATGAAGTGGATCTGTCTTCCTTCGGAGGAACGCCCAGGCTCTACGACAGAGGTCAACTACATGGTGGCTCATTCTCTACACCGCCACTCGAGAGCCTCGTGAACGTTGCTCGCGGGTCGCGCGTGGTCCAGAGATCATGAAACATCAAGATTCTCCGTCGGGGCCCACTTTAGGAACCCACCAAGGAGAAAGACCGCCCACACCAGGCCGCAATCGCCATTCACACTCAAGGCTCCAGAGCCGCCAGATCAGCGGCATACATTGTCTACAAGGCCGAGGCGATCCGTGTGATTGCCAATTCTGTTCGAGCCACCCAAGGAGATCCCACATGGGTACATATGTGCCTACGCGGACTGCAACAACTTGGCGCCGCACCAGATCGCAGCGCAGGAGTGTCCGCGGGGTTCCTACCGCAGGATCTTTAGGAGCGTGCCTCGAGCAACGATGTCCGGATGGACGACAAACAGCGGCTAGCCAAGTATGCCACCGAACAAGCCATGAGAGTCTAGCCCCGCAGCTCAAACAAAGGGACCAAATCACCGCCATCTTGAGAGATCAGTTCGCCGTGCGAAAAGGCGCACATCGGCTACTCAAAGCCGCACTTCAACGAGTTTGACCTGATTCCACTACCGCCCAAATATAAGCTCCCCGAGTTCTCAAGATTCAGGGTCGAGGGGTCAAGCTCGATCGAGCACGTAAGCCGATACCCGCAGCTAGGTATGATTTCGCATCGGATCAAATGCGTGAGATTTTTTGCACAATCTCTAACAGACCAGCCTTTGGGTGGTACACCGCCACCGATTCAATTCGCACTGAAGCAACTAGAAGAACAGCCCACATCCAATACCATTCGAGGCTACCGAGGCTGGCATTGCGCACCGGCGCAAGTACGATGTAGCGGGAGAAATCAGTCGAATACATCCAGCTTCAGACCATCAAGAATGATGTTACTCTCTGCTTAATCGAGAAGGAAGCAATCGAGCTGGCAAGATCGTGCCTCTCAGACCCATCAAGGACGTGGCATTCCGTAGAATACAACTCATTGGCGCACATGGCCCGTAAACGACGATGTATGAGCAGCGCCACCCTGAGTTGTACCAAGACAAATTCAGACGTCCGATAAGCCCGGTCGATGCGTAAGAGGAAGATCCCACGCAGACCAGGAGGTGGCCGTGGCTGAATGGGCTCGGGGGCGATCCTGGCCTCAGAATGGGTGAAACAGCAAGGGCCCGCGAGGGTTCGACTTCGATGTGAGCAAAGCTGAGCAGATATTCGATCTATCAAGGAGAAGCACCGAGGTTGCCCAAGGCCACAAAATCCCTACGCTCAGAGATGAACGGAGATCATAGCAAGTGGCATCATTCGCTCACTCACCCCACCAACGAGTGCAAGGAGCTTCGCGCCAAATCCAGATGGCTATAGAACAAGGCCGCCCGATCCTCGCCGCCCGCCATGAAAGTGGACACGAACCCGCTCCCGGTGTCAACATGATAGAGCTCAAGCGAGACGCCAATCGACTTTTCGCTCGTGTCAACATGGGTCTGGGCACCACCATGACACGCATACAAGGAGGATCACTCTGGGGCAAAGAAAGAGAGAAGGCTGGTCCACGCGACCGCCCAGCCACGATGACGGGAGATACTTATCGAGGAACAGGTGAGGAGGGTGCGGTATCGAAGCCACATTCCACGATCTCCTTAATAAGTATGAGCGCCAAGATGATCAACGCGCCAAAGATAGTGCAGTAATGAAGGACATGGGCACCTCGCCAGAAACCGCCCAAAGAGAAGAAAGGCGCAGACAAACATTGGGATTGCCCTTTTTCAAGCATTGCTGGACGAGGAATGAGCCGATTGCCTACACCGACAACCGCCTGTAATGTGGACAACGAAGAAGGGCACGAGGCCAAGACGGTGTTCGAACGCTGGGACCTTCTCCAACCTCGTGAGCCGCCCTAAGGAGTCCGCTGAGCAAAGGGCCTTGAGAGGCCCAGGATGACAAAGAAGAAGACAGGTTTCACCGCCCAAGGTGGTGCCCGATGGACTCGACACACCCGTAAGCGAGAGTGCAACGGCCGCGTAACTTAGAAGAGGTCAAGCGCAGATTCCACGCTTAAAGAAAGCACGGCCTGATCCGCCGCCAAAGTAAGGCAGACTACGGAGACGGAGGGCCGCGACAAGGAAAGAGTGGCGACCTGTTAACAAAAGCCGATGCATCGGCCGGCACAAACATGGTGTTCGTGCTCCCCGCAGAGTTCGCGCCACGAACCAATATGCTACCGATGGCACAACTTGATCGCGCCCACGGCCGGTTATCTTTGAGAAGCCACGTGAGAAGGGTTACAAACATCCGAAAGCCAGACCGCGGGGCTACATCAATGGACAACCCCGGCAAGATGTTGGTGGACACCGAGCGGCAGCTAATATCATGCCATACTCCATGCTACGACGCTTGGGACGCCCACCGCGGACTGATCAAAACCAACGCCACGCTAAGCGACTTCAACGCCGCTTCTAAACGCATGCTACGAACGTGGATCTGACCGTGGGCAGGAAAACCATACCCACGTCATTTTTCGCCGTGAACAGCAAAAGTACCTACGCCGTCTTGCTAGGAAGGGATTGGATCCACGCTAACTGCTGCATTCCATCCACGATGCACCAGGTTTCAATACAAAGGGACGGGATGAAGTGGAGGTCGCCCATGCGCATTTATTCTATCGAGGTTTCCACCGCTGGCATGAACATCCGGGAAGCGGAAGACCAAGAGCCGATCTCTCGAATCAATCTAGACGGCTGCGAACGTATTGAAGCTACAAAACGGGTGAGGCTGGTCTTATCCATCGCCTTACAGAGTAGAAAAGCCCACGATCATCCGTGGTACGGCCGATCCTCGCGATCGCCACAAAAATAAAAAAAGCGATCATACGACAAGCAGTTCATGTAGTCGTAGCAGAGAGATACTCTGCCACTGTAAAATAATAAGGTGTAAACCGTCCTTGACAGATGCAAGCAAGAAGGGGGCCGATTCAGGCGATCGGCCCAAATTATTTTTGTTGTCCTCACCCATCGTTTGCCCTGTGTTTAGCGTCGATTTGACAGGTGACGGAAAGCTAGGGTATGGGTTTACATCAGCTGATGAGCTAGAAGAGATCGACATTGGTCCTGGGGATAAGCCACGACCAACATTTATCAGCAGAAAGTTAGAGCCAAGTCTGCGGGAACCGATGATAGCCCTGTTGAAACAATATCCAGACTGCTTCGCATGGGACTACACAGAAATGCCTGGGTTGGACAGGAGCATCATCGAGCATCGGCTCCCGCTCAAAAAAGGATTTCGGCCATTTCAACAGCGAGCACGACAAATGAAGGCCGAAATTTTGGAAGAAGTCAAGAAAGAGGTCGAGAAAATGCTGACGGCCAAGTTGATCAGACCATGCAGGTATGCTGAATGGATTTCTAGCATCGTGCCTGTAGAGAAGAAGGGCGGCCAATGGCGTGTTGCTATAGATTTTCGAGATCTCAACAGAGCTACCCCAAAGGATGAATATCCGATGCCGGTGGCAGAAACATTGATCAATGCAGCAGCTGGTCATAAAATTTTGAGCTTCATGGACGGCAATGCCGGGTACAACCAGATCTTCATGGCTCAAGACATACACAAGATCGCATTCGAGTCCTGTGGTCCGTGGGGTTGTTTGAATATGTAGTCATGACGTTTGACTGAAAAATGCCGCGCCACGTATCAAAGGGCCATGAATTATATCTTCCATGATCCGATCGCAAACCGGTGGAAATCTACATCGATGACGTGGTGGTCAAGTCTCGCTTCAAATAAGGGCACTTGGGCGATCTGCAACGCCCTGGACCGAACAAGAAAGTTTGGCCCGAGGATGAATCCAAAGAAGTGTGCCTTCGGAGTGACGGTCAGCTTCTGGGTTTTTGGTCCATGAACGCGAATTGAGATCGGCCTGAAAAGTCGAGGCAAGACGAACAATGAAGCCACCCACTACAAAGAAAGAGCTACGCCTCTCATTGAAAGATCAACTTCAGACGATTCATCTCTAACCTGTCAGAAGGATAGAGCCGTTCATGGGGCTCGTGAAAATTAAAGTCGACGAGGAATTCACGGGGCGAACAACAACGGGCCTTCGACGAGATCAAAGAATATCCGACAAAGCCGCCAGGTTAGTTCCACCCCCAGACAAACCGCTTTACATTTACTTGTCGCTGGTCGACACGCCCATCGCCTCGGTGGTACAAGTGCATGATGGGCTAGAGCGAGTCGTATTCTACATAAGCGAAGTATGATGCCGGACGCAGACGCGTATCCGAGATATCGACAAGTTGTGCCTCGCTTGTTTTTTACATGCACCAAGTCGCCACATTTTGCTATCGCAGAGGTCATCATCATATGCAAGTCGGACGTCATAAAGCACATGCTATCGGCTCCTATGTTAAAAGGCCGATTGGGCAAATGGATGTTTGCATTATCGAGTTTGACATCCGTATCACCGCGAAAGCTGTTAAGGGACAGGCGCTGGCTGATCTTATTGCCGAGAGGATCAACACTAACATAGCAGCACTGTCCATAAAAGCATGGGCTATGTTTTTCGACGGATCAGTTTGTGACGATGGCTGCGGCATCGGCATTTTTCTCGTGTCGCCCCGGGGGGCAACATTTTCCTTCTCCATCAGATTGTCTACCTCTCCCACTAACAATGTAGCCGAGTACGAGGCAATACGCAAGGGGATGGAGTTACTCCTCGAAGCCGGAGCGGAAGCAGTGGAAATTTTTGGAGACTCCAAGTTGGTGATTTCCCAGCTCACGGAGGACTACAAGTGCGGGAGCGAGTCCCTCTTCCCATTATGGCTGCACTGCCGCGAGCTGATGACGCAATTCCGGTACATCAACTTCACTTGGATCCCACGAGCGCAGAATACCGAGGCGAACGATCTTGCGCAGATAGCTTCGGGGTACAAGGATATGGTAGAAGGAGCCGATGTCCAGGTACAGTTCCTAGAAGCAGACGACTGGAGAGCCGATATCTTCAATTACTTGAAAGATTCGGCTCGGGGGGCACCTAAACGGATAAGGTACAAAGCCATGAAGTACGTGCTTATTGGGGATGACATGTTTTACAGGACTCTGGAAGGGCTATTGCTCAAGTGCCTGGGGACAGCCGAGGCCAATCAGCTCCTACACGAGGTACGAAGGAGCACGTGGAACTCACCAATCGGCTCATAAGATGAAATGGTTGATCAGCGATCAGGGTTTTATTGGCCCACTATGCTTGAGGACTGTTTCAACTACTACAAAGGGTGTCAAGCATGTCGAAATTTGGAAAAATCCAGATGGTACCAAGTCGAGAATGAACCCCATCATCAAGCCTTGGCCATTCCGAGGATGGGGCATGGACATGATCGGCAAGATCAATCCTCCATCAAGCAAAGGCCACATGTGGATCTTGGCCATCATGATTATTTTACCAAATGGGTGGAAGCTGTCCCTATGAAATCAGAAGTTCAAAAGATGTCATCGATTTCGTGAAAGAGCACGTCATTCATAGGTTTGGGGTTCCCTGCACTATCACAACCGATGGAGGGTCGGTTTTATTTCTCACGAGTTCGTAAAGTTCGTGAGGACACAGGATTAAGTCGATACGGTCATCTCCGTACTACGCTCAAGCAAATGGGCAAGCCGAGGCCCAACCGTAGTCTTATCAAGTCGATCAAGAGGAAAATCGATGAGCACCCTAGGCGTTGGCATGAGGTTTTATCGAAGCTTTATGGGCTTATCGCATGTCGTGCCATGGGGCGATAAAACCTCTCCGTACCATCTGTCTATGGGCAAGCCGTATTGCCTTGGGAAATTACGGCTGGATCGAGACGTGTTACTTTTCGTAATGAGTTAACGTCAAGAATATGCAGCTTTGATGAGTGACAGTGGAAGATGTGACTGAGCTTAGGCTGTGGTCGCTGAGAAAATAAAAGAGAACAAGGCTAAAGTAGCTCGTGCTACAACAAGAAGGTGAAGCCAAAGGAGTTCCACGTTGAGATCCGGTATGGGAAGTCAGTTGCCTTTGGGTACTAAGGACGCAAAGATATGGTAAATGGTCTCCAAATTGGCACGGGCCGTACAAGGTCGACCAAGTTTTAAGAGGGAACGCGTACATGCTTGAGCAGCTGGACGGTGAAAAATTTCCAGTGGCAGTCAATGGTCAGCATCTCAAGAAGTATTTTCCAAGCATGTGGGACATGGGACAATAAAAACTTGAGGGGCCGATACGTGAGATCGGCTAAGTCGATTGGCAGTAAAATATGGGGGCCGACGTTGAAAATCGGCCGAATAAAAAAAACAACAACATCGGCATAAGTTACCAACAGTTGCCAGCCTGCACATGCAAGCTACTGAGGAAATGCCTTGAGGGCGTGGATAGCATCAGCACGGAACTTAGTTATTTCAGCTTCGTCATCATCATCTTTGCTGGTCGATAGTTGTTCGTTTAGGGCACATTTTTCGATGGGCAATTGAGGTTTGGATCGTCCGTTTTGAAAAAAGAAGGACACGGGTCGCCTATTTTGAAGAAGGGTCGCAGGTTACCGTTTCAGACCAAGAAATGACCGTTGTGATGTGTTAAAAAGATTTCAACTGAAGGTTGACCCTATCAAACGCTTTTAGGAGGAGCCGATGGGTGGTCATCGGCTTTGTGCAATTTAACTTGTTTGACTATATGCATGCAGCATGATGAAAGCCGATACAGTGTCATCGGCTTATGGAACATCGACCTGTTTCGGTTATCGGCAAAATTGAAGCAAAAGGAAGCAACATTTGGGAAACAGAGTTTCATTCATTCAAAAGATCATTGCTTACAGGATGATCGACATAAAGGGCCTCATCGCTACGGCCATTACTACTAAATCCTAATCGAAGCCGAGGTCGTTGCTGCCGCCGCCGTCCTCCTCATTGCCTTTCGCTACCGCTACGCTGCCTTCGCCGCCGCCATCGAGGAATCCAAGGGGCCTCCTCGCCCTCGCCTTCGCCATCGCGTCGCCTTCGGACCCGCACGGAAGTACTTCACCGGCTGGTACTCCTGAGGAGGTGTCCTCCTCCTCTTCTTCTTCCTCTTCTTCAGAGGAGTCGACGCCATCCCGTGACATGGCGTCGTTGCCGTCCGCCTCCAGCCCCCGTCGGCGAAGAATCAAGGTTCTCTTCACCGTCCGTCAGGACGCATCGTCCCACTGACGGGCGGTCTCAACCCTCTCTTCCCACCATTGTGGGGCGAGAGTGTTGTACGCCGCCGTCGGGGTGCTCGGAGTTGGTTCGCGGTCGCTAAGGCTATTGGAGGCGGAGGACAGATCGGAGGAAGCAGAGGAGGCCATGGCGAGAAAGAGGGTTTTTCCGGTGGAGAAAGAGGGTTTTCGCTACGGGAGGAAGATGGGACGTGGAACTGCTCAGCGGATTTAAATAAAGAGGAATAGTGAAGAAACGGTTCAATGCCATAGCAGCTTCCCAGATTACCGCCAAAATCACAAATCATGCAATCATGGAGGAGTTGAGAAGACAGGCATCATGATGAAGGGTGGCGTGATCGATCACTCGCCACGCTGCTCGACGACGCCAGAGTCCGATAGAGAAAAAAAAGGGGGAGGAAAACCCAGGAGAAAAAACACACAGAGTGGTTTTGGAATTATCATTGCCAAAACCAGGGGGGCATGTGTTATCGCCATATTTTGGCCTAAGATGGAGATGGGCCGTGATCAAGATGGGCTTAGAAGATACATATATTCAAGGTGTGGTTGGATCGGCCTAGTGCGTAAATTTGGGCTGAATTGCCCGTGTATCTTGTATCATAGTAGGATTCGTGTTTGTTTAGGTTACGTTTATGTTTAGGTAAAGATAGAGTTGTAGAGTTATTCCAAAAGTAGAGAGTCTCCGGACTATAAATATGTACCTAGGGTTATTGAGAAAAAGAGGACAATCACGCTCACAACAAACACAATCTCAAGATCGCCACCCCTTGTTTCTAGGGTTTTTCTGGTAAGTGTCTTTTAGATCGCATCCTGCGATCTAGGCGATTTACTATGCGTTATCCGGTTACTCGTCTTGAAGCCTTGTTGATGGCGAGTAACACCTTTACCACGATTTGTTAGAGCTAGCGATACTTTTACTATGATCGCTTGTTTATGCTACCTCTAGCTATCTCGCCGCCTTTGCACCTTTTCCCGGTGTGAAGGTGGCATCTTGCTTGATTTCGCTAGTCGATTTGATCTGTTATAGTTGTGCCTTGTTCATCAAGGTTTAGTTTAATATCTACGTGATTAGGCCTCACAAACGGGTTGAACGATCCGAATACGAAGGTATGGTTTATTGATCTTAGAGGGACGTTCCGGAATTGACGTTATGTTGGTTTTAGGCCTTCTAGGATCGGTTTTCTACTATTTTTCAGATCTATTAGGCTCAACTACGCGTGGGGACGTTCCGCGTGGTGAAAACACCAAACTATCGAGATCGATTTAACTTGTAGTAATTAAGCAAAACCCCATGTTATCATAGATCCAATACAGAGCCATGGGGATAATCGGCTCAAAGCCGATTTATTGAAACCCGGAGCCGATCACGGCTCGAATTTTACGATACTTGATTACCGTGCAGAAACCAATCGGAACAATCCATCACCTTCCGACCAGGTATAGGTCGTGGCACGCCGAACCAAGACAGACGCTGCAAGGGCCGGAAGATTTATGCGTCAGTCGACCGAGGGACCAGGGCCCACCAGCCGCTCTGGGAGCCTCCCGGCTCTTCGTGTTGCTCGTCACTGCCCGCCGGTGAGTTTTGACAGGCAACACTAATACAGGGCCTTTACCCTTAATAATCTCCTCAGTTGTTAAGGTACTAATGCTCGTCGGTGTCTTAACATAGCTCATCAAAAACCGCTTCGATCCATCGATCATCGGTAGGGGTTTTTGATGCGTCACCTCATTGTGCGCATACCAGATACGCCAGGCGATCAACAAAATTGAATCCACCATACTAGCAGGAGCCTTCTCAATAATGGACTGAAACCATTTGTGTGGATCAGCTTGTAAATCAATATTTGAAGGAAGTTTCCAAACTTCTCTCATCGCCTTCCATAAGTTCATCGCATGAGAACATTTAAACAAAGCATGAGCAACGTCTTCTATTTCCCTGTCACAAATAAGGCACCTGCCTGTGACACCAAAACCTCTGTCTTTTTTATTCTTTTATAGCGCTAGGCCATTTGAAGCAGCTTTAAACGCAAATGTTTTGACCTTTGGCAGAACTCTAGCCTTCCAAATCCGTTTCCAGCATGCATTTATGCCATCATGGATGGAGCTAGACGTAGCAATGACGCATTGTTCAGGTGACTCATGGAACACTAGATTGTACGCACTGCGAACCGTAAACCGGCTAGACCTCTCCGGTTGCCATGCAAGAAGGTCGCCATCCAAGCGGCTAGATGTCTTAATCTTCAAAATCATCTCCGCATCCATAGGCAAAAAGGTACTGCGAACCAATTCTTCTATCCAATTTCCCTGATCATCCAATAACTCTGCAACACGTCGAGCACGTCCATTGCCTCTTTGCGAGATCACTTTTAAACAAGACATTCTGGGTAACCAACTATCATGCCAGATACGAATTTTTGTCCATTACCAACTCGCCATATAAGACCTTTCTTCAATAACTCTAAGCCATGTGAGATAGCCGTCCACGTCGATGATGGATTTCCGATAAAAACTGTGTCATAAAGTTCACCGTGTGGAAAATATTTGGCCTTAAGCACACGAGCACATAAGCTATCCGGGAATTCCAGCAACCTCCAAGCTTGCCTCGCAAGCAAGGCTAGATTATACAATCGCATATCTCGAAATCCCATACCACCCTGAAATTCTCCATGTTGTAGTTAGGCCAACCAATCCAGTGAGTTTTGCGTTTTCCATTCTCACTACCCCACCAAAAATCACGAATCAATCATGTCAACTCATCACATATCGAGTAAGGTAATTTGAATACCCCCATAACATATGTCGGGATGGCTTGAGCAATAGACTTAATCAACACTTCTCTTGCACTCTGGGAAAGAAGACCATCACTTAGAATCCATCAATGACCATCACTCAGATCCATCAACACCCTTTTTTCCCAGGTGGCAAGAGCCGATTGTTGGATGACCGTAAACTAAAATCCCGGAACCAAATAATTAGCGACTCTCTCCATTCAAAATATAAGATATTTTATTTTTGCAAAACAAATATATATAGATATTTTTTATTTCGTAAATTTGGAATGAATTTACGGACTAAAAAACGTTTAGATACATTCGATTTTCACAAAAGATAAAACATCTTATATTACAAAACGGAAGGAGTAGGTTTGAAGCAGTGCAAAAAAGCAGTAATTTAACACTTGCCAAACATCATTATAGTTTTGTCAAACAGGTTTTAAGAAACTGAAGTATTGAACAAAACTAGCTCCATTCTAAAATAAGTGTCTACACTTTGTCTAGATTTTTTTTGAGAGGAGTACTTTGTCTAGATTCATATTCACATGTAGCTATATTCTAAAACAGGTCTAGATAAATGGGTTCTTTGTGACATTCTACTTTGAAATAGAACTATTCCCTCCGTCCTCAAAAGGATATCGGAAATTTATGATAATTTGGATTAATCTATATATTAAATAGTGTCTAGATGCATTTAAATTTAGACAAACCTTCGACATCCTTTTCAGGACGAAGGAGTAGTATTGGACCTCGGTATGAAGATATGTGAGAAAGGCTCCCGTGTCACTCCCCAGTGCGGCACCGAGGTAAACAGTAGTCGCCGCTAGAAAAACCCTCCCCGTGTAGTTCCACGCCGCCGCTGCCGCTGGCCTTGTACGTGGAGGTGATGGGATCCAACTCCGGAGGTGCTAGGGGTGGCGGGCAGCAGTGACAACGCATGAGCGCAGCTAGGTGGCGTTTGTGTTTCTAGTTTCCATGTGACGGCCGGGATGGAATTCCCTGGTCGATGCGGCGGCGAAGATGCGGTGACCCAGCATACCACTGCATGTGTAGTACACTATACTCGTTGACATGACATCCACAGAACACCGTTCGGTAAATATCACATCCCTCAGAGTGGTACAACAGAAACATTGCGGGTCCATATTACAAACATTCACATATTATTATTATTACAATACCAGAAGTTCAAGACTTCAAAAGGTTTCAACTTACAAACCAAAATATAAAGTGTTTCAGCGGAATTTAAAAGTAGCAACTCCATCTAGGAGTTGAGCTCAGCAGCTTATTCTATAGAGTTCATGCTGCTTGGGTCCGTTGATTACTATTAACTAGTATAATTAGTTGGACTCGGTATCATCAACACCATAGCGGATTTCTTAATCCACTCCTTCAACACCTCCTGACAGGTCAGGCTCTTCGTAGAACACATCTTCTTGACATTCAGCTGCATACATTGGCACGTCTTCAGGATCCTCAGAGTCTAAGCAAGGGATCAAAGGAAAGGATGAGTAACATCGTTACCCAACAAGTTCATTATATGCAAGGTGGGAAGTTTGATGCTCTAACTACCACCTCGGATTATAAATCCTTGGCACTATGCAGTTTTTGTAAATATTTCTTCAAAGATTGATTTTATTAGGAAAATCTATGACCATCAGCCTTCACAGGTTGACCAGAACTTTCATGGAGTTCCTTTCCTGCCGCTTTCGTAGCTCCTTCCTGGAACAGGGAGTAATAATTTACAATTCTTACACTCTGCAGAGGTGTGTTACTTTACCCATGAGAGATCAACTCCTTGTTGCACAACCGGGCGTACTTTCCCGTCCACAATTCCATGATGTGGGACCTAGTAGTTGGTCCAAGCCAATCACTGCCCCCTTCGCGCACTCGCATGCCTCCTTGGTGTACATCATGCCCACACATCGAATTACGACAATGGTTTGTACAAACCGTTAGATGCCAGAACTATCATGGTACGATGAGGGTTTCCACCCATATGCTGCATATCCTCTATGAATTACCAATTAATATGCACGCTACGAGGATAACAGACACGACCTGCACATCCGACTTCATGCGAGAGGAAGAATATACAGCTGACTTCTCTGTCCCATTTCAAATCTCATGGCTAACGCATAATATACGGAGCTAGAATCACTGATGTCAGGGGTTATTAAGTCCCTAATTGATCATCATTGTTGCAAATAGAACCCTAAGTTCTACTGCTTCATTATATCATCACTTAGGATGATATCTATGATTTCTTTATTTGTGAAAATATTATTTTCTTTCTTTGGAGTATATATGATAACACACAATTTGCAAATACTTTGATAAAGACTCTTCAAAGGATATGAGGAAGTTATTAACTTGCCTTGTGATGGCAAGGTAGTGAAGTCTAATGCTTGCACTGGACCTTGAGCTTCTATGTCTACAAAAACATCATTATTACCTGGTAAGGACAATATTTAAAGAAGCAAAATGATTATGCAAAGTAATGTAATGCATCATTTAACTTTATATATATTCTCCCCCATTTATTTAAATTATAGAAATTCTTTTAATAGTAAAGAATTTCTAAATATTAATTTTTTTAATATTTATAGAATATTGTATTTATTTATTTTATTTACTTTTATTTGAATTTTTTATTGATTTAATAATTCCTTTAAGAATTATCATTTAAATATCAAAAATTGTTATTAAATATTTGTTTAGTATTTTTCTAAAATACCACAATATTAAATATATAATGAAAGTGATTTTTATTTATTTTTATCATCTTTCAAGAATTTTGTAAAATTCCAAAAAGGAATATATATTACAAAATTCTTAATTAAATTTATATGTCCAAAATTTTATCTCTTAATTTATTTGGATAGTTTGGATTATTGTGAACCCATAAATATTTTATTTATAATTTTTGGACTTTTATTTAATTTTCTAAAATTTATTTAAGTTCAGGGGTATTTTGGTCTTTTTCCAATTATTAAAACAGGCTCTAAAGAATTTTGGGCTGATTGTTTGGTTTTATTGGGCCCTTGTGGCCCAATAGGGCAAAGTTAAAACAATACCCCGAAGGGGTATTAGCCCAACCCAGCCCAACACTCTATGTCTCTCTCTCGAGCTCACCTCTCTCCTTCTCCTTCCCCGACCCCGTGGTCAGCGGTGCTGTCGCCGGCGATTCGCGTTGCCGTGGGCCTCCTTGGCCGCCGCCGTGGTGCAGGATGAGGTTGTCAGCCCCTCTCTACCCTTCTATCCAATTGGATTTAGACCTGGAGCCCTCTTGCGACTAGATCGGTGTTGTCCTGAACCCTAGGGTTTGGGGTTGGCGTTGATGCTGGCGCCGCCGCTGTTTTCATGTGTCGTGGGGATGATCCTCGCCCCTAGGCGTGGCTATGGTTGCCGCCGTGGCATTGTGTGGGTTGCAGCGCCCCCTTGGGGGTGCTCCCCGTGCCGCCATGGTCGTCTGCTTCCTCTGCTTCCTCTTCTAATCTACAGCGAGGACCTACGGTAAGTTATTCCTCTCCCCACTTGCTCTCTGTGCTAGGCCAACCTATTCTAGATGTTGGTAGTGACCTTCCTGGTTGCTGTCATGTCCTGATTGAGATGGTTTGTTTTACTTAGGGTTCATACCCTGCTGTGGATTAGTTAACTGATGGATTGGATCAAGTTTGAGGTTTCCTAAGCATGCTAAGTGGTTGTTAGCTGTGGCTTGCTGCTTATGATTAATTGTGGTGATGCTAGTGGTTTATCAGATTATTCTATGGATTAATTTTGATATGGTCAGATGGTAAAGTTGCTTTAAAATCAATACTTGGGAGATCTAGTGGTTTAATAACTCACCACTGTCATTACTTGGTTAATGACAGTGGGTGTTGTGTGATCAAATCACTATATTAGCACTGTTGTCTTAAGGATTGATATGTAGTTTGAGATAAAATGGCTTCAAACAGTGAAGATACATATGGATTTTCTTAATTATTATTCCTGTGATATCAGGAAAATGATTTATAGTTGATTGATTGAATCTGTGAAGATTGAATGCTTAACCTGATTAATTTAGAACTGTTCTTGTGACACCATTTTTTTGTATGCCACACAAGATTACATTCTATTTCTTGATTTGGTTAGGTTCAAGATTAAGATGAGTTTGGTATTAAGGATAAGTAGAAATTTCCTTTCTTAAATCCCTAAGACCCATGATGTTGGTATGAGGTTTATGGATTAAGCTTTTATCTTGTTGATTGACATGGATGGGTTCTGGTAGAGATACCAGCTACTATTTCTTGAATCATAGTTGGGGAAAAATGACCGTGGCTTGATAATTTATCTAGATCCATCAGATTAAATTCTAAGGCGCTACTCTTGTCTTAGAGATGTGCCTAGAAGTTTAATTCTTGGGTATATTCATTCTGGAATTTGAATTATAGCTTGATAGCTTAGATCAATGATGTTTTCCTGAGATCTTAGTTGGATCGTTATACTTTTATGATTGCTTTTAGTATTTACAAACTTCAGTGATGGATTCACCCCACTTGGGTGCTTTCTGAGAATTAGAGTAATAGACAGATCATGAATGCTTGTCTAATCCTAGACAGATAGATCATGTGATGATCTGTTTTACTCACCACACTTATTTGATGTTGAGGTTGCTAGTGGTTGATCTTGTGGTAGCTTGATCTGGCTAGTGGTTGATCTTGCGGTAGCTTGATCTGGTGCTCTCCTGGTATTTCTAGCTCCTGGATTGTCCTTGATCTAGCCCTTCACCTCCTGATCCTTGTGGCTTGATCTTGGTCATGCTATCTACCTGATCCACCCTCTCATGATATCACCATTTTGGTGATGTAATCTAAGGTTTTGGTTGGTGTAATCTAGCTTGGCTTTGGCTTGGTTTAGCTGGTGGCTATTGTGCTTGGTGTGTAAGAACAATGGAGGTGTGGGGATTGGCTTCCCATGGATGTGTTGATGGTTTTGTTTGGTTGTGTTGTTGTTGTGGTGCTGACAGCACACCCATGCAGTTTGGTGTGTGTGTTGCCTGTGTGCATGCTGTACCTTGTGGATATGTTCTGAATTTGAAAGTTACTTTCATCAAGTTACCATTTACTTGGCTGGTGAAACTTGCCCCTCCTTGCTGTTTATTTGACTTATGGCTTAAAATTATGAAAGATATATTCTTTCATATTGGTGAAACTTGCCCCTTAAATTACTCAATGATGAAAAAGTGAACAATGCACTTCACTGTCAACTCTGACAGTAAAATAATTCTAATCCTAACCTTCTTTTAAGTTTCTTTTTTATTTTGCAGGTACCAGATTTGAAGATCAAGTCTTTTAGTTTAGGTTTTTATTTTTCTTTATAGAGTAGTCACTTGTAATAACTTTATTTTTTTGTAATTTTTATTTTTATCCTTTTGTAATAAAGATTGTACTATTATTCAATACGGAATATTATTCTTCTATTTATTTACTATTATAAAGATTGTTGCTCCTTTCCATAAGTTACATTTTGTAACTCAATATTGAATGAAGTTTTATAATATTCATTTTATTGATTATCTTCTTTCATTTAAAGTTTGAGTTATTATTGGTTAACTCTGAATTAAATCAAATACTCAAACATTATTCAAAATCCTTTTGAATTATAATTCAAACACTTAAGTTTTAAATTAAAATTTCATTTCCCAAAACACTCTAATCCACAAAGATCATATCAAAGTCTATAACAATCATCCTTCAAGACTATACCTAATCTCAAAGCATGAAAGAAACTTTAATCACTTTAGGTTTTTATTTGGCGAAAAATTTACCCACATTTTCACAGATGAATGCATGAAATATCACAAATTCCCTAAATCTACCCTTCGTTACTTCCTAAATGCTGGGATGTTACAGACTTCCCCCCTTAAATTAAACTTCGTCCCAAGTTTGTTGATGTGTACCTGAATAGTTCTGGATTGGCTTTTATTAAATCCTCTTCTTTCTACCAAGTGGCTTCCCTTTCAGGGTGATGTTCCCACTGTACATTGCAATATTTGATTGGTCTATTCCTCAACCTTTTCCAGTTTTCTTCCAAAATTTTACAGGGCTTTTCAACATAGGTCAAGTCTGCTTGTAGTTCTATCTCCTGATGTGTGATTGCATCATCTGGAACTTTCAAACATTTACGAAGTTGTGACACATGGAAAACATTATGCACTTGAGCCAATCTTGACGGTAACTCTAAAGCATAAGCTATAGTCCTGTTCTGACTCAATATTTTGAATGGTCCAATGTATCTTGGACTCAATTTTCATTTAACTCCGAAACTTTTCACCCCTTTCATTGGACTTACGTTCTAATACCATGTCTACCACTTCTGGATGCCACGATCTTCGACTTTGATCAGCATAACTTTTCTGCCTACTTTGAGCTATTTTCAGTCTATCCCTGATCTTATCAATGATATCTTGTCTTTCCTTGATATAGTCTCGTGCAAAATCCTTGCTGCTACCAGGCTCATACCAACATATTGGTGATCTACACTTCCTTCCATACAGAACCTGATATGGAGCTGCCTTCAGACTACTCTGATAGCTATTATTGTAGGAAAATTCTACCAATGGTAGATGATCTTCCCATGTACCTCCAAAATCTAATGCACAAGCTCTTAACATGTCTTATAGTATTTGATTTGTTCTTTCTGTTTGACCTCCTGTCTCAGGATGATAGGCTGTGCTGAAATCTAACTTTGAACCAAGTGCTTCATGCAATTGCTTCCAAAATGCTGAAGTAAACACTGATCCCCTATCATTTACGATCTTTTTGGGAACTCCATGCTTACTTACTATCTCTTTAACGTAAACTTCTACTAACTTCTCGGCATTATCTTTTTGATTTACCGGAATAAAATGTGCAATTTTAGTGAGTCTGTCCACAATTACCCATATCATATCCTTCCGTTTAGGTGTCATTGGCAATCCTGTGATGAAGTCCATTCTTATTTCCTCCCACTTCCATTCGGAAATTTCCAAAGGTTATAATGGTCCTGCTGGACTTTGATGTTCAGGTTTAACCCTTTGGTAAGTATGGCATTCTGATACATATTTAGCAATGTCCCTTTTCATGTTATTCCACTAGAATAGTTCCTTCAAATCCATATACATCTTAGTACTTCCTGGATGTATAGAATATGGTGTTTCATGTGCTTCTCTGAGTATGAAATCTATAATCTCAGTCACATCTGGAACACAAAGACGGTCTTGAAACCATAAAGACTCATAATCTCCAAGGCGAAAAACTGATTTTTGCCCTTGAGATATCCTCCGAATTTCTTCAGCAATGAAAGGATCTTCTACTTGATGTCTGAGAATTTCGTGTTTAAGATCACTGTCCTGCTCTGCAACTACCTGCATAGTAGCTAATCCTCCAAGAATCTCTGTTCTAATAAATTGCAACTCTAATCTTTCCAAGTCCATTTGTAACTCTTTTGGTAGCTCCCGATTGCTAGGATGAATATCTGCACTCTTTCTGCTTAAAGCATCTGCTACAACATTTGCTTTTCCTGGGGTGTAATTGATTGTTAGATCATAATCCTTGATTAATTCCAACCAACGCTTCTGTATCATGTTCAATTCCTTTTGAGTGAAGAAATATTTGAGACTTTTATGGTCAGTGTATAACTCACATCTGGCTCCATAAAGAAAATGCCTCCATCCTTTGAGTGCAAAAACTACTGCTGCTAACTCTAAGTCATGGGTTGGATAGTTGACTTCATGTGGTTTCAATTGTCTTGAACCATAAGCAATTACTTTCCGGTATTGCATTAATACACACCCCAAACCTTCTTTAGATGCATCACTGTATACGGTGAAATCCTTCCCTGTTTCAGGAACTGCTAAGATTGGAGCTGTGGTTAATCTCGTTTTCAACTCTTGAAAACTTGCTTCACACTTCTCATCCCATTTAAATGGTGTATTCTTCCTCAATAATTTAGTCATTGGTCCGGCTATTTTGGAGAAACCTTCAATGAATCTCCGATAATAACCAGCCATTCCTAGGAAACCTCGAATTTGTTTCACATTGGTTGGTGCAGTCCACTCTAGTACTGATTGAACTTTAGATGGATTCAGAGCAATCCCATCTTTACTGATCACATGACCGAGGAATTCCACCTCATCTAACCAGAACTCACACTTACTAAACTTATCATAAAGCTTATGTTCTCTTAAAGTCTGCAATGCTATTCTCAAATGGTCAGCATGCTCTTCCTTATCCTTGGAATATATCAGAATATCATCAATAAAGACGATGACAAACTTATCCAAGTATGGCATGAAGATCTTGTTCATCAGATTCATGAATATTGCCGGTGCATTGGTCAAACCAAATGGTACCACCAGATATTCATGGTGTCCATATCTTGAGACAAATGTTGTTTTTGGAACATCTTCCGGCTTGATTTTTATTTGATGGTATCCAGATCTTAAATCGATCTTTGAAAATACTCCAGCTCCTTTCACTTGATCAAACAAATCTTGAATTCTTGGTAAAGGATACTTGTTCTTGATCGTCATGTTGTTCAGATTTCTATAATCACCACACATCCGTCTTCCACCATCTCTCTTATCCACAAAAATTACTGGTGTTCCCCATGGAGATAAACTCTCGTATAGTTGATTGTTAAATCATAATCTTTGATTAGTTCCAACCAACGCTTATGTATCATATTCAATTCCTTTTGGGTGAAGAAATATTTGAGACTTTTATGGTCAGTGTATAACTCACATCTGGCTCCATAAAGAAAATGCCTCCATCCTTTTAGTGCAAAAACTACTGCTGCTAACTCTAAGTCATGGGTTGGATAGTTGACTTCATGTGGTTTCAATTGTCTTGAACCATAAGCAATTACTTTCCGGTCTTGCATTAATACACACCCCAAACCTTCTTTAGATGCATCACTGTATACGGTGAAATCCTTCCCTGTTTCAGGAACTGCTAAGATTGGAGCTGTGGTTAATCTCGTTTTCAACTCTTGAAAACTTGCTTCACACTTCTCATCCCAATTGAATGGTGTATTCTTTCTTAGCAATTTGGTCATTGGTCCAGCTATTTTGGATAAACCTTCAATGAATCTCCGGTAATAACCAGCCATTCCTAAGAAATTTCAAATTTGCTTCACATTGGTTGGTGCAGTCCACTCTAGTACCGACTGAACTTTATATGGATTTACAACAATTCCATCCTTACTGATCACATGGCCGAGGAATTCTACCTCATCTAGCCAAAATTCACACTTACTAAACTTAGCATAAAGTTTATGTTCCCTTAGTGTCTGCAATGCTATTCTCAAATGATCATCATGCTCTTCCTTATCCTTGGAATATATCAGAATGTCATCTATAAAGACTATGACGAACTTATCCAAATATGGCATGAAGATTTTGTTCATCAGATTCATGAATATTGCTGGTGCATTGGTCAAACCAAATGGTACTACTAGATACTCATGATGTCCATATCTTGAGACAAATGTTGTCTTTAGAACATCTTCCGGTTTGTTTTTTATTTGATGGTATTCAGATCTTAAGTCGATCTTTGAAAATACTCCGGCTCCTTTCACTTGATCAAACAAATCTTGAATTCTTGGTAAAGGATACTTATTCTTGATAGTAACGTTGTTCAGATTTCTATAATCTCCACACATCCTCCTTCCACCATCACTCTTATCCATAAAGATTACTGGTGTTCCCCATGGAGATACACTTTCCTGGATAAATCCTTTTCGGGCTAACTCATCAATTTTCTCTTTGAGTTCTTTTAATTCTTTTGGTCCCATCTTATATGGTGCTTGAGCTATTGGTATTGTACCAGGAATTAGATCAATAGTGAACTCTATCTCCCGATCTGGTGGCATTCCCGGTAGCTCTGTTGGAAAAACATCTTGAAATTCATTTACTATAGGAAGATCTTCCAATTTGACCTCTTTCATTTACTATAGGAAGATCTTCCAATAGCTATCAGAGTAGTCTGAAGGCAGCTCCATATGAGGTTCTGTATGGAAGGAAGTGTAGATCACCAATATGTTGGTACGAACCTGGAAGCAGCAAAGAATTTGCGCCTGATTATATCAAGGAGAGACAATACATCATTGATAAGATTAGGGATAGACTAAAAATAGCCCAGAGCAGGCAGAAAAGTTATGCGGATCAAAGCCTAAGATCATGGCATCCAGAAGTAGGAGATATGGTCTATTTGAAAGTAAGTCCAATGAAAGGAGTAAAAAGGTTTGGAATCAAAGGGAAATTAAGTCCAAGATATATCAGACCATTCAAGTTACCGAGCCAAAACAGAACTATAGCTTATGCTTTAGATTTACCATCAAGACTGTCTCAAGTGCATAATGTTTTTCATGTGTCACAACTTCTTAAGTATTTGAAAGTTCCAGAGGATGCAATAACCCATCAAGAGATAGAACTGCAAGCAGACCTGACTTATATTGAAAAGCCCTGCAAGATTCTAGAAGAAAATTGGAAAAGATTGAGTAATAGGGAAATCAAGTATTGCAAGGTACAATGGGAACATCACCCTGAAAGGGAAGCCACATGGGAGAAAGAAGAGGATTTAAGAAAAACTTATCCAGAACTATTCAGGTACATCTTCAACAAACTTCGGGACGAAGTTTAATTTAAGGGGGGGGAGTCTGTAACATCCCAGCATTTAGGAACCTAACGAAGGGTAGATTTAGGATTATGTATTGTTGCATGCATCTACTTGTGAAAAGGTGGATAAAATTTTCGCCAAATAAAACTTTAAGTGATCAATGTTTCTTCTTACTTTAAGATTAGGTTTAGACTTAAAGTAGGATTGTTATAAACTTTGATGTGATCTTAAAAGAATTATGTGAGTTTTGAAATGGGTTTGAATTTAAAAACTTAAGTGTTTGAATAATAATTTAAATGATTTAGATATAAGATTTGAATATTAAATTAATTAAGATATAGGTAGTATAACTTAAATCTCAAAACAATAGAAATTATGAAATTCATTTTCATATTATAAAGACATAAACAAGTTACAATAGAATAAAGAATAAGAATATTCTTTATTAATAATAACATAATCTTTATTACAATTGAATAAAATAAAGATTACATGAACTATAAAAAAAATTACAAAGGATTAAGAAAATTACATCTACTAACTATCCTATATCTAAAACCTAAACTAAATCTTCATCTTTATCTTTGAACCTGCAAAACAAAGATTAAACAAAAATAAAACAAGATTAGTATTAGTATGTATTTCTCTCAGATATGTCAGTGAGGTGCACTTGACAATCTCATCATTGAGAAATGTTAAAGAGGGGCAAGTTTCACCAATATGAAAGATTTCATCTTTCATAAATTCACAGCCAGAATGCAAAGGACAGCCAAAATGGATCAGTCCACCAGCCAAGGTAAAAGTAGATTGGTAACAGTAAGATCAAAATTTCTAAACCTATCCATATGTGCATAGCAGGCACACAGGCTGCACACACACACGCATGCAAGGGTGTGCTGTCGACAGCACAAGCACCGCCAGATCAAACAAAACCAGAGCACAGCCATGGGGAAGCACCCCAGTGCAACACCACACCACAGCACATCCAGGGAGAACAGCAAGTAAACCAAGAACAGCAGCCAAACCAAGCACCAGATTAACCCCAAACATCACCAGAATGGTGACATAAGGAGGAGGAAGAACCAGGTGGACAGCAAGGCCAAGCCAGGAGCTAGGAGGAGCAGGCTAGCTCCAGATCAAGCACAGAAGTCCAGCAAAACCATATCAAGATCATCACCAACTTACTCCACAAATATCAGCTTTTGTGGTGAGTTTCATAAAACCTTCACGTGATCTAATCATCTTATTTAGAGAAAGGCATGTGTTGTTTTACAAAACAAGCCCTCAGAAGACACCCAAGTGGGGTGAATCCATCATAGGGATTTTTGAAAATCTAAAAGCAAACAACAAGGTATCAGAATCCAACCAGAGCTCAGAGCAACATCCTTGCTCTGGTTGCTAAACCATATTCCACAGTTCAATCATATATATACCTATGATCTATTTCTAGGCACATCTCTAAAGGAAGAGTAGCACCTTAGAAACAAATCTTTGGGATCCATAGGCTGATCAAGCTCACTACAAATTTTGCCAAGCTATGATTCAATAAAGAATAGCTGGTAACACTACCAAGACTATCTAGATGAATCAACTAGATAGGATTTGAATCCCTAAGCCTCAGACCAACATCATTGGTCATAGGGAATTCAGATATGAGCATCTCTAGTTTTCAAAGCCAAGATTGTCTCAAGCATAAACTAACCAAATCCATGGTTTAGAATTTAACCTGTGTGCCATACATGATGGTGTCACAAGAACAATTCAATATGAATTAGGAAAAACAGAAAATCATCCTAGATTAAGAAAATCAACTAACTAATCATTTTCCTGTTAAAAACAGGAATCATAACTAGAATATTCCTATAATACACTTCACTGTTTGAGATCATGAGAATCTCAATCCACATATTAATTTCCAATCTAACAGCACTAGGGCATTAGCTGTATCTTATCACAATCATGACCATGAATCAAATAAGCAGTGGAAAGCTATAAGATCATTATCTTTATCAAGCATGGTTCCCATACAACCACATCATCTGAATCAGATGCAATCCAAGCATCAAATCATCATGTAAACCACCAGAAACACCATACATCAGATCAACCAACAAGCCTCAGGCCAATAAGCATTCAGTATGGGTACAGACCATCTAAACATGAATCAATTCCTCCAGTACATGAACAAGCACATCACAGAAACCATAAAAGGGTTAATCATCCTAATCTGAATCAGACAATAGCCAGAGAGGACACTGTTAACATCTAGCATTGAATAAGCAAGCACAGAGAGCACCGGGAGAGGGGAAACAAACTCAACATAGGTCCTCGCTGAAGGATAGAAGAGGAAGCAGAGGGGACGATGGCCATGGCGGCACGGGGAGCACCCCAGAGGGGGCGCTGCAACCCGCACGGCGCCACGGCAACGACCCTGATCACGCCTGGAGGTGCAGAGCATCACCTCAACGCACGACGACCACGGCCGCACTTGAATCCATGTCAATCCCCAAACCCTAGGGTTCGGGACAACATCGATCCATCGCAGGAGAGCCCTAGGCTCGAATCCAGTTGGATAGAACGAACGAGCGTCGTCGACAACCCCCTAATGCACCACGGCGGCGACCAGAATGGCCGACGGCGGCGGGAATCGCCGGTAGAGGCATCGCCGACCACAGGGTCGGGGTCAAAGGAGGAGAAGATGAACTCGCGAGAGAGAGAGATAGTGAGGAATGGGCCGAGCTAGGCCAGACCCTTCGGGGTGGCTCTTTTGTCTAGTACTAGTGGGCCAACTGTGCCCAATAAGAATAACCAGCCCAGAAACAATTTCAGGCCTGTTTTAATAAATAGAAAAGACCAAAATACCCCTAGACTTAATAAAATTATAAAAAATAAAATAATAGTCCAAAAATTATAAACAAAATATTTTTGGATTCACAATAATCCATTATGTCCAAATAAAATAAGATATCAAATTTTGGATATTCAAACTTTTATTAGAATTTTGTAACGTAAATATTCTTTATGGAATTTTACAAAATTATTGAAAGGTGATAAAATAAATAAAAATCACTTTCATTATTTATTAATATTATAGTATTTTTGAAAAATACTAAATAAATATTTAGGTATAATTAATAATTCCTAAAGGAATTATTAAATCAATAAAAAATCAAATAAAGGGAAATAAAATAAAATAAATCAATACATGTTATAAATATTAAAAATAAATATTTATAAACCCTTTATTACTCAAAAAGAAACTTTTTGGGATAAATGCATATAAATTCAAATAATGCATTACATTATCTGCATAATCATTTTGCTTCTTTAAATATTGTCCTTACCGGGCAATAATGATGTTTTTGTAGAATTAGAGGCTCAAGGTCCAGTAAAAGCATCAGGCTTCACTACCTTGCCATCACAAGGCAAGTTCATCACTTTCTCATATACTTTGAAGAGTCATTATCAAAGTATTTGCAAATTGTGTGTTATCATATATGCAATAAAAGAAAGAAAATAATATTTTCCCAAATGAAGAAATTATGGATATCATCCTAAGCGGTGATATGATGGAGCAATAGAACTTAGAGTTCTAATTGCAACAATGATGATCAAGTAGGAACTTAATAACCCCTGACATCAGTGATTCTAGCGCCGTATATTACGCGTTAGCCATGAGATTTGGAATGGGACAGAGAAGTCAGCTGTATCTTCTTCCTCTCGCATGAAGCCGGATGTGCAGGTCGTGGATGTTATCCTCGTAGCGTGCATACTAATTGGTAATTCATAGAGGATATGCAGCATATGTGTGGGAACCCTCAACGTCCCACGATAGTTCTGCATCTAACGGTTTGTACAAACCATTGCCGTAATTCATTATGTGGGCATGGTGTACACCAAGGAGGCATGCGGGGTCATGAAGGGGGCAGTGATTGGCTTGGACCAACTACTAGGCCCCACATCATGGAATTGTGGACGGGAAAGTACGCCCGGTTGTGCAACAAAGAGTTGATCTCTCATGGGTAAAGTAACGCACCTCTGCAGAGTGTAAGAACTATAACTTGTTACTCCCTGTTCCGAGAAGGAGATACGAACGCAGCAGGAAAGGAACTCCATGAAAGTTCTAGTCAACCTGTGAAGGCTGATTGTCATAGGTTTTCAGAATAAAATCAATCTTTGAAGAAAGATTTACAAAAACTGCATAGTGCCAAGGATTTATAATCTGAGGTGGTAGATAGAGCATCAAACTTCCCACCTTGCATATAATGAACTTGTTGGGTAACGCTGTTACTCATTCTTTCCTTTGATCCCTTGCTTAGACTATGAGAATTCCGAAGACGTGCCAATGTATGCAGCTGAATGCCAAGAAGACGTGTTCTACGAGGAACCTGATCTATCCGGAGGAGTTGAAGGCGTGGAATACGAGATCCGTTACGGTGTCGATGAGAACGAATCCACTTAAGAGTCTAGTTAGTAGTAACCAATGGAGCCGAACAACATGAACTCTATAAAATAAGCTGTTGAGACCCACTCCTAGTCGGAGTTGTTACTTTTAAATTTCTAATGAACATCTTATATTTTGGTTTGTAAGTTGGATCTTTTGGAAGTCTTGAACTTCCGGTATTGTAATAATAATAATGTGTGAACCTTAGTAATATGGACCCGCAATGTTTCTGTTGTACCACTCTAAGAGATGTGATATTTACGGAACGGTGTTCTGTGGATGTCATGTCAAAGACTATAGTGTACTACACATGCAGTGGTATGCTGGGTCACCACAGTTTTCTCCTCACAATTTATCTGAGCCCCATGTTCCATCATCCAATCCATACCCAGCACTGCTGCAATTCCCTTCAAAGGAATCACATAAAGGTCTGCGAAATATGTACAACCACAGATCGAGATAACCTGATCTTGTTCAATGTGGCGTACAATCACATTTCCCTCTGTCGTAACTACGGTCATAGGGTTTTCTAACGTTTCCCTTCTAATCCCGAACTTATCACAGAATTCTTCAGAAATGAATGAAGTTGTTGCACCAGTATCAAATAGAACTTTGCCGGGATTGGTAAGGATATTGAGCGTACCTATCACTACATGCTCCTAATTATCCACCTCCTCGAGGGTTGCACAATTCAGTTTCCCGGTAGGTCTGTTCCTCTTGCCATTTTTATTCTTGACATTATTTCCTCCTCGATTGGGCTGTCCATTTCCTCCACTGGTTTGTCATGATCCCTTGGTAGGCCAACCTCCTGGTGGTTTGCTCGGACAATCGGGCTTGATACGCCCCTTTTGACCAAAATCGTAACATATCACTACAGGCTTCTTGCATTCCCTCTGGAAATGCCCTGGAATTCCACAGTTGTTACAAATAACATTCCTTCTAGGATTGGATTGATTTCCACCACTGCCCTTGTTACTGTTATTGTTACCATAGGCCTTGTTCCGGGGTTTGAACTCCAGATTGGGTTTAGATTTACTTGCCTGAATTCTCTTGGTTTCCTTCTTGGCTCTCTTTCTTCTATCCTCTTGGACATTCTTATATCATCTTCAAAAGTAATTGCTTCATCCAGCAATTGCTGATAAGTTTGCTTATTAGCTAAACTTAGCTGCATCCTCACAAATGGATTTAATCCATGCAGGAAACACTTCTTCCTATTTTCCTCCGTGTTAACATCCTCCTCAGCATAACGAGACAGTTGACTAAACTCCCAGATATACTTCATGACACTAGTATATCCCGGCTGAAGCTCCTCAAATTATCTCCGCTTCAACTCCATAACACTCTCCGGAACATGATATTCACAGAATCTCTGCTTGAACTCCTCCCAGGTGAACTCCCTTCCTGGTTGTTGCATGACCAACTGATTCTCCCACCATGATGCTGCAGGTCCAGTCAGAAGATGAGTTGTATACCTCAATTTCTCCTTAGCATTGCAACCTATAGTCTTCAGCTTTGTTTCTGTATCTGCTAGCCAATCTTCTGCATCCATTGGTTCAGGAGCTGATGCAAAAGGTAACGGCCTTGCATTCTGGAAGTCAGATAGACTCACTCCTCGACCTTCAGGTGCCCTCTGATTTGCTCGTCCCAACAACTCCTCCATGAACTTGTTCTGGGTCTCTTGCATCATTTGCATGCACTGCATAAAGTTCTGCTCCATTAACGGCCTCATTGGTGGTGGTAATGCTCCCTGATTTGCGGCATCTACATCGGCCTTCTCCTTCGCCTCACGTTCCATCCGCTGCTGTTCAGCTTCGGTTTCTACACCCGTATCCATGACCCTCTAGTCCTGCAACATAAAGCGAATACTCATAACTACATCATGCACATGTGTTCTGAGCTCGACTTTACGAACAGAACTAGTCACACAATGAAGATCCAAAGAAAATCCAAATATGCATTTCATATAATATACCTAATATCATAATTATACAAAGTCATTACAACATATACCAGATAGGTATAATCACCACACTACCTTATTTATCTAACTATCTTATTTCTTAGAGTACAATACACGATACTTGATACCTCTAAATAGTTACATACTTCTAGTAGTAACTATGCTCATCATACATGCCTGATGTCCAACCGTGATGACGTGTAGTTCGTCGCACAGTTTGTTGAACGCCTTCCAGAAGGAACATACTGAATATCTGAAGTGTCAGGACTTGAGTCATTACTCAACCTGAGCGCATTGAATCCCTCCAGCTCAGCTAAAAAGTCTTCAAAAACATATTCCACATTATCTCCCGCTCGCATCTCCTGAGCTTCATTCCTTGAGTTGTCAACAGGATACGCAGATCCTGCTGCTTCCTAGGTGCTCCTTTGGGCAAGATAGTTAAACACTGGATAATGTATATTCCCTGGGTTTTGAGAAGATGTTGATGATTCAAACACTCTCTCCTCGGGATCTTCTTCTTCATCCTGATTGTCTATCGACATGGCATTTCTACTACTGTTACTAAGGTTAATTCTTGCACCCATCCAACTAGATTGTCCAATATTTCTGTCGGAACCATCGGTGGACATCTGGTGTTCATGAGATCCTTCATATGATCCCCTTCTCCAACCAACAAAATTATCAATAGGAAGTTCTGAGTCAGAACCATCCTCTGAACCCTGTGGTACTGCATACCTCATATCCATAGTAGGATCATGTATAGGTTCAGGTCTTGGTGAATAAGGATATGATATAAAAGATTCAGGATCTATAGGTATATCCTTAAAGTTAGGTTTTGCACTACTACTTGCTGTTGGAATTATGCCCTAGAGGCAATAATAAAGATGTTATTATTATAATTCTTGTTCATGATAAAGTTTATATTCCATGCTAGAATTGTATTAAGCGGAAACTTTGATACTTGTGTGGTTTATGAACAACACCGTGTCCCTAGTATGCCTCTATGGACTAGCTCATTGATTAATGATGGTTAAGGTTTCCTAACCATGGACATGAGTTGTCGATTAATAATGAGATCATATCATTGGGAGAATGATATGATGGACATACCCAAATCAAGCAGAGCAATTAGATCGTGTCATCGTGTTCATCTTTGCGAAGCTTTTTCTTATGTTAAATATTGTATTCCTTAGACCATGAGATAATGCAACTCCCTGGTATCGGAAGAAAGCTTTGAGGTCATCAAACGTCATCCTATGAGAGGGTGATCATAAAGGTGTCTCTCAGGTGATCGGAAAGTATCTGTTGGGTTGTATGTATCGAGATGGGATTTGTCCCTCCCAAGTCGGAGAGATATACTTCAGGCCCACTCGGTAATCGATATCAACACCGCTTGCAAGCACGTGGTTAAGGAGTTAATTACAAAGTGATATCGGATTACGGAACGAGTAAAGTACTTATTGTGAACGAGATTGAACTAGGTATGCCGATACCGACGATCGAATCTCGGGCAAGTAAAATATCGCGTGACGAAGGGAATATATATATAGGATTAATTGAATCCTGGCATCGTGGTTCATCCGATATGATCATAGATGAGTATGTGGGAGTCAATATGGGTTTCCAGACCCCGCTGTTGATTATTGATAGAAGATCATCTCTGCATATTCTCGAACCCGTAGGGTCACACACTTAACGTGTCTCGACGCTAGGATAGAATGGATAATTGGTTTATGAGTTTTTTTTTGGAGTCTCGGATGAGATCCAGGACGTCATGAGAGGTTCCGGAATGGTCCGGAAATAAGATTCATATAAGGGAAAGCAGTTTTTGGATTTCGGAATTGTTTCGGATTGTTCGGTATTGTACCGGAAGCTTCTAGAACCTTCCGGAGTGGGACCAACGTGGCCCCACTTGTCGGGAGGGGGCGTGGGCCTACGAGGGAGTGCCCTGGCCGCATTGGGCCAGGGGCACAAGGCCCCATAGGCCCAGCCGGCCAAAACCCTAGGGAAACCCTAGGGAAACCTTCTAGAAGGAGGGGGAAAACTTGCCCCCCACTCCAACCCTTGGGGCCGCCGCCCTAGGGCTTGGAGGAGGGGCCAAGGGGGCCGGACAGCCCCCTATATATAGAGGGCAGGGGCGCAGCCCTCCTTCCCCACTCCTTCAACCCTAGCCGCCATACTGCTGCCCTCCAGATCTCTCTCTCCCGATCACAGAGGCGAAGCCCGCCAGAAACTCTCCACCTTTGCACCACGCCGTCGTGTTGTAGATCCAATCTATCTCTCCACCCCACTTGCTGGACCGAGGAAGGAGGAGACGTCGAGGTGTTGTACGTGTGCATCTCTCGGAGGCATCGCCACTTGCGGTGTTGGATCGGATCAGATCGCGAGGAGGAGAAGCTATTACGACTACATCAACCACGTTCCGTTGAACATTCCGCTGTGCGAATCTTCAAGGGTATGAAGATCTCATCTATCCCCCCTCATTGTTTGCATCTCCTAGATTAGATCTTGGCTTTCCCATTCGCATCCGTAGAATTTTTTTGATTTACTATGCTGCGAAACCCTTCACTTGCTTCCTTCTTCAACTGGAATGCTAACTGCTTCCTCCTTTCCGGATCAGTTAGATCCTCTAACATGTCATTTTTATCTTCGATAATCACTTGATGTGTCTTATAAAAAGACGCAATAAGTGTTCGGTATCTATCCATATTGGAAGCTAGCTTAGGATGCTTCTTAACTAAAGTAAGATGATCCGGTACAGGCTCCGAGCCTATAGAATCATGAGGTATCACAGAAAATGTGCTACCTTCTAACTCCTTGGCTTTATGCTCCCGAATATTAGCTATCGCCTCTACAACGACAACATGATATGCTGCTAAGTGACTCCTACCTTCTCCTATAGGTTGATCGTGATATAATCCCAGCTCCTCTGGAAGTTGGATACTCACACAATACTTGGATAACATCCGGGCATCAAGGTAAGTTATAGTATTCACTGGAATTCTAGTTGGACAACTAAAAATCTTTAAAAGTTGACGGAGTTGGTCTGTGAATGATCCTTGATAATCATCAAGAGTCTCCTCTTTCCTTACCAAAGTCGCTTTTGGAAACTTTGGTGCCATAGCTCTGTATATCAGAAAAATATTTTTATTAGTAACCAATAATATATTGCATCATAACAAAGAATTATCGCACTAAAACATATAACGAAATATTCTCATTTGAATACCCATTATATTTATTTTAGAGAATTCTTTATCGTTGCTACACTCTCCTACATGTAATACCCTTTACTAGGTTTCCAACCTAAGGTCAAAGCAATTTGCTCTGATACCAACTGCGGTGACCCAACATACCACTTCATGTGTAGTACACTATAGTCGTTGACATGACATCCACAGAACAGCATTTCGTAAATGTCACATCCCTTAGAGTGGTACAACAGAAACATTGCGGGTCCATATTACAAACATTCACATATTATTATTACACTACCAGAAGTTCAAGACTTCAAAAGGTTTCAACTTAGAAACCAAAATATAAAGTGTTTCAGCGAAATTTAAAAGTAGCAACTCCATCTAGGAGTTGAGCTCGACAGCTTATTCTATAGAGTTCATGCTGCTCGGCTCCGTTATGCACTATTAACTAGTATACTTAGTTGGACTCGGTATCATCAAAACCATAGCGGATTTTGTAATCCACTCCTTCAACACCTCCTGGTACGCCAGGCTCTTCGTAGAACACATCTCCTTGACATTCAGCTGCATACATTGGCACATCTTCGGGATCCTCAGAGTCTAAGCAAGGGATCAAAGGAAAGGATGAGTAACAGCGTTACCCAACAAGTTCATTATATGCAAGGTGGGAAGTTTGATTCTCTAACTACCACCTCGGATTATAAATCCTTGGCACTATGCAGTTTTTGTAAATCTTTCTTCAAAGATTGATTTTATTAGGAAAATCTATGACCATCAGCCTTCACAGGTTGACCAGAACTTTCATGGAGTTCCTTTCCTGCCGTGTTCGTAGCTCCTTCCCGGAACAGGGAGTAATAAGTTACAATTCTTACACTCTGCAGACGTGCGTAACTTTACCCATGAGAGATCAACTCCTTGTTGCACAACCAGGTGTACTTTCCCGTCCACAATTCCATGATGTGGGGCCCAGTAGTTGGTCCAAGCCAATCACTGCCCCCTTCGCGACCTCGCATGCCTCCTTGGTGTACACCATGCCACATATTGAATTACGTTAATGGTCTGTACAAACTGTTTGATGCCAGAACTATCGTGGGACGATGAGGGTTCCCACCCATATGCTGCATATTCTCTACGAATTACCAATTAATATGCACGCTACGAGGATAACAGCCACGACCTGCACATCCGACTTCATGCGAGAGGAAGAAGATACAACTAATTTCTCTGTCCCATTTCAAATCTCATGGCTAACGCGTAATATAAGGCGCTAGAATCACTGATGTCAGGGGTTATTAAGTCCCTAATTGATCATCATTGTTGCAAATAGAACCCTAAGGTCTATTTCTTCATTATATCATCACTTAGGATGATATCTATGATTTCTTTATTTGTGAAAATATTATTTTCTTTCTTTGGAGTATATATGATAACACACAATTTGCAAATACTTTGATAAACTCTCTTCAAAGGATATGAGCAAGTGATGAACTTGACTTGTATTGGCAAGGTATCTGATGCTTGCACTGGACCTTGAGCTTCTATGTCTACAAAAACATCATTATTGCTCGGTAAGGACAATATTTAAAGAAGCAAAATGATTATGCAAAGTAATGTAATGCATCATTTAGCTTTATATGTATTCTCCCCCATTTATTTAAATTATAGAAATTCTTTTAATAGTAAAGAATTTATAAATATTAATTTTGTTAATATTTATAGAATATTGTATTTATTTATTTTATTTCCTTTTATTTGAATTTTTTTATTGATTTGATAATTCCTTTAAGAATTATCATTTAAATATAAAAAATTGTTATTAAATATTTTTTTAGTATTTTTCTAAAATTCTACAATATTAATATATAATGAAAGTGATTTTTATTTATTTTTATCATCTTTCAAGAATTTTGTAAAATTCCATAAGGAATATATATTACAAAATTCTTAATTAAATTTATATGTCCAAAATTTTATCTCTTAATTAATTTGGATAGTTTGGATTATTGTGAACCCATAAATATTTTATTTATAATTTTTGGACTTTTATTTAATTTTCTAAAATTTATTTAAGTTTAGGGGTATTCTGGTCTTTTTCCAATTATTAAAACAGGCTCTAAAGAATTTTGGGCTAATTGTTTGGTTTTACTGGGCCCTTGTGGACCAATAGGGCAAAGTTAAAACAATACCCCAAAGGGGTATTGGCCCAACCCAGCACAACACTCTCTGTCTCTCTCTCTCTTGAGCTCACCTCTCTCCTTCTCCTTCCCCGACACCGTGGTCAGCGGTGCTGTCGCTAGCGATTCACGCCGCCGTGGGCCTTCCTGGCCGCCGCCGTGGTGCAGGATGAGGTTGTGGACCCCGCTCTACCCTTCTGTCCAATTGGATTTGGACCTGGAACCCCCTTGCGACCAGATCGATGCTATCCCGAACCCTTGGGTTTGGGGTTGGCATTGATGCTGGCGCCGCTGCTGCTGTCGTGTGCCGTGGGGATGCTCCTCGCCCCCAGGCGTGGCTATGGTTGCCGCTGTGGCATTGCGTGGGTTGCAACGCCCCCTTGGGGGTGCTCCCCGTGCCGCCATGGTCGTCTGCCTCCTATGCTTCCTCTTCTAATCTACAGCGAGGACCTATGGTAAGTTATTCCTCTCTGTGCTAGGACAACCTATTCTAGATGTTGGTAGTGACCTTCCTGGTTACTGTCATGTCCTGATTGAGATGGTTTGTTTTACTTAGGGTTCATACCCTGCTGTGGGTTAGTTAACTGATGGATTGGATCAAGTTTGAGGTTTCCTATGCATGCTAAGTGGTTGTTAGATGTGGCTTGCTGCTTATGATTAATTGTGGTGATGCTAGTGGTTTATCAGATTATTCTATGGATTAATTTTGATATGGTCAGATGGTAAAGTTGCTTTAAAAGCAATACTTGGGAAATCTAGTGGTTTAATAACTCACCACTGTCATTACTTGGTTAATGATAGTGGGTGTTGTGTGATGAAATCACTGTATTAGCACTGTTGGCTTAAGGATTCATATGTTGTTTGAGATCAAATGGTTTCAAACAGTGAAGATATACATATGGATTTTCTTAATTATGATTCCTGACAAATCAGGAAAATGATTTATAGTTGATTGATTGAATCTGTGAAGATTGAATGCTTAACCTGATTAATTTAGAACTGTTCTTGTGACACTATTTTTTTTGTATGGCACACAAGATTAGATTCTATTTCTTGTTTGGTTAGGTTCAAGCTTAAGATGAGTTTGGTATTAAGGATAAGTAGAAATTTCCTTTCTTAAATCCCTAAGACCCATGATGTTGATCTGAGGTTTAGGGATTAAGCTTTTATCTTGTTGATTCACATGGATGGGTTCTGGTAGAGATACCAGCTACTGTTTCTTGAATCATAGTTGGGGAAAAATGATTGTGGCTTGATAATTTATCTAGATCCATAAGATTAAATTCTAAGGTGCTACTCTTGTCTTAGAGATGTGCCTAGAAGTTTAATTCTTGGCTATATTCATTCTGGAATTTAAATTATAGCTTGATAGCTTAGATCAATGATGTTGTCCTGAGATCTTAGTTGGATCCTTATACTTTTCTGATTGCTTTTAGTATTTACAAACTTAAATGATCGATTCACCCCACTTGGGTGCTTTCTGAGAATTGGAGTAATAGATAGATCATGAATGCTTGTCTAATCCTAGACAGATAGATCATGTGATGGTCTGTTTTACTCACCATACTTATTTGATGTTGAGGTTCCTAGTGGTTGATCTTGTGGTAGCTTGATCTGGCTAGTGGTTGATCTTGTGGTAGCTTGATCTGGTGCTCTCCTAGTATTTCTAGCTCCTGGCTTGTCCTTGATCTATCCCTTCACCTCCTGATCCTGGTGGCTTGATCTTAGTCTTGCTATCCACCTGATCCACCCTCTCCTGATGTCACCATTTTGGTGATGTGATCTAAGGTTTTGGTTGGTGTAATCTAGCTTGGCTTTGGCTTGGTTTAGCTAGTGGCTGTTGTGCTTGGTGTGTAAGAACAATGGAATGGTGTGGGGATTGGCTTCCCACGGCTGTGTTGATGGTTTTGTTTGGTTGTGCTGTTGTTGTGGTGCTGACAGCACACCCATGCAGTTTGGTGTGTGTGTTGCCTGTGTGCTTGCTTTACCTTGTGGATATGTTCTGAATTTGAAAGTTACTTTCATCAAGTTACCATTTACTTGGATGGTGAAACTTGCCCCTCCTTGTTGTTTATTTGAATTATGGCTTAAAATTATGAAAGATATATTCTTTCATATTGGTGAAACTTGCCCCTTAAATTACTCAATGATGAAAAAGTGAACAATGCACTTCACTGTCAACTCTGACAGTAAAATAATTCTAATCCTAACCTTCCTTTTATTTTAAGTTTCTTTTTATTTTGCAGGTACCAGATTTGAAGATCAAGACTTTTAGTTTAGATTTTTCTTTTTCTTTATAGAGTAGTCACTTGTAATAACTTCATTCTTTTGTAATTTTTTTTATCCTTTTGTAATAAAGATTGTACTATTATTCAATACAGAATATCATTCTTCTATTTATTTACTATTATAAAGATTGTTGCTCCTTTCCATAAGTTACATTTTGTAACTCAATATTGAATGAAGTTTTAGAATATTCATTTTATTGATTATCTTCTTTCATTTAAAGTTTGAGTTATTATTGGTTAACTCTGAATTAAATCAAATACTCAAACATTATTCAAAATCCTTTTGAATTATAATTCAAACACTTAATTTTTAAATTAAAATTTCATTTCCCAAAACACTCTAATCCACAAAGATCATATCAAAGTCTATAACAATCATCCTTCAAGACTATACCTAATCTCAAAGCATGAAAGAAACTTTAATCAATTTAGGTTTTTATTTGGAAAAAAAATTACCTACATTTTCACAGATGAATGCATGCAATATCACAAATTCCTAAATCTACCCTTCGTTAGTTCCTAAATGCTGGGATGTTACAGAAGATCTTCTTACTCGACGATGTTCGGCAGAGGGGAGAGAACGGTGATGCGGATATGAGTCCCACGTAGATCCATCGTTGTTGTGGTTCCAACCATACGGCGGGGCAAGGCGAAGGTTGCGCTGCTGCGACTTGGAGGTGGGCACGGCACGATCTCTCCTGGTCGTAAATCTGAAGTTGTGCGTGGCTTTCCGATATGTGGGTTCTGACGAGGGCGCGCGATGCCTTCGCTCCTAAATAAAGGTGGTTTTGGCCATGGTGTTCTTCGAGCGTCAACTTGCCTATTTGCTTCCCGCTGGCCTCCTTGGTCTGGCCACCGACAAGTTCTGGTCTTGCCCTTGGATATCTCTGCTTATTAGCGTTTGGTGCCACTAGATATCTAGATCGAAATCGATCTGGTCATGCAAGCCCTCATCTTTAGTCAGTGAGGCTTTAGGAAGGGCATGATGCTAAGCTTCGCTTTCTTGTCGATACCATGGGACATGTCCAAATATGGATGTCCATGATATTGATAGAGGTGAAGAAAGTTATGGTGGCTGCGATCAGAGTTTTGAATGGCAGAGAGGTGTATTGAATGCATTGAAGACCTTATTGCACATGTTCTTCTTATGTGTCGGGTGTTTGTTGACTTGTAGCAGCCTTGGCAAGAGTGGGTGGCAACTCAGGTGGATTGCATTTTTGGTGGTGCTCCTCGAGTATTGAGTAGATTTCCACTGCGAAATCCAAGGTCTATCCTTTATTGGTTATACCTAGGGCATTGCTGAAGACATTGTTTTCAGATCATAGGCTTTCTTCAGGGCGAAAATTCAAGATCTTTCGACCGGGCGACAAAAAATGAGTTGTTTCCTTTTTTGAGGCATTGCTTTTGGAGTATTTTGTACTCCGGGTGTTGTTTTGGTGGTGGTTAGAGTGTTTTTGTTGCGAGTGTTTTATCATTGAAGTGGGGTCTTCTTAAAGAATCTCCAACATACGTTGTATAACGCACCCACGCTGAAAAAACCACCGATCTAGCATGCGAGCGCACGAAACAGCCGCTCTAGTTGATGGTGCATAATTGCATGCAGCAAAAAATCAGCGCGTGCCAAATTGCGGCATCGAGTGCGAAAATTTTGGTCCCCGGCTACACCACGCTAGAAAATGAGAGTTCGCTCGCGAACCACCAACCGCCCGACCGAATCCTCCCTGCACGCTCGAGTTCCTCCCGTCTCGCGTCGCCCCGGGAGAATTTTAGGCGATGGAAGGCTACTAAACGACTCCCTCGTCCCCTCCCTACGCCTATGAACTCACAACCGTCGGTGTCGGAGATTCGTCACTGCTCGCAACACCATCTGCTGCTGTCGTCGTTGCTAACCCTAGCGCCGGCATTGTCTACAGGCTATTCGTTCTACCACGACTGCTGACTGGCCAGGGCGACTCGGAGCGCCGCCGCCCGCCGCGAAGGTGAGGAACGTTGTCCCAAAGCGGTCGGAGACTGCTGTGGTGGGTGCCCAAAAGAATGCCAGGACGGGCAAGGGCGGTGCTTCTCAGCGTGTGCAACCCGCGACCCCTCAAATCCATCCTCCATCGCCTCCACCACCACAACCAAATCTGCCAACGACTGTGTACTTCAGTGCGTCGGCTGCCGCACCCAATGTACTCAAGCAAATGACCACAAGGTATGAACATATTTCTTTGTGTGTTTTTTGAGGTATATGAATAGAAATGAAGGGTGTGATGTGGTCCATTTTCGTACAATGTAGTATTGATGATGACACGTTTATATCGACTATGAACGTTGGTTCTAGCTATTCACATGAGTATCGGTCCCAACCATATGCATCTCAACAATATGATGATGATTTTGAAGTGGGTGAGGTTTGACCGATGCACCGAAAGCAAAGGTCGGCAACTACATCTTGGAGGAAGACGTTTTACTATACAAGGCATGGTGCAATGTGGGCATGGATTCGGCCATTGGCATGGACCAAACTAGAGACATCTATTGGCTTAGGATGAAGGAGTTTTTCTATAATTACAACAAGAGTGGAATTGAGCGCACTGATACATACATCTCTCTGTTTCTGTTGGTGGGTTATATCATCGGATTGTCAAAAATGGGCGGGGTTACTGGCAACGGTTGACAACATGAACCCAAGTGGTATAGATGATAAAGATAGGGTAAGTCTATTGCTTTTTGTTCTCTCTTTTTATTATTGTAGCTTACCATTTGTTGTTCTTCATGGCTAATTTATTCTCCCTTTTTTGTTTTAGCTCATCATTGCCCAAAATTTATTCAAAGGAGGTGGGGGGAGAGCAAGAAGAGCAAGATGATCCATCCTATATCCCATGCCTACTATGGGTGATGGCTTCAGAGATTCTATGGTTTATCCCAACACCGTGCAAGTTGTAAATGATGATGAAGAGCAAGATGTTGACGGTAACGAGAAGGATGTTGATTGATGTGTTTATGTGAACTTTATTTGTGTCAAATTATCGTTTGTGTTTTGAACTAAGCCATGGATTTGAACTATATTAATGTTGGTCAAGTGATGATCTTGAATTTGAGATGATGTGTTTGTTCATCAATTGATTGATATTGGGTTGTTTAATGTTTGGCAAGCATCAGCCGGTCGCCCGAACTGCAATATACAACGCCTGGTGCAACGCTGCTCGCACTAGTTGGCATTTTAGCATCTGAACTAGCTGCAGCCTATCGCGTGCGCTAAAATCGCCAAACTTGTGACCAATAATTTTGTTAGCACGCAACATTATAGCGCTTGTGCTGGACATGCTCTTATCTTCTTATCTTCCTTTTTTCTTTGCATCATGGATGTCTATGGACATCTTGATTGTAAGGAGGCTCGATATAATTGATATCTTCATGATATAAATTTATATATATATATGTAACATCCCATCATTTAGGAACTAACGAAGGGTAGATTTAGGAATTTATGATATTGCATGCATTCATCTGTGAAAATATGGGTAAATTTTTTGCCAAATAAAAACCTAAAGTGATTAAAGTTTCTTTCATGCTTTGAGATTAGGTATAGTCTTGAAGGATGATTGTTATAGACATTGATATGATCTTTGTGGATTAGAGTGTTTTGGGAAGTGAAACTTGAATTTAAAACTTAAGTGTTTGAATTATAATTCAAAAGTATTTTGAATGATGTTTGAGTATTTGATTTAATTTAGAGTTAACTAATAATAACTCAAACTTTAAATAAAAGAAGATAATCAATAAAATGAATATTCCAAAAATTCATTCAATATATAAGTTACACAAATGTAACTTATGTACATAAGCAACAAACTTTACAATAGTAAAGAAATAAAAGAATAATCTTTATTTATTGAATAATAATACAATCTTTATTACAAAAGGATAAAAATAAAATTACAAAAGACTAAAGAAATATTACATATGAATATTCTATAAAGAAAAGAAAACCTAAACTAAAGTCTTGATCTTCAACTCTGGTACCTGCAAAATAAACAGAAACTTAAAAAAGGAAGAAAGTTAGGATTAGAATTATTTTACTCTCAGATTTGACAGTGAAGTGCACTGTTCATTTTTTCATCATTGAGTATTTAAGGGGCAAGTTTCACCAATATGAAAGAACTGAATCTTTCATAAATTAAGCTAGAAGTCAAATAACTCCAAACAGCAAGGAGGGGCAAGTTTCACCACCCAAGTAAAAGGTAACTTGGTAAAAGTAAATTTCAAATTCAGAGCATATCCACAGGGTGTACAAGAGACACACAGGAAGCGCATACACCAAACTACATGGTGTGTGATGTCAGCACCACAACAACAACTCAATCAAACAAAACCATCAACACAACCGTGGGAAGCCAACCCCACATCACTTTCTTGATCATACGCACCAAGAACAGCAGCCCAGCTAGACCAAGCCAAAGCCAAGCTAGATCACACCAATCAAAACCTTGGATCACATCACCAAAATGGTGACATAAGGAGGGGGTGGATCAGGTGGATAGCAAGACCAATATCAAGCCACCAGGACCAGGAGGTGGAGGGCTAGATCAAGGACAAGTTAGGAGCTGGAAATACCAGGAGAGCACCAAATCAAGCTACCAAAAGATTAACCACTGGCAACCCCAACATCAAATAGTGTGGTGAGTAAAATAAACCATCACATGATCTGTCTGTCTAAGATTAGACAAGCATACATGATCTGTCTCTTACTTAAATTCTCAGAAAGCACCCGAGTGGGGTGAATCCATCACTGAAATTTTTAAACATTAAAAGCCATCAGAAAAGTATAAGGATCCAACTAAGATCTCAGGACAACATCATTGATCTAAGCTATCAAGCTATATTTCAATTCAAGAATGAATATAGCCAAGATTTAAACTTCTAGGCACATCTCTTCAATTAGAGTAGCACCTTAGAACCTAATCTTATGGATTTACATAAGTGATCAAGCCTACAATTAATTTTCCCCAACTTTGATTCAAGAAATAGTAGCTGGTACCACTACCAGAACTAATCCTTGAGAAACAAAAAGACAAAGATTTAATCCCTAAACCTCAGACCAACATCATTGGTTCTAGGGATGCAAGGAAAGAGAATTCCACTTATTTATAATGCCAGGCTAATTTTTAAGCTTGAACAAAACCAGACCAAGTTATAGAATCTAATCTTGTGTGCCATACAAGGATGGTGTCATAAGAACATTTCTAAACTAAGCAAATTAAGCATCTAATCTTCATAGATTCAACCAATCAACTATAAATCATTTTCCCGACATCACAGGAATCGCACTAAAGAAAATCCATATACATATCTTCACTGTAAGAGACCATTTAAGCTCAAGCTATATATGAATTTATAAGCCAATAGTACTAATACAGTGACTTCATCACACAACACTCACTGTCATTAACCAAGTAATGACAGTGGTAAGTTAGTAAAACCACTAGATTCCCAAGTATTGTTTCTAGAGCAACTATATCATCTGAATCATATCAAATTTAATCCATAGAATCATCTGATAAACCACTAGCATCACCACAGCTAACCATCAACATTAATCCACAGCAAATCATCACTCAGCAGGTTCAGGGATCATCAATACATGATCCAATTCATCCAATATTTAACCAACAGAGGGGTATGAACCCTAAGCAGAACCAATCATCATAATCAGGACAGGACAGTAACCAGGAGAGGCCACCATCAACATCTAGCATGGTATGGCCTAGCACAGAGAGCACGAGAGGGAGAGGAACAACTCACCAAAGGTCCTCGTTGTAGATTAGAAGAGGAGGCCGACGAACGGCGGCATGGGGAGCACCCCCAAGAGGGTGCTGCAACCCATACAACGCCACGAAGGCGACCATAGCCACGCCTGGGGGCGAGGAGCATCCCCACGGCACGCGACAGCAGCGGCGGGGTCAGCACCAACACCAACCCCAAACCCTAGGGTTCGGGACGACATCGATCTGGACACAAGAGGGCTCCAGGTCCAAATCCAATTGTACAGGAGGGAAGAGCGGGGCCGACAACCTCATCCTGCACCATGGCGGCGACCAGGGAGGCCCACGGCAGCATGAATCGCCGACGGTGACACCGCTGACCACGGGGTCGGGGGAGGAGAAGAAGAGAGGTGAGCTCGAGAGAGAGAGACAGAGAGTGAGTTGGGCTGGGTGGGCCAAAAACCCTTCGGGGTGTTGTTTTAACTTGGTCCTATTAGGCCACAAGGGCCCAATAAGCCCAAATAGTCAGCCCAAATCTTTTAGAGCCTGTTTTAATAAATAGGAAAAGACCAAAATGCCCCTGAACTTAAATAAATTCTAGAAAATAAAATAAAAAGTCCAAAAATTATAAATAAAATATTTTTGGATTCACAATAATCCAACCAAATCAATTAAGAAATAGAATTTAAACATATAAATTTTATTAAGGATTTTGTAATTTAAATATTCCTTATGGAATTTTACAAAATTATTGAAAGATGATAAAAATAAATAAAAATCAATTTCATTATATATTAATATTGTAGTATTTTAGAAAAGTACTAAACAAATATTTAATAACAATTTTTTGTATTTAAATGATAATTCTTAAAGGAATTATTAAATCAATAAAATTTAAATAAAAGGGAAATAAAATAGAAGAATACAATATTCTATTATAAATATTAAAAAATAATATTTATAAATTGTTTATTATTAAAAATAATTTTTATAATAATGGGGAGAATACATATAAAGTTAAATGATGCATTACATTACTATTGCATAATCATTTTGCTTCTTTAAATATTGTCCTTACCGAGCAATAATGATGTTTTTGTATACATAGAAGCTCAAGGTCCAGTGCAAGCATCAAACTTCACTACCTTGCCATCACAAGGCAAGTTCATCACTTGCTCATGTCCTTTGAAGAGTCTTCATCAAAGTATTTGCAAATTGTGTATTATCATCTATATTATAGAAAAAGAAAACATTATTTTCTCAAGATACTAAATCTTAGATATCATCCTAAGTGATGATATGATGGAGCAATAGAACTTAGGGTTCTAATTGCAATAATGATGAACAATTAGGGATTAATAACCCATGACATCAGTGATTCTAGCGCCGTATATTACGCGTTAACCATGAGATTTGTAATTGGACGGAGAAGTCAACTGTATCCTTTTCCTCTTGTATGGAGGCAAGACGATCTTAACGTGACGTTGTGATTCCTTGTGCGGATCCAACATATGGGTGGGCACCCTTACGCCCCACACTTTTGGTGTCTAGATTATCTATGAATGGTGTTTAGGGATATAGTCCATGTAAATGGTACTATTCCGGGCATCACTAGGTCATAGAGTCTTCGGGAACTCATCAGGGTTTTAGCCTGCCCGAAAGGAGGCTTAACGAAGATGAGCCAATCATGAAGAATCGTGCATACATATGAGGTCGCGGAGAGGGCAGTGATTGGCTTGGACCAACTACTAGGTCCCACATCATGGAACTGTGGACGGGAAAGTACGCCCGGTTGTGCAACAAAGAGTTGATCTCTCATGGGAAAAGTAATGCACCTCTGCAGAGTGTAAGAATTATAGCTTGTTACTCCATGTTCCGGGAAGGAGCTACGAACGCGGCAGGAAAGGAACTCCATGAAAGTTCTGGTCAACCTGTGAAGGTTGATGGTCATAGATTTTTATAATAAAATCAATCTTTGAAGAAATATTTATGAAAATTGCATAGTGCCAAAGTTTGATAGTCCGAGGTGGTAGATAGAGCATCAAACTTCCTACCTTGCATATAATGAACTTGCTGGGTAACGTTGTTACTCATCCTTTCCTTTGAATCCTTGCTTAGACTCTGAGAATCCCGAAGATACCCCAATGTATGCATCTGAGAGTCAAGAGGAGGTCTTCTATGAAGAGCCCAACCTGTATGGATCCGTAGAAGGGGAGGACTACAACATCGTCTATGAAGGAGAGTTCCAAGAGATCGAATAATTACTATAGTTCGAGTAGCCACTTGAGCCGAGCAACATGAATAATATATAACAATAAGTTGTTGAGCTCAATTTGGGTTTAAGTTTTAAATTTGAAACTTTCGCTGAAACACTTATATTTTGGTTTGTAAGTTGAATCTTTTGGAAGTCTTGAACTTCCGGTATTGTAATAATAATAACGTGTGTATGTTTGTAATAAGGACCAACAATGTTTCTGTTGTACCACTCTGAGGGATGTGATATTTACGAAACGGTGTTCTGTGGGTGTCATGTCAACGACTATAGTGTACTACACATTCAGTGGTATACTGGGTCACCGCAATATATATATATTAGTGACTTAACTATATGTTTTATTACATATGGGCTTTTTTGTATTGTCGTTGATGAATTATTAATGGATCCGTGGATCTTTTTGATAAAAAATCAGAGTAAGGACGACCGAAATGCTGCTAAACGACGTCACCTTGTATGGTGTCAGCAGTGACACGCACTGCGCTGCGTGAGCTGCTACCGTCGGCGTTTCTGTTTCACAAGTCAGAACTCTGCCCGTTTCAACGTCGTCATAGGCCAGGCTCGTAGGCGAGACTTCTTCTTACTGTCGCAGATGGGCGGCATACAACTTTAGTTTCCAGATCCCGATGAGTATCGTCTCCCGATAGGTGCTATCTCGTACACAGATGAAATAGTCATTATTTTTTATTCTGTTATATGTTGATCTAAATTTTATAAAGTAAAGGTCAACTTCTGACGAGCAGAGCGAGGCCCATCGTCGGAGGCTTGGGCCGAGTGGAGACATTGATGTTTCATGAGAGAACTAAGCACATTAATGGCAAGTACCATTTTGTTAGAGACATTGTTGCTCAAGGTAAATTGAAGTTATGCAAGATCAGCACTCATAATAATCCTACTGACATTTTGTTCTTGTTGCTAAGTTTGAGCTTTGCTCGAACTTAGTTGGTTTAATTGATTAGCCCAAGTGGCTATTGGCGCTGACAGTATTTGCTTTGTTTTGTTCAGAGAGATGATTGATGTTGATGCTATAAGAAGAAATTTATCTCAAGGTAGAGTTTGTTATTATATGTTGATCCATATTCTATAAAGTAAAGATCAACTTCTGACGAGCGAATTGAGGCTCGTCGCTGGAGTGTTTGGCAGAGTTAAAAAGACATTCATTTTCTAGAGTAGATGTATTAGGTTGTGAGGACTCAAGGAGCAAATAGTACAAGGATTTAATAAGGACGCACCCAAAGGTTGGACTAATAGAAAACACATATGAAGTCCAAGTGCTGATAGAGGCGTTACAGCATCATACACGAATAGGTTTATGTCATGGTAGTTCTTGCAACCTAGGGTGATAAGATTGACGCCAACTATCAGCTTGTCGATTTTAGTGGATACCTGGAAGGTTTGGTGAGTCCGATGCTACTGACATTCTTCTGTTAGCTACTAATATTTGTACTAATTATGGCTAAATACAAAACTTAATAAGGTACTTTTTAAGATTAGCACCCCAACCGATTTCATCCTAGATCCGCCACTGCGTGGGGAAAGGTTCCTTTGGCGATTGGTGTTTTCCTTTGACCAAAGCAGTGGGGAGGGGATTAGGCGTGGGATTGTGGACGTCTAACCATGCTTTAGTGCTAATCTCAACCGGTGGATTAGATGATTAGATGGTCTAGATGGTCCAGATTAGTAAAGATAAAGATAAAGATAAAGATAAAGATAAAGATAGAAATAAAGATAAAGATGAAGATTTAGATTTGGAGGGATATAATTCTCGTTTCGTCCAAAAATAGATGTTGTTGTAAATTTGTCTAAATCTAGATGAACCTAGACACTATTTTAAGGCATAGGGAAATTCTCGACGTCTATTTTAAGACATAGGGAGTATTTGTAATGAAATACACTACTCCAGTTTAATATAGTTTAAATAGTATACATAATTATGATAAATACGAAGTAATTATGGTGAGTACGCCTTAAATTATTCTACATATTGGTGCCTAGACTTCTTTATAGATGACCAAAAAGACATCTCAAACCCATCTAGGTTTCATCCTCGTCTCCGGTGACGCCGTCGGTCTGCTCCGCATTCGGTGGTCTTGGAACTTGGAGGCGTGGCTGACCTTGGCCCCTCGTCGGCGGGAGATTTTTGGTGGTGAAGCGGCTACATCCTGAAGTTAGAATAAGATCCTTCTCACCCTATCCTCGCTCCGGTGGTGCGTATAGCAACTATGAAGAATGTGTGGAGACGTGTGTCTGACAGACCTCCTGGTATCCAGTTTTTTTTTCGTTTGTTGGTGTTGTTTTAGATCATTTTTATGTACGACTGTCATCTTTGGCGATGGTTGTTACTCCAGTGTGCTTGTTCTTTGGGCCTAGCATGACGACTTTTCGTTGGTCTACTATAAAAGTTTCTACTACGACAAGCTTTGCTCGACACGGTGATGAAGGGGGCGAGGACGGTGGCACGCTAGGCGTTTTAAAAACTTTTTTGTAGTTTTTATTGATTTTGGATCTATTTGTACCGTTGTTCATGATTATTAATAAACCGGTGAAATTTTGAAAAGAATGTAAAGCTTAATTTTTTTTTCCAATTTGTTCACAAAGGAAGGCGCGGCATGGTGTGATTTCCTAGTGATCTTCCTAGAATTCAAGTACTTACTCCGTTTCAAAATGTCCTAGTGATCTTCCTAGAATTCAAGTACTTACTCCGTTTCAAAATGGACGTGGTAAATCTGTTTAGATTTAGATATATTTTGATAAACTTGTACCATCTAAATTTTGATAAACTTGCAAAATGTCTATTTTAAGACGGAAGGAGTAGATGAGTTTCTGGCAACGCATGCATAGGAGGCGGTGGTTACCGGTTACCTACCACAGTTTTGTTGTTATTTCCAAGATAGCGGCATAGATAGATGTGTTTGCTCATCGCTCCTGTCGGTCGGTCCAGGAAGCAAAACTGGAGTGTTGCATTTCAAGAACATGAGTACACGAGAGACTACCAGCGGCGATTGGGAGCTAGCTCGCCACCCGTGCTCGCCGGCAATACGGTGGCGCACGTTCGGCATCTGCCACCTCCCACCTGACCTCGCGCGCGCGCGGGAGGCGGGCGAGGCCATGCGCGCGCATGTGCGTGCATGTTTCGAAGTTTTAAGTCTTTCACCTCACCATGCAAGTTCAGAAATACGGACCAGACAACCGTTAGACATAGTAAAGGACGACCAATGGAGAAGTCGTTATAGATTACCTAGAGGTTTTCTAACAAAAGAACGCCAGATTAGGCGTTGAACGAGCCCGTTTGTACACGATATTATATCAGTTCGCAGGCTCGTAGTTCTAGGTCAGTGACATTGTGAGTTGCAGGTGACATTATACAGGTATACACTTGCGGGCGAGGATCATATATATCGCTGACGCCTTGCTTCAATAGACATGGCAATGTGGTAATCCTCAAGCCATGTTGTCGGGTTAACTTTCCTGTCATACTTGGGCACATCCCTCGGAGGCTTGAACATAGCAGAGAACTTTTTCCGTAGCACCTGCGCAGCAAAGCATCTTGGCCCTAGACGACTACTGTCGCGGAGCCACTACAGGAATGAGAAACTACGCCGACGGCCAAACGTCGGGGCCATCGGCGTAGCCATCGTCTAGACCAGCTCCGCCAAGCAACCGTCGGCGTAGAATTGCCCTCGGCATATAGATTACCTAGACGACCAATGCAGAAGTCGCTATAGATTACCTAGACGCCAGATTAGGCGTTGGACGAGCCCGTTTGTAATACATTTATCTCAAGGCTTATCGAGGCTTAACGCATATAATTTTTTTGAAAAGTCAAGTCATGTAAATTTTAACCAATTTTTTAGAAAAGACTATCAAGAACTATTATATTATATAGATACCATGTGAAAATATGTTTCATGATGTATGAAAGGATATGAATTATGCGTTATAAATATTAATATTTTTTTAAAAAAATTGGTCAAACTATAGTTTGACTTTTGAAAAAAAAAATATGCCTTAAGCCTTGAGACGGATGTAGTATAACTTTTTTGAAAAATCAAGCAATATAAAGTCCAAATTTTTAGAAAAATATCAAGAACTATTATACTATATAGATACCATATAAAAATATACTCGCACGCAAGCCGGAAGCCTCCTCGGTTTTACGCCGGTGTTCCTGCTCCTTGTGGCGATTACAATGTACATTGCTCGATACTGCTGTTGGATCTCTACCACCGCCCTGCGCCGACCGCCATGCCGAATCGATCCTGCTGGTGTGGTATGGTTGAACCAGATCTCTATGACGACTAGATTTGCAGGCCGAGCCAGAGGCTAGACGATCTCTAGTTGCGATAGAGTATTGTTGATGTTGTTTAACATCGGTTTTAACCAAGCTGAACACACGTTCTATAGCTATATTCTCGACCGTATCCTTGAGGAGATCCAAGCCTCCCGTGAGCGTTTCCTGCCAGATATTCTTAGTCGGGGTATCATAATGATCTACCGAAATTTTCGACTGATGTGTCCTCTGTTATGGCTGAGTTGGTGGTTGCATTGGCCCGATTTGCGATTGGGATCTAGGTTTCGGATTTTTGCCACCGTATGGTTTTTTTTGGTTCATTGGGACTATTGACTGAGCAGCCCTAGTTGTGGTCGGCAGAGGTGACTCGAACATGCCCCTTGGGTCAACATGATGGGCCTTTCAAGAGTATAATTTGTATGATATTTGAATATGGATTCTAGCCTAGCCTATGGGCTTATGAGGACTTCCTATGTAATCTTGAGCCTTCGTTCCTCTGCCTCCAGTAGTTTAGACTTTTCGGACAAGATAACCCGTGAAGTCCCCAACTCCATTTGCTCGACTCGCGGAATTATCCATGCTCATTGGCGTAGGGAGCATATCATCGGGGATCACTGCTCCTTTACCGGTGGTTAGATTCGTCATGTAGACTCCCGCCCGATCGGTGAAGCTGCTCGAAAGTGACTCCGTGTATTCATCGCTTTGTGCTCCCAATTCTTCACCGAGGTTGTTATCAAGAGCCATAGCATCGGTGTTTAAGCTGATGCTGCCCTCATAATCGGTGTTGTTAGCACTCACGTAATCGATAAACATATCTATGGAGCCAGCCGGCATGACAATGCCACTAGTCGATGTTTTCACTGCCGACTGCCAAGTGGAGACATCGATGAAAATAAGGCTCCAAAATTGAAGGAATCGGCCAATCATGATGATCGATCCGATGGTGATACGATATCCGGCTTGACCTTTGACTCTGTTTGCCGCATCCCCATGGTGGGTGCCAGATATCCTGGGAAAGTCATGACGCCCGGCATTGGAGATGGCTTATGAAGGGTGGCGCTGTGTGTAACGGAGGATTGCAGGAACATGATTGGCACACGATGTACATAGTTTCAACCTCTCATGGTGGAGGTAAATACCTACTGCTTCTTTATTGTATTGATGATAGTAGATAGATTACAATATCTCGCTTGCTTAGCTTATTGTTAAGGTGACAAGTTGACTACCGCGAGATAACTTATTTTTATGTATAACTTGTACAAGTGTTCATTGATAGACCGACTAGGATGGGCTCTCCCGACGCAAGAGGCGACACGGGCGACCCAGTGCCCGCGACCACCCCGGCCGCCGGCAGCCACCAGCAAAACCTTAGGACTAGCCAGCCCCCCTCCCCCCCACCACTCCACTTCGGAGCTGCTTCTGCCGCTCGCCGCCCCCCTTTCGCTGGAGCTCCCGAGCGGCCGACAGGGATTTCTGGCCAAGAAACTGTCGTGGATGCTCGCCGTGGACCCGCCGGAGCTGCCGCAGATCTTCTACACTCTAGGGGAAGCCTTCCTGCAGTTCACGCTGGAAAACTATGGCTCAATGGTATGTTCTCCGGTGGCTCCAGGGTCCAAGCTCTTCGCGCCATCTCCGGTGCACGTTGCGGTAACCTCTGGCTCCACCTCCCTGTTTCTTGCTCGTATATCTGCAATTTGCTTAAATTTTGGCTAGGCTCGCTGTTCGAAAGTTTCTCTGTTGCTGTCCTCGGCAAAAATCGGTTCCAGTTTCTCGTGTCATCTTCCCAGCTTGCGGCCTTCATCGTCTCTCTGGGTGGAATCCGCCATGGTAGACTGCTTGCTCTGTTCGCTCTTCCGAGGGCTGCGTGCTTGAATGGTCTGGTTCTTGGGCCTACCGATCCCTGCGCAATCTCCGTGAAGCGTGAGCTCTGGCCGGACTCGGGCAGTGGGACGGCAAAGCCCACTGGGCCGCGTGACGTCCTCGGCCCTGTCCTCTCTGCTTCACCCCTGCTTGGCTCTGACCACGTGCTCGGCACCTCTGCCTCTCCTTCCTCTACCCGTGACCCTCCGCATGTCGTTCTTGCTAAGCGCATAGCCAGGTCTCGCCGCTCTCCCCTAGCCATCTGTCTGCTTTGGCCAGGCATCCTGCCTTGCCCCGCTGGGCCTCTGCCTTGGCCAGTGCACGCTGCCCGCGATCCATCCCCTCTCCCCTCACTTTCCTGTCAGTCTCTTCTTCCCATTTCTCCCACGGCCTCTATCCCCTTTCGCCTTCCGCTCCGGCCTCAGGTCAACTTTCCCTCCCCCGTTGCTTTGATGGACGCGCCGCCGCGGATGGCCATCCCTTCCTTTCCTATTCCCAGGTGGCCTCCTTCCCTTCTAAGCCCCTCCCACCCGCCCAACTTTCTACTCCACCCCCCCCCCTTTCTTTCATCCCTCGGTGCCACCGATGTTTGGCTTCCGACCACTTCATTGCCGAGTGTAGGGATCCACTGTGATGTCGGCGGTGCCGGAGATTAGGCCACTTTGAGCGAGATTGTAAGCTTCCCCTTACGCTCCTTCCCCTTCCAGATCCCCTCTCTCCTCCTTCTCTTGTCCTCAATTTTGCTATCTTTCTGCCTCCAGTGCTGCCATGGATCAGGACAATGCTTCGGACCGGCTGCTCTAAAGGGTTCCCAGACCTTTGGAGAACCTGGATCCGCATGCTCAACATCTCTAGCCAAACTGCGGTCCTTCTTAATGGGGTCCCGGGACGATGGATCCAATGCAAGCGTGGCCTTCTCCAACGCGACCCCTTATCTCCCTTCCTTTTCAATATTGTGGCGGATGTGCTCCAACAGCTCCTGCTCCAAGCTTCTCGTGATGGGCTCCTCCTTCACCCTCTCATCGATGACCTCCCTTGCCCTATTCTTCAGTATGCGGATGATACTCTTATCATTATCCGCGCTATCCCTGGTCATGTGGCTCACCTAAAGCACCTTCTTGACAGATTTTCTGCGGCCACGGGTCTCGCGATAAATTTCCAAAAAAGTATGTTTGTTCCTATAAAAACTCCCTCTAACATTGCCATGGCTATGGCTAACTCTTTTGGTTGCGCCGTCTCCTCCTTCCCGCAAACTTACATGCGTCTATCAAGCTGGCGTGGTCGCTCCCTTCACATTGGCGGGCGCCATATTCTTTTTAACTCTGTTCTCTCGGCTATGCTCTCTCTCATGCTATGAGTGCGGGCTCTCTTCCTGCGGGGGTTATCGAAGCGATCTATAAACGCCGTAGAGCGTTCCTCTGGGTTGGGGAGGACACCTGTTCCGGGGGCAATGTAAAGTTGCTTGGGTTGATGTTTGCACTCCTAAAAACCTTGGCGGCCTCGGTGTTCTCTCTATCTCTACCCAAAACTCGGCTTTTCTTGCAAAATTCCTCTCTAAGATTCACTCAAATACGACCGCTCCATGGGCCTGCTGGTTCCATCGCCAATATGGCTGGTCTCCTGGACTTGATCTCGGAGACAGTCACTCCCTTGACAGTCCCATCTGGAAAAGTATCATTTCCGGTCTTCCTACCTTCCATTCGATTTCCTCTACCCCTGTGGGCTCGGGGTCCTCCACCTCCTTCTGGTTTGATCTTTGGCATGGGACGTCTACTATGTGCGATCTTTTCCCTGCCCTCTTCTCACATATCACCCATACCAACACCTCTGTCTGGTTCGTCTCTGAACATGGCCTGCATACCACCCTTGTCCCGCATCTCTCTCGCACGGCCGCTGCGGAGCTAACCACTCTCATGTTCGATATTTTCTCGGTCCACCTCAGTCCTGAGTCTCCGGATACCCGCTTATGCCGTTTCACTAACAAAGAGCTTTCGAACAAGAGTTTTTATGCCCATGCTTTTAGGCATTTGCAGATTGATGTGTAGGCTTCTTGGGTGTTGGGCAACGCCTCCCCCTTGCAATGCAAGATCTTCTGCTGGCTGGCCTGCCGTCATCGTCTGTCTACAAATGAGCGCCGCTTTCGCCATTAACTCTCCCCCTCGGTGGCCTGCCCTTCGTGTGCCATGGATGAAGACTCTGATCACCTTCTGATCAACTACCACCGGGCCTACGACATTTGGAGTTTCTTCTTCCCTCCTGCAGGTGGCACTATTCCATGTACCCTTGCAGAGATCTCGATGGCCTACTGCCGAAGCTTTGAGGAAACAACAATCTACATTGCGATTTTGTGGAACATTTGGAAGCGTCGCAATACGCTGGTGTTCAATGGTATGGACGAGCCACCGCTGGCTGTAATAAAGTGGTGTACAGAGGATGTCCGCTTATGGGCTCACCGTTGTAAACGGGCAAGCTCTGCGTCCCAGCTTAATATATGGTGTAATCAGTTTGATCCCCCATGAGATGATCTCTAATCTAATCTCTTTATCTGCACTCTAAAACATTGTAAGGAACAAATTGGTTGTTGTTATAAAAGTGTTCAGGCCGGCGTAAGCCCGCCGTAGTCCCAGTAAAAAAACAAGTTGACTACTAGAGTTTCTCTATGCAATTGTTGGATACCCTCAAGGGTGAGCCTGGCATGCTTTATATATACAGTCGGCCAGGGTTTATAGATATGATCTATGCCGGCTTGATACAGAGTTCCTATTGGAGTCGGTTTACCCTACTTGTCTTGTACGCCAAGTCGTGGCCACCGCCTTGCTCTCGAGACCTTCACTAACCGCTCCTCTGTATTTTGGCTCATGCTTGTTTTCGTCTCGTGGGCCTACCCGGTTGGCACACCCAAATCAGTCGACGGACATCCTTTTTGAATGCATAAGGATGGATGTGGAGATGGATTTCGATGTCAACTTCCGTATGAGAACAAGTTTCGAAATACTAGATGGTCATATCATCCTTTTTAATCTAGTTTCATTTCCATCCAACAAGCCTGATATGGGTGCCTGATGTGAGAGCAGATGTGTGATGATGTTGGGACAGAAAAACACACCACGGCAGAGTGTGAACACAGCAAAGTACAAAATACAAGTATACTACATAGAAACCATATGTATATCAGGCCGGCCCAAAGCATGCGTAGCCCAAACCATATTTATTTAGCCCCTGCACATGGTCTCGACTGGTAGGTCGTCCCTGGCAGCTCCGTAGGCCACTGAAGCCCAGTAATATCTGTATGATACATCTATTCAGCCCACGAGTCCATCTGTGCTATCCCAGTGGTCTCCTGAAAAACAATCTTGACACCAAATCAACAGCAGCATCTGAACCAATCCAGCAATGCGTCGTACGTGTTCCCTTCGATCAATCACTCGGACTACATGTACTTGGCGACGAACTCGGCGATGTTCTGGTCGGAGCTCCCGCCCTCCCTGCTCGCGGCGCCGGCCTTCTCGGCCCACGCGGCGGCGTTCCTCCTGTACTCGCCGCTCCTCTCGCCGTCCATCACCTCCCGGATCCCGCTCGCCACCTCCTCCCTCCGCGCGAGCCCGTCCTCGGCGGCCGGCCGCACCCGCACGCCCGCCCGCCACACGGCCTCCACGTACTTGGCGTTCATCGGCTGGTCCGTCCACTGCGGCAGCGCCACCATGGGAACGCCAGCGACCAGTGCCTCCGCCGTCGAGTTCCAGCCGCAGTGGGTTAGGAAGCACCCCACGGCCGGGTGCGCCAACACCTCCAGCTGCGGGCACCACGACACCACCATGCCGCCGCGCGGCGCGATGGCGTCGACGTAGCCGGCGGGCAGCTTGTGGGACTCGGAGGAGCGGACGGCCCAGAGGAACGGGCGGCCGGCGTCGAGGAGGCCCGCCGCCACCTCGCGCATCTCGGCAGGGTCCAGGTTGGAGAGGCTGCCGAAGGAGGCGAACACGACGGAGCGCGCCGGGTGGGTGGAGAGCCAGGAGACGCAGGGCGCGGCCGTGAGCTCGAAGAGGTGGAAGCCGTACTTGGTGTCCGACGGGAGGCGGTCGTCGTGGACGTAGGATGCCGGCACCGTCGGCCCGATCGTCTTGGCGCGCCATGCCGACGCCATGTACGCCGCCTCCTGCATCAAAGGTAGAATATGCATCTGACTGTGACTGTGCTAGCAACACGATTGTAACAACTTATCTTCCAATATTAATTTGTAAGATTAATTGCCTTGTTGAGTGGAGTATAGGTGGGGATCGCACTCACTTAGCTCTCCCAAGGTTAATTAGTGGGATCGTGCTCAGTTATCTCACCTCTGGCTCGAGCTCGTAGAAAGAGTTGACGAGCACGTCGTCGGCAAGCTCCAGGCCCTTGAACTGGCTCATCACCATCTCGAAGTACGCCGGGTACACGCCGGGGCCGACCTTGAGGAACCACGGCAAGCCCTCAGGCTCGAGCGCCGGCAGCCCAGTGTGGCATCCCGCAAAACCACTACTAGAAAATCGCGTTGAATTTGTGCATTGCATCGTCATCATCATGCATTGTCTGCCAAAATATGTTTGCAAAGCCCGTGTTGTTTTTCAGAACGCCCCGTCTTTATTCAACCACCAAAACCGGCCCCTAATATTTTGTTTTGGCCACATTTGCGCTTAACCCCGTTTAAAACAAATAAAATTTATATTTAATTTAGTAGGGGCAGTCGAACGGGCCAACCCGACCCGAACGACCGCCCCAGTTTTTAAAATCGGTCCGACCTGCCTACCCCATCTAATCCTAAACCCACCTAAAAATCTACCCAACCCTCCCCTCCACATCACCCCCACCTATCCTAGGCTGCCACCCCACTGCCCCCCTCTCCCTCACCCACTCAGAACCCGCCACGTGGCCTCCTCCACATCCCTCTCCCTCTCTTTCCTCTCTCTCAAAGACAAACCAGCCCCCACCGCCCCACACCGCCTCACGGACCTCTCTCCTCCCAAACCGACCACCACTCGCCTCCCTAAACACCTCCTGATCCCATGCCTCCTCGCCTGCGTGGTCCCACCGACCGGGCCCCACCCCCGCCTCCTCCCTCCCACTGCTTTCTCTCCTTCGTCCACCAACCTCAGCCGCCCGAGCTCCCTCGCCGCCTCCTCCGCCACCTACTGACCCGCCTCCTGCAATCCCAAGGCCGCTTCACTGCCGGCTGAAGCTCGCCAAGGTCGCCTCCAGACGCCGCCTCCCTTCTCCCCACCCCACCGCCACGCCTTGCTCGTTACCTCTGCCACTCGCCTTGAAGGCTGACCATGCCGGGCGAAGCTCATGAGCTCGTCTGCCGCCAGCCTCTGCCTTCCCGCCCGCCCGCCCGCCATGGATACGCGCCACCGCCACGCCCGCTTCCGCCGGCCGACGCTGCCCGTCATGCCGCTGCTGCCAAGGCTGCGAAGCGCTGCTCGCCCGCTGCACGCTCGCGATCTCGCCGCCCGCTGGTCGCCACTTCACGCCGCCCGCCTGCCGCACTGCCGCTCACCCGCGCTGGCGACGTCACGCGCCGCCAGAGCCGTGGCCCGGCCTGCCCCTCGCCGGAGCCATCGTCCCTAAGCCCGCCGCAGACCTGCCGCCGCCCCGCCCAACCGCCTCGCCGCGTGCGCCCGCCTCGAGCTCGTCGCCGCTGCCGTTGCCGCCATGCTCGCGGTGCTGCCATTGAGCCATCCGCGTCTTCCCGGCGCCGCCCGCAGACGCTCGCGTTCGATGCGCTGCGTGTCTCGCCGACTCGCCACCGCTTTTCGCGCCAGCGAGCTCGAGAGCGTTTCCGGCCCACTCGCCCATGTCCGCTACCAACCGCCCAAGTCGGGACCCAAGTACACCGTCGCGAACATCATCGACGTGGGACGTCAAGGCCTCCGTTATGAAACCGACAAACAGCCACTCGGACCCGATGACCACCAAGAACGCCCCGAGAACGTCTAGTACCCCCCCCGCACGCCAAACCCGAACCGGAAGGACGCCAAGATCGCCACCTGTACCACAAGTACCGCACCCCGGGCGCCAAGTACTTCCCCCGGAACGCCAAGTTCGCGGACACGGATGCGACAAGTACTCCCCCACAGACGCCATGACCCGCCGCCCCCGGATGCCGAGTCCGACACCGACAACTAAAACCGTGGAACCGACAAGATCGACCTCACCGACGCCATGATCTCCCTCACGTAATCCGAAGCGCGGACCCGCCAAGACCTCGCAACGGCAAGATCGACCCCGTGGGACCCGACAAGGTCTTCCCGACGACAAGAACGACACCGCCCCGAAAGGACCCGATGCGCCCCGACATCGAACCAAGTCCGGCTTCCCGGAACGCCAAGATCCACCCCGCTATCCGAGAACGCGTCCGTCAAACCCCGAACCCCAGATCCGTCGAACCCTGGACCCTGTCGGACCCCGGACCCCGGAACCCCAAGAACTGCCGAACCCTAATGTGTGACCCCTTTTCCTCGAACCCTATTTTACAACATAATAACAACTTGTTGCATATTGAATTGTCATACCCGCATGCATATCTGTGGGTTGGGGGCCTTATGCCGATTCACCTAATAATTAAATATGGGGCCCATATGCGGGCAAATCTAATCTCATATCGGCCTCATTTAAACATGTGTAGCGAACCGGCTCTATCTGTTACATTGCTAAACAATATTTAATTTGCGGGGTAGATAAACATGAACCACCTAATTAATTGACGGGACCCCGGTTCCGCTTAATATGACCTATTTGCATCGCACCTTTGCCATGACATGCATCATACATGCATCATGCCGATCTTCTCGCTTTTATTAAATAGCGATCCGGTGTTTCTTCTAGTGTTTTGCTTCTTCGCGATTGGACCGTTGAGTTGATGTGAGCTTCCCGATCTTCGGGAAAACCTTCGACAATGTTTTCAAAGCGAGCATCTCCCTTTCTACCTATCTTACTTTTATAGTCTTTATTTCCTCCTGTTGATCTATTGCTATCTCGTGTTGCGATGCTCTAGTTTCGCATTTTGATATCCCCCGCAGTGATATTGCCTTGGACACACCCTATTACCGTTGTTTGGTAGATAGTTGGACTTATGCGTCGAAGTTGCTTGCTTAAGTGCTGATGTGTGTCGCCATATGCCACAGTTGCTGATGTATTGCCGCATGTTGATGTTGGAGATGTTTCTAGTTTTACTTATCGTCACTTTACTTTCTGTTTAACAACTAAAAATGGAATAAGCAGAGGCATCGGTGGGTGATAGATAATATTTGGTTTCCGAACGCCCACTTGTGTCCCGTAAGACCCCGAGTACTTGATACCTGTTCCTTGATTTTTGCGCGCTATCCACATCCGGGAGGTATATGGGACCCCCCTGAGCGAGAGCTTGATTCAGTCTTATTTCTTGGGGCCACAAACTAGTTTGAGGTTTTATTTACGATCCTGTACTTATGCCATGTTTTATCGCTTTATTTACGATTACAGCGAGGTACGCACATCGCATCGCTTTTGAAGCGGAATGTTTACGCGGTGTCGACAAGCCCGCTTTGGGGTTCCCGATCGCCACGCCATTGTCGCAGACCTTGAGGCCGCCTCGAGCTTGCTTACTCCGCTATGGATCTACTTAAGGGTGGCCTCAAATATTTCTGAATCTGTGATTGTTCACGTGAAAGCCTCGTTGGGTTTTGATTTGGTTTTTCCGAGGTTGATCGGCGTGTGTTGCTATTGGTGCACCCCGGCCGGTAAAACTTTCTCAAAGCCGTGTCCGCGGATATGGACGACTTGGAGCACGATATCTCGATCATAGACAAGCATAACTAAAGTTTATCGCTATAAATTTGACTTATAATGACTAGTAATCAGCTTCACTATAATGGAATGGCTAATTAATACGCCCACAATTGCTTGTTTTGTGTGTCGCTTGCACCATTGTACTGACTAGTAAGTATTGCAACTACAACGAAATGGTGAATAAAAGTACCAACAAACTGGGTTTTGGGTTATCTCATGCTATCGATTCGATTAGTAATTGTTGCAACTACAACGGAATGATTAAATAAAAGTGCCCACGCTACTTTATCGTGACGATTATCTAAATCGACTAGTAAAGTGCCACTACTATAATCGAATAAGTAAACCGCCAACCGTGTGTGAGTTCCTCGGTTGACTTCCTCGTTTGGACTCGAGGGGAAACACCGTGATGGGTTTGTTTGGTGATAGCTTCGTTGGATCCGGTTAGGTCATTCTTACCCCTCCGATTACCGCCAAGGTATCGAGTCCCTATAGGTTGTTTAGTGCATGTTGTCACCGCCACCACCATACCTATGTAGGCGAGGACCGCCAATTCTAGCCTCGCTGTCTGGCCTCGATCGACGCTCCTTCTTTTCCTTTGCCCTTTGTCGGCACCCTTTGTTTAAGCAGTTTTGAGTTCGACGCCATAGTGGTTACCCTTCCGCTTGGCCTGGGCAGGGTTATGGACGCCATTGGTTATTCTTCGGGGCTCTTAGCCCCATTTGCATCTTGTCCGTAGTCGGACGCTCTATCGATTTCAAGGTGATTTGGATCTTTGTATATTATCTCGTAGTCTTGGCTCTCGAGTCAAGTATATATATCTGCTCATGGGTCCCATCGAGGACTGTTGTGTAATGTTATTACTTCGTTTTCCACCCGCACGAAAGTGCCTGGTGGTCACCTTTGAATCGTTTCTATGCGGGTTTGGCGAATTTTGCTCAAACTTGCATAGGTTCGATTCTGAGGGTGTTACAGAGTGGTATCAGAGCTCAGCTGATTATACCCACAAGTCCAAATTTCAGAGGATAACCTAGCTAACGGCCGAAGTAGAGTGTCAAAACTATTTTTGAAAATCGGTTGGATAGTTCTGATTAGGTCTGATTTTACTCCTTACCCCTCTGCTGTTCCCCTCTTACCTCGACGTGTTTTAAATCCACCTCTTATCTTTTCTTCGAGTCCAGGATTTCTCGTGGTTGGGTTTCCGTCGTACCTTCAGGGTTTCGCTTCCTTCTTCGATAACGGTGTTCGCCCATCCGGTGTTCAAGCTGCCTGATGAATCCGTCTGTTGTGGTGCCATTCTTTGTTTCTTGTTTGTGCCTCCGGTGTTTTCCGACGCGACGACATCCGCTGAGTCAGACCCGATGCAGAGTCTGCATCCCTCCTTGTCCGAACCTCGCTTGTCGAGATCTTCAGTCTAATTCCGAGAATGGTTGCACGCTTTTCCACTGATGGTGCGGAGTAATAGTTTGGGTGCGTGATGGATTGGCCCCCATGCCGACTACCCCTTCTATTCGCTTTTGTACATTGAAGTGGACGAGAATGCATCGATTCCCTCTTCCTACCGAAGTTAGGGGTGGCCTCATTTGTTGATGCCTCTACCTTCGACCTTTTATTCCCGGAGTGTTCTCTCGACGATCAGGAGCAACGACCCTTTGATGGTGGTGTCGCCGATACTCAGATGAAGAAGGAACCCTCGTTAGTGGTGTCGCGAGGATTTACACAAAGCGAGAAGACAGAGAACGCCGACCTTCCTTCCGGTACCATGAGGCGGATCTCGAGGGCGAGATCCCTTGTTAGTGGTGTCGAATTGTGGCATCCCGCAAAACCACTACTAGAAAATCGCGTTGAATTTGTGCATTGCATCGTCATCATCATGCATTGTCTGCCAAAATATGTTTGCAAAGCCCGTGTTGTTTTTCAGAACGCCCCGTCTTTATTCAACCACCAAAACCGGGTCCCCGGAATATTTTGTTTTGGCCGCTATCGGTTTGCCAACGGCCCGTTTAAAACAAATAAAATTTATATTTAATTTAGTAGGGGCAGTCGAACGGGCCAACCCGACCCGAACGACCGCCCCAGTTTTTAAAATCGGTCCGACCTGCCTACCCCATCTAATCCTAAACCCACCTAAAAATCTACCCAACCCTCCCCTCCACATCACCCCCACCTATCCTAGGCTGCCACCTCACTGCCTCCCTCTCCCTCACCCACTCAGAACCCGCCACGTGGCCTCCTCCACATCCCTCTCCCTCTCTTTCCTCTCTCCCTCTCGACAAACCAGCCCCCCACCGCCCCACACCCCTACACGGACCTCTCTCCTCCCAAACCGACCACCACTCCCTGCCTCCCCGGAAACACCTCCCCCAGATCCCACAGCCCTCCCTGCCCGCGTGGTCCCACCGACCGGGCCCCACCCCCTCCTCCTCCCACTGCTTTCTTCTCCGTCCACCAACCTCATGGCCGCCCGAGCTGCCTCGCCGCCTCCTCCGCCACCTACTGACCCGCCTCCTCTCGCAATCCGCCACTGCGTCTGCCGGCCACCGAGCTCGCCAAGGTCGCCTCAGACGCCGCCTCCCTTCTCCGCCACCCCACCGCCACCGCTTGCCTCGTCACCTCCAGCGCCACTCGCCCAGCGCGACCGCCAGCCGGCGAAGCTCATGAGTCTCGTCCGCTCCCCTGCCTCCCCCGCCCGCCGCTGCCGGCTCCAGCATGGATGCGCCACCGCCGCCACGCCGCCCGCCGCCGACGCTGCCCGCCTCATGCCATACGAAGCCTGCCGCATCAAGCTCGCCTCGCTCGCACGCTCACGCGCATCTCGCCGCCGCTGGTCGCCCTTCACCGACGCTGCCCTCCGCTTGCCGCACGCCGCCTCACCCGCGCTGGCGACGTCCGCGCGCCCGCCGCCAGAGCGTGGCGCCCGCGCCTGCGCCCTCGCCGAGCCATCGCCCAAGCCCCGCCAGCACTGCCGCCCGCCTCAACCGCCTCTGGCCGCGCCCGCCGCCTGGCCCGCCGCTGTCGCCGGTTCGCCGCGGTGCTCCGCCCGCCGAGCCATCCGCGTCTTCGGCGCCTCGCCGCCGCCCGCAGACGTCTGCGTGCGATGCTGCGTCCCCTCGCGACTCGCACCGCTTTCGCCGCCACAACAGCACGAGCGTTCGGCGTCCACCTCGCCCATGTCCGCTACCAACCGCCCAAGTCGGGACCCAAGTACACCGTCGCGGAACATCATCGACGGGACGCCAAGGCCTCCGTTATGAAACCGACAAACAGCCACCACCGGACGATGACCACCAAGAACGCCCGAGAACGCCTAGTACCTCCTCGAACGCCAAACCCGAACCGGAAGGACGCCAAGATCGCCACTGTATACAAGTACCGCACCCCGGGCGCCAAGTACTTCCCCCGGAACGCCAAGTTCGCGGACACGGATGCGACAAGTACTCCCCCACAGACGCCATGACCCGCCGCCCCCGGATGCCGAGTCCGACACCGACAACTAAAACCGTGGAACCGACAAGATCGACCTCACCGACGCCATGATCTCCCTCACGTAATCCGAAGCGCGGACCCGCCAAGACCTCGCAACGGCAAGATCGACCCCGTGGGACCCGACAAGGTCTTCCCGACGACAAGAACGACACCGCCCCGAAAGGACCCGATGCGCCCCGACATCGAACCAAGTCCGGCTCCCCGGAACGCCAAGATCCACCCCGCTATCCGAGAACGCGTCCGTCAAACCCCGAACCCCAGATCCGTCGAACCCTGGACCCTGTCGGACCCCGGACCCCGGAACCCCAAGAACTGCCGAACCCTAATGTGTGACCCCTTTTCCTCGAACCCTATTTTACAACATAATAACAACTTGTTGCATATTGAATTGTCATACCCGCATGCATATCTGTGGGTTGGGGGCCTTATGCCGATTCACCTAATAATTAAATATGGGGCCCATATGCGGGCAAATCTAATCTCATATCGGCCTCATTTAAACATGTGTAGCGAACTGCTATCTCTGTACATTGCTAAACAATATTTAATTTGCGGGTAGATAAACATGAACCACCTAATTAATTGACGGACCCGGTTGCCCGCTTAATATGACCTATTTGCATCGCACTTTGCCATGCCATGCATCATACATGCATCATGCCGATCTTCTGTCGTTTTATTAAATAGCGCATCCGGTGTTTCTTCTAGTGTTTTGCTTCTTCGCGGATTGGACCGTTGAGTTGATGTGAGCTTCGCCCCGATCTTCGGGAAAACCTTCGACAATGTTTTCAAAGTAGCATCTCCTCTTTCTACCTATCTTACTTTTATAGTCTTTATTTCCTCTGTTGATCTATTGCTATCTCGTGTTGCGATGCTCTAGTTTTCGTATTCTTTGATATCCCTATGAGTATATTGCCTTGGACACACCCTATTACCGTTGTTTGGTAGATAGTTGGACTTTGCGTCAAGTTGCTTGCTTAAGTGCTGATGTGTCGCCATATGCCACGCTTGTCGATGTATTGCCGCATGTTGATGTTGGAGATGTTTCTAGTTTTACTTATCGTCACTTTACTTTCGCTTAACAACTAAAATGGAATAAGCAGAGGCATCGGTGGGTGATAGATAATATTTGGTTTTAACGCCCACTTGTGTCCCGTAAGACCCCGAGTACTTGATACTGTTCCTTGATTTTTGCGCTATCCACATCCGGAGGTATATGGGACCCCTGAGCCGAGCTTGATTCAGTCTTATTTCTTGGGGCCACAAACTAGTTTGAGGTTTTATTTACGATCCTGTACTTATGCCATGTTTTATCGCTTTATTTACGATTGAGGTAACGCACATCGCATCGCTTTTGAAGCGGAATGTTTACGCTGTGTCGACAAGCCCCGCTTTGGGGTTCCCACGCCATGCCATTGTCGCAGACTTGAGGCCGCCTCGAGCTTGCTTACTCTTGGGATCTACTTAAGGGTGGCCCTCAAATATTTCTCAACTGTGATTGTTCACCGTGAAAGCCTCGTTGGGTTTTGATTTGGTTTTTCCGAGGTTGATCGAGCGTGTGTTGCTATTGGTGCACCCCGCCGGTAAAACTTTCTCAAAGCCGTGTCCGCGGATATGGACGACTTGGAGCATGATCTCGATCATAGACAAGCATAACTAAAGTTTACTGCTATAAATTTGACTTATAATGACTAGTAATCAGCTTCACTATAATGGAATGGCTAATTAATACTGCCCACAATTGCTTGTTTTGTGTGTCGCCATACCATTGTACCGACTAGTAAGTATTGCAACTACAACGAAATGGCTGAATAAAAGTACCAACAACTGGGTTTTGGGTTATCTCATGCTATCGGTATCTCGATTAGTAATTGTTGCAACTACAACGGAATGATTAAATAAAAGTGCCCATCGCTTTTTATCGTGACGATTATCTAAATCGACTAGTAAAGTGCCACTACTATAATCGAATAAGTAAACTGCCAACCGTGTGAGTTCCTGTTGACTTCTCGTTTGGACTCGAGGGGAAACACCAGATGGGTTTGTTTGGTGATAGCTTCGTGTTGGATCCGGTTAGGTCATTCTTACCTCTCCGATTACCGCCAGCTGTATCGAGTCCCTATAGGTTGTTTAGTGCATGTTGCCGCCGCCACCACCATACCTATGTAGGCGAAGACCGAATTCTAGCCTCGCTGCATCGCCTCGATCGACGCTCCTTCTTTTTCCTTTGCCCTTTGTCGGCACCCTTTGTTTAAGCAGGTTTTGAGTTCGACGTTAGCGGGTTACCCTTCCGGCTTGGGCAGGGTTATGGACGCCATTGGTTATTCTTCGTGGCTCTTAGCCCCATTTGCATCTTGTCCGTAGCTGGACGCCTATCGATTTCAAGGTGATTTGGATCTTTGTATATTATCTCGTAGTCTTGGCTCGAGTCATATATATATATCTGTTCTGTGGGTCCCATCGAGGACTGTTGTGTAATGTTATTACTTCGTTTTCCACCCGCACGAAAGTGCCTGGTGGTCACCTTTGAATCGTTTCTATGCGGGTTTGGCGAATTTTGCTCAAACTTGCATAGGTTCGATTCTGAGGGTGTTACACCCAGGCAGTCGTATGGCCGTGGCGCCGGCCTCCACAGGAACGCTCACTCGCTCGTACCACACGTGGCCGTACACAACGTTGACGGCGCACGGCTGCGTGAAGAAGGCCGCGGCGGCGGCGCCGTGCCGCTGCGCCACGCCGAGCGCCCAGGGCAGGAACGCGTCGTAGACCACGGCCCGGACAGGCGCCCGCCGCGGCCTCGACGGAGTGAGGTCCGCCAGCGCCTCCGACCCCGCGGACCTGTGAGGGACAGGTAGGCCGTGACGCCGCCAAGATTTCGCCGAACCCGCCAGCCGCAGCCGTCGGAGACCGCGGCAAGGCGGACGTCGGCGCCGAGGGAGGCGGCGTCGGGCGTGCAGGTGGCGAGGATGTGGCGCGTGACGGCGAGCGTGGGGCGCAGGCCGTGGTAGGCGAGGCGCTTGGCGAACTGCAGCAGCGGGTGGACGTGGCCCTGGCTCGGGTACGGCAGCAGCACCACGTGCCCGCCGCCGGTGCCGGGTTGTGCTCGCGCGCTCTCGCCGCGAGAAGCCATGATGGCTACCTAGCTTGTCGATCTCGTGTCTTTGGTACGGATAGCTGATCTGACCACACTAGCTTGCATACAGACAAGCACAGCTAGAGGAGCGTATGGTACACCGATCAGTTGAGGTTGACCGGCTGTACTTGATCTGCTTGTTGCATTTGCGTCTCTCATTAAAATATAAGACGTTTAGGGTTTGTTTGATTCAAAGGAATTGTCTAGGATTTTTGTAGGATTTGGATCCTTAGGAATTTTTCCTATAACTGTTGTTTGATTCAAAGGATTACAATTCTTAGAAAATCCTTCAAAGAATTCCTTTGCACTCTATTTTGAAGGAAAATTTCTATCCACTCCAACCTCTTTGTATAATTCCTTTGATTTTCCTGTGCAATCAAACACCACTTGATCTAAAATCCTATAGTTACATAATCCTATAGGATTCAAGTGGACATGCCACTCCAATCCTATGGTTTTCCTATTCCTATGTTTTGTGAATCCTATGAATCAAACAAGCCCTTAGGGTTTGAAAAAAGAATGTATCTAAAGTGCGTAAAATTTAACCTACATAATAGTAAAAAGTTTAAATACATATGCTATATAAAGCTAAAACATTTTATATTTTAAAACGAAGAAAACATGTAGCCGTTGCCGAGTTCGTGCGCACACCACAGGAAGCTACTAAGAGCATTCTCATTCGTTGGGTGTTCCCAAAGCGAAATCTGGATCAAACTTTGGCCGGATGAAACATGTTTTCGGCCTGGAAACACCGAGTTTTCCACTCGCGTTCCTAGGCCGAGTTCCCGGGATGCCGTTTTCGTCCAAATTCGGCTCAATTTCGTCCAGATTACAGCATAGTTTGGCATAATATAAATACAAAACATTTTTCGGCCTAGTTCGGCATACATTCGACCATAGTTCGGCAGAATTTTAAACAAAGTTCGGTGTAAACGTAAACATAGTTCATCTGCAGTGAAAATACAACATATTTCAGCCAACTTCGGCCAGTTCATGCTCGGCATCTACGTGTTTCCCATGCGTATTCATATGTGCTCAACAAGATCATCCTGCAGTTGTTGATGCACCGTCGAATCTCGGATCTTCTGATGCATGGCGATGAAGGCAGTGCAGGTTGGAGCCACCTGATGATCAGGCTCGGCAAGAGGTCTCTATCTATAGTATGGCTCGTTCTGCTTGAGCAAACTCATTGGATCCTTTCTCTCATCCTCAATGATCATGTTGTGCAAGACCACACAACAATTCATCACTTCCCATATCTGATCTTTCGACCAGGTCATAGCAGGGAACCGGGCAACTGCAAACCTCTGCTGGAGCACACCAAATGCCCGCTCCACGTCCTTCCTGCAAGCTTTCTGTTCCTTGGCAAACCGAGAATGCTTGGGGAGCATTGGGTTTGAGATAGTCTTCACAAATATCGGCCATCTTGGATAGATGTCATCTGCTAGATAGTATCCCTTGTTGTAGTGGTGCCCGTTGATCTCAAATTCCACAGGGGGAGCATGACCCTCAACAAACTTGGCAAAGACATTTAAAAAGTTGAGGACGTTGATGTCGTTGTTCGAGCCTGTCATGCCAAAGGAGTGCCAGATCCAAAGATCATGTGTAGCAACTGCCTCGAGTATCACAGTGTAACCTCCTTTGTGGCCTTTGTATATTCCCTGCCATGCAAATGGACAGTTCTTCCACTGCCAATGCATGCAGTCTATGCTTCCCAGCATACTAGGAAATCATCTACTTTTATTGACTGCGAGGATCCGAGCAGTGTCTTCAGCAGTGGGTGATCTCAAGTACTGTTTCTCATACACTGCAATCACTTCCCTGCAGAACCTGTACAAGCAATCGATGACGATGGACTCGGCCATACGGAGATAGTCATCGACACTGTCACCCGATGCTCCATATGCAAGCAACCTCATCGCTACTGTGCACTTCTGCAGTGAGGAAAACCCAACCATACCGGTGCAGTCCTTCTTGCAAATGAAATAAGGGTCGAACTCTCGGATGGCATGCACGATCTCGAGGAAGAGCTTCCGGCTCATCCTGAAATGGCGCCAAAACACGGCCTCTCCGTGGAGCGGCTCATCGGCGAAGTAGTCGGCGTACAACAAGTAATAGACCTCTATCATTTGCCTCGCCTTGCACTTCCGGTGACCCGGCGCCGAACCACCGCGCTTTGGCTTCGCCATCTGCAGGTGTAGCTGGGCGAGGGAGGCCAGGATCTCTATGTGCTCTGCATCTTCGGCGACCTCGGCGCTCTCCTCCTCCAGCAGTACGGCGAGTGTCTGCTCGTCGTCGGAGTCCATGGCCGAACTGGCCAAATGCCAAACACTTGGCGGGCGTGGTGGTGGGAGCTCGCAGCGAAGCCGTGCTACGGCGAAGTTCGGGCGACGGAAGCGGCGGCGAAATGGGCGGCGGAGTGGGCGGCGACTATGGCGAGCATATCTAGAGGTGTGGGCATGTCTCGACGTGGAGGAGCTCCGTCGACGAAGTCATGGCGACAGAGGCGCTGGGAGCACTTCGCCGCAGTCTAGGCGAGTAGAGTGGGGGAAATGAGACTGTCTCGTCGACATAGCTGGCCCACGCCCGTTTTTGCTCCGTCTGACGTTCTCATGGCGTTTTCGGGATCCTGGGTACGGCCTGAACAGGACGGACCAAAGTTCGTCCGAATCCGAACAAAAGAGATTCCTGAAAACGCGACTAGACCAAATATTGACGTCCGGACCTATTTTCGATGTTCGGATTAGTATCATGGAAAGCCGAGCAGAGATACTCTAGCTATGTGTCGACGTCCCGAGCTGCGGTCGGCGTAGAGGATGGATGGCACGTGGAGGATCATAGGGTGTGTTTGGATTGTGCCCAATCTAGCCCTGCCAAAATTTTGGCATGACCAAATACAGGGCATATATTGGCAACCTGTAACTGTTTGGATTGTAACCCATAGTGTCTACCAAAATTTAGCAATCCCATTGGCTTCCATTTGGTTTCAAGTCAAATGACTTGCCAAATAATTGGCACACTAGATTGGTTGTTGTTTGGTTCAGTTCCAACATGCCTCATAACGTGCATGACAACAAACAAGAGAACATGAATTTTTCAAGTACATCATAGAAATATGTAGATGTAATTAGCTGATACGTGCGATCTCACAATGACACAGTTGATGGTTCAATACATTAAATAGTCCATATAGCGTTCAATACATAGGATAAATCCAAGCAACAAAATTAGGTTCACGTTCTAACTGAACCTTCAATACATAGGATAAATCGAAGCAACAAAATTAGGTTCACGTTCTAACTGAACTGGTACCAGGACACTTAATCAAGACGCTACAGCCCGCCACCCACCCACGTCTTCTTAATATACACAAAACATGCATGATATATGTTGTCCATACTACCACTAGGTGCTAAAGTATTCCTAGTGACATAAACAAAAGGTAGCCAAAAACTAACTAAACTTGATCATGGCAATTCAGTGAGAAGCAGATCCACCATCACGACCATCTTGATGAAACTGATGATCAAAGTAGCTAATGACCCACTCTTGGAGGACTGTGTCATCAGCATAGTTGAGGTAACTACGAAAGATATCTTGATCTGGCTTGGATAGATGGGCTGCAATCTCAATTTTATCCTTAGTTGTGATGGTTAGGGAATTTATTCGCTTCCAAAGATTTGCATAAGGATCTGCAGGTGGCACTGGTTGCACAGGAATAATAGGGGTTGCAAGAGACTCAGCTAGCTTCTTAATACTAGCTGCTATATCATCATTAGATACCTTGCCCTTGGTGTTTGCTTTGCCCTTGGTTGGCTTCTTGGAAGGTGATGATGTCACTCGCTTGCGCTTCTTGTTTAAAGGATTGCCATCCAAGTCGATTTTAGGACTGTCAGGACCAATTGTATCTGAGTCAGCTTCATCACTGTCTACTGGAATCGGATAGCCTTCAAGTTCCACCATATCCTCATTGTCATCATTACCATCAGCAACATTGACAGTTGTTTGGTCAACTGCGAGTGAACCATCGGCTTGGGACTGGTCAGAGAACAACTCTTCCAATTGATGGAAGAACCTGATGGGTCTAGTAAGATAATTGATTGCAGTTTTCTGTCACAAGGCAAGGAAACACATGGGTAATATATTATGTAATGAGAACACATGAGAAGTGCACATACAAGGAAAAGAGAATACATGCCATGGCATAAAAACTTACACTGAGATGTTTCCGTTCTGACTCGGAAAGAGTAAATTTGTAAGTGCTAGCCTCAAATCCATTGCCACTATTGTTCATGGCCCGTCGCACCCAGCTCCACTTATCCTTACACGAACGATAATGTCGATCCACTTGGTTTTGAGTGACTCCAAGAGAAAACTTGCCATTTAGAGCATCAGCACACTGCAAGTGGTGCTGTTTCTTGAACTTGAAAGTTGCTGGTTTGTCCCTCCGTAGGTCAATATACCATTCAATCATAAACCTTGGGGATTCGTCAGTCCAGGTTATGTACTTATCACGAGAGGTGCAGTCCTCCTCACTCTTGACAGTAGGCTTATGCTTGCCCATGATACAGATTGGTACTACAAGCATAATATAGCAGGATCCTTTCAAAATAAAACATAATATAGTAGGACAGAAATGAAATATAACATGGAGATACAAGAAAGAAATAAGTAGAAAAGATCTTACAAGGTTTAAACAAGTTACATAAATCCTTACAATCAAACGCTTCAAATTACAAATGTTCTAGCACATGGAGATACATAAAAGCACTAATCCGGCCCTCACACTGAGGTACATCAAAAGCACTAGGTAGGGGTGGCATCAGCCTCACTCCTGTGCACCAACTTTATCTTCCCACATTTGTTGAGCTATTAAATCATGCTTGGCAGCCCACTCACGTATGTCAGCCTCATGATCACGAATTCGTCCGCTACTCCTAGGGAGGTTGGCATACCATGTCGCCTCATCCACAACATACTCATCTGGACCATTTTCTAGTATCCAATTATGCAAAGCGCAACAAGCAACTACAACCTTAATCTGAGATTTTAAAGGTATGAAGGGCCTCTGAGTAAGAATCTTAAAGCGACTCTTTAGAGCTGCGAATGCTCGTTCAACTGTGGTCCTAAGTGATGAATGCCGATGATTGAATAATTCCTGTGGGGTAGTTGGGTCAAGTGATCCAGCAAACTCATTAGGTGGTAGCGTACGGCACGATAAGGAGGCAATATCCTTGGCCTCGCAGCATACCCAGCATCAGCCAAGAAAAATTTCCCTACAGTCATGTTATATTAATGGTGAGCTAATGTCAAATTGACACAAGAGGGACATGCGTGTTATGTTGTATATGTACCTTCAGGTATTTTTAGACCTGCTGGACGTGTGAGGGCATCTTTTAGCACAAGGGAATCATGGGCAGAGCCCTCCCATCCTGCTAGAACATACGTGAACCGGAGGTCAAAGTCGACAACTGCTAGCACATTTTGGGAGGGGTATGACTTTCGGCCTCTAAATTTGTCCACCATGTAGGCAGGAACGCAAGCCTTAACATGAGTGCCATCTAGTGCCCCTATACATCCCTACAAGTTCAACAAAAAATAGTGTATGTCAAGTTTGGGAAAGGTCGATCTTGTATGGTAAATACTAAGATTTACGGCCTAAGAGTTACCTCAAAGTAGGGGTAAAATCTGTTCAGGCTGCTAGTGATTTTTGTGTGTGTATCCGTTGATCTAATATAAATGAGATCATGTGCTAACTTCCCAATTGCACGTAGGACAATATTGAAATATCTGCTCACTGTTTCACTAGATCGCCAAAACCAGAATCCAACCGATGAGTTTGTGTGATGTTGACCCACCATGTAAAGGAACATTGCAACTTGTTCCTCTACCGAAACATGAAATGTGTGAATTAACAAATCCTTCTGCCTTAGCCTATTGCATAGCTTGTAAAATACATGTCGAAACATCCTGAGTTGTTTGATGCATGTTGCATCTGATGTGTTAATAAGTCTAATTAGCACATTAGTCCTGTAGAGGTCTCTCTGAACTAGTGGACCATACTTGCGACCTCTACCTCTATTTTTTCTACCATCTCTATTTCGATACCAAAGAGCCAAGAGAAGGACAATGACAGATAGAGTCCGGTGTCTCAATATTTTGTAAATATAAGATCTTTGTTGGTCCATGTCCATCTGAGTCAAATAAGTACAATGATATAAATAAACTATTAGGACATATCTTTAAAATCCTTACATGCTAACTGCTACATGTTACAAAATCAGAGCATATTATCACTAATTTAGGGGTGAACAATTTATAAAAAATCCATTAAAATGAGGAAATAAAATTGCAAGTATGTGCTTTGAATCAGCAATAAACGGCAAAGAAATAAGTCTCAACCAAGTACGGTATAACTGGATTAGTATGCGACATATTCTAGCAAGAGACAAGTAGCAAGGATTTGACAAGCAATACATCAGATCTAGCAACAAATAGCAACGATTTGATAAGGAATAGATAAGATCTAGACGTAGCACTTAACGTGCAACACATATCCAACCAAAAGGTCCAAAGCTTGAACTGAATCGGCTATAGAAAAAGGGGATTGAGGTAGGGTTTGATGGGGATTTGAGATCTCACCTTGGCGTGAGTTGATTGAGAGAATACTTCAAGAGAAGGAGCAATGCTGGCAGCCACCGGAGAAGCTCGTATTGACTTGGGAACCTGGCGTCTAGATGATAGCTCCGGCCGGCAGATCGTGGCCTCCCCTGTTTCTCGTGTGCGTGCGCCGGTGGGAGGAGATGGATGGGGAAAGTGAAGAGGACACGCGCCAAAATGGGGGCGTTCTTTTTATACCTCGCTGGCCTGGGCGCGCGAGATTTGGCTGCCAATATTTTGACGGTCGATTTCAGCGCCGATGTCTCGCCCGCGATTTGGCTAAAAATATACGTGGACGCGCCCGCGCCGGCGAGAGCGAGCCAAAATTGGCTGAAAACCAAACTATAGCCAAAATAGTGGGGCACAACCAATATTTTTGTAGGGCCATAGTTGGTACCCATCCAAACGCACCCATAGCATCCGAACTGAACGCCGGGAAAGTCGCCTTCGCATCCGAACTGAACGCCGCGACATGTCACTACTAGATGGGAAGGAGACAAGCTACAATCAATGCGCGGGGAAGGACCACCTGCGCGCTAGCAGTTGATTGGGCTGTGCGTATATGTACGTTATCCAACGCTCGCAACTCGCATCGATCGGTGCCGTGTAGACATGGGCAGCGTGAAACAAGAAGATTTATTTATTTTTAGCCAAAATGCGCAATCGCGCATTATCTTTTTATACAGAAGAGAAAGCGAAGTTAACTACTCTCTCCGTTTCAAAATAGATGTCTCATATTTACCAAAATTTGGTTGAATCTAGACATAATTTAATATATAGATTCATCTAAAATTTAAAAAACCCAAAACATCTATTCTTGGACGGAGGGAGTACTACTTGACGGGAAGACGAGTTGTCTATATCACTGCCAAAACTAGCCCGCGTCATTCTTAGCTTCATCCGGCATTTCGCTAGCTCTTTGTGGGTTGGGTTCGGTTTGAAGACGCCGGATAACAAAATTGACTATGTCAACGCCAAAAATAATATGAAGGACCAAGCTGGACATGAGTTCGACCGCCGGCGCTCCTGATAACCTTTTGGGGGTTTTGTGTGTGTGTGTGTGTGTGTGTGTGTGTTGGGTTGGGTTGGGTTGGGTGGGTGGGGTGTGTGGTGGGGGGGTTGCTTTAGGACCATGACTTGTGCAATGAATTGCCGGTTGACGTTGTTGAAGACGCGCTCATTTCGTTGCTTCCATAACGACCAACATATTAGGATCACCAAAGTGTCGAATTTCCTCCTGTGATAGTGTAGTGTAGACGCTCTCTCAACCACCAGGGCTCCAACAGATCGGTGTTCTCAAGTATATATGTTACTAATAGGCCCTACCTACGTCAATTATAAGCACTCATACCAGGTCTCACGAGCAAAAAACACACTACACCAGCACATGCTCGATCATTTCCTCTTCATGTAAGCAAGAGTAGCAGCTTGATATCTCGTCTTGCAGCCCGTACGTACCAGAATCTTCTATCAGACGTCCACACTCTATGCTGAAGTGCCAACCAGAAGAAAATCTTGCATTTCAGAGTTGACTTTGAATTCCATATACACACCCATCCGTACGTGGCCACTCTTGTGTGTCCTTGACAAAGCATATCATAAGTTGGCCTGGCTGTATATATACCCGTCCTAGACCATGGCCATGACAAGGAGTCCAGTGCTGTTTCATCCCGCTGCATAGACACAATCTTTAGCCAAAGGCGTAGCACCTGAGATGCAGCGGTAAGATCAGGTGGTACTGACAGGTCCCCCGTCCATTTATTATTCAGAACACCGTCAGTCACTGTCATGATGCTCTTCCTCCTTAGCTTGTGGAAATCAGCATCAGGTGCAATGTCTTGAACATGCAATTAAAAAACTTTGCACTAGACATTGCATGTTAATTAAAAAACTATGCTCGAAAAGTTCTTGCATTTAATTTTTCCGAATTTCCTTGCAGTTTCCGTTTCGACTGGAAATGGCTTTCTCGTTTTCTTTTCTGCTTCTATTTAGAATATGGAGTTCTTGTTCTTTTTTCGTAAAATACCATTTTATCTTCTTTCTCCTTAGAAGAAACGGACAAAGTTTTCTTTTCACTTTCAGCCCTAAGGGCACGTACAATGCTAGGAAAAGCATGCCTTCTCTTAGCTCTCCATATTATTTAGAGAAGACATAAATAAATAATTTGTACAACGCACTATCTCTTACTACTATCTTTAGCGATTAATGAGAATTAACTATTTCTAGTAAGAAATGGTTGACTAAGGAAGTGCATATGGTATAATGAAGAAAATAGTCTTTTCTTATTTCTAAGAGATCAACTCTTAGCTAAGAGAAGACAATCTCTTTTCTCTTGTTTTTCTCTCCTCCAAATAGGAAAAAATTTAATGTGAAAAGCGGCGGCGTGCGTCGCTGAGCTCACCCGTGACCGCCACAGAGAGTCTACTAGTACTAGTGAAGTAGCCATCTGTGAGGGTCCGGCCGTACGTAGAAATCGTGTGAGAAGGCTCATGCATGCTACTTGTCACATGGAACGACAAGATAGGATTGGATGCATTTGTTCGGTCCCGTTTCTTTCCAACAATAATGTTGCCATTGGATGCATACGTCCGTGATGACGATTGAGCAAGGTGGTCTCCATCGATGCATGGATAAATCAACGATCGCGCACGTCTCTTCTCTCTCTCTCTCCATGCCAAGCTAAGCTAGTCCTTTGTGTCTTGCCGCTTACTCTACCTACCATGCAGCGGCTACTGAGATTAAAATAGGGCAGAAATGGGTAGAACTGAGTGATGCCACATTTATTTTAATATTTTTTTACGAATGCTTTTTTTGGAAATGGATGTATATATTAACGAAAACGTTTAATGTTTACGTCCGATCTCTGCATAACTAGATACACACAGCCACATAAATGACAGAGCTAGGGAATAAAGAGTAGACAAGCATTACACAAAATCACTATCGAAAAGAATCTTGAATCTAAGACAGATCAACCCTCGAGTCACGCGGCTATCTATGTCGGGAGAAAATATCCCTCGCCATAACTTTTAATCGCGTACATCCCTCCACAAATAAGTCGCGAAACTCCATACGTTGGAGAATAGTCTATGATCGAAGAAAAGTCGTGGCTCGATAAATAACCTGCAGAGATGAAGAAACAATGTATTAAAAATCTTGTTATTTCTACCAAGTCATAACGACCATATAATGACAAGCGCTTTCACCCTAAATAAAGTTCTCTACTTATCAAATATTCCATGCAACCAATTCCGTTTTGCAAATTTTCATTCTGTTTCTGTATTTTCGTCTCTGGAAAAAAATCTATTTCTGATTTTGTTTTGCAAAATTTATTCCATTTTCGTATTTTCATTCCGTTTTCGTTGTTCCACGAAAAAATCGAAATTTTTTACTCCATTTTCATCCCTAGCAACTATTATTAATTAAAGAAACAAAGCCAACTCGCAACGGAGATATGCATTTAAAAATGCTCGACAGGATCTGATCACCATATAAATGCAACGTGTTTTCTATGCGGTCTATCACTCTCACAGCTCGCAAATCAGGACGAGCCCAGCTAGCTGGGCACGCACGTAGAGACGTACTCCACCGCACTGCACTAGCAAGATTAGCAATGGCGGCGGCTGACTCGGATGAGCACGGCGGCGAGGTGCACGTCCTCCTGCTGCCGTACCCGAGCCAGGGCCACATCAACCCGATCCTGCAGTTCGGCAAGCGCCTCGCCTCGCACGCCGGCGTCCGGTGCACGCTCGCCGTCACGCGCTTCCTCCTCGGCCAGGGCCGTGACCCTACCCCGGGCGCCGTCCACCTCGCCGAGATCTCCGACGGCTTCGACCGCGGCGGGTTCGCGGAAGCCGCGGGCGACGTCGCCGCCTACCTCGCCCGGCTGGAGTCCGTCGGGTCCCGCACCGTCGACGAGCTGCTGCTGTCCGAGGCGGCGCAGGGGCGGCCCGTGCGCGTGGTCGTGTACGACGCGTTCCTGCAGCGGTGGGCGCCGGAAGTGGCGAGGCGGCGCGGCGCCGCGTGCGCCTCCTTCTTCACGCAGGCGCCCGCCGTGGACGTGGCGTACGAGCACGCCTGGGCTGGGCGGATGGTGGTGCCGGTCGTCGGCGAGGTGCCGTCGGGGCTGCCCGGGCTGCCGGCGGGGCTCGAACCAGCTGATCTGCCGTCGTTCTTGACCGTGCCGGACGACTGCCCCGCGTACCTCGACCTGCTGGTGAAACAGTTCGTGGGCCTCGACGCCGCAGACCACGTCCTCGTCAACTCCTTCCACGAGCTGCAGCCACTGGTACGTGATAAGCTTGTCAGTCACTAGCTCAATCTCGCCTGCTACCAATAACTGAGTGAGACGTCGACGTCTTGGCAGGAATCGGAGCACATGGCGTCGACGTGGGGCGCCAAGACGGTCGGCCCGACGGTGCCGTCGGCGTACCTCGACAACCGCCTGCCGGACGACGTCTCCTACGGCTTCCACCTCCACACGCCGACGACGGCCACGACGAAGGCGTGGCTCGACGCCCAGCCCGCGCGCTCCGTGGCGTACGTCTCCTTCGGCAGCATCGCCGAGCTGGGGCCGGCAGAGATGGCCGAGGTCGCCGAGGGCCTGTACAGCAGCGGCAAGGCGTTCCTGTGGGTCGTGAGGGCCTTGGAGACGTCGAAGATCCCCGACGGCTTCGCCGACAGGGCCGGCGGGAGGGGCCTCATCGTGACGTGGACGGCGCAGCTGGAGGTGCTGGCTCATCCGGCCGTCGGGTGCTTCGTGACGCACTGCGGGTGGAACTCGACGACGGAGGCGCTGGGCGCCGGAGTGCCGATGGTGGCGATGCCGCACTGGTCGGACCAGCCGACCAACGCCAAGTACATCGAGGACGTGTGGCGCGTGGGGGTGCGCGCGCGGCGGGACGACGGTGGGGTGGTGCGGAGGGAGGAGGTGGAGAGGTGCGTGAGGGAGGTGATGGAGGGAGAGAGGAGCGAGGAGTACGTGCGGAATGCTGTCGAGTGGAAGGAGAAGGCCATTAACGCCATGGGTGAAGGTGGCAGCTCCGACAGAAACATCACGGAGTTTCTTCGCCAACTCAGGTCGAAAAAACCTGAGCAAGCAAGCAAGGCAGAATCTGTTGTGTGATTGTGTCGCATTTTGTGTCAAGCTTGTCAGTCAAACCGTTAATCAAGTTGGAACGGAATTATCCGAATAAAATTATGGGACGACCTTGAATTATATTTTAGGAGAAATAATCAACACTATGTTTTATTTTAGCAAATCTATGTAGCGAACAATTGGGAGCTGTCCTTCCAGCAGATTGACATTCGCACCATCCAATTTGCATCGCTCATCTCCTTGTGCACATATCCTTGGACTCTTTCAGCAAAACAAAACCGAGCTCAAATATAATCATATACTTCCTCCGATTCAAATTACTTGACTCGGATTTGTCTAGATTTGGATGTATCTAGACATGTTTTAGTATTAGATACATCTGAATCTAGATAAAAGCAAGTCAATTAATTGGATCGGAGGGAGTAGTATTTATAAACAGAATAGGACCGGGAGTATACAACATCTTAAATCATGTTTTTGCATTACTATTCTTACAAGAAAATGGTAATGTATTTAAGACATATGAACCATAGAAGTTGAAAAGATAGTCATGTTTTTAAGGGATAAAAGATAAACATCTTGCAGAAATCCAATTTAGCTTACAAGTGCAAATGAACCTATTGTCTGAAAACTTTTTTTGAAATGTCAAAAATTCAGAAAAATATATTCACACGTAAAACCTGATAAGTTTTTTTTTTGGGGGGGGGGGGGAGTGGGAGAATTTTTTTTGTATCCCATGTAAAAAGATTAATTTCAACGCACCGACCCGAATATCCACAGAAATTTCTTTTCTTTTTATGCAAACAATATAAAATGTTCCTTTCTCTCGAAAATTTTGTGCTGACATAGTGTCAGGATGTCCATGCAAAAAAATTATTCATAATTTTTTACATTTTCAATACTAATGGTGTTAAATAGCAAGTCCAAAAACATTTCTGTCCCTCATGCATTATGTTACCAAAAATTGAAAGCAACAGTAATGTAACATATTTAGACATGTAAAATGATTAAATATACTCCCTCCGTTCAAGAATAGATGTCTTGAGTTTTTCAAATTTTGGATGAATCTATATACTAAATAGTGCCTAGATTCATCCAAATTTTAATATATTTGAGACATCTATTTTGGGACGGAGGGAGTAGTATATATTTGGTTATGGTCATAGAATGTGACATAAATATGGTATAAAATATATGTGACATACTCATAGACGTGTAAAATGACTAAATACGGTAGAAAATGCCACAATAGCATGACCACAACAACAGTCATAGAACGTTGGATTTTTCTGCTCCTGCTGTTGTTACGGTCGTTGTTGGTGTGATGAGCGGAAGGTACATTTCAAGTTTTTTTTTGAAACATTTCAAGTTTTTTTGTTGCTGCGGTGAGCAGAAAGGTACATCTCAAGTGAAGTTTTTTTTTTCTCTGTGAGAATCTAACTGGGCACCATGGGCCGTCCGTGCGAGTCCTGTGGTGGCAATAATGTAGCCCGGCCGTAATAAAACTGTATGCCATGTCTAGTATTTAGGCCCAAAAGTAGGCCGAAGGCCGAAGGCCGAAGGCCGAAGGCTGTACCATCTCGAGTTTTCACGCTCACGTCAAAAACAAAAAACAAATCTGCCGTCTCCTTTCTCTGTAGAGTACGAGGCAATCTAAAAAAAAACGTGTACGAGGCAATCTAAAGAGAAGTTTTCGTGTGCTTCCTCACTGAATCAGTGGCAATGTCTTTGGATTTCAAAACTTCGTTCTTACATATTCATCTGTTGGAAAAAAATCTTTTATCGGTCTTAGCTCAACTTAGAAACTTGTTCATACACACTCTCCCCGTTTCCAATTAAACTGTCAAAACGTCTTATATTTAAAAAACTCAGATAGTACGCCTCAAAAAATCCACTGTGGTGAAACCTTTTCTACGATATTGACCAAGAAATTAGCCAAACCATGGAAATATGTTCATTTTAATCCCGATGAGGGAATGATACTCCATCCATTCCAAATTAGTATGCATATTAGATTTGATCAAAGTCAAATTTTGTATTGTTTGACTAACTATGTATAATACAATATATAACATATGTAATATCAAATGTATATGATACGAAAGTATATGGTATTACACTTCTAATTGTATTTATTTATTAATTTTACTGCTCCCTCTGTCCTGAATTGTACTTGTTGCGAACTTATTTAAGTACGCATATGTCTAGACGTGTCTCTGGCATTTAATTTAGGACTGAGGAAGTACAATTCTTTATCTATAATCTATCAAACTTTATAAAGTTTGACTTTAACTAGACCTTATATGCAGAGTAATACTTGAGTAGGAGGAGTATTTTGGTTGTTGATTTGATTGGTCATGCTCATACGTGCTGCAATCATCGGTGAGAGGAAAAGTACTAGTAGTACTCTACACCACTTCAGACGTGCACTCCACTACCAGCAAGATGAGTGCAAACCGAGCTGAGCTTGACCGGCCACGTACACTGCATAACTTTCTACTAAGACGTGTGCATGCATGTGTGATCGACTCGATTCGAGTGGACCTGAGATGACTAGGTACATGTGGTGATCTAGCAAGATTAATGTTGTCCGGGCCGCGTCGGATGATTGGTGGCTGGCTTTTGCGAAAGGAGCAGGCCCTTTTTTCCCCTTTGATCAAAGTGCTCTGAAAAAGAAAGAAACAATCAAAAGCTTCTACTACAGTACTGCTGCTGAGCTTTTGAATTGGAAGCATCAGCGGCTACATACGTACACCTATATATTCTTCTGTTGTCCTTTTGGTCGTCCAACGTCGTACGAACTCAGTTTTGGGGTGGCAGCACGTCACTCCAATTGGCAGGCAACACACACATATACACTCATGCAGCTATGCTAGTCAAATATTCGAAATCCACAAATCCAAGAGAATTCACCATCGTACATAAACACAATGTTGCTAGCTCTTGTATGTAGCGAGTGATGTAGGAAACTCAACTGACGGACGTTGTTCCTCTAGCTCTTGTAGCTCTTGTTCCCCGCACAAATCCTCGGCCGTAGAATAGTAGGATAAGGGCATGTTTAATGATAGGCGTTTATGTGGGTGCTTATGGAAAATAAAATAAAGATTGGAAAACTAAAAAATCACCTAAGCGCCCTTCCCCACAACGCTGGACGCTGAAATCTCAGGTTAAACCATATTTGCTTCTGGTGCCCGCAGTCACGTGTACGGAAAAGAAAAGGCCAAGCGACCGCTGTTTGTTTTCACGTCGACCCTACACTTAATTGGCTTGGGGATTCGGTGGTGTAACTGCTAATTGATCAGGAAATAAATCCTAGCGTCTCTTGCAAGCGGCCACGTTAAACATGCCCTAAGAAGGTACTAGAAACCACTATTAGATATTTGTTGATTGTACGAGTTTCTAGAGATTTTTATCATAAATATGTATACACTCTATGTAATTTATACAATTGTTGTAAACTATACCAAAAATACTTCGTCGTAATTACAATTCAAAATTCAGCACAAGGCAAATTTACTTCAAGATATACAATGCAAAATATAATAAATGATACAATGACAAACATTAAACAACAATGCTATATGGTCAACTCTCACGATTAAACAATAAAAAATTGTGCTTGTTAATAATGCAAGATGCAAAAATAACTTCTAAATGGTATAAAAGTTTAGTATAAACTGTTATTGTCTTAGTTCGACCGGGGTCTAACTTGGACTGAACTTGTATTGACAATCGGCCAAATAGTTTACATGTAAACTACCAACTAATAGAACCATGATGACACGTTATGAAGACAATGCCCACATCTTTCAAGATATTCATGGAATCTAAATCTTCTTATAAAGTACCAAGTACCGCAGTTTCTTGCCACCACATGCCTATTGTTGTTGCAACCCACTGTGGTTCAAACATGTCCGTTTCTATCTGTTTTTTTTTTTGACTTGCAAGAAATGGTTCAATATTTTTTCCGATATTTGCATATCATTGAAGGTCGAAAAATCAACTTGCTTACAAAATGCGGCCAGATATAACCCAACTTGCTTAATGATCCCATATACAGTGTGAATCACGAGACGGACGAGATGATATTGACATGTGGTGACCGTCGTCCTACTATTCTAAGCTCGTCTCCACCCTTTTCGCTCGAGGCACTCTTTCTATTTCGTGCCTAGTTAGATAGCATCTCCAAATAGTGTACTATGATTTCTGTGTGAGTTACTTTATGGTCTCATCAATTCAACCGAGATCTATTCATAGCAAGCCGTGAGGACAATGTCTTAGTTTTGTCTCTCACTCTGTATTCTTAATTCCATTGTCAGGTGAAGGTAACAAGCCAACGGGTGAACGTGGTGTACGCTCACGTGCGAGAAAGGCGGAAGATTATACCAGTAGATGGCGTCGAAATGCCGCTGGACTTGCTCGGGTTGTCAGTCAGGCTTAGGCCAGAAAGATCTGCTGATGTTATTGGTCATGCCTATCGTTTTTCATACATATATCGACATATTGTTGACCCAGATCTTGTAAATTGGTGATAAGCACGTCAGTCACAGACTCACTTACTCTGTATATTGTTGACCCATCTAGGGCCGAGGCGCCCAGATCTAGCCAGGGGCAGCCGCCAGAGGCTCTTCCCGCCATGACCCTGCTACCGAAGCAAGCCGAGGCAGACTCAGTACTACTACTACTGCACACTGTCTTTTTTTGGTCTGTCAGCGTCAGCAAAGCGATACTGTACGTACATACACATATCCTCTGACCTTTTGGGTCTGACAAGAATGGAACAAATTTCACCGGCCAGATTTCTGAATTTTTAATTGTTGCTAGCTCTTGTTAGCGAGTGGTTGATGTTGGGGCCTCGGCTGATGGACATCGTTCTCCTGCTTAACCAGATCTATGTCGTGTTTCATTTATATCGAACTATGTTGTGTTTCATTTTAAACTCGGTTGTATTTGATTTTATGTCGAACAACGCTTCATATTCATTGTGCTAAAAAAAACACCTGTCTAAAAACGTCACCTGGAAATACGAGTGAGAATTCACCGTTCTGAGTTGCATCTATACGGCATTTTTCCGGCGTTTTTTAGCGCCGAATTTCAGCACGAGAAAGCTCAACAACGAGTACCGATGATCCAGCAAAGATCATGCACTCGGTACTGCTGCACACTGTCTTTTGGGTCTGTCAGCGTCAGCAAAGCACTACTGTACGTACGTACGCACGCATATCCTCTGCACTTGCATCTCGGCTGATTGGACATCGTTCTCATGCTTAACCAGATCGATGCCCACGTAATCGTCCACTGTCGAATGCAGAATGGTTGGATTCAGGGAGGCGTACACTCACTGTAACTGTAACCTGGTTGGTACTACGCGACACATGAGCACTGGCAGACACGCGTAAAAAAGACACGCGTACCGCCCACTCACTCTCCGCGTTGGACGACGTAAGCCAGGTCAATCGACACGACGAAAACAAGATCGACTAAATTTAAATACTCCTATCTCTTGACGTGGGCTTGGAAGTGTAGACGTTGGCATGATGGCTCTTGTTTTTTAGCTTAATTTTTTCACAAGTCAACTTCAAACTAAAAATAAAATACTCCAACTACAGATGGGGTCGCCAATTGAGTCTGGGCGGGTGTTGTACCTATAGGCTCCAGCCGATGACGTCACGTGTTGATGATTTGTACATCTTGCTAAACCCCGTCTCCGAAGTTCTTCCAAAGCCGCGCGTCTCACTTGGCTGGACATGGTGCTAGATCATCATGCGCGTCCGTCCGTCCATTAATTAATTAATTATTTGTAAAATACCAACATACTCTTAATTATAAAGGCATAACGAGCGATGTTGTTGTGTTTGCGTTGGTCGAAGGGTTGTACCGAAACAAACCCCGATGTTGCCATGAAAGATTAATATGGGACTAATTTGCTCTTCGAGCGTACCCGTTTGATCTGGCTTTGGTTCCATCAAGATTCAGTACATGGAAGATTAATATGGGGACTGATTTGTTCTTCGAGCGTACGAGCCGTTTGATCTGACTTTGGTTTCATCAAGATTGGCTCCTTATTTGCATGGTCTCCGTGTATACCTATACTTTTTAAGCTGGTCATAGTGGTAGTATCATACTACTAGTATCATGCATATGATACTGTGTATGATATTATCTCTATATTGCATGGTATCATATGATAGTATCATACTAATACTATATTTAATGATTTATAGAATCTTAATATAAAATTATGTACAAGATTTATTATAAAGTTTTTTTAGTTTTACGTGCTACGATACGGTATCTACCTATGATACTCTAACCATCGTTTTCTTCATTAATTGTTGTGTCACATCAGATCCTGGACTTTTGTTACTGTATGAGCTAAAGAGAAAACAATATCTTTAATTTTCTCCACAAAAAAACGTCTAATCAGATTCAAGTTATCTTCTACACCCACCGTGTTTGGAAAATCAAGATCCAAGCCAACAATAGCTCTCTCTGATTGACCAAATAGACTTCTATAGTAGAAGATAGTGGCATGCACTAAACCAGGTCAATCGACATGATGAAGACAAGATTGACTAAACTAAATATTGCATAACCGGTCCAGTGCTGATCTCTTGACGTGGGTTTGGAAATGTAGACGCTGGCACTGCTGTTGTTTTTTAGGTTACTAGTTAAATGCCCATGCGTTGCTATAGGACTTAAAAGATCGGTTGATATTTCAAAATTAGTAAAATAGTAAAATTTTACATTGCTTAAAATATAAGTCCATATGAAGCTATAATTAGACATCACATGACTGCAACATTCTTGTCCCACTTCCGCCGCTTGTGTTGCTCAGTATCTCGTACCAGGCTTCCAAAAGGACAAGAAAATGTTAACCCCGACCCGAGACAGACTATAGTTGCAGATTAGTGACCAGAAGAGAAATTAGCTCGTTTTTAGTCAGAAAAGAGATGAGGTGAGTGTAACGAGCGAAGCTAGCAAAGTACATACCAAGTATGAAAGAGGCAAGCGGTCCATCCATCTTCGCCTACCGACAGGAACAAGCAAAGGGGCTCCTCCTCATCTTTTTTTGAAGCTTCATTATTTTGGACAGGCACGACTTCCAAATGACACCACTGGCTATATATTCTCCATTTAAAGATACATACATACACAGTTTATTATCCATTTAAATATACGTACATACACAGTTTTATCACCATACGTTAGCACCTTAGAAATTAGATAAATGGATCTCAGTTTCCTAACCATCAGGATATACGGGTGAGAGCTGACACTCCAGTCATAGCAACTTTGGATACACAAAGTTCTTAGATAATTGAGGACGTATGTTTCTGCATGATTGCTTTATTCTACTCGGTTCAACACCATGAAGAGGGTGAAATAGACATTGACTCTGCCCTCTTGGCCATCTTGTTGACAATATGGTGCTGCAGCTACAGTTGTCTTTTGCACTTGTCAGATCCATCAAAACAACGCCCCTGTACGAGTAGTTTTCTGGTCACTTCAAACACATCGCTTGAACCTCATCACAAGAGGAAGCAGAGCAAGGATTTTCAGTCCAAGGATTCTCTGCCCGACCAGCCACACCACACTGGGACATAATTATGCTGAAATAGAACATACATGAGATCAGATCTTTCACTCACCATGCAAAAGCTGTTCTTGATGGCAATTGAAGTGGTTTCAGGTCTAGGAAAGGCATGTGTTCAGTATTCACCAATTGATTTATATAAGAGGTTTCAGCTAATCACTCACCATGCCAAAGCTGCTCTTAATAGCAATGGAAGTGGCTCCATGTCTAGAGCAGATGTGTAATCTCCACTTGATTTGTAAGAGGTTTTGGCTGCAGCACGAGAGGAAGATGCTAGCGGGCAGATGCATAAGAGATTCTCGTGGATCAAAGAAATCACACGTACACACCAAACTAAGTGTTTCACTGGAATCGAATAAGAGGAAACTGCAGGTAGCTCCTTGTGTTGGACCATGGATTTTACTGGGATTCAGTGTTGGATTGGTTTGGACCATTAATGACGTTCGCCGAAGCAGTCTATTGCTCATTAGATTGGACTCGGTGACATCTACTTGCAGTTAATAAGTCTTCTAGAGCAGTTTATCCAGACCTTTTTATTTGGCAATCATTGGTGTCTAAATTAAACTTAATATCTTGATTTGATTTCTAAACTTCATGTTAGCTAATATAAGTGACGTCGTGCCTATCGGCATTTTTTTGTTATGAGATGCCCTCACTTTGTTGTTTACATCACAGGTACAACCAGGATGAGCAAGAAAATATCAGGTGCAGACTGCAGAGGTCTCCTCCAATCTTTAGCTCCTAACCCTTTGAAGTAGTAGAGATGTCCACACATTATGTTAAACAAAATTTCTAAGAGTAATACCGATGATGGCTCAAGCTTGTAAATTTATTGTTTAGTCATTTTTTTTCATTTAGCTATGCTATTGGCAGTACTTTGTGGCTTTTGGTAAATGGTACCACTATTGGCTAAATTATGATCTTATCGAGATATTTAGCACCATATAGAATAGTTATGTACATTTTTTATCAACTCGTGACCTGATATTTCGTACCACACAGATAGGTTATCCATCCTTCAGTTGCATGCAGCTAAGATGATACATTGGTTTTTGATCTTTCCTTTTTTTAACAATTGACATTTAAAATTTAGCATTTCTTAGATATTAGAATAGCGCAATAAACTTAAGATGTTAGCCTGGCGAAACTTTCTTGTACTTCTCCCGAAAATTTGAAAAACAAATACAAATTGATTTGTTGTAATATCGACTGGTTGGGCGTCACTTAGGACACATGAAATTGATGAGGTAAAGTTTCTATATCACATTATCACTTAGTACTTGCGACTATTCGTGAACCGGTAGATGTAAGCAGACTGGTTTAGACCTTCTATTTGTCATGCAAGATTTCTTTCTTATTAAAATAAACATCTAAAACTTTCAGCATTAGTTATTCTAGCTTCATATTTGTCCTATTAATTGGAAGCTTTTTTCCATGTTTTTTGTGTACAGTTGTTTTTTGTTCAAACGTGAATAAGATTTAGCTAAATATTGAAAATAGTAAGAGGTCGCCTTGAACAAGTCTGCATCTTTTCCTAGCTTTTAAATTACCATAGGAGTTTAGAAAATGACAAACATGTGTGCTCATGTGTAGTTTCTCCAATGCTAAACATGTTCTTAAGATCAACCTCTGAAAACTGGCATACAGCAGTTATGTGTCATATTTTCATTATGTGTTCTCTACAAGTTGATGATCATCTCCTAAGTTTTCCAAACACGACTAATGCCCTCTATACTGCATCCAATTTACTCTAATTTGAAAAGTTTGGCTTGGATGAAAAATAATCAGGTTTGTGTATAAGTATTGTACTATATCCCTATATTGTTTTCTCTTGAACTAGCCAAAATGACTTGAGTTGTACATTACATATAGAATATTAATTATATATCAAACCTTTGAAGAAATGCTTTAGATTTTAGTGGAAAACCCTTTATCGTAAAGACATTATTATGATCGCATAAACAAGGAAATGTGCAAATAGCGGCCTTACTGGCCAATCATGAGATTAATATTCCTTCAATTCATCATTGTTGAACTGCTTGAATAAACCAGATGCCAAAAATATTTGCTATACTTGAGAAAAACCACCATTTTGACTGTAGCATTATTGGTTATTAGCAGTGTGAATTGGCATCGCCTCTTGAGGAAAGCATCCTACATATCTTCAATACTGTTGCGAGGGTCGTTGTAGGGAACAGAAAGAAGTGCTTCTTCTAGATAGACAAATGTTTTTAGGTCGTGCCATTGAAGATCTCGCCCCTGAGATTTATGAAGTTGTTCATCCCAACGTTAGAGCTACAAGAACTGTTGTGGATGCCCTTCTGGAGTGCAACTGGATAAAGGACATCAGGGGACCAAAGCTTTCATGCAGTGAATTCAATCTAGGAAGAAACTGGGTCTTTCCTTTTAAATTCCGAGACTGAAGACTCATGAACTTGGATATGGGAAGCGAATGGAGTTTTCTTATCCAAATCGGTCTACAATGCACTATTTGGCACCAACACCGGCTGCGAGGCTGCCAAAGCTATTTGGAACCTTGGGATCCACTCAAAAATAAATTGTTTGTTTGTCTCCTTCACAAACAGGGAATATGGATTTTCAATCGGCTTCAGGAAAGGGGCATTCCCCACAAACCTCGGTATGTTTTCTGCAACTCCGGTGAACAGAATGCTAATCATCTCTCTGTAGGCTGTTGCAATCACCAATATCATCTGGTGTCCGGTCCTAGCTTGGGCGGATTTGTCTCAGGATGCACCAAGCATCTCCTCTACCCTGAAAAAATGGTGGCTCGCGACAGGGAACAACCTGCAAGGAGATAGCACCAGATGCTTCATGTCTATTTTTTTTCCCTGGTAGCATGGTTGATCTGGTGCGAGAGGAATAGTTCAGCTGGTAATTTGACAGATTAAATCAGAGGCAGTTTAGTGGGCATCAACTATCATAGGTCATCTTGTCTTTGAGAACATAATTTTCCTACCAGGATTTGTGTTCCTTTTTTTCTTGAGACTTTCAGTTTTTTTATAGTTTTGTAACCTGTGGTACTTAGGTTTTTGTGTATGGTTGTTTGCACTCTGGCCATCTTTGGCCCGTGTTCTCTCATAATATACCACATTCACCTCTCCTCCATAGTTTGAAAAAATATATATTCAAATTGTATTAGTACTCAATTTTGATTATAGGGTTGCATAAATTGAGCCACGGAAAGATGGTTAAAAAAAGTCACTTCGTATGTATCAACATACTGTACTAAATTTGACAGAAACTTTGTAAAAAATCGTCCAAAAGTTACAATAGGGATGAAAGAATTCAAACAAGATATTAGTCATTCAGGGCAAATGAAAGAGGCAGTTGGAGATTCAACCACTCACCGCAAGATAAAGTTTATTTTAGTTCCATCAGGGCATGCGACGAGTACTCAAACTTGTACATAGAAATGGACGAGCATATGAAAACTATTGCTTGAAGGAAGTCGTCAAACTTGAACATAGAAGGGGCGAGCATATGAAAACTATTACTTGAAGGAGGTCTCGAGTATTTAATTGGTTATTGTTTTCTATAAATACGTTAGTTTAATTATTGTTTCTATCAAATTGAATTTAAGCCAATAAAAATTTATTGTTTTTGAAATATTATGTTCTTCTGTTTCTAAGCACATGAACATACATGTGTATTATGTTTACGTCATTTTTATGATTGGCCGTAGCAACGCACGAGCATTCAACTAGTCCCACATAAAAGAAGAGTTGAACGTCATTTCTGGTCTAATTGCTCGAAAGTGCAGAAGTACATGAATATACAAGCCGATTGCTCTTCCATCGCCTACTTTTTTTTTGAGGTTCAAAGTTTTTGAGATTTCAGCAGGTTTCCCCACTGCTCAATTTTTTATTAATTTTTAGATAAAGGAGACTGTACAGACAGAGCTGGAGGAAAGCTAAAGAAAAAGAAGAAGAACAACAACAACAAACTAGCAGCTAACTAAGAGAAAGCTTTAATCCAGTCCTTGAAACCTATGTAATACTTTCTAGTGGCCTTGTAGGACAGAGGAGCCAGTTTATCTTTGAAAAGATTTTTAGATCTGTACAAATTGGGCTCAATATCCTTGAAGATGTAATCGTCTCTCCCGCACCAAATCACCCAGCAGATCAGCATAATAACTTCCAGAGAGAAAGGCTGCCCAATAACACTTTTCAGACTGGTGATGAAATCAATAGGCGGGGTCAGATCATTTGCCATTGCAGGAGGAGACCAACCTGGACAAAGATAGTTCCAGCAGGCTCGAGCAAAATGGTATTGCAAGAACAAATGATTTCTGGTTTCAAGATGAAGACCCCCACACAGTATAGCACAGGCATAAGTTGGCATGGAAAGGTTCTTTCTCTACAGTAGTTCTCTCGTGTTAAGCCTATTTTGCAGAAGCCAGAAGAAGGCCCTGTGCTTTGACTGACTACAGGTTTTCCAAACCCATTTGATAGAGGGGCAAACAATACTCCGCCCCATTGTCAGTGTGTAAACAGCTGAAACTCTCAGAGTAGAGGCATTACCCAGAACTAACCACTGATCATGATGAGAGGAAATAGGAATGGCTTGGAGGAGCTCCTGAAATACCAGAAATTCAGAGTAGGCTTCTTGTGAAAGGGGCAGGTGAAACTGAGCAGCAAAATTGTTTGCTGACAAAGCATTACTGATTGAAACAGAGTCCTCTCTGGCAAAGGAAAAGAGGTGGGGCAATTGCTGTTTGAGGACCGACTGAGACCATTTATCATGCCATAAAGAAGCACAGAGGATCCAGAATTAACAGAGCAAACCGCAATGCTCTTGTAATTAGGGAGACTTTTGAGACATTGTCATACTACGTACTCCCTACGATCCATAATAAGTATCACTTATTTATACAAAGTTTATACTAGCTTAATATAAAATAAGTGACGCTTATTGTGGATTGGATGGAGTACTAACCTATTTCGAAGAGGATCTACTGTTTATACTGTAGGATGGTACTACCGGTGGATCGTAAAAAGAACTAGGGAAAATTTGCTAGAGGACACCGTTATTTTTTGGCGTTTGCCAAAACACACCGCTGGAATGTGTCTTTGCTGAGTACCATTATAATTCGTGGCACATTTGCCAGGACACACTGCATTGCCGTAAATGAAAAGTTTGACTAATTTTATTGGGATGACCATCATATGTCCGGTTTGAACACTTTTTTCTCTAATTCAAATTCACCAAATCCAGCATATGCATATACCGAACATGAATTAGAAACTATACGTAAGTTCACATCAAGTTGGAACATCCAGGCCAAGTCGCCATCCATTGCCGCATGCAGCATCGTGGTTAAGAAAAAAATCAACGAGGGAATTGGGAAAAAGCTGAATAGTTTTTTCTATCTGAAACATCTTGTATTTCAATTAAAATTCTAGACATATTTGCAACAAGGTAAAAAGGTAATCTAAAACGTCAAACTTTCCGTTTTGGGCAGTACAGTATGTTCTAGCCAATTGTCACAAAATAATAATAGTACCGGGCAAAGCCATATTCCAACAGTGTGTTTTAGCAAATGCCGAAAAATAACGATGTCCTCTAGCAAATTTTCTCAAAGAACTATGGTTCTATGACATGTCCGGTCCAGAGCAGGAATTTAGAAAGAGATGACAAAACTCGACCCCCCTAGTCAACTGCCTCTTCTAGAGGGTTAACGAGGTTTGATGACCAGACTTTGCATTGCGCGCGGTGACAGTGAGCAAAACGCCGCTTCTGTAGTCAAAGGGAAACCTCAGAGTCAAGTCGCTCAAGTGGATTGATAGGCCAATTTCCGTCCCTGTTGTAACAATATTTTTCATCTAATACTAGGTATGCTAGATTGGTACATACGTACTTCTTCCTCCGTGTCAAAATATAAGATGTTTTAGCTCTATGAAATAAATTTATCTAGACTATTTTAGTATATAGGTTCACTCAGATTTGAAGTGAATCTAGACACTAAAAGAAGTCTAGATACATTTTTTTACAAACCTAAAACATCTTATATTTTAAAACAGAGAGAGTACACGTCAAAAAATAAATTTCACCAGTGTTAACATTTTTCAAGGTTAGCAAAGCGGAAAGACGTGTGCCTACGCGAATCCGTACACAGAGGAGGGAAAGAAAGACCGGAAGATTTTTATTTTATTTTGGCTGGTGATTGGTCGTTTACTCATATGTGCTACTCCCTCCGACCCATATTAATTGACTTGGATTTGTCAAAATTTGGATGAATCTAGACACTATTTAGTATATAGGTTCATCCAAAATTTGACAAATCAAAGTCAATTAATATGGGCCGGAGGGAGTACAAGAATCAGTGACAAGTTGCTCTACCCGCTCCAGCCGTGCACTCCACTACCAGCAAGACCAAAGCAGAGATATATATATATAGAGAGAGAAGAGAGAGCTGAGCTTGACCGGGCGCGTGGACATCCCTTTTGCAGCGTCCACATTGCGCTTTGACACTTTTGTGGTGGCCTGATGGAGCATGTAACTTTGAAAAGTGATGTCTGAATGCACGTGTGTACGTACGTGTGATCACTCCGAGTGTGATGATCTACTCCCTCCGGCCCATATTAATTGACTTGAATTTGTCTAGATTTCAATAAATTTAGACATTATTTAGGATATAAGTTCATTTAAATTTTAATAAATTAAAATCAATTTATATAGATATAGGAGGGAATACCAAAGATCATGCTGAGGCAGACTGCTATTCTGCGCCCCGCGGGGTGTGATCCGATGATTGGTGGTTGGCGTTCTCGAAAGGAGCAGCCCCGGCCATTTTCTCCTTTCCGATCAAAGTCCTCCGTAAAAAAAGAAAAAGAAGCAGCCTGCACGCACACGCTAGCTTTTGGGTCCGTACGCGTCAGCGAAGCACCACTGGGCGTACGTACGCCGGTACGCGTATCATCCTTTGCTGCTTGCTACTGTCAGCGAGTGAGTAATGCATGGGCCTCGTCTGATGGACATCGATCGTTCTCCTGCCTAGGCCCACTTATTTTCAGCTTCTGATTCAAGAGAAGTTAGCTTTTAAAAGATTGTGGTGAGAAGCTATGATGGGGAGAAGGTCAAAGAATGGTTCTTTTCGTTCTTTTTAGCTTTTGGAATTTGGGATCCTAGATACGTTGAGTTGTGAAATGTCTGTAGCGCCCCTAACATTCTGAAAACGTAATTAGCATATACTGAAAATGTAATTAGCATGCAACTCTACGTGTAGCAGACCATTAGCAATTAATAGCAGAATATTTGGAATTAGCATCGGCAAACATGGTCAATCACTAGCAATGAACCTAGCACGAAAACATCTAACATGGCTGGGAGAACAACGTGGGGAGCCCACGAGGTCGAGGTCGCCGGTTGGGGCGGGGAAGGGGGCAAGATCGGGTGGGGCGGCGATCCTTGGAGGCGGAGGGGCGAGTCAGGGGTGGGCTGAGCGGTGGAGGCGGCTCAGGCGGCAGACGAGGAGGCGGCGGGCGGGCGTGGCAGCGCGCACAACCGCAGCGCTTGCTCCGTGTCGATGCGAGCCATGCGATGTGGGGCTTTTTTCTCTTTTTGGTTGCTCAATGACATTTTTTCATAAATACATGCAATAGGAAAGGTATCTCTGGATACCAATTCGGCCCATGAGGAGAATCTCAAAAATCTGTCCCAAAAGGAGGTCGGAGCCTGATTCTTAGTTTACGTGGAAACTGATAGTTCGAGAGAATAATAACTTGTATTGATTTTAGCCACGGTGGGCTGTTTATATAGATTACAACTGACTTGGACTTCAAGAATAATAGAGATAGAGTTACAATCCGAATAATCGCACCGATCTATACTCTAATATCCCCCCGCAGTCTCAACGTCAGGAGTAACGATGTTGAGACTGGAGCGAATGTCTGTAAACGATGAAGTGGGGAGTCCTTTAGTAAAAATATCAGCAAATTGAGTACTTGTAGGAACATGAAGAACTCGAACTTTGCCAAGAGCCACCTTCTCTCGAACAAAGTGAATATCAATCTCAATATGCTTCGTGCGCCGATGCTGAACGGGATTGGAGGCCATGTAGACTGCAGAAATATTGTCACAATAAACAATGGTGACTCGCTCCAGGGGTCGATGAAGCTCGACGAGTAGCTGACGCAGCCACACCGCCTCCGCCACGGCATGGGCAACCGACCTATACTCAGCCAGAAGACCTAGAAACTGTTACTTGCCTTTTAGAACACCAAGAAACAAGATTATCTCCTAAATAAACGCAAAATCCGGATATGGACCGTCGAGTATCTAGACAACCTGTCCAGTTTGCATCAGAATAAACTGTCAAGCTTATAGGGGAATAAGAGTTTAGAAGAAGACCATGATCAAGAGTTCCTTTTAAATAGCGAAGAATTCATTTTACATGAGCAAGGTGAGGAGCACGAGGATCATACATGAAAATACAGGATTGCTGAACCGAATAAGAGATGTCGGGATGAGTGAGTGTGGCGTACTGAAGAGCACCAGTGATGCTACGGTAAAAAGTGGGATCGGAAACAGGATCACCATCGGCCGACAGTTTGGCACCTATGTCGTCCGGAGTGCGAGAAGGTTGACAATCGGACATACCATCCGTGGAAGCAAATCCAAAAGATATTGTCGTTGAGAAAGAAAAGGAGAGGATTTGGTGCGCAAAACTTTAGTGCCAAGAAAATGATAAAGAGGCCCTAAATCAGTCATGGAAAATTCACGATGAAGAGAAGAAATAATATGTTGGAGAAAAGAGTCAGAGCTAGCAGTAAGAACGATGTCATCAACATAAACAAGAAGGTATGCAGTATGTTCGGAGGAACGAAAAATGAATAGAGAAAAATCAGATTTAGAAGATATAAAGCCAATGGTTTGAATGAAAGTAGCAAAACATTGAAACCAAGCACGAGGAGCCTATTTGAGACTATAAAGAGATTTTTTGAGTAAACAGATAAGATTTGGAGAAGAGAGATGCTTAAAACTAGAGGGTTGCTGATAATAGACAGTTTTATTAAGAATACCATGGAGAAAAGCATTTTTAACATCAAGTTGATGAATCGGTCATGAAGAAGAAACGACAAGACTAAGAACAACGTGAATAGTGCTTGGTTTGACAACAGGGGAGAAAGTCTCATCGAAATCAATGCCATGTTGTTGTGAAAAACCGCGACAAACCCAGCGAGCTTTGTAACGAGCAAGAGTGCCATCAGAATGAAATTTGTGTCGAAAAACCCATTTGCCGGAAACAACATTAACGCCAGAAGGTTTGGGAACGAGAATCCATGTATTGTTTTGTTGAAGAGCATCAAATTCATCACGCATAGCTGAGAACCAAAGAGGATCAAGAAGAGCACGTTTGTAGGATGTGGGTACAGGGGAAATTGTGGTTGTGACTGTGATATTGAGACGTTTAGAAGGGAGAAGAAAGCCACGTTTACCACGAGTGCACATGGCGTGATCATTTGCAGGTGGTTGAATAAGAACAACATTAGGTGGTAATGGGGGTGTGGAGGAAGACTCAATAGTAGGTGTTGGTGATCCGGGTGATGGGGTAGATGGTTCGGTGGTAGGGGTAGAGGAAGTGGTGCTACGAGGGGTGGACACGACAGTGTGTGTGGGGGGGGGGGTAGTGACAGGTTCCTGCCGTGGCAGAGAATCGGGTGAAAGTTCTGCCGTGGCAGGATGCCGCGACAGAGAAACAGGCGAAAAGTCTGCCTCGATAGGCTGTCGCGGCAAAGAAACTGGCGAAAATCCTACCGCGGTAGGCTGCAGAGAAACGGGGCAAAAGTCTGTCGCGGCAGGGACGACAGTGGGTTAAACGAAGGGTGTTTTTGTAGTGGTAGGTACTGGCGGTTTGGTGTGGGGAGTGAGTTTGGTGGCAGCATAAGAAAAGGTATTTTCATCAAAAGTAACATGGCGAGAAACAATAACACGACCAGAAGAGGGATCAAAACAACGATATCCTTTGTGATCATCAGAAAGGCCAAGATGAATTCAAGGTAGGGAACGTGGTTTGAGTTTATTGGAGGCTGTAGAGGCAATGTTTGGAAAACAAAGGCAACCAAAAACACACAAGAAAGAATAGTCTGGGTGAGACAAAAACAAAGATTAAAATGGCGAATAAAGAGGACATGTTTTGGTGGGGCGAAAATTGATGAGTAATGTGGCAGTGCGAAGAGCTTCAGCCCAAAAACGAGAAGAAAGAGAGGCTTGCAAAAGTAAAGTGCAAAGAATGTCATTTATAGAACGAAGAGAATGTTTAGCTTTACCGTTTTGAGAAGAAGTGTAAGGGCATGAAAAACGGAGAAGAATTCCTTGAGAAAGAAAGAAACTGCGGTTTTGAGTGTTGTCAAATTCTCGTCCATTATCACATTGAATAAATTGAATAGGCAAGCCAAAGTGAGTAAGGACATACTGCCAAAAATTTATGAAAATTGTATGCACATCAGATTTTGCACGAAGAGGAAAAGTCCAAATATAGTGAAAGTAGTCATCCAGTATCACAAGATAATATTTATAACCAGAAACACTAGGAACTAGAGAGGTCCATAAATCACAATGAAGAAGCTCAAACGGAAAAGTACTAATAGTAGTTGAGGTACCAAAAGGTAATCTAACATGTTTGCCACATTGACAGGCATTACAGAGAGAGGGATTATGAGAGGAACTAGAACTAGGTATACAAAATTCTTGAAGCAAAGACGACAGATTGGTTTTATTGGGGTGGCCTATACGACGATGCCATAAATCAATGGATGCAAGCATGGCGCTGGGGGTGGATGTGGGCGCGTCATGAAGTGGATAAAGATCGCCCGTGCTATTGTACCGAACGAGGACCTCCCCCGTTTTCAGATCCTTCACAGACAAACCAAAAGGATCAAAAGCCAGAATAACTTTGTTGTCAATACAGAATTGTCGAATGGAAATAAGATTTTTGATTAAGGAGGGAACAACAAGAATATTACGTAGAAGAAAATTAGCATAAGATGAAGAGATGTGAGAATTTTCGGCGCAAGAGACAGGAATTGTGGACCCATCGCCAATAGTGATTGTGGAAAAAACAGAGGGGAAACAAGTTAACATCAAATTCATATTTGAAGACATATGCGAGGATGCACCGGAATCGAAAATCCAATCAGTACCTTCGTTATTTAGTGTCAAGTTGTTCATGGCTTTGATGAAGGCGGCTTGGTCCCAGGTCGGCTGCTGGGGAGGAGCAGAGGAGCCGGGAGCTGGCATGTTGACGTAGGGGAGGGATGGTAGCTGGTTGTACGTGTACGGAGCTTGCATGGTACCGTAGGAGGCCGGCATGTGGTAGTAGGGCACACCGGATGGTGGTGTAGCAGTCGCGGTGTAGACATGAGCCGACAGTCGAGGGCCGAGGAGGCTGGGAGAGCCCGTGGCTGGACGAAGACCGGGACTCCATGTAGGGGTTCGTAGCATGGAAAACAAAATTTTCTATCGCATACAAACAAACAAGCCAAGATCTATCTACTAGATTGTAGCAACGAGTCGATGGAATAACTTACCCTCGAAGATTCCAAAGCGGTTTAACGAGAGCAGATTCTCGTGGGTGATGTAGTCGTACTCTTTCCGATCTCAAGATCGCGTAGACGATCCTTCCGGCGCCACGTTCCGGCAGCGCTCCCGCAGTCGATCACACGTTCGGTACTCGACGAAGACCTTCCTCTCCCTTGTTCCAGCAGGCAGCGGAGGTTGTAGCACTCTCCTCGCGATTCCGGCAGCACAACGGCGTGGTACCGGAAGTAGAGGGGAGATCTCGCAGGGCTTCGCCTTAAGCCGGAGCGAGTATGGTGGAGTATGAGAGAGGCTTTAGTGGTCTAGGGATTAGACACACCAATTAGAAGGCTCTAAACCGAAGGCTAGGGCAATTAGAAGCTCTAAACCAAAACGGCTCTAAACCGGAGGCTGTGGCTAGGGTTTAGATTTAGAGGATAGGAACTTGTGTGTCTAGGAGGGGAGCCCTGCCCCTCCTTTTATAGGTGGAGGGAGGCGCGCCTGGGGAGGGGAGTCCCTCCCCAACTCGGCCTCAAGGAGGGCCGGCGGTGGGAGGAACTCCTCCCCCAAGTCGGTTTCAAACTTCCTTCTCCTCTTTCCCACTTCCCAAAATAGCCGTTTGACTTTTCAAACTAGGATTTGATTAAATCCTCTATTTGGTACAGCAATGACACTTAGTACATGATGCAATCATACCAACTTGATATAACACATTCATGTACCCTTCCCGGAGTGCCGGACATTCCGGAACCTTCTAGAATGTTCCCGATGAAAACACCGGAATCATTCCCCAACTCCGAAACGGGACTTTCCTTATATGAATCTTATTCTCCGGACTATTCCGGATCTCCTCGTAATATCCCGGATCCCATCCGTGACTCCGAACAACATTCGGTCTCCTTCTCATCATTCCATAACTACTCAAACAACGTCGAATCCTTAAGTGTGTCTCCCTGCGATTCGTGAATTATGCGGACATGATCGAGACACTTCTCCGATCAATAACCAATAGAGGAATCTGGAAATTCATATGGCTCCACATATTTCTCGATTACTTTTGCGATCGAATGAACCACTTACATATGATACCAATTTCCCTTTGTCTCACGATAGTTTACTTATCCGAGGTTATGATCGTCGGTATCTCTGCATACCTAGTTCAACCTCAATTCGATAAGTACTCTTTTTCTCGTTCTGATATGTGATCCTTGTGAGCCAGTCACATGCTTGCAAGCTAATTGGATGACATTTCACCGAGAGGGCCCAGTATATCTATCCGTCATATGGATGGACAAATCCCACTCTTGATCCATGTGTTTCAACCAATACTTTCGAACACTCAATGCCACCTTTATAGCCACCCACATTACGGTGTGGTGTTTGATGACATCAAAGCATCCATCCGGAAAAGGTGATATGCATGATCTCATGGTCGAAGGAATTAGGTTACTATGTATCAGAAAGCATATAGCAATTGAACTATTGAAATGACTTGATCTTTATGCTACGCTTATCTATAGGAGTATGTCCATCACATCATTCTCCTAATGATATGATCCTGTTGTTAATAACATCTCTATCTTCATGATCAGGAAACCATGATCATATATTAACCAACAAGCTAGTTTAACAAGAGGCTTTACTAGGGACTCTTATTTTAGTTTACAAATCACACAAGTATTAATGTTTCCGGTTAATACAATTATAGCATGGTATGTAAACATTTATCATAAGTGTGAAGATATGATAATAACCACTTTATTATTGCCTCTTGGGCATATCTCCAACAGTCTCCCACTTGCACTAGAGTCAATAATCTAGTTTCAAACCTTTGTGTATTCAACACCTATGTCTTTCCGGTGTTGTATGTACACGATTGCTAGTGGTCAACTGATCTCCGGATCTGACACTTCCAGGTCCGTGTGTAATTGCATGTCTTTGCGTCTCTACGCATCACTCATTCTCTAATGAGATGGCTTTGTATAAATTTGGTCTTTCGGTGTGACCTTTAGCTCTTTGGGTTTAAAACATGTTGATAATATTGTCACACAATATATCTTCATAGTATTATCCCACTGTGAACTACACCTAGTTTGATAACAAACTACTTGACAAAAATGCCCTCTTTTGCTGCTAAAATAGCAGTCATATACTTAGCCTTTTGTTGTAGTATCTGTCACAATGTCTTAACTTTGGAACTCATCCAAATCCATTATGGAACTCACTTTCCATTATATTGTGCCACCCTTAGTTTAGATTGAGATAAACTTAATTTGTACTTTGTGACAAAGCTAGTATCAATGTAGTACTTTTACAATGAACTAACCATCTATTTGTCACTTCTACAAATATTATACTCTTAGTTCTTCCAAAAGATCATAAGAATATCCTTACTATTGTCCAATGATCATCTTACGAATCATTCTGGTATATGCTCACAACATTTAGAGCATAGGACATATCTGGATTTGTACATATCACACTATGATTGATATAAATACTCTTTGTGATTTCATACATCAAGTATCAATCTATACTTGATTATTTGTTTCACTTTACCAAATGTCAATACACTTGAATATATCATCAACATTGAACTTATTCAATCCTTTCTGTGCGACAAGAACCTCTCTTGTAGTTTCTATATTGAACTCATTCAATATCTTGTCTATGTACTTCGCACAACCATATTAGCGTCTATTGATGCTAAATATTTGGGTTTTGCCTAAGTCTTTCATCGGGATGAAATTCTTAATATGTGTTAATAAAAGATACATTATTTCCAATCAACAATATGTCTTCCACATAATGTATTCGAAATATGTCTTAGCGCTCCACTTAATTTCTTGCAAATGCAAGCATCTTCATCGTCTCTAATGAACTTTTAAACTCCTTTAACAGTTTCATCACGGTGAAGATTCCAACTCATGATGCTCACTTTAACCATTGAAGTTTGCATATGCTTTTAGCATCCTTTGAATTAACAAAACCCTATGGACCGTGTTATGCACATGTCCTAGGTAACGATTCTATTAGAAGAACTTGTTTTGTTTATTCAACTACCATATAACAAATTATATGTAGTGGTTGCTACATTAATCCGTCTAGACTAAATATCACTATGAAAGATCAAATCTTGTCATAGTCAACCTTTGAACATTTTGTGAACTCTTTCCCAACATGTCGACTATTTCATAGATGTAAAACATCCATGTCTATTTCTTTATAGATCCATACACAACTGTAAGGTCTTACACCTTTCTCGAGGGTCCTTCAAGTTCAAAACTTGATTTCTCGTGTATGGAACTATCACGGATTTTATGGCTTCAAGTCATTTGACGGAGTCAGGGCTCATCATCGCTTCTTTGCACGTAGTCGGATCATTATTGTCAAATAATGATTTAACTCTCAAATCTTGGTATTTGATTGTTCATCCGACCTACTTGTTTCAATAGGAACTTAGATCTCCGTGACCACAACCTTTGCAGTACGCGAGCCATGAGCATTGTTTGCTAACTCCGGAACACTTTTCGGCGTTGCGCAACTTTGCACATATAGCTAAGGTTCTTTTAACCTTATCAAAGTTCTATTGTCCTCCCACTTAACTTTTCACGAAAAATTCCTTCTCAAAGAAACTTGACGTTCTAAGCAACAAACACTTTTGTCTCCGGTGTTTATGGAGGAATACTTAACAGTTATACAAAGACAGGTTCATCCGACTTTGGTTGCACACATCTTTCTTATGCATAGCATACCAATGTTTTAAGAAAGGACTACTTGGGTTTTATCCCAAACCATAACCTTATATGGTGTCATTTCAATGGATTATGATGAAGCTCTTTTCAGTGGAAAAACGGTAATCTCTAAAGTTTTTAATCTTTAAAATATAATGGCAGTTTTATGAATTATACCTTTGATCTTACCATGTCAAACAAGGTTTAATTACATACCTCGAACGCTCCATACCCTTATGGTGTTTCGGGAAATGCAAATACCCGGAACGATTCCTTAAATCTTAGGTATTATGCTAAACTCTGTAACTCAAAATATCTTCCTTTATGATCTTTATCATAAAGCTGTTTATATTCTTGTTACAATGATTTTGCACTTCATCTTGAAAGTCTTTGAACTTTTCAAATGTTTCATACTTCATCCTTATTAAGTAAATATTCATATATTCACTCAAAATTTGGAAAAAGCAAATGAAGTTAAAATCCATCGCTCTTGACTACACATAATGGACTTGTACAACAATATGTACAAATTCCAATAAGCTAGTCTTCGTTCCTTTTGGCCTATGAACGAAGTTTCAATTATCTCTAGGAAAGTTCCACAAGTGTCATTTGATCAAAAATCAAAAGACTCCAAAATTCCATCCACATGGAGTTTCTTCATGTTTTCTTTCCAGTATAATTTAAACGGCGATGTCACTTCCTAAGTGATCTTTCAATCAATTTGTCTTTCGACATCTTTAGCACTAGTTTTATGGATGTGATGTCTCCAACGAGTTTTGCGAATCCATCTTTTATGGATTACGACAATTATTTGAACAACCCTTTTGTTCTCATAATACCTGATAAAACAAATCTTTGAAGGCAAGCTTTGATGTTTAACGAGCAACACAATAACCCTTTATTTGTTCTCGATGAACATCATCACATATTCTTTTGCTAGTTACTTAGGCCATTGTAGTTCATGAATTGTGTTGTTTCGTATGACGATTCACACCAACAAATTCAGTATCAAATACTTGAGAACCACATTGTTTAATAAGCAAAGAATATATCCATAACATGTATATCATCTATATACTTAAATGAACAATTCTAGTCTTTTCCTTTACGCCATATACTTATGAGATTTTCTTTCAATATTTCCTTTTACATTTGAAAGAATCTATCAACATCAATAGTGGAGTCATACATATGACATATAGTCCAAAGCGTGTATAGTTAAATACCAATGTCTTTGGACTTGCACTTTGAAGTAGATCACCATCATCAAATGTTTGGTGTTCTTTCAAATTCCTTTCTTTAGTAATCTCTTGGTGTAGTAAATATTTTACCTACATCAAATATTCACCCTTATCCTGGAATCGTCCATGATCAAGCTCACTTTGGCTTATAATGATGAATTATGAATATAAGGCTGCTATCCAGATCCGTTTTGAGGATTAGGACAACAAGTGTCTCCAACCTTTTGCAAATTCTCATCAAAATATGAGAACATGAACTTTGCCATATTATACTCTATCATGTTGTAACCAAAACTTCGTTTGAGATATCACAATATCTTCCACACATCATGGTTTCAAACAACTCTTTCGGATCCTAGATAACCTTGATATTAAGAGAATCCTTTGAATATCAAGAATCATGGAGACAAACATGATACTTATATACTAACACTTGGAATTGTTACTCTTGATTTAATACTAATTATTAAACTTCATGGAGTAACTGAACTTCTTGAAAGTTTGCAATAGGACTTTTAAACTTTAGATTAACACTTCAAAACAATACGATACCAATTCGTAAAGTAACTAACCAGAATTCTATAGTTCTATCATCTCAATTATAACTAAGCGCAAGGTGGTAAACGGATGCCAATGACTACAACAACTATGCAAATTCACTTTGATTTAGTTTATGATAAATTGAGTTCTAATTAATAATTAAATTAATCTAGGTGAAATCCACTCAAAACAATATCCCTCACATTGTTTTAGTGATCACACGAACCAAATCCACCACATCAAAACCGATCATCACGAGAGTTGATATAGCTTCAATGGCGAACAATCAACATGTTCATCATATCTACTATATGACTCATGCTCTACCTTTCGGTAATCCGTGTTCCTGAGGCCATGTCTGTACATGCTAGGCTCGTCAAGATCAAACCTTAGCTTCCGCATAAGCAAATCTGGCTTGCTTACGTTGTATACACTTGCGGAATCTAACACACCCGATCATCACGTGGTGCTTCGAAACAACAAGCTTTAGCAACGGTGCATACTAAGGGTGAACACTTAATAACTTGAAATTGTGTGCTTGAGGGATCATCTTATAATGCTATCGTCGTCTACTAAGCAATACAAGATGCATAAAGGATTAACATCACATGCAATTCATAATATGTGATATGATATGGCCTTTCTTCTTTGTGCTTCCGATCTCCATCTTCAAGCACGAACATGATCTCCATCATTACCGGCATTGCATCAAGGTCAATGACGCTCCATGGTTGTCGCCCACGGCTTCAACTATTACAACTACTTTGAATAGACATGCGGGTCTTAATGAAATTAAAGACAACCATATGGCTCACCGGTTGCCGACTTACAATAAGGAACATTGCATACATCATATATAATCACAATCATGGCCATATCACATCACTGCACACCCCTGCAAAACAAAGTTAGACGCCTCTACTTTCTTTGCATGTTTTACGTGGTTTGGGGCTGTTAATAAGTGTCGTTCTAACTTACGAACATGAACCACAACATTGATACTAGTATTGTTAATTACCCGTTGTAAATTGGATCTTAACTATGCTAGGAGAAACAGGCACCCGCAAAGCCACTTATGCAATACAAGTTGCATGTCGAGCGTGGAGCAAGTCTCATGAACGATGTCATGTAAGGTTATGCAAAGTACACAAGAAGCAATCGACAATAAAAGCATCAACGCCCACAATGACCATTGTGTTCTACTCGTGCAACAGATCTACATATAGACACGGCTCTGATACCACTGTAGGGGTTTGTAGCATGGAAAACAAAATTTTCTATCGAATACAAACAAACAAGCCAAGATCTATCTACTAGATTGTAGCAACGAGTCGATGGAATAACTTACCCTCGAAGATTCAAAAGCGGTTTAACGAGAGCAGATTCTCGTGGGTGATGTAGTCGTACTCTTTCCGATCTCAAGATCGCATAGACGATCCTTCCGGCGCCACGTTCCGGCAGCGCTCCCGCAGTCGGTCACACGTTCGGTACTCGACGAAGACCTTCCTCTCCCTTGTTCCAAAGCAGTGGAGGTTGTAGCACTCTCCTCGCGATTCCTAAGAAGACAACGGCGTGGTACCTAAGTAGAGGGAGATCTCACTGAGGCTTCGCCTTGAGCGAGTATGGTGGAGTATGAGAGAGGCTTTAGTGGTCTAGGATTAGACACACCAATTAGAAGGCTCTAAACCGAAGGCTAGGGCAATTAGAAGCTCTAAACCAAAACGGCTCTAAACCGAGGCGGCTAGGGTTTAGATTTAGAGGATAGGAACTTGTGTGTCTAGGAGGGGAGCCCTGCCCCTCCTTTTATAGGTGGAGGGAGGCGCGCCTGGGGAGGGGAGTCCCTCCCCAACTCGGCCTCAAGGAGGGCCGGCGGTGGGAGGAGGAACTCCTCCCCCAAGTCGGCTTCAAACTTCCTTCTCCTCTTTCCCACTTCCCAAAATAGCCGTTTGACTTTCAAACTGGCCGTTTGACTTTTCAAACTAGGATTTGATTAAATCCTCTATTTGGTACAGCAATGACACTTAGTACATGATGCAATCATACCAACTTGATATAACACATTCATGTACCCCTTCCCCCCGGAGTGCCGGACATTCCAGAACCTTCTAGAATGTTCCCGATGAAAACACCGGAATCATTCCCCAACTCCGAAACGGGACTTTCCTTATATGAATCTTATTCTCCGGACTATTCCGGATCTCCTCGTGATATCCCAGATACCATCAGTGACTCCGAACAACATTCGGTCTCCTTCTCATCATTCCATAACTACTCAAACAACGTCGAATCCTTAAGTGTGTCTCCCTGCGGTTCGTGAATTATGCGGACATGATCGAGACACTTCTCCGATCAATAACCAATAGAGGAATCTGGAAATTCATATGGCTCCCACATATTTCTATGATTACTTTGCGATCGAATGAACCACTTACATATGATACCAATTTCCCTTTGTCTCACGATAGTTTACTTATCCGAGGTTATGATCGTCGGTATCTCTGCATACCTAGTTCAACCTCGTTACTGATAAGTACTCTTTTTTCTCGTTCCCGTGATATGTGATCCTTTGTGAGCCAGTCACATGCTTGCAAGCTAATTGGATGACATTTCACCGAGAGGGCCCAGAGTATATCTATCCGTCATATGGATGGACAAATCCCACTCTTGATCCATGTGTTTCAACCAATACTTTATGAACACTCAATGCCACCTTTATAGCCACCCTGTTACGGTGTGGTGTTTGATGACATCAAAGCATCCATCCGGAAAAGGTGATATGCATGATATCATGGTCGAAGGAATTAGGTTACTATGTATCAGAAAGCATATAGCAATTGAACTATTGAAATGACTTGATCTTTATGCTACGCTTATCTATAGGAGTATGTCCATCACATCATTCTCCTAATGATATGATCCTGTTGTTAATAACATCTCTATGTTCATGATCAGGAAACCATGATCATATATTAACCAACAAGCTAGTTTAACAAGAGGCTTTACTAGGGACTCTTATTTTAGTTTACAAATCACACAAGTATTAATGTTTCCGGTTAATACAATTATAGCATGGTATGTAAACATTTATCATAAGTGTGAAGATATGATAATAACCACTTTATTATTGCCTCTTGGGCATATCTCCAACACTCCATGCGCATGTGTATGCAGGAGGAACACCATACGGAGACGAGGCCGACCATGGCATCGACCAAGCCTGCACAAGGCCAGTCCAAGGGTCATGCTGAGGAGGCCAGGACAGTGGCGCGTGCGGCAAAGAAGCAGGTGATGACTAATCGGATGCAGGGCCGGAGGAGCGCGTCGAGGGAGGCCTGTAGGTGGGGTTCTTGCCCCTGTAATTAGGGCTCCGGCGCCATCCAGGAGGCGGGTTCGGGGCCGCGGCTGGTGCGGCAGGAGGTGGTTGCCCTGGCGGCTGTCGCGGCAGCCCAGAGGGCGGATTCCCTGCCGTTGTAGGGGCGGCGGCGTGGAAGACATGCGGCGCCCGTTGTGCCTTGCGAGCTTGATTATTCTCTTCTTGCTGGAGGAGGGAACGCACCTCCTTGAAGGTGGGGTAGGGCTTCAACATGGGGATGAAGGACTTCTGCTTCTCGAACTGATCTCCAAGGCCGACGAGGAGGGCGTTGATGAGGGTATGGTCGTCGACGTGATCACCAAGCTCACGGAGTTCGTCGCTGATGGCCTTGATCCGCTGGCAGAAGACGGTGACCGGGGCGTCTCCCTGGGTGGTCGTGCGAAGCTCCGTGTTGAGCGCGTTGATGCGCGTGCCAGAGTTGTCCTGGAACAGCTGCTGGAGAGAGGCCCATAGATCGGCGGCGGTGGCATCATCGGAGGAGACTAGATTGAAGAGCTCTGTGGAGATGCGGGTGTAGATCCACTTGATGATGGCGAGATCATCTTTGACCCAGTGGGGATCGGCGGGCTGCAGAGGGTGGGAGGTATCTGTAGGGTTTCGTAGCATGGAAAACAAAAAAATTCTACCGCATACAAACAAACAAGCCAAGATCTATCTACTAGATTGTAGCAATGAGTGGATCGAATAACTCACCCTCGAAGATTCCAAAGTGTTTAACGAGAGCGGATTCTCGTGGGTGATGTATTCGTACTCTTTCCGGTCTCAAGATCGTGACGATCCTTCCCAGCTGCGTTCGGCGGCGTTCCCAAGATTCGGTCACACGTTCGGTACTCGACGAAGACCTTCCTCTCCCTTGTTCCAGGAGGCAGCGGAGGTTGTAGCACTCTCCTCGTGATTCCGGCAGCACAACGGCGTGGTACCGGAAGTAGAGGGGAGATCTCGCAGGGCTTCGCCTTAAGCCGGATCGAGTATGGTGGACTATGAGAGAGCTACTCGGCGATCTAGGGTTTAGACACACCAAGGAGGAGGCTTGGCCGGCGGCGGCGGCGGCTTGCCCTAGGGCGGCGGCGGCTGCAGGAGGGCCGGCGGCTTAGGGCTAGGGTTTGCGGGTGGAGGTGTTGGGTGCTAGGAGGGGCATCCCCGCCCCTCCTTATATAGGTGGAGGGGGCACGCCAGGGGAGGGGAGTCCCTCCCCAACTCGGTTTCCCAAGGGGGACGGCGGTGGAGGGGAGGAACTCCTCCCCAACTCGGTTTCCACCTTCCCCTCCACTTCCCAAAATAGCCGTTTGACTTTTCAAATTGGCGTTTGACTTTTCAAGCTATGATTTGATTAAACCCTCTATTTTGTTCAGCGATGACACCTAGTACATGATGCAATCATTCCAACTTGGTATGGCACATTCATGTACCCTTCCCCTTCGGAGTGCCGGATGTCGTAGGAATGGCCACGGCAGATGCTGCAATCGGCAGCGAGTAGTAGAACGAGGGGCAAGGGCGGCCAGCCATCTGCGGTGCGAGATGAGGGCAGAGACACAGGGTTTTACCCAGGTTCGGCCCCCCGGAGGGTAAAGACCTACTCCTGCTAGATTGTATTATGGATGTGTTTACAATGGGCGAACTCGGCGACTAGGCGGCGAGTTGCTTGGGTGTATGAGGGCGTGTCTCTACTACCCCATAGGAGGTTTATATAAGCTCACCTCCCTAGGGTTTACATATCTCAACCGATTCGATTCTGACATGTCGTTTAACCTAGACCGACCGGGCCTATCTACTACTTTGGGCCTTCAACTTCCACTTTGATACCTTGTTGGGCTTTGATCCACTCGCGCTCGCAGGCCCACTCGCCCTTGGGCTAGTCGAACGTCCCGAGTATACCCCGGTGGCGTATCCCCATCAGTAGTCCCGAGGCCGTCGTTGATTAGGCGTGAGTGGCTGTGGCGATCGGAGTATCGACTTCAAGTTGGCATCCATCGAATCGTCGGCGGGCTCTGTATAAAGGAAAAATCCGCAAACCGAGTCGCGTCTGGCGAGTCGAGCCAGGCAGGTCTCGGCGAGTGACTTAACGAGCCGAGTGGTCAAGTTGGACCGTCAGCGTGGTCAAACTAGCCGTTAAGGTAACTCAACGGTAACCGGCGTAATCATCGCGGTAACGCCCCGATTTGGCGGGCAACTCCGCTATATAAGAGGAATGGTAGGCTATCGCGAGCCAACCGCCCACCATTTCTTCCGAAAGTGCGCATCTCCTTCCTTTGCTCCAGATCCAATCGACCGAAATCTTCGATCCCCAACCAACCTCTTCGCCATGGCCCTCTCCACCGAACCTTGGGCGATCCAAATGCACAAGGGCCTTGGTGGCCTCGTTCGAGAGGCGGAATCCTGGCGAGCTGTTGGCGTATCCCAGCGGCCGGAACGACCCCAAACCCGAGAGAGAGAGTTTATGCCTTCACCATCATCTCGGCGGGGTTAGGGTTTCCACATCTCTATTCTTCCGGCGTTTTGCGCCTACTACGGATCCAGCCCTCGATCTGGTCCCCCCAGATCGAGCAGCTCGCCATCTTCGTGGCGTTCGCGAGTTCTACTGGGCCGGCCCTACTTTCCCTTGTGGCAAGATCTTCCATGGACGGATCAGCCACGAGGAGGCGGCGACAATGCTAGCCGGGCGGCTGACATTCCAACTCAAATCCAAAGCTTCCTTCTTCGACGATGCGGCCAAAGCGGCGACTGCGAAAAAGTCATGGTTCTACGTGACCGGCGACTCCGGAGGACGAGGCGGCGATCCTGCGGTACTCGGCCAACCGCTCCGAGCCACGCCATCTCCGGTCGGCAAGCTTCCGGCGACCAGCGGATGGTCGTCGATGAGATGCTCGGACCATCCGTGGTCCGAAGAAGAAGGGATCGGACAATAAACTTGTACAATTGTTGGCTTGGCGGCGGCTCGTCCGCTCGCCTAACGCGATCATTACATGTACCGACACGGGTCGGGAGACTCGAAGCCCGCCTCGACGAGTGGAAGCCGGAGGACTACCTCGGCGTTGAAGAAGATCACCAGGCAAGATATGCGGATCGCAGGCGGGTCCCCCCCTACACCGCCAGCGTCCTCGACGGTAATTTCTTTGTCTTGTTCGCGATCGCGGCGTATGATCGCGGTAATTCTAACTCTGTTCGTTTTCATCGCAATGTTCCAAGTGGTGGAAGGGTGGCTCCACCGCCGACGACGAGCCGGGGCCATCTGCCCGGGATAGAAGCGAATCGCCACCGCCCAGGCAACAAGGACGACGAGGATGAGTCAGAAGAGATCGCCCACTGGTCCGAAAGACCGCGCAACGTCAGCGAAATCGAAGCGGCGAGAGCCTCGGCGCCACGGCGACGACGAGCTCCCAGAGACGACCTCGCGCCGCGAATACTCCTTCAAGAAGAAGAAGAAGGAAAAGGAGGCGAGGCCCCGAGAGGAAAAGCGAAGCCGCGAAGATGGCCTCGCCGCCGCACTCAACGAGCAGTTCGAAGCTCACAGCTCGGCGGCGCGGCCCAGCGACAACCGCGCTAGATGCGCCATCTGGAAGTGCCGGCCTCAATGCCTCCGCCATTCGCGGTCTTTGGGTCGGGAAGGCTCGGCGTGGCGACTTCGCCTCGCAAGGAGGCCCCGACGTGGCGGTCTCGCCCAAGAAAGGCTCCGGCAGCGGCTCCAATTTGCGAGGCCCCCGTCGAAGGCGTCCCAGAGGCGCCAGCCGCGACCTCAACGACGAAGAAGCCGTCCGTGTCTTGGGCCCACGACGTCCTGGAACTGGGGCTTAGTCGCCAGCTGGGCCCCGAACTGGAAAAACCGGCCGGCCTTCATACCGGGCTGCGTTTCATTCCAGTCGCCAAGTAAGTGCATTCGGCCTTCTCTATTTTCTATAAGTACTTCGATTGTCTTTTATTGATTTGATCTGATACGCAGGACCGGAGTGAAAAAGATGGGCCACCCGACCGTGGCCAAGGTACCCTCCGCGTGCGAGGAGGATCCTTCCGCAAGAGGAAAGTGGACGAGGTCGCCGTCTCGTGAAGGCAGCAAGAAGGCCAAGGCGGCGTCATCGTTCTTGTCTCGACGGCGGCGGCGCGGCGGACCCGATGGAAGCAACGCATCTACAAAGGATGGCGTTCCTTGCCTAGACCGGAGGCGACTTCCTTTGGGGCGTGCCTCGATCGCTACCTTCCCCGCCGTAACCAAAGCGGCCACGGCAGCGGTGCGCCCGAGCCTTGCTCGGGACCACCGGCGCTGAAGTCGACCAACGTCGCGGCACTGCCGCGCTGCTTGCGTCTGTGGACGCAATACAACTCCATGGCATGCTTGGTGCAGCTATCCGGTACCTCCGGTCCCGAGGATCGGTCGGTGCTTAGCGGCGTGATTCTTATAGTTTTTCGTTTGTACTTTCGCATCCGGTCCCCAGTGCGCGCTAAATTTTAGCGGGTGGGCACCGAGCAATTTCGTGATCGCCCGGTCCCGATGCGCACTCGCTAAATTTAGCGGGTGGGCCTTGAGTAATTTTCGTGTTCTTGACTTTGATGATGTGCGGTCTGCGGTGGAGTCGGCGGAGCGATTGGCTGAAACAGCGTCGGAAAATGAGCTGGCCACTATCCGAGAAGCAAACAAGGAGCTTGTTGCTGTGAGGTGGCTCGCCAGAGCTTGTCCTATTTGGTGGTGGTGGCGGTGCGATGCGTTAAAGCTTTGGCGAGCGGTCGCCGACCTCGGCGCGAATTGCGGGAGGCAAAGAAGAAGCAAGCTCGGCGAGCAGGCGAGCTAAGGCCGCCATTGCGCGGCGGAGGACCGCAAGGTGTCGGAAGCCCTCGTTGTTGGGCTTCGGGCGATTATCGTCGCTTGATGCTTCATCACGGGACTCGCCCGCCCGTTGCTTGGTGAGTGCGTCTTCCCTCTTTCGGTTGTATTGTTTGTGGTTTCCATGGTACTCATAATTGTCTCCTTCGCAGGTCGTGTTATTGGTAGCCAAGAAGCGAGCTCTCTTGGCGAGAGTGCGTAAGCATGCTCGTCGACTTCGGCGACGCTGTCGGCGGCGTGCATCCGCCTACCTTCAAGAGATGTCGCCCACGGAGGTTATTCGGTGACCTCGTTGAGGTGTGGGAGTACTTGGAGAAAGCGCCCCGGTCGTAGAGTTCATGGCGGTTGACGTTTGGCGTGGGCGTCGGCGGCGAGCCTTGGACTCGCCCACTTCCCGAGGACTTCGACCTCGGCGATGTGACGAGTGGGTATCCTTCGTCGGCGCGGTGGATGTCCGAGGTTCTCAAGCTACAAGCGTGCCCGCTTACTCGGGCGTGTCAGGCGATGGGCGACCTCCCCTACCGAGAAGCGGTCGTCGTGCCGCGACCCGAACGCCGCATCGTGACTTCAAGGTTGAGCAACCTTTCCGCTCGGCGATGGCGGGCGAGCTGACGACGTATCCGTCAAACCCGTACACCGCGTTCATCCGTAGGCGCCGGGATTCTGGCGCGTCGTCGTCGAAGCCTGCAGAATAGGGTAGTTTGCCTAGATGTGTTAGCAGCAGTTCTGCCAAGCGGGCATAAGTTGTAACATAAGACAATGCGATATGTGATTGAATGGGACGTTGTGTCCATTTTGTTATTTGTTTGTGTGTTTTGGATTGATTTTGGATGAGTCCCCGAGCGCGTCCGCCCTTTTGTGGGGCTCACCTTGTATATGGTATTTGTTGTTATCGTGTGTTTTGTTAGTTTAGTCGACTCGCCCGAGCTCGGACAGACAGTCGCAAGGCGACTCCCTTGAGTGCTCTGTACTTTACCGTTTTCCCGTACGCGAACGAGGTCGGGTGGCCGAGTCCCCGAGCGTGGTACTTGGTAGTTCGAGGCGCGACTCGAGGGTGGTTGAGGACCCAGCGTTGGTGTGGCGCCACTCCTGCCTGGCCCGGAGGTCGATCGCGTGGCGAGTCCTGGTATGCTCTCTTACTTGGCGTTTTCGACCGATCGCGACGAACGGTGTTCAGTCCCGGCGTGGTACTTAGCCGTTAAGTCGCTATGCCGAGATGCGGAGGACCGAGGTCGCCGTGAAGCGAGGCGATTGTCTTGGTTCGAAACCGGTCGAGCTAAGCGACTCAATGGGGCTCCGGTTTGGCGTTTTTAAGTGGGCGACGCAAGACTGAAATGACTCGGTGCTCTTACACCGCACTACTTAGCCGTGCCGGTCGCTGTACCAAGGTTGACTTCGCATTTAGCATGGCTGTTTATTACGAAAGTCGAGTGGCACAAGGCATGGAGAGTAGACGCAATTTGCGATAACCGTTTCTTTTATTTTATAGCGTGGAGAGTACATGTGTGGGGTTCTAGGAGTAGAACTTCGGAGGAGATTTACATTCCATGGTCGCTGACGTCGAGTTCGCCGTCCCCGGACGTCGATGAGGTAGTAGGCGTCGTTGCACGCGCCCGATAGCGAGCGGGCCTTCCACGGAGGAGAGCTTGTGCGTGCCCTTCTTGTCTGGATGAGGCGTAACACCGGTCGCCTTCACGGAAGGTGCGGGTTTTCACCCGTCGGTGGTAGCGGCGGAGCCCTTGCGATAAATGGCGATGCGCGATCGGGCGAGGTCGCGTTCGTCGAGTTGGTCGAGCCCATCTTGGCGGGCCAGCTGGTTCGACCTCCGTATAGTGGACGACCGGCGAGTCGTGTTCGAGGTCGGTGGGCATGATCGCCTTGGCCGTAGACCATGAAGAAGGGTGAATCCCATCGACCTGTTGGACCGAGTGCGGATTCCCGGATGACGGAGGGTAGCTCTTCGACCCGGCATCCGGTGCGCTCGAGTGGTACTTGGAGTCGCGGCCGGGCCGTGGAGGATGCTTTGGTTGGCTCGTTCCGCTGGCCATTGGACTCGGGTGTCTGCGAGGTCGAGCGGATGTGGTGCTCTTCGCAGAATTCGGCCATTGCTCCTTGGCGAAGTTTGTGCCGTTGTCGTGATGATGCTGTTGGGGAACCCGTAGCGGTATATGAGCTCGTAGGAACTTAGTGGCGGTCTTCCGTCGCATTTCGGACTGGCTTGGCCTCCACCCACTTCGTGAATTTGTCGACGGCGACTAGCAAGTGGGTGTAGCGGAGGGCCTTCTTGAAGGGCCTACCATGTCCATGCCCACAGCGAATGGCGGTGATGGGGATTGCTTTGGCGCCGAACTTGATGCGTGCGTCTGGTTGGCGTGCCGGCACCCGGCGCGCTGGGCGATATCGACGGCGTCGGCGTGTGCGGTGGGCGATGAAGCCGTGTCGCATAGCCTTGGCGACCGAGGAAGCGGCGGCGGCGTGGTAGCCTGATCGCTGAGTGGATGTCGTGGAGGATTTTGCGTCCTTGATCGGTTGGGCCGCGTTGGAAGACGCCGGTGACGCTGCGCTTGTGTAGCTCGCCGTCGATGATGGTGTAGGACTTGCATCGGCGAGCAATCATTCGGACGTTTGTCTGCGTCTGGCAGGTGCGGTTTCGGTAGGCGATGTAGGGCTTGGTCCAGTGCGGCTCGGTGATGAGTGCGACCAAGGCTGCCTCGGTTGAGTGGGACTCGATGTCGATCTCCCTCGGGAGGCGATGGTTTGGAGATTGTGTCGAGGAACACGCGGCGGGTGGTGCGAGTCGAGCCGACCGATTCGAGAGAGAGGCGTCGGCCTCCTCGTTTTCCGCTGTCGATCCACTCGGCACAGTAACGGTGAAGTGTCCGCCCAACTTATCCACCTCTTGGCGATCGCCGCCATGGTGGGGAGATGGCGTCGCAGTGCCGGCGACTTGTCCCGCAACAGGTCGGAGTCTCCGTAGCATCGAAGGCGATTGACGCTCATCTCGCTGCGGCTCGCATGCGTGGAGTAGGGCCTCGTATTCAGCCATGTTGTTAGTGCAGGCGTGAATTCGAGGCGGAGGATGTAGCGAGCTTGTCGCCTTTGGTGAGGTCGGCACTATCCCGCTCTGCGCCGTCCGCGTTCTTGGACCCGTCGAAGTGCGGGCTCGATAATGGAGGTACGGCGGCTTCTCTTTGGGCCTCTTCGGTCGGCGATGAAGTGCCGGTGCTGTGACTTAATCGCCCTTCGTGGCTCGTAGTTAATGTTGTGGGCGCCCGATCTCGGCGGCCCTTGGCGACCCGCCTGCGCCTCGCGATTCGGATGATGTCTTGTAGAGGTCTTTGAGAGCGACCGTGATCGGTGCTCCACGGAAGTAGTCTGCGGCGCGCGCTGAGCCTGAACGCGTATACCAGCTTTTGATCGTGGGTATCGCTGGCGCGACCGGTGAGAACCTCGTGATGTAGTACACGGCCACTGGACGGGCTCCTTTCCTTCCTCTGGTCGTTCGACAACCATTACGGCACGACGGCGGCTCGGACGCGGCGTAAACCAGCATAGGCTCTTTGTCGGTGGTGCGGCGAGTAGTGGTGCGCGTAGCACCTTTTAAGGTCGCGGGCGCGTCGTCCGCCTCCTTGTCCCACGGAAGGTGGGGTTCTTGCGTCAGGCGGTATAGGGGCATCGCCTTTTCGCCCGAGCGGGATGAAGCGGCGAGAGCCGCTACGCCCGGCTTACGGGCGTCGCGCGAGCACTCGGGTTTGCCGAGCGGCGATCGTGTCGATCTTCGTTGGGTTTGCCTCGATCCCTCGTTTGGAGCAGCGTACCCGATGGTTGCCGGGGTACACGAAGGTGCACTTGCTCGATTGAGCTTTATCTTGTACCTCGCAGATTGGCGAAGGTCTCCGCTAGGTCGGCGGTAGGTCGCCTTGGCGGCGGATTTCACGACCACGCGTCGTCGATGTAGACGTGGATGTTGCGGCCAATTTGGCTCGCGAGGCATTCTTGCATGCACCGCTGGTAGGTTGCCCGGCGTTCTTGAGGCCGAAGGTCATGGCGGGGTAGCAGAAGGCGCGGAGTGGCGGGATGAACGCCGTCTTCTCCTCATCCTCGACAGCCATTTTGATCTGGTTGTACCCGGAGTAGGCGTCGAGGAAACATAGCGACTCCAAACCCGCGGTTGAATCGATTATCTGATCGATCCGCGGGAGGACGAACTGCTCCTTTAGGCGGTATTCGAGTTTGTGTAGTCGATACACATTCTCCGGTCCGTTTTTCTTCTCGACCAGGACTGGGTTTGCCAGCCACTTGGAGTATTTGATTGGCCGGATGAAGCCGGCAGCGAGCAGCTGCACTTCCTCGGCGATTGCTCGACGGCGTTCTTCATTGAAGGGCCGTAGCGACTGCTTGACGGGTCGCACTTTGGGGTCGGTGTTTAGTTTGTGCTCGTGAGCTCCCTAGGTACACCGGGCATGTCGGAGGGTTTCCATGCGAAGATGTCCCTATTCTCACGAAGGAACTTCGATGGCGCGCCTTCCTATGCTGGGCTCATGCTGTCCCGATCACCGTCACTGGGGTCGCTGGGACCAGCTCGGCAAGTGGTGTTCGTCGTGGCCTCAAAGGTTGAGGTGTTTGTGCCCTCGAGTTGGGCTTCTTGAGTATTGTGGGTCGTCCTTGTTGACCCGCTCGCGTGTTGGCAAGCTCGTCGGCGTGATTAGCCGCCGCGATGGCGTCGGCGAGCTCGGCTCCTTTGGCCTCGCATTGGCGGCCATGTCGAGTCGCCGTTGATGGTGATGACGCCGCCGGCCGGGAGCTTCATCGCGTTATGCAGCGTAGTGGCGCTGCCATGAATTTGGCGACGCTGGCGCCCAGACGCGATGGTAAGGGGCTGTCGAAGGGCACCGGCTCGAAGGCGATCCGCTCGGTGCGGAAGTTTGCGAGTACCGAAGGTGACGGTAGCGTGACGTTGCCGATCGGGTGCGCCTTCCGACCCGGGACAATGCCGTGGAACGTGGTGTGGGTTGTCTCGATCATCGACTGCGGGAGTCGTAACCGCCTGAAGGTGTCGAGGTAGAGGATGGTGATGGAGCTGCCGCCGTCCATCGGTGTCTTGGGGAGCCGATGATCGCCAACCTTGGGCTTGACCACCAAGGCGACTCGTCACCGGTACTCGATGCGTGGCGAGTGGTCTTGCGGCTCGGTGATGGGCTGTTCCGACCAGTTGAGGAACCGGGGGCGTCTGTTTGGGCCACGCGTTGGCGGCGGCGGCGATGACCTTCTTCTCGCGCCGTGTTGAAGCTTGAAGGTGTGGGCGAGCGGCTACTTTGCGAATTTTCCGCCATTTGGCGGGTCGTTATCGAGTCCTCCAGCGTGCGTGCCTTCTCGATTTCCCTGAGGGTGTGGCAGTCGGCGGTGGTGTGCGTGGCGGGCTTTCCTTCCCTGCTGTGAAACGCACATGGTTGGTTAAGGAGGGCCGCGGGATCGAACCTTGGCTTGTTCTTGTAGTTGCCGCCATCGCGTCGTTGCCCTCCGTCACGGCGGTAGCTCTTGGGCTCGCGTTGTGCGTGCCCAGCGTTGGTGCCGCTATAGCGTAGGTCGGTTCGGCGTCCGCCGTCGTTGTCGCCCGTGCGGCGTTGCCCTCCTGACTCGTCGTCGATTTCTTGGTTGGGGTCCTCCTCGGCGTACCGTTTGGCGATCTCGAGGAGGTCGGGGATGTTGTCGAGTGTGCGGGCGTGTCGCTTGAGCTTGGCGACTAGAGGCTCGTAGCGACACGAGGTCTTGAAGCAATGGATCGCGGTGTCCGGGTGGATGCCGACCGCGTTCTACCAGAGCTCTTGCCACCGTTGGACCCAGTTGCGAGTCGACTCGCGAGGTCCCTGGACGCATCGTTCCAGGTCCTCGATGGTGGTGGCACGGGTGTAGGAGCACTCGAAGTGCCTGACGAAGGCGTCTCGCATTTCCTCCCGGTCGATCTTGTCACGGGGGCGTGTTGATCCATTGCTGCGTCCCTCCATCATCGATGGGAGGTAGCAGGCGGCGAGTAGGTCGGTGTGACCGCGATCCCCATTGCCATGAGGTATGTGTCGAGCACCGCTGGGTCGTCTGAGTCGTATTTTCTATCTCCTTTGGCGCCTTGAAGTTTGGCGGGTACTTTTGCCTCGGATCATTGGTCCAAGCACTTAGGCCCTAGTCGGTGGCGACCCCATAGGCTCGCCATCGCGCGGTTAGTTAGGGTGTGCCGCAGTCGTCGGTGGCGTCGCGCGCCGATTTGGTTGTTGATGATGTGAGTGCGGGCGTCGATGGGTTCTCCGTTAGCGGCGAAGTTGGTCGCCGCTGGGATCGTTGGTGGAGAGTGCAGCGTTCACGGGTCGGCGTTGGAGCTGCAATGGCTCGGTGGCGGGCAATTGAGGTGTTTGCCGCCGTTGGCGCTTGAGGCCGCCCTGCTTCGAGGCGAGTATACTCGCCCTGCGTCGGCGCCCGCTCTTTCTGCTCCACGGCCTTTGCGGCGGGGCCTTGACGTCTTGGATTTGTAAGGCGTCGTCGCGGTGGCCGTGATGCTATCGGCTGCTGCTCGCCTGCCACGAGGTTGTCCATCGGGTGGAGAAACGATGGGAGGCCGTTCGCGTCGCTCCCGTGAGGAGACGACTATCCGCGGCTGGTCCACAGGAGAATGCGGTTGGGTGGTGGTGGGGCTCCATCGCCCGTCGATCTGGCGGGGCGGCGCTTCCTCGGTGGCGCGTTCTTGCGAATCGCGCTCGGCTATCGAGCCGGGTCGTTTTCGTCGTCGAAGTTCAGTGCGCCCTGAGCGGTGGGGTTCGGCGTGACGATCCGGCTGGTGGTAGCGTGGCGATTCTGTAGCTGTCACTTGCTCGGCGAAATTTTTCGGCGCTCGGCTGCTCTTTCGCTGCCTCGCCAATTTGGTTTCTCGAGTTCCTCGACCGTTGCCGTGGCGTTAGGAGGGATTGGGGAAAAGGATCCTCGTGATCGGCGCCGTGGCCATGTAGGTCGCGGCATGGCGACTGGTCCCGTCGTGGAGGTCGGCGGAGTTTTCCGACCGGTCGAATCGAAGATCCGAGGATGGAGGGTCCTCGAAATCTCCCGCGTTGGAGACACAGGCGATGGAGCCAGCGGATGAGCAGCGGTGATGGATCGGCGAGTGGCCGGGTCGCCGAGTCGGCGTCGTCGGTGAGGCGCATCTTCTGCGGCGGCTGAGTTCCCGCCACGTTCTTTGTGGGCGAGTTGTACTCGGGCGGCGGTGGATCGTGCGGACCTGGCTCTCGGAGAGCCGATCGCGTGGTGGCGACTCGCGGATGCGAGCCGAGTCCTCCGAGGTGATGGCGTCGGTGAGGCGGCCGCGAAGAGGCCGTCGTGCCGATTGGCGGATTACGCGTGCGTGGCCGCGGCGGCGTAGCTGCTCGGCAAGATCTGGAGCATCTCGCCGATCGCTATCATCTGACGGTGGCCGTCTCGTTGATGGGCAGATTGGATCTCGCCGCGAGAACACCAGACGGCCGGGCCCCAGTGGGCGCCATCGTAGGAATGGCCACGGATGCTGCAATCGGCTGAGTAGTAGAACGAGGGCAAGGCGGCCATCTGCGGTGCGAGATGAGGGCGAGACGAGGTTTTACCAGGTTCGGCCCCGGAGAAAAGACCTACTCTGCTAGATTGTATTATGGATGTGTTTACAATGGGCGAACTTCGGCGACTAGGCGAGTTGCTTGGGTGTATGAGGGCGTGTCTCTACTCACCCCATAGGGAGGTTTATATAAGCTCACCTCCCTAGGGTTTACATATCTCAACCGATTCGATTCTGACTTGATGTCGTTTAACCTAGACCGGGCCTATCTACTACTTTGGGCCTTCAACTTCCACTGCTTTGATACCTTCTTGGGCTTTGATCCACTCGCCGTTCTGCGGGCCACTCGCCGACCCTTGGGCGATCGGAAGCGTCCATTGAGTATACCCCAGTAGGCGTATCCCCATCACCGGACATTCCGGAACCTTCTAGAACGTTCCCGATGAAAACACCGGATCCATTCTCCAACCCCGAAACAGGACTTTCCTTATATGAATCTTATTCTCCGGACCATTCCAGATCTCCTCGTGATATCCCGGATCCCATCCGAGACTCCGAACAACATTCGGTCTCTTACTCATCATTTCATAACTACTCAAACAACGTCGAATCCTTAAGTGTGTCTCCCTACGGTTCGTGAATTATGCGGACATGATCGAGACACTTCTCCGAACAATAACCAATAGAGGAATCTGGAAATTCATATGGCTCCCACATATTTCTATGCGATACCAATTTCCCTTTGTCTCACGAATGTTTACTTATCCGAGGTTATGATCGTCGGTATCTCTGCATACCTAGTTCAACCTCGTTACTGATAAGTACTCTTTTCTCGTTTCCGTGATATGTGATCCCTTGTGAGCCAGTCACATGCTTGCAAGCTAATTGGATGACATTTCACCGAGAGGGCCCAGAGTATATCTATCCGTCATATGGATGGACAAATCCCACTCTTGATCCATGTGTCTCAACCAACACTTTCCGAACACTCAATGCCACCTTTATAGCCACCCGATTCGGTGTGGTGTTTGATGTCATCAAAGCATCCTTCGGTGAAGGTGATATGCATGATCTCATGGTCGAAGGAATTAGGTTACTATGTATCAGAAAGCATATAGCAATTGAACTATTAAAATGACTTGATCTTTATGCTACGCTTATCTATAGGAGTATGTCCACCATATCATTCTCCTAACGATATGATCTTGTTGTTAATAACATCTCAATGTTCATGATAGGGAAACCACAATCATTTATTAACCAACAAGCTAGTATTATAAAGATGCTTTACTAGGGACTCTATTTTAGTTTACAAATCACACAAGTATTAATGTTTCCTTGTTAATACTATTATAGCATGAATGTAAACATTTATCATAAACACAAAGATATAATAATAACTACATTTATTATTGCCTCTAGGGCATATCTCCAACAGTCTCCCACTTGCACTAGAGTCATCTAATCTAGATTACATGGTAATATACCGAACACCCATGGCAGTTTGGTGCTGGTCATGTTTTTCCCTCGGGAGAGGTTTAGTCAACGGATCCGCCACATTCAGATCTGTGTGTACTTTGCAAATCTTCATGTCCCCATCTTGGACATGTTCTCGAATAGCGTGAAAACGTAGCTTGATGTGCTTTAGCTTCTTGTGTGACCTTGGTTCTTGCGCATTGGCTATGGCGCCCATGTTATCACAGTAGATAGACATTGGGTCCAGTGCACTAGGAACCACACCCAGCTCTGTAATGAACTCTTTCATCCATATCGCTTCTTGTGAAGCCTCCTAAGCAGCCATGTATTCCGATTCAGTTGAAGATCTCGCCACAACGCTTAGCTTTGCACTCCTCCAGCTAACTACTGCACCATTCAAAGTAAATACGTATCCAGATTGTGATTTAGAATCATCCGGATCGGTGTTCCAACTAGCATCGGTGTAACCATTAACAATGAGCTGTTCATCACCTCCATAAGAAAGAACCATATCCTTAGTTCTTCTCAAGTACTTAAGTATGTTTTTGACCGCTGTCCAATGATCCACTCCTGGATCACTTTGATATATGCTAGTTAAACTAACAACATATGCAATGTCGGGTCTAGTACATAGCATGGCATACATTAGAGATCCTATGGCTGAGGCATAGGGAGTCTTACTCATCCTTTCTCTATCTTCTGCCGTTGTCAGACTTTGAGTTTTACTCAAGGTCGTATTGGGCAACATGGGCAAGAACCCTTTCTTGCTATCTTCCATTCCAAACCTCTTTAGAACTTTGTCCAAATATGTACTTTGTGACAATGATATTAGGCGTCTCGATCTATCTCTATAAATCTTTATGCCTAATATGTAAGCTGCTTTGCCAAGATCCTTCATTGAAAAACTATTATTCAAATATTCCTTGACACTATTAAGAAGGTCTACATCATTCCCAATCAACAATATGTCATCTACATATAGTATTAAGAATGCTACAGAGCTCCCACTCACTTTCTTGTAAATACAAGCTTCTCCATAAGTTTGTATAAAACCAAAACTTTTGATCACCTTATTAAAACGTTGATTCCAACTTCGGGATGCTTGCTTCAATCCATAGATGGACCGTTGAAGTTTGCATACCTTGTTAGCATCTTTAGAATCGACAAAACCTTTGGGTTGCATCATATACAACTCTTCATCAATGTCTCCATTGAGGAAAGCTGTTTTGACATCCATGTGTCATATCTCATAATCATAATATGCAGCGATTGCTAACATAATCCTCACAGACTTTAGCTTCGCTACTGGTGAGAAAGTCTCATCGTAGTCAACTCCTTGAATTTGTCGAAACCCTTTTGCGACAATTCGAGCTTTATAGACAGTAACATTACCATCAGCATATGTTTTCTTCTTAAAAATCCATTTGTTCTCGACAGCCTTCCGGCCATCCGGTAAGTCCATACTTGGTTTTCGTACATGGATCCAATCTCGGATTTCATGGCTTCTTTCCATTTATTGGAATCTGGGATCATCATCGCTTCCTCATATGTCGCAGGGTCATCGGTGTTGTCCACCAACATGACACTCATAACGGGATCATACCAATCTGGAGTGGTACGAGTTCTCGTTGACCTGTGAGGCTCTGTAGCAACTACAACCGAAGTTTCATGATCATCATCATTAGCTTCCTCTCTTATTAGTGCAGGCACCACAGGAACTTCTTCCGGTGCCGTGCTACACGCAAGTTCGAGAGAAGGTTCGACAACCTCGTCGAGTTATAATTTACTTCCAGTCACTTCTTTCGAGAGAAATTCCTTCTCTAGAAAGGATCCATTCTTGGCAACGAAGACTTTGCCTTCAGATCTATGATAGAAGGTATACCCAATAGTTTCCTTCGGGTATCCTATGAAGACGCATTTTTCCGCTTTGGGTTCAAGCTTGTCCGGCTGTAACTTCTTTACATAGGCTTCGCAACCCCAAACTTTAAGGAACGACAATTTAGGTTTCTTCCCAAACCATAATTCATACGGTGTCGTTTCAAAGGGTTTAGATGGCGCCCTATTTAAAGTGAATGCGGCTGTTTCTAATGCATAACCCCAAAATGATAGTGGTAAATCTGTAAGTGACATCATAGAACGAACCATATCTAAGAGAGTTCGATTACGACGTTCGGACACACCATTACGCTGTGGTGTTCCTGGCGGTGTCAATTGTGAAAGTATTCCGCATTTCTTCAAATGCTCGCCAAACTCGTAACTTAGATATTCACCTCCACGATCAGAACGTAGAAATTTAATCTTCTTGTTACGTTGATTCTCAACCTCACTTTGAAATTCCTTAAACTTCTCGAAAGTTTCGGACTTATGTTTCATGAAATAGATATACCCATATCTACTCAAGTCATCCGTGAAGGTAAGAACATAACGATAACCACCGCGCGATGCTACACTCATTGGACCACACACATCGGTATGTATGATTTCCAATAAGTCCGTAGATCGCTCCATCATACCAGAAAATGGAGTCTTAGTCATTTTCCCATCAGACATGCTTCGCATCTTTCAAGTGATCCGAAATCAAGTGATTCAAGAAGTCCATCGGAATAGAGTTTCTTCATACGCTTCACTCCAATGTGACCAAGACGACAGTGCCACATATAGGTCGAGTTATCCCTCGATTTCAAACGTTTAGCCTCAATGTTATTAATATGTGTATTTCCACTATTGAGATTCAATAAGAATAGACCACCTATCAAAGGTGCATGTGCATAAAACATATTACTCATATAAATCGAACAACCATTATTCTCGGACTTAAACAAGTAACCGTATTGCAATAAACAAGATCCCGATATAATGTTCATGCTTAACGCAGGCACCAAATAATAATTATTTAAGTATAAAACTAATCCCGATGGTAGATGAAGGGGTAGCGTGCCGACCGCGATCACATCAACCTTTGATCATTTCCACGCATCGTCACCTCGTTCTTCGCTAGCTTCCGTTTATTCGCATCACCTGTTTGAGTTACAAATATGAGCAACGAACCAAGATTCAAATACCCAAGCACTACTACGAGTACTAGTGAGATACACATCAATAACATGTATATCGGATATACCTTTCTTCTTGATGTTGCCGTTCTTCAAATCCGCCAAGTACTTTGGGCAATTCCGCTTCCAGTGACCTTCTCCCTTGCAGTAAAAGCACTCAGTATCAGGCTTAGGTCCAGCCTTGGTCTTCTTCGTCGGCGCGGTAACTTTCTTACCACCCTTCTTGAAGTGTCCCTTTTGCTTAGACTTGCCTTTCTTGAATTTGGTGGTCTTATTGACCATCAACACTTGGTGCTCTTTCTTGATCTCCACTTCTGCAGATTTTAACATAGCAAACAGTTCTGGCAACTGCTTGTTCATGTTTTGCATATTGTAGTTCATCACAAAGTTCTTGTAACTTGGTGGTAGTGATTGGAGGACACGATAAATCCCCAAAGCATTAGGAATCACTATACCCAAGCTTTGAAGTTTGTTTGCGTGCCCAGACATCTTAAGCACATGCTCACTGACGGAGCTGCCCTCTTCCATCTTGCAGTTAAAGAACTTTTCAGAAGCCTCATAGCTCTCAATTGCCGCGTGAGTCTCAAAGATCAATTTGAGATCACGGACAATATCATGTGGGTCTGAATTCTCAAACCTTTTCTGAAACTCTGATTCTAAACCATACAAGATAGCACCTGAGCGTGGAGTACCGAGTCTTCCGGCGAGGTAAACATTCTTTACTTCATCGGTAGCGATGGCTGCAGTGGGTCACCACCCAATGTGCATCCGGACATAGGTCAAATTACCAGCTGTGAGGACAATCCTCAAATTGCGGAACCAATCCGCTAAGTTGCTTCCATTGTTTTTCAACTTTTCTTTCTCTAGGAACGCATTAAAATTGATGGTAGGGGCCGCCATTGATCTACAACATATTTGCAATAGTTTAGACTAAGTTTATGACAAATTGAGTTCTAATTAATAGTTAAATTAATCTAGGTGAACTCCCACTCAAAACAACATCCCTCACATTGTTTTTGTGATCACACGAACCAAATCCACCACATCAACACCGATCATCACGAGAGTTGATATAGTTTCAATGGCGAACAATCGACATGTTCATCATATCTACTATATGATTCATGCTTTACCTTTCGGTGATCCGTGTTCCGAGACCATGTCTGTCCTTCTAGGCTCGTCAAGATCAAACCTTAGCTTCCGCATGAGCAAATCTGGCTTGCTCACGTTGTATACACTTGCGGAATCTAACACACCCGATCATCACGTGGTGCTTCGAAACAACAAGCTTTAGCAACGGTGCTTACTAAGGGTGAACACTTTAGAACTTGAAATTCATGTGCATGAGGGATCATCTTATAATGCTACCGTCGTTAACTAAGCAATACAAGATTCATAAAGGATTAACATCACATGCAATTCATAATATGTGATATGATATTGTTGCCTGCCAAAACCCACCGGCGAGCAGCGACGGGCAACACGGAGAGCCGGGAGGCTCCCAGGACTGCTGGTGGGCCCTGGTCCCTCGGGCGACGGCCCGCAAAAACTCCGGCACACGTCCTGGCTTGGTTCGAGGGCGTGCCACCTGACCTATACCTGGTCAGGAAGGTGAAGGATTGCTCCGATTGATTTCCTGCATGGTAAACAAGTATACGTAAAATTCGAGCCGTGACCGGCTCCCATGTTTCCCTGTAAATCGGCTCCTAGAGCCGATTGCCCCATGGTTCTGCATTAGATTCACGATAACATGGGGTTTTGCTTGATCATTACAAGTTAAATCGATCTCTGACGGTTTAATGTTTTCACGTATCTGGGCGTCCTACACGTAATTGAGCACTGCGTACAAAATATGAAGAATATTAACCCTAGAGGCCTAATAACCAACGTAAAGTCAATTACGGAACAATCTTCTCTAGAGCGAATAAGCCACGTACTCTTTGGATCGTTCAACCCGTTTGTAAGGCCTGATTACGTAGATATTAAACTAAAACTTGGTAAACAAGGCACAACTATAACAGATCGAATCGACTAAATAAAGATCAAGCAAGATGCTACCCTTACACTTCGGGAAAAGGTGCAAGGGTAGAGAGATAACTAGAGGTAGCATAACTTCAACGATAATAATGAAAAGCACCGATGCTAGCCTCAAACAATCTATGATAATGGTATTACTCGCCATCAACAACGCTTGATGCAGTAAAACCAGGTAGCATAAGTAGATCTTGCCTAGATCGCAAGATGCGATCTAGGCGACATGGCACTACCGAAAGAAACCCTAGAAACAAGGGGTGGCGATGCGAGATTGTGTTTGTTGTGAGCGTGGTTGTCCTCCTTTTTCGATAACCTTAGGTACATATTTATAGTCCGGAGACTCTCTACTTTTGGAATAACTCTACAACTCTATCTTTACCTAAACATAAACGGAACCTAAACAAACACGAAACCTACTATGATACAAGATACACGGGCAATTTAGCCCAAATCCACACACTAGGCCGATCCAACCACACGTTGAATATACGTATCTTCCAAGCCCATCTTGATCACGGCCCATCTCCGTCTTTGGCCAAAATACGGCGATAACACATGCCCCCCTGGTTTTGGCAATGATAATTCCAAAACCACTCTGTGTTTTTTTTCTTCTTCTCCTCTTTTTTTTATCGGGCTGCGCGTCGACAGAATGCGTGGCAGAACAGAATCGTCACGCTACCCCTTCATCATGATGCCCTGTCTTCTCAACTCCTGCGATTGCATGATTTGTGATTTTGGCGGTGTCTGAAACCGCTATGGCATTGAACCGTCTCTCCACTATTCCCTTATTTAAATCCGCTTTGAGCGATTCGCGGTCCCCATCTTCCTCCGTTGCGGAAAACCCTTCTTCCTCCGGGCAAAAACCCTCTTTCTTGCCATGGCCTCCTCGCTTCCTCCGGCGTGTCTTCCACGCCTCCAACTCGATGAGCGACCGAGCCGACGCTGTAACACCCGCCGATGGCGGCGTACCTCTCGCCCCACAATGGTGGGGCGAGGGTTGGGACTTCATGTCTGGTCGGAGGGCGACGCGTCCATGACCGACGGCGAGAGAACTGCAGTTCCTCGTGATGGGGGGAAGCGGCGGCGGCAGCACGACGCCATGTCACGGGGCGGCGTCGATTCCTCGAAGGAGGAGGAAGAGGAGGACACCTCCTCCGAGAGTACCAACCGGTGAAGTACTTCGCACGGGTCCGGCGACGACGACGGCGAGGATGAGGAGGCCCTGCGACTTCTTCGGCGGCGGCGAAGCCGGTAGCAATGGCGAGGATAGCGCACAAGGCGGCGGCGGCGGCGGCGACCTCGGCCTAGATTAGGAACCAGTAGTAGTAGCCGTAGTAGTAGTAGGTCCCCTTTTGTAATCCGTCAGTCGCTTGTAAGCAATCTGCTTTTGAATGAATGAATGAAAAATCCGTTTCTCGCAGATTGTCTTTCCGCCCCAATTTTGTCGATAACACAGATAAGTCGACGCTCCAGGAGCCGATAGCAACGTATCGGCTTTCACCTTGTTACTTTCTCACAGTCAACCAAACTATAACTCAACGAGCCGGTGCACATCAGCTTTCCCGAAATTGTTGACAAGGTCAACTCAGCCGCATATTTAGGGAAACCTAAACGGCCACTTCTTAGTCCCAAACGGTAACCTGCGACTCTCTTCAAAAAAGGGCGACCTAGATCCCCAACTGTCCACCAACCAGATCGAGCTCACAGCAACAAGAACCCTCAATCCTCAATCTGCACAGATCCATCTCCGCCGGCAAACCAGATGGCAGAATCGTCCAACACCAATCCAGAGGTCTCGGTGCGAAGGTCGCCTACCCTCGCGATCTGAGCATAATGTGAGAATTTTAATGGCGAACACCGAATTAATGCCTTTATTCCACCATTAAACTTTCTAGGTTTCGACATTCTCTGCCGCATCCTTCTCTCCCAAATTCTCTCTGTCTTGGCCCTTCTGATTCTAGTCACCTTACCTGATTTCTTGAGCAAATAGAATCCCTTAAGTAGCCAAGACCTAGATCTGAACTCTTGGGCCGATTGCGAACTGGCCTAATCCCCGAACATTGGGTTTCTTGGTTCGAGGGTAGCTAGAGCTTACCAATCCCAATGGGAAACTTTGGGAATAGCCGATGCCTTGCATCTATCGTTGTCCCTCTTGAGAAACATGAGAATCTTCTCAAAACCATCGGCTATTTCCAGTGCGATGCTCAATCGCTTTATGTTCGCCATGGCCCTATGTCACCAACCTTGCTAGGCGTGGTGATGATCACCGGTTGATGCAGACGTTACATCACCCATACGCTTTCAAAGTGACCAAAGTCCCCTAAGCTGTCTTCCAAAATGCATTGTACAAGTTGGGGTGCTTATCTCCAACGTCATATGAAAACAAAGGGCCCTGTTTCAGAGAAAGAACATACAACCTTTCTCAATTTCTGGCTAGAGAATTTCATCTTCTGTGGCCCTGCTCCGGCTCCCACCAAGAACTATCTTTCCTTGGCCTGAACGGCCAAAGGTACTCAACTTGGCATCGGCAAACTGTTCCTTGGAGAGGTCTATCGATATCTCCGATTGATGTCTGATTTGTTCTCGAGCATAGCAATCAAAGGTGGACCTTGGTGGTTCATCCGATTATGGGCTCATTGTACTTCCAAAACCACATCCCGGACTTCCCTTCGGCGAGTTGTACTTTCCCGGATGTTAAAGGAAGCGATCCGATGCACCAACTATGGCCAAGCTTTGTATCATTGCCGGCGATGAACGGCCCCTCAAGAGGCGTCTAAATGGTTCGAGACCTTCTTCCAAGGCTGACAACCCCAACTTCTTCCCTTACATGGAAGAAGCGAACACTTTGAAAATCCACTCTCCTTGAGTGGACAATTTTGCCGATGACACTAGCACTTTCGGCGGCTCTTTTCCACCGTTATTCGTCCTGTTTCCTTCCGGTTGGCATGAGCACATCCAACAAGATAATCAAACACAGGTATGAATTCTACCGGCCGATCGTAGTGGCTCGCCAATTGACCTTGGACAAGTAGCTCCCGCCTCTTTCTCCATCACCTTACGGAGCGAGCCGATCTGCCTGATCCTCTCACCAGCCAAAGGTGTTATTCCCTTTTTGATGCTCTGACCATCCCAATTCCCAACGACCTCACCTTTGCCTCATCAACCGATGGCTTTGAAGACTGGTGGTCGATGTGGAAGACTCACGTCTTTAGGAGAGCTCTGGGACCGTTGTTGAAACATTTCGGCGACCGTGACATCCCGTGGACGGTACTACTACTTGCAAATTTTCTTGATGCGACCTGCAATTGATCCTTTTATTAATTCACTCTTTCTCTTCACGGAACAAGATGGCCTGAACCTACGCACGCGATGACTCCCCTTCGAGTTCTTCCATGACTCCTGTGGTTCTTTTCTGCAAAGACTCGCCACCTCTGAAAAAGGTCATAATGCAGAAACAACCGATAACCCCACAATCGGCTTCCAAGAAACCAGCAGCCCCTAAGTCAGCTGCCCCTCGCGTTCCGACTAAGACCAGGACGATGGTGAGGAAGGTAGCTGCTAGGAAGACCTTGAGGCACCAGAGCCCCTCTCCAGACAGCTCGCATGTAAGCTAATTCAGGCCTTGGTCGATCCTTATCATTCTTTATTCTTGCAGACTTCCGTCGAAGACACCTCCAGTGAGGACACCCAGACTGATCGAGGAGAGCTAGGCCCAACGGGTTATGAGAGGACCAACACACCGAACCAGCCAGATTCACCACCATCGGCTTCCAGGAAAAGGTCGGCTCCTGAACCTGCTGCCCCCCGAGCACCAGTAGGGCCAATCAGGTCCCAAGAGAGCTCGCAAGGTCAACAAGCTTCTTCGTCGAGCCAGAGGTTTCAAAATCACCGCCTTCATACTCCTCCTAGTTGTTTCCTACATGCCGATTTATTGTTATTCACACCGCTAAGAACATCCTTTATGCAGACGATCGATGTCGTCGGGGACAAGAAGCGATCTGACGCCGGATCCGAATCGAAGATGTAGATGAAACGGCTACCACTCTCGCCAAGCCACCAGCAACCACACACAAACCGATGGTCTTCTCATCGTCTATCCCCTCGATCCTAGGAGAGGTACGTTTAGGTTCTTTCGGCTCATCCTTACACGTTTGGATGCATCTTGGCGCTTTTACTGCCAGAGTTGTGACCTTTCAGGTTTGCTGTCGTTCGACCCTGAATCCATCGAACCAACTCCCTCTGTTGCCCACGCTGAACCACAAGCCAGGGTTGCTCTACCTCAATTCCAGCGTCTTAAAATCCTGTTGTCCTCCTCAATCGAGGAGTTGATCGAGGTTCGAGGAAGTGAAGCGTCCTTGCGAAATTCGTGACCATCTTCGGTAGCATTGCAAGTGAAGCTTTGGTCAGTTGCAAATCTGTCCTTCTTCGGGCCACGAGTGAAGTTATCTCGTGAAAGGATCAATCGGCGCCACGCCCAACTTCCGTTGAAAGCCGATATTGCTGACAGATGTCAGCAGCTTAACGAGAAAAAGGCGTCTCTGGATGCTAAAACTGACACCTCCGTCAGTACCGCCGAGCTCGCATCCTTGAAAAAGGTGGAGGATCTTGAGGAGAAGGTCCGTGACTAAACAGCTCATCGCGACAAGGAAGAATCCATCGCCCGTTCCCAAGGCGAGGAAGGCCTCAAAGCTCAACTGAAGACCGATCTGGCAGACATACGTGCCCTGAGCAAGCAGCTAGTGATGGGTAAGGATGAAGATGACGAAGCCGAGATCGCCGAGGTGGATCGTGTCCGTGCTGACGCCCTCCATGCCTTCGAGGCATTTCTTGATGCTTCGTATGTGTAAACTGGCATCTGTTTGTAACGTGTGTGAACCTCTAAGTCGATGACCGTGCATCGGCATCGGCTATGCATTTTGCTTTTATTCGGCCGATTTTCAGCATCGGCCCCCACATTTTTACTGTCCATCGTCTCACATGCTTGGGAAATATTTCTTGAGATGTTGACCGTTGACCGCCACTGGGAATTTCACGCCGTCCAGCTCCTCGAGCATGTACGCGTTTCCTCTTAAAACTTGGTCCATCCTTAGTCCCTAAGGGCAACACAGCTTCCCATACCAGATCACCAACGTGGAACTCCTTTGGCTTTGTTTCTTATCCGTTTAGGTGCCCCCCGAGCCGAATCCTTCAAGTAATTGAAGATATCGGCTCTCCAGTCGTCCGCTTCCAGGAATTGTACCTGAACGTCGGCACATCCTAGCACATTCTTGCTGATAAATGTTGGTCGTGGCTTATCCCCAGGACCAATGTCGATCTCTTCTAGCTCATCAGCGGATGTAAACCCGTACCCTAGCTTCCCGTCACCTGTCAAATCGATGCTAAACACAGGGCAAACGGTAGGTGAGGATAACAAAAATAATTTGGGCCGATTGCTTGAATCGCCCCCTTTGCTTGCATTAGTCAAGGACGGTTTACACCTTATTGTTTTACTGATGGCGAGCATCTCTCCGCTCGACTACATGTTGCTTGTCGTATGATCGCTTTTATTTTTGTGGCGATCGCGAGGATCGGCCGTACCTGATGATCGTGGGCTTTTCTACTGTAAGGCGATGGATAAGACCAGCCTCACCCGTTTTTTGTAGCTTCAATACGCCGGCCGTCGCATTGATTCCAGAGATCGGCTCTTGGTCTTCTGCTTCCTAGACGTTCATGCCAGCTATGGAGATCTCGCTAGAATCGTCTGCGTGGATGACCTCCACTTCATCGCCATCCTACTGTATTAGGCATTGGTGCATTGTGGACGGAATGCAGCAATTAGCGTGAATCCAATCCCTTCCTAGCAAGACAGTGTAAGTGCTTTTGCTGTCCACGACGAAGAATGACGTGGGGATGGTTTTTCTGCCCACGGTCAGATCCACGTTCAGTACGCCTTGCGTTTCCGAAGTCTGACCGTTGAAGTCGCTTAACGTGACGTTGGTTTTGATCAGATCTGCATTGGAGCGTCCCAAACGTCGTAGCATGGAGTATGGCATGATATTGACTGCCGCCCCGGTGTCCACCAACATCTTGCTGACAGGTTGCCCATTGATGTAACCCCGCAGGCTGTGGCTTTCGGATGTTTATAACCCTTCTCACGTGGCTTCTCAAAGATAACCGCCGTGGACGCGATCAAGCGTGCCCTTTGGTAGCTCATTGGTTCTTGGCGCAGAATTACGGCGGTACGAACACCATGTTTGTGCCGATGTCTATGCATCGGCTTTTGCTGGTTTAGGCGCCATTCTTTCCTTGTCGGCGATCTTCCGTTTCCAAAGTTCGCCTCACTTTGGCGGATCGGCCGTGCTTTCTTCAAAGCGTGGAATCTGCGCTTGACTTCCTCTAAATTCTGCAGCTGCACTCTCGCTTACGGGTGTGTACGAGTCCGTCGGGACACCACCTTGGACGGTGATACTGTCTTCGTCTTTGTCATTATTTGGCTTCTCGAGGTCCTCGCTCGGCGGACTCCTTGTGACGGCTGGGGTGGAAGAGGCCCTAGACGTTTGAACACCGACATCGGCCTCGTGTCTTCCTTCCGCGACCGCATTCCGGCGGTTGTCGGTGTAGGCAATCGGCTCATCCGTCAGCGATGCTTGAAGAAAGGACAATCCCAATGTTTGTGCGCCTTCCTTTTCTTTTAGCGGTCCCCTAGCAAGGTGTTCATATCTTCGTCGTCTCATCGTGGCGGCGACGTTGGTCATCTTGGCGCTCATATTTGTTAAGGAGATGCGTGGAATGTGGCTTCGATATCGCACTCTCCTCACTTGTTCCTCTGTTAAGTACCTTTGTCATTGTGGCTGGGCGTCGCATGGACTAGCCTCCTTTCTTTCCTTGCCCGAGGGACCACCTTCCTCCTTATGCGTGTCATGGTGGTACCCGACCTGCCATAACGCCGAACGAAATCCGGTGGCGCCTCGCGGCATCGAGCTCTACCATGTTGGCCGGGAAAGGGGTTCGTGTCCACTTTCATGGCGAATCGCCGAGGATCAGACGGCCTTGTTCTATCGCCATTTGGATTTGGCGGCGAAGCTCTTTGCACTCATTGGTGGTGTGGGTGAACGAATGATGCCACTTGCAGTATGGTCTCCCGTTCATTTCCTGAGCCGTAGGGAGTTTGTGGCCTTCGGGTAACCTCAGCTGCTTCTCCTTCAGCAGCAAATCGAATATCTGCTCGGCTTTGCTCACATCGAAGTCGAACCCTTTCGCAGGCCCTTGCTGTTTCACCCATTTGCAGGCCACAGGATCTGCCCCCCGAGCCCATTCAGCCACGGCCACCTCCTGGTCTTGTGCAGGATCACCTTCTTCTGTATCGACCAGGCCTATCGGACGTTTGAATTTGTCTTGGTACAACTCAGGGTGGCGCTGTTCATACATCGTCAGTTTCTGGGCCATGTGCGCCAATGAGTTGTACTCCACTTGGAAAGCCAGATCCTTGATGGGTGAGAGACCCAACATTGCCAGATTCGACGCTTCCTTCTCGATTAAACGAGCGAGTAACATCGGTTCTTGGCGGTCTGAAGCTGGATGTATTCGCTGATTTCTCCTCGCGCACTTTGTGCCAGTGCGCAATGCCAGCCTCGGTAGCCTCTGAATGGTACAGGATGTGGAACTGCTCTTCCAGTTGCTTCCAGGTATGAATTGAATCGGGTGGCAGTGAGGTGTACCACCCAAAGGCTGGTCTGTCGAGATTGCGCAAAAAATCTTACGCATCGATCCGATGCGAAATCATGCCTAGTTGTGCGGTATCGGCTTATGTGCTCGATCGAGCTTGACCCTTGACCAGCTGAAACTTGAGAACTCGGAGCTTATACTTGGGTGGCGCGGAATCGATCAAACTTCGTTGAAGTACGGCTTTGAATAGCCGATTGTCCTTCTCTTGACGGTTTAACCGTCCTCAGATGGTACCGATTTGCTCTCTTGTTTGAGCCAGGGGCTAGATTCTCATGACTTGTTCGATGGCATACTTGGCTAGCCACGCCTGTTTGTCGGCGTCCATCCTGCACATCGCCGCCCAGCACGCCTCGCCTCAAGATCCCGCCCAGAACTCCCGCCGCAGAAACTCTGCGGTTGCAATCTGTTTGTGCGTGTCGTTATTGCGGTCCCGCACGAGGCGCATATATCCGCAGGGATCTCCTTAGGTGGCTCAAACAGGAATTGGCAATCGCTGGGTCGCCCAGCCTTGTAGACGACGTAGCCGCTGCTCCTGGCGGTTCTGGAGCTGCAAGTGCGAACGGCAGCTGTGGCCTAGTCTGGAGCAGTCTTTCTCCCTGGTGAGTCCCTAAAGCAGGCCCCGACGGAGAGTATTGATGTTTCATGATCTCCTGAACTACGCGAACCGCGACCCGCTCGAAAGCGTTCACTGTGCTCTCGTAATGGCGGTGCAGAATGAGCCACCATGTAGTTGACTTCTGCCAGAGCTCAGTGCGCTCCTCCGAAGGAACAGACAGATCCACCTCATCAAGAGCACCCTCGGGGGAGAACCCCCTCCACCTGATGCCATGCTTACTGGTCCTCTCAAAAGAGCCGATGAGGTCTTCTTCGAGGAGATCTTTGATCTCGTCATACTTGGCCTTGTGCTCGTTAGGTAGATCGTCGTAAGTGACTGGTCTGTTCTCCATCGCAGCGTCGGATGTTGATGTAGACGTTGTCGAAGGTCCCACCGGCGCTGTAATGTGTTGCCTGCCAAAACCCACCGGCAGCGACGGGCAACACGGAGAGCCGGGAGGCTCCAGATCGCCGGGCCTGGTCCCTCGGCGACGGCCCGCAAAAACTCCGCACACGCCCCGCTTGGTTCGAGATGCCACCGACCTATACCGGTCGAAGGTGAAGGATTGCTCGATTGATTTCCGCATGGTAAACAAGTATCGTAAAATTCGAGCCGTGACGGCTCCCGTGTTTCAGAATCGGCTCCTAGAGCCGATTGCCCCATGGTTCTCGCATTAGATTCACGATAACATGGGGTTTTGCTTGATCATTACAAGTTAAATCGATCTCTGACGGTTTAATGTTTTCACCACGAATCGAACGTCCTACACGTAATTGAGCACGGTACGCATAAAAGATGAAGAATATTAACCCTAGAGGAGGCCTAGTAACCAACGTAAAGTCAATTACGAACAATCTTCTCTAGAACGAATAAGCCACGTCCCTATGTACTCTTTGGATCGTTCAACCCGTTTGTAAGGCCTGATTACGTAGATATTAAACTAAACCTTGGTAAACAAGGCACAACTATAACAGATCGAATCGACTAAATAAAGATCAAGCAAGATGCTACCCTTACACTTCGGGAAAAGGTGCAAGGGTAGCGAGATAACTAGAGGTAGCATAACTTCAACGATAATAATGAAAAGCACCGATGCTAGCCTCAAACAATCTATGATAATGGTATTACTCGCCATCAACAACGCTCAAGAGTAAAACCGAGGTAACGATAGATATCGCCTAGATCGCAAGATGCGATCTAAAAGATGGCACTTACCCGAAAGAAACCCTAGAAACAAGGGGTGGCGATGCGCCGAGATTGTGTTTGTTGTGAACGTGGTTGTCCTCCTTTTTCGATAACCTTAGGTACATATTTATAGTCCGGAGACTCTCTACTTTTGGAATAACTCTACAACTCTATCTTTACCTAAACATAAACGGAACCTAAACAAACACGCAACCTACTATGATACAAGATACACGGGCAATTTAGCCCAAATCCACACACTAGGCCGATCCAACCACACGTTGAATATACGTATCTTCCAAGCCCATCTTGATCACGGCCCATCTCCGTCTTTGGCCAAAATACGGCGATAACAGATATGGCCTTTCTTCTTTGTGCTTCCGATCTCCATCTTCAAGCACGAACATGATCTCCATCATCACCGGCATTGCATCAAGGTCAATGACGCTTCTCCATGGTTGTCGTCCACCGGCTTCAACTATTACAACTACTTTGAATAGACACGCGTGTCTTAACGTAAATTAAAGACAACCATATGGCTCCTGCTGGTTGCCAACTTACAATAAGTAACATTGCATACATCAAATATAATCACAATCATGGCCATATCACATCACTGCACACCCCTGCAAAACAAAGTTAGACGCCTCTACTTTCTTTGCATGTTTTACGTGGTTTGGGGCTTTCAATAAGTGTCGTTCTAACTTACGAACAAGAACCACAACATTGATACTAGCATTGTTAATCACCCGTTGTAAATTGAATCTTAACTATGCTGGGAGAAACAGGCACCCGCAAAGCCACTTATGCAATACAAGTTGCATGTCAAGCGTGGAGCAAGTCTCATGAACGATGTCATGTAAGGTTATGCAAAGTACACAAGAAGCAATCGACAATAAAAGCATCAACGCCCACAATGACCATTGTGTTCTACTCGTGCAACAGATCTGCATATAAACCTGGCTCTGATACCACCGTAGGGTTTCGTGGCATGGAAAACAAAAAATTTCTACCACATACAAACAAACAAGCCAAGATCTATCTACTAGATTGTAGCAATGAGTCGATGGAATAACTCACCCTCAAAGATTCCAAAGTGTTTAACGAGAGCGGATTCTCGTGGGTGATGTAGTCGTACTCTTTCCGATCTCAAGATCGCGTAGACGATCCTTCCGGCTGTTGCGTTGGCCCGCTCCACATCGCTCTACGTTTGATTTTCGGAAGACCTTCCTCTCCTTGTTCCAAAGAAAATGGAGGTTGTAGCACTCTCCTTGCGATTCCAAAGACAACGACGTGGTACCTAAGTAGAGGAGATCTCGCATGGCTCCTTAAGGAGCGAGTATGGTGGACTATGAGAGAGCTTCTCGGCGATCTAGGGTTTAGACACCAAGGAGGAGGCTTGGCCGCGACTAGGGTTAGCTAGGCGGCTTGCCCTAGGCGGCGGCACAGGCAGGAGGTCGACGGCTTAGGGCTAGGGTTTGCGGGAGGTGTTGGGTGCTAGGAGGGCAGCCCCTCCTTATATAAGTGGAGGGCGTGCCGGGAGGAGTCCTCCCCAACTCGGTTTCCCAAGGGGGCCGGCGGTGGAGGGGAGGAACTCCTCCCCAACTCGGTTTCCACCTTCCCCTCCACTTCCCAAAATAGCCGTTTGACTTTTCAAATTGGCGTTTGACTTTTCAAACTAGGATTTGATTAAACCCTCTATTTTGTTCAGCGATGACACCTAGTACATGATGCAATCATTCCAACTTGGTATGACACATTCATGTACCCTTCCCCTTCAGAGTGCCGGACATTCCGGAACCTTCTAGAACATTCCCGATGAAAACACCAGATCCATTCTCCAACCCCGAAACAGGACTTTCCTTATATGAATCTTATTCTACGGACCATTCCGGATCTCCTCGTGATATCCTAGATCCCATCCGAGACTCCGAACAACATTCGGTCTCTTACTCATCATTTCATAACTACTCAAACAACGTCGAATCCTTAAGTGTGTCTCCCTACGGTTCGTGAATTATGCGGACATGATCGAGACACTTCTCCGAACAATAACCAATAGAGGAATCTGGAAATTCATATGGCTCCCACATATTTCTACGATTACTTTGCGATCGAATGAACCACTTACATACGATACCAATTTCCCTTTTTCTCACGATAGTTTACTTATCCGAGGTTATGATCGCTTGTGATCTCGCATACCTAGTTCAACCTCACATCGATAAGTACTCTTTTCTCGTTTCCGTGATATGTGATCCCTTGTGAGCCAGTCACATGCTTGCAAGCTAATTGGATGACATTTCACCGAGAGGGCCCAGAGTATATCTATCCGTCATATGGATGGACAAATCCCACTCTTGATCCATGTGTCTCAACCAACACTTTCCGAACACTCAATGCCACCTTTATAGCCACCCAGTTATGGTGTGGTGTTTGATGTCATCAAAGCATCCTTCCGGTGAAGGTGATATGCATGATCTCATGGTCGAAGGAATTAGGTTACTATGTATCAGAAAGCATATATCAATTGAACTATTAAAATGACTTGATCTTTATGCTACGCTTATCTATAGGAGTATGTCCACCATATCATTCTCTTAACGATATGATCTTGTTGTTAATAACATCTCAATGTTCATGATAGGGAAACCACAATGATTTATTAACCAACAAGCTAGTATTATAAAGAGGCTTTACTAGGGACTCTATTTTAGTTTACAAATCACATAAGTATTAATGTTTCCTTGTTAATACTATTATAGCATGAATGTAAACATTTATCATAAACACAAAGATATAATAATAACTACATTTATTATTGCCTCTAGGGCATATCTCCAACAATATCTATATGGTGACGGAGGCCGCGGCGGCCAAGGTGGATGGTGAAGAGGTGGCGCCAGTGGTAATAGTTGTGGGCGCTGAGGTCGAGCAAGATCGGTATGAAGGGGGAGACATCAGCGATGGTGTCGGCTAGAGAGATCATCGGAATCTGGGGAGGTGGTGGATGTGTGGTTGTAGTTGGAGAGGAGGAAAAGGGGGAGGGAGTGACGCCGGCAGCATGGAACTTGGCCATGGAGAAGAGGGGTCGAGCTGGGAGTGGCGGCGGCTTTGGCGGCGCAGGTGGAGGCGCCATCCCAGGTACGGAAAACCTAGGTGTCTGATACCATGATAGTTTGAGAGAATAATAACTTGTATTGATTTTAGCCATAGTGGACTGTTTATATAGATTACAACTGAATTGGACTCCAAGACTAATAAAGAGAAACTGGTATTCACAATGGAAAAAGCCTAGACAAAATCAGACCTATTTTTTTAATCTTGGGTAATTGTAGGCCTAGAATCTGTCCCGTAAGCTGGAAAAAGGTTGGCCTTAGGGTGACTTATTTTAGGCTTCTAACGAGGCTTTTAGGTTCCCCACCGCATAAGCAGAAAAGAAGTCTCCAGTTGTTTCCCACCGAGAAACCCCCCAGAAGCCCATTTACACACAGTGGGGAGAAACTGGTGGAGAGCAGTTTCCCGAACTTCTCCAATCGGACGCGAACCGTTCTCCAAAAACAGACATATCGTTTTCAATTATTACGCTCAGAATGCCACCACCGAGGAAACGACCGAAACGAAAAAAAGGTCAAACCGTTCCCGACCTGCCTCTCATGACCCCGACCTCCCTTGCTCACAAGACATGGTGCGCCGCTCACCCACACCTGCCCACCCCACCACCGCAGCCTCTCCCGACCGCCACCTCCAGATCTCGGTAGCCCGCGGCCGGATCCCACCCTCCACTCCTGATTTCTCCCCCGACCCTCTCCTCCCGATGATCCTAGGCCATGGTCGGATCCCACCCGCCTGGCCCATCTCTGCCCCGATCGGCCTGCTCCTCCCAACGCTCCCAGGCATGATTCGTGTTTGGAAAAGAATGGTGGAGATTCGGGTGTAGATGGATGGTGAAGGCCTGAAGGGTGGCAGTCACTTGCTGCATGCATTTGCTGTGGTAGCGCAAGTGAGCCAAAGCTCCTGAACGATCTAGCCTTTTCATCTTCAAATTTTCAGTTCATTTTCTAAACTCTTTATGGAAGACAATTCTTTACGTAGCACCGCACTGATTTTGTCAGGTCAGTTTAGCTAAAGTAGTTCAGAGTTGCAATCAGCGTTACTGCTGAATAGTGTGGACCAAAGATCTATCGCTGAATGGTAGCTTTAGAAGTTATTTTATTTCTAGCTCTTTTTTACTAAAAAATAGTGTATGCATACTATATATTGTTTTATTAAGTGGCTAAATCAAGTCTAGGGGCATAACAGACATCTCACACCTTATCGCAGCAAATAAGCCAGAACAACGCAAGCCCAAAAAAAATATCCCGAGAGTTTTTATAAGCTTCTGTCCATCGCAGTTTTTCTTCGCCGGAATTTATAAGCAGGCTTATGCATAATCCTCTACCGCCGAATGGTCACAGAGCACCACTGTAACCTGGTCGGTAGGCGACACATGCGCTCTGGCACTAGCAAACACGCGTACTGCCCACTCACTTTCCGCGTTGGACGTAAGCCAGGTCAATCGACACGATGGAAACAAGCTCGACTAAATTAAATATCTCTTCACGTGGGTTCGGAAGTGGTATATATGTTATTTTTCGCAAGTCAATTTAAAATTCTAAATAAAAAGAATGAAAGGACCAACTGTACATTATTAAGTCACATCTTGCATTTTTGCTCACTAGATTTTGAGAAATGAACTAGAAGTGGGATTTAGGCGGGATCCACCTGACACCCTAACTGTCACCGCGATGCAAAGTCTGCTCATCAAACCAACCAGAAGAGAATACCAGAATTAAGAGCATCTCTATTGGCGCCTTCCAAAACGCCCCCACGAGATTGTGACCAAAAAGGTCCGTATCGTCATCCTCAAACCATGCCGGCAACAAAGCGGGTGTCCAAAACATTGCGGCCAAAAAGGTCTGCATCGTCATCCTCAAACCATGCCGGCAACAAAGCGGGTGTCCAAAACACCTATCTCGAACTACCATGCTACCCCGATACACCGAAAACTAGATCATTTCATTGATGGGAAAAACTTTTTTCAGCGTTAGTACATTGTATGAAAAAACTGTTGGAAATATAAGCAATAATCCATATGATTTAATCCGAATAATAAACTTATAAATCATGATCATACAGATAGTAGTAAAACCAATCATGCAGATCAACAAAGTAGATGAACAGATTACATCTATACAAGATAAACCTTTCACATCTACACCAAATGCTAGAATAAAGTACTCTAGCATAATCAGAAAAAGACAGTTGAGTATCACGTACAGAGTAGGCTGAATAGCAGCCGCAGCGGTCGCAGCAGCGTCGCTCATGTTGTGGTTGTCGAAGAGGTCGCTGACGTCCGGAAAGAAGTCGTCGTTCGGGAACTCGTCGTCGGACGACGACGTGGTTGCCAGTAGTCGCGCTTGAGCGCTCCCCAAAAACCTGATCGCCCCTCACCCGTACAGGTTCACGAGGCGGGTTCCGAGGCCTCATCGTCCCGACTGCGGTGCACGCGCAAGCCGGGATGGAGAAGACAAAGCGGCGCAAGGTTACGGAGGTAGGCGTGTGTGGATTGATTCCGCATCGATTAGGTTTTGCTCGGACGCTTTATATAGTGCGAGTTAGGAGGATCGTGGGCTCATTGCCGTCGGTAACAGTCCATGTCCATAAAATCGAACGCTGTAATTAACGCGTCTGTTAATGACTCATAATCAGTTTCCCAACAAGCAAAAGCGACCAAGAACCGCAACCGCATGGCGGGCGGCGTCGGAGGAGGAGTGCGCGAGGGCTACTCTTCTTGTCACACCTTAGTGAGTGGTGCAACACTCTACTATATAAGGTGGTCCAACTTCCTTCAACTAAAGAATGGGACTAAACTTTAGCACCACTAGCACAGCCATATGCTGCCATGCATAAGTGGGCCAAAGAGAATTTCAGAATTTGTCTAATGGGCCAATAGCCCAATATACACCAAATTCCAACAAAAACGTAGTTTACATTATCATTGGCCTTTTCAAAATCAGCTTTGAAAAGAACCCCGAGCATTTTCCTACTTCACACCTCATGCAACATAGAAATTCTCTCCATACTGAATCTATTTTTCATAAAAGCTGTTTGAGTTTTATCAATTATTTTCTTAGCTAAAGGAGCAAATTGGGAAGAAACATATTGGTCTACATTTTCTAATAACCATAGCATCCTCACATTTTAGGATGAGAGTAATGATGCCAAAATTAAGCCTACCAGTATCCAGTTTTTCATCAATAAAATCATCAAAAATTCTTTTCAAAGGCCCTTTAACATTATCCTAAAAAACTGATAAAATTTCTTAGGGAATCCATCAGATCCTGGACTTTTGTTATGAGCTAAAGAGAAAACAATATTTTTAATTTCTCCCCCAAAAAAGTGTCTAATCAGATTCTAGTTATCTTCTACACCCACCGTGTTTGGAAAATCAAGATCCAAGCCAACAATAGCTCTCTCTGATTGACCAAATAGACTTCTATAGTAGAAGATAGTGGCATGCACTAAACCAGGTCAATCGACATGATGAAGACAAGACTGACTAAACTAAATATTGCATAACCGGTCCAGTGCTGATCTCTTGACGTGGGTTTGGAAATGTAGACGTTGGCATGGCTGTTGTTTTTAGGTTATTTTTCACAAGTCAACTTCAAACTAAAAATAAAACAACTATAGATGGGGTCGCCAATTGAGAGGGTGGTTCTACAACTTAATTAAATGTATGTGTACAGATCCATACAGATTTTCTAAGGGATATGTACAACTTAATTAATTCATTAATTATTTATAGAAGACCATCATACTCTTAATTACAAAGGAGTATCGAGCGATCTCAACGGTTATTGTGTTTGGGTTGGCTGAGGGGTTGTACCGAAACAAACCCTGGTGTTGCCACAGAAGATTAATATGGGGACTAGTTTGTTCTTCGAGCGCACACGTTTGATCTGACTTTGGTTCCATCAAGATTGGCTACTTATTTGCATGGTCTTGGTGCATACCTATATGCAAAGACCGAAATTGCATACAATTATTCGTTCCAACATCCACGTATAATCTGCCTTTTTATTTGTTGTGCTTCCTCAAACCCACTCCTTATTTTGGAGCATAGCAACTTTGCTTTCCAAAGCAAAATTAAGATACTCCTTCGATCAATAATAAGTGTCTCCTGATTGAATGGAGTACATGAATGCAACGCAATCTGCAACTGCGAGTATATTTTCTTGGCAAAGATAATTGTGCAAATCACTTCAATACCATGTAGGGTCTCAGCTTGGTGTGGTGCCACAAGAGGGACGGACACGCATGACTCCGCAATAACTGTTCAAGCTCTACCTATGCAATGTTTTGGAAGGCACACGTCCTTGTCAAAAAATTAAACGTGTGGGGTTCTTTTTTGATGCGCATTTCTGTCTGCCTCACATGCAATGGTGATGTTTTTTATTCCAAAAAAAAAAACCCTTCACGATAGCCAATCACCATGGCGGCTCGGCCGGCCATCATCACCAATCCATGAAGACAACAAAAACAGCAGGCATGTGCCACTGACCCACTGCTCTCAACTTTGATGCTCATGGTCATCGTGCCACCACCACAAAACGAACAAGGCAAATAGATAAATAAATATCAATTAAAATCTTGTTTTGTGGAATCTCTAGATTGGAGCACAGTGGATTGATTGGAGTAGAGGTAAAATCTCAAAAACTTCACACAAGAGAAAATGCATTAGTTTTCTCGAGGACAAAGTGTTGCTTTGCTTTAAAACATCCCAGCGGTCTCCTTCCAAGTGGATCGTGCATGTGCTCTTGTCGTGCTAATTTGTCGGATTGGCGCGCGGAGGTAACGGAACGCGATTTTGTTAATTAAGAAACAAAAGGATAAGTCCATTATTCATGAATCTAATATTTTCTAGACCAAACAAAATACTTACTCCAACCATTCCATAGTCAGTGTCACACATTTTGTACTAGTACAACTTTATATTCAATCTGTGGCATTTAATATGGAACGCGCATGGTGTACTATTTTTATAAGTCTAACCAAGTTGTACACATTTTTTAAAGTGTGAACACTCAATAGTCCTTGGACAAAAATTCAATAATCCTGATCATGACCTTACAAAAATAATAATTTCTTGGTATAGTTACAAGTTGTTGCACATTATTATGTGTAGATATATATTTGCATTATCGCAAATTAAACCATCATTCTTGTGGCAAAAAAAAAATAAAACATTAAATGACCCTTAGAAGGTTGGCATTGCCTAAGCCACATAAAATCAAAGATATTCAAAGAAACATTAAGGGAGAAGAAAAATAGGAGAAGAATAGTCAAAGATATTCTTCAATCACCTAAAATCATTTCCAGGCAGGAGAAGACCTAAAATCACCTAAAAGCGGCACAAATATTCGCTCGCGTGAAAAAAGAAATCAAGAGGAGAAGACCGACGACCACCAAACGTGTGCGGCCTCCTTTTTAACAGTAGAAGAGTAGTCCCTCCTCCTCCTCCCCTCTCTTCCGCTGACAGGCAGCAACCGTGGTGGTGTGGTGGCGGAAGAACCTCTCCTCTCTCCGGACCGGGGAAGCGGAAGAAAAGTCTGGAGGCGTTCCAAGATTCCCCACCAGCGAGTCCCGCCGTGATTCCCCAATAGTTTTCTCGCCGGCACGTGGAGAAATATGGGAATTTTGGAGCTCGGGAGTCACTTGCTCCGTTGATTCTCGAGCTGCGGAGGTCCCCTGCCTCTCGCCGCCGGTACTTGGCTCCGCCCGCAGGCGCTGATTGTTTACTCTCTTGCGGTGAGGAACTCCTTCTCATGATTCTTTTTTCTTGGTTTTAAGTTTCTTTGGTTTTTTGCTGGTTTATTTGTTGAGGTCCGGTTAGGATCATCGCTGTGTCCTGTAAAGAAAAGCTCAAATCTCGGCATATTGTTTGCAGCCAGCCTGAAGAAGACTTGGTATTTCCCATTTCGGGTTTACTAGATTCTGCAAGAACAAGATCTTGCAATTTCTGGACTTTGTCACGGTACCACCAGACCACGCAAGTTCTTGGATTTGGATTTGGATTTGGAGGATGGAGAGGCAATCCAGCTCCCGGCTCGGTCCTCTGGAGAAGCTGAAGAGCTTCCGGGGCATAGAGAAGCAGAGGAGCTTCAAGTTCCTGTCCATGGAGAGGCAGCAGAGCTTCAAGGAGAGGAGGAGCAGGGACAGCCCCGGGAAGAGGGGCGACTCCCCGCTCCACCTCGCGGCGAGGGCCGGCAATGTTGCCCATGTCCAGAGGATCTTTGCGGACTCCGATCCGGAGCTGGTGGGGGAACTGGCCGCCCACCAGAACCAGGACGGCGAGACGGCGCTGTATGTGGCTGCGGAGAAGGGCCATGTCGACGTTGTGTGTGAGATACTGAAGGTCTGTGATGTGCATTCAGCGGCGCTCAAGGCAACCAATAACTTCGATGCGTTCCATATTGCGGCGAAGCAGGGCCATCTGGGTTAGTTTTCTTACTTCTTTCAGTTCATCAGTAATCGCCGTATCTTGTTAAATTTTGACCGATGAACTCTATCTAAGTCAATGATTTGTTGATTATGATTGTGTGAACTGGAATTCTTTAATATGTGAGGGCCGGCGATGTTTGTAGTTGCAGTTGTCTATGTTTGTAAAGAATGACTTGCATTTGGTTGACTTCAGCAAAATCCTCAACTCATTGTGGTTGCATAGAATGTTCTCCTATCATTCTAAATATATCCTTGGGAACATTTGATACTGGAGCATTTACAACCTGACCACCTCTGCATTAAATGTTTGAGAAATTTATGTGGCTGTTTTGGTCTAAATTCCATCCTACTTTTCTTGTTTTATTACTTGTTTAAATGTAAAGTTGAGCATGGATTCATTGATGTATGGAGAACTGTTTAAAGGAAGAACTTCATCCGAACGTGTGTTGCTGTTGCAATATGCTTAGGATCTTAAAAAAAATGCTTAGGATCTTAAAAGAAAATTCATTGATGTAACCAAAACAAATAGTGCTTAATTCTTTCATGCATCAGATATGATTAATTTATCCCTAGATTTAGCCATGAGATATAAAATGATGCTTCTTGGTAAAATTGTTACTTGACAGCAATCTTTGCTGAAACTAATAATTAATGTAGTTTTCAATAGTACTCCAGATCCCTAACTATAATGATACCTGCACCTTAGTGGAGTGTTTTCCTTAACCTTATTGCTAAGTCAATCAGCTCATATAGATGTTCCCTCGTTTTGTTTACCAGATGTTCTGCAGGAGCTATTGCAGGCATTTCCTGCGTTAGCTATGACAACCAGTTCTGTAAATGCCACAGCTTTAGACACTGCTGCAACTCAGGGCCACATTGGTATTGTCAATCTTCTACTGGAGACAGATGCCAGTCTTGCTAGGATTGCAAGAAACAATGGGAAGACAGTTTTGCATTCAGCAGCAAGAATGGGTCATGTGGAGGTGGTAGCGTCGCTGTTGAATAAAGATCCGGAGATTGGTTTCAGAACTGACAAGAAGGGACAAACAGCATTACACATGGCTTCGAAAGGCCAGAATGCTGAAATTCTGCTCGAGTTACTGAAGCCCAATGTCTCAGTAATCCATGTGGAAGACAACAAGGGGAACAGGCCATTGCATGTTGCAACCCGGAAGGGCAATACCATTGTAGGTTATCTTATCTCAGAAGTATCTTTTATTTTCTTCCCTCCTTGTATATTGCACATTATTTCTTTGTCCAGACTACGCTCATTTGCAAGATATTGCTTGTTTATGGCAGCAATGCTAGATTTGTTTTTAGATTAGCAATGCTAGATATTGTAGAATATATCTAAAGCAATTTATAGTCCACCATGTACAAATATAGTGGAAAGATTTCCTTCCATAAACTTAAGGAAACCATGAAGTTCTAAACAGTTTCAACCAGAATCTTAGTGGACTTAGGTAATAAGCACTTTGCACTTCAGTAATTTTGCATCCTTTGCTGATATTTGTGTAATTCATTACAGATGGTTCAGACTCTAATATCCAGTGAAGGGATTGATATCAATGCAGTCAATAAAGCTGGAGAGACTGCTTTTGCGATTGCAGAGAAACAAGGCAATGAAGAGCTTGTTAATATTCTCCGAGAGGCTGGTGGAGTGACTGCAAAGGAGCAAGTAAATCCTCCTAAATCAGCCAAGCAGCTTAAGCAAACAGTCAGCGATATCAGGCATGACGTCCAATCACAGATCAAGCAAACACGTCAGACCAAGATGCACGTCCACAAGATCAAGAAGAGGATTCAGAAGCTCCACATTGGCGGGCTAAACAATGCCATCAACTCCAATACCGTTGTTGCAGTACTTATTGCCACCGTTGCCTTTGCGTCCATATTCACAATTCCTGGTAATTTTCTGGAGAATATGAAGGATGCGCCTTATAAGGACATGACTTTAGGGCAAGCACTGGTAGCAAGCAAGCCAGCCTTTATAATCTTCTTGGTCTTTGATTCCCTGGCTCTCTTCATTTCTCTTGCGGTCGTCGTTGTCCAGACGTCTCTGATTGTTGTCGAGCAGAAAGCAAAGCAGAAGATGGTCTTTGTGATGAACAAGCTGATGTGGCTCGCGTGCCTCTGCATATCAGCAGCCTTCATAGCATTGACCTACGTTGTCGTGGGCCGCAATGATGAGTGGTTGGCTTGGTGCACGATGGTGATCGGCACCGTGATTATGCTAGGCACTATTGGTTCTATGTGCTACTGCATCATCACTCACAGGATGGAAGAGAAGAACCTGAGGAGGATCAAGAGGTCCTCCATGAGCCAATCATGGTCCAAATCTTTTGACTCGGACACCGAGCTAGAACTGGCCAGTGGAAACAAGAGGATGTATGCTCTGTAGGATGATGAGTTGATATCAGCACGTGCGCCCGAGTCATGTATATATCGAAGCCCGTTTGCCTGAGGTGACTCAACAGCATTCAGCGGACTTGACTCGAAAATACATGTAGGCCTAGGAACATGGCAGCTGAATCTATCTATTGCGACTGAAGCCTTGTTGCAGAAACTGAGATATCTGAATGAAGGTTCTGTGTAGACTGTAGACTGGTTCCAGGCAGCCACTTTTTATAGGCACTATCTAGGAGTATCAGTGAAGCAAGATGTTTTGCTCTTGTAGTCTTATGCTTACCACTGTGGATGATGATGACAAGCCGTACAATTATGTACACTACTAGTATAGTAGAATAAATTTACATTTTGTCAAGATTCTGTGGTAATGGTTTGCTCATCTTGTGCAACACGAGTCAAGAGAAGAAAGTGATGCCCTACCTAAATATTTCCAGTAGTTGTGGTCAATTGATCACTCGGACATATTTCCACAGTGGTTGTGGTTGTGGTCAATTGATCACTCAGACATTTTTTTCCACAGTGGTTGTGGTCAATTGATCACTCAAGACTGCAGAACCAGAATATGTTGGGACCAAAAACCAGTTTGTGACACATCACTCTCTAGTCTAGACTTTGACTGGAGAATATCAGAACATCCTAATGCTGCCACACTTGCATGGTGTGGTTACAACCTTTTGCAGTTTTGTTGACTATTTAGATATTTGCTTATTCCACAGACTCGACGGGGAGGTTTTCGTCAGCGGTGAGGTGAGCTGGTGAGGCGAGGCCAGAGCCAATCTGGTGTTGCCAAATCACTGAAATCAGATGCCAAGTAGGACATGGACGTGGAAATCTTTGTGGAAGTTCTGCTCCAAGTCGACATCGTCCCCTGGTGCTGACTGCTGACAAAGAAAGCTGAGCTTTCAGAAATGTGAACTCCAGAAGCTACAAAGTCCCAGTGAAGATGTAGATGGATTCATCGTCCATGGGTTGAGTGGACAATTTGGCAGGTTTCGTCGATCACTTTTCAAATGATTTTTTATTTCTAAGTCGTCGGAGAAGGATTTTTACTTCTAAGTCCACCGAGTTACATAATATTTCTAAATTATACGGTACACGTGGATGAGAAAAACGACCTTCTGGGATCATCTGACTTTCCAATAAAAATTTCAGTCCACATAGAAAGTGTATTTTTCCTGACTATATTGTTAAAATAAATATTTGATTGCCTGTTCCTAAGTTGTTTCAGAGTTGGTAAATCTAATTTGTCTTTCTATATATTTGGATGAACACCCAGCCATCCACCTCGCACTGTATATAGTGCACAAACTAATAATTGCGGTATAGTTTCATGAAGTGATTATGATTTTTTTTGCAAAAAAGAGAGAAGTGATTAGGATTTTAAACAGTAAAGGTGGAAATTGGCGAAACAAGAGCAACAATTGACAAATGTGGGCCTTGGCAAACCATTAATCTTGTACAATTATAGTGAGTTTTGGCAAACTAAACTAGTTCAACAAAACGTACTATAATATGAAACAAAGGGAGTAATTGCTTTGATCAAATATTGCTTCTTTGCTGCTTAAACATCAAGTTTACATCCAAATTTTCACCATAAAAATAAAGTGTACAGCCAAATTTGGCCCGTCCTTCATTTTTCTGCACACACGCACACCCTCACGCACATTAATTGGACAAATCAGAATTGTCTTTAGAAGATTTTTGTGTTCATATAAATGTATGAACAAGTTCACTGTTTCAGAGACTTGTACTGCAAGGCAGCTATGATTCTCAGCGTGCAGATTGTTCATTCATCTACATGGTGAAAAAGAATCTACTTGTTGCAAATCTCCATTTTTTTAAATATGAACAGGATTTCAAATCAACAGTATTCTGCATAGATTAACGCAACTGAAAGTTCTTTCCAAATCAGATGTTGTTATCGCCTCCCTGAAAACAGAAGCCAGAATGCTGAATGCCAGGGCAGCTAGGCCACCGACTTCTTTGCATGGCTTCCAAGCTTTTGCTGCCTCTGAGGCTCTTTCTCCCCGCCAGCTCTTCTCCTTCCCTTCCCTGCCACCGCCGCCTCAGCAACACGGACACTGTTACCAGTAGCCGGCTCACCGCCACCTCTGCTCCTTCCTCTTGCCGCCACTGGAGCCGAAGGGTCCTTGCCGGTGACCCCCGCCGCCTCAGCAACACGGACACTGTTACCAGTAGCCGGCTCACCACCACCTCTGCTCCTTCCTCTTGCCGCCACTGGAGCCGAAGGGTCCTTGCCAGTGCCTACCGCTGCAGCAGGTTGAGATGGCACTCTTCTTGTGACACCACCATTGCCGGCATCCACCTTCGGATCCTTTGCACCAACCGAAGGGCCCTTGGTACGAGCTCTGGGTGCAGCCGTTGCGACGTTCTTCGGCAGCGGCTTGTCGACGTTCTTCTTGGCTCCATTCGTGTTGCCTGGGACAGTGGGCTTTTTGCCTGAAGAGGGTTTCTTAGCCGCTTTGGCATCTGTAGCAGGAACTACCGCTGCATTCTGCTGCCTGTTTCCCAGAGGTGTGTAGCTGGATTTCTTGTCTATCTTGTAATCTGAGATCTCTTCTTTGGAGAAGGCAGGGGACCCTCTGGTGGTGGTGAGGTTTTTCTTCGATGAAGTGTCCGGCCTTGTGGTTGGAGTGGCAGCCCTTGAGGAGCTGGACGTTGTAGGGGATTCAGACTTCGTTGATGTACTACTACTGGGTGCCTCTGGCTTTCCTGAGAACTGTCAAAGTTCCACAATGTCAAAAGTTAGTAAGATAAACGGGAAGGATGGGTAAATTGCGACTAAAAAACTAGATACATGTGAATCTACACAAATATGAGTCAGTTAATTCCGGACGGAGGGAGTACATGTCTTCTATACCAAGGCATGTACAGTGAAAGTGTTATTATTGTGAAGAGTCAGGAGTAGTCATACCCTTGAAATTTTAACTGGCTGAAGGATAGGCAGCTCCCTCTGAAAAACCATCTGGCAGGAATCAGCTTCCATCTCAAGAGAAGCGAACAGCGGGGTGGCTGGAGGAGTCTTCAGCCTGAAATGAACTGTTCTGCTTCAAAATATGCAGTAGAAAGAATAGGCGAACATGGTTTTAACTATAAGCAGCATCCATCTTTACCAGTCGTAATCGTTCTTTTCTCCATCTGTCAGGAGGTAATCTCTCTTTCCCGACGCCAGTTTGTACATACGGCGGTCTCCTATATACAATCAACGAAAGCACCCCGATCAGATTATCCATCTTCCAAGCAAAGATGTGTATCAGTTTCCTTATATTTTGCTAATCACCTATTGGAAATCAGTTACTCGAGATATCATGTTAGCTCCAGATAGCAATAGTAGGCGAAATACAACTGCATCTCTTGACAAAATGATCAGAAGGACTAAGAACAGAAGAAATAAAAATCTGACCTTGGATAGATTCAAACTCCACCGAGAACATCGGTTCAAGGAGATTGACCTCCTTCTCTTGATCATGCCTGTACAATTCGCCAAAGAGAACCAAGCTCTCATCTTCACCTTTCCGCGCCGGAACCGCAGATGCAGCCCTCCCCATGCCGACGGCCCTCTTCACTCGATCCATTCTACCAGGTGACAGGGCGCTCAAGCTCAACACAGGTAGTAAACAGCCAAAGAAGGTGCTGAGGCGCAGGGAGAGCAGGATACATATATTGCATACACAGTGACAGAAGCTTACCTGAATAGTTAAGGGCCAAAAAATGTGCCGGCAGTCCTGAAACTTTCCCTGGAGCTCCACACGATCTGCACAAATGTAACAAATATGTTGCTGTCAAATATGTTGCTGTGAGGGACAGATAGATGCAGCCGAATGGAAGGCATTATTAGAATGGATGATCCATTGGTCAAGTGTTCCTTTCTCCTTGGCCTCCATATGGCACAAATCTGTTCAGTTTCACTCTGTAAAAAAAGAGGCTTTTCTGAATAAACATGTCGCATCCATCTGTATCCTGATGATGTAATTCAGAAACAAAACACAACAGATACAAAGGGAACCAAGTCAACCGACATCGACAGGTCGCTGGTCCATGCAAAGCACGATAAACACAGCATATTAGTCCCTAATCGTAGCACATTGGCCCCCTTGCAGTGCAGCGTCTAAAGGGCAACTCACATTCGCATGTAAATCACAAAACATACACCAAAGGAGGTTAACATGGTCATATGCTCATCCAGCAACCAGTAGTAACTCAATGGATTTGATCCACAGTCTGAGCATTATTTCTGTTTTTGCTCCTGGATTATTAGTGTACATCTCTGCATGCAGAGTTTCAAAGTACTCTACAATTCTAGGTTACAAGCCACTGCTTCTAGACAGCGAGTTAATTCGACACACAGGAGCGGTGATCTCCACCAGATGGTGTGGATGTCGTCGCCGATATTGTTTATGATTTTCATCAAGGCCTCTGACTAAGTTTGCACCTTCCCTTTCTTCAACTCATATGACTGCCTGATTGCATCCCAGAACGCGGGCATCGCCTCAGAGTCAGGAACTTCTTTGAACGAGGGAAGGTAGTTTAGGTCCACTATGACATGGTCTCCACTACCCTCCTGAACCTGCAATATATAAATGCTGGTTTTTACAATTCTGAAGTAGAATGTGCTACATGAAAACATAATGACATCTAGAAGTGAAGAAGCTACTCTTTGTAGCTTTCCTGAATTCTAAAAGCACCAAGTCATACAAAGACAAGAAAAAGAAATACTTACAACAACATCAAATCCAAAAATTGTTAGTCCAAGTGAATCCTTTAGCAACTTTGCAGCCTCTTCCACTGAATCAATGTCCAGAGATTTGTTATCTTGTACCATGTTCTGAAGTAGCTGCTCCTTGGTAGCCACTGGAAGAGTCTTTAGACTGTGAAGAGAAATTCAACTATAACTTGGCCTCGAAGTGTAAAATTCAACAGATGAATGTGAAGGGTGTCAAATACTGTGCCAAATACTTTTAAATTTTCATACTATACCTATTGAACGTCAGAGGTTCATCTCCTGATGACGATTTTAGCAAACTTGCATTGGGCATGGAGTTCTTGACGGCATGGAAAACCTTGTCTCCAATTGCATAAAATTTAAATATCTTGGATCCATGATCAATGTATTCCTACATCACACAATAAAATCTACACATTTCAGATCGCAAACTGTAGTTAATAAGTACACAGCTGCAGAGTGAAGTTAGACCGTTGAAGCACAGAGCTCAACAGGGCAGGAAGTCAACATGAGATGCCTAAAAGTGTCAAAGTTGCAGTACCTAATGATGTGAAAAGTTAGCAACATATTATTGTAGGGTGAAGATGCAAATTGATTAATCGTCAGAACCTATAATGCATGCAACAAGAGTATATCAGAGATGCATTATCAGAGGAAGAAAAAGCAGAAAGTTGTACCTGTAGAATAGCCGGAAGAGGCACACTAAGGTTGCTAAATTCTTCGATTTGGAAAACTAATGCCTGCAGACAACAATTTTCATTCAGATGTGGAACTCAAAAGAAAAGCAAATTCAACTTTGACTGAGAAGGGATTAAGTAGCACAATGAGTCTGCCCAACCATCTCCATACGAATATTGACGAAAGGATATGATTGGAAATTCATGCACACCCTAACATCCAATTGATATTGGAATGTAAATACAAACACAACAAGCTTACCATATTGTGCGCATCAGCAACTCCACATGCTACTTGTGGCTTCACGATGACTGGAAATGATAAATTAGCTTCAGCTAGTTGCTTCTGTAATTCACTGCTATGGAAGTTTTTTACCTGTGTTACAAAATAGCAAGCAATCTCAATAGGCAATACGAAGTCGATCATAGGTAAACTTAAGCAAAATGCAAGATAAATGCTCTTCAGAGGTGCATGATAACAGGAACGTCTAAAGATGGGAAATGTCACATGTCAGTAACATATAGTACAAAAGCACTAATGTCAGACTTCTACATAAGTGTATTTCAGATAAAAGGACCTTCAAAGAATGTGGTGCTCGGAGTTTGGGCCTTCCTTCAGCGCCAAGGCCTTGCAATCTAACTAGAATCTCTTGAATTTGAAGACGATCCAACAATGGGGAAATATTTTTGAATGGATCAATGATGCAAAAATCAGGGTACTGTTCCATAAACCTGCTTAACAAAGAGGGTTATAGTGAACACAAAATAAGTTTAACTGTTCAAAGCAGTGAACTACGATTTTCAATTACTATGATCAAGCAAGTTATCATACACATATGCACATGCATCAAAAAGGGACAGCATTAGATTTATTTGCTATTTGTTGCTTTGATAATGATATCCCATATGCGTATCTTCATATCAAACTTCCATCACACATATTTGTTGCTTAGATTTATTTGCTATTTATTTTCCCTTACATTGTCTGTTCCCTTTTTTTGTGGAACACAAGGAACAAGTTGATCATTACAAAATAGTACTCCCTCCGATAGTTCAAAATGGTGACACTTATTTAGGATCGGAGGTAGTAGTAATTTTAACATTTGAACTGATGAAAAACAAACAGTTACATCAATAGAGTACAAGCTAAAAAAATTGCACTAGGTTTTATACTGTATTGTAGGCACTTCTCAATAACTCGCTTGCTCCAATGCAAAACTTTTCAATACAAAAAACTTACTATCAAGTCTCCACAATATCAGTGAAAAAGCTATGCATGGAAAATATTAACATGTAAATTCATTAAATTACCTCCTGTATATCTTACTACCTTATAATTTCGGACATTCCTGCAGAAAATGAGATCCCCTGGGGAAAATTGATAGAGCAGTTTGGGTCAATGTTGATGATTTCGTCCGTCATTTTGTGGATGATCATGTCAACTTCATGAAGTTGGGAAGCTAAAGGAAGCTCAAATGAGAGTGGGACAAAGATAAGCCCGTTTTTACTAGGATAAAGGGGGAATGCTCCTCTCTGCAAGCATCATAGGAATAATGATGTACCAGCAGAGATCGAATACTATGTAGTCACTAACACATTAATATAAAACTTGCCTTGGCAAAGTCTTGTTCACGGGATTGTTTCATTGAATAGCCAACCATCAAAACAGATGAGCTAGCTATTTCCTGAACAAAGGAACTCGTGAATTCAAATTCACTGCACAACACAATACAAGGAAAATGCCCAAGTAGACACCAATGACAATTTTAACCTTTTTTATTAAAATAGCCAAAATGAGAAGCAGCTCTTGAAGCTTGCTAATATTTACAACTCCAGAATCCTTTGTTTCACGTTCAGTATCTGGATCAAAAGAAGAATATCAGTAGGCCTTAGCGACTATATTAGGAGTTTAGAATATTTTTCCAGTATGTAAAGCAGCATGAGTTACACAGCAGATATATCATGATTGAAGTACTAATGCAAAACGAATCACTGGAAACAGCTGACATGAACAATTACTATCTCATCCTGATATATATGCTTACCTACAGCAATAACTCTCCAGTTATTACTCTGAAGTTCAGAAAATAAATCTTCATCAATTCTGGAAGTAGCATAAAAACAAGAACTTGATCTGCTCCATTCTAACATTGACTCGCCTAGTAAATGATTCCCACTAGGAGCAGGTATTAATGTAATCCCAAAGGAGTGCAAGTTTGCTGTCTTTTCCAAAAAGTCTGACTGATAAAAGCAACAAAGAAGGCATGTGTAAGCTTATAGTTCTTCACAAATAATGCAACGCATGTACAAAACAACGCTAAACTTAGAATATATTGTTCCAAATAGCAGATCCTTGTTTCATAGGGGATAATATAAAATATTAGCACACTAAGCAGAGAGTCAGGAAAGGTTTTGGCAAAAAAGAGTTGCAAGTTTTAACTGCACAGAAGAATACCTCTTCAGATATCAAGAGTTATCAGTGCAGCTGCAGCATTCGGAAATCAATCTAGCTGAATATTTTGCAACACAAATAATCATATACTATGAAGCTACATCTTGAGTTTGTTGGGACATATGGTGGGAACATCTGGACATTTGAATGGCTTAAAGATCTAAATGTGTTGGTTACTAAAGTCATGACTGGAAATTTCCAAAAGATCTGAAGTGATCATGCGGCTAATCATAACCAGTGACTGTTAACATGTAAACACTTCCATTTTCAGTATACTCTGGACAGCCCCCATCATAACAGTACGAGTAGAACTGTTATGTATCAAATACAATAATATGGAAACATAATTTAGAGGAGGAGGAGGAGGGTGGGGTAAACAGAGACCACATTAGTTGGCATTTCCTCCGAGCGGCAAATTGCCTGAAAAAGGAGCAAGAAGATGCAGTCAGTTGCCTAGACATTTGATGAATCTTCATGGATCATGACTTAATGACACCTACGTCAACACAGAATTACATCACGAAGAGACAATCCACCAACACTACTTTGCATACCGATGGGGACATCAGGACATGTAATGTCTGGACGAGCTGTGCTAAAATAAATGCATGAATTTACGAAATTTGTATGTGCAATGGGCCATGGACACTAATCACAGCCAAGCACTTGAGCTAAACTTGAGTACAATGGCCAATGGATAGCCAACTGATTAGCCGAAACATGCCCACCTCCTGAATTGCATCCTAATCAGCTCACAGTCACATAACACCGAGCAAACACCTCCGGTAAACAGCGCCGCTGGGTACCAATCCTAACATTTAACCGAAGGAGTAGAGCCCATACCACGCCGAGATTGGAGTAGCGCAGCCTCCGGAGCAGCGCCTCCGCCCCAGGCCGCAGCGCCGGCGCCACTTCCCCTGCACCGCCGCCCCCGACGGGGTCGAGGAGGAGGGACGTGTCCAGCACCAGCCGCACAGGGCGCTCCGTGGCCATGGCTGCGGGGAGATCAGGTCGACGGGGTCGGGTTTCTCTGTTCTGTTCAGTGTTGGGGGTTGGGGCCGGACACGAGGAAGGAGAAGTTGCTGAGCGGTGGAGCCACGTGTGAGCGGGTCTAGGTGGGCCCCACCGGCGCATGGCAGGCAGGTGGCGAGATGCGGAGAGCCCCTTTTTCTATTTATTTTGATTATTTTTATTCTTTAGGATTGAGAATGGCTCAAGTGTTTCGGGGAATCTGATCCGTCGTCGATAATGGTGAGATTGGCTAGTGTTTCCAGGAGTGTAATCCATTGCCTTTAGAAAGTTCTTTTGTTTTAAATTCAGATGAACTAATGTAAAATACGTTCTTTACACATCAGAAAATATAAATCAGTGTTACTCTCTCCGTCCCACAATATAACAAGTTTTGGCAAGTTGTTTTAAGGTTAGGTTTAAAGTTCAGCTATTTTACATGCTAACACATACTCCCTCCGTCCCAGCGCTTAAGGCGTAATATTTTTTCCAAATTTTCCTCAGAGCTTAAGGCGTGGATACGATGGACTCACTAACCTCCCGATTTTACCCCTCCGTTCCGTTTCCCGTCCTCGAAAATAGCTAGAAGTTAAACCACCGAACGAATAGAATTAAATTCTCTCGTAGCAACCGTTGGCCGCTGTGGGCGGTGGCGTGAAACTAGGAGGCCTCCCGAGAGAATTAAGGACCTACTCATTACGTGCATGCAAGGGTAATTGAGGAAGTTTCCGTTGGTTTACTACTGCCCGTTCGCTTCTAAATAATCGCGCCTGGATTTATACGCAGTAAGCGTTGGGACGGAGGGAGTATGTGCTAGCCTAGCAAAATGGACAACACTACAATATGAACACAACATCTTCATCCTCATCGTGCATCTAAATGGCGGTGCCAATAATCGACAACACTGGCCAGCTGCCCGACCTCTGCCGACATACTTCACCAGAGCTAAACAAGATTGTAAGAATTATGCCCATGATTCATGTGGGAAAACGTTTGTAGGTATGGTGGTAGTTGGTGTTTGCTGAGGTTGTACCATTGAGTTGGCTCCGCCATAGGTTGACTCCTTGGTAATCGCCGCATCCTCCTCCTTTTGGTGTCCAACGCCACGATATACGTTTGTCCCCATCGTCGTGGCTATCTACGTCGAGACACTATGAATGATCCTATACAAGGGATCAGGCCCGTCTAAGGTCCGTACGAGCTGGGCGACCGCACAGGGCCCCCCAAAACTGAGGGCCCCATATCCCAGTGCACAGCCCAGTCTAGTACTCGTTCTTCTTATTTTCTGTCCAGCTGGAAGTCCCTGGTTGAGGCCCTTTGCCTACGAAGCTAAGTCCCAGCAATATTTCCTTGTCCCAAACCAAACGAGAGCCCAATGGCTGCACGTCTCTAGATTAAAGTCTTGTCCTTGTTCCCGATCAGCCGATGTGAGACGGTTTTCGCCGTAGACTCGTAGTCGATCAAATGATCGATCTCGAACTCCCGATTCCCAATCGACGGCCCGAACTTCCATCAATCAATCGATCGACGCACTACCCAAGACACCATCTTGCTCTCGTCGAGAACCACGAAACAGCAGAACGGAGAACGTCACCTGCCCAACCGCCCAAGTGCGCCTTCGGCTGTTCACTATGTCCCGATGCAATCTGTCAATCTCGTTTTAGCCTCAAACTCAAAGACAAGGTTTGCAAGATCTTCTCTAGTTAACTTATGTTTTTTTTTTTGCGAAGACCAGTTAACTTATGTTGACACTTCTAAAATTTAATTCTGTGTGAATTCACTCTTAATATTAGGTATAGATTTAATGCTTGATATATTTCTATATATTGTATGAAATACCACGTATATTGAACTTATATAACAAAGTTAAGTGTCGTCTGGAAATAAGTTGGAGGGAGTATGTGATTTTTTTAAAATTTAGGGCCTCATTCTATATTTCGCACGGGGCCTCTAATTTCTGTAGACGGCCCTGCAAGGGATACCATCTAATCAATTGAGTATTAGCCTCCGATATTATTGGTTAAACATTGCCTCTCTTACTTCTTCCTTTTGAATGCATATCCTTATGTGGTACGAAAAGTTCACTGCCTAGCCACGTAGCTATCCCACAAGGATTTTTTGAATTGTTAGCTGGTATTATAAGTGTGGAAGCTAGGATTATTAGCGTGGCATCGGAAGATACTTCATCCTTGTGAAAGATCTGATGTGTAGTGCATGCCACCACTTCCGCTTCGACTTGGTGCATTTGCTAATAGCATCTCAAAATGTTTTAGGGCACCAAAAACTGGGATATATGACACCAAAATAGTTTTTGCTTTTCTAGATGATGTATTTTGTGGCATAACTATCACAAAATATGATGTAAAATAGGGCACATATGTCGCACCACACACATCCATGTCTTGTCCACAATTGCACATATATGAAACTTCATCTCAAATAAATCTAAACAAATAATACACAAATAGCACTTAACAATTACATCACCTCACTAACAGTTTAGCAAGTAGCACACAAATCAACACATAAACAACATAGAGTTCATCACAATGCAGCAACCACCTTTGCGTAAGTGATTTGCCAAAGATCTTCGGTGCAATTCCTCCTCTGCTAGAAGAACCGACTATGGATATTTACACACTCTCAATGTGCTTGAACAAATCAAGAGACGTCCTAAACCAACGTCAAAAAAATCGCTCGGGATATGTAGGATTTGGAATGAAGTAGTTGAGCATGAGTTTGTTGTCCGCATCAATTCGTCGCCCTCGAATATACTCATGTCGAAGACTAAACCACCATGCTTTGCATATTGTTCTTCTGTAAGAAGGAAATCATAGCAATATCCTCATCTTCCTCCATGTTGTACTCCTCAGTACTAGAGGTGGAATCGTCAGACAAAACCATCTACAAACACAATACTTTATGTCACAATCTACTCCTACATGGCGACAACAATTGTCATAAAAATAAAAAATCGAGAGATTACCTTTCACCCTCTTTGCCCAACACTTTCTATGCGGTGAGCCCATTTTGCTCTAGTCGGGGTTGAGGGGGTCACTGCATGGTTGAGGAATCAAGTCGGCTATTTCTCAGGAAGAGTCGTGAAAAAAACAACACGTCCATATTTGATGCTGCCCAGCTTCCTTCAAGTACTACAAGTGAAGCAAGCCTTCCTTTTCAATTCGATTTCTTACGAAGCTTGGCAAACCGTGAATAAACCAAACGGATGTTTAGTTTCTCCAGAGAAAATTAATTAGCATGCAACTTTAATTCCAAGAAATCTCAACGTCTTTCTCTTGGAAGTAGTACAAAGGTCCTGCATTTAGACTAGCCTTTCATCAGTGGGAAACTCTTCCGTGCGAAGCATTTTGCTCTCTTTGGATTCCACGTCGCAGTTTAATTCCTCCGCATCATCCAGCTCCAGGAGCCGCACAGGATTTTTAAGGGCTCCATTCCTATGCACGTAATGAATCAAGCTACCCTTCCTGCTCAATGACCTCCTCTGTTTCATAGCCCTTAGAGATGCTTTCTTCTGGCCTAGCACGGTTATGAACATATTTCTTTAAGACTCTCATAAATCTCTCGAAGGGGAACGTATTGTGTAGAAACACATGATCGAGAATTCTAATCTCTTCAACTAGGTGAACTAGGAGGTGCTATTGAAGAAAGATGGAGGGTACAACAACTCGAAGCTGACCAGACATTGGACCACAACAATTTGTAACCCTAATAGACTTTCTGGATCGATTACCTTCTGAGAAATTGCATTGAGAAATGCATATACCTTCACAATGACCAATAGAACATTTTCCGATAGAATTCTCCTCAATTCAACCGGAAGCAATCGCGTCATAAGGACGTGGCTGTCATGGGACTTTAGGTTTTAAATTTTTTTCTATTTCATATTTACTATTCCCTTTATGTTAGACGAGAAGACAGACGGGACCTTGATACTGAAAAGGACTTTAAAAAAATATTTCCTTCTCTTCTTTGGTAAGAGCGTAGCTGGAAGGTCCTTAAAACTACCCGGGATGTTTGCCGTCTCATCCTTTATGACGTTGCTGGTCCTCCCGTGCTTTCGGCGTATCTTTTGACTTCCCATACAAGCCCAGAAAGCCTAGAATATTCACGCAAAGATTTTTCATCAGGTGCATCGCGTCGATTGCAGAGCGGACCTCATGGACTTCCCAATAGTGTAGCTCCCAAAATACAGATTACTTCTTCCACATGGTTGCGTGTTTGTCGGCGTCTTTCGGAACAAATTGTCCTCCAGGACCCTTTCCAAATATTATATTTAAATTCTTGACCATACCAAATATATCAGCACCAGTACAGGGGTCAGGCTTCTTCCGGTGATTTGCCTCGCCATCGAAATGCTTGCCTTTTTTCCTTAAGGGATGTCTGGGCGGAAGAAAACGACGATTGTACAGGTACACATTCTTCCTAGATTTATCTAGATATATACTTTCAGTCTCATCTAAACGTGTGCATGCATTGTATCCCTTGTTCATCTGTCCTGAGATGTTATTAAGAGCAGGCCAATGATTGATAGTTACGAACAACAACACTCGCAGATCGAATGGCTCCTGTTCGTGCTCATCCCACACACGTAAACATGGTTCGGCCCACAATTATAAAAGTTCATCAACTAATGGTCTTAGGTACACATCAATGTCGTTGCCTGGTTGTTTCGGGACTTGGATGAGAACTGACATCATAATGAACTTCCCCTTCATGCACAACCAAGGAGGAAGATTGTAGATACATAGAGTCACAGGCCAGGTGCTGTGACTGCAGCTCTGCTCCCCAAAATGATTCATGTCATCTGTATTTAGACCAAACCATAAGTTCCTTGTGTCACCAGCAAAGTCCGGGAAGTCTCTCTCGATTTTTCTCCACTGCCAACCATCAGCGGGGTGCCTCAACGTCCCGTCTTACTTACGTTTTTCCATGTGCCATCGCAACAACTTGGCATGCTCTTTGTTTCTGAACAAACGTTTCAACCATGGTATTATAGGAGCATACCACATCACCTTGGCAGGAACCCTCTTCCTGGGTGGCTCGCCATCAACATTACTAGGGTCATCTTTTCTGATCTTATACCGCAATGTAGTGTATCAGGCATTTATCCATATTCTCATACTTCTCACCGCGATAGAGGATGCAGTCATTAGGGCACGCATGTATCTTCTGCACATCTAATCTTAGAGGTCAGACGAGCTTCTTTGTTTCATACGTACTGGCGGGCAATTCGTTATTTCTTGGACGAAGCAACTTCTTCATTAGTAACAGCAACTTCTCAAATCCCGAGTCAGTCACACCTGTCTCAGCCTTCCACTTCAGCAATTCTAGTGTGCTACCCAGCTTCTTCTGGCCATCTTCACAAGTTGAGTACAACAATTTGTTGTGGTCCTGCAACATCTGCTCGAACTGCAACCTCTTCTTTTCTGTGTCGTAGTCTCGCTTTGCATCAAAAATTGCCCGACCAAGATCATCAGCGGGCTCATCTAGTTTCCGTTCTTCACCTCCTTCTTCTTTATTGCCTTCCATTGCGGTATCAGCGTATTCAGGAAACATAGATCGATAGTTGTCATCATCGTTCTCTTCTTCATCGCCGTCTTTCATCGTAACCCCTCTTTATCCGTGATTGGTCCAAACATTATAGCCGGACATAAAACTAGACCGAAGCAGGTGACTCTGAATGACTCTTGCGAAAGTGTGAGCCTTCTCATTCCTACAGTCAACACATGGACAACACATAAAACCATCCCGCCGCTTGTTCTCCTCGGTCACAAGACGAAAAGAACGCACGCCTTCTCTGAAAGCGGCAGAGCGTCGGTCATCGTACATCCATGGATGGCTCATCTGTATCATACAAATATATATCAAACACAATTACGATGCTAAAATTAGTACCGCGCGGTCTAAACGAGCGCTCTAATGGGCATTTTACCGAACACCTCTAGTGCATATGAACAAGAAAAAAATAGCACAAACCCACCACCTCTCCCACTAGGAAAAAAACAGTTGAGAGAGGGAGGGGCTGTGCCATATATATAGGGCCAGACCACTAGTCACGGTTTGAGATACAAACCGGGACTAAATGGGGTGCCCGCAGCGAGTGACAGGCCCTAGACCCTTTAGTCCCAGTTTTGTATCTCAAACCGGGACTAATGGTGTCTAACGGGCCCAGACCTATGGTTTGGGGTGGCTCGGACTGTCCGTTCCGAACCATTAGTCCCGGGCTCAGACACAACTGAGACTAATGGCCCGAACAAAAGGCATGTTTTCTACTAGTGGTAGTTGGTGTTTGCTAAGGTTGTACCATTGAGTTGGCTCCACCATAGGTTGACTCCTTGGTAACCGTCACATCCTTTTTCTTTTGGCGTCCAACGCCACGATATACGTATGTTCCCATCGTCGTGGCTATCTACGTCGAGGCACTATGAATGATCCTATACAAGGGATACCATCTACTCAATCGAGTATTAGCTTCCGATATTACTGGTTAAACACTGCCCATCTTCCTGCTTCTTTTTGAATGCATATATCCTCATGGGGGTACGACAAGTTCGCTGCCTAGCCATGTAGCTACACCACAAGGATTTCTAAATTGTTAGATGTCATTACAAGTGTGGAATCCAGGATTATTAGCGTGGCATCGAAAGATGCTTCATCCTCGTGAAAGATCTGATGTGTAGTGCATGCCACCACTTTCGCTTTGACTTGTGCATTTGCTAATAGCATCTCTAACAGATGATATATAGTAGGGCACACAAAAAATGTTTTAGGACACCAAAAACTAGGAGATATGACACCAAAATAGTTTTTGCTTTTCCAGATGATGTATTTTATGGCATAACTGTCACAAAAAACGATGTAAAATAGGGCATAGATGTCACACCACACACATCCATGTCTTGTCCACAATTGCACATATATGAAACTTCATCTCAAATAAATCTAAACAAATAATACACAAATAGCACTTAACAATTACATCACCTTACTAACGGTTTAGCAAGTAGCACACAAATCAACACACAAACAACATAGAGTTCATCACAATGCGGCAGCCACCTTTGCGTAAGTGATTTGCCAAAGATCTCCGGTGCAATTCCTCCTCTGCAAGAAGAACCGATCATGGATCTTCACACACTCTGCAATGTGCTTGAACAAATCAAGAGACGTCCTAAACCAACGTCAAAAAATCGATCGAGATATGTAGGATTTGGAATGAAGTAGTTGACCATGAGTTTGTTGTCCGCATCAATTCGCCGCCCTCAAATGTACTCACGATCGAAGACTAAACCACCATGCTTTGCCTCTTGTTCTTTTGCAAGAAGGAAATCATAGCAATGTCCTCATCTTCCTCAATGTTGTACTCCTCACTGGAGGTGGAAGACAAAACCATCTACAGACACAATACTTTATGTCAGAAGCTACTCCTACATGGCAACAACATTTTTCATAAAAAGAAAAATTGAGAGATTACCTTTCACCCTTTTTGTCCAGCACTCTGTGTGCGCTAAGCCCATTTTGCTCTAGTCGGGGTTGAGGCGGTCGCTGCGTGGTTGAGGAATCAAGTCGGCTATTTTTCAGGAAGAGTCGTGGAAAAAACAACACGTTTTCGAAACGGGGGAGAAACCCTGGCCTCTGCATCTTAGAATGCACACACACTTTATTAATTTAAAAATGTAGCACAAGTGAACCAAGCCTTCCTTTTTAATTCGATTTCTTGCAAAGCTTGGCAAACCGTGAATAAACCAAACGGACGTTTAGTTTTTACAGAGAAAATTAATTGGCATGCAACTTAATTCCATGCAATCTCAACGTCTTCCTCTCGGGAGTACAAAGGTCCTGCATTTAAACTAGCCTTTTCATCAGTATAGGAAACTCTTCGTCTGAGAGCAAGTACAATAAGGGTGACTCAGCTGACTATAAGACTTAAAATACTATATTCGTGCTGAGTTGGCAGAGAGAGAATAGGAGAGAGAAAAGCGGCTCTCAAGCAGCCAGCTCTTGCGTCTTCTAGGCACTTTGAGAGATTGAAAGGTGGGTCATATGTTAATAAAGTAACATATTTTTGTAACTAGCTATTATACATGTTGGCTATAGTGTTGGCTATAGATGACATGGCAATGACTTATAGCCGACAGTCGGCTGTACTATTGAACTTGCTCTGAAGCGTTTTGCTCTCTTCGGATTCCACCTCGCACTTTAATTCCTCCGCATGCATCCAGCTCCAGGGGCCGCACAGGATTTTTAAGGGCTCCATTCCTCTGCACGCAACGCCACAAGCTACCCTTCCTTCTCACGACCAGCCCACCCCACCAACATCATGTCCAACTCCAGCTCCAGCAATGTCAAACAAACAATCGCCGTCAAGCTCTTCGTCGACACGGAGAAGAAGAAGGTGCTGTTCGCGGAGTCCGACGAGGAGTTCGTCGACGTCCTCTTCAGCTTCCTCACCCTGCCCCTCGGCACGATCGTCCGTCTCCTCGGCAAGCGCTGCCAGGCCGGGTGCCTCGACGAGCTCTACAGCAGCGTCGAGGGCCTCGGCGCGCACCACTTCCGGACCGAGGCCTGCAGGACCATGCTCCTCCGCCCCGTCAACGCCGCGGCGGTTCACTGCCAGCGGCTGAAGCTCAACGTCGACGGCGGCGCCAACAACCCGAGACCGGTGTATGTGTGCAGGAACATCGGCTGCAGAAGTCTCGCGTTTAGCTCGGTCCCTGACGCGGTCTGCGTGTGTGGGGATGTTGTTGTCGAGTGCTCCTCTGAATGGATAAAGGAAGAGTCTTCGGTCGGAAACAAGGAAGAAGACGGTGTCTTCGTCGTAAGTGGCCGGAAGTTCATAGTTACCGATGATCTCCATGTCGCTCCGGCTTCGACAGGCCTCATGTTTTCCCTGATGGAGAAGTTTGGGCTCCAGGAGCAAGCGGATGTCGAGGAGAAGATTCTGCAACTCGACTCCAACATGGTATGCATCTCTCGACTTCTCTAAACTTCAGCCCTAATCAAACACACATTCTTTTGTTTTTTCAATTTTTGTATTGATGGTAGATTTGTGACATACTGTGATCCTCCTGTAGTTCTCTGAAGGATGACGAATTTACTTTCATTTCATTACAGATAATGAGCTTGCTTGCAAGAGTGTTGCTCACGAAGCAACCTCTAACAGGCTTATGTTTCGATGTTGCTATCACACCACCAGATCATGCTATAAGCCTCTGTGAGCTTCCCCTTCCCGAGAATCTGATGAAGAAACAAGCGAACGATGGTGAGTCCGAGCTGAAAGGCATCAAGATAAAGATTGTTCAGACCAAGGATGATTCCTCGGTGCTGTATGCTGAGGTCGGGCAGGACTTCGTGGATCTTATCTTTGGCCTACTTAGCATCCCACTAGGATCCATGATAGAAGCCTATGCTCAGGGGCCACTAAATGGATGTGTTGAGAACCTGTACAAGAGCATCCAAGGATGTGTAAAACATGATGCGCAAAGCCTGCTTCTATCGCCAAAGTTGCCCCCTTTCTTTGGATGCAGCAGTAATGTGGTGCTGCAAGTTGAAGAAGTTGTGCCGAGAGAATTTGCTTTGATTGACTGTTTCATGTGTTTGAAGTTCAAGCTCCATGGCCATGAACGCTGCAATATTACCCATCTCGCGTCATACAGGAAAACAAACCTGAGTACTATTCGTGAGTTTGATCCTAAATCCCCCAAGGAATCAAGTGGCAGCGTTGTTGCTGAAGCTTATATCAAGGGAGGGCCCAGAAACTTCATGGTGACCAACGATCTCCGAATCCTTCATTTCTCCTTCGCCAACACTCTCCAAGTTGTCCGTGCCGCCAAGGTTCCGCAGGAGAAGCTTGTGGAGAATGAGCTCACACTTGACAAATCCCAGGTACCCTTACTATTTATGCTGAACTCTTGGCCATGATGATTATAACAAGCCAATATTTCTAGGTTCTATTTACTGAGTGCTTTGATCTAAAAATAATAATTATTGAGTGCTTTTATGTTGCTGCTACAGGTTCTGAAGCTACTGAGAGCTGCAACGGTGACGCGTGATGCTCTTAGCAGCGTTTTTTTGCCACCAAAGTAGAAGAGGAATCACTTGCACTACATGGGCGCTCTGGCTTAGCTTGCCGTCCACTAATCCGGAGTCTGAAGACGGGAAGTTTTTACTCCCTCAAGCCCATATTAATTGACTTAAATTTGTCTAGATTTGAATAAATCTAGACACGATTTAGGTTCATCTAAATTTTGACTAATCAAAGTCGATTAATATGGATCGGAGGGAGTACCTCTTTTTGGGGGTTGGGACTTTGTTACCGGTACAACTGCAACTAGCTTGTAGCAACATTTCCATGTCCAAGAACATATTATGTGCGATGATAGCTTTATGCATGAGTTTGGTGGTATATTTGGTACAAGTCAAGTCCTGCACTTGGACATGTCATATTGGCTTTTGGTAATTATAATAAGAACAATTATCTTCTAATCCTGATAGTAGTATATGCTCACCTACAACAATAAAGAGCCAGCTTTCCCTTGTCTCACTGCTGGCCAGACCGTTGGTTCCCTCCCTCTCCTGCAGCTGCTTCGGCGGCGGGACGGTGGGGAAACCGCGGATCTGCGTGTCCGTCATGTAGATAGTAGGGTTTGTGTGTCTACCGGTGGTGCTGTGGTGGCGGAGGCGACGCCGGGCGGAATAAAGGAGCCTCAGCTCATTCCCTATCGCGACGACGCTCCCCTTTGCGGCGTTGGAGAGCTGGAGGCCGTGTGTGCCTGTGGTTCTGGCAGATCCGCGGGATTAGGGTTCCTAGGAGGGTTGACGTGGCGGCGGCGCCGACACCCTTATGGATTTTGTCCTCCGGCTTCGTCGTCGTGGCTGCGTGCACTCCGACAACGCCATGGAGCTTGGGAGGAGTTGTATAGGAGTGGCACACTCTAGGCGCTGGTTTGGCCGACGCGGGACTCGTGGGAGTTGGTGGGCGACGCTGTTGTTCTCCATCGACTTCGTCGTTTGGACCTGGCGGCGTGGCGACTCGGACGAACTCGTGGCTCTCCCCGGCCGATGTTTCCCAAAGAAGGCAACCTGGCCGTGCGCGGCGGGTACGATTAGAGGTCCACAAAGCAGCGGTGACTGCGAGGGTGCTTCCCCGATTCTTGGTGTGTTGGCTGCATCTCCTTCCCCATCGGTGTCTTCGACGGCGGTGGTTGCAGGAGGTGTTTGTGGGCGGTTTGCACAAAGATCTCCAGGGCCTTTTTGTAATTTTTGTTTTACCGAGGTCTTTAGTGCAAAGTGTTGGAACAGCCGGTGTTCTAGAGTGTTCGTGTTGTTTCGTGTTGTTTCCGCGTTGTAACTTGTAACCTGTATGAATGGATGCGTGGAAACTTCTCAAAAAAAAAACTCTCCAGTTATGACTGTGAAGTTCAGGAAATAAATCTTCGATCAACTCTGGAAGTAGTAGCATAAAAAATGTGATCCGCCCATTCTAGCATCAACGCATCTAGTAAACGATTCCCACTTGGAGCAGGTAGTAAACTTGATTCCTTGACAGCAGATCACACGAACAGAACAAGAGCCGAGCGCCGAGATTGGAGTAGCGCAGCCGCCGCAGCAGTGCCTCCGCCCGGGGCCGTTGCGCCGGCGCCTGCACCTCCCTGCACAGCTGCCCCCGACGGCATCGAGGAGGAGGGAGACATCCAGAACCAGCCGCACAGGTCGGTCCTCGGGGAGGTTCTGTTCTGTTTGGCGTTGGGCGTTGGGGCCGGACAGGAGTAGGAGTTGTCCTGAGCGGCGGGGCCACGTGTCAGCGGATCCAGGTGGGCCCCAGTGGCGCATGGTAGACATGTGACGGGAGAGGTGGCCGTGGGAAATATCATCACACCTAACATGATACTACTACCGTTTTTCAAAATTCAAATTTAGAATTGTCGAAATAATTTGAAGAAATTTGTGGGTATTCATGGAATGTGTGCTTACATTCCCTGAAATTTTTAGAGCCAAATTCGGAATATGCATAGAGGAATAAAAATGATAAATTGCTATGTGAATAGTATCATTTCGTGTTTGTCTTTTTTGTACACCTCACATGGTACCATTTCTCAAAATTCAAATTTAGAAGTGTCAAAATAATTCGAAACCAATTTTTGATTGTTCACAGAATGTGTGTTTACATTCCCTGGAATTTCCATAGCCAAATCAGAAATATGCATAGAGGAATAAAAATGATAAATTGCTATGTGAATAGTGTCATTTTATGTTTTTGTTTTTTATACTCTTTATGTTGGATTTTTCTTTTTTTTCTCTGTGTGTATTTCGATTTTGGTTATGAAAATTATAGGAAATGTAAAGACACATCTTATGAAGGTCCAAAAATTTATTTTCAAGTTTTTTTAAAACCTGCAAATTGGAATTATAAAGACTAGTATGATAATATGAGTGGGCAGTGGTGAAATGCTGAGAGCACCTCTTTTACATTTTATTTTGTTTTTTTATTCTTTAGGATTGTTTATAAGTGGGCAGAATGACTAGGCTCCAGCGTATCTGATTCAATGTCTTGATGTTATTTCCTTTTTATTTCGTATAAGATTGAGAATGGCTAGTGTTCTTGGGAATCTAATCCATTGACCCGAGGAAAAAAAGTACACTTCATGTTTTGTTTCAAATTTTGTTAAATTGAATGTGAACCGCTTTTTACAAATAGGGGAGTAACATGTTTTTTTTCAAAATACATCTCTAAAATCAACATCGAACGGACCGTCTCTCTCCTCTTTACACGTCCTTATTTTCCCAAACCGCCTCATCCCCACAAGGAAAGACCCTCTTCCTCCTCCTTACATGTTGGGACCACCAATATATGGTTGCTTGATGTCGTTGCATGGCTGCCTCTGTCTAAGTAGTGTGTCGGCTTCTTGATATGGATTTCATCTAAGCCATCATGCATATCATTACATGTGCAGTGCCAGTTTTACGTTTTAGACCTTTGCTTGGATTGATGGTAGAAATTGTACTCCTCGGTATTTTGTTCAAGTGTCAGCTCTATTGGTGGACACATAAAAGTTACATCATTTTCAGTGTTGGTGGTTGTTTTATCCTAACTGTTGTAGCAGGGGCTATGTTATTTTCTTCATTTTTTTAGTTGTATGCATCCTTGAGGTATTGGTTAGTTTTTGACATTATGATGTTTTACATGATAGATGTAATTGCTATCACCTGCTTTGTACTGTTTGTTGTTTCATTTAATATCAGAGTCCTATTCGTAAAAAAGATCCTTATCGAAATTATTTGTAGACATGGAAAAAATTACATCATTCCAAGCATGCCCTCACATTTCCTCTTCCTTGTTCGTTTCTTTTCACCCCTTCTTCCTCTTTCCCTCAACTTCCACCTCTGGAGCACCAACATCAACGCCTCTCACGACCGAATTGGACTACTAGGCACCTTGGATTTGCTTATCGGTTAGTAAACTGGTTATCGTTCGGTAATCGGGTATCCCGAGCCCTCGGGAAACCGACTTACTGAGGAATCAAATTCAAGCTTTTTAAAATTAAACGTTCTATAATATAAATAAATACACGACATCTCGTTTTTCATCGTAAGAGTGTATGGCACATTGGCAGCATTGGCGGAGCTATGCTTCAGGGGGGCCACTGCTCCCTCCCTCCCCCCCGGATTTGGAAAATTCTTTGAAGAAAATAATTATTTAGGGACTCGGAAGAGAAAAATCGAGTCAATTGCCCCCCCCAGATTTAGATTTTCAGTATTGCTCCCCATATGGCAGTTTTGTGGGATTTCTAGTTAGCGGATTTCTAGTTAGCGGATTTCTAAGGGGCCACCCGACACGTGCTACAAGAAGACGGTAAGGTTAGACCGCCGCAATACCATCAACCATGTGTCCATCGAGAATTTAAAATACAATAAATAGTGTTGGGGAAATTTTAAATCTAATATTTAATTTTCAAATTCTGTTCAGTAACCACTCAGGACTTCTCGATAACCAGGAATCATAAGCATCCTCGGGGATTTCTTTTCGGGAACCAAAATATTGCTAGGGACCAAACGCGATACAAAAAAACCAATGGAGAAATGGTAAAACAAATCAATTAGCAAAATATCTTGTGTTTTGTGCAAATCAATTAGTAAATCAAATGCACTGTATCATGGGTTTGTACTACAATTGTGCACCAACAGTCTTCAATAACCAACATTTTGAAGACTCGTTTCTGTTTCATTTGCCCCTCCACGAAACAAAATGTTATCTCACTCGATTTTTTGATCGTGACTTACAACTAGGGTACATCGTGACTAGTAGCACAAAAAAACTGCTCAACACGGTTTTCCTCTTACGTGCAACACTACGGAGGACACACGGCAGCAGCAGCGGCGCGTTCTTACGGGCCACCGATGCACGACGCGAGCACGCGCATGCTACCGAACCTCCGGGACCTGGACACCCCGCGCCCGCTCCGGTCGCCGGACGGCGGCGACAGCTCGCCGGAGAGCTCCTCCTGATCCAGCGGCGGCCGGTCGTCGGGCGAGAAACCGAGCCCGTCCGCCGTAGCGCGCCGGACGGGGAACCGGCAGCTCTGGGACTGGTAGGCGCCGCCGACGTCGAAGCGCGCGTGCTCCCGCCGATGCACCACACCTTCGGGAACAGCCAGGCGCTCGTAGCTGTCCGGCGCCCTCGTCTTGCGCCTCCTGAAGGCCGCGCGGACGAAGGGGAAGATCCCCTCCATTGCCGGCCTGATATGCAGCTAGCAGAACGAGCAGGGGATTTCTTGTTGGTTCGTTATCTGCGTGCGGTCAGGTGAGGGTTGCGAGGAGACCATTTATCTTATACAGGGAGAGGAGGAGGAGATTGGAGTTTTGACCTTTGCATTTGTTAATCTTCATCGCCATGAATGATGGCAGGTTATGTCGTCGATGGTTGCAACGAGCGGTAGGTCATGCATGTGATGTGATGTGACCACGAGACTCACGCAGAAGCTAGGGCCACATGCGCCGCACAGCACGGTGGCATGCATAGCACGATCTCACTTTAATGGCCACCATGCGCTAGCTAGCCGCTTAGCCGAAATCAGTTGCGGATTCACAGGTGAAGCCTCCACGTAGTACGTGCTACTACGTCACTGCGTGCGACAATTCTTCTCCTGGATATAAACTTTTGTTTTTACTAGTAAAATGCCCGTGCGATGCTACGGGAAAACAAAGAAAACTAAAATTTAATTAGAGAGCTATGAACACCATATTCAAAATTATTGTCACACTAACGAACTACATCTTGTTCATGCCTCTCTTCTACCTTATATACCCGACAACCAAGAATGACCTATCAATTTTCATTATTATATATTTACACCATGGTCTAATTATTTCCAATGATATTAGTTTGTAGCAAATTGCTACGTATAAATATATCCATCATCTTATTTCATGAATGAATAGCCTCATCGGGAAGAGAATGTGTTATCTCCCTCCTCCACCCTGCTTCACAGTCAACATGTTGCCCTCTAAAACAACCAAAAAAATATGCATAAATATTTAGAGTCCAAACAAAGTGATATAATGCATTGCATTACATTCAATTCAAGTAGCTATTACTGAAATTCACCAAAAAGTTAATAGTAACATTTCTAATCAGAAAAATGTACAATAAGTGAGCATCTTCCAGTAATATACAAGCCTAAGGAGTCAACTGGACATCATAAGTGTTAATAGCTACAACTGATCACATTATCTTATTTCAAAAGCTCAAAGATGAACCATGCTCTATTTCTATGTTGTCAGGTGCATCAAGTGCAATTCTTTATGAACATGTTTCTTTTGCTCACTCCCTCCTCGGCCACCATGTTGCACCGTATCCTTTGATGTCCCCACATAGAAAAATTCCACATATGCATGTTGAGTAGAATTTGCAATATCCAGTCCTAGAAAAATATCAGATGAGATCATTTAGTTACATATAAAAATATTTTACCAAGGAAACCAAAAACATAGACCTCATACATTGACTTTCCATAGGCAGACCATCATCTTAAATAATATAAAAGTAACTCTTATTACTACAAAGCTGAGCAGTGCATACATAACCAGAATTTATGCACCATTTAGCTGGTGTACTGGGTCTGATAAGTGGGATTTGAGTTCTATCTCACCTGAAGGTTAATATAATCATAAGGAAAACATTTGCATGTTCTACTCATAAAGCATGGATCCACTATCTACCAATTTGACATTGCTGCACCACACCAAAGGTGACATAAATTAAATTATATAATTGTACCCGTAGAAAGAAAAAAAACACACAAGGAGTGCATGGCCCAAATCCGGTATGTAAAAGTTAGATCGGGTTAATGGTGCCATCTAATTTATATTGAAAGTTAGAATTATTACTTGGATCACGATAAGAATTATGGAATGGAGGGAGTATTATTTCAACAATAATAATTGTTATTATTCATATCTCCGTTGCATATACTTATTGTACTTCAGTTTAGCTAGAAGAGCACCTATCCTTTGTTAAGCTGCTCAAATTTGCTAGAGCAGTAGCCTGTAGGTACATGTATGACATTTTTCCGGAAACAACAAATTGCTCTAGGTGCAAGATTAATTATTATGTGGCTTGCACATTGACTTACCTTTACTTGTAGAATTGTGTAAATCTTTACCAAGAGAATCCAATCTAAAGTTGTGACCATGGAGAGGCCTTATGTATTCATGTATCTTTACCAGTATAGATCACTCTAACATAAAATTTGGATCTTAAGTTATTAAATCTACAGATGGATACCTCTATCTTACCTATAGGTTTATTATAGACATAGAACATTACATGTTGTATACATATTTGTGTCGACAATGCACAATTTTTTTCCATCTAGATGCTAGAAGCTCCTATTCAGCACCTCTAGACTAAAAAATAGAACTCTGAGAGAAAAGACACAATTATCAAAACAATGTTATGGAGTTTGGCACACTGATCGATAATGCATATAAGGATATTACAATACAACATATGTGTACATCAAGAGAACCCATGTATATTTATTGGTATACCATTGGGATAATCAAAAGATTTAAGGTTAAGGCAATGTATTCATGATGCTACAATAAGTTCACATAAGTTGGTTCATCGTTTAAAACAAATTTATTGGATCATAAACATAAAGGGGTTGAGTGTAACATATAGTAAAATTGAATTGATTCTAGGAAAAGTGCTCATGCATTGCAAAAGTTCTAACAAAATAAATTAAAAAGTGCTCATGAATATGAGAAACAAATTATTATATCATGGTTTTTAACGCGTCTTAAGGCGATCTGGGGGCGCTTTGATGCCTAGGCGCCTAAAGCGGTTTTTGCAAAGCGAAGGGTGGGTGCCTTGACGCCTAAGCGTCGCCTAGGCATCCTAAAGCGGACGCCTTAAAAACCATGATCGTATACCAATCAAATATTTTTTTATCAACCTGATTTAGTTGCATAGGTGTGTTGGGTTTCACCCAAATGTTATTACCGACATTTCACAAATCACAAGTATGAATGGTTTCACTGCTCACATGTATATATAGACGATGCCACCGTAAAAGAAGTGAGTTGAACATGTTACCGAGCTGATAATAAGGAGTTTCAAAAAATGGGCTTAGCTTTTCCAAGCTGATAATAAGGAGTTACAAAAAATTGAATTGAATATGTTACTGAGCTGATCATAAGGAGTTTCATAGCTTGTTCATGTGAACATTTATCCAATATGACTCTAGGCAAATGACATTCTATTTTGCCCACAATTATCTATTTTCCACCGGATACACTCAACACGGAAAGCCATACAACTCAATTACTGGAACAATTCTCTTGAAAGATAACTAAGCATTTTTAATCTAGGGTCTATTCTCGTGAAAAAAGGAAACCAAGTTATTATGTGAGTGCATATTTCATGTGGCGATGGAGTTTGATTACAGGATTCCACGTGAGGATGTAGATGCAGGTGAGGGACGAACACCATCGATATCCGTCGAGAAGACACACCAAAAAACATAAAAGTCCCACACTGATGGCAAGGATGAAAAGAATGCTTATAGTCTTCTGTGCTCCAACACTTCCATCACGCTGAATAAATCTGAAAGAAATTCAAACATATATGCTTTGACATAATATAGTTTGTAACAACGAGCTACCTTGCACAGACCTCGCTTCTAGAATAAATGATAGTACTACTCTCATCAGCAAATGCTACTATGTTTACATCAGAGTGCAATATCAAGAAAAATATTCAACTAATAATTGACATACAAAAAGTTAGTGCACAAACATCACTAAGTTGCTAGCAATTCAGTGTGATGCGCAAGCAAGGATTCTATTACACTGCTGCAGTGAGAAGGAAGCTGCATGCGGCCCCCTTAACCAGTGTATCGCTTTGAGGCTAACTAAGATGTTATATACATGGCCAAGTTTATTGGGGCAGACTAAAAGGTACTGAGACAATTTATTATCCATAACAAAGAGTAAAAGCCAGCTAGACTGTGCCCAACAAACCAGCAGAGCAAAATACCAAGACTACATGTTTTCAAAATATATATTAATTCCATTGGATTGCAAAATAAAAAGAAGATTTAAGTCAGTAATTCAGGTTAACGTGATTCAGAAAAAATAATCCATGAATAGCTCAAACTGGAGCAATTAATAGTTGAAAAAAATCAATCATTGAGTAACTTAGCATACTGAATATGGCATAGTGATAGAAGAAGAGTAGGGGAGAGAGGCCGGATGGACATCGTGGGGATGCAGTCAGGATACATCGCTAGGGTGTAGGAATTCCAGCAGTTCATCATGGACAGTGGATTCGCCGTGGCGGCCAACATCTGGTTTCCAATATCTTTTTTAATCAACCACTTGTTGGATCATTATTTTTTTTGCAAAGATTAAAAAATCTACATTTTTTGAATTGTAAAAGAAAATCTACATATCATACTACGTATCTTACAGGAGCCAATAGTAAAATTATGATGCTGTGAATAAACATGAATAATGAATTACCTCAGGTAACCAAACAACTCCAGCCTCCAGATCATTAATTCAGTGCAGAAATAGTCTGCTCAGAAATCGAACTGTGTACTTGTTTAAGAATTCATACCCTAACTGAAGCTTTGGAGTTTTGTCCGTGTTGTAGCTTGCTCCGTATTTAACAAAAGGAAAACCCATTTTTCTTCCTCGCCTCGTCCCTGTTGTTGTTGCTTGACGCTGCTGGCTTTGCTCTGATAATAGCTCGTCCATACTCTGATGCGCCTGCTCCGAGTATACAAATATAAGAATTCATCATGTGAGGCTGAAGAACTTAAAACACGGTTCTCCTTGGACCATGGATCAATATCTGCACATGCAACAGCAACGCCATATGCTATATGAATTGAGAATACACTTTCTTCAGAAATGACAATGTCAAATACGGTGGCCATTAGCCTGAAGAATATATGCATATTCTAGATTATGTATCCGAACATCTGTTGAAGCTCCGATCATAAAGAAAAAATGGCATTTTGTGTATTATCTGCCAGTTTTTAGTTGCAGTGTAAAGAGTAGAGTTCTCCTGAGAAAGTGTAACGGAGTAAGAAGAATAGAATGAAGGAGCAAAAACCAGAATCATTATTTAGATTGTTCATAACCTGAATATATGAACTGAATCGAAAGGCCTAGAGTGCAGATGCGGCTTTAGCATATCAGAAAACATACCAGCCGCAATAATCAAACCACCATAGTCCATGGAACTCACACCTACACCTTCTACTGATCTAAGGAAGTGTCTAAGCCAGGGTCACTGCCAGAACAGAAAAAAGCAGAGCACATGACGATCACCGGCATCCATGCCTCCACTCCTGCCGTCTTATCAACGTGCATGCACATCCAACTTCGGATCCAAAGTGGCGGCGGGGATCCACCATGTGCAATAAATTAATTAGTTGTTTGTTCTTACCACAACAATTGATGTCATCATATAGGTATTCTTCTAAGAAAGAATCAATGGAAGTTAAACAAACTTGGTACCATAATATCTGCTTTCTATCTTCAATTGGGATGCTACCAATATCATGTTACCAGTAGAAAGATCTAACCATTTTTTTTTGACAAGAATGACACATGAACGATCTTAGAATCAACAAAAGAAAAAAAATGTCAGGTCGCTATACCAATTTGATAGACACCCAAACACAACACATTAATCTACAGTAAAAGGGATCCATGTTATAAAAGGTACAATAATTACTACAAACTAAAAAGGTGGACCTCCTCACTATATTTGGCCTCAAGGTGGCAGTAAGAGCACATACCTGAGGGCATGTATCGAGGCTGGTGGTTTCAAAAGATACCTGAGGACATGGAGACAATGTTGTTTACTCAAATCTGCTTCTTATGGTTGAGTAAGTAATAAAGATTAATACAACTTAAGCTAGCCTTATCTATATAGGCAGTAATATGAGACAGACCACAAAATATTATCCATAAGCTAATAAAGACCATGTTACTTTCTAGATATTTGCTGAAAAGATTCTCCATATGCAGCCAACATATTTGTTATTTTAGAACGAGGATAGAAAAAATAATTTGCATTTCTTGCAAACAAGTGAAATCAAGTTTGTGGTTTCTTTTTAAAACAACAAATGTTAGATCCTATCTAGGAAAGCATGAGTGAACAGACCATAAGAAGATTTTATCCATGCAGAGTTCAGGATCTAGGATTATGCAATAGTCTAAGTGAATAGTATATGTTGTATTTAAGCTAACCTTGTTCTGAACTTGAGAAGTCTGTATTTTCTAAGATAGTGTGTTTCTGCACATACAGAAAGTTGTTGCCTGCTTCTCCTCGTAGTACTATTTTGTAGAGTCCATTTGCAGTGTACTAATTGACAACATATAAAGTTCATTTTGGCAAATAAAATACATCTAATTACAGCATGGGTGTGTGTCGATGGTCAGACATAGATAAACAAAAGATTATCTTAAATAAAACAAGTCCTAGCTTAACTCTGAATACAAGAACTTCGTGCTTAAATTCCTAGTTCAGGTTGTTGAGTAACACTTGGCTATGCATCCTTGAGTAGGACACCAAACATACCGGCTGTTATGATGGCATATAAAAAGAATCATGTCACCTTTGAAACCCACTCTTATATTAATTCAAGAATTACATGTTAACTCCAACTTTCAGGTCTATAACATTGGCTTGTTCTTGAAGTGTCAGGATATTGTACATAATACGTCTTTTGGTAGACAAACTGCAACACTATTATTACACTGATTCCAATACAGAATTTAGACAAGAATATCCGATTGACAGTTAAAAAGAAATGCATACCACAAACCATGTCATCGCTGATTTTTTTATGAGTTTGGTGAATGATATTAACCAAGGATATCTATGATGGGTAACAGAAAATGGCATAGAATACTCAATAACTTTTTCTATGGTCGAATACCTGGCTATCATGGATAGTCACGGGAGGTCAACCCAATCGTGGGGAGGGGCACAGGGAGGCAGGGAGCTGCCGCTGCTCATGCAGAGCCACCACATGCTACTCAGCACTATGTTATGTCACTGCTGGCGCTATTCACGCATCACCGCCGCTTGCTACTGCTGGTCGTGTCGCCGCCGCCGCTGGCAGTGCTCATGTCCTGCATCTTATATAGGCAAAAAATCAGAGAGAGATATAGGAGAGCAGAGAGAAGATGAGAGAAGGAGAGGCACATCGTATCAGCCAGCCACCTAATGCTGGCGACCTCGAACAACAGCGGCCCGCGTGTTCAGGTTTGTGTGTCCTCACTCCTCGGACAACAGCGACCCGAAAGAGGACGAGGAAGAGGAGCGAGAGGGTTGAAGCTGAAGAGAGATCTAGAGGCGTGGGGTGGTCCTCCTCCTGGCCCCGACAAGCACGCCGTCTTCCCAGCTTCCTTCCGCACGAAGTGGGTCGGCGGATCCGACGAAGGGAGCTCGAGCAGGCGATGCAGGGCGACATGCATGAGGCGCTGTGCATAGGAAACACCGGCGGCTGCACGCTGAAGATCTCTCGATGTGGCCACACACGGGCTATCCCGCGGTTACTGTGGGTGGAGGATCTCGCGGTGTGTGGCGCCGCCGGTAGTCTAGAGGGGGTCCGATATAGGGGAGATGAGAACGCAAGATCAGGGGGAGGAAGGTACGGGGCGGACGAAGCGGTCATTAATCCCCTTCCTCTTTTTTAGCGATGGAATCAGGAAAGGATGCGCGAGCGCGACGAAAGGAGGCGACGGAGTGACAGAAAACGGAACACCTTTCTCTTTTTTAGATAGTAGAGATAGAGCCATCGACCTTTTTTTCTAGGTGATGAATGGTGATTGAAACGAAGGCCCACTGCCGCTACGTACATCCCTATGGACCGGGCTGGTCGGGTCGAGATGGCCAAGGGCTCTTCATGGGAGCGTCGGCTGTTGTTTACGAGGGGATCACGTCCGGCCCAACAACTTTGGAGGACCATGCATGCGTGCATGGAATCATTGGAGCTCACGGATGGTCTGAACGTTAAGCTGATGATGATGAACAGGGTCGGTTGAGATTTCGGGAACCGGACGAAACTAAAATTCTGGACCTTTTATTATAAAAAAAATTATGCATATATAAAAATAAATATTTTAAGAATACTTTCAACTATAATATTTATATAAAAATAACAATATTTGCATGATACCTTAAAATTTCCTTCGAAAATTTCTACAAGCAAAGTCCGTAATGATGGAATCAATATCAATCTCGTTCACTGACTTCTTCTCTATGCATAGAGTTGTCAAACCATTTAACCTCTCCCGAGACATTACAGATTTCAAATAGTTCTTCAATAATTTCAACTTTTAAAAACTTCTTTTAGCTTATGGAACAGTCACCGACATAGTAAATAAGATCCGATAAGCGATAGAAATATTAGGATAACAATATTAGCATATTCATCATCATGATTACTCACATTGTCATCATCTTCGTTGATATGAACATCGTCCTCTATACCGGCATTATCTTCTAAATCAACATTAGTGTGTTCCTCACAAGAACTAGCGCCAACTCATCTGGATTGCTCGTAGTGCTTGTGTTGCTCTTCAAAAATTTATGAAAAGATTCTTTCTATGATTCTATTAATTTCTTCTCTTGTTCTCTCCTTTTTCTTTTCTACGCAACGGATTTAGACGCCATAATCAGTTAACCTCGCTCGCTACAAACAAAAAAAACAAGAACAACAATTACTAACTAGAATTAAGAACTAAGAAATAAGAATTAGGGCTCAGCGGGGGCAGACCAGCATGCATATTTGAATATCGCTGATGGCTTTCCTGCGTGTGGTGTGCCTGGCGGTCGATCGTAAAAGGCTTGAGGCAGGGTGCTCGAGAGGCGATCAGGCGACGGTAGGCGATACGATCCAGGGAAGGCGACTAGGCGACGGGTCTCGGGAAACAGGACATGGTCGGTACGTGGGAAGCCGAAGCGAATAAGCGAGTCTAGACCAATTCCTGGAGTCGTCGAGTACTCGAGTCGAGCACATGCCTTGGTCGTGGTCAAGCGATGCGTCGATACCTGGGAGTTGTCGAGTCCAGCGATCACTTCCTTGGCCTGGGAGTCGATCGTCAAGGCAGGCGAGCGATCAAGCCCTGCAAGCGATCGATGCCTATTTCCTGGTAGCGAGGGAGCTGATGTATAGTCCATAAAAATATCTTTTTTTACTATGTATAGTAGGTCTATAAATTTTTGGGCCCCTACTTTTTTCGGACCTGGGGCGACTGCCCCGCTAATCCCCTTAGGACCGGCCCTGATGATGAACTGTTTAAATGTGATCGACGAAATCCAAGCTGGACGTTTCATTGGGAGGCATCGATAATGCACGACATTGGTTAGGGCAGAAATGATTTTCAGGAGACCTCTTGCTCTTGGACGGATCCGTGGCTTTGACCTACAGCCCTACAGGGATAAAACGACAACCCATCTTAATCCTTAAAATGCCAGGTTCCTTAGTACTTTTGGATGTGCTGCTTAAGTTAGTGGCAGCTCACATGTGTGTGGCAAGAACGGTGAGAGCTAAAATTTAGTCCCACATGAGAAGTTGAAGGAGAGTTGCACCACCTTATAAGGTGGAGTGTTGCACCACTTTGCAAGTGAGTGACAATAAGAGAGCTGCACGCGCGCTCCTTCTACGACGACGCCCGTCCGCCTCGTCACGACGTGCGCCGCAGGTTGGGGGAAGTGTCAACAGTTAGTGGATTCGGGTCGCTCCTGAAACGTGCGCGACGTGAGCTTGGTTCACACCGTGTCCTATACATAACATTCCCATGTTGATGGATTGATACGGGTGCTAATGTTCATGTGTGTGCTGACATCTCTATGTTCACTTCTTATCAGGTCGATCGGTATTCATCCGTCCTAATGGGGAATGGATCATGTGCTTATGTTGGTGTTGTTGGCACGGTGGATCAGAAGTTTATTTCCGAAAATAACGTGTAGCATGTCCCTACTATGAACAAGAATCTCGTTAGTGGCTCCCTTCTATACAGAGATGAGTTTAAGGTTGTGCTAGAGTCTAATAAAGTCGTTGTTTCGAAATATGGATAATTTATTGGTAAAGGTTATGAGTTCGGAGGCTTGTTCTGATTTTCACTTTCATAGTTTTGTAATAAATATGTGAATCATATTTGTGATGGTGTTAATGATGATACCCGTGTTTGTCATTATCGTTTATGTCATATTAATTTTGGTTTGATGTCTCGGATGTCCAGTATGAGTTTAATTCCGAATTTCACTATTACCAAAGATTCTTAGTGCCATAGTTGTGTTCAATCAAAGCAACCTCGAAAGCCTCACAAGGCTGCCGAGGAGAGAAACTTGGCACCTCTAGAACTCATATGTTCTGATCTATGCGAGATGAATGGTGTGTTGACAAAAGGTGGAAAGAGATATTTCATGATGTTGATAGATGATGCTACTAAATTCCGCTATGTTTACTTGTTGCAAACTAAAGATGAGGCCTTAGACTACTTTAGAATTTATAAGGCGAAAGTTGAAAATCAACTAGAGAGAAAGATCAAGCGTCTTAGGTCGGATCGTGGTGGTGATTATTTTTCCAAAATATTTGACGAATTTTGTGAGAAACACGAAATTATTGACGAGAGAACGCCTCCCTACTCGCCCCAATCAAATGGAGTTGCCGAGAGGAAAAACCGCACGCTGACCGACTTGGTGAACTCCATGTTAGCCACTGCTGGTTTATCAAAGGCATGGTGGGGAAGGCTTTGTTGACTTCATATCATGTCCTGAATAGAGTTCCTAACAAGAATAAAAAAATACCCCTTATGAGGAGTGGGCCGGAAGAAAACCATCACTTTCGTATTTGCGCACTTGGGGTGTTTGGCGAAGGTCAACATACCGATTCTCAAGAAATGCAAGCCCGGACCTAAGACAATGGATTGTATATTTCTAGGATATGCTCCATGGAGTGTAGGCTATAAATTTTTAGTGGTTAAATCTGAGGTAACTAATATGAATGTTCATACTATAATGGAATCTCGTGATGCAACATTCTTTAAGAATATGTTTCCTATAAAAGATATGCATAGAATTGGTAGAATTTCTTCTGCAATACTTTCTGAATCTAGTGCATCTGTTGAGAATTCTAAACAACCACATGAGGAAGTCCTTCAGAAGGATGATGGTGAACCTCTCACGAGGAGTAAGAGACAGAGGATTGCAAAATCCTTTGATAATGATTTCATCGTGTACCTTGTGGACGATACTCCTAGATCCATTGCTGAGGCATATGCATCTCCTATTGTAGATGGTTGGAAAGAAGCTATCCAAAATGAGATGGACTCAATTCTTTCTAATGGAACTTGGGAATTATCATAACAACCCTATGGTTGTAAACATGTTGTAAGTGGGTGTTCAAGAAGAAGCTAAGGCCTGATGGGACTATTGAGAAGTACAAGGTGTGGCTTGTAGCTAAGGGCTACACATAGAAAGAAGGCAGATATTACTTTGATACCTATTCACCTATCGCCAGACTGACCACCATTCGAGTACTACTGTCCCTAGCTGCCTATTATGGTCTTCTTGTTCAACAAATAGACGTGAAGACAACTTTCCTTAATGGAAAGTTGGAAGAGGAGATCTATATGGATCAGCCGGATGGGTTTGTGGTAAAAGGTGAAGAGACAAAGGTGTGAAGTTATTAAAATATTTATATGGCCTAAAACAAGCACCTAAGAAATGGCATGAGAAATTTGACAGAACTCTACTTTCTCCTGGCTTTGTCATTAATGGGCTGATAGGTGTGTTTACTATCGCCATGGTGGGGACGATAATGCTATATTATGTTTGTACATGGATGACATTCTGATCTTTGGTACAAACATGAAAGTGATAAATGAATTCAAGTTTTTCCTGTCAAAGAGTTTTGATATGAAAGATCTGGGAGAGGCTCATGTGATTCTGAACATCAAGCTTATTAAGAATGAGAATGGGATTACTTTAACACAATCTCATTATGTTGAGAAGGTATTGAGCCAATTTGGTTTTATTGATAGCAATACTTCTCCAACACCTTATGATCCCAGTTTGACATTATGAAATAATAAGAAGGAACCAACAGATCAGTTAAAATATTCACAAATTGTTGGTTCTCTCATGTACTTAGCAAGCACTACAAGACCCGATATCTCTTTTTGCTGTGAGCAAGTTGAGTAGATTCATGTCTAACCCGAGTATTGATCATTGGCATGCACTTGAAAGGGTCATGCGCTATTGAAACATCCCAGCATTTAGGAACCAACAAAGCGTAAAAATAGGAATATGAGCATTTGCATGCATTCATCTGTAAAATCAGGGTAATTTTTTCGCCAAACAAAACCCTAAAGAGATCAGAGTTTCTTTCACTATTTTGAGGTAGGTTTAGCTCTTTATAGTGATTGCTATAAATTTTGACACGATCTTTAGGAATTTAAAGGATTTTGGGGAAGCAATTATTCAAATTTGAAATTTAAATCATTTGGAAAAGATTTAAAAATTAGAAGTACTTAGTATTTCATTGTTTTCCAAAATGATTTAGTTAATATTGTTTGAATATATGATATTTATTAAAAAATAACGATAATTGAAAAGATTACAAACAGAATAATTTAAATAAGAAAGTATCTCTTATTTCTTTCCTTTATTCAATTACAACAATACAAATATAAATATCAAACAAGTCTATTACAGGAACAAGTTACAATGAAGACCTTCCTCTCCCTTGTTCCAGCAGGCAGTGGAGGTTGTAGCTCTCTCCTCGCGATTCCGGCAATACGACGGCGTGGTGTCGGAAGTAGAGGGGAGATCTCGCAGGGCTTCGCCTAAGCCGGAACGGGTATGGTGGAGTAGAGGGATCCTCGACGATTTCGGGTTTATAATTCGAGGTTTAGAGGTGCTAGCAACTAGGGTTTAGCTAGTGGGTAGATGTTTAGAGGAGGATCTAGAGGCGACGACTTGGAGGGGGGCCAAGGCCGGCGGCTAGGGTTTGTTGTGTGGTGCAAGGGGGCGCCCCTCCCCTCTATTTATTAGAGAGAGGGGCGGCTGGGGAAGGTGGGTCCTTACCCAACTCCACCTCATGGGGATGGCGAGAGCCCTCCACTTGGAAACCAAAGTCCCACTTTACCTTTTTTCAAACTGCCTTATTTTGACTTTCAAACTAGAGTTTGATTTCTCTCTTCCAAGTGTCCAGCCAAGTGACCTAGTACATGATGCAACCATTCCACTTTGTCATGACACATCCATGTACCCTTCCCACTCCGGATCGGCAGACCTTCTAGACCCTTCTAGAACATTCCGGTGAAAACACTGAAACCATTCTCGAACTCCAGAATAGGACTTTCCTTATATGAATCTTATTCTCCGGACCATTCTGAATATCCTCGTGATATCCCGAATCCCATCCAAGATTCCGAACTACATTCGGTCTCTTTACTCACTTTCCATATCTACTAAAAAATCAAAACCTTAAGTGTGTCTCCCTACGGTTGGTGAATTATGTAGACATGATCAAGACTCTTCTCCGATCAATAACCAATAGAGGAATCTGGAAATTCATATGGCTCCCACATATTTCTACGATTACTTCATGATTGAATGAACCAGTTACATATGATACCAATTTCCCTTTGTCTCGCGATACTTTACTTATCCGATATGTGATCTCTTCATACCTAGTTCAACCTCGTTACCGATAAGTACTCTTTACTCATTCTTGTGATATGTGATCCCTTGTGATCCAGTCACATGCTTGCAAGCTAATTGAATGACATTCCACCGAGAGGGCCTAGAGTATATCTATCAGTCATATGATGGACAAATCCCACTCTTGATCCATGTGCCTCAACACATACTTTCTGAATACTTAATGCCACCTTTATAACCACCCAGTTACGAAGTGGTGTTTGATGTCATCAAAGTATCCATCCGGTGATGGTGATTAACATGATATCATGGTCGAAGGATTTAGGTTACTATGTATTGAAAGCTTATAGCAAGTGAACTATTTAAATGACTTGATCTTATGCTATGCTTAACTATAGGAGTATGTCCATCACATCATTCTCCTAATGATATGACCTTGTTGTTAATAACATCTCAATGTTCATGATCAGGAAACCATGATCATATATTAACCAACAAGCTAGTTTAACAAGAGGCTTTACTAGGGACTCTTTTATGTTTACAAACCACACAAGTATTAATGTTTTTGGTTAATACAATTATACCATGGGATGTAAACATTTACCATAAGCATGAAGATATGATAATAACCACTTTATTATTGCCTCTTGGGAATATCTCCAACAAGGGTGGCGCGGCCTCCTCCTCTGGTGAGGCGAGCGGTGGAGGCGTGTGGTCGAGCGGCGCGGGATGGTGCTCCTGCTCCTCCTTCCCCTCTGCAGACGCATGATGACGGCGGAGCGAGGGGGCGCGTGACAATGACGGCTGATACGTCATAAACGTATCTATATTTTTTATATTCCATGCTTGTTTAGTATCCACTTTGCTATGCTTTGACTACACTTTGAGGTATTTTTATATGTTTTCCGGAACTAACCTATTAACAAGATGCCACAGTGCCAGTCGCCTGTTTTCTTTTGTTTTTGGTTCCAGAAAAGGCAGAAAATGAATATTCTCGGAATTGGACGGGACAAAAGCCAAAGTCAATATTTCACCGAGGGGAACATGGAGCCAGAAGACGAGACGGAGGAGGGCCTCGAGGGGGCCACACCCCTGGCCGCATGGCCAGGCCTGGCCCGTGCCTGGGGGTGCAGCCGCCTCGGGCACCCCCTTGGCCTAGCTCTTTTCCTATAAGAAGCCCCGATACCTAAACCCTAAGGACCCGATCAATCTTCCATGAAACAGTCCATAGTTGCCGCCACGATCGTACCTAGATCGGGGGGGGGGGGGGTCTGAAGATCTTCCTGACACCCTACCGGAGGGGAGAGATCATCCCGAGGGCCTTCTTCATCACCATGCCAGCCTCCGGTATGATGCGTGAGTAGTTCCACTATGGGTCCATACAATAGCTAGATGGTTGTTTCTCCTCCTTTGTGCTACCATGTTTAGATCTTGTGAGCTCCGTTCATGATCAAGATCATCTATTTGTAATTATGCATGTTGTGTTTGCGGGGATCCGATGGATATTGATATTACTATGTTAAATTGATTAATGGTTTTGTCTTATTGATGCTATCATGCCTGTGTTGTTTGAGATCTTGCATGCTCTCCGTTTCTAGTAGCTATCTTGGCCAAGTAGATGCTAGTGACTCCAAGAGGGGGTATTTATGCTCGATAGTGGGTTCATGCCTCTAGTTTCCAAGGGAAGTGACAAAAATCTCTTCAGTTGTAGATGTGTTGTTGCCACTAGGGAGAAAACAACGGTCTCTTGTTCATGGAACAAGTGTATTGTTTACCTTACACACTTTGATTAAAGCAGTTGTCTGTTGCTTGCAACTTAATACTGGAGGGGGTTCGGATGATAACCCAAAGGTGGACTTCTAGTCATAGATGCAGTTGGATGGCAGTCTATGTATATTGTTGTATTGCCCAATCGAATCTTATAGGATCTTTTTTTTGGTATTGCATTGTATTGCCCTGCTCAGTTCCTGTCAATTGCCCTGCTGTAATTTGTTTACCCTTCATGCCATGTTGTTTATCTAAGGAGAGCACCTCTAGTGAACTATGGACCCCGGTCCAATCTTTACCATTGATACATCTTCCACTGTTACTTGCTTACTTGCTGCAAACCATTACCTTCCACACCATACGTTTAATCATTTGTTACCGCAAACTGGTGAGCTTGACAACCTCACTGATTCGTTGGGGCAAAGTCTTGAGTCTGTGTTGTGCAGGTTTCCGCGTTGCTTGAAACACCTGTGTGATGTTTCCTTCCTCCTACTGGTTCGATAACCTCGGTTTATTACTGAGGGAAAACTTGCTGCTGTGCTGCTTCACACCCTGCTCTTAGGGTTCCCAACAAGCTCCATGTTAGCCATCAGCTTGTTAATGGAAAAGCTCATATATATCCAAACAATGTTCCTTTAGCTTCTTTGGTTGCTCAGGAAGAGCAAGTTGATGTGAACTTCATTAGAAACAACAATTTCAACAGCAATGCCTATAGCGATAATTTTGGTAGTAACAATAATTATAGGACTTATCCTCCAAATAATGGCAATACTTATGGAAATTCCTACAACAACAAGAGAAGTGCTCCCTCTGAACTTGAAGTCATGCTTAAAGACTTTATTAGTAAACATACCACTTTCAACAAAACTGTGGAAGAAAAGCTTTTGAATGTTGAGAAAAAAATTCCTCTTTGTCTGAAGCTCAATCCTCTTTGATTAATAAGATGGCTGCTAAAACTGAAACCTTGGAAAGTACCTTTGCTGCTACTCATGTGTTATCACCGTATTTTGGCCAAAGACGGAGATGGGCCGTGATCAAGATGGGCTTGAAAGATACATATATTCAACGTGTTGTTGGATCGGCCTAGTGCGTGGGTTTGGGCTAAATTGCCCGTGTATCTTGTATCATAGTAGGTTTCGCGTTTGTTTAGGTTCCGTTTATGTTTAGGTAGAGATAGAGTTGTAGAGTTATTCCAAAAAGTAGAGAGTCTCCGGACTATAAATATGTACCTAGGGTTATCGAAAGAGGAGGACAACCACGTTCACAACAAACACAATCTCAGATCGCCACCCCTTGTTTCTAGGGTTTCTTTCGGTAAGTGCCATATTGCCTAGATCGCATCTTGCGATCTAGGCGATCTACTTATCGTTACCTGGTTTTACTCGTCAAGCATTGTTGATGGCGAGTAATACCATTATCATAGATTGTTTGAGGCTAGCATCGGTGCTTTTTCATTATTATCGTCGAAGTTATGCTACCTCTAGCTATCTCGCTACCCTTGCACCTTTTCCCAAAGTGCAAGGGTAGCACCTTGCTTGATCTTTATTTAGTCGATTCGATCTGTTATAGTTGTGCCTTGTTCGCCAAGGTTTAGTTTAATATCTACGTAATCAGGCCTTACAAACGGGTTGAACGATCCAATAATGCATAAGGACGTGGCTTATTCGTTCTAGAGAAGATGTTCCGTAATTGGCTTTACGTTGGTTATTAGGCCTCCTAGGGTTAATATTCTTCATCTTTGTACGCATTCAGGCTCAATCACGCGTAGGACGTTCCAGATTCGTGGTGAAAACATTAGACTATCGAGATCGATTTAACTTGTAGTGATCAAGCAAAACCCCATGTTATCATAAATCTAACGCAGAACCATGGGGCAATCGGCTTTAGGAGCCGATTCTGGAAACACGGAGCCGATTACGCTCGAATTTTACGATACTTGTTTACCATGCAGGAAATCAATCGGAGCAATCCTTCACCTTCCCGACCAGGTATAGGTCGTGGCACGCCTCGAACCAAGCCGGGACGTGTCGGAGCTTTTGCGTCGCCCGAGGGACCAGGGCCCACCAAGAGTCCCGGAGCCTCCGCTCTCCGTGTTGCTCGCTCGCCGGTGGGTTTTGGTAGGCAACACATTCTCGCACGCCGGTGGGACCTTCAACAACGTCTACATCAACATCCGACGCTGCAATGGAGAATGTACTACCACTTACGACGATCTACCCGACGAGCACAAGGCCAAGCACGACGAGATCAAGGCTCTTCGAGGAAGACCTCATCGGCTCTTTTGAGAGGACCCGTAAGCATGGCATCGTGGAAGTGGTTCTCCGAGGGCGCCTCAATGAGGTGGATCTGTCTTCCTTCGGAGGAGCGCACTGAGCTCTACGACAGAAGTCAACTACATGGTGGCTCATTCTCTGCACCGCCATTCTCGAGAGCCCGTGAACGCTTTGAGCGGTCGCGATTCGCGTAGTCCAGAGATCATGAAGCATCGATACTCTCCGTCGGGACCTACTTTAGGGACTCACCAGGAGAAAGACCGCCTGCATCAGGACATAGCTCCTGCTCGCACTTGCCGCCCGTAACCGCCAGGCAGCGGCCACGCCGTCTACAAGGCTGGAGGCGACCCAGCGATTGCCAATTCCTGTTTGAGCCACCTAAGGAGATCCCACACGGATATATATGCGCCACGTGCGGATCGCAATAGCCCGACACGCACCAACAGATTGCAACCGCAGGGTTTCTGGCAGGAGCTCTTGGGGCGGGATCTTGAGCGGCGTGTGCGAGCAGCGATGGCTGGGATGGACGCCGACAAACAAAGCGTGGCTAGCCAAGTATGCCACTGGAACAAGTCATGAGAATCTAGCCCCTACAGCTCAAACAGTGGAGCAAATCGGTACCATCCTGAGGGACCAGTTCGGCTTCGTGCCGAAGAGAAGGACAATCGGCTATTCAAAGCCGTACCCCAACGAGTTTGATATAATTCCGCTGCCCCCCAAGTATAAGCTCCCTGAGTTCTCAAGGTTCAGCGGGTCAGAAGGGTCGAGCTCGATCGAGCACATAAGCCGATACCTGGCACAACTAGGCATGATTTCGGCATCGGATCAGATGCGCGTAAGATTTTTTGCGCAATCTCGACAGACCAGCCTTTGGGTGGTACACCTCACTACCACCGATTCAATTCATACCGAAGCAATCGGAAGAGCAGCCACATCCAAGACCATTCGTGAGGCTACCGAGGCTGGCATTGCGCACTGGCGCAGCGGCGAGGAGAAATCAGAGCCGAGTACATCCAGCCAGATCGCCAAGAACCGATGTTACTCGGCTCGCTTAATCGAGAAGGAAGCAATGAGCTGGCAGTGTTGGGTCTCTCAGCACCCATCAAGGATCTGGCTTTCCAGGTAGAGTACAACTCATTGGCGCACATGGCCCAGAAACTGACGATGTATGAACAACGCCACCCTGAGTTGTACCAAGACAAATTCAAACGTCCGATAGGCCTGGTCGATGCAGAAGAAGAAGATCCTACACAGGACCAGGAGGTGGCCGTAGCTGAATGGGCTCGGGGCGATCTCGTGGCTCGCAAATGGGTGAAACAGAAGGCTGCGAAAGGGTTCGACTTCGATGTGAGCAAAGCTGAGCAGATATTCGATCTGCTGCTGAAGGAGAAGCAGCTGAGGTTACCCGAAGGCCACAAAATCCCTACGGCTCAGGAAATGAACGGGAGACCATACTGCAAGTGGCATCATTCGTTCACTCACACCACCAACGAGTGCAAAGAGCTCACCGCCAAATCCAAATGGCGATAGAACAAGGCCGTCGATCTCGGGCTCGCCATGAAAGTGGACACAAACCCATTTCCGGCCAACATGGTAGAACTCGATCGCTCGAGGCGTAAGCTGGATTTCGTTCGGCGTTAATATGGCGGTGGTCTGGTACCACCATGACACGCATAAGGAGGACGGTGGTCGCCTCGGGCAAGGAAAGAAAGGAGGCTAGTCCATGCGACCGCCCAGCCACAATGACAAAGCGGACTTAACACAGAACAAGTGAGGAGTGCGATATCGAAGCCACATTCCACGCATCTCCTTAACAAGTATGAACGCCAAGATGACCAACGTCATTGGCGCCGACAGAGACGACGAAAGATATGAGCACCTTGCTAGGGGACCGTCGAAAGAGAGGGAAGGCGCAGACAGGCATTGGGATTGTCCTTTCTTCAAGTATTGCTGGGGCGCGGGGATGAGCCGATTGCCTACAATCGACAACTGCCCGGAATGCGGTCAGCAAAAGGAAGACACGAGGCCAGTGTCGATTCAAACGTCTAGGGCCTCTTCCGCCCCGGCCACAGGAGTCCGCCGAGCGTAAGACCTCGAGAAGCCAAAGGATGACAAGGCCAAGACAGTATCACCGCCCAAGGTGGTGCCGACGGACTCGAACACACCTGAGCGTAGAGTGCAGCTGCGTAACTTGGAGGAAGTCAAGCGCAGATTCCACGCTTTAAAGAAAGCACGCCTGATCTCCGTCAAAGTGAGGCAAACTTTGGAAACGGAAGACCCGACCAGGAAAGAGTGGCGCCAAACCGGTAAAAGCCGATGCAAAGACATCGGCCGGCACAAACATGGTGTTCGTACTCCGTCGAATTCTGCGCCAAGAACCGATGAGCTACCCGTGGCACGCTTTGATCGCGCCCACGGCCGTTATCTTTGAGAAGCCACGTGAGAAGGGTTACAAACATCGAAAGCCTGCACTGCGAGGTTACATCAATGGGCAACCTGTCAGCAAGATGTTGGTGGACACCGGAGCGGCAGTCAATATCATGCCATACTCCATGCTACGACGTTTGGGACACTCCACGGCAGATCTGATCAAAACCAACGCCACGCTGTTGGCGACTTCAACGGTCGGCCTTGGAACGCAAGGCGTCTTGAACGTGGACTTGACAAAGGCAGGAAAACCGTACCCATGTCATTCTTCGTCAGACAGCAAGATCACTTACACCGCCTTGCTAGGAAGGGATTGATTCACGCTAATTGCTGCATCCGTCCACAATGCACCGGTTCGATCCAAAGGATGGAGACGTGGAGGTCATCCACGCAGACGATTCTATCGAGATCTCCGTAGCTGGCATGAACGTCGGGAAGCGAAGACCAAGAGCCGATCTCGAATCAATCTAGACGGCGGCGTATTGAAGCTACAAAACGGGGTGAGGCTGGTCTTATCCATCGGCCTTACAGAGTAGAAAAGCCCACGATCATCCAGGGTACGGCCGATCCTCGCGATCGCCACAAAAAAAAAGCAGCGATCATACGACAAGGCTCATGTAGTCGTAGCGAGAGATGCTCGCCACCGTAAAATAATAAGGTGTAAACCGTCCTTGATCGATGCAAGCAAAAGGGGCGATTCAGCGATCGCCCAAATTATTTTGTTGTCCTCACCTACCGCTTGCCCTGTGTTTAGCGTCGATTTGACAGTGACGGAAAGCTAGGGTATGGGTTTACATCCACGATGAGCTAGAAGAGATCGACATTGGTCCCGGGATAAGCCACGACCAACATTTATCGTGAAAGTTAGAGCCGAGTCTGCGGGGCCCGATGATAGCCTGTTGAAACAATATCCAGATTGCTTCGCCGATTACACGAGATGCTCGGGTTGGACAGAGCATCATCGAGCATCGCTCAAAAAGGATTTCGTCTGCTTTGAAAGCACGACAAATGAAGGCCGAAATTCTGGAAGAAGTCAAAAAAAGAGGTCGAGAAAATGTTGACGGCCAAGTTGGTCAGACCATGCAGGTATGCTGAGTGGATTTCTAGTATCGTACCTGTAGAGAAGAAGGGTGGCCAATGGCGTGTTGCTATAGATTTTCGAGATCTCAACAGAGCTACCCCAAAGGATGAGTATCCGATGCCGTGGCGTAAACATTAATCAATGCAGCAATTGGTCATAAAATTTTGAGCTTCATGGACGGCAATGCCGGTACAACCAGATCTTCATGGCTCCGTAAGACATACACAAGACGCATTCGAGTCCTGTGGTCCGTGGGGTTATTTGAATATGTAGTCATGACGTTTGACTGAAAATGCCGCGCCACGTACCAAAGGGCCATGAATTATATTTTCCATGATCCGATCGGCAAACCGGTTGAAATCTACATCGATGACGTGGTGGTCAAGTCTGCTTCAGCCACGGACACTTGGACGATTCGCAACGCGTCCTCGACCGAACAAGAAAATTCGCCTCGGATGAATCCAAAGAAGTGTGCCGGGTGACGGCCGGTCGCCTTGGGTTTTTGGTCCATGAACGCGGAATTGAGATCGGCCTGAAAAGTCAGGAGGCAGTACGGACAATGAAGCCACCCACCACGAAGAAAGAACTACAGTCCCTTATCGGCAAGATCAACTTCGTCCGACGATTCATCTCCAATCTATCAGGAAGGATTGAGCCGTTCATGGGACTAGTAAAAATCAAATCTGACGAGGAATTCCGCTGGGGGGCAGAACAACAACGAGCCTTTGACGAGATCAAAGAATATCGACAAAGCCGCCAAGATAATTCCACCTCGGCTGAGCCGTTCTACATTTATTTGTCGATGGTCGCACGCCCATCGCCTCGGTAGTGGTGCAAGTTTATGATGGGTTGAGCGAGTCGCCTTTTACATAAGGGAGGATGCCGGACGCAGACAAGGTACCCGATATCGATAAATTGCCTCTGCTGTTTTTCACCGCACCAAGTTGCGCCACATTTTGCTATCGCAGAGATCATCATCATATGCAAATCGACGTCATAAAGCACATGCCGCCGGCTCCTATGTTAAAAGGCCGATCGGGCAAATGGATGTTTGCATTATCGAGTTTGACATCCGGTATCAACCCGCGAAGCGGTTAAGGGACAGCTGGCCGATCTTATCGCCGAAAGGATCAACACTAACATAGCCGCACCGTCCATAAGAGCATGGGCTATGTTTTCGACGGATCAGTTTGTGACGATGGCTGCGGCATCGGCATTTTACTCGTGTCGCCTGGGGCAACATTTTCCTTCTCCATCAGATTGTCTACCTCTCGCACCAACAATGTAGCCGAGTACGAGGCGATATGCAAGGGGATGGAGTTACTCCTCGAAGCCGGAGCGGAAGCAGTGGAAATTTTTGGAGACTCCAAGTTGGTGCTTTCCCAGCTCACGGAGGACTACAAGTGCGAGAGCGAGTCCCTCTTCCCATTATGGCTGCACTGCCGCGAGCTAATGACGCAATTCCAGTACGTAAACTTCACTTGGATCCCACGATCGCAGAATACCGAGGCGAACGATCTTGCGCAGATGGCTTCAGGATACAAGGACGTGGTAGAAGGAGCCGACGTTCAGGTACAGTTCCTGGAAGCGGACGACTGGAGAGCCGATATCTTCAATTACTTGAAAGATTCGGCTCGGGGGGCACCTAAACGGATAAGGTACAAAGCCATGAAGTACGTGCTTATTGGGGATGACATGTTTTACAGACTGGAAGGGCTATTGCTCAAATGCGGGTCACCGAGGCCAATCAGATCCTACACGGTACACGAAGGTGCCTGGAACTCACCAATCGGCTCATAAGATGAAATGGTTGATCAGCGATCGTGGTTTTATTGGCCCACCATGCTTGAGGACTGTTTCAACTACTACAAAGGGTGTCAAGCATGTCGAAATTTGGAAAAATCCAGATGGTACCAAGCCAATGAACCCCATCATCAAGCCTTGGCCATTCCGAGGTTGGGGCATGGACATGATCGGCAAAATCAATCCTCCATCAAGCAAAGGCCACATGTGGATTCCGCTATCACCGACTACTTCACAAAATGGGTGGAGGCTGTCCCAATGAAGTCGATAAACTCGAAGGATGTTATCAATTTTGTGAAAGAACATGTCATCCATAGATTCGGATTCCCCAAACTATCACGACCGATGGGGTTCGGTCTTTATTTCTCGTGAGTTTAGAAAATTCTGCGAGGACATGGGGATCAAGCTGATTAGATCATCTCCATACTATGCTCAAGCAAATGGGCAAGTCAAGCGTCCAACCGAGCCTCATCAAGGCGATCAAGAGAAAAGTCGATGAGCACCCAAGGCGTTGCACGAGGTCTTGTCGAGGCGTTATGGGCTTATCGCATGTCATGCCATGGAGCAATAAAACCTCACCCTACCATCTAGTATATGGACAAGAAGCTGTCCTACCTTGGGAAATTACGGTGGATCGAGACGCCACTTTTCGTGACGATCTAACAACCGAAGAGTACGCAACCCGATGAGTGACAAGTGGAGGATTTAACCGAGCTCAAAGCTATGGTCACCGGAGAAAATCAAAGAGAACAAGGCCAAGGTAGCTCGTGCATACAACAAGAAAGTGAAGCCAAAGGAGTTCCACGTTGGTGATCTGGTATGGGAAGCTGTGTTGCCCTTGGGGACTAAGGATGCAACATATGGTAAATGGTCTCCAAATTGGCACGGTCCGTACAGGGTCGACCAAGTTTTAAGAGGAAACGCATACATGCTCGAGCAGTTGGATGGAGTAAAGTTCCCAGTGGCAGTCAACGGACAACATCTTAAGAAATATTTCCCAAGCACGTGGGATGTTGGACAGTAAAACTTGAGGGGCCGATACATGAAATCGGCTAGGTAAAGGCACGTGAAACGATGGACAGTAAAAATATGGGGGCCGATGCTGAAAATCGGCCGAATAAAAAACAAAATATATAGCCGATGCACGGTCATCGACTCTAGAGGTTCACACGTGTTACAAACAGGTGCCAGTTCGCGCATACAAGCTGCTGAAGAAATGCTTCGAGTGCGTGGAGGGCGCCAGCATGGACACGATCCACCTCGGCAATCTCAGCTTTGTCATCTTCATCTTTACTTGTCACTGGTCGTTTGTGCAGGGCACGTTTTTTGATGGGCAATTGGAGATTTGGGTCGCCTGTTTTGAGAAAGGTCGCAGGTCATCGTTTGAAATCAAGAAGTGGCCGTTTTAATATGCCTAAAGATGCGACCAAAGTTTGACCCTGTCAACGTTTTTTGGGAGAAGCCGATGGATAGTCATCGGCTCTTTGCGATTTGACTTGTTTCACTGTATGCGTGCAGTATGTTGAGAGCCGATGCAGTATCATCGACTTCTAGGACATCAACCTATCATGGCTATCGGCAAGATCAGGGGCGGGCAAGGCAATCTTTGGGGCATAGATTTTCATTCATTCAAAAGATGATTGCTTACAAAGGACGACTGATTACAAAAGGGAGCCTACTACTGTTGCTACTACTGGTTCCTAATCTAAAGGGCGAGATCGCCGCCATTGCCGCCGCCGCCCTCTTCATTGTCTTCGCCAGCTGCTGGCATCATCCTCGCTGCGTCTTGAAGAAACCAGCGGGACCTCTTCGTCCTCCTCGTCATCTTGATGTCTTCATCGACCCGCGCGAAGCGCTTCGGCGGATACTGCCGGAGGAGGTGTCCTCCTCCGATTCTTCTTCCTCGTCGGAGGACTCGACGTCCCCACGACCAGCGTCGTCGCTCTCGCCTCCGGTTCCTCGTCAACGAGGAATCAGAGGCTCTCTTCACCGTCCGTGGACGCATCGTCCTCGACCAGACGCGAATCCCAGTCCTTTCGTCCCACCATCGTGGGGCGAAGTATCTGACGCCGTCAGGCGGGTGCTCTGGCGTCGGCTCGGTCGCTAATCGAGTTGGAGGCATGGGAAGACGCCACGAGGAAGCAGAGGAGGCCATGGCAAGAAAGAGGGTTTTTCGGAAGGAAGAGGGTTTTCGCAACCGGAGGAAGATGGGGATTGTGAACTGTTCATGCGAATTTAAATAAGGGAATAGTGGAGAGACGGTTCAATGCCATAGCGGTTCCCAGTTACCTTGCCAAAATCGTCAAATCATGCAATCGCAGGAGTTGAGAAGACAGGCATCATGATGAAGGGGTAGCGTGATTACGTTACTCGCCACGCGTCGCAGCCCGCTAAAAAAAAAGAGGAGAAGAAGAAAAAAAAACGCACAGAGTGGTTTTGGAATTATCATTGCCAAAACCAGGGGGGCATGTGTTATCACCGTATTTTGGCCAAAGACGGAGATGGGCCGTGATCAAGATGGGCTTGAAAGATACATATATTCAACGTGTTGTTGGATCGGCCTGGTGCGTGGGTTTGGGCTAAATTGCCCGTGTATCTTGTATCATAGTAGGTTTCGCGTTTGTTTAGGTTCCGTTTATGTTTAGGTAGAGATAGAGTTGTAGAGTTATTCCAAAAAGTAGAGAGTCTCCGGACTATAAATATGTACCTAGGGTTATCGAAAGAGGAGGACAACCACGTTCACAACAAACACAATCTCGGCGCATCGCCACCCCTTGTTTCTAGGGTTTCTTTCGGGTAAGTGCCATGCTGCCTAGATCGCATCTTGCGATCTAGGCGATCTACTTATCGTTACCGGTTTTACTGCGTCTTAAGCGTTGTTGATGGCGAGTAATACCATTATCATAGATTGTTTGAGGCTAGCATCGGTGCTTTTCATTATTATCGTCGGGTTATGCTACCTCTAGCTATCTCGCTACCCTTGCACCTTTTCCCAAAGTGCAAGGGTAGCACCTTGCTTGATCTTTATTTAGTCGATTCGATCTGTTATAGTTGTGCCTTGTTCGCCAAGGTTTAGTTTAATATCTAATCAGGCCTTACAAACGGGTTGAACGATCCAAGAATGCATAAGGACGTGGCTTATTCGTTCTAGAGAAGATGTTCCGTAATTGGCTTTACGTTGGTTATTAGGCCTCCTCTAGGGTTAATATTCTTCATCTTTGTATGCGTGCCGCTCAATCACGCGTAGGACGTTCCAGTTACGTGGTGAAAACATTAGACTATCGTAGATCGATTTAACTTGTAGTGATCAAGCAAAACCCCATGTTATCATAAATCTAACGCAGAACCATGGGGCAATCGGCTTTAAGGGAAACTTGGGAGCCGATTACGGCTCGAATTTTACGTATACTTGTTTACCATGCAGGAAATCAATCAGAGCAATCCTTCACCTTCCTGACCAGGTATAGGTCAGGTGGCACGCCCTCGAACCAAGCCAGGACGTGTGCCGGAGCTTTTGCGGGCCGTCGCCCGAGGGACCAGGGCCCACCAGCAGTCCTGGGAGCCTCCTGGCTCTCCGTGTTGCTCGTCGCTGCTCGCCGGTGGGTTTTGGCAGGCAACAAGAAGAAACTGTTACTATTGATGAAAATGTTACTATTGATGAAAATGTTAGACTGTTAGCTAAACTACATGCTAAGTGGGAAAGAGAAACTGAAATTGCTAGAAACAATAGTGTGTGCACTATTACCACCATCAATATGGATGTTACAAAACCACAAGAAGTCCCCATTCCTCATACAACAATGCCTAAACCCAATAACTCTACTACCTGTGATGCTAAGTTTGATTTTGATCTTGATGGTTGCAATATTTCTGAAGTGATTATGTTCCTACAAAAGCTTGCTAGAAGTCCTAATGCTAGTGATATGAATGTGGCTTTCACCAAACACATTACAAATGCTCTCATTAAAATTAAGGAAGAAAAATTGAAACACAAAGCCTCTATTCCTAGGAAAGTAGAAGACAGTTGGGAACCCATCATTAATATGCAAGTGAATGACTTTGATCTCAAAGCTTCATGTGACCTTGGTTCTAGTCTCTGTATTATGCCTAGAAAGATTTATGAAATGCTTGATTTGCCACCTTTGGAAGATTGCTATTTGGATGTCCCACTTGATGATAATGCTAAAAAGAAATTCATGGGGAGTGTTAATGATGTTCTTATTATGGTCAACAATGCCTATGTCCCTGTTGATTTCTTTGTTTTGGATGTTGAATACAATGCTTCTTGTCCTATTACTTTGGGAAGACCTTTTCTTAGAACTGTTGGTGCCATTATTGATATGAAAGAAGGCACCATTAAATATCAATTTCCATTCAAGAAAGGTATTGAACACTTCCCTATGAGGAGAGGGAAGTTAACTTTTGCTCCTCCTTTGAAAGCAAGGTTTAATGTTAATGCTTCTTCATTTGAAAATACTTGATTCTTGCTTCTTGTGCCTAACTTAAAGGTGTTAAAGAAAAGTACTTACTGGGAGATAACCCAAAAGTTTTAGTTGAGTCTTGGAAGTTATTACTTCTATAATAAACTCAAAAAGAAATCCTGAAATAATGATGTAATGAGATGAAGAATTTTTGGCTACACCTGAAATATTTCTCTTTGAGTTATTTACTTATTTCAGGTGTAAATCAAAAACTAAAACTAAGTCATTCTTTCTCTACACCTGAAATATTTCTTGGAAGTTTTAGTTTTGACCTTTTTAAAGGAAGTTGCTATAGTAGCTTGTGTTTTTAGTGAAATTTTTTCTGTTTTGAAACTAAACCCAAAGGTCTAATATATTTTGAATACACTAATGTTGCTAATGAAGATTATGTGAAGTTTTGATGAAGGAAAAATTTTAGGTGTAGAGAAAGAATGATGTAATGAGATGAAGAATGGACAAAAGCTCAAGCTTGGGGATGCCACCCCGGTGTCACCCCAAGAAATATCCAAGAGGTACAAGCGTCAAATCTTGGGGATGCCCAAGGCATCCCCTTCTTCATCAATAAAAAGCTCATGTCTTTCTAGACACTTTGTTTTTATTGTTTCATGCACTGTTGTGTTGTTCTTGGAACGTCTTAGTTTTCGTTTTTGGTTTTCATTAGTTTGGTTTGCTTGAACGAAGTTGGTTGATCACAGCACACTTCTTTTGGAGAGAGACACACTTTGTTTTCATTGCCTGGAACACCCTAGTTTTCATTCTTATTGTTTTGCGAGTGTTCACTTTTGCTGGCACTATGTTTAGCCTTAGTTTTCTTGTGATTTTTGCTTAGAACTTTTTAGTTCTTATTTTTGGATTTGTGAGACATGCTCACTGATCTTTATTGATGATTATCTTTGTGAGTTTTTTTCAAATAAGTTGATTGGGGTTGGAAAAGAGTAGAAAGCTTCATGCTTAGGTGGCACAAAAGTGAGCTTGCATTGACTATGACTTAGACTTTAGCATGACATGCTAGGTGTTGTTTTGACCTTATGCTTAGTTATTATTGTTGTAGCATGCCTTGTTCCAAACAATTAGGATTGCTTAATGTGCCTTGAAGGAATTATGCGTTGTTTTAGCATGCAAAAAACATAGTATTGTGGTAATCTCCTTCGATGCTTTGTTTGGGTTGACTTGGCACATGCTCACACCATGTTATGACTATGACAAGTCACCATTAGCCTCTATGATCATTTAGTCCTTGACTTGTAGTACCACTTTATGCTTTGATTAGTAATGCTTTGTTGCTCTACATGATTATGGCCATTATTGCTCTCTTAGTTGGTTGCTCCCAGTCTTTTGCTAGCCTCCACTTGTATGAGTAAGCTCTACTCATGCTTCCAACTCCCAAGAAACCAAGTTATTCCATAGTGTCCACTATAAACTCCTATGCATGGTGTGTTACACCATTCCAAGTATATTCTTGTTTTCAGCTATCTTCCAATTAAAAAGTATTTTGTTATGTGAAAACTTAGTGATTAAATCCCTCACAAACTTGATGGCACAATTTATATTATTTGCCCCTAATAAACTTGAACCATTGTGTCGTCTATGTTGTATATGCTTGCACTTATACGTTGGAATTAGCAGAACCATGCTGTCATGGGGAACATTTTCAACATTGCACTTGTACTTTGTACTCAATTGATATCATGCTCTTTTGTCTATGGATGTCACCAGTGTGAAATAAATAGGGAACTTGTAAGTCCATGGAGTATGTATTTTGTGTTAGAGAAACGCCTGGGCCGTGATGTCTACGCACTTCTATTCTTGTACACAGTTGTTGGGCCTTCACGTGCAGAGGTTTGCAGAACAACAGCAAGTTTCCCTTAAGTGGATCACCCAAGGTTTATCGAACTTAGGGAGGAAGTGTTCAAAGGTATTCCCTCTCAAGCAACCCTGCAATCAAGATATAAGAAGTCTCTTGTGTCCCCAACACACCCAATACACTTGTCAGGTGTATAGGTGCACTAGTTCGGCGAAGAGATAGTGAAATACAAGCGGTAAAGGTGCCATAAAATAGCTTGACGGTGAGGTAAATACTAAAGGCAACAAGAAGGAAGCAAGCAAACATGCAACAGATCTAGTAGCAAACGGTGTTTCAATGCTTAGAAACAAGGCCTAGGGATCATACTTTCACTAGTGAACACTCTCTCATATAAATATCCTCTCTTCATGGTAATACTCTTAACTACTCTCCGGTTGAACACTCTAATCCATGGTAGGGCTATAACAACACACCTCAAAGTCTGCCTTCCCCAATCTAGATAACCCCACACTGTCACCTTGAGCGCTAGATGGTTCCAAAAAACACCACAATTTCATAGAGACATCCAACTCCAAATATATCTCATAACAAATATTCAATCTAGCCAAAGTGCCACACATGGTATGCCCACTGTCACTTTCACACACGTGGGGAAACGCATAGATCTATTAAAGCACAAAGAGTATTTATGTAGACTCAAGCCTAAGTGCCACCATGGCATGCACGCTGTCACTTTCACACACATGGGGAGAGAAGAGATCTAATGAAGCACTTGAGTAGCAAGGTAGATCTACTAGATTACAAAGGTCATGACCACAACAAGATCATGCATAGAGAGAGAGATGAACACATAGCTATCGGTAGAGCCCTTAGCCTCGAGGAAAAACTACTTCCCCCTCATCATGGGAATCAACAACGGTGATGGAGATGGTGGTGGAAATCGATGGAGATGGCTCTGGGGGCACTTCCCCGTCCCGGCAGGGTGCCGGAACAGAGACTTTCTATCCCCCCCTTCGGTGGCGGCGACGTTGCGGAACTTTTCGTGGCTTTCTGGTCGACGGCTTAGGGTTTTCCCATCGGGGGCTTCTTATAGGCAAAGGAGGCAAGGTCGGTGGAGGTCCAGGGGGCCCACATCCCCTGTGGGCGCGACCTAGGGTGGGCCCGTGCCCACCTAGGGTGTGGACCGTGCCCACCTAGGGTGTGGCTACCCTGGTTTCCTCCTCTGTCTCGTCTTTGATTTTCTGTATCGCTCCCGAAAAAATATGAACTTCGGCTTTTGTCTCGTCCAATTTCGAGAATAATCATTTTTTACCTTTCTGAAACCAAAAACAACAGAAAACAGGCAACTGGCACTGTGGCATCTTGTCAATAGGTTAGTTCCAGAAAGTGTATAAAAACACCTCAAAGTGTGGACGAAACATAGCAAAGTAGATACTAAACAAGCATGGAACATCAAAAATTATAGATATGTTTCCGACGTATCAGGCCGCTAGCCTAAGCCATGTCTAATCATGGTGGAAACTTGCAGCATCACCATAATGAGCTATCTATGAAGCATCCTGAATAAAAATCTATGCACATAGTAAATAAAAAGATCGCTGAGATGCTCATTGTCTGCTTGCCTTGTCATTTTGGTTATGGGATAGCTCATGTATCATGTGCAAGGGGTACCCCGTTGGCGGTTCTCTATGATATGCAAATACTTACAATGACAAGAACTTACAGGTGACTGAAGTTGAGTAGCATGAGATGTGGCCCTCGTATTCAAGGGACTTGAGATTGCCAACTTATACTTTGTCAAGCATATACTCCATAGTTAGTTCACTTTGACCTTAATCACTTCAAGATGCTTATGATAGGGGCAATGAGGGTTGAAAGCTAACAAGTACCATAATTTTTGGATGCTCTTTTTGAAACTTGAAATCCCTTCTTCCCTTTATGAAGGTCCTTTCTTCCACTATTATGTTGAGTCTCCACCTTCTACCTTTAGGCACCATTAAGAGAGCATAGTTGCCATTCTTAGTTCTACGTGTAGTGTGCCAAAGCTTATTGATTGATGCATATTGTGATATTACTTGTTCTTGTGCTATTTGTATCTAGTCACTCTTATGAACTTTGAAGGTGTTCTATGCATCTATTTGCTACTCTATGAGGGACAAGTTGAATGCCACTATGCCATGTTTTCTGTATGTGAAACAAACAAATGTTTTTCAATGCATGTTATTCATGATCTTTGTTTGTAGCCTTTCATATTGCATGCATAGTTACATTGTCTTATTGTTAGAACTCCATCTTTCATGCACATGTTTAGAGTTCTTTGATCCCAACTTTCAATGCTTGCAAATGGTTTGATCTTGGTTTTGAAGGTGCATGTCACCTCAAAAATTATTATTTTTATCACTTACCTACTCGAGGATGAGCAAGAGTTAAGCTTGGGGATGCTTGATACGTTGGAAACTTATCTATAATTTTTTATGCTCCATGCTTGTTTATTATCTACTTTGCTTTGCTTTGTCTACACTTTGAGGTGTTTTTATATCTTTTCTGGAACTAACCTATTAACAAGTTGCCACAGTGACAGTTGCTTGTTTTCTGCTGTTTTTGGTTTCAGAAAGCTAAAAATGAATATTCTCCGAATTGGACGGGACGAAAGCCAAAGTTCATATTTTTCTAGGAGCGATAAAGAAAATCGAAGACGAGACCGAGGAGGAAACCAGGGTGGCCAAACCCTAGGTGGGCGAGGGCCCACCCTAGGCCGCGCCCACAGGGTGTGTGGCCCCCCTGAACCTCCACCGACCTTGCCTCCTTTGCCTATAAGAAGCCTCCGACCCAAAAACCCTAAATGATCTGGCAGAAATCCATGAAAACCTCCACAACGCCGCCGCCACTGACGGGGAGATTCGGGGGACAGAAAGTCTCTGTCCCGGCACCCTGCCGGGACAGGGAAGTGCCCTCGGAGCCATCTCCATCGATCTCCACCACCATCTTCATCACCGTTGCTGATTCCCATGATGAGGAGGGAGTAGTTCTCCTTCGAGGCTAAGGGCTCTACCGGTAGCTATGTGTTCATCTCTCTCTCTATGCATGATCTTGTTGTGGTCATGAGCTTTGTAATCAAGTGGATCTACCTTGATACTCAAGTGCTTCATTAGATCTCTGCTCTCCCCATGTGTGTGAAAGTGACAGTGTGCACGCCATGGTGGCACTTAGGCTTGAGTCTACATAAATACTCTTTGTGCTTTAATAGATCTATGCTTTTCCCCACGTGTGTGAAAGTGACAGCGGGCATACCGTGTGTGGTACTTTGTCTAGATTGAATATTTGTTATGAGTTATATTTGGAGTTGGATGTCTCTATAAAATTGTGGTGTTTGTTGGAACCATCTAGCGCTAAAGGTGACAGTGTGGGGTTATCTAGATGGGGAAGGCGGACTTTCAGGAGTGTTGTTATAGCCCTACCATGGATTAGAGTGTCCAACCGGAGAGTAGTTAAGAGTAGTATCATGAAGAGAGGATATTTATATGAGAGAGTGTTCACTAGTGAAAGTATGATCCCTTGGCATTGTTTCTAAGCATTGAAATACCGTTTGCTACTAGATATGTTGCATGTTTGCTTGCTTCCTTCAGTTTCCTTTATTCTGTTCCTCCATGCCATCAGCTATTTTCTGGCATCATTACCCCACGTCAACAACAAGTCAGAAGATATTTTCTGGCACCGTTACCACTTGTATTTCACTATCTCTTCGCCGAACTAGTGCACCTATACACTGACAAGTGTATTGGGTGTGTTGGAGACACAAGAGACTTATTGTATCTTGATTGCAGGGTTGCTTGAGAGGGAATATCTTTGACCACTTCCTCCCCGAGTTCGATAAACCTTGGGTGATCCACTGAAGGGAAACTTTCTGCTGTTCTAAAAACCTCTGCACTTGGATGCCCAACAACTATCTACAAGAATAGAAGTGTAGGGGTTCGTAGCATGGAAAACAAAAAATTTCTACCGCATACAAACAAACAAGCCAAGACCTATCTACTAGATTGTAGCAACGAGTCGATGGAATAACTCACCCTCGAAGATTCCAAAGTGTTTAACGAGAGCGGATTCTCGTGGGTGATGTAGTCGTACTCTTGCCGATCTCAAGATCGTGTAGACGATCCTTCCGGCCATGCTCCTAAGCGCTTCCGCAATGATCACGTTCGGTTTCGATGAAGACCTTCCTCTCCCTTGTTCCAAAGAGGGCAGCGGAGGTTGTAGCACTCTCTCACGATTCCGTAGTACACGGCGTGGTACCGGAAGTAGAGGGGAGATCTCGCAGGGCTTCGCCTTAAGCCGGAGCGAGTATGGTGGACTATGAGAGAGGCCTCGGTGATCTAGGGTTTAGACGCACCAAGGAGAGAGGGTGTAAGATCCCTCCTTTGTAAAGGAAAAGGATCCCTGTGATTGCAATGCTAGTTCCTGGATCATTGCTAGCATCCACAGTTTAAGATGAAGTACACAGATACAAAGGTCATTTATTACATCCATTCCAGAGATAAACATAGTCTTTACAACTCAAGGCCACAGGCCTATTACAAGAGTTTGAATAAGTAAATAAATATAAGTCTTCATCTTCATGTGCCACAGGCAAACATGTTGAGTGTAGACTCATGACACCTAATCCTCATCAGAGTAACCTGCAACATCACAAGTTACAACCACAGTGGGTCAATACTTTGGAATAGTATTGGCAAGTGATACCTTAGTAAATTTTAAGTGGACTATATTACTATATGCAATTTGGCTAAGTGTAGCTTGGCTTGCTTTGCTCAAAATAGGTTTTTCCTATTAGTTGAAATCACTATGTTTTTCTTTGTCAAAACTTTTCCCAACGAACCACCAATAGACATTGAGGTCCTTCACCCTTGTTCACCCACAAGTTTTTACTTAGAAGTTGGAGTGATGAGATTCTTGATAGCTTCGATGTCTTGATGCTCAAGTTGTCCATCGCCATGGACTTGGCTAAGTACTTAGATTTTTCCATCTGCAGAGGTTGTGCACTTTCCCCACCAGACTTGGTTTCACCAAGACAGGACCTTTCAGAAGCCTTCCCTTAGACCAAATGGACACGTTCCAACCTATCATTCCCACTACCACCAACTGTCCAAATGGCTAAGTTCTAGCAACCTATGTGATCCAGGCAGAGCCCATATTGCCAAGTGGCTGCACTAGAAGCTTCTCAACACTTGGCCACTAAAATCCCTTTGTTCCTGGGTGGCTTTCCACAAGTGAGATACACAAGGTAAACCATAGCCATGGGCCTTGTGTAACCACTCAACCAAAAACCACCAATCAAGTCCCTTTCCACCCAGGTGATTCATTGACTTAGTTGTTTTATTAAGAAAAACATAAGTCCAAAGACTTAGAAATATTTTCATCATAGCATGTATAATTTACCAACCCTTGTTTGCTACTAGCTAGGCTAAGCATGGCATAGATAGTACTTAACTTAGAAATTTCCTAGCAATTCTACAAGTACTTAGGATTTCCCAACATGGCATTTGGCAAAAATAGTAACATGCAAGACTTAGCAAAATATTTCTAATGCTTGTATAGAAATATAGGGATCGACATATTCATGAAGTACCACTTGCCTTGGTAGTTGGGAGAGTAGCACTCTTCACAATCACAATCACTAGCACCAAAGTCTACACAAAGAATGGTAGCAACAAATTACACACAACATATACAAACAAACAAAAATGCATATGCATGCAAAATGCTAAGTGATGATTTTTAAAACTCAACCAAGCAAGTGCATAGTACTGAATCATAAACAAGTCAAAAACTTGCTAAACCAAGTTTATTTGACACTAAAACAATTACCTAAACAATTCATATACTCAAAATAGTCCTAAACAAGTTTCTGCAATTAAAATCATTTTAACAGAAGCTAAACATTAAACACATTGCATAAACAGAAAGTTCTTGCTCTCCTGATTCCAACGGTATAAAATTTGCCAAAATCTAACGTGGGAATCAAAAGTTATAGCTAAATCAAATTTGGATACAAATCTGTTTTCAAATTCTGTTTTTAAACAAACCCTAGCCACGCGCCTGTTTCCTATTGGCCCGTACCGGTTCGGGCGGATCAATCGACGCAGATTGTTGGATTTAAGTGAACGCGCATGGCTCAGATCTAACGTACCGCTTCGTTTAAGTGATTCTATCGCATGCGTTGGATCTAGATCCAACGACTATTGATCAAACGACCAAGTTCTGGCGGCGCGCGGTGACGGCGAGCGGCGGTGCGCTCTGCCAGTGGCGGTGCCAGCGTTCTAGGTCGCCCGGGGAGGGGAGAGTGTGCTCACTAGAATCGCAGTGATGAGGCGAAGCTCAACGTGGCAGTGGCTTGGCAAGGGGCGCGCTGTAGTGGCCGTGAGATCTCGTCGGAGTGGATGACAGGGTCGGGCTCTGGTGGACGGCGACGTTGGCGACGTTCTGCTTCGCCCTAACGCAAACGGAGGGCATCAGTGTGTGCGCATAGGTCAGGCGAACAAGTCAGCGTCAAAGGGAGGCAGGCGGTCGGATTTACCTTAATCACTCGCCGGAGTTGGAGGCGCGTCGGTTGCTCACGGTGCTCGTCGAAGACGAAGCTCGATCACAATCGACGAGCAAAGAGGATCAGAGGTGCGCAAGGAAGTTGCGGCTGCTCTTATGAACCGAGAGGAAGGGCACGAGATTTACGTAATTGATCGCCGAGTAGGCTCGTCATGCGGCGGCCTTGCGAATCTTGGCGGCTGGTGGCGAGAAGGGTGTGCAGTGTGGGGGAAAATGACCGCGAGGGGGAGAGGTTCTTATAGCCGGAGCGGGGCATGGAGTTACTCGCGAAATCAAGGGGATTCAACGCGGCAGTGACTGCGGCGAGTAACGACGGCGTGAGCGGCGCAGGCGCGAGTGATTGACGAAGACGACGATGGGGTCACGGGTCCACTTGTCAGCAAAATAAATAGAAGGGAGGTGGGGTCCTGGCGTCAATGACTCCGTGGGTGCGTCTGCGCGTGCGAGAGAGAGATAGGTGGCCCGGGTGGGCTAGCTGGGCTGGTTTCACTGTTGGGCCCAAAGTCTGGCGCCGGCCCTTTTCTTTTTCTTTATTCCTTTTCTATTTATGAATTGATTTTCTGGATTGGGTTTCAAATGAATTCAAACTCTATTTGAATTCAAATCTTTTCTGGATTTTTGCAGTGTGCAACAGTCACAAAACTTGGCATAAAACCATGTGGTCACTTTGAGTTGGCTTGGTCATTTTTGGAAAGACAAAATAACAGTGACTTAGCACTTGGTTTGCAAAAGATTGAAAATGGTTTTGAAACCATTTTTATTTTGTATAAATTTGTTCAAACTCTACACTCAAACCAATCAACAAGGAAGCAAACAAACTTGGTTTTTAAAACACTAAGCTCTCAAATGAGGATGGGCATTTGATTTAAGTTTGCTCACATAAAATGATAGCACTATGTGCTTCTGTTTTCTTGAAATGAGTTTGAAATTGATCTCAATCTATATGCATGCATGAATGATATGCAATCTTTGAAATCATGATTTTAGGGATGTTACAAATCTAACCCCCTTAAGGTGAATCTCGCCCTCGAGATTCGGATTGGCTAGCAAATAGGTGAGGGTGGTCTTTCCAAAGATCATCTTATCTTTCCCATGTTGCTTCCTCTTCGGAATGATGATTCCACTGCACTTTGCAAAACTTGATAGTCTTTGTCCTTGCGACTCTTTCTGCAGTCTCAAGAATCTTGATAGGTTTCTCTTCATAAGTGAGATCACTTTGTAGTTGAACTTCTTCCAAAGGTATAGTATCCTTCAAAGAAGTTGCTTCCATTTCTGGATGACATTTCTTAAGCTGACTCACATGAAACACATTATGGACATCTGACAAAGATTCTAGGAGTTCTATTTCATAAGAAAATTCTCCTTTGCGACTCAGAATCTTGAACGGCCCAACATATCTTGGTGCCAATTTTCCTTTGACTCCGAACCTTTTCACTCCACGAAGTGGTGACACTCTAAGATAGGCTCTATCACCGACTTCGTAGGTGACTTCTCTACGCTTAGGATCTGCGTAGCTTTTATTTCGGGACTGTGCTATCTTCAACCTGTCCTTAACCAACTTGACCTTCTCTTCGGCTTCTTTGATAAGATCTGGCCCGAATAAACTTCTTTCTCCCACACCATTCCATAACAATGGGGTGGTACATTTTCTTCCGTAGAGAAACTCAAACGGTGCCATCTCAATGCTGGCTTGATAGCTGTTGTTATAAGAAAATTCTGCGTAAGGCAGACTTTCATCCCAACTGGCTCCATAGTCTAGGGCACATGCCCTCAACATGTCTTCAAGAATCTGATTTGTCCTTTCTGTTTGTCCATCGGTTTGAGGATGAAACGCAGTACTGAATTCCAACCTCGTTCCCAATGACTCATGTAACTGTCTCCAAAAATGGGAAGTGAATTGAGTTCCCCTATCCGACACAATACTCTTGAGCACTCCATGTAGACATACAATTCTACTCATGTAGATTTTGGCTAACTTAGCACTTGTATAGGTTGTCTTCACGGGTATGAAGTGAGCCACTTTAGTTAGGCGATCTACTATTACCCAAATTGAATCGTATCCTGACCGGTTCCTTGGTAATCCGGTAATGAAATCCATACCAATCTTATCCCACTTCCAATCAGGAATAGGTAGTGGTTGAAGCAAACCTGCTGGTTTCTGATGCTCCGCTTTCAGTCTACTACACACATCACACAAAGCAATATGTTCGGCGATGTCCTTCTTGAGATTATTCCACCAAAATCTTTCTTTCATGTCCATGTACATTTTGGTGTTACCCGGATGAATGGAATACAGAGACTTATGTGCTTCTTGCAAAATTAGTTTCCGTAGTTCTGGATCTTGTGGAACACAGATACGTTTCCCATACCATAAAGTACCCTGTTCGTCTTCATGGAACCCTTTGGATTTTCCTTTGCCAATCTTTTCTTTAATCTCTTCGATTTCTTTATCAATCTTCTGGGCTTCTTTGATCTTGTCCAACAAAGAGGGTTGAACATCCAAAGACATGAGATGTCCTTCAGGCACAATCTCCAATCTGAGTTTCCTAAATTGGGTACACAGATCATCTGGCAATTCTCCTTTGGTAAGGCCATTCACAAAAACCTTACGGCTTAGAGAATCTGCTACAACGTTTGCTTTACCAGGGTGGTATTGCAAACTTAAGTCATAGTCTTTGATAAGTTCTAGCCATCTCCTTTGTCTCATATTAATTTCCTTCTGAGTGAAGATATATTTCAAACTTTTGTGATCTGTGAACACTTCACTTCGCTTTCCCAAAAGACAGTGTCTCCATGTTTTGAGTGCATGGACAACAGAGGCTAACTCTAAATCATGAGTAGGATAGTTTACTTAATGAGTTTTGAGTTGTCTCGAGGCATAAGCCACAACTTTACCGTCTTGCATAAGTACTGCACCCAAACCTTGATGAGATGCATCACAATATACTTGGAAATCCTTTTCCAAGTCTGGCAGACACAAGACTGGTGCTGTCACAAGTCTCTTCTTCAATTCCTGAAAGCTTAGTTCACAACCTTCAGACCAAGCAAACTTCTTGTCTTTCTTTAACAATTCAGTCATGGGATTAGCTACCTTAGAGAAATTCTCAATGAACCTTCTGTAGTAACCTGCTAAGCCAAGGAAACTACGAACTTCTTTCACGGATTTGGGAGATTCCCATTCAATCACAGCTGAAACCTTAGCAGGATCAACTACTACACCATCCTTCGTCATAACATGACCAAGAAAACCAACTTCCTCCAACCAGAACTCACACTTGCTGAATTTGGCATAAAGCTTATGCTCCCGTAACTTCTCAAGTATCAAACGCAAGTGTCCTTCATGTTCTTCTTTGCTCTTGGAGTAGACTAATATGTCATCGATGAAAACGACAACAAACTTGTCAAGAAATTCCATGAACACCTTGTTCATCATATTCATGAAGTATGCTGGAGCATTGGTCAAGCCAAAAGGCATTACGGTATACTCATACAATCCATACCTTGTGGTGAACGCTGTTTTAGGTATGTCTTGTTCTCTTATCTTGAGTTGAAAATAGCCTGACCTTAGATCAATCTTTGAGAACACACATGCTCCTTCAAGCTGATCAAACAAGTCATTGATTCTAGGCAAAGGATATTTGTTCTTGATAGTTACCTCGTTGAGTGAACGGTAATCTATGCATAACCTTTGACTTCTATCTTTCTTTTCCACAAACAAGACTGGGGCTCCCCAAGATGAAGAACTTGGTTGAATAAATCCTTTCTGCAACTGTTCTCCAAGTTGCTTCTTGAGTTCTTTCAGTTCATCAACTAAAATTTTATATGGTCTCTTTGCTATTGGTCCAGACCCGGGTACAAAATCTATAAGAAATTTCACATCTCTATCTGGTGGAATTCCCGGTAATTCTTCCGGGAACACATCCGGATACTCACTCACAATTGGCACACTGTCCATGCTAACCCCCTTAAGAGAATTAAGCATACTCCTTTTTGCTTCAAAACTGGTCTTGAATCTGATCCTTTTATTTTCTGGAGTTGTGAGTGAGACAGTATGGTTGGCACAATCTATCACTCCTTTGTACTTAGTCATCCAGTCCATTCCCAGAATGACATCCAATCCTTGGGAGTTTAGAATTATCAAGTTAACGGGAAACTTATACTTCCCAAATTCTATGACTAGATCATGACATCCTGAATTCACTATCATTTCTCCACCAGGAGAACTTACTTTTATAGGACACCCAATAGTTTCTACCGCTAGTTCATTTCTTTCAACAAATGCTCTTGATATGAATGAATGAGATGCACCGGTATCAAAGAGTACAAATGCTGGAATAGAATTGAGTCTGAACTTACCAGCAACAACATCAGGTTCCTCATAGACCTCCTCCACATTGATGTGGTTTACCTGTCCCTTCTAAAAAGGATTGGGCTTGATAGGTCCTTCAAATTTCTTTTCAGGGCACTCATTTGCATAATGCCCCATCTTTTTGCATTTGAAGCATTCAACCTGACTGATGTCTCTCTTAACAGGCTGACTTCCACTTCCACTTCCGTTACCACTTTGGTGGCCCTTATGTCCACTCTTGTGGTTCTTGTACTTGTCATTGTCATGACTACGGTGATGCTTTGTGGCATCCCGCAAAACCACTACTAGAAAATCGCGTTGAATTTGTGCATTGCACCGTCATCATCATGCATTGTTTGCCTAAAACTATTTTTCGCAAGCCTGTTTTGTTTCTAAAACGCCCCGTCTTGTTTTCAAATTCAAACCCGGGTCGCCGGAATATTTTGTTGTCTACTATTGGTTTGCAAACGGTGCATTTAGCATTAAATAAAATTATTATATTATTTTAGTGGGGCAGTCGAACGGGCCGAATGACCCAAACGACCACCCCAGAAATATAATCGGTCCACCTAAACCGCCCTTCGAAATCCTAAAGCTACCAAACTATCTACCCCAACCCAGCCTCCACCTCACCCCACCCTATAGCAACTTGCCACCTCACCCTCTCCCTCTCCTCAACCAATCCTATCCTGCCACCTAATCCCTCCCTCTCTCTCTCACCTCCCTCACAACACACCCAACACCACACACACATGCAACACACACTCCCTGCCCACACAGACGCACACACGCCACACTTGTCCCCCACCGACACGGCCCTCGGGATCCCCACGCGGGCCCACCCGCGCGTTCCCCCACACGTGCCCACGCCCAGACCGCCCCGTCGCCCCACCCTCCTTCTTCCTCCTCTCCTCTCTGCGCGCCGCACGCCCGCGCGGCAGCCCCGCCTTCCTCTCCACCCCGCCGCCCAGCGTTGCTCCTCCGGTGCCGCCTCGCCCCGCCGCCTGCTGGACCCGCTCTCCCAGCCAGCTCCGCTCCTCATCGCCCGCTCCTCCGCTCCTCCAGCCTCCCTGCCGCTCAGCGTGGCCGAGCCCGCCGCCCCTCTGGCGCGTCCTCGGCCTCCGCCAGACGAGCCTCCCGCCTCCGCCAGCGTCGGCCCGGCAGACCTGCCCCGACCTCTGTGCCACCGCCTCCCCGTCAGCCGCCTCGCCGCTGCCTCGCCCTCCCTCCGTCGTCCGACCCCTTCCCGGCGTCGCCCTCGCCAGCTCCTTCCCGTGGCCCGAGCCCGCAACCGCCGCTGACCCGCTGGCCCGTCTGCGCCCGTCGCGCCCGCCGTCTCGCTGCTGCCGGAGCGTCCTCATCCTGCCGCCGTCCTCACCGGCCCGAGCCGCATCCTCCGCCGGGGAACCTCCTCGCCCCGATCGCCGCCCCACGACCCCAGCGTAGCCTCTCCCGACCGAGCCCCGTCGCGTCGCCGCGCCGCCGGCGTCGACTCTGACGTCCACGGCCTCCCCAAGCCCCGCTGCCGGTCGAGCGCCCGCGTCCCCTTGGCATCTTCCGCAGGAGCTCCGTGCGCCCCGGTGACCATCCCGCGTGTGGAGAGGCGCATGAAGCCGGACCCTGGATTCTTTTCCTTGTCCTGGTGGATCCTTCCGGCGTGGCAGCTGTCCCGTGTTTGCGTGGGCGTGCCTGGAGTCGATCTGCTACGTCAAGACCTTCCGGCAGATGCGAACGAGATGTTGGACAAGATCATCAATGTCGTGGACAAGATATTCCAAAGACCAACAATGCGTAACCACAAGGCCTTTGGGGGGTGGAACCGACAAGATCGACATCACGGGTCGAAAACCGAACCCGAACCGACGGCGAACCTCGAGACCTCCGACACGGAACCCCCGGAAGACCCCGGACGTCGAGACCCCGAACACCGAGGACTCCCCGGAACGCCCAGTTCGTCGACACGGATACGGCAAGTACTTCCTCGAGGACGCCAAGTTCTTATCCCCGGACGCCAAGTCCGTCCCGATATACGGACCCGACAAGACCTTCGCAACGGCAAGATCGACCCCGTGGGACCCAACAAGACCGGCACAACGACACGAACGACCCCGACCGGAAGAACCCGATGCGCCCCCGGCGCCGAACCAAGTCCTTCTTCGTGGATGCGACAAGATCTTCTCCGTTGTCCGAGAACGCTTCCGCCGAGACCGAACCCGTCGAACCCTGGACCCCGAGACCCGACCCCGAACCCCGGAACCCCAAGACCGTCGAGAACCCTAATGTGTGAACCCCTTCCCGAAACCCTATTTTATAACATAATAAACTTGTTGCATATTAACCATTCATCTCGCATGCATATCATTGGTTTGGGGGCCTTATGCCGATTCACCTAATAATTAAATATGGGGCCCATATGCGGGCAAATCTAGCCTTATATTGGCCTCATTTAAATTGTGTAGCGAACTCGGTGCTATCCCTTGCCATGCTAAAACAACATTTGAATTGCGGGGTAGCTAAACAACATGAACCATCTAAATAATTGTCGGGACCCCGGTTCCACTTAATATGACCTAATTACATCGCACCTTGCCATGCCATGCATCATGCCGATCTTCTGCCGTTGTATTAAATATAGCATCCGATGTTTCTTCTAGTGTTTTGGTTCTTCGCGGATAAGGCCGTTGAGTTGATGTGAGCTTCGCCCCGATCTTCGGTTGAACCTTCGGCAATGTTTTCAGGCGAGCATCTCCCCCTTTCTACCTATCTTACTTTTATAGTATTTATTCCCTCCTGTTGATCTGTTGCTATCTGTGTTGCGATGCTCTAGTTTTCGTACCCGTGATATCCCCTGCAGCCTTATATTGCCTTGGACACATCCTATTACCTGTTGTTTGGTAGATAGTTGGACTTGCGCGTCGTAGTCGCTTGCTCAAGTGCTGTTGCGTGTTGTCAAGTGCCACAGTTGTTGGAGCCTTGCCGCGTGTTGATGTTGGAGATGATCATAGTTTTACTTATCGTTCACTTTAATTTCTGTTTAATAACTAAAATTGGAGTAAGCAGAGGCATCGGTGGGTGATAGAAAATATTTGGTTTCGACGCCACTTGTGTCCGTAGGACCCCGGTACTTGATACTGTTCCTTGTTTTATCGCTATCCACATCCGGGAGGTATATGGGACCCCCAGCGAGCTTGATTCATCTTATTTCTTGGGGCCACAAACTAGTTTGAGGTTTTATTTACTATCCTGTACTTATGCCATGCTACTTATGTATTTACGATTGTGCGAGGAGCACACTGTCATTTAGGTAAGCGGAATGTTTTCATGGTATCGACAAGCCAGCCACACTTCGGGTTCCCGATCGTTTCTGACCATTGACTCAAACCTTGAGTCCGTCTCGAGCTTGCTTACTCCGTTGGGTCTACTCAATGGGTGGCCCCTGAAATATTTCTGAATCCTGTGATTGTTCAGTCGTGAAAGCCTCGTTGGGTTTTGATTTGGTTTTTCCGAGGTTGATCGAGCGTGTGTTGCTATTGGTGCACCCCGGCCGGGTAAAACTTTCTGAAAGCCGTGTCCGCGGATATGGACGACTTGGAGCACAGTATCTCGATCATAGACAAGCATAACTAAAGTTTATTGCTATAAATTTGACTTATAATGACTAGTAATCAGCTTCACTATAATGGAATGGCTAAAAAATACTGCCCACAATTGCTTGTTCAGAGTGTCGCTTGCGACCATTGTACCTGACTAGTAAGTATCACAACTACAACGGAATGGCTGAATAAAAGTACCAACAACTGTTGGGTTTTGGGTTATCTCATGTTAATTGTATCTGAGTAGTAAGTGATGCCACTACAACGGAATGGTTAACTAAAAGTACCCACTGCTTACTTTATCAGGATGATTATCTAAACCTGACTAGTAAAGTGCCGCAACTATAACTGAATAAGTAAAACTGCCAACTGTGTGAGTTCCTCGGTTGACTTCCTCGTTTGGTCTCGAGGGGGAAACGCCAGGATGGGTTTGTTTGGTGTTCGTATCAGGCTGATTCCGGATAGGTCTTTCTTACCCCTCTCTGATAGCCGCCAGTTGTATCGAGTCTCTATAGGTCGTTTAGTGTATGCTGCCGCTGCCGCTTCAGTCCACCATACCTTTGTAGGCGAGGACCGCCGAATTCTAGTCTCGCCGTGTACTGGCCTCAGTACTGACGCTCCTTCTTTTTCCTTTGCCCTTTGTCGACACATCTTTTGTTTAAGCAGGTTTTGAGATCGACGTCGTTAGCAGGGTTACCCTTCCGGCTTGGCCTGGGCAGGGTTATGGACGCCATTGGTTATTCTTCAGGGCTCTTAGCCCCATTTGCATCTTGTCCGTAGCTGGACGCTCTATCGTTTTCAAGGTGATTTGGAACTTCGTATTGTATATCTGTATTCTTGACTCATTGAGTCGCTGTTATATATCTGTGGGTCCCATCGAGGACTTTGTGTAATGTTATTACTTGTTTTCCACCCGCACGAAAGTGCTGGTGGCACCTTTGAATCGTTCTATGCGGGTTTGGCGGGTTTCGCTCAAACTTGCATAGGTCCGATCGAGGTGTTCTGAGTGGTATCGAGCTCAGATTGCGATACCCCACAAGTCCAGCCTGTAGGATAACCTAGCTAACGGCCGAAGTAGAGTGTCAAAACTATTTTGCAAGATCGGTTGGATAGATCTGGTTAGGTCTGCTTTTACTCCTTACCCCTCTGCTATTCTCCTCTTATCTCGACGTGTTTTGAATCCGCTCTCTTCTCGCTCTTCGAGTCCAGGATTTCTCGTGGTTGGGATTCCATCGTACCTTTAGGGTTTCGCTTCCTCCTCTGTTAACGGTGTTCTACCATCCGGTGTTCAAGCTGCCTGAGGAATCCGTCTACTGTGGTACCATTCTTTGTTCCTTGTTTGTGCCTTCCGGTGTTCTCCAACGCGACGACATCATCTACGACAGATCCGATGCAGAGTCTGCATCACTCCTTTGTTTCCGAACCTCGCTTAACGAGATCTTCAGTCTAAATCCGAGAGTTGGTTGCATAATCCGCCTATTCGTGGGCAGAGTAATGGTTTGGGTGCGCGATGGACTGATCACCATCCGACTACTCTTATCATTCGCTCTTGTACCCCGAATCAGTGGATCCAGCAATTTTACTCCGTCCGCGGAAGTTAGAGGTGGCCTTATCGTTTGATACCTCTACCTTCGTCCTTTGTTCTCCGGAGTGTTCTCTCGACGATCACGGACAACGACCCTTGTTAGTGGTGTCGTGAGGATCTACACGATGCGAGAAGATGCAGATCGCCGACCTTCTTTCCGGTACCATGAGGCGGATCTCGAGGGCGAGATCCTTTGTTAGTGGTGTCGAATTGTGGCATCCCGCAAAACCACTACTAGAAAATCGCGTTGAATTTGTGCATTGCACCGTCATCATCATGCATTGTTTGCCTAAAACTATTTTTCGCAAGCCTGTTTTGTTTCTAAAACGCCCCGTCTTGTTTTCAAATTCAAACCCGGGTCGCCGGAATATTTTGTTGTCTACTATTGGTTTGCAAACGGTGCATTTAGCATTAAATAAAATTATTATATTATTTTAGTGGGGCAGTCGAACGGGCCGAATGACCCGAACGACCACCCCAGAAATATAATCGGTCCACCTAAACCGCCCTTCGAAATCCTAAAGCTACCAAACTATCTACCCCAACCCAGCCTCCACCTCACCCCACCCTATAGCAACTTGCCACCTCACCCTCTCCCTCTCCTCAACCAATCCTATCCTGCCACCTAATCCCTCCCTCTCTCTCTCTCACCTCCCTCACAACACACCCAACACCACACACACATGCAACACACACTCCCTGCCCACACAGACGCACGCACGCCACACTTGTCCCCCACCGACACGGCCCTCGGGATCCCCACGCGGGCCCACCCGCGCGTTCCCCCACGCGTGCCCGCGCCCAGACCGCCCCGTCGCCCCACCCTCCTTCTTCCTCCTCTCCTCTCTGCGCGCCGCACGCCCGCGCGGCAGCCCCGCCTTCCTCTCCACCCCGCCGCCCAGCGTTGCTCCTCCGGCGCCGCCTCTCCCCGCCCGCCGGCCGCAGCTGGATCCGCTCTCCCAGCTGCCTCCGCTCGCCCGCTCGCTCGCCGCTCCTCCCACCGCCTCCCTCGCCGCTCAGCAGGCCTGCAGCCCTCTCCGCGCGTCCTCCGGCCTCCACGCCGAAGCCTCCGCATCCGCTGCGCCGGCCCGACCTCGCCCCGACCTCTGCGCCACGCCACCGCCTCCCGTCGATCTCGCGCCTCGGCCGCGCCGCTCGCCCTCCCTCCGTCGTCCGCCGGCCCCCTTCGCCAGCGTCGCCCGCTCCGAGCTCCTTCCCCATGGCCGCCCAGCCCGCTGCCCGCGCCGCCGTCTGCGCCTTCGCGCGCCGCCTGCTCTCTGCTCGCCGGAGCGTCCTCATCCTGCCGCCGTCCTCACCGGCCCGAGCCGCATCCTCTCCGCCGCCGGGAACCCCTCCTCGCCCCCGACTGCATCGCCCCCACGACCCCGCGTAGCCCTGTCTCCGACCGAGCCCCGTCGCGTCGCCGCGCCGCCGGCGTCGACTCTGACGTCCACGGCCTCCCCAAGCCCCGCTGCCGGTCGAGCGCCCGTGTCCCCTTGGCATCTTCCGCAGGAGCTCCGTGCGCCCCGGTGACCATCCCGTGTGTGGAGAGGCGCATGAAGCCGGACCCTGGACTCTTTTCCTTGTCCTGGTGGATCCTTCCGGCGTGGCAGCTGTCCCGTGTTTGCGTGGGCGTGCCTGGAGTCGATCTGCTACGTCAATACCTTCCGGCAGATGCGAACGAGATGTTGGACAAGATCATCAATGTCGTGGACAAGATCTTCCAAAGACCAACGATGCGTAACCACAAGGCCTTTGGGGGGTGGAACCGACAAGATCGACATCACGGGTCGAAAACCGAACCCGAACCGACGACGAACCCCGAGACCTCCGACACGGAACCCCCGGAAGACCCCGGACGTCGAGACCCCGAACACCGAGGACTCCCCGGAACGCCCAGTTCGTCGACACGGATACGGCAAGTACTTCCTCGAGGACGCCAAGTTCTTCTCCCCGGACGCCAAGTCCGTCCCGATATACGGACCCGACAAGACCTTCGCAACGGCAAGATCGACCCCGTGGGACCCGACAAGACCGGCACAACGACACGAACGACCCCGACCGGAAGAACCCGATGCGCCCCGGCCAACCAAGTCCTTCTTCGTGGATGCGACAAGATCTTCTCCGTTGTCCGAGAACGCTTCCGCCGAGACCGAACCCGTCGAACCCTGGACCCCGAGACCCGACCCCGAACCCCGGAACCCCAAGACCGTCGAGAACCCTAATGTGTGAACCCCTTCCCGAAACCCTATTTTATAACATAATAAACTTGTTGCATATTAACCATTCATCTCGCATGCATATCATTGGTTTGGGGGCCTTATGCCGATTCACCTAATAATTAAATATGGGGCCCATATGCGGGCAAATCTAGCCTTATATTGGCCTCATTTAAATTGTGTAGCGAACTCGGTGCTATCCCTTGCCATGCTAAAACAACATTTGAATTGCGGGGTAGCTAAACAACATGAACCATCTAAATAATTGTCGGGACCCCGGTTCCACTTAATATGACCTAATTACATCGCACCTTGCCATGCCATGCATCATACATGCATCATGCCGATCTTCTGCCGTTGTATTAAATATAGCATCCGGTGTTTCTTCTAGTGTTTTGGTTCTTCGCGGATAAGGCCGTTGAGTTGATGTGAGCTTCGCCCCGATCTTCGGTTGAACCTTCGGCAATGTTTTCAGGCGAGCATCTCCCCCTTTCTACCTATCTTACTTTTATAGTATTTATTCCCTCCTGTTGATCTGCTATATCTGTGTTGCGATGCTCTAGTTTTCGTACCCGTGATATCCCCTGCAGCCTTATATTGCCTTGGACACATCCTATTACCTGTTGTTTGGTAGATAGTTGGACTTGCGCGTCGTAGTCGCTTGCTCAAGTGTTGTTGCGTGTTGTCAAGTGCCACAGTTGTTGGAGCCTTGCCGCGTGTTGATGTTGGAGATGATCGTAGTTTTACTTATCGTTTACTTTAATTTCTGTTTAATAACTAAAATTGGAGTAAGCAGAGGCATCGGTGGGTGATAGAAAATATTTGGTTTCCGAACGCCCACTTGTGTCCCGTAGGACCCCGAGTACTTGATACATGTTCCTTGTTTTATCGCGCTATCCACATCCGGGAGGTATATGGGACCCCCCTGAGCTAGAGCTTGATTCAGTCTTATTTCTTGGGGCCACAAACTAGTTTGAGGTTTTATTTACTATCCTGTACTTATGCCATGCTACTTATGTATTTACGATTGTGCGAGGAGCACACTGTACTGTTTAGGTAAGTGGAATGTTTTCGCGGTATCGACAAGCCCAACCACACTTTCGGGTTCCCAGTCGTTTACAGCCATTGACGTGTAACACCCTCAGAATCGGACCAATGCAAGTTTTAGCAAAATTCGCCAAACCCGCATAGAAACGATTCAAAGGTGCCCACCAGGCACTTTCGTGCGGGTGGAAAACGAAGTAATAACATTACACAACAGTCCTCGATGGGACCCACAGAACAGATATATATAACAGCGACTCAAAGAGTCAAGAATACGAGATATATACAAAGATCCAAATCACCTTGAAAAGACAGGCGTCCGACTACGGACAAGATGCAAATGGGGCTAAGAGCCACGAAGAATATCCAATGGCGTCCATAACCCTGCCCGAGCCAAGCGGAAGGTAACCCTACTAACGGCGTCGATCTCCAAACCTGCTTAACAAAAGGGTGCGACAAAGGGCAAAGCGAGAAAACAAAGAAGGAGCGTCGATCTTGAGGCCAAGACACGGCGAGGCTAGAATTCGGTCCTCGCCTACATAGGTATGGTGGATCAAGCGGCGGCGGCATGCACTAAACAACCTATAGAGACTCGATACAATGGCGGTTATCGAGAGGGGTAAGAATGACCAACTAACGGATCCAACTCAAGCTATCACCAAACAAACCCATCCTGGTGTTTCCCCTAAACCAAACGAGGAAGTCAACCGAGGAACTCACCAGTTGGCGCTTTATTTATTCATTATAGTTGCGGCACTTTACTAGTCGAGTTTAGGTAATCGTCACGATAAAGTAAGCAGTGGGCACTTTTAGTTAATCATTCCGTGATAGTTGCAACAATTACTAATCAGGTACAGGCAGCATGAGATAAACCCAAACCCAGCAGTTGTTGGTACTTTTATTCAGCCGATTCGTTGTAGTTGCAATACTTACTAGTCAGATACATTTGTCGCAAGCGACAACCCAACAAGCAATGGTGGGCAGTATTAATTAGCCATTCCGTTATAGTGAAGCTGATTACTAGTCATTATAAGTCAAATTAATAGCAGTAAACTTTAGTTATGCTTGTCTATGATCGAGATACTGTGCTCCAAGTCGTCCATATCCGCGGACACGGCTTTCAGAAAGTTTTACCCGGCCGGGGTGCACCAATAGCAACACACGCTCGATCAACCTCGGAAAAACCAAATCAAAACCCAACGAGGCTTTCACGACTGAACAATCACAGGATTCAGAAATATTTCAGGGGCCACCCTTGAGTATACCATAGCAGTAAGCAAGCTCGAGACGGACTCAAGGTTTACGTCGATGGTCAGAAGCGGCAGTCCCCAATCGGGGACTGTCGATACGAAAACATCCGTTTACCTAAGCGATGCGGTGCGAGACCTCGCAATCGTAAATAAAGCGATAGAAACATGGCATAGGTACAGGATCGTAAATAAAACCTCAAACTAGTTTGTGGCCCCAAGAAATAAGAATGAATCAAGCTACGGTCCAGGGGTCCCATATACCTCCCGGATGTGGATAGCGCAAAATCAAGGCAATTATCAAGTACTCGGGGTCTTACGGGACACAAGTGGGCGTTCGGAAAACCAAATATTATCTATCACCCACCGATGCCTCTGCTTATTCAATTTTAGTTGTTAAACAGAAAGTAAAGTGACGATAAGTAAAACTAGCATCATCTCCATCATCAACATGCGGCAATACATCGACAACTGTGGCATATGACGACACCCAACAGCAATATAGCAAGCGACGGCGACGCGCAAGACCAACTAGCTACCAAACAACAGGCAATAGGGTGTGTCCAAGGCAATATACGGCTGCAGGGGAAAATCACAGGTACGGAAACTAAAGCATCGCAACTCAGATAGCAATAGATCAACAGGCGGGAATAAAGACTATAAAAGTAAGATAGGTAGAAAGAGGAGATGCTCACTGAAAAACATTGTCGAAGGTTTTCATCCGAAGATCGCGAAGCTCACATCAACTCAACGGCCTTATCCGAAGAAGCAAAACACTAGAGGAAACACCGGTGCGATATTTAATACAACGGCGGAAGATCGGCATGATGCTTGCATGATGGATGACATGGCAAAGGTGTGATGCAATTAGGTCAAGATTAAGCGGAACCGGGTCCCGACAATTAGTTAAATGGTTCAAGTTGTTTAGAACCCCGCAATTTAAATGTTGTTATAACAAGGCAAGATAAAATATCGGTTCGCTACACAGTTTAAATGAGGCCAATATAAGGCTAGATTTGCCGCATATGGGCCCCATATTTAATCACTAGGTGAATTGACATAAGGCCCCAAACCAATGCTATGCATGCGGGAAAAGACAATTATTATGCAACAAATTGTTATCATTTATAAAATAGGGTATCGAGGGGAAAAGGGTCACACTTTAGAGGGGGCTCGACGATCTTGTTAGGGTTCCGGGGTTCGGGGTTCAGGGTTCGACGGCCTCGACGGGATCGTTCTCGGACTCTGGGGGGTAGGGTCTTGGCGTTCCGGGAAGCCGGACTGGGGGTTTCGGTCTCGATTTCGTTCTGGTCGGTGCAGTTCTTGGCGAGCATCGGGTCCGGACTTCGCCCCCGGGAACGGGTCTTCAGGGTCTCGACAACTTCGATTCTCTGTGGGCGACCTTGGCACTCGATGTCCGTGAAGTAGTACTTGTCGCCCTATCGTCTTCGGGTTCGCTCCATTCGGGTCCTCGTCGGAGTACTTGTCGTCCCCTGAAGGAGAGCTTGCGTCTAGGGTCTCGGCGATCTTGGCGCATCGAGGGTGTCGAGGAATCGGTGCGGTCTTCGGATTCCGCGAGGGAGATCATGGCGTCGGGGTTTCCGTGATGAAGATCTTGTCGAGGGTTCGGCGCCGAAGGTCGTTGGCGCTCGGGTTGCCTCGGGCGTCATAGGGTTCACGCGTTTACCATGACACATACGAGCACACGCATACGAGCACACACATACACGAGCACACGCATACACGAGCACGCATACACGAGCACGCATACACGAGCACACGTGCAGGTGGGCCTGAGTTGATCGGCGGGTGGTCGGGCTCGCGGGCGGGCAGACGGGCGGCGAACGGCGGGCTCGAAGCGCATGGGGCGCGGCAGACGCCGGGCTGCTGGGAAACGCTGGAGCGAAGTCGCCGCGGTCCCGGAGAGCGTCGGCGGGCGGCGCTGCAGCTCGTGGCGACGAGGCGGCGGCGCTGGAGGACGGAGGCGACGCGTCGGAGGTTGGCGCTTCGAGGCGGGCAGGCGAGCGGAGGCGTCGTGGCAGCAGCGAGGCGGCGCGGCGAGCACGCGGGGCTCATGGCGGGAGTGTTGGCGCCAGTGACTCGGAGAAGCGAGCTACGGCGGCGGGCGGCTGGCAGCGCCAGCGAGTGAGGGCAAAGGACGGTGGGCGGTGTGCAGTGGGAGGCGCAGCCTTGGCCGGAGGCGAGGGGAGAAGGGAGAGGAGGACGGGCGGGCGGTGCGCAGCGGTGAGGTGGTTGGGCAGGTGGAGCAGCGCTACTCGAGGAGGACGGAGGCGTGGGGGGCTGCTGCTGGGAGGCGGTGGCAGCGGATGGGAGCCAGCGGCGGTGCTACAGGCGGGCGAGGAGGAAGAAGGGGAAGCGGTCGCGTGGGGTGGAACCAGTGGCTGGGCGGTGGTAGGGGTGGGGAATGACGGGTGGGTCCCAGGGCGTGGGGCCAGGCGGGGCAGTGGCGTGGTGGTGTGTGTGCGGCGTGTAAAGCGTGGGGGGGGGCCCACGGGGCAGGGAGGGAGGCGCTGCAGCGTGCGCGCATGCGTGTGGCTGAGGGATGAGAGGGGGAGAGAGAGGAAAAGAGAGTGGGGTGGGATAGGCTAGGTGGCAGATTGCCATTGGTTAGAGGGAAGAGGTGAGGTGGCACTAGGGGATAGGGTGGAGTGATGTGGCCAGAGGGTGGGGGTAGACTAGTTGGTGCGTCTAGGATTTAGAGGGGCAGTTGGAACTGGACCGATTTTATTTCTGGGGCGGTCGTTCGGTCGCTTCGGCCCGTTCGACTGCCCCACTAAAATAAATAAAACTTTTATTTGATTTAATTGGGCCGTTTGCAACCCGATAGCAACAAAACAAAATTATTCCGGAGACCCGGTGTTTGACATTTGAGTAGAGATGAGGCGTCTGGAAAACAAATCGGGGTTTGCAAAATAGTTTTATGCAAACAATGCATGATGATGACGATGCAATGCACAAATTCAACGCGATTTTCTAGTAGTGGTTTTGCGGGATGCCACAATTCGACACCACTAACAATGGATCTCGCCCTCGAGATCCGCCTCATGGTACCGGAAGGAAGGTCGGCGATCTCTGTCTTCTCGCTTTGTGTAGATCCTCGCGACACCACTAACGAGGGTCCCTTCTTCATCTGGGTATCGGCGACACCACCAGCAAAGGTCGTTGTTCCTGATAGTCGAGAGAGCACTCCGGAAACAAAAGGTCGGAGGTAGAGGTATCACAAATCAAGCCACCCCTAACTTCCGTGGATGGAGTAAATTGCTGGATCCACTGATTCGACATACAAGAGTGAATGATAAGAGCAGTGGTAGGGTAGCTACTCCATCCCACACTCAAACCATTACTCTGCACGAATAGGCGGATTAAGCAACCTACTCTCGAATTAGATCAAGATCTTCTTAGGCGGTATCCTAACAAAGATATGATGCCAGGAAATCGTATGAAAGACACTGCGATTAGGTTCATGATGGTTCCATTGGCATGAACAACACATGCTCAAGGTATACTCCAACTTCACCAAAGCTCGTCCTTCTCATATGTTTTTCAACGACACTGATATCCAGCAGGGAACACATATGGACAAAGAGCTCAAGGACAAAAGATCGGATGTAGGGCACAACAGACAAGTTGCAGGTTGATGATCGTAGCACCTCCGTTACAAAAAGGAGAAGCGAAACCCTAAAGGTACGACGGAAACCCAACCACGAGAATTCCTGGACTCGAAGAGAGAGAAGAGAGCAGATTCAAAACACGTCGAGGTAAGAGGAGAATAGCGGAGGGGTAAGGAACAAATTCAGACCTAATCGAACTATCCAACCGATTTTCAAAATAGTTTTGACACTCTACTTGACGTTAGCTAGGTTATCCTACAAATTTGGACTTGTGGGTATCGCAACTGAGCTCGATACCACTGTAACACCCTCAGAATCGGACCTATGCAAGTTTGAGCAAAATTCGCCAAACCCGCATAGAAACGATTCAAAGGTGCCCACCAGGCACTTTCGTGCGGGTGGAAAACGGAGTAATAACATTACACAACAGTCCTCGATGGGACCCACAGAACAGATATATATACAACTGCGACTCAAAGAGTCAAGAATACAGATATACGGTACAAAGATCCGAATCACCTTGAAAATGAACAAGCGTCCGACTACGGACAAGATGCAAATGGGGATAAGAGCCCTGAAGAATAACCAATGGCGTCCATAACCTGCCCGTGCCAAGCGGAAGGGTAACCCTACTAACGGCGTCGATCTCCAAACCTGCTTAACAAAAGGGGTGCCGACAAAGGGCAAAGCAGAAAACAAAGAAGGAGGCGTCGATCGAGGCCAAGATGCAGCGAGGCTAGAATTCGGCGGTCCTCGCCTACATAGGTATGGTGGACTGAAGCGGCAGCGGCAGCATGCACTAAACAACCTATAGAGACTCGATACAACTGGCGGTTATCAGAGAGGGGTAAGAATGACCTAACCGGATCCAACCTGAAGCTATCACCAAACAAAACCCATCCTGGTGTTTCCCCCTCGAAACCAAACGAGGAAGTCAACCGAGGAACTCACACAGTTGGCAGCTTTATTTATTCAGTTATAGTTGCGGCACTTTACTAGTCAGGTTTAGGTAATCGTCCTGATAAAGTAAGCAGTGGGCACTTTTAGTTAATCATTCCGTGATAGTTGCAACAATTACTAATCAGGTACAGGCAGCATGAGATAAACCCAAACCCAGCAGTTGTTGGTACTTTTATTCAGCCGATTCGTTGTAGTTGCAATACTTACTAGTCAGATACATTTGTCGCAAGCGACAACCCAACAAGCAATGGTGGGCAGTATTAATTAGCCATTCCGTTATAGTGAAGCTGATTACTAGTCATTATAAGTCAAATTAATAGCAGTAAACTTTAGTTATGCTTGTCTATGATCGAGATACTGTGCTCCAAGTCGTCCATATCCATGACACGGCTTTCGAAAGTTTTACCGGGTGCACCAATAGCAACACACGCTCGATCAACCTCGGAAAAACCAAATCAAAACCCAACGAGGCTTTCACGACCGAACAATCACAGGATTCAGAAATATTTTGAGGCCACCCTTGGAGTATACCATAGCGGAGTAAGCAAGCTCGAGACGGACTCAAGGTTTACGTCGATGGTCAACGCAGCGAGTCCCCAATCGGGACTGTCGATACCATGAAAACATCCGTTTACCTAAGCGATGCAGGTGCGCACCTCGCACAATCGTAAATAAAGCAGTAAAACATGGCATAAGTACAGGATCGTAAATAAAACCTCAAACTAGTTTGTGGCCCCAAGAAATAAGAATGAATCAAGCTCTGGTCCAGGGGGGTCCCATATACCTCCCGGATGTGGATAGCGCGCAAAATCAAGGAACAGGTATCAAGTACTCGGGGTCTTACGGGACACAAGTGGGCGTTCGGAAAACCAAATATTATCTATCACCCACCGATGCCTCTGCTTATTCAATTTTAGTTGTTAAACAGAAAGTAAAGTGACGATAAGTAAAACTAGCATCATCTCCATCATCAACATGCGGCAATACATCGACAACTGTGGCATATGACGACACCCAACAGCAATATAGCAAGCGACGCCATAAGACCAACTAGCTACCAAACAACAGCAATAGGGTGTGTCCAAGGCAATATCATGCGAGGGAAAATCACGGCGGAAACTAAAGCATCGCAACTCGGATAGCAATAGATCAACAGTAGGAATAAAGACTATAAAAGTAAGATAGGTAGAAAGAGGAGATGCTACTGAAAAACATTGTCGAAGGTTTTCATCCGAAGATCGGTGAGCTCACATCAACTCAACGGCCTTATCCGCGAAGAAGCAAAACACTAGAGGAAACACCGGGTGCAGTATTTAATACAACGGCAGAAGATCGGCATGATGCTTGCATGATGGATGACATGGCAAAGGTGTGATGCAATTAGGTCAAGATTAAGCGGAACCGGGGTCCCGACAATTAGTTAAATGGTTCAAGTTGTTTAGAACCCCCGCAATTTAAATGTTGTTATAACAAGGCAAGATAAAATATCGGTTCGCTACACAGGTTTAAATGAGGCCAATATAAGGCTAGATTTGCCCGCATATGGGCCCCATATTTAATCACTAGGTGAATTCGGCATAAGGCCCCCAAACCAATGCTATGCATGCGGGAAAAGACAATTATTATGCAACAAATTGTTATCATTTATAAAATAGGGTATCGAGGGGAAAAGGGTCACACTTTAGAGGGGGCTCGACGATCTTGTTAGGGTTCCGGGGTTCGGGGTTCAGGGTTCGACGGCCTCGACGGGATCGTTCTCGGACTCTGGGGGTTAGGGTCTTGGCGTTCCGGGAAGCCGGACTTGGGGTTTCGGGGTCGCCTCGATTTCGTTCTGGTCGGTGCAGTTCTTGGCGAGCATCGGGTCCGGACTTCGCCCCCGGGAACGGGTCTTCAGGGTCTCGACAACTTCGATTCTCTGTGGGCGACCTTGGCACTCGATGTCCGTGAAGTAGTACTTGTCGCCCTATCGTCTTCGGGTTCGCTCCATTCGGGTCCTCGTCGGAGTACTTGTCGTCCCCTGAAGGAGAGCTTGCGTCTAGGGTCTCGGCGATCTTGGCGCATCGAGGGTGTCGAGGAATCGGTGCGGTCTTCGGATTCCGCGAGGGAGATCATGGCGTCGGGGTTTCCGTGATGAAGATCTTGTCGAGGGTTCGGCGCCGAAGGTCGTTGGCGAGCTCGGGTTGCCTCGGAACGGTCATAGGGTTCACACGCGTTTACCATGACACATACACGAGCACACGCGCATACGAGCACACATACACGAGCACACGCATACGAGCACACGCATACGAGCACACGCATACACGAGCACACGTCGGTGGGCCCTGAGTTGATCGGCGGCGGGCGGGGTCGGGCTCGCGGGGCGGCCGCAGCGGCGAACGGCGAGCTCGGGGCGCATGGGCGCGCGGCAGACGCTGGGCTGCAGCTGGAGACGGGGTCGCCATGGTCCGGGAAGGCGTCGGCGGGCGCTTCGCAGAGCTCGTGGCGACGAGGCGCAGCGGCGCTGGAGGACGAGGCGACGGCGGCGCGGACGTCGGAGGTTGGCGGCGGCGCCGAGCAGGCAGGAAATACAGCGGCAGGCGTCTGGTGGCAGCGGCGAGGCGCGGCCTTGGCACGAGAGCTCGGGCGGTGTTGGGGGCGGGACTCGGAGAAGCGAAGCCTTCCGGCGCGCAGCGGGCCAAGCGGCTTCGCTATGATCGTTAGGCGAAAGCGACAGCTGGCGGGCGGTGAAGCAGTGCGGTGGGCAGCGCGGCCGGAGGCGGAGGAGAAGGAGGAGAGGGCGGGCGGTGCGCAGCGGTGAGGTGGTTGGCAGGTGGGCAGGCGGGCCCGCGCTCCTCGAGGAGGACGGAGGCGTGGGGGCCTGTCACATGGAGGCGGTGGCCGTGGCGGATGGGCCTTGGCGGGTGCTACTGGGGCGAGGGCGAGGAAGAAGGGGAAGCGGTCGTGGGGTGGAACCAGTGGCTGGGCGGTGGTAGGGAGTGGGGAATGACGGTGGGTCCCAGGCGCGTGGGGCCGGCGGACGGTGGCGTGGTGGTGTGTCTTGGCGTGTAAAGCGTGGGGCCACAGGCGGGAGGGAGGCGGCGCGCATGCGTGTGGGTGAGGATGAGAGGGGGAGAGAGAGGAAAAGAGAGTGGGGTGGGATAGGCTAGGTGGCAGATTGCCATTGGTTAGAGGGGGAAGAGAGGTGAGGTGGCACTAGGGGATAGGGTGGAGTGATGTGGCCAGAGGGTGGGGGTAGACTAGTTGGTGCGTCTAGGATTTAGAGGGGCAGTTGGAACTGGACCGATTTTATTTCTGGGGCGGTCGTTCGGTCGCTTCGGCCCGTTCGACTGCCCCACTAAAATAAATAAAACTTTTATTTGATTTAATTGGGCCGTTTGCAACCCGATAGCAACAAAACAAAATTATTCCGGAGACCCGGTGTTTGACATTTGAGTAGAGATGAGGCGTCTGGAAAACAAATCGGGGTTTGCAAAATAGTTTTATGCAAACAATGCATGATGATGACGATGCAATGCACAAATTCAACGCGATTTTCTAGTAGTGGTTTTGCGGGATGCCACATGACGCAAACCTTGAGTCCGTCTCGGAGCTTGCTTACTCCGTTGCGGGTCTACTCAATGGGGTGCCCCCCTGAAATATTTCTGAATCCTGTGATTGTTCAGTCGTGAAAGCCTCGTTGGGTTTTGATTTGGTTTTTCCGAGGTTGATCGAGCGTGTGTTGCTATTGGTGCACCCCGGCCGGGTAAAACTTTCTGAAAGCCGTGTCCGCGGATATGGACGACTTGGAGCACAGTATCTCGATCATAGACAAGCATAACTAAAGTTTATTGCTATAAATTTGACTTATAATGACTAGTAATCAGCTTCACTATAATGGAATGCTAAAAAATACTGCCCACAATTGCTTGTTCGGAGTGTCGCTTGCGACCATTGTACCTGACTAGTAAGTATCACAACTACAACGGAATGGCTGAATAAAAGTACCAACAACTGTTGGGTTTTGGGTTATCCCATGTTAATTGTATCTGACTAGTAAGTGATGCCACTACAACGGAATGGTTAACTAAAAGTACCCACTGCTTACTTTATCAGGATGATTATCTAAACCTGACTAGTAAAGTGCCGCAACTATAACTGAATAAGTAAAACTGCCAACTGTGTGAGTTCCTCGGTTGACTTCCTCGTTTGGTCTCGAGGGGGAAACGCCAGGATGGGTTTGTTTGGTGTTCGTATCAGGCTGATTCCGGATAGGTCTTTCTTACCCCTCTCTGATAGCCGCCAGTATCGAGTCTCTATAGGTCGTTTAGTGTCGCCGCCGCTTCAAATTGGCGCTCCTTCTTTTTCCTTTGCCTTTGTCGACACATCTTTTGTTTAAGCAGGTTTTGAGATCGGCGTCGTTAGCGTGGTTACCCTTCCTTTTGGCAGGGTTATGGACGCCATTGGTTATTCTTCAGGGCTCTTAGCCCCATTTGCATCTTGTCCGTAGCTGGACGCTCTATCGTTTTCAAGGTGATTTGGAACTTCGTATTGTATATCTGTATTCTTGACTCATTGAGTCATATATATATCTCGTGGGTCCCATCGAGGACTGTTGTGTAATGTTATTACTTCGTTTTCCACCCGCACGAAAGTGCCTGGTGGGCACCTTTGAATCGTTTCTATGCGGGTTTGGCGGGTTTTCGCTCAAACTTGCATAGGTCCGATTCTGAGGGTGTTACATGCTTGTTGTCATGACGGTTGTGGTTGTGGTGCTTGTTGAATTTCCCATGCTTGTGGGATCCTGAGCTTCCACTGTCATCATAATGAGATCGTTTGTGAGACAATCCCGAGCTGTTCTTGTCGGAGTGCTTCCTCTTTCTACTCTCAACTTGCTTCATTTTGTTCTCCAAAATAGCAGCCTTGTCACAGAGAGACTGATAAGTGGGAACATAGACCACAGCCAATTGTAGATTCAGCTCATCATTCAAGCCTTCTAGAAATTTTTCCTTTCTCTTGGCATCGGTGTCAACTTCATCCGGTGCATAACGCGCCAGATTGTTGAACTCCTCAATGTATTCAGCCACGCTGCGGTGGCGCTGCTTCAGATTGTGGAACTCTTTCTTTTTCAGGATCATCACTCCTGATGAGATATGAGCAGTGCAAAATCCATCCTCAAAGATAGCCCATGTCACTTCATCTATGGGAGTGGTGATCTGGAAGTTGTCCCACCAAGTGGCGGCTGTCCCTTCCAGCAGATGTGCTGCAAATGTGACCTTTTCAGCATCCGTACAGCCCACGGTTACCAAGTCCTTGTTTACTGAGCATAGCCAATCATTGGCCACCATGGGGTCAGTCATTCCTGAGAACTTCGCTGGCCTCAATCTCAAGAACCTGGTGAGCATATCAAAGCGCGGAGGGTTGTTGTTGTTGTTATTGTTGTTGTTGTTGTTATTGTTTTGGTTCTGGATGAATGTTGTCATCATCTGCATCAGTTGTGTTTGAGCATTCATCATTTGCTGCATTTCTGGAGTGATGATGTTGTTGTTGTTGGGGTTGGGGTTTGCACGACGGGGAGGCATCTGTGGTTTGTTCAAATAGAGATAAGAATGAGATACCCATAGATGCTTTCATGCACATTACATCACACAAGCAAACACAAGCATGCAACACAAGATAAAAGTTCAACAACAAGATAACAAGTTCACAAGGTAAAACACACAAGTAGCAAGCCATCCACATGTCGGATGGTCCAATAACAAGTTCTCAAATAACAAGTATGATAATAAAAGATAAACGAGTAGTCAAGTCTACTCATCGGCATCAATCTCCTCCTCGACAAAGGTAAGACCTGCGTTCTCCATCGCGGTCTTGTTCTCCTCAATGCTAGTGGTCAAAGACTCTATCTTGGCCTTGAGTGCCCTCTTCTGGGAACGAAGCCTCTCGATCACCGATTGCTGCTGCTCTAGCTCGAAGTCCTTGGACTGCAGTTCTTCAGTCATGTCCCGGATTTTCTTGTTCCTATCCTGGACACGCTTCTCCTGACTCTTGAACTTCCTGTCCTGGGTCTCGAACTTCGCCTCCATTTCCTTTACTATCTCGTCTTGCTGCGCGAAGAGCTTGTCCTTCTCGCGAATCTGCACCTGGAGCTCATCGTTGCTGAGCATGACATTGGTCCTGTCTGTGTCCACGTGCCTAATGAGAGACTCTAAGTCCTGAAGGTACAGGCGTATTGGCTCTGCTGCGTCCCTCGAATCGTCCCCAAAGTCGATGGACTCTCCATCCTCATCACGTCTTCCGAAGACGTGAAAGTGGGTGCCTCTAACCTGTCGGGAGTGTCGCCCTAGCAGACGTCCTATCAGATCCTGCATCACTACCTCAAGGCCTCTCTCCCTGTCATCGTGCATGAGCTTGAAGATGATGGCCTCCGTAGTAGGTTCTGTCTGGCGTCCGGGCTGGTTCACCTTGAAGCCCCAGAGGTCCTTCCTCTCAAACTTGGTGAGGGGATGCACCATGATGGTGGGAAGAGGGAGATTGAGCAAATTGGTAAGCTCAACGATACGAGGACCAAAGCGGGTAACCTGGAACTCCTCAACAGTGCTGATGGTAATAGGCATCTATTTATAAGATAGAAAAGTTAGCACAACACAAATCAAGATAAAACAAAAGACATAACATCACATACATATCTTTGGGAAAACAAAACACACAAGTCATGCATTCATGAAATCATTACAACAACCAAGGTTCAATCTTATTTTAAGCAACATTTTGGAAAATAAGGTGATAGGTGGTGGTCCAACTAACGAAGTACGTTTACAATCCAATCTCACTGGATCTGTTGGCTAACACAATGTTTCTAGAAGCAATCAGCCTATCTTGCTCACATGATTCCATCACTAAGTCTATAATATCTCCTCTTAAGGTTTGGTTGGTAGCTTCCAACTCTTGGGTATGTTCCTTCTCTTTCCTTAGATCATTTTGGAGGTTGAGCATTCTGCACTTGACTCTATCACCAAGTTCTTTGATGGTCTTCCAAGCTGCATCCCTTGCTGATTCAAAGAATGTAGGGTGCACCACTGAATTGGTGAACATGCAGAATCCTTTTTCCTGATGGTTGTCTTCCTTGTTTTTATACAAGTGAAGTTGCACCCACCAGTATTCCACTCCTTCATCCATCACTGGAAAACCCTTGTACATAGCTGCACCTTGTATCTCTAATGCAACCATGAGGTCCTTGAGAGCATTGGGGAATTCTGTCTCACACTCCAAAATCATTGTCATGAGTGGTCCTTTCCTTACGGCTTCGTTGATGGAGTTCATCTACAAATAGAGATGAGAGAGAAGATTTAGAAAAGTTTACGAGAAGAATAGACAAGTATAGAAGTTGAAATTTTTTCCTTAGTGGTTTCCAATCCTAGGGTCATAATCCTACAGGCAACACAGTGCTCTGATACCATCTGTAAGATCCCTCCTTTGTAAAGGAAAAGGATCCCTGTGATTGCAATGCTAGTCCCTGGATCATTGCTAGCATCCACAGTTTAAGATGAAGTACACAGATACAAAGGTCATTTATTACATCCATTCTAGAGATAAACATAGTCTTTACAACTCAAGGCCACAGGCCTATTACAAGAGTTTGAATAAGTAAATAAATATAAGTCTTCATCTTCATGTGCCACAGGCAAACATGTTGAGTGTAGACTCATGACACCTAATCCTCATCAGAGTAACCTGCAACATCACAAGTTACAGCCACAGTGGGTCAATACTTTGGAATAGTATTGGCAAGTGATACCTTAGTAAATTTTAAGTGGACTATATTACTATATGCAATTTGGCTAAGTGTAGCTTCGCTTGCTTTGCTCAAAATAGGTTTTTCCTATTAGTTGAAATCACTAAGTTTTTCTTTGTCAAAACTTTTCCCAAGGAACCACCAATAGACATTGAGGTCCTTCACCCTTGTTCACCCACAAGTTTTTACTTAGAAGTTGGAGTGATGAGATTCTTGATAGCTTCCATGTCTTGATGCTCAAGTTGTCCATTGCCATGGACTTGGCTAAGTACTTAGATTTTCCATCTGCAGAGGTTGTGCACTTTCCCACAGACTTGGTTTCACCAAGACAGGACCTTTCGAAGCCTTCCTTAGACCAAATGGACGGCGTTCAACCTATCATTCCACTACCACCAACTGTCCAAATGGCTAAGTTCTAGCAACCTATGTGATCCGTGAGCCCATATTGCCAAGTGGCTGCACTAGAAGCTTCTCAACACTTGGCCACTAAAATCCCTTTGTTCCTGGGTGGCTTTCCACAAGTGAGATACACAAGGTAAACCATAGCCATGGGCCTTGTGTAACCACTCAACCAAAAACCACCAATCAAGTCCCTTTCCACCCAGGTGATTCATTGACTTAGTTGTTTTATTAAGAAAAACATAAGTCCAAAGACTTAGAAATATTTTCATCATAGCATGTATAATTTACCAACCCTTGTTTTCTACTAGCTAGGCTAAGCATGGCATAGATAGTACTTAACTTAGAATTTTCCTAGCAATTCTACAACTATTTAGGATTTCCCAACATGGCATTTGGCAAAAATAGTAACATGCAAGACTTAGCAAAATATTTCTAATGCTTGTATAGAAATATAGGGATCGACATATTCATGAAGTACCACTTGCCTTGGTAGTTGGGAGAGTAGCACTCTTCACAATCACAATCACTATCACCAAAGTCTACACAAAGAATGGTAGCAACAAATTACACACAACATATACAAACAAACAAAAATACATATGCATGCATGCAAAATGCTAAGTGATGATTTTTAAAACTCAACCAAGCAAGTGCATAGTACTGAATCATAAACAAGTCAAAAACTTGCTAAACCAAGTTTATTTGACACTAAAACAATTACCTAAACAATTCATATACTCAAAATAGTCCTAAACAAGTTTCTGCAATTAAAATCATTTTAACAGAAGCTAAACATTAAACACATTGCATAAACAGAAAGTGCTTGCTCTCCTGATTCCAACGGTATAAAATTTGCCAAAATCTAATGTGGGAATCAAAAGTTATAGCTAAATCAAATTTGGATACAAATCTGTTTTCAAATTCTGTTTTTAAACAAACCCTAGCCACGCGTCTGTTTCCTATTGGCCCATACCGGTTTGGGCGGATCGATCGACGCAGATCGTTGGATTTAAGTGAACGCGCACGACTCAGATCTAACGTACCGCTTCGTTTAAGTGATTCTATCGCACGCGTTGGATCTAGATCCAACGGCTATTGATCAAATGACCAAGTTCTGGCGGCGCGCGGCGACGGCGAGCGGCGGTGCGCTCTGCCAGTGGCGGTGACGGCGTTCTAGGTCGCCCGGGGAGGGGAGAGTGTGCTCACCAGAATCACAGTGATGATGCGAAGCTCAACGTGGCGGTGGCTTGGCAAGGGGCGCGCTGTAGTGGCCGTGGGATCTCGTCGGAGTGGATGACAGGGTCGGGCTCCGGTGGACGGCAACGTTGGCGACGTTCTGCTTCGCCCTAACGCAAACGGAGGGCATCAGTGTGTGCGCATAGGTCAGGCAAACAAGTCAGCGTCAAAGGGGAGGCACAGGGCAGTCGGATTTTACCTTAATCACTCGCCGGAGTTGGAGACGGCATCGGTTGCTCACGGTGCTCGTCGAAGACGAAGCTCTGGATCACAATCAGACGAGCAAAGAGGATCAGGAGGTGCGCAAGGAAGTTGCGAAGCTGCTCGTATGAACCAGAGAGGAAGGGGCGCACGAGGTTTACCAGAATTGATCGCCGGAGTAGGCTCTGTCTGCGTCTGCGCGAGAGCGAATACTGGCAGCCTGGTGGCGAGAAGGGTGTGCAGTGTGGGGGAAAATGACGGCGAGGGGGAGAGGTTCTTATAGCCGGAGCGGGGCATGGAGTTACTCGCGAAATCAAGGGGATTCAACGCGGCAGTGACTGCGGCGAGTAACGGCGGCGTGAGCGGCGCAGGCGCGAGTGATTGACGAAGACGACGATGGGGTCACGGGTCCACTTGTCAGTGAAATAAACAGAAGGGAGGTGGGGTCCTGGCGTCAATGACTCCGTGGGTGCGTCTGCGCGTGCGAGAGAGAGAGAGGTGGCCCGGGTGGGCTAGCTGGGCTGGTTTCACTGTTGGGCCCAAAGTCTGGCGCCGGCCCTTTTCTTTTTCTTTATTCCTTTTCTATTTATGAATTGATTTTCTGGATTGGGTTTCAAATGAATTCAAACTCTATTTGAATTCAAATCTTTTCTGGATTTTTGCAGTGTGCAACAGTCACAAAACTTGGCATAAAACCATGTGGTCACTTTGAGTTGGCTTGGTCATTTTTGGAAAGACAAAATAACAGTGACTTAGCACTTGGTTTGCAAAAGATTGAAAATGGTTTTGAAACCATTTTTATTTTGTATAAATTTGTTCAAACTCTACACTCAAACCAATCAACAAGGAAGCAAACAAACTTGGTTTTTAAAACACTAAGCTCTCAAATGAGGATGGGCATTTGATTTAAGTTTGCTCACATAAAATGATAGCACTATGTGCTTCTGTTTTCTTGAAATGAGTTTGAAATTGATCTCAATCTATATGCATGCATGAATGATATGCAATCTTTGAAATCATGATTTTAGGGATGTTACAGAGGGCTAGGCCGGCGGCTAGGGCTTGGGGAAGCCCAAGTCGGCGGCTAGGGTTTGCCCTAGGCGGCGGCAGCAGCAGCAGGAGGTGGTGGCGCCGGCGGCTTAGGGCTAGGGTTTGGAGAGGGCAAGGTGTAGGTCTTGGAGGGGCAGCCCTGCCCCTCCTTATATAGGTGGGAGGGCGCTGGGAGGGAGTCCTCCCAACTCGGCCTCCTTGGCCGGCGGTGGAGGGAGAGGGACTTCCTCCCCAAGTAGGTTTCCTACTCTCCCTCCACCAAGCAAAATAGTCGTTTGACTTTTCAAATTGGCGTTTGACTTTTCAAACTAGGATTTGATTTGTCCCTTTATTTTGATCAGTGATGACACCTAGTACATGATGCAACCATTCCAACTTGTTATGACACATTCATGTACCCTTCCCCTCCGGAGTGCTGGACATTCCGGAACCTTCTAGAACATTCCCGATGAAAACACCGGAACCATTCTCCAACCCCGAAACAGGACTTTCCTTATATGAATCTTATTCTCCGGACCATTCCGGATCTCCTCGTGATATCCCGGATCCCATCTGAGACTCCGAACAACATTCGGTCTCTTACTCATCATTCCATAACTACTCAACAACATCGAATCCTTAAGTGTGTCTCCCTACAATTCGCGAATTATGCGGACATGATCGAGACACTTCTCCGAACAATAACCAATAGAGGAATCTTGAAATTCATATGGCTCCCACATATTTCTACGATTACTTTGCGATCGAATGAACCACTTACATACGATACCAATTTCCCTTTTTCTCACGATAGTTTACTTATCCGAGGTTTTGATCGTCGATATCTCTGCATACCTAGTTCAACCTCGTTACTGATAACTACTCTTTTCTTGTTCCCATGATATGTGATCCCTTGTGAGCCAGTCACATGCTTGCAAGCCAATTGGATGACATTCCACCGAGAGGGCCCAGAGTATATCTATCCGTCATATGGATGGACAAATCCCACTCTTGATCCATGTGTCTCAACCAATACTTTCCAAACACTCAATGCCACCTTTATAGCCACCTAGTTATGGTGTGGTGTTTGATGTCATCAAAGCATCCTTCCGGTGATGGTGATAAGCATGATCTCATGGTCGAAGGAATTAGGTTACTATGTATCAGAAAGCATATAGCAATTGAACTATTAAAATGACTTGATCTTTATGCTACGCTTATCTATAGGAGTATGTCCATCATATCATTCTCCTAATGATATGATCTTGTTGTTAATAACATATCAATTTTCATGATAGGGAAACCACAATCATTTATTAACCAACAAGCTAGTATTATAAAGAGGCTTTACTAGGGACTCTAATTTAGTTTACAAATCACACAAGTAGTAATGTTTCCTTGTTAATACTATTATAGCATGAATGTAAACATTTATCATAAACACAAAGATATAATAATAACTACATTTATTATTGCCTCTAGGGCATATCTCCAACAAGAAGTGCGTAGACATCAACAATCACAAGAAAGTCATCGTTGAATGTCTGGGAGTCAGTATGGATCTCCAGGTGCCGCTTCTGATTATTGATCTGGGAGGGGTCTTGATCATGTACACATTATTCGTGAACTGTAGGGTGACACACTTAAGAGACACCGACACCATTTCGAGAAAATAGTTTCATGCTGAAAAGAATAACAAAGCGCAGGAATTTATTTCACAAGATACCGAAACTAGTTTCGAGTGAAATTGCAGAAAGTGTGTTTGCATGTGAAATGAAATACTAGCAAGGGGTTATATGTGAATGTTTGTCATTAAAGTAATTGACAAAATTCTGAATAAATAAAAGGAGTTTTATTTAAGAGAGAGTTTTCATTAAAATTGGTGGAAATTTAATGGGAATTTGAGTGTGATTTTTTCAGTGGAGAATTGAAAGGGCATTTTGTGGGTGGAGCTTCCACCCACATGAATGAAGGAGGCGAGGAGGCAGCCCCCATGGCCGGCGGCCACCCCCTTGGGTGCCCCCTCGTCCTATAAAAGTAGCCCCCTCCTCACTTCTCACTCACACCTCCTCGTGAAAGATCTCTCTCCCCCTCTAGTATTTATTCCCCATGGTCTCGGACTAGCGAGATACATGTTCCCAGTGGATTTTCGGTAAGAAAGAGTTGTGGTTCCACTGCATCGTTGGAGCGAGGAGGCGGAGGTTGCTCGGTGCCTCAGACGTGTGTGCGAGCACGGATGCGCCGCAGATTTGCGGTGCTAGGACTTCCTCTCGATGTTGAGATCGGCAAGAGTTCGTCTACATCAACCATGAGTTCAACCTCGTTATGCTTTGTCGGTCTTTAAGGATATGTTCTCTATGGATGTATATCCTCCCGTTGCTTGTATCTAGTAGATAGATCTTGGTACATAGTTTTTCCCATCGTAGGAATTTTTTTGTTTTCTATGCTACAAACCCTACACTTGGAAGAATCATGCGTTGTTTTAGCATACAAAAGCATAGTATTGTGGTATTATCCTTTGATGCTTTCTTTGGGTTGACTTGGCACATGCTCACACCATATTATGACTATAAACCAGTCACCTTAGCCTCTATGATCATTTAGTGTTTGACTTGTGATACCACTTTATGCTTTGATTAGTAATGTTTTGTTGCTCTACATGATTATGGCCATTATTGCTCTCTTACTTGGTCGCTCCCAGTCTTTTGCTAGCCTACACTTGTATTGAGTAAGCTCCACTCATGCATCCAACTCCCAAGAAACCAAGTTATTCCAAAGTGCCCACTATAAATTCCTATGCATGGTGTGTTACACCATTCCAAGTATATTCTTATTTTATCTACCTTCCAATTAAAAAGTCACTTTTGATATGTGAAAAAATAGTGATTAAAGATCTCACAAACTTAATGGCACACTTTATTTTCTTACCCCTAATAAACTTGAACCACTGTGTCATCTATGTTGTATATGCTTGCACTTATACATTGGGATTAGAAGAACCATGCTGTCACGGGGAACGCTTTCAACATTGCACTTGTACATTGTACCCAGTTGATATCATGCTCTTTTGTTTATGGATGTCGTCGGTGTGAAATAAAAGGGGAGCTTGTAACTCCATGGAGTTATGTATGTGTGTGATACGTTGTAAACGTATCTTTGTTTAGTATCAACTTGGTTATGTTTTGTCTACACTTTGTGGTATTTTATACACTTTATGGAACTAACCTATTGACAAGATGCCAAAGTGCTAGTTGCTTGTTTTCTGCTGTTTTTGGTTTCAGAAAGCTAAAAAATGAATATTCTCGGAATTGGACGAGACAAAAGCCAAAGTTCATATTTTACCTGAACGATACGGAAAATGGAAGACGAGACGGAGAAGGACAACATGGTGGCCACACCCTGGCCGTGCCCACAGGGTGTGTCGGCCCCCTGGCCCTCCACTGACCTTGCCTCCTTAGCCTATAAGAAGCTCCCGACTCAGAAACTCTAAATCGTCGACCAAAAAGCCACAAAAAGTTCCGCAGCGCCGCCGCTACCGAAGGGGAGATTCAGGGGGACAGAAAGTCTCTGTTATGGCACCCTACCGAGACAGGGAAGTGCCCACGGAGCCATCTCCATCGATCTCCACCACCATCTCCATCACCGTTGCTGATTCCCATGATGAGGAGGGAGTAGTTCTTCCTCGAGGCTAAGGACTCTACCGGTAGCTATGTGTTCATCTATCTCTATCTCTCTCTCTATGTATGATCTTGTTGTGGTCATGACATTTGTAATCAAGTAGATTTACTCTGTTACTCAAGTTCTTCAATAGATCTCTGCTCTCCCCATGTGTATGAAAGTGACAGCGTGCATGCCATGGTGGCACTTAGGCTAGAGTCTACATAAATACTCATCGTGCTTTAATAGATATATGCTTTTCCCCATGTGTGTGAAAGTGACAGCATGCGCATCGTGTGCGGCACTTAAGCTAGACTACATATATATTTGTTATGAGTTATATTTGGAGTTGGATGTCTCTATGAAATTGTGGTGTTTGTTCGAACCATCTAGCGCTCAAGGTGACAGTGTGGGGTTATCTAGATGGGAAAGGCGGACTTTGAGGTATGCTGTTATAGCCCTACCATGGATTAGAGTGACCAACCGGAGAGTAGTTCAGGGTAGTATCTGTTAGAAATAATGGGCTAAATCATTAGACCCATGTGTGATTTCAGATTTTCCCTAAATCTCAAAGCCCATGTATGTGGAAGCCCATATGTGATTTGAACAAAGTTGGTGGCAGCTCACATGTGTGTGGCAAGAGTTGTTGGAGTTAAAGTTTAGTCCCACATGGAAAGTTGAAGGAGACTTGCACCACCTTATAAGTTGGAGTGTTGCACCACTTTGTAAGTGAGTGACAAAAAGAGAGCTACACGCGCGCTCCTCCTCTGACGATGCCGACGCTCGCACGCACGCTCGCCTCGTCACGAAGCGCGCGCACCTCGGGTTGCGGGAATCTCGCCGAGCCGAGCTTTATTTTGCTGGTTAGGAAAATGTGTGCGGTTAGACAGACGTGTCAACAGTTAGCGGATTCAGGTTGCTCCCAGATCGTGGGCTATCTGTAACCGACCCGAACGTGCACGACGTGGTCTTGGTCCACTTCGTGTCCTGTACGGGATTTCCGAGCCGCTATATATAAACGCCTTCTCGGCTTCCACAACGGACGACACCAAACCAATCTAGGGTTCTGCCATCCTCCCTGCTTGCGCCGCCACCGTAGTCTACTCCATCCCGCTTGCCGGCATGCACCGGCGGTCGCGAGAGCAGGTCTTCGGAACCACTCGTCTCTGTGATCCTCTATGGGAGAGGGCGAATAAGGTTTTTGGGAAGCGCTCCGCGCAACTGCTCAAGTTCGTCATCACGGCTTGTCTTCCCGGTCATCAAGCCGGACCTCTGTAGGGTCTCGTAGCATGGAAAACAAAAAATTTCTATCGCATACAAACAAACAAGCCAAGATCTATATACTAGATTGTAGCAACGAGTCGATGGAATAACTCACCCTCGAAGATTCCAAAGTGTTTAATGAGAGCGGATTCTCGTGGGTGATGTAGTCGTACTCTTCCCGATCTCAAGATCGCGTAGACGATCCTTCCGGCGCTGCGTTCCGGCAGCGCTCCCGCAGTCGGTCACACGTTCGGTACTCGACGAAGACCTTCCTCTCCCTTGTTCCAAAGAAAATGGAGGTTGTAGCACTCTCCTCGTGATTCCGGCAGCACAACGGCGTGGTACCGGAAGTAGAGGGGAGATCTCGCAGGGCTTCGCCTTAAGCCGGAGAGAGTATGGTAGACTATGAGAGAGCTCCTCGGCGATATAGGGGTTAGACACACCAAGGAGGGGGCAAGGCCGATGGCTAGGGTTTGCCCTAGGCGGCGGCGACTATGGAGGGCGGCGACGGCTAGGGTTAGGGTTTAGAGGGGGGCAACTTGTGTGCTAGGAGGGGCAGCCCTGCCCCTCCTTATATAGGTGGAGGGGCCGCGCCAGGGGAGGGGAGTCCCTCCCCAACTCGGTTTCCGAAGGGGGCCAGCGGTGGAGGGGAGGAACTCCTCCCCAACTCGGTTTCCACCTTCCCCTCCACTTCCCAAAATAGCCGTTTGACTTTTCAAATTGGCGTTTGACTTTTCAAACTAGGATTTGATTAAACCCTTTATTTTGTTTAGCGATGACACCTAGTACATGATGCAATCATTCAAACTTTATATGACACATTCATGTACCCTTCCCCTCCGGAGTGCCGGACATTCCGAAACCTTCTAGAACATTCCCGATGAAAACACCGGAACCATTCTCCAACCCCGAAACAGGACTTTCCTTATATGAATCTTATTCTCCGGACCATTCCGGATCTCCTCGTGATATTCCGGATTCCATCCGAGACTCCGAACAACATTCGGTCTCTTACTCATCATTCCATAACTACTCAAACAACGTCGAATCCTTAAGTGTGTCTCCCTACGTTTCGTGAATTATGCGGACATGACCGAGACACTTCTCCGAACAATAACCAATAGAGGAATCTGGAAATTCATATGGCTCCCACATATTTCTACGATTACTTTGCGATCGAATGAACCACTTACATACGATACCAATTTCCCTTTGTCTCATGATAGTTTACTTATCCGAGGTTATGATCGTCGGTATCTCTGCATACCTAGTTCAACCTCGTTACTGATAACTACTCTTTTCTCGTTCCCGTGATATTTGATCCCTTGTGAGCCAGTCACATGCTTGCAAGCTAACTGGATGACATTTCACCGAGAGGACCCAAAGTATATCTATCCGTCATATGGATGGACAAATCCCACTCTTGATCCATGTGTCTCAACCAATACTTTCTAAACACTCAATGCCACCTTTATAGCCACCCAGTTACGGTGTGGTGTTTGATGTCATCAAAGCATCCTTCCGGTGAAGGTGATATGCATGATCTCATGGTCGAAGGAATTAGGTTACTATGTATTAGAAAGCATATAGCAATTGAACTATTAAAATGACTTGATCTTTATGCCACGCTTATCTATAGGAGTATGTCCACTATATCATTCTCCTAACGATATGATCTTGTTGTTAATAACATCTCAATGTTCATGATAGGTAAACCACAATCATTTATTAACCAACAAGCTAGTATTATAAAGAGGCTTTACTAGGGACTCTATTTTAGTTTACAAATCACACAAGTATTAATGTTTCCTTGTTAATACTATTATAGCATGAATGTAAACATTTATCATAAACACAAAGATATAATAATAACTACATTTATTATTGCCTCTAGGGCATATCTCCAACAGTCTCCCACTTGCACTAGAGTCATCTAATCTAGATTACATGGTAATATACCGAACACCCATGGCAGTTTGGTGCTGGTCATGTTTTGCCCTCGGGAGAGGTTTATTCAACGGATCCGCCACATTCAGATCTATGTGTACTTTGCAAATCTTTATGTCCCCATCTTGGACATGTTCTCGAATAGCGTGAAAACGTAGCTTGATGTGCTTCAGCTTCTTGTGTGACCTTGGTTCTTGCGCATTGGCTATGGCGCCCATGTTATCACAGTAGATAGACATTGGGTCCAGCGCACTAGGAACCACACCTAGCTCTGTAATGAACTCTTTCATCCATATCGCTTCTTGTGAAGCCTCCGAAGCAGCCATGTATTCCGATTCAGTTGAAGATCTCGCCACAACGCTTTGCTTTGCACTCCTCCAGCTAACTGTTGCACCATTCAAAGTAAATACGTATCCAGATTGTGATTTAGAATCATCCGGATCGGTGTTCCAACTAGCATCGGTGTAACCATTAACAACGAGCTGTTCATCACCTCCATAAGAAAGAACCATATCCTTAGTTCTTCTCAAGTACTTAAGGATGTTTTTGACCGCTGTCCAATGATCCACTCCTGGATCACTTTGATATCTGCTAGTTAAACTAACAACATATGCAATGTCGGGTCTAGTACATAGCATGGCATACATTATAGATCCTATGGATGAGGCATAGGGAGTCTTACTCATCCTTTCTCCATCTTCTGCCGTTGTCGGACTTTGAGTTTTACTCAAGGTCGTATTGGGCAACATGGGCAAGAACCCTTTCCTGCTATCTTCCATTCCAAACCTCTTTAGAACTTTGTCCAAATATGTACTTTGTGACAATGATATTAGGCGTCTCGATCTATCTCTATAAATATTTATGCCTAATATGTAAGCTGCTTCGCCAAGATCGTTCATTGAAAAAATATTATTCAAATATTCCTTGACACTATTAAGAAGGTCTACATCATTCCCAATCAACAATATGTCATCTACATATAGTATTAAGAATGCTACAGAGCTCCCACTCACTTTCTTGTAAATACAAGCTTCTCCATAAGTTTGTATAAAACCAAAACTTTTGATCACGTTATCAAAACGTTGATTCCAACTTCGGGATGCTTGCTTCAATCCATAAATGGACCGTTGAAGTTTGCATACCTTGTTAGCATCTTTAGGATCGACAAAACCTTTGGGTTGCATCATATACAACTCTTCATCAATGTCTCCATTGAGGAATGTTGTTTTGACATCCATCTGCCATATCTCATAATCATAATATGCAGCGATTGCTAACATAATCCTCATAGACTTTAGCTTCGCTACAGGTGAGAACGTCTCATCATAGTCAACTCCTTGAATTTGTCGAAACCCTTTTGCGACAAGTCGAGCTTTATAGACAGTAACATTACCATCAGCATCTGTTTTCTTCTTGAAAATCCATTTGTTCTCGACAGCCTTCCGGCCATCCGGTAAGTCCACCAAAGTCCATACTTGGTTTTCGTACATGGATCCAATCTCGGATTTCATGGCTTCTTGCCATTTATTGGAACCTGGGCTCATCATTGCTTCCTCATATGTCGCAGGGTCATCGGTGTTGTCCACCAACATGACATTCATAACGGGATCATACCAATCAGGAGTGGTACGAGTTCTCGTTGACCTACGAGGCTCTGTAGCAACTACAACCGAAGTTTCATGATCATCATCATTAGCTTCCTCTCTTATTGGTGCAGGCACCACAGGAACTTCTTCCGGTGCTGCGCTACTCGCAAGTTCGAGAGAAGGTTCGACAACCTCGTTGAGTTCTACTTTCCTTCCAGTCACTTCTTTCGAGAGAAATTCCTTCTCTAGAAAGGATCCATTCTTGGCAACGAAGATTTTGCCCTCGGATCTATGATAGAAGGTATACCCAATAGTTTCCTTCGGGTATCCTATGAAGACGCATTTTTCTGCTTTGGGTTCAAGCTTGTCCGGCTGTAACTTCTTTACATAGGCTTCGCAACCCCAAACTTTAAGGAACGACAATTTAGGTTTCTTCCCAAACCATAATTCATACGGTGTCGTTTCAACGGATTTAGATGGTGCCCAATTTAAAGTGAATGCGGCTGTTTCTAATGCATAACCCCAAAATGATAGCGGTAAATCTGTAAGTGACATCATAGAACGAACCATATCTAAGAGAGTTCGATTACGACGTTCGGACACACCATTACGCTGTGGTGTTCCCGGCGGTGTCAATTGTGAAAGTATTCCGCATTTCTTCAAATGCTCGCCAAACTCGTAACTTAGATATTCACCTCCACGATCAGAACTTAGAAATTTAATCTTCTTGTTACGTTGATTCTCTACCTCACTTTGAAATTCCTTAAACTTCTCAAAAGTTTTGGACTTATGTTTCATGAAATAGATATACCCATATCTACTCAAGTCATCCGTGAAGGTAAGAACATAACGATAACCACCGCGCGATGCTACACTCATTGGACCACACACATCGATATGTATGATTTTCAATAAGTCCGTAGCTCGCTCCATCATACCAGAAAATGGAGTCTTAGTCATTTTACCCATCAGACATGCTTCGTATCTTTCAAGTGATTCAAAATCAAGTGATTCAAGAAGTCCATCGGAATGGAGTTTCTTCATACGCTTCACTCCAATGTGACCAAGACGACAGTGCCACATATAGGTCGAGTTATCGCTCGATTTCAAACGTTTAGCCTCAATGTTATTAATATGTGTATTTCCACTATCGAGATTCAATAAGAATAGACCATCTATCAAAGGTGCATGTGCATAAAACATATTACTCATATAAATCGAACAACCATTATTCTCGGACTTAAACAAGTAACCGTCTCGCAATAAACAAGATCCCGATATAATGTTCATGCTTAACGCAGGCACCAAATAACAATTATTTAAGTATAAAACTAATCCTGATGGTAGATGAAGGGTTAGCGTGCCGACCGCGATCACATCAACCTTTTATCCATTTCCCACGCGCATCGTCACCTCGTTCTTCTCTAGCTTTCGTTTATTCTGCAACACCTGTTTCGAGTTACAAATATGAGCAATTGAACCAGTATCAAATACCCAGGCACTACTACGAGTACTAGTGGGATACACATCAATAACATGTATATCGGATATACCTTTCTTCTTGATGTTGTCGTTCTTCAAATCTGCCAAGTACTTTGGGCAATTCCGCCCAAAGGACCTTCTCCCTTGCAGTAAAAGCACTCAGTATCAGGCTTAGGTCCAGCCTTGGTCTTCTTCGTCGGTGCGGTAACTTTCTTACCACCCTTCTTGAAGTGTCCCTTTTGCTTAGACTTGCCTTTCTTGAATTTGGTGGTCTTATTGACCATCAACACTTGGTGCTCTTTCTTGATCTCCACTTCTGCAGATTTTAACATAACAAACAGTTCTGGCAACTGCTTGTTCATGTTTTGCATATTGTAGTTCATCACAAAGTTCTTGTAACTTGGTGGTAGTGATTGCAGGACACGATAAATCCCCAAAGCATTAGGAATCACTATACCCAAGCTTTGAAGTTTGTTTGCGTGCCCAGACATCTTAAGCACATGCTCACTGACGGAGCTACCCTCTTCCATCTTGTAGTTAAAGAACTTTTCAAAAGCCTCATAGCTCTCAATTGTCGCGTGAGTCTCAAAGATCAATTTGAGATCACGGACAATATCATGTGGGTCTGAATTCTCAAACCTTTTTTGAAGCTCCGATTCTAAACCATACAAGATAGCACACTGAACTGTGGAGTACTGAGTCTTCCGAGCGAGGTAAACATTCTTTACTTCATCGGTAGCAGTAGCTGCAGGTGGGTCACCCATGGTGCATCCAAAGACATAGGTCAAATTACCAGCTGTGAGGACAATCCTCAAATTGCGGAACCAATCCGCGAAGTTGCTTCCATTGTTTTTCAACTTTTCTTTCTCTAGGAACTTATTAAAATTGATGGTAGGGGCCGCCATTGATCTACAACATATTTGCAATAATTTAGACTAAGTTTATGACAAATTGAGTTCTAATTAATAGTTAAATTAATCTAGGTGAACTCCCACTCAAAACAATATCCCTCACATTGTTTTAGTGATCACACGAACCAAATCCACCACATCAACACCGATCATCACGAGAGTTGATATAGTTTCAATGGCGAACAATCGACATGTTCATCATATCTACTATATGATTCATGCTTTACCTTTCGGTGATCCGTGTTCCGAGACCATGTCTGTACATGCTAGGCTCGTCAAGATCAAACCTTAGCTTCCGCATGAGCAAATCTGGCTTGCTCACGTTTGTATACACTTGCGGAATCTAACACACCCGATCATCACGTGGTGCTTCGAAACAACAAGCTTTAGCAACGGTGCTTACTAAGGGTGAACACTTTAGAACTTGAAATTCATGTGCATGAGGGATCATCTTATAATGCTACTGTTGTTAACTAAGCAATACAAGATGCATAAAGGATTAACATCACATGCAATTCATAATATGTGATATGATATGGCCTTTCTTCTTTGTGCTTCCGATCTCCATCTTCAAGCACGAACATGATCTCCATCATCACCGGCATTGCATCAAGGTCAATGACGCTTCTCCATGGTTGTCGTCCACCGACTTCAACTATTACAACTACTTTGAATAGACACGCGGGTCTTAACAAAATTAAAGATAACCATATGGCTCCTTCCGGTTGCCAACTTACAATAAGGAACATTGCATACATCAAATATAATCACAATCATGGCCATATCACATCACTACACACCCCTGCAAAACAAAGTTAGACGCCTCTACTTTCTTTGCATGTTTTACGTGGTTTGGGGCTTTCAATAAGTGTCGTTCTAACTTACGAACAAGAACCACAACATTGATACTAGCATTGTTAATCACCCGTTGTAAATTGAATCTTAACTATGCTGGGAGAAACAGGCACCCGCAAAGCCACTTATGCAATACAAGTTGCATGTCAAGCATGGAGCAAGTCTCATGAACGATGTCATGTAAGGTTAGCCCGGGCCGCTTCATCCCAACATCCCGCAAGATGCAAAGTACACAAGAAGCAATCGACAATAAAAGCATCAACGCCCACAATGACCATTGTGTTCTACTCGTGCAACAGATCTACATATAGACACGGCTCTGATACCACCTGTAGGGTTTCGTAGCATGGAAAACAAAAAATTTCTATCGCATACAAACAAATAAGCCAAGATCTATCTACTAGATTGTAGCAACGAGTTGATGGAATAACTCACCCTCGAAGATTCCAAAGTGTTTAACGAGAGCGGATTCTCGTGGGTGATGTAGTCGTACTCTTCCCGATCTCAAGATCGCGTAGACGATCCTTCCGGCGCTGCTCGGCAGCTCCCCTTGATCGGTCACACGTTCGTACTGACGAAGACCTTCCTCTCCCTTGTTCCAGCGGCAATGGAGGTTGTAGCACTCTCCTCGCGATTCCGACAAAGACAATGGTGTGGTACCCAAGTAGAGGGAGATCTCATGCAGGCCTTAAGCCGGAGCGAGTATGGTGGACTATGAGAGAGCTCCTCGGCGATCTAGGGTTTAGACACACCAAGGAGGGGGCAAGGCCGTCGGCTAGGGTTTGCCCTAGGCGGCGGCGGCGAGTGCCCTAGGCGGCGGCGACTATGGAGGGTGGCGGCGACTAGGGTTAGGGTTTAGAGGGGGACAACTTGTGTGCTAGGAGGGGCAGCCCTGCCCCTCCTTATATATGTGGAGGGGCCGCGCCAGGGGAGGGGAGTCCCTCCCCAACTCGGTTTCCCAAGGGGACCGGCGGTGGAGGGGAGGAACTCCTCCCCAACTCGGTTTCCACCTTCCCCTCCACTTCCCAAAATAGCCGTTTGACTTTTCAAATTGGCGTTTGACTTTTCAAACTAGGATTTGATTAAACCCTTTATTTTGTTCAGCGATGACACCTAGTACATGATGCAATCATTCCAACTTTATATGACACATTCATGTACCCTTCCCCTTTGGAGTGCCGGACATTCCGGAACCTTCTAGAACATTCCCGATGAAAACACCGGAACCATTCTCCAACCCGGAAACAGGACTTTCCTTATATGAATCTTATTCTCCGGACCATTCCGGATCTCCTCGTGATATCCCGGATTCCATCCGAGACTCCGAACAACATTTGGTCTCTTACTCATCATTCCATAACTACTCAAACAACGTCGAATCCTTAAGTGTGTCTCCCTACGGTTCGTGAATTATGCGGACATGATCGAGACACTTCTCCGAACAATAACCAATAGAGGAATCTGGACATTCATATGGCTCCCACATATTTCTACGATTACTTTGTGATCGAATGAATCACTTACATACGATACCAATTTCCCTTTGTCTCACGATAGTTTACTTATCCGAGGTTATGATCGTCGGTATCTCTGCATACCTAGTTCAACCTCGTTACTGATAAGTACTCTTTTCTCGTTCCCGTGATATGTGATCCCTTGTGAGCCAGTCACATGCTTGCAAGCTAATTGGATGACATTTCACCGCGAGGGCCTAGAGTATATCTATCCGTCATATGGATGGACAAATCCCACTCTTGATCCATGTGTCTCAACCAATACTTTCTGAACACTCATTGCCACCTTTATAGACACCCAGTTACGGTGTGGTGTTTGATGTCATCAAAGCATCCTTCCGGTGAAGGTGATATGCATGATCTCATGGTCGAAGGAATTAGGTTACTATGTATCAGAAAGCATATAGCAATTGAACTATTAAAATGACTTGATCTTTATGCTACGCTTATCTATAGGAGTATGTCTACCATATCATTCTCCTAACGATATGATCTTGTTGTTAATAACATCTCAATGTTCATGATAGGGAAACCACAATCATTTATTAACCAACAAGCTAGTATTATAAATAGGTTTTACTAGGGACTCTATTTTAGTTTACAAATCACACAAGTATTAATGTTTCCTTGTTAATACTATTATAGCATGAATGTAAACATTTATCATAAACACAAAGATATAATAATAACTACATTTATTATTGCCTCTAGGGCATATCTCCAACAACCTCGTGCGCGTCGTCTTCAATGCCGACTTCTTCGTCAGTCTACTGCACCAACGACGACTATATCGACAACCGATCAGTACGTACACCGTCATCAGATCTGTTTTTTTACTATGGCTGTTAGTGCGTATAGTCTGCTACTGTTCATGTTGATCAATATATCTAGTATGTTAGAGGTTCACGTGATTGTAGTTGCTGTTGTCATGATTTATATTCTAGAATTAATCATGGAAATTATGCCTAATATTCCAACAATCCAAAAACCTTATTATAGGCAATTTACTGAATTAAACATGGGACACTTGGCCGATGCTATGAAGCCGGAAAAGTTTATCGGTGTTCATTTTAAGAGGTGACAGTATAAGACCACTATGTGGCTACAAGCTCTGAAAGTATTCGGGGCTAGTGAGGGTTTACCTGAAGGAACTACATCTGACGAGGTTCAGAACAAGTTCAAGGAAACCAATCTTGCCTTTATGGGATGTGTTTTGAGTGTTCTTGACAACAAGCTATTTGATGTGTATATGCACATCAAAGTTAGAAAAGAGATCTGGGAGGCACTGAACGCTAAGTTTGGTGTAGCAGATGCTGGCAGTGAGTTGTACATCATGGAGAACTTTCATGATTACAAGATGGTTAACAACCGTTATGTAGTTGAGCAAGCTCATGAGATACACTGCTTTGCCAAGGAGCTTGAAATCCTCAAGTGTATCTTACCCGACAAGTTTGTGGCTGGATGCATTATTGCAAAGTTGCCTTCTTCGTGGAGGAACTTCGCCACAAATCTCAAACACAAGAGACAGGAGATATCGGTTGAAAACCTGATACGTCTCTTGATGTTGAGGAGAAGGCTCGGGCTAAGGACACTGCTGAGAGAGGAGGCGAGGGTCAGTCTAGCGCCTATATGGCGTAGAAGAAGACCTTCGGCAAGAACAAAGGAAACTATAAGACCTCGTTCAACAAGCCTGAAAAGAACACAACCTTCAAGAAGAAGAAGCTGAACAAGGCCGAGCTACATTGTTATTCATGTGGAGAGCTCGGCCACTTTTCCAAGGACTGCCTAGATCGTGCAGATCGCAGAGGGAAAGGTGGGAAGACTGTCAACGTCGTGACCGCTAGCAACACTGATGGGTACGGTAATTTATTTACTATTCTTTCAGTATTTCAGTCACCATGTTGGTGGATTGATACGGGTGCTAATGTTCACGTGTGTGCTGGCATCTCTATGTTCACTTATTATCAGGTCACTCGGGATTCAACCGTCCTAATGGGGAATGGATCACATGCTTCTGTTCGTGGTATTGGCACGGTGGATCTGAAGTTTACTTCCGGAAAGATCGTGCAACTGAGGAACGTGCAGCATGTCCCTACTATGAACAAGAATCTCGTTAGTGGCTCCCTTCAGTGTAGAGATGGGTTTAAGGTTGTGTTAGAGTCCAATAAAGTCATTGTTTCGAAACATGCATAATTTATTGGTAAAGGTTATGAGTTTGGAGGCTTGTTCCGGTTTTCACTTTCAGAGTTTTGTAATAAATCCGTGAAAATCGTATTTGTGGTGATGTTAATGATGATACCAGTGTTTGGCATTCTCGTTTATGTCACATTAATTTTGGTTTGATGTCTCGGATGTCTAGTATGAGTTTAATTCCAAATTTCACTATTGCCAAAGGTTCTAAGTGCCATAGTTGTGTGCAATCAAAGCAACCTCGAAAGCCTCACAAGGCTGCCGAGGAGAGAAACTTGGCACCTCTAGAACTCATAGATTCTGATCTATGCGAGATGAATGGTGTGTTGACAAAAGGTGAAAAGATATATTTCATGACGTTGATAGATAATGGTACTAAATTCTGCTATGTTTACTTGTTGCAAACTAAAGATGAGGCTTTAGACTACTTTAAAATCTATAAGGCCGGAGTTGAAAATCAACTAGAGAGAAAGATCAAGCGTCTTAGGTCAGATCGTGGTGGTGAGTATTTTCCCAAAATATTTGACGATTTCTGTCAGGAACACAGAATTATTCATGAGAGGACGCCTCCCTACTCGCCCCGATCTAACGGGGTTGCCGAGAGGAAAAACCGCACGCTAACTGACTTGGTGAATTCCATGTTAGACACTGCTGGTTTATCAAAGGCATGGTGGGGGGAGGCCTTGTTGACTTCATGTCATGTCCTGAATAGAGTTCCTAACAAGAATAAAGAAAAGACTCCTTATGAGGAGTGGGCTGGGAGAAAACCATCACTTTCGTATTTGCGCACTTGGGGGTGTTTGGCAAAGGTCAAAATACCGATTCCCAAGAAACGCAAGCTGGGACCTAAGACAGTGGATTGTATCTTTCTAGGATATGCTCCACGGAGTGTAGGCTATAGATTTCTAGTGGTTAAATCTGAGGTACCTGATATGCGTGTTGATACTATAATGGAATCTCGTGATGCAACATTCTTTGAGAATATTTTTCCTATGAAAGATATGCATAGCATTGGTAGAATTTCTTCTGAAATACTTACTGAATCTAGTGCATCTATTGAGAATTCTGAACAACCACATGAGGAAGTCCTTGAGAAGGATGACGATGAACCTCTCACGAGGAGTAAGAGACAGAGGATTGCAAAATCCTTTGGTAATGATTTCATCGTGTACCTTGTGGATGATACTCCTAGATCCATTGCAGAGGCATATGCATCTCCTGATGCAGATGATTGGAAAGAAGCTGTCCAAAATGAGATGGACTCGATTCTTTCTAATGGAACTTGGGAATTATCAGAATGACCCTATGGTTGCAAACCTGTGGGCTATAAGCACTATTCAAAAAATAGGCCGATTAATCGCTACTAGGGACCTAACCGCGTCGATTACCACTAATCCTTTGTGTTAATCGTTTAGCCCGATTAATAGGTCTGACACTCCGATTACTAGGTATGTTCCCAATTAACCACTACACTTGGTCAAAAAAGTTGCAAAATTATCAACACATATTGCCCATCCATCAGCTAGCCCGCTCCAATGAAGTAGGTATTGTGAAGCTCCCGTTCGATCCCTGCCTCCAGGAGCTTGCTTTCAGCCATCACCAACTAGTTCCTTGTCGTTGTTGACCAGTTTCTCGTAGTTGCCGACCAGACCTCAGATACAAGAGCTCGAGCGCCTTGAGGATCTCATCCGGGAGCTTAAGGCTGAGGATTCATACGTGTTTTAAGTGCTAATTTTTGTAGGCTGCACCGATTAATAGCCGACCGATTAAATCAGTTAATCGTCTGAATTTCGATTAATCGCTACTCCCAAGCTAACCGAGCAGCTAACGATTACCGATTTCCTTAACATTGGTTGTAAGTGGGTGTTTAAGAGGAAGCTAAGGCCTGATGGTACTATAGAGAAGTACAAGGCACGACTTGTAGCTAAGGGCTACACGTAGAAAGAAGGCGAAGATTACTTTTACACATATTCACCTGTCGCTAGATTGACCACCATTCGAGTACTACTGTCCCTGGCTGCCTCTTATGGTCTTCTCGTTCATCAAATGGATGTGAAGACAACTTTCCTTAATGGAGAGTTGGAAGAGGAGATCTACATGGATCAGCCGGATGGTTTTGTGGTAAAAGGTGAAGAGACAAAGGTGTGCAAGTTATTAAAATCTTTATATGGCCTGAAACAAGCACCTAAGAAATGGCATGAGAAGTTTGACAGAACTCTACTTTTTGCTGGCTTTGTCATTAATGAGGCTGATAGGTGTGTTTACTATCGCCATGGTGGGGGCGATAGCGTTATATTATGTTTGTACGTGGATGACATTCTGATCTTTGGTACAAACATGATAGTGAATGAAGTCAAGTCTTTCCTGTCAAAGAGTTTTGATATGAAAGATCTGGGAGAGGCTGATGTGATTCTGAACATCAAGCTTATTAAGAACGAGAATGGGATTACTTTAACGCAATATCATTATGTTGAGAAGGTCTTGAGCCGATTTGGCTTTACTGATAGCAAGACTTCTCCAACACCTTATGATCCCAGTTTGACATTACAGAAGAATTAGAAGGAACCAACAGATCAGCTGAAATATTCACAAGTTGTTGGTTATCTCATGTACTTAGCAAGCGCTACAAGACCTGATATCTCTTTTGCTGTGAGCAAGTTGAGTAGGTTTATGTCTAACCCGAGTATTGATCATTGGCATGCACTTGAAAGGGTCATGCGCTATCTATGTGGTACAATGAGTTATGGGATTCACTATTCAGGGCACCCTGCTGTGCTTGAAAGATATAGTGATTCTAACTGGATCTCTGACGTTGATGAACTTTACTCCACGAGCGGGTATGTGTTTACCCTTGGAGGTGGTGTAGTCTCATGGAGATCCCGTAGACAGACCATATTGACGAGGTCAACTATGGAAGCAGAGCTTACTGCTTTAGACACAACCACTGTTGAGTCAGAATGGCTGCGTGAGCTCTTGATGGACTTGCCCGTGGTTGAGAAACCTGTGTTGGCAATCCTTTTGAATTGTGACAACCAAACTGTTATTGTCAAAGTGAACAATTCTAAGGATAACGCGAAGTCGTCAAGACACGTGAAGAGACGTTTGAAGTCTATCAGGAAATTGAGAAACTCCAGAGTAATAACTGTTACGTATATTCAAACAGACAAAAACCTGGCAGATCCCTTTACAAAGGGACTATCACGAAATGTGATAGAAAGTGCATCGAGGGATATGGGGTTGAGACCCATGGATGTCACACCTAGTGGTAACCCAACCTATGTGATCGGAGATCCCCTGAATTAGGACCTGGGAAGAACAAGCTAGTGGGTGGACTGAGGAGAGTATTCTATAACCCTCTCTAAGTGAAGATGCATAACTCTCATAATCTGTAAGGCAGGTTGGCAACATGCCTTAATGTGTTTCTGTTGGCTTTAACTAGCAAATATACCGTCCTACAGGTCATTCTTGAAAGAACACACCTATATGAGCTCGACTGTAAACGTCGCGGTCTATGACACTTGGGTGATCTCTAGTAAACTCATGAAGAGACCAGGGAGTATGACGCATATGCTCCAACTCGCGGGGTAGGCTACTGTCAGCCAGGTACTAGTTATGATTTTGAGTGAAATATATTGGCACCAAACTTGCAATTCAAGGTTCGTCCATTGTTCAAGTTGTTGATAGACGTAGTTCAAGATTCTAGGCGGAAGTTCAACTTAATATTCTCTGCTGAAACACTGGTATATAAACAAGTAGTGAGGATTGGTAAATATTCAAATGGGCATTTGAGATCTGGTGGGGGATGTTAGAAATAATGGGCTAAATCATTAGACCCATGTGTGATTTCAGATTTTCCCTAAATATCAAAGCCCATGTATGTGGAAGCCCATATGTGATTTGGCCCAAGTTGGTGGCAGCTCACATGTGTGTGGCAAGAGCTGTGGGAGCTAAAGTTTAGTCCCACATGGAAAGTTGAAGGAGAGTTGCACCACCTTATAAGGTGGAGTGTTGCACCACTTTGTAAGTGAGTGAAAATAAGAGAGATACACGCGCGCTCCTCCTCCGCCGTCGCCGCTCACACGCTTGCCTCGTCTCGTCTCGTCTCGATGCGCGCGCACCGCGGGTTGCGGGAATCTCGTCGAGCCGAGCTTTATTTTGCTGCTTAGGAAAATATGTGCGGTTAGACAGATGTGTCAACAGTTAGCAGATTTGAGTCGCTCTCGGATCGTGGGCTATATGTAACCGACCCGAACGTGTGTGACGTGGGCTTGGTCCACTTCGTGTCCTGTACGGGATTTCCGAGCCGCTCTATATAAATGCCTTCTCGGCTTCCACAACGGACGACACCAAACCAATCTAGGGTTTTGCCATCCTCCCTGCTTGCGCCGCCACCGTAGTCTACTCCATCCCGCTTGCCGGCGTGCACCGGCGGTCGGGAGAGCAGGTCTCTGGAACCACTCGTCTTTGTGATCCTGTACGGGAGAGGGCAAATAAGGTTTTTGGGAAGCGCTCCGCGCGAATGCTCAAGTTGGTCATCACGACGCGTCTTCCCGGTCGTCAAGCCGGACCTCGTGCGCATCATCTTCAACGCCGACTTCTTCATCAGTCTACTGCACCAACGACGACTACATCGACAACCGATCAGTACGTACACCGTCATTAGATCTGTTGTTTTACTATGGCTGTTAGTGCGTATAGTCTGCTACTGTTCATGTTGATCAATACATCTAGTATGTTAGAGGTTCACGTGATTGTAGCTGCTGTTGTCATGATATATATTCTGGAATTAATCATGGAAATTATGCCTAATATTCCAACAGTATCATGAAGAGAATATATTTATTGAGAGTGTTCACTAGTGAAAGTATGATCCCTAGGCCTTGTGTCTAAGCATTGAAACACAGTTTGCATCTAGATCTGTTGCATGTTTGCTTTCTTCCATCTTTATTTTAGTTTCCCTTTAGTCTCTCCCACGTCAACAAGTCAGAAGCTCTTTTTTGGCACCGTTACCACTTGTATTTCACTATCTCTTCGCCGAACTAGTGCACCTATATACCTGACAAGTGTATTAGGTGTGTTGGGGACACAAGAGACTTCTTGTATCTTGATTACAGGGTTGCTTGAGAGGGATACCTTTGACCACTTCCTCCCTGAGTTCGATAAACCTTGGGTAATCCACTTAAGGGAAACTTGCTGCTATTCTACAAACCTCTGCACTTGGAGGCCCAACAACTGTCTACAAGAATAGAAGTGTGTAGACATCAAGCTATTTTCTGGCGCCGTTGCCGGGGAGGTAAGGTAAAAGGTACTCACATCCTCCGGTCTGAGTTCTCAAAGTTATTTCCTTTAGATTCTGCAATTTTGTCATGAGTTATATTTGGAGTTGGATGTCTCTATGAAATTGTGGTGTTTGTTGTAACCATCTAGCGCTCAAGGTGATAGTGTGGGGTTATCTAGATGGGGAAGCCGGACTTTGAGGTGCGCTGTTATAGCCCTACCATGGATTAGAGTGTCCAACCGGAGAGTAGTTCAGGATAGTATCATGAAGAGAATATATTTATTGAGAGTGTTCACTAGTGAAAGTATGATCCCTAGGCCTTGTTTCTAAGTATTGAAACACCGTTTGCATCTAGATCTGTTGCATGTTTTCTTGCTTCCATCTTTATTTTAGTTTTCCTTTAGTCTCTCCCACTTCAACAAGTCAGAAGCTCTTTTCTGGCACCATTACCACTTGTATTTTACTATCTCTTTGCTGAACTAGTGTACCTATACACCTGACAAGTGTATTAGGTGTGTTGGGGACACAAGAGACTTCTTGTATCTTGATTGCAGGGTTGCTTGAGAGGGATACCTTTGACCACTTCCTCCATGAGTTCGATAAACCTTGGGTAATCCACTTAAGGGAAACTTGCTGCTATTCTACAAACCTCTGCACTTGGAGTCCCAACAACTGTCTACAAGAATAGAAGTGTGTAGACATCAAGCTATTTTCTGGCGCCATTGCCGGGGAGGTAAGGTAAAAGGTACTCACATCCTCCGGTCTGAGTTCTCAAAGTTATTTCCTTTAGATTCTGCAATTTTGTCTTTTTGTTTCTTGTTTTCACTAGTTAGGCTTAATGGAAAACAAAAAAAAATTAGAGAGCTTTATAGTATTTATCTTGAGTTAGGACATGAAGTGTTTGAAGAGAAAATTAAAAAACCTATGGAGCTTTATTTGCATGCTAATATAAATGTTATTAGTATGAATTTTTTGAACACCATTGTTACTAATGCTATGGAAACGTCTAAGCTTGGGGAATCTAGTTTTTATGAGAAAGATCTTTTTAGTTCCCCAGCTTTAGGGAAGAAAATTTGCTTTGATGATACTTTATCTCCCATATGTGGTAATTATAATGATCCTTGTGATATTTTAAAGCCACATACTGAAAGTGTCCCTTTTAAAATACCTACAAAAATTGTTGATCGCGTTATGGATAACTATTATTTAGGGGATGGAACTGTCCATCCTAGTGATCACTTGCTTTCTATCCATGAATTATGTGAGTTGTTCAAGTTTGCAGGTATTTCAATGGACCAAGTTAAGAGGAAGCTATTATCTTTACCACTTAGGGACAAAGCAAGGGTGTGGTATGAGCTACTAGATGATCCTCATCATTTGGAATAGAAGGAACTTGAATCTCTCTTTTACTCTAAATTTTATCCTCCTCATGAAATCCATAAAGATAGGAATTATATTTATAATTTTCACCCTCATGATGGAGAAAGTATTGCCCAAGATTGGGTAAGATTGAAGTCACTAATGCTCAAATGTCCCATTCATGAGCTCCCTAGTAATATTATTATCAATAATTTTTATGCAAGACTTTTAGGACATTACAAGGACTAAATTGATACCTGTTCAGAGGGATCCTTCACAAGTAAGAAGGTCAAAGCTAAGTGGGATCTTCTTAAAACAATTCAAAGAAATACCGAACAATTGGATAACGACAAAGGTAAAGAACCAGATATAAACTATGAGTATGATTGCATTAAGTCTTTCGCTGAAACTGCTGATTTTCAAGAGCTTAGTACTAAATATGGTCTTGATCCTCAAATTCTTATTAAATATTATAGAGCCTTTTCTTACCATATTAATGCTCCTAAAGAAAAATGGGACATGAATCATGAACCTTTTAAAGACACTTGCATGGAAAATGAAAATGTTATTAATAATTGCAATAAATATGCTCTAACTTCTGAAAGTACTATTTCTTATAAGCATGTTAATTAATAAGGAGATTGGCCAAGTATGGTGCAACAACTGCAAAGATCTAGGCCATTATGCAGCAACTTGTCCACAAGAGACACGTAAAGAACTCAAAGATATCAATTGTTTCAATTGCAAAAACCCAGGACATTATGCAAGCAATTGTCCAAAAAAGATGAAGAACAAGTTAAATAAGCCTATGAAGGATCTCAACCTTGGACCATGAGTCAAGTGTGGAAACAAAGGACACAATGCAGATGTTTGCCCAGAAAAGTTCACCAAGACCCCAAACAAGCCAACATGTAATTTGGTTGGAAATTTTTTAAGGGTGGTAGTACCCTAGATGCTTTGAGCCTACTTGTAACCCTAGCCTTCCCAAATCTCGGGACGAGATTTATTTTAAGGGTGGTAGCCTGTCACATCCCAAGATTTTCCAAATCTTGTAATGTGAAAAATAAATGAATAAAATAAAACTTTGTTGATTTTCAGGGTGAGAAGAAACTTTTTTATTTCAATTGGAATCCTTCAAACTTATTTTGACCAAATAAAATCCTAAAGGGATTTAAAAAGATAAACATTTAATAAAGGAAAAATAAAAATATTTGGATTTACTATTTTGAAATCTTTTAATAAAAGATTTGATTTTAAAATGAGAAGGAAGAAATTTAAATAAAGATTATTTTATAAGCCAAATTAAAACTTGGCCAAAGTCTTTTAAATAAAATATTTCTATTTGATAAAATTAGTAAAGGTTTTTTTTAATAAATTAATAAGGATTTAATATCCAAGATTATTAATAATAAAAGTTTTACTATTTTAATTAAACATCAAAACTTATTTATTTATTTATTTTAAATAAGTTTTCCAAGTGTTTCATAATTTCAAATAAAACCTACTGAATGGTTTTGGCACCATTTTAGATTTCAAATGGAATTTTAAATAAATCAAATCCTATTTTGATTTAATAAACAAGGTCTATTTATTTAATTAATAATAGACCCTAAGATAAAAATACTATTTTTCTTTGGACTTTGGTTATGTTGTTAAACAGAACCAAATTAAATTGCAATGTTTGGTGAAAGTTTGATGTGAATTGAATGTTGATTTGTTATTTGAATTTCAAAACCGAAAATACATTTGGAAAAAGAAAAAGCATTCAGGAAGAAAAAAATAGAATTGGACACAGCCCAGCCGGCCAGCCCAATAAGCCCAGTACCAGCCCACTCACTCACTCCCGAAGAAAACGATTCACACTCAGCTTTTAACCCGCGCAGACACTGACCGGTGGCCCCTCTCCCTCTCTTCCTTTCCCACTAACGCCCGGACCCCACCGCCAGCTCACCTCCTTCTTCCTCGCGCAGACACCGCCCGCCGGCGTTGAATACGCGATGAATACGCCTTGATTCCTCGCAGTAACAGCGCCCATTTAACCGCCTACGCCTTCTCTCCATTTCCCCTCAAGCGCCTCCCTCTTTCTGCCCCTAGGCTGCCTCAATTCGAGCTCGCAACGCCACTGCTCCGACCACCGTCCCCAGCCAATTTCGGCCGAACCCTATCGCCCCCTGCCTTCCTGAGCACACCGACGAGATCCCCACTCCTAGGCGCACCTGTGCATTCTCCGCTCAACCGCGGCGCCCAGGCATCCGCCGACAACTTCCGAAGGCCGCCAGTTCGCTCTCTCCGTGAAGTCCCCGGTAAGCATGCACCACCCCGCACCCTCTCCTTCACGCTCGCAGCTTCGCATTGATCCGGCGCATCTAACCGTGTCCTCTTTTTGCTGCGGGGTGAACCACAGCGTCGCCTCCGACCAGGACCAGAGCCACCCGACGCCGTCCTCCACTCCGACGAGCAATCCTGCTAGAACCAGAGCACCCCTCGCCAGACCAACACCGCCTCGAGCTTCACTGTGACCTCCAGAACCCGGTGAGCATCCTCACTTTGTTCCTTGCTTCCTGCAGCTGCCATAGCGCCACCACCTGACCTCGCGCCGCCGCCGGCCGCCGCTAGCGCCGCCAGTTATTGGTTGAGCAGCTGTGAGCCGTGCGATGCAAATCGTCGGGCTAAGAATAGAATCTAAGCAAAGGGGTATGGATCATTCCGCGCAGTGCGATTAAGTGAAATCCAACGCCCCGCAGAGCACGATCCGACCGAAGCGGTACCAGCCAATTACATCGCGACGCGTGGCCAGTCTTGTTTAAAACAGAATTTGGAAAACAGATTTAGATGCAGATTTGAAACCCTTGTAACTTTTGATCCACACGTCCAAAAATTGCAAACTTTATATCAATGGAATCAGTGGAACAAGCCCTAGCCAGGCATGCAATGTGTTTAGTAAAAAGCCTCTGGTAGAATGTATGTTTTTGCATAAACATTTGTATGCATGTTTAGGTTGTAAAAATTATTCCAAAATGTTTTTAGGGTTGAAAACTTTGCAAATTGGTTTGTTGTGAACCTACTGACCCTAGGAACCAACCCACAGTTTTAAAAATATATTTGGTGAAGTTTAGGATGAATTATTTGATTTAGCCCATTTCTAGCCAAATAAAAATATTGGTTTTGTTATGAAAATGTTTTTGGAGTAAAAACTTTGGGAAAATGATTTGAATCAAACCTACTGACCCTAAACACCAAGTTTTGAGAATTAGCAACTTATTTGGTGAAATACATAAAGTTTTTGATTTGATAAAAACATTTTCCACCACATAAAATAATGATTGGATTTGAAAAATGGTTTATAGATAAAACCCTTTTGCAAATGACTTTGCCACTTTGGAAAATGTCCACTTTGAGCCTTACAATGTGTAGAGCCTAGTAGAGACCACCTTGGCAAATAAAACTACCTTATGCATGCTTGAATGCATGACTTAGATCCCATTGTTTTATGTGTGTGAATTGTTTGATTGATTATTGGTTGGAATGCTAGTTGATATTGTGTTTGCTTGATTGATTTGTAGTGAACTTAGAAAAGTGTGAAACTAGCAAGATCAAGAAGTGAACCAACATTCCCTACCAAAAAGGTAAGTTACACTATCATCTAGAGTCTTACTATTTTCATTATACTTAGTGGATTTTGAAAACATGCATGAAAAGAATTTTTATACTTAAGCTATGCTAATCCTAATAGGATACCTTATATATTCCTTAGTGAAAACAATGTAGTTGTAAAATGCTTAGCCATGCCAGATATTTTGAGAAGAGACACATGTTGAGAGTTTATGAAGTTGAGAAAAGGACTTGTGATTTTATATAATAAAACAAGGACTCAATGAACCACCTGGGTGGACAAAGATACTTTAAGTTTTGGAGAAGGTGGCAAAAAAGGGAACCATGTCTATGGCAATCTCTTTGTGTTGTGCTCCAAAAGAAAACCACCCAGGAAACTTAGAGATTGAACATGTTTCTCCAATTGTGGCTTTCGTGTACAACCACATGCTACTTATGGCTCTGGCTTAGTCAACTACATTGGGAAGACCCATGCATTGTCTTCAGGTTACTGAAAATGAGGGACCTGGAATCCTACATGGGTACTGAAGACAAGCTAGCAATGGTGTATGGGAGGACCCTTTGGAAAGACTTCGTCACATTCTCAATCTGCCAGTACTCCATCTTGGTGAGTACCAATCCAGCGGCCACTGGTGGCAACAAGATGAGATTGTGACATGTGGGTAAAGTGTACTACTTCTGCAGAAGATAATAAAATCTAAGTACTTAGCCGTGTCCCCGGTTATGGACAATACTGAGCAACTAAAGCTTGAAGCTATGGGAAATCTCGGCATTCCAATTTCTAAAAGAAAAACTTTTAAGTGACAACAAAAGACTTGATGCACTTGGGGGTACCAAGGAGCTCAAGAGATTTGGATAAAAACTTGATGCACTTGGGGATTTACCAAGGAGCTCAAGAGATTTTGATAAAAACTTGAAGTACTTGGGGGTACCAAGGATCTCAAGAGATTTTGACAAAGACACTTGGTGGATTCCAAGCAGTTCAGAAAAGATTTGACAAAAGATCAAAACCATTTTGAAAGATAGGATAAACTATTGCTTTATGCAAATGAGCCTAAAACTCTACTTAGCCAAATATGCATGTAATGATAGGATCCACTTATATTCTACATAGTAGTGAAACTTGCCAATACAATTCAAATGTATTGACCCTTGTGGCTGTAACTTGTAATGTTTGCAAGTTTGATTGATTTTAGTGAAGAGTGATTGATTAGGATTACAAAGTCTACAACCAACATGTTTGCATGTGGCACTTTGAAGATGAAGGACCCCATGTTTATAGATATTCCGCTGCAATGTAATGTAATAGCCATATGAGCTATGTAAGATGTAATAAAATTATGTTATTCCTGGTTATAAAGTTGTATTATGACCTTTGTTTCTTGATATTACATCTTAACTGTGGATGCTAGCTATTGATCCAGGGACTAGCATTGTAAACACAGTGGACTCTACCTTATTTAAAGGTTGGGACGCTTACATTTGTACTCAGTTGATATCATGCTCTTTTGTCTATGGATGTCATCGATGTGAAATGAAAGGGGAGCTTGTAAGTCCATGGAGTTATGTATATGTGTTAGAGAAATGCCTGGGCCGCTAGCCTAAGCCATGCCTAATCATGGTGGAAACGTGCATCATCACCATAGTGACATCTATGAAGCATTCTTCTTGTAAAAAAAGAGATTGAGAAAAAGAAAAAAATATGAGAAAAGAGGAAAGAGATAAAAACACCATATTCTCATGGTAAATAAGAAGAATGCTGAGATGCTCATTGTATGCTTGCCTTGTCATTTTGATTATGGGATAGCTCCTGTATCATGTGCAAGGGGTACCCCGTTGGCGGTTCTCTATGATACACATGTACTTACTATGACAAGAACTTGCAAGTAACTAAACTTGAGTAGCATGAGGAGCGGCCGTCGTATTCAAGGGACATGCGATTGCCAACTTATACTTTGTCAAGCATATACTCCATACTTTGTTCACTTTAACCTTAATCACTTCAAGATGCTTATGATAGGGGCAATGAGAGCTGAAAGCTAACAAGTACCATAATTTTTGGAAGCTCTTTATGAAACTTGAAATCCCTACTTCCCTTTTAAGAGAATTTCTTCGAATTTTATATTGATTCTCCACCATCTATCCTTAGGCACCAGTAAAGAGAACATAGTTGCCATTCTTAGTTCTATGTGCAGTGTCCCAAAACTTATTGATTGATTGATTCATATTGTTGATATTGCTAGTTCTTGAACTATTTGTATCTAGTCACTCTTATGAACTTTGAAGGTGTCATATGCACCTATTTTCTACTCCATGAGGGACAAGCTAAATTCCACTATGACATGTTTTCTATATGTGAAATAAACAAACGTTTTTGAATGCATGTTATTCATGAATCTTTTTTTGTAACCTTTCATGTTGCATGCATAGTTACTTTGTCTTATTGTTAGAACTTCATCTTTCATCCTCATGTTTAGAGTTCTTTGATCCCAGCTTTCAATGCTTGCAAATGGTTTGATCTTGATTTTGATGGTGCATGTCACCTCAAAACTTATTCTTTTTATCACTTACCTACTCGAGGACGAGCAGGATTTAAGCTTGGGGATGCTTGATACGTCATAAACGTATTTATAATTTTTGATGTTCCATGCTTGTTTACTATCAACTTGGTTATGTTTTGTCTACACTTTGAGGTATTTTTATACACTTTCTAGAACTAACCTATTGACAAGATGCCACAGTGCCAGTTGCCTGTTTTCTGCTGTTTTTGGTTTCAGAAAGCTAAAAAATGAATATTCTCAGAATTGGACGGGACAAAAGCTAAAGTTCATATTTTTTCCTCAATGATACGGAAAATCGAAGACGAGACAGAGGAGGACAACAGGGTGGCCACACCCTAGGTGGGCGTGAGGACCACCTTGGCCGCGCCCACAGGGGGTGCGGGCCCCCTGGCCCTCCACTGACCTTGCCTTTTGCCTATAAGAAGCCCCCGACTCAGAAACCCTAAATCATCGACCAAAAATCCACAAAAAGTTCCGCAGCGCTGCCGCTGCCGAAGGGGAGATTTGGGGGACAAAAAGTCTCTGTTCTGGCACCCTGCCAGGACGGGGAAGTGCCCTCGGAGCCATCTCCATCGATCTCCACCACCATATCCATCATCGTTGATGATTCCCATGATGAGGTGGGAGTAGTTCTTCCTCGAGGCTAAGGGCTCTACCGGTAGCTATGTGTTCATCTCTCTCTCTCTATGCATGATCTTGTTGTGGTCATGAGCTTTGTAATCAAGTAGATCTATTCTGTTACTCAAGTGCTTCAATAGATCTCTGCTCTCCCCATGTGTGTGAAAGTGACAACGTGCATGTCATGGTGGCACTTAAGCTAGAGTATACATAAATACTCATCGTGCTTTAATAGATCTATGCTTTTCCCCACGTGTGTGAAAGTGACAGCGTGCGTGCTGTGTGTGGCACGTAAGCTAAACTACATATATATTTGTCATGAGTTATATTTGGAGTTGGATGTCTCTATGAAATTGTGGTGTTTGTTGTAACTATCTAGCGCTCAAGGTGACAGTGTGGGGTTATCTAGATGGGGAAGCCGGACTTTGAGGTGCGCTGTTATAGTCCTACCATGGATTAGAGTGTCCAACCGGAGAGTAGTTCGGGATAGTATCATGAAGAGAATATATTTATTGAGAGTGTTCACTAGTGAAAGAATGATCCCTAGGCCTTGTTTCTAAGTATTGAAACACCGTTTGCATCTAGATCTGTTGCATGTTTGCTTGCTTCCATATTTATTTTAGTTTTCATTTAGTCTCTCCCACGTCAACAAGTCAGAAGCTCTTTTTTGGCACCGTTGCCACTTGTATTTCACTATCTCTTCGCCGAACTAGTGCACCTATATACCTGACAAGTGTATTAGGTGTGTTGGGGACACAAGAGACTTCTTGTATCTTGATTGCAGGGTTGCTTGAGAGGGATACCTTTGACCACTTCCTCCATGAGTTAGATAAACCTTGGGTAATCCCCTTAAGGGTAACTTGTTGCTATCCTACCAACCTCTGCACTTGGAGGCCCAACAATTGTCTACAAGAATAGAAGTGCGTAGACATCAGTGTGTTAGAGAAACGCCTGGGCCGCTAGCCTAAGCCATGCCTAATCATGGTGGAAACTTACAGCATCACCATAGTGAGCAATCTATGCAGCTTTCTTCTTATAAAAAAAGAGAGACATTGAAAAGAGGAAACAAAGAAAAAAGCACCATTTTCCCATGGTAAATAAGAGATTGCTGAGATGCTCATTGTCTGCTTGCCTTGTCATTTTGATATGGGATAGCTCCTGTATCATGTGCAAGGGATACCTTGTTGGTGGTTCTCTATCATACACATGTACTTACTATAACAAGAACTTACCGGTAACTAAAGTTGAGTAGCATAAGGAGCGACCCTCGTATTCAAGGGACATGAGATTGCCAACTTCTACTTTTTCAAGCATATGCTCCATAGTTTTTCACTTTTACCTTCATCACTTCAAAATGCTTATGATAGGGCAATGAGAGCTGAAAGCTAACAAGTACCATAATTTTTGGAAGCTCTTTATGAGACTTGAAATCCCTGCTTCCCTTTGAACGACCTTTCTTCCACCTTTATATTGAGTCTCCACCTTCTATCTTAGGCACCAATTAAGAGTGCATAGTTGTCATTCTTAATTTTGTGTGCATTGTCCCAAAACTTATTGATTGATTCATATTGTTGATATTGCTTGCTCTTGAACTATTTGTATCTAGTCACATTATGAACTTTGAAGGTGTCATATGCATTTATGTTTTGCTACTCCATGATGGACAAGCTGAATGCCACTATGCTATGTTTTCTATATGTGAAACAAACAAACGTCTTTCAATGCATTGTTATTCATGAATCTTTGTTTGTATCCTTTCATGTTGCATGCATAGTTACTTTGTCTTACTGTTAGAACTTCATCTTCCATGCTCATGTTTAGAGTACTTTTATCCTAGTTTTCAATGCTTACAAATCGTTTGATCATGATCGTGATGGTGCATGTGACCTCAAAAATTATTCTTTTTATCACTTACCTACTCGAGGACGAGCAGGAGTTAACCTTGGGGATCCTTGATACGTCGTAAACGTATCTAGAATTTTTGATGTTCCATGCTTGTTTAGTATCCACTTTGCTATGCTTTGTCTACACTTTGAGGTATTTTTATATGTTTTTCGGAACTAACCTATTAACAAGATGCCAAAGTGCCAGTCGCCAGTTTTCTTATGTTTTTGGTTTCAGAAAAGGCAGAAAATGAAAATTCTCGGAATTGGACGGGGCAAAAGCCAAAGTAAATATTTCACCGAGGGGAACTCGGAGCCAGAAGACGGGACGGAGGAGGGCCTCGAGGGGGCCACACCCCCTGGCCGTGCGGCCAGGCCCGACCCGTTCCTGGGAAGGGTGCAGCCGCCTCGGGCACCCCCTCGGCCTCCCTCTTTGCCTATAAGAAGCCCCAGATACCTAAACCCTAAGGACCCGGTCAATCTTCCACGAAACAGTCCGTAGCCGCCGCCACCATCGTCCCTAGATCGGGGGATCTGAAGCTCTTCCCGGCACCCTGCCGAAGGGGAGAGATCATCCCGGAGGCCTTCTTCATCACCATGCCAGCCTCCGGTATGATGCATGAGTAGTTCCACTTTGGACTATGGGTCCATACAGTAGCTAGATGGTTGTTTCTCCTCCTTTGTGCTACCATGTTTAGATCTTATGAGCTATGTTCATGATCAAGATCATCTATTTGTAATCAAGCATGTTGTGTTTGCGGGTCCGATGGATATTGAGATTACTATGTCATATTGATTAATGGTTTTGTCTTATTGATGCTATCATGTCTGTGTTGTTTGAGATATTGCATGCTCTCCGTTTTTAGTAGCTATCTTGGCCAAGTAGATGCTAGTGACTCCAAGAAGGGGTATTTATGCTCGATAGTGGGTTCATACCTCTATTGAATCTGGGGAAGTGACAAAAATCTCTAAGGTTGTAGATGTGATGTTGCTACTAGGGAGAAAACAACGATCTTTTGTTCATGAAACAATTGTATTGTTTATTTTACACACTTTGCTTAAAACAGTTATCCGTTGCTTGCAACTTAATACCGGAGGGGGTTCGGATGATAACTTGAAGGTGTATTACTAGTCATAGATGCAGTTGGATGGCGGTCTATGTATATCGTTGTAATGCCCAATCGAATCTCATAGGATCATGAATGTCTAGTATTGCATTGTTATGCCTTGCTCAGTCCTGTCAATTGCCCTGCCGTAATTTTTTTACCCAGCATGTTATGTTGTTTATCTTAAGGAGAACACCTCTAGTGAACTGTGGACCCCGTTCCAATCTTTACCATTGTTATATATTTCACTATTAATTTTTATTTTCTGCAAACCACAGTTACTTTCCACACCATACGGTTAATCCTTTGTTTTCAGCAAACCGATGAGACTGACAACCTCACTGTTCATTGGGGCGAAGTCTTGAGTTTGTGTTGTGCAGGTTTCCAAGTTGCTAGCAACACCTTTTATTCGTTTCCTTCCTCCTACTGGTTCGATAACCTTGGTTTCTTACTGAGGGAAAAACTTGTTGTTGTACTCATCGTACCTTCCTCTTGGAGTTTCCTAACGAAGCTCTATAGTGATCTGAACCGCATCAACGGCGGAGCGAGGGGCGCGGCGGTGTGGTGCACGTCAGAGGGGAATTGGGGATCGAGCGACACTAGGGTTGCGGAGGGGAATTGGGGATCAAGCGACGCTGGGGGATTGGGGGATCAAGTGACGCTGGGTGAGACAGGGGCCCGACAGGTGGGACCCGCATCACTAACCGTCGGTGAATGGGCTCTATTCGCCGATGGTAATGGGCTCTAGCCCCGGCGAACGGGCCAGTATTTCGCCGGTGCTAAAGGGCGGCCCATCCGGGGGCATGCGGCCCACCAGAGCGTCGGAGCACGTGAGACCTATTCGCCGGTGGTATATGGGCTAGCCCCAGCGAACATAATACACATTCGCCAGCGGTAACGTGAGGAAGGCCTGAGGTCGCCGAAGGTAAGAAATCCGGCTATAAGGTTTTCTCTATTAGTGAAAAGCAAACAACAAGGATTGTTGGTTGTCTAGATCACGACACAGAGATGCGGAGATTGAAAAGCACACAACAGATTACATGGACTATTGGTTGTCTAGATCATGCCCTGAGGGTTCCCATCGGCCGGCTAGTTAGTCCGAGGGTTACAAGATAATAAGTTCTAACCAGACATGTTACAAAGTTTTAGTTTAATAGATATGCTACCTCTAGATACATGTGTTTTGAATAAAAAGTTAAAACACCTAGTTCATGTGACTAGTTTAATCTCTATTTCCATGATCATGATTTATCCAGTTGGATTAAATCTTCTAAAAATTGTCTATATTTTCAACATGAACTTCCCCAAACATACGATTACATAATTTACACTGGCTCATCTTTACGTGGCTTGTCTGAAGCTTTCGCGCGCATTCGGCTTCATAGCAAGTCCAGTACACTCCTTGCCGAAAGAAAAGACGGAGCCACGTCAGCCACACCCACCCACACGTAGGACTCCGCACACCCACGTAGCTCACGCCGGCGCAACGAGGCGGCGCACCACCCGCCGCCAGCGGACGCTGCCCACTACAAGTCGTCATTCCCGCTGCCGCTCCCCCACGCAGTTTAGACCTCGCCGGTTTCTCATTGATCTGTCACTGGCTCACTGCACACAAACTGTTCGGCAGAAAAAGCAGCACCGCATTGCTAGGCGCCACTGACCCACGCGAACACGCGCTTGCTGCTGAACCTCAGGGACCTGGACAGGCCGCGCTCGCTCCGGCCGGTCGGCGAGAGAAGCTTGCCCGAGAGATCCTCCGGCAACGTGCTGGCGGTGCCGTATTCTTCGTCGTGCTCGTAGGCCGCCGAATGGTGCACGACGAAGCGGCAGCTCTGCGACTCGTAGGCGCTGCCGTTGGAGCGCGCGTGCCCTTGTCCCCGCGCCGCGCCGGTGGCCTGGCCATCGTGTCTGCTGGCCGGCGGAAGCATCTGGCGCGAGAGACCCTCCAGTTGCGCTGGCGGGCGGCGGGAGGCACCGTCCTCGCGCGACGCGACGAGCTCGTCGACCAGAGAAGGACGCACCACGAACCGGCAGCTCTGAGACTGGTAGCCGACGCCGCCGTCGAAGCGCGCGCTCTCCCGCCCGCGCAAAGGCTCTCGCGAGAGACCCTCCGCCTTCGGTGGCGGATAGAGAGCGGCGCTGTAGCTGTAGTCGTCGTACGGGAAACCGAGCTCGTCGGCCAGTGAAGGGCGCACGGTGAAATGGCAGCTCTGGGACTGGTAGGCACCGCGCGCGTGCGCTTGCCCCGCCGCCCGCTCCGCGTTACCACCGAGGCCAACGTAGGCGTAGGCATCTCTCGCCATCGACGACCTCCTCCTCTTCCTCTTGATCGTCGCGTACACGAACGGGATGAGCCCCACGATCGCCATTATCGCCCGCTGCCCTTCTCCTTCTGAAATCGATGGAGCAGGAGATTTCTTGCTCTCTTTTTGGGCTTCTCGAGTGGGTGAAATGAGGTTGCATCGCCAGGGCGTTTCTTATACTGCGAGAAGAGGATGATCAGGGTGTGGAGCTAGCTTCCTGCAGGTCGATCAACATGCACTAATCTATGCCGGATTTGGTATTCGGGGCTGCTAGGACCATGTGACAACGGCTGCCGATTTGCACTTTACAGGTGAGGATCAACGTCGTCGTCTATGCACGCGACCAATATATATCATAAGAAAACATATTCCGTACTCCCATATATTTCATGGACTCGTCACAGCAGTTGTTCGGGCGCCAAAACTAGCCGCCATATACTGAATAAACAAGCTCATGTGCATGCTGTGTTCAACCTAATGGCCGAGCTGATCTGGAATTAGGTATACATCAACAAACATGCGGAGAGAAACGGACATACATATCTGCTGGCCGCTGCATACTCTTCAACTGTATCATGTTCGTCTCTTCATCTCACCGTGCTTCTTGCCCTTTATCGGAAGATAAAAAATCTCACCGTGCTCTTGCCAGCGCGCTGAGGCACTTGGTTTTGTTTGCGGGGGATCGAGAAGAAGCCAAGAAGAAGATGCCACGTGCTGTTGGATCGCTGTTTTTTATTTCATAAACCCTGTTGGACTGTTGCCATTGTCTGTCCTAAGATGCTCATTTCTGTGTCATTGTCGAGTTCAGAATTGTCCCTTCCTTTTCGGGTCCAGAGTTGTATGATATGATTATCTCATCTCACGCTTCATAATTCACGGTGTTTACGGGTTCAAATCTCGGCAAATTACTGCGTTGGCCGACATGGAAAGTCTGGGCCGGGCCTGGAAGACAAAGAATAGATGGGCGGGCGTGCAACCCTCAGTCATACTCCAATATAGTCGGGGCTGCTTGCCGAGGCCCAGGAAAAGGGTCCAGGAAGGCCCAAACGAAACCTTCTCTCGCACGACCTGTTGCGCCGGCGGCCGGGAGGAGGAGAGACACGCCGCCGTCTCGCTTCTTTCCCCTCCCGCAAGCCGCAGCCCAGCCGCCGAGCGAGCGATAGGGGGAGGAGGAAGATGTCGAAGTCGTGCAAGGGGTTAGCCATGGAGCTCGTCAAGTGCCTCAGCGAGACCGACTGCGTCAAGGTCAGCCCCTGCGCCCCCTTCCCCAACCCCTCTCTCTTGCCCCCTCTTCTCCTCCCCACACCTCGCCGCCGCCGTCGCCGCCGCTTGCTTCGATTCGATTCGATGTTCTTAGATGTCTGTATGCCAGTACCGGGGAGTACATCGGGCAAATGACCCCGCACGTTGCTCTGATGTTTTTGTTGGAGCCAGATGACCGATCTGCTCTTCTTTCTTCCCTGATGCGCTGCGGTTTCGGTCCACAGGTGCAGAATCGGCCGTACAAGGAGTGCGCCGGGGAGAAGGTGCCCTGCATCACCAGCGAGTGCGTCGGCCTGCGGGAGACCTACTTCAACTGCAAAAGGGGCCAGGCAAGTCTAGAATCGCTCGCCCCTGAATCAGCTACACCTACCTGTTTCCTCTCCATGCGTTCTGCTTGCAATCGTTGTTTTACTACAGTCTTAGATATTACTGTTATTATGTGTGCATTTGAGTAGCGTGCTCTTCTGTCGGCGATGAACTTGTCTGCAATTTATTGTCAAACTGCCATCCAGCATTCGGTGCTTGGCCCACCCCCTTGTAGTTGCAACTATGTTGATTGATGTATTGTTATGAACTCGCATCAGTGTACAGTTAATGTAGCTGGCGGATAGCTAGCTCGCAGAACATGTTTTGGGCCTGCCACAAAGCCTGCATTGATGCTCTCACAACCAACGTTCAGGGGTGCTACTATCATTACTTAAGAACCATATGCTACAGATCGATACGACAATGCCAATACAAATATCTGTGGCATATCATATGTTAGGACGTCCAAGGATTTCAGAGTTAAGGTGGATTTTACACATAGATCTGTGGGCATCGTTGATCAAGTCTGAATCAAGATAACATGAGATCCTTTTATCCAGCTACACACGGTCAAGTAATCTGTTAATACCTACAGAATTTAAATCACTGGTTGCTCCTTCCTATGAACTTTTAACATTAAGTACCTGGCCTTTGACATGCTTGATGTATTGTTTCTTAAAATCTATGCATCGCGCTACTTACTAAAAGAGTAGTATTTCAATGTCTTAAAGCAGGCTGTGAACAAAAGATGCGTTACTATATAGAAGAAAAAATATCCGCAATTGTAACAGTCAAAGGCAAAAAATATTTTACCCTTGTTTGTACAATAAGAAAGGTAGATTTTGGCTGATGGCCAGAATCGGAGTCCCTCTGTGACTACTCCTGTACGCTGCACGTCCTTGAAATATCCATTATTTTAGATTGAAGGAGCGGGTTTAGCTAGAAAAGCCTTTTATAGTTTGATAACTTCAGTACATGAAGATAAATAGAAGATAACATTTATATGTCTTGAGAAGTCATAGCAATTTGGATGCTTGACTTTCAAATTCAATTAGCATGTACATCTTTGAATCTTTCATCATTGATTCTTATACGCAACTTCCATGGGAATTGTGTAAATAATAGTACTTCTCATTGACAGCTCATTTCATTTCTTCCTACATAGATATAATCATATATTCATGTGCCTCGCTTTAGGATAACCCATTATTGTATATTCGTGTGCCTCACACTTATGATAACCCATTATTCTTATGTGTATAAGTTATGAATGTGACATACAACCTACTTAAGGAATTTTTTATGGGTTTGGCCCATTACTATCGCATTAGATGTTAAGAGCCGTTCTTCTGTGCCTCCTTTATAGGTGGCTACACATTATATTGGTCCATATGTTTAGATTCCTTCAGTTCCATATTGGTCGCTATATATTTAATCGTTGTAGGCCCTTTTTACTGTTGTTTTGTTATTCAAGGTTGCATGTGGAAATGCTAATTTTGTCAATCGCTGCAACAGGTTGACATGCGAGCTCGGATACGTGGGAACAAGGGGTATTAACAGTGTGCACGTGAGATCCCTGATCCATCTGAAACCTCTAGACAGATTGTCACTACAGGACATCTTGTGTTCCAGACAAGCTTTTGATCTCCACAGAATCATAATGGAGTCCATATGTATTTTTGTTTGCCATAGGAGAGAAAGAGACCAATTCAGCACGCGAGTAGTTTCAGACTTCAGTTGATGAAAGGGTGTGCATCTCTATGTTGCTGCCTAAGCCATTGCCTTTTGGACCAAGAAAATGTTTGATCATAATGTAACATGTATTTATTTTTTTGTTATGGCACAGAGAAATTAAACTTGAAGCACGTGAGTAGTTCCCATCCCATTTGATGAGAGGTGTATCTCTTTGTTACTGTCGAACCTTTTGTTTTCTAGAGTTCATCAAACAGAAGAACACGGTGAACTACTTAGTATTTTCTTAAATTTTGGGAGCAGATTGTATAGCTTGAGATTGAAATTTCACCTGGAATAAGTGTTTCCCTTCTTAAAATAACATGTACTCATCTTACATGATCGAGTTCCTGTGCTAAAATAGCCTTCTTTAGAAGCAGGTTGCATTGTCCACACAATGATGGAATTGCACTGCTAAAGTAACCTTCTCTAGAAGCAGGTCGCATACTGTAACATCTGTGTACAATTTTTTTTTTGCGTTCTTTAGCATGTCTGTTAATATGGTTTGGCACAGTTCTTTTCAGATATCTAGTTTTTCTTTTTGCTATCTCTTTTTTCCGTGCAGTCAAAGTCATGAGTCAAGACATACAGGCATCTTGTGTTTGATGCATTTTTTGTTAATCTCCATAGAATCATAATGTAATCCGTATGTAATATCTTTTGCCACAGGAGACAAAACCAACTCAGCACACGAGTACTTTCAGTTGATGAGAGGGTGCATCTCTCTGTTGCTGCCTAACCTGTTTCTTTTATCATGATGTAGTTTTTTCTGCTCGTTGAAGGTGACCTTTAAAAGCAGGTTGCATTATCCTGACAATGATCGAGTTGCTCTGCTAAAGTAAACTTAAGCAGGTTGCATTATCCTCACAAAAATACTGTAACTTCTATGCTCCTCTGTGTAGAACATATTATTATTTGCCGATTTCGGCATCGCTGTTAATCTGGTCTGGTAGAGGTCGTTGTCAGATATCTATTTTTCTTTTGCTAGCTCTCTATTCTGTCTAGTCAAGGTCGTAGTCACCATGATTGGAATTTTTCTCTACTTCTTTGCTCCTTTTTTAATTTCTTTTTTTGAGGAATCCGCTTTCTAGTTGTTGAGAAAGCTCTTTCTTATTCCAAAGCCAAACACTTGAATCCTAAGCTTCGAGCCTCCTTTTCCACTGCTTATCTTCTTGATGCCATCACCACATGTGGAGTACTACTACTACTAATAGTACAATTTCCCATGCTAGTATTTCGCTCTTCCCGATCGATCGCCGTGATGGAAGCCTGTGCCCTGCCCGGGGAGAAGAGAAAAAGAAAGGAGGAGCTAGTAGTACTGCTCGGGATCGAGGCTAATGAGCCGGCCGTGATTAGACCGGATCGGACTGCGATCCCGACGATGCTGATGGAATCGACTGACCTTTTTGGCCGATGCGTGGCGTCCCAATGCCGCAAAGTGGATACTAAACGTTTCAGGCGCAAGCGACGGGAGATCTCTCTCAGCAGAGCGTGCCGATCACAGGGGTTATATACTCCCCTTTCCGAAAAATAAAATAAAATAATCCCAGTCTAAAATTGTAGAGTAAATATCATGGGACCATACTATACATGATAATCCCTTCATCTTCAACCTCAAGACAGTGTGGTCGGCGCGTTGCCGCTGCCGCTTCCCCCTGAGCCGACCTGACGTTGTTTGTTGCGGACAGGAAGTCGCGAACGGGTCAAGAAGACCACAACCGCCCCGGAGACGAAGGAGAAGCATGAACTGCCGATGAACCTCCTTGACAATCCGAAGATCCCCATAGCCAGAAGCTTCTCGACGTCACCGTCGAGATGGGGAAGAAGCCGGGGAGACCTTATTGGAAGAGATGAGACCACCACTACCTGAGTGCCGCCCCAACAAACTTGAAACCTAACAACAGGAAAAACAGAATCCTCCTGCCGACGGGGGCCTAGATCCAACCCGCCTACAAGGCTCAGAGGCCACAGAAGCGAGGCAGATCGACGACGGCGAAGGGAGGCGACGAACCCTAGTCTCCTGTGCGTGCGTGGGAGGATAGTCGTTATTATGCAATTTGTTGATAATTGTATTCCGTCTTTTTTCTTTTTTCGCCTTGAACATATTGCGGTTGTGTGCATCCTAATTATATAGAGACCGAGCGAATGTTTAAACATTTTTAGTGATAAAGCTCTGTTTATTAAAAAGAAAGACGGGAATAGGAAAATACCAGTCTAATTTGCTAGACTGTATTTAGGGTCGTATGATTGCACATGCACCATACATAAAATAATCGATTATTTTTTCTGAGAGGTAAAATAATTGATTCTGTACAAGGAGTTTTAGGTGGATAGAAATTTTACTAATAAATACAGTAAATTATATTTGAGAAAATTATATATGGTTCGGTTCTAGAGATTAAATCAACAGAGGAAAAATACTGAGGATTATAATCCTTCAAAATAAAAGTCCCTTCAATCAAAGAGACATGCTTAAGATAGGCATAACTTTTGTGTCTCTCTTCACATAACCAAGACATGTGTGAGTAGTGTCATAAAGATTTTATTTTTATTATTTATGTCCACATTAGCGCATGAAATGTGCAGCTATAATCAGACATTTCACCCTAGCAAGCATGATATGTCGAGAAAAAAATATTCACAACTTGGTCCAAAGCTAGAGGGAGGGGGCAATTGCCCCCTAGTTTACGATAAGCCCCACCACTCTTTGTTTTTGTAGGTACTCGGCTTGTTTGACGTTGTGAAGGCACAGCAACATGCTACAGAGAGCTATCATGATGTCATGGTCGGTTAGATCAAATAGTAACAAATGGGATCGTTCCTAGTACATACACCGGTTTCAACCACGATAACGTGGTTGCACGTGTTCAAGTAGTGAATCCTTTTTTTTGTGGGGGAGGGGAGGGGGTGGTAAGGATCCTTATAGTTTCGATAAATCAATCTCAACGAAGGAATGATCTATAAGGATTTCATGTTGAAATCCTTTGCATCAAGGAAATACCACAGGACCCTCTTCACATAACCATGATTTATTGAAAACAAGAAACCTTAAGTTTGGGTTTTGTGTGAGTAGCGCCATAAAGACTTGGGTGTTTTGATATGTTCTTTTCCATAAGGAGTATGTATTAATACGAAGACGATATCGAAAGACTCTCGGTTTCATCTCAAAGAAAAAAAACACTCGGTTTCTGCAAGAACATAATGTTAAGATAAAATCTAGATATCAATGTGACACACACAACCAAAAGGAGAAAAAAAATGCCCAGTAAAGGATTATAACCTCATAGCGGCAAAGATCAAGAGTGGTGACACTTAGACTCCAAAAAAGTTTCTCTATAATGGTGTCTCTAAAAAGTAAACAGCGCACAAGCGCCTCCGGTCTAACCGACCCTGGTCATTGTCGATTTTCGTCCTAATATGTATATCCACGTTAGCACATGAGCTTGCAGCTGCAGCTGAGTCATTTCTCCGGTCAAAACCTGAGACGTGCATATATTCAACAGACCAGAGACTTTGTCATGTTTGGTAGTAAAACAATTGTAAGTTTGACTGCTCCTATAAAAGAACTACTACTACAAGCATCCAACTTTAAAATGATGATTTTCATGCGGAGAACAAATTTACCAAATGGATTTGGTGCTCAAGGTACGATCTTCAAGACTTTGTCAGCACCTGGAAAACCAGCATTTTGGATGTAGCGTAACCTGTGACTGTGAGAGTAGCGGTGGTAGGACCTAAAAAGACAGAACTTAAACCCGATCGATCGAGGGGCCGGGCAGCTAGTAGCTGCTCGATCTGCTCGAGTGGAGAATCCACCCCATCGAGCTCTGCCTGTGCCATTCAAGCTTCTCCCCAGCTACTCTTCAGAGCAGAGAGCACACTTGAGTATTGCAGCTCCGTGCTGTGCTTGCAGGTGGCGTCGCTAGCTGATAGCTCGGTCGCAACCAACGCGCCATAGCTTCCACCTACCGACACAGTGGCCATTTGCTTAAATGAGCCTAATCATGACAGGCCCCTACTGGCTACTGCGATCCTCATTATCCCTTGACACTCGTGCTTGAAAGTGCAGTTTGACAGTCAGCACATGCTTTGCTTGCTTGACCCGTAAGGATCTCTCCGTGTGCTGACGAGACGCACACGGTTGCAGAATCCAGACTGCAGAGATGAAATAGCAGCGAAATGGAACAGACCGGAAGGAGGCCGCAATTGACCAGTTGCTGTATTTTTTTTTTTGACAAATCTAACCCGCGGATAAAACTAATTCTTCATCTGACCATTTTATAAAACTATTTCGAAATCTGACCCTCTTGAATCGGCGTTATTTGAAATAAAGCCGAAGTTGTACAGGTCGGCGCCAGCGTAGCAGAAACCGAACTGAAGGAGGTCAACCCTATGTGAAATGGCGTCGACGTCGGCTCCATATGAAACGGCGCCGGCCTCCCTTAGGTTGCTCCTATGTTGTCTCGTGTTGGCGCCGATCCGTACAACTTCGGCTTCATTTCAAATGGCACCGATCCAGCGGTCAGTGACTGACGGTCACTGATGAGCTTAGCTAGCTGCACCTCCACTGGGACAGTGAGGTTAATGGAGGAGAACATTCTCTGGGGACCAAGGGAGAGTGACAGAGTATCCATCCACGCACCACACTGACATTATCCTTCCGCAGAAACCCTCTGTCTCTGCTCTTCTCACGCACACATACACAAAATTCTTGTACCGTACTATCTGATGATGCTCCTAACCATGATCAGATTCACCACCCAAAACTCACCAACCAGATCAAACCAGATCAATCACAATCAAATCTTTCTATACTTCCTTCTAGTGTTCACAATCGGATATTTTATTCCCCTTGTTTTGTTTATTTGTTTCCGTGTAAACGGAGTCCAAAAGATTAGCTAGTATTATCCCCGCGAAAACCACTGCCACGCCTCTCCCTGTCTAAGCTATAAATACGCGCGCGTAATTCCAAAACCAATCCCGAAGATTCTAATCTCCGGAGAATAGAAAGTTGAGATTTTCCTTCGGGTTTGTTAGCCGTCCAGGGCGTGTAGCGGGCTAAGCTAGCAGCGCGACCACCATGAAGCCCCGTGGTGCACCTCAGGCGGCGGCGGCGGCTTTCTCGTCCGGCGTGCCGGCAAGGCTCCGCCCGCACCTCCCGCGCGTCACCGCGTTTCTGATCGTCTTCTCCGTGGGCTACTCGCTCGGCATAGTGTCGTCGTCGACTCGCCCGACGCCCAAGCCGTCGCAGACCGTCATACGGCCGCACGCCGCCCACCTCACCGCCGGCGTGAGCGCGTCGACTACCAACGGCGTAGCGGCGGCGGCGTACAACGGCACGGGTTCGGGTTACCCGCGCTCGCCGCCGCACGACCTGTTCCGGTTCGGGGACGAGTGCGGGGAGCCGGTATCCAGCGACGCCGTGGTGCAGACGCTCCTGGACAAGCTGTTCGACGGGGAGAGCCCGTACGCGAGCTTCCCGCCGGCGCACACCGAGGCGCTGCTGCACCCGGCGGCGGCGCGGCCGCGCGGGTGGGGGTCGACGGGGGCGGTGTTCGCGGACCTGATCGAGGAGGTGCGGCCCGACACGATCGTGGAGCTGGGCGCGTTCCTGGGCGCCTCGGCGCTGCACATGGCCGCCGTCGCACGGAACCTCTCGCTCTCCCCGGCCATCCTCTGCGTCGACGACTTCCGCGGATGGCCGGCCTTCCGCGGCCGCTTCCGCCGCGACGTCCCCGCGCAGCGCCACGGCGACGCGCTGCTGCTGCCGCAGTTCATGGCCAACGTGGTGGCGGCGGGGGCGGCCGACCGGGTGCTGCCGCTGCCCTTCTCCACGGCGTCCACGCTCGCGGCGCTGTGCCGGTGGGGCGTGTACGCGGACCTCATCGAGGTGGACGCGGGGCACGACTTCCACTCGGCGTGGGCGGACATCAACCTGGCATGGGCCGTGCTCCGCCCCGGCGGCGTCATGTTCGGCCACGACTACTTCACCGCCGCGGACGACCGCGGCGTCCGGCGCGCCGTCACGCTCTTCGCCAGGGTCAAGGGCCTCACCGTCCGGCCCCACGGACAGCACTGGATCCTCTCCCCGAAGCCCCACGGCGACGCCCGGTGATGACGACCGATCGATCTCTCTGGTGTGCTGTGTGTGCGTGCTAGCTTGTCGCCGTCAACGGCGGGGCCGGCTGCGCACTACGGCACCACCGGCCGTCCAGTGTAAATGCGCGGGGCATCTCACCATACGTGTCCTGTGTCCAGCCCAGAGCAGGACGAAAAGCTTACGCACGTACCTTGTCCCCGGTCTGTGAACTCTGAGGTGTTCGTCCCAACCGCCATTCTTTCCCCTGCCCACTCACATTCTTACACGAAAATGAATACGATCAAATTTAAATGCTGTGCTTCTCTTCTCCCAAGTACTCCCTCCGTTTGGAAATATAAGATGTTTTAGGTTTATAAATGAGATGTATCTAGACACATTTTAGAGTCTAGATTCGTTTGAACCTATATACACTAAAAGGTGTCTAGATATATCTTATTCACAAACCTAAAACATCTTATATTTCTAAACCGAGGGAGTACTTAACACGATTGCGCACGGCCATAGAACATCAAGGTAGATGACAAGTTGTTGATACGAATGGTTTGTATCCTATTGTACAGTTCTTTCAAGGGCTTCTTCGAGAAGTTGTCCTCCCCAGCTTGTTATAGAGCCGGCTTTAAAATTTTATAACGCTTTCAAAACAGTTAAAGTTAAAATAATGTAGAAGTTTCACAAAACTTTAGAACCTAAGAAGCTGCCAAAAGAACTTAGCCTATACTCCCTCCGTGTCATAATATAAGATGTTAGCTTTATGAAACAAATGTATCTACACTACTTTTAGTATATAGGTTTACTCATACGAGGAGACTACTTTCAACTGCGTTTCCATAATTCTTGTTGTGGTTTATTTCATCAAATTAAAAGTGAGACCATGACAACACTACGGGAATAACTAAATAGCCGACGACCTTTTTATACGCCGACGGCAAAATGTCGGGGCAGTCGGCGTAGCTTGACGGGCAGTCGGCCCAGTTTTGCCGTCGGCATAGAATAAATAGGCCGACGGCCGCCATCGGCGTAAACATGACCGTCGGCGTAGCCCATTGGGCTAACGGCAGAGCAAAGCCGTCGGCGTAGGTTTCAGACCAATGCCGACGGCGTAGCTATTTTTTTTTTTGCCATATTAATCTTAGAAAAATCATAACTAAATCATTTAAATTCAGAAAAATACATATAATATATCAAAATTTGCAGAAAAATGAGATAAATCTATATAAACTCAAATATTATATATTTTTATTCAAAAAAATACAAATACTTTCGTATAACATATTTTTCATTTTTCAAGTGTAAAAAACGGGGTGTTTTGTGAAGCAACCACCAAAAGAAAGTTTCAAAATGATAATACCATATATTTCAAAAATACTAGACCATATTGAATGGACAATTTCCCAATCTAGGAATCTCAAACCTTTCCGTTCACCTCTCGTGAAAAAGACAAATTCCTGTTGAATCGGTAGGAAATGAGTTAGATTTGAACTACAGGTACATGATATATTGCTCATGATTTTTTGTAAAAATCATTTTTAGGTTCATAATATGCTATTTCATCAGAGATCTAATGCAAGTTTAGTGAGACTCATCCCCGAGCTAAGAATCATCATGCCCCTCGATTTAGGAAGTTTAATGATAGTTTGAAATATGCATAAAAAATTAAAAAACGATCGAAACAATGCAAAACTTCGCGTGGTGTCATATTATATGACATAGTTCCATGGAAAAATACCAGACTTGGTATATTCATTGAGTCTTAAAAAAACCTTCACAAAATGGCCTATCTCAATCGAGGTTTTCTGGATTTCAGGTCAAATGACCAATGTTATTGCTATAATCGTGGTATAGTTTGAGATAATGTGTCCATATTGTGCACACATGTGTATCATGCGATGGTGAACAATGTTGCAGGAGGAAGTTTTCCTTTTCGTCGCACCAAAAAGCCATTTTTCATTTTCCGAGTGCAAAAATGGGGTGTTTTTGTGAAGCAACCACCAAATGAAAGTTTCAAAATGATAATACCACATTTTTCAAAAATACTAGACCATATTGAATGGACAATTTTCCAACCTAGGAATCTCAAACCTTTCCGTTCACCTCTCGTGAAAAAGACAAATTCCTGCTGAATCGGTAGGAAATGAGTTAGATTTGAACTACAGGTACATGATATATTGCTCATGATTTTTTGTAAAAATTATTTTTAGGTTCACAATATTCCATTTCATTAGAGATATAATGCAAGTTTAGTGAGACTCGTCCCCGAGCTAAGAATCATCATGCCTCTCGATTTAGGAAGTTTGACGATAGTTTGAAATGCGCATAAAAAATTAAAAAATGATCGAAACAATGCAAAACTTCGCGTGGTGTCATATTATATGACATAGTTCCATGGAAAAATACCATACTTGATATATTCATTGAGTCTTAAAAAACCCTTCACAAAATGGCCTATCTCAATCGAGGTTTTCTGGATTTCAGGTTAAATGACCAATGTTATTGCTATAATCGTGGTATAGTTTGAGATAATGTGTCCATATTGTGCACACATGTGTATCATGGGATGGTGAACAATGTTGTAGGAGGAAGTTTTCCTTTTCGTCGCACCGAAAAGCCATTTTTCATTTTCCGAGTGCAAAAAATGGGGTGTTTTTGTGAAGCAACCACCAAATGAAAGTTTCAAAATGATAATACCACATTTTTCAAAAATACTAGACCATATTGAATGGACAATTTCCCAACCTAGGAATCTCAAACCTTTCCGTTCACCTCTCGTGAAAAAGACAAATTCCTGCTGAATTGGTAGGAAATGAGTTAGATTTGAACTACAGGTACATGATATATTGCTCATGATTTTTTGTAAAAATCATTTTTAGGTTCACAGTATGCTATTTCATCAGAGATCTAATGCAAGTTTAGTGAGACTCGTCCCCGAGCTAAGAATCATCATGCCCCTCGATTTAGAAAGTTTAATGATAGTTTGAAATGTGCATAAAAAATTAAAAAACGATCAAAACAATGCAAAACTTCGTGTGGTGTCATATTATATGACATAGTTCCATGAAAAAATACCAGACTTGGTATATTCATTAAGTCTTAAAAAAACCTTCACAAAATGGCCTATCTCAATCGAGGTTTTCTGGATTTCAGGTCAAATGACCAATGTTATTGCTATAATCGTGGTATAGTTTGAGATAATGTGTCCATATTGTGCACACATGTGTATCATGGGATGTTGAACAATGTTGTCGGAGGAAGTTTTCCTTTTCGTCGCACCGAAAAACCATTTTTCATTTTTCGAGTGCAAAAAACGGGGTGTTTTTGTGAAGCAACCACCAAATGAAAGTTTCAAAATGATAATACCACATTTTTCAAAAATACTAGACCATATTAAATGGACAATTTCCCAACCTAGAAATCTCAAACCTTTCCGTTCACCTCTCGTGAAAAAGACAAATTCCTGCTGAATCGGTAGGAAATGAGTTAGATTTGAACTACAGGTACATGATATATTTCTCATGATTTTTTTGTAAAAATCATTTTTAGGTTCAGAATATGCTATTTCATCAGAGATCTAATGCAAGTTTAGTGAGACTCGTCCCCGAGCTAAGAATCATCATGCCCCTCGATTTAGGAAGTTTAATGATAGTTTGAAATGTGCATAAAAAATTAAAAAACGATCGAAACAATGCAAAACTTCGCGTGGTGTCATATTATATGACATAGTTCCATGGAAAAATACCAGACTTGGTATATTCATTGAGTCTTAAAAAAACCTTCACAAAATGGCCGAGGTTTTCTGGATTTCAGGTCAAATGACCAATGTTATTGCTATAATCGTGGTATAGTTTGAGATAATGTGTCCATATTGTGCACACATGTGTATCATGGGATGTTGAACAATGTTGTAGGAGGAAGTTTTCCTTTTCGTTGCACCGAAAAGCCATTTTTCATTTTCCGAGTGCAAAAAACGGGGTGTTTTTGTGAAGCAACCACCAAATGAAAGTTTCAAAATGATAATACCACATTTTTCAAAAATACTAGACCATATTGAATGGACAATTTCCCAACCTAGGAATCTCAAACCTTTCCGTTCACCTCTCGTGAAAAAGATAAATTCCTCTTTGAATCGAGGGAAATGAGTTAGATTTGAACTACATGTACATGATATATTGCTCATGATTTTTTATAAAAATCATTTTTAGGTTCACAATATGCCATTTCATCAGAGATCTAATGCAAGTTTAGTGAGACTCGTCCCCGAGCTAAGAGTGCCAAAAGCGGGGTGTTTCATGAATTTTGACATAGTTTCAGTTGGTCTAATATTTAAAATTTATGATATATACTTAAATAGATGATAGGGATGTCATATTTGGATTCCTCTCATTTTTCTGATCGATTTGGATATATTATTTGTCGAATTGTGATTTACGGATTTCTAGATATGAATTATTCAAATTTAAATAAAAAAAGCAAAATAAATAAAATTTATTTTATTTTTATTTGAATTCAATATTATTATTACTTATTTATTGTTGTTTACTCAAAAAATTGTATGGAATGTAAAAAAACAAATATGTCTAACATTATAGTGTAATGGTTAATATGTTTGATATGATAATATTCACAACAAGTTCTAGTTTGTTTGTTGGAAGCTCATGTGGAAGGAACGAAGAAGTTAAGCGTGCTGGGGCTGGAGTAGTATTAGGATGGGTGACTGGTTGGGAAGTTTGAGTAATTGTGCAATTTGACTTGAGACTAAGTATACATAGAATAAAAAATGTCCATGTGAGATTAACAAGTTAAACAATACAAAAATTTCAAAAAAAAAATTGGAAAATTTTGTTGAAAAAATCTAGGCCGACGGCCGTTAGTCATCTAGGTGGGCCTCATATGGTCTACGCCGACGGTTTTTATACGCCAACGGGAGAAGAGGCTACGCCTACGGGGCAGTATGCCGACGGCCATACGCCGACGGCAGCCGTCGGGCCAGCCTATACCGATGGCATTTAGGGCCTACGCCGACGGGACCCGGCCGTCGACGTATTCGGCTTCTCCCGTAGTGCAAGAATTATGAAACAGAGGAGTATCTAGCAAAGTTAAAGTATGTGTGGTTATTCTCGTTCACACGGGATAGAATGGCGATGGGTCGGCAAAGGGATGGTGATGTGTGAGGTTGGTAGTGGATTATGATGTGGTTCGCGCACCGGCAGAGGACGACATACTGTAGTACTGTACCGGTTGCTTAGCATGGGAACGGCAATGGGAGCACTAGTGGCGAAATTTGGTGGCTCCTTAAATAAACTTATTTGGTTGATCATCACTGTCGAGTAATTTACAAGGCAATCACCTGATGGATCAAGTCCGTGGAGTACGGGTGGATGACGATGGTTAATTTGAGACTTCTTCGCACGTACGGTTCGACGGATCATGATATTGTTAATTGCTTCGAGTGTACGTGGAGGACACGCATCACGGCGAGCCTCTCACACGAAAGTCGTAAGCTTTGAACTGATGGAACAAGTTCGACGGATCATCATACTAGTGTTTTGCTTGGCTGTTTCGCAGCGGTGCTACTCGAACAGGCCAATGCGTTGACTGTTCTTCTCGTGGTGTCTGAAAAATATGCAAATTTTGACTAGAAGTCACTTATGACTATTTTATTGCTACACGTTTGAAACACAAAAGGAAGTCTAGGAATGGACCTCTCGTGGCCTGCTCGCTCTCTCCAGCGACACATGGCGGCGGGGCTCGGATCCCATGGCGGCTCCCCGCGTGGGTTAGCCATTGCTACGCAGGCTTGTGACCACAACTGTATTGTGATCGGACCGTCTCGTGACCACAAGTTATAAAAATCTCTCCAAGCCAGAATCGAAGCTGGTAGCAAGATTCGACGGCCTGGAAGGGGGAAGAGGAGCGGAGAGGGAGGTAAGGTCCTCAATTACGGTCATTGCCTCTTCCGACTCTAGTGATACGAGGTGCGCGTCCTCTACCCACAATACCGTACCAAGGGTGGGGTGTGTCGTCGGAGGAGGAGTTGGTGAGCTTCATTGCGGGGATTAACCCTCATGAGTACATTCCACCGGTGATGTTGCACGATGTGACTGCAGCAGGGACGCTAGCCTAGGTGCGACGAGCCCTGTCGTAGGAGGAGTGGATTCAAGGCTGATTGGAAAGCGGGGGAACAAGAATTCCATTACGAGGCAGAGTGGTGGTGGTGGAACCGCCGTCGTGGAGATGGTCAATGAGTTACACGACCAATCTGTCCTGGCGGGAACCGTACACTTCTGCTACGCGTAATGGCATATAGACTTTTGTATGATGGATATGAAGTAATTGTTGCGGGATATCGTAAGGAGAAGGAGACGATCAACATTGGTGAGGAAATCTTCTTCGCGTGTCATACAACAATGGTGGGCGAGTGCATCGACAAGGCCTATGCTCGGGTAGCTTCGATGCCCCATATGGGTGGAGGGCCCAGGAGAAGTGTAGGATCAGAGCCGACTAAATTGTGGCTCACCCGGTCGCCGGGACATGTGGAGTGTTATTTGTCGGATTTCATGGCATCTGGGGTGATCGTCCCACCGTCAATATGGTCGCAGGGCTCGGAGCCGTTGACCATGATGGTAGGAGAGAGCGGCCTCTACACTTCAGATAGTGGGTCAAGTTTGGGCCCAATAGGTTGAGAAATTTCATTATCGTAGGTGTGCATGTGGTGACCGTCAAGCTTTTGCTTTTTCTATTTTCTCTCTATGAATGTATGAAATGACATGTTAAACTCAATATATTTAGACCATGGTGACCATATGGACCCTCGTGTGAGAAACCAAACGTAATTATTTTGCATCAAAATGGTCTAAAAAAATTATGTGCAGCCTAGGAAACAAAGTGGATACTTATCCACCCCATGTAGCTGAGTAAAAACAGGACAATCAACCGAAGGGCCGAACATGAGCCAACTCGATCTCATTTTCGACGGGACATACTACCATCGAGAGGCTTGTCCCTGGATGCCAGAAATAGGTGCTGACGAGGTACGATCTCGTCAATGTCCATTGTTATGGACTTGGATTTTGAAGAAGATGGGGATGCTAAAGATCGCGGAACGGTTAACAGACAAGCAACACGGGACACGAGATTTACCCAGGTTCGGGCCCCCGGAGGGAAAACCCTACTCCTATTTGTCTGTTCTTGATTACGATGGAACCGAAGGTTATAGGGGTGCGCAGATGCAATCTAGCGTAAGCTGCGTATGAGGTGAGTTGAGGCCCTCCTCGCCGTGCCCTCCTAGCCTTTATATAGATAGGCAGGTCCCGGGCGTAGGTCGAGTCGGTTACATATTAGGATTTGTCCCCTTTAAAATTCTATCTACTCTAGTCTTGTTCTCTAAGGATCCGAAGGCGTCATGGGCTTGGGCCACCCGAAATCTCCACAGGCCGCCTATCTTTGTTGTGGACCTTCTTTGGGCTAGACTAGGTATGTCAATGTTGTGTACCCGTGGGGTATAACCATGTCAGTAGCCCCCGAGTGTTCAGTCAAATTGCAGATTCGGCTGAGAACTCTTCAATCTTTCGGATGTAGTTGGACCTGTTTGTAAGAGAAAATAATTTAGTTCGTAGGGATTGTTGATGAGCGTGCCTGACTCTCCTAATGGATCAGGGCCAGTTAACTGTCATAGGACAAAACAACACGATCTTCTTTAGATTCGAGTCCCCGGACTTGAATCTGGAATGAATGCTGGCGTAATTCGACTCAGGCCGTTGAGGTCTTATAGGAGTCGAATCCTAGTGGTTTTTAAGTGATGTACCTAACGCCTCCGTCAGGATTTTCCATCGTGCCTGTTGGCACGGTATTTTACTAGCAGAGCGCAGTCAGGTGCATTACCAGGCCATTAGATGATATTTGTAGGTCTTATCCTTGTGTCGTAGACACAGCATCCGAAATATTGTCACCGCGGAGGTGTTTTGGGTGGCCAAGGAGACTCCTTCTCACTTAGCGTTGGTTTGAGCAAGGTTGCCAGAAAGATTTTGTTGTATTTTGATTCGAAGGATCGCAGTCGAATAATTCATAGGGTGCCCGACCATCGCTCCCTATGGGAGTAGCTCCCGAGTGTCTGTTCGAGTCGTAGACTCGAGCAGAGACTTTAGTTCGGTAATTTTTAGCTTAAGGTCCGAGAACACATTTTTTTCGGATGCTTGACCAATCCTCCGTATGAGAGTATCCCCTGAGTCCTTAGTGGAGTCGTAGACTCAATGTAGGACTCGAAGATAGTTAAGAGATGCAGTACTGTAATCATGTCTTAGGTGTGCGGCAACGCTCCTGATTGGAGTAGCCCCCGGGTAGTTGGCCAGATGGGACGCCCAAGGCGCACTTTTCTGGGTTCAGCTTGATCTTGTAGTGGTCAAGGTTATCAAACGTCTTGCGGAGATCGTCGATCAGTGTTTTGGCTTCCCTGATCTTGATGACTATGTCGTCGATATAGACTTGGATGTTGCGACCGATCTGGTTTTTCAGACACGCCTGCATGCACCTATGGTACGTGGCACATGCGTTCTTCAGCCCGAAGGGCATGGTGTTGTAGCAGAACACCCCGAACAGCGTGATGAACGCTGTTTTCTCCTGATCTTCGACCTTCAGCCGAATCTGGTTGTAGCCTGAGTAGGCGTCGAGGAAGGAGAGTTTCTCGCATCCTGCAGTCGAATCGATGGTCTGATCGATCCGCGGTAGGGGGAAGTGGTCCTTGGGATAGTATTTGTTGAGCGATGTAAAGTCTACGCACATCCGCAGGATGTCCGTGTCCTTCTTGGGGACTAGCACCGTATTGGCCAGCCACTCGCTCTCTTTAATTTTTCGGATGAAGTTGGCATCGAGCAGTCTGTTGACTTCAATTCCAACGGCTTCAGCTCTTGGTTCGGACAGTCGTCAGATCGACTTCTTGAATGGCTTTGCTTCGGGGAACACATTGAGTGCGTGCTTGGCGAATTCCCTGGGAACTCCTAGCATGTACGCGGACACCAGGCGAAGATTTAGCAGCGCTCATGGAGAAATTCGACGAGCGCGTTTTCCTATGCGGGGCTGAGGTTGTTGGCGATCAGCGCCGTCTTGGAGGCATCCGTTGGGTGGACATGCACCTTTTTCGTGTTGACTGTGGAGTCAAATGACATGTCAGGTGCGTTTTGCCTGGAGACTGGGGGTGTCCCGTTGTCTGTCACCTCTCGGAGCCTTGTGAGTTTCTCCTGCATACCGAACGACTAGGAGATTCTGTTGAAGTCTCTGTCGCAGTGATAGGATCGGGTGAACCTTCCTTGGACGGTGATGACGCCCTTGGGACCTGGCATTTTGAGTAGCAGGTACGCGCAGTGCAGTACTGCCAGGAATCTTGCGAATGCCATGCGCCCGAGGATCGCGTGGTACTGTGATGGCTAGTCCACCACTTCGAACTCCAGCCGCTCGCGCGTGAAGTTTTCGAGCTGGCCGAAGATGACGTCGAGCCATATTTTCCCCAGGGGATATATGCCCTTCCCTGGGACTATGCCATGGAACATCGTGTCGGATTGTTCCAGGATGCACAATGGGATCCGCATCGCTGCGAGGGTGCTGGCGAACATTAGGTTGATGCCGCTGCCGCCGTCCATGAAGGCGCGGCTCATTCTGAATCCTCCGATCTGCGCCTCGAGCACCAGGGCAGCATGACCTGGGCGAGGGATCTGGCGGGGGTGATCCAAACGATCGAACGTAATGCAGGATTCTGAGCCGCTGAGGTACTCAGGGATGGCAGGTGGAGCGGTCACAGCTAGGCTAACTTGGCGGGTGATCTTCTTTTGCACCCTGTTGGTAGGGCGTCCCTTCTGGATCATCAGGGAACCTTTTGGCGGTGGATATCCCTCTATGTCGTTGTTTGGCGCAGGTGCGATTGCTGGATTTGACAGTCCAACGAGTGGTGGTGGAGGAGCTCCTTGGGCGATACCACCTGGTGCAGGTGTGGGCCCAAATCCAGGGTTCACGCTCTGGCATCGCATTTGGGTGAGACCCTCGCTTAGTTTCTGGAACTCGTGGCAGTCCTTTAGCATGTGGCTAGCCTTCTTTTTGCCATCTTGCTTGTCGATGTAGAAGTGGATGGTGTAAGGACCAGATAACTTCACGTATGCCGAGGGCTCGTCGTCACGGCTGCGACGCTGCCATGCTTGTGTAGGTCGCCCTCCATCGCGAAAGTTGCCTCCACGGTATCCGTTGCTGCGGTTGCCGTCGTTGCGTCGGTCGGCGTAGCCAGCTGCAACTATGTCGGCTACGTTGCGATCGTCGTAGACACGTGATCTTCGTTTGCTGCGGTGTTCGCGCCTGCGGCCGTAGCCGTCCTCGTCATCCGAATGCGTTCGGTGGAGGGAATCCTCACCATCTGCCCACCTGTTGGCGATGTCCATGAGTTGGTCGAGCGTCTTGGGCTTGACGCGCCCAAGTTCTTCCTTGAAGTCCGGGCGCTTAACGCCGTCCTTGAAGGCATAGATTGTCCTTTCCTCGGAGATGTGCGTGGCGGAGTTCTTGATGTGAGACCAGCGTAGGATGTACGAGGGAGTGGATTCGCCATTACGTTGGGTGCAGGCCCGCAGTTCCTCAATCAAGGCTGGCCTCTTGCTAGTGCCCTTGAAGTTGCGGATAAAGCTGTATGCCAGCTCCTCCCAGCTTCAGATGGAGCCGGAAGATAGGCTGCTGAGCCAGATCCGAGCCGCGCCTATCGACTGCAGCTGAAGGCATTGTAGGGCAGTATTCCTGTTGCCACCGTGGAGTTTGACGGATGAGAGGTGGTCGCTGAGCCATGCCTTTGGGTCCTGCGTACCGTCAAACTTCGGAGTGTCCGAAGGAAACTTAAAAATTTTCGGCATCCTCGTTCGCCCAACGGATCTGCTAAAGCATCTGGCTCCGCACAGCTCTCCGTCTTAATCCTTGTCGGATTCGGTTGAACACGCGCGTTTGGCACGTGCCTTGTCGACCTTGCGTTGGGCGAGGTTGTTTCGAGCGTCGTAGTCACTGCTGTGGCGCCGTGGGCTCTTGCGACGCCAAGGCAGATCGTGTTCATGCTCGTCGGATGAGGATGTAGGTATGCGGGTGAACTTGACCGCAAATTTTTTCTTCGGCTCCGCAGGAGCTTCATCCTGGAGCGCAGCTCCGACAAGTCCGAAGCCGGCCAACGCAGATTTGTGCATGGCGCTCTTCGGGTCGCCCACTGGAGGTGGGTGCGACGCAAGGTATGTGGTGGCCACCATGATCGCAGCCTGCGGTGTTTTCGGCATAACGTTGCCGTTCACGTCCATCATGATGAAGGACGTGTTGAGGGACCTGGTGACGCCGCGGCATGCGGCGGGATCCATGTGCTCTGTTGTAACATCCTAGCATTAGAGCCTAAAAATAAGCTGAACCGAGATGTGTGCATTGCATTCATGCATAGAAAATCTGATTAATTTTTGCTGCATTTGAACAAAATTTGTCAAAGTGATTGAAGCTTCTCTTAACTTGATGGAATTGAAGAAGATCATCAAGTTAACTGCGATAAGTTTCAATATGACCTTTGCTAAAACCCTATTTTTGGGAAAAGGAGATTTGATCTAAGGGTAGATCAAATGTAATAAAAGTTAAACCTTAATACATTATGATTTATATTTGATCCTTAGGTGATCATATCATAGTATTCATTATAATCACTCATGAGTACCAAGTTAAGGATATAACACAAATAATAAGAATGTAACAACTATATCTTAATCTCATCCGCATATACCATGAGTATCATGGTAATACCTAATCCTACTTCTTAAGTAAGATTGAGTAGGAAAGAAACTAAGCTTATATCATTCATGTCAACACCCGGATTTTTCAATCCTAGATGCTTGTTATGCCATACATCGCAATCCCAGGATTACCATTTTTGCGAGACATAACAGAATTGGATACCATAGTACTTCATCCATTACAAACGATACATAAGTTCTTACACAAATAGGGATCTCATGATCCGGTTCTTAATACAACATCAAGCAGCGGAATACGTAATAATAAGCGTGGCGTGAAGCTCCATCTTGAGGTCACAGGCAATCTTGTGATGGGAGATGATCCTAGTTGTCGTAACCTTCCTGGGGTCCATCTTCCAGGTACTCCTCTTCATAGTCTGGCCATGCGAATAGCCAGGGACAAATCCATGAGTACTCTTTAAGTACTCGCAAACTAATACTAACAAGTAAAGGGATTTTTGGATAATAGGACACTAGGCTCTAGGGTTGTTTTGCAAAAAGCCAGGTTTATCTCTACTAAGTTTCAAAGCTAGTCACAATTTTATAATTCCTAAATGGGATCTTGTAATTCAGGTCACAACTCTGTTGTGGTCAAGTCAAAGTCTCAATTCATTTCATAAGTCATTTTGAAAAGATCTGATGGGGGAATAGTATGGCCACTCCAACTGTCCATAACTGCGGACACGGCTATTCGAATAGTTTGACACTCTGCAGAGATTGTACACTTTCACCACAACATTCGATATATCCGTCAGGAACAAATCCTGAATTCACCATACTCAGTATGTGGATAATCAATCCTAACCTTTCCATTTACACGCCCTAGTATAAGCACCTCTCCTGTGAGTTTGGCCTCCCAACCATGACCACTGTCATCTTGGGTACTGCACAGGTGGACAATCTTCACAAGGTAGCCTCAGCTCAGACCTTGGCCAGGAGGGAACTAATACTAAGGTATATAAGTTTCCAGTCAAGCCCTACCCAATATTCGGGTATTGTGGTTGTACGCTAAAATTGGAATGGTATCGCATCCAGACAACCATCAGTTTTATAAAGGGCTAAGGCTCATGCCTCAACATTTTTATTACCAGAATCATCAAGTGTTTGGAAAACACATGTCCAAAACATTTCAATAGAATGATCCATCATTCCAAGGTTTTCATAACCATTTTTCCACCAAGTATTCCCATCTAAAGTTGATCAAGTTTTATGCTTAGCACTAGCATCTACAAGTGGGGGGTAGTACTAATGAGGGGTGGTAACTAGTGGAGTTTCACTAAGTCCAACCTTATATCTTAGGCTGATATCAAGGTTTCTAGCTTAGGCCAAATTTTATGCTCTTTAAGCAACCTTGAGCACAACTATCTAGTATCTACCAAACTCTTAGGTAGACTCTAAGTAAGCTTTGATAAAGAAATAAAGTAAGATGCTTGCACATAAAACTAGGATTGGTTTTTAACAAGCAAGTAGGGTCACAAGTATGGGTTTGTGGCATGAGTAGGGTATCTTGCAAGGGTTAGCTTGCATCAACATGGGTATAAGCTTGCATAGTATCAGCTTGCTAAAGTAGAGTGTCTTGCAAGTTTTAGCTTGCATAGGTCAACTTGATTAGTAAGGCTTGCCTTGTGCAGAGAAGTGGTTGAAGTTCTCCTCGGCTTCCTCTTCGTAGTATCCTCCTTCCTCCTCGTATCCTTGGTCGGTACTAGCGTCTATGAATAAATACGAGGTAGACAATCACCAAACAATACTTAACTACTTGCAATCATCACACACAAGGGTCCTATTGACGATATAGCATCATCTCTAACATTACAAGTCTTGGTTTAAATCTTTTTATTTTTAGAAAAATAATTTCTACTCATTGAAAAATTACTTAAGATTTAATATTATCCAAACTAAACATGGGATCATGTTGACACATGTCATCACCACATATTGTAGTCCATGGGAATGTGATTTAAAGTGGTGTCACAATTTAATAAGGTTTTACCCTTTTATTTTCATTAATTAAAGTGGCTAGAAATGCTTATGAAGCATTCCTTTATTACTTGAACATTATTTCTGCAGGTAACCTATATATATTTTTATATATTCTGAAAGGTATGGTAAATGTTATTTTCGAGAGTTGGAATCAACTCAAAAGCTTTTATGGTTTAAATTTGAAAAATGTTTGAATGCAGAAAAGCTTCTGCCTTGTTATTTTTGCTATGGGTGATCTACAGATTCAAATGACTTGAATCCAACGGGCTTGGATTAAGCATTCACAAACCTTTCCAACAAAATTGGTTTCATCCAATTTGGTGCACTGAATCGATCTGGGTTGATTTTTGAAGTTGGGTGCTGAAGTGTGTTTGAAAAGAAATAGAAAAGTTTTAATTTGAATTGCTGGGCTACGCGGGAAATTCTAACGGGCGACCGCTAAGCGATGCTTCGCTGGTCTGCTTAAGTGGGTGTCCCCACTCGTTAGTGACACGGGGCTGTGCGAAGAGGTATGGGGCAACGTGGATCGTTCGATCTAGTTCTAATCCAAAGGCTAAGGGTCATCGTCGACGCGAGACAACTCCAGCGAGAACGAAACCTAGCGTGGCCAGTGAGGGGTGCTGGGGGCTCACCGAGGTACTGGCGAGGGTCGGCGAGGCGGGCGAACGACGAAGTCGACGACAGCGAACTCAGGGATGGTCGCTGCAGCTCCTGGGGCGGCTCCAATCGCTGGCTCCCTTCTTCTCCGGCAGCGGCAGGCTCCAGTGAAATTCCGGCGAGGTGGTGCTTGCCTTGCTCTAAGAATGGTGTGGCACGATCAGTGAGGAGAGGGGAGTGAGATGGTGTGAAGAAATCGTGCGAGGGTGGTCTCTATTTATAGTCGAGCGAGGGGACCGTCGGGGCGCACGGTGAGCTCGTCGAAGCGATGTTCTGACGGCTAATGGCATGGGAAAGGGTGCACGGGCGGTCTTGTGTCTCTGGTGATGCTCAACGACATGGTCGCGAGGCATGGGCGGTGTGGTCTGAACGGGCGGTGCTCTGCAAGGTAGGCGGCGTCTTCGACGGTGGCGGTGTACGGGCGGCAAACGGGATGTCCGCGTCTCGGGTCGGTGGTGATCATGTGTACGCGCGGTGAGGGCGGCGCGCGGTGTGTGGACGCTGGTCGAGGGTGGCGCTCTGGCGCACACTCGGCATGGTCTGGGCGTGGCTTGTGCCCGTGGTCCAGGGCTTGGCAACGCTTGAGGCTGGGACAGGGAGTGGCGGTGGACGGTGGGCTGCCTCCCACACACGGTTGGCACGGCTAGTTCTTCCTCTAGCCTGCTGTCCATAATGGGGTGGCATTGAGGTGCTCGGCTGTTCACCATTAATGGAAATGGCAAGCTCACAGTGGTGCTAGTGCCTGGCTAATCTTCCTAGATGATCTACTGAGTTGTGTGTGAGCTAACTAGGGAACAAGTTAGGCTCAAAACACTGCACACTATAGTGTTTGATGTTTTGTTTGATTTGTGTCTGCAACCTGTTTGATGAAATGGCCGCATGAAATCAAGTTTTGAATTTTGAAATGAATTTTGGTGGGTTTGCTAGATTGGTGCTGGTGAGTTTGGAGATGCTTGGGTTTTGAAAGTTGAGCTTGTTTGAGTGGTTTTTGAAAAAGTGGGATCTTCCCATATGAAGAAGATTCAATTTTGAATTGTCATTTAAACTATGCATTTGAAAGTTTCTGGATGATTACAAAGTGGGCCTTGATACCTTGTTATGAGTACATTCAAGGGGTGCAAAGATCCAAAAAAGTTTCTGTTAGGTTCTGAAAGTTTGAGACAGCCAAAGTAGGCATGGGAGTTAAATTGGTCAAAATGACCATTCACTTAATATATTTGTTTTGATTTACTTGTCTTTAGGAAAAGTGTGGGAAATGTTTTAGATGATGTTTATTTCACCTAAGAAACATTTTACAAGCAATGGATCACACAAACAAGGTGGTTTTTAAAGAAATTAAAAATCCATGCATACGCATATACATGCATTCATGAATTTATTTAGAAAAGTTTTTGTTAACCCTAATCTTGATGATTAGTGGTTGATGATCTAAGTTTGGTATTTTTGGGATGTTACAAACCTTCCCCCCTTAAACAAAATCTCGTCCTGAGATTTGAAAAGGGACGAAAAGATTACCTAGGATTTGAAGAGATCTGGAAACTCCGTCCTGATGTGATCTTCGCGTTCCCAGGTAGCTTCCTGTTCTGTGTGGTTGCTCCACTGAATCTTGAGAAACTTGATGCTTCGGGTTCTGGTAGTTCGAAAGGCTTCTTCCAATATACGGATGGGTACTTCGGGATAGGTTAGGTATGAAGGGTTCGCAGCATAGAAAACAAAAATTTTCCTACGATGTGAACTATATACCAAGATCTATTTATACTAGATACAAACAACGAGCGGATGTATATCCGTAGAGAACATACCCTTGAAGACCGACAAAGTTTAACGAGTCCAAACTCGTGGTTGATGTAGACGATCTCTTGCCGATCTCAAGATCGAGAGGAAGTCCTAGCGCCGCAAATCAGCAGCGCATCCGTTTCGCACACACGCTCGAGGCACCGAGCAACCTCCGCCTCCGCCCAGCGATGCAGCGGAAGCACAACTCTTTCTTGAATAGCCACGGGAACATGTATCTCGCTAGTCCGAGACCATGGGGATAAATTCTAGAGGGGAGAGAGATCCTTCACGAGGAGGTGTGAGTGAGAAGTGAGAGGAGGGCTCCTTTTATAGGAGGAGGGGAACCCCAAGGGGTGGCCGTGCATGGGGCTGCCCTGCCTCCCTCTTCATGTGGTGGACACTCCACTCACAAAACTCCTCCAAATTCCTCCACTCAAAATCCCACTCAAAGATCCCATTAAATTTCCACCAAATTTAATGCAAACTCTCATTAAATAAAACTCTTTTATTTTATTCAGAATTTTGTCAATTACTTTAATGACAAACATTCACAATAACCCTTGCTAGAATTCTATTTCACATGCATAACCACTTTATGCAATTTCACCCAAAACCTGTTTCGATTCTAGTGAAATAAATTCCTGCGCTTGTTTATTCTTTCGCATGAAACTTTTGCTCCAATTGGATGTCGGTGTCTCTTAAGTGTGTCACCCTACGGTTCGTGAATAATGCGGACATGATCGAGACCCCTCTCGGATCAATAATCGTAAGCGTATCCGAGACCCATACCGACTCCCACACATTCAACGATGACTTTCTTGTGATCGTGGAACCTTTACGCTAGTATCTTAATCCCTTTGTCTCACGATATATTACATGTCCGAGATTCGATCATCGGTATCTCCATACCTAGTTTGATCTCGTTACCGACATGCACTCTTTCTCGCTCCGTGATATAACATTCTAGTGATCAAATCACTTGCTTGCAAGCTAATCAATGTGATATCACCGAGGGCCCAGAGTATATCTATCCGTCATCGGGATGAACAAATTCCACTCTTGATCCATGAGCCTCAACATAACACTTTATTAGTTCTGAACCCATCTTTATAATCACCCATTACGGTGTGACGTTTGATGTTATCAAGAAACTCTTCCGTGTTAGTGATTGACATGATCTCATGGTCTAAGGATTAGGATCACTTCGTAAGTTGTTATAGCAATATAAACTCAATGACTTTGATCGTAATGATATACTTCGGATGAATGTTCATCACATCATTACACTAATGTTGTGATCCCGTTATTAACAACATCCAATGTCCATGATCAGGAAACCTTGATCATCTTGTTAATCAACGAGCTAGTTTATGAGAGAGGCATAACTAGGAACTTTCTGTTTGTTTATTAAACACACATGTATTAACGTTTCCGTATTAATACAATTATAGCATGCAAAATAAACATCTATCATATACTTGGAATACACATAATAAACAATTTATTATTGCCTCTCAGGGCATATTCCCTTCAAGGTAATCGTTGATCTCTATGGTCCGGTGATCGATATTTTTGAACACCTCGGTCTTCTTGGGGACTTCGAGACACTTGTGAAGTAATGAGATATGGAACATATTGTGCACAACTGACATCCCTTCAGGTAGTTCCAGTTGATATGATACTTTTCCTCGACGGTTCAAAATTTTGAAAGGTCCGATATATCTGGGGGCTAACTTTCCCTTGAGTTGGAAACGCTGCATTCCCTTCAATGGCGACACTTTCAGATAAACAAAATCTCCGATGTTGAAGGCGAGGTCTCGACGTCTCTTGTCGGCGTAACTCTTTTGTCGGGATTGGGCTGTCTTGAGGTGCTCGCGAATCTTGTGAACCTTCTCTTCTGCTTCTCGTAGGATGTCGGGTACAAAAATCTGACTCTCTCCTACTTCCGACCAGTTCAAAGGGGTGTGACACTTTCTTCCGTACATAAATTCAAATGGGGCCATTTGCAAACTGGCTTGGTAACTATTGTTGTAGGAAAATTCTGCAAACGGCAGACAGTCTTCCCACTTGGATCCATATTCTAGCACACATGCTCTAAGCATATCTTCGAGTATTTGGTTTACTCGCTCCGTTTGTCCATCGGTCTAAGGGTGATACGCGGTACTGAAATCTAGGCGGGTTCCCAAAACTTCTTGGACTTTCTTCCAGAATATCGAGGTAAACTGAGTTCCTCGATCCGATACTATGTTCTTGGGGACTCCGTGCAAACTAACTATTCTAGCGATGTACAACTCTGCTAGCTTCGAACTCTGATAGGTGGTTTTGACGGGCAAGAAATGGGCGATTTTGGACAATCTGTCCACTATGACCCAAATAGAGTCATTTACCCTACTAGGGGTAGGTAGTCCAGTGATAAAGTCCATTCCTACAGAATCCCATTTCCATTCCGGAATTTGCAAAGGTTGCAACAATCCAGCGGGTCTTTGATGTCCGTCCTTGACTCGCTGACATATATCACACTTGGCGATATAGCTTCCGATTTCTCTCTTCATATTATGCCACCAAAATTGCTCTTTAAAATCTTGATACATCTTAGTTCCTCCGGGATGGATAGAATAAAGAGTATCATGAGCCTATTTCAAGATAACTTCTTTTAACTCAGAATCTGATGGTACACAAAGGCGTCCTTTGTACCACAAAACTCCTTCTTCGTCCTCGGTGAATCCGGGTACTTTGCCTGTACTGATACGACGCTTGATTCCGTTGATACTAGCATTTCCTTTCTGCGCCTCTTTAATCTGACTGATCAAAGTGGGCTGAAGTTCTGTGCTAGCCAAAAATCCTTCACTTACTAATTCCATTCGAAAATCTTCCATCTCTTTGTGCAAACTTGGTTGCTCCTTCAAAATCATGGAGTTCAAGCGGCACGGCAATCTACTAAGGGCATCGGCTACCACATTGGCTTTACCAGGGTGATAGTGAATGTCCAGGTCGTAATCCTTGATTAGCTCAATCCATCTTCTCTGCCTCATATTCAGCTCCTTCTGAGTGAATATATACTTTAGGCTCTTGTGATACGAATAAATCTCACAACGGTTTCCCATCAGGTAATGTCTCCATGTCTTCAGGGCTAGAACTACGGCTGCGAGTTTGAGGTCATGGGTTGGGTAATTTGGTTCATGTTGCTTCAATTGTCGCTATAGATAAGATATAACTTTGCCTTCTTGCATTAGCACACATTCGAGACCAATCTTGGATGCGTCACAATACACATCGAAGGGCTTCGTGATATCCGGCATGATCAAGATTGGTGCTGAAATCAATCTCCTCTTGAGTTCTTGAAAACTCGCTTCACACTTGTCTGTCCATTCAAACTTCTTGTCCTTCTTCAGCAATTGGGTCATGGGTCGGGCGATACTCGAGAATCCTTCTACGAATTTGCGGTAATATCCCGCTAATCCGAGAAAAGCACGAACTTGGGTTTGAGTGGTTGGGGCTTGCCAATCTTCTACATCTTTCACTTTGGCAGGGTCAACGGCAATTCCTCCGGCTGATACAATGTGACCGAGGAATCCTACTTCCTGTAACCAGAATTCACATTTGCTAAATTTTGCATACAGCTGATGCTCTCTAAGGGTTCCAAGAATGGTCCTTAGGTGTAGCTCATGTTCTTCTTCTGATTTGGAATAAATCATAATGTCATCGATGAAAACAACGACAAACTTATCCAGGAAGTCCATAAAAATCTTATTCATGAGGTTCATGAAATAAGCGGGGCATTGGTTAATCCAAAATACATGACTGTATACTCATACAATCCATATCTGGTGGTAAAGGCAGTCTTTGGGATATCCTCCGCACGAATCTTGAGTTGATGATAGCCAGTTCTAAGATAAATCTTAGAAAACACCTGGGCACCGGTCAACTGATCAAACAAAACTTCTACCTTAGGCAAGAGGTACTTGTTCTTGATGGTGACATCATTCAACTTCCGATAATCCGTACACAAACGGTTACCTCCATCCTTCTTGTCCACAAACAAGACAGGTGATCTCCATGGGGACGCACTTGGTTGAATCAATCCGATTTCCATCATGGAATCCAGTTGCTTCTTCAGTTCTTCTAGTTCTGACGAGTTCATACTATAGGGTCTCTGGGCTATGGGTCCTGTTCCGGGGATTAGTTCGATGATAAACTCGATATCCCGATCTGGGGGCATACCGGGCAAAACATCTGGAAATACATCGGGGTATTCGCAGACTATCCGAACTTGGTCAATGGTAGGTTGGGCTAGAATCTTGTTACACTTGAATTGGCGAGGTAAGGTTTCAGATATATGCTCGACTGATATTCCGGCGGTACTGGTCATGGTGATGGATTTCTTGGCACAGTCAATCAATCCTTTATGTTTGGACATCCAATCCATTCCTAGTACTACCTCCAAACCTTTAGTTCCGAGTACTATTAGGTTAGCATAAAAATCTATGCCATCGATTCGGATAGGGACGGCCTTGCAAATTTGCCTAGCCTTGGTGGTTGATCCGGGAATTTGTACAATCATCACATGCTTCAGTTTGGTTGGTTGAATTTTACTAGTGCATGCAAATTCTTCGGTGACAAATGAATGTGATGCACCAGAATCAAACAACACTCTTGCAAGTACTGAATTAACAGAAAACATACCCAACACGACATTTGGCGCTTCCTGAGCTTCTTCAGCATGCATGAGAAAAAGATGGCCATTGCGGTTGAGTGAATTTCCTGGGGAAAATCTTCTCCCTGGCTGGACACGACGCTGTTGCTGAGCTGGGGCATTGGTATTAGGGGCTGTAGCATTATTATTGTTGGGGCACTCATTGGAATAGTGGCCTTTATTTCCACAGTCATAACATGTCACTTGTGACTTGTCCTTAGCTGCGACAGGCACAACATTGCTTCCAGCCCTCGGGGCAGTGTTGGGGTTGGCGGTAGCATTGTTGGTGTTGAACTTGGGTGGGGCACGAGTGAAATTGATAGAGTTGCCGGGGTTGTTGTGATTTCCTCCGGGTCTAGGGTTTCCACGGTTGGGATAGGTCGGACGGGTTATAGGGGGTCTGTTGGTTCTTGGGGCAAATCCTGGAGATGGGTTGGGGCGATACTTTGGGGTCTGATGGGTTCCTGGTTGATGCATCATGCGACGCTATGTTCTCATTGGCTGGTTGATCTTTCCTTCCATCCGGATAGCAGTCGACAAGGGCTTCAATATCAACAAAGGGATATTGAACACCGTCGCATCTCGTCATGCGCACCATTCAGAATCTTTCTTTCTTCTTGGCTTTGTTCATCTCGTCCGGCATACCTAGTTAATGACAAAAATTTGTCACGGTATTCCACTACAGTCATCCTTCCTTGCTTCAACTCCCGAACTCGTCTCATTCTCTTGATCAAACTCGGGCACATGGGTTACGCTAAACTTGACCTTGAATTCCTCCTGTGTCATCATCTGGCCTCCGGTCATTGCACGCACACTGTTCCACCATGCCCTGGCATCTCCGGCTAGATAATGGGTGGCGAACATGACTTTCTCGTTGGCTTCCACTCCTGCTACTTCTAAGTTGTTTTCCATGGTTTGCAGCCAATCATCAGCGTCTAGGGGTTCTTCTGACTTGGTGAAACGGTGGGTTGGTATTCGGAAATTCTTGAGCTTAGATCCATGGTTGTCCTGATTTCCGTGGCCTTGGTCGTCAGGGCTAGCTGGGCTATCTGCTGCAGAGTGGCTAGGTTGGCTTGACGCCCGCTTCTTTCACTTCGGTCAGAAGTCAACATTTGCAGGATCTGCAACATCGGATCCGGGGCTGAACCACTTCCTCCACGTGGCATCTGAAGATTGATATAGATCATGACAAAAGAGGGAAATTTCTAAGGTTTTGGGTCTTTGAAAAGTTTTTAGAGTTTGACTCAGGTTTTTCTAGCAACTTGCTTTTTCATTCATTCACTCATAGCACTCAGTACAACACACACCACAACAAGGAAAAACAGATGGTTTTAAGAACCATTCTGAAATCTACGATACAGGGGGACCGACTACTACTCACTTTGCTAGTGCTCAGTGCTACTACTCCTCGGAGTCTGTGGCTTCATCATCTTCATCATCATCGATGAAGGCGAAATCATCCTCATCGGTGAAGAAGTCCATGGCCTGATCCTCCAGAAAATCATCGTCATCGCTGAGATAGGAGTAAGGGTCTCCACGAAGATCTTCTCCGGCATTCTCCCTTTCCTCTAACTGCATGTCTCTCTCGTGGATGGTCTCTTCCAGAGATGAGATGCGATGGCGAAGACGGGCAATAATGCGCTCCTTCTTGTCGAGATGACGGCTGCGAGACTTGCGATCTTTTGCTAGCAGGGCGATGGTCTGGTCCTTCGTCTTGATGATGGCAGACTTGTGGTTGCAATAGTCACGGCAGTTGTCCAATTCCTGCTGACGATCATACATCATGAAGATAAGGTGGTCCAATTGAGTCTTCAGCTCGGGGTGGTATGGGGATTCCAGTGGTTGGCCATTTGCATCATGTCTTGGGCAAAACTCAAAGCGAGTACCCTTGATCTGATTGATGCTCTGCCCACACAGACGGGAAAGAGCTTCCTGCATTGCTCTGGCAAGTCCATCGAGCCAGTTGTTTTCCCTCAAGGTAAACTGAATTCCCTCCGCAGTGGGAGGTTCAATCTTTCCTCGGAGACTTGCAACAATTAGCCACTGCAGATCTTCTCCTCCTTGATCATTGAGCTTAGCTCCGAAGAACTCGAGGTGCGGACGCTCCAGAAGTTCCGAAAGCTGATCCAGACCCCTCTCAAAGATAAGGTCTCCTCCATTCCCGAGTTGGTAAAACTTGCTGTACTTCACGTCCATCTATAAAAATAGAGGATGAGTAGATTAGCGGAGTGATCAAGTGTGTCAAAATTTTATGTATTTTGCAAGAGTTTTTGAGGAACATGAATTTTTATGAAAGAATTAAAGAGGTAAGAATGAGAATAAGTTTTCGTAAATATTTTTGTTCTTTGGTTTTGAAACTAAGTTTTTGGTTCAATGTCCAATCTAACTAGGGTCTCCTATGGTTAGGATGGCTCTGATACCAACTTGTCAACACCCTGATTTTTCAATCCTAGATGCCTGTTATGCCATACATCGCAATCCTAGGATTACCATTTTTGTGAGACATAACAGAATTGGATACCATAGTACTTCATCCATTACAAACGATACATAAGTTCTTACACAAATAGGGATCTCATGATCCGGTTCTTAATACAACATCAAGCAGCGGAATACGTAATAATAACGATAGCGTAGGCGAAGCTCCATCTTCGGGGTCACAGGCAATCTTGTGATGGGAGATGATCCTAGTTGTCGTAACCTTCCTGGGGTCCATCTTCCAGGTACTCCTCTTCATAGTCTGGCCATGGGAATAGCCAGGGACAAAGCCATGAGTACTCTTTAAATACTCGCAAACTAATACTAACAAGTAAAGGGGTTTTTGGATAATAGGACACTAGGCTCTAGGGTTGTTTTGCAAAAATCCAGGTTTATCTCTACTAAGTTCCAAAGCTAGTTACAATTTTATAATTCCTAAATGGGATCTTGTAATTCAGGTCACAACTCTGTTGTGGTGAAGTCAAAGTCTCAATTCATTTCACAAGTCATTTTGAAAAGATCTGACGGGGAATGTATGGCCATCCAATCGTCCATAATCATGACGCCTATTCAAATAGTTTGACACTCTGCAAAGATTGTACACTTTCACCACAACATTCGATACATCCGTCAGGAACAAATCCTGAATTCACCATACTCAGTATGCGGATAATCAATCCTAACCTTTCCATTTACACGCCCTAGTATAAGCACCTCTCATGTGAGTTTGGCCTCCCAACCATGACCACTATCATCTTGGGTACTGCACAGGTGGACAATCTTCACAAGGTAGCCTCAGCTCAGACCTTGGTCGGGAGGGAACTAATACTAAGGTATATAAGTTTCCAGTCAAGCCCTACCCAATATTCGAGTATTGTGATTGTACGCTAAAATTGGAATGGTATCACATCCAAACAACCATCAGTTTTATAAAGGGCTAAGGCTCATGCCTCAACATTTTAATCACCAGAATCATCAAGTGTTTGGAAAACACATGTCCAAAACATTTCAATAGAATTATCCATCATTCCAAGATTTTCATAACCATTTTTCCACCAAGTATTCCCATCTAAAGTTGATCAAATTTTATGATTAGCACTAGCATCTACAAGTGGGGGGTAGTACTAATGAGGGGTGGTAACTAGTGGAGTTTCACTAAGTCCAACCTTATATCTTAGGCTGATATCAAGGTTTCTAGCTTAGGCCAAATTTTATGCTCTTTAAGCAACCTTGAGCACAACTATCTAGTATCTACCAAACTCTTAGGTAGACTTTAAGTAAGCTTTGATAAAGAAATAAAGTAAGATGCTTGCACATAAAACTAGGATTGGTTTTTAACAAGCAAGTAGGGTCACAAGTATGGGTTTGTGGCATCAGTAGGGTATCTTGCAAGGGTTAGCTTGCATCAACATGGGTATAAGCTTGCATAGTATCAGCTTGCTAAAGTAGAGTGTCTTGCAAGTTTTAGCTTGCATAGGTAAACTTGATTAGTAAGGCTTGCCTTGTGCAGAGCAGTGGTTGAAGTTCTCCTCGGCTTCCTCGTCGTAGTATCCTCCTTCCTCCTCGTATCCTTGGTCGGTACTAGCGTCTATGAATAAATACGAGGTACACAATCACCAAACAATACTTAACTACTTGCAATCATCACACACAAGGGTCCTATTGATGATCTAGCATCATCTCTAACATTACAAGGCTTGGTTTAAATCTTTTTATTTTTAGAAAAGTAATTTCTACTCATTGAAAAATTACTTAAGATTTAATATTCTCCAAACTAAACATGGGATCATGTTGGCACATGTCATCACCACATATTGTAGTCCATGGGAATGTGATTTAAAGTTGTGTCACAATTTAATAAGGTTTTACCCTTTTATTTTAATTAATTAAAGTGGCTAGAAATGCTTATGAAGCATTCCTTTATTACTTGAACATTATTTCTTCAGGTAACCTATATATATTTTTATATATTCTGAAAGATATGGTTAAATGTGATTTTTGAGTGTTGGAATCAACTCAAAAGCTTTTATGGTTTAAATTTGAAAAATGTTTGAATACAGAAAAGCTTATGCCTTGTTATTTTTGCTATGGGTGATCTACATATCTAAATGACTTGAATCCAACGGGCTTGGATTAATCATTCACACACCTTTCCAAAAAAATTGGTTTCATCCAATTTGGTGCACTGAATCGATCTGGGTTGATTTTTGAAGTTGGGTGCTGAAGTGTGTTTGAAAAGAAATAGAAAAGTTTTAATTTGAATTGCTGGGCTGCGCGGGAAATTCTAACGGGCCGGCCTGCTAAGCGCAGTGCTTCCGCGGGCTGCTTAAGTGGGTGTCCCCACTCGTCAGTGACACGGGGCTGGGCGAAGCGGTATGGGGCAACGTGGATCGTTCGATCTAGTTCTAATCCAACAACTGAGGGTCATCGTCGACGCGAGACAACTCCGGCAAGAACGAAACCTAGCGCGGCTAGTGAGGGGGTGCTTGGGGCTCACCGGGGTACTGGCGAGGGTCGGCGAGGCAGGCGAACGACGAAGTCGACGACGGCAAACTCAGGGGTGGTCGCGGCAGCTCCTGGGGCGGCTCCAATCGCTGGCTCCCTTCTTCTCCGGCAGCGGCAGGCTCCAGTGAAATTCCGGCGAGGTGGTGCTCTCCTTGCTCTGAGAATGGTGTGGCACGATCGGTGAGGAGAGGGGAGTGAGATGGTGTGAAGAAATCGTGCGGGGGTGGCCTCTATTTATAGTCGAGCGAGGGGACCGTCGGGGTGCACGGTGAGCTCGTCGGGGGCGACGTTACAGATGGCTAATGGCATGGGCAAGGGTAGGGGACGGTGTTGTGTCTCCTGGCGATGATCAACGACATGGTCGCGAGGCATGGGGCGGTTTGGTCTGGGGAACGCGGTGATCTGCTGGAGGCGGCGTCTTCGACGGCGGGCGGTGGCTGTATGGCACGGGGCGGAAAACGGGGATGTCTGACGGTCTCCTGGGTCGGTGGTGATCATGTGTGCGCGCGGTGAGGGCGACGCGCGGTCTGTGGACGCTAGTCGAGGGTGGCGCTCTGGCGCACGCTCGGCATGGTCCGGGCTTGGCTTGTGCACGTGGTCCAGGGCTTGGCAACGCTTGAGGCTGGGACAGGGAGTGGCGATGGACGGTGGGCTGCCTCCCAGACAAGGTTGGCACGGCTAGTTCTTCCTCTAGCCTGCTGTCCATAATGGGGTGGCATTGAGGTGCTCGGCTGTTCACCATTAATGGCAATGGCAAGGTCACAGTGGTGCTAGTGCCTGGCTAATCTTCCTAGATGATCTACTGAGTTGTGTGTGAGCTAACTAGGGAACAAGTTAGGCTCAAAACACTACACACTATAGTGTTTGACGTTTTGTTTGATTTGTGTCTGCAACCTGTTTGATGAAATGGCCGCATGAAATCAAGTTTTGAATTTTGAAATGAATTTTGGTGGGTTTGCTAGATTGGTGCTGGTGAGTCTGGAGATGCTTGGGTTTTGAAAGTTGAGCTTGTTTGAGTGGTTTTTGAAAAAGTGGGATCTTCCCATATGAAGAAGATTCAATTTTGAATTGTCATTTAAACTATGCATTTGAAAGTTTCTGGATGATCACAAAGTGGGCCTTGATACCTTGTTATGAGTACATTCAAGGGGTGCAAAGATCCAAAAAAGTTTCTGTTAGGTTCTGAAAGTTTGATACAGCCAAAGTAGGCATGGGAGTTAAATTGGTCAAAATGACCATTCACTTAATATATTTGTTTTGATTTACTTGTCTTTAGGAAAAGTGTGGGAAACGTTTTAGATGATGTTTATTTCACCTAAGAAACATTTTACAAGCAATGGATCACACAAACAAGGTGGTTTTTAAAGAAATTAAAAATCCATGCATACACATATACATGCATTCATGAATTTATTTAGAAAAGTTTTTGTTAACCCTAATCTTGATGATTAGAGGTTGATGATCTAAGTTTGGTATTTTTGGGATGTTACAATTCACCATATATATTTCTTTCCATATCAATCCTTATCATCTCTGTTGAGTTATATTCTCATATCTGTTGTTCATCAATGTTGAGAAATCAACTATTGATTCACCCATTCTCAACCTATCAAACTCTTGATCATAACACAACTTACATTTATGTGTCTATAAAGAAACTACTAAGAAGAGGTAAATAGTAATGCTAGTTTTAGGTAACATCTATAGGATGGGAGTGAATGAAGAGAATGAAACCAATAAAAAATTTATGGAGTTAAATCACTTCTAAATAAATAGAAGAGTTATTTAGATTATATAATTTTATGTCAGTAAAGAAGTTTACAAGGGTGAATCATGAAGATAGTTACCAGGAGTAAGTCTATTAGATCAAGTGGGCATAGTCAAAGAATAACACTCCCTAAACCAATAGAGATACTAATAAAATAATTTCAACACAACTGTAATGTTGTATTGCTGAGACCTTGATCGGCCAACTAGAAACCTAAGCCATAAATGATTAAAGGATTATAATGGTGATGCTTTAGCCACCAATATTGAATGCTTATATTTAGTATAAGTGATATTGATGGATAGAACATGATTAAAACCTTAGTTTAGATAAGTTATCCTAGAGTAGTTATTATAGGTCACATTAATGTAATGAAATGTTGGAGTATGAGTTACTAGAGTAAATATAATATAGTATGATTCAATTAAAGCTAGTATAGCATAGAGTTATGGAAGTAGTGTTATGCATCCTAAAGGATAGTAAGCCTTAAAGAAAGGTAGATGGATGATTAAGGAAGATTATGAGTGGAGTTTGAAAGAACTACTTGTTGGATTAAAGATTTTCAATAGTAGAGTAGTGGGTATAACCAAGCAAGGATATGAGAAAACTATGAAATGCTTTAATATCAAACTCATTGGATTCATCCATGAGTTTAGAAGAATAATATATGAATAAGAAGATTTTTATGAGTAAAGCTCATCATACTAACCATGATGATGGATAGGAAGAAGTATTATATCTAGGGAAGGAATTCCTTAATTAAAGGTCCAGGATTGTGAATTATGGAAAATATACATTCCTGGTAAACACTCAACTCTAATTCTTAAACCAAACATAATATCCATTTCATGTTATTGATCCATCATCCTATCTCCATATCACTTTATAGGAATATTTTCCTATAGCAAATCACATAAGCACATCTTTATCATCTCCAATTATCTTAAGCATATGTTTTTAAGAGATATTCTTATCAATTCCCTTCCATAGGACATTTTTAACTTTCTATTTTAAAAGGGTGATATCATTATATTTCACAAACAGAAAACAATATGCTTAGTTATTAAATCTTTACTCACAGTAACAAAAGGATATAAGTAAATTAAGAACCCTAAACCCTTGGGTAAACATTTACAATTCAAACCCTAAACTTCTATGTTTATCATAATAGAATGTATACATTGCCATTCTCCAAGTCAATGGAAGTAGTAATAACCATATTAATTTCTTTTGCATTTCATGCATCAAATAATGATATAGGATCATCATACATATAAAAATTTCTATTCAAACTATGAGACAACTAGAGTTAAGTTTTATAAACAAATAAGAAATATCATATAATAAAGCCATGGTTTAATGTAGAAATAAAAAATTAATAATAAGGGTTTCTACATAATATAAAAAGGGTTTTGATAGAAAACAAATAAAGAAATAATACCATTATATTGCAAACTCATAAAAGAACCTTAATATACTTTATTAATGCTGTAATCATTCAGCAAATCAATTATATAAGGAGAATTCAAATAAAATAAGGGAAATTCAAATCTGAAAGTAAAACAGAAAATAGAAAAAGGGAAAAAAAATAAAAAATAAATCCTGGTCGTGGCCCAACTCCTCTCTGCTTACCTGTCGCCCTGTGTAGCCCACAAAGGCCCAATAACCAACCCAGCTCGTTCTCAACTCTGGCTGACAGGTGGGACCAAAGAGGGACTGCGGGTTGATAGGAAAGAAACGCCAGGGGGTTATCCACAAAACAACACGTCGTCGTCTTCCTCCAGCTGGAAGCAGCTCGGTGGCGAGGCGAGGCCGTCCGCCGTCGTCCTTGCGCCAAGATCAACGCCGCCATAGCCTGGAGAGGATAAGGAGGCCACCGCGACGTCCCTGCTTGTCCTCATCCCCATTCTTCCCCTCTGAAACCTTCTCTACCTCGCTTCCCCATCCATGCCGAGAACCCTAGCTCGGAGGTGAGCCGGAGCCGGTGATTTCGTGCTCGCCTCGACCCGATAAGACAATGTTGGAGGACGCCGTGCTCTTCTCGTTCGATTGCCCCAACTTGCACCCGCGGAGGAGGCGTGAATCGATCCGATCGCACCCTTGGTTCCCGATGCTGTTCGTCGACCTCACTGTCGTCTCCGAACCCGTCTCGCCGAACCAATCACACCATCGCGTTCCTGGTGAGTCACTGAGTCTCCTAGTATGCGCCGATGCCTTGTTTGCTTCCTAGATTGGTGTCACCGTAATCACCCGCAAGCACCGTCGCATAAGCTCATCGCCGTTTGCCCTCCGATGACCAAAAACCAGCGGCGCCACCACTATCTTACTCGCCTTGTTGTTCTGGTTCGAACAAGCCCTTGCACACCCACTCACTCACACGCCACTGCCCTCCTCGTCGTCGTCCCCATGCCATCGGCGAGGTGACGTCAGGGTGAGATCACCCTAGCCACGTCAACGTGTTTGACCCAGTATTTGTATCGTGTGGCTGATGACATGGCCTAGGGCCCATATGTCATCGATCGAGCGAGAGTGGTAACAAAATACATTTACTAAACTCGAGTCTTTGAGGTGGACATAGGCCCACCGTCGCTGACTTAGGCTAGCTATGGTTGCGATGTAAAAAGTTATTTCCTATTTAAGAAATAATAAAATGTTATAAATTCAATTAATAATATTCCAGAAATCAAATAAATGATTAAATCTTATTTAATTAATAACTTTTGATTTATAATTCAGAAAAATGTGTATAATATATGAAAATTTGTAGAAAAATAAAATCTACAACTTAAAATTATTATCAAATATTATCATGATGATTATTTAAAAGTAATAAAACTTTGATAATTCATAGTTTAATAATGATAAATGTTAAGAATATAAATAAATACCAAAAATATTGGAAAAATAAAAACAATACTTTAAAAACCATAATCATGTATTATTATTTCACTTAATTAAATATTTATTATTTATTAAGTAATTATAAAGTAATAATAATTTTCAAAAAATCATATCTTATTATTTATAAATCACAGAAATAAATGTAATATACCAAAATGATCACAAAAATAGTACCTACATGTTAAAAATTTAATATTCCACTTTTGAGTTAAATAAAAATTCAAATACTTTGATAACTCAAGTTTAAACTTATTTATTTAATTGATAATTCATATAAGGGTAAATAAAAATTGCTAATATATCTAAATTAACCAATTGAGTCTAATAAATAATATTAGTCTTCAACATTAATAATATGAAGTCCAAATGGTTTAACACATTTTAATTACAATTTTATTGAATTCTCCTCAACCATCGGTGTGTAATATTTTCTAAAGAGAATCCTTATCAAATCTAAAATCATCAAGAATAATTTGTAGTTAAATAAAAACTTTTTTCCCTTACTTCAACCACAAGATTATCAACATACTAAAACACTAAAATGAACTCATAAGCAATTAAGTAACATTACTCCATGATTTACAAACCATAACCACTCATCCATAAAAGGGGTAAGTAATACTATTTCATTATAAAATCAAGAAAACCACCACATCAAAGAAAAGTATAACCATCCTTAAGGCAACATTCCCAATACACAAGGTACAAATGTTATAAGCATTATACTTTCAAACGATCTATATTTTAAAGTTAACTTTAGTCTACAAGAATCTAAATATAATACTATAAGCATTGTTATATGTTTTATAGTTAAGTTTGGTCTGATGTAGTTAAGTCATAAAGCATCTCAATCCCAAACTATTCTAGCAAACACAAATAACATAACCAGACTCGACTAACTACAAAGGTTGTTTAGACCTTAGAAGAGAAACCTGTTCTTCGAAGATTATTCTTTTTGCCACTTCCAACAAGAACTCTTATATAAACAATCTTGAGTATCATTTCACCTTTTGTATGTGTCCCATTGTTTTATGATATTGTAATTTTATGATTATCTCACACACACTCACAAGCCTTAATAAGAAGCACAATTATGAAATTTATCTAAAAAGGACAACACACTCTAAAGTAACCATTTCCGGAATCCAAACCTAGAACAACGTTATCCCCGGGATTCGCGTTTATAAAGTGCATCACATTACTTATGCATAAGAGCATATTGCTTCTTTAAACATTAGTACTTACCGGACCAATGATGATGATTTCAGATTTTGGATCTTATACTGACTCGAAGACCGTGAGTGCATAATCTTGTAATCACAAAAGGCAACTTCACACTTGCTCATGTCGTTTGATTATTTTCTGTAAAGTATTTTGCAAATTCAATGTTGTCATCACTTGCATTTTAAAAGGGTCAAAAATACTATTTTCATAATAAAATGATTATAGGTTATTACCATGAGGTAATAACTTACTATAAAAGTTCCGGTGGTAAAGGAACATAATATATAGGACTTAACAACCAATGTCACCAGTGATTCTTGCGCCGTATATTACGCGTTAACCATGAGATTTGGAATGGGACGGAGAAGTCAGCTATATCCTTTTCCTCTTGTATGGAGGCAAGACGACCTTAACGTGACGTTGTGATTCCTTGTGTGGATCCAACATATGGGTGGGCACCCTTACGCACCACACTTTTGGTGTCTATATTATCTATGAATGGTGTTTAGGGAGATAGTCCATGTAAATGGTACTAATCCGGGCATCACTAGGTCATAGAGTCTTCGGAAACTCATCCGGGTTTTAGCTTTCCCGAAAGGGGGCTTAACAAAGGTGATCTAGCCCGAAGGATTGTGCAGACATATGAGGTTGTGAAGAGGGCAGGTGATTGGCTTGGATCATCTACTAGGCCCCACAACATGGAATTGTGGACGTGTAAGCTGCCCGGTTGTGCAACAAGGAGTTGATCTCTCATGGAACAAGTAACGCACCTCTGTAGAGTGTAAGAACTGTAACTTGTTACTCCCTGTTCCGGGAAGGAGCTGCGAACGCTGCGGGAAAGGAACTCCATGAAAGTTCCGGTAAACCAGTGAAGGCTGACGGACATAGCTTTTTAGAATAAAAGCAACCTTTGAAGAAATGTTTATGAAAACTTGCATTGCCTATGATCTATAGTCTATGGCTGTAGTATAGTACATCAAACACTCCTTTTCTAGTGAATTTGCTGAGTACGCTCGTACTCAAAGTATCTTCTTGACCCTTGCTAGATTCTGAAGCCGGGTTAGACAACATCTACATCAAGTTATGCTCCAGGACTCATCATCCAAAGCTAAAGCTCTTCAATGAAGTCAAGGAAGTCATCATCTACATCAACTCAAGTGAAGACGAAGTTATTGATTAGATAGGAATATAATCTATTGCCAAAGAACCTAATTTTGTAGTGTATTGCAATAGCATCAATGCCAATCCCTTAGTTAAAATACTAGATTTAATAATATAATAGTTTTTGTGTTGTTTATCTTTGATTTTTCTCCGTAAGAAGTTCTTTCTCTCTCTTTAACTTAGAGTGTTCTCTGGATCTTGTGTAAAGAATGAGTTGTAACCTTTAGCCATGTATTGGACCCGCTGTGTTTCTGTTGTGCCATTCTGAGGGATGTAATACTAGTGAACGGTGTTTCAATGGTGTTATGTCAACGACTATAGTATACTACATCATGCAGTGGTATGCTGGGTCACCGCATCCGTGCGGGAGCGATGCTTGTTGGCGTTGTTGCCGTGCGAGCTGGAGCCACCAGCGGCAGAGAGCGCAGCTCGCCGCGCGCTAGACTCTGAAGCCGCCTGCTTGCGTTTGTCGAGATCCTCCTGCGTTTCACCGCGGTTATGTTCACGATGAGGAGGAGGTAGGCGTCGGCCAGATCACGTGAAGCATTCATAGGTAGGATGACGTTGCCTGCCATGGCTTCGCGTGCTTGGCGCCATCCTTCCTCGCTAAGGTTGATCTTCTGGTAGGTGTTGGTGTTGCCTTCTTTGGGCCTGAGCGATGGAGCTCCCCCATTTCCTCCCTCTCACCTTTTGGGTTGGGAGGTGGGTTAGGCGCACTCGAACCTGGTGGCGGTTCTACTTCGCTTTGGATGACCACGGCGCATTGGTAGCATCCGCCAGTTGGATCGCGGCTGCCGCAGCTTTTGGATCCGGAACCATAGGTTCCTTCGTCTGAGGGAGGGCCGCACATATCTAAGTTGCAGCTACTGCTATCATATGACTTGTCTGTCAGTGTCGACGTGCATAACACGCCGATGGGTTGGACCCACGAAGCGGGCCTGATGGATGGTGGTGGCACCCGCTCTAGGAGGCGGAGTTTGCCGGTCTGCCCCACCTGGAAGCAGAAGCTCCCGGACAGAATCAAAATCCCTCATGGTGGATGGCGAGTGGGCGGTGAAGTCGAAGGTGCCGAAGAGGAGATGACTCTCCGTCGCTGATGAGTTGTAGATCGCTCCGGATGGGACCATCACGATCACACAATTAGTGTTCCCAGTTCCCACAGACGGCGCCAATTGACGAGGTACGATTTCGTCAATGCGCATTGTTATGGACTTGGATTTTGGAGAAGATGGGGATGCTAGAGATCGGGGAATGGTTAACATACAAGCAACGCGGGACACGAGATTTACCTGTGTTCAGCCCCAAAGGGAAAACCCTACTCCTGATTGTATGCTCTTGATTACGGCGGAACCGAAGGTCACATGGGTGCGCATATGCAATCTGGCGTGAGGTGCGTATGAGGTGAGTTGAGGCCCTCCTTGCCGTGCCCTTGTCAACACCCAGATTTTTAATCCCAGATGCCTGTTACGCCATACATCGCAATCTCAGGATTACCATTTTTGCGAGACATAACAGAATTGGATACCATAGTACATTACAAACCATACATAAGGTCTTATACAAATAAGGATCTCATGATCCAGTTCTTAATACAACTCAAGCAGCGGAATAGCGTAATAATAAAGGTAGCGTAGGCGAAGCTCCATCTTCGGGGTCACAGGCAATGCTGATGATAGGAGATGATCCTATTTGTCGTAACCTTCCTAGGGTCCTTCGTTCTGGTACTCCTCTTCATAGTCCGTCCATGGGAATAGCTAGGGACAAAACCATGAGTACTCTTTAAGTACTCGCAAACTAATACTAACAAGTGAAGGGGTTTTTTGTAATAGGACACTAAGCTCTAGGGTTGTTTTGCAAAAGCCGATTTACCTCTACTAAGTTCAAGCAAGAAAAGCTAGTTGAAATTTTATAACACCTAAGTGGAACTTGTATTTCATATCACAACTGTTGTGGTCAAGTCAAAATCTCAATTCATTTCACAAGTCATTTTGAAAACATCGACGGGGAACAGATGGCTACTAACTGTCCATAACCATGACACGGCTATTCAAATAGTTTGACACTCTGAGAGATTGTACACTTTCACCACAACATTCGATACATCCGTCAGAACAAATCCTGAATTCACCATACTCGGTGTCATGGATAATCAATCCTAACCTTTCGATTACACGCCCTAGTATAGGCACCTCTCCTGTGAGTTTGGCCTCCCAAACATGACCAACTGTCATCTTGGGTACTGCACAGGTGGACAATCTTCACAAGGTAGCCTCAGCTCAAACCTTGGCCGTGAGGGAACCCATACTAAGGTATATAAGTTTCCAGTCAAGCCCTACCCAATTCTCGGGTATTGTGGTTGTACGGTAAAATTGGAATGGTATCGCATCCAGACAACCATCAGATTTATAAAGGGCTAAGGCTCATGCCTCAACATTTTCATCATCAAAATCATCTGGTGTTCGGAAACACATGTCAAAACATCTCAGTAGAATGACTCATCATTCTAAGGTTTTCATAACCATTTTCACCAAGTATTCCCATCTAAAGTTGATCAAGTTTTATGCTTAGCACTAGCATCTACAAATGGGAGTGAGTACTAATGAGGGGTAGTAAACTAGTGGAGTTTAACTAAGTACAATCTCATGCCTTAGGATGACATCAAGATTATCTAGCTTAGGCCAAATTCAATGCTCTTTATGCAACCTTCAATTATCTTTCTAGTATCTAAAATTTACTCAAGTAAACTCTAAGTAAGAGCTTTGATAAATAAATAAAGTAGAAAACTTGCAAGTAAAACTAGGAATGGGGTTATCAAATGGGTATGATCACATATGCTTAAGGCATATAGTTGGCATGGTAGCAAGCAAGTATTAGCTTTCATAGGTCAACTTGATTAGTAAGGCTTGCATTAGTATCAGTATAAGCTTGCCTTGTGCAGAGCAGTGGTTGAAGTTTTCCTCGGCTTCTTCTTCGTAGTATCCTCCTTCCTCCTCGTATCCTTGGTCGGTACTAGCGTCTATGAATAAATACGAGGTACACAATCACCAAACAATACTTAACTACTTTCAATCATCACACAAAAGGGTTCTATAGATGATCTAGCATCATCACTAACATCACAAGAATAAAGCATTTGTCTTATTTATTTTATTTTTAGAAAAGTAATTTCTACTCATTGAAAAACTACTTAAGATTTAATATTCTCCAACTCAAACATGGGATCATGTTGACACATGTCATCACCACATATTTCAGTACATGAGAATGTGATTTAAAGTGGTGTCACAATTTAATAAAGTTTAACCTTTTTATTTTAAATAATTAAAGTGACTAGAAATTCCTATGTGGCATTCTTTTATTACTTGAACCTTATTTCTGTAAGTAAACCCATATGTTTTTATATATTCTGAAAGGTATGATCAAATGTGATTTTTGAGAGTTGGAATCTGTTGGAGATATGCCCTAGAGGCAATAATAAATGTAGTTATTATTATATCTTTGTGTTTATGATAAATGTTTACATTCATTCTATAATAGTATTAACAAGGAAACATTAATACTTGTGTGATTTGTAAACTTAATTTGAAGTCCCTAGTAAAGCCTCTATATAAATACTAGCTTGTTGGTTAATAGATGATTGTGGTTTCCCTATCATGAACATTGAGATGTTATTAACAACAAGATCATATCGTTAGGAGAATGATATGGTGGACATATTCCTATAGATAAGCGTAGCATAAAGATCAAGTCATTTTAATAGTTCAATTGCTATATGCTTTTTGATATATAGTAATCTAATTCCTTCGACCATGAGATCATGCATATCACCTTTACCGGATGGATGCTTTGATGACATCAAACCCCACACCGTAACTGGGTGGCTATAAAGGTGGCATTGAGTGTTCGGAAAGTATTGGTTGAAACACATGAATCAAGAGTAGGATTTGTCCATCCATATGACGGATAGATATACTCTGGGCCCTCTCGGTGAAATGTCATCCAATTAGCTTGCAAGCATGTGACTGGCTCACAAGGGATCACATATCACGTGAACGAGAAAAGAGTACTTATCGGTAACGAGGTTGAACTAGGTATGCAGATATACCGATGATCATAACCTCGGATAAGTAAACTATCGTTAGACAAAGGGAAATTGATATCGTATGTAAGTGGTTCATTCGATCGCAAAGTAATCGTAGAAATATGTGGGAGCCATATGAATTTCCAGATTCCTCTATTGGTTATTGATCGGAGAAGTGTCTCGATCATGTCCGCATAATTCACGAACCGTAGGGAGACACACTTAAGGATTCGACGTTGTTTGAGTAGTTATGGAATGATGAGAAAGAGACCGAATGTTGTTCGGAGTCTCGAATGGGATTAGGGATATCACGAGGAGATCCGGAATGGTCCGGAGAATAAGATTCATATAAGGAAAGTCCTGTTTCGGAGTTAGAGAATGGTTCCGGTGTTTTCATCGGGAATGTTCTAGAAGGTTCCGGAATGTCCGGCACTCCGGGGGGGGGGGAAGGGTACATGAATGTGTCATTGCAAGTTGGAATGATTGCATCATGTACTAGGTGTCATCGCTGTTCAAAATAAAGGGTTTATTCAAATCCTAGTTTGAAAAGTCAAACGGCTAGTGTGAAAGTCAAACGGCAGTTTTTGGAAAGAGGAGGAGGAGTGGGAAACCGAGTTGGGGAGGGTTTCCCTCCTCCAACAGGCGGCACACCACCCAAGCCGAGTTGGGGAGGGACTCCCCTCCCTCCCCTTGGCCGGCCGGCCCCTCCACCTATATAAGGAGGGGCAGGGCTCCCTCCTAGAGACACACAAGTCCCTTGCCCCGAAAACCCTAACCCTAGCCGCCGCCGCCCTCCAAGCCGCCGCCGCCTAGGGATCTCCTTGCCGCCGACTTGGGCACCTCCAAGCCCTAGCCGCCGGCCCTAGCACCTCTTCCTCGGCGTGTCTAAACCCTAGATCGTCGAGGGATTTCTCATAGCCCACCATACTCGCTCCGGCTTAAGGCGAAGCCCTGCGAGATCTCCCCTCTACTTCCGGTACCACGCCGTTGTGCTGCCGGAATCGCGAGGAGAGTGCTACAACCTCCGCTGCCTGCTGGAACAAGGGAGAGGAAGGTCTTCGTCGAGTACCGAACGTGTGACCGACTGCGGGAGCGCTGCCGGAACGCAGCGCCGGAAGGATAGTCTACACGATCTTGAGATCGGGAAGAGTACGACTACATCACCCACGAGAATCCGCTCCCGTTAAACACTTTGGAATCTTCGAGGGTGAGTTATTCCAGCGACTCGTTGCTACAATATAGTAGATAGATCTTGGCTTGTTTGTTTGTATGCGGTAGAAAATTTTTGTTTTCCATGCTACGAAACCCTACAGTGGTATCAGAGCCGTGTCTATATGTAGATCTGCTGCACGAGTAGAACACAATGGTCATTGTGGGCGTTGATGCTTTTATTGTCGATTGCTTCTTGTGTACTTTGCATCTTGCGGTATGTTGGGATGAAGCTGCCCGGGCTAACCTTACATGACATCGTTCATGAGACTTGCTCCACGCTTGACATGCAACTTGTATTGCATAAGTGGCTTTGCGGGTGCCTGTTTCTCCTAGCACAGTTAAGATCCAATTTACAACGGGTGATTAACAACACTAGTATCAATGTTGTGGTTCATGTTCGTAAGTTAGAACGACACTTATTGAAAGCCCCAAACCACGTAAAATATGCAAAATAAAGTAGAGGCGTCTAACTTTGTTTTGCAGGGGTGTGTTGTGATGTGATATGGCCATGATTGTGATTATATTTGATGTATGCAATGTTCCTTATTGTAAGTTGGCAACCGGCAGGAGCCGTATGGTTGTCTTTAATTTAAGTTAAGACCCGCGTGTCTATTCAAAGTAGTTGTAATAGTTGAAGCCGGTGGACGACAACCATGGTGAAGCATCATTGACCTTGATGCAATGCCGGTGATGATGGAGATCATGTTCGTGCTAGAAGATGGAGATCAGAAGCACAAAGAAGAAAGGCCATATCATATCACATATTATGAATTGCATGTGATGTTAATCCTTTATGCATCTTGTATTGCTTAGTAGACGACGGTAGCATTATAAGATGATCCCTCATGCACATGAATTTCAAGTCATAAAGTGTTCACCCTTAGTTAGCACCGTTGCTAAAGCTTGTTGTTTCGAAGCACCACGTGATGATCGGGTGTGTTAGATTCCGCACGTGTATACAACGTGAGCAAGCCAGATTTGCTCATGCGGAAGCTAAGGTTTGATCTTGACAAGCCTAGCATGTACATACATGGTCTCGGAACACGGATCACCGAAAGGTAAAGCATGAATCATATAGTAGATATGACGAACATGTCGATTATTCGCCACTGAAACTATATCAACTCTCGTGATGATCGGTGTTGATGTGGTGGATTTGGTTCGTGTGATCATTAAAACAATGTGAGGGATATTGTTTTGAGTGGGCGTTCACCTAGATTAATTTTATTATTAATTTGAACTCAATTTGTCATAAACTTAGTCTAAACTATTGCAAATATGTTGTAGATCAATGGCAGCCCCTACCATCAATTTTAATGCGTTCCTAGAGAAAGAAAAGTTGAAAAACAATGGAAGCAACTTCGCGGATTGGTTCCGCAATTTGAGGATTTTCCTCATAGCTGGTAATTTGACCTATGTGCTGGATGCACCGCTGGGTGACCCACCTGCAGCTGATTCTGCCGATGAAGTAAAGAATGTTTACCTCACTCGGAAGACTCAAGATCTCCACGATTCGATGTGCTATATTGTATGGTTTAGAATCGAGCTTGTAAAAGGTTTGAGAATTCACCCATATGATATTGTCGAGGATCTCAAATTGATCTTTGAGACTCATGCGGCAATTGAAAGCTATGAGGCTTCTGAAAAGTTCTTTAACTGCAAGATGGAAGAGGGCAGCTCCATCAGTGAGCATGTGCTTAAGATGTCTGGGCACGCAAACAAACTTCAAAGCTTGGGTATTGTGATTCCTAATGCTTTGGGGATTTACCGTGTCCTCCAATCACTACCACCAAGTTACAAGAACTTTGTGATGAACTACAACATGCAAAACATGAACAAGACGTTGTCAGAACTCTTTGCCATGTTGAAGTCTGCAGAAGTGGAGATCAAGAAAGAGCACCAAGTGTTGTTGGTCAATAAGACCACCAAATTCAAGAAAGGCAAGTCTAAGCAGAAGGGACACTTCAAGAAGGGTGGTAAGAAAGTTACCACGCCGAAGAAGACCAAGGCTGGACCCAAGCCCGACATCGAGTGCTTTTCTTGCAAGGGAGAAGGTCACTGGAAGCGGAATTGCCCAAAGTACTTGGCGGATTTGAAGAACGGCAACATCAAGAAGAAAGGTATATCCGATATACATGTTATTGATGTGTATCTCACTAGTACTCGTAGTAGTGCCTGGGTATTTGATACTGGTTCGGTTGCTCATATTTGTAACTCGAAACAGGTGTTGTAGAATAAACGGAAGCTAGCGAAGAACGAGGTGACGATGCGTGTGGGAAACGGATCAAAGGTTGATGTGATCGCGGTCGGCACGCTACCCCTTCATCTACCATCGGGATTAGTTTTATACTTAAATAATTGTTATTTGGTGCCTGCGTTAAGCATGAACATTATATCGGGATCTTGTTTATTAAGTAGAGTTACTTGTTTAAGTCCGAGAATAATGGTTGTTCGATTTATATGAGTAATATGTTTTATGCACATGCACCTTTGATAGATGGTCTATTCTTGTTGAATCTTGATAGTGGAAATACACATATTAATAACATTGAGGCTAAACGTTTGAAATCGAGCGATAACTCGACCTATATGTGGCACTGTCGTCTTGGTCACATTGGAGTGAAGCGTATGAAGAAACTCCATTCCGATGGACTTCTTGAGTCACTTGATTTCGAATCACTTGAAAGATGCGAAGCATGTCTGATGGGTAAAATGACCAAGACTCCATTTTCTGGTATGATGGAGCGAGCTACAGACTTATTGGAAATCATACATACCGATGTGTGTGGTCCAATGAGTGTAGCATCGCGCGGTGGTTATCGTTATGTTCTTACCTTCACAGATGACTTGAGTAGATATGGGTATATCTATTTCATGAAACATAAGTCCGAAACTTTCGAGAAGTTTAAGGAATTTCAAAGTGAGGTAGAGAATCAACGTAACAAGAAGATTAAATTTCTACGTTCTGATCGTGGAGGTGAAGATCTAAGTTACGAGTTTGGCGAGCATTTGAAGAATCATGAATACTTTCAGCTGACACCGCCGGAACACCACAACGTAATGGTGTGTCCGAACGTCGTAATCGAACTCTCTTAGATATGGTTCGTTCTATGATGTCACTTACAGATTTACCGCTATCATTTTGGGGTTATGCATTAGAAACAACCGCATTCACTTTAAATAGGGAACAGTCTAAATCCGTTGAAACGACACCGCATTTAATTATGGTTTGGGAAGAAACCTAGATTGTCGCTCCTTAAAGTTTGGGGATGCGAAGCCTATGTAAAGAAGTTACAATGGACAAGCTTGAACCCAAAGCGGAAAAATGCGTCTTCATAGGATACCCAAAGGAAACTATTGGGTATACCTTCTATCATAGATCCGAAGGCAAAATCTTCGTTGCTAAGAATGGATCCTTTCTAGAGAAGGAATTTCTCTCGAAAGAAGTGACTGGAAGGAAAGTAGAACTCGACGAGGTTGTCGAACCTTCTCTCGAAATTGCGAGTAGCACAGCACCGGAAGAAGTTCCTGTGGTGCCTGCACCAATAAGAGAGGAAGCTAATGATGATGATCATGAAACTTTGGTTGAAGTTGCTACAGAGCCTCGGAGGTCAACGAGAACTCGTACCACTCCAGATTGGTATGATCCCGTTATGAGTGTCATGTTGGTGGACAACACCGATGACCCTGAGACATATGAGGAAGCGATGATGAGCCCAGATTCCAATAAATGGAAAGAAGCCATGAAATCCGAGATTGGATCCATGTACGAAAACCAAGTATGGACTTTGGTGGAATTACCAGATGGCCGGAAAGCTATCGAGAACAAATGGATTTTCAAGAAGAAAACAGATGCTGATGGTAATGTTACTGTCTATAAAGCTCGACTTGTCGCAAAAGGGTTTCGACAAATTCAAGGAGTTGACTACGATGAGACTTTCTCACCAAATGCGAAGCTAAAGTCTGTGAGGATTATGTTAGCAATCGCATATTATGATTATGAGATATGGCGATGGATGTCAAAGCATTCCTCAATGGAGACATTGATGAAGAGTTGTATATGATGCAACCCAAAGGTTTTGTCGATCCTAAAGATGCTAACAAGGTATGCAAACTTCAACGGTCCATCTATGGATTGAAGCAAGCATCCCGGTTGGAATCAACGTTTGATAAGGTGATCAAAAGTTTTGGTTTTATACAAACTTATGGAGAAGCTTTTATTTACAAGAAAGTGAGTGGGAGCTCTGTAGCATTCTTAATACTATATGTAGATGACATATTGTTGATTGGGAATGATGTAGAACTTCTTAATAGTGTCAAGGAATATTTGAATAATAGTTTTTCAATGAAGGATCTTGGCGAAAGCTTACATATTAGGCATAAAGATTTATAGAGATAGATCGAACGCCAAATATCATTGTCACAAAGTACATATTTGGACAAAGTTCTAAAGAGGTTTGGAATGGAAGAAAGCAAGAAAGGGTTCTTGCCCATGTTGCTCAATATGACCTTGAGTAAAACTCAAAGTCCGACATCGGCGTAAGATAGAGAAAGGATGAGTAAGACTCCCTATGCCTCACCCATAGGATCTCTAATGTATGCCATGCTATGTACTAGACCCGACATTGCATATGTTGTTAGTTTAACTAGCAGATATCAAAGTGATCCGAGTGGATCATTGACATGATCAAAAACATCCTTAAGTACTTGGGAAGAACTAAGGATATGGTTCTTTCTTATGGAGGTGATGAACATCGTTGTTAATGGTTACACCGATGCTAGTTGGAACACCGATCCGGATGATTCTAAATCACAACTGGATACATATTTATTTTGAATGGTGCAGCAGAATGGAGGAGTGCAAAGCAAAGCGTTGTGGCGAGATCTTCAACTGAATCGGAATACATGGCTTCTTCGGAGGCTTCACAAGAAGCGATATGGATGAAAGAGTTCATTACAGAGCTGGGTGTGGTTCCTAGTGCGCTGGACCCAATGTTTATCTACTGTGATAACATGGGCTCCATAGCCAATGCGCAAGAACCAAGGTCACACAAGAAGCTGAAGCACATCAAGCAACTTTTTCACGCTATTCGAGAACATATCCAAGATGGGGATATAAAGATTTGCAAAGTACACACAGATCTGAATGTGGCGGATCCGTTGACTAAACCTCTCCCGAGGGCAAAACATGACCAGCACCAAACTGCCATGGGTGTTCGGTATATTACCATGTAATCTAGATTAGATGACTCTAGTGCAAGTGGGAGACTGTTGGAGATATGCCCTAGAGGCAATAATAAATGTAGTTATTATTATATATTTGTGTTTTTGATAAATTTTTACATTCATGCTATAATAGTATTAACAAGGAAACATTAATACTTGTGTGATTTGTAAACTTAATTTGAAGTCCCTAGTAAAGCCTCTATATAAATACTAGCTTGTGGGCTAATAGATTATTGTGGTTTCCCTATCATGAACATTGAGATGTTATTAACAACAAGATCATATTGTTAGGAGAATGATATGGTGGACATACTCCTATAGATAAGCGTAGCATAAAGATCAAGTCATTTTAATAGTTCAATTGCTATATGCTTTCTGATACATAGTAATCTAATTCCTTCGACCATGAGATCATGCATATCACCTTTACCGGATGGATGCTTTGATGACATCAAACACCACACCATAACTGGGTGGCTATAAAGGTGGCATTGAGTGTTCGGAAAGTATTGGTTGAAACACATGGATCAAGAGTGGGATTTGTCCATCCATATGACGGATAGATATACTCTGGGCCCTCTCGGTGAAATGTCATCCAATTAGCTTGCAAGCATGTGACTGGCTCACAAGGGATCACATATCACGGGAACGAGAAAAGAGTACTTATCGGGAATGAGGTTGAACTAGGTATGCAGAGATACCGACGATCATAACCTCGGATAAGTAAACTATCGTGAGACAAAGGGAAATTGATATCGTATGTAAGTGGTTCATTCGATCGCAAAGTAATCGTAGAAATATGTGGGAGCCATATGAATTTCCAGATTCCTCTATTGGTTATTGATCGGAGAAGTGTCTCGATCATGTTCGCATAATTCACGAACCGTAGGGAGACACACTTAAGGATTCGACGTTGTTTGAGTAGTTATGGAATGATGAGAAAGAGACCGAATGTTGTTCGGAGTCTCGAATGGGATTCAGGATATCACGAGGAGATCCGGAATGGTCCGGAGAATAAGATTCATATAAGGAAAGTCCTGTTTTGGAGTTAGAGAATGGTTCCGGTGTATTCATCGGGAATGTTCTAGAAGGTTCCGGAATGTCCGGCACTCCGGGGGGGAAGGGTACATGAATGTGTCATTGCAAGTTGGAATGATTGCATCATGTACTAGGTGTCATTGCTTCCTAGATTGGTGTCACCGTAATCACCCGCAAGCACCGTCGCATAAGCTCATCGCCGTTTGCCCTCCGATGACCAAAAACCAGTGGCGCCACCACTATCTTACTCGCCTTGTTGTTCTGGTTCGAACAAGCCCTTGCACACCCACTCACTCACACGCCACTGCCCTCCTCGTCGTCGTCTGCCATGCCATCGGCGAGGTGACGTCAGGGTGAGATCACCCTAGCCACGTCAACGTGTTTGACCCAGTATTTGTATCGCGTGGCTGATGACATGGCCTAGGGCCCATATGTCATTGACTGGGAGCGGAGACAGGGTCGGTAACAAAATACATTTACTAAACCTGAGTGCTGAGGTGGACATAGGCCCACTGGTCAGTGACTTAGGCTAGCTATGGTTGCGATGTAAAAAGTTATTTCCTATTTAAGAAATAATAAAATGTTATAAATTCAATTAATAATATTCCAGAAATCAAATAAATGATTAAATCTTATTTAATTAATAACTTTTGATTTATAATTCAGAAAAATGTGTATAATATATGAAAATTTGTAGAAAAATAAAATCTACAACTTAAAATTATTATCAAATATTATCATGATGATTATTTAAAAGTAATAAAACTTTGATAATTCATAGTTTAATAATGATAAATGTTAAGAATATAAATAAATACCAAAAATATTGGAAAAATAAAAACAATACTTTAAAAACCATAACCATGTATTATTATTTCACTTAATTAAATATTTATTATTTATTAAGTAATTATAAAGTAATAATAATTTTCAAAAAATCATATCTTATTATTTATAAATCACAGAAATAAATGTAATATACCAAAATGATCACAAAAATAGTACCTACATGTTAAAAATTTAATATTCCACTTTTGAGTTAAATAAAAATTCAAATACTTTGATAACTCAAGTTTAAACTTATTTATTTAATTGATAATTCATATAAGGGTAAATAAAAATTGCTAATATATCTAAATTAACCAATTGAGTCTAATAAATAATATTAGTCTTCAACATTAATAATATGAAGTCCAAATGGTTTAACACATTTTAATTACAATTTTATTGATTTCTCCTCAACCATCGGTGTAATATTTTCTAAAGAGAATCCTTATCAAATCTAAAATCATCAAGAATAATTTGTAGTTAAATAAAACTTTTTCCCTTACTTCAACCACAAGATTATCAACATACTAAAACACTAAAATGAACTCATAAGCAATTAAGTAACATTACTCCATGATTTACAAACCATAACCACTCATCCATAAAAGGGGTAAGTAATACTATTTCATTATAAAATCAAGAAAACCACCACATCAAAGAAAAGTATAACCATCCTTAAGGCAACATTCCCAATACACAAGGTACAAATGTTATAAGCATTATACTTTCAAATGATCTATATTTTAAAGTTAACTTTAGTCTACAAGAATCTAAATATAATACTATAAGCATTGTTATATGTTTTATAGTTAACTTTGGTCTGATGTAGTTAAGTCATAAAGCATCTCAATCCCAAACTATTCTAGCAAACACAAATAACATAACCAGACTCGACTAACTACAAAGGTTGTTTAGACCTTAGAAGAGAAACCTGTTCTTCGAAGATTATTCTTTTTGCCATTTCCAACAAGAACTCTTATATAAACAATCTTGAGTATCATTTCACCTTTTGTATGTGTCCCATTGTTTTATGATATTGTAATTTTATGATTATCTCACACACACTCACAAGCCTTAATAAGAAGCACAATTATGAAATTTATCTAAAAACGATAACACACTCTAAAGTAACCATTTCCGGAATCCAAACCTAGAACAACGTTATCCCCGGGATTCGCGTTTATAAAGTGCATCACATTACTTATGCATAAGAGCATATTGCTTCTTTAAACATTAGTCCTTACCGGACCAATGATGATGATTTCAGATTTTGGATCTTATACTGACTCGAAGACCGTGAGTGCATAATCTTGCAATCACAAAAGGCAACTTCACACTTGCTCATGTCGTTTGATTATTTTCTGTAAAGTATTTTGCAAATTCAATGTTGTCATCACTTGCATTTTAAAAGGGTCAAAAATACTATTTTCATAATAAAATGATTATAGGTTATTACCATGAGGTAATAACTTACTATAAAAGTTCCGGTGGTAAAGGAACATAATATATAGGACTTAACAACCAATGTCACCAGTGATTCTTGCGCCGTATATTACGCGTTAACCATGAGATTTGGAATGGGACGGAGAAGTCAGCTATATCCTTTTCCTCTTGTATGGAGGCAAGACGACCTTAACGTGACGTTGTGATTCCTTGTGTGGATCCAACATATGGGTGGTCACCCTTACGCACCACACTTTTGGTGTCTATATTATCTATGAATGGTGTTTAGGGAGATAGTCCATGTAAATGGTACTAATCCGGGCATCACTAGGTCATAGAGTCTTCGGAAACTCATCCGGGTTTTAACATTCCCGAAAGGGGCTTAACAAAGGTGAGCTAGCCCGAAGGATTGTGCAGACATATGAGGTTGTGAAGAGGGCAGGTGATTGGCTTGGATCATCTACTAGGCCCCACAACATGGAATTGTGTACGTGTAAGCTGCCCGGTTGTGCAACAAGGAGTTGATCTCTCATGGAACAAGTAACGCACCTCTGTAGAGTGTAAGAACTATAACTTGTTACTCCCTGTTCTGGGAAGGAGCTGCGAACGCTGCGGGAAAGGAACTCCATGAAAGTTCCGGTAAACCAGTGAAGGCTGACGGACATAGCTTTTTAGAATAAAAGCAACCTTTGAAGAAATGTTTATGAAAACTTGCATTGCCTATGATCTATAGTCTATGGCTGTAGTATAGTACATCAAACACTCCTTTTCTAGTGAATTTGCTGAGTACGCTCGTACTCAAAGTATCTTCTTGACCCTTGCTAGATTCTGAAGCCGGGTTAGACAACATCTACATCAAGTTATGCTCCAGGACTCATCATCCAAAGCTAAAGCTCTTCAATGAAGTCAAGGAAGTCATCATCTACATCAACTCAAGTGAAGACGAAGTTATTGATTAGATAGGAATATAATCTATTGCCAAAGAACCTAATTTTGTAGTGTATTGCAATAGCAGCAATGCCAATCCCTTAGTTAAAATACTAGATTTAATAATATAATAGTTTTTGTGTTGTTTATCTTTGATTTTTCTCCGTAAGAAGTTCTTTCTCTCTCTTTAACTTAGAGTGTTCTCTGGATCTTGTGTAAAGAATGAGTTGTAACCTTTAGCCATGTATTGGACCCGCTGTGTTTCTGTTGTGCCATTCTGAGGGATGTAATACTAGTGAACGGTGTTTCATTGGTGTTATGTCAACGACTATAGTATACTACATCATGCAGTGGTATGCTGGGTCACCGCATCCGTGCGGGAGCGATGCTTGTTGGCGTTGTTGCCGTGCGAGCTGGAGCCACCAGCGGCAGAGAGCGCAGCTCGCCGCGCGCTAGACTCTGAAGCCGCCTGCTTGCGTTTGTCGAGATCCTCCTGCAGTTTCACCTGCCGGTTATGTTCGCTGATGAGGAGGAGGTGGTAGGCCGTCAGCAGATCACGTGAAGCATTCATAGGTAGGATGACGTTGCCTGCCATGGCTTTGCGTGCTTGGCACCATCCTTCCTCGCTAAGGTTGATCTTCTGGTAGGTGTTGGTGTTGCCTTCTTTGGGCCTGAGCGATGGAGCTCCCCCATTTCCTCCCTCTCACCTTTTGGGTTGGGAGGTGGGTTAGGCGCACTCGAACCTGGTGGCGGTTCTACTTCGCTTTGGATGACCACGGCGCATTGGTAGCATCCGCCAGTTGGATCGCGGCTGCCGCAGCTTTCGAATCCGGAACCATAGGTTCCTTCGTCTGAGGGAGGGCCGCACATATCTAAGTTGCAGCTGCTGCTATCATATGACTTGTCTGTCAGTGTCGACGTGCATAACACGCCCATGGGTTGGACCCACGAAGCGGGCCTGATGGATGGTGGTGGCACCCGCTCTAGGAGGCGGAGTTTGCCGGTCTTCCCCACCTGGAAGCAGAAGCTCCCGGACAGAATCAAAATCCCTCATGGTGGATGGCGAGTGGGCGGTGAAGTCGAAGGTGCCGAAGAGGAGATGACTCTCCGTCGCTGATGAGTTGTAGATCGCTCCGGATGGGACCATCACGATCGCACAATTAGTGTTCCCAGTTCCCACAGACGGTGCCAATTGACGAGGTACGATTTCGTCAATGCGCATTGTTATGGACTTGGATTTTGGAGAAGATGGGGATGCTAGAGATCGCGGAATGGTTAACATACAAGCAACGCGGGACACGAGATTTACCCAGGTTCAGGCCCCCAAAGGGAAAACCCTACTCCTGATTGTATGCTCTTGATTACGGCGGAACCGAAGGTCACATGGGTGCGCATATGCAATCTGGCGTGAGGTGCGTATGAGGTGAGTTGAGGCCCTCCTTGCCGTGCCCTTGTCAACACCCGGATTTTTAATCCCAGATGCCTGTTATGCCATACATCGCAATCTCAGGATTACCATTTTTGCGAGACATAACAGAATTGGATACCACAGTACATTACAAACCATACATAAGGTCTTATACAAATAAGGATCTCATGATCCAGTTCTTAATACAACTCAAGCAGCGGAATAGCGTAATAATAAAGGTAGCGTAGGCGAAGCTCCATCTTCGGGGTCACAGGCAATGCTGACGATAGGAGATGATCCTATTTGTCGTAACCTTCCTAGGGTCCTTCGTCCTGGTACTCCTCTTCATAGTCCGTCCATGGGAATAGCTAGGGACAAAACCATGAGTACTCTTTAAGTACTCGCAAACTAATACTAACAAGTGAAGGGGTTTTTTGTAATAGGACACTAAGCTCTAGGGTTGTTTTGCAAAAAGCCAGATTTACCTCTACTAAGTTCAGAAGCAAGAAAAGCTAGTTGAAATTTTATAACACCTAAGTGGGAACTTGTATTTCATATCACAACTCTGTTGTGGTCAAGTCAAAATCTCAATTCATTTCACAAGTCATTTTGAAAACATCTGACGGGGGAACAGTATGGCTACTCCAACTGTCCATAACCGCGGACACGGCTATTCAAATAGTTTGACACTCTGCAGAGATTGTACACTTTCACCACAACATTCGATACATCCGTCAGGAACAAATCCTGAATTCACCATACTCAGTATGCGGATAATCAATCCTAACCTTTCGATTACACGCCCTAGTATAGGCACCTCTCCTGTGAGTTTGGCCTCCCAAACATGACCAACTGTCATCTTGGGTACTGCACAGGTGGACAATCTTCACAAGGTAGCCTCAGCTCAAACCTTGGCCGTGAGGGAACCCATACTAAGGTATATAAGTTTCCAGTCAAGCCCTACCCAATTCTCGGGTATTGTGGTTGTACGGTAAAATTGGAATGGTATCGCATCCAGACAACCATCAGATTTATAAAGGGCTAAGGCTCATGCCTCAACATTTTCATCATCAAAATCATCCGTGTTCTAAACACATGTCAAAACATATCAGTAGAATGACTCATCATTCTAAGGTTTTCATAACCATTTTCACCAAGTATTCCCATCTAAAGTTGATCAAGTTTTATGCTTATCACTAGCATCTACAAATGGGAGTGAGTACTAATGAGGGGTGGTAAACTAGTGGAGTTTAACTAAGTACAATCTCATGCCTTAGGATGACATCAAGATTATCTAGCTTAGGCCAAATTTAATGCTCTTTATGCAACCTTCAATTATCTTTCTAGTATCTAAAATTTACTCAAGTAAACTCTAAGTAAGAGCTTTGATAAAGAAATAAAGTAGAAAACTTGCAAGTAAAACTAGGAATGGGGTTATCAAATGGGTATGATCACATATGCTTAAGGCATATAGTTGGCATGGTAGCAAGCAAGTATTAGCTTGCATAGGTCAATTTGATTAGTAAAAATTGCATTAGTATCAGTATAAGCTTGCCTTGTGCAGAGAAGTGGTTGAAGTTTTCCTCGGCTTCTTCTTCGTAGTATCCTCCTTCCTCCTCGTATCTTTGGTCGGTACTAGCGTCTATGAATAAATACGAGGTACACAATCACCAAACAATACTTAACTACTTTCAATCATCACACAAAAGGGTTCTATAGATGATCTAGCATCATCACTAACATCACAAGAATAAAGCATTTGTCTTATTTATTTTATTTTTAGAAAAGTAATTTCTACTCATTGAAAAACTACTTAAGATTTAATATTCTCCAACTCAAACATGGGATCATGTTGACACATGTCATCACCACATATTTCAGTACATGAGAATGTGATTTAAAGTGGTGTCACAGTTTAATAAAGTTTAACCTTTTTATTTTAAATAATTAAAGTGACTAGAAATTCCTATGTGGCATTCTTTTATTACTTGAACCTTATTTCTGTAAGTAAACCCATATGTTTTTATATATTAAAAGGTATGATCAAATGTGATTTTTGAGAGTTGGAATCTGTTGGAGATATGCCCTAGAGGCAATAATAAATGTAGTTATTATTATATCTTTGTGTTTATGATAAATGTTTACATTCATGCTATAAAAGTATTAACAAGGAAACATTAATACTTGTGTGATTTGTAAACTTAATTTGAAGTCCCTAGTAAAGCCTCTATATAAATACTAGCTTGTTGGTTAATAGATGATTGTGGTTTCCCTATCATGAACATTGAGATGTTATTAACAACAAGATCATATCGTTAGGAGAATGATATGGTGGACATACTCCTATAGATAAGCGTAGCATAAAGATCAAGTCATTTTAATAGTTCAATTGCTATATGCTTTTTGATACATAGTAATCTAATTCCTTCGACCATGAGATCATGCATATCACCTTTACCGGATGGATGATTTGATGACATCAAACACCACACCGTAACTGGGTGACTATAAAGGTGGCATTGAGTGTTCGGAAAGTATTGGTTGAAACACATGAATCAAGAGTGGGATTTGTCCATCCATATGACGGATAGATATACTCTGGGCCCTCTCGGTGAAATGTCATCCAATTAGCTTGCAAGCATGTGACTGGCTCACAAGGGATCACATATCACGTGAACGAGAAAAGAGTACTTATCGGTAACGAGGTTGAACTAGGTATGAAGATATACCGACGATCATAACCTCGGATAAGTAAACTATCGTTAGACAAAGGGAAATTGATATCGTATGTAAGTGGTTCATTCGATCGCAAAGTAATCGTAGAAATATGTGGGAGCCATATGAATTTCCAGATTCCTCTATTGGTTATTGATCGGAGAAGTGTCTCGATCATGTCCGCATAATTCACGAACCGTAGGGAGACACACTTAAGGATTCGACGTTGTTTGAGTAGTTATGGAATGATGAGAAAGAGACCGAATGTTGTTCGGAGTCTCGAATGGGATTCGGGATATCACGAGGAGATCCGGAATGGTCCGGAGAATAAGATTCATATAAGGAAAGTCCTGTTTCGGAGTTAGAGAATGGTTCCGGTGTTTTCATCGAGAATGTTCTAGAAGGTTCCGGAATGTTCGGCACTCCGGGGGGGGAAGGGTACATGAATGTGTCATTGCAAGTTGGAATGATTGCATCATGTACTAGGTGTCATCGCTGTTCAAAATAAAGGGTTTATTCAAATCCTAGTTTGAAAAGTCAAACGGCTAGTTTGAAAGTCAAACGACAGTTTTTGGAAAGAGGAGGAGGAGTGGGAAACCGAGTTGGGGAGGGTTTCCCTCCTCCAACAGGCGGCGCACCACCCAAGCCGAGTTGGGGAGGGACTCCCCTCCCTCCCCTTGGCCGGCCGGCCCCTCCACCTATATAAGGAGGGGCAGGTCTCCCTCCTAGAGACACACAAGTCCCTTGCCCCGAAAACCCTAACCCTAGCCGCCGCCGCCCTCCAAGCCGCCGCCTAGGGATATCCTTGCCACCGACTTGGGCACCTCCAAGCCCTAGCCGCCGGCCCTAGCACCTCTTCCTCGGCATGTCTAAACCCTAGATCGTCGAGGGATTTCTCATAGCCCACCATACTCGCTCCGGCTTAAGGCGAAGCCCTGCGAGATCCCCCCTCTACTTCCGGTACCACGCCGTTGTGCTGCCGGAATCGCGAGGAGAGTGCTACAACCTCTGCTGCCTGCTGGAAGAAGGGAGAGGAAGGTCTTCGTCGAGTACCGAACATGTGACCGATCATGAGCCGGAACGCAGCGCCGGAAGGATAGTCTACACGATCTTGAGATCGGGAAGAGTACGACTACATCACCCACGAGAATCCGCTCCCGTTAAAAACTTTGGAATCTTCGAGGGTGAGTTATTCCAGCGACTCTTTGCTACAATATAGTAGATAGATCTTGGCTTGTTTGTTTGTATGCGGTAGAAATTTTTTGTTTTCCATGCTACGAAACCCTACAGTGGTATCAGAGCCGTGTCTATATGTAGATCTGCTGCACGAGTAGAACACAATGGTCATTGTGGGCGTTGATGCTTTTATTGTCGATTGCTTCTTGTGTACTTTGCATCTTGCGGTATGTTGGGATGAAGCGGCCCGGGCTAACCTTACATGACATCGTTCATGAGACTTGCTACACGCTTGACATGAAACTTGTATTGCATAAGTGGCTTTGCGGGTGCCTGTTTCTTCTAGCATAGTTAAGATCCAATTTACAACGGGTGATTAACAACACTAGTATCAATGTTGTGGTTCATGTTCGTAAGTTAGAACGACACTTATTGAAAGCCCCAAACCACGTAAAATATGCAAAATAAAGTAGAGGCGTCTAACTTTGTTTTGCAGGGGTGTGTTGTGATGTGATATGGCCATGATTGTGATTATATTTGATGTATGCAATGTTCCTTATTGTAAGTTGGAAACCGGCAGGAGCCGTATGGTTGTCTTTAATTTAAGTTAAGACCCGCGTGTCTATTCAAAGTAGTTGTAATAGTTGAAGCCGGTGGACGACAACCATGGTGAAGCGTCATTGACCTTGATGCAATGCCGGTGATGATGGAGATCATGTTCGTGCTAGAAGATGGATATCAGAAGCACAAAGAAGAAATGCCATATCATATCACATATTATGAATTGCATGTGATGTTAATCCTTTATGCATCTTGTATTGCTTAGTAGACGACGGTAGCATTATAAGATGATCCCTCATGCACATGAATTTCAAGTCATAAAGTGTTCACCCTTAGTTAGCACCGTTGCTAAAGCTTGTTGTTTCGAAGCACCACGTGATGATCGGGTGTGTTAGATTCCGCAAGTGTATACAACGTGAGCAAGCCAGATTTTCTCATGCGGAAGCTAAGGTTTGATCTTGATGAGCCTAGCATGTACAGACATGGTCTCGGAACACGGATCACCGAAAGGTAAAGCATGAATCATATAGTAGATATGACGAACATGTCGATTATTCGCCACTGAAACTATATCAACTCTCGTGATGATCGGTGTTGATGTGGTGGATTTGTTTCGTGTGATCACTAAAACAATGTGAGGGATATTGTTTTGAGTGGGAGTTCACCTAGATTAATTTTATTATTAATTTGAACTCAATTTGTCATAAACTTAGTCTAAACTATTGCAAATATGTTGTAGATCAATGGCAGCCCCTACCATCAATTTTAATGCGTTCCTAGAGAAAGAAAAGTTGAAAAACAATGGAAGCAACTTCGCGGATTGGTTCCGCAATTTGAGGATTTTCCTCACAGCTGGTAATTTGACCTATGTCTTTGGATGCACATTTGGGTGACCCACTGCGGTGATCTTGCCGATGAAGTAAAGAATGTTTACCTCACTCGAAGACTCGATCTCCAGATTCGATGTGCTATCTTGTATGGTTTAGAATCGAGCTTGAGAAAGGTTTGAGAATTCAGAACCATATGATATTGTCGAGGATCTCAAATTGATCTTTGAGACTCATGCGGCAATTGAAAGCTATGAGGCTTCTGAAAAGTTCTTTAACTGCAAGATGGAAGAGGGCAGCTCCGTCAGTGAGCATGTGCTTAAGATGTCTGGGAACGCAAACAAACTTCAAAGCTTGGGTATTGTGATTCCTAATGCTTTGGGGATTTACCGTGTCCTCCAATCACTACCACCAAGTTACAAGAACTTTGTGATGAACTACAACATGCAAAACATGAACAAGACGTTGCCAGAACTCTTTGCCATGTTGAAGTCTGCAGAAGTGGAGATCAAGAAAGAGCACCAAGTGTTTTTGGTCAATAAGACCACCAAATTCAAGAAAGGCAAGTCTAAGCAGAAGGGACACTTCAAGAAGGGTGGTAGGAAAGTTACCACGCCGACGAAGAAGACCAAGGCTGGACCCAAGCCCGACATCGAGTGCTTTACCGCAGGGAGAAGGTCACTTTGAAGCGGAATTGCCCAAAGTACTTGGCGGATTTGAAGAACGGCAACATCAAGAAGAAAGGTATATCCGATATACATGTTATTGATGTGTATGTCACTAGTACTCGTAGTAGTGCACAGGTATTTGATAATCTTGGTTCGGTTGCTCATATTTGTAACTCAAACAGTCTTTGCAGAATAAACGGAAGCTAGCGAAGAACGAGGTGATGATGCGCGTGGGAAACGGATCAAAGGTTGATGTGATCGCGGTCGGCACGCTACCCCTTCATCTACCATCGGGATTAGTTTTATACTTAAATAATTGTTATTTGGTGCCTGCGTTGAGCATGAACATTATATCGGGATCTTGTTTATTGCGAGACGGTTACTTGTTTAAGTCCGAGAATAATGGTTGTTTGATTTATATGAGTAATATGTTTTATGCACATGCACCTTTGATAGATGGTCTATTCTTGTTGAATATCGATAGTGGAAATACACACATTAATAACATTGAGGCTAAACGTTTGAAATCGAGCGATAACTCGACCTATATGTGGTAATCGCTGCCTTGGTCACATTGGAGTGAAGCGTATGAAGAAACTCCATTCCGATGGACTTCTTGAGTCACTTGATTTCGAATCACTTGAAAGATGCGAAGCATGTCTGATGGGTAAAATGACCAAGACTCCATTTTCTGGTATGATGGAGCGAGCTACAGACTTATTGGAAATCATACATACCGATGTGTGTGGTCCAATGAGTGTAGCATCACGCGGTGGTTATCGTTATGTTCTTACCTTCACAGATGACTTGAGTAGATATGGGTATATCTATTTCATGAAACATAAGTCCGAAACTTTCGAGAAGTTTAAGGAATTTCAAAGTGAGGTAGAGAATCAACGTAACAAGAATATTAAATTTCTATGTTCTGATCGTGGAGGTGAATATCTAAGTTACGAGTTTGGCGAGCATTTGAAGAAATGCGGAATACTATCGCAGTTGACACCGCCGGGAACACCACAGCGTAATGGTGTGTCCGAACGTCGTAATCGAACTCTCTTTGATATGGTTCGTTCTATGATGTCACTTACAGATTTACCGCTATCATTTTGGGGTTATGCATTAGAAACAGCCGCATTCACTTTAAATAGGGCACCGTCTAAATCCGTTGAAACGACACCGTACGAATTATGGTTTGGGAAGAAACCTAGATTGTCGTTCCTTAAAGTTTGGGGATGCGAAGCCTATGTAAAGAAGTTACAGCCGGACAAGCTTGAACCCAAAGCGGAAAAATGCGTCTTCATAGGATACCCAAAGGAAACTATTGGGTATACCTTCTATCATAGATCCGAAGGCAAAAACTTTGTTGCCAAGAATGGATCCTTTCTAGAGAAGGAATTTCTCTCGAAAGAAGTGACTGGAAGGAAAGTAGAACTTGACGAGGTTGTCGAACCTTCTCTCGAAATTGCGAGTAGCGCAGCACCGGAAGAAGTTCCTGTGGTGCCTGCACCAATAAGACAGGAAGCTAATGATGATGATCATGAAACTTCGGTTGAAGTTGCTACAGAGCCTCGGAGGTCAACGAGAACTCGTACCACTCCAGATTGGTATGATCCCGTTATGAGTGTCATGTTGGTGGACAACACCGATGACCCTGAGACATATGAGGAAGCGATGATGATCCCAGATTCCAATAAATGGAAAGAAGCCATGAAATCCGAGATTGGATCCATGTACGAAAACCAAGTATGGACTTTGGTGGAATTACCAGATGGCCGGAAAGCTATCGAGAACAAATGGATTTTCAAGAAGAAAACAGATGCTGATGGTAATGTTACTGTCTATAAAGCTCGACTTGTCGCAAAAGGGTTTCGACAAATTCAAGGAGTTGACTACGATGAGACTTTATCACCAGTAGCGAAGCTAAAGTCTGTGAGGATTATGTTAGCAATCGCTGCATATTATGATTATGAGATATGGCAGATGGATGTCAAAACAGCATTCCTCAATGGAGACATTGATGAAGAGTTGTATATGATGCAACCCAAAGGTTTTGTCGATCCTAAAGATGCTAACAAGGTATGCAAACTTCAACGGTCCATCTATGGATTGAAGCAAGCATCCTGAAGTTGGAATCAACGTTTTGATAAGGTGATCAAAAGTTTTGGTTTTATACAAACTTATGGAGAAGCTTTTATTTACAAGAAAGTGAGTGGGAGCTCTCCAGCATTATTAATACTATATGTAGATGACATATTGTTGATTGGGAATGATGTAGAACTTCTTAATAGTGTCAAGGAATATTTGAATAATAGTTTTTCAATGAAGGATCTTGGCGAAGCAGCTTACATATTAGGCATAAAGATTTCTAGAGATAGATCGAAACGCCAAATATCATTGTCACAAAGTACATATTTGGACAAAGTTCTAAAGAGGTTTGGAATGGAAGAAAGAAAGAAAGGGTTCTTTCCCATGTTGCCCAATATGACCTTGAGTAAAACTCAAAGTCCGACATCGGCAGAAGATAGAGAAAGGATGAGTAAGACTCCCTATGCCTCAGCCATAGGATCTCTAATGTATGCCATGCTATGTACTAGAACCGACATTGCATATGTTGTTAGTTTAACTAGCAGATATCAAAGTGATCCAGGAGTGGATCATTGGACAGCGGTCAAAAACATCCTTAAGTACTTGGGAAGAACTAAGGATATGGTTCTTTCTTATGGAGGTGATGAACAACTCGTTGTTAATGGTTACACCGATGCTAGTTGGAACACCGATCCGGATGATTCTAAATCACAATCTGGATAATATTTATTTCAATGGTGCAGCAGCTTAATGGAGGAGTGCAAAGCAAAGCGTTGTGGCGAGATCTTCAACTGAATCGGAATACATGGTCGCTTCGGAGGCTTCACAAGAAGCGATATGGATGAAAGAGTTCATTACGAGCTGGGTGTGGTTCCTAGTGCTACCGGACCCAATGTTTATCTCAGTGATAACATGGGCTCCATAGCCAATGCGCAAGAACCAAGGTCACACAAGAAGTCAAGCACATCAAGCTACGTTTTCACGCTATTCGAGAACATATCCAAGATGGGGATATAAAGATTTGCAAAGTACACACAGATCTGAATGTGGTGGATCCGTTGACTAAACCTCTCCCGAGGGCAAAACATGACCAGCACCAAACTGCCATGGGTGTTCGGTATATTACCATGTAATCTAGATTAGATGACTCTAGTGCAAGTGGGAGACTGTTGGAGATATGCCCTAGAGGCAATAATAAATGTAGTTATTATTATATCTTTGTGTTTATGATAAATTTTTACATTCATGCTATAATAGTATTAACAAGGAAACATTAATACTTGTGTGATTTGTAAACTTAATTTGAAGTCCCTAGTAAAGCCTCTATATAAATACTAGCTTGTTGGTTAATAGATGATTGTGGTTTCCCTATCATGAACATTGAGATGTTATTAACAACAAGATCATATCGTTAGGAGAATGATATGGTGGACATACTCCTATAGATAAGAGTAGCATAAAGATCAAGTCATTTTAATAGTTCAATTGCTATATGATTTCTGATACATAGTAATCTAATTCCTTCGACCATGAGATCATGCATATCACCTTTACCGGATGGATGCTTTGATGACATCAAACACCACACCGTGAATCGGGTGGCTATAAAGGTGGCATTGAGTGTTCGGAAAGTATTGGTTGAAACACATGGATCAAGAGTGGGATTTGTCCATCCATATGACGGATAGATATACTCTGGGCCCTCTCGGTGAAATGTCATCCAATTAGCTTGCAAGCATGTGACTGGCTCACAAGGGATCACATATCACGGGAACGAGAAAAGAGTACTTATCGGGAACGAGGTTGAACTAGGTATGCAGAGATACCGACGATCATAACCTCGGATAAGTAAACTATCGTGAGACAAAGGGAAATTGATATCGTATGTAAGTGGTTCATTCGATCGCAAAGTAATCGTAGAAATATGTGGGAGCCATATGAATTTCCAGATTCCTCTATTGGTTATTGATCGGAGAAGTGTCTCGATCATGTCCGCATAATTCACGAACCGTAGGGAGACACACTTAAGGATTCGACGTTGTTTGAGTAGTTATGGAATGATGAGAAAGAGACCGAATGTTGTTTGGAGTCTCGAATGGGATTCAGGATATCACGAGGAGATCCGGAATAGTCCGGAGAATAAGATTCATATAAGGAAAGTCCTGTTTTGGAGTTAGAGAATGGTTGCGGTGTATTCATCGGGAATGTTCTAGAAGGTTCCGAAATGTCCGGCACTCCGGGGGGGGGGGGAAGGGTACATGAATGTGTCAATGCAAGTTGGAATGATTGCATCATGTACTAGGTGTCATTGCTTCCTAGATTGGTGTCACCGTAATCACCCGCAAGCACCGTCGCATAAGCTCATCGCCGTTTGCCCTCCGATGACTAAAAACCAGCGGCGCCACCACTATCTTACTCGCCTTGTTGTTCTGGTTCGAACAAGCCCTTGCACACCCACTCACTCACACGCCACTGCCCTCCTCATCGTCGTCTGCCATGCCATCGGCGAGGTGACGTCAGGGTGAGATCACCCTAGCCACGTCAACGTGTTTGACCCAGTATTTGTATCGCGTGGCTGATGACATGGCCTAGGGCCCATATGTCATCGATCGAGCGGAGCAGTGGCTAACAAAATACATTTACTAAACTCGAGTCTTTGAGGTGGACATAGGCCCACGTCGCTGACTTAGGCTAGCTATGGTTGCGATGTAAAAAGTTATTTCCTATTTAAGAAATAATAAAATGTTATAAATTCAATTAATAATATTCCAGAAATCAAATAAATGATTAAATCTTATTTAATTAATAACTTTTGATTTATAATTCAGAAAAATGTGTATAATATATGAAAATTAGAAAAATAAAATCTACAACTTAAAATTATTATCAAATATTATCATGATGATTATTTAAAAGTAATAAAACTTTGATAATTCATAGTTTAATAATGATAAATGTTAAGAATATAAATAAATACCAAAAATATTGGAAAAATAAAAACAATACTTTAAAAACCATAACCATGTATTATTATTTCACTTAATTAAATATTTATTATTTATTAAGTAATTATAAAGTAATAATAATTTTCAAAAAATCATATCTTATTATTTATAAATCACATAAATAAATGTAATATACCAAAATGATCACAAAAATAGTACCTACATGTTAAAAATTTAATATTCCACTTTTGAGTTAAATAAAAATTCAAATACTTTGATAACTCAAGTTTAAACTTATTTATTTAATTGATAATTCATATAAGGGTAAATAAAAATTGCTAATATATCTAAATTAACCAATTGAGTCTAATAAATAATATTAGTCTTCAACATTAATAATATGAAGTCCAAATGGTTTAACACATTTTAATTACAATTTTATTGAATTCTCCTCAACCATCGGTGTGTAATATTTTCTAAAGAGAATCCTTATCAAATCTAAAATCATCAAGAATAATTTGTAGTTAAATAAAAACTTTTTTCCCTTACTTCAACCACAAGATTATCAACATACTAAAACACAAAAATGAACTCATAAGCAATTAAGTAACATTACTCCATGATTTACAAACCATAACCACTCATCCATAAAAGGGGTAAGTAATACTATTTCATTATAAAATCAAGAAAACAACCACATCAAAGAAAAGTATAACCATCCTTAAGGCAACATTCCCAATACACAAGGTACAAATGTTATAAGCATTATACTTTCAAACGATCTATATTTTAAAGTTAACTTTAGTCTACAAGAATCTAAATATAATACTATAAGCATTGTTATATGTTTTATAGTTAACTTTGGTCTGATGTAGTTAAGTCATAAAGCATCTCAATCCCAAACTATTCTAGCAAACACAAATAACATAACCAGACTCGACTAACTACAAAGGTTGTTTAGACCTTAGAAGAGAAACCTGTTCTTCGAAGATTATTCTTTTTGCCACTTCCAACAAGAACTCTTATATAAACAATCTTGAGTATCATTTCACCTTTTGTATGTGTCCCATTGTTTTATGATATTGTAATTTTATGATTATCTCACACACACTCACAAGCCTTAATAAGAAGCACAATTATGAAATTTATCTAAAAAGGACAACACACTCTAAAGTAACCATTTCCGGAATCCAAACCTAGAACAACGTTATCCCCGGGATTCGCGTTTATAAAGTGCATCACATTACTTATGCATAAGAGCATATTGCTTCTTTAAACATTAGTCCTTACCGGACCAATGATGATGATTTCAGATTTTGGATCTTATACTGACTCGAAGACCGTGAGTGCATAATCTTGCAATCACAAAAGGCAACTTCACACTTGCTCATGTCGTTTGATTATTTTCTGTAAAGTATTTTGCAAATTCAATGTTGTCATCACTTGCATTTTAAAAGGGTCAAAAATACTATTTTCATAATAAAATGATTATAGGTTATTACCATGAGGTAATAACTTACTATAAAAGTTCCGGTGGTAAAGGAACATAATATATAGGACTTAACAACCAATGTCACCAGTGATTCTTGTGCCGTATATTACGCGTTAACCATGAGATTTGGAATGGGACGGAGAAGTCAGCTATATCCTTTTCCTCTTGTATGGAGGCAAGACGACCTTAACGTGACGTTGTGATTCCTTGTGTGGATCCAACATATGGGTGGGCACCCTTACGCACCACACTTTTGGTGTCTATATTATCTATGAATGGTGTTTAGGGAGATAGTCCATGTAAATGGTACTAATCCGGGCATCATTAGGTCATAGAGTCTTCGGAAACTCATCCGGGTTTTAGCTTTCCCGAAAGGGGGCTTAACAAAGGTGATCAAGCCCGAAGGATTGTGCAGACATATGAGGTTGTGAAGAGGGCAGGTTATTGGCTTGGATCATCTACTAGGCCCCACAACATGGAATTGTGGACGTGTAAGCTGCCCGGTTGTGCAACAAGGAGTTGATCTCTCATGGAACAAGTAACGCACCTCTGTAGAGTGTAAGAACTGTAACTTGTTACTCCCTGTTCCGGGAAGGAGCTGCGAACGCTGCGGGAAAGGAACTCCATGAAAGTTCCGGTAAACCAGTGAAGGCTGACGGACATAGCTTTTTAGAATAAAAGCAACCTTTGAAGAAATGTTTATGAAAACTTGCATTGCCTATGATCTATAGTCTATGGCTGTAGTATAGTACATCAAACACTCCTTTTCTAGTGAATTTGCTGAGTACGCTCGTACTCAAAGTATCTTCTTGACCCTTGCTAGATTCTGAAGCCGGGTTAGACAACATCTACATCAAGTTATGCTCCAGGACTCATCATCCAAAGCTAAAGCTCTTCAATGAAGTCAAGGAAGTCATCATCTACATCAACTCAAGTGAAGACGAAGTTATTGATTAGATAGGAATATAATCTATTGCCAAAGAACCTAATTTTGTAGTGTATTGCAATAGCAGCAATGCCAATCCCTTAGTTAAAATACTAGATTTAATAATATAATAGTTTTTGTGTTGTTTATCTTTGATTTTTCTCCGGAAGAAGTTCTTTCTCTCTCTTTAACTTAGAGTGTTCTCTGGATCTTGTGTAAAGAATGAGTTGTAACCTTTAGCCATGTATTGGACCCGCTGTGTTTCTGTTGTGCCATTCTGAGGGATGTAATACTAGTGAACGGTGTTTCATTGGTGTTATGTCAACGACTATAGTATACTACATCATGCAGTGGTATGCTGGGTCACCGCATCCGTGCGGGAGCGATGCTTGTTGGCGTTGTTGCCGTGCGAGCTGGAGCCACCAGAGAGCGCAGCTCGCCGCGCGCTAGACTCTGAAGCCGCCTGCTTGCGTTTGTCGAGATCCTCCTGCAGTTTCACCTGCCGGTTATGTTCGCTGATGAGGAGGAGGTGGTAGGCCGTCAGCAGATCACGTGAAGCATTCATAGGTAGGATGACGTTGCCTGCCATGGCTTTGCGTGCTTGGCACCATCCTTCCTCGCTAAGGTTGATCTTCTGGTAGGTGTTGGTGTTGCCTTCTTTGGGCTGAGCGATGGAGCTCCCCATTTCCTCCTCTCACCTTTTGGGTTGGGAGGTGGGTTAGCGCACCGAACCAGTGGCGGTTCTACTTCGCTTTGGATGACCACGGCGCATTGGTAGCATCCGCCAGTTGGATCGCGGCTGCCGCAGCTTTCGGATCCGGAACCATAGGTTCCTTCGTCTGAGGGAGGGCCGCACATATCTAAGTTGCAGCTGCTGCTATCATATGACTTGTCTGTCAGTGTCGACGTGCATAACACGCCCATGGGTTGGACCCACGAAGCGGGCCTGATGGATGGTGGTGGCACCCGCTCTAGGAGGCGGAGTTTGCCGGTCTTCCCCACCTGGAAGCAGAAGCTCCCGGACAGAATCAAAATCCCTCATGGTGGATGGCGAGTGGGCGGTGAAGTCGAAGGTGCTGAAGAGGAGATGACTCTCCGTCGCTGATGAGTTGTAGATCGCTCCGGATGGGACCATCACGATCGCACAATTAGTGTTCCCTTCCACAGTGCCAATTGACGAGGTACGATTTCGTCAATGCGCATTGTTATGGACTTGGATTTTGGAGAAGATTGGGATGCTAGAGATCGCGGAATGGTTAACATACAAGCAACGCGGGACACGAGATTTACCCAGGTTCAGGCCCCCAAAGGGAAAACCCTACTCCTGATTGTATGCTCTTGATTACGGCGGAACCGAAGGTCACATGGGTGCGCATATGCAATCTGGCGTGAGGTGCGTATGAGGTGAGTTGAGGCCCTCCTTGCCGTGCCCTTGTCAACACCCGGATTTTTAATCCCAGATGCCTGTTATGCCATACATCGCAATCTCAGGATTACCATTTTCGCGAGACATAACAGAATTGGATACCATAGTACATTACAAACCATACATAAGGTCTTATACAAATAAGGATCTCATGATCCAGTTCTTAATACAACTCAAGCATCGGAATAGCGTAATAATAAAGGTAGCGTAGGCGAAGCTCCATCTTCGGGGTCACAGGCAATGCTGACGATAGGAGATGATCCTATTTGTCGTAACCTTCCTAGGGTCCTTCGTCCTGGTACTCCTCTTCATAGTCCGTCCATGGGAATAGCTAGGGACAAAACCATGAGTACTCTTTAAGTACTCGCAAACTAATACTAACAAGTGAAGGGGTTTTTTGTAATAGGACACTAAGCTCTAGGGTTGTTTTGCAAAAAGCCAGATTTACCTCTACTAAGTTCAGAAGCAAGAAAAGCTAGTTGAAATTTTATAACACCTAAGTGGGAACTTGTATTTCATATCACAACTCATAGGTGGTCAAAATGTCAATTCATTTCACAAGTCATTTTGAAAACATCTGACGGGGAACAGATGGCTACTCCAATCGTCCATAATCATGACACGGCTATTCAAATAGTTTGACACTGCAGATTGTACACTTTCACCACAACATTCGATACATCCGTCAGGAACAAATCCTGAATTCACCATACTCAGTATGCGGATAATCAATCCTACCCTTTCGATTACACGCCCTAGTATAGGCACCTCTCCTGTGAGTTTGGCCTACCAAACATGACCAACTGTCATCTTGGGTACTGCACAGGTGGACAATCTTCACAAGGTAGCCTCAGCTCAAACCTTGGCCGTGAGGGAACCCATACTAAGGTATATAAGTTTCCAATCAAGCCCTACCCAATTCTCGGGTATTGTGGTTGTACGGTAAAATTGGAATGGTATCGCATCCAGACAACCATCAGATTTATAAAGGGATAAGGCTCATGCCTCAACATTTTCATCACCAAAATCATCTGGTGTTCGGAAACACATGTCAAAACATCTCAGTAGAATGACTCATCATTCTAAGGTTTTCATAACCATTTTCACCAAGTATTCCCATCTAAAGTTGATCAAGTTTTATGCTTAGCACTAGCATCTACAAATGGGAGTGAGTACTAATGAGGGGTGGTAAACTAGTGGAGTTTAACTAAGTACAATCTCATGCCTTAGGATGACATCAAGATTATCTAGCTTAGGCCAAATTTAATGCTCTTTATGCAACCTTCAATTATCTTTCTAGTATCTAAAATTTACTCAAGTAAACTCTAAGTAAGAGCTTTGATAAAGAAATAAAGTAGAAAACTTACAAGTAAAACTAGGAATGGGGTTATCAAATGGGTATGATCACATAATGCTTAAGGCATATAGTTGGCATGGTAGCAAGCAAGTATTAGCTTTCATAGTTCAACTTGATTAGTAAGGCTTGCATTAGTATCAGTATAAGCTTGCCTTGTGCAGAGCAGTGGTTGAAGTTTTCCTCGGCTTCTTCTTCGTAGTATCCTCCTTCCTCCTCGTATCCTTGGTCGGTACTAGCGTCTATGAATAAATACGAGGTACACAATCACCAAACAATACTTAACTACTTTCAATCATCACACAAAAGGGTTCTATAGATGATCTAGCATCATTACTAACATCACAAGAATAAAGCATTTGTCTTATTTATTTTATTTTTAGAAAAGTAATTTCTACTCATTGAAAAACTACTTAAGATTTAATATTCTCCAACTCAAACATGGGATCATGTTGACACATGTCATCACCACATATTTCAGTACATGAGAATGTGATTTAAAGTGGTGTCACAATTTAATAAAGTTTAACCTTTTTATTTTAAATAATTAAAGTGACTAGAAATTCCTATGTGGCATTCTTTTATTACTTGAACCTTATTTCTGTAAGTAAACCCATATGTTTTTATATATTCTGAAAGGTATGATCAAATGTGATTTTTGAGAGTTGGAATCTGTTGGAGATATGCCCTAGAGGCAATAATAAATGTAGTTATTATTATATCTTTGTGTTTATGATAAATGTTTACATTCATGCTATAATAGTATTAACAAGGAAACATTAATACTTGTGTGATTTGTAAACTTAATTTGAAGTCCCTAGTAAAGCCTCTATATAAATACTAGCTTGTTGGTTAATAGATGATTGTGGTTTCCCTATCATGAACATTGAGATGTTATTAACAACAAGATCATATCGTTAGGAGAATGATATGGTGGACATACTCCTATAGATAAGCGTAGCATAAAGATCAAGTCATTTTAATAGTTCAATTGCTATATGCTTTCTGATACATAGTAATCTAATTCCTTCGACCATGAGATCATGCATATCACCTTTACCGGATGGATGCTTTGATGACATCAAACACCACACCGTAACTGGGTGGCTATAAAGGTGGCATTGAGTGTTCGGAAAGTATTGGTTGAAACACATGAATCAAGAGTGGGATTTGTCCATCCATATGACGGATAGATATACTCTGGGCCCTCTCGGTGAAATGTCATCCAATTAGCTTGCAAGCATGTGACTGGCTCACAAGGGATCACATATCACGTGAACGAGAAAAGAGTACTTATCGGTAACGAGGTTGAACTAGGTATGCAGATATACCGACGATCATAACCTCGGATAACTAAACTATCGTTAGACAAAGGGAAATTGATATCGTATGTAAGTGGTTCATTCGATCGCAAAGTAATCGTATAAATATGTGGGAGCCATATGAATTTCCAGATTGCTCTATTGGTTATTGATCGGAGAAGTGTCTCGATCATGTCCGCATAATTCACGAACCGTAGGGAGACACACTTAAGGATTCGACGTTGTTTGAGTAGTTATGGAATGATGAGAAAGAGACCGAATGTTGTTCGGAGTCTCGAATGGGATTCGGGATATCACGAGGAGATCCGGAATGGTCCGGAGAATAAGATTCATATAAGGAAAGTCCTGTTTCGGAGTTAGAGAATGGTTCCGGTGTTTTCATCGGGAATGTTCTAGAAGGTTCCGGAATGTCCGGCACTCCGGGGGGGGAAGGGTACATGAATGTGTCATTGCAAGTTGGAATGATTTCATCATGTACTAGGTGTCATCGCTGTTCAAAATAAAGGGTTTATTCAAATCCTAGTTTGTAAAGTCAAACGGCTAGTTTGAAAGTCAAACGACAGTTTTTGGAAAGAGGAGGAGGAGTGGGAAATCGAGTTGGGGAGGGTTTCCCTCCTCCAACAAAGCCGCACCACCGAGTTGGGAGGGACTCCTCCTCCCTTGGCGCCGGCCCTCCACCTATATAAGGAGGGGCAGGTCTCCCTCCTAGAGACACACAAGTCCCTTGCCCCGAAAACCCTAACCCTAGCCGCCGCCGCCCTCCAAGCCGCCGCCTAGGGATATCCTTGCCACCGACTTGGGCACCTCCAAGCCCTAGCCGCCGGCCCTAGCACCTCTTCCTCGGCGTGTCTAAACCCTAGATCGTCGAGGGATTTCTCATAGCCCACCATACTCGCTCCGGCTTAAGGCGAAGCCCTGCGAGATCCCCCCTCTACTTCCCAGACCACGCCAGTTGCCGGAATCGCGAGGAGAGTGCTACAACCTCCATTTTCTTTGGAACAAGGGAGAGGAAGGTCTTCACGAGTACCGAACGTGTGACCGATCATGGAGCGCTTAACGCAGCCTTGGGAAGGATAGTCTACACGATCTTGAGATCGGGAAGAGTACGACTACATCACCCACGAGAATCCGCTCCCGTTAAACACTTTGGAATCTTCGAGGGTGAGTTATTCCAGCGACTCTTTGCTACAATATAGTAGATAGATCTTGGCTTGTTTGTTTGTATGCGGTAGAAATTTTTTGTTTTCCATGCTACGAAACCCTACAGTGGTATCAGAGCCGTGTCTATATGTAGATCTGCTGCACGAGTAGAACACAATGGTCATTGTGGGCGTTGATGCTTTTATTGTCGATTGCTTATTGTGTACTTTGCATCTTGCGGTATGTTGGGATGAAGCGGCACGGGCTAACCTTACATGACATCGTTCATGAGACTTGCTCCACGCTTGACATGCAACTTGTATTGCATAAGTGGCTTTGCGGGTGCCTGTTTCTCCTAGCATAGTTAAGATCCAATTTACAACGGGTGATTAACAACACTAGTATCAATGTTGTGGTTCATGTTCGTAAGTTAGAACGACACTTATTGAAAGCCCCAAACCACGTAAAATATGCAAAATAAAGTAGAGGCGTCTAACTTTGTTTTGCAGGGGTGTGTTGTGATGTGATATGGCCATGATTGTGATTATATTTGATGTATGCAATGTTCCTTATTGTAAGTTGGCAACCGGCAGGAGCCGTATGGTTGTCTTTAATTTAAGTTAAGACTCGCGTGTCTATTCAAAGTAGTTGTAATAGTTGAAGCCGGTTGACGACAACCATGATGAAGCGTCATTGACCTTGATGCAATGCCGGTGATAATGGAGATCATGTTCGTGCTAGAAGATGGAGATCGGAAGCACAACGAAGAAAGGCCATATCATATCACATATTATGAATTGCATGTGATGTTAATCCTTTATGCATCTTGTATTGCTTAGTAGACGACGGTAGCATTATAAGATGATCCCTCATGCACATGAATTTCAAGTCATAAAGTGTTCACCCTTAGTTAGCACCGTTGCTAAAGCTTGTTGTTTCGAAGCACCACGTGATGATCGGGTGTGTTAGATTCCGCAAGTATATACAACGTGAGCAAGCCATATTTGCTCATGCGGAAGCTAAGGTTTGATCTTGACGAGCCTAGCATGTACAGACATGGTCTCGGAACACGGATCACCGAAAGGTAAAGCATGAATCATATAGTAGATATGACGAACATGTCGATTATTCGCCACTGAAACTATATCAACTCTCGTGATGATCGGTGTTGATGTGGTGGATTTGGTTCGTGTGATCACTAAAACAATGTGAGGGATATCGTTTTGAGTGGGCGTTCACCTAGATTAATTTTATTATTAATTTGAACTCAATTTGTCATAAACTTAGTCTAAACTATTGCAAATATGTTGTAGATCAATGGCAGCACCTACCATCAATTTTAATGCGTTCCTAGAGAAAGAAAAGTTGAAAAACAATGGAAGCAAATTCGCGGATTGGTTCCGCAATTTGAGGATTTTCCTCACAGCTGGTAATTTGACCTATGTCTTTGGATGCACATTGGTGACCCACACTGCAAAATGTCTGCCGATGAAGTAAAGAATGTTTACCTCACTCGGAAGAATCTCAGTTCAGTGTGCTATCTTGTATGGTTTAGAATCGGAGCTTCAGAAAAGGTTTGAGAATTCAGACCCATATGATATTGTCGAGGATCTCAAATTGATCTTTGAGACTCATGCGGCAATTGAAAGCTATGAGGCTTCTGAAAAGTTCTTTAACTGCAAGATGGAAGAGGGCAGCTCGGTGAGCATGTGCTTAAGATGTCTAGGCACGCAAACAAACTTCAAAGCTTGGGTATTGTGATTCCTAATGCTTTGGGGATTTACCGTGTCCTCCAATCACTACCACCAAGTTACAAGAACTTTGTGATGAACTACAACATGCAAAACATGAACAAGACGTTGCCAGAACTCTTTGCCATGTTGAAGTCTGCAAGTGGAGATCAAGAAAGAGCACCAAGTGTTGTTGGTCAATAAGACCACCAAATTCAAGAAAGGCAAGTCTAAGGAAGGGACACTTCAAGAAGGGTGGTAAGAAAGTTACCACGAAGAAGACCAAGGCTGGACCCAAGCCCGATCTTGAGTGCTTTACCGCAAGGGAGAAGGTCATCGAAGCGGAATTGCCCAAAGTACTTGGCGGATTTGAAGAACGGCAACATCGAGAAGAAAGGTATATCCGATATACATGTTATTGATGTGTATCTCACTATTACTCGTAGTAGTGCACAGGTATTTGATCTTGGTTCGGTTGCTCATATTTGTAACTCAAACAGTCTTTGTAGAATAAACGGAAGCTAGCGAAGAACGAGGTGACGATGCGCTGGGAAACGGATCAAAGGTTGATGTGATCGCGGTCACGCTACCCCTTCATCTACCATCGGGATTAGTTTTATACTTAAATAATTGTTATTTGGTGCTGCGTTAAGCATGAACATTATATCGGGATCTTGTTTATTAAGTAGACGGTTACTTGTTTAAGTCCGAGAATAATGGTTGTTCGATTTATATGAGTAATATGTTTTATGCACATGCACCTTTGATAGATGTTCTATTCTTGTTGAATCTCGATAGTGGAAATACACATATTAATAACATTGAGGCTAAACGTTTGAAATCGAGCGATAACTCGACCTATATGTGGCACTGTCGTCTTGGTCACATTGGAGTGAAGCGTATGAAGAAACTCCATTCCGATGGACTTCTTGAGTCACTTGATTTCGAATCACTTGAAAGATTCAAAGCATGTCTGATGGGTAAAATGACCAAGACTCCATTTTCTGGTATGATGGAGCGAGCTACAGACTTATTGGAAATCATACATACCGATGTGTGTGGTCCAATGAGTGTAGCATCGCGCGGTGGTTATCGTTATGTTCTTACCTTCACAGATGACTTGAGTAGATATGGGTATATCTATTTCATGAAACATAAGTCTGAAACTTTCGAGAAGTTTAAGGAATTTCAAAGTGAGGTAGAGAATCAACGTAACAAGAAGATTAAATTTCTACGTTATGATCGTGGAGGTGAATATCTAAGTTACGAGTTTGGCGAGCATTTGAAGAAATGCGGAATACTTTCATGATTGACACCGCCGGGAACACCACAACAGTAATGGTGTGTCCGAACGTCAATCGAACTCTCTTAGATATGGTTCGCTCTATGATGTCACTTACAGATTTACCGCTATCATTTTGGGGTTATGCATTAGAAACAGCATTCACTTTAAATAGGGCACCGTCTAACTGCTGAAACGACACCGCATTTAATTATGGTTTGGGAAGAAACCTAGATTGTCGCCTTAAAGTTTGGGGATGCGGCCTATGTAAAGAAGTTACACGGACAAGCTTGAACCCAAAGCGAAAAATGCGTCTTCATAGGATACCCAAAGGAAACTATTGGGTATACCTTCTATCATAGATCCAAGGCAAAATCTTCGTTGCCAAGAATGGATCCTTTCTAGAGAAGGAATTTCTCGAAAGAAGTGACTGGAAGGAAAGTAGAACTTGACGAGGTTGTCGAACCTTCTCTCGAATTGAGTAGCGCAGACCGGAAGAAGTTCCTGTGGTGCTGCACCAATAAGAGAGGAAGCTAATGATGATGATCATGAAACTTGTTGAAGTTGCTACAGAGCCTCGGAGGTCAACGAACTCGTACTCCAGTTGGTATGATCCCATTATGAGTGTCATGTTGGTGGACAACACCGATGACCCTGAGACATATGAGGAAGCGATGATGAGCCCAGATTCCAATAAATGGAAAGAAGCCATGAAATCCGAGATTGGATCCATGTACGAAAACCAAGTATGGACTTTGGTGGAATTACCAGATGGCCGGAAAGCTATCGAGAACAAATGGATTTTCAAGAAGAAAACAGATGCTGATGGTAATGTTACTGTCTATAAAGCTCGACTTGTCGCAAAAGGGTTTCGACAAATTCAAGGAGTTGACTACGATGAGACTTTCTCACCAGTAGCGAAGCTAAAGTCTGTGAGGATTATGTTAGCAATCGCTGCATATTATGATTATGAGATATGGCAGATGGATGTCAAAACAGCATTCCTCAATGGAGACATTGATGAAGAGTTGTATATGATGCAACCCAAAGGTTTTGTCGATCCTAAAGATGCTAACAAGGTATGCAAACTTCAACGGTCCATCTATGGATTGAAGCAAGCATCCCGAAGTTGGAATCAACGTTTTGATAAGGTGATCAAAAGTTTTGGTTTTATACAAACTTATGGAGAAGCTTTTATTTACAAGAAAGTGAGTGGGAGCTCTGTAGCATTCTTAATACTATATGTAGATGACATATTGTTGATTGGGAATGATGTAGAACTTCTTAATAGTGTCAAGGAATATTTGAATAATAGTTTTTCAATGAAGGATCTTGGCGAAGCAGCTTACATATTAGGCATAAAGATTTATAGAGATAGATCGAAACGCCAAATATCATTGTCACAAAGTACATATTTGGACAAAGTTCTAAAGAGGTTTGGAATGGAAGAAAGCAAGAAAGGGTTCTTTCCCATGTTGCCCAATATGACCTTGAGTAAAACTCAAAGTCCGACATCGGCAGAAGATAGAGAAAGGATGAGTAAGACTCCCTATGCCTCAGCCATAGGATCTCTAATGTATGCCATGCTATGTACTAGACCCGACATTGCATATGTTGTTAGTTTAACTAGCAGATATCAAAGTGATCCAGGAGTGGATCATTGACAATGATCAAAAACATCCTTAAGTACTTGGGAAGAACTAAGGATATGGTTCTTTCTTATGGAGGTGATGAACAGCTCGTTGTTAATGGTTACACCGATGCTAGTTGGAACACCGATCCGGATGATTCTAAATCACAATCTGGATACGTATTTATTTCGAATGGTGCAGCAGTTAGCTGGAGGAGTGCAAAGCAAAGCGTTGTGGCGAGATCTTCAACTGAATCGGAATACATGGCTGCTTCGGAGGCTTCACAAGAAGCGATATGGATGAAAGAGTTCATTACAGAGCGGGGTGTGGTTCCTAGTGCGCTGGACCCAATGTTTATCTACTGTGATAACATGGGCTCCATAGCCAATGCGCAAGAACCAAGGTCACACAAGAAGCTGAAGCACATCAAGCTACGTTTTCACGCTATTCGAGAACATATCCAAGATGGGGATATAAAGATTTGCAAAGTACACACATATCTGAATGTGGCGGATCCGTTGACTAAACCTCTCCCGAGGGCAAAACATGACCAGCACCAAACTGCCATGGGTGTTCGGTATATTACCATGTAATCTAGATTAGATGACTCTAGTGCAAGTGGGAGACTGTTGGAGATATGCCCTAGAGGCAATAATAAATGTAGTTATTATTATATCTTTGTGTTTATGATAAATTTTTACATTCATGCTATAATAGTATTAACAAGGAAACATTAATACTTGTGTGATTTGTAAACTTAATTTGAAGTCCCTAGTAAAGCCTCTATATAAATACTAGCTTGTTGGTTAATAGATGATTGTGGTTTCCCTATCATGAACGAGAAAAGGGATCACATATCACAAGGGATCACATATCATGATTGTGGTTAATAGATGATTGTGGTTTCCCTATATAAATACTGGCTCACAAGGGATCACATATCACGGGAACGAGAAAAGAGTACTTATCGGGAACGAGGTTGAACTAGGTATGCAGAGATACCGACGATCATAACCTCGGATAAGTAAACTATCGTGAGACAAAGGGAAATTGATATCGTATGTAAGTGGTTCATTCGATCGCAAAGTAATCGTAGAAATATGTGGGAGCCATATGAATTTCCAGATTCCTCTATTGGTTATTGATCGGAGAAGTGTCTCGATCATGTCCGCATAATTCACAAACCGTAGGGAGACACACTTAAGGATTCGACGTTGTTTGAGTAGTTATGGAATGATGAGAAAGAGACCGAATGTTGTTCGGAGTCTCGAATGGGATTCAGGATATCACGAGGAGATCCGGAATGGTCCGGAGAATAAGATTCATATAAGGAAAGTCCTGTTTTGGAGTTAGAGAATGGTTGCGGTGTATTCATCGGGAATGTTCTAGAAGGTTTCGGAATGTCCGGCACTCCAGGGGGGAAGGGTACATGAATGTGTCATTGCAAGTTGGAATGATTGCATCATGTACTAGGTGTCATCGCTGTTCAAAATAAAGGGTTTATTCAAATCCTAGTTTGAAAAGTCAAACGGCTAGTTTGAAAGTCAAACGGCAGTTTTTGGAAACAAAGTGAGGAGTGGGAACCGAGTTGGGAGGGTTTCTCCTCCAACCGGGCGCACCACCAAGCCGAGTTGGGAGGGACTCTCCTCCCTTGGCCGGCCGGCCCTCCACCTATATAAGGAGGGGCTCCTCCTAGAGACACACAAGTCCCTTGCCCCGAAAACCCTAACCCTAGCCGCCGCCGCCCTCCAAGCCGCCGCCGCCTAGGGATCTCCTTGCTACCGACTTGTGCACCTCCAAGCCCTAGCCGCCGGCCCTAGCACCTCTTCCTCGGCGTGTCTAAACCCTAGATCGTCGAGGGATTTCTCATAGCCCACCATACTCGCTCCGGCTTAAGGCGAAGCCCTGCGAGATCTCCCTCTACTTCCTGCATTGCCACGCCGAATCGCGAGTAGAGTGCTACAAACTCCTGCCTTTGGAACAAGGAGAGGAAGGTCTTCGTCGATGTAACGCAGACTGATCAAGGGAGCGCTGCCGAACACAAATGGGAAGGATGGTCTACACAATCTTGAGATCGGGAAGAGTACGACTACATCACCCACGAGAATCCGCTCTCATTAAACACTTTGGAATATTCGAGGGTGAGTTATTCTATCGACTCGTTGCTACAATCTAGTAGATAGATCTTGGCTTGTTTGTTTGTATGCGGTAGAAATTTTTTGTTTTCCATGCTACAAAACCCTACAGAATCAACTCAAAAGCTATTATGGTTGAAATTTTAAAAATGTTTGAATCCAGAAAAGCTGCTGACTTGCTATTTTTACCAAGGTTGATCTATAGATCCAAATGATTTGAATCCAACGGGCTTGGATTAAGCATTTCATTATCTTTCTAACAAAATTGGTTTCATTCAATTTGGTTTACTGAATCGAGTTGGGTTGATTTTTGAAACTAGGTACAGAACTGAGTTTGAATATAAATAGAAAAATCTAAATTCAAATGGTTGGGCTGCGCGGGAAGGGTTATTGGACCGGCCCAGTGTCACTCCAGTGGCGCAATCGATGGGGGTCTACCGTCGCTGGCTCTTTAAGCGGTACTGGGCTATGTGGTGCGTTGGATTAGAATGAAGATCGACGGCTGAGGGTCGTCGTCCACAATGAACAAGTCACCGGCGAGCTCGAACCCTAGCGGCTCAGTGGGGGTGCATAGGGGGCATACCGGGGCTCCAGTGACGACGGTGAGGCAGGCAAATGACGAAGTCAATGACGGCGAACTCAGGGGTGTTCGCGGAAGCTCCAGGGGTGGACGAAATCAACGGCTCCTCTTCTCCTCAGCAGCAGCGAGCTCCGGCCAAATTCCGGCGATGTGCTGCTCGCCTTGCTCCGGCTAAGGGGTGGAACGATCAGTGAGGTGAGGGGAGTGAAATGGTGTGCTTCAATCGGCTGGGGGTCGCCTCCTTTTATAGGCCCGACGGTGAGACCGAGAGGGATGGGTAGGCGACGATGGCGACACGGCTACGGGCGGCTAGAGGCATGGCCGAGGTTGGCGATCGACGGGCGGTCTCCTGGCGATGCTCTATGGTTTAAATTCTCGTGTAGGGGCGGTGGAAAACGGTCGGGAATGTGCGGTGCTCTGCGAGGAAGAGGCGGCGAACTCTGCGGCGAGCGGTGGCTACGGGGTACGGGCGGTGAAACGAGCATGTCTGGTGGTCTCCTGGGATGGTGGGGTGCATGCTGGCGGGTGGCGAGGGCTCGAGGTGGTCGGGTTGCGTGGGAACGGCGCGTGCTCTGCGGTGTGCATCGGCATGGTCGACAACGGCGCGGGCGCGGCGTTCCTGGCGGTTCTGGTCGCTGTCTTCGCGCTAGGGCTGGTCGAGAGGGGGCGGTGAGGCATGGGCTGCAAGCTAGACAAGGTTGGCACGACTAGTTCTTCTCCTAGCTTGCTGTCCACACTGGAGTGACATGGGTGCTCTCGGCATGTTCACCCTTGATGACATTGGCGAGCTTACAGTGGTGCTAGGGCTTAGTTAAGGTTGCTAGATGATCTACTGAGGCTAGTGTAACCAGAGAGGGAACAAGGTTGGCTCAAAACACCGCTCAAAATAGTGTTTGTGATTTTGTTGATTTGAATCTGCAACCTGTTTGATGAAATGGCCGCATGAACTTAAGTTTTGAATTTTGAAAATATTTTTGGTGGGTGTGCTAGGCATGTGTTGAGGGTTCTGTGGATGCTTGGGTTTGAAAATTGAGCTTGTTTGAGTGGTTTTTGAAATAGTGGGATCTTCCCATATGAAATAAATTCAATTTTAAACTGTCATTTAAACCATGCATTCTAATGTTTTTGGATGATCACAAAGTGGGCCTTAGTACCTTATTATGAGTACTATCAAGGGGTGCAAAGATCCATACATGTTTCTGTTAAGTTCTGAAAGTTAGGGATAGCCAAAGTAGGCATGGGATTTAAATTGGCCAAAGTGACCATTCACTTAATTTGTTTGTTTTGATTTGTTTGTCTTTGGGAAAAGTTTGGGGATTGTTTAGATGATGTTTATTTCACCTAAGAATAATTTTACAATCAAAGAAACATAGAACCATGGCAATTCAAAAGAATCCAAATTTTAATACACACACATGAATGCTTTCATACTTTTAATTGGGAAAGTTTTTGTTAATCCTAATTTTGATGATTAGAGTTTGATGATCCATGTTTAATATTTTTGGGATGTTACAACCCTTCTATCCTTTATATAGATAGGCAGGTCCCGGGTGCAGGCCGAGTCGGTTACATATTAGGGTTTGCCCCCTTTGAAATTCTATCTACTGTAGTCTTGTTCTCCAAGGATCCGAAGGCGTTATGGGCTTGGGCCACCCAAAATCTCCACAGGCCGCGTATCTTTGTTGTGGGTCTTCCTTGGGCTGGACTAGGTATGCCAATGTTGTGTACCCGTGGGGTATAACCATCTCTGGTGCATCCTACCAATTGCGCGTCGACACCGACGCACAAAACAGGATGGGCGGCTAACCTAACTGCTAGTTGCACTGGTCCTGCAGAATCGTCCGAGGGCATACATCGATCGAGCAGGGTGTGACGGGCGGCCTTGCATCTCTACCGGGAGACCCAAAGGGTTGACCAAAACAGTTTGTTTCTGTTTATTTGGATTGGTCAGCGGCCGTTTTTAGATCGGGTCCGATCTGTTCGGTCAGCCGGCGTAACCTATTTTGTCCGTGCCAGGCCAGCGTTGGCCAGAATTTTTATATGTTTACAGATTTAGCATAAAGTACTTAGATAAATATATATTTTGACAAACAAATAAACTAGATTAGATAATCTAATTAAAATAGTGCTTACATATGACTAGTTTACACTCACATGATTCGATAAAAACAACCAAACGTCATTCAAACTACAAGATACAAATAAGGGATTAGAGGTTTAGATTTCCCGCACGAGTTCATATATGTTCAACCAAATATAGTTGAAGCCGATCATGGATATGCCTATGACGCAAATTTTATGGACTTGCATGAAATCTTCCCGAGACGCTAGACCTGACTCTGTCTCAACCAACTGACCCTGAAAGTCTCAGCCTTGGTTCAAGATGCTGTCATCACGGTCGTTCTCGGCGATCATGTTGTGCATGATCACACAAGTAGTCATCACATCCCATATCCTCTCGGTCGCGCTCATGGTTAGCTTCGTGCTGCGATAGGAGGTAGTGGTCATGTACCATCTGTGCAACTTCCAATAGAATTTCGGTTTCACCGTTGGACTCCTCATCGGACGATGACTCCACGAAATTCTTATAGAAGAACTCCATTGCCCTTAGACTGCTACCCATTTGTAAAGTATACTGCTATTAATGGCGATGCCAACTCCCGCAGCGGGCCAGATAACCTTGAAAGGACCGGCGAACATACCTCAACTGTGGTCAGGCAAATGACCGAGCAGGTTGTGCGCCACATGGAGGGTGTTGCGGGTCCAGTCGACACGAGGAGGTCGGGGCGGCGGGATGGCCTGTAGCGCGTCTAGAGAACTTCAGCAAAGCGCGTGTCCTACGGTGCTGCTCGATATTGCGTGGGCATCGGCGGCAGCGGGCAATGGCGGCGACGATGGTTGTACCTGCTCTGGTCGCGTCATATAGAGGGCGAGGGTTTTATGAAGGAGAGTGTCTATTGTTCCAATGGCGAGAGGACCCGGACGAACTAGTGGGAGAAAGCGCGAGGAAAAGCGAGCTGTGTGGGTTGACTCAAGCGAAGCCAAATTTGATGCATGGTTGGATCCGTTTGTTCGTGTTTATCCATATAGGCCGCCCCGCTGGACCGTCACGTACCTATCTACCAGTCCGTTCTGACAAGTTCAGACGCGTAAGAAAGACTAGATCGACCCTATGAAGATGCCCTAAATGCAAGGGGGACGGGACGACCGTTTTGATTGCCCGCAGTGCGTATTCGGGAGTTTTTTTTGGAAAATGATATCCATCCTCCGTACGATGCCATCGCCCGGGTCAACAGCGCCTCCACGCGCACTCCCTTCCACGGATTCCATCTTTGGACCCACACCACCGATTGACCCAGGGCAGTCGTTCGCATGCACAACGCATGTCTAGACCCACCTCTACGTGTACTCCACCTTATCTTCTCCTACCTTCTCTCCTCCATAGAAAAATCCCCACCTCATCTCGTGCCCACCCTCTCCCTCCCACCTTGCACGGCTGCTAGTCTCCTCCATAGCACAACCACGCCGCCATGGCTTCCCTCTGCCACAGCATGACGCGCCGCTGCCGCTAGCTCTTGGTCCCTGTCGCTGCAAGTCGGCTGATGCTGCCGTGCTGCAAGGAGCAAGCATGGGGACCTGCAGTGTTGCGAGCGGAAGCAGGCCCCAGACCCTCTCTACTACAGAGACACGATGTCCCTACTACAAGGGGTGGCCGCCCCGAATATAGAGGCACGGCGGCGTTGCTACTCAGACACGGTGATGCTGCTACAACGGGCAGCCGACCCTGCTACTCAGGTGTGGCGGCGTTGGTAGCTGCTACTCAGGCGCGGCGACGCTGCTACAACGGGCAGCCGACCCTGCTTTATAGGCGTGGCGGCCCTGCTACTCAGGCGCGACGGCGCTGCTACAATGGGCAGCCGACCCTGCTTCATAAGCGGCGCCGATACTCGGCAGTGACCTGCTACATAAGTGGCGGTAGCGATTGCGAGACACGACGGGGCTGCTACAACGGGCGACCGGCAACATGTCTTGCTACATGGGAAAGACGACACTGCTACATAGGCGAGGCAGCATTGCTACATGGGCAAGGAGGTGTAGCTACATGCGGGCGCCGCCGCTATGAGCTGCCATCACCGCTGTTACACGGGTAAGGCGGCGTTGCTACATGTGACGCCGCTGCTGCTACAAGGGTGGGGTTGCTGCTACATTGGGGAAACGGCGTTGCTGCGAGGCCACCGCTGTCGGCCACTGGCGTTGCTGCGAGCGACCACGCTGACGTATTCTCCGGTGATGAGAAGCTGCTGCCATTGGAGGCGAGCGAGGTGGTGAAAGAGGAGGGAGCGACGAGCGAGGACCGCAGGGGTAGGTGAGGGTTGTTTTTTTTTTCTTTTTCGTGCGTGGGTGGTTCAGGTGGACACGTATCGCCTCCTAGACAAGGACGATGGGAGTGTTTCGATATTCCGGGGACCCATAGTGCTCCTTTTTTTTTATATAATTCGGGGAGCTCGTTTGGGTGGGATGATTTTTTTCACTAGGTACGGAGTAGCTTTTTCGATGGTAGTATATACACACGCGCGGACGCGTACATTAGTCCACTTCGTCACGTCTCGCCTTGACTCTGGACGTGTAACTCTAAAAAGTAGGCACCAGATGTCAGTGGCGAGTGTCACCCCAGGTCCAACCCCAATGAAACCTGCAATCTCTCTAAAAAAAACAATGAAACCTGCAGGCACCTGGCGTATGAGTAAGGCCTGGCCACCATCAATCCAACGCTAACTAGGCCTAATTCACGACTGAGAGAGGTCTCAGGCAGCCCGGCCCCGCAGGCCTCGCCGATGCGGGTACATGAATTGGAGCTTAAATGTAAAACTCAGGCCCACAACGTGCCTACCAAGGCTGCTGGACTCCACTGCCGCCATCGTGACCCGTGGCTAGGCCTAGGCCAGCGCCTACATCCAAGTGGGTCATGCTCATGCATCCTCGCTGAGTTCACGCGAGCAAGTCGCCGAGAGGAATCGATCAAGATCGGGAGCAAGATTTCTAGCCTTCACGTTCTGGCTAATAGTGCACGACGTGCTCAGGCAGTTCGGCCGCTACGAAAATCAGTCAAGGTGCTTGCTGCTGTAGCCTTTAGGAATTTGCTAGCTTCACACCTGCATCTCGCTAAACCTCGTTCAAAGAGCTAGCTCGGCTTGGCTAACATAACGAGCTTAGATTTGAAATACACTTCGACTTGGTAAACTCGCAGGTTGCTTATTTGGCTTGTTATTATAAGTTGTTAACGGAAACACATATGAGATAATAAACTAGTAATTCTCTTTACTAATTTTGGAGACTACAACAATGCTAATCCTTCTATAATTTTACAAGACAAGATCAGTGAAAAATATAGTATCTCTACACCATTATAGGTGTAAGAAACATTAGCGGTTTGACAATCATCCATTAGAAATTGGCCTTTTTCTCAGTATATAACATGTGTCCTGAATCCTGATGGTGAACTCATTGAGCATGTACTACGTACGCACATACGTACGGTACGACGACCTACGTGGAGCACTGATCCACCATGAGTCCACGATCCATTAACTAACCCCTGTACGAGGTCCACGTCACATGCACGTTTGCTACGCTGCCACCGCGCGTGCGTGGTTGCATGCATGGTCGAGTCCGCGTACGCGTACGTACACAGGGCCGGACCAGGGGGGACCCGGCAGGCCGGCGGCCGGTGGCCGGTTCGAGGATGACGATCCACGACACTTCGCCTGTAGTGCCTCGACCGTTTCTTGGCGTCGCGACTCGCGACCGCGATTCATCCGATCCCAAAGCACGTACGGACGCTACATTAATCCGGGCGAAAATGGTATGCTGCATCTATCTCGAATTAGATGTTAGACAAATCTGCAACATAATGTGGGAACAGAAGTAGTACAGTACTTTGTTTATGTGAATTGCTAATTCTCGGCTAACCCAGATTTAACATAGGGCGTAGTCACCTTCTTGTCCGGCCGATTAATCTGCTAAGATTGAGTTCCCGCGGCGCTCGCGCGGCCGGATTCTCCGTCTAGTGTTGTGATGAGTTAGCCCAGCCCATGCGAGTGCTCCCGATCAGACAGGTTCTGTTTTTTGTTTTGTTTATTATTTATTATTTGTGTGGGCTGCTAGGTAAAGGGATTGCAGTTTCTACATTGTTTTGTTTGTCTCAATTTTTTTCTTGCTCTCTTAATTTTCTTTGGTTAAATGGCCATTAAATTTTTATTTTTAAGTACTTGTTTCTAGCACAAAATATTTGTCTTTTTTATCTAGTTCTCTATTTTTTGATGGATCGATAGAGAAGGGAGGTTGCAACTTAACTTTTTCTATATTTTATTTATAATTTTAAATATGGAAGAATCTTAGTCACAATAATTTCAAGTTGGGTTATAACCGAGTAGTATTATTTCAGTTGCATGTAAGGTTGCAACTGACATATTTTTCCAGTTGCATATGGGGTTGCAACTGAGATGATTTTATAGTTGCAAACAGGGTTGCAACTCAAAATTTTCCAGTGCAAGCGGGATTGGGATTGCAACTGAGATAATTTCTTAGTTGCAAGTTGGGTTGCAACCCAAACTTTCCCAATTGCAAGCGGTATTGCAGCTGAGATAATTTTTTAGTTGCAAGCAGGATTGTAACTCAAACTTTTCTAGTTGCAAGCGGGGTTGCAACTGTGATTTTCTAGTTATAGAGTCCGCCAGTTACAACTGAAGTTGCAACTAACATATTTTTCCAGTTGCAAGTACGCTGCAAGCAATCGAGATTTTTTAGTTACAAGTGGGGTTGCAAATAAATTTTTCTCAATTGCGAGTATAGTTGCAACTAAGATTTTAAGTTAGAAGTGTATTTTCCAATTGTAATTGACAATGAAACCAAATATATTTTAAAATTGCAACGGTTCACAACTAATATTTTTCAGTTACAATTGGGTTTTTAGTTAAAACTACCAAAACCGTTTCTTAACATTTTTTTTTAAGCTAGAGCGATAATTTTGTCCAACCAAAAAAAAAAAGAAACATGCCGGATTTGTGTGAATAAAGCAACAAGGAAAGGGATCAGGAACTCCATGTGCATGTGTACGAGCAGGTGATGCGTCCGGGTGCCCATGCAGCTTCTCTGTTTCGCATGTGCTTCTTGGCCAGCTTCTTTCAGAAGCTACCCTCGACCAGCTTCTCTCAGAATCTCATCTGCCAAAATCATTTATACTTTTAAATTAACATTGAAACTACTAGTTAAAAAGTTTGAAAGAATTTTAAAAATGAAATTTTGGGAGAAGCTGGTCGAGGATAGCTTCTGGAAGAAGCTGGCCAAGAAGCTGAAAAGAAGGGGGCGTAGTGCTCTCTGTCCGGTACACATGCATAGCAGAAGAGCAGACCTACTAGATGGTCGCTGATTTTTGACAACACGTTGATGACGTTAGGTGACTAGTCAACTGAGCATTAGAAAGACCCGTCAATTAATTAGGACAGAGGGTATAAGATATGTTAATAAGGTAGTTTTTTTTTAAATACATGTATCTAGATATGTTTCATGCTTGGCTATTTTTTTCGTATAGTTCACATAAAAATATTTAAAATATTTTATAACCATGAACAAGATTATTTTTTTAATTAAAACATATATTAATATCACAAATACTAATTATACCCAGCCTCTGGACCAACAAAATGTCTAACTACACATTAGGGATGTACACGGCCGGAAAAAAGGTTAAAGTAAAAAGGCTATCACTCACAACAGCAACACACTAAACACCACCAAAGACATCACCAAGATCGCAAAAAGTCTTTCAAAAATGACGCGTCCAAGGGAACAGAGAACAAGAAGCCTAGTCGCCCCAATCACTGATCTTAGTTTTTTACTCCTTCAATAAGGTCATTGCCAGGTATAACTAACGAAAGCCATACCTTGAGTTTTTAACCTCAGAACGAGACTTGGTACTCGAGGAGAACCAGCAGAACCGAAGTCCTACGGTGTTGCCCCACTTGCCGAGGCCTACGGTCTTCATCACATCCGACACATCTTTCTGCCATTGTTTTGGAACAGCCGCCATGAATTCCCCACCTCTCTCAGTTTCATTGAAATCTAGAAGTAGACATGTCCCATAATATTCAACAAAAAGCGGAGCTTCATGCCTCGCCCACTTGAATCCGCATGGACACGCCGCGCCCATGTCAAGATTTTTACTCATGAGTCTTTTAATCAAGACAACACACTTCTCCAGCCTTTTTATTTCTCATTCCATGGCTAACCAAATCCATCATGTGCCCCTTCATCATTCACTTTTCGTGGGAAGCATGTATATTAGAAGACTTATGAATAACTTAAGTTGACTCTTATGTATACTAATTTGAACTAGAGTATCTCATGTCCCCTTAAAAACATCTCTTCCTAGTGACTTATCATACAAGACTAAATCTTTCCCACAAAACTACTATGAACTAGTGGTAATTTTACCAATCATCTTTTACTTTTTAGTTTTAGACATATTCTATGCTTGTCCAACACGCTCAAGTTAACTTACTCCAAATAAAGTGTGACTGAAACCTCTAATCATGGTATGATAATTTGCACGAGTGTCTCCCCATAAATCTCCAAATAATGGAAACATGAATAGCATCAGAATTATATTTTTATTTAACCACTCACACCAAAGATACATAGATGATGCTCCAAGAGTCATGCATAAACTTAAACGGAAAGTAAACTCTTGATAACAAAAGAAAACTAGATGCAATATGATAGACTAAAAGCGAGTGGTGTACTAGAAAAACAAGTTTCTAACAAACTTTAGTAAATTCCAAGGACCGATAAACATCCTTCTCTTGAAGGTTCATGGCTTGACATGGTTAAATACAATAGGGAAACATGAAAGAATAGATTATAAAATATTTTTTGTCTAAAAAAGGCTCGATTCAAGATTAGATCGACAGAGGGGAATGTATATGAGAGGCTTTTAGGTACGCAGAAACATTTGGACTCCAAACAGAGGTGAAACGGAATCCAGAGGGGGGGAGAAGTACCTGGTGGCGCAGCCAAGGAATCTGGCTACGCCTTGTATGTGTTATCCTCCTTCCCGGCTCTATTTTACAAATCCTTCTACATCACCGCTTATTTTCAAAAATATTGTCTGTCCAAAAATTCAGCTCTTCTCGAGAAAGTTATGTACAAAAATTTTACCTTTTATTGATTTTAGAATTTTTAGCAGGCTATGTCTGCCAGCGACCCCTTCTTCATGAATCTAGAGTTCATTCTCTTCCACCAGTCTAACAAATTTTTGAACTGTAATATAGTGTTTAAGACGTTTCCTATTAACCGCATGAGGTTTACCTTTAATATTTTCACGAAGTCCAATAGCTCCAGAGTGATAAACCTCTTATATCTCTAATAGGCCTTCCCATTTTGATTTTAACTTTCTTGCAGAAAATTGGAACATGAGTTGAATAATAAAACTTGGTCTCTAACCTTATACTCTCTCTTTATAATTTCATTATCATGGAAATTTTTTAATTTTTTCTTAAACAATATATCACTTTCATAAGCTTCATTTCTCCATTCATCTAATAAGTTAATTTCCATAATTCTCTTTTCATAAGCAATTTTAAAATCAAAGTTTTTAGTTGTTTAACTATCCAAAGAGCTTTGTGTTCTAACTTAGCAACATAAAGTAACACTACTTTACATCATGATTTTGGCACGCAGGCCATCAAATAAAATGAACATCGAAATGACCATATCATATCACTTGCCCCTTGCAAAATAAAGTTAGACGCCTTTACTTAATCTCTTGCATGTTTTATGTGGTTGCTAGAGCTTTTGCGGAAGAACCGGTTTCTTACCTATGAACTTTCAACCACCACATTGATCAAATAATTGTCAATATGACACCCCTTTGAGACCCTCCTTTGCAAATGCCATGTCAACTACCGTAAAAGAGACAAATACCTATCAGTCGCATATATGGTACAAGCCATAGGTCAAGTGCGGAACCAGTATCGCGTAAGAGTATGCATAAGGTCGGTCTAGATCCCTTCATCAAACATTGCTACGATATGAACATTGCACATGAGAGGGTAAAAATTATAGAATCGATGTACATATTCAATATGTGTTCTAACCATACAAGAATAACTATATATAGATCAAATCTAATATCAATGTAAGGGTTCGGAGCAGAAAACAATAATTTTTTTAACTAGCATATACAAACTGCCAAGATCTATCTTGGAGTAATGTTGTAATGGAAAGGTTTTGGTGACTTACCCTTGCAGATTGAAAGCGTTTAACGTTCACCATAAACATGGATGATGTAGTCGAGCGACGTATTTTACCTCAAGTTCACGTTGAACCTCACATGATGAACATGTGCAACAACTGGCAGCACCTCCGTGGTTTCGCACACGTACGGTGCTCAACAACGACTCCGGTTCTTTGATCTAGCCGAGAATGTAGAAGTATATCTTTTGGATCGGGGTACCAGTAGCGCGACAGCGTGCAGATGGTGAATTCGTCTCCCACGTGCGTAGTTTTTCTTGGAACTACGAGCGTGAAAGCCAACGAAAGAGAGAGATAGAAGAGCCACGTGGGAAGGGGGAATGCCTCTAGGGCTCGATGCACCCCTCTCCCACGTGGTTTCCCCTCCTTCTATAGGGGAAGGGGCGCACCCCCAAGGGGAGAGGTGGCGGCCAACCAGGGAAAGAGGTGGCGGCCCTAGGATGGGCCCCACCTAAACCCTAGGCGCCCAACCGCCCTCTTTCTTATCGATTGGGGCGGTAGCCCCTTCATGGGCCCTTCCTCCTGGAGGGGCAGCACGTGGGAGGAGTGAAATGCCCCTACAAATCAAAAATAAAATAAATATTTAATATTAATTACATTAAATAATATTAAATACATATTATTTAATTCCCTATTCTCTGAAACACCTTTGGAATCATTCCTAACACCCTTCGGATTATCACGAAACATTTCATGTTCTCTCTTCTCTTTACTAGTTATCCTAATGATTCCAAAACAATCTCTAATGTATCATCGAACCCTTAACTATATTATCTTATGGTTTGGGAACACTTCAGACATGACCGATACGCTTCTCTAACCAATGATCATTAGCAGGACCTGGATGCCCATAATGGCCCATGTGCATTTCACGAATATATGTTGTTGAACCATAAACGTCGAGTCCAATTTCTTTTGTTACTTTGATATTTTACTTGTCCGAGATCTGATCGTCGGTATCATCATACCTAGTTCAATCTCGTTATCGACAAGTTCTACTTAACTCGTTCCCGTGATATTCCATCCTCATGAACTAGTCATACGGTACGCAACTTCATGGATATAATCTCACCGAGTGAGCCTGCTGTATATTCCCATCACGCGGGAGAAAAATTCCGTTCTTGATACATACGCCTCAACCTATCCCTTTGGAACACCTGAGATACACCTTTATGATCACCTTGTTGCGGTGTGACAGTTGATGCAGTCAAGGCAGTCTCGGGTGATAGTGATTAGATATGATCTCACGGTCTAAAGAGTAGGTTACTTTGTTTTCCTAATTATCGCAATGATGAATTGTGTGACTTGATTGTGTTGCGATACTTATATTGGATATTGTCCATCATATCATTCATCTAATGATATGATCCTATTGTCAGTTGACATAAATATCCATGATTAGGAAACTTTGATTATTAGTTGACCAATGGGCTAGTTGAATAGAGGATCACTAGGGATTTGGTTTGTTTACATAGCACACACATGCAAATGTTTCTGATTGATACAGTTATAGCATGTCGTAAAACCTACTTACGAACTAATGAGATATGATAATAAACATACTTTATTATTTTCCTCTAAGGCATATCTCTAACATGTGGAGATGTAGATACTCCCTCCATATTGGGCCTCGTGGCCTCCTTTTTTGCCTTCTAATGCCCATGGTATTTTATCCGATGAAAACTTATGTGGTATATTTCCCGATTTATTTGGGTACTTGAAGGTCCCTAAAATATAAAAATACAAAAAATGAGGTTTTATGCCTCCCACGAATTAAATACAAAAACAATGAACTTTGTAAAAAAAGTCTCATAAATCATCTAAATAAGTGGAAATAATGCAATATCAATGCAAATAAAAATATGAAGTATATATCGCAATATGATGCAAATAATGTTGGAGATATGCCCAAGAGGCAATAATAAAGTGGTTATTATCATATCTTTATGTTTATGATAAATGTTTTACATCCCATGCTATAATTGTATCAATAGGAAACCTTAATACTTGTGTGATTTGTAAACATAAAAGAGTCCCTAGGAAAGCCTCTTGTTGAACTAGCTTGTTGATTGATTGATGATCATGGTTTCCTGATCATGAACATTGGATGTTATTGATAACAATGTCATATCATTAGGAGAATGATGTGATGGACATACTCTTATAGTTAAGCGTAGCATAAGATCAAGTCATTTAAATAATTCACTTGCTATAAGCTTTCAAATACATAGTAACCTAAATCCTTCGACCATGAGATCATGTTAATCACCATCAACAGATGGATGCTTTGATGATATCAAACACCACTTCGTAACTAGGTGGTTATAAAGGTGGCATTGAGTATTCTAAAAGTATGTGTTGAGACACATAGATCAAGAGTGGGATTTGTCCATCCATATGACGTATAGATATACTCTGGGCCCTCTTAGTGGAATGTCATCCATTTGTATTGCAAGCATGTGATTGGATCACAAGGGATCACATATCACAGGAACGATTAAAGAGTACTTATCGGTAATGAGGTTGAACTAGGTATGCAGAGATACTGACGATCAAACCTCGGATAAGTTAAGTATCGCGAGACAAATGGAAATTGGTATCGTATGTACATGGTTCATTCGATGACGAAGTCATTGTAGAAATATGTGGGAGCCATATGAATTTCCATATTCTCTATTGGTTATTGATCGGAGAAGAGTCTCGGTCATGTCTGCATAATTCACGAACCGTAGGGAGACACACTTAAGGATTCAATGTTGTTTAGTAGATATGGAATGTGAGTAAGAGATCGAATGTTGTTCGGAGTCTCGGATAGGATCTAGGACATCACGAGGAGATCCGGAATGGTTCGTAGAATAAGATTCATATAAGGAAAGTTCAATTCCAGAGTTCGGAAATGTTTTTGGTGTTTTCACCGGAATGTTCTAAAAGGGTCTAGAAGGTCCACCGATCCGGAGTGGGAAGGGTACATGGATGTGTCATACAAAAGTAGAATGGTTGCATCATGTCCTAGGTCACTTGTCTAGGCAATGGAAACAGAGAAATCAAACTCTAGTTTGAAAAGTCAAACACCAGTTTGAAAAGTCAAATCCCAACATGGTTGCCTAGTGGAGGGAGGAGAGGAAACCCACTCAGGGAAGGTTTCCTCCCTCCCCTTGCCGCCGGCCTTGGAAGTGGAGTTGGGGGAGGACTCCCCTCCCCCTTGTCGCCTCTCCCTCCCATAAAAGTAGGGGAGGGGCGCCCTCTTGCCCCACAACTTCAAACCCTAGGTTGGTTGCTGCCCCTCTCAAGCCGCCGCCACCTAGAGCCCCTCTAAAGTCGTCGCCGCCTAGTCCTCTTCTAGCCACCGGCCACCACCTCTACTTGGCCTCTAAACCCTTGTAGCCAAGGTCCCTATCTATTCCACCATACCCGCTCCGGCTTAGGCGAAGCACTGGGAGATTTCCCCTCTAATTCCACCACCACGCCGCCGTGCTGCTGGAATCGCGAGGAGAGATCTACAACCTCCGCTGCCTACCGGAACAAGGGAGAGGAATGTCTTCATCGAGTATCGTACGTGTGACCGACTGCGGGAGCGCTGATGGAACGCGGCGCCGAAAGGATCGTCTACGCGATCTTGAGATCGGCAAGTGAACGACCACATCAACCACGAGAATCCGATATCGTTAACCGCTTTGGATCTTCGAGAGTTAGTACTATATCAACTCGTTGCACCGATCTAGTAGATTAGATCTTGGCTTGTGTGTTTTCATGTGATAGATTTTTTTGTTTTCCATGCTATGAACCCCAACAAATAATGCATGTATCAACAAGTCACACGGAGTTAGATCTGTCGATCGAAAATCAAAACTAGTGCTAACTGTAATTTTACTATCGAGCATGGTTTTAGTTTGACACTTGTGCCGAACCTTCAGTAAAAATCTAGAGTACATATATCCTATGGTTATCAACACATATCCTCGCGATTACTCAGGACTCAAATCACTAATTAGAAAAGGCAGGAAAGAAATTCCAGTTCTTACCCTTCAGAGAGGATGAACGACACATTCACCAGGCTCCAGAGATGCAATACTTTGCTCTTCGCATTCTCTGCCCCTGTATCATCCTCGTACGATGCCCTCTAGCCTTACATGATCCATTTTCGTGCTGTCTAGCCTTGCAGAATTTATCTTCGTGCTCTCCAGTCGTGCATGTCCATATGAGTGTACCGAATCCGTTGTAGGCATGCTGCCAACGGCTGGCTCACAGTTTTCACTCACAACTGCCTGATCAAGGCATGATAGGACACATCGGCTAGGTAATAGGGAAGGGAGTGGACAACATCTACGGCGACAAACAGAGGCCTAAGGGGAGGGCAATGGGTGGTGAACGACAGGAGGAGCAGGGCAATGGCACATAGTGGGGGAGCGACAACATATGGAAGATGGCATAATAGTTTGGACTCTAATCCTTGAACCTGGGATACACGTCATCTAATGTTGAGCTGATGGGGCACGCTTGTTAGAATAATGGTCACACCAACGACTAAGCCAGATGGGACCCACATGTAAATAGACATAACGAGTTCGCGGAAGCCGGTGACATTTTTCCAATTGCCCGAACTGTATTGACACAATCATAATTTCGTTAGCCTTGAGAAGACAGTCGTAATAAATTCTTATTTATAAAGTAGGACGGAAGCCTGTTTTAAAGAATATGTTCTGAGTTCCTTCGTTTTGTATGACACACCCTTGTCGTGTTTTGAGTATTTCTTAGTTGAGCTAGTATAACAATCATAGCCATTCTATTAGATTTCCTCATTCCTTTGTACTTCTATACCAATCTCAATGTTTAGATCGGATGATTCTTTATTTTTTCTCGAGAGGAGATCAGATGATTCTTAGTGTAGATCTAGAAATGTTGCTTTTTTATTGTGAGAAATAACAAAACGTATTCTCCTATACGTTTCTATAACTGATGTGGTTGCATTCATGATTTTAGTTTTGAAGAAAAAATGGCAAGTTTTATGCTTCGCTATTGGAACAGCTATAGTTTTATTTACTCCATCCGTTCAGAAATAACTGACTTAGGTTGTCTAGGTTCAAATATATCTAATACATCCGAATCTAGACAAATCCAAATTAGTTATTTTAGACTGAGGAAGTATGTTAATTACAAGAACAGTGTGGGGCCTACAACGTTTCTTAGCATGGGGATGAGACAAGGGTCCACACTAGTAGCCGGTGTCCCGGTACCTTCCTTCTGCCATGCTATATGTCAGCTACAATCACCAAGATTTAGCTTTGATTATTTTGTTTGTTCTTGTTGTCTCACCTTCCTGTTCACCATCGATTGAAGTGCAGGATGCTGTTGAGAACACAAATGCCTCAAGTACTTGATAAATCATCCTACAGCGTTCCCATTATGTGTTTCGCTCTTACACCCCTCAACCATATATACATGCTAACAGCTAACAACTTTGTTTGATTCACTATACAAAGATATATCGTCTCAAATTAACATCCAAAGCTTTGGCTAGCAAAATTGTCAAGTAATGCGGTGTGAGCTCGTATGTTAAAGTAAATATACAATAGGTAAAATGGTTATCCAAATTACTATTTTATCCAAAAGCATTATCTTGGTTTTGGTAGCTCTATATGAACCAAAATCCTAAAACTGAACAAAGAAAATTCCAGTAACATCATGGTACCATTTACTTTTTTTTGTTCGAGCTGTACGTATCTGCAATATTGATTTTGTTTTTTCCACCCTTATTTCAACCATGGGAACCTAAAAAATATATATTTTCCTAACATGTATAAAAGACAAACACATATGTGTCGCACGTGTAGTGTGTAATTATAGTTCATCAATCCTTCCATACATTTACTCTTAGCTAGGTTGTAAATTTTTTCACCTAGCTTCAGCTACATAATAGTCTGATGTATATCTTCTTTGTAAATGCATGCTATTTTGGTTAATGAAAATTGGTTCAGCCTTTTAATTGCGCTCATCATAGTTCCCCGCCAGAGGAGCCCTTGACCGTGCAAGTGTGCCATACTGCCATCATCAAAAATACATGCATATGTTCAAGTGACCCTTGATGTTGGTAAACTAGCTTTTCAAGGAATGCATCAAAGCAAATCGCTTTCCTAGTGCAGCAACAGTTCTTTCAAATTAGGTTAGTGCACTATTTATTCCGGTGAAAGGACCCTAGCCATCCAATACCATTATCATATATTACACAATTAGTTTCCGAAAGTCGCTTAAATCACACGACATTAGACTGTAGGGTGAAAACAAATTATTCTAATCCTATATCAATATAACTTCTTAGGAACATCATATAAGTAGATATCAATCTTAGTCTAAACTTTTGAAACACATCTTTCTCCAACCTACTGATCACCAGCATGCAATGCCACTTGGATAGCAAATTGTACAGTCATTCCAAGATATCTAACTTGCATGCTATGTCTTTTGAGATCGGGATCATGTGTTATCCATCTAAAAATTAAGAAAATCACTAAAAACATGTTAGTTGGAAGATCTTTAGTAGAATATTTTTGAAACAAGTTGCATTCCTTGTCTCCGTATAGAACAAATAAAAATGACAAGAATTTGTTCTTCTGAAAAGGTGATATCCCTGGCCTCAGTCGATGCAAAGAACCATATTTATTGCAAAATTACCATCTGGAGATTTACGATGTCCAAAGAGTTGATATCAAGCTCAACCAGAGCAATAGAAATTACATGTAGCACCTAAGCACCACTGATTCTATTAATGGACCTCCATCCATACTGGTTGAACATATCTCAAGCGACCAACTTTACACGGTTGCACCCAAGGTGTATGAACTCCAGCTCTTCCACGTGGTCAATAAATGACCACATATGAATCCAATGGGTCAGGTAGCCTTGAAAACAACATGAAAAAATGAAAAATATTCTCTTATTCTAATAATATCGTTGATTTACACTACTAAATAACACAATATTAAAACTTTGTTCTGTGTTTTTCATTTTATCTCTAGGCAGTATTTGGCGATAGTTTAGGGCTGAGCATCACGCTAATGCTCGGGCTGCCTAGGATGTTGTTTTATCCGTAAAGTGGTTCAAAATTGAATTCACTTTCTATATATACCATGTTTTTGTTGCTATTTTAGAGGAAATTTGTTGCTTCCATTTTCAAGGAATTTTATATTTTTAGTACATTTTAATGGATTTTTTGTTGCTTTCACATTTAGAGAAGTTTGTATTTCTTATGTTTGTGTGACAATTGTTTGCATGCATGAACCATCTTTGCCCAACTGAAGATGGTCCTCTGGCCCTGCCGGGCCCGACCTACCTGGCAAGCCCTCTAATGGTTGGCCCATGCTGGGCCCTGGACGGATTTGCATGCGCCAGGCCCCCACTCACTGAAAAGTGTGTTTGCTACGTACAATCCGATTTGGTACACATGCAATGAAGGATCAATTATTTCACTCGCCGAATTTTCTTTTCAACTTCTCCAGTCCATGTTGGTACATAGAGGATACATCAGACGCTGACACCAAACAAACAACAACCACCCCAAGCATCTCTTGCACAGTGCCACACTTTTATCTCCAACCAAGACTCCAAACGGAACTAGGGCTCTCTTGGAAGAGCACAACTAGCTAGCGCAGTAGAAAGTGTTGTGTCTTAAAGTTCGCTGTCGCTCAATAATGTTCTGTTGAAATACGTAACCTAGTTAATTAGTTGCAGGTTTTCTCTGTGGGTTTTTGTACGATTCTAGTGTTCATCTAAAGGAAGAAAGTGTTTTTTCCAGTAAAAATGGATCTTGCACACCCGAGCTCACATGCACGTTTTATTTTAGCAAAAAATATATAAATGTGGATTTTAGTCGTTTTATTAAAAAAAATCACTCATGCACCTATATATGGTTCTATGCAGTGCAACTTTGGCGATGACACACAATTTCCGTTTTTCACGAAAACTACAAGATTTCCCAATAAAAAATTGGAAAATACAAGATTGAGATGTAGGAGAGCAACTTTTATGCATTGTATTTGTTCATTATCAGCAAGGAGACTGAATCCACGTTCTTGCACCATAATAAAAGTCTACATGTAGTAGTCACTCATGTACACGCATGTGTGATTATTTGAAAGTTTTGCAAGAAACTACTGTCATTATTAGCCAAGACCAGGAGCTCCTGAGTTCTCGTAGTACTTAATGGTATTTCACTGAACTACTATCGGTTTATTGGACTAACACGGAGTTTAAGAAAAAAGTTTTGACCATAAAATTTATCAATAAAACATGAGTTAAGTCCATGTCCAACTAATCCTTCTTGGACTCCATGTTAGCCTAATTGTCACAAAAATTATACCATTGATTGATATTTAAAAGCTCTTTTCAATGATATAATTTTTGTGACATATGATTCATATTTTGTTGGTAAAATTTGTAGTCAAACATATTTCTTGGACTCCATGTTAGCCTAATAAACCGTTATAGAGGGAGTAATAATATATAAAGAAGAAATAAGTAAGTATTTTAAAAAAAAAACTAAATTAGTAGGTGTATTAGTTTGGACATTTATGTTACTTGTTGTCGCCGAGCAAACGGGTGAAACACTCCACCTGGGGAGTACGGATCACATGTCCAACTAATCCTTCTACCACAAACTAGAACCCTTAGCTAGTGCCTTTTTTAACTCACGCCTCTCAAAAATGTGTGGAGGTACAAAATATAGCGTTTGAAACAAAATTGATATAGACATGATTCAAAGGATGATTGGTTGCACCACATATATGAAACACTTCATGATGTTGAGCTAACGAAAAGTACCTTTTGAAATGGAGTACAAAGGACCACATTAAAATAACACCTTTTAAAACTTCCAAATTTATTTAAATACCATTGCAGTCGACGCGTAGAAAGCCCATTTGATTGGATCTTAGTCTTGTTCTTTTGAAGTACACATTCATTCATTCCAGTAGAAGATACACACCAAGACAACATTTATACATGTATATTGTATTTCATAATAGCTTATAGCAAGTACGCTCCTTAAGATAGAAAATAACAATTTGTCCATGTATATAGTATTTCACAGTATCTTCTTTTGAGTACACTGCCTAAAAATAAAATAAAACAACTTATTATTAATAAGAATATTATTAGTACACACTCCGGCAGGGCCCGGCACAAACCCTACGTATATGGATAGTGCTAGGCGTCCCCCGGACGATGGGGGAGCTCCTATCGTCCTGCTTCCGGTGTTGACACGTGTCCTTTTGCTGCAAAACATCCCACGTTTGCTGCATATGTCCCCGCTTTTGCTTCCGAAGCAAAAAAAAGGTTCGTTTTAGAAATATAACACCTCGCCGGAGACCATGCAGCAAAAAAAATGTTCTAATATAGCAAAACCGACTTCGCCGGAAACATCGTCGGAAAAACTCGCTGGTGACTCTTGCCGGAGACCTTGTAGCAAATACTTGACACTGTTGTAGCAAAACCACAAGACGATCGTAGCAAAAAAGATTTTCTAATATAACAAAAACCCTACTTCGTCAGAGATATCGCCGGAAAAATTTAGCCGGAAGACCTCGCCGGTAAACTTGTAGAGAAAGCCAGGCCGGCCGCCGCTGGAAGCAACCACGGTCGCCCATGGCAGCGACCAAGGCTGTCCATGGAAGCAAGATTCGCCACCGCTGGAAGCAAACTCGGCCGCCGTGACGGCGACCAAGCTGGCCATGGAAGCGAACTCGCTGGCCGCTGGAAGCAACCACGGTCGCCCATGGCAGCGACCAAGGCTGCCCATGGAAGCAAGCTTGGCCACCGCTGGAAGCAAACTTGGCCACCAACTGTCCATGGAAGCGAACTCGGCCGCCGCTGGAAGCAAGCTCGACCGCCCGTGGAAGCAAGCTCGAACACCGCTGGAAAGCAAGTTCGGTCGCTGCTGGTAGCAACCACGGCCGCCCGTGGCAGCTGGTCGGATGCCCATGGAAGCAAGCTCGGATGCGTATGGAGGAACCCTAGGCCATGGAGGTAGAGGAGCGGGCCTCTCGTCCTCGACGCCGGCAGCCTAGATGCGGAGGAGGAGCAGTAGACTCGCCGAAAGAAGAACCAAGGGGGCTGGGGTACGTCGCAGCTGCCCCCGTCCACCGCGGAGGGAGGATATCGTGGGGCCCATCACGGAGGCGGCGCCCGCCGGCAGAGGAGTGGCCGACGAAGGAGCAGCGCGAGGCGGGGGCTGGGCGGGGAGGAGCACGGGTGCAGCAGGAGGGCAGCACAGGAAATCTGGAGGAGAAGGCATGGCTGGGCAGGAGGTTGAGGACGCGGTCGTTTTTTCTCCCAAGCACAAAAGCAGGTGGTGGGCCTGTGCGGCCTACCCGACGTGCGCGCGATGGAAAAAGACCCGGACGACCATCGTCCGGGGGATGTACATCATTTTCCTACGTATATCGATTCAAACAGGCCTTAATTGGTCTTTGTTTACATAATAGATCTTGGAACTGAGTACAGTCATTGAATCAATTGCTTGATTTATTCACTACGGCACACAGGCTCTTTGCCGTGTGTACACGGCAAAGCCCCCCCGGAACTCGGCAAAGGCTTTGCCGTGTGCATGCACACGGCAAAAGCCACACGGCAACGGCAGCCACGGCAAAGACTCTTTGCCGTGTATCTTTGCGCCCGGAACACGGCAAAGCCTTTGCCGTGTGTTTACTGCATCCACACGGCAAAGTAAAGTACTTGACGGTTTCGTCCGTCTAACGGAGCCGACACATCTTTGTCGTGTTCCTCCTTTGCCGTGTGTGATGACTCTTTGCTGTGTGTTCTTTCTTCGCCGTGTGCCTCCTCTTTGCCGTGTCCCAGGTCTTTGCCGTGTGCCTCAACCTTTGCCGTGTGCCTCCTCTTTGCCGTGTGCCTCAACCTTTGCCGTGTGCATTGTTATTGCCGTGTGTGTGCTCTTTGCCGTGTGCTCATTAGGGGTGACACACGGCAACGTTCGTTCCTTTGCCGTGTGCCCGTGGGGGGACACACGACAACGTTCTCTCCTTTGCCGTGTGTCTACTGCGCACTACACACGGCAAAGGCCCTGTGACATTGCCCAGGGGCGCGCAGGTGGCTCACACGTGGCTTCTTTGCCGTGTGTATACACACGGCAAAGTGACCATTTGGCACTTTGCCGTGTGTATACACACGGCAAAGGGGCTGTCATTTTTCAATTTTTTTCCTGTTTCCAGTCATTTCCTGCAATTCAAAACATAATATATATATATATATATATGATCTACAGATCATCAACAACAATAATATACTCATCAACAACAAAAATATAATCATCACCAACACCAAAATGCATCATCAACACTAGCAAACATCATCACCATGAAAGCAAGAGATTTCACAAATATTACAATTGTCAAATGCTAGTGTTTATTCTTGCCACAAGTGTCAAATACTACCAAGTGCATAACCAACAAGTTATAAGACCTAAACTAGACAAATATTACAAGATCATCAACTCCGAGTGCTCCACAAGCTCATGCTCCATCGTGAGATCCTACAAGTTCAAGACAAGCACATAAATATGAGAAGTAAAATCATCAATATGTACAAGTTTCTAGGCAAGTTGATGGAAATGGAAATAACATGGGATTTTGACGAGTCTCATGGCAAATTACATCAATATGACAAGTAAAATCACGAATATCTACAAGTCCCATGGCAAGTCTTGAATTTCTATAAGTGTCATGGCAAGGCTAAAATTTCTACAAGTGTCATAGCATGGCTAAAATTTTGACAATGGCATAGAATTATCTACAAGTGTCATGGAATTGCTAAATTTGCTATAAGTATCATGGCAAGGCTAAATTTCCTACAAGTGTCATGGAATTTCTAAATTTTCTATAAGTATCATGACAAGGCTAAAATTTCTACAAGTGTCATATCATGGCTAAAATTTCTACAAATGCGATGGCATGGATAAATTTGACAAGTATAAGAAAACAAACCTGGAGGACTCTGATTCAGCCTCCGGACGACCGACGGATTGTTGACGGTGAAAGACGGCGGCGCCTGGTTGTTCGATCCACCGGCGGACCCACCAGGCGGCGGCATCGCATCGTCCATCTGCAGCATTGGAAATTGTGAGCATTAGACAATAAGGCAAGATTGAAAATTGCGAGCATTGGACAATAAGACACTTGATCACTTACCCACGAGAAGGCAAAAGGAGGAGTGGGAAGAGTCCCTGGTTGAGAATTGATGAGCATTTGCTGTGTCATCCACCGCATCATCTGCCCCTGTTGCTCCAGCAACCCCTGCTGATGGGCCATCTGCTGCTCCAGCTGCTGCTGCCGCTGCTCGACGCCTCTCTGCGTGCCCTATCAGCGGCCATCTCCTCCTCAAGGCCGTGTCGCCACGATTAGATAAACATTGCAACACAAAACATGTAGTAAAACATAGATGACCGAGGAAGAACATACCAGAATCGCCGAGAGCTACAACCGAAGGCCGTATGGTCTCTATAGCAGCTGGTCGTCCTACCACGCCGGACTGGCGCATAGATGGGATGGTCTTAGGGTCGACGGACCGTGACCGATCCATAGGCGACCATTCTTCCGCCTTCTCCGCCAAAGACGGCGACCTCGGGGTCGAAGGCGGTCTCGTGGTTAGAATCTTCTCCATGCACCTCCTTGTACTTCTCGTGGTACTTATCACCCCGGAGCTGCCCTCGTTCATCCATAGGCTCGCCTTAGGCTCATCTAACGTGCGTGTCTTCTTCCAAACGGCAAACACGGACGGCTCTTAACCTGTCTTTATTTTCTGCACAAAAGAGCACGAAGTTAAGTGAAGGGGGACTCCAAAGGGCGAAGTAAAGAATAAAATTACAAGCAAGAACAAATAAAGCATTTTCTCACCTCTTTTTGCCTAAGAAGGGCGAGGGGGATGTTGCCTTGGCGGTGTGATCCACCCCATCTCCTCTCGCCGCTTTGCATCGGCGTGTTTCTGGAGGTAATTGGGGTGTTTCCACCACGCTACCATTGCCGTGAAGCACCGCTCGTCATTACCCACGAACTGAGGAGGGTTCTACTTCCACAAGACACACGTATTAGTACAATAGAAAATAGAATAAGGTCAAGAAATCAATAAAACAAAATGCAACTACTGCAGTATCGCCACGGCTCGAAGAGCATCTCCCGGGCTTGGCTCTTGTTCATCCAAATCTTGCGATCGCCGAACCAGTTGCGAACGCAGTTCACGCGTGACTCGTAGTGCATGTCTTGCACCTTCCTCTTGGCAAGCTCGTGAACAATCATCAAACACTCCCTTTTGCGCGTCCTGTCCATGTCGAAGAACTTCTACAAGTATGCACATAGGGAAAAAAGGGGGGTCAAAGGCGATTGAATTATGACAAGCCACGAGTTCAAATGTATTTCATCCTCAAGGCGATTGAATTATGACAAGCAAAACAAACTTACCCAGAACAAAACCTGAACCTTCTCCGCGATGGTGGTGTACTTTTTGTCGGGATCTTCGGCATAGTGATAATGCTTCCAAGTCCAAGCCACATCCTTTGAACCATTTGGGAGAGTGACAATCCCAGAAAATACTTTCTAACCAAGGCTCCAAGGATGCTTGAGTAGCCACGATATGGCTTGATCCCATCCTCATATAAAAGGCACTGCAAAATGAAAAGGACAAGGTCAAGATGTGATAAAATTACAATGTATGGTTTAGGGTCAAATCATGTACCTCGACCCAGTGGCACGAGTACCTTGTCCGCATAGGGATAAGGTAGGTCGGGAGTCTCAAACCCCACGCCGATATGGAGCCTTCTCCGTGGCACCAGCTCGGGTCCATGGTCGCAGACTCAAGGTACTCCGTCTCATCCTCCGGAGGCGCCCACCTCAAGGACGTGTCAACCTCAGAGGGTAAAGACCCCAACCCCTCATCCTCATCCTCCTGCCGCTCGCCTCCTCGTAATCCGAAAAGGCCCCTCATCCTCCCGATGCCGAACTGCTCCTCCTCCTCCTCGCCCTCCTCCTCCTTCTCCTGCTCGCCTGCCTGCTCCTGCTCCCGCCGTCCTCCTCAAGACCGGAGGGGACTAGGAGTCTCGCACGCCTCCCACGCCACCGTGAAGTGCGGTGGAGCACTAGCAGAGCACTAGTAGGCTGCTTCCCGACATCTTTTGAACCACCAGTCACCGCTTTGCCAAGCTTTTCAGCTTTCTTGTAACTCCCTTTCCCCGGCATCTTTCAATCACCGCAAAACAGAGTGAAACGAGTAGTTTATTAGTACACATCGCTGACACAAGATTCATAACAAGACAATAATACTCAAGTTTTAAACACACACTATATTCAGATCGGCAAAGACGAAGAAGAGAATATTTCCATGATCCATATAGCATGGGTATGATACGCAAGCCAAGGAAAGGATTCGGTCTCCGGCACGACTCCTCGAAAGGAATCGTTGTCGTGGATCGAGAATCCTTTCCGGCTTGCCACCGCCACATCCCCATGCTATATGAATCTCAAAATACTGTCCTCTCTCGACTTGGGGGATACGAGATGAAGCCTTCCTTGTGTTTCTCCAAAGACGAAAGGAAAGAAACCATTTCACGATTCATATAACAATGTCGCCCATGCTATACTTAATAGTGAAGTAATGTCTTTCCTTTCGACTTTAGGGCTATCTAATATATTCCATTTAAGTCACGCTAGCTAATCTATATTCAGATCGGCAAAGACGAAAGAAGAGAATATTTCCATGATCCATATAGCATGATACGCTGACAAGCCAAGGAAAGGATTGGTCTCCACGCAACGACTCGAAAGGAATCGTCGTGGATCGAGAATCCTTTCCTGGGCTTGCCACCGTCACATCCCCATGCTATATGAATCTCGAAAATACCTGTCCTCTCTCGACTTGGGGGATACGAGATGAAGCCTTCCTTGTGTTTCTCCAAAGACGAAAGGAAAGAAACCATTTCACGATTCATATAACAATGTCGCCCATGCTATACGAATAGTGAAGTAATGTCTTTCCTTTCGACTTTAGGGCTATCTAATATATTCCATTTAAGTCACGCTAGCTAATCTATATTCTTATCGGCAAAGACGAAGAAGAGAATATTTCCATGATCCATATAGCATGGGTATGATACGCTGCAAGCCAAGGAAAGGATTCGTCTCACGGCAACGACTCCTCGAAAGGAATCGTTGTCGTGGATCGAGAATCCTTTCCTGGGCCTGCCACCGTCACATCCCCATGCTATATGAATCTCGAAAATACCTGTCCTCTCTCGACTTTGGGGATACGAGTTCTTACAAATACAAAGACAAAAGGAAAGAAATTTTATTACATAGAATAGAGTTCTTACAAATACAAAGACAAAAGGAAAGAAATTTTATTACATAGCCCGGCGGGATTACATAGCAAACACTACTACAAAGATTATTACTACTACATGCATGGATCAGAATCCTGAGTCGGGATTATGAATTGGACGAGAGGTTTCGTCATCGCTATCATTTTCCGGCCACCAATAATCATCCACGAAACCTGGAGGTGGTCCCTGTGGATCGTTCACGTCAAGGCCGGCATGGAACGCCTCGAGCAAACTCACATCTTGTTGGTTGTGAACCTCCTCGGCTTCATCTTGCGCAAAGGTCTTCCTCCTCGCCTTCTTCTTGCTCATCGCTCACGACCATGTCACCATCGGCGGACAAGTCGATAGCGAATTGCCCGGGAGCCCTTCTTCTTGATAAAACTCGCCATCATTTGTTGAGGGTCTAGCGGCGGTAATCATCCTTGTTTGGCAAGGGCGGCCTATTGCGTGTCGGTACCGCCATCACAACATCCCAGTCCTCAGACGCTTTGTCGGGTTTTGGCATGGGTACTAAGATAGAATACTTGGAAGGCCTGAGTAGCCAAAATGTAAACATCATCTCCCGCATAAACGGAGTTTCTCTTAACTTCGACCAGTCCAATTTCAGGATCCCGTTTCACCTTATGTGGGTCAAACCAATGGCATTTGAATACAACGGGATTTAGCCCTTTGCCAAAACCGCAATTCAGCTCATATATACCCTCGACTCTTCCATAGTACTGGAGGCCATCTGAGCCTTCACAAAAGACCCCGCTATTTGTTGTCTTCCTGTTGGGCCGGCTAGTTGTGTATTCATGGGCATGGAAGCAATACCCATTCACGTCATAAGCATTGAACGTGTCGACTGAATGGTTAAAGCCCCTGGCAATATTTCTTAGCTCGGGTTGCATTTCTTTGTGAGTTCTTGCCTACAAGTTAGAACGAGAAGTTTAGCATAAGAAGTTTATCACAAGAAGTGTAGCACAGCAAGTTGGATCGAATAGTACCAAACCACGTAACCAAATTTAAACTGAAACCACCACCCTTATCGAAAATATCCTGCTCCTCTTGAGGGTTAGGCTCCCTATTTGGATTCTTCCAATGTGCACTCTTGAATCGTCTATAACAATTTAAAGGACAGTTAGGCACGGACATAGCGTGAATGTTGCGGAAAACTAAATGGTGATCACTTACTCGATGTACGGCTTCACTTCTTCCATGGTGTTCAAGACATACGAGTGGATCAAATCCCGCCAAGTTTTTTCATTGCGAACCTCTTTGTTACTTGATTTGCCACCTATCCCAACGAAGATGCTAAGATTGGGTACATCTTCGTGGTTGGCGCATTGTAAAGAAACACTGGGTTGTGCTTTGTGGGAATGTTGGCATCATAGTGCTTTGTGGTGAAGTTTGCAACCTCCTCGTTAAGGACTTCTCGGCTATGGATGCCTCGATCTTGCATTTATTGCGCTTTCTTCGAAGCTTCTTTGTTTCTCTCTCGGATATCGCCAACGGGCCCACAGGTCCCCCTTTAAAGCCTCGTCCGCAAGATGCAAGATCATATGTTGCATCGGATTGAAGAACTCTGGCGGAAGGAGCATATCTAGATCGCAGCAACTCGGGTGCCTGCTCATGTAGCTTCTCAAGCACTTTACGGTCTAACTCCCTAGCACAAATCGGAAGAAAAAGCTCAACCTCGACAAAGAATCGCCAAGTCTCCTCATCGACATAGCCTCGAATCATCACCGCATTATCCGCTCAAGCCATACGTGGTAGTCATGACTCTTGAGCCCTTGTACTGCAATGTTTCCATGTTCGCACCCTCATCCAGTTGCCGCATAACCATCGTGGAAAAACAAACTTTGCGCGATCCATCGGAAGATCTCCTTCTTTGGGGCTTTGTTGGGCAGAAAGGAGCCTTTGGCTTAGACCACCTTTTTTCTGCCTTTGGCTCCGGGTGGCTGCATGTTCAACTTTGGCCTATCGCACAATGCTTCTTGATCAATTCGAGCCTTGATGTTATCTTTCGTCTTCTCGGTTTGCATTATGGTGCTCCAAAGGGCCTCACCGATATTCTTTTCGGTGTGCATTACATCAATGTTATGCGGGAGCTCAAGATCCTCAAAGTAAGGGAGCTTCCATAAGCACGGAATGTGGGTCCACTGGTGCGTATCCCCGTATCCCACGAAACCATTCCCATCGGAGTTTGGCTGGAGAGCTTCCAACTCAGCCTTGATTTCCTTTCCGGTCTTTAGACGTGGCTTTGGATCATGGACAACACGACCTTTCTTGAACCTCTTTTTATCACTCCTATATGGATGATTCGGCTCAAGACACCGCCGATGTTCATCAAAGCAGAATACTTGCCTCTCGATGCCAGAAGAAAGTCAGAGATTGCATGCACACTGGGCAAGGCCACTTCCCATGTGTACACCAGCCGCAGAACAACGCACGTGCTGGTAGGTCATGCAGAGAGGTATGGTACCAGACATACATATCGAAGTGCTCGTTGTTTGAAGCGTCAAATGTTCGGATCCCCCGACCTTCCCAGCCACGAAGCAAGTCATCCACCAACGGTTCTAGATACACATTCATGTTCTTACCCGGGTATTTCGGCCCTGGGATTATCATCGAGACAAACATGTTCTCTGATCTCATGCAGACGCCAGGGGGGAGGTTCAGGGGAATAACAAACACTGGCCAACAACTATATGCTGAAGCCGACATGCCATATGGATTGAACCCATCGGTTGATATGGCAACTGCTACGCTCCTCTTGTCACCGGCTTTATCAGGATATTTCTTGACAAAGTTCTTCCATGCACTACCATCCGACGGATGTATCATCTTGTCGAGGTATCTGTTCCCTTCTACTGCCCACTGCATCTGCTGGGCAGTATCCTCGGTCATGAAGAGTCGCTGGAGCCTCGGTATGATTGGAAGATACCGAAGAATGTTTTGGGCAACCCCGGTCTGCCTCTTCTGACCATCACCATCGGGATCGACCTCAAAGTACCTAGAGGATTTGCAGCGGATACAATAATTTGTCTTAGCATGCTCCTTTGTGAATAGCATGCATCCCTTCGGACAAGCGTGTATCGACTCATATGACATCTTAAGGTCACGGAGGAGTTTGGTCGAATAGTAGAAGTTCTCCGGCAAGAGGTGCCCTTTCGGCAGAATGCTGCCAACGACGGCAAGCATATCATCAAAGTCCTCTCGCCAAGTTCGTGGCTCTTGAAGGCCAAAAGGCGAGCTATGGCATCCAGTTGGGTAACATCTGTATGTGCATGAAGGGGTCTCTGTGAGGCAAACAAAGTCTCGTAGTACTTTGCCGTGTTTTCCTCCGGCTCCTCACTTGTCTCCGCCTCCTGAGGAGTCTCCGCCTCTACATGAGGGCTTTCAGGCGCATTAGCATTCACAAAGTTTTCTATGCACCTATCAAAACCAGCATCAAATTCTCCCCTTGGCTGACTCTGCTGCTGACCCTGCCGTGACTCCCTCCTAGCACGTTTCGCTAACTTTTCACCATGGAATGTCCAAGTCTTATAGGATGGTGTGAACCCGTAATTGAGCAGGTGAGTACTCACATCATCCTTCGAATGTGTATTCAGGTTCTTGCATCTTGCACAGGGGCAGAAAATTCTTCTGGGTCTGCTAGGGACGGCAAATGCCCGGTTCACAAAGTCCTCGGCCTTTTCTTGCCATTCTGAGGTAAAGTCCCACTTACTGACATAGCCATCATACATCCAGTCACGATTCTCCATCCTCTAATCAGTACCAAAAACGACATATATAATGCTTTCAATTAATCATGCCATATAAATAAATCCGGTATTAGTTCGGTTAATTTTAGCAAACATATATTTTACGCCATAAATATATCCACCTATCTCTCTAATAGGTAAAGAGGGTCTATCAATCACCGGATCCAGATTGAGTATGTTCTCCTCGCTTACCCCGATCGACAGATTTCGGAAGACCTCCCGCTGCTCTCCCGATACACGTCTCGGCAAAAGGCCAAGAGGGATGTGCATCCGGAGAACAACAGGGAGGCGCAGCCGAAATCCTATCTCGGACTGGAGTAGAACAAGGAAAACATACCCAACTACGCATCCGCCGGCTGTCCCGATAAATGCCGTAAGAGTTACGCTTCATAATATGCGAGACCACTAATGCATATTTATCCGCGTAACCCTTACGGCCGGGAAGAGACGCCTAGGTAACGCGACAGACTTGGTGATCTACACACGAAAATAACCCTAGGTATTTTCAAGATAGGAGAATAGATTTTTACCCTTGAAGCGTGATCGAGAGGTGAAGAAGATGCTCGACCCTCCCGCAAAATGACCTACGCCGTCGACAACCCCACCCTCAGACTCGACACATATCCCCTGCATGAAGAAAAATTACTAAATTACTACTATAGACATGCCAAAAAATTACACATAATTCCTAAATTACTACTATACACATGCATATATGAAACAACATATATACATACTACTATACATATATGTAACAAATACATGGGACAAATACATGCTATATATATCTAACAATATATATACTAGAAATATATACTACACATACATACTAGCTACACATACATATATATACTAGCTACACATACACATACATACTAGCTACACATACATATATATACTAGCTACACATACATATATATACAACACATACATACTAGCTACACATACACATACATACTAGCTACACATACATATACTACACATATATACTAGCTAGCTACACATACATATACTACACATACACATAAATACTAGCTACACATACATACTACCTAGCTACACATACATGCATACATACCGATGGTGATGGGGCGGGCCGGCGGTGGGTGGAGGGGCGGCTGGACCGGGCGGAGGTGGAGCCGGCGAGATCCTGTGGCTGGGGCGGTGGCCGGAGGTGGAGGGGCGGCCGGGAGGATGGGCGGATGGGGCGGAGGGGTGGGGTGGACCAGACGGGAGGAGCCAGCTGGGGCAGTGGCGGCTGGAGGCGTGGCGACCGGATCGAGGAGGCGGGTCGGGGAGGCGCGGTCGGTGTGTGTGGAGAGGATAAGGCAGGAGGGGGCGGGGGCGGGCCCGAGCCTATCTAGTTAGCTGCCTTGTGTGTGCCAACCAGGAGGAACACGGCAAGAGCTTTGCTGTACCCTGTGAAAACACACGGCAAAGGCTTATTTTTTTTGCTATTTTCTAATTTCTTGCTAAAGGTGGAAAAAATTCTTTGCCGTGTGTCTGTGGGATAGAGACACACGGCAAAGGACCTTTGCCGTGTGTTTGACGGCCACAGGCACACGGCAAAGGACATCTTTGCCGTGTGCTTTGTCCTTTCTTGCCGTGTCTCATGCTATTTTCTAATTTTCTTTTTATTTTTTCTTTCAAATGATTTAACTTTTTGTTGCCTATTTGTTAGTATTCAGACCATAGAAACACTAACTTTGCAATAGACCATAAGGTTCTAGAGGATGCTGAACTTCATTTCCATTAGGTAGACGATCCGAGGCCCGCAGATCATCGTGGTTTCACGGTGGAAGTCCGCGAGAACGCTTAATCATCTGAAAACTTGCATGTGTCCCTAGCATATGTGTGTGAGTGTGGTGCAAGGTTGGTATAGGTGATTGCATGTGTCCCCTCGCATCCATGCGCTCTAACCTAGAAGCGAAAGGTTATGGACTCAGAAGGGGAATCTCCCGTTCGGTGAAACCGGGCCGTATAGTGCCCCACCAGAACCAACATGGTTTCACATCAACCTATGACCTAGTGAGACACAAGACAAGAGAGAGCTACTGGCTACCTGTCGGAAGAATGTCTACGGGTAGACGATCCGAGGCGCAGATCATCGTGGTTTCACGGTGGAAGTCCGCAAGAACGCCTAATCATCCGAAAACTTGCATGTGTCCCTAGCATATGTGTGTGAGTGTGGTGCAAGGTTGGTATAGGTGATTGCATGTGCCCCCGCATGCATGCGCCTAACCTAGAAGCGAAAGGTTATGGACTCAGATAAGGGGAATCTCCCGTTCACGGTGAAACCGGCCGTATAGTGCCCCAACTTGTGAACCAACATGGTTTCAGATCAACCTATGACCTAGTGAGACACAACACAAGAGAGAGCTACGGGCTACCCCGCCGAAGAATGTCTAGGGGTACGATCCGAGGCCCGCAGATCATCGTGGTTTCACGGTGGAAGTCCGCAAGAACGCTTAATCATCTCAAAACTTGCATGTGTCCCTAGCATATGTGTGTGAGTGTGGTGCAAGGTTGGTATAGGTGATTGCATGTGCCCCTCGCATCCATGCGCTCTAACCTAGAAGCGAAAGGTTATGGACTGTATAAGGGGAATCTCCCGTGCACGGTGAAACCGGGCCGTATAGTGCCCCAACTTGTGAACCAACATGGTTTCACATCAACCTATGACCTAGTGAGACACAACACAAGAGAGAGCTACGCCGGGCTACCCCTGTCAGAAGAATGTCTAGGGGGGTAGACGATCCGAGGCCCGCAGATCATCAGGGTTTCGCCGGTGGAAGTCCGCGAGAACGTCGGAATCATCTGAAAACTTGCATGTGTCCCTAGCATATGTGTGTGAGTGTGGTGCAAGGTTGGTATAGGTGATTGCATGTGTCCCCCCTCGCATGCATGCGCTCTAACCTAAAAGTGAAAGGTTATGGACCTGTATAAGGGGGAATCTCCACGTTACGGTGAAACCGGGCCGTATAGTGCCCCAACTTGTGAACCAACATGGTTTCACATCATCCTATGACCTAGTGAGACACAACACAAGAGAGAGCTACGCCGGGCTACCCCTGTCAGAAGAATGTCTAGGGGGGTAGACGATCCGAGGCCCGCAGATCATCAGGGTTTCGCCGGAGTAAGTCCACGAGAACGTCGGAATCATCTGAAAACTTGCATGTGTCCCTAGCATATGTGTGTGAGTGTGGTGCAAGATTGGTATAGGTGATTGCATGTGCCCCCTCGCATGCATGCGCTCTAACCTAGAAGCGAAAGGTTATGGACTCAGAAGGGGAATCTCCCGTTACGGTGAAACCGGGCGTATAGTGCCCCAACTTGTGAACCAACATGGTTTCACATCATCCTATGACCTAGTGAGACACAAGACAAGAGAGAGCTACGGGCTACCCCCGGAAGAATGTCTAGGGGGTAGACGATCCGAGCCCGCAGATCATCGTGGTTTCACGAGGAAGTCCACGAGAACGCCGGAATCGGGGGTGCATGTATATAGTGATCAAGACCACAATAACCTATCATCATATGTGTGATCTCATGATCCTATGAAATAATATCACATAACATATATGGAATAAAAGTCTTGCTAAAGGTGAAAAGTTCTTTGCCGGTGTCTGGGATAGAGACACACGGCAAAGGACCTTGCCGTGTTTGATTTGGAAGACACGGCAAAGGACATCTTTGTCGTGTGCTTTGTCCTTTGCCGTGTGTCTCATGCTATTTTCTAATTTTCTTTTTATTTTTTCTTTCAAATGATTTAACTTTTTGTTGCCTATTTGTTAGTATTCAGACCATGGAAACACTAACTTTGCAATAGACCATAAGGTTCTAGAGGATGCTGAACTTAATTTCCATTAGGTAGACGATCCGAGGCCCGTAGATCATCAGGGTTTCGCCGGTGGAAGTCCGCAAGAACGTCGGAATCATCTTAAAACTTGCATGTGTCCCTAGCATATGTGTGTGAGTGTGGTGCAAGGTTGGTATAGGTGATTGCATGTGTGCCCCCTCGCATCCATGCGCTCTAACCTAGAAGCGAAAGGTTATGGACCTGTATAAGGGGGAATCTCCCCGTTACGGTGAAACCGGGCCGTATAGTGCCCCAACTTGTGAACCAACATGGTTTCACATCATCCTATGACCTAGTGAGACAAAAAACAAGAGAGAGCTACGCCGGGCTACCTCGGCCAAGAATGTCTAGGGGGTGACGATCCGAGGCCCGCAGATCATCGTGGTTTCACGGTGGAAGTCCGCGAGAACGTTAATCATCTGAAAACTTGCATGTGTGCCTAGCATATGTGTGTGAGTGTGGTGCAAGGTTGGTATAGGTGATTGCATGTGTCCCCCTCGCATGCATGCGCCTAACCTAGAAGCGAAAGGTTATGGACTCAGATAAGGGGAATCTCCCGTTACGGTGAAACCGGGCCGTATAGTGCCCCAACTTGTGAACCAACATGGTTTCACATCAACCTATGACCTAGTGAGACACAACACAAGAGAGAGCTACGCGGCTACCCCGGAAGAATGTCTAGGGGTAGACGATCCGAGGCCCGCAGATCATCGTGGTTTCACGAGTAAGTCCACGAACGCGGAATCATCTGAAAACTTGCATGTGTCCCTAGCATATGTGTGTGAGTGTGGTGCAAGATTGGTATAGGTGATTGCATGTGCCCCCTCGCATGCACGCTCTAACCTAGAAGCGAAAGTTTATGGACTCAGAAGGGGAATCTCCCGTCACGGAAACCGGCCAGATAGTGCCCCAACTTGTGAACCAACATGGTTTCACATCATCCTATGACCTAGTGAGACACAAGACAAGAGAGAGCTACGCCGGCTACCCCTGGAAGAATGTCTAGGGGGTAGACGATCCGAGCCCAGATCATCGTGGTTTCACGGAGGAAGTCCACGAACGTCGGAATCAGGGGTGCATGTATATAGTGATCAAGACCACAATAACCTATCATCATATGTGTGATCTCATGATCCTATGAAATAATATCACCTAACATATATGGAATAAAAGTCTTGCTAAAGGTGAAAAGTTCTTTGCCGTGTGTCTGGGATAGACACACGAAAGGACCTTGCCGTGTTTTGACGGCAAAGACACACGAAAGGACATCTTTGCTGTGCTTTGTCCTTTGCCGTGTGTCTCATGCTATTTTCTAATTTTATTTTTATTTTTCTTTCAAATGATTTAAATTTTGTTGCCTATTTGTTAGTATTCAGACCATGGAAACACTAACTTTGCAATAGACCATAAGGTTCTAGAGGATGCTGAACTTCATTTCCATTAGGTAGACGATCCGAGGCCCGCAGATCATCAGGGTTTCGCCGGTGGAAGTCCGCAAGAACGTCGGAATCATCTGAAAACTTGCATGTGTCCCTAGCATATGTGTGTGAGTGTGGTGCAAGGTTGGTATAGGTGATTGCATGTGCCCCCCCTCGCATCCATGCGCTCTAACCTAGAAGCGAAAGGTTATGGACCTGTATAAGGGGGAATCTCCCCGTTACGGTGAAACCGGGCCGTATAGTGCCCCAACTTGTGAACCAACATGGTTTCACATCAACCTATGACCTAGTGAGACACAACACAAGAGAGAGATACGCCGGGCTACCCCTGTCAGAAGAATGTCTAGGGGGGTAGACGATCCGAGGCCCGCAGATCATCAGGGTTTCGCCGGTGGAAGTCCGCAAGAACGTCGGAATCATCTGAAAACTTGCATGTGTCCCTAGCATATGTGTGTGAGTGTGGTGCAAGGTTGGTATAGGTGATTGCATGTGTCCCCTCGCATGCATGCGCCTAACCTAGAAGCGAAGGTTATGGACTCAGATAAGGGGAATCTCCCGTTACGGTGAAACCGGCCGTATAGTGCCCCAACTTGTGAACCAACATGGTTTCACATCATCCTATGACCTAGTGAGACACAACACAAGAGAGAGCTACGCGGCTACCCGCCGAAGAATGTCTAGGGGGTAGACGATCCGAGGCCCGCAGATCATCGTGGTTTCACACGGAGTAAGTCCACGAGAACGCTGAATCATCGAAAACTTGCATGTGTCCCTAGCATATGTGTGTGAGTGTGGTGCAAGATTGGTATAGGTGATTGCATGTGCCCCCTCGCATGCTTGCGCTCTAACCTAGAAGCGAAAGGTTATGGACCAGATAAGGGGAATCTCCCATTACGGTGAAACCGGGCGTATAGTGCCCCAACTTGTGAACCAACATGGTTTCACATCATCCTATGACCTAGTGAGACACAAGACAAGAGAGAGCTACGCGGGCTACCCCTGTCGGGAAGAATGTCTAGGGGGTACGATCCGAGCCCGCAGATCATCGTGGTTTCACGAGGAAGTCCACGAGAACGCCGGAATCGGGGGTGCATGTATATAGTGATCAAGACCACAATAACCTATCATCATATGTGTGATCTCATGATCCTATGAAATAATATCACCTAACATATATGGAATAAAAGTCTTGCTAAAGGTGAAAAGTTCTTGCCGTGTCTGTGGATAGAGACACGCAAAGGACCTTGCCGTGTGTTTGATTGAAGACACACGCAAAGGACATCTTTGCCGTGTGCTTTGTCCTTGCCGTGTGTCTCATGCTATTTTCTAATTTTATTTTTATTTTTCTTTCAAATGATTTAACTTTTGTTGCCTATTTGTTAGTATTCGCACCATGGAAACACTAACTTTGCAATAGACCATAAGGTTCTAGAGGATGCTGAACTTCATTTCCATTAGGTAGACGATCCGAGGCCCGCAGATCATCAGGGTTTCGCCGGTGGAAGTCCGCAAGAACGCAGGAATCATCTGAAAACTTGCATGTGTCCCTAGCATATGTGTGTGAGTGTGGTGCAAGGTTGGTATAGGTGATTGCATGTGCCCCTCGCATCCATGCGCTCTAACCTAGAAGCGAAAGGTTATGGACCTGTATAAGGGGGAATCTCCCCGTTACGGTGAAACCGGCCAGATAGTGCCCCAACTTGTGAACCAACATGGTTTCACATCAACCTATGACCTAGTGAGACACAACACAAGAGAGAGCTACGCCGGGCTACCCCTGTAAGAAGAATGTCTAGGGGGGGTAGACGATCCGAGGCCCGCAGATCATCAGGGTTTCGCCGGTGGAAGTCCGCGAGAACGCCTAATCATCCGAAAACTTGCATGTGTCCCTAGCATATGTGTGTGAGTGTGGTGCAAGGTTGGTATAGGTGATTGCATGTGTCCCCCTCGCATGCATGCGCCTAACCTAGAAGCGAAAGGTTATGGACTCAGATAAGGGGAATCTCCCGTTACGGTGAAACCGCCGTATAGTGCCCCAACTTGTGAACCAACATGGTTTCACATCATCCTATGACCTAGTGAGACACAACAAAAGAGAGCTACGCCGGGCTACCCCTGTCAGAAGAATGTCTAGGGGGGTAGACGATCCGAGGCCCGCAGATCATCAGGGTTTCGCCGGAGTAAGTCCACGAGAACGTCGGAATCATCTGAAAACTTGCATGTGTCCCTAGCATATGTGTGTGAGTGTGGTGCAAGATTGGTATAGGTGATTGCATGTGCCCCCCCTCGCATGCTTGCGCTCTAACCTAGAAGCGAAAGGTTATGGACCTGTATAAGGGGGAATCTCCCCATTACGGTGAAACCGGGCCGTATAGTGCCCCAACTTGTGAACCAACATGGTTTCACATCATCCTATGACCTAGTGAGACACAAGACAAGAGAGAGCTACGCCGGGCTACCCCTGTCAGAAGAATGTCTAGGGGGGTAGACGATCCGAGCCCCGCAGATCATCAGGGTTTCGCCGGAGGAAGTCCACGAGAACGTCGGAATCAGGGGGTGCATGTATATAGTGATCAAGACCACAATAACCTATCATCATATGTGTGATCTCATGATCCTATGAAATAATATCACCTAACATATATGGAATAAAAGTCTTGCTAAAGGTGAAAAAGTTCTTTGCCGTGTGTCTGTGGGATAGAGACACACGGCAAAGGACCTTTGCCGTGTGTTTGACGGCCAAAGGCACACGGCAAAGGACATCTTTGCCGTGTGCTTTGTCCTTTGCCGTGTGTCTCATGCTATTTTCTAATTTTATTTTTATTTTTTCTTTCAAATGATTTAACTTTTTGTTGCCTATTTGTTAGTATTCAGACCATGGAAACACTAACTTTGCAATAGACCATAAGGTTCTAGAGGATGCTGAACTTCATTTCCATTAGGTAGACGATCCGAGGCCCGCAGATCATCAGGGTTTCGCCGGTGGAAGTCCGCAAGAACGTCGGAATCATCTGAAAACTTGCATGTGTCCCTAGCATATGTGTGTGAGTGTGGTGCAAGGTTGGTATAGGTGATTGCATGTGTCCCCCCTCGCATCCATGCGCTCTAACCTAGAAGCGAAAGGTTATGGACCTGTATAAGGGGGAATCTCCCCGTTACGGTGAAACCGGGCCGTATAGTGCCCCAACTTGTGAACCAACATGGTTTCACATCAACCTATGACCTAGTCAGACACAACACAAGAGAGAGCTACGCCGGGCTACCCCTGTCAGAAGAATGTCTAGGGGGGTAGACGATCCGAGGCCCGCAGATCATCAGGGTTTCGCCGGAGTAAGTCCACGAGAACGTCGGAATCATCTGAAAACTTGCATGTGTCCCTAGCATATGTGTGTGAGTGTGGTGCAAGATTGGTATAGGTGATTGCATGTGCCCCCCCTCGCATGCTTGCGCTCTAACCTAGAAGCGAAAGGTTATGGACCTGTATAAGGGGGAATCTCCCCATTACGGTGAAACCGGGCCGTATAGTGCCCCAACTTGTGAACCAACATGGTTTCACATCATCCTATGACCTAGTGAGACACAAGACAAGAGAGAGCTACGCCGGGCTACCCCTGTCAGAAGAATGTCTAGGGGGGTAGACGATCCGAGCCCCGCAGATCATCAGGGTTTCGCCGGAGGAAGTCCACGAGAACGTCGGAATCAGGGGGTGCATGTATATAGTGATCAAGACCACAATAACCTATCATCATATGTGTGATCTCATGATCCTATGAAATAATATCACCTAACATATATGGAATAAAAGTCTTGCTAAAGGTGAAAAAGTTCTTTGCCATGTGTGTCTGGATAGAGACACACGGCAAAGGACCTTTGCCCGTGTTTTGACGGGTTAGACACACGGCAAAGGACATCTTTGCCGTGTGCTTTGTCCTTTGCCGTGTGTCTCATGCTATTTTCTAATTTTATTTTTATTTTTTCTTTCAAATGATTTAACTTTTTGTTGCCTATTTGTTAGTATTCAGACCATGGAAACACTAACTTTGCAATAGACCATAAGGTTCTAGAGGATGTTGAACTTCATTTCCATTAGGTAGACGATCCGAGGCCCGCAGATCATCAGGGTTTCGCCGGTGGAAGTCCGGAAGAACGTCGGAATCATCTGAAAACTTGCATGTGTCCCTAGCATATGTGTGTGAGTGTGGTGCAAGGTTGGTATAGGTGATTGCATGTGTCCCCCCTCGCATCCATGCGCTCTAACCTAGAAGCGAAAGGTTATGGACCTGTATAAGGGGGAATCTCCCCGTTACGGTGAAACCGGGCCGTATAGTGCCCCAACTTGTGAACCAACATGGTTTCACATCAACCTATGACCTAGTGAGACACAACACAAGAGAGAGCTACGCCGGGCTACCCTTGTCAGAAGAATGTCTAGGGTGGTAGACGATCCGAGGCCCGCAGATCATCGTGGTTTCACGGTGGAAGTCCGCGAGCGCGGAATCATCTGAAAACTTGCATGTGTCCCTAGCATATGTGTGAGTGTGGTGCAAGGTTGGTATAGGTGATTGCATGTGTCCCCCTCGCATGCATGCGCTCTAACCTAGAAGCGAAAGGTTATGGACCTGTATAAGGGGGAATCTCCCCGTTACGGTGAAACCGGGCCGTATAGTGCCCCAACTTGTGAACCAACATGGTTTCACATCATCCTATGACCTAGTGAGACACAACACAAGAGAGAGCTACGCCGGGCTACCCCTGTCAGAAGAATGTCTAGGGGGGTAGACGATCCGAGGCCCGCAGATCATCGTGGTTTCACGAGTAAGTCCACGAGCGTCGGAATCATCGAAAACTTGCATGTGTCCCTAGCATATGTGTGTGAGTGTGGTGCAAGATTGGTATAGGTGATTGCATGTGCCCCCCCTCGCATGCATGCGCTCTAACCTAGAAGCGAAAGGTTATGGACCTGTATAAGGGGGAATCTCCCCGTTACGGTGAAACCGGGCCGTATAGTGCCCCAACTTGTGAACCAACATGGTTTCACATCATCCTATGACCTAGTGAGACACAAGACAAGAGAGAGCTACGCCGGGCTACCCCTGTCAGAAGAATGTCTAGGGGGGTAGACGATCCGAGCCCCACATATCATCAGGGTTTCGCCGGAGGAAGTCCACGAGAACGTCGGAATCAGGGGGGTGCATGTATATAGTGATCAAGACCACAATAACCTATCATCATATGTGTGATCTCATGATCCTATGAAATAATATCACCTAACATATATGGAATAAAAGTCTTGCTAAAGGTGAAAAAGTTCTTTGCCGTGTGTCTGTGGGATAGAGACACACGGCAAAGGACCTTTGCCGTGTTTGTGACCAAGACACGGCAAAGGACATCTTTGCCGTGTGCTTTGTCCTTTGCCGTGTCTCATGCTTTTTCTAATTTTATTTTATTTTTCTTTCAAATGATTTAACTTTTTGTTGCCTATTTGTTAGTATTCGCACCATGGAAACACTAACTTTGCAATAGACCATAAGGTTCTAGAGGATGCTGAACTTCATTTCCATTAGGTAGGCGATCCGAGGCCGCAGATCATCGTGGTTTCACGGTGGAAGTCCTAAGAACGTCGGAATCATCTGAAAACTTGCATGTGTCCCTAGCATATGCGTGTGAGTGTGGTGCAAGGTTGGTATAGGTGATTGCATGTGTCCCCTCGCATCCATGCGCTCTAACCTAGAAGCGAAAGGTTATGGACTGTATAAGGGGAATCTCCCGTGCGGTGAAACCGGCCAGTATAGTGCCCCAACTTGTGAACCAACATGGTTTCACATCATCCTATGACCTAGTGAGACACAACACAAGAGAGATCTCGCGGATACCCTGTCGGAAGAATGTCTAGGGGTAGGCGATCCGAGGCCCGCAGATCATCGTGGTTTCACGGTGGAAGTCCGCAAGAACGTGAATCATCGAAAAATTGCATGTGTCCCTAGCATATGTGTGTGAGTGTGGTGCAAGGTTGGTATAGGTGATTGCATGTGCCCCCTCGCATCCATGCGCGCCTAACCTAGAAGCGAAGGTTATGGACCTCTATAAGGGGAATCTCCCGTTCACGGTGAAACGGGCGTATAGTGCCCCAACTTGTGAACCAACATGGTTTCACATCATCCTATGACCTAGTGAGACACAACACAAGAGAGAGCTACGCCGGCTACCCCTGGAAGAATGTCTAGGGGGTAGACGATCCAAAACCGCAGATCATCGAGTTTCACGGTGGAAGTCCACGAGCGTCGGAATCATCTGAAAACTTGCATGTGTCCCTAGCATATGTGTGTGAGTGTGGTGCAAGGTTGGTATAGGTGATTGCATGTGCCCCTCGCATCCATGCGCTCTAACCTAGAAGCGAAAGGTTATGGACAGATAAGGGGAATCTCCCGTTACGGTGAAACCGCCGTATAGTGCCCCAACTTGTGAACCAACATGGTTTCACATCATCCTATGACCTAGTGAGACACAACACAAGAGAGCTACGCCGGGCTACCTGTCGGAAGAATGTCTAGGGGTAGACGATCCGAGGCCCGCAGATCATCAGGGTTTCGCCGGTGGAAGTCCGGAAGAACGTCGGAATCATCTGAAAACTTGCATGTGTCCCTAGCATATGTGTGTGAGTGTGGTGCAAGGTTGGTATAGGTGATTGCATGTGCCCCCCTCGCATGCATGCGCTCTAACCTAGAAGCGAAAGGTTATGGACCTGTATAAGGGGGAATCTCCCCGTTACGGTGAAACCGGGCCGTATAGTGCCCCAACTTGTGAACCAACATGGTTTCACATCAACCTATGACCTAGTGAGACACAACACAAGAGAGAGCTACGCCGGGCTACCCCTGTCAGAAGAATGTCTAGGGGGGTAGACGATCCGAGGCCCGCAGATCATCAGGGTTTCGCCGGTGGAAGTCCGCAAGAACGTCGGAATCATCTGAAAACTTGCATGTGTCCCTAGCATATGTGTGTGAGTGTGGTGCAAGGTTGGTATAGGTGATTGCATGTGTCCCCCCTCGCATCCATGCGCTCTAACCTAGAAGCGAAAGGTTATGGACCTGTATAAGGGGGAATCTCCCCGTTACGGTGAAACCGGGCCTTATAGTGCCCCAACTTGTGAACCAACATGGTTTCAGATCATCCTATGACCTAGTGAGACACAACACAAGAGAGAGCTACGCCGGGCTACCCCTGTCAGAAGAATGTCTAGGGGGGTAGACGATCCGAGGCCCATGAGATCATCGAGTTTTGGGTGGAAGTCCACGAGAACGTCGGAATCATCTGAAAACTTGCATGTGTCCCTAGAATATGTGTGTGAGTGTGGTGCAAGGTTGGTATAGGTGATTGCATGTGTCCCCCCTCGCATCCATGCGCTCTAACCTAGAAGCGAAAGGTTATGGACCTGTATAAGGGGGAATCTCCCCGTTACGGTGAAACCGGGCCGTATAGTGCCCCAACTTGTGAACCAACATGGTTTCACATCATCCTCTGACCTAGTCAGACACAAAACAAGAGAGAGCTACGCCGGGCTACCCCTGTCAGAAGAATGTCTAGGGGTAGACGATCCGAGGCCCGCAGATCATGGTTTCGGCGAAGGAAGACCACGAGAACGTCGGAATCGATGAAAACTTGCATGTGTCCGTAGCATATGTGTGTGAGTGTGGTGCAAGGTTGGTATATGTGCTTGCATGTGTCCCCCTCGCATGCATGCGCTCTAACCTAGAAGCGAAGGTTCTGGACCAGTATAAGGGGGAATCTCCCCGTTACGGTGAAACCGGGCCGTATAGTGCCCCAACTTGTGAACCAACATGGTTTCACATCAACCTATGACCTAGTGAGACACAACACAAGAGAGAGCTACGCCGGGCTACCCCTGTCAGAAGAATGTCTAGGGGGGTAGACGATCCGAGGCCCGCAGATCATCAGGGTTTCGCCGGAGGAAGTCCACGAGAACGTCGGAATCAGGGGGGTGCATGTATATAGTGATCAAGACCACAATAACCTATCATCATATGTGTGATCTCATGATCCTATAAAATAATATCACCTAACATATATGGAATAAAAGCCTTGCTAATTAAAGAAAAGAAAAAGGTGAAAAAAATTCTTTGCCGTGTGTACAGATGGAAGTACACGGCAAAGATGATCTTTGCCGTGTGACTGACGGCGAGGGCACACGGCAAAGATTCTGCCGTCAGCCCCTGTCGGCGGGTGGCACTGCGAGGCCACGGGGCCCACATCTTTGCCGTGAGGAAAACTTTGCCGTGGTTCCCTTCTTTGCCGTGTGCTCTAGTCGGTCCATTGCCGTGTTATTTTCTTTGCCGTGTTCTGTTTCTGCTGTTTGCCGTGCACCTGTCCTTTGCCGTGTTCTTGTTGGTTTACACACGGCAAAGATTCTCTTTGCCGTGTTCCGGGACTTTTGGCACACGGCAAAGGAGAGAGGCGACGGCAGCGTCCTTTTTTCCCGTAGTGATTCCAATGGACGACACACACAGAAGGACAGCAGATTTACCATGGCATCCATCGTACGTTGGAGTTGTCTTGACTTCAGTCCGTTCACGTGATCAGCGTAGGGACTAGTGAGCTCTTGCCATAGGCCCCTAGCTAGGAGCTGTCGTGTAGCCGCTGGAGCAGCGCAGAACGGAGGGCGCCGCCGTCATCGTGCTGCAGCGTGGCGGGCACGTCCACGACGACGTCCTGCACGGTGACGCCCTGCACGGCTCACGCGCGCGTCGCACCTGCAGCTCAGCGACGGGCGCGCCATCAGCCGCTGCGCCCGGCGCGGCGGATCCCGTGGCTTCGCCGCACGCGCCGCCGCGTCCGCCATCCGCACCTCCACCGAATCGTTGCCGTCATGGAGGTGCTGTAAGAAGGCATCGCCGCCGCCACGGGAAGCGGAAGCCGCGCTCGTCTCCCACCTCGCGACGGCCACCTGCTTGCCCTCTTCCTCGAGCCGCTCCACGCGGGCGCGCAGCTCGGCGATGTAGGCGGCGGCGTCGGCGAGGAGGGATGCCTTGTCCATACGGGACACGGTGGACACGGCGGCGGTTCAGCTTGTCGCGGCGCTGCCGCTCGGCCTCCACGTGGCTGACGATGGGGCCCTCTTGGCGGGGCCCGGGCTTCCGACCCCGCCTCTTCTTCCCTGGTCGCGGCGTCGACGTCGTGGAGGCCGACACACCAGGGGAGTACCAGATCAAGCTACCACAAGATCAACTACTAGCAACCATATCATCAAGTGAAAGTGGTAAGTAAATAGACCATCAAATGATCTATGTATCTAAGATTAGACAAGCATACATAATCTGTCACTTATTCAAACTCTCAAAAAGCACCCAAGTGGGGTGAATCCATCACTGAGGTTTTAAACTTTAAAAGCAAATAGCAAAGTACAAGGATCCAACCAAATCTCAAAACAACATCATTGATTTGGATATCAAGCTATATTTCAATTCAAGAATAAATATAGCTAAGATTTAACTTCGAGGCACATCTCTAAGATAAGAGTAGCACCTTAGAATTTAATCTTTTGGATCTATACAAATGATCAAGCCTACAATAATTTTCCAAGCTTTGATTCAAGAAATAGTAGCTGGTACCACTACCAGAACCACCCATATGAATCAACTAGATAAAGCTTAAATCCCTAAGCCTCAGACCAACATCATTGGTCTTAGGGATTTAAGAAAGGAACATTTCTATTTAATGCGAAACTCATCTTAAGCTTGCAACAAACCAAATCAAGAAAATAGAATCTAATCTTGTGTGCCATACAAAGATGGTGTCACAAGAACAGTTCTACATGAATCAGGATAAGCATTCAATCTTCACAGATTCAATCAATCAACTACAAATCATTTTCCTGTCATCACAGGAATCATAATTAAGAAATTCCTATGTATATCTTCACTGTTTGAAACCATTTGATCTCAAACTACATCTGAAATCTTAAGCCAACAAGTGTTAATACAGTGATTTCATCACACCATACTCACTATCATTAACCAAGTAATGACAGTGGTAAGTTATCAAAATCACTAACTTTACCAAGTATTGATTTCAGAGCAACTGTTTCATCTGAATCATATGAAAGTTAAGCATAAAATCATCTGATAAGCCACAAGTACCACCATAGTTAATCCTAAGCATCAAGCCTCAGCTAACAATCATTTAGCATGCTTAGAGACCATCAACACATGAACTAATTCATCCAGTATATAATCAACAACAGGATATGACCCCTAAATGGAACAAATCATCTTAATTAGGACAAGAAAGTAACCAGAGAGGTCACTACCAACATCTAGCATAGGATGAGCTAGCACAGAGAGCACGAGGGGAGAGGAAAAAACTCACCAAAAGTCCTCGCGGGAGACTAGAAGAGGAAGTAGAGGTGGCCGACGACCATGGCGGCACGGGAAGCACCCCCAAGGGGGCGCTACGACCCATACAGCGCCACAACGGCGACCATAGCCACATTTGGAGGCGAGGAGCGCCACCACGGCACCCGACAGTAGCGGTGGCGCCTGGATCCACGCCAACCCCAAACCCTAGGGTTCGGGACGACATTGATCTGTCGCAGGAAAGCTCCATGCCCAAATCCAGTTGGACAGGAGGGAAGAGCGGAGTCGGAAATCTCCTCCTGCACCATGGTGACGGCCAGAACGGTCCACGACGGTGGGAATCGTCGGAGGAGACACCACCGACCACGGGGTCGGGGATGGAAGAGGAGAGGAGTGAGCTCGAGGGTGAGAGACATCAACTGAGTGGGCTGAGTTGGGCCAGAACCCTTCGGGGTGGCTGTTTTGACTATGCCTAATGGGCCACAAGGGCCCAATAAGAATAAGCCAGCCCAAAAACCTTTAAGGCCAGTTTTAATAAATAGGAAAAGACCAAAATGCCCCTGAACTTAATTAAATTCTAGAAAATAAAATGAAAGTCCAAAAATTATAAAAAAAATATTTTTGGATTCACAATAATCCAAACTATCCAAATAAAATAAAAAATAAAATTTAAACATATAAATTTTATTAAGAATTTTGTAATTTATATATTCCTTATGGAATTTTACAAAATTATTGAAAGATGATAAAAATAAATAAAAAATCACTTTCATTATATATTAATATTGTAGTATTTTAGAAACATACTAAACAAATATTTAATAACATTTTTTGATATTTAAGTGATAATTCTTAAAAGAATTATTAAATCAATAAAAGTCAAATAAAAGGAAAATAAAATAAAAGAATACAATATTATATTATAAATATTAAAAATTAATATTTATAACTCCTTTATTATTAAAAAATAATTTTATTAATAATGGGGAGAATGCATATCAAGTTAAATGATGTATTACATTACTTTGGATAATCATTTTGCTTCCTTCAATATTGTCCTTACCGAGCAATAATGATGTTTTTGTAGACATAGAAGCTCAAGGTCCAGTGCAAGCATTAGACTTCACTACCTTGCAATCACAAGACAAGTTCATCACTTGCTCATGTCCTTTGAAGAGTCTTTATCAAAGTATTTGCAAATTGTGTGTTATCATCTATACTATAGAAAAAGAAAACACTATTTTCTCAAGATACTAAATCTTAGATATCATCCTAAGTGATGATATGATGATGCAATAGAACTTAGAGTTCTAGTTGCACTAATGATGAACAATTAGGAATTAATAACCCATGACATCAGTGATTCTAGCGCCGTATATTACGCGTTAACTATGAGATTTGGAATGGGACAGAGAAGTCAGTTGTATCCTTTTCCTCTTGTATGGAGGCAAGACGACCTTAATGTGACGTTGTGATTCCTTGTGCGGATCCAACATATGGATGAGCACCCTTACGGCCCACACTTTTGGTGTCTAGATTATCTATGAATGGTGTTTAGGGAAATAGTCCATGTAAATGGTACCAATCCGGGCATCACTAGGTCATAGAGTCTTCGGGAACTCATCACGGTTTTAGCCTACCCGAAAGGGGGCTTAACGAAGGTGAGCTAGCCCGAAGGATCGTGCAGACATATGAGGTCACGGAGAGGGCAGTGATTGGCTTGGACCAACTACTGGGCCCCACATCATGAAACTGTGGACGGGAAAGTACACCCGATTGTGCAACAAGGAGTTGATCTCTCATGGGAAAAGTAACGCACCTCTGCAGAGTGTAAGAACTGTAACTTGTTACTCCCTCTTCCGGGAAGGAGCTACGAACGCGGTAGGAAAGGAACTCCATGAAAGTTCTGGTCAACCTGTGAAGGCTGGTGGTCATAGATTTTCATAATAAAATCAATCTTTGAAGAAAGATTTACAAAAAATTGCATAGAACCCACGACTGATAGTCCGAGGTGGTAGATAGAGCATCAAACTTCCTACCTTGCATATAATGAATTTGCTGAGTAATGCTGTTACTCATCCTTTCCTTTGAATCCTTGCTTAGACTCTAAGAACCCTGAAGATACTCCAATGTATGCATCCGAGAGTCAAGAGGAGGTCTTCTACGAAGAGCCCAACTTGTATGGAGCCGTAGAAGGGGAGGACTACAACATCGTCTATGGAGGAGAGTACCAGGAGTCTGACTAACTTCTATAGTTCTAGTAACCACTTGAGCCGAGCATCATGAACAATATATAGCAATAAGTTGCTGAGCTCAATTTGGAGTTTAAGTTTTAAATTTGAAACTTCCGCTAAAACACTTATATTTTGGTTTGTAAGTTGAATCTTTTGGAAGACTTGAACTTCTGGTATTGTAATAATAATAACGTGTGTATGTTTGTAATATGGACCCGCAATGTTTCTGTTGTACCACTCTGAGGGATGTGATATTTACGGAATGGTGTTCTGTGGATGTCATGTCAACGACTATAGTGTACTACACATGCAGTGGTATGCTGGGTCACCGCAGTTGGTATTAGAGAAAATTGCTTTGACCTTAGGTTGGAAACCTAGTAAAGGGTATTACCTGTAGGAAAGTTTAGCAATGATAAAGAATTCTCTAAAATTAATATAATGGGTATTCAAATGAGAATATTTCGTTATATATTTTAGTGCGATAATTCTTTGTTATGATGCAATATATTATTGGTTACTAATCAAAATTATTTTTCTGATATACAGAGCTATGGCACCAAAGTTTCCAAAACAGACTTTGGTAAGGAGAGAAGAGACTCTTGATGATTATCAAGGATCATTCATAGACCAACTTCGTCAACTTTTAAAGATCTTTAGTTGTCCAACTAGAATTCCAGTGAATACTATAACTTACCTTGATGGCCGGATGTTGTCCAAGTATCGTGTGAGTATCCAACTTGCAGAGGAACTTGGATTATATCACGATCTACCTATAGGTGAAGGTAGGAGGCACTTAGTAGCATATCATGTTGTTGTTGTGGAGGTGATTGCTAATATCCGGGAGCATAAAGCCAAGGAGTTAGAAGGTAGCACATTTTCTGTGATACCCCATGATTCTATAGACTCGGAGCCTATACCAGATCATCTTACTTTGGTTAAGAAGCATCCAAAGTTAGCTTCCAAGTTTATGGATAGATACCGAACACTTGTTGCGTCTTTTTATAAGACACATCAAGTGATTGTCGAAGATAAAAATGACATGTTAGAGGATCTAACTGATCCGGAAAGAAGGAACCAGTTAGCATTCCAGTTGGAGAAGGAAGCAAGTAGTAGTGCAAAACCTATCTTTAAGGATATACCTATAGATCCTGAATCTTTTATACCATATCCTTATTCACCAAGACCTGAACCTATACATGATCCTACTATAGATATGAGGTATGTAGTACCACAGGGTTTAGAGGATGATTCTGATTCAGAACTTCCTATTGAGAATTCTGATGACTGGAGAAGGGGATCATATGAAGGATCTCATGAACACTAGATGTCCACATATGGTTCTAACAGAAATGTTGGACAATCTAGCTGGATGGGTGCAAGAATTAACCCTAGTAATAGTAGTAGAAATACCATGTCAATAGATAATCAAGAAGAAGAAGATCCTGAGGAGAGAGTGTTTGAATCATCAACATCTTCTCAAAACCTAGGGAATATACATTATCCAGTGTTTAACTATCTTGCTCAAAGGAGCACCTGTGAATCAGCAGGATCTGCGTATCCTATTGACAACTCAAGGAATGAAGCTCAGGAGATGCAAGCGGGAGATAATGTTGAATATGTTTCTGAAGAAGACTTTTCAGCTGAGCTAGAAGGAGTCAATGCGCTGAGGTTGAGTAATGACTCAAGTCCTGACACTTCAGATACTGAGTATGTTCCGTCTAGAAGGCCATTTGTTTCACAGACTGTGCGACGAACGACACGTCATCACAGTTGGACATCAGGCATGTATGATGAGCGTAGTTACTACTAGAAGTAGGCAACTACTTAGAGGTGTCAAATATCATGTATTGTACCCCAAGAAATAAGACAGTTAGATAAATAAGGTAGTGTTGTGATTATACCTATATGGTATATGTTGTAATGACTTTGTATTATTATGATATTATGTATAATATGTGAAATGCATATTTGGATTTTCTTGGATTTTCATTGTGTGACTAGTTATGTGCGTAAAGTCGAGCTCAGAACACATGTGCATGATGTAATTATGAGTATTCGCTTTATATTGCAGGACTAGAGGGTCATGGATACGGGTGTAGAGATCGAAACTGAGCAGCAGCGGATGGAACGAGAGTCCAAGGAAGGCCGATGCAGATACAGCTAATCAGGGAGCATTACCACCACCACCACCAATGAGGACGTTAATGGAGCAGAACTTTATGCAGTGTATGCAAATGATGCAAGAGACCCAGAACAAGTTCATGGAGGAATTGCTGGGACGATCAAATCAGAGGGCACCTAAAGGTGGAGGAGTGAGTCTATCTGATTTCCAGAATGCAAGGCCATTATGTTTTGCATCAGCACCTGAACCAATGGATGCAGAGGATTGGCTAGCAGATACAGAAAGAAAGCTGAAGACTATAGGTTGTAATGAGGAGGAGAAATTGAGGTATGCAACCCATCTTCTGACAGGACCTACAACATCTTGGTGGGAAAATCAGATGTCCATGCAACAACCAGGAAGGGAGTATACCTGAGAAGAATTTAAACAGATATTCCGTGAATATCATGTTCCGGAGAGTGTTATGGAGTTGAAGCGAAGATAATTTTAAGAGCTGCAACAGGGATATACTAGTGTTATGAAGTATATCCGGGAGTTTAGTCAACTATCTAGTTATGCTGAGGAAGAGGTTAACATAGAGGAAAAGAGGAAGAAGCATTTCCTGTGTGGATTAAATCCATTTGTGAGGATGCAGTTGAGGTTGGCTAATAAAAAAACATATCAGCAGTTGCTAGATGCAGCCATTACCTTCGAAGATGACTACAAGAATGTCCAAGAGGATAGAAGGAAGAGAGCTAAGAAGGAAACCAAGAGGATACAAGCAAGTAAGCCCAAACCCAATTTGAAATTCAAACCAAGGAATAAGCCCTATAACAACAACAATTCCAATCGGAGTGCAAATCCAAATGCAAAGAATATTATATGCCACAATTGCAAAATCCGAGGGCATATAAGCAGGGATTGCCCGAAACCAGTAATTGTATGTCATGGTTGTGGTCAGAGAGGTCACATCAAGCCCAATTGTCCAAGTAAACCACAAGGTGGTTGGCCGGCTCGATATGGAAGGCAAGCCACTGGAGGAAATGGACAGCCCAATAAAGGAGGAAATAATGGCAAGAACAACAATGGCAAGAGGAACAGACCTACCGGGAAGCTGAACAGTGCAACCCTCGAGGAGGTGGATAATTCGGAGCATGCAGTGATAGGTACGCTCAATATCCTTACCAATCCCGGCAAAGTTTTATTTGATACTGGTACAACTACTTCATTCATTTTTCTGAAGAATTCTGTGATAAGTTCGGGATTAGAAGGGCAACGTTAGAAAATCCTATGACCGTAGTTACAGCAGAGAGAAATGTGATTGTACGCCACATCAAACAAGATCAGGTTATCTCGATCTGTGGTTGTACATACTTTGCAGACCTTTATGTGATTCCTTTGAAGGGAATTGCAGTAGTGCTAGGGATGGATTGGATGATGGAACACGGATCTAAGATAAATTGTGAGGAGAAAACTGTCTCAATCAAAAATCCAAGTGGAGCAAGGATAGTTTACCAAGCAGATAAGCACAGTCATAATATGGTGGATCTGCAGTTGAACTCGATGAAAGAGGTCAAATTGGAAGATATTCCTATAGTAAATGAGTTTCAAGATGTTTTTCCAGTAGAGCTACCAGGAATGCCACCAGACTGGGAGATAGAGTTCACTATTGACCTAATTCCTGGTACAACACCAATAGCTCAAGCACCATATAAGATGGGACCCAAAGAATTAAAAGAACTCAAAGAGAAAATTGATGAGTTAGCTAGAAAAGGATTTATTCAGGAAAGCGTATCTCCGTGGGGAACACCAGCAATCTTTGTGGATAAGAGAGATGGTGGAAGAAGGATGTGTGGAGATTATAGAAATCTGAACAATGTCACTATCAAGAATAAGTATCCTTTACCAAGGATCCAAGATTTGTTTGATCAAGTGAAGGGAGCTGGAGTATTTTCAAAGATTGACCTAAGATCTGGATACCATCAAATAAAAATCAAGCCTAAGGATGTTCCAAAGACATCATTTGTCTCAAGATATGGACACCATGAGTATCTGGTAGTACCATTTGGTTTGACCAATGCACCTGCAATATTCATGAATTTGATGAACAAAATCTTCATGCCATATCTGGATAAGTTCGTCGTAGTTTTTATTGATGATATTCTGATATATTCCAAGGATAAGGAAGAGCACGCTGATCATTTGAGAATAGCATTGCAGACACTAAGAGAACATAAACTTTATGCTAAGTTCAGTAAGTGTGAATTTTGGCTAGATGAGGTAGAATTCCTCGGCCATGTGATCAGTAAAGATTGAATTGTTGTAAATCCATCTAAGGTTCAGTCAGTACTAGAGTGGACTGCACCGACCAATGTAAAGCAAATTCGAGGTTTCTTAGGAATGGCTGGTTATTACCGGAGATTCATTGAAGGTTTCTCCAAAATAGCTGGAACAATGACCAAATTGCTAAGAAAGAATACACCATTCAATTTGGATGAGAAGTGTGAAACAAGTTTTCAGGAGTTGAAAACCAGGTTAACCACAACCCCAATTTTAGCAGTTCCAGAAACAGGGAAAGACTTTACAGTATAGTGTGATGCATCTAAAGAAGGTTTAGGTTGTGTATTAATGCAAGATTGAAAAGTGATTGCTTATGGTTCAAGACAATTGAAACCACATGAAGTCAACTATCCAACTCATGATTTAGAGTTAGAGCAGTAGTTTTGCGCTAAAAGGATGGATGCATTTTCTTTATGGAGCCAGATGTGAGTTATACACTGACCATAAAAGTCTCAAATATTTCTTCACTCAAAAGGAATTGAATATGATACAGAAGCGTTGGTTGTAACTAATTAAAGATTATGATTTAACAATCAACTATACTCCAGGGAAAGCAAATGTTGTAGTTGATGCTTTAAGCAGAAAGAGTGCAGATATTCAGCCTAGCAATAGGGAGCTACCAAAAGAGTTACAAATGGATTTGGAAAGATTAGAACTTCAATTCATCAGAACAGAGGTTCTTGGAGGATTATCTACTATGCAGGTAGTTGTAGAGCAAGACAGTGATCTTAAGCAAGAAATTTTTAGACATCAAGCAGAAGGTCCTTTTATTGCTGAGGAAATTCGGAGGATATCTCAAGGGAAAAAATCGTTTTTTTGCCTTGGAGATTATGAGTCTTTATGGTTTCAAGACCGTCTATGTGTTCCAGATGTGACTAAGATTAGAGATGTCATACTCAGAGAAGCACATGAAACACCACATTCTATACATCTAGGAAGTACTAAGATGTATATGGATTTGAAAGAACTATTCTGGTGGAATAACATGAAAAGGGATATTGCTAAATATGTATCAGAATGCCATACGTGCCAAAGGGTGAAGGATGAACATAAAAGTCCAGCAGCACCATTACAACCTTTGGATATTCCCGAATGGAAGTGGGAAGAAATAGGTATGGACTTCATCACAGGATTTCCCATGACACCTAAACGTAAGGATATTATATGGGTAATTGTGGAAAGACTCACTAAGAGTGCACATTTTATTCCGGTAAATCAGAAAGATAATGCAGAGAAGTTAGTAGAAGTTTACGTCAAAGAGATAGTAAGTAAACATGGAGTACCCCAAAAGATCGTAAATGATAGGGGATCAGTGTTTACTTTAGCATTTTGGAAGCAATTGCATGAAGCACTTGGTTCAAAGTTAGATTTCAGCACAACATATCATCCTGAGACATGAGGTCAAACTGAAAGAACAAATCAAATACTAGAAGACATTTTAAGAGCTTGTGCATTAGATTTTGGAGGTACATGGTAAGATCATCTACCATTGGCAGAATTTTCTTACAATTATAGCTATCAGAGTAGTCTAAAGGCAACCCCATACCAAGTTCTGTATGGAAGGAAGTGTGGATTACCAATATGTTGGTATGAGCCTGAAAGCAGCAAAGAATTTGCACCAGACTATATTAAGGAAAGACAAGATATCATTGATAAGATCAGGGATAGATTGAAAATAGCCCAGAGTAGGCAGAAAAGTTATGCTGATCAAAGTCGAAGATCTTGGCATCCAGAAGTAGGAGACATGGTATACTTGAAAGTAAGTTTAATGAAAGGGGTGAAAAGGTTCGGAGTTAAAGGAAAATTGAGTCCAAGATACATCAGACCATTCAAGATATTGAGTCAAAACAGAACTATAGCCTATGCTTTAGAGTTACCATCAAGATTGTCTCAAGTGCATAATGTTTTCCATGTGTCACAACTTCGTAAATGTTTGAAAGTTCCGGATGATGCAATCACACATCAGGAGAAAGAACTACAAGCAGACTTAACCTATGTTGAAAAGCCCTGTAAAATCTTGGAAGAAAACTGGAAAAGGTTAAGGAATAGAGCAATCAAATATTGTAAAGTACAGTGGGAACATCGCCCTGAAAGGGAAGCCACGTGGGAGAAAAAAGAGGATTTAAGAAAAGCCTATCCAGAACTATTCAGGTACATCTCCACAAACTTCGAGACAAAGTTTAATTTAAGGGGGGAAGTCTGTAGCATCACAACATTTAGGAACTAACGAAGGGTAGATTTAGGAATTTGAAATGTTGCATGCATTCATCCGTGAAAATGTGGGTAAATTTTTCGCCAAATAAAAACCTAAAGTGATCAAGGTTTCTTTCATACTTTGAGATTAGGTTTAGTCTTAAAGGATGATTGCTATAGACTTTGATATGATCTTTGTGGACTTATGTGTTATGGGAAATGAATTCGAATTTAAAACATTGAGTGTTTGAATTATAATTGAAAAGGATTTCTGAATAATGTTTGAATCTTGATTTAATTAAGAGTTAACCAATAATAAATTAAACTTTATATAAAAAGAGCAATTAAGAATATGAATATTCATTTCTTATTTACATTCAATAATAAGTTACAAAATGTAACTTAGGAAAATCATTCACAATTTTTACAATAGTAAATAAATAAAGAATAATATTTCTTTATTGATAATAGTATAATCTTTTTTACAAAATAATAAAATAAAGATTACAAAAGGATAGAACTAAAATTACAGAAGAATATTACAAGTGACTATTCTATAAAGAAAATAAAAAGCCTAAACTAAAATCTTCATATTCAAATTTGTACCTGCAAAATAAATAGAAACTTAATAGAAAAAGGAAAGTTAAGGTTAAAATTGAATTACTCTCAGACTTTTCAGTGAAGTGCATTGATCAAGGTTCATCATTGAGTAATCTTATAAAAGGGGCAAGTTTCACCAATATTAAAGAATGTATCTTTCATAATTTTAAGCCATAAGTCAAATAACATCAAGGAGGGGAAAGTTTCACCAGCCAAGTAAAAGTAATCAGATAAAAGTAACTTTCAAAATTCTGAACATATCCACATCTGTGCAGTAGGCACACAAGCAGCACACACACCAAACTGCATGGTGTGTGCTGTCAACACCACAGCAGCAGCACAACCAACCAAAACTATCAACACTGCCATGGGAAACCCATACCCACATCATTCCTTTGCTCTTACACACCTAGCACAGCAGCCAGCAGCTAAAGCAAGCCAAGCTAGATCAAACCAACCAAAGCCCAGGATCACATCACCAGGATGGTGACATAAGGAGGGGGAAGATCAGGTGGATAGCAAGACCAAGGTCAAGCCATCAGGATCATGAGATGATGGGATAGATCAAGGACAAGACAGGAACTGGAAATACCAGGGGAGCACCAGATCAAGCTACCACAAGATCAACTACTAGCAACCATATCATCAAGTGTCACTTATTCAAACTCTCAGAAAGCACCCAAGTGGGGTGAATCCATCACTGAGGTTTTTAACTTTAAAAGCAAATAGCAAAGTACAAGGATCCAACCAAATCTCAGAACAACATCATTGATTTGGCTATCAAGCTATATTTCAATTCAAGAATAAATATATCTAAGATTTAACTTCTAGGCACATCTCTAAGATAAGAGTAGCACCTTAGAATTTAATCTTTTGGATCTATACAAATGATCAAGCCTACAATAATTTTCCAAGCTTTGATTCAAGAAACAGTAGCTGGTACCACTACCAGAACCACCCATATGAATCAACTAGATAAAGCTTAAATCCCTAAGCCTCAGACCAACATCATTGGTCTTAGGGATTTAAGAAAGGAACATTTCTATTTAATGCGAAACTCATCTTAAGCTTGCAACAAACCAAATCAAGAAAATAGAATCTAATCTTGTGTGCCATACAAAGATGGTGTCACAAGAACAGTTCTACATGAATCAGGATAAGCATTCAATCTTCACAGATTCAATCAATCAACTACAAATCATTTTCCTGTCATCACAGGAATCATAATTAAGAAATTCCTATGTATATCTTCACTGTTTGAAACCATTTGATCTCAAACTACATCTGAAATCTTAAGCCAACAAGTGTTAATACAGTGATTTCATCACACCATACTCACTATCATTAACCAAGTAATGATAGTGGTAAGTTATCAAAATCACTAACTTTACCAAGTATTGATTTCAGAGCAACTGTGTCATCTGAATCATATGAAAGTTAAGCATAAAATCATCTAATAAGCCACCAGTACCACCATAGTTCATCCTAAGCATCAAGCCTCAGCTAACAATCATTTAGCATGCTTAGAGACCATCAACACATGATCTAATTCATCCAGTATATAATCAACAACAGGATATGAACCCTAAATGGAACAAATCATCTTAATTAGGACAAGAAAGTAACCAGATAGGTCACTACCAACATCTAGCATAGGATGAGCTAGCACAGAGAGCATGAGGTGAGAGGAAAAATCTCACCAAAAGTCCTCGCGGGAGACTAGAAGAGGAAGTAGAGGTGGCCGACGACCATGGCGGCACGGGGAGCACCGCCAAGGGGGCGCTGCGACCCATACAACGCCACAACGGAGACCATAGCCATGTTTGGAGGCGAGGAGCGTCACCATGGCGCTCGACAGTAGCGGTGGCGCCAGGATCCACGCCAACCCCAAACCCTAGGGTTCGGGACGGCATTGATCTGTCGCAGGAAAGCTCCATGCCCAAATCCAGTTGGATAGGAGGGAAGAGCGGAGTCGAAAATATCCTCCTGCACGACAGTGGCGGCCAGAACGGTCCACGACGACGGGAATCGTCGGCGGCGACACCACCGACCACGGGGTCGGGGATGGAGGAGGAGAGGAGTGAGCTCGAGGGTGAGAGACATCGAGTGAGTGGGATGAGTTGGGCGAGAACCCTTCGGGGTGGCTGTTTTGACTATGACTAATGGGCCACAAGGGCCCAATAAGAATAAGCCAGCCCAAAAACCTTTAAGGCCTGTTTTAATAAATAGGAAAAGACCAAAATGCCCCTGAACTTAATTAAATTCTAGAAAATAAAATAAAAGTCCAAAAAATATAAATAAAATATTTTTGGATTCACAATAATCCAAGCTGTCCAAATAAATTAAGAAATAAAATTTTAAACATATAAATTTTATTAAGAATTTTGTAATTTATATATTCCTTATGGAATTTTACAAAATTATTGAAAGATGATAAAAATAAATAAAAAATCACTTTCATTATATATTAATATTTTAGTATTTTATAAAAATACTAAAAAAATATTTAATAACCATTTTTGATATTTAAGTGATAATTCTTAAAAGAATTATTAAATCAATAAAAGTCAAATAAAATAAAAGAATACAATATTCTATTATAAATATTAAAAAATAATATTTATAACTCCTTTGTTATTAAAATAGAATTTTACTAATAATGAGGAGAATGCATATCAAGTTAAATGATGCATTATATTACTTTGCATAATCATTTTGCTTCCTTAAATATTGTCCTTACCGGGCAATAATGATGTTGTTATAGACATAGAAGCTCAAGGTCCAGTGCAAGCATTAGACTTCACTACCTTGCAATCACAAGACAAGTTCATCACTTGCTCATGTCCTTTGAAGAGTCTTTATCAAAGTATTTGCAAATTGTGTGTTATCATCTATACTATAGAAAAAGAAAACACTATTTTCTCAAGATACTAAATCTTAGATATCATCATAAGTGATGATATGATGGAGCAATAGAACTTAGAGTTCTACTTTCACTAATGATGAACACTTAGTAATTAATAACCCATGACATCAGTGATTCTAGCGTCGTATATTACGCGTTAACCATGAGATTTGGAATGGGACAGAGAAGTCAGCTGTATCCTTTTCTCTTTTATGGAGGCAAGACGACCTTAACGTGACGTTGTGATTCCTTGTGCGGATCCAAAATATGGGTGGGAACCCTTACGCCCCACACTTTTGGTGTCTAGATTATCTATGAATGGTGTTTAGGGAAATAGTCCATGTAAATGGTACTAATCCGGGCATCACTAGGTCATAGAGTCTTCGGGAACTCATTAGGGTTTTAGCCTGCCCGAAAGGGGGCTTAACGAAGGTGAGCTAGCCCGAAGGATCATGCAGACACATGAGGTCGCGGAGAGGGCAGTGATTGGCTTGGACCAACTACTGGGCCCCATGTCATGGAATTGTGGACGGGAAAGTACGCCCGGTTGTGCAACAAGGAGTTGATCTCTCATGTGAAAAGTAACGCACCTCTGCAGAGTGTAAGAACTGTAACTTGTTACTCCCTGTTCCGAGAAGGAGCTACGAACGCGGCAGGAAAGGAACTCCATGAAAGTTCTGGTCAACCTATGAAGGCTGGTGGTCATAGATTTTCATAATAAAATCAATCTTTGAAGAAAGATTTACAAAAAATTGCATAGCACCAACGACTGATAGTCTGAGGTGGTAGATAGAGCATCAAACTTCCTACCTTGCATATAATGAATTTGTGAGTAACACTGTTACTCATCTTTTCCTTTGAATCCTTGCTTAGACTTTGAGAACCCCGAAGATACTCCAATGTATGCATCCAAGAGTCAAGAGGAGGTCTTCTATGAAGAGCCCAACTTGTATGCAGCCGTAGAAGGGGAGGACTACGACATCGTCTATGGAGGAGAGTACCAGGAGTCCGACTAACTTCTATAGTTCTAGTAACCACTTGAGCCGAGCATCATGAACAATATATAGCAATAAGTTGCTGAGCTCAATTTGGAGTTTAAGTTTTAAATTTGAAACTTCTGCTGAAACACTTATATTTTGGTTTGTAAGTTGAATCTTTTGGAAGTCTTGAACTTCTGGTATTGTAATAATAATAACGTGTGTATGTTTGTAATATGGACCCGCAATGTTTCTGTTGTACCACTCTGAGGGATGTGATATTTACGGAACGATGTTCTGTGGATGTCATGTCAATGACTACATTGTACTACACATGTAGTGTCTTGCTGGGTCACCGCAGTTGCGCAGCGCCGAAAAGTGTTCTGAAGGAAGCAATAATGCTCATGGCTCACGTGCCTCAAAGGTTGTGGTCATGGAGGTCTAAGTTCCTATTGAACCTAGTAGTTCAGGTAAACAATCAAATACTAGAATTTGTAAGTAAATCATTGTTGTTTGACAATGATGAACCGACTACATGCAAAGAAGCGATGATGGGCCCTGACTCCGTCAAATGGCTTGAAGCCATAGAATCCGTGATAGTTCCATACATGAGAAATCAAGCTTTGAACTTGAAAGACCCTCTGGAAAGGTGTAAAAACCTTATAGTCATATTTGGATCTATAAAGAAATAGACATGGATGTTTTACATCTATGAAATAGTCGACATGTTGGGAAAGAGTTCACGACAATGTTCAAGCAGTTGACTATGACACGATTTGATCTTTCATAGCGATATTTAGTCTAGAAGGATTAATGTAGCAACCACTACATATAATTTTGTTATGTGGTAGTTGAATAAACAAAACAAGTTCTTCTAATAGAATGGTTACCTAGGACATGTACATGACACGGTCCAAAGGGTTTTGTTAATTCATGTGATGCTAAAAGCGTATGCAAACTTCAATTGTTGAAATAAGCATCACAGAGTTGGAATCTTCACCATGATGAAACTATTAAAAGATTTTAAACTCATCGGATATGATGAAGATGCTTGCATTTGCAAGAAATTAAGTGGGAGCGCTAAGACATATTTCTAATACATTATGTGGAAGACATATTGTTGATTGGAAATGATGTATCTTTTATTAACACATGTTAAGAATTTCATGTCGATGAAAGACTTAGGCAAAACCCGAATATTTGGATCAATATCTATATAGATAGATTGAGATGCTAATATGGTTGTGCCGAAAGTACATAGATGATATATTGAATGAGTTCAATATATAAATTACAAGAAAGGTTCTTGTCGCACAGAAAGGATTAAATCGAAATTTAAGTGTATAAACACTTGGTAAGTGAAACAAAGATTCAAGTATAGATTGATACTTGATCTATGTAATCACAAAGAGTATTTATATCAATCATACTGTGATATGTACAAATACAGATATGTACTATGCTCTAAATGTTATGAGCATATACCAGAATGATTCATAAGATGATCATTGGATGATAGTAAGGATATTCTTATGATCTTTTGGAAGAACTAAGAATATATTATTTTTATAAATATGACAAATAAATGGTTAGTTCATTGTAAAAGTATTACATTGATACTAGTTTTGTCACAATGTACAAATTAAGTTTATCTCAATCTAAACTAAGGGTGGCACAATATAATGGAAAGTAAGTTCCATAATGGATTTGGATGAGTTCCAAATTTAAGACATTATGACAGATACTATAACAAAAGGCTAGGTATATGACTGCTATTATAGCAACAAAAGAGGGCATTTGTGTTAAGTAGTTTGTTATCAAACTAGGTGTGGTTCACAGCGGGATAGTACCATAAAGATATATTGTACGACAATATTATCAACATGTTTTAACCCCAAGGAATCAAAGGTCTCACCAAAGGACCAAATTTATACAAAGCCATCTCATTAGAGAATGAGTGATGCATAGAGACGCAAAGACATGCAATTACACACGGACCTGTAAGTGTTGGATCCGAAGATCAGATGACCACTAGCAATCATGTACATGCAACACCGGAAAGCCATAGGTGTTGAATACACAAAGATTTGAAACTAGATTATTGTCTCTAGTGCAATTGGGAGACTGTTGGAGATATGCCCAAGAGGCAATAATAAAGAGGTTGTTATCATATCTACATGATTATGATAAATGTTTACATACCATGCTATAATTTTATTAACCGGAAACATTAATACTTGTGTGATTTGTAAACATAAAAGAGTCCCTAGTAAAGCCTCTTGTTAAACTAGCTTGTTGGTTAATATATGATCATGGTTTCCCGATCATGAACATTGAGATGTTATTAACAACAAGATCATATCATTAGGAGAATGGTGTGATGGATCGGACATACTCCTATAGATAAGCGTAGCATAAAGATCAAGTCATTTAATATAGTTCAGTTGCTATAAGCTTTCAGATACATAGTAACCTAGATCCTTCGACCATGAGATCATGCTAATCACCATCACCGGATGGATGCTTTGATGACATCAAACACCACACCGTAACTGGGTGGCTATAAAGTTGGCATTGAGTGTTCGGAAATTATGTGTTGAGGCACATGGATCAAGAGTGGGATTTGTCCATCCATATGAAGAATAGATATACTCTGGGCCCTCTCAGTGGAATGTCATCCAATTAGCTTGCAAACATGTGTCTGGCTCACAAGGGATCACATATCACGGGAACGAGAAAAGAGTACTTATCAGTAACGAGGTTGAACTAGGTATACAGAGATACCGGCGATCAGACCTCGGATAAGTAAACTATCGCGAGACAAAGGGAAATTGGTATCGTATGTAAGTGGTTCATTTGATCGCAAAGTAATCATTGAAATATGTGGGAGCCATATGAATTTCCAGATTCCTCTATTGTATATTGATCGGAGAAGTGTCTCGGTCATGTCCGTGTAATTCACGAACCGTAGGGAGACACACTTAAGGATTCAATGTTGTTTAGTAGATATGTAATGTAAGTAGGGAGACCGAATGTTGTTCGGAGTCTCAGATGGGATTCGGGATATCACGAGGAGATCCGGAATGGTCTAGAGAATAAGATTCATATAAGGAAAGTCCAATTCCGGAGTTCTGGAATGATTCCGATGATTTCATCGGAGAGGTTCTAGAATGGTCTAGAAGGTTCATCGGACCAGAAGGGGAAGGGAACATGAATGTGTTATGGATAAGTGGAATAATTGGATCATGTCCTAGGTCACTTGGTTGGGCATTAGTAAGAAAAAAATCAAGCTCCAAATTGAAAGTCAAAAGGCAAGTTTGAAAAGTCAAACTGGGACAATGTGTCCTAGTGGAGGAAGGAAATAATTCTTCTTTCCCTCCACTACAAGACAACAAGAAGAGGGAGTTGGGGAAGGATTCAAACTCCCCTCTCCCAAGCTACCCTCCCTCTCAATAGAGGGGAGGGGGTGCCCCAAGACCACACACAACCAGCCCCTCCCCACACCACCGCCGCAGCGCCGCCGCTGCCGGATCATCGTCGTCGCCCTAGCCGCCGCCGACTCCACCTCCTCCTCTCCGGCCTTCTAAACCCTAGATCGCCGGAAACACTAGATCCACCATAACCTGCTCCGGCTTAGGCGAAGCCTTGCAGGATTTTCCCTCTACTTCCGACACCACGCCGTCGTGCTTCCGGAATCGCGAGGGGAGAACTACAACCTCCACTGCATGCTGGAACAAGGGAGAGGAAGGTCTTCATCGAAATCTTGAGCGTGTGACCGATCATGCGCTGAACGCAGCGCCGGAAGGATCGTCTACGCGATCTTGAGATCGGCAAGTGTACGACTACATCACCCACGAGAATATACTCTCATTAACCGCTTTGGAATCATCGAGGATGAGTACTCTAATCGACTCGTTGCTACAATCTAGTAGATAGATCTTGGCTTGTTTGTGTTCATACGGTAGAATTTTTTTGTTTTTTATGCTACGAACCCCTACACCCTGTAGGTGTTATCCTCCTTCCTGGCTCTGTTTTATCGAATCCTTCTACATCACCGCTTATTTTCAAAAATATTGTCTGTCAAAAAAAATCAGCGCTTCTTGAGAAACTTACGTACATACAATTTATCTCTTATTGATTTTAGAACTTTTAGCAAGTAATGTCTGCCAGGGATCCCTTCTTCAGGAATCCGGAGTTCATTCTCTTCCACCACCCTAGCAAACTTTTGAACTGCAATATGGTGTTTAAGACGTTTCCCATTAACCACATAAGGTTTACCTTTAATATTTTCACGAAGTCCAGTACATCCAGAGTGATAAACCTCTTATATCTCTAACAGGCCTTCCCATTTTGATTTTAACTTTCTTGCAGAAAATTTGAAACATGAGTTGAATAATAAAACTTTGTCTCTAACCTTATACTCTCTCTTTATAATTTTATTATAATGGATTTTTTATTTTTTTCTTAAACAATCTAGCACTTTTATAAGCTTCATTTCTCCATTCATCTAATAAGTTAATGTACATAATTCTATTCACATAAGAAATTTTAAAATCAAAGTTTTTAGTTGTTTAAGTATCGAAAGAGCTTTGTGTTCTAACTCCACTGGAAGAGACAAGATTTACCATATATTTTTTAAGAAGATGTACCTATACGATTTTTAAAAGCGGTTCTATACTACAACTTAGCAACATAAAGTAACACTACTTTACATCATGATCTCAACACGTAGGACATCAAATAAAATGAACGACCAAATGACCATATCGTATAAAAATAAAGTTAGACGCATCTACTTTATCTCTTGCATGTTTTACGTGGTTGCTAGAGCTTTTGTGGAAGAACTGATTTTTTACCTACGAACTTCCAACCACAACATTGATCAAATAATTGTCAATATAACACCCCTTTTGAGACCATCCGTTGCAAATGCCATATCAACTACTGTAAAAGAGATATATACCTGCCAGGCGCATATATGGTACAAGCCATAGGTCAAGTGCAGAACAAGTATCGCATACTCGTACAAGCCATAGGTCAAGTGCAGAACAAGTATCGCGTAAGAGTACACGTAAGGTCAGTCTAGATCACATCATCAAACAGTGTCGTGATATGAACATGTGCACATGAGAGGGTAATAGTTATAGAATCAATATGTTCTAACTTATAAATAGATCAACTCTAATATCGATGTAGGGATTCGCAGCAGAAAGCAATAATTTTTTAACTAGCGTACGCAAACTGCCAAGATCTATCTAGGAGTAATGCTGTAATGGAAAGGTTTTGGTAACTTACCCTTGTAGACTGAAAGCGTTTAATGTTCATGATAAACGTGGATGATATAGTCGAACGACGTAGCTTACCTCAAGGTCACGTTAAACCTCGCATGATGAACAAGTGAAATAACTGGCAACACATCCGTGGTTTTCCACACGTACGATGCTCAGCAATAAATCCAGTTCTTTGATCCAGCCGAATGCAGAAGTAGATCTTTTGGATCGGGGTACCAGCAACGCGACAGGGTGAAGTCGTCTCCCATGTGTGCAGTTTTTCTTGGCACTACGAGCGTGAAAGCCAATGGAAGAGAGAGAGAGATAGAGAGAGATAGAGATACAGAGAGAGACGGAGATAGAGAAGAACCACGTGGGAGGGGGAAATGCCTCTTGGGCCTTGTGCACCCCTCTCCCACGTGGTGTGGTGTCCCCTCCTTATATAGTGGAAGGGGTGCGCCTCCAAGGGGGAAGGTGGCATCTAGCCAGGGGAAGAGGTGGCGGCCCTAGGATAGGCCCAACCTAAATCCTAGGCGCCCAACCGCTCCCTTTCTTATCCATTGGGGCGGTAGCCCCTTCATGGGCCCTTCCTTTGGGAGGGGCACGTGGGAGGAAGGGAATGTCCCTACAAATCAAAAATAAAATATATTTTAATATTAGTTCTATTAATTAATATTAAATACATATTATTTAATTCCCTACGTTTCGAATACCTTTCGAATCATTCCCAACACCCTTTGGATTATCACGAAACATTTCCTATTCTCTCTTCTCTTTACTACGGTGATCCTAATGATTCCAAAACAATATCTAATGTATCATCGAACCCTTAACTATGTTACCCTATGGTTTAGAAACACTGCAGACATGATCAAGACTCTTCTCTAACCAATGATCATTAGCGGGACCTGGATGCCCATAATGGCCCATGTGCATTTCACGAATATATGTCGTTGAACCATAAATGTCAAGTACAATTTATTTTTGTTACTTTGATACTTTACTTGTCTGAGATCTGATCGTCGGTATCATCATACCTAGTTCAATCTCGTTATCGACAAGTGCTACTTAACTTGTTCCTGTGATATTCCATCCTCATGAACTAGTCATACGCTACGCAACTTCATGGATGTAATCTCACCGAGTGAGCCCGCTGTATATTCCCATCACGCGAGAAAACAAATTCCATTCTTGATACATACGCCTCAACATATCCCTTTAGAACATCTGAGATACATGTTTATGATCACCTTGTTACAGTGTGACGGTTAATGCAGTCAAGGCAGTCTCGGGTGATAGTGATTAGATATATGATCTCACAGTCTAAAGAGCATGTTACTTTGTTTTCCTAACTATCGCAATGATGAACTGTGTGACTTAATCGTGTTGCAATTCTTATATTGGGTATGTCCATCATATCATTCATCTAATGATATGATCCTATTTTCAGTTGACATAAATATCCATGATCAGGAAACCTTGATCATCAGTTGACCAATGGGCTAGTTGAATAGAGGATAACTAGGGATTTGGTTTGTTTATATAGCACATACATACAAATATTTTCGATTGATACAGTTATAGCATGTCATAAAACCTACTCGTATTACGAACTAATAAGATATGGTAATAAACACACTTTATTATTTGCATCTAATGCATATCTCCAACATGTGGAGATGTAGACACTCCCTCCATCTTGGGCCTCGTTGCTTTCTCATGCCCATGGTCTTTTATCCGATAAAAAACTTGCGTGGTATATTTCCCCGATTTGTCTGAGTACCTGAAGGTCCCTAAAATATAAAATACGAAAAAGTAGGTTTTCTGCCTCCCACGAATTAAATACAAAAACAATTAACTTTGTAAAAAAAGTCTCATAAATCATCTAAATAAGTGTAAACAATGCAATATGAGTGTGTTGAATCCATCGTAGGCATGGTGCCAACAACTGGCTCACAGTTTTCACTCACAGCTGCCCAATCAAGGCATGATAGGACACATCGTCTAGGCAATAGGGAAGGGAGTGGACTACAACTAGGGCGACGGACAGAGGCCTAAGGGGAGGGGGAGGGGTGGTGAACAACGGGAGGAGCAGGGCGATGGCACAGAGTGGGGGAGCGACAACATATGGAAGATTGCATAATAGTTTGGGATCTAATCCTTGAACCCGGGATACACATCATCTAATATTGAGGTGATGGGGCCTGATTTTTAGAATAATGGTCACAACAACGACTAAGCTAGATGGGACCCACATGTAAATAGACGTAACGAGTTTGCAGAAGCTAGTGACATTTTTCCAATTGCCCGGACTATATTGACATAGTCATAATTTCGGTTAGCCTTGAGGAGACAGTCGTAATAAACTCTTATTTATAAAGCAGGGTGAAAGTCTATTTTGAAGAATATTTTCCGAGTTGCTTCGTTTTGTATGACACACCCTTGTCATGTTTTGAGTATTTCTTAGTTGAGCTAGTATAACAATCATAGCCATTCTATTAGATTTCCTCATTCCTTTGTACTTCTATACCAATCTCAATGTTTAGATCGGATTATTCTTTTATTTCTTGAGAGGAGATCGGATGATTCTTAGTGTAGATCTAGAAATGTTGTTTTTTGGTTGTGAGAAATAACAAAACCTATTCTCCTATACGTTGCTATAACTGATGTGGTCGTATTCATGATTTTAGTTTTGAGAAGAAAAAATGGTAAGTTTTATGCTTCGCTATCAGAACGGACCGTTTGGCAGCAAAGTATTTTTTTGGAGTATTCTGTGAATACCGTGGTTTCTAAAAAATAAAATGGTATCCAATACTTTGAGTTGTTTGGCTGCAGCGAATACCACGATTTAATATACCGAGGTATTCCCAAAAACATAGTATTTTTTGATGTATCATAAAATCTGCCCTGGACCTCATTTTTCTTTTAAACCGAGAAAAGCCAGCTTCGTGGATTCTACATGGAGAAACCAAGTCAAAAGAAAAAGGTTCATCAAACGGAAAAAGGCATGTCAACTCTCGCCCTTCCATGCCCGGAAATTTAAATAAAAATAACCCAAAAGTCAAACAAATTTAAATAGTAAACCTTCTCGCAAACAATTTCACACAGTCTAACCCTTTTCTGCAACTCCCGCCCGCGCGGCGCCGCACACATGGCTGCAACTCCACCCCGCACGGCGCTGCACACCTGCCACGCTGGCACGGCGGGACCCGGCGATGCAGCCCTGCCACGCTGGCGCGCACGTGCGGCGCCAGCCTATACGGCGCCGCAACCACCGCTGCATCGCCAGGCCATGCGGCGCTGCAGCCTCTATCACGCTGGTGCCATGGGCCCCCGCCGCGCAAGTGTGGCGCCACTCCAATCGGCGTCTCACGCGTGCTTGCCGTGCCGCGGTGGCTGGCGCCGCACATCCACCAGCACTCTGTGTTTTCTCGCTCGTTCCTGTCTCTTGCGCATCCTAGTCCTAACTCGCCGTCATCGTCTCTCTAGCAGCTCACGCGCCGTCCTCTGTGCCGCCAACCATGCGCCGCTCACGCGCCATCTCCTTCCTCGAGCGGTCCGCGCTTGTCTACCGGGACCATTCCGCCATCGGCACCGCCACCGGCAATGTGCCGCCGCGGACGTGGAGGAAGACCCGGGCATGCTGCCTTCATGTCGCCGCCGCCCTTGCCGGCCTCGGGGTCCAGCGCCGCGATGTGGTAAGATTCAGATACCAGCACAACACGCCACTTTAGTCAGTCACCTACTCCTCTCAGAATACCTGATCAATGTCGACAACACAAAGGCTCCTCTGTGACCATGAAAACTTTTGTTTTACTTGAACCTGCAACCGTTTCTTCTACAAAATTGAGTGCCACTGGTGTATACATTATGACAGAGACTAAAGAGAAGTAGTGTTCGATGGATAATCTATAAAAATGGCAGTAGTTCGAAAGTAAAAATGGTTTTGTAGGAAATTGGAATGGCAAGCAAAGATTTCTTCGAACACATTTCTAGTATTTCTTTTGACTCAGTTAGAGCCTCCGATAATTTAGAGAACTCAGAATGGTCACCATATGAACAGACTGCGCCTGAACAAAGGATACAAGTTTGCACCCAAACAATGATTATCAAAAGCACACAGTAGATAGATAACATCTGAATTGTCTGAACAAGGCTATCTGGATTACTTCTGAAAAATGTATCACCAAACAACTCAACACAAAACATCTGCCTTCACCTTGTCGCCGCCCTCGCTGGTCTCGGGGTCCAGCGCCACGATATGGTAGGATTCAGATACGAGCACAACACACCACTTTAGTCACTCAGTCACCTACTCCTCCGTCGCTCACTCGATCCAGTTCTTTCCCCGTACCATCAGTATAAACTCAACTAAGAATTACGATCTAGCACATACTGTATTTTCTCGTGCCATCATTGCTCGTCCAGGCCGGAACCATTTTGAATCGATTTTGATTTACAGGCGAGGCTTGAGAATCAATTATTTTTTGACTAATTGTGATGTTGCTGCCGTTGATCGACATTCGACAGGTCGTGGTGTTTGCGCAAAACATCCTGCTGCAGCATTCGAAGGCAAGGTCATCTCCGTCGACACCGCGCTGCTCGACGTCACGCAGGAAGCCCCCCGCCTCGTGTCCGCTGCTGGTTCCAGGGTCCCCTACGCGGTCCTCATCTTAGAGCTCCTCGACGGCTCCGTCTCAGCACCGTCTTCGGGCGCGAGTACGAGGCGCTGGTGAGCCGCAGCTGGGCGCCGGAGTTCGCGGTCCGGTGGCTAAGTGGTGGGTTGGGTCGGGTTCGGCGGGGCCGCACGGCTAAGTGCTGGTGGCTGTGCGGCGCCAGCCACCGCGGCGCGGCAAGCACGCGTGCGACGCCGTTCTGAGTGGCGCCACACTTGCGCGGCGGGGGCCCATGGCACCAGCGTGGCAGAGGCTGCAGCGCCGCATGGCCTGGCGATGCAGCGGTGGTTGCGGCGCCGTATAGGCTGGCGCCGCACGTGCGCGCCAGCGTGGCAGGGCTGCATCGCCGGGTTCCGCCGCGCCAGCGTGGCAGGTGTGCAGCGCCGTGCGGGGTGGAGTTGCAGCCATGTGTGCGGCGCCGTGCGGGCTGGAGTTGCAGAAAAGGGTTAGATTGTGTAAAATTGTTTGCAAAAAGGTTTATTATTTAAATTTGTTTGACTTTTAGGTTATTTTTATTTAAATTGCCTCCATGCCCAGACATGCTGACATGTTCCTGACCAGGTTAGGCCCTCCGCTAGGCATCCATAGTCGCAGCCTAAGTCTTGCGTGTTGACCTGTAAATCAATTCACCGACTGGTCGGGTAATCCATGAATCAATTCCAAACCTGTAAATCTGTTTAGATCCATCAATCGTGTGGTATGTGTTGAAGGGTAGTTCTAGAAAAGACTGGAGCCACCGACTGGTCGGGTACTCCGGCGCCATGCACGTAAATATCGGTCAAAATACATCCGCATGAAACACAACAATCGGTAAAATCAATAGGGAAACAACACTTGCCAAACGCCTCTCTATTTTACCAAAAACTAGAAAAAACTCGGTTTTAGTAAACTGAGGTATTCGATAGCCAGACAACAAAATACTCTGGTTTTGGAATACTATGGTTTAGAAAAAACTGAGCTGTCAAACGAGCCCTAAAGTTTTATTCTACTTCGATCCCTTCGTTCATAATAACTGACTTAGGTTTATCTACACTAGTGAAAAAGGGCTATCCGTTCGTGACCCTCAGAGCATTTGTCCCGGTTGCGCCACCAACCGGGACTAATGCTGGCACGCGTCCCAGTTGAAGCGGGCACGGGGCCAGGGGGCATGCGTCCCGGTTGGTAAGGGCAATACGTCCCGGTTGGAGCCAGCAACCGGGACTAAAGATTGCGTCCACAGCCACGTGGCGTGGCACGCACCTTTAGTCCCGGTTGCTGGCTCCAACCGGGACTAAAGACCCCCTGTCCTCTATAAATGCAACGCCCCAGCCCCCTCTGCCTCCACTCTGTTTTTTCGAATGGTGGAAGGTGTGAGGGGGTGTGCATGTTTTCTCTCATGCATACATTGAAGGTGTTTGTTGAAATGTTTGAGTGAATAATCCCGTTGAATTTCTCATAGAACAAAAATATAGAAGGTGTCCGAGACGCACTTGAGCTTTCTCCTCGTTATTTCCCTCGATCGAGGTTAGCAATCTTATCTTTTCTAGGTCATTGATACAATTCATGTGTCGGTGTGAATTGGTTATTTCACTATTTATGATGTCCTGTTTTTTGATAAACTTACTTATATGATGCAGATGAACGGTCGGGAATGGATGTACGGTGACCGGCGCGTAGCCGGGTATATCAAAGGCGTGGATAAATTTATCGATGTGGCTACGGCAAACAAAGAGAATGGATTTATACGTTGTCCATGTGTTCAATGTCGGAACAACAAGGAGTACTCTTCCTCGAAAATCATTCGCGGCCACCTGATTATGAAAGGTTTCATGCCCAACTATAATTGCTGGACCAAGCACGGGGAAAGAGGGGTTATGATGGAAGATGGTGAAGAAGAAGATGATGATAACAACTATCATCATATGTTTCCTGAATACAGTGATACTGCAATGGAAGACAATGGAGAGGAAAGAGGTGAAGAACGGGCATCAGATGAGCCGGCTGATGAACTTGGTAGGGTCATTTCTGATGCAAAGCGAGACTGTGAAACAGAAAATGAGAAGTTGAAGTTAGAGGGCATGTTAGAAGATCACAAGAAATTGTTGTACCCAAATTGTGAAGATGGCAGCACAAAGCTCGGTACCACACTGGAATTGTTGCGATGGAAGGCAGGGTGTGGTCTAACTGACTCCTCATTTGAAAAGATGCTGAAAATAATGAAGCCGAAGTTTCCAAAACATAACGAACTTCCCGAGAGTACCTACGAAGCAAAGAAGACTCTCTGTCCTCTGGGATTAGATGTGCAAAAGATACATGCATGCATTAATGACTGCATCCTCTACCGCGGTAAGGAGTATGAGAATTTAGATAAATGCCCGGTATGCAACGCGTTGCGGTATAAGATCAGACGAGATGACCCTGGTAATGTTGAGGGAGAGCCCCTCCGAAAGAGGGTTTCTGCTAAGGTTATGTGGTATGCTCCTATAATACCAAGGTTGAAACGCATGTTCAGAAACAAAGAGCATGCCAGGTTGTTGCGATGGCACAAAGAAGACCGTAAGAAAGACGGGGAGTTGAGATACCCTGCTGATAGGTCACAGTGGAGAAAAATCGAGAGAGACTTCCCAGACTTTGCACGTGACGCAAGGAACTTATGGTTTGGTCTAAGTACAGATGGCATGAATCCTTTTGGGGAGCAGAGCTGCAGTCATAGCACCTGGCCCGTGACTCTATGTATCTACAACATGCCTCCTTGGTTGTGCATGAAGCGTAAGTTCATTATGATGCCAGTGCTCATCCAAGGCCCGAAGCAACCGGGCAACGACATTGATGTGTACCTTAGGCCATTAGTTGAAGAACTCTTACAGTTGTGGGGCAAACTAGGTGTACGTGCGTGGGATGAGAACAAACATGAGCCATTTAATCTACGAGGGCTGTTATTCGTAACCATCAATGATTGGCCTGCTCTTAGTAACCTTTCAGGACAGACAAACAAGGGATATAAGGCATGCACCCACTATTTAGATAAGACCGAAGGTACATATTTGCATAAATGCAACAAGGTTGTGTACCTGGCGAATCGACGATTTCTTCCGACCAATCATCCCGTAAGAAAGAAAGGCAATCATTTCAAAGGTGAGGCAGATCACCGGAAGAAGCCTGAACTCCCTGCTGGTGATGATGTATTTGGTATGGTCAAGGACATAGAAGTAATCTTTGGAAAGGGTCCCGGCGGTCAATCAGTTCCGAACGACGTCGCTACAGGACACGCACCCATGTGGAAGAAGAAATCTATATTTTGGGAGCTGCCATATTGGAAAGTCCTGCGTGTCCGCTCTTCAATCGACGTGATGCACGTGACGAAGAATCTCTGCGTGAACCTGCTAGGATTCCTAGGCGTGTATGGGAAGACAAAAGATACACCTGAAGCACGGGAGGACCAACAAATTATGAAAGAACCAAAGAACATGCATACACATAACAAGACGGATAAAGGGCGTCACTTAAGTCGTGCCAGCTATGCTCTTACCAAAGCAGAGAAGGAAATCTTTTTTGAAGTCCTTTACAGTATCAAGGTGCCGTCGGGCTTCTCATCTAATATAAAGGGGATAATAAATATGGCAGAGAAAAAGTTCCAAAACCTGAAGTCTCATGACTGTCACGTGATTATGACGCAGTTGCTTCCGATTGCATTGAGGGGGCTTCTACCGGAAAATGTTCGAGTACCCATTGTGAAGCATGAGGGAAGACTAAGTGGAAAAGGCACGCTGGGAAAGAAAGCAATGATATGTAGGGACGGGGATTCTTTCACTAAAGCACACTACACAGTTCTGCATAATTCCACCTTGGCAGCTCCGTATATCGAGGAACACAAGAATATTGTATGCTCCAAAAACCGGGAAGCTGAATCATGGATTAGATGAACACATGAAGTCTTCGGTGGTTGGATGCGGACACATCTCTTGAATGACACCATTGGAGATCAGCTATACTTGTTGGCGCGTCACCATCTTCTCGTATTGAATTTCCAAGGGTATGAAATAAATGGGAATACATTCTACGATCGCCCAAGATAAAAGAGTACCAACCAAAATAGTGGTGTCCTTTGATGCAATAGACGAGAATGGACAAAAGAACACATATTATGGTTACATAGAGGAGATATGGGAACTAGACTATGGAGTCTCTTTTAAGGTCCCTTTGTTTCGCTGCAAATGGGTCAACCTGAATGGGGAAGGGGTAAAGATAGACCAGTTGTACGGAATGACAACAGTGGATCTCAACAATCTTGGTTATAGAGATGAACCATTCGTCCTAGCCAATGATGTGTCTCAGGTTTTCTATGTGAAGGACATGTCCTCCAGACCGAAAAAAAGAAAAAGTATGCAAACGAATACATCATATGATGAGCCAAAGCGTCACATAGTTCTTTCAGGGAAAAGAAACATCATGGGAATCGAGGACAAGACAGACATGTCAGAAGATTATAATAAGTTTGATGAAATTTCGCCCTTCACAGTGAAAACTGACCCAAGCATTCCGTTAAGTAAAGAAGATGCTCCATGGTTACGTCTGAAGCGGTCATAAGGAATGACATATGCCAAGAAGTTCATGCTCATATTATGTAACTCTAGTTCATGTCTTTCGCGGTTTGTGGCTTGACCGAAGGATATCTTTCGCGGTTTGTGGCCTTTAGTCCCGGTTTTGTAGTCTCAGTTTTTAATATTAATAAATGTCTTGAGTGTTAGTCCCGTTTTGTGGCTGGACCGGGAGTGCCTCTATGACCAGTTTCTTGGAGATGCCGGAGGACTGGGCTCCGTCGGCATCTCCCTGAAACTGGTCGTAGTGGTGTCCCTGCTCTCGAAAACCATCTTGCAGCTTGTAACTTCACTAACTAGATCAATACGCCTCGGAGCTAACTAATTTCACATATTAGGGAGTGCCTCTATGACCAGCTTCTGAGATGCCGAGGACTGGGCTCCGTCCATCTCCTCAAACTGGCCAGTGGTGTCCCCTCGCCTCAAAACCATCTTGCAGCTTGTAACTTCACTAAGTAGATCAATACGCCTCGAGCTAACTACTTTCACATATTAGGAGTGCCTCTATGACCAGTTTCCGGAGATGCCGGAGGATCTGGGCTCGATCGGCATCTCCTCAAACTGGCCGTAGTGGTGTCCTCGCCTCGAAAACCATCTTGCAGCTTGTAACTTCACTAACTAGATCAATACTCGGAGCTAACTAATTTCACATATTAGAGTGCCTCTATGACCAGTTTTCTGAGATGCCGAGGACTGGGCTCACGGCATCTCCCCGAAATCGTAGTGGTATCCTCCTCTAAAACCATCTTGGTGATGCCTCAAACTGGCTGGAGGACTGGACTCACAAGGATGCATATTTATAGTACAAGCAGCTCGGCATAATGTCGACACTCACGACATAATGTCGACACTCACCCCTATTATTAGTGCTGACTCATCTTTACTCCCGGTTGGTGTCTCCAATCGGGACTAAAGGTTCATCTTTAGTCCTGGTTGGTGACACCATTCGGGACAAGGTACAAGCCGCACGACATAATGTCGACACTCACCCCTATTATTAGTGTTGCCCGCCCACTGCCAGAATCCTTCAACATGTTGGTTTCTCCAACCGGGACTAAATATGAACCCTCTCTTTATATAGGCATTTCTATTTATTAGGTAACACTCAAGACATTTATTAATATTAAAACCGGGACAAACCGACTAGCTAACACTCGGGACTAAAGCCCCTTTAGTCATAATCATGCCTAGTCCTATAGTGCAGCTTGTGGTCTTCATCATCGTCGTCATTATCATCGTCATCGTCACCTGCCACTCCGGGGATCCTCAGCCCATCCATGGCATATACCAGGGGCCATTCCAGCCTCGGATTCACGGCGGGTGGGAGAGGGGTCTCCTAGAAGACGATGCCGCTACCGCCGGGACAGTGTGGGGCCTGTGGCGGGTGGACTCGTGGGCACCGTAGACGAGGATGGTCTCCCCCGGCGATGTAGCGCATCACTCCGATGATAGTACGGTTCGCCCACCACGCACGGCGGCCGTTGTGGTTCACCGGTGGCCATCACCCTTCTGGCGAGCTCCCTTTCCGCCTATTAACGAAGAAGGCATTCGTGTGTCGTGGTTGTCGGGATCCCACTGGGATCCATCCGCTGCTGGCGTGAGCTCGTGGTAGAAGTGGTTTGTGATGGCGCTGGCGTGCGGAACCTTGAGGGACAGGAGGGACAGAACCCCTCCGGCCAAAGATCCAGCCGTGGCGGCGGTAGCCAGCGGACAGGGTAGTTGGAGGCGCACAGCCGGTCTCCTCGAGGGTCGAATGGCCCAAGAGGCATTGTCCATTGTTCTAAGAGAGGAAGGTGTGGATGTGTGGATAGCCATGACACGATCACCCTAAATATAGAGGGAAAGGGCGGGAAAACTTGGCGTGAAGCTTTGGGAAATGGCGGGAAATATCTTTAGTCCCGGTTAGTGACTACATCCGGGACTAAAAGCTCCAGTAGAAAGGAAAGGGCGGGAAAACATGGCGGGAAGAGGTGGGAAATGGCGGAAAATATTTTTAGTCCCGGTTTGTGACTACATCCGGGACTAAATGTCTACCGAACAATGATGATGTTTCGAAAAAACCTTCACAAAATGACCTATCATGTTCGAGGTTTCATGGCTTTTTCGGGTCAAATGACCGATGTTATGTGCTGAATCACGGCATAGTTTGAGATGTTGTGCCCATATTATGCATGTGTGTGGACATTGGTATGGAGAACAATGTTGCAGGAGGAAGTTTTCCTTTTTGTCGAACGGAAAAGCCCTTTTCCATTTTCCGAGCGCAAAAAACGGGTCGTTTTGTGAAGTAACCACCAAAATGCCGTTTCAGAATGCTACCGTCCCATTTTCCTAAAATACTAGACCACCTTACATGGACTATCTCCCAACCGGTACATCTCAAACATTTTCGTCCATCCCAGGTAAAAAGGACAAATGTCTGTCGAATCGGAGGTAGTGGGTCCGGTTTGTACTACAGGTAAATGATCTATCGCCCGTGATTTTTTGAAAAAATCATTTTTAGACTCGCAATATGTGGTTTCTTCAGAGATTCAATGCAAGTTCTAACGATGCTCGTCCCCTATCTTCATGCACACCGGTTCGACCATAGTTAGAAATTCAGATAATTCAAAACGGGCATAATAAATTCAAAAAAAATCCGAACAATGAAAATCCTTCGCGTGGTGTCATATTTTGTTACATAGTTGAAAGGAAAAATACCAGACTTGGTATATTGATCATGTTTCGAAAAAACCTTCACAAAATGACCTATCATGTTCGAGGTTTCATGGCTTTCGGTCCAAATGACCGATGTTATGTGCTGAATCACGGCATAGTTTGAGATGTTGTGCCCATATTATGCATGTGTGTGGACATTGGTATGGAGAACAATGTTGCAGGAGGAAGTTTTCCTTTTTGTCGAACGGAAAAGCCCTTTTCCATTTTCCGAGCGCAAAAAACGGGTCGTTTTGTGAAGTAACCACCAAAATGCCGTTTCAGAATGCTACCGTCCCATTTTCCTAAAATACTAGACCACCTTACATGGACTATCTCCCAACCGGTACATCTCAAACCTTTTCGTCCATCCCGGGTAAAAAGGACAAATGTCTGTCGAATCGAAGGTAGTGGGTCCGGTTTGTACTACAGGTACATGATCTATCGCCCGTGATTTTTTGAAAAAATCATTTTTAGACTCGCAATATGTGGTTTCTTCAGAGATTCAATGCAAGTTCTAACGATGCTCGTCCTCTATCTTCATGCACACCGGTTCGACCATAGTTAGAAATTCAGATAATTCAAAACGGGCATAATAAATTCAAAAAAAATCCGAACAATGAAAATCCTTCGCGTGGTGTCATATTTTGTTACATAGTTGAAAGGAAAAAATACCAGACTTGGTATATTGATCATGTTTCGAAAAAACCTTCACAAAATGACCTATCATGTTCGAGGTTTCATGGCTTTCGGTCCAAATGACCGATGTTATGTGCTGAATCACGGCATAGTTTGAGATGTTGTGCCCATATTATGCATGTGTGTGGACATTGGTATGGAGAACAATGTTGCAGGAGGAAGTTTTCCTTTTTGTCGCACGGAAAAGCCCTTTTCCATTTTCCGAGCGCAAAAAACGGGTCGTTTTGTGAAGTAACCACCAAAATGCCGTTTCAGAATGCTACCGTCCCATTTTCCTAAAATACTAGACCACCTTACATGGACTATCTCCCAACCGGTACATCTCAAACCTTTTCGTCCATCCCGGGTAAAAAGGACAAATGTCTGTCGAATCGGAGGTAGTGGGTCCGGTTTGTACAACACGTACATGATCTATCGCCCGTGATTTTTTGAAAAAATCATTTTTAGACTCGCAATATGTGGTTTCTTCAGAGATTCAATGCAAGTTCTAACGATGCTCGTCCCCTATCTTCATGCACACCGGTTCGACCATAGTTAGAAATTCAGATAATTCAAAACGGGCATAATAAATTCAAAAAAAATCCGAACAATGAAAATCCTTCGCGTGGTGTCATATTTTGTTACATCGTTGAAAGGAAAAATACCAGACTTGGTATATTGATCATGTTTCGAAAAAACCTTCACAAAATGACCTATCATGTTCGAGGTTTCATGGCTTTCGGTCCAAATGACCGATGTTATGTGCTGAATCACGGCATAATTTGTGATGTTGTGCCCATATTATGCATGTGTGTGGACATTGGTATGGAGAACAATGTTGCAGGAGGAAGTTTTCCTTTTTGTCGAACGGAAAAGCCCTTTTCCATTTTCCGAGCGCAAAAACCGGGTCATTTTGTGAAGTAACCACCAAAATGCCATTTCAGAATGCTACCGTCCCATTTTCCTAAAATACTAGACCACCTTACATGGACTATCTCCCAACCGGTACATCTCAAACCTTTTCTTCCATCCCGGGTAAAAAGGACAAATGTCTGCCGAATCGGTAGGAAGTGGGTCCGGTTTGTACTACAGGTACATGATTTATCGCCCGTGATTTTTTGAAAAAATCATTTTTAGACTCGCAATATGCGGTTTCTTCAGAGAACCAATGCAAGTTCTTACGATGCTCGTCCCCTATCTTCATTTTAAAAGGTTACATTAATTATTTTTTAAAAATAGAAAATGGTTTTGGATTATTTATTCAAATCCATACACTTCTTATGTTTAAAGTTTTTCTAAATTCCAAATTAATATTCAAAAATATAGTTAATTCATTTTAAAAGGTTACATTAATTATTTTTTAGAAATAGAAAATGGTTTTGGATTATTTATTCAAATCCATACACTTCTTATGTTTAAAGTTTTTCTAAATTCCAAATTGATATTAAAAAAAATATAAGTTAATTCATTTTTAATTGTAAATGGTTCATATTTTAAATGGTTACATTAATTGTTTTTTAAAACAGAAAATGGTTTTGAATTATTTATTCAAATCCAAACACTTTTTATGTTTAAAGTTTTTCTAAATTCCAAATTAATATTCAAAAATATAAGTTAATTCATTTTAAAAGGTTACATTAATTATTTTTTAAAAATAGAAAATGGTTTTGGATTATTTATTCAAATCCATACACTTCTTATGTTTAAAGTTTTTCTAAATTCCAAATTGATATTAAAAAATATAAGTTAACTCATTTTAATTGTAAATGGTTCATATTTTAAATGGTTACATTAATTATTTTTAAAATGTAAAATGGTTTTGAATTATTTATTCAAATCCAAACACTTTTTATGTTTAAAGTTTTTCTAAATTCCAAATTAATTATCATTTAAAAAACAATACAAATTTAAACCCCAAAATAAAAAATAAGGCGGGAACAGAGAGAAAATACCTGAAATTTTTTGAAATCAGGGGAATATGTCCCGGTTGGAGCCACCAACCGGGACTAAAGACCCCCTGCGCGCCAACCCTTGTTCTGCTGAAAATATTGGACTATACGTCCCGGTTGGTGGCTCCAACCGGGACGTATGCCCCTTTAGTCCCGGTTGGAGCCACCAACCGGGATTAAAGGCCCTTCGTTTATAACTGACGCGCCTCCTCTTCTTCTTCCCCATCTCACTTCTCTGCTTCTCACCGACGCTGCAGACGCCAAAGCCGCCCGGGCTCGCCGCCACCTGCGTTCCGCCCGCCACCGCCGCCACCTCCGCCCACGCTACCTGCTACTTTTCCCTCGCATGACCTCAATCGCTGGATTGGAAAGCTCATCCTGCCTCGCCGATTCCGGCGTCTCCGAGCTCGCCGGCCTCGCCACCACCTCCGTCGTGTTCTGGTGAGCTGCCGATCCTCACGGTGTTCTTCTTTCTCCCTATCCTCTCAGTACTTTCTCTCACAGCCCGACGACGCCGCTGCGAGCTCGGACGGAGGCGACGCCCGGTGACCAACAAGGAGCGGCGCCACCACTCCTTTCTCTCGCATCGCGCTCTCTCTAACGCGCCATCCGCGCCCGTGGTGCTCGCTATTGCTGCCGCTGCACGGGAGCTCACCGCCAGTGACGTCGTCTTGGCGTCACTGCTGCAGGCGGTGATGTGGCCTAGGGCCCATCGATCGACCTCGATGGGTAGGCTTCTACGTGGTAGGAAAATGATCTGGACGCGTGGAGGCTGAGTTGGCACTGGGGCCCTTCCGTCAGTCTTACTGGCTAGGGGGCGCCCCAGTGTAAAAACTATTTGCCTTTTTTTTTAATTCCAGAAAATGATTTAATAGTGTAATATCAATAACTTATTGTTTATAAGTCAGAAAAATACAAATAATATATCAAATTGTTCAGAAAAATGAAACCTATCTATCTAAACTATAATCATGCATTGTTCAACAACTTAAATGACAAGTATAATTAGAAGAACAAATGCACCCCTCTCATATGTTCCGGAGTTTCCCCGAGTTAGGGTTTTCACCCCTCGGAACCCCGATTAAATCGTCGAGCATGTCTGAGGGTTACATTCAATGCAAATTAACTTGTCATATCATCATACTTGCTTGAGCATTGCATCGATGCCATGTGTTGATTGTTTACCTTTCTTTTCGGTGTTTTGATTATTAGGTTTATTATTAGTTAGGTATTATTAGATTTATTAATTACTTTGGTATTATTGGTCTTCGGCCCCACTGGTCACCATGGGTAGCCCTGCACCATTCACATTGTCAAGCAACTTAGGTGCATGTGGGTTCGACGATGTGCCTATCTACTACACGATTTCCTTTCTTCATTTTATTATTGTGTATGTATATATTAGGTTTCTCTGAATTAGGGTTTATATCTCTCAACACCGCATTTAACTTTCTCCTTTAGCCGCTTTGACTTATTCGTTTTCCACCTATGCGTAAAATATGGACCCACACGCCGAGACGAAGAAAAGGAAGAGTTGATCCAAGGTGTGATCCGTGGGAAGATAATTTAGACGTATCAACGTTTACGAACAACTCCGGTGAGGGTGATCCTCTTTTACCGGAGTAGACAACTTGTTTGAGGTTGAAGGTGTTGCCTTCCATGAGGGAGAAGGCGATGCCTTGTGTAATCGAGAAGACGACTCCCCGAGGTGCATGTAATATAAATCAATTCATTAATTAATCATCTGCTATCTATATAGAAATAGTAACGACGATCTTTCTTCTTTTAGCCCTACGGATCGAAGGAATCTACTGAAAAGAGCGGACGAGGCCCAACCAAAAAGTTGCAAGACCATGAGAGGTTTAGGATCGAAGATGTCGCTGAAGACGGCAAGCCGACGGCTCCCGAAGTTGTCGCAAACAAATTTGTGGCACAATGCGGAGTAATCGTTAGGGACTTAATCCCGATCACCATTAGAAATTGGAATATGCCTGCTAATGCGGATGAAGAGGGAACATGTTTATTTGTCCCTAACCACGCCAAAGATTTACTGTGGAAGAGGCTCATGGTTAATTTCAAACTACCAAAGATAGAGCTGGATCCAAATGCGGAGGATCCAGTTGAGGACGCCTTACAACATGGGAGAGCCATGGAGGCTAAGGTCGTGGAGTGGGCTTTGAAGAAGATGGCTCGTGTTTCACCAACTGAAGAAAAGATTGCACCTTGACTATGTCGTGAAAAAGAAGACTCGATTTCAAGAATATTCAGTTTGAGAAGATAAAACCATTCTGGCTGAGTTTGTGGAATACAAGACATCGAAAAAGCTAAGAAAATGTCTCAGAAGAATAAGTGAATGTGCTAACAAGAAGTATCACCATACTATGGGGCAAGGTGGCTCTGGTGGTGGCATTCCTAAGTGGGAGAAACTTGAGCAGAATCTGTGATAAAACGATCACCCTGCAGATGCGATTGGGTAGAACGTGCAAGGAATTGGTTTTACGGGCATGGGGCACGTTGGAATCGGAAGGAGGTGTATATATAACATACGACATAAAGAAGACCCTTGCCAATCGAGAGGATCGAAAAGCGAAGAAGGCTGTTAAAGATGGGGACTTCATTCCCGATAGAGAGAATGATGAGCTCACACTCGCCCTTGGAAATAAGGAACATGATGGACGAACACGAGGCACAATAGGCTCCCAACCATGGAGGACTGGGTTTCCCGAAGAGAGGAAGAAATATCCTGATAGAAGCCGTCGAGGAGGAGGCGGCAGTTGAAGCAGATAGTCAGAAAGAGCGAATGCGTTGAATTGAAGAACGATTAAAGCAACAACAAGATGAAATTAACGCACTTAAAGAGCAAAGTACTACCGGCCCATCTCAGCAGCACACTACATTCGATGCTACCGCCCTATCGAATAATCGAAAAAGCAGTGTGGCTTCCACCGAGGTCCCGGGTGATGACAATGGCGATGACCATGATGCACCGACGATGGATCCTGTTGGCTACCCAGTGGATGATATCACAGAGATGACACACTGCGAGCTACATGTCAAAGTTGTGAACATATCAATGAAGGTGGCGGTCGGCTATGCCTTACCAATTGGACCCACACCAACTTACCACTGTCGTCCGGTTCCAGAGGGCTACGCTGTTGTCGGCGTGGATGAAATCATGACCACCTTTGAGGTTTTGGATCTTCACTACCCTGCTAGTGAAGGGGATGTGACTGTGCTGGGTGACGCAAAAAATGTCACCATTCTATGGCCGAAGGAATGTATCGTGCTTCGAAATCACACGCCAAGGCCATCTTCGCCGCCGCCTCACCCGTCTCCAGCGAGGTCGTCGCCGCCGCGGCAGCCGTCTTCGTCGCCTCACCCGGCTCCGTCGCCTCACCAATCTCTGGTGCAGCCATCGCCGCGGGAGCCATCGCCGCCTCAGATAAAAGCGTAAGCGCATCGCCATCGTAGGCCGTAGCGATCGCCGAAACGTAAACAAGAGCCTCTTCCAAAAGTACCAAAGGTTCCTCCCAAGAGAGCATATGACTATACTGAAGAGGAGACTGCGGCGATCGTTGATGCGGAAACGACAACGTTTTTCGCTAAGCTGAGGCGACCGAAAGAGCCAGAGTTCCCCAGCACCAAAGAAGAAAAAGCCAAAGTGTTGAAAATGCTAAAGAATCTTCATCAACCCGAGCCAAAGTCACATCGACTATGAGTTCTATTCTCAAGAGCGATCGATGCAAGCGGAAATCTGTTGCCAGTTGAGAACAAGAAAACAGACTTGCGCCCCTCTCAAGGTGATTTCTCAAACCAATGTGGGGTCGAGCAAATATGGGGCCGAAGAGCAGTATGATCCAGAGGTAGTTGCACAATACGGAGAAGCTGCCGCTGCTCAAGGTATGAGTATTGCCCAGTACTTATCCCAGTTAGAGTTCTTCCTCGTGAGTGAAGTAGCATAAAAATACTAGTACGGCAAACCTCTCGTCAAACCTGAGGAGGTAAACAATCTTCCAACAAAAATGCGAAGATTGCATAACTGGTACATGCATGCCACAAGGGCCGGGGCTAACTGGATAGTGCTGAGGGTTACAAAAAAGCATCATGGGAAAGATAAGGATGACATGATATCCATTGAATTTGATGAACTATTTCAATTATTCAATCAAGACACCTTGGAAAAATCGATCATCAGTGCCTATTGTCTGTAAGTACTAATTCTGTAATTAATTTAGTCTCCAGCTATATTATTTTGTTTATTGCATGTATATAATCATACTGTAATATGCAGAATGAAGATTCTCGAATGCAGCAGAGGACAAATCTATGACATTGGCTTCATTAACCCATATTGGGTTCATGAAGCTAATCTCAAAATAAGCCCCCAGGATACGGAGGATAATATAGTACACGCGTTAAGGTTTCAAGAAACCAAAAGGGAAATACTATTTCCTTACAACTTCGAGTGAGTGTTATTGTCTTGTATACACTTTCTATTTCGCTTACTCGATGTTAAGTATATAATTGATTAGTTATGCATTTGCATCTTCCACTATATTCTGTTAATCATTCCACTTGACAAAGGGCGTGTACTAGTCATGGACTCGAAACATAAACCCCTTGAGACGTGGAAGGACATGCAGATACTTCTCCAGCGGTAATTCTAATCATTACGACACTATATCGGCAACGTTCGTGAATTTTATGATATCAAGTACTTAATAACTTATTTTATTCGTTTTCTACGCCGGGCAGCGCTTGGAAACGGTTCACCAACAAGGCTAGGGGTGTTTGGAAAGAGGAGCTTACATTTCAACCACTAGTGTAAGCACCACTAGATATATCCGCGCATCTCTTTGATTCTAGTTTTGATACAGTTATTATCATGCTTGATTATTATTTTGATTGAACTATGTTCTCGTAAAGTGCCTGATGCAGGGACCAGGTAATAATCTATGTGGATACTATGTATGCGTGTTCATCCGACAGACGTGCGATGAGAAGGGCAGAAATTAGAGCAACTCCACGTACGTAAACAATTTCTATAGTTTTTAATTTCAAACAAATTGTGTTTAGTTTCATTCATATAGGCTGACTCCTTTTTTAAATCAGATCGAACGTCTACGGTACGGTCTTCTGCCAAAGGATCGCGTACGAGCAATTCAGGAGGAATTGGCGGGATTCTTGGATGCAAAAGTCCTAGACCCGGAAGGGGAATACTATTCTGCTGTGTATAGACAATAGGGATTGTAAAAATAGCAACTTTGAAGGAATTGGCCGGTAGCATCGAATAGCAACTTTTGTATGTAGTGCATGAACTCGATCCGTGTATTGAATGTAATATTATCATGATAATCTTGTGTAATATAAGGTTCCTTCATTGATAAGTGCAAAATACTAAATAAACAATAAAACAACCTAAATGAATTCTCTGCCGCGGCACAAAAAGTGACGAAAATGCTGCCGCGGCAACAAAATGTGCCAAAATGAATTCTCTGCCGCGGCAGAGAAATGGACCAAATCTCTGCCGCGGCAGCAGGTTATTAGTCCCGGTTTGCTCCACCCTCCCTCGCGCTCTGATGCCGCCACGTGTGCCCCCATTTGTCCCGGTTGGTGGGGCAACCGGGACTAAAGGTTAGAGCTTTAGTTCCGATTGCCCCGTCCGGGCTGGGCAACCGGGACTAATGCCCCTTACCAACCGGGACCTATAGGGCGTTTTCTACCAGTGCTAGATTTAAATATATCTACACTAAAATGCGTCTAGATATATTTAAATCTAGACAAACCGAAAACAATTAATTTAGACGAAGGGAGTATGTTAATTACAAGAACAGTGTGGAGCCTACAATCGTTTCTTAGCATGGGGATGAGACAAGGGTCCACACTAGTGTGCCGGTGTCCCGGTACCTTCCTTCTGCCATGCTATATGTCAGCTACAAGCACCAAGATTTAGCTTTGATTATTTTGTTTGTTCTTGTTGTCTCACCTTCCTGTTCACCATCGATTGAAGTGCAGGATGCTGTTGAGAACACAAATGCCTCAAGTACTTGATAAATCATCCTACAGCGTTCCCATTATATATGTGTTTCGCTCTTACACCCCTCAACCATATATACATGCTAACAGCTAACAACTTTGTTTGATTCACTATACAAAGATATATCGTCTCAAATTAACATCCAAAGCTTTGCCTAGCAAAATTGTCAAGTAATGCGGTGTGAGCTCGTATGTTAAAGTAAATATACAATAGGGAAAATGGTTATCCAAATTACTATTTATCCAAAATTAAAGCATTATCTTGGTCTTGGTAGCTCTATATGAAACAAAATCCTAAAACTGAACTAAGAAAATTCCAGTAACATCATGATACCATTTACGTTTTTTTGTGTTCGAGCTGTACGTATCTGCAATATTGATTTTGTTGTTTCCACCCTTATTTCAACCATGGGAACCTACAATATATATTTTCCTAACATGTATAAAAGACAAATACATATGTGTCGCACGTGTAGTGTGTAATTATAGTTCATCAATCCTTCCATACATTTCCTCTTACTAGGTTGTAATTTTTTTCACCTAGCTTCAGCTACATAATAGTCTGATGTATATCTTCTTTTTAAATGCATGCTATTTTGGTTAATGAAAATTGGTTCAGGCTTTTAATTTGCTCATCATAGTTCCCTTGACCGTGCAAGTGTTCCATACTGCCATCATCAAAAACACATGCATATGTTCAAGTGACCCTTGATATTGGTAAACTAGCTTTTCAAGAAATGCATCAAAGCAAATCGCTTTCCAAGTGCAGCAATAGTTCTTTCAAATTAGATTAGTGCATTATTTATTCTGGTGAAAGGACCCTAGCCATCCAATACCATTATCATATATATTACACAATTAGTTTCCAAAAGCCGATTAAATCACAAGACATTAGACTATAGGGTTAAAACAAATTATTCTAATCCTATATCAATATAACTTCTTAGGAACATCATATAAGTAGATATCAATCTTAGACTAAACTTTTGAAACATAGCTGCCACTTGGATAGCAAATTGTAGAGTCATTCCAAGATATCTAACTTGCATGCTATGTCTTTTGAGATCGGGATCATGTGTTATCCATCTAAAAATTAAGAAAATCGCTAAAAACATGTTAGTTGGAAGATATTTAGTAGAATATTTTTGAAACAAGTTGCATTCCTTGTCTCCATATAGAAAAAATAAAAATGGTAAGAATTTGTTCTTCTGAAAAGGTGATATCCCTGGCCTCAGTCGATGCAAACAACCACATTTATTGCAAAGTTACCATCTGGAGATTTACGATGTCCAAAGAGTTGATATCAAGCTCAACCAGAGCAATAGAAAGTACATGTAGCACCTAAGCACCACTGATTCTATTAATGGACCTCCATCCATACTGGTTGAACATATCTCAAGCGACCAACTTAACACGGTTGCACCTAAGGTGTATGAACTCCAGCTCTTCCACGTGGTCAATAAATGACCACATATGAATCCAATGGGTCGGGTAGCCTTGAAAACAACATGCAAAAATGAAAGATATTCTCTTGTTCTAATAATATCGTTGATTTACACTACTAAAGAGAAAATTATAAAAAACCACCACATTACAGGCTAGGGTTTCAAAAACCACCACTTTTCGCTAGGGTTTCACAAAACCACCACTTTAGAGTGAGTTCGTGACAGATAGCACTGATACTGGTTTGACCTTGGTCTAATGACAAAACTGACTGGTGGGTTCCACCTGTCAGTATGACGTGGCACGATGAAAACCGTCCATACCGAAGCACAACCGCGCCTCCCGTGGTGGTCCGCGCTCATGGGGGGAGGGGCGGCGCTGCACTCGGCCGCCGGCGGTGAATGGCACGGTTGTGCTCCCCCAAGATTTGTTTTTTATGAAATAAATAAAGAAGAGAAAAAGAAGTGGTTTCTCCAAAATTTACAAAAAAGCCCAGAAGTAGAACCAGTCTAACCTGCTTTGTCACCCTGGACTGTTTTCATCGTGCCACGTCATCCTGACAGGTGGGACCCACCAGTCAGTTTTCTCATTAGACCAGGGTCAAACCGGTATCAGTGCTATCCGTCACGAACTCACTCTGAACCTGTGGCTTTTTGAAACCCTAACGTAAAGTGGTGATTTTTTGAAACCCTAGCCTGTAATGTGGTGGTTTTTTGTAATTTTCTCACTACTAAATAACACAATATTAAAACTTTGTTTTGTGTTTTTCATTTTATCTCTAGGAAGTATTTGGTAATAGTTTAGGGCTGAGCATCACGCTAATGCCCGGGCTGCCTAGGATGTTGTTTTATCCGTAAAGTGGTTGAAAATTGAATTTACTTTATATATATATATATATATATATATATATATATATATATATATATATATATATATATATATATATACCATGTTTTTCTTGCTCTTTTAGAGAAAATTTGTTACTTCCATTTTCAGGGAATTTTATATTTTTAGTACATTTTAATGGATTTTTGTTGCTTGCACATTTAGAGAAGTTTGTATTGCTTATGTTTGTGTGACAATTGTTTGAAGGAACCATCTTTGCCCAACTGAAGATGGTCCTCTGGCCCTGCTGGGCCCTGGACGGATTTGCATGCGCCAGGCCCCCATTCACTGAAAAGTGTGTTTGCTACGTACAATCCGATTTGGTACACATGCAATGAAGGATCAATTATTTCACTCGCTGAATTTTCTTTTCAACTTCTCCAGTCCATGTTGGTACATAGAGGATACATCAGACGCTGACACCAAACAAACAACAACCATTTATCTCCAACCAAGCATCTCTTGCACAGTGCCACACTTTTATCTCCAACCAAGACTCCAAACCGAACTAGGGCTCTCTTGGAAGAGCACAGCTAGCTAGCACAGTAGAAAGTGTTGTGCCTTAAAGTTCGCTGTCGCTCAATAATGTTCTGTTGAAATACGTGACCTAGTTACTTGCAGGTTTTCTCTGTGATTTTTTGTACGATTCTAGTGTTTCATCTAAAGGAAAGTGTTGTTTCCAGTAAAAATGGATCTTGCACTCCCGAGCTCACATGCATCTTTTACATTAGGAAAATATATAAAAATGTTGATTTTAGTAGTTTTACAAAATTATGAAAAAAGTCACTCACGCACCCTATGGTTGTATTCTATGCAACTGCAACTTTTGGTGAGGAAACATGATTTCTGTTTTTCACCAAAAAATACAAGATTTCACTAAAAAAAAGGAAAATGCTAGATTGAAATGGCAGGAGAGCAAACTTTAAGCATTGTATTTGTTCATTATTAGCAAGGCGACTGAATGCACGTTCTTGCACCATAATAAAAGTCTACATGTAGTAGTCAGTCATGTACATGCATGTGTGATTATTTGAAAGTTTTGCCAGAAATTACTATCATTATTAGCCAAGACCAGGAGCTCCTGAGTTCACGTAGTACGTAATGGTCTTTCACTGAGCTACAATATATAAAGAAGAAATAAGTAAGTACTTTTACAAAATCTAAATTAGTAGGAGTATTAGTTTGGACATTTATGTTGTTGTCGCCGAGCAAACATGTGAAACACTCCACCTGGGGAGTACGAATCACATGTCTAACTAATCCTTCGGACACAAACTAGAACCCTTAACTAGCGCCTTTTTATACTCACACCTCTCAAAAATGTGTGGAGGTACAAAATAGAGAGTTCAAATCAAAATTGATATAGATTCAAAGGATGATTGGTTGCACCATATATAGGAAACACTTCATGATGTTGAGCTAATGAAAAGTATCGTTTGAAATGGAGTACATAAGACCATGCATAAAAATAACACCTTTTAAATCTTCCAAATTAATTCAAATATCATTGCATTCGACCTGTAAAAGCCCATTTTATTGATCTTAGTCTTCTTCTCTTGAACTACACATTCATTCATTCATTCATTCCAGTAGAAGATACACCAAGACAACATTTATACATGTATATAGTATTTCATAATAGCTTATAGAAAGTACACTCCTTAAGAAAGAAAATAACAATTTGTCCATGTATATAGTATTTCACAGTAGCTTCTTTTGAGTACACTCCCTAAAAATAAAATAAAACAACTTATTATTAATAAGCATATTATTAGTACACACCCCGGCAGGGCCCGGCACAAACCCTACGTATATCGATTCAAACAGGCCTTAATTGGTCTTTGTTTACATAATAGATCTTGGAACTGAGTACAGTGATTGAATCAATTGCTTGATTTATTCCAATGGACGACACACACAGAGGGACAGCAGATTTACCATGGCATCGATCGTACGTTGGAGTTGTCTTGACTTCAGTCCGTTCACGTGATCAGCGTGTAGGGGCTAGGGGAGCTCTTGGCTCTAGCTAGGAGCTGTCGTGTAGCCGCTGGAGCAGCGCGGAACGGAGGGCGCCGCCGTCGTCGTGCTGCAGCGTGGCGGGCACGTCCACGACGACGTCCTGCACGGTGACGCCCTGCACGCGGCTCACGCACGCGTGCTGCACCTGCAGCTCCAGCGACCGGAGCGCGCCCATCAGCCGCGCGGGCGCGTGCGGGGCGGATCCCGCGGCCGTCGTCACGCGCACCGCCGCCGCGTCCCGCCCCACCATCCGCACCTCCACCGAATCGTTGCCGGCATGGAGGTGCTGTAAGAAGGCGCCGCCGCCGCCGCGGGAAGCGGAAGCCGAGATCGTCTCCCACCTCGCGGCGGCCGCCTGCTTGCCCTCTTCCTCGAGCCGCTCCACGCGGGCGCGCAGCTCGGCGATGTAGGCGGCGGCGTCGGCGAGGAGGGATGCCTTGTCCATGCGGGACACGGTGGGCACGGCGGCGCGGAGGTCGCAGAAGCGGCGGTTCAGCTTGTCGCGGCGCTGCCGCTCGGCCTCCACGTGGCTGACGATGGGGCCCTCTGGGCGGGGCCCGGGCTTCCGTCCCCGCCTCTTCGTCCCTGGTCGCGGCGTCGACGTCGTGGAGGCCGGCATACTCGCCGGCGGCAGCTCGGAGAGCTCGGAGTCTGGGGAGAGCAAGGAGCCCGAGGGCCACAGGTCCCCTGCTTCCTCGTTCTTGGCCGGCACGACGATGTCCCCGAGCAGCCATTGCTCGGGCACCTCGCACGAGGCGAACTCAAGAAACTGGTGATGGCGCTCGAGGTTGACGGGGGAGAACTGGGACGGCGGCGAGGGCGGGAGGAAGGAGGAGCACGGGGAGAGCAGCTCGTCGTCCATGGCCGGAAGTACGTACGCGCGGACGTGTCGCTCCTCGCAAGCTCGAAGAGGCAAAAGCTGAGATGCGGTCTAGTTCCAATACGGGCGTGTGTATTTATACTGGTGACACATTTGCGGTTACCACCTCGCGTTATGTCAGTCCTCAATTTTCCTTCCACAAAAATCATCTCAGCATATTAGAAGTTCGAAGAGGTTGGCAGTTATGTGTACAGATGTGAGAAAGAGACACAAGGACCAACTTAATTACGGCCATATAGTAAAATATATAACTAGTAATACTAGCTAAATAAACGTGCACTGGTGGGGGAAATCAACAAGTAAAAAACATATAAAAAGTGTTGACACCATTTTTGCCTTGTAGCCAATCAAACACGAAATCCTGTCATGACAGAAGTCAGAAGATCTAGGTGAGGCGCACCTAGGAAGGAGCTCGGATTGTGGAGAATACGGTAGGAGATAGGCAGAACATATCCAAGAACAATGTGAAGGATGACCAAATCCGATTCTCCCAAGACATCAGCCGGCTAGGTGTCATATCCTAGTTCGAAAAAGCAATACCGTCTAGGGTTACGTGTGTCCGGTTTATCCTGCTTGTCCAACCCGTGTTTTAGATCCGTGCATGGTCAAAGCATCCTCTCCCCGATCATCCATGTTAGTTGCAAAAAGACCCCTCCATCAAATTCAGTTCACGATAGGAGGACCCTCTTATTTTTAGTACAGATCTTTCACATACCTTATCTAATTACTGCTTTACTTTTGCAAAAAATCCGAATCTTTTTATGCATACATTTATAAGTCATAAACCAGATTTTTGTGACATCACCATTTTTTATTTAACAATATTTAGACACTCTTACTTTGTTTTATCCTAGATTCAGAAGTTTCATACAAGATTCACACGTTTTTAAAAACTTGTTTTTGCTAAGAGATATTCATATAATGTTTTTACATAATATTCTAACAAATTCTATACTTGTTTCACTAAAGTTTGACACCAAATCCATACAAGATCATGATAAGTTCGACGATCCATACCAGATTCGAAGAGGTTTCATACAATAGATATATATTTTATATAATTTCAGATTTTTCCACATCATATTTATGAAACCTTCTTATAGATTCAAGCAAGTGTGATATAGATGAAACCAAAATTCTAGACATATTCATATACAATATAAATTCATAAACACTACTCAAGCAAGTGTCAACAAACTCATTTAATAATTTTTATTTTGATACTCCCTCCGATCCATATTACTTGTCGTTGGAATAGATGTATCTAACACTAAAACATGTCTAGATACATCCATTTTAGTGACAAGTAATATGGATAGGAGGGAGTACTATTTATTTAACAATTTTCAGACACTCTTACTTTGTTTCATCCTAGATTTAGAAGTTTCGTACAAGATTCATATGTTTTGCAACAATTTTTTCAACTATAATTTCTTACATAATTATATTTTTTAACAATATTTCATATAATATTTTTTTCAAGAATATTTCTACAAATATCCATACAAGTTTCCAAGATTTATTTAAGATAATACAAGTTTCATACATTATCAAACCAGAGTGGTTTCATATAAAATTCAACGATACATACAAGATTTAAAGTGGTTTCATATAATTTATTCCAAAGAACATTCAAACATTTTTTATACATATTTCACTACAGAAAATCCATACAAGATCCATCATAAATTCAACGATCCAAGTAAGATTCAGAACAGTTTATCAAAGAAAACGTAAAGATCCATCATATATTCGTACACCAGATTCACACAATATTCGTACATACAATTCACACAATATTCATACACAATGCATCATTCATATTTTATCGAAGGAAATGTAGAGATACATTTAAGATCCATATAAGTTTTCATGGAATTACAATATACAAGGTAGTATACACCCCGTTTGATATAGAAAAAAAAACCTGTCCGAATAAAAAAGATCCATACACGGAGGAGGCCAGGAGCGCGTGGTCTTGTATAATTAGGTAGGAAGGCGGTTACGCGAAAGATGAGGTGTTATTCTCTCCCGGTAGATAGAATGTAGACTAGTTCTAGACTTTTCTATGGACTAAAATGTAAACTTGCTAGCATTTTTGACTATAGAACGTTTGTCCGAATCCAGAAGTAACCAATGGCTATGATAAGCCCGGCACGCGAACGCCCGGGTGGGATCGCTGCACTCTATCCTAGTCACGCATGAATGCCGCTATGTCCTACTTAGTGGGTACCAACCCAGTATGCCGCCATGCTCAGCCATATGTATGTATGTCTCCTTCTCGATAGATTCTACGCACATTTGTCTCCCCTCGTGTTTCGATCACACGAGTAACAAAAGCATAGTATGCCTGGTGAAGCAATGTGCAGGTGATATCTCACTCTCGCTCCATGGGGGCTCTATTCTTCGGATCATAACCATTGCCCGATGTATCCTCCATGAACCCATTGTCCGATGGATCCAGGTTCTCTATTCTCGACGATGGGGAGGAGGCTGGTGATATCAGGCAATTTCCTGTGGAGGCGGTGACTATTCAGGTCGCTCTTAACAACGGAAGTCTATTGAAAAACTCTGTAAGGAGTTCTAAGATGATGTCGGCTATCCCGATCCGACATCGAGATTCTTGGAGAGAGGATCACCGTCGGGGGAAAATAACATCCAAGATACGTGATGACTGCAAGTGCACAGATCAATTGTAGCTAGTTTCGAAGTAAAGATATCGAACCCATAGCGAGCTATTGGTAGTGGTCTTTATGCCCCCGTCACTATCTATCAAAGGATACTTATAAGTTATCTTTGATATCAAGTAAAGAGTGTTTGAAAGATTTTTAGTTGTGTGCATAAATGTAATTAAAATGATTAAAAGAAAGCAAGTGACAAGTGCGTATAAAAGCGTGGTGGAATGCAATAGGGCTAAAACGTTCTCGGGATGTAGGATACTCCTCTAGTATGGTGTTGTTATTATTTGTTAATTTAAGATAACATACTTCTTGTATCATGAGATGTGTGGAGAGAGCTCCATAATAAGATGTTCACTACAAGACTTGTAGGAAGCCACTTTGTTGATCCAAGATGGGGTCACTTCTAAATAACCACTATGATGCCTGAGAACAGTCACCCATACAGACCACCGCAATTATAGGGAGTCCCTTTTTATTCGTCCTTTAAGGCGTAGTTCATGAGTCGGCGCCAATCTGTCACGGGGCTATTCCGGGTACGATCCCAAAGCACGTCCAAAGGATTTCTTCCTCCCTTTAGTCCCGAGGGTAAATGGTATGTGGTCGAATTTCACATATCATCTAAAGAGAGAGTTCAAACACAAATCATAAATCTATCATAGACTGGCAATTTATACGGACACAAGAATGTATCATCTTTATTGCATAATTCATAATAGTTCTAGGGTTTCTATGCCTCCCCAAGAATAAAGGAACTACTCACACATGGAAGCAATTAACAACATAACCATAATCAAATGGATGGATAAAAGTAATGAAATAGATATAGTCCAAACCATAATTGGATCCGAAATTACAACAAGATCTCATGGATGAAAGATGAGAGTAATGGTGGTGATGATGCTTTTGTCCTCCAATGATCCGTGGATCAGCATGGATTTCTCCCCAGCCAAGTTCCTTTTTGAGATCTCTTTCAGATGTGGTTTTTCGTGGTTTCTGGTGGCTGTGAATGTCGGATCCTTCTGTCGTCTTCGCCAAGGGAAAGTATTTGACGAGGCGGTCACGATGGCGCATGGTACCGGCGGATAGTACAGGCGGGCCCCGCCCATACCGCAGGTCGTTACCGGCACTGGATGCCTCTCCTCGATTAGTATTTTCCCAGGAGCAAAGGTAAATCCATAAAATGACCTTTATCACTTAAAAATATCATATTATAGTGTAATATGATAGCTTTAATTGATATGTTCATACTAGACTTAGTGATTTGGGATCCTGTTGAAATAAAGACAAAAGGTGCGCGCGAACACAGTGAAATACAAAGATCCCTACTCTATTTATGCAAAAACAATAGGTAAAAATGTTTAAATTTTGGACTCATCAGTATGTTGTTATCATTTGAGTGCAGGTTTGAGGAGGCCCGGGCTCGTTCTTCATCGCCGATAGGGACAACTATATTGGCTGATGAAAGGAGGTTGTGGCCTTCGTCACCGACGACTATGGCTTTATGTCAACCACACATTAGGTTGGGCTGGTGTGGGTGTCTTCCTCGAGAGTGGTTCATGACATCTCCATGCCTCCCGACTGCATGTCAGAAAAGTTCTCACGACTAGAGAAATGTTTAGTGAGAGATGCAAGACAACGGTCGCCTGAGTGTTGAATGCTAGAACATTGTTTTCGGATCTCAACTGGCAGAGCATATCGACATTGGGAGGGATCAGATCATTAACCGTGTGATCAACACAGTCTATAGAGATTCATAACTCTCACTGTTTGTCAAGTGGGCCCGACATGCATATGCTCCTCTGTGCATAGATGTGGTTCATTTTCAACATGATCTAGTGTTTCATGTGCTACTACCTAGTACTCCCCTCCGACCCATATTAGTTGACTTATATTACTCCCTCCCACATCAGGGAAGTTAAACTCACTACATGGGTCAACGCGGATTTACCCCTCCTAGGTGGGGCCCCTGACACCATCACAGCCGTCAATTGATTCAAGATTCGGTCAAAAGTCCACTAGTCAGAGGGTCCAATCTTTTTGCATTTTAACCCTTCCATATGTATGAAAATAAACTGGTCCCCACTTAGATAACACTCAAAAAAGGGCCCCCATAACCCTAACCTGCCCCTGGCCCCTCCTAGTGCCTCCCCTCCCCAGCGCTGCCTCCTCCCCCAAGCTACCTCGTCACCTCCTCCCCCGAGCTACCCCCAACACCGCCACACCCTCTCCCCTCCCATTGCACATGGCCCTGCCCCGCCCTCTCCCTCCCATCACACGCGGCCCAGCCACGCCCTCTCCCCTCCCATCACGTGTGTCCCCCTCCCTAGCTCCAACACGTGCGGGACGCGCAGGTGGCGATGACGCGCGGCCTTGCCGCCGACCCTACCGCTCCTCCATATCGTTGGGTGACGACGACAATGCGCGACCGTTGGCCCCTTCCTAGCTCCGGCACGCCCATCGACGACCACGTGTGGCGGCCGCCCCTCCACGCGTGGTGACCGTGATAGTCTTGGTGGTGGAGGGCCTAGCGTGCCTCCGTCTCCCCCATCCTGACCTCCTGCCCCGGCTATGCGGCTTGCAAGCTCCGGCTAGATCTAGAGGATTGGAGGCTCTCCTTTTCCTTTATTTGTTCTTCTATTTTTGCTCCTTTTCCTTTATTTGTTCTTCTATTTTTGCTCCTTTTCCTTTCTTTTTTTCTTCATGCTTTTGTATTTTTGTTTGGATCCAGTTCTAGTTCAGGCGATTTTGTATGAATCTTTGATGGATCTTTCTTTTTTTCTTCATGCTTTTGGATCTGAGTTCCTCTATTGTATGACACGAATCTGAGTTCCTCTATTATTTTTACCACTGCGAATCTTGTATGACACCACTGTGAATCTTGTATGTATTATCAAGTGTTTGATGAATCTTGTATAGATTTGATGTAAAACTAAAAAACTATATGAATCTTGTATGATTCTTTTTAGAAACATAAGTAGACATTATAGCAATATTATGTGAATAAAATATATGAATATCTCATGAATCTTGTGTGAATCTGTTCATGGATCTCTTCCCATTTCAAATCTTGTGTGAATCTGTTCATGGATCTCCTCCCATTTCAAATCTTGTGTGAAAAATTATTACATAAAAAATCTATAAAAAACATTCTATGAAAAATAATATGTAAAAAATATTTCATGAATTTTTTTATGAAACTATATTGTAAACAAGAACGTGAAATGTGTAATAAAACAAATTTTTGATACCTCTAGAAAACTACTATGAAACTGGCTGAGAAAATATAAACTGCTATCAACCTTGTTTGAAACGAATCACTAGTAGAAAACGGACCTTTGGTCTAGAGCATTAGTCCCGGTTTGAACCGAGACTAATGCCCTGGTCCCAACGGCTAGAAACGGCCGCAGGGACCAGAAGACATTAGCCCTGGTTCGTATGTGAACTTTAGCCCCGGTTCGTTTAACAAACCGGAGCTAAAGGGTCTAGCGCTGGAAAAGAGCTGATGCGTGGACCTTTATCCCCGGTTTGTTTCTCAAACCGGGACTAAAGTCCCCGACTATATCTGCTTCCCCTTCCCAGCCCGAGCCATTTCAAGCTCACACAATCATCCCTCTCAAATTTCTCCCCTCAATCTCGAGTTCTTCCCCATTTTTCTCAAGATTTGTGAAGATTTTTTGGCTCCACATCTATCAAGGGTCCTAAGAGGTTAGCAACTTCGTCATTTCATCTCTCATTGCTTGTTTTAGCTCATTTAATGCTCTAGAAATTGATAGATTTTGTGTGGGTTCTATCTCTGTATATCTGGTTAATTTGGCACATATAGTTCTCGAAATTCATTTGATTCATTGAAGCACGTAGATACATGAGTTCATCCTATATACATATCTTGGTTTGACACGTTGTCTTGAAATCCGGTCGGTTTACAGTGCATCATGTCACCTTCGAGCAACAAAATATTCTTCTTTCTTCTACCTGTCGTCACAAAATCCATTGAAACAAAAAATAAGTACCAAAACTATGAAGACACCATATATATAGTGGCGCCCTAGCATTTTAGTTAATCATCGGCCAGTTAAGCAAGAAATTAAGAACAAAAACATGAACATGCCAAGGAGCTACCAAATTAAATTAGGGAATGCCTCTATGGCGAGCTCCTCGAAGATGTCTGAGGACGAGGCATCCTAAGACATCTTCGAGAAGCTCTGCTATAGTGGTGTCCCTGCTCTCGCACACCATCTTTCAGTTCATATCTTTTCTAGCTAAATTAGTATTCTGGTGGAGCTAACTAATTTCACATATTAGGGAGTGTCTCTACGGCGAGCTCCTCGAAGATGTATAAGGACGAGGTCCTAAGACATCTTCGAGAAGCTCCGCCGTAGTGGTGTCCCTGGTCTCGCACACGATCTTCCTTGCAGTTCATAGTTCACAAGGAAGCCTATTTATAGATTAAGCAGCACAACATAGTGTCGACACTCATGACATAATGTCGACACTCAACCCTGTCATATTGTCGCCACCCACTGAAACAGTGTCGCCACTCACTAGCATAGTGTCCACTCACGACATATAGTGTCGTCACCCACTTTTAGTCCCGATTGGAGACACCATTGGGGACTAAACGGGCTCATGTCGGCCCCAGCCTGCCGCAACCCCTTTAGTCCCGGTTGGTGTGTCCAACCGGGACTAAAGATATAGTAGAAAGTTTTTTAAATCAGTGCTTGTTTGATGTATACGATGTGTTCTTTTATTTTTAGACTAGTACTACTCTTAGCATTGTGATTTTGTTTGATGAACTTATAAAATGCAGATGAGACGACAATGGATGTACGCTGACCGAATCTCTGACGAGTTAATTAAAGGCGTGCGTTCTTTTGTCGTTGTGGTAGAGGCAAACAAGCGGAATGGTTTTATCTGTTGTCCATGTGGTGAGTGTCGGAATCAGAATGAATACTCTTCCTCAAGAGTCCTTCATGGCCACTTGTTTCGGTACGGCTTCATGTCTGGCTATAATTGTTGGACCAAGCACGGAGAAAGAGGGGATATGATGGAAGACAACAAAGATGAAGAGAATGATGACAGCTATCCTATGTCCCCTGAATACGGTGGTACTACAATGGAAGACAATGATGAAGAAGATGCAGAAGAACGTGCATCTTATGAGCCAGATGATGATCTTGGTCGGGCCATTGCTGATGCAAAGGGAGAATGTGATAGCGAAAGGGAGAGGTTGAAATTTGAGCAGATGTTAGATGATCACAACAAATTGTTGTACCCCAATTGCGAAGATGGCCACAAAAAGCTAGGCAGCACACTGGAATTTCTGAAATGGAAGGCAGAGGTCGGTGTGCCTGACAAGGGATTTGAAAAGTTGTTGAAGATAATGAAGAAGCTGCTTCCAAAGGATAACGAACTGCCTTGATGCCGAAGCAAAGAAGGTTGTCCGCCCTCTAGGATTAGAGTGGTAAGATACATGTATGCATTAATGACTGCATCCTCTATCGCGGTGAGCAGTACGAGAATTTGGATGCATGCCCGGTATGCACTGCATTTCGGTATAAGATCCGACGAGATGACCCTGGTGATGTTGAGGGGGAGCGCACGAGGAAGAGGGTTCCCGCCAAGGTGATGTGTTATGCTCCTATAATACCACGGCTGAAACATTTGTTCAGAAACGAAGAGCATGCCAAATTGTTGCGATGGCACAAAGAAGACCGTAAGAAGGACGAGATGTTGAGACACCCCGCTGATGGGTCGCAGTGGAGAAAAATTGAGAGAAAGTACCCGGACTTTGCAGGTGACGCAAGAAACTTATGGTTTGGTCTAAGTACGGATGGCATGAATCCTTTTGGGGAGCAGAGCTGCAGTCATAGCACATGGCCTGTGACTTTATGTATGTATAACCTTCCTCCTTGGTTGTGCATGAAGCGGAAGTTCATTATGATGTCAGAGCTCATCCAAGGCCCGAAGCAACCCGGCAACGACATTTATGTATACCTAAGGCCATTAGTTGAAGAACTTTTACAGCTATGGCACGGACAAGGTGTACGTGTGTGGGATGAGCACAAACGTGAGGAATTTAACCTACGGGCATTGTTGTTCGTAACCATCAATGCTTGGCATGCTCTTAGTAACTTTTCAGGATAGACAAACAAGGGATACAATGCATGCACACACTGTTTAGATGACACTGAAAGTATTTATTTGGATAAGTGCAAGAAGAATGTGTACCTAGGGAATCGTCGTTTTCTTCCACCCACGCATTCCCTAAGAAGGAAAGGCAAGCATTTCAATGGTGAAGCAGATCACCGGAGTAAGCCGGTTCGTCGTACTGGTGATGCTGTATTTGATATGGTGAAGGATTTAAAAGTAATCTTTGGAAAGGGTCCTGGCGGGCAGTCCGTTCCTAAGGACGCTGGCGGACACGCACCCATGTGGAAGAAGAAATATATATTTTTGGAAGCTACCCTATTGGAAAGTCTTAGAGGTCCGCTCTGCAATCGACGTGATGCACCTGAAGAAGAATGTTTGCGTGATACTGCTAGGCTTCTTGGGCGTGTATGGAAAGAATAAAGATACACCAGAAGCACGACATGACCAACAACGTATGAAAGACCGAGAAGGCAGGCATCCAGAGTTGTTTCAAGGTACTGCCAGCTACGCTCTTACCAAGGAAGAGAAGGAAATCTTTTTTGAATGCCTGAGTAGTATCAAGGTTCCTTCTGGCTTCTCGTCCAATATAAAGGGAATAATAAATATGGCAGAGAAAAAAATCCAGAACCTGAAGTCTCATGACTGCCACGTGCTTATGACGCGGTTGCTTCCGGTTGCTTTGAGGGGGCTTCTGCCGGAAAATGTTATAGTACCCATTGTGAAGCTATGTTCGTTCCTCAATGCAATTTCTCAGAAGGTAATCGATCCACAAAGTCTACCAGGGTTACAGAAATATGTGGTCCAGTGTCTTGTCAGTTTTGAGTTGGTGTTCCCACCATCCTTCTTCAACATAATGACGCACCTTCTAGTTCACCTAGTCGAAGAGATTACCATTCTCGGTCCTGTATTTCTACACAATATATTCCCCTTTGAGAGATTCATGGGAGTCTTAAAGAAATATGTCCATAACCGTGCGAGGCCAGAAGGAAGCATCTCCAAGGGATATGGAACAAAGGAGGTCATTGAGTTTTGTGTTGACTTTATTCCTGACCTTAAGCCGATCGGTGTACCTGAATCACGGCATGAAGGGAGACTTAGTGGAAAAGGCACGCTAGGAAAGAAAGCAAAGAAATGTATGGATGGACATTCTTTCACTAAAGCAAACTATAAAATTCTGCAAAGTTCCACCTTGGTGGCTCCATATATCAAGGTACACAAGAATATTGTACGCTCGAACTACCCGGGGCAGTCTGACAGGTTGATTAGAGATGAACACGTGAAGACTTTCAGCGGTTGGTTGCAGACACATCTCATGAATGACACCACTGTTGGAGATCAGTTGTACTTGTTGGCCAGGTCTCCATCTTCAACTATATTGACATTCCAAGGTTACGAGATCAATGGGAATATATTTACACGCACAACCAAGATAAAAAGAGCACCAACCAAAATAGCAGTGTCCAATTTGATACAACGGACGAGAAGGGGAAAAAGGACACATATTATGGTTACATAGAGGACATATGGGAACTTGACTATGGTCCTAATTTCAAGGTCCTATTGTTTCGATGCAAATGGGTCAAGATGACAGGAGGTGGGGTAACGGTAGACCAGCTATACGGAATGACAACAGTGGATCTCAATAATCTTGCGTACGGAGACGAACCATTCGTCCTTGCCAATGATGTGGCTCAAGTTTTCTATGTGAAGGACATGTCTACTAGACCGAGAAAAAGGAAATATAAGCAAAAGAATATAATATCCTACGATGAGCCAAAGCGCCACATAGTTCTTTCAGGAAAAAGAAACATGGTGGGAGTTGAGGATGCAGATGACATGTCAGAAGATTATGACAAATTTCATGAAATTCCGCCATTCAAAGTGAAAACTGACCCAAGCATATCGCTAAATAAGGAAGATGCTCCATGGTTACGGACAAGAAGAGAACCAAAACACTAGATGTGGATGTTGGTGATGTAATGTATTAAACCTTTTGTGAATTAATCCTATTTTTCATTTATTAAAGGAAGATGCTCCATGGTTAATAAAGGAATTTACGAGATTGCTGTGGCGGGTACCAAAAGCTAGACTAGGTAACACTTAGACATTTATTAATATTAAAACCAGGACAAACCGGGACTAGCTAACACTGAGGACTAAAGCCACCCCCTTTAGTCATAATCATGCCTAGTCCTATAGTACACACTTGTGGTCTTCTTCGTCATCGTCATCATCATCGTCATCGTCACCTGCCACTCCAGAGATCCTTAGCCCAGCCATGGCATATACCGGGGGCACCTGCCACTTCGGCCTCGGATTCACGGCGGGCGGGGGAGGAGTCTCCTGGAAAACGATGCCGCTACCACCGGGCGGGGGAGGGGCCTTCTTGTGGCTCTGTGGCGGGTAGACTTGTGGGCACCGCAGGCGAGGATGGTCTCCCCCGACGATTTTCCATTTTCCGAGCGCAAAAAGACGGGTTGTTTTGTGAAGCGGCCACCAAAATGCAGTTACAGAATGCTACCATCCCATTTTTCTAAAATAGTAGACCATATTACGTGAACTATATCCCAACCGGGGGATCTCAAACCTTTCTGTCCTTCCCGGGTGAAAAATACAAATGTCTGCCGAATCGGCAGGAAGTGGGTCCGGTTTGAACTATAGGTACATGATCTAAAATCCGTGATTTTTTGAAAAAATCATTTTTAGACTCACAATATGTCGTTTTTTCAGAGATCCAATGCAAGTTCTAACATTCTCATCCCCTATCTTCACGCACGCCGTTTTGACCTAAGTTCGAAGCGGGAAAAAAGTCAAAACGGGCATAAAAAATTCAAAAAGGGTCCAAACAATATAAATCCTTCGCGTGGTGTGATATTATGTGACATAGTTGTAAGGAAAAATATCAAACTTGGTATACTGATTATGTCTCCAAAAAACCTTCACAAAATGACCTACCATGTTCGAGGTTTCATGGCTTTCGGTCCAAGAGACGGATATTATGTGTTGAATCATGGCATAGTTTGTGATATGGTTCCCATATTGTGCATGCATGTGTATATTGGGATGTAGAACAATGTTGCATGAGGAAGTTTTACTTTTCAGCGCTCGAAAAAGCCATTTTCCATTTTCCGAGCGCAAAAAGACGGGTCGTTTTGTGAAGCAGCCACCTAAATGCAGTTACAGAATGCTACCATTCCATTTTTCTAAAATAGTAGACCACGTTACGTCAACTATATTCCAACCGGGGGATCTCAAACCTTTCTGTCCTTCCCGGGTGAAAAAGACAACTGTCTGCCGAATCGGTAGGAAGTGGGTCCGGTTTGAACTACAGGTACATGATCTAACGTCCGTGATTTTTTGAAAAAATCATTTTTAGACTCACAATATGTCGTTTTTCAGAGATCCAATGCAAGTTCTAACATTCTCATCCCCTATCTTCACGCACGCCGTTTTGACCTAAGTTCGAAACGGGCATAAAAAATTCAAAAAAGGTCCGAACAATGTAAATCCTTCGCGTGGTGTGATATTATGTGACATAGTTGCAAGGAAAAATATCAAACTTGGTATACTGATTATGTCTCCAAAAAACCTTCACAAAATGACCTATCATGTTCGAGGTTTCATGGCTTTCGGTTCAAGAGACCGATGTTATGTGTTGAATCGCGGCATAGTTTGTAATACGGTGCCCATATTGTGCATGCATGTATATATTGGGATGTAGAACAATGTTGCAGGAGGAAGTTTTCCTTTTTGGCGCTCGAAAAAGCCATTTTCCATTTTCCGAGCGCAAAAAGACGTGTCGTTTTGTGAAGCAGTCACCTAAATGCAGTTACAGAATGCTATCATTCCATATTTCTAAAATAGTAGACCACGTTACGTGAACTATATCCCAACCGGGGGATCTCAAACCTTTCTGTCCTTCCCGGGTGAAAAAGACAAATGTTTGCCGAATCGGTAGGAAGTGGGTCCGGTTTGAACTACAGGTACATGATCTAACGTCCGTGATTTTTTGAAAAAAATCATTTTTAGACTCACAATAAGTCGTTTTTTCAGAGATCCAATGCATGTTCTAACATTCTCATCCCCTATCTTCACGCACGCCGTTTTGACCTAAGTTCGAAACCGCAAAAAATTCAAAACGGGCATAAAAAATTCAAAAAAGATCCGAAAATGTAAATCCTTCGCGTGGTGTGATATTATGTGACATAGTTGCAAGGAAAAATATCAAACTTGGTATACTGATTATTTCTCCAAAAAACCTTCACAAAATGACCTATCATGTTCGAGGATTCATGGCTTTCGGTCCAAGAGACGAATGTTATGTGTTAAATCGCGGCATAGTTTGTGATACGGTGCCCATATTGTGCATGCATGTGTATATTAGGATGTAGAACAATGTTGCAGGAGGAAGTTTTCCTTTTCGTCGCTTGAAAAATCCATTTTCCATTTTCCGAACACAAAAAGACGGGTCGTTTTGTGAAGCAGCCACCTAAATGCAGTTACAGAATGCTACCATCCCATTTTGTTAAAATAGTAGACCACGTTACGTGAACTATATCCCAACCGGGGGATCTCAAACCTTTCTGTCCTTCCTGGGTGAAAAAGACAAATGTCTGCCAAATCGGTAGGAAGTGGGTCCGGTTTGAACTACAGGTACATAATCTAACGTCCGTGCTTTTTTGAAAAAATCATTTTTAGACTCACAATATGTCGTTTTTTCAGAGATCCAATGCAAGTTCTAACATTCTCATCCCCTATCTTCACGCACGCCATTTTGACCTAAGTTCGAAACGGCAAAAAATTCAAAACGGACATAAAAAATTCAAAAAAGGTCCGAACAATGTAAATCCTTCGCATGGTGTGATATTATGTGACATAGTTGCAAGGAAAAATATCAAACTTGATATACTGATTATGTCTCCAAAAAATCTTCACAAAATGACCTATCATGTTCGAGGTTTCATGGCTTTCGGTCCAAGAGACGGATGTTATGTGTTGAATCACGGCATAGTTTGTGATACGGTGCCCATATTGTGCATGCATGTGTATATTGGGATGTAGAACAATGTTGCAGGAGGAAGTTTTCCTTTTCGTCGCTCGAAAAAACCATTTTCCATTTTCCAAGCGCAAAAAGACGGGTCGTCACTACAAGAAATGTGTTCATATATGACCTTTTGATAGTGACCATGGAAGAAATCGTCATATATCCATTCTGATTTCACAACTGATGGACTCAAGTGGTTTGTAGGCGTAAAAACCCAAAAAATTAAGACGATTTGGTCCGAAAACGTCATAGTTTTATTAGGTAAAATCGTCATAGTGCTAGGAAGGACAAAATATAAGCGGAGGGAAATAACAGTCGTTGGATCTCAATAGGATGGACGGCTGAGATGTGATCTGTGGGAACTTGCCGTGGATCGATGACCTGGCACCACCCACCGCGCGCGTCCCAGCAAAATTTTGGGTCCAATAGGCGCGAGCGTGAGATGAACTAAGTAAGCGAACCCTACCCTCCCGGACTCACAACGCCAAATTTACTCCTCCATGGTTCCCCTCCCCCACCTCATAAGCAAAATCCCGGCCAGTTCTATCCACCCCCTACTCCGCCGAACACATCCCCCGAATCCCCTCGCCCCCTCTCTATTCCACCGCATGGAACCACCAATCCTTACCTCCAATCGAAACCCAAGGCTAAGACCCGGATCTACAGAGAATAGTAGGCGGTAGGATTTCGACCATTCCATCCATGGAGGCTGCGCCACATCGATGGGTGGTGGTGGGTCGTCACGGTGACCGACTAGACCATCACCGCCATCTAGGACGCTGGCGACACCAACGACTTTGAGGAATCGGAAGTTCTTCCCATGGACACCAAGGTCGAGCTCGTCGACCCAGATCCACGGCCGGTGGCTACTCCCGCTTCCTCCGCCTCCGTGTCCACCTCCTCCGCGAGCAAAGCGCCGCCTCCAGCCAAAAAGCACGATGACGAGTTCATATACGATGCAGGTGGACGTCTCTTCTTGTTATCGTGGCCCTTGTCTTCCCAGCAGGTACAAATCACTCGTTCTTTTTATGTTCCTCTTTTGAGTACAACTACATAGACTGTTTGGTACGCTTGAAATTTTTAGTACATCGTCTGCCCAACCCAATTCCTCTTCAGCTTTGTTTCATCTCCCCAGCTAGATCTTCCAAGCAATTTAATGTGTAGTTTGTGAGCATCCCTAGTGATGTTATGTATCATGCCAGCTCTTACTTTTACTTAATCTGATGTATTTACTGGAGTTTAGAGAATTGAGAAACTCTAAATTTGTTGTGGTGGTTTTGAATGTCGTTATCATTTCTAAATTGTAGATAGGAAGACATGTGCCTTTTGTAAAAGTGTTGCTTGGCTTGCATGCGTGAACCATGGTCCTAGCTGTTGTTTATCGACCACCCAGATTTATGATTGCAGATGTGGTATGATCTTTCCTGTAATCCTGATACAATAGTTGTACACAATTCCATTCCTCTTGGGCAGATTCTATACCCAGTGCATTAAAAAAATTATATGATCTAGCTATACACCATTCCATGCCTCTTTGCAGATTCTGTTTATAATACACTTAAGTATAAAAAAGTATCTGCTCTAGCTATAACAGATTAAGTTTTCTGTGTGCACTTTCTTGGTGCTTGTGTACTGCAAAATATAGTGCTGTATGCTGATCATTTGGGCTCATTCTTTCCATATACTGCTTGTTGGCAGTTATGTGCAATTTTCATATTACTTTTTTTACCCTTAAAACAAGCAAAACCAAGGAAATAATGCTTCATAAAGTAATCCAACCTGCAATTTATAAGGCAATCATTTGCTTCCTTAGTTGATAAAATCTATGGCACCCTTTATAAGTGGGTTCCTGAATTGGCAGCAAACAATAATTGCTATGATGTACATAATTTAAGTATTGTCTTGATGAAGCGGGTAAAGTGCTATTAGGATAAGCAGAAAGTTCATCGGGACTGAAGAACACCAGTTTACCTGTAAGATAAGATATCACTATATTTGTGGAGGGACATGGCATGGAATATTGTTGGATACAAGGAGAATAGTCAGAGAAGATCTGTAAATTAATGTGTGTAGAGGATCTTTTTAGTCAATTCATGTGATTTTGTTTCGAGAAAAAAGTATTATGTTTAAAGGCATGTGTTTTCATTGCTCATTGCTACTGTACTGCTACCGCTCCTTGGGTTGAGAATACTCATCAGCGGAGATGCTTCTGATACTTGTGTGCACTGTTGTACTTAGATATGTGTTGTTGCTGATGTGTGCTTCATTACCCTATAAATCTTAATTTGTGTTAGCATGCTTTACTTGTTGCTGCTGATGTATGCTTTAGGTGTGTCGTGTTCTAGCTACTACAATTATTAGTCGTGAGAGGTTACTAGCTATTATTATATTGCTAATTGATGTAATGTTCTTTTGCAAATTTTGCAGTTTCTTTGCCACAATTAAATGAGTCGTCTCTCGTGCCTTCGAGTCTCTATCGGCGAAGTGGCCACCAGGAGCAAGGGGCTGGCAAGGTGGATGGGTGAAGGAGATAACCGGGTGAACTATTGGCCTATCATAACCTCTATGACAAGCTCCGAGCTCCTGTATGCGTCGACCTAGGGTGCGTTACGGCCAATCCCTTCCAGAAGGTAACGCTCACGAGCCCCTAAATCAAAATAGGTATCACTCTCTCCCATCTCTCACTGGATTGGATTGATGGGCCAGTGATGGTACTGTGATTTGAAGTTTGGTCCTTGTTTACTTTTGTAATTGATTGCCTGTTTGATCGTTGAAAATCACCCGGTGCTACTGATGTTCTTGCATGTGTAACTATACTTTTCATGTGTAATTCTTTGAACCGTTTGCCTAGAATATGTCATCTAAAAGTATAATAGGGTAATATTCCCTTATTGTTTATAAGTGAGGGTACTACATATCTTTATCAGAAAACTAAGTTAGGGCCTATGCTGCATAGAGAACTAAGTTAGAGATTTAGAGCCAGCTAAAATAATGTCTTTGCTCATTACGATTTATCCGATCTTGTAATAATCTTAACACCTTGGTCAATTGACCGTGCAAGTAAACACTCTATGATCCTAGAATTTTGTGTGACTTCATATTTTTTAGGCTGCATTCTTTCAATTCTTCTGTAGCTCATAGTATACCTCTTCTTCTCGTGCGGGATCCATGGTAGCGACTGATGGAGATCATCCGGATCTGGCTAGTGTCATACTACAAGCCATGTTGGGAAGGCAGCTTCCATGATGTACTTGTCATGCTTAATAGATCTATTTATTCTCGTAGTTGTGACACAATCGCTTAATAGACAATAAGTAGAAGATGTGATGATTGCCATGGTATCATATTTTGTTGAATTGTGTTAGGTACATGATTTTGGTAGCATTTTTTGTATGCAAGCTAGTTATATCTTTGTTTGGTTAGGATATGTGGAATACAAGTTCTTCCCTGTTGCACATAGTTTTGATCTGATCCACCACTTTCATATAAACAAAGGACTATGAAATATTGCACTTGAATACGAGTATATCGCTTATGATGTTGATTTTCATACACAGGAATTCTGGATTGTTGTGAGGTAGTACTTGCCATCTTAATAAGTTTGTTGCTAAAGAAGTTCCAGTTTGAATATACTAGCACCTTTACCATGAATAATGTTCGATGATTTTTATAGATTGATCTTGTGTCTTTGACCGAAGTCGTATTCTACTACTGCAGTTTTGGTGCTGAACCTTTGCTCATAGTTTTGCAGATTTATCTTGGAAGATGGAAAGGGTTGGAGTACTATACACATTATACGTGTGCGATTGGTCCTGGAGTGGCATATGCAAGTCTGTCGACAGGATGAGGGCCATCCACAGCGCCACTGAGCGGCAGGCTCTGAACTTTGCGGCTGACCAGCTGAACATGACAGCCAGGTATGCGCAGATCAGCCACTGGTGCTACCCAAATGGGAGCTATATTTAATTATATGTTTTGTTCTTTCTGGTAGAACAATTAATTGACAATTATACTTTATCTATTGCATTTGTCGTAATTCTTGATAGTATTTGCCTCCTTAGCATAAATTGAAGTCAGTTATGTATCTTGATCATGCCTTCATTCTAGATAGTAAATTGCCAATTTATACTGAATATAAATTGAAGTTAGTTTTTTTACAAATATGTTCTTACTCCTTTTATAATGATTTTATAGGAGGATGATAGGAGGTCTTCAATGAGACGCCAAACACAAGATACAGATTATGTCATCAAAGCTTGGATGGAACAAGGTTGTGTACTACCTTGTGTATAAGCGTATTGTGTCCCTTGGATGGATAGGAGGATGATTTAGTAGGATGTGTACTCTGTTCCTTGTGTATAACTTGTATTTTGTTGTGATGTAATTAGCCGTGTTATAATTCTGTACTGTAATTCGAATTCTGGTTCATATATATTGTGATAAAAATAAGTGTGATGACTCGTTGTTTGGTTGCATGAGTGGATCAAGTAAGAGTTGGAATATCAAAAATAAAAATTGTAATATGGTATATGCTCAGAATTAAAGCGGTATGTAAAAGGCCATGGCCCATATTTAAAATGGACTATAAAAAGGGCAAGGCCCAAAAGGAAATCGACTATAGAAAGGTGAATAAACACATTGAAATGCCCTGTAAATGTGCTTGGCCCAGAAAAAAAATGCTGGAATTATTGGGCTTAGCCCATTTATACCATAAAATGGACTGGGCTGATTTTGATTTAAGATAATTTCATTTCGTCACAATTTTGCCACGTAGGATCGGCCACGTAGGATCTAAGCTGGCCTGGACAGATTCTCCGTGACGATACGAGATCGTCATAACTCTTATGACGATCCAATATCGTCATAAACGGTTATGACGATTTCACAAAAACCGTCGTTATAGTTCATTTGCGACGCCCAGCTTTCGACGATCTCAAAATCGTCATAAACGGACTATTATGACGATTCTGTGACGAAAATGGAGGGTCATAGAAGCCTACATTCCTTGTAGTGCGTTCTGTGAAGCAGCCACCTAAATGCAGTTACAGAATGCTACCATTCCATTTTCTAAAATAGTAGACCACGTTACGTGAACTATATCCCAACTGAGGGATCTCAAACCTTTTTGTCCTTCCCGGGTGAAAAAGACAAATGCCTGCCGAATCGGTACGAAGTGGGTCCGGTTTGAACTACAGGTACATGATCTAGCGTCCGTGATTTTTTGAAAAAATCATTTTTAGACTCACAATATGTCGTTTCTTCAGAGATCCAATGCAAGTTCTAACATTCTCATCCCCTATCTTTACGCACGCCGTTTTGACCTAAGTTCGAAACGACAAAAAATTCAAAACGGGCATAAAAATTTCAAAAAAGGTCCGAACAATGTAAATTCTTCGCGGTGTGTGATATTATGTGACATAGTTGCAAGGGAAAATATCAAACTTGGTATACTGATTATGTCTCCAAAAAACCTTCACAAAATGACCTATGATGTTCGAGGTTTCATGACTTTCGGTCCAAGAGACGGATGTTATGTGTTGAATCGCGACATAGTTTGTAATATGGTGCCTATATTATGCATGCATGTGTATATTGGGATGTAGAACAATGTTGCAGGAGGAAGTTTTCCTTTTCGGCGCTCGAAAAAGCCATTTTCCATTTTCCGAGCGCAAAAAGACGGGTCGTTTTGTGAAGCAGCCACCTAAATACAGTTACAGAATGCTACCATCCCATTTTTCTAAAATAGTAGACCACGTTACGTGAACTATATCCCAACCAGGGGATCTCAAACCATTCTGTCCTTCATGGGTGAAAAAGACAAATGTCTGCCAAATCGGTAGGAAGTGGGTCCGGTTTGAACTACAGGTACATGATCTAACGTCCGTGCTTTTTTGAAAAAATCATTTTTAGACTCACAATATGTCGTTTTTTCAGAGATCCAATGCAAGTTCTAACATTCTCATCCCCTATCTTCACGCACGCCGTTTTGACCTAAGTTCGAAACGGCAAAAAATTCAAAACCGACATAAAAAATTCAAAAAAGGTCCGAACAATGTAAATCCTTTGCGTGGTGTGATATTATGTGACATAGTTGCAAGGAAAAATATCAAACTTGGTATACTGATTATGTCTCCAAAAAATCTTCACAAAATGACCTATCATGTTCGAGGTTTCATGGCTTTCGGTCCAAGAGACGGATGTTATGTGTTGAATCGCGACATAGTTTGTGATATGGTGTCTATATTGTGCATGCATGTGTATATTGGGATGTAGAACAATGTTGCATCAGGAAGTTTTCCTTTTCGGCGCTCGGAAAAGCCATTTTCCATTTTCCGAGCGCAAAAAGACGGGTCGTTTTGTGAAGCAGCCACCTAAATGCAGTTACAGAATGCTACCATCCCATTTTTCTAAAATAGTAGACCATGTTACGTGAACTATATCCCAACCGAGGGATCTCAAACCTTTCTGTCCTTCCTGGGTGAACAAGACAAATGTCTGTCGAATCGGTAGGAAGTGGGACCGGTTTGAACTACAGGTACATGATCTAACGTCCGTGATTTTTTGAAAAAATCATTTCTAGACTCACAATATGTCGTTTTTTCAGAGATCCAATGCAAGTTCTAACATTCTCATCCCCTATATTCACGCACGCCATTTTGACCTAAGTTCGAAACGGCAAAAAATTCAAAACGGGCATAAAAAATTCAAAAAGGTTTTGAAAAAGGTTTTAAAAAAGGTTTTAAAAAAGTTTTTTAAAAAGGTTTAAAAAAGAGTTTTAAAGAAGGTTTTTAAAAAAGGTTTTTAAAAAAGGTTTTGAAAAAGGTTTTTAAAAAGGTTTTTTGTTTCTAAAAAGGTTTTAAACAGGCATATAATAATTAATTTTAAAAAAGGTTTTGAAAAAGCTTTTAAAAAAAGGACCTTTAGCCCGGGGCTAAAGGGGTGTGGCTAAACGCTGGCGCTGAACCTTTAGCCCGGTTTGTCACTAACCGGGGCTAAAGGTCCCCCTTTAGCCCCGGTTGGTAGCACAAACCGGGGCTAAAGAAAATGGGTAATAGCCACCTCGTGCGCATTCGTGCCGAACAGGCGCCTGATCGACCTCGCCATTCGTCTTCCTTCTCACGCCGCGCCTTCTCGCCGCCAACCACCGCCTCGCGCCGCCTCCTCGCGCCCTCCCTCGCTCGAGCCCGGTGCCACCGCGCCCGTGTCGACCGCTGCCATCCCTTCTGGCCATACGCATGCCTTGCCAAAGATGCCACGACGAGCCCACCACCGGAACCGCCCCTCCCCGCGCGGTAATCTCTAGTATAATTTAGTAGTACGTGTTAATTTTGTTAGTGTTAATTAGTTAGTGTATATAATTTTGTTAGTGTATTTTAGGGTTAATTAGTTAGGGTTATTTTAGGGTTAATTAGTTAGTAAGTTTAGTGTAATTGTTTCTTAGATATTTTAGTTAGTGTTTAATATATTTTGTTTTGTTAGTGTACTTTAGTTAGTGAATTTATTTAGTAACTTTAGTGTAATTGTTTTGTTAGATATTTTAGTTAGTGAATTTTTCCTAGTTAGTGAATTTTAGGATTTTAGTTAGTGTTTAATATAGTTTATTTTAGTTAGTGAATTTAGTTAGTGTTTAATATAGTTTATTTTAGTTGATACTATTTATTTTCATCATGTTTAAAGTATATAGGTTTAATTTAGTGTTTAGGAATATGCCGATTCCTCATCCTCGTTCACTCGGCGTGACCCCCGGAGCGCTACTAGATGTCACGGGCATCCACGGGCTGGGCTCATGAACTTGCAGGAGGTGCTACCATCCGGGGGACGTCGTCTCGTGAGGAATCCGGGTGTCGTCGTCGACCCGGATCTTCTATGGTGGCGGTCGAGTGGTCCAGGTGTGATGCATAGGGAGCCGGCCCCCGACGAGGTGGTACAGCGTCGTGTCAGGGAGGAGGACGAGAACGTCCGGCGCTACATGCACATTTTAGGAGTCCGGGACGCCAATACCTGGCAGCTTCTTCAGGCACCTTACCCAAGATATTCTCCGGTGATGGTTCCTACACTTTGGGTGCACACCTCCCATGGCTCAGTAGCCGGGGCTCGACGTCTTCGCTGAGCTAGCTAGATGTGTAATAGGGTTGTATTGTTGTTTAATTGGTACTTTATTGTTGTACTGGCTGGATTATTCGAGATGTATTGTTGTTTAACTGGTACTTTATCTTTCTTTATCGCATTGTTTAAGCTGGATTACTTTAGCTTCCTTTATTTTGTCGCATTAAGCAAAATGTTTTTATCTTTCTTCTGTATTAGTTAAGTTATGGACGGTAGATACAACGAAGAACACATCATGTACAACATGATAGATGAGGGTACATGAGGTTACAATTATGATGGAGCAGACGATGATGGAGATGATGATGACTCCCAATACCTCAACTTGGATGAAGCCGACACTACTAGGAAAATGGCCTTTAGTGGCGCACGTGGAAACATCATCCGTGGCGCACTAGCAGTGCGCCACGGGCCTTGCGCTTCTGACTATCTCGGTAGTGGCGCGCGCCTAGTGCGCCACAGTTGTGTAGAGACAGGCGTAGCGCACCTGCTAGTGCGCCACATATGTTTGGGCAGGTGCGCTACCCCTGGGATCTTCTGTGGCGCGCCACTAAGCTTCCATAGTGCGCTTTAGGTGTAGTGCGCCACAGAAGGTAGACCATGTGCACCACAGATGTATTTTTTGTTTTTTTTTAATTTCCGAGCCAGATTATATACAATACAGATTATATACAATATTACAGCAGATATACACACACAGATACAAGATATACAATTATATATATAAATACTCAATATGAACAATAAGATTGAAACAAATACATATAGATAAGTCTCATACATGAATACATAGTCTAAGTTACATTGTTTCGATCATGTTACAAAGTAGTAGTTGGTGACATGCGAATACATGTGTCGATCGAACAAGTTAGAGCTCGGAAGCTCGCCTAGACATCTAAACTAGCTAGACACAAACGCGGGATAAATAAGCAAAGAAGATAAGCATGATCACCGCCACGACGAAGGTGTAGGTCTTCATCCGGTTCCTTGTCCTAACTCCCGCTAGATAGCACGTGTATCTAGCTTCCGCCTCCGCCATAGTGTTGTACCCTTTGTAGCTATTGCCGCTGAAATGGTGCACCTGTCTCCGGCAGTCTTCCCAATCATCGTAGACTCCGGAAACCCGTCCCTTGTACACGACGTACCACGTCATCTATAAGTTGACAATAATAATTAACCGGTGATTGAGAAAAAACATATATAATTAAAGTCACATATGAAGATACACTTATAGAAAGTACTCCTAAATCAAAAAGACCAAACTCAAAAAGCATGCCTCATATATATACATAGGTCGTTGGACACAAGAATATGCTACGACGGAACGGTGAGCCAAGTAGGATGCATAAGACCTAGACTTGTGCATATCACAAGGCTCACAATCCCGTCGTAGCACATTCACATATATAGTGTGCCACGACATTTCAATCATCGGCATTATTCTCAAAAAATACCAAAGTAACTCAAAAAGCATGCCTCATATATATACATAGGTCGTTGGACACAGGAATATGCTACGATGGAACCGTACGCCAAGTAGGATGCAAAACACCTGGACTTGTGCATAGCACAAGGCGTACAATCCCATCGTAGCACATTCACATATATATTGTGCCACGACATTTCAATCATCGGCATTATTCTCGAAAAAGACCAAAGTAGCTCGAAAAGAATGCCTCATATATAACTAGCTAGTTCGTTGGACACAGGAATATGCTATGACGGAACGGTTAGCCAAGTAGGATGCACAATTCCTGGACTTGTGCATATCACAAGGCTAACTATCCCGTCATAGCACATTCACATATATATTGTGCCACGACATTTCAATCATCGGCATATTCTCGAAAAAGACAAAAATAACTCGAAAAGAATGCCTCATATATATGCATAGGTCGTTGGACATAGGAATATGATACGATGGAACGGTGAGCCAAGTAGGATGCACAAGACCTGGACTTGTGCATATCACAAGGCTCACAGTCCCATCGTAGCACATTCACATATATAGTGTGCCACGACATTTCAATCATCGGCATTATTCTCGAAAAAAGAGTAAGGAAAAAAAGAAGGACCAAATTGAGCAAAGGACCAAAGAGTAAGCAAAAAAACCAAGAATTGATTGATATATAATAATAATAAGCAAAATAAGTAAGCGATGATTCATAAACCTAATAAGATAAGTACACTTGTCCACACACACACAAAGGTCATCTATAGTTTGTAACTACAACTAGGCCAACATCAAGCCTTCTGGCTCGTCTTAGGGAACGGGAGGACGCCTTGTCTCGTCATGAACTTCCTATAGTCACCCTGCATCTCTAAGCGATCTTCTATGTCACGGTTATTCGGGATATTTCCTCCATAGAAGATCCCCCCCGAAGTCATGACATCACAAAATATGATTGCCCCAAACTGCTGCTGGATGCGATACATCTCTTGTCTAATATCCGAATCATTGATCTTGGCCTTTGCTTCGGCCAACTGTTTGAGATGATCTGGCAGCGTAGAATTTTGCTGGTCAAGTAGGAACGCCCTCATGTGATGGAGTGCATAGTAGGCTTCCTTCTTACTGTTTTCCGGCTGCTTCACGTAGGGGAACTCCGTTACGTGGTTGAAGACGTGCCTGCCGAACTTGACCTTCGTACGCATGAAGGTGGTGCCTTCCGTCGAGGCAAAGCCAGTGAGAGCATCATCCAGAACTTCCTTGATCTTGTCGTAGTTTTTCTTCTTTTCTAGACTCCCCGAGTCGAAATACGTGGCGTGGGAATGCTTCGGCGATAAGGAGATGAGCGTGCAGTGTTCATCTCTGCACAAAAAATTCAAATGGAATGTGTTGGAAAAAGAATGATGATGATCTAATAAAGCCAATCGACGGTGGCGAGTGAATAACAACTTACTCGGGAAAGTAAGGCACGAGAATGTATTCCTTTGTCTTGTTCGCCACGGGGATTCTTTTTAGGTACGATGCCACGATATGTCATCGGCGGGGGAACCCAAGAAGTCGTCACGCATGTAGTAGGGGTCCACTATAGCGATGCCCGGTGTGTTCTCTCTAATGATCTGCATGGCCAGGCTGAGAGAAAACAGACGGACCATGGTATAGTGCAGCGGGTATAGGTGGAACATATTGAAGATGTCATCGAACCGCAGGAAGAACAGATCCGCAGGGGCATTGTCGATGAAGCCCAAGCCTGGTGGCACCTTAACCACGAATACCGGGTGCGAGGGATCTTTCTCCGATAGAAGGCGTCTCTCTATCGTCAGCACACCGTCATGCACACTCTGCAGTTCTGAACTGGCGAGCTTCCGCAAATTCTTAGGTAGCATGGGCTCACCCGCCACATGAATCCTCCACATAATACCCTCGGGTCTTGGTGGCCCATCCTGAAACCTGATCTTGTTCGCAGCTGTTGACGCCACCGGCTGGCTCGAACTGCTAGATTTTCTTTTCCTGCCCTTTTTTCCTTTTGGAGAGCGAGCAAGCACCGCAATCTGAGCACCGGCCGCCCTATGTAGTGTGTCAGGGCTTAGAATAAAGGGCCGATTGGTTGTATCAGCTGGTGGCTCTGTAAAGGCGCAAGCTAGAGGCGTCTCCTGAGAACCAAACAGACGCTTGGTGATAGTGGCTTTCTCTGTGGGGCCACCAGCTAGGTCTTCTTCGTTGCCAAACTGAGTGCTGAAGAAGTGATCATTCCAGTCTTCGTCGTCCTCGGCCGGATCCTGCGCCATGTGCATATCATCAACATGATCATCCGACCCACCGCGTGGAGGTGACGGCAAGGGCGGTAAGGGGGCCTTGCCACCGCTTGTCGCTGGCACGACAGGCGGTGCTGTTGTCTGTGGCGTGATGGCCCCCGTCGTCCCCAAACGGATCATGCTCTTTGGCCATAGCAAGAATAAGCCAAAGCAAGTTCTGAGGTCAGACGTCTCTTCTTCATCCGCTCCTGGGGGTTGAATGGGAGGTTCCAGGTCGTCGCAGCCCCTTAGCACCCGACTAATTTTAACCCTGTGCACGCTATCTGACATCGGCCTTGAGTGGAACGTGCGCTGCAAGGGTTGAACGATGGTACCCTTGGCAACATCCCTTAGCTCGTTGTTCACGTAGCATAAGAGAGTGCAAGGAACATCCGTTTGCGGAAAACATGTACGGCGTCGTCAGAGATGCCATAAGAGTAATAGATGGCATGAAAGGCGGTAATTAAAGCAATTTGTTTACCGTGATGGCGTCGAGATCGGCTAATGTCGACGCACCGCATACGGCGACAGGCGTGCAAGATACGGAAGGGCTGCTTGATGGCGCGGTGCTGGCCGCCGGTGTATTCTCCCTACCGACGGGTACTTGGAGCTTCGGTGCCGCCGCGACGATGGCAGGGGGCACCAACATGTACTCCGGCACCGCGGTGATGGCAGGGGGAGTCACCAACACTTGCGGCGCCGCGGTGCTAGCGGGCGGAGTCACGAACACGTAGTTCGCCTGATTCGTCGGTGCCGCGTTGTTCGAGTGGCTGCTGACCATGCTTGGAATCGGGCACGGCCCTACTCGACCACCCGCACTCCAGTTCGCTATTGACTCCACCAAGGTAGGCAGGAAGGACGTGAGGGTGATTGCCAGGTTGTCTTGGACGATCTGCGGGATCCACGCCACTTGTGCCTTAAGTTCTTGAACCTCGCGGTTTTCCTCCTCGCTCCTTCCCGACGGCGCCACATGCGTCCTCGGCGGTGGACCAAAATGATCCACCCAATTCTTACCCCCGAGGCCGGCCAGACGGCCAGCCGACGACGGCTTCTTCGTAACCGGCTCTATTTTCTTGGCCCGGTTCATCGCCCTGTTAAAAGGGTTATCCCACCGGGTGGCCGCCGTCGACCCCTGGGATGAGGAACCCTGGGATCCATGACTTGCAACAATTTCCTCCTCCTGCAGAAGAAGTAACAGTGAATCATTTAGATCATCGATTAGATTGCAATCGTGTTGATCCGCGGTAATTATATTATACTTACCACAATTTCCTCGAATTCCTTCACCGCAGGATCCGCGGTGAGTTGTTTGGTTTTTGGGTCCACATGGTAACGGGCCCTGATGAAGTTTCGAACCTGCCCGGGTTCGAATTTAGCAAAGGGGTTTTCTATCCCCTTGGATCTATACTCTTCGTCCTCCTTATTCCATTTGGCCTTCGCGGTTCTGTATCCACCAGATCCGAGATGGTGATGACCTATATTCATCGCCTGTAGCACCTTTCCCCGATTACTATTGACCAGGGCTCTTTCGGATTCACACCTCTCCTTGAACTCCCGGAACTGATCTTCGGTGATCTGCGGGTCAATCTTCTAGATCTCCTCGAGACTTTTTCCTTCTTTATAGATCTTCTTCTTTATCCGGGTTCTCCAGCTGGCCAGGGCGGTGCTCATCTTTGTGAGGGCAGATTTGTTTACTTCGTTCCCATGATAATTTGTGTTACGACTTAGCGGGAACTTGTATCTTGCGTGCAGCTTCTCGGAGGAGTGCGCAAGTGGCCATTATCTTTATGCCGGAGATTCTCGGTGTTGATCGAGATGGTTGTCCGGGTGATCGCCGCCACTTGCCCACCGTACCCTTTGATGACAAGGGCGGGCTCCAAAGGAACCCCTGATGGGCTCACTTCGGTAATTTCCTCCCTGACCGTGCCGACCGTGTTCGGGCGCCGGTCCTTCGGCTTCTTCTTCTTCTTAGGAGGGTTGCTACCACTCCCTGTGCCCTCGCCGCCATCAGTGGTTTCATCGTCCGTCGTTCCTTCGGCTTCTTCCTCCACGTCTTCCATCTCATCATCCTCGCTCTCCGAAGGATGGTATTATTCATCGTCTTCTAGCCGCTGGGCCGCCTCCCAGAATGTCAATTGTTTATTCGGAGGTCTAAGTTCTCCTTCAGCGCTGATGCGCTTAGAACATCCAGCCTCGTCGTTGTCACACATCTTTGCACTAATAAAAAAAAATTGGTTAAATGCACGGAAAAATCCGGCATGACCTTTGCTAATTTTCTTAAACTAGGAGTGCCCGATTTCTGCCGAAACGGAAGTTAATCAACATTCCGGCAAAAATCGTGACTCGTTTCATACAAGAATCTGCATACACGACATAATAAAGTGCTTCATACAAGCACAAGCACAATTTCAAGGTGCTGTTGTCCCAGCACAGATAGTAGTAGAAGCACAGTAGCACCATAGATAGTAGTAGCCAGAGCAACACTAGGATGGATATAAGGAACAGATAGTAGTAGCAGCACAGATAATAGAAGTTGTAGCATCTCAAGTAGAATAGAAGTAGTAGTAGCACATGTAGGGTGGACATATAATATGTGGATGTTCCAGACTAAGAAGAAGAGCAAGCACAACAATGACAACAGCAAGGAGAGCAAGCACAACACAGCAAGCATATTAATGTCATTTGTACTATTTTAGTGGGAGAAAACAGTGGATTCACCAGGCTATTATTTGGATGAAATATGCAAAGATCATATTTCTATCAGTATTAGCTCAGTAATCTCAAAACATTATATACCAAACTTATGTTTTCTGAAAGAAAGAAATTGTAGAGCAACTGAATGTGTACATCAAACATATCTTAAGTACTGACTGCCCAATATGCTTTTTTTCTGGAAGCTGGTTTAGAAGTACTAACTTCCCAATATGCTTTTTTTTACAAAACACCAACTTTCGACAGAGTGCACAACATTAGTATGATTGATAAGCAACTAGCATATGAGCCTGCTTGACCACACCATGACACTTCCTCTGCCTCCAGTGTTGTGTGATTATTTACAGCAATGTTGATCCATGAAATTTAACAAAAAGATGGGCATTTAAGAAACAACCCAGCACAAACATTGTAATAGACATTGATGCTAGTTGAGATCTAATGTTAGGATGCTAGTTAAGAAACAACCCAGCACAAACTCTTGCTTGAAGTTTTGCTATGAATACATACAGAAACCAGCTAAGCTAGTAATTAAGGCAAGATTTTCACAAGAGTTTAGTACTCAGATTTTTTACAACTTGAATCTTGCTACTTGCTTAAGTATAAAAGTACTGAAGCAGCAACAGCACCTAACACACTAGTAGAAAACAGGCCATCCGTCCACGCCCCCTCAGAGCACTAGTCCCGGTTGCGCCACCAACCGGGACTAATGCTAGCACGCGTCCCGGTTGGGCGGGGCAGGGCCGAGGGCATGGGTCCCGGTTGGTAGGGGCATGCGTCGGTTGGAGCCACCAACCGGGACTAAAGGTTTGGCCACAGCCACGTGGCGTGTACGCACCTTTAGTCCCGTTCTTGGCTCCAACCGACTAAAGGCCCTGCCCTCTATAAATGCAACGCCTGACCCCCTCTGCCTCCACTCTGTTTTTCGAATGGTGTAAGGTGTGAGGGTGTGTGCTAGTTTTTCTCATGCATGCATTGAAGGTGTTTGTTGAAATGTTTGAGTGAAAAATCCAGTTGAATTTCTCATAGAACAAAAATATAGAAGGTGTCCGAGACGCACTTGAGCTTTCTCCTCTTTATTTCCCTCGATCGAGGTTAGCAATCCTATCTTTTCTAGGTCATTGATACAATTCATGTCGGTGTGAATTGGTTATTTCACTATTTGATGTCCTGTTTTTGATAAACTTACTTATATGATGCAGATGAGCGGTCGGGAATGGATGTCGGTGACCGGCGGTAGCCGGGTATATCAAAGGCGTGGATAAATTTATCGATGTGGCTACGGCAAACAAAGAGAATGGATTTATACGTTGTCCATGTGTTCAATGTCGGAACAACAAGGAGTACTCTTCCTCGAAAATCATTCGCGGCCACCTGATTATGAAAGGTTCATGCCCAACTATAATTGCTGGACCAAGCACGGGAAAGAGGGTTATGATGGAAGATGGTGAAGAAGAAGATGATGATAACAACTATCATCATATGTTTCCTGAATCTGGTGATCTTGCTATGGAAGACAATGGAGAGGAAAAAGGTGAAGAACGGGCATCGATGAGCGGTGATGAACTTGGTAGGGTCATTTCGATGCAAGCGTGAAACAGAAAATGAGAAGTTGAAGTTAGAGGGCATGTTAGAAGATCACAAGAAATTGTTGTACCCAAATTGTGAAGATGGCACAAAGCTCGGTACCACCTTTGGAATTGTTGCGATGGAAGGCGAGTGTGGTCTAACCGACTCCTCATTTGAAAAGATGCTGAAAATAATGAAGCGAAGTTTCCAAAACATAACGAACTTCCCGAGAGTACCTCTGAGCAAAGAAGACTCTCATCCTCTGGGATTAGATGTGCAAAAGATACATGCATGCATTAATGATGCATCCTCTACATGATGGGAGTATGAGAATTTAGATAAATGCCGGTATGCAGCGTTCGGTATAAGATCGAACGAGATGACCACGGTGATGTTGAGGAGAGCCCCTCCGAAGAGGGTTCTGCTAAGGTTATGTGGTATGCTCCTATAATACCAAGGTTGAAACGCATGTTCGAGAAACAAAGAGCATGCCAGTTGTTGCGATGGCACAAAGAAGACCGTAAGAAAGGCGGGAGTTGAGACACCTGGCGATGGGTCACAGTGGAGAAAAATCGAGAGACTTCCCGGACTTTGCGGTGGCAAGGAACTTATGGTTTGGTCTAAATACGGATGGCATGAATCCTTTTGGGCAGAGCTGCGATCCAAACACTGGCCCGTGACTCTATGTATCTACAACCTGCCTCCTTGGTTGTGCATGAAGCGTAAGTTCATTATGATGCCAAGTGCTCATCCAAGGCCGAAGAAACGGCAACGACATTGATGTGTACCTTAGGCCATTAGTTGAAGAACTCTTACAGTTGTGGGGCAAACCAGGTGTACGTGTGTGGGATGAGAACAAACAGGAGCCATTTAATCTACGAGGGTTGTTATTCGTAACCATCAATGATTGGCCTGCTCTTAGTAACCTTTCAGGACAGACAAACAAAGGATATAAGGCATGCAACCACTGTTTAGATAAGACCGAATGTACATATTTGCATAAATGCAAGAAGGTTGTGTACCTAGCGAATCGACGATTTCTTCCGACCAATCATCCCGTAAGAAAGAAAGTCAAGCATTTCAAAGGTGAGGCAGATCACCGGAAGAAGCCTGAACTCCCAGCTGGTGATGATGTATTTGGTATGGTCAAGGACATAGAAGTAATCTTTGGAAAGGGTCCCGGCGGTCAATGTCGCTACAGGACACGCACCCATGTGGAAGAAGAAATCTATATTTTGGGAGCTGCCATATTGGAAAGTCCTGCGTGTCCGCTCTTCAATCGACGTGATGCACGTGACGAAGAATCTCTGTGTGAACCTGCTAGGATTCCTAGGCGTGTATGGGAAGACAAAAGATACACACAAGCACGGAGGACCAACAAATTATGAAAGACCCAAAGAACATGCATACAGATAACAAGACGGATAAAGGCGTCACTTAAGTCGTGCGGCTATGCTCTTACCAAAGGTAGAAGGAAATCTTTTTGAAGTCCTTTACGGTATCAAGGTGCCGTCGGGCTTCTCATCTAATATAAAGGGATAATAAATATGGCGAGAAAAAGTTCCAAAACCTGAAGTCTCATGACATCACGTGATTATGACGCAGATTGCTTCCGATTGCATTGAGGGGCTTCTACGAGAAAATGTTCGAGTACCCATTGTGAAGCTGTGCATTCCTCAATGCAATATCTCGAAGGTAATCAATCCGGATATTCTGCCAAGGTTCTGAAGGATGTGGTACAATGTCTTGTTAGTTTTGAATTGGTGTTCCCACCATCCTTCTTCAATATTATGACGCATCTCTGGTTCATCTAGTGGAAGAGATTGCCATTCTCGGTCCGTATTTCTGCACAATATGTTCCCCTTTGAGAGGTTCATGGGAGTCTTAAAGAAATATGTTCATAACCGTGCTAGACTGAAGGAAGCATCTCAAGGGATATGGAGCAGGAGGTCATTGAGTTTTGTGTTGACTTTATTCGACCTTAAGCGATTGGTGTTTCGACTCGCGGCATGAGGGAAGACTAAGTGGAAAAACGCTGGGAAAGAAAGCACCGATATGTAGGGACGGGATTCTTTCACTAAAGCACACTACGAGTTCTACATAATTCCACCTTGGCAGCTCAGATATGGAGGAACACAAGAATATTGTACGCTCAAAACCGGGAAGCTTTGAATCATGGATTACAGATGAACACATGAAGTCTCGGTGGTTGGATGCGGACACATCTCTTGAATGACACCACCGTTGGAGATCAGCTATACTTGGCGCGTCACCATCTTCTCTGTATTGAATTTCCAAGTGCGAAATAAATGGGAATACATTCTACGATCACCCAAGATAAAGAGCACCAACCAAAATAGTGGTGTCCGCTTTGATGCAATAGACGAGAATGGACAAAAGGACACATACTATGGTTACATAGAGGAGATATGGGAACTAGACTATGGAGTCTCTTTCAAGGTCCCTTTGTTTCACTGCAAATGGGTCAACCTGAATGGGGAAGGGTAAAGATAGACCGGTTATGCGGAATGACAACAGTGGATTTCAACAATCTTGGTTATAGAGATGAACCATTCGTCCTAGCCAATGATGTGTCTCAGGTTTTCTATGTGAAGGACATGTCCTCCAGACCGAAAAAAAGAAAAAATATGCAAACGAATACATCATATGATGATCCAAAGCGTCACATAGTTCTTTCAGGGAAAAGAAACATCGTGGGAATCGAGGGCAAGACAGACATGTCAGAAGATTATAATAAGTTTGATGAAATTCCGCCCTTCACAGTGAAAACTGACCCAAGCATTCCGTTAAGTAAAGAAGATGCTCCATGGTTACGTCTGAAGCGGTCATAAGGAATGACATATTCCAAGAAGTTCATGCTCATATTATGTAACTCTAGTTCATGTCTTTCGCGGTTTGTGGCTTGACCGAAGGATATCTTTCGCGGTTTGTGGCCTTTAGTCCCGGTTTTGTAGTCTCAGTTTTTAATATTAATAAATGTCTTGAGTGTTAGTCCCATTTTGTGGCTGGACCGGGAGTGCCTCTATGACCAGTTTCTCGGAGATGCCGGAGGACTGGGCTCCGTCGGCATCTCCCTGAAACTGGCCGCAGTGGTGTCCCTGCTCTCGAAAACCATCTTGCAGCTTGTAACTTCACTAACTAGATCATACGCCTCGAGCTAACTAATTTCACATATTAGGGAGTGCCTCTATGACCAGTTTCGGAGATGCGGAGGACCAGGCTCGTCGGCATCTCCTCGAAGCTGATGGTGTCCTGCTCTCGAAAACCATCTTGCAGCTTGTAACTTCACTAACTAGATCAATACTCCTCGGAGCTAACTAATTTCACATATTAGGAGTGCCTCTATGACCAGTTTCTGAGATGCCGAGGAGGCTGGCTCGGCATCTCCCCGAACTGGCCGCAGTGGTGTCCTGCTCGAAAACCATCTTGCAGCTTGTAACTTCACTAACTAGATCAATCGCCTGAGCTAACTAATTTCACATATTAGGAGTGCCTCTATGACGATTTCGGAGATGCCGGAGGCCCAGGCTCGTCGGCATCTCCCCGAACTGGGCCGTAGTGGTGTCCCTGCTCTCGAAAACCATCTTGGAGATGCCTCAAACTGGCTGGAGGACTAGACTCACAAGGATGCATATTTATAGTACAAGCAGCTCGGCATAATGTCGACACTCACGACATAATGTCGACACTCACCCCTATTATTAGTGCTGACTCATTTTAGTCTCGTTGGTGTCTCCAAGGTTGGTGTCTCCAAGGGGGACTAAAATTATCTTTAGTCCCGGTTGGTGACACCATCCGGGACAAGGTATGTAACCATACGACATAATGTCGACACTCAACCCTATTATTAGTGTTGTCGCCCACTGCATAATACCTTGATGTGGTTGGTTTCTCCAACCGAGACTAAATATGAACCTCTCTTTATATAGGCATTTCCTCTATTTATCGGTAACACTTAAGACATTTATTAATATTAAAAACGGGACAAATCGGGACTAGCTAACACTCAGGCCTAAAGCGCCTTTAGTCATAATCATGCCTAGTCCTATAATGCACGACTTGAGGGTCTTCATCGTAAATCGCCATCATCATCGCATCGTCACACCGCCACTCCGGGATCCTCAGCCCATCCATGGCATATACAGGCCATTCCAGCCTTGGATTCACGGCGGGTGGGAGAGGGGTCTCCTGGAAGACGATGCCGCTACCGCCGGGACGGTGTGGGGCCTGTGGCGGGTGGACTCGTGGGCACCGTAGGTGAGGATGGTCTCCCCCGGCGATGTAGCGCATCACTCCGATGATAGTACGGTTCTCCCACCACAGACGACGGCCGACTTCGTTGTGGTTCACCGATGGCGGGCCATCACCCTCGTGCTGGCGAGCTCCTTTCCCGCCTATTAGCGAAGAAGGCATTCCAGTGTCATAGTTGTCGAGATCACTGGGATCCATCCGCTGCTCGGCGTGAGCTCGTGGTAGAAGTGGTTTGTGATGGCCGCTGGCGTGCGGAACCTTGAGGGCGAGAACCCTCCAACTCGGCATCCAGCGGGCGGCGGTACCCGGTGGACAAGGGTAGTTGGGCGCCTGCGCCTCGGTCTCTCGAGGGTCGAATGGCCCGATGGCGTTGTCCATTGTTCTAAGAGAGGAAGGTGTGGATGTGTGGATAGCCATGACACGATCACCCTAAATATAGAGGGAAAGGGCGGGAAAACTTGGCGTGAAGCTTTGGGAAATGGCGGGAAATATCTTTAGTCCCGGTTAGTGACTACATCCGGGACTAAAAGCTCTAGTAGAAAGGAAAGGGCGGGAAAACTTGGCGGGAAGAGGTGGGAAATGGCGGAAAATATTTTTAGTCCCGATTTGTGACTACATCCGGGACTAAATGTCTTAACAATGATCATGTTTGAAAAACCTTCGTAAAATTACCTATCATGTTCGAGGTTTCATGGCTTTCGGTCCAAATGACCAATGTTATGTCTGAATCACGGCATAGTTTGTGATGTTGTGCCCATATTATTCATGTGTGGAAATTGGTATGGAGAACAATGTTGCAGGAGGAAGTTTTCCTTTTTGCATACGGAAAAGCCCTTTTCCATTTTCCGAGCCAAAAAGCGGTCGTTTATTGAAGTAACCACCAAAATGCCGTTTTAATGCTACCGTCCTATTTTCCTAAAATACTAGACCACCTTACATGGACTATATCCCAACGGTACATCTCAAACCTTTTCGTCCATCCTGGTAAAAGGACAAATGTCTGTTAATCGGGAAGTGGGTCGGTTTGTACTACTACATGATCTATCGCCCGTGATTTTTGAAAAATCATTTTAGACTCGCAATATGTGGTTTCTTGAGATCCAATGCAAGTTCTAACAATGCGTCCCTATCTTCATGCACACCGGTTCGACCATAGTTAGAAATTCAAATAATTCAAAGCGGGCATAATAAATTCAAAAAAATCCGAACAATGAAAATCCTTGGCGTGGTGTCATATTATGTTACATAGTTGAAAGGAAAAATACGGACTTGGTATATTGATCATGTTTCAAAAACCTTCACAAAATTACCTATCATGTTCGAGGTTTCATGGCTTTCGGTCCAAATGACCGATGTTATGTCTTGAATCACGGCATAGTTTGTGATGTTGTGCCCATATTATGCATGTGTGTGGACATTGGTATGGAGAACAATGTTGCAGGAGGAAGTTTTCCTTTTGTCGCACGGAAAAGCCCTTTTCCATTTTCGAGCGCAAAAGCGGGTCGCTTTGTGAAGTAACCACCAAAATGCCGTTTCGAATGCTACCGTCCTATTTTCCTAAAATACTAGACCACCTTACATGGACTATATCCCAACCGTGCATCTCAAACCTTTTCGTCCATCCGGGTAAAAGGACAAATGTCTGTAGAATAGGCGGGAAGTGTCGGTTTGTACTACAGTACATGATCTACCGCCCGTGATTTTTTGAAAAAATCATTTTTAGACTCGCAATATGTGGTTTCTTCAGAGATCTAATGCAAGTTCTAACAATGCCCATCCCCTATCTTCATGCACACCGGTTCGACCATAGTTAGAAATTCAAATAATTCAAAACGGGCATAATAAATTCAAAAAAAATGCGAACAATGAAAATCCTTCGCGTGGTGTCATATTATGTTACATAGTTGAAAGGAAAAATACCAGACTTGGTATATTGATCATGTTTCGAAAGGAAAAATCCGAACAATGGCCGTCCCCTATCACTTCTTATGTTTATAGTTTTTCTAAATTCCAAATTGATATTAAAAAAATATAAGTTAATTCATTTTTAATTGTAAATGGTTCATATTTTAAATGGTTACATTAATTATTTTTTAAAACAGAAAATGTTTTTGAATTATTTATTCAAATCCATACACTTCTTATGTTTAAAGTTTTTCCAAATTCCAACTTAATATTCAAAAATATAAGTTAATTAACTTTAAAAGGTTACATTAATTATTTTTTAGAAATAGAAAATGGTTTTGGATTATTTATTCAAATCCATACACTTCTTATGTTTAAAGTTTTTCTAAATTCCAAATTAATATTAAAAAATATAAGTTCATTCATTTTAAAAGGTTACATTAATTATTTTCTAGAAATAGAAAATGGTTTTGGATTATTTATTCAAATCCATACACTTCTTATGTTTAAAGTTTTTCTAAATTCCAAATTGATATTAAAAAAATAAAAGTTAATTCATTTTTAATTGTAAATGGTTCATATTTTAAATGGTTACATTAATTGTTTTTTAAAACAGAAAATGGTTTTGAATTATTTATTCAAATCCAAACACTTTTTATGTTTAAAGTTTTTCTAAATTCCAAATTGATATTAAAAAAAAAAAGTTAATTCATTTTTAATTGTAAATGGTTCATATTTTAAATGGTTACGAATTATTTTTAAAAAGCGAAAATGGTTTTGAATTATTTATTCAAATCCAAACACTTTTATGTTTAAAGTTTTCTAAATTCCAAATTAATTATCATTTAAAAACAATACAAATTTAAACCCCAAAATAAAAAATAAGGCGGGAACAGAGAAAACACCAATTTTTTTTGAAAAGGAGAATATGTCGGTTGGAGCCACCAACGGACTAAAAGACCTACTGGCAACGCTTGGCTGCTGAAAATTTTGGAGTATAGGTCGGTTGGTGGCTCCAACCGACGTGATTTTAGTCCGGTTGGAGCCACCAACCGACTAAAGGTCCTTCCTTATAATCGCGCGCCTCTTCTTCTTCTTCCTTCTCCATTCTCTTGCAACCCGACGCCTTGCATAGAGACGCCGGCCTCGATCCCCGGACGCCCGTGCTGCCCCATCTCTTGGGTGTCGCCACGTCAACCTGCCGCCTCCACCCTTCATCTCCGTCCATCGCCTGCCTCCGTCCTCCGTACAGCCGCCTCAGGTCCTCCGTCTTAAGCCCGGCGCCTCCATCCTCCACGTGCCAAGCCGCCTTGTACCGGCGCCACGCCACCGCGCCGCCTCTCCCTCTCCTCCCCGATCGCCATAGTGCCGCCCGCACCCACCGTCGCCGCCGGTACCGCATGTACCCGAGGCTCCCCTTTTTTAGTTTTTTAGTTGATTTAGGTGATGATTATTTTAGGTGTATTAGTTGGTAGATGATTTATTTGTTAGATGATTTAGTTGTTAGATGATATAGGTGTATTTAGATGATGTAGATGATTTAGGTGTATTTAGATGATGTAGATGATTTAGTTGATGATTATTTTAGGTGTATGTGTAGATGATTATTTAGTTGTTAGATGATTTCGTTGTTAGATGATTTAGTTGTTTGGTTATAACTCGACGCCGCCGCCGCTCGAGCTCGACGGAGGCGACGCCCTCGGTGACTAAGAAGGAGCGGCTCTCTCTAACGCTGGTGAGCCTCTGCACCTCCCAGTGCCCTCCGTTTGCCCGCTTGCTTGTTGTAGCCGCCACAGCGCCGTCCCCGGTGAGCACCCGACGGTGGCTGCCGAGATGATGTCACCCCGGCGTCACGCTGACGTGGCCCACGGGCCCGCTGACCTTTGACCACCACGGTGGATTGCTGATGTGGCATAGGGCCCAGCACTCAGTGACAGTGGCTAGGTTCTGTCTTGGTAAAAAAAAAACCCAACCCTTTGCTGATGTCATATTGACACAGTAATTCAATTTTAAATGATTTAATAATTCCAGAAATTGATATAAACTTGTAAATTCAATATCTTTTTATTTATAAGTCAGAAAAATACAAATAATATATCAAATTGTTCAGAAAAATGTAACCTATCTATTTATCCTATAATCATGCATTGTTCAACAATTTAAATGATAAGTATAATTAGAAGAACAAATGCACCCCTCTCATATTCCGAGTTTCCCGAGTTAGGGTTTTCACCCGTCGGAACCCCGATTAAATCGTCGAGCATGTCTTAGGGTTACATTCCAATGCAAATTAACTTGTCATATCATCGTACTTGCTTGAGCATTGCATCGATGCCATGTGTTGATTGTTTCCCTTTCTTTTTGGTGTTTCGATTATTAGGTTTATTATTAGTTAGGTATTATTAGGTTTATTAATTATTTTGGTATTATTGGTCTTCGGCCCCACTGATCAGTCAATGTGGGTAGCATCAGACCCGATTCACATTGCCAGTCACTGTGGTTAGATAAGGAATCATTAATACCCCTTAGGTGCATGTGGGTTCCCCTCTCATATGCATCGGAGGTTTCTCCGAACTAGGTTACACCCTCGAACTCCTAATATTGATAACCGTTGATTTTAGCTAGAGTTACCTATCTACTACACGGTTTCCTTTTTGTAGCTAGGTTTAGGGTTTCTCTTCATTTTATTATTGTGTATGTATATATCGGTTTCTCCTTAACTTTCTCCTTTAGCCGCTTTGACTTATTCGTTTTTCCACCTATGCGTAAAATATGGATCCACACATCGAGACGAAGAAAGGAAGAGTTGATCCAAGGTGTGATCCGTGGGGAAGATAATTTAGACGTATCAACGTTTACGAACAACTCCGGTGAGGGTGATCCTCTTTTACCGGAGTAGACAACTTGTTTGAGGTTGAAGGTGTTGCCTTCGCGAGAGAAGGCGATGCCTTGTGTAACCGAGAAGACGACGCTTCGGCGAGGTGCATGTAATATAAATCAATTAATTAATTAATCATCTGCTATCTATATAGAAATAGTAACGACGATCTTTCTTCTTTTAGCCCTCGGATCGAAGGAATCTACTGAAATGAGACGAGGCCCAACCAAAAGTTGGAAGACCATGAGAGGTTCAGATCAAGATGTCAGTAGACGGCAATGACCGCCTCCGAAGTTGTCGCAACCAAATTTGTGGCACAATGCGGAGTAATCGTTAGGGACTTAATCCGATCACCATTAGAAATTGGAATAGGCCTGCTAATGCGGATGAAGAGGGAACATGTTTATTTGTCCCTAACCACGCCAAAGATTTCTTGTGGAAGAGGCTCATGGTTAATTTCAAACTACGAAGATAGAGCTGGATCCAAATGCGGAGGATCCAGATTGAGGACGCCACAACATGGGAGAGCCATGGAGGCTAAGGTCGTGGAGTGGGCTTTGAAGAAGATGGCCCGATGTTTCACCAATGGAAGAAAAGATTGCACCTTGACTATGTCGTGAAAGAGAAGACTCGATTTCAAGAAGACTCGTTTGGAAGATAAAACCATTCTGGGCTGAGTTTGTGGAATACAAGACATCGAAAAAAGCTAAGGAAATGTCTGCAAAGAATAAGCTGAATGCTGCTAACAAGAAGTATCACCATACTATGGGGCAAGGTGGCTACAGGGCTGGCATTCCTAAGTGGGAGAAACTTGAGCAGGAACTGCGTGATAAAAATATCACCCCAGAGACAAACGATTGGGTAGAACGTGCAAGGAATTGGTTTTACGGGCATGGGGGCACGTTGGACTCTCAAGGTGATTTCTCAAACCAATGTGGGGTCGAGCAAATATGGGGCCGAAGAGAAGTATGATCCAGAGGTAGTTGCACAATACGGAGAAGCTGCCGCTGCTCAAGGTATGAGTATTGCCCAGTACTTATCCCAGTTAGAGTTCTTCCCCGTGAGTGAAGTAGCATACAAATACCAGTACGGCAAACCTCTCGTCAAACCTGAGGAGGTAAATAATCTTTCAACAAAAATGCGAAGATTGCATAACTGGTACATGCACGCCACAAGTGCCGGGCTAATCGGATAGTCTTGAGGGTTACAAAAAAGCATCATGGGAAAGAAAGTGATGACATGATATCCATTGAATTTGTTGAGCTATTTCAATTATTCAATCAAGACGCTTGGACAAATCGCTCATCGATTGCCTATTGTCCGTAAGTACTAATTACGTAATTAACTTAGTCTCCATTATCTCACTTTGTTTATTGCATGTATATAATCATACCGTAATATGCGAATGAAGATTCTCGAATGCAGCAGAGGACAAATCTATGATATTGGCTTCATTGACCCATATTGGGTTCATGAAGCTAATCTCAAAATAAGCCCCGTGATACGGAGGATAATATAGTACACGCGTTAAGGTTTCAAGAAACCAAAAGGAAATACTTTTCCTTACAACTTCGAGTGAGTGTTATTGTCTTGTATACACTTTCTATTTCGCTTACTCGATGTTAAGTATATAATTGATTAGTTATGCATTCGCAGCTTCCACTATATTCTGTTAATCATTCAACTTGACAAAGGGCGGCGTGTACTAGTCATGGACTCGAAACATAAACCCTTGAGACGTGGAAGGACATGCGATACTTCTCCAAATGTAATTCTAATCATTACGACACTATATCGGCAACGTTCGTGAATTTTATGATATCAAGTACTTAATAACTTCTTTTATTCGTTTTCTTGGGCAGCGCTTGAAACGGTTCACCAAGAAGGCTAGGGTGTTTGGAAAGAGGAGCTTACATTTCAACCACTAGATGTAAGCACCACTAGCTATATCCAGCATCTCTTTGATTCTAGTTTTGATACGTTATTATCATGCTTGATTATTATTTTGATTGAACTATGTTCTTGTGAAGTGCCCTACGACAGGACCGTGTAACAATCTGTGGATACTATGTTTGCGAGTTCATCCCGCAGACGTGCGATGAAGGGCAGAAATTTAGAGCAACTCCACGTATGTAAACAATTTCTATAGTTTTATTTTCAAACAAATTGTGTTTAGTTTCATTCATATAAATGACTCCTTTTTAAATCAGATCGAACGTCTACGGACGGTCTTACGCAAAAGGATCGCGTCGAGCAATTCAGAGGAATTGGCGGGATTCTTGGATGCAGTCCTAGACCCGAAAGGGAGTACTATTCTGCTGTGTATAGACAATAGGGATTGTAAAATAGCAACTCGATCCGTGTATAGACAAGGGAATACTTTTGTATGTAGTGCATGAACTCGATCCGTGTATTGAATGTAATATTGTCATGATGATCTTGTGTAATATAAGGTTCCTTCATTGATAAGTGCAAAACACTAAATAAACAATAAAACAACCTAAATGAATTCTCTGCGGCACAAAAGTGGCGAAAATGCTGCTGCAACAAAATGTGCAATGAATTCTCGCCGGCGAAGAAATGGCCAAATATCTGCCATGGCAGAAGGTTATTAGTCCCGGTTCAGATACGAACCGACTAAAGCTCCCTCCTTGCACGGTGCAGCTGCCACGTGTATGATCTTTTGTCCCGGTTGGTGGGGCAACCGGGACTAAAGGTTCGGGCTTTAGTCCCGATTGCCCCGTCCCGGTTGGGCAACCGGGACTAATGCCGCTTACCAACCGGGACGCATGGGGTTGTTTCCACCAGTGACACTACTTTCTAAACCTATTACTACCAATAACACACCATCCATTTCTAGCAAAGCTACTACTACCTGGACACTGGTAATGTATAGCGGCACCAAAGAGACCTCCTTTTACTGTTTTCATTAACTAACATGCTACCAGTTGGTGTATGCCAGAGGCATAATGTCCATCTTAGAAGCATCCACAGCAAGCATACAATCATGCAGAAATAAAAATTCAGAATAATGTTCATCTCAGAATAATTTATCTAGGGGCTAAGACAACTAGGAAAGGAAGTTGCTTGCAGTGCTAATCCATGCAACCATGAACCATGAAGACAAAACCACTGTTATGATTTCATACTACCTAAGAACATTTCCTAACTCTGAATCCTAACTCTGAACCACTACTCTGAACAACCATAATGTCCATCTTAGAAGCATCCACACAGGCAAGCATACAATCATACTACCTAAGAACATTTCCTAACTCTGAATCCTAACTCTGAACCACTACTCTGAACAACCATAAACCAGCAGTAGGGACAATACTACAAGAAGAAACAGAGAGGGGAGAGAGAGGGCAACGATAGCCTGTTTGCTCTCTGTTTCTAACAAAAAATCTACAAGCCTAAACCTAGGGGCAACGATGGCCTGCAGAGAGGGGGGAGAGAGGGCAACGATGGCCTGCAGAGAGGGGCAACCTACAAGCCTAAACCTAGGGGCAACGATGGCCTGCAGAGAGGGGGGACAGAGGGAGAGAGAGGAAGAGAGGGAGAGACAGGGGAGGGGCGACGCTCACCTCTGACGGGCGGACGACGACGGGCGGCGGCGCGATCCTCCTCCTCCACAAGCGGCGGGCCTCCTCCTCCTCCACGGATCGGCAGCGGCCTCCTTCTCCACAAGCGCGGGCCTCTTCCTCCTCGAGAGCGCATCGCGGCGGTGGCGGGCCTCCTCCTCCTCCTCGAGAGCGCAGCGCAGCGCGGCGGTGGCGGGCCTCCTCCTCCTCGAGAGCAGCGGCGCGGTTTGGTGTCTGTGAGATGGAGCAGCGCAGATTGTGAGCGGCGCGGTTGACTAGTCCAACACACATAGGCGTAGCGCACCCTGGCCAAGTGCGCTACGGTTAGGGTGCGCTACGCCTATGTGTGTTGGACTACCAGATAAGAGGGCGGCCACCCCTCCAGTTAACACTAGTACTGTCATAGCCCACTGGTTTTTATCCCCTTAAAAGGTAGCCCGTTTTGCCCCTTAGCTCTATTCTAAACTATGAGCACCCAGGTTTGAATCCTGGTGCTCCACTTTTTTATTTTTATTTTAAAAATAGTTTTAAATGTTCCAAAAAATGCCCAAAAGTGGTGATTTATGCCATTCAAGTTTTGTTTTGTTTTAAAAATACTTTTAAATATTCCAAAAATGCCCAAAAGTAGTGATATATGTCATAAATGTGTTACAAATATGATTCAAAGTATAAATAAATTTCATAATAATTTGTCCATGAATATTACAATCTTTTTCGACCACGCGTTTTACAATATTTTTTGAGCTAGCGTTTTACAATCTTTTTTCCCTTCTTTGTCGCGTTGAATAATTTAGCCCCAAGACTTTAAGGTTTCTTCTTTCGAACGGGCTACCTTTTTGGGTAGGGTTGTCCTTTTCTTCTTGTGATGTATGTTGTCGCATCGTAGTCGCCGTCATCTTCAATCTTTGATCGCCAGATCGGTCAAGTCTTGCTCGTTAGCGACTCCATCCATTCCGATGATGTTTCTTTTCCTCCTCACGACAACACGGCTAGGCTTTCGGGTCGGTAATGAAAAACATTGGTCCACTTTTGTAGCCGACCACGGTTCATTTTTCGCGGCCACGTTTGCACCGGCGGCCTTGGATTTGGCTGCTTCAGGTATACCCATGGTTGTGAAATACCGGTCTTCTCTTTCGACGCTCTTTGCCCATCTGACACGGAACATCGGCACCTTTTCTCCACAGTAGTCGAGCTCCCAGATCTCCTCGATTCTTCCGTAGAATCTTTCCTTCACATTGTCATCGGTGTAGAATTCCGACGTTACGCCTGAGTTCTGATAATCACACTTGTTGTCCTTTTCCTCCGTGTAGAATGTGTAGCCGTTGATATCATACGCCTGATAGGTCACCAGGTTTTGCATCGGTCCCTGCGACAAGGTGGCACAGTTCGACTGCGGCCCACAGCCGGTTATCTTTGAGAAGTCACGTGAGAAGGGTTACAAACATCTGAAAGCCCTGTACCTACGGGGTTACATCAATGGGCAACCTGTCAGCAAGATGTTGGTGGACACCGGAGCGGCAGTCAATATCATGCCATACTCCATGCTACGGCGTTTCGGACGCTCCACTGCAGATTTGGTCAGAACCAACGTCACGTTAAGCGACTTCAACGGTCAGACTTCGGAAACGCAAGGCTTACTGAACGTAGATCTGACCGTGGGCAGAAAAACCATCCCCACGTCATTCTTCGTCGTGGACAGCAAAAGCACTTACACTGTCTTGCTAGGAAGGGATTGGATTCACGCTAATTGCTGCATTCCGTCCACAATGCACCAAAGGCACGATCCAAAGGGGACGGAGATGAAGTGGAGGTCATCCACGCAGATGATTCTATCGAGATCTCCATAGCTGGCATGAACGTCTGGGAAGCAGAAGACCAAGAGCCGATCTCTGGAATCAGTCTAGACGGCTGTGAGCGTATTGAAGCTACAAAAAACGGGGTGAGGCTGGTCTTATCCACTGGCCTTACAGAGTAGAAAAGCCCACGATCATCCGTGATACGGCCGATCCCTGCGATCGGCCACAAAAAATAAAAAGCAGCGATCGTACGACAAGCAGCTCATGTAGTCGTAGTAGAGAGATGCTCTGCCACTGTAAAACAATAAGGTGTAAACCTTCCTTGACTAATGCAAGCAAAAAGGGGGCCGATTCAAGAAATCGGCCCAAATTATTTTTGTTATCCTCACCTACCGCTTGCCCTGTGTTTAGCATCGATTTGACAGGTGACGGGAAGCTAGGGTACGGGTTCACATCCGCTGATGAACTAGAAAAAATCGACATTGGTCCTGGGGATAAGCCACGACCAACATTTATCAGCAAGAAGTTAGATCCGAGCATGCGGGGCCCTATGATAGCCCTGTTGAAAAATATCCGCATCCGCTCGGGACTACAGAAATGCCTCGGTTAGACAGGAGCATCATTGAGCATCGACTCCCGCTTAAAAAAGGATTTCGGCCATTTCAGCAGCGAGCACGACAGATGAAGGCCAAAATTCTGGAAGAAGTCAAGAAGGAGGTCGAGAAAATGTTGACAGCCAAGTTGATCAGGCCATGCAGGTATGCTGAGTGGATTTCTAGTATCGCACTGAGAGAAGAAGGATGGCCGTTGGCGTGGCCATAGATTTTCGGATCTCAACAGAGCTACCCCAAAGGATGAGTATCCGATGCGGGCGTAAACATTAATCAATGCAGCAATGGTCATAAGATTTTGAGCTTCATGGACGGCAATGCCGGTTACAACCAGATCTTTATGGCTCCGAAGACATACACAAGACCGCATTCAGAGTCCTGTGGTGGGGTTATTTGAATATGTAGTCATGACGTTTGGACTGAAAAATGCCGGCGCCACGTACCAAAGGGCCATGAATTATATTTTCCATGATCTGATCGGCAAACTGGTGGAGATTTACATCGACGACGTGGTGGTCAAGTCTGCTTCAGCGCAAGGACACCTGGACGATCTGCAACGCGTCCTGGACCGAACAAGAAAATTCGGGCTACGGATGAATCCAAAGAAGTGTGCCTTCGGGGTGACGACCGTCAGGAGGCAGTGCGAACAATGAAGCCACCCACCACGAAGAAAGAACTGCAGTCCCTCATCGGCAAGATCAACTTCGTCAGAAGATTCATCTCTAATCTGTCAGGAAGGATAGAGCCGTTCATGGGACTAGTAAAAATCAAATCTGACGAGGAATTCCACTGGGGGGCAGAACAACAACGAGCCTTCGACGAGATCAAAGAATATCTGACAAAGCCGCCAGTGTTAGTTCCACCGCAGCCTGACAGGCCGTTCTACATTTACTTGTCAGTAGCTGACACGTCCATCGCCTCGGTGGTGGTGCAAGTTTATGATGGGCTGGAGCGAGTCGTCTTTTACATAAGCAGAAGGATGCTGGACGCAGAGACAAGGTACCCTGATATCGATAAGTTGTGCCTCTGCCTGTTTTTCACCTGCACAAAGTTGCGCCATATTTTGCTATCAGCAGAGATTGTCATCATAGGCAAGTCAGACGTCATAAAGCACATGCTGTCGGCTCTTATGTTGAAAGGCCGACTGGGCAAATGGATGTTTGCATTATCGGATTTTGACATCTGGTATCAACCCGCGAAAGCAGTTAAGGGACAAGCGTTAGCCGATCTTATCGCTGAAAGGATCAACACTAATATAGCAGCACTGCAGATCCGAGCGTGGGCTATGTTTTTTGATGGATCGGTTTGTGACAATGGGAGCGGCATCGGCATGCTACTCGTGACGCCCGGGGCAACATTCTATTTCTCCATCAGGTTATCGCCTCGCACCAACAACGTCGCCGAGTATGAGGCGTCGCAAGGGAATGGAGTTGCTCATCGAAGCTGGAGCAGAAGCAGTGGAAATTTTTGGGGACTCCAAGTTGGTGATTTCCCAGCTCACGGAGGACTACAAGTGCGAGAGCGAGTCCCTCTTCCCATTATGGCTGCCGCGATGATGGCGCAATTCCGTACATAAACTTCACTTGGATCCCACGATCGCAGAATACCGAGGCGAACGATCTTGCAGATGGCTTCAAAGCTACAAGGACGTTGCAGAAGGAGCCGATGTTCAGGTACAGTTCCTCGAAGCAGACGACTGGAGAGCCGATATCTTCAATTACTTGAAGGATTCGGCTCGGGGGGCACCTAAACGGATAAGATACAAGGCCATGAAGTACGTGCTTATTGGGGATGACATGTTTTACAGACTCGAAGGGCTATTGCTCAAATGCAGGGGACACCGAGGCCAATCGGCTCCTACACGAGGTACACGAAGGCGCTGTGGAACTCACCAATCAGCTCATAAGATGAAATGGTTGATCAGCAAAGATCGTGGTTTTATTGGCCCACCATGCTTGAGGACTGTTTCAAGTACTACAAAGGGTGTCAAGCATGCCAAATTTGGGAAAATTCAGATGGTACCAGCGTCGAGAATGAACCCCATCATCAAGCCTTGGCCATTCCGAGGTTGGGGCATGGACATGATCGGCAAAATCAATCCTCCATCAAGCAAAGGCCACATGTGGATTTTGGCCATCACTGACTACTTCACTAAATGGGTGGAGGCTGTCCCGATGAAGTCAGTAAACTCGAAGGATGTTATCAATTTTGTGAAAGAACATGTCATTCATAGATTCAGGATTCCCCAAACTATCATGACCGATGGAGGTTCGGTCTTCATTTCTCACGAGTTTAGAAAGTTCTGTGAGGACACGGGGATCAAGCTGATTAGATCATCTCCATACTATGCTCAAGCAAATGGGCAAGCTGAAGCATCCAACCAGAGCCTCATCAAACTGATCAAGAGAAAATTCGATGAGCACCCTAGGCGTTGGCACGAGGTTTTGTCAGAGGCGTTATGGGCTTATCGCATGTCATGCCATGGAGCAATAAAAACCTCGCCATACCATCTAGTATATGGACAAGAAGCCGTACTACCCTGGGAAATTAAGGCTGGATCGAGACGCGTCACTTTTCAGGACGATCTAACAACCGAAGAATACGCAGCCCTGATGAGTGACAGTGTGGAGGATTTAACCGAGCTCAGGCTATGGTCACTGGAGAAAATCAAAGAGAACAAGGCCAAGGTAGCTCGTGCATATAACAAGAAAGTGAGGCCAAAGGAGTTCCACGTTGGTGATCTAGTATGGGAAGATGTGTTGCCATTGGGGACTAAGGATGCAACATATGGTAAATGGTATCCAAATTGGCACGGGCCGTACAGGGTCGATCAAGTTTTAAGAGGAAACGCATACATGCTCGAGCAGCTGGACGGCGTAAAGTTCCCAGTGGCGGTCAACGGCCAACATCTCAAGAAATATTTCCCAAGCATGTGGGATGATGGACAGTAAAATGTGGATGCCGATACATGAAATCGGCCGAACAAAAAGAAAAAAATATAGCCGATGCACGGTCATCGACTCTAGAGGTTCACACACGTTACAAACAGATGCCAGTTACACATACGAGCTACTGAAGAAATGCCTCGAAGGCGTGGAGGGCGTCAGCACGGACACGATCCACCTCGGCGATCTCGGCTTCGTCATCTTCATCCTTACCCGTCACTAGCTTGCTTCAGGCACGATGTCGCCGGATCGGTCTTCGCTGAGCTTTGAGGCCTTCCGCCTTGGGAACGGGCGATGGATTCTTCCTTGTCGCGGATGAGCTGTTTAGTCACCGGACATTCTCCTCAAGATCTTCCACTCCTTTTTCAAGGATGCGAGCTCGGCATCGACGGAGGTGTCGGTTTAGCATCCGTAGACGCCTTTTTCTCGTTAAGCTGCCGACATCATGCGCAATATCGCTTTTCGGAAGTTGGGCGTGGCAGATTGATCCTTTCACGATCTAACTTCACCCGTGGCGAAGAAGGACAGATTTGCAACCGACCAAAGCTTCACTTGCAATGCTACCGGAAGATGGTGAATTTCGCAAGAACGCTCTTCACTTCCTCGTAACCTCGATCAACTCCTCGATCGGGGAGGACAGCAAGGTTTTAAGACGCTGGAATTGAGGTAGAGCAACCCTGGCTTGTGGTTCAGCGTGGGCAACAGAGGGGGTTGGTTCGATGGATTCGGGGTCGAACGACAGCAAACCTGAAAGATCACAACTCGCAGCCGAAGCGTCGATGCATCCAAACGTGTAAGGATGAGCCGAAAGAACCTAAACGTACCTCTCCTAAGATCGAGGGGATAGCCGATGAGGAGACCATCGGTTTGTGTGTGGTTGCTGGAGGCTTGGCCAGAGTAGTAGCCGTTTCATCTGCACCTTCGGGGATTCCCAGATCCGGCGTCGGCACTGCCCCGGCTCTCCCACTGGAAACGTCAGGCGTCTGCATGAAAGGTGTTCTTAGCCGGTGTAAATAACGATAAATCGGCAGACAAAAAAGGGTGGTGATTTTCGAAGAGAGCTACAGACTCGACGAAGAAGCTTGTAGTCCTTTGCAAGTTCTCTTGGGACCCGCAGTTGGCCCCGCCTCGACTGACGCTCGGGGGGCAGCAGGTTCGGGAGCCGACCTTTTCCTAGAAGCCGATGGTGGTGAATCTGGCTGGTTCGGTGTGATGGTCCTCTCAGAATCCGTTGGGCCTAGTTCTCCTCGATTGGTCTGGGTATCCTCACTGGAGGTGTCTTCGACGGAAGCCTGTAAAGGAGGAGAATCAGTAATCGCGAGCATGTCTGCAAGAATGGAAGAATGACCAGGATCGACCAAGGCCTGAATTATCTTACATGCGAGCTGTCTGGAGAAGGGCTCCGGCGCCTCAAAGTCTTCCTAGAAGCTACCTTCCTCACCATCGTTCTGGTTTTAGTCGGAACTCGAGGGGCAGCTGACTTAGGAGCTGCTGGTTTCTTGGAAGCCGATTGTGGGGTTATCGGCTGTTTCTGCATTATGACCTTTTTCAGAGGTGGCGAGTCTTTGCAGAAAAGAACCACAGGAGCTGGCGGGAAGAACTCGAAGGGGGAGCCATCGCTGTGCGTAGTCTCAAGGCCATCTTGTTGCTGCAAAGAGAAAGAGTGGATTAATAAAAGGATCAATTGCAGGCTGCATCAAGAAAATTTGCAAGTAGTGGTACCTGGTCCACGGGGATGTCATAGTCGATCGACATCAGCTTTCAAGAACGGTCCCAGAGCTCTCCTGAAGACGTGAGTCTTCCACATCGACCACCAGTCTTCAAAGCCATCGGTTGATGAGGCAAAGGTGAGGTCGTTGGGAATTGGGATGGTCAGAGCATCAAAGAAGGAATAACACCTTTGGCTGGTGAGAGGATCAGGCAGATCGGCTCTGCTCTCTGTAAGGTGATGGAGAAAGAAGTGGGAGGTACTTGTCCAAGGTCAATTGGCGAGCCACTACGATGGCTGGTAGAATTCATACCCAGGTTTGATTATTCATTGGACGTACTCATGCCAACCGGAAGGAAACATGGACGAATCACGGGAAAAGAGCTGCGAAGTCTTTGTATCATCGGCAAAATTATCCAGCCCAAGGAGAGTGGATTTTCAAAGTGTTCGATTCATCCATGTAAGGGAAGAAGGTAGGGTTGTCCAGCCTTGGAAGAAAGTCTTGAACCACTTAGATGCCTCCCGAGAGGTCGGCCATCGCTGCAATCGATACAAAGCTTGGCCATAACTAGTGCATCGGATCTGCTTCCCTTTTACATCTGGAAAGGTGCGGCTCGCCAAAAGGGGGAAGTTTGGGATGTGATTTTGGAAATACAGCTGAGCCCATAGCTGAATAAACCACCAAGGACCACCTGTTTTAACTGCTATGCCAGAGAACAGCTTGACAGACATCAATTGGAGGTATCGATAGACTTCTCCAAGAAACAATTTGCCGAGGCCAAGTTGAGTACCTTTGGCCAGTTCATGGGCTAAGGGGAGGTAGTTTTTGGTTGGAGCAAGGGAAGGGCCACAGAAGATGAAATGCTCTAGCCGAAGTTGAGAAAGGTCAGATGTTCTTTCTCCAAACAGGGCCCTTTGTTTTCATATGGCGTTGGAGATAAGCACCCCAAATTGTACAGTCTGTTTTGGAAGACAGTTTGTAGGGGACTTTGGTCAGTTTGAAAGCAGAGGGGCTGGGTGATGTAACATCCAGACCAGTGATCATCACCACGTCTAGCAAGGTTGGTGACATAGGGCCATGGCCGAACATAAAGCAGTTCAGAGCATCAGACCAGAAATAGCCGATGGTTTTGAGAAGATTCTCGTGTTTCTCAAGAGGAGACAACGATAGATGCAAGGCATCGGCTATTCCCAAAGTTTCCCATTGGGATTGGTAAGCTCTAGCTACCCTACTGAACCAAGAAACCCAATGTTCAGGGGGATTAGGCCAGGCTCGCAAGCAGTCGGCCCAAGAGTTCAGATCTAGGTCTTGGCTTACGAAGGGGATTCTATTTGCTTCGCAAGAAATCAGATGGGCAGGACTAGAATCTGTACGAGGGCCAAGACAGAGAGAATTTGGGAGAGAAGGATGCGGCAGCAGAATGTCTGAAACCTAGAAAGTTTAATGGTGGAATAAAGGCATTAATTCAGGTGTTCGCCATTAAGTTCTAACATTGCGTTCAGACTGCGAGGGGTAGGCGTACCTTCAGACCGGAGACCTCTGGATTGGTGTTGGACGATTCTGCCATCTGGTTTGCCGGCGGAGATGGATCTATGCAGATTGAGGATTGAGGGTTCTTGTTGCTGTGAGCTCGATCTGGTCGGTGGGCAGTTGGGGATCTAGGTCGCCCTTTTTGAAGAGAGTCGCAGGTTACCGTTTGAAACTAAGAAGTGGCCGTTTAGGTTTGCCTAAGTATGCGACTGAGTTGACCTTGTCAACGATTTCGGGAAAGCCGATGTGCATCGGCTCTTTGAGTTATAGCTTGGTTGACTGTGAGAACGTAACAAGGTGAAAGCCGATACGTTGCTATCGGCTCCTGGAGTATCGACTTATTTTTGTTATCGGCAAAATCAGGGGCGAACAAGGCAATCTTCGGGAAATAGATTTTCATTCATTCAAAAGATGATTGCTTATAAAGGACGATTGATTACAAAAGGGAGCTTATTGCTACTACTACTACTACTACTACTATTGGTTCCTAATCTAGGCCGAGGTCGTCGTCGCTGTCATCGCCGCCGTCTTGTGCGCTATCTTCAGCGCTGCTACCGGCGTCGTCTTCGCTGCTGCTGCTGAAGAAGCCAGCAGGGGCCTCTTCGTCCTTGTCGTCGTCGGTGTCTTCACTGGACCCGGTGCGGAAGTACTTCACCGGCTGGTACTCCTCGGAGGAGGTGTCCTCCTCTTCCTCCTCTTCTTCGGAAGAGTCGACGCCGTCCCAGGACATGGCGTCGTCGGTGCTGTCTGCCTCCAGTTCCCCATCAGCCAGAATCAGGTCTTCTTCACCGTCAGTCAAGGACGCGTCGTCCTCCGACCAAACGGCGAAGTCCCAACCCCTCTCGTCCCACCATTGTGGGGCAAGAGTGTTGTACGCCGCCATCGGCGGGTGCTCTGGCGTTGGCTCTCTATCACTGATGCTGTTGGAGGCGTGGGAGGACAGGCCAGAGGAAGCAGAGGAGGCCATGGCGGAGAAAGAGGGCTTTTTCGGCTGAGGAAGAAGGGTTTTCTGGCTACTGGAAGAAGATGGGGACTGCGAACTGCTCAGACGAATTTAAATAAGGGGAATAGTGGAGAGACGGTTCAATGCCATAGCGGTTTCCCAGATTGTGCTGCCAAAATCGTCAAATCATGCACTGCGGAGGAGTTGAGAAGACAGGGCATCATGATGAAGGGGTAGCGTGACGATCCTGTTCTGCCACGCATTCTCGCCAACGCCACCAAAAAAAGCAGTGGTTTTGGAATTATTATTGCCAAAACCAGGGGGGCATGTGTTATCGCCATATTTTGGCCAAAGAAGGAGATGGGCCGTGATCAAGATGGGCTTGGAAGATGCGTATATTCAACGTGTTGTTGGATCGGCCTAGTGCGTGGATTTGGGCTAAATTGCCCGTGTATCTTGTATCATAGTAGGTTTCGTTTCAGTTTAGGTTCCGTTTCAGTTTAGGTAAAGATAGAGTTGTAGAGTTATTCCAAAAGTAGAGAGTCTCTGGACTATAAATATGTACCTAAGGTTATCAAAGAAAGGAGGACAATCACATTCTTCACAATCCAAACACAATCTCGGGCGCATACCCTTGTTTCTAGGGTTTCTTTCGGGTAAGTGTCATGCTTAGATCGCATCTTGCGATCTAGGCGATATCTACTATTGTTACTTTTTTTTTCTCTTGAAAGCGTTGTTGATGGCGAGTAATACTATTATCATAGATTGTTTGAGGCTAGCATCGGTGTTTTTCACTATTATCGTTGAAGTTATGCTACCTCTAGTTATCTCGCTACCTTTGCACCTTTTCCCAAGTGTAAGGGTAGCATCTTGCTTGATCTTTATTTAGCTGATTCGATCTGTTACGGTTACACCTTGCTCACCAAGTTTTAGTTTGATATCTACGTAGTCAGGCCTTATAAACGAGTTGAACGATCCAGTGGTACGTAAGGACGTGGTTTGCTAGTTTTAGAGAAGTTGTTCCGGTAATTGACTTTACGTCGGTTGTTAGGCCTCCTCTAGGATTAGTTTTCTATCATCTTTTGTATCTACTAGGCTCAATTACGTGTAGGACGTTCCAGTTACGTGGTGAAAACATTAAACTGTCGTAGATCGATTTAACTTATAGTGATCAAGTAAAACCCCATGTTATCATAACAATTTAATGCAGAACCATGGGATAATCGGCTCTAGGAGCCGATTCACGGAAACCAGGAGCAGTCACGGCTCGAATTTTACGTATACTTGTTTATCATGCAGGAAATCAATCGGAGCAATCTTTCACCTTCCTGACCAGGTATAGGTCAGGTGGCACGCCCTCGAACCAAGCCAGGACGTGTGCCGGAGTTTTGCGGGCCGTTGCCCGAGGGACCAGGGCCCACCAGCAGCTCTGGGAGCCTCCCGGCTCTTCGTGTTGCTCGTCGCTGCTCGCCGGTGAGTTTTGACAGGCAACAGTCAGTCCCTTTGATGAATATATTGCTTGGTCTATTTGGGTCCCAAAGACCCTTGTTACTAACATGAAAGGACCCATTGAAAAATGGGTACCTAAAACCAAGAAGTAATTTTCTTGCAGGGCTATGCTTCCGGTGGGTCGAAATGGGTGCTGGATAGTGGCCGCACTAGTCAAATGACCGGAAGCAAGGAGATCATCACGGAGATGCGTCCAAATCATGATAATATCATAGTCTCCTATGGTGATAAGTCTAAATCTCAGGTATTGGGTCTTGGCAAGGTTGTGGTTGCCCACGATATCTCTCTCGTGGACGTTATGCTTGTTGAGACCCTCGGTTACAACCTTCTTTCTATTCGTGCCCTTGGCAATATGGGTTTTGCTGTTTTTATCGATGATGATTTGGTGGTACTCTTGTGGAGCAAGTCTCTAAAGGTCGCTTTCGTTGGATACGTCGAAAATGACCTGTATGTGGTGGACTTCTCGGGGAAAACCACTTCGGGTCCGATGTGTCTATTCGGTAAGGCCGACGTGGGCTGGCTATGGCATCGCCGTTTAGCCCATGTCAACATGAGAACTTTGCAAAGTCTCCAGAAGGGTGGCCACATCCTTGGACTAAAAGACAATGTCTCTTTTGCCAAAAATCGTGTTTGCAGGGCTTGTGTAGAAGGAAAAATGCATGACTCTCCCCACAAGAGGAAGACTATTGTGTCATCAAAGAGGATCTTGGAATTACTTCATGTGTATTTATTTGGTCCTCCTTCTCATGCTAGTCTTGGTGGGAAGAAATATTGCTTGGTCATTGTCGATGATTACTCAAGATATACATGGGTCTATTTCTTCAAGCTGAAAAGTGAGACTCAACAAACCGTCATTGACTTTGCCAATGAAGTTCAACGTCAACACAATGTTCCTATCTTGGCAATTAGAAGTGAAAACGGCTCCGAATTCAAGAACTACACTTTGAATGAGTTTCTAAGCGAAGAGGGGATTAGACATCAATATTCCGCTGTGTACACCCCTCAACAAAATGGTGTAGCCGAGAGGAAGAACCGGACTTTGATGGATATGGCAAGATCTATGTTGGCTGAATTCAAGTCTCCTTATAATTTTGGGCTGAAGCCATATCCACTTCTTGTCACTCATCAAACCGGCTCTACATTCGAAAGATTTTGGACAAGACTCCATATGAAATACTTACCGGTAACAAGCCCAACATCTCGTACTTCAAGGTATTCGGGTATAAGTGTTTCTTTCTTATTAAAGGTGTCCGTTTGTCAAAATTTGAGTCCAAGGCTTTAGAAGGTATTTTTGTTGGTTACGGTGCCGAATCCCACACTTATAGAGTCTACAACAAGCTCACTGGGATTGTTGTAGAATCTTGTAGAGTGGAGTTCGATGAAAATAACGGCTCCTTTGTAGGGCAAGTTGATGTTTGTGATGCAGATGTTGAAATACCCCAAGATGCCATAAGAAGAATGGGCGTGGGATTTTTCCGCCCCATTGAGGAAACCCTTGTGGCGGATCGGGAAGGACAATGCTCCACACATGTGGAGCCCTCATCTACACAAGATCAACAAGCTCCTACTGTTGGAGAAATTCCTGCACCAACACCACAATCTGCTGAAGATCATCTGTCCCCTAGACAAGTTGGTAGTCCCACGCCAGACTATACGCCCCCTACAAGGGGCGGACAATCCGCCCCTGGCACTCCAACTCATTCCAGAGAATCCGGAGGAGAAGCCAACAACTCTAAAGCTCCTAGGCCAGATTCTCCGGCCCCCGAGGGCGGATTATCCGGCCCTGGGTCTCCAACTCCTGTCAGACTCTCTCAGGAAGAAGGCTCTGGTGCTTCACCTCCCAGACCGGATAGTCCGGCCCCTCCAAGGGGCGGATTATCCGGCCCTGAAGAACAAGCTCAGCAGCAATCTTCTGGTGTTAATACAGATCAAGATCAAGGGCAAGGCAGTGATCAAGACAAGGATACAAATACTGAATCAACTCCTTCTAGAAACAATAAGGACATTGAGGCTCGTCGCAAGGCTCGTGCTGATCGGAACCTTGAACTAAGGGGTCACACTCTTGACAAGGTTGTTGGTGATTTACGACGAAGGGTATCCACTAGAAGAGAACTTGCAAGCTTCTGTGATCATCAAGCTCACATTTCCATGGTTAAACCGAAGAAGGTTTTTGATGCTCTTGAAGACCCCGATTGGGTTGTTGCAATGCATGAAGAATTAAATAACTTCGAACGCAACAAAGTTTGGAAGCTCGTAGAGAAACCAAAGGATTGCCGCAATGTTATCGGCACCAAGTGGATCTTCAAGAACAAACAAGATGAAAATGGCATTGTTGTGAGGAATAAAGCACGACTCGTGGCTCAAGGATTCTCTCAAGTTGAAGGAATTGATTTTGGCGAGACTTATGCTCCTGTGGCTCGTCTTGAGTCCATCTGTATCCTTCTTGCATATGTAGCTCATCATAATTTTAAATTACAACAAATGGATGTTAAGAGCACCTTAAAAGCTTTTAACGATGAATTTTCAAAGCTTATGACTGACAGGTTTGAGATGTCCATGATGGGTGAGCTGAGGTTCTTTCTTGGATTTGAGATCAAACAACTTAGAGAGGGAACCTTTATTAATCAAGCTAAGTACATCCAAGACATGCTCAAAAGGTTCAAGATGACGGATCTCAATGGCGTTGCAACCCCAATGCAAACAAAGTGTCATCTTGAGCTCAATCCCAAGGATAAAGACGTGGATCAAAAGGTATACCGATCCATGATCGGCTCTCTCCTTTACCTCTGCGCATCTAGGCCCGATATCTGTTATCACCATATTTTGGCCAAAGGCGGGGATGGGCCATGATCAAGATGGGCTTGGAGGATACATTATTCAACGTGTTGTTGGATCGGCCTAGTGCGTAGATTTGGGCTGAATTGCCCGTGTATCTTGTATCATAGTAGGATTCGTGTTTGTTTAGATTCCGTTTATGTTTAGGTAAAGATAGAGTTGTAGAGTTATTCCAAAAGTAGAGAGTCTCCGGACTATAAATATGTACCTAGGGTTATTGAGAAAAGAAGAACAACCACGTTCACGACAAACACAATCTCGGCGCATCGCCACCCCTTGTTCTTAGGGTTTCTTTCGGGTAAGTGCCATGCTGCCTAGATCGCATCTTGCGATCTAAAGTATCTATTCGTTACCGGGTTTACTCGTCTTGAAGCGTTGTTGATGGCGAGTAATACCATTATCATAGATTGTTTGAGGCTAGCATCGGCTTGTTTCATTATTATCGTGGGTTATTCTACTCTAGCTATCTCGCTACCCTTGCACCGTGTCCCAAAGTGCAAGGGTAGCACCTTGCTGATCTTTATTTAGTCGATTCGATCTGTTATAGTTGTGCCTTGTTCGTCAAGGTTTAGTTTAATATCTACGTAATCAGGCCTTACAAACGGGTTGAACGATCCGTAATGCATAAGGATGTGGCTTATTCGTTCTAGAGAGGATGTTCCGTAATTGGCTTTATGTTGGTTATTAGGCCTTCTAGGGTTGATATTCTTCATCTTTTGTACGTACTAGGCTCAATTACGCGTAGGACGTTCCAGTTATGTGGTGAAAACGTTAAACTATCGTAGATCGATTTAACTTGTAATGATCAAGCAAAACCCCATGTTATCATAAATCTAACGCAGAACCATGGGGCAATCGGCTTTAAGAGCCGATTTACAGGGAAACCTGGGAGCCGATCACGGATCGAATTTTACGTATACTTGTTTATCATGCAGAAATCAATCGAGCAATCCTTCACCTTCGACCAGGTATAGGTCGGTGGCATCTCGAACCAAGCCGGACGCAGGTGGAGCTTTTGCGGCCGTCGCCGAGGGACCGGCCCACCAAGAATCTGGAGCCTCCGGCTCTTCGTGTTGTCGATCGCTGCTCGCGGTGGGTTTTGGCAGCAACACATTCTCGCACGCCGGTGGGACGTTCAACAACGTCTACATCAACACCGACGCTGCGATGGAGAACAGACCGGTCACTTGACGATCCGCTGGCGAGCACAAGGCCAAGCACGACGAGATCAAGGCCCTCTCGAGGAAGACCTCATCAGCTTTTGAGAGGACCCGTAGGCATGGCATCGTGGAAAGGGTTCTCCCGAGGGCGCTCTTAATGAGGTGGATCTGCATTTCCGGAGGAGCGCACTCAGGCTCTCTGACAGAAGTCAACTACATGGTGGCTCATTCTTTGCACCGCCATTCGAGAGCCTGGTGAACGCTTTCGAAGCGGTCGCGTCGCGTAGTCCAGAGATCATGAAGCATCGATACTCCCGTCGGGACCTACTTTAGGGACTCACCAGGAAAGACCGCTCCAGACAGCCGCAGATCCGTTCGCACTTGCCGCTCCAGAACCACCGGGGGCAGCGGCTTACGTCGTCTACAAGGCTGGAGGCGACCCAGGCGATTGCCAATTCATGTTCGAGCAACCTAAGGAGATCCCACACGGATATATATGCCACGCGTCGAATCCAATAACGACACGCACCAAAGCGATCGCAACGCAGGAGTTTACGTGGCAGAACCCTTGGGCCAGGATCTTCCGGCAGGCGTGTCCGGAGCAAGAATGGCTGGGATGACGCGACAACAGCGTGGCTAGCCAAGTATGCCACGAGCAAGTCATGAGAATCTAGCCCTACAGCTCAAACAAAGGAGCAAATCGGTACCATCTGAGGGACCCGGTTTCGCGTCAAGAGAAGGACAATCGGCTATTCAAAGCCGTACTACGAAGTTTGATCGATTCCGCCACCCAAGTATAAGCTCCCTGAGTTCTCAAGATTTAGCGGGTCAGAAGGGTCAAGCTCGATCGAGCACATAAGCCGATACCTGGCACAACTATGCATGATTTCGGCATCAGATCAGATGCGCGTGAGATTCTTTGCGCAATCTCTCGACAGACCGCCTTTGGGTGGTACACCTCACGCCACCGATTCAATTCATACCGGAAGCAACCGGAAGAGCAGTTCCACATCCGATCATTCGTGAGGCTATGAGGCTGGCATTGCACTGGCGCAAAGCGCGGAGCGGGAGAAATCGAGCCGAGTACATCCAGCGCTTCAGGACTGTCAAGAACCGTTTAACTGAGAAGGAAGCCGTCGAGCTGGCAGTGTTGGGTCTCTCAGCACCCGTCAAGGACTTGGCATTCCAGGTAGAATACAACTCATTGGCGCACATGGCCCAGAAACTGACGATGTATGAGCAGCGCCACCCTGAGTTGTACCAAGACAAATTCAAACGTCCGATAAGCCTGGTCGATGCAGAAGAAGAAGATCCGACGCAGGACCAGGAGGTGGCCGTAGCTGAATGGGCTCGGGGGGCAGATCCTGTGGCCTGCAAATGGGTGAAACAGCAAGGGCCTGCGAAAGGGTTCGACTTCGATGTGAGCAAAGCTGAGCAGATATTCGATCTACTGCTGAAGGAGAAGCAGCTGAGATTACCCGAAGGCCACAAAATCCCTACGGCTCAGGAGATGAACGGGAGACCATACTGCAAGTGGCATCATTCGTTCACTCACACCACCAACGAGTGCAAGGAGCTTCGCCGCCAAATCCAAATAGCGATAGAACAAGGTCGTCTGATCCTTGGGCAGTTCGCCATGAAAGTGGACACAAACCCATTTCCGGCGTCAACATGGTAGAACTCGATTCTCACGAGGCGTAAGCTGGATTTCTCGTTCGCGTTAACATGGCGTGGTCTGGATACCACCATGACACGTACAAAGAGAACGGTGGTCGCTCCGGGCAAGGAAAGAAAGGAGGCTAGTCCATGCGACCCGGCCCACAATGACAAAGCGGTACTTAACAGAGGAACAAGTGAGGAGAGTGCGATATCAGAAGCCACATTCCACGCATCTCCTTAACAAGTATGAGCGCCAGTATGACCAACGTCGCCAGCACGACAGAGACGACGGAAGATATGAGCACCTTGCTAGGGGACCGTCGAAAGAAGGAAGGCGCAGCTAGGCATTGGGATTGTCCTTTCTTCAAGTATTGCTGGGGCACCGGAATGAGCCGATTGCCTACAGTCGACAACTGCCCGGAATGCAACCAGCAGAAAGAGGACACGAGGCCAGTGTCAGTATTCAAACGCCTAGGGCCTCTTCCGTCCCAGAGCCGACACAAGGAGTCCGCTCGAGCAGGAGACCTCGAGGAGCCGAAGGATGACAAGGTCAAAGACAGGTATCACCGTCCAAGGTGGTGCCCCGACGGACTCAGACATACCCAGAAGCGTAGAGTGCAGCGGCTGCGTAACCTAGAGGAAGCTGAAGCGCAGTATCTCCACGCTTTGAAGAAAGCACGGCCTGATCTGGCCGTCAAAGTGAGACAGGATGTGGAAACGGAAGACCGCCCGACCAGGAAAGAGTGGCGCCCCAAACCGGTAAGAGCCGATGCAAAGACATCGGCTAGCACAAACATGGTGTTCGTGCTCCCGTCAGAATTCTGCGCGCCAAGAACCGATGAGCTACTCGTGGCACAATTTGACTGCGGCCCACGGCCGGTTATCTTTGAGAAGCCACGTGAGAAGGGTTACAAACATCTGAAAGCCCTGTACCTGCGAGGTTACATCAATGGGCAACCTGTCAGCAAGATGTTGGTGGACACCGGAGCGGCAGTCAATATCATGCCATACTCCATGCTACGACGTTTGGGACGCTCCACTGCAGATCTAATCAAAACCAACGTCACGTTGAGCGACTTCAACGGTCAGTCTTCGGGAACACAAGGTGTACTGAACGTGGACTTGACAGTGGGCAGGAAAACCGTACCCACGTCATTCTTCGTCGTGGACAGCAAGAGCACTTACACTGTCTTGCTAGGAAGGGATTGGATTCACGCTAATTGCTGCATCCCGTCCACAATGCATCAGTGCCTGATCCAGTGGGATGGAGACGAAGTCGAGGTCATCCACGCAGACGATTCTATCGAGATCTCCATAGCTGGCATGAACGTCTGGGAGGCAGAAGACCAAGAGCCGATCTCTGGAATCAATCTAGACGGCTGCGAGCGTATTGAAGCTACAAAAAACGGGGTGAGGCTGGTCTTATCCACTGGCCTTACAGAGTAGAAAATCCCACGATCACGGGTACGGCCGATCCTGCGATCGCCACAAAAGATAAAAAGCAGCGATCATACGACAAGCGGTTCATGTAGTCGAAAGTAGAGATGCTCGCCATCAAAATAATAAGGTGTAAACCGTCCTTGACAGATGCAAGCAAAAAGGGGGCCGATTCAGGCGATCGGCCCAAATTATTTTCGTTGTCCTCACCCACCGTTTGCCCTGTGTTTAGCGTCGATTTGACAGGTGACGGAAAGCTAGGGTACGGGTTTACATCCGCTGATGAGCTAGAAAAGATCGACATTGGTCCTGGGGATAAGTCACGACCAACATTTATCATCAAGAATGGGCTAGGATGTGCCGACGTTCAGGTACAGTTCCTGGAAGCGGACGACTTGAGAGCCGATATCTTCAAATTACTTGAAAGATTCGGCTCGGGGGGCACCTAAACGGATAAGGTACAAAGCCATGAAGTACGTGCTTATTGGGGATGACATGTTTTACAGGACTCTGGAAGGGCTATTGCTCAAGTGCTTGGGGACAGCAGAGGCCAATCAGCTCCTACACGAGGTACAAGGCGCTGTGGAACTCACCAATCGGCTCATAAGATGAAATGGTTGATCAGCGATCGGGTTTTATTGGCCCACCATGCTTGAGGACTGTTTCAACTACTATAAAGGGTGTCAAGCATGTCGAAATTTGGAAAATCCAGATGGTACCAGCAAGAATGAACCCCATCATCAAGCCTTGGCCATTCCGAGGTTGGGGCATGGACATGATCGGCAAGATCAATCCTCCATCAAGCAAAGGCCACATGTGGATTCGGCTATCACCGACTACTTCACTAAATGGGTAGAGGCTGTCCCGATGAAGTCAAGAACTCGAAGGATGTTATCAATTTTGTGAAGGAACATGTCATCCATCGATTCGGATTCCCCAAACTATCACGACCGATGGAGGTTCGGTCTTTATTTCTCGGAATTTAGAAAATTTTGTGAGGACATGGGGATTAAGCTGATTAGATCATCTCCATACTATGCTCAAGCAAATGGGCAAGTCAGGCGTCAATCGAGTCTCATCAAGTTGATCGAGAGAAAAGTTGATGAGCACCCAAAGCGTTAGCACGAGGTTTTGTCGAGGCGTTATGGGCTTATCGTATGTCATGCCATGGAGCAATAAAACCTCACCATATCATCTAGTATATGGACAAGAAGCCGTCCTACCCAGGAAATTACGGCTGGATCAAGACGTCACTTTTCGTGACGATCTAACGATCAAGAATATGCAGACCGATGAGTGATGCGGTAGAGGAGTTAACGAGCTCAGTTATGGTCACCGGAGAAAATCAAAGAAAACAAGGCCAAGGTAGCTCGTGCATACAACAAGAAAGTGAAGCCAAAGGAGTTCCACGTTGGTGATCTGGTATGGGAAGTCGTGTTGCCCTTGGGGACTAAGGATGCAACATATGGTAAATGGTCTCCAAATTGGCACACGATGCATGGTCGACCAAGTTTTAAGAGGAAACGCATACATGCTCGAGCAGTTGGATGGAGTAAAGTTCCCAGTGGCAGTCAATGGACAACATCTCAAGAAATATTTCCCAAGCATGTGGGATGTTGGACAGTAAAACTGGAGGAGCCATTACATGAAATCGGCTAGGTAAAGACACGAGAAGCGATGGACAGGTAAAATATGGGGGCCGATGCTGGAAATCGGCCGAGTAAAAAAAAAATTTTACATATATGTAGCCGATGCACGGTCATCGATGCTAGAGGTTCACACATGTTACAAAAAGGGCCACCTCGACGGTCTCAGCCTCGTCATCTTCATCTTTGCTTGTCACTAGTTGTCTGTGCGGGGCACGTTTTTTCGGTGGGCAATTGGAGATTTGGGTCGTTTGTGTTTGAATCCACCGTGTGGAGGAAGGTCGCAGGTCGTCATTTGAAACCAAGAAATGGCCGTTGTGATGTGTCTATGGATGCGACTGAAGGTTGACCCTGTCAACGTTTTTCGGGAGAAGCCGATGGGTAGTCATCGGCTCTGTGCGATTTGACTTGTTTGACTGTATACGTGCAGCATGATGAAATCCGATACGGTGTCATCGACTTCTGGAGCATCAACCTATTTCGGTTATCGGCAAAATTGAAGCAAAGAGAAACAATATTTGGGAATCAGATTTTCATTCATTCAAAAGATCATTGCTTACAGGGTGATCGATTACAAAAGGGGCCTACTACTGCTATGGCCATTACTACTGATTCCTAATCTAAGCCGAGGTCGTCGTCGCTGTCATTGCCGCCGTCCTCTTCGCTGTCTTCGCCGCTTGCCCAAGATCGTCCTCTTGAAGAAACCAACGGGACCTCGTCCTCGTCGTCATCTTCGATATCTTCGCTGGACCAGAAGGAAGCGCTTCGTGCGGATACTGCCGAGGAGGTGTCCTCCGATTCTCCTCCTCGGTGGAAGAGTCGACGCCGTCCACGACCGATTGTCGTCGCTTCTCGCCTCCGCCTCGCCGACGAGGAACTGCAGCTCTCTTCGCCGTCGATCGGACGATCGTTCTTCGACGACGGCGAAATCAATCCTTTCGTCCCACCATCGTGGCGAAAGTACTGACATCGCCGTAGGTGGATGCTCTGGCGTTGGCTCTCGGTCGCTAATCGAGTTGGAGGCGTGGGAGGACACATCGGAGGAAGCAGAGGAGGCCATGGCGAGAAAGAGGGTTTTTTCCGACGGTGGGAGAGGGTTTTCTGGCAACTGGAGGAAGATGGGGACGGCGAACTGTTCAGGCTGATTTAAATAAGGGGAATAGTGGACAGACGGTTCAATGCCATGGCGGTTTCCCATTGCACCTTGCCAAAATCACAAATCACGCTGCGCAGGAGTTGAGAAGACAGGCATCATGATGAAGGGTAGCGTAGCGTGCCACGCATTCGCATTACGCCAAGCCCGATAAAAAAAAGAGGAGAAGAAGAGGAAAAAAACGCACAGAGTGGTTTTGGAATTATCATTGCCAAAACCATGGGGGCATGTGTTATCACCATATTTTGGCCAAAGGCGGGGATGGGCCGTGATCAAGATGGGCTTGGAGGATACATTATTCAACGTGTTGTTGGATCGGCCTAGTGCGTAGATTTGGGCTGAATTGCCCGTGTATCCATTATCATAGTAGGATTCGTGTTTGTTTAGATTCCGTTTATGTTTAGGTAAAGATAGAGTTGTAGAGTTATTCCAAAAGTACAGAGTCTCCGGACTATAAATATGTACCTAGGGTTATTGAGAAAAGAAGAACAACCACGTTCACGACAAACACAATCTCGGCGCATCGCCGCCCCTTGTTCTTAGGGTTTCTTTCGGTAGTATATGCTGCCTAGATCGCATCTTGCGATCTAGGCGATATCTACTTATTTCGTTACCGGTTTTACTCGTCTTGAGCGTTGTTAATGGCAGTAATACCATTATCATAGATTGTTTGAGGCTAGCATCGGACTGTTTCATTATTATCGTCGGGTTATGCTACCTCTAGCTATCTCGCTACCCTTGCACCGTGTCCCAAAGTGCAAGGGTAGCACCTTGCTGATCTTTATTTAGTCGATTCGATCTGTTATAGTTGTGCCTTCGTCAAGGTTTAGTTTAATATCTACGTAATCAGGCCTTACAAATGGGTTGAACGATCCGTAATGCATAAGGATGTGGCTTATTCGCTCTAGAGAGGATGTTCCGTAATTGGCTTTATGTTGGTTTTAGGCCTTCTAGGGTTGATATTCTTCATCTTTTGTACGCATTAGGCTCAATTACGCCGTAGGACGCCCAGTTATGTGGTGAAAACGTTAAACTATCGTAGATCGATTTAACTTGTAATGATCAAGCAAAACCCCATGTTATCATAAATCTAACGCAGAACCATGGGGCAATCGGCTTTAAGAGCCGATTTACAGGGAAACCTGGGAGCCGATCACGGCTCGAATTTTACGTATACTTGTTTATCATGTAGGAAATCAATCGGAGCAATCCTTCACCTTCCTGACCAGGTATAGGTCAGGTGGCACGCCCTCGAACCAAGCCAGGACGTGTGCCGGAGCTTTTGCGGGCCGTCGCCCGAGGGACCAGGGCCCACCAGCAGTCCTGGGAGCCTCCCGGCTCTTCGTGTTGTCAGTCGCTGCTCGCCGGTGGGTTTTGGCAGGCAACAATATCGTGTTAAGTGTAGGGGTGTGTGCAAGGTACCAAGCCGCTCCTAAAGAAAGCCACTTAGTGGCGGTCAAGCGAATCTTCCTATATTTGGTTCATTCCCCAAATTTTGGGTTATGGTATCCCAAGGGTTCAAGTTTCTCTCTATGTGGTTACACTGATTCAGATTGGGCTGGTGACAAAGATGATAGGAAATCAACCTCTGGTGCATGTCAATTCTTGGGCAGGTCTCTAGTGTGTTGGTCATCAAAGAAACAGAATTGTATTTCACTCTCAACCGCCGAAGCTGAATATGTTGCTGCTGCAAGTGCTTGTACACAATTGTTATGGATGAGGCAAACTTTAAAGGAATATGGTGTCAATTGTGACAAAGTGCCTCTATTATGCGACAATGAAAGTGCTATCAAAATTGCTTACAATCCCGTGCAGCATACAAGAACAAAACATATAGAGATTCGCAACCACTTTATTCGGGATCATGTTGCTCGTGGTGATATTGCCCTATCCTTTGTGAGCACGAAGAACCAACTTGCTGATATTTTCACGAAGCCTCTTGATGAAGCAAGATTTTGTTATTTGAGGAATGAGCTAAATATCATAGATTCAAGGATCTTGGATTGGCTACCCTTGCACACTCACTTGCTATTATTCATGTATTTGGTTTAGATGCGGGCATAGACATAGGGGGTGTGTGGTCCTAATTGATTGGGCCAACCCTCCCCCCATAATGCCGAAATCAAGTAATATCATTTCCCTTAATATCATTTTTTGATATGTGGGTCATCGATGAGCATTGGTTTTGAACTCAAGATACATCTTCGCGATGTCATGCCATGCGCTCCAACATGGTGGCTTCGGCCACCGCCATCTTCCTCGAGAAGAGTTCGTTTCTCATGGGTCTCGTTGGATTTTCTTGCATATCTCGTGTTCTTATGGAAAACACACTCATATTTGGCTTTTGATTGATCTGATTCTTGCAAATTTGGGTGTGTAGTACCATCTCAGTGATCTCTAGGGGCGTTAGCATCGCTCTTCTTCCTTTTTGGCGTTTCGATGCCAAAGGGGGAGAAGTAGTTCTATTAGGTCTCGTGGATTTGCAAGGGTCGGGCGCAAGCATCTTTCTTTCAGTCATTTTTATTTGCTTGCTTGTGCCTTTTTAGCGTGAACTCATTTTCTATTTGCGTTTGATTATGTAAGACTTTGTCGTGTTTCACTAAGTTTGGTACGCTATGTGGTATTGTTATCGCCATATTTTGGCCAACGAAGGAGATGGGCCGTGATCAAGATGGGCTTGGAAGATGCGTATATTCAACGTGTTGTTGGATCGGCCTAGTACGTAGAATTGGGCTAAACTGCCCGTGTATCTTGTATCATAGTAGGTTTCGTTTCAGTTTAGGTTCCGTTTCAGTTTAGGTAAAGATAGAGTTGTAGAGTTATTCCAAAAGTAGAGAGTCTTCGGACTATAAATATGTACCTAAGGTTATCAAGAAAAGGAGGACAATCACGTTCACGACAAACACAATCTCGGCGCATCGCCACCCCTTGTTTTCGAGGGTTTCTTTCGGTAAGTGTCATGTGCCTAGATTGCATCTTGCGATCTAGGCGACTTTTACTTATCGTTATTTGGTGTTACTCGTACTGAAGCCTTGTTGATGGCGAGTAACATTATTATCATAGATCTGTTGAGGTTAGCATCGGTGTTCTTCGTTATAATCGTTTGATTTTGCTACCTCTAGTTGTCTCGCTACCTTTGCACCTTTTTCCCAAGTGCAAGGGTAGCACCTTGCTTGATCTTTATTTAGCTGATTCGATCTGTTATGGTTGTTCCTTGCTCGCCAAGGTTTTGTTTGATATCTACGTAGTCAGGCCTTACAAACGGGTTGAACGATCCAGTAGTACGTAGGGACGTGGCTTATTCGTTCTAGAGAAGTTGTTCCGGTAATTGACTTTACGTTGGTTATTAGGCCTCCTCTAGGGTTAATATTCTTCATCTTTTGTACATACCAGGCTCAATTACGTGTAGGACGTTCCAGTTACTTGGTGAAAACATTAAACTGTCGTAGATCGATTTAACTTGTAGTGATCAAGCAAAACCCCATGTTATCGTAAATCTAATGCAGAACCATGGGGCAATCGGCTCTAGGAGCCGATTTACTGGAAACTCAGGAGCCAGTCACTCGAATTTTACGTATACTTGTTTACCATGCAGAAATCAATCGGAGCAATCCTTCACCTTCCGACCAGGTATAGGTCGTGGCATGCCTCGAACCAAGCCGGGACGTGTCGGAGTTTTGCGGCGTTGCCCGAGGGACCAGGCCCACCAGCTCTCGGAGCCTCCGGCTCTTCGTGTTGCTTTCGTCTGCTCGCCGTGAGTTTTGGCAGGCAACACATTCTGGCACGCCCGGTGGGACACTCAACAACGTCTACATCAACATCCGACGCTGTGATGGAGAGCAGACCGACCACGACAAGCTGCTCAAGAGCACAAGGCGGCAGTATGATGAGATCGAAATCTCTTCAAGCCGATCTCATCGGCTCTTTGAGAGGACCCGTAAGCATGGCATCAAGTGGATGGTGTTCTCCCCGAGGGTGCTCTTGATGAGGTAGATCTCTGCATTTCCTTGGAGGAGCGCACTGAGCTCTCTGACAGAAGTCAACTACATGGTGGCTCATTCTCTGCACCGCCATTCCGAGAGCTGGTGAACGCTTTCGAGCGGTCGCGGTTCGCGTAGTTCAGAGATCATGAAACATCATTCTCCGTCGGGGCCTACTTAGGGACTCACCAGGAGAAAGACCGCTCCAGACCAGGCCACAGCTGCCATGCACACGTGCGGCTCCAGAGCCGCCAGGAGCAGCGGCTTACGTCGTCTACAAGGCTGGAGGCGACCCAGGCGATTGCCAATTCCTGTTTGAGCCACCTAAGGAAATCCCGCACGGATATATATGCACCTACGTGCCGGACTGCAATAACCTGACACGCACCAACCAGATTGTAACAAGGAGTTTCATGCGGGGTTCTGGGCAGGATCTTCGAGGAGCGGCGTTTCGAGCAGCGATGTCCGATAGACGCCGACAAACAGGCGTGGCTAGCCAAGTATGCCACCGAACAAGTCATGAGAATCTAGCCCTGCAGCTCAAACAGTGGAGCAAATCCGCCATCTGAGAGACCAGTTCGCTTCGCGTCAAGAGAAGGACAATCGGCTATTCAAAGCCGTACCCAACGAAGTTTGATCTGATTCCGCTGCCACCCAAGTATCGGCTCCGAGTTCTCAAGGTTTAGAGGGTCGAAGGGTCAAGCTTGATCGAGCACATAAGCCGATACCGCACAGCTAGGCATAATTTCGCATCGGATCGATGCGTAAGGTTTTTTGCGCAATGTCGACATGACCAGCTTTTGGGTGGTACACCGCTGCCACCGATTCGATTCATACCGGAAGCAATCGGAAGAGCAGTTCCACATCCAAGACCATTCGTGAGGCTACCGAGGCTGGCATTGCGCACTGGCGCAGCGGCAGAAGCGGGAGAAATCAGAGCCGAGTACATCCAGCGCTTCAGGACCGTCAAGAACCGATGTTACTCAGCTCGTTTAACTGAGAAGGAAGCAGTCGAGCTGGCAGTGTTGGGTCTCTCAGCACCCATCAAGGATCTGGCTTTCCAAGTGGAGTACAACTCATTGGCGCACATGGCCCAGAAACTGACGATGTATGAACAGCGCCACCCTGAGTTGTACCAAGACAAATTCAAACGTCCGATAGGCCTGGTCGATGCAGAAGAAGATGATCCTACACAGGACCAGGAAGTGGCCGTAGCTGAATGGGCTCGGGGGGCAGATCCTGTGGCCTGCAAATGGGTGAAACAGCAAGGGCCTGCAAAAGGGTTCGACTTCGATGTGAGCAAAGCCGAGCAGATATTCGATTTGCTGCTGAAGGAGAAGCAGCTGAGGTTACCCGAAGGCCACAAAATCCCTACGGCTCAGGAAATGAACGGGAGACCATACTGCAAGTGGCATCACTCGCTCACCCACACCACCAATGAGTGCAAAGAGCTTCGCCGCCAAATCCAAATGGCGATAGAACAAGGCCGTCTGATCCTTGGGCAGTTCGCCATGAAAGTGGACACGAACCCATTTCCCGGCGTCAACATGGTAGAACTCAGTCGCTCCGCGAGGCGTCAACTGGATTTTTCGTTCGGTGTTAATATGGCAGGGTCTGGGTACCACCATGACACGTACAAGGAGGGAGGTGTCCGCTCTCGGGGCAAAGAAAGAAAGGAGGCTGGTCCCGGCGACCGGCCCAGCCACAATGACAGGCGGTACTTAACAGAGGAACAGGTGAGGAGAGTGCGGTATCAGAGGCCACATTCCGCCCATCTCCTTAACAAGTATGAGCGTCAGTATGACCAACGTCGCCGGCGCGATGGAGACGATGAAGGATATGAGCACCTCGCTAAGGGACCGTCTAAAGAAAAGGAAGGCGCAGTAAGCATTGGAATTGTCCTTTCTTCAAGTATTGCTGGACGCGAATGAGCCGATTGCCTCATAATGACAACTGCCCGGAATGCGGTCAGCAGAAGGAGGACACGAGGCCAGTGTCAGTGTTCAAACGTCTAGGGCCTCTTCCACCCCAGAGCCGTTACAGGGAGTCCGCTCGAGCAGAAGACCTCGAGAAGCCAAAGAATGACAAAGACGAAGACAGATATCACCGTCCAAGGTGGTGTCCCGACGGACTCAGACACACCCAAAAGCGTAGAGTGCAGCGGCTGCGTAACTTGGAGGAAGCTGAAGCGCAGTATCTCCACGCTTTAAAGAAAGCACGGCCCGATCTGGCCGTCAAAATTAGGCAGACCCTGGAAACGGAAGACCCGACAAGGAAAGAATGGCGCCCAAACCAGTAAAAGCCGATGCACGTACATCGGCCGGCACAAACATGGTGTTCGTATTGCCGTAATTCGCGCCAAGAACCAATGAGCTACCGGTGTACAGTTTGATCGCGGTCCACGGCCGTTATCTTTGAGAAGCCACGTGAGAAGGATTACAAACATCCGAAAGCCACAGCCGCGAGGTTACATCAATGGGCAACCTGTCAGCAAGATGTTGGTGGACACCGGAGCGGCAGTCAATATCATGCCGTACTCCATGCTACGACGTTTGGGACGCTCCACTGCAGATCTGATCAAAACTAACGTCACGTTAAGCGACTTCAACGGTCAGTCTTCGGAAACGCAAGGCGTACTGAACGTGGATCCGGAAAGGCAGGAAAACCATACCCACGTCATTTTTCGTCGTGGACAGCAAAAGTACCTACGTTGTCTTGCTAGGTAGAGACTGGATTCACGCTAATTGCTGCATTCCATCCACGATGCACCGGTGCCTAATACAGTGGGACGGAGATGAAGTGGAGGTCATCCATGCAGATGATTCTATCGAGATTTCCATAGCTGGCATGAACGTCTGGGAAGCAGAAGACCAAGAGCCGATCTCTGGAATCAGTCTAGACGGCTGTGAGCGCATTGAAGCTACAAAAACGGGTGAGGCTGGTCTTATCCACCGCCCGACGGAGTAGCAGGTCCACGATGCGAGTACGGCCGATCCTCGCGATCGGCCACTAAAAATAGGAAGCACCAATCGTACGACAAGCGGATCACGTAGTCGTAGCAGGGAGATGCCCTGCCATTGTAACACAATAAGGTGTAAACCATCCTTAACTAATTCAATCAAAAAGGGGGCCGATTCAGGCAATCGGCCCAAATCATTTGTGTTACCCTCACCTACTGTTTGCCCTGTGTTTAGCGTCGATTTGACAGGTGACGGAAAGCTAGGGTATGGGTTTACATCCGCTGATGAGCTAGAAGAGATCGACATTGGTCCTGGGGATAAGCCACGACCAACATTTATCAGCAGAAAGTTAGATCCGAATCTGCGGGGCCCGATGATAGCCCTGTTGAAACAATATCCAGACTGCTTCGCCTGGGACTACACAGAGATGCCTGGGTTAGACAGGAGCATCATTGAGCATCGACTCCCGCTCAAAAAAGGATTTCGGCCATTTCAGCAGCGAGCACGACAAATGAAGGCCGAAATCCTGGAAGAAGTCAAGAAAGAGGTCGAGAAAATGTTGACAGCCAAGTTAATCAGGCCATGCAGGTATGCTGAATGGATTTCTAGTATCGTACCTGTAGAGAAAAAGGATGGCCGGTGGCGTGTTGCCATAGATTTTCGGGATCTCAACAGAGCTACCCCAAAGGATGAGTATCCGATGCCGGTGGCAGAAACGTTAATCAACGCAGCGGCTGGTCATAAGATCTTGAGCTTCATGGATGGCAATGCCGGTTACAACCAAATTTTTATGGCTCCAGAAGATATACACAAGACTGCTTTCAGAGTCCCAGGTTCGGTGGGGTTGTTCGAGTATGTAGTCATGACGTTTGGACTGAAGAATGCCGGCGCCACGTACCAAAGAGCCATGAATTATATTTTTCATGATCTGATCGGCAAGCTGGTGGAAATCTACATCGATGACGTGGTGGTCAAGTCTGCTTCAGCGCAAGGACACTTAGACGATCTACGACGCGTCCTGGACCGAACAAGAAAATTCGGCCTACGGATGAATCCAAAGAAGTGTGCCTTCGGGGTGACGGCCGGTCAGTTCTTGGGTTTTTTGGTCCATGAACGCGGAATTGAGATCGGCCTGAAAAGTCAGGCAAGGTCACGAACAATGAAGCCACCCACTACAAAGAAAGAACTGCTCTCGTCGGCAAGATCAACTTCGGAAGATTCATCTCCAATCTGTCAGAAGAATAGAGCCATTCATGGACTGGTGAAAATTAAATCGACGAGGAATTCGGCAGAAGGCGAACAACAACGAGCCTTTGACGAAATCAAATAATATCTGACGAAGTCGCCAGTGTTGGTTCCACCCCAGCCGGACAGACCGTTCTACATTTACTTGTCAGTAGCCGACACATCCATCGCCTCGGTGGTGGTGCAAGTTTATGATGGGCGAGTCGTATTTTACATAAGCAGAAGGATGCTGGACGCGGAGACAAGGTATCCCGATATCGATAAGTTGTGCCTCTGCCTGTTTTTCACCTGCACCAAGCTGCGCCACATTTTGCTATCAGCAGAGATCATCATCATATGCAAATCAGACGTCATAAAGCACATGCTGTCGGCTCCTATGTTAAAAGGCCGACTGGGCAAATGGATGTTTGCATTATCAGAGTTTGACATCCGGTATCAACCCGCGAAAGCAGTTAAGGGACAGGCGCTGGCCGATCTTATCGCTGAAAGGATCAACACTAACATAGCAGCACTGTCCATAAGAGCGTGGGCTATGTTTTTCGACGGATCAGTTTGTGACGATGGTTGCGGCATCGGCATTTTACTCGTGTCGCCCCGGGGGGCAACATTTTCCTTCTCCATCAGATTGTCTACCTCTCGCACTAATAATGTAGCCGAGTACGAGGCGATACGCAAGGGAATGGAGTTACTCCTCGAAGCCGGAGCAGAAGCAGTGGAAATTTTCGGAGACTCCAAGTTGGTGATTTCCCAACTCACGGAGGAGTACAAGTGTGAGAGCGAGTCCCTCTTCCCATTATGGTTGTGCCGCCGTGAGTGATGGCGCAGTTCTACATAAACTTCACCGATCCCACGGTCGCAGAGGCAAATGATCTTGCACAATGGCTTCAGCTACAAGGATGTAGCGAAGGAGCCGATGTTCGTGCACAGTTCGAAGTCGACGATCGAGAGCCGATATCTTCAATTACTTGAAGGATTCGCTGGGGCACCTAAACGGATAAGGTACAAAGCCATGAAGTATGTGCTTATTGGGGACGACATGTTTTACAGGACCCTGGAAGGATTATTGCTCAAATGTCTGGGGACAGCCGAGGCTAATCGGCTCCTACACGAGGTACACGAAGGCTGTGGAACTCACCAATCAGCTCACAAGATGAAATGGTTGATCAGCGATCGTGGTTTTATTGGCCCACCATGCTTGAGGACTGTTTCAAGTACTACAAAGGTGCCAAGCATGTCAAGTTTGGGAAAATTCAGATGGTACCAGCGGCAATGAACCCCATCATCAAGCCTTGGCCATTCCGAGGTTGGGGCATGGATATGATCGGCAAAATCAATCCCCATCAAGCAAAGGCCACATGTGGATTTTGGCCATCGATTATTTCACTAAATGGGTGGAGGCTGTCCCAATGAAATCAGTAATCTCAAAGGATGTTATCAACTTTGTGAAAGAACATGTCATCCATAGATTCGGATTCCCCAAACTATCACGACGAGGGAGGTTCGGTCTTTATTTCTCGTGAGTTTAGAAAGTTTTGCGAGGACACGGGGATTAAGCTGATCAGATCATCTCCATACTATGCTCAGGCGAATGGGCAAGCTGAAGCGTCCAACCAGAGCCTCATCAAGCTAATCAAGAGAAAAATCGATGAGCACCCTAGGCGCTGGCACGAGGTTTTGTCAGAGGCATTGTGGGCTTATCGCATGTCATGCCATGGAGCGATTAAAACCTCGCCATACCATCTAGTGTATGGACAAGAAGCCGTATTGCCTTGGGAAATTACGGCTGGGTCGAAACGGGTCACTTTTCAGGACGATCTAACGACCGAAGAATACGCAACCCTGATGAGTGACAGTGTGGAGGATTTAACCGAGCTCAGGTTGTGGTCACTGGAGAAAATCAAAGAGAACAAGGCCAAAGTAGCTCGTGCATACAACAAGAAAGTGAAGCCAAAGGAGTTCCACGTTGGTGATCTGGTATGGGAAGCTGTGTTGCCCTTGGGGACTAAGGATGCAACATATGGTAAATGGTCTCCAAATTGGCACGGGCCGAACAGGGTCGACCAAGTTTTAAGAGGAAACGCCAGACATGCTTGAGGAGCTGGACGTGAAATTCCCATGGCGGTCAACGGTCAACATCTCAAGAAATATTTCCCAAGCATGTGGGATGTTGGACAAGAAACTTGAGGGGCCGATACATGAAATCGGCTAAGTAAAAGCACGTGAGACGATGGACAGTAAAAATGTGGGGGCCGATGCTGAAAATCGGCCGAATAAAAGCAAAATGTATAGCCGATGCACAGTCATCGACTTTAGAGGTTCACACAGGTTACAAACAGATGCCAGCCTACACATACGAGCTACTAAAGAAATGCCTCGAAGGCGTGGAGGGCGTCAGCACGGACACGGTCCACCTCGGCGATCTCGGCTTCGTCATCCTTACCCGACACTAGCTGCTTGTTCAGGGCACGTATGTTAGCCAGATTCGTCTTCAATTGAGCCTTGAGGCCTTCCGCCTCGTCTTGGGAACGGGCGATGGATTCTTCCTTGTCGCGGATGAGCTGTTTAGTCACCCGGGCCTTCTCCTCAAGATCTTCCAGCTCCCTTTTCAGGGATGCGAGCTCGGCGGTACTGACGGAGGTGTCAGTTTTAGCATCCAGAGACGCCTTTTTCTCGTTGAGTTGCTGACATCTGTCTGCAATATCGGCTTTCAATGGAAGTTGGGCGTGGCGCAGGTTGATCCTTTCACGAGCTAACTTCACCCGCGGCCCGAAAAAGGACAGATTTGCAACCCAAAGCTTCACCTGCAATGCTACTAGAAGATGGTCTGGATTTCGCAAGAACGCTCTTCACTTCCTCGTAACCTCGATCAACTCCTCGATTGGGGAGGACAAGGTTTTAAGACGCTAGAAATGAGGAAGAGCAACCTGGCTTGTGGTTCAAGCAGGGCAACAGAGGGAGTTGGTTCGATGGATTCAGATCGAACGACAAAGAAACCTGAAAGATCACAACTCGCAGCCGAAAAGCGCCAAGATGCCTAAACGCAAGGATGGACCAAAAGAACTTAAACGTACCTCTCCTATCGAGGGGATAGCCGATGAGGAGACCATCGGTTTGTGTGTGGTCGCTGGAGGCTTGGCCAGATTGGTAGCCGTTTCATCTACACCTTCGGGGATCCCCAGATCCGGCGTCAGCATTGCCCCAGCTGTCCCGCTGAGGACGTCAGTCGTCTGCATGAAGGGTGTTCTTAGCCGGTGTAAATAACGATAAATCGGCAGACAAAAGGGAACAAGTACTAAGAGTATGAAGGGTGGTGATTTTTTGAAACCTCCTGGCTCGACGAAGAAGCTTGTTGTCCTTTGCGAGCTCTCTTAGGACCCGCAGTTGGCCCCGCCTCGACTGGTGCTCGGGGGGCAGCAGGTTCAGGAGCCGACCTTTTTTTGGAAGCCGATGGTGGTGAATCTGGCTGGTTCGGTGTGATGGTACTCTCAGAATCCGTTGGGCCTAGTTCTCCTCGATTAGTCTGGGTATCCTCACTGGAGGTGTCTTCGATGGAAGCCTGTAAAAGAGGAGAACCAGTAAGCGCGAGTATGTTTGCAAGAGTGGAGGAATGACGAGGATCGACCAAGGCCTGAATTAGCTTACATGCGAGCTGTTGGGGGAAGGGCTCCGGCGCCTCAAGGTCTTCCTAGCAGCTACCTTCCTCACCATCGTTCTGGTTTTAGTCGGAACTCGAGGGGCAGCTGACTAAGGAGTTGCTGGTTTCTTGGAAGCCGATTGTGGTGTTATCGGTTGTTTCTGCATTGTGACCTTTTTCAGAGGTGGTGAGTCTTTGCAGAAAAGAACCACAGGAGCTAGCGGGAAGAACTCGAAGGGGGAGCCATCACTGTGTGTAGGCTCAGGGCCATCTTGTTGCTGCAAAGAGAAAGAATGGATTAATAAAGGATCAATTGCAAGCTGCATCAAGAAAATTTGCAAGTGGTGGTACCTGGTCCACGGGGATGTCATAGTCAGCGTCGAGCTGTTTCAGCAACGGTCCCAGAGCTCTCCTGAAGGCGTGAGTCTTACACATCGACCACCAGTCTCCGAAGCCATCGGTTGATGAGGCAAAGGTGAGGTCGTTGGGAATTGGGATGGTCAGAGCATCAAAGAAGGAGTAACACCTTTGGCTGGTGAGAGGATCAGGCAGGTCGGCTCTGCTCTCCGTAAGATGATGGAGAAAGAAGTGGGGAGCTACTTGTCCAAGGCCGAATTGGCGAGCCACTAAGACTGGCTGGTAGAATTCATACCCGGGTTTGATTATTCTGTTGGACGTACTCATGCCAACTGGAAGGAAACAGGGGCGAATCACGAAGGAAAAGAGCTGTCGAGTGCTAGTGTCATCGGCAAAATTGTCCAGCCTGAAGGAGAGTGGATTTTCAAAGTGTTCCGATTCCTCCATATAAGGGAAGAAGGTAGGGTTGTCCAGGCCCTGGAAGAAAGTGCTGAACCACTTGGATGCTTCCTGAGGGGATAGTTTGCTGCCCGGCAGCCTATACAAAGCTTGGCCATAACTAGTGCATCGGATCTGTTTCCCTTTTACATCTGGAAAGGTGCAACTCGCCAGAAGGGGGAAGTTTGGGATGTGATTTTGGAAATACAGCTGAGCCCATAGCTGAATAAACCACCAAGGACCACCTGTTTTGACTGCTATGCCAGAAAACAGTTTGACAGACATTAATTGGAGGTATCGATAGACTTCTCCCAGAAACAGTTTGCCGAGGCCAAGTTGAGTACCTTTGGCCAGTTCATGGGCTAAGGAGAGATAGTTTTTGGTTGGAGCAAGGGAAGGGCCACAGAATATGAAATGCTCCAGCCAGAAGTTGAGAAAGGCTGTGTGTTCTTTCTCTGAAACAGGACCCTTTGTTTTCATGTGGCGTTGGAGGGCCATGACCGAACATGAAACAGTTAAGAGCGGCAGACCAGAAGTAGCCGATGGTTTTGAGAGGATTCTCGTGTTTCTCAAGAGGAGAAGAAAAAAAAAACACAGAGTGGTTTTGGAATTATCATTGCCAAAACCAGGGGGGCATGTGTTATCGCCATATTTTGGCCAACGAAGGAGATGGGCCATGATCAAGATGGGCTTGGAAGATGCGTATATTCAACGTGTTGTTGGATCGGCCTAGTACGTAGAATTGGGCTAAACTGCCCGTGTATCTTGTATCATAGTAGGTTTCGTTTCAGTTTAGGTAAAGATAGAGTTGTAGAGTTATTCCAAAAGTAGAGAGTCTCCGGACTATAAATATGTACCTAAGGTTATCAAGAAAAGGAGGACAATCACGTTCACGACAAACACAATCTCGGCGCATCGCCACCCCTTGTTTTCGAGGGTTTCTTTCGGGTAAGTGTCATGCTGCCTAGACTGCATCTTGCGATCTAGGCAGTACTTTTACTTATGCGTTATTTGGTGTTACTCGTACTGAAGCCTTGTTGATGGCGAGTAACATTATTATCATAGATCTGTTGAGGTTAGCATCGGTGTTCTTCGTTATAATCGTTTGATTTTGCTACCTCTAGTTGTCTCGCTACCTTTGCACCTTTTTCCCAAGTGCAAGGGTAGCACCTTGCTTGATCTTTATTTAGCTGATTCGATCTGTTATGGTTGTGCCTTGCTCGCCAAGGTTTAGTTTGATATCTACGTAGTCGGGCCTTACAAACGGGTTGAACGATCCAAGAGTACGAGGGACGTGGCTTATTCGTTCTAGAGAAGTTGTTCCGAATTGACTTTACGTTGGTTATTAGGCCTCCTCTAGGGTTAATATTCTTCATCTTTTGTACATACCAGCTCAATTACGTGTAGGACGCTCCAGTTACTTGGTGAAAACATTAAACCGTCAGAGATCGATTTAACTTGTAGTGATCAAGCAAAACCCCATGTTATCGTAAATCTAATGCAGAACCATGGGGCAATCGGCTCTAGGAGCCGATTTGTGGAAACTGGGCGCCGGTCACGGCTCGAATTTTACGTATACTTGTTTACCATGCAGGAAATCAATCGGAGCAATCCTTCACCTTCCTGACCAGGTATAGGTCAGGTGGCACGCCCTCGAACCAAGCCAGGACGTGTGCCGGAGTTTTGCGGGCCGTTGCCCGAGGGACCAGGGCCCACCAGCAGCTCTGGGAGCCTCCCGGCTCTTCGTGTTACTCGTCGCTGCTCGCCGGTGAGTTTTGGCAGGCAACAGGTATTCATGGATTTCTGGATTTATCTATTGTGGATCTCATGGAATTCTGGATTTATCTATGGAGGCACATTTGATGGCATATGGAATCATGGGCCTATCTAATGTATGCATCAATATTGCTGGTATGGTTGGTATGTGCTTGGAGGCTATCAAACAAACAATATTCTTTGGCTATATTCTCATCCTGGTGGTATGACCTTGTTTCCCAAACCACCTTGTTTTAATTATCTTTGTTATGGAAGTTGTGTTCTCTCTAGTGTGTGTATTTGTATTCAAATGCAAATTTTAAATATGCACACATCTAGGGGGAGCGTCTTTCATTATTTAAGGTGGCATTAGCCGGTTTCATTGCAAATCCTAATATTGTCATCTAACACCAAAAAGGGGGAGATTGAAAGAACATTTTATAATCCCTAGTGTTTTGTGTGTTAGATAACAATATCAAGGATTATTTAATGTGTGTTGAAGTGTTGCAGATATCTTTGAGAAAAAGGGAATAGGATTCTGCCTTTGGGGGCGGATAATCCACCCCTCCCTCTTCCCAAGCAGGCGCAAGCCCCAGAAGGGGGGCAGAGTTTTTGCCGGATTTTTCGGCCCTGCCGGATAATCCGCCCCTCAGGGGGTGCGGATAGTCCGACCCCCTGATCTTCGCCAAGGCGCAATCCCTAGAGAGGGGGCGGAGTGTTGGCCGGACTTTCCGGTCGGGCCGGATTATCCGCCCTCCCAAGATCTTCACCAAGTTTCGCAGGCGCCAGCCCCAGAGAGGGGGCAAAGTTTCCCCCGGAGAATCCGCCCTTGGGACGGAGTTTTCCCAGGGGGCGGATAATCTGCCCCAAGTGGGGGCAGATAATCCGCCCCCAAAGTTGTGCAACAACCAGATCTGGGGAGGGGGTATTTAAGCCAGCCTTCCCCCTCCTGCCAGAACTCTTGATTCATTCGAAAAAGACCAGATCAGATCTGAAAGCTTCATCCAAGAGAGCTCCACCTAGATCCACCCAAAGGCCCCATCCCTTGGGGAATCGAATGAGGAGAACTCGATCTTCATCATCAGCAATCAAGCGCTTCATCTCCTCTCCATTCATTTGGAGAACCCCGGATCTAGTATTTCTTGCAAATACCTAGATCCTTGTTTTTGTTTATATTGATAAACCTTGTTATTTTGGCAGCTTGTTGTCATCTCGGAGCCCCAATTCGGTTGTGTGGGTGTGCCCGATAGTGTTGTAAAAGGCACCGTTCACCTCAAGGGATCCAATAGTGGAGAAGGTGGATCAGGCCTCGTGGCGAGATCCATCGGAGAATAGGGTGAGGCCTATTGTGGCGTGGTGGTCTTAGAACCGCCACCCCTCCAACGCAGATGTACTTCCTTAACAAGGAAGGAACTGCGTAAAACAAATCCTGTTCTCGCATGCTCCACTACGGTTTCCTCGCTCCTCTTTTTACGTGCTTAGTAGTTAGGGTTGCATATAGGGAAATTCTCATAGTTGCATATCTAGAGAATTTACTTTGTGTCAAGCCTAAAATTGAAAAAGTATTAAAAATTGGTTAGCACCTATTCACCCCCCCTCTAGGTGCCCATACGATCCATTTCAACGAGGAGGACGGCCCACCTCCTCCGAACTTCAACGAGGCTGGCCGTCGGCTATGGTGGCGCCGTCGGACTGTCCAGAGCGTCATGGCCTATGACACTGCCAATGACTCTAACCCCCGTCTGCGCTACCCTCAAGTCCAGCCCACGCGTACTCAGCCTTCAAGGTTCAATTACGGCGACCCCGACGACGACAGCGATGACGGCGGCGGCGAGTACGACGACTACAGTGGCGAGTATTATAGGTGTAGGCAGGAGCATGACTGAATCACTCCGACATTCTGAAACAAGTTCGGCCGATTGTTACTTAATCTGGCCATGTATCTTGATTTTCAGTTTTTTATGTATCTTAATTTTCAGTCATGCTTTATGTAACTTACTGTTAGTTGCATTCTGTATTTTAATTCCAGTTCTATCTCCTTCACAAAATGACCTATCTCATTCGAGGTTTCTTGGCTTTGGGGTCAAATGACCAATGTTATGGCTAGAATCAAGGCATAGTTTGTGATAATATGGCCATATTGTGCATACATGTGCATCATGGCATGGCAAAAAATGTTGCAAAAGGAAGTTTTCCTTTTTATAGCAACAAAAAGGCATTTTCCATTTTCCGAGCATAAAAACGGAAGGTTTTGTGAAGCAACTACCAAATGGCTAATTCAAAAAACCACCACCACATTTTACAAAAATATAGACCACCTTATATGGACAATGTACCAACAGGGGGATCTGAAACCTTTCCGTCCACCTCTGGTGAAAAGGACAAATTCCTGCCGAATCAGTAGGAAGTGGGTCAGATATGAACTACAGGTACATGATACAATGCTCATGATTTTTTACAAAAATCATTTTTAGGTTCACAATATGCTATTTTATCAAATATCCAATGCAAGTTGAGCGAGGCTTGGCCCCGAGCTAAGAATCTTCATGCCCGTTGTTCGACAAAGTTTGACGATAGTTTAAAATGGGGATAAAAAAATAAAAAAAAGATCGAAACAGTGCGAAACCTTCGCGTGGTGTTATATTATGTGACATAGTTAGAAGGAAAAATCTCAAACTTGGTATATTGATTATGTCTCAAAAAACCTTCACAAAATGACCTATCTCATTCGAGATTTCTTAGCTTTCGGGTCAAATGACCAATGTTATGGCTAGAATCAAGGCATAGTTTGTGATAATATGGCCATATTGTGCATATATGTGCATCATGGCATGGCAAACAATGTTGCAAGAGCAAGTTTTCCTTTTTATCGCATCAAAAAGGCATTTTCCATTTTCCGAGCATAAAAACGGACGGTTTTGTGAAGCAACCACCAAATGACTAATTCAAAAAACCACCACCACATTTTACAAAAATACTAGACCACCTTATATGGACAATGTACCAACAGGGGGATCTGAAACCTTTCCGTCCACCTCTGGTGAAAAAGACAAATTCCTGCCGATGAAGTGGGTCAGATATGAACTACAGGTACATGATACGATGCTCATGATTTTTTACAAAAATTATTTTTAGGTTCACAATATGCTATTTTATCAAAAATTCAATGCACGTTGAGCGAGGCTTGGCCCCGAGCTAAGAATCTTCATGCCCGTTGTTCGACAAAGTTTGACGATAGTTTAAAACGGGGATAAAAAAAAGATCGGGTTAGATTTCTTTTTAGATGCTTAATATTTCTTATGTTCAAAGTTTTAGGGTTTGTCTATTTTATTTTTGTTTGAATTGAATAATCAAAACTTATATGTAAGTGTTTTAATTATTTTGAAAATTTTCATCTAAAGTAATTATAAAATGTTTTTACATGAATGGATAGATATTATTTTTCTGAAAATTATGATATATTATTCATATTTTTCTGAGTTGAAATGAAAAAGATATAAATTTTCTAAATTCATATCCTATTTTTTGAGTTAAAAATGCCCCCACCGCTTTAATGCATGAAATAAATGCCCCCCTTTAACACCGGTTCGTGGCACGAACCGATGTTAAAGGCCGCACCCCCCTTTAACATCGGTTCGTGCCATGAACCGGTGTTAAAGGGAGGGGGCATTTATAACGCCTTCCTCTCTTCCTTCTTCCCCCCAGCAAGATCGAAAATCGCGCGCGCAGAGGAAGCAGAGGAGAGCCGCGCCGTCGCCATTCTGCCGTCGCCGTCCAGCCCTCGCCGTCACCGCCCTCGCCGTCGCCATCCGCTGGAGCGCCGCTTCCTCGCTACGGCGAAGCCTCTCCAGACGTCAGACGCTGCCGTGTCCACGCCGCCGCCGCGTCAGCCGTCGCTGTCGCCTTCACCGTACGTATGATCCACTCCCTATCCGTCCCCTCCCCCTCGACGTTTCCTCACCGGCGGCGCGCATGCACCTGCCCCGCGCGGGCGGTTCCTCACCGGCGGGCGCGGGCGCCCTGCCACCCAGGCCGACATTGACTTATGTTTTTTATAGTCATTGACTTATGTTTTTTTAGAAATACACATGTAAAAATTATGTTCTATTTTGTATTGTATGTGTATTTTGTAGTTGTATTGCATATTAATTATGTTCTGTTTTGTAGTTGTATTTTATATTATGTTCTATTTTGTAGAAATACACATGTAAAAAAATACAACGATGATAATTATGTTCTATTTTGTAGTTGCATTGCATATTGTAACTCCCAATGGTGAATTTTGTATAGAAGGTGTACAATATATGTTTACCTAATATGAATTTTGTCGCTGCCTTATTGATGCCAAAATATAGATGGACCAATTACTTATGGGTGGGAGCTTATACTTGCAGCTTGGCGAATCGAAGGGGTACCGGCGAATCGCAAATAAAATACCACTGGGCCAAAATTTGCAAATAAAATACCATTGAATTCAGTAGAACAAGTGGCATATGTGTATGTATATTTGTATGTGTGTATGTATATTGTATTGTATGTGTATTGTATATGCATGTGTATATTTTGTGCCACGCCGACGACCACCGCCACCATTATGCCGTCGACCCTGACCTCCTCTGTCCTCGCTAAACCCACGTCGTGCTGGTTCGAACGCACACCCCCACGAATCCCAGCCCCGCTCTCGCCCTAGCGCCGCCACCTCTCGTTGTCAATATAGCATTATAATAACCATGCTATGTTAATCAACTTTCATGACAAGTTAATTAGAAGAAGTAAATGTACCCTCTCATATGAATAAGGGGTTTCTCCGAATTAGGGTTTGGAATGACCAAGCATGTATTAGGGTTACATTTCAATACTTTTAACCTTTCATATCATCATCATCATCTTTACTTGAGCATTTGAATAGATGTATTACTAATATCTGTGTGATCATATTATTGTTTTAGAAACTATGGATCCACTCAGTAGAAACCTTGAAGATGAAGAAATAATGGAGAACATGATCCACGAGGACACCTCACAATATCTGAACTTGGAGGGACATGAGGACAGCTCAAGTAGTCATGGAGAAGATGACGACTCCGGTAAACGCACTTTGGTGATTACAAAGTCTGTCGAGGTATATGCATGGATTAAGCCTCTGCTGACTTGCACCGATTGATTTGTATATATGTAAATGTATTAATTAATGCTTCTTTCTTGTTTTAGCCCTCTGGATCGACCAGCCGGCAACAATCTTCTTCTACGAAAAAGAGCAAGCGAGGCGCGAGCCATCGGTTGAAAGATCGTGCAAAGTTCACGATCGAAGCAGTCCGTGTTGATGGCAGGCCGATGGAGCCCAAGAAGGCCGCAGACAAATTTGTACGTCAGGCTGGAGTTCTTGTTAGGGACTAAATCCCAATCATAATTGAATATTGGAATAAGCCAAAGAAGGGTGACAGTACCTTTGTCGATGAAAGATCCAAAGAAACACTTTGGAATTCGCTGTTGGTAAATTTCACCCTTCCGACAGAGGAGGATGAAAACAAACCGGTTATAAAGGAAAAGGTCGAAGAGTGGACTCTAAAAAAGATGGCTGACGCTTTCCGCAACTGGAAGACAAAATTGAACAAATTTGTCAAAACTCGCGAGACTCCATATTTCGAAGACGCATATTATGCGAAGATAAGACCTCACTGTCCCGAATTTGTGGCATATAAGGAAGGTGCTATAGATAAAAAGAGGTCAGAAACCAATACGCTAAATGCCCAGAAGAAGGAATATCACCAGAGGACGGGGTCAGGTGGCTACATATCTCAGAGGCCTAAGTGGGAGGAAGCTGAGAAGGCCCTGCGCGCTAGAGGGATCACACCCTAGACAGATGGGTGGAACCTACGTGCAAAGACTTGGTTCTACGGAATCGGGGCAAGGTTGGACCCAGAAACAGGATTGTGTATCTTCCCAACCCTCTTTGCCAAACCCGTCACTGAACTCATCACGGCATACGAGGAAACAGCCGCCAAGACCTTCCATCCCGACAGAGAGAATGACCAGCTCACACGCTCCATCGGTAAAAAAGAACACCCTGGACATGCACGAGGCACAGGGGGTATGACGTGGAAGGAAGGGTTTGCCGAGTGGGGCGACTCTTACAGATGGCGCGGCAGAAAAGAAAAAGAGCGTACAGAGCGGATGACACAGATAGAACATACCCTTGTGGCGCTGCAGGCGCAAGTGAATGCACAATAGAGCCATCAAGATACCGGCCCATCTCAGCGGCACGAAGAGTCTGCATTGGAAGCTGCCAGCGGCCCAGACTCTGCGCGGAAAAGCAGCGTGGCTTCCACGGAGAACGTGCAGCCCACGCTTGAAATGGCGGGTCCTCGATACCCCGTGGATGAGATCACAAAGAGCGAACACGCTGAGTTGCATGTGAGATTAATGGGCTTATCCATTAAGGTGGCTGTCGGCTATGCCTTACCTCCCGTAGTTGGTGGAACTTACCACTGCCGACCGATTCCAGATGGCTATGCTATTGTCGGGGTGGATGAGGTTGTGAAGGAATATGAGGAAGCATAGCTTGACCATGCTACAGGTGAAGGGGAAACTCAACTCAAATTTGCAGTGAAAACAACCATTCTTTGGAAGAAGGAACACATCGTGCTTCCAAATTGGAGGCCACTGGCACCCCCGCCTCCGTCTCTCATAGCCCCAGCGTCTGAGCTTCACCATCTCCTGTGACGACCATCTCCTACACGTCATGACAGCCATCTCCGGCACGCCAGCCATCTCCTGCCCGTCAGCCATCTCGCGCGCTTCAGCCATCTCCTCAGCGTAAGCGAAAGAGCACTGCCACGAAGAGCATCACTAGCACTGCCACAAAGAAATCCACAGGAAACCGTACGCCAAAGAGTTCAAAAAATACGTCCTGCAGCCTTCCGCCAAGCCATTGCCGGTTTTACCGTGGAATCGCAGCGACGAGGAGACCAATAGGATCTCGGAAGAAGAGGTCAAGAAATTCTTTGCACCTAGACGGGCCGAGCCAAAGGAGAAAATAGATCCGGCGGTGGTGGAGAAGTTTTACAAAAAAAATTTGAAACCTGAAACCCTACTTGTGCCGGACTACAAGCGCCAGATTTTGAAGGGGTATGCAAGGCGTCGTAGGGAGACTGAAAGTAGCAGTCGTGCGTCACCCCAGAAAATAGTTCCCATGCTCGGAGAGCAGGAAAACCAATCATGCGCCCCGCTCCAAGTGTTCGACACACGGGACGCTCCTCCCGTAAATGATTACGAGGCAGAGCTACAAAGAAAGTCCAATGAGATGGGGATGACTTACATTGCATACTTGAACATCATGGGAGACAATTTGCCCAAAGGCGATGCCAACCCCATACAGCCATGGAAGTATGGGAAGAATCTCGTCAAGAAAGAGGAGCTCAAGAATCTACTAACAAAGATGCGAAGATTGCATAACTGGTACCTTGATTTCTGCAAGACGAGAAAGGAAGAATGGATCACGGCGCATATAAGAGATCAGATTTTCTTGTGCGGAGACAACGCGATCACCTTCAACATTCAAGACTTGCATTTTCTATTCAATCAGAAGGAACTCAACAAAACTGCCATCAGCCTTTATTGTGTGTAAGTACTATTTCTTTAATTTCTATCTCATCTCATTCAATTCATTAATTGCATGTATATATATATGCTCACCATATATTTATATATATACTATTATGCAGGAAAAAGGTTATGAAATGCATGAAAGGAGGCCCTTTTGAAATTGGGTTCGTTGACCCAAATAGAGTTCATGAACAAGTGGTAAGAGACAAACCCGGGCAAACAGAAGATTTCTTGCTAAGGTCTTTACTGAGACAACAAACCAAAAGGGAAATACTATTGCCTTACAACTTCTCGTGAGTACTGTTACCCTATCTTATACACATTCTGTTTCGGCTTACTCGATGTTAAGTTTAACTGATGATGAGTTATGCGAGCGTTGGTTCCACTTTATTCTGCTAGTCATTCAACCTGACTCAGGAAAAGTCCTTGTCATGGACTCGTTACGAAAGAAAAAGAGCTATGGGCAGACTTTAGAGAGATGCTCGAGAGGTAATTTCAATCATATTATCGCACTAGATCAGCAACTTTCGTGACAACAAGTAATTATTTACTCCTTTATCCATTTTCTTTGCCGGACAGGGTTTGGAAAAGGTTCACGGGCAGGGCCGTGGGTGAATGGTCAGAAAAACTAAAATTTGTAAACCAAAATATAAGTAATACTAGCTAGGTAGGTCTGCGTATCTCTTTGATTCTACTTCCAATTCCATTATATCATGCTTTATTGATTATTATTTTGATTGAACTCTCTATTCTCGTAAAGTGCGCGCATCAGGGACACGGCAATAACTTATGTGGGTACTATGTTTGCGAGTTCATTCGCAACACGATATGTGCGACGGGCCAAGCCGCACTAGAACAACTTAGAGTAAGTAAACAAAGTACACAACATTATTTTATTACCATCAATTGTGTTGAGTTTTATTCTTATATATATATTGACCCCATTCTTCATATATATTCAGATCGAACGGATGCGGGACCAACTCCTACCATTTGACCACATACGAGCCATTTAAGAGGAATTGGCGGGGTTCATACTTGATGAGGTCGTCACGCCTGGCGGAGAACTCTTTAGATATCCACCAAAATGAACGTTGTATATATGCTTGAACGTGTTTGTCTTGTACTTGATGCTTCAATGTTTACGGAGAATACCACACAATGACGATGTTTGTTTATAATAATAGTTGCTTAATTATTCATGTATTCGTATATACCGATGACGATGTATGTGTATACCGCTCCCGATCGATTCTCCCTCCCCCCTCCCTGTCCCTGCAGCGCCGCAGAAATACGCCCAGAACGGGACAGGGGCAGAACTCTGCCGCGACAGAGATTTATGCCGTTTTCATGCCGCGGCAGAGATTACGAACCGGTGTTAAAGGGGGGGCTGAGCGCTGCGGCAGCCCCACGTGCGCCAAGAACCGGTGTTAAAGGGGGGGCTCTAACACCGAAACCGCAATAGCGGTTCTATAACCGGTGTTAGAGGGTCCTCCAAACCGGTGTTAGAGGGGTACGTGTGCACTAGTGAAGAGGAGTTTCGTCTCTAGAAAATGGCGAGAGTTGGAGGGAGGCATGTTATAGCGAGAGAGTAGGCTTAGTCTCGGAGTGGAGTGAAGTGTGTGTGTTTACAGGTGTGTGTTTAGCCAATCCAACTGTTTTTAGTTGGCTCTTGGTTTTCTTATAATTTGAGTCTTCTTTCTTCTATAAAGATAAGACACCCCTTTAGCGTGCTCTTGAAAAAAATAATATAACTCCTTTCAAAAAAATATATAACTAAAATATAACCATTATATGTACCCTTATGCATCAATTGTTTGAGGTACTCTTAACAAAACTCTTGGTGTTGGCACCAAGAAGACAACAAGGAGTGCACTTCCTTCTATCGATCTCAGGTGAGCTAGCAGAGCCTAGGTGGTGGCCCTAGTAGCAATCTAACTGCACGAAATAAATTAAAAAAATCACGAGCTCGATATTCATCCGGACTGGCAAACTTGCCACGTTTCGCGTTAGACCCTCGCGTCGCATACGTCGTTTGAAATTAGGCGGGCGTGTTTCAGAAAAAATAAAAAATTCGGCGGACGACAACACATGAGTTAAGGCCTTTCACAATGTTATGGGTGCCCCATTTCTGAAAAGTGGTTCACATATCACCGATGCCAAAAAAAAATTTCTAACACCATCCTCACAGCGGAGGGCATCGCTCAGCCTAAAAGTAAATGACCCCGCAGTGACAAATATGTACTAGGCATATCTTTCCAGCTGCTTCATATGGGAGACGTCTTAAGCGAGCTCTTCTTTTCAATGTTTATAGCAATATTTTATTGGGTGATCAGTTTGGACACCGGAGCATCTACATGCTGAATCTTATTGGAACAGAGGGCATCACTGCTCGATGTCTTAAAATCGATTTAGGCACCGGTCTGGACATACCTGTAGAAGGCCTAAGGCATTGTTTACTTTTAGGGTATTTGAAGGGATGGGAAGGGATTATTTCGTATCCCGGAATTTCCCAATAGATATCGTTTACTAGTCCGGATTCGGAGGGGATAATCCCGAAATATCTCCATAAATCCCTTCCACACTAGTGTATTTTTGGCTAGATTAAAAACTCTACATCATGGTAGAATATTTTTTGGGAATTGTATTTGAGGGGATTTGAGAGTATTGGGTGGACACCAAATCCTCGCATATCCCCGTATCTTTTAGGGATAAAAATACCGGGTAAGTAAACAAGGCCTAATGGTACTTCTGGCGCTGCTGCGAAGGAAAAATGAGTCTCAGGTTTCTTCGACCAAGCCGGTGAGATCATGAGTGTTTGACGTGGTAGAGCCTCTACGGTAGAGGCTATAGCTAGTCTTTTCTTGATTTTGACGGCGCGAACTGTTTGGATCCATCCATCGACCGATCAATTTTGACTAGGCTCGCTACGCAACAAACAACTTGAAGATAGCAAACAGTAACACGGTGCAAAGACAGCATCATATCCTATTCCTGGTACTTGAGCTAGCTTGCTAGCTAGTACTTCTTCTGTACCTAATTATAATTTTACACGAAGGGAGTAACTGTCAAGAAATTGAACTAGTAGCTATCTAGTTGTAGTACGCTACGGAAGTCTGTGCCGATCTTTGCTGTCATGCGTCGAGGACATTTATCTTCTCGCGAACGTGTATGTCGTATTTCCACCGGACCGACCATACAGTCACTCACTTACTCTAAACGGTCCGTTTATATCTGTTTGGTTCGAACCGCGGTCAGGATGGGTAGGGGTCTGGCCTGTTCGGCCAGCCGTGCCCAGCGACGCGGCCCATTTGTTCGCTGGACGAGGCATTTTTTAAATTCAAACACAAACAATTCACGCAAAAAACTGGCAAAGTTCATACTTAATTTACATTCAAAATATAAAAAACATAATCTAAACTACTAGCCCTAGCTACTGATCTTCGCGCGCCGGCGCCGCCTCGTTCATCTATGGGTCGAGGTCGATGTACTCCGGCGGCGTCCAGAGGTTGGGTGGCGGCAGGGCCGGAGCGGGAGCGGGCGTAGGCGGGTTGATCGCCCGCACATGCCACGACTCCCACTGCTGGAGGTGCGCTAGCTCTATCCCCACCTTCGGCATGATCGGAGGCGCCCAAACCGGCAGCAGCGGTGGTGGTGGCAGCTGGGCGTTCGTTTCAGCCACCATGCGGGTGAGCGCGAGCACCTCCTCGTAGCCGCGCCACTGGGCCTCCTTCTCCTGCGCGTTGGTCGCAATGGCCTGCTCAGTGAAGGCGTCGTTGTTGTAGCCCCATGCCAGTACCTTGCGGTACTCCGGGGGCAGGTTGGCGGCGACGTCATCCACCGCCTCCTGCTTGATGATGGCGTTGCGTTAACGTGCAGCGCTTCGTCGGGAAACCCCAAGAGCAAGGTATGATGCAGCATAGCAGCAAGCCTTCCCTCAGTAAGAAACCAAGGTTATCGATATAGTAGGAGGAAGGAAATGTCTCAAAGGTGTTGCAAGCAATGTGGAAACCTGCACAACACAAACTCAAAACTTTGCCCCAACTAACAGTGAGGTTGTCAATCTCACCGATTGCTATAACAAAGGATTAATTGTATGGTGTGGAAGGTGATGATGGTTTGCAGCAAGTAAACAGTAACAGTGGAAGATGTATCAATGGTAAAAGATTGGACCGGTGTCCATAGTCACTAGAGGTGTTGTCCTTAGATAAAAAAACATGGCATGCTGGGTAAAAAATTACAACAAGGAAATTGACAGGACTGAGCAAGGCATAACAATGCAATACTAGACATAAAGATCCCACGAGATTCGATTGGACAATACAACAAGATACATAGACCGCCATCCAAATGCATCTATGACTAGAAGTTCACCTTTGGGTTATTATCCGAACCCCCTTGAGTATTAAGTTGCAAGCAACAGAAAACTGCTTTAAGCAAAGTGTGTAAGGTAAATAATCCACTTGCTCTATGAACAAGAGACCGATGTTTTCTCTCTAGTGGCAACAACACATCTACAACCTTAGAGATTTTTGTCATTTCCCTTGATTAAATAGAGGCATGAACCCACTATCGATCATAAATATCCCCTCTTGGAGTCACTAGCAACTACTTGAACAAGATATCTACTAACAACGGAGAGCATGCAAGATCACAAACAACACAGACATGATAGAATCAATAAGACAAAACCATTAATCAATCTAACATAGTAATCTCAATATCCATCAGATCTCCGCAAACACAACGTGCATGATTACAAATAGATTAGATCTTGATCATGAACGGAGCTCACAAGATCTATACATGAAAGCACAAGGAGGAGATACAACCATCTAGCTACTACATGGACCCGTAGTCCAAGGTGGAACTACTCACGCTTCATACCGGAGGCTGGCATGATGAAGAAGAAGGCCTCTGGGATGATCTCTCCTCCGGAAGGGTGCCAAGAAGAGCTTTAGATTCCCCCGATCTAGGGACGATGGTGGCGGCGGCTACAGACGGTTTCGTGGAATATTGATCGGGTGTTAGGTTTAGGCATCGGGGGCTTCTTATAGGCGAAGAGGCGAGGCTGGGAGGCGGCTAGGGGGCCCACACCCTGCCCAGGCACGGCCTAGGGTGGGCCCGCGTCTGGGGGGGTGCAGCCGCCCTGTGGCGCCCCTCCATCTCTCCTTTGGACTCCGTGTTCTCCTAGGTGAAATATTAACTTTGCCTTTTGTCCCTTCCAATTCCGAGAATAATTTATTACTAGATTTTCTGAAACCAAAAACAACAGAAAATAGGTAACTGGCGCTGTGGCATCTTGTTAATAGGTTAGTACCAGAAACATATGAAAAGCACCACAAAGTGTGGACAAAGAAAAGCAAAGTAGATACTAAACAAGCATGGAACATCAAAATTATAGATACGTTTCCGACGTATCAAGCATCCCCAAGCTTAACTCCTTCTCATCCTTGAGTAGATAAGTGATAAAAGAATAATTTTTTAGGTGACATGCACCATCAAAACCAAGATCAAACCATTTACAAGCATTGAAAGCTGGGATAAAAACTCTAAACATGTGAATGAAAGATGGAGTTCTAACAATAAGACCAAGTAACTATGCATGCAACATGAAATGCTACAAACAAAGATCAAGAATAACATGCATTGAAAAACGTTTGTTTGTTTCACATACAGAAAACATGGCATAGTGGCATTCAGCTTTCCCCTCATGGAGTAGCAAATAGATGCATAGGACACCTTCAAAGTTCATAAGAGTGACTATATGAAAATAGCACAAGAGCAAGAAATATCAATAATATGCACCAATCAATATGTTTTGGGACACTTCACATAGAACTAAGAATGGAAACTATGCTCTCTTAACTGGTGCCTAAAGGTAGAAGGTGGATACTCAATATAATAGTGGAAGGAAGGCCCTTCATAAAGGGAAGCAGGGATTTCAAGTTTCAAAAAGAGCTTCCAAAAATTATGGTACTGGTTAGCTTTCAGCCCTCATTTCCCCTATCATAAGCATCTTGAAGTGATTAAGGTTAAAGTGAACAAACTATGGAGTATATGCTTGACAAAGTATAAGTTGGCAATCCCATGTCCCTTGAATATGAGGGCCGCACCTCATGCTACTCAACTTTAGTCACATGTAAGTTCTTGTCACAGTAGGTACATGTGTATCATAAAGAACCACCAACGGGGTACCCCTTGCACATGGTACAGGAGATATCCCAATAACGAAAATGACAAGGCAAGCAGACAATGACCATCTCAGCGATCTTTTTATTTGCTATTTGCATAGGTTTTTATTGAGGATGCTTCACAGATTTCGCATTATGCTAATGCTGCTGATACGTCGGAAACGTATCTATAATTTTTGATGTTCCATGCTTGTTTAGTATCTACTTTGCTTTGCTTTGTCCACACTTTGAGGTGTTTTTATATGTTTTCTGGTACTAACCTATTAACAAGATTCCATATTGCCAGTTGTTTGTTTTCTTCTATTTTTGGTTCCAAAAAGGCAAAAAATCAATATTCTCAGAATTGGACGGGACAAAAGCCAAAGTCAATATTTTGTCGTGGGGAACACAAAGCCAGAGTATGAGACGGAGGAGACCCACCAGGGGGCCACACCCGCTGGACGCGTGGGTGGGCCCATCCCATGCTTGGGGGGGGGGGGTGCAGCCGCCCTGGTGGCCCTCCAGCCTCGCCTCTTCGCCTATAAGAAGCCCCCGATGCCTAAACCCTAAGTACCCGATCAATATTCCAAGAAACAGTCTGTAGCCGCCGCCACCATCGTCCCTACATCAGGGGGATCTTAAGCTCTTCCCGGCACCCTATCGGAGGGGATATCATCCCGGAGGCCTTCTTATTCATCATGCCAGCCTGCGGTATGAAGCATTAGTAGTTTCACCTTGGACTACGGGTCCATATAGTAGCTAAATGGTTGTATCTCCTCCTTGTGCTTTCATGTCTAGATCTTGTGAGCTCCGTTCATGATCAACTATTTGTAATCATGCATGTTATGTTTGCGGGGATCCAATGGATACTTAGATTACTATGTCAGATTGATTAATGGTTTTGTCTTATTGATTCTATCATGTCTGTGCTGTTTGTGATCTTGCATGCTCTCCGTTGTTAGTATCTATCTTGGCCAAGTAGTTGCTAGTGACTCCAAGAGGGGGTATTTATGCTCGATAGTGGGTTCATGCCTCTAGTTTCCAAGGGAAGTGACAGAAATCTCTTCGGTTGTAGATATGTTGTTGCCACTAGGGAGAAAACAACGGTCTCTTGTTCATGGAACAAGTGGATTGTTTACCTTACACACTTTGCTTAAAGCAGTTGTCTTTTGCTTGCAACTTAATACTGGAGGGGGTTCGGATGATAACCCAAAGGTGGACTTCTAGTCATAGATGCAGTTGGATGGCGGTCTATGTATCTTGTTGTATTGCCCAATCAAATCTCATAGGATCTTTATGTCTAGTGTTGCATTGTTATGCCTTGCTCAGTCCTGTCAATTGCCCTGCTGTAATTTGTTTACTCAGCATGCCATGCTTGTTTATCTAAGTAGAACACCTCTAGTGAACTATGGACCCTGGTCCAATCTTTACCATTGATACATCTTCCACTGTTACTGTTTACTTGCTACAAACTATCATCACCTTCCACACCATACAATTAATCCTTTGTTATAGCAACTGATGAGATTGATAACCTCACTGTTAGTTAGGGCAAAGTCTTGAGTTTGTGTTGTGCAGGTTTCCACGTTTCTTGCAACACCTTTGAGATGTTTCCTTCCTCCTACTGGTTCGATAACCTCGGTTTCTTACTGAGGGAAAACTTGCTGCTGTGCTGCATCATACCTTGCTCTTGGGGTTTCCCAACGGGGCGTCAACACGCATCAGCTGCAAGTTTCCACCATGATTAGGCATGGATTAGGCTAACAGCCTAGGCGTTTCTCTAACACAAAATACATAACTCCATTGACTTACAAGCTCCCTTCTTATTTCACACCGGCGACATCCATAGACAAAAGAGCATGATATCAATTGTGTACAAAGTACAAGTGCAATGTTGAAAACGTTACCCATGACAACATGGTTCTGCTAATTCCAACATATAATGCAAGCATATACAACATAGATGACACAATGGTTCAAGTTTATTAGGGGCAAGGAATATAAAGTGTGCCATCAAGTTCGTGAGAGCTTTAATCACTAAGTTTTCACATAACAAAATATTTTTTTAATTGGAAGATAGCTGAAAACAAGAATATACTTGGAATGGTGTAACACACCATGCATAGGAATTTATAGTGGACACTTTGGAATAACTTGGTTTCTTGGGAGTTGGAAGCATGAGTAGAGCTTACTCATACAAGCGAAGGCTAGCAAAAGACCGGGAACAATCAACTAAGAGAGCAAAAATGGCCATAATCATGCAGAGCGACAAAACATTACTAATCAAAGCATAGAGTGGTACTACAAGTCAAGGACTAAATTATCATAGAGGCTATGGTGACTTTTTCATAGTCATAACATGGTGTGATCATATGCCAAGTCAACCCAAACAAAACATCAAAGGAGAATACCACAATACTATGCTTTTGCATGCAAAAACAACGCACGATTCCTTCAAGGCACACTAAGCAATCCCAATTGTTTGGAACAAGTCATGCTAAAACAATAATCACTAAGCATAAGGTCAAAACAACACCTAGCATGACATGCTAAAGTCTAAGTCACAGTCAATGCAAGCTCCTCTTGCACTTTCAAGCAAGAACTTTCTACTGCTTTCCAACACCAATCAACTTATTTGAAACAACACATCGAGAATGGGGGTCCAAACTACTTTATTCAAGCAAACTAAACAAACTAAGCAAAGCAAACGAAAACTAAGACGCTCCAAGAACAACACAACAGTGGAAGATGTATCAATAGACCGTTGTTCCATGAACAAGAGACCGTTATTTTCTCCCTAGTGGCAACAACACATCTACAACCGAAGAGATTTCTGTCACTTACCTTGGAAACTAGAGGCATGAACCCACTATCGAGCATAAATACCCCCTCTTGGAGTCACTAGCAACTACTTGGCCAAGATAACTACTAACAACGGAGAGCATGCAAGATCACAAACAACATAGACATGATATAATCAATAAGACAAAACCATTAATCAATCTGACATAGTAATCTCAATATCCATCGGATCCCCGCAAACACAACATGCATGATTACAAATAGATGAGATCTTTATCATGAACGGAGCTCACAAGATCTAGACATGAAAGCACAAAGGAGGAGATACAACCATCTAGCTACTACATGGATTCGTAGTCCAAGGTGGAACTACTCACGCTTCATACCGGAGGCTGTCATGATGAAGAAGAAGGCCTCCGGGATGATCTCCCCTCCGGCATGGTGCCGGGAAGAGCTTCAGATCCCCCCGATCTAGGGACGATGGTGGCGGTGGCTACAAACGTTTTTGTGGAATATTGATCGGGTGCTTAGGGTTTGGGCATTGGGGGTTTATTATAGGTGAAGAGGCGAGGCTAGGAGGCGGCCAGGGGCCCACACCCTGCCTAGGCGCGGCCTAGGGTGGGCCCGTGCCTCGGGGGGTGCAGTCGCCCTGTGGCGCCCCTCCGTCTCTCCTCTGGACTCTGTGTTTTCCTCAGTGAAATATTGACTTTGGCTTTTGTCCCGTCCAATTCCGAGAATATTTACTTAGTAGCTCTTTTGGAACCAAAAACATCAGAAAACAGGCAACTGGCATTTTGGCAACTTGTTAATAGGTTAGTACCAGAAAACATATGAAAAGCACCTCAAAGTGTGGACAAAGCAAAGCAAAGTAGATACGAAACAAGCATGGAACATCAAAAATTATAGATACGTTTCTGACGTATCACTTGATGACGATGTGTTTGCCACCCTCGTCGTTTCCGTCCTCGCTTTCGAGCTTGGCCTCGGAGTTGTTGACGACGCCCTCCTCGTCCGAGTCGATGTCGGGTACGTCGTAGACCTCCCCCGGATGCAGGTCGTGGCGAATGGTGGTGGCGGCGCGCACCTTGTGCTCCCAGGCGAGCCACTACTTCCAGTAGGCCACGCTTTGGTAGGCTCCTGATCCGGCGGCGGATCTCCTCCTCCAACCCTTTTCCCTCCTTAGGCACAGGAGGCACCAGGACACGGTCCCGGTTGAGGTGCCATTCGGTGGGGAGGGACACGTCGTTGTGCTAGATGCCTCGTCCCTCCCTCCAGTGGCGCTCGCACTCCGCGATGCGGAAGTACTGGCGGTCGCGGCGTCCTCCCTGCGACCGCGGTGGCGGGCAAGCCTCCACGCGGTGGCCCCAGAAATCCCCCGCCACGGCAGAGGCGATAGGGACGTGCCGCGGAGGAAGGCCGGCATTCGGCCGGAGCGCTGGCTGCTAGAGTCAGACGCCTCGTGGTCGTTCTTGCTCCTCCCTTTCTTCAGCCACGACGACGTTTTCATCGTTGGCGGTGGTGGTGGTGGCGGCGGCTAGGGTTTGCGATGCCGAGAGGTGAGGAGTGCGGCACCAACGGGCGCAGGGTTAAATAGCCCCTTCGCCCTTGAACATGCGCAGCTTCCAGCTCCTTCGCCATCAATGCCGATGCGGGAACGCAGGCGGCGCCCAGTGGGTCAGTGCTATCGCGTCGCCATTGATGGCGCAGGCTGCCGTCGGTCAGCCTTCCGCGCAGCGCCTCTGAATCACTGCTGCGGTTGAGTCTGAATCGGTGCTGCTGACCGCGTCCGAAATCAATGCCGCGTGTGGCTGGCGGGTGGGCCAGTGGCACGTGCAGGCACGACGTCTGCGCTTTTCGCGCACGTCCGGGCCGACGCAACCGAGCGTCAGATTAGATGCGCGGATGGGTCGAGCCGGACGCGTTTCGCCGGAAGGGTCGCCCCGCTGGGGCACCGCGCACGCCGCCCCCGGACAGTTTCGGACACACGCAGACAGTTTGGGTCGGCCCGATGGAGATGCCCTAAGTTACCGTTCTAATTATAATAACAAAATAAATTATTATTTGCATATCTCAATTAATGGAATCCTTAGTCCTAAGGAAATCTCACGATCCATGTTATTGATCAGCCAAATTAGATTAGTCAAACATTATTCCGTCAGAGGACAGTCATACTGGCAAAATTTGGGTGGACGAAGGCAGGATTTGCACTCTGACTTAGTTGAAACAGTGAGAAACAAAAAAAACACATATACCTTCCCTCACCTAACAACGAAGATGCCATCTATTACACACATATTTTTCTAATTAATTTTAATCACCCCCACAATATTGTTTTGTCTTTTATATTTTTTTGATAAATAAAATTTTATATTACTTAAAAGGTCTAAGCATTACACCCGCCTCCGCATACTGAGATGCACACAACCACCAAAGTTCACATGTCCAAACAGAAAAATAAAGAAACTAATTACTTTTTTTGGAAATGGGCGCATTTATTAACATAATATTTAAAGTTTACATCCGGCCTAACTAAGATGCACACAGCCACACGAACGATAGAACAAGGGAATAAAAAGGGAGACATGCATTACAAAAAAGGACTATCAAAATAATTGTCTACAACTAAGGTAGATCAATCCTCAAATCACGCGGCCATCCATGTCGGAGAAAATATCTGTCGCCATGTCCTCCAATCGCGTACAACCCACCACAAATAAGTCGTAAAACTCCATGCGTTGGAGAAGAGTGCATAATCAAAGGATAGTTGTTGCTCGATAAATAACCTGCATAGGAGAAGACACAATGTTATTAAAAATCTTGTCATTTTTATAAAGCCATAGCGACCATATAATGGCAAGTGCTCCCACCCTAAACAAAGTTGTGTACTTATCATCAATTCCATACAGCCAACTACAAAAAACATTGTTTACTGAACATGAAGGAGATAAACCAGAAGCTATTTGGATGAATGACCATATAGAGCGAGCAAATTTGCAATGGAAGAATAAATGACGAATTGTCTCATCGTGATGACAAAATATATATTGTGTACTTTCATGCCAATTCCTCTTTAGAATATTATCTTTTGTTAGAATTACACCTCACGTAGATACCATGCAAATATCTTCGTCTTAAGGGGTATTTTCATCTTCCAAATTTTACTATTATCATCGACCGAGATATCAGGTTGAACCAAAGCTCTATATAGTGAACCCACAGAAAATTTACCACTTTCTTGTAATTTCTATTTGAACACGTCAACACCGTCCGATAATTGTATCGTGGATAATCGTAATAGTAGATTGTTCCAGGATACCAGTCGAGGACCAATGAGACTTCTTTTGAAAGACACATTGGGAGGATTTTCTTCCATCACTGTGGAAATTATATAGAGCTGGATATTGAACCTAATCTGTGATCCATCCTTAATCTCGAAAGCACCAAAATGAAGAAATATTTTTTGGTGGCCATAAGACCCACCCAAAAATGTGAATCACCAGGTTTCCAAACCACTTGAGACATATCTTTGGACCCCATATATTTCCTCCATAACATGGTTTGCCATACACCATCTTCCGTAAGTAGTTTAAAAAGCCATTTGTCCAGAAGCACGGTGTTTTTGACTTGCAAATCATGTATGCCCATTCCAACTTTCTTCTTTGGGCAGCAAACCACATTCCATCTGGCCAGTCGATACTTCTTTTTATCACTATCCCCTTACCAAAAGAATCTTAAACGGAAATAATCCACTTTGTTCAAAACACCTTTTGGTAATTGAAAAAACAAGATCATATATAGTACTGTATTAGTAAGTATTGAATTTATGAGTACTAGTCTTCCACCAAGGGATAAAAATTTGCCTTTCCAACTATTAAGACATTTTTTAGTCTTTCCTCAACAAGTTTCCATTCAGCAATTATGAGACGCCGATAATGAATCGGTATTCCCAAATAGTTGATTGGAAATTGCCTCTGACCATAGCCGAAAAGTTCAACATATAGGTGGGCCTCGTTTTGGGTCTCGCCAAAACAATACAAATCACTCTTATGAAAGTTAATGTTAAGTCCATATAACTTCTCGAAAGCTGATAATATTACTTTCATATTTTTAACCTTCTTCAGATCATGTTTCATAAAAAAGGATTATGTCATCGGCATATTGAAGAATAGAGAGACCACCATCAATAAGATGTGGAACTAATCCTTCCATTTGCCCATCAACCTTTGCTCTCTCAATAAGGATAGCCAACATATCAGCCACTATATTAAATAATAAAGGCGATAATGGATCCCCTTGTCTCAGTCCTTTCTTGGTCTGACAGTATTTGCCAGTATCTTCATTTATTTTAATGGCAACACTACCTCTAGACACAAACGACTAAATGAGAGCACACCACTCCTCAGAAAAACCTTTCATGTGGAGTGTTTGCTGGAGGAAAGACCAATTAACCTTGTTGTAAGCCTTCTCAATGTCAATCTTGAACATTACACCATTTAATTTTTTTGAATGTAGTTCATGGATTGTTTCATGCAAAATTACAACACCATCTAGAATATTTCTTCCTTGCATGAAAGCAGTTTGAGACGGGCTAACAACACGGTCAGCAATTGAGTTTAATCTAATTGTGGCAACTTTAGTAAAAATCTTAAAGCTAAAGGTAAGCAAGTAGATTGAGCGATATTGTTCTATACATTCTGCATTGTTAACCTTAGACAGTAAAATTATATTGCCAAAGTTTATTCTAAAGAGATCCAACTGACTGACTTGTAAAAACCCAAACAAATGCATCAGGTCCTCCTTGATAACGTCCCAGATTTTTTGGTAAAATTCCGTTGGGAAGCTATCAAGCCCTGATGCTTTGTTATATTCCATTTGGAAAACAGGTTTCTTAATTTCTTCCTCGGTATATGAGGCAGTTAGAAAGCTGTTTTTTTCAACAGAAACCTGGGGGATATCGGCCGTTTGGGACTCGTTCAGAGAGAATGAATTTTCTGCTGGCCCCAAACAAGGATTTATAATAAGCAGTAATATATGACTTTAGCTGCTCATGTCCCTCAATCATACCTTCATCCTGGATCAGAGAGTGAATAAGTTTATTCTTATGCTTTCCATTGGCAACATCATGGAGGTACCTTGTATTCGCATCTTCTTCCAGATGAATTTTGCTTCAGAGCGTTGGTACCATTTGAGTTCCTCTTCGTGCAGGAGTCGGGCTATATCTGCATTCGATTGACTTTTAAGCTCAATTTCTTGTGAAGTTAATGGTCTGACCTCCGTGAAAGCCTCTAAGTCATCAATTATAGATGTTAGGCGTATTTTTTCGTTTTTTAGGATCCCAGCTATGTGCCTTGCCCAGCCACGAAGGAACTTGCGTAAAGCACGCATTTTGTTATTCCATCGTAGGATAGGCGTTTGGCCACCAGCCGGTTTCTCCCAAATAGCCTTAACCATCTCATAAAAACCATCACGGATCATCCATCCGAGTTTAAATTTAAACTCACTCGTAGACTTTCGTGGCGGTGATCCAAAATATTTAGAAATTGTAAGACGCCTAAGACGTAGAAGGAGGACCGATCCGTTAGATTATGCTACCATCCATGTCGGGTAAATAGATCCCATGCCGTATCCTCCAGCCGCGTACACACCTCCATAAAAAGGTCCTAATACTCCGCATGATGCAGGACTGGCCAAAAACGCAGTGTGTTGGTACACCGATAAATAACCTGCAGAAGAGAACAGTTTATATCATTAAAAACTTTGTCATTTCTACACAATCGAAGCGACCATATAATGACAATCGCTCCAACCCGAATAAGTAACTTATACTTGTTATCTATCTCATGTAACCAATTTCCAAAAATATTAGCAATACTACGCGGTGGATACAAGTCTGAAGCTCCTTAGGTATGAAAAGACCAATCTATCAACTACGCCATACTATACATTCTCTAACATTTGTGTACTCCTCCTTAGATCTATATCGGTTGCATGGTACACAAAATCCGGATCAAGGGTATGTCTCCACGTTTCGAATTGAGACACTAGAGGAAAAAGGGCCATCAGTTCGCGACCCCTCGGAGCATTAGTCCCGGTTGCGCCACCAACCGGGACTAATGCTGGCACGCCCCTGTGTTGGAGCGCACGGGCAGGGGCATGGGTCCCGGTTAGTAAGATGCGTCCCGGTTGGAGCCACCAACCGAACTAAAGGTTTGGCCATAGCCACGTGAGTGACGCACCTTTAGTCCCGTTGCTGGCTACAACCGACTAAAGACCCTTGCCCTCTATAAATGCACGACCCCTCTACCTCCACTGCTTTTTTCAATGGTGTAAGGTGAGGGTGTGTGCTAGTTTTTCTCATGCATGCATTGAAGGTGTTTGTTGAAATGTTTGAGTGAAAAATCCCGCTGAATTTCTCATAGAACAAAAATATAGAAGGTGTCCGAGACGCACTTGAGCTTTCTCCTCTTTATTTCCTCGATCGAGGTTAGCAATCTTATCTTTTCTAGGTCATTGATACAATTCATGTGTCGGTGTGAATTGGTTATTTCACTATTTATGATGTCCTGTTTTTGATAAACTTACTTATATGATGCGATGAGAACGGTCGGGAATGGATGTACGGTGACCGGTGGTAGCCGGTATATCAAAGGCGTGGATAAATTTATCGATGTGGCTACGGCAAACAAAGAGAATGGATTTATACGTTGTCCATGTGTTCAATGTCGGAACAACAAGGAGTACTCTTCCTCGAAAATCATTCGCGGCCACCTGATTATGAAAGGTTTCATGCCCAACTATAATTGCTGGACCAAGCACGGGGAAAGAGGGGTTATGATGGAAGACGGTGAAGAAGAAGATGATGATAACAACTATCATCATATGTTTCCTGAATACAGTGATACTGCAATGGAAGACAATCGAGAGGAAAAAGGTGAAGAACGGGCATCAGATGAGTCGGCTGATGAACTTGGTAGGGTCATTTCGCAAAGCGAGACTGTGAAATGTAAATGAGAAGTTGAAGTTAGAGGGCATGTTAGAAGATCACAAGAAATTGTTGTACCCAAATTGTGAAGATGGCAGCACAAAGCTCGGTACCACATCGGAATTTTATGCGATGGAAGGAAGAGTGTGGTCTAACTGACTCCTCATTTGAAAAGATGCTGAAAATAATGAAGTCAAGTTTCCAAAACATAACAAACTTCCCGAGAGTACCTCTGAAGCAAAGAAGACTCTCATCCTCCGGGATTAGATGTGCAATAGATACATGCATGCATTAATGATCGCATCCTCTACCACGGTAAGGAGTATGAGAATTTAGATAAATGCCGGTATGCAGCGTTGCGGTATAAGATCGCACGAGATGACCTGGTGATGTTGAGGAGAGCCCCTCCGAAGAGGGTTCTGCTAAGGTTATGTGGTATGCTCCTATAATACCAAGGTTGAAACGCATGTTCGTAAACAAAGAGCATGCCAGGTTGTTGCGATGGCACAAAGAAGACCGTAAGAAAGACGGGAGTTGAGACACCTCACGATGGGTCACAGTGGATAAAAATCGAGAGAGACTTCCCGGACTTTGCAGTGGCCAAGGAACTTATGGTTTGGTCTAAGTACGGATGGCATGAATCCTTTTGGGGAGCAGAGCTGCAACACTGGCCCATGACTCTATGTATCTACAACCTGCCTCCTTGGTTGTGCATGAAGCGTAAGTTCATTATGATGCAGTGCTCATCCAAGGCCCAAAGCAACCGGCAACGACATTGATGTGTACCTTAGGCCATTAGTTGAAGAACTCTTACGGTTGTGGGGAAAACCAGGTGTACGTCGTGGGATGAGAACAAACAGAGCCATTTAATCTCGAGGGTTGTTATTCAGAACCATCAATGATTGCCTGCTCTTAGTAACCTTTCGTGACGCACAAACAAAGGATATAAGGCATGCACCACTGTTTAGATACCGAAGGTACATATTTGCATAAATGCAAGAAGGTTGTGTACCTAGCGAATCGACGATTTCTTCCGACCAATCATCCGTAAGAAAGAAAGGCAAGCATTTCAAAGGTGAGGCAGATCACCGAAGAAGCCTGAACTCCCTGGTGATGATGTATTTGGTATGGTCAAGGACATAGAAGTAATCTTTGGAAAGGGTCCCAAGGTCAATCAGTTCGAACGACGTCGCTACAGGACACGCACCCATGTGGAAGAAGAAATCTATATTTTGGGAGCTGTCATATTGGAAAGTCCTGCGTGTCCGCTCTTCAATCGACGTGATGCACGTGGCGAAGAATCTGCGTGAACTCGCTAGGATTCCTAGGCGTGTATGGGAAGACAAAAGATACACGAAGCACGGAGGACCAACAAATTATGAAAGACCCAAAGAACATGCATACAGATAACAAGACGGATAAAGAGCGTCACTTAAGTCGTGCCACTATGCTCTTACCAAAGCGAGAAGGAAATCTTTTTGAAGTCCTTTCAAAGATCAAGGTGCCGTCGGGCTTCTCATCTAATATAAAGGGATAATAAATATGGCAGAGAAAAGTTCCAAAACCTGAAGTCTCATGACATCACGTGATTATGACGCAGCTTGCTTCCGATTGCATTGAGGGGCTTCTACCGAAAATGTTCGAGTACCCATTGTGAAGCTGTGCATTCCTCAATGCAATATCTCGAAGGTAATCAATCCGGATATTACGCCAAGGTTACAGAAGGATGTGGTACAATGTCTTGTTAGTTTTGAATTGGTGTTCCCACCATCCTTCTTCAATATTATGACGCATCTCCTGGTTCATCTAGTGGAAGAGATTGCCATTCTCGGTCCGGTATTTCTGCACAATATGTTCCCCTTTGAGAGGTTCATGGGAGTCTTAAAGAAATATGTTCATAACCGTGCTAGACCAGAAGGAAGCATCTCCAAGGGATATGGAACAGAGGAGGTCATTGAGTTTTGTGTTGACTTTATTCCTGACCTTAAGCCGATTGGTGTTTCTGACTCGCGGCATGAGGGAAGACTAAGTGGAAAAGGCACGCTGGGAAAGAAAGCAATGATATGTAGGGACGGGGATTCTTTCACTAAAGCACACTACACAGTTCTACATAATTCCACCTTGGCAGCTCCGTATATCGAGGAACACAAGAATATTGTACGCTCCAAAAACCCGGGGAAGCCTGAATCATGGATTACAGATGAACACATGATGTATTTCGGTGGTTGGATGCGGACACATCTCTTGAATGACACCACTGTTGGAGATCAGCTATACTTGTTGGTCGCGTCACCATCTTCTACTGTATTGAATTTCCAAGGGTACGAAATAAATGGGAATACATTCTACACGATCTCCCAAGATAAAAAGAGCACCAACCAAAATAGTGGTGTCCGCTTTGATGCAATAGACGATAATGGACAAAAGGACACATATTATGGTTACATAGAGGAGATATGGGAACTAGACTATGTAGTCTCTTTTAAGGTCCCTTTGTTTCGCTGCAAATGGGTCAACCTGAATGGGGAAGGGGTAAAGATAGACCAGTTGTACGGAATGACAATAGTGGATCTCAACAATCTTGGTTATAGAGATGAACCATTCGTCCTAGCCAATGATGTGTCTCAGGTTTTCTATGTGAAGGACATGTCCTCCAGACCGAAAAAAAGAAAAAATATGCAAATGAATACATCATATGATGAGCCAAAGCGTCACATAGTTCTTTCAGGGAAAAGAAACATCGTGGGAATCGAGGACAAGACAGACATGTCAGAAGATTATAATAAGTTTGATGAAATTCCGCCCTTCACAGTGAAAACTGACCCAAGCATTCCGTTAAGTAAAGAAGATGCTCCATGGTTACGTCTGAAGCGGTCATAAGGAATGACATAAGCCAAGAACTTCATGCTCATATTATGTAACTCTAGTTCATGTCTTTCGCGGTTTGTGGCTTGACGAAGGATATCTTTCGGTTTGTGGCCTTTAGTCCGGTTTTGTAGTCTCGCTTTTAATATTAATAAATGTCTTGAGTGTTAGTCCCATTTTGTGGCTGGACCGGAGTGCCTCTATGACCAGTTTCTTGGAGATGCCGGGAGGCTCAGGCTCGGCATCTCCCTCAAACTGGTCGTAGTGGTGTCCTGCTCTCTAAAACCATCTTGCAGCTTGTAACTTCACTAACTAGATCAATACGCCTCGGAGCTAACTAATTTCACATATTAGGAGTGCCTCTATGACCGATTTCTGAGATGCGGAGGACCAGGCTCGTCGGCATCTCCTCAACTGGCCAGATGGTGTCCCTGCTCTCGAAAACCATCTTGCAGCTTGTAACTTCACTAACTAGATCAATACGCCTCGGAGCTAACTAATTTCACATATTAGGGAGTGCCTCTATGACCAGTTTCTCGGAGATGCCGGAGGACTGGGCTCCGTCGGCATCTCCCTGAAACTGGCCGTAGTGGTGTCCCTGCTCTCTAAAACCATCTTGGAGATGCCTCAAACTGGCTGGAGGACTAGACTCACAAGGATGCATATTTATAGTACAAGCAGCTCGGCATAATGTCGACACTCACGACATAATGTCGACACTCACCCCTATTATTAGTGCTGACTCATTTTTAGTCCCGGTTGGTGTCTCCAACCGGGACTAAGGTTCATCTTTAGTCGGTTGGTGACACCATCCGGGACAAGGTATAACACGACATAATGTCGACACTCAACCCTATTATTAGTGTTGTCCGCCCACTGCGCTTAATACCTTGATCGGTTGGTTTCTCCAACCGAGGCTAAATATGAACCCTCTCTTTATATAGACATTTCCCTCTATTTATTAGGTAACACTTAAGACATTTATTAATATTAAAAACCGGGACAAACCGGGACTAGCTAACACTCAGGCCTAAAGCCGCCCCCTTTAGTCATAATCATGCCTAGTCCTATAGTACGCAGCTTCAGGGTCTTCATCGTCGTCGTCATCATCATCGTCATCGTCACGTGCCACTCCGGGGATCCTCAGCCCATCCATGGCATATACCAGGGGCCATTCCAGCCTCGGATTCACGGCGGGTGGGAGAGGGGTCTCCTGGAAGACGATGCCGCCACCGCCGACGATGTGGGGGCCTGGCGGGTGGACTCGTGGGCACCGTGGCGAGGATGGTCTCCCCGGCGATGTAGCGCATCACTTGATGATAGTACGGTTCTCCCACCACGACGACGTCCGACTTCGTTGTGGTTCACGGTGGGGCCATCACCCTCGTACCTGGCGAGCTCCCTTTACCGCCTATTAGCGAAGAAGGCATTGCAGGTGTCGTAGTTGTCGGGGTCCCACTGAGGATCCATCCGCTGCTCCGGCGTGAGCTCGTGGTAGAAGTGGTTTGTGATGGCCGCCTGGCATCCGGAACCTTGAGGAACAGGAGGAGAACCCCTCGGCGCTCAGATCCGGCCGTGCGGCCGGTACCGGTGGACAAGGGTAGTTGGGCGCCTGGCGCCTCGGTCTCCTCGAGGTCGAATGGCCCAAGAGGGCGTTGTCCATTGTTCTAAGAGAGGAAGGTGTGGATGTGTGGATAGCCATGACACAATCACCCTAAATATAGAGGGAAAGGGCGGGAAAACTTGGCGTGAAGCTTTGGGAAATGGCGGGAAATATCTTTAGTCCCGGTTAGTGACTACATCCGGGACTAAAAGCTCTAGTAGAAAGGAAAGGGCGGGAAAACTTGGCGGGAAGAGGTGGGAAATGGCGGAAAATATTTTTAGTCCCGGTTTGTGACTACATCCGGGACTAAATGTGTGCCGAACAATGATCATGTTTCGAAAAAAACCTTCACAAAATGACCTATGATGTTCGAGGTTTCATGGCTTTCGGTCCAAATGACCGATGTTATATGCTGAATCACGGCATAGTTTGTGATGTTGTGCCCATATTATGCATGTGTGTGGACATTGGTATGGAGAACAATGTTACAGGAGGAAGTTTTCCTTTTTGTCGCACGGAAAAGCCCTTTTCCATTTTCGGCGCAAAAAACGGGTCGTTTTGTGAAGTAACCACCAAAATGCCGTTTTAGAATGCTACCGTCCTATTTTCCTAAAATACTAGACCACCTTACATGGACTATATCCCAACCGGTACATCTCAAACCTTTTCATCCATCCCGGGTAAAAAGGACAAATGTCTGCCGAATCGGCAGGAAGTGGGTCCGGTTTGTACTACCGGTACATGATCTACCGTGATTTTTGAAAAATCATTTTAGACTCGCAATATGTGGTTTCTTCAGAGATCCAATGCAATTTCTAACAATGCGTCCCTATCTTCATGCACACGGTTCGACCATAGTTAGAAATTCAGATAATTCAAAAGCGGGCATAATAAATTCAAAAAATCCGAACAATGAAAATCCTTTATGTGGTGTCATATTATGTTACATAGTTGAAAGGAAAAATACAGACTTGGTATATTGATCATGTTTCAAAAACCTTCACAAAATGACCTATGATGTTCGAGGTTTCATGGCTTTCGGTCCAAATGACCGATGTTATGTGCTGAATCACGGCATAGTTTGTGATGTTGTGCCCATATTATGCATGTGTGTGGACATTGGTATGGAGAACAATGTTGCAGGAGGAAGTTTTCCTTTTTCGCATCGGAAAAGCCCTTTTCCATTTTCCGAGCGCAAAAAACGGGTCGTTTTGTGAAGTAACCACCAAAATGCCGTTTCAGAATGCTACCGTCCTATTTTCCTAAAATACTAGACCACCTTACATGGACTATATCCCAACCGGTACATCTCAAACCTTTTCGTCCATCCCGGGTAAAAAGGACAAATGTCTGCCGAATCGCTAGGAAGTGGGTCCGGTTTGTACTGTGTACATGATCTACCGCCTGTGATTTTTTGAAAAATCATTTTAGACTCGCAATATGTGGTTTCTTCAGAGATCCAATGCAAGTTCTAACAATGCCCGCCCCTATCTTCATGCACACCGGTTCGACCATAGTTAGAAATTCGATAATTCAAACGGGCATAATAAATTCAAAAAAATCCGAACAATGAAAATCCTTCGCGTGGTGTCATATTATGTTACATAGTTGAAAGGAAAAATACCAGACTTGGTATATTGATCATGTTTCGAAAAAACCTTCACAAAATGACCTATCATGTTCAAGGTTTCATGGCCGTCCCCTATCACTTCTTATGTTTAAAGTTTTTCTAAATTCCAAATTGATATTAAAAATTATAAGTTAATTCATTTTTAATTGTAAATGGTTCATATTTTAAATGGTTACATTAATTATTTTTTAAAACAGAATTTTTTTTAAATTATTTATTTAAATCCAAACACTTTTTATGTTTAAAGTTTTTCTAAATTCCAAATTAATATTCAAAAATATAAGTTAATTCATTTTAAAAGGTTACATTAATTATTTTTTAAAAATAGAATATGTTTTTGAATTATTTATTCAAATCCATACACTTCTTATGTTTAAAGTTTTTCTAAATTCCAAATTGATATTAAAAAAATATAAGTTAATTCATTTTTAATTGTAAATGGTTCATATTTTAAATGGTTACATTAATTATTTTTAAAATGAAAATGGTTTTGAATTATTTATTCAAATCCAAACACTTTTATGATTAAAGTTTTTCTAAATTCCAAATTAATTATCATTTAAAAACAATACAAATTTAAACCCCAAAATAAAAAATAAGACGGAACAGAGAGAAAATACCTGAAATTTTTAAAAAAGCAGAATATGTCCTTGGAGCCACCAACCGACTAAAGACTTCTAGGCCAACCCTTGGTCTGCTGAAAATATTGAGATAGGTCCCTGGTGGCTCCAACCGACGTATGTTTTTAGTCCCGGTTGGAGCCACCAACCGACTAAAGGCCCTTCGCTTATAACGGGTGCCCTCCTCTTCTTCTTCTTCCCATCTCATTCATCGACGCACAGAACCCCCACAACGCCGCAAAGCCGCCGAGCTCGTCGCCGAGGAGCTCCGCCGTGCTGGACTGCGTCTCTACGCCAAAGGAATCGGCCTTAATCAAGCTCTGCAACCCATCTTCCCGAGCTCCGGCCGCCGTCGATTCGCCTCCGTTCGGCCACCCCTTGCTTCCCCGACCCCGGCATCGCGTTCGTGGTGAGCCACTGGTGCTCTAGCACCTCTTCACACGCTCCCTGTCGCTCTCTAGCTCTACCGCGACGACCATCTGTCGCCCCCGCCTTTGTCCGCCATTGCTCGCTGCCTCGGCGACCAATAATGGGCGCGTGACCACCATATGGTCGCTTGATCCAAGACAACCCTGATCCAGCAGCGCTCCCTAGGGTCGCTGCCGACCACCGCTCGCCGCCGCCCGTCGTGGTGACGTGGTGCTCAGCGTGGCTACAGCGTGCCGCCCGGTCCCCACCTGCCCTTAGAGGCTAGGTGCCTCTATGGTGCAAAGTTAGCCGTGGCTGGTCCAGTCCCACCTCCTGCGTGGAGGCCGAGGTGGCCACGGCTCTGCCTTCACCGTGGCTAGCGAGGCGGTGTAAAAATGTTTTCGTTTTGTTTAAATTCGAAATGGTTTAATTAAATCCATAAATTGATATAATATTGTAAATTCAATAATTAATTATTTATAACTCAGAAAAATACAAATAATATATCAAAATTTTCAGAGAAAATGAGATCTAACTATTTAACCTATAATCATGCATTGTTCAACAACTTTCAAGACAAGTTTAATTAGAAACAAAATCAACCCCTCTCATATACTCCTGAGTTTCACGAGTTAGGTTTTCACCCCTAACCGCTTAAATTGCCGAGCATGTCTTAGGGTTACTTTTTAATACAAATTAACTTGTCATATCATTATCCTTGTCATACTATGGTGCAAAAGGTTTAAACATTTGATTTAATAATTTCAGAATTTGAATAAAACTTGTAAATTCAATAACTTTTAAACTGTAATTCAGAAAAATACAAATAATATACCAAAATGTTCAGAAAAATGAGAACTATCTATCTATGCCATAATCATGCATTGTTCAACAACTTAAATAACAAGTTTAATTAGAACACCCTAGTAACCCTAACAGGTGATTCCGGAGTTCCTTGAGTTAGGGTTTGCGCCCCTCGTAACCCCGATTAACTTGTCGAGCATGCTTTAGGGTTACATTCCAATGCACATTAACTTGTCGTATCATCATCATTGCTTGAGCATTGCATCGATGCCATGTGTTGATTGTTTCCCTTTCTTTCCTGTGATTTGGTTCTTCTCGGTAGAATACGATATCGAGATCGAGATCGATTCCAATATGGTATTTTGTTAGTATCTAGTGTTACCTATCTGCTGGATAGTTTCCCTTTTGTAGCCTTATACTCATGTTCCCCTCTCATATGCATCTGAGGTTTCTCCGAACTAGGTTTTACACCCCTCGGAACTCCGGAATATTGATTTTAGTTGATTTTAGCTAGAGTTACCTATCTACTACACGGTTTCCTTTTTGTAGCTAGGTTTAGGGTTTCTCTTCATTTTTATTATTGTATATGTATATATTAGGGTTTCTCTTTAACTTTCTCCTTTAGCCGCTTTGACTTATTCGTTTTTCCACCTATGCAGAAAATATGGACCCACACGTCAGAGACGAAGAAAAGGAAGAGTTGATCCAAGGTGTGATCCGTGGGGAAGATAATTTAGACGTATCAACGCTTTACGAACAACTCCGTGAGGGTGATCCTCTTTACCGAGTAGACAACTTGTTTGAGGTTGAAGGTGTTGCCTTCCGCGAGGGAGAAGGCGATGCCTTGTGTAATCGAGAAGACGACCGCTCCGGCAAGGTGCATGTAATATAAATCAATTCATTAATTAATCATCTGCTATCTATATAGAAATAGTAACGGCGATCTTTCTTCTTTTAGCCTCCGGATCGAAGGAATCTACTGAAAAGAGCAGACGAGGCCCAACCAAAAAGTTGCAAGACCATGAGAGGTTCAGGATCGAAGATGTCGCTGTAGACGGCAGACCGACAGCTCCCGAAGTTGTCGCAACCAAATTTGTGGCACAATGCGGAGTAATCATTAGGGACTTAATCCCGATCACCATTAGAAATTGGAATAGGCCTGCTAATGCGGATGAAGAGGGAACATGTTTATTTGTCCCTAACCACGCCAAAGATTTACTGTGGAAGAGTCTCATGGTTAATTTCAAACTACCAAAGATAGAGCTGGATCCAAATGCAGAGGATCCAGTTGAGGATGCCTTACAACATGGGAGAGCCATGGAGGCTAAGGTCAGGGAGTGGGCTTTGAAGAAGATGGCCCAGTGTTTCACCAACTTGAAGAAAAGATTGCACCTTGACTATGTCGTGAAAAGAAGACTCGATTTCAAGAATATTCAGTTTGAGAAGATAAAACCATTCGGGATGAGTTTGTGGAATACAAGAAATCGTAAAAAGCTAAGAAAATGTCAAACGAATAAGTCAATGTCGCTAAGAAGAAGTATCACCATACTATGGGGCAAGGTGGCTACAAGGTTGGCATTCCTAAGTGGGAGAAACTTGAGCAGAACTGCGTGATAAAAATATCACCCGAGGCAGATGACGATTGGGTAGAACGTGCAAGGAATTGGTTTTACGGGCATGGGGGCACGTTGGACTCGGAAGGAGGTGTATATATAACATACGACATAAAGAAGACCCTTGCCAATCGAGAGGATGAGAAAGCGAAGAAGGCTGTTAAAGATGGGGACTTCATTCCCGATAGAGAGAATGATGAGCTCACACTCGCCTTGGAAATAAGGAACATGATGGACGAACACGAGGCACAATAGGCTCCCAATCATGGAGGACTGGGTTTCAAGAGAGGAAGAAATATCCTGAGAAGCCGCCGAGGAGTAAGGACAGTGGCGGTTGAAGCGAAAGTCGAAGAGCGAATGCGTTTAATTGAAGAACAATTAAAGCAACAACAAGATGAAATTAACTCACTTAAAGAGCAAAGTACTACCGCCCATCTCAAGAAGACACCGCATTCGATGCTACCGCCTATCGAATAATCAAAAAGCAGTGGCTTCCACCGAGGTCCCGGTGATGACAATGGCGATGCCGATGATGCACCGACGATGGCTCTGTTGGCTACCCAGTGGATGATATCACGAGATGACACATCGCGAGCTACATGTCAAAGTTGTGAACATATCAATGAAGGTGGCGGCTATGCCTTACCAATTGGACCCACACCAACTTACCACAGTCCGGTTCCAGAGGGCTACGCTGTTGTCGGTGGATGAAATCATGCCCAACTTTGAGGTTTTGGATCTTCACTACCCTGCCGGTGAAGGGATGTGATCGCTGGGTGACGCAAAAACGCCACCATTCTATGGCCAAGGATTGTATCGTGCTTCAAATCACACGCCAAGGCCATCTTCGCCGCCTCACCCGTCTCTAGCGAGGTCGCCGCCGCTGCAGCCGTCTTCGTCGCCTCACCCTCCCGCCTCACCAATCTTGATTGCAGCCATCGCCATGGAGCCATCGCCGGCGCCTCAAGATAAAAAGCGTAAGCATACCGCTACTGTGCGTCGTAAGCGATCGCCGAAACGTAAGCAAGAGCCTCTTCCAAAAGTACCAACGGTTCCTCCCAAGAGAGCTTATGACTGATCAAGAGGATCTTTGCGGCGATCGTTGATGGAAACGACAGCGTTTAAGCTAAGTCGAGGCGGCCGAAAGAGCGAGTTCCCCAAAGACCAAAGAAGAAAAAGCCAAAGTGTTGAAAATGCTAAAGACTCTTCATCAACCCGAGCCAAAGCTGTCATCGACTATGAGCGTTCTATTCTCAAGTCACATGCAGCACAAAAACCTCAAGAGCGATCGATGCAAGCGGAAATCTGTTGCCCAGCTCGGAGAACAAGCAAAACAGACTTGCGCCTCTCAAGGTGATTTCTCAAACCAATGGGGTCGAGCAAATATGGGAATAAGAGCAAGATGATCCGAGGTAGTTGCATTAACACGGAGAAGCTACGCTGCTCAAGGTATGAGTATTGCCCAGTACTTATCCCAGTTAGAGTTCTTCCCCGTGATTGAAGTAGCATACAAATACCAGTACGGCAAACCTCTCGTCAAACCCGAGGAGGTAAACAATCTTCCAACAAAATGCGAAGATTGCATAACTGGTACATGCATGCCACAAGGGCCGGGGCTAACTGGATAGTGCTGAGGGTTACAAAAAAGCATCATGGGAAAGATAAGGATGACATGATATCCATTGAATTTGATGAACTATTTCAATTATTCAACCAAGACGCCTTGGACAAATCGATCATGAGTGCCTATTGTCTGTAAGTACTAATTCTGTAATTAATTTAGTCTCCATCTATATTATTTTGTTTATTGCATGTATATAATCATACTTTAATATGCAGAATGAAGATTCTCGAATGCAGCAGAGGACAAATCTATAACATTGGCTTCATTGACCCATATTGGGTTCATGACGCTAATCTCAAAATAAGCCCCCAGGATACGGAGGATAATATAGTACACGCGTTAAGGTTTCAAGAAACCAAAAGGGAAATACTATTTCCTTACAACTTCCAGTGAGTGTTATTGTCTTGTATACACTTTCTATTTCGCTTACTCGATGTTAAGTATATAATTGATTAGTTCTACATTCGCAGGTACCACTATATTCTGTTAATCATTCAACTTGACAAAGGGCATGTACTAGTCATGGACTCGAAACATAAACCCCTTGAGACGTGGAAGGACATGCAGATACTTCTCCAACGGTAATTCTAATCATTACGACACTATATCGGCAACGTTCGTGAATTTTATGATATCAAGTACTTAATAACTTATTTTATTCGTTTTCTGCGCCGGGCAGCGCTTGGAAACGGTTCACCAAGAAGGCTAGGGGTGTTTGGAAAGAGGAGCTTACATTTCAACCACTAGATGTAAGCACCACTAGCTATATCCGCGCATCTCTTTGATTCTAGTTTTGATACAGTTATTATCATGCTTGATTATTATTTTGATTGAACTCTGTTGTCGTAAAGTGCCCGACGGGACCAGGTAACAATCTATGTGGATACTATGTATGCGAGTTCATCCGGCACGTATGATGAGAAGGGCAGAAATTTAGAGCAACTCCACGACGTAAACAATTTCTATAGTTTTAATTACAATCAAATTGTGTTTAGTTTCATATTCATATAGGCTGACTCTTTTTAAATCAGATCGAACGCTCACGGGACGGTCTTCGCCAAAGGATCGCATACGAGCAATACAGAGGAATTGGCGGGATTCTTGGATGCAGAAGCCCTAAACACACAAGGGGAATACTACTCGCTGTGTATAGACAATAGGAATTGTAAAAATAGCAACTTTCAAGAAATTGGCGGTAGCATCGAATAGCAACTTTTGTATGTAGTGCATGAACTCGATCCGTGTATTGAATGTAATGTTGTCATGATGATCTTGTGTAATATAAGGTTCCTTCATTGATAAGTGCAAAACACTAAATAAACAATAAAACAACCTAAATGAATTCTCTCGCGGCACAAAAGTGGCGAAAATGCTGCGGCAACAAAATGTGCCAAAATGAATTCTTCGCCATGCAGAGAAATGGGCCAAATCTCTGCCGCGGCAGCAGGTTATTAGTCCCGGTTCGTGCTCCACACCCCCTCGTGCTCTGATGCCGCCACGTGTGCCCCATTTGTCCCGGTTGGTGGGGCAACCGGGACTAATGGTTAGAGCTTTAGTCCCGATTGCCCCGTCCCGGTTGGGCAACCGGGACTAATGGCCCTTACCAACCGGGACGCATGGGCCCTTTTCTACCAGTGAGAAGTCGAGTACTCCCTCTGTTCGGGATTATAGGTCCTACGCGGATACCTAGGTTGTTAATTTGACTAATAAAATATAACTTATATATCACAAAAGTTATATCATTAAAAAATATAATCTCTAAAAGTTTCTAATGGTATAATTTTTATGCTATAATTTTTATATTTTGATGTTGAAATTAGCAACCTAGTTATCCGCGCGGGACTTATAATCCCAAACGGAGGGAGTAGTTCTCAGTGAGCTGTCCTTCCGAATGACCATGGTATTTTTATTGCTGGACATGTTGTACTATTTCTAACATTGGAGATGCACCAACAGCTGAAGCTAGGTCTCGCTCATAGGGACGGTCTACTTCTTGCTGGCTATGTTGGACGCAATAAATTGGTGATCAATAGTCATTGTATGGAGGTGATTGAAACTATGCAAAATGGAGGTGATTCAGTAGGAGGGTGTTGCAGCTATATATGTGGAGTGCTCCATTTTAGGCTGCAGTTTTCCTATTATTAAATTTGTTCATTGTCCATGAAAAAGAAATGTAGTAGCACATACTTTGACTTGTAATTCGGAGAAACCTCAGTCAATTGTTTGGCATGAGGATCCGCCTGATTTTCTTATTCGCTATTTTACAAATGATGTTAGTTTATTCGATAATTAATAAAGTAGGCATGGCGGCTTTCCCTCAAAAAATAAGTACAATCGTAGTTTCTATCGATCTTCCATACCTCTTTCTGGTCGATTTAGATTGTCTACCACTACTAGGCTCCTTCTACTGGCCATTTCCGAAAGGATCTGAGCACGACATAAACAAAAATACAAATCGTATCACCAGATCGAGCGGTCCAGACGCGCGGTAGCTGATCGAAAATTAAGATTGCCGATCGAACACCTTGATGTGAATTTTTTATGGACATGGAATCATCGACCGATCGAGGACAGGTTAATTTTGATCCAACAGGGAACCCAGAGGGATGGTCTCTCCTCGTCTCCAGCTGGACGCATGCTAGTTCCATGAACGGATATGAACGACGACTACGCATCCGCAGCAAACGGGCCGGGGCTCCCCGTGCAATGCTGTAGAGATTCTGCGAGCGTACGGGCGCCGCCGGTCCCGGTACCGGAACTCCGAGAGAGCGATCGTCGACGCGCTTAGCTTTGGACCGGCACGGCGGCCTGCTACCCTTTGTCGCGACACCAGTTCGGATATTCCAGCGGCCGGCCGCCGGAATTAACGATTGATTCATCACGGAGGGACGGCCGGCCACGAAACTGGTACTCGCAAGCAGGACCGAGCTAGCGGTTCGTCCGGAACGCCAGATCACTCGAACCCGGCCAGTATCGTATGTACACGCTCAAGGGCGACCCGACACGGCCGTCCCGTCGCAAGGATACGACTGTAGATCATCATGGCAGTGTGCCAGTGAGACAGCAATAGATGCATGACCAGTGTGCATGCGCCACATACACATGTGCACAGTGTCCTCCTTAACACAGCCGATCTTTCCTTGTTGTACTTATGTCTAGGAACCGTATCTTTCCTTGATGTACTTATGTCTAGGAAAAGCACCCGTGTGTGCAGTAACCATGAAAGACACACACATACTACCTCCGATCTGAAAATATAAGATGTTTTGATTACTAGTTAGGCTAAACTAATTTATCAAACATTTCATACTCCTTCCGTTTCGGTTTTTAGGTCACGCACGTATAACTAGGTTGCCAATTTAAACACTAAAATATAAATTGTGTAGCATAAAAATTATACCACTAGAAACTTTAGATGTTATATTTTTCAATGATATAATTTTGATCACTAGTGGAAACGAGGGCTTTTGTTGATCCCGAAAATGGGCTTTAACACCGGTTCTTCTACGAACCGGTGTTAAAGGGGGGCTATATAAGACACCACCCCAGCCCACACACACCCCACTCTTCCATTCTTTCACATTTTGGAGCCTAGCAAGAGGGTGTGAAGAGTGCTAGTTTGTGTTTTTTTCATATGCACTAGAGGTGTTCGGTGAAATGCCCGAGAGCTCAAAATAAGCTTTCTTGTTGCTCTTTCCGTCTCGGTCGAGGTCGGCAACTATAGTTTCATGTGTCATTGATGTACTATATATATAAATGGTCATCTCCCTATTATTTTTTGATATATACTACATATTAATGCAGATGAATCGGCAATGGATGTACGGTGACCGCCGCACTTCCGAGTACATTACGGGCCTCCAAAATTTCATCGTTGTGGCTAATGCAAACCGTGGTCACAATGGTTTTATGTGCTGTCCGTGTGTTCACTGTCAGAACAAGAAAGACTACTCAAATACCAGAACCATTCACGCCCACCTGCTTCGATCTGGTTTCATGCCCAGCTATAATTGTTGGACCAAGCACGGAGAAAAAGGGGTTGTGATGGAAGACAACGAAGAAGAAGAGGATGATGAAAACTATCATAATATGTATCCTGAATATGATGATAATGCAACGGAGGTAGATAATGAAGATCAAGAGGGAGCAGATGGGCCCGCTGATGACGATCTTGGTCGGGCCATTACTGATGCAAAGGAAGAATGTGAAACTGAAAAGGAGAAGGAGAAGCTGGAGCAGATGTTAAAGGATCACAAAACATTGTTGTATCCAACTTGCGAAGATGGCCACAAAAAGCTAGGTGCCACACTGGATTTGCTGCAATGGAAGGCAGAGAATGGTGTGACTGACAGCGCATTTTCAAAGTTGTTGGTAAAAATGAAGAATCTTCTTCCAAGAAATAATGAGTTGCCTGACAGTACATACCAAGCAAAGAAGGTTGTCTGCCCTCTAGGATTAGACGTGCAGAAGATACATGCCTGCATTAATGACTGCATCCTCTACCGCGGTGAGAAGTACGAGAATTTGGATGCATGCCCGGTATGCACTGCACTGCGGTATAAGATCAGACGAGAGGAAGCATCTCCAAGGGCTATGTAACAGAGGAGGTCATTGAGTTCTGTGTTGATTTTATTCCTGACCTTAAGGCGATTGGTGTTCCAGAATCACGACATGAGGGGAGACTGCGTGGAAAAGGCACCCTAGGATGTAAAGCAATGATATGTAGGGACGGGCATTCTCTCAATCAAGCACACTACACGGTTTTACAAAGATCTATCTTGGTTGCCCCGTATATCAATGAACACAAGAATTTAATACGCCTCAAACACCCGGGGCAGTCTGATGAATGGATTATAAGTGAACACATGGCGAGTTTTGGTGGCTGGCTGCAAAGACTTCTCACGAATAACACCACTGTTGGGGATCAGCTGTACTTGTTGGCCAGGACACCGTCTTCGACTGTATGTACTTTCCAAGGGTACTAGATAAATGGGAATACATTTTACACAATAGGCCAAGATAAAAGGAGCACCAACCAAAACAGTGGTGTCCGCTTCGATGCAGCAGAAGACAATGGGCAAAAGACCACGTATTATGGGTTCATAGAGGAGATATGGGAACTTGACTATGGACCTAATTTTAAGGTCTCCTTGTTTCGATGCAAATGGGTCAAGCTAACAGGAGGAGGGGTTGAGGTAGACAAGAAGTACGGAATGACAACGGTGGATCTCAACAATCTTATGAAGAACTTAGACGAACCATTCGTCCTAGCCAATGATGTGGCTCAGGTTTTCTATGTGAAGGACATGTCCTCCAGACCAAAAAAAAGAAAAAATATGCAAACGAATACATCATATGATGAGCCAAAGCGTCACATAGTTCTTTCAGGGAAAAGAAACATCGTGGGAATCGAGGACAAGATGGACATGTCAAGATTATAATAAGTTTGATGAAATTCCGCCCTTCACAGTGAAAACTGACCCAAGCATTCCGTTAAGTAAAGAAGATGCTCCATGGTTACGTCTGAAGCGATCATAAGGAAGGGCATATGCCAAGAAGTTCATGCTCATATTATGTAACTTTAGTTCATGTTTTTAATATTAATACATGTCTTGAGTGTTAGTCATGTTTTGTGGATGGACCGGGACTATGAGAAGAAGTTGTCCCGATTCGTACTTACCATTAAGATCTGATCTCCAAACGCGCGCGGTCACATATTAGGGAGTGCCTCTATGAACAGTTTCTTGGAGATGCCGGAGGACTAGGCTCCGTCGGCATCTCCCTGAAACTGGCTGTAGTGGTGTCCCTGCTCTCGAAAATCATCTTGCAGCTTTGTAACTTCTCTAACTAGATCAATACACCAGGGAGCTAACTAATTTCACACATTAGGGAGTGCCTCTATGACCAGTTTCTCGGAGATGCCGGAGGACTGGGCTCCGTAGGCATCTCCCTGAAACTGGCCGTAGTGGTGTCCCTGCCTCAAACTGGCTGGAGGACTGGACTCACAAGGATGCCTATTTATAGTAGAAGCAGCTCGACATATTGTTGACACTTACAAAATAATGTCGACACTCACCCCTATTATTAGTCCCGGTTGGTGTCTCCAACCGGGACTAAAGTTTCATCTTTAGTCCCGGTTGGTGTCTCCAACCGGGACTAAAGTTTCATCTTTAGTCCCGGTTGGTGACACCATCTGGGACAAGGTACACGCCGCACGACATAATGTCGACATGCACTCACCCCTATTATTAGTGCTGACTCGTGTTTTGTCCCGATTGGTGTCTCCAACCGGGACTAAAGGTTCATCCCGCCATTTTTTCCCGCCATTTTTCTTCCCGCCATTTTTCTTCCCGCCAGTTCTTCCCGCCATTTTTCTTCCCGCCATTTTTCTTCCCGCCAGTTCTTCCCTCCGCTTCTTCCGCTAGTTCACTATATATATATGTAGGGGGTTGGCCTCCATTTTCATTGCACATCTCTAGACTCATATCTGCAACCTCATCACTCTTTCCCATGGCTTCCACCGTAGCACTAACCCTGGAGGTGGAGGCGCTGCGCCGAACTACCGCCGGGCCATCGTGTCCCCGTGCTGGATGCCGAAGGCCGAGGCGTGTCGGTTCCTCCTCCCTCTAGGTGTGGCGCCGGATGGCCATCACGAACCACTACTACTTGAGCTCACGCCGAGCAGCGGAGGAATCCCGATGGCATCCCGACTATTTCCCTACTTGGGAAGCCTTCTTCGTGGATCGGCATGAGAGGGCGCCGCTGTGCACGAGGAGGACGCCCACCTCCTCCTAACTTCAACGAGGCCGCCGGCTATGGTGGCGCTCGGACTCTCCAGAGGCCATGGCCTATGACACGCCCGACTCTAACCCCCGTCTGCGCTACCCTCAAGTCCAGCCCACGCGTTACCCTCAAGTCCAGCCCACGCGTACTCTCCAGAGGTTCAATTACGGCGACCCCGACGACGACAGCGATGACGGCGGCGGCGAGTACGACGACTACAGTGGCGAGTATTACAGGTGTAGGCAGGAGCATGACTGAATCACTCCAACATTCCGAAACAAGTTCGGCCGATTGTTACTTAATCTGGCCATGTATCTTAATTTTCAGTTCTTTTATGTATCTTAATTTTCAGTTCCAGTTCGGCCGATTGTTACTTAATCCATGTATCTTAATTTTCAGTTCTTTTATGTATCTTAATTTTCAGTTCTTTTATGTATCTTAATTTTCAGTTCCAGTTCGGCTTTATGTAACTGTCTCAAAATGACCTATCTCATTCGGGTCAAATGACCAATGTTATGGCTAGAATCAAGGCATATATTATTCATATTTTTCTGAGTTGAAATGAAAAAGATATAAATTTTCTAAATTCATATCATATTTTTTGAATTAAAAAAGCCTCTTTAATGCATGAAATAAGTGTTTTAATTATTTTAAAAAATTTCATGTAAAGTAAATATAAAATGATTTACATGAATGGATAGATATTATTTTTCTGAAAATTATGATATATTATTCATATTTTTCTGAGTTGAAATGAAAAAGATATGAATTTTATAAATTCATATCATATTTTTTGAATTAAAAAAGCCCCTTTAATGCATGAAATAAGTGTTTTAATTATTTTAAAAAATTTCATGTAAAGTAAATATAAAATGATTTACATGAATGGATAGATATTATTTTTCTGAAAATTATGATATATTATTCATATTTTTCCGAGTTGAATGAAAAGATATGAATTTTCTAAATTCATATCATATTTTTGAATTAAAAAGCCCTTTAATGCATGAATATATGCCCCCTTTAACACGGTTCCGCAGGAACCGTGTTAAAGGTGGGGCATTTATTTTGTTTCCACAAGATTTCTTTCTTTAACACCGGTTCGTGGTGGAACCGGTGTTAAAGGGGCATTTATTTCGCTTCTCACACCACCTTTAACACCGGTTCCCACGAACCGGTGTTAAAGGGGGGATAATAAATGCGCGCGGGAAACGCCCTCCCTTTAACACCGGGTCCAGCCACGAACCGGTGTTAAAGGGGGGGGTGTGTTTATTTCACCTTCCTCCCCTTCCTTTCTTCCCCATCGAGCCAGATCGATCGAGGTCCTCCGCCCGCCCGACCCGCCTGCCGCCGCCGCTGAGATCGAGGTCCGCCGCCCCCGACCCTCTCTTCCCCGCATCCTTCCCCTCCCTCTATGTCTCCACACGACCGCGGCCCAAGCTCCGCCTCCCGGGCGAGCAGCCGGCTCCTCGCCGCCTCGAGCTCGCTTATGCCAGTCCTCCGCCGAGCCGCGACCCTCTGCCGTGAACCCCGCTGACGATCTACCTTCCTCCGACGCCGCCGTTCTGAGCTCACCGTCGCTGCCGCCCGCTGCCTCGCACGGCCTCCTCGACCTCCGCCTGCAGCGCCGTTGTGGCCCCCTCCGCAAGCACTGCCTCCTGTAGCACGTCGTCATACCCGTGGCGCCACCTCTTCCCGCCGCGTTGCCGCCGGCTCCCTCACCTCCAGCACTGATGTGCGTCCTTCTGTGGTAGCACCGGCGTGGGCAGGCCGCCCGTGGAGCACGGCCTCGACCCAGCGGTCCCGTTCTTCTTCGGCTCTCCGCGTGTTCTCGATGCTCGTCTTCCACACCGTGGCCTTGACCCTGATGGCTCCGTGTTCAAGCTGAAGTCTTCGTCATGTCGTTTTGCTATCCAAGTATCAGGTTGCCATGGTCTCCATCGACAACATGCACTCTGTTGGTTCTTCTGCTGCTACATGTTGGAGTACATAACACGCTAGCATGTGCCCCTTCTGTCTTGTATGCTCGACTTGTAACTCTACAAAGATCTCCGACATGTGTACTTCCACTTGGTGCCGGGAACTGTCCAAGATTCTCAAGATACTCGCAATCGGTGTCGCGTCCGCGTACCTATAAAATGCCAAGATTTTCTATTTATATTTTCATTTCAAATTCTGTTTTGATTTTTTCAAAAATACCAGGGACTTTTATCAAATATGTAAAGTACTGTGGGACCCCTTTAGACAATTTGGGACCCATAACTTATTTCACCTTCCCCTTTTCTGTTGCTCCAACATTGTCGTTGTATCTTGTGATTGCTATATTAATATAGCGGGGCGCAAGCCTATTTCGAGGAGCCCTGACCATCTCGCTCTCTTCCCCGTGCAGGAGCGTCTCGTCGTCGCCGCTTCGGAGCTCAGAGCCAACGCCAATGCCGCCCGCCGCCCGACGAGCCCGCCGCTAGCACCGCCGCCCGACGAGACCGCCGCATCCGTCCGACGAGCACCGCCGCCCGACGAGACCAACGTCACCCCACCGGTGAGCGCCACGTGTCTGCCACGTGTATGATTGCTGACTCATCCTGATTAAAACTTGTTTGCTCGATAAATTGTACTACATGCATAGATTAAAACTTGTATACAAATTGGACCTCTGACTCATTTGTGTATTTATTTGTGTATTTTGGTATGAATAATATGTATATTTGTGTATGAATCCAAGTCCACTTGAATGTTTACACTCTTACTCTAGATAATATTATTGTTTTAGAAACTATGGATCCACTTAGTAGAAACCTTGAAGAAGAAGAAATAATGGAGAACATTATTGATGAGGACACCTCACAATATCTGAACTTGGAGGGACATGACGACGACAGCTCAAGTACTAGTCATGGAGAAGATGAAGACTCCGGTGAACGCAATTTAATGGTTACAAAGTCCGGCGAGGTATATGCATTGATTAAGCCTCAGCTGACTTCCACCAACAATCTTCTTCTACATGTATTAATTAACGCTTCTTTCTTCTTTTAGCCCTCTGGATCGACCAGCCAGCAACCATCTTCTTCTACGAAAAAGAGCAAGCGAGGCGCGAGCCAGCGGTTGAAAGATCATGCAAAGTTCACGATCTAAGCAGTCCGTGTTGATGGCAGGCCGATGGAGCCCAAGAAGGCCGCAGACAAATTTATACGTCAGGCTGGTGTTCTTGTTAGGGACCAAATCCCAATCATAATTGAAAATTGGAATAAGCTAAAGAAGGGCGACGGTACCTTTGTCGATGACAGATCCAAAGAAACGCTTTGGAATTCGTTGTTGGTAAATTTCACCCTTCCGCCAGAGGAGGATGAAAACAACCCGGTTATAAAGAAAAAGGTCAAAGAGTGGACTCTAAAGAAGATGGCCGAGGCTTTCAAGAATCGAAGACAAAATTAAACAAATTTGTCAAAGTGGCGAGACTCCAAATTTCAAGACGATATTATGCGAAGATAAGACCTCACCGGCCTGAATTTGAGACATATAAAAAAGTGCTATAGCTAAAAAGAGGTCGAAACCAATACGCTTAATGCCTCAAGAAGGAATATCACCGAGGACGGGGTCGTGGCTACATATCTCGTGAGGCCTAAGTGGGAGGAAGCTGAGGGCCTCGCGAGAGAGGATCACACCCAGACGGATGGGTGGGACCTACGTGCAAAGACTTGGTTCTACGGAATCGGGCAAGGTTGGACCCGAAACAGGATTGTGTATCTTCCCAACCATCCTTGCCAAACCCACACCGAACTCATCACGGCATACGAGGAAACATCCGCCAGACCTTCCATCCCGACAGAGAATGACCAGCTCACACGCGCCATCGGTAAAAAGAACACTGGACATGCACGAGGCACGGGGTATGACGTGGAAGGATGGGTTTGCCGACGAGCGACTCTTCAGATGGCGCGCAGAAAAGAAAAGAGCGTACAAAGCGGATGACACAGATAGAACATGCACTTGCGGCGCTGCGACGCAAGTGAATGCACAATGAGCCATCAAGCTACCGGCCCATCTCAGCGGCATGAAGAGCCTGCATTGGAAGCTGCCCGCGGCCCAGACTCTGCGCGGAAAAGCAGTGTGGCTTCCACGGAGAACGTGCAGCCAACGCTTGAAATGACGGGTCCTCGATACCCCGTTGATGAGATCACGGAGAGCGAACACGCTGAGCTGCATGTGAGATTAATGGGCTTATCCATTAAGGTGGCTCTCGGCTATGCCTTACCTCCTGTAGCTGGTGGAACTTACCACTGCCGACCGATTCAGATGGCTATGCTATTGTCGGGTGGATGAGGTTGTGAAGGAATATGAGGAAGCACAGCTTGACCATGCTACGGTGAAGGGGAAACTCAACTCAAATTTGCAGTGAAAACAACCATTCTTTGGAAGAAGGAACACATTGTGCTTCCAAATTGAGGTCACTGCACCCCGCTGCCTTCAGCTGCCCGAGCCGCTTCAGCTATCTCTCATGACAGCCATCTCCGTCGGCCATCTCTCTCAAGGCAGCCATCTCCGCCCGTCGGCCATCTCTCAAGGCAGCCATCTCCGCCCACTCGGCCATCTCCGGTGCTTCAGCCATCTCCTCAGAAGCGGAAGAACACCGCCACGGAGCATCGGTAGCACTACCACAAAGAAATCAGGAAACCGACGCAAAAGTTCAAAAAACTACGTCCCGCAGCCTTCCGCCAAGCCATTGCCGGTTTTACCGTGGAATCGCAGCGACGAGGAGACCAATAGGATCTCGGAAGAACAGGTCAAGAAATTCTTTGCACCTAGACGGGCCGAGCCAAAGGAGAAAATAGATCCGGCAGTGGTGGAGAAGTTTTACAAAAATCTTTTGAAACCTGAAACCCCACTTGTGCCGAACTACGAGCGCCAGATTTTGAAGGCGGATGCAAGGCGCCGTAGGGAGACTGAAAGTAGCAGTCGTGAGGCACCCCAGAAAACAGTTCCCATGCTCGGAGAGAAGGAAAACCAATCATGCGCCCCGCTCCAAATGTTTGACAAACGGGACGCTCCTCCCGTAGATGATTACGAGGCAGAGCTACAAACAAAGGCCTATGAGATGGGGATAACTTACATTGCATACTTGAACGTCATGGGAGACAACTTGCCCAAATGCGATGTCAACCCCATACAGCCATGGAAGTATGGGAAGAATCTAGTCAAGAAAGAGGAGCTCAAGAATCTACCAACAAAGATGCGAAAATTGCACAAGTGGTACCTTCATTTCTGCAAGACGAGAAAAGAAGAATGGATCACGGCGCATATAAGAGATCAGATTTTCTTGTGCGGAGACGACGCGATCGACTTCAACATTCAAGACTTGCATTTTCTATTCAATCAGAAGGAACTCGACAAATCTGCCATCAGCCTTTATTGTGTGTAAGTACTATTTCTGTAATTTTTATCTCATCTCATTCACTTCATTAATTGCATGTATATATATATATGTTCACCATATATGTTTATACTATTATGCAGGAAAAAGGTTATGGAATGCATGAAAGGAGGCCCTTTTGACATTGGGTTCGTTGACCCAAATAGAGTTCATGAAAAAGTGGTAAGAGACAAACCCGCAAATGAAGATTACTTGCTAAAGTCTTTACGAGACAACAAACCAAAAGGGAAATACTATTGCCTTACAACTTCTCGTGAGTATCATACCTCTCTCTTGTACATATTCTGTTTCGCTTACTCGATGTTAAGTGTAACTGATGATGAGTTATGCGTATGTAGGTTCCACTTTATTCTGCTAGTCATTCAACCCGACTCAGATAAGTCCTTGTCATGGACTCACGTTAAAAGAAAAAGAGCTATGGGCAGACTTTAGAGAGATGCTCCAGAGGTAATTTCAATCATATTATCGCACTAGATCGGCAACTTTCGTGACAATAAGTAATTAATTACTCCTTTATCCATTTTCTTTGTCGGACAGGGTTTGAAAATGTTCACGGGCAGGGCCGTGGGTGAATGGTCGGAAGAACTAAAATTTGTAGACCAAAATGTAAGTAATACTAGCTAGCTTCCAATTCCATTATATCATGCTTTATTGATTATTATTTTGATTGAACTCTCTATTCTCGTAAAGTGCGCATCGTGACACGGCAATAACTTATGTGGGTACTATGTTTGCGAATTCATTAGCAAGAACACGATATGTGCGACAGGCCAAGCACTACAACAACTTAGAGTAAGTAAACAAAGTCCACAACATTATTTTATTACCATCAATTGTGTTGAGTTTTATTCTTATATATATTGACGGCCCATTCTTCATATATATTCAGATCGAACGGATGGGACCAACTCCTACCATTTGAACGCACGAGCCATTCAAGAGGAATTGGCGGGTTCATACTTGATGAGGTCGCCACGCGGAGACCTCTTTAGATATCCACCAAAATGAACGATTACGATGTATGTGCCGATGACGATGTATGTGCCGATGACGATGTTTGTGTATAATAATAGTTGCTTAATTATTCATGTACTCGTATGTACCGATGACGATTTATAAGTATACCGCTCCCGATCGATTTCCCTCGCCCTCCCGTAAATACGCCCGAACGGGCAGAGTCTATCATGGCAGAGATTTAGGTCGTTTTCCGCCAGGCAGAGTTCTGCCGCAGAAAACGGCTAAATCTGCCGCAGAAGAATCTTTAACACCGGTTCCAGATCTGAACCGTGTTAAAGAACTGAGCCTCTGGCAGCCCACGGTCGCCACTTTAACACCGGTTCGTATAAGAACCGGTGTTAAAGGGCCCCCCCCTCTAACACCGAACCCTCAACAACGGTTGGGGAACCGCTGTTAGAGGGCCCTCCCAACCGGAGTTAAAGGGGGGCTCTGCACTAGTGGATATTATACAATTTATATTTTTGTGTTCAAATTGATAACCTAAGTATACTCTTCTGACTTGTAGACCGAAACGGAGGGAGTATTATAGAACGGAGGTAGTACTTGAATGCTCGATCTTATGTTCGATACTCCTGCCAGGAAGGGCCATCCAATTGGTCCTGCATTACAAATAAAGCCAAGGGTTTCTGCCAATCAAGCATGGCCATTGTCTTAAATTGTCAACTTTGTGGCCTTACCATAAAGAGCCATAGGTTGGTTAGTTGATCATTCTCATGACCAACCAACTAACCCTGCAAAAACATGCATATCTATTACTAAGTTCTTAAAATAACTCGTCAGGTCGATGCCATGCTCCAGTCGCATTGGTTGGATCTGGTGACAGTACTCACGCAAAATTATAAATTTAATCACACCGAGAAAGGAGCCAGGTGGGGCTCAGTACATTCTCTGTGAAATTGACAGACACGCCCAACCATATGGTATCAACTCATGAATCCGCAAACTTTTTTCAGTAGAAGCACAACATTGCAATTGGGACGGGAACACACAGAGAAGGAGGTCTATTGTGTGTTTCTACATCATTAGCTCAATTGTGGTGTTACTCACATGTAAGAGAGGTTGCCTTACTAGCAGATCCATAACCCCGCTAGGCTGTTAGTCTTGGGCCAACAAAAAATATACTCATGGGTGGTGTTATGTCCCGCTAAGAGCGAGGAATGGGAAGCCATGTGCACATGCCTAATGGTGGCTCAAGTTACTTCATTTATTTATTTTTTGTTTTCTTGTTTCATTTTATTAATTTCAGTAATTTTCTTTTCTTAATTCCCATTTTTTATATTATGTATTTATATTTCTTAGTTTTATACTAATTTTCTAATTTATTATTTATTATCTGTGTTCACTCCTATTCATGCATTATGTGCTATTTGTTCATGCGTGTATATCAAGTACAGATATATTCACTCTACTGATTTGCAATGTTTCATAGAATCCCAAATATAAATTGTTCCATAGTCATATGCATGCATTATGTGATGTTTTCTCATGTATATAAAGTACACTTATTTTTTTAAGAAGATTCACTGTACAGATTTGCAATGTTTTGTGCAATCACAAATGTAAACTATTCCATACATAAAGATATTGAAATGGTTCATATATTTCAAAAACAATGTACATAATATGAGAATAAATGCCGGCATGTTTCAGAAGATAAATGTTCATGGATCACTACAAAAACAATTATATTTATGCATGTACATAGAGTTTAAATCAATATTCTTGTCTCACGAAAAATATTGGCATATTTGCTAAATAGAAGAGTACGTAATCAAAACGAGAACATATAAAAAATGCAAACAAATAAAAATGGAAAATTTTGTGGCTTGCAATTTTTTTATATGTGTTAATATTCTTGTCTCTCGAAAATATTGGCATAAAAAATAAATTACATAGTAAAAACATGAAAATGTACAAAAATCAAAACGAACAAATAAAGTGGCATTTCAACAAAATCCTAATGAAAATAAAAAATATTATCTCACAAAATAAGTAGAAATAATTTAAAAAATGAAACAAAAGGGAAAATGTTCTTGAGAAACCTGAAACACAAATTGACAAGGTAAATGTGAAAACAAAAAGTAAGGTAGAGTAATAGAAAAATGAAAAAATAAAAAGGAAAAATATTTATTTTGAAAACTTAAACAAAAAATAAAAGCACATGAGTCTTTCGTAGATCCCAATATATAAGACTTTCTCTTTAGGCGGAAATTTTATATTCCCCACAATAAGTCTGGAATAGAAAAACTTTGTGAATATTTGTTGCATGCTCTGCCATCCGCCAGAAGGTCATAGACCGAGCTTGCCTTTTTGTCTGGATACCATTTTCTATTCCCTCCGTTTCAAAATAGACGTCTTAGGTTTTTCAAAATTTGAATAAATCTTTATATTAAATAGTGTCTTGATTCATTCAAATTTTAACAAATTTGAGACATCTATTTTGAGACGGATGGAGTACTTTTGTAGATGTTGTCAGGCTTCTAGACGCAGGGGCGGCGCCAGGGGTATTCCATGGTATTCAAGTGAATACCAATGATTTTTTCAACATAAGGCAAAAGAGCTATATTTTAGCAAAATAAAGATGTTTTTTATAAAATGAATACCAATCTAGCCAAATGAATATCAGGTTGCAAATTCCTGGAGCCGTCACTGTCTAGACGCCTTCCATGAGGTCTTTTTTTTTAGAAAGGAGGATATATTAATATCAGAAGATACCAATTACACCCAGCCTCTGCAACAACGCATTTCCCTAGCGGCCACACGGATGCACACAGCCAAAAAAAAGAAAGAAGAATTACAAAAAAGAAAAGTCCCGCTATAGTGACTCATTCATTGAAACAACAGTACTACCACCACCAAGACAGCACCAGAAGTCCAGTTTCTCCAAAAACGACGTCTCCAAGAAGGGAACAGTGCACAAACACCGTCTTCGCCCAATCAAAGATCTCGGTTTTTACCCTAAAGAAAGTCCACGCTCTCAAAACTATACCTTCAACAAGGCCATTGCCAGGCACAACCAATTAAGGCCAGACTCTGGGTTTTCACCCTGAGAGGTAGGACCATGAACCTCTCCTATGCAGTTTCCCCCACTTGCATGCCACTACTCCAATTCACAAGTCGCCTAGCTAATTCCTCATCACCACCCAGACTCGAACCACCATTATCTGTCCTCTGATCTCGGTCTCCATGAATTTCCCCATCAGCACCATGGAACGAGAACATGCCTCATGATAATAACAACCAACAAAGATTTGAAGCATACCCTCTGAAACCAAACGGTCAGGGTAAAACATGGGTGCGTATGACCAAATTCAATCCTTCCGGCAAACTCACGGCATGATAGCACTTATGGAGTTCGCCAACGGAGCCTTCCGGAACACGACACAAAAACCAGATCAATGGAGATCAACATCCGGCAGATCATCGTCTTGGCTTGAGAGGGATCCAGGACCACCTCCTTTATTGAAACCGAGCCAGTAGCCCCCACGCCACCCGCCGGAAACTAGCAGGATCCGCCGCAAGACGGCAAGACCACCCGGCCGACCATTCCGACGGAGAAGGAGGCCACCACCACCATGCCGGGGGCAGATGCCCCAAGCGCCCTAGTGTCACGGACAAGGCCCGGGTCGCCTGGGCGCCGGCGTCGAGGCCAACAGACGGGACAGATCGCGGCTAGGCCAAGATCCCCGCCGTTGCCTGCCGTCGTCTGGGCCGAGGATCACCGGCCGCCGCTCGCCGCAACACCGCCGCCAAACCAGCCGGGACGGACGCCGCCGTCTTCCGGCCAGATCGCGATCAGGGACGCCGCCATGCCCCCAGGTCTTTGCCTGGCGACGATCCAGGCGGCGGCGGCGGCAGGGAGGAGAGACCACGGGAGGGGAGGCCGCCCGGCGCGGCGCGGCGCCACCGCGTGGGTACAGGAGGAGGAGTCTGTACGTGCGGGAGGAGGAGGTTGTGAGTGCACAAAATCTTGTTCTTAGCATCATGACCTTGTGCATGTTAGGGTAATAGACTTTTTGTATTACCAAGGGGCCAAAGGCCACAATATATAGTACATGTACAGGTGCAAATATACAGGAAACCCCCTAACACATGGGGAAACTACATTATACAAATATATACTCTAACACCCCCCCTCCCCCCCTCAAACTCATGGTGGATCCACAATACTGAGTTTGGAGAGTAAGAAGTCATGCTGCGCTCGGGTTTGTGCCTTTGTAAAGAAATCCGCCAACTACAAATCTGAAGGCACATAATAAAGCGCAACAACCTGATCCTGCACCTGACCACGTGTATAAAAAGCATCAACACCAATATGCTTGGTCAGCTCATGCTTGACCGGATCACATGCAATACTGATAGCACCTGTACTGTCAGACAAAAGTGGAGTGGGTGTCGTAACAGAGACCCCAAAATTTGCAAGCAACCACCGTAACCAGGTCACCTCAGCAATCAACAAAGCCATACCCCGCAGCTCAGCCTCAACACTCGAACAGGAAACCGCTACCTGTTTCTTCGTCTTCCAAGCAACAAGCGAACCACCAAGAAACACACAGTAAGCAGAAAGTGAACGACGATCCGTAGGATCACTCGCCCACGTAGCATCCAAGTAGCACTGGAGCTGGAGAGAGCTGGAACTAGGAAAGAAAAGGCGACGAGTGATCGTGCCACGAAGATAACGAAGGACACGGAGGAGATGACTATAGTGAACGGTGGTAGGAGCTGAGACAAACTGACTCAGAATATGAACAGGATAAGAGATAGCAAGACGAGTGACAGCAAGATAAACAAGACTCCCAACAAGATGGCAATAACGCGTGGGGTCAGGAAGAGGATCACCATCAGTAGGACGAAGCTTAACATTAAGCTCCATAGGAGTCTCAATAGTGCGCTCATCCCCAAAAGCAGCACGAGCAAGAAGATCCTGAATATACTTTTCCTGAGAGATAGAAAAGCCATCAGAAGTGGAGGAGACCTCAATCCCAAGAAAGTAGCGAAGAGGACCAAGATCAGTCATAAGAAACTGATCACGAAGACGAGCCTTGACAAAGACACTATACTCAGGATCATCACCAGTAATGATCATATCATCAACATAGAGAAGAAGAAGAGTGCGTCCACGAGGAGAAGTGTGAACAAATAGCGCTGGATCATGAAAACTAGGAGAGAAACCAGCAGCAGTCACCACAGAGGCAAAGCGCTCAAACCATGCACGAGGGGCCTGTTTTGGGCCATAAAGAGAACATCGAAGACGACAAACCATCCCATCGGGAACAGAATACCCAGGAGGAGGATGCATGTAAACCTCCTCACTCAACTCGCCATTAAGAAAAGCATTCTAAACATCAAGCTGGGACACAGACCAGCGTCGAATAGAAGCAACAACAAGAAGAGTACGCACAGTGGTTATATGAGCCACAGGGGCAAAAGTATCATCATAGTTACGGCCGTGCTCCTGCTGAAAGCCACGAGCCACAAGACGCGCTTTATAGCGCTCAAGAGATCCATCAGAGCGGTTCTTAATTTTATAGACCCACTTACACGTGATAGGACGAACACCAGAAGGGGGAGAAACAAGATCCCGGTGCCAAGCGCAGCGATGATCTCGCCCATGGCAAGCTGCCATTCAGGATGACGCTCGGCATCCCGATAAGAAGTCGGCTCGGAGACGACAGAGAGACCATACTGACTAGGAGAGTAACGGTCTAGAGCACGATGCTGACGAACAGGCCGTGAAGAGGGAAGCTCATCAGCGGAAGACGACTCATCAGAAGAAGAGGAAGAAGGAACAATAGAGGAAGGGTCCGAAGCCGGAGAACAAGGAGAACTAGGGGAACTAGACGGAGGAGAGGATGGCGCCGAAATCGAAGGGGGCGCATCAGAAGTAAGAGGTGGAGGAGAAGGGACAGCGGGAGGTGCATCAGGAAAAAGAAGAAAAGAGATATCATCCACCGGATAAGTATCAGAGGTGGGGCGAGGATAGAAGGGACGCGTCTCATCAAACGTGACATCATGAGAGATGCGCATCCGATGGCAAACGGGGTCCCAACAGCGATAGCCCTTATGCTCATCACTGTATCCGAGAAAAACATACTCAACAGACTGAGCGGTCAGTTTGGTGCGTTCGCGAGGAGGTAGAAGGACATAGCAAACGCAACCAAATAAACGAAGAGTCGAGTAGTCTGGAGAGCTACCAGAGAGACGCTTGAGAGGAATGCCACCTTGAAGGGAAGCAGAAGGCTGAATGTTAATGAGGTAAGTCGACGTAGCGACAGCCTCAGTCTAGAAATGCGGCGGAAGAGAGGAAGCAATCATCATAGAACGGGTAGTATCAAGAATATGACGATGCTTACGCTCGGCGACACCATTTTGAGCATGGGCGCCGGGACACGAGAACTGGGCGAGGGTACCCTGCTCAGCAAGGACACCATGCAGGTGCTGGGAGATATACTCTCCTGCAGAATCAACACGAAACACACGAATAGGCGCGGAATACTGAGTACGAACCATGGCCGCAAAGAGTTGATAAATAGAGAGCACCTCACTGCGAGAGCGCATAAAAAACAACCAGGTGTACCGTGAAAAATCATCAATGAATAAAATATAGTATCGATGGTCCCCTTTGGAAGCAAAGGGAGCCGGACCCCAAACATCTGAATGAACTAAATCAAAATGTCGCTGAGATACAAACACACTAGTAGGATAAGGAAGCTGAATCTGTTTGCCTAACCTACAACCCTGACATGAATGTAAAGACACATCTCCAGAGGCAGACCCTAGAAGACCACGACGAACTAAGGACGATAAACGGGAGCCACAAAGGTGACCCAGCCGATGATGACACCGCTGAAAAGAGCCAGTGACAGAAGCAGCAACCGCAGAAGAACTAGCAGATGAAGTGTCAGTGGATGGAACACGAAGCCAGTCTAACTCCCATAGCCCCGGAGACTCAAGGCTGCGAGGACCAGCTCCAACCAGGGCCTGGGTACGGCGGTCCTGAACCGCACAAGAATCAGCGTCAAGAATGACACGACAACCAGAATCAGTAAGCTGACTAACAGAAAAAAGGTTCATCTTAAGACTAGGAACGTGAGAAACGTCAGGAACAGAGAAAGATGAAGTAGAAAGGGTGCCTCAACTGGAAACAGGAAGAGATGTACCATCAGCCGTGATAACACGGACAAGAGAAATAAGAGAGCGAAGAGCAGAAAGAATAAAAGACGCAGAAGTCATATTAAAAGAAGCTGCAGAATCTAGATATCATGGGGATAATGTACCTAACTGTGAAGAAGGTGGTGGTCGCGCGGTGCCAGAAGAGATGACCGAAGAAATCGACCGAAAGCGGACGAGTTGCGCGTCCGAAAAAAAACCCTAAGTCTGGAACTCTAACAGCAGCCGGGGCGGACGGACGGGAGGCGGCGGTGGCCGGGAAGGACGGGGCAAGCTCGCAGGCAGCGAGGGAGAGGCAGCGGCGGCGGCAGGAAGCCGGGACGGGCGACGGCGGCGACTGCGAGGAGAGGAGCTACCTTACAACTCTGATACCATGTTAGGGTAATAGACTTGTTGTAGTACCAGGGAGACCAAAGACCACAATATATAGTACATGTATATGTGCAAATATGCAGGAAACCCCCTAACATATGGGGAAACTACAATATACAAATATATACTCTAACAGTGCATACCCTGTTTTTTGATTTGGTGTTCAGGTCTTCAGAACGACCCAATTTCGGTAATAGTAAGGTTTCATTTGATCTGCCAGTCTCGTTTGATGCATTACGATGAGTCGTGAGTGAGGGCTAGCAAGAACGATAGTAGGATTATTGATGCCCTGAAGAATCGTTGCGTAGATCGTGTGTGATGTGATGCTGGGAAAAGTTAAACATGGTGGGGTTTTGGCTCGTAGCCAACGATAGACACGATAATGCGTGGCCCTTGAGGAGGAAGCTTTGCTAGCTAATTGCCTTTTCCCATATCGGGAAGTACCTGCATCGATTGCCATGCCAAAATAGACTGGCTGGCAAACATCATTCCGCTTCATCTATCGTGCGAGCTAGCCATCTCTATCAGACGAAGGCATCCAACGAAAGATCGAAATTCCGCCACGCATCAAAGTGCAATTAATTTGACTACAGCGCTATCTTCTTGGATCGATCGACATCGATTACCTGCTCATTTGACTAGGCGCGCTACGCAAAAATCCAAGAGAAACTGGAACCTATGGCTAATAAGGCATGTCATTGTACTTCTCGTAGCTAAGCTAGCTAACTAAGCTTCTAGCACACGTCCGATTCCGAGCTTGGCCGCGAGCTTGGCTAATTCATGTCATCCTATGGCTGGGTGGTCGAATGATGACATGATAGCTGATAAGGTTTAAACACTAAAGTACATACCCTGAAATTTTATCTTTTTTTAACATGGAACACTCGTATTCCATTAAGACACGGTTATGTCACCGGTCAACAAACGGGTTACAGAATTAGGGTAGCTCATTGTCCACAACAAATGGTCTCTGTAAGCTACACCTACACCCAAAGCCGCTAGCTCATGAGCCGGCTTATTACAAGTGCGAGGAGCAAACACAACACTAGTCTTGATAAAACTTGTACTCATTCTAAACTTCATGTCACTAATCATGTCACCGATGTTAGATGTATATATCTGTATATTGTATTTCCCCCATATGTTAGAGGCTTTCTGCATATTGCCCTGTACCTGTACTATATATTGTGGCCTTTGGCCCTAGAGGAATATAAGTTGCATATTTCTGACATGGTATTAGAGCTAGGTTAGCGTCTTCCTTCTCGCAACTTCGTCAGCCGCCACCGTCCATGTCGCCGACGGCCTTGCCGTCGTCGCCGCCGCTGGTCGCCGCCCATCTGCGTATTTCGTCTGGATCTCTGCCACATTCTGGGCATCTGGATCCCGCCCTCTGCGCTGCCTCGATCTGCTCCCTGACACGGACGCGGGTCTCTGTGCTGCCTGCCTCGATCTGCTCCTCGTGGGACCTCTCCCTCCCGCATCGACCTGCTGATTGATTCCCTCCGTCGGTTCCCAGGCCTCCAACTCCCTGGTCCCGTCCGTCGGTTCCCAGGCCTCCAACTCCCTAGTCCCGCATCGACCTGCTCCACCCCGTTCCGTTCGTCTGCTGCCTGCCCCGTCTGCTGTCCCTGGTCAACGCGCGGCACGCCAGGCCCGCCAGTCCCGTCAGCTGCCTCCCCCACGCGCAGGACCTGCTGACGCACGCCAGGCATGCCCCCCGTCCTGCCACCACGTCCGCACCCTGCCGCCCGCGTCCTGCCTCCCTGACGCGCACCTGACAACGCCCTGCTACTTCCCGGCAGTTGTCCGCCCTACTGCTTCCCGATCGGATCTGGGTGCCCGGATCTGAGAGATAAAAAAAATTGAGAGAGAGATGTCTTCTGCATCGGGATATGTTGCGATCCCTCGTTTCCAGGTGATCTTCGATGGCGCAAATTATCCTGATTTCGCTGCCTTTATGCGCGTTCACATGCACGGTCTCCGTCTTTGGGGTGTGCTCTCCAGCGAGGTCCCCTGTCCGCCGTGCCCCCCTGCTCCTATGGCTCCTCTTCCACCGACGCCGATTGTTCTTGGTGCTGATGCTTCTCAGGAGGCCAAGGATGCTGCCCAGAGTGCCGATGATAGTGCTATTGCTGCTTATGACCTGAAGTTCAAACAGTACTCTGCTGGTCTCGAGACCTATCGCCACGCTCTGACTGCCTACACTCAGTGGGTCGATGAGGATGCTCGTCTTTGTTCTCACCTCCGATTCTCGCCTCAAAGATGCTGCTGAGTTCATGAGTCTCCCTACTGTTGCTGCTCAGTGGGCACATCTTCGTCAGCGTTATCAGCCGTCTGGGGATGCTCTTTACCTATCCGTGGTTCGCCAGGAGCATGCTCTTCAGCAGGGTGATTCCACTATTGATGAGTTATACTCAGAGTGCTGTTATCTGGCGTAAGCTTGATTCTCTCTGTACTACTGTTTGTGGCACATGCTCGTGCTGCCAGATTGTGCGCTTAGATTTGGAGTTTCACTGCATCTATGAGTTTCTGTCTCGGCTTTGCCAGGAGTTTGAGCCCCGGCGTGCTCAGCTGAATGCTCGTGGTCGTGTTATGCTTTCTAAGGTGTTGTCTGAGCTTCGGGCTAAGGAGACCCGTCTCCGTGGTGCTGGTCTTCTTGCGGTTCCATCTGTGCTTGCTACCTGTGGTGCTCCTTTGCCGTCTGCTCCCTCGACTCAGCCGCGGTCCCCTGTGCCGCCGCCGCCGATAGTACCGTCAGTTTCAACACCAGCAGTCTCAGGGTCAGAGTCAGCACCAGCAGGCTCGTGGTCAGGGTCGCCGTGGTTCTCTTCGTCACTGCTCTTACTGCAATAGGGATGGACACACTTGGGCCACCTGTTATACACGGGACCCCGGTTTACGTCAGCAGCACCAGGCTCGTGGGCAGTCGGCTCCTTCCGGGTCTTCAGTCGTTGCTCTCTCTGATCAGGACATTATCGGGAGTCTTCGCGGTCTGCTTGCTGCTACAGGCTCTTCTTCGACGGGCACCGGTTCTGTGGATCGATTCTTCAGTGCATCACGACCACCACCTTCTACACGATCGTACGCCTCCGTGGTATCCGGATTCGAGCTTCCTTTCATATGACCTCGAGTCTTCTTTTCGTCCGCTCTTCGTTCTCTCCTTCTCATGTCCGTGTTTTACTACCGATGGTACCTCTCTTCCTGCTTTCTAGTCGAGCATCCTTTCTACTTCTTCTTTTTACATTTCTAATATTTCTCATGTCCTCTTCTTAAGATGAATCTGTTCTCTAGCCAGCCATCGACTCTGGTTGTCGCGTCATTCTTGATGCTGATTCTTGTGTTGTCCAGACCGTCGCACATAGGCCCTGGTTGGGCTGGCCTCGCGTCGTGACTCTTCAGACTTTGGGAGTTAGATCGGCTTCGTTCCTTCCGCTTCCACTTCATCTCGCCATTCTTTTCCGTCGCCTCTACTACCAGCTCCTTTCAGCAGTGGCATCATCGTCTTGGTCACCTATGTGACTCTCGCCTGTCGTCATTAGTTCATCGTGGTCTTCGGGTCTGCCTCGTGAGATGGGTCTTTGCATTGTCGTATGTAGGTTGGGTAAATGATTCAGCTTCCCTATCCTACTAGCGCGTCTGTATCTCAGCGACCTTTTGATTTAGTTCATTCCGATGTTTGGGGTCCGGCTCCTTTCGCTTCGAAAGGGGGCCATCGCTACTATATTTTATTCATCGATGATTTTTCTCGGTACACTTGGTTGTATTTTATGCGCTCTCGCAGTGAAGTGCTTTCTATATATCAGCGTTTTGCGGCCATGGTCCGTACTCAGTATTCTACCCCCATCCGTGTTTTTCGTGCTGATTCTGCTGGTAAGTATATCTCCCAGATGTTGCGAGGTGTTCTTGCTGAGCAGGACACCTTTGCTCAGTTCTCCTATCCTGGCGCACATGCCCATAATGGCGTTGCTGAGCGTAAGCATCGCCATCTTGTTGAGACCACTCGCGCTATGATGATTGCTTCTTCTCCCCCGTCGCATTTCTGGGCTGAGGCTGTCGCTACGTCGGCTTACCTCATCAATATTCAGCCTTCTGCTGCCTTGCAGGGTGGTATCCCTCTTGAGCGCCTATCTGGACAGTTTCCAGACTACTCCATGTTTCGCTTGTTTGGTTGTGTTTGCTATGTTCTCCTTGCTCCTCGCGAACGCACCAAACTAACCGCTCAGTCTGTTGAGTGTGTCTTCCTTGGATACAGTGATGAGCATAAGGGCTATCACTGTTGGGACCCTGTTGGTCGTCGGATGCGTATCTCTCGTGATGTTACTTTTGATGAGACGCGTCCTTTCTATCCTCGTCCCACCGCTGGTACTTACCCTGAATGGCAGCTGACCATGGCCGAGGAGATTGCTGCGCTTGAGCGCACTGGCACCTGGGATCTTGTTTCTCCTCCTCCCGGTATTCGTCCTATCACGTGTAAGTGGGTCTATAAGATTAAGACACGCTCTGATGGATCTCTTGAGCACTATAAAGCGCGTCTTGTGGCTCGTGGTTTTCAGCAGGAGCATGGTCATGACTATGATGAGACCTTTGCTCCTGTGGCTCATATGACCACTGTGCGTACTCTTCTTGCCGTTGCTTATGTTCTTCACTGGTCTGTGTCCCAACTTGATGTTTAGAACACCTTTCTCAATGGTGAGTTGAGTGAGGAGGTTTATATGCAGCCTCCTCCTGGGTATTCTGTTCCCGAGGGGATGGTTTTTCGTCTTCGACATTCTCTTTATGGCCTCAAATAGGCCCCTCGTGCCTGGTTTGAGCTCTTTGCTTCTGTAGTGACTGCTGGTGGTTTCTCCCCTAGTGCTCATGATTCAGCGCTGTTTGTTCACACTTCTCCTCGTGACGCACTCTTTTTCTTTTCTATGTTGATGATATGATCATTACTGGTGATGGTCCTGAGTATATCGCCTTTGTTAAGGCTCGTCTTCGTGATTAGTTTCTTATGACTGATCTTGGTCCTCTTCGATACTTTCTTGGGATTGAGTTTTCTTCCACTTCTGATGGCTTTTACATCTCCCAGGAAAAGTATATTCAAGATCTTCTTGCCCGTGCTGCTCTTGGGGATGAGCGCACTGTTGAGACCCCTCTGGAGCTTAATGTTAAGCTTCAACTTACTGATGGTGATCCTCTTTCTGATCCGACGCGTTATCGTCATCTTGTTGGGAGTCTTGTTTATCTTGTTGTCACTCGTCCTGACATCTCTTATCCTGTTCATATTCTGAGTCAGTTTGTTTCTGCTCCTACCACTGTTCACTATAGTCATCTTCTCAGTGTTCTTCGTTATCTTCGTGGTACGATCACTCGTCGCCTTTTCTTTTCTCGTTTCACCTCCCTCCAGCTCCAGTGCTATTCGGACGCTGCGTAGGCGAGTGATCCTTCGGACCGTCGTTCACTTTCTGCTTACTGTGTGTTTCTTGGTGGTTCGCTCATTGCTTGAAAGACGAAGAAACAGACAGCGGTTTCCCGTTCGAGTGTTGAGGCTGAGTTGCGTGCTATGGCCTTGTTGACTGCTGAGGTGACCTGGTTACGGTGGTTACTTGCGGATTTTGGGGTCTCTATTACCACACTCAGTCTGGTTTTGTCTGACAGTACAGGTGCTATTAGTGTTGCACGTGATCCGGTCAAGCATGAGGTTACCAAGCATATTGGTGTTGATGCTTTCTATACACGTGCTCAGGTGCAGGCTCAGGTTGTTGCGCTTCAGTATGTGCCTTCAGATTTATAGTTGGCGGATTTCTTCACGAAGGCACAGACCAGAGCGCAGCATGATTTCTTACTCTCCAAACTCAGTGTTGTGGATCCACCATAAGTTTGAGGGTGTGTGTGTGTGTGTGTGTGTTAGATGTATATATCTGTATATTGTATTTTTCCATATGTTAGGGGGCTTCCTGCATATTGCCCTGTACCTGTACTATATATTGTGGCCTTTGGCCCCAGAGAAATATAAGTTGCATATTCCTAACAACCGATAGGAGCAAGGTCATAGTCCGTGGTTGTCATAGCTCGCTGCAGATTCATACAATCTGTTTCAAAAACAGCACGTCCCACACCAATCTGCTCTGCAATCTGAATAGCATTTGAAAGTGCCATAGCTTCAGCATGTAGGGCGTCGACAATAGAAGCACGAGGTCCAGCAGCAGCAAACTGTACTTCTGAAGAGCTATCTCGACAAATAGCACCCCAGCCACCACTCTTCGCCACTTCCCTGAAAGAGCCATCTATGTTGATTTTAACGAGATCTGTAGAAGGTCCAGTCCACCGGGATTCAGAGGGCATATCTGTTTCTGCTTCTTTAAGTTGTGGTTCCATTCATCAATATGACGACAGACAGAGAACTGAAACTGATCAATCGTTTGTCATTGCTCGCCGTGGTTCCCCCTATTGCGTTCATTCCAGCAGCTCCACAAGAAAATTTATCTTCTAGCTAGTAGTGCAGATGCATGCCAACGGCGTAAATTGTCTTTCCGATTCATAACTTTTCTGGCGGTGAAGACATTCTCTCCATTAGAACTAGTTTTCCCATTTTGGATGATGATCTTTCAAAAGAAGTCGTGTGCATTAACTGATGCAGAAGCCAGGGTTCTACACTCCTATTTTGAAAAAAAAACTATTGTGTTGTAAAAAGATATGACCAGGTTTTGATTTTTAGCTTGCCTTTCTTATAGTACATTCTAGCAAAGAGAGCACGCCATGGACATGCGCATGAAATGATACGGATAGGTTCATGGTAATATATATGTTCTCCATATTCCCCATGGATATGCTTTGCACACACTGTTTGGTCGACGACACAGGCCACTGCGGATCGGTTCATGGCGACTGCGCGCCTGATTTCGATTTTGAGCATGGTGTGGGTAGGCGACCGCGCTACAGTTTACGGAGGCGCCATGATAAACATGCTGCGCGCACAGTACTACCTCCGGAACTAGCATTATGGTCACGATCAGGACTCGACGCAGCCGTCTGATATGGAGCAAGGACTCGAGCACTCATCGCCATGGCAATGCATGATGACAGCAACAAAAGGAACATGACACCTACACAGTGTTCTCCTTAACACATCCGTATCTTTCGGGCGTCGTACTAAATTATGCAGAGGAAAAGCACTCGAAAGATAAGCAGATACTTGATTACTTCATCGTTTTTGGTCCCATGCTCGATCGATCATCACAAGGGCCACTGCACGGTCAATAAATTAAGCCAAGGCATGGCCATGGCTTAAATTCTCAACTTCACCATCATAGCACATCAAAATCGGCTCCCCAGACAAACCACAAGAAGTTGAAACAGGAACAGGCATCATGTCCGGTATAGCTGGCTTCAGTTTAATTTCAGGTTACGTAAATGTTGAGTTAGATGCAAAAGATGTGGCACCCTGGATCGTACAGCTCGCACTGATCCCCGCGCTAGTGAGAATCCATATCGATTACCTGCTCATTTGACTAGGCCCGTGCTGCGAGGCAAAAGTCCTTATTTCCTGGATTTTAGTTCACTTTTCTGTCTATGGTTTCCTTGTGTGTGTGCTACAGATAGGTGTTTTGTATAAATGTTTCGCCATATTATTAAATATTTTTCTTTAGTTTTTTTTCTATCTAGAAACGGAATAGAATAACCTAGTTAAAAGGTAATGAGCATACGTATGTCCAAGAGAAACATCAGATGGCAAATACATCATGCCGTTGTACTTAAAGCAGCTAATTTGGTGCCCTCAAATGAATAACAACCATCTATCTCTATAAATCTTAAGGCCCAAAACGGTTTATACTAGTGCCAAAAAGTGAGCAATACAATTCATACTACTACTCCGACGAGCATACTTTTATTTAGCATCACTAGTAAGAGCGCCCGTGCAATGCACGTTTTCATTATCAAAGACAGAATCCTTGAAATTTTGAGACTAAAATTAAAATATATTGTATGCATCGCTAATCAGCATGGATCGGAAAACACGATCAAGTAATATATAACATGGTCTATAGATGCTTAAGCCCTAGCTAGACAGATCTGATAACAGCTGCACCTTAACGACATTCGGATGAAAGCAAACAATGCACATGGTCCGAAGGAAATGCATGCTATATTCTCGGTTTAGAAGAAGAGCCGAAAATAACCTGCATCTCGCTATGGGTCTGGTGGTGCACCAGAAACAAAGCAAATGCAGAAGCTGTAAAATGGACAACTGGAGATGTGGTTTACATGATTGTGAAAGAAGCAGGCGAGTCCAAACAATATTTTTTGAAGGAGAAAAAAGGGAAAGGAGACAGTGCAAAGTACCGGAGAAGGCCAGCTCAAGGGATACTGAAGATTAACATTGATGGATCGTTTCTATCAGAGAGCAAAACAGGAGGCTCGGATTTTGTGATCCGAGACTCAGATGGAGAAGTGGTAGGATCTGGTACTGGGAGGCTGGCCTATGTGCAAGATGTGATATAGGCGGAAGCAACTGCATGTCTAAAAGCCCTGACAGTTGCCCAACAATGATAAAAAGGAAGTGATTCAGGTGGTGTTCCTAGCTTTGTGATCTTTAGTTGTCAGCGATTTAGCTCGGCAGCATGATTAATGAAATGAGGCTGGTTCCATCTCAAAAAAAGAATTTCGTTGCAGCATGATTGCAAAAACTGCACCTTGCACCATGCATGTAGGTAAGAGAGCTCTTTTCCTGATGAGCCATGTATATGTGTGTCAGGATTAGCACTTAAGTTCATCTGCTATGGCTTGATTTTCTTCCTGGTTGACGTCCTCGTTGTTCTCTCCAAGTGTGGAGCATTACAACTTCTCTTACTGTACATGCTTGGAATTATAAATTGTGGGTTTGGTTTCCCGCGATGGCCAAGCACTTGATCGCAGGACTGCAATCTTGATATGTACTACTCGTACAGTTTCGCTGCTCCCACTGGATCACGCCATAAGCTTTGGTACAGCAAGAATCCTCGCTCTTCCTTGAATAGCTCCAGAACCCTGTAGTACCAGCTCATATCTTCTCTATATTTTCCCAACCTCTACAGCGATGCACCTAAGAAAAGGAACAAATGAACTGAGGTGTCATTCAATTATTTTCTACAAGTATTTAAGGTTAATTTATGCAATCCAAAATGAAGCATATCAAACTTGAATAAAACTATAAAATATACCAACTACTATTTAAAAACAATAGGTTCTTAAAGTAATTATTGGCATACGGAAATGCGGATGTCCCCATTTATAAAAGCAAACATACATGCAGATAAGATCAATCGTATGCGGCTGAAGCGCAGAATCCAAAATCTATTGGAATAAATAGGACAACCTTTTACTTCCAGATCATTACTTGACACTTTCTTATTCACCCAGAAAGTTTGCAAATTAAAGCTTTTGTACTATATATAAATGTAGAATCGTTTAAAGTAAGGATAATATAATTGTTTACAAAGTAACTAAAACAAAAGGAGGTGCACAATGCAAAATATATGATGTGTGATGGTCTATTGGTGATTATCAGAAAGATATTAACCTAATCCCAAATTCCCAAATATAGATAGTTCGCCATACAAGGCACACGGATGAATCCAAGCATATCATTTGCAAAATGGAAAAGAACAAAATAAGTAGATAATTCTAGTCATCAAAGTAGTAAAAAGAGATAGAATTTTGAAATTAAACAAAGCTTTATTGGTTAGATTTAAAGGGGACAATTCATGGTCTTCTCTCACTTCTCACTCTTAACCAACAATAATTCAGAAAATACATTGTGCCTCCAGAATTTCAGAGAGGTCGTGAAAGGGTAGATTGACGTCCAATGTAATTTTAGGTACTCCCTCCGATTCATATTACTTGTCGCGAAAATGGATGTATATAGACATGTTTTAGTGCTAGATACATCCATTTCCGTGACAAGTAATATGGATCGGAGGGAGTAAAACAATATGAGCGTGTCACCTTCCAATCCGAGGAACTTATCTGCGAAGAGTAGGAAAAAATATAGGCAGTAAACCATTCCGACCATTAGCAGCACTGTCGCAAAGAAAATGCTTCTCCGATGGCAACCTGTGAAAACAAACTTCAATTCATACGATTCAAGAAAATAGTCTATTTTTAATGTAACAAATACTTAGAGTTATATGAGAGGACAGAATACATACTTTTGTTCTCGTGTTCTTACTCATGCATGCATTGCGGGTAGAGGATTCTGCGTTGTTGACAGTCAACTTCATGATGTCGTTGCCATCCTCTGATCATACTGGATCGATCAATTCTCTCCTGCCAATTTCAGGTATCTACATGCACATATATACACGTTCAGAACCTCAAGTAATTAGGACCGATCACAAGTTAACAAATCACATCTTTGGTCAACCATTACTTCAATCGCACACCAATATTAAAATGCAAGAAACTGGTTGGGTTTGATCAAACAGAGCTGGCATTCACCGGTTTCATCAGGTGAAGTTTGCGTTGCTGCTTCTCATGTTCATCTTCAGGTAGCCACTCCAATGGATAGGCATGTTGTTCGGCGGCACCCGTGTTCCTCGGAAAGGGAGGTGAGACATGCCATAGAGTGCAGTCGCCTGCATTATTATCATTACAAAATATTATTATATTTGTTCGTACTAAAGATTAGTATGTGCAAGCTATAGCAAGAATTAAATAATAGGGATTCTCAGACCGAGATACAGAAGTAATAAATTGAACTTGCAGTTTCAGTACACTGGACATGCAATCGATCATTCCTCACCTCTAGCATCTGGAAGAAGATCACAGGAAACATTGCCGCGACCCATGGAGGTTCAAATCATCGATCCTAGGTAGGGGTTTGTGTCCTGGCGCAGAGGGAAGGATTTTGTGGGAAAGGATTAAGGATGAATGAGGGAGCAATTTGGGACGTGCCAGAGATAATTATCCGCCGGTAGCGGATTTTGCGAGATCAACAATCAGAGGGAGAGGAAAATTGGTTGACCACGGAGGCAATCGTGATCTGGTCGTGCGAGAAGTACATTTTGTCGGAGCGGGCTATGTAAAATATTTTTCGGCTGGCAGAGCACCGTCCGTCATAATAAAACGCTAAGTACACCCAGAGCATCCAATTAGATTAAACTGTGCGGTTAGATCTCATTGTGATGTACGATCTGGTGCTACTAATAAGCCTGTGTGCACATGCGAGGTGTCTCTAAGAAAGATAATGTTTGCACCTTTATTAGTAGTAAGTATATATATAGATATATAGATATAATTCATACTACTGTCTCGTGAAGGCAAAATTGGCACGGAACAGACAAAAATACTAGAGTCGGGCCCAACCCAAAACAATCCAACATATAGCCCACGTGATGTGATGTTTGGGCTGGCGGCAGTCAGGCCGCATAGTTTTCTCGATTGGTTGGTTGATTGATCACCTGCATCACAAAATCCAGCCCTCTGCTTCTGTATTCATACAATACATGCCATTGCATTTTGCACAATATTAATTAAATAAATAAAAAATATTGTATCAGCAAAGTTTCCAAAACAATCATACAATTCGAAATATTTGCCTGCCACGTCGGAACATGCAATACAACCGCTAGATACATAGTCCAAGAAAGTTAATAAGTCGTATCCTCATATCTGTGGCAATAGACCAAACGGATGCTCACTGGCCCGTGCTTCGGTGTCCCTCTCTCAAACTTAAGTTTACATAAGGCAATTTTCTTTTGACCCGTCGAAACTCATATTAAGGTCTTGTATATCTTCGTATAGGTGTACTCGGTCGAGCAAGGTATACTTCACGTTTCTACCGGCTGGTCCCACCTCCCCTTATCGAGATCTACGTCTTTGCGTTCTAGGTTTTGAAGTTTTGTTGTTGCTGCTATATACCTCTCGATTTCCACCACCAGCCTATACGTGTACAATGAGTATATGTCTAAACAGACCATACGGGTTTGGGTGGGTTCACACGATCTTCAAAACAAATCAATGTCGAGTTTATGTTTGTCAAAGTTTGAAGAGAAGGGGGGACACCGAAGCATAAGTGGCTAGAGATACTTATTAATCTAGTACTTTGGGTCTTCTAGTCTAGATAATCACAATAGTGCTATTGGTTTCGATCTAGTGTATCAGAGAGCGCGAGAGAGAGAGAGAGAGAGAGAGAGAGAGAGAGAGAGAGAGAGAGAGAGAGAGAGAGAGAGAGAGAGAGAGAGAGAGAGAGAGAGAGAGAGAGAGAGGGTGTACCTGGCTCGACGAGCTCGAGATGGTGGCCATGGCTATGGGCGACGGCGCGAGCGTGGGTGAGTGGTGGCGGCACTTCCCGTGAAGGGCTATAGGTAATCCACACATCCGTGGCTCACGTGGTTGAAGTGCCCCATGGGTAAAACAGACGTGGCTCACCTGTAGGCAGTGCCCTACTAGTAACTAGAACAACCGTGGCGCACATGGTGATAGTGCGCCACAGGTATGTGTGGGCCAGGGGCCTAAGCTAAGTGTTAACCCTCAATGTTGGTTCTATTAAATGAATTGGGATCACTCTAACATTAGCAGGATTACTCTAACAAAAGATCCATAGCTACCTGCTTCTAGGTGCACTTATAACACGAACCAAGTAAGCGGGTATGAACTGCTGGCCGCATGTCACATACCCGTAGCGCACATGGGGTATGTGCGCTATGGTTGTTAGGGTTAGCCGTGGCGCACATGAGGCCCATGCGCTACACCTAAGTTAAGGCTCCTCTGCTCTGTAAATGGGCAAACACATCCATGGCGTACTCCTGGCATGTGCGCCACGGTTGTGATTAGTTCCTATGGAGCACTAGGGCCATGTGCGCCACGGATGTGTCGACCATTTTTTGGCAGCTCCACTTTGCACATGTGACTATCCACTACCACGCCCACACTTCACTTTCTCCTCCTTCTTCCTCCTTAGATCTAGTCGGGATCCTCCTCCTTCCCACCTCAATTTCTCCACTCATTCACCATTTTTAGCATGTAGAACTTACCTTGGATGTTACATACATAATAGAGGAAGCTCTCCTTCAGGACACACCATCCTCTCGGTCGATCTCGCGCGCACATATCCTTTCCATCTTCTCGATCGATATCTCATCTCGGTACGTTGTCCATGTAAGGATGTGTTCATGTGTATATGGATGATATGCTCATATGTATGTAGAGGATCGATGCTCATGTGTTTATGGAGAGGATCGATTCTCATGTGTGTGTATATGGAGAGGATCGATGCTCATGTGTGTATGGAGAGGATGATATGTTCATGTGTATGGATCGGTCTCTCTCTTGTGGTTGTGTGTGAATGAGTTGCCATTTGTTTTGCCAAAATGTTGATTCATTTCCATTTTGGCAAGACTTTGGCATTTTTCAAAGGTCCTTATTTTAGGATAGGTCATGCCGAAATTTTCTATCGACCATTGCATGCATGCATTGATTATGTGGTTCTAATAAACTTCTCATTGTACCGTGTACACCGCGCATGCAACCATGGTCTGCATAATGCGCGAAGGCATTGTGGCTAGATTTTTGAAATGCGCGACGGCCGACATGATACAAAATAACAAGACGGAGATAAGATGTCCATGCAGAAGATCCAAACTCAACTGGTTGATCAACCCAGATTCCGGGCATCTGCAGGCGCACCTGCTCCGCCATGGTTTCATGGATGGATACACTCGTTGGATAAGCGATGACGAAGACGATGGAGATGGTGAAGGTGGGAAACATGACGATGATCATCACGACGAGGACGGGCGAGATAATAAAGAGTCTCCTAAAGATGGTGAAGGTGCGGAAGCAAACCAGGATGATGATGATCTAGATGCCAGAGGAGCAGACGACGATGGAACAATGTCAGGCTGGGTGCGGGGCCCTTATGTGCAAGAGCTGCTTCTCAAGCAGACGAGTAACGCCAAGGCTGCCGCTAGAGAGAAAGCCAAGCTTGTGCAACTTGAGAAAGACGCGGTTACTCCATTGTATGAAGAATGCAGGCCCGATGATACCCGGTGGAATGTAACGCTCAAGGATATGGAGATGAATGTAACGCTCAGATTTCACGCGTTGGTTTAGGCAGACGCTCCTTGATAATCCCCCATGATCGCATTCTTCTGACACGGAAAAGATCATATTCACCTTGTCGCAGGGACCCATGCAAAATCTGGTGACCTATCAGGCGTATGATATCAATGGCTACACATTCTACACGGAAGAAAAGTACAACAAGTGTGATTATTAGAACTCAGGCGTAATGTCGGAATTCTACACCGATGACAACGTGAAGGAAAGATTCTACGGAAGGATCGAGGAGATATGGGAGCTCGACTACTATGGAGAAAAGGTGCCGATGTTCCGTGTCAGATGGGAAAAGAGTGTCGAAAGAGAAGACCGGTATTTCACAACCATGGTTATACCTGAAGAAGCCAAATCCAAGGCCGCCGGTGCGAACGTGGCCGCAAAAAATGAACCGTGTGTACTGGCTAGCAAAGTGGACCAATGTTTTTTCATTACCGACCCGACAAAGCCTAGCCGTGTTGTCGTGAGGAAAGGAAAAAGAAACATCATCAGAATGGATGGAGTCTCCAACGAGCAAGGCTTCGACCAGTACGGCGATCCAAAGATTGAAGATGATGACGACTACGATGCAACAACATACATCATAAGAAGAAAAAGGACAACCCTACCCAAAAAAGTAGGCCGTTCGAAATAACAAACATTAAAGTGCCAGGGCTAAATTATTCAACCGAGACAAAGAAGGGAAAAAAGATTCGAAAATTCGATATGACTCCCAGGTGTAGGTGCTCCTTCTACTTGGACCAACCAGTTCACACCAGATGGAAGCCTATGTACGTATATTGAGTTGTATTGATCTTGGTATACTCCCTCCGTTCCGGTTTAAAGGACACAATTTGCAATTCTCTAGGTCCTAGGTGTTCTCTAATTGGTACATTTAATAGTGTAGAAAAGAACATGCATAAGAAGAAGAGCTAGCAAAACGTTCACATTTGTTCACACATGTTTATGCAAGCATTTATTCTTTTCACACGGGAGTAATTACATAGATTAAATGCTTTTGTGTTTAAATATTTTGAGATTGCATGGTTTGCAAATTATGTCCTTTAAACCAGGACATAGGGAGTACCAATTATTGAACAGTGGTGACCCACTACATTTAGTACAACCCAACCGTTTACGTTAGAATGGTACAGACGGAGGTCCACTGACCTGGACTGACCGTTTGAGAGGGCACGAAAAATATTTTTATGGGACCTAGTCTGCCTATCCACTAGTAGAAAACAAGCTATCCGTTCGCGCCCCCTAACAGCATTAGTCCCGGTTGCGCCACGAACCGGGACTAATGCTGGCACGCGTCCCGGTTCGAGAGGGCACGGTGGCCGGAGGCATGCGTCCCGGTTCGTAAGGGGTCATGTGTCCCGGTTTGTAACACAAACCGCGACTAAATGTTGGGCGTCAGCCACGTGGCGTGGCACACACCTTTAGTCCCGGTTTGTATTACAAACCGGGATGTATGATCCCACCCTCTGTAAATACGACGCCCCAACCCTCTGCCTCCCCTCTGTTTTTTCTTGGTGGAAGGTGTGAGAGGTGTGCTAGTTTATTTATTTTCCTATGCATGCATTCAAGGTGTTTGATGAAATGTTTGAGTGAATGATCCCGTTCAATTTCTCATAGTACAAAAATATAGAAGGTGTTCGAGACGCACTTGAGCTTTCTCCTCTTTATTTCCCTCGATCGAGGTTAGCAATCTTATCTTTTCTCTGTCATTGATACAATGCATGTGTCGATGTGAATTGGTCATTTCACTATTTATGATGTCCTGTTTTTGATAAACTTACTTATATGATGTAGATGAACGGTCGGGAATGGAAGTACGGTGACCGGCGTGTACCCGGGTACATTAAAGGCGTGGATAAATTTATCGATGTGGCTATGGCAAACAAAGAGAATGGTTTTATACGTTGTCCATGTGTTCAATGTCGGAACAACAAGGAGTACTCTTCCTCGAAAATCATTCGCGGCCACCTGGTTATGAAAGGTTTCATGCCCAACTATAATTGCTAGACCAAGCATGGGGAATGAGGGGTTATGATGGAAGACGGTGAAGAAGAAGATGATGATAACAACTATCATCATATGTTTCCTGAATACAGTGATACTGCAATGGAAGACAATGAAGAGGAAGGAGGTGAAGAACGGGCATCAGATGAGCCCGCTGATGAACTTGGTAGGGTCATTTCTGATGCAAAGCGAGACTGTGAAACAGAAAATGAGAAGTTGAAGTTAGAGGGCATGTTAGAAGATCACAAGAAATTGTTGTACCCAAATTGTGAAGATGGAAGCACAAAGCTCGGCACCACACTGGAATTGCTGCGATGGAAAGCAGAGTATGGTCTAACTGACTCCTCATTTGAAAAGATGCTGAAAATAATGAAGCCGAAGTTTCCAAAACATAACGAACTTCCCAAGAGTACCTACAAAGCAAAGAAGACTCTCTGTCCTCTAGGATTAGATGTGCAGAAGATACATGCATGCATTAATGACTGCATCTTCCACCGCGGTAAGGAGTATGAGAATTTAGATAAATGCCCGGTATGCAATGCATTGCGGTATAAGATCAGACGAGATGACCCTGGTGATGTTGAGGGAGAGCCCCTCCGGAAGAGGGTTCCTGCTAAGATTATGTGGTATGCTCCTATAATACCAAGGTTTAAACGTGTGTCCAGAAACAAAGAGCATGCCAGGTTATTGCGATGGCACAAAGAAGACCGTAAGAAAGACGAGAAGTTGAGACACCCTGCTGATGGGTCACAGTGGAGAAAAATCGAGAGAGACTTCCCGGACTTTGCAGGTGACACAAGGAACTTATGGTTTGGTCTAAGTACGGATGGCATGAATCCTTTTGAGGAGCAGAGCTGCAGTCACAGCACCTGGCCCGTGACTCTATGTATCTACAACCTTCCTCCTTGGTCGTGCATGAAGCGTAAGTTCATTATGATGCCAGTTCTCATCCAAGTCCCGAAGCAACCGGGCAACGACATTGATGTGTACCTTAGGCCATTAGTTGAAGAACTCTTACAGCTGTGGGGCAAACCAGGTGTACATGCGTGGAATGAGAACAAACATGAGCCATTTGACCTACGAAGGTTGCTTTTCGTAACCATCAATGATTGTCCTGCTCTTAGTAACCTTTCAGGACAGACAAACAAGGGATATAAGGCATGCACGCACTGTTTATATAAGACTGAAGGTACATATTTGCATAAATGCAAGAAGGTTGTGTACCTGGCGAATCGACGATTTGTTCCGACCAATCATCTCGTACGAAAGAAAGGCAAGCATTTCAAAGGTGAGGCAGTTCATCGGAAGAAGCCTGAACTCCCTGCTGGTGATGATGTATTTGGTATGGTCAAGGACATAGAAGTAATCTTTGGAAAGAGTTCCGGCGGTCAATCAGTTCCGAACGACGTCTCTACAGGACAAGCACCCATGTGGAAGAAGAAATCTATATTTTGGGAGCTGCCATATTGGAAATTCCTACGTGTCCGCTCTTCAATCGACGTGATGCACGTGACGACGAATCTTTGCGTGAACCTGCTAGGATTACTAGGCATGTATGGGAAGACAAAAGATACACCAGAAGCACGGTAGGACCAACAAATTATGAAAGACCCAAAGAACATGCATACACAGAACAAGACGGATAAAGGGCGTCACTTAAGTCGTGCCAGCTATTCTCATACCAAAGCAGAGAAGGAAATATTTTTTGAATTCCTTTACAGTATCAAGGTGCCGTCTGGCTTCTCATCTAATATAAAGGGGATAATAAATATGGCAGAGAAAAAGTTCCAAAACCTGAAGTCTCATGACTGTCACGTGATTATGACGCTGTTGCTTCTGATTGCATCGAGGGGGTTTCTACTGGAAAATGTTCGATTACCCATTGTGAAGATGTGTGCATTCCTCAATGCAATATCTCAGAAGGTAATCAATTCAGATATTCTGCCAAGGTTACAAAAGGATGTGGTAAAATGTCTTGTTAGTTTTGAGTTGGTGTTCCCACCATCCTTCTTCAATATTATGACGCATCTCCTGGTTCACCTAGTAGAAGAGATTGCCATTCTCGGTCCTGTATTTCTGCATAATATGTTCCCCTTTGAGAGGTTCATGGGAGTCTTAAAGAAATATGTTCATAACCGTGCTAGACCAGAAGGAAGCATCTCCAAGGGATATGGAACAGAGGAGGTCATTGAGTTTTGTGTTGACTTTATTCCTGACCTTAAGCCGATTGGTGTTTCTGACTCACAGCATGAGAGAAAACTAAGTGGAAAAGGCACGCTGGGAAAGAAAGCAATGATATGTACGGACGAGGTTTCTTTCACTAAAGCACACTACACAGTTCTACATAATTCCACCTTGGCAGCTCCGTATATCGAGGAACACAAGAATATTGTACGCTCCAAAAACCTGGGGAAGCCTGAATCATGGATTACATATGAACACATGAAGTCTTTCGGTGGTTGGATGCGGACACATCTCTTGAATGACACCACTATTGGAGATCAGCTATACTTGTTGGCCGCGTCACCATCTTCTACTATATTGAATTTCCAAGGGTACGAAATAAAGGCTTGGTTTAAATCTTTTTATTTTTAGAAAAGTAATTTCTACTCATTGAAAAACTACTTAAGATTTAATATTCTCCAACTAAACATGGGATCATGTTGACACATGTCATCACCACATATTGTAGTGCATGGGAATGTGATTTAAAGTGGTGTCACAATTTAATAAGGTTTTATCCTATTATTTTAATTAATTAAAGTGGCTAGAAATGCTTATGGGGCATTCTTTTATTACTTGAACATTATTTCTGCAAGTAAACCTATAAATTTTTATATATTCTGAAATGTATGGTTAAATGTGATTTTTGAGAGTTGGAATCAACTCAAAAGATTTTATGGTTTAAATTTGAAAAATATTTGAATGCAGGAAAGCTTCTGCCTTGTTATTTTTACTATGGGTGATCTACAGATCCAAATGACTTGAATCCAACGGGCTTGGATTAAGCATTCACAGACCTTTCCAACAAAATTGGTTTCATCCAATTTGGTGCACTGAATCGATCTGGGTTGATTTTTGAAGTTGGGTGCTGAAGTGTGTTTGAATTGAAATAGAAAAGATTTAATTTGAATTGCTGGGCTGCGCGGGAAAAGTTACTGGGCCGGCCTGCTAAGCGCAGTGCTCCCGCGGGCTGCTTAAGTGGGTGTCCCCACTCGTCAGTGACACGGGGCTGGGCGAAGCGGTATGGGGCAACGTGGATCGTTCGATCTAGTTCTAATCCAACGGCTGGGGGTCATCGTCGTCGCGAGACAACTCCGGCGAGAACTAAACCTAGCGCGGCCAGTGAGGGGTGCTGGGGGCTCACCGGGGTACGGGCGAGGGTCGGTGAGGCGGGCGAATGACGAAGTCGACGACGGCGAGCCTCCTGGTACCGGTGGCTTTTCGTGGGGCGGCTCCAATCACTGGCTCCCTTCTTCTCCAGAGGCGGCGGGCTCCGGTGAAATTCCGGCGAGGTGGTGCTCGCCTTGCTCTGAGAATTGTGTGGCACGGTCAGTGAGGAGAGGGGAGTGAGATGGTGTGAAGAAATCGTGCGGGGGTGGCCTCTATTTATAGTCGAGCGAGGGGACCGTCGGGGCGCACGGTGAGCTCGTCGGGGGCGACGTTACAGGCGGCTAATGGCATGGGCAAGGGTAGGGGAAGGTGCTGTGTCTCCTGGCGATGCTCAACGACATGGTCGCGAGGCATGGGGCGGTGTGGTTTGGTCTGGAATGGCCGGTGCTCTACGCGGCAGAGGCGGCGTCTTCAACGACGGGCGGTGGCTGTATGGCACGGGGCGGCAAACGGGGATGTCTGGCGGTCTCCTGGGTCGGTGGTGATCGTGTGTGCACGCGGTGAGGGCGGCGCGCGGTCTGTGGACGCTGGTCGAGGGTGGCGCTCTGGCGCACGCTCGGCATGGTCTAGACACGGCTTGTGCGCGTGGTCCAGGGCTTGGCAACGCTTGAGGCTGGGACAGGGAGTGGCGATGGACGGTGGGCTGCCAACGAGACAAGGTTGGCACAGCTAGTTCTTCCTCTAGCCTGCTGTCCACAATGGGGTGACATGGGGGTGCTCGGCTGTTCACCGTTAATGACAATGGCAAGCTCACAGTGGTGCTAGTGTTGGGCTAATCTTTCTAGATGATCTACTGAGTTGTGTGTGAGCTAACTAGGGAACAAGTTAGGCAAGAATCACTACACACTATAGTGTTTGATGTTTTGTTGGATTTGTGTCTGCAACCTGTTTGATGAAACGGCCGCATGAAATCAAGTTTTGAATTTTGAAATGAATTTTGGTGGTTTTGCTAGATTGGTGCTGGTGAGTCTGCAGATTCTTGGGTTTTGAAAGTTGAGCTTGTTTGAGTGGGTTTTGGAAAAGTGGGATCTTCCCATATGAAGAAGATTCAATTTTGAATTGTCATTTAAACTATGCATTTGAAAGTTTCTGGATGATCACAAAGTGGGCCTTGATACCTTGTTATGAGTACATTCAAGGGGTGCAAAGATCCAGAAAAGTTTCTGTTAGGTTTTGAAAGTTTGAGACAGCCAAAGTAGGCATGGGAGTTAAATTGGTCAAAATGACCATTCACTTAATATATTTGTTTTGATTTACTTGTCTTTAGGAAAAGTGTGGAAAATGTTTTAGATGATGTTCATTTCACCTAAGAAACATTTTACAAGCAATGGATCACACAAACAAGGTGGTTTTTAAAGAAATTCAAAATCCATGCATACACATATACATGCATTCATGAGTTTATTTAGAAAAGTTTTTGTTAACCCTAATCTTGATGATTAGTGTTTGTTGATCTAAGTTTGGTATTTTTGGGATGTTACATAAAGCCAAGTTTGTCTTAAGCCTAAAACCACCCAATCAATGGGTTAGAATCAAACTTGTGTGCCATACCATGATGGTGTCACAAGAACAATCCATTATGAATCAAGATAGACATTAAATCATCATAAATTCAGACAATTAACTCACTAATCATTTTCCTGTTAACACATGAATCATAACTAGGATATTCCTATAATAAACTTCACTGTTTGAGATCCACACAGTTGTTCTAAGCCAACAGCACTAGGACAGTGATTTTATTATGTCATAACCATGATCATAAACCGAGAGATGACAGTGAAAACATATCAAGTCACTGACTTAATAAAGCATGATATTCCCAAGCAACTATATCATCTGAATCAGATGCAATCCAAGCATCAAATCATCTAGTAAGCCACCAGAAACATCATAGATCATTTTAAGCAACAAATCTCAAGCCAATAAACATTTAGCATGTGTACAGACCATCCAAACATGATTCAATTCATCCAGCACATGATCAATCACATCACAGGAACCCTAAATGGATAATCATCCTATCCGAATCAGACAGTAGCCAGAGAGGACACTTCCAGCATCTAGCATCGAATCAGCAAGCACAGAGAGCACCACGGGAGGGGAATCAAACTCACCGTAGGTCCTCGCTGAAGAATAGAAGAGGAAGTAGAGGGGCCGACGACCATGGTAGCACGGGGAGCACCCCAGAGGGGGCGCTGCAACCCGCACGACGCCACGACAGCGGCCCTGATCATGCCTGGAGGTGCAGAGCATCACCTCGACGAACGATGACCACGACAGCACCTGGATCCATGCCAATCCCCAAACCCTAGGGTTCGGGATGGCATCGATCCATCGCAGGAGAGCCCTAGGCTCGAATCCAATTGGATAGAACGAACGAGCATCGTCGACAACCCCCTGTTGCACCATGGCAGCGACTAGAACGGCCGATGGCGGCGGGAATCGCCGATGGCGGCATCGCCGGCCACAGAGTCGGGGTTAGAGGAATTAAGGATGAACTCGAGGGAGAGAAAGAGGAAGTGAGGAGTGGGCCGAGATGGGCCAGACCCTTCGGGGTGGTCCTTTTGTCCAGGACTAATGGGCTACTAGGGCCCAATAAGTATAACTAGCCTAGAAACCTTTTCAGGCCTGTTTTAATAAAAAGGAAAATACCAAAATACCCTGGATTTAATTAAATCTTAGAAAATAAAATAAAAGTCCAAAAATTATAAATAAAATAATTTTGGATTCACAAAAATCCACTCTATCCAAATGAAATAAGATATAAAATTTTGGACATTTAAATTTTTATAAGAATATTGTAATTTATATATTCCTTATGGAATTTTACAAAATTATTGAAAGATGATAAAAATAAATAAAAATCACTTTCATTATATATTAATATTATAGTATTTTTGAAAAATACTAAATAAATATTTAATAACAATTTTAATGTATAATTGATAATTCCTAAAAGAATTATTAAATCAATAAAAGTCAAATAAAAAGGAAATAAAATAAAATAATTCATTATATGTTATAAATATTTAAAAGTAATATTTATAAATCCTTTATTATTAAAAATATCTTTTTATAATAATGGGATGAATGCATATCAAGTTAAATGATGCATGACATTATTGCATAATAATTTTGCTTCTTTAAATATTGTCCTTACCGGGCAATAATGATGTTTTTGTAGACATAGAAGCTCAAGGTCCAGTGCAAGCATCAGACTTCACTACCTTGCCATCACAAGGCAAGTTCATCACTTGCTCATGTCCTTTGAAGAGTCTTTATCAAAGTATTTGCAAATTGTGTGTTATCATATATGTTATAAAAGAAAGAAAATATTATTTTCATAAATAAAGAAATTTTAGATATCATCGTAAGTGGTGATATGATGGAGCAATAGAACTTAGAGTTCTAATTGAAACAATGATGATCAAGTAGGGACTTAATAACCCGTGACATCAGTGATTCTAGCGTCGTATATTACGCATTAGCCATGAGATTTGGAATGGGGCAGAGAATTCAGCTGTATCTTCTTCCTCTCGCATGAAGCCGAATGTGCAGGACGTGGCTGTTATCCTCATAGCATGCATATTAATTGGTTATTCGTAGAGGATATCCAGCATATGGGTGCGAACCCTCATAGTCCCACGATAGTTCTGGCATCTAACGGTTTGTACAAACCATTGCCGTAATTCATTATGTGGGCATGGTGTACACCAAGGAGGCATGCAGGGTCACGAAGGGGGCAGTCATTGGCTTGGACCAACTACTGGGCCCCACATCATGGAATTGTGGACGGGAAAGTACGCCCGGTTGTGCAACAAATAGTTGATCTCTCATGGGTAAAGTAACGCACCTCTGCAGAGTGTAAGAACCGTAACTTGTTACTCCCTGTTCCGCGAAGGAGCTACGAACGTGGCAGGAAAGGAACTCCATGAAAGTTCTGATCAACCTGTGAAGGTTGATTGTCATAGTTTTTCAGAATAAAATCAATCTTTGAAGAAAGATTTACAAAAAAATGCATAGTGCCAAGGATTTATAATCCGAGGTGGTAGTTAGAGCATCAAACTTCCCACCTTGCATATAATGAACTTGTTGGGTAACGCTGTTACTCATTCTTTCCTTTGATCCCTTGCTTAGACTCCGAGGATTCCGAAGACGTGCCAATGTATGCAGCTGAATGCCAAGAAGATGTGTTCTACGAGGAACCTGATCTGTCCGGAGGAGTTGAAGGAGTGGATTACAAAATCCGCTATGGTGTCGATGATAACGAGTCCAACTAAGTATCCCTAGTTAATAGTAACCAACGGAGCCGAGCAGCATGAACTCTATAGAATAAGCTGTTGAGCTCAACTCCTAGTCGGAGTTGTTACTTTTAAATTCCGTAGAAACACTTTATATTTTGGTTTGTAAGTTGAATCTTTTGGAAGTCTCGAACTTCCGGTATTGTAATAATAATAATGTGTGTACTTTTGTAATATGGACCCGCAATGTTTCTGTTGTACCACTCTGAGGGATGTGATATTTATGGAACGGTGTTCTGTGGATGTCATGTCAACGACTATAGTGTACTACACATGAAGTGGTATGCTGGGTCACCGCAGTTGGTATCAGAGCAAATTGCTTTGACCTTAGGTTGGAAACCTAGTAAAGGGTATTACCTGTAGGAAAATTAGCAATGATGAAGAATTCTCTAAAAGTAATATAATGGGTATTCAAATGCGAATATTCCGTTATAGATTTTAGTGCGATAATTTTTTGTTATGATGCAATATGTCATTGGATACTAATCAAAAATATTTTTCTGATATACAGAGATATGGCACCAAAGTTTCCAAAACAGACTTTGGTAAGGAAAGAGGAGACTCTTGATGATTATCAAGGATCATTCACAGACCAACTTCGTCAACTTCTAAAGCTCTTTAATTGTGCAACTAGAATTCTAGTGAATACTATCACTTACCTTGATGGTCCGATGTTATCCGAGTATCGTGTGAGTATCCAACTTCCAGAGAATCTTGGATTATGTCATGATCTACCTATAGGAGAAGGTAGGAGCCATTTAGCAGCATATCATGTTGCTGTTGTGGAGGAGATAGCTAATATCCGGGAGCTGAAAGCCAAGGAGCTAGAAGGTAGCACATTCTCTGTGACACCTCATGATTCTATAGACTCGGAGCCTATACCGGATCATCTTACTTTGGTTAAGAAGCATCCTAAGTTAGCTTCCAAGTTTATGGATAGATACCGAACACTCGTTGCGTATTTTTATAAGACCCATCAAGTGATTGTTGAAGACAAAAATGACATGTTAGAGGATCTGACCGATCCGGAAAGGAGGAAGCAGTTAGCATTCCAGTTAGAGAAACAAGAAAGTAGTAGTGCAACACCTATCTTTAAGGATATACCTATAGATCCTGAATCTTTTATACCATATCCTTATTCACCAAGACCTGAACCTATACATGATCCTACTATTGATATGCGGTATGCAGTACCACAGGGCTTAGAGGATGGTTCTGACTTAGAACTTCCTATTGAGAATTCGGATGGTTGGAGAATGGGATCATATAATGGATCTCATGAATACCAGATGTCCATGGTTCTGACAGAAATGTTGGACAATCTAGTTGGATGGGTGCAAGAATGAACCCTAATAATAGTAGTAGAAATACCATGTCAATAGATAATCAGGATGATGAAGAAGATCCTGAGGAGAGAGTGTTTGAATCATCAACATCTTCTCAAAACCCAGGGAATATACATTATCCACTGTTTAATTATCTTTCCCACGAGAGCACCTGGGAAGCAGCAGGATCTGCGTATCCTGTTGACAACTCAACAAATGAAGCTCAGGAGATGCAAGGTGGAAATAATGTTGAATATGTTTCTGAAGACTTTTCAGCTGAGCTGGAGGGAGTCAATGCGCTCAGGTTGAGTAATGACTCAAGTCCTGACACTTCAGATACAGAGTATATTCCTTCTGGAAGGCCATATGTTTCACAAAATGTGCGAGGAACCACACGTCATCACGGTTGGACATCAGGCATGTACGATGAGCGTAGTTACTACTAGAAGGAGACAATTAGTTAGTAGGATAAGTACCATGTATTGTACCCCAAGTAATAAGGTAGTTTTGTGATTATACCTATATGGTATATGTTGTAATGACTTTGTATCATTATGATATTATGTAAAATATGTGAAATGCATATTTGGATTTTCTTTGGATCTTCATTGTGTGACTAGTTCTGTGCGTAAGGTCGATCTCAGAACACATGTGCATGATGTAATTATGAGTATTCACTTTATCTTGCAGGACTAGAGGGTCATGGATACGGGTGTAGGAATGGAAACTGAGCAGCAGCGAATGGAGCGAGAGGCCAAGGAAAAGGCCGATGCAGATGCAGCAAACCAAGAAGCATTACCACCACCACCACCAATGAGGCCGTTAATGGAACAGAATTTCATGCAATGCATGCAAATGATGCAAGAAACCTAGAATAGGTTCATGGAAGAGCTGCTGGGACGAGAAAATCAGAGGGCACCTGAAGGTGGAGGAGTGAGTCTATCTGATTTCCAGAATGCAAGACCGTTACCTTTTGCATCAGCTCCTAAACCAATGGATCCAGAAGACTGGCTAGAAGATACTGAAAGGAAGATGAAAACTGTAGGTTTAATGATGAGGAGAAATTGAGGTATGCAACTCATCTTCTGACTGGACTTGTAGCATCATGGTGGGAAAATCAGTTGGCCATGCAACAACCAGGAAGAGAGTTTACCTGGGAAGAGTTCAAGCAGAGATTCCATGAATATCATGTTCCGGAAAGTGTTATGGAGTTGAAGCGGAGAGAATTTGAGGAGCTTCAGCAAGGATATACTAGTGTCATGAAGTACATCCGGGAGTTTAGTCAATTGTCTCGCTATGCTGAGGAGGATGTCAACACGGAAGAGAATAAGAAGAAGCGTTTCCTGTGTGGATTAAATCCATTTGTGAAGATGCAGCTAAGGTTAGCCAATAAGCAAATCTATCAGCAGTTGTTGGATGCAGCCATTACTTTTGAAGATGACTACAGGAATGTTCAAGAGGATCGGAGGAAGAGAGCCAACAAGGAAACCAAGAGAATTTAGGCAAGCAAACCTAAACCTAACCTGGAGTTCAAACCTCGGAATAGGAATTATGGCAACAACAACAATAACAATAACATGGGCAGTGGTGGAAATCAATCCAATCCGAGAAGGAATGTTATTTGTAACAATTGTGGAATTCCAGGGCATTTCCAGGAATGCAAAAATCCTGTAGTGATCTGCTATGGTTGTGGTCAGAAGGGGCATATCAAGCCAGATTGTCCGAGCAAACCACCTGGATGATGGCCTACCAAGGGAGGAGGACAAGCCCGTGGAGGAAATGGACAGCGTAATAAAGGAGGAAATAATGGCAAGAACAACAATGGCAAGAGGAACCGGCCTACTGGGAAACTGAACTGTGCAACCCTCAAGGATGAGAATAATTCGGAGCATGCAGTGATAGGTACACTCAATATCCTTACCAATCCCGGCAAAGTTCTATTTGATACTGGTGCAACTACATCATTCTTTTCTGAAGAATTTTGTGATAAGTTCGGGATTAGAAGGGCAACGTTAGAAAGTCCTATGACCATAGTTACGACAGGAGGCAATGTGATTGTACGCCACATAAAACAAGATCAGGTTATCTCGATCTGTGGTTGTACATATTTCATAGACCTTTATGTGATTCCTTTGAAGGGAATTGCAGTAGTACTGGGGATGGATTGGATGATGGAACACGGAGCTAAGATAAATTGTGAGGAGAAAACTATGTCAATCAAATCTCCAAGTGGAGCAAGGATAGTTTACCAAGAAGATAAACACAATCATATCATGGTGGATCTGCAGTTGAATTCAATGAAAGAAGTTAAATTGGAAGAGATTCCTATAGTTAATGAATTCCAAGATGTTTTTCCAACAGAGCTACCGGGAATGCCACCAGACCGGGAGATAGAGTTCACCATTGACCTAATACCTGGTACAGCACCAATAGCTCAAGCACCATATAAAATGGGACCCAATAGTTGAAAGAACTCAAGGAGCAAATTGATGAGTTAGCTAGAAAAGGATTTATACAGGAAAGTGTATCTCCATGGGGAGCACCAGTGATCTTTGTGGATAAGAGAGATGGTGGAAGACGGATGTGTGGTGATTATCGAAATCTGAACAACGTGACTATCAAGAATAAGTATCCTTTACCAAGAATTCAAGATTTGTTTGATCAAGTGAAAGGAGCTGGAGTATTTTCAAAGATCAATTTAAGATCTGGATACCATCAAATAAAAATCAAACTAGAAGATGTTCCAAAAGCAGCATTTGTCTCAAGATATGGACACCATGAGTATCTGGTAGTACCACTTGGTTTGACCAATGCACCGGCAATATTCATGAATCTGATGAACAAGATCTTCATGCCATATGTGGACAAGTTTGTCATAGTCTTTATTGATGATATTCTGATATATTCCAAGGATAAAGAAGAGCATGCTGATCATTTGAGAATAGCATTGCAGACCTTAAGAGAACATAAGCTTTATGCTAAGTTCAGTAAGTGTGAATTTTGGCTTGATAAGGTAGAATTCCTCGGTCATGTGATCAGTAAGGATGGAATTGTTGTGAATCCATCTAAAGTTCAGTCAGTACTAGAGTGGACTGCACCGACCAATGTGAATCAAATTCGAGGTTTCTTAGGAATGGCTGGTTATTATCGGAGATTCATTGAAGGTTTCTCCAAAATAGTCGGACCAATGACCAAACTATTAAGGAAGAATACACCATTCAAGTGGGATGAGAAATGTGAAGAAAGTTTTCAAGAGTTGAAGACTAGATTAACCACAGCTCCAATCTTAGCAGTTCCTGAAACAGGGAAGGACTTCATAGTATACTGTGATGCGTCTAAAGAAGGTTTGATTTGTGTATTAATGCAAGATCGGAAAGTGTTTTCTTATGGTTCAAGACAACTGAAACCATATGAAGTCAACTATCCAACTCATGATTTAGAGTTAGCAGCAGTAGTTTTTGCACTGAAAGGATGGAGGCATTTTCTTTATGGAGCCAGATGTGAGTTATACACTGACCATCAAAGTCTCAAATATTTCTTCACTCAAAAGGAATTGAATATGAGACAGAAGCATTGGTTGGAACTAATCAAGGATTATGATTTAACAATCAATTACACCCCAGGGAAAGCAAATATTGTAGCAGATGCTTTAAGCAGAAAGAGTGCAGATATTCAGCCAAGCAATAGGGAGTTACCAAAAGAGTTAAAAATGGACTTGGAAATATTAGAGCTTCAATTCATCTGAATAGTGGTTCTTGGAGGATTAGCTACTATGCAGATAGTTGCAGAGCAGGACAGTGATCTTAAGCAAGAAATTTTTAGACATCAAGCCGAAGATCCTTTTATTGCTAAGGAAATTCAGAGGATATCTCAAGGGCAAAAATCTGTTTTTCGCCTTGGGGATTATGGGTCTTTATGGTTTCAAGACCGTCTTTGTGTTCCAGATGTGACTGAGATTAGAAATGTCATACTCAAAGAAGCACATGATACACCATATTCTATACATCCAGGGAGTACTAAGATGTATATGGATTTGAAGGAACTATTCTGGTGGAATAACATGAATAGAGATATTGCTAAATATGTATCTGAATGCCATACTTGTCAAAGGGTGAAAGCTGAACATCAAAGTCCAGCAGGACCATTACAACCCTTGGAAATTTCTGAATGAAATAGGTATGGACTTCATTACAGGATTGCCTATGACAGCAAAAAGGAAGGATATGATATGGGTAATTGTGGACAGACTCACTAAGAGTGCACATTTTATTCCGGTGAATCAAAAGGATAATGCCGAGAAGTTAGTTGAAGTATATGTCAAAGAGATAGTAAGTAAGCATGGAGTACCCAAAAAGATCGTAACTAATAGGGGATCAGTGTTTACTTCAGCATTTTGGTAGCAATTGCATGAAGCACTTGGTTCAAAGTTAGATTTCAGCACGGCATATCATCCTGAGACGGGAGGTCAAAATGAAAGAACAAATCAAATACTATAAGACATGTTAAGGGCTTGCACATTAGATTTTGGAGGAACATGGGAAGATCATCTACCATTGGCAGAATTTTCTTATAATAATAGCTATCAGAGTAGTCTGAAGGTAGCTCCATATCAGGTTCTGTATGGAAGGAAGTGTAGATCACCAATATGTTGGTATGAACCTGGAAGCAACAAAGAGTTTGCGCCAGATTATATCAAGGAAAGACAAGACATCATTGATAAGATCAGGTATAGACTGAAAATAGCCCAGAGCAGGCAGAAAAGTTATGCGGATCAAAGTCGAAGATCATGTCATCCAGAAGTGGGAGATATGGTCTATTTGAAAGTAAGTCCCATGAAAGGGGTGAAAAGATTCGGAGTTAAAGGGAAATTGAATCCAAGATATATCAGACCATTGAAGATACTAAGTCAAAACAGAACTATAGCTTATGCTTTAGAGTTACCATCAAGATTGGCTCAAGTGCATAATGTTTTCCATGTGTCACAACTTCGTAAATGTTTTAAAGTTCCAGACGATGTAATCACACATCAAGAGATAGAACTATAAGCAGACCTGACCTATATTGAAAAGCCTTGTAAGATTCTGGAAGAAAACTGGAAAAGATTAAGGAACAGAGCAATCAAATATTGCAAGGTACAATGGGAACATCACCCTAAAAGGGAAGCCACATGGGAGAAAGAAGAGGATTTAAGAAAAGCCTATCCAGAACTATTCAGGTACATCTCCACAAACTTCGAGACGAAGTTTAATTTAAGGGGGGGGAGTCTGTAACATCCCAGCATTTAGGAACTATTGAAGGGTAGATTTAGGATTATGGAATGTTGCATGCATTTATCTGTGAAATGTGGGTAAAATTTTCGCCAAATTAAAACCTTAAGTGATCAATGTTTCTTTAATAATTTGATATTAGGTTTAGTCTTAAAGGATGATTGTTATAAACTTTGATATGATCTTTAAGGAATTATGTGTTTTAAAATGAATTTGAATTTTAAACTTAAGTGTTTGAATCATAATTCAAATGAATTAGAAAAAAGGTTTGAATCTTGATTTAATTATGAGTTAATTATTTTAACTCCAAACATTATCCAAATAAAACAATTATGAATATGAAAACTTATTTCATATTATCAATATATAAACAAGTTACAAAGAATGTAACTTACTGAAACCATTTTCAAACTTCACAATTACAAAAGAATAAAGAATAAGAATATTCTTTATTAATAATAATATAATGGAATAAAAAGAAAATTACAAAAGAATAAGAAAATTACATTGGATTATTCTATAACTATTCTATATCTAAACCTAAACTAAATCTTCATCTTCATATCTGTACCTGCAAAACAAAGACTAAATAAAAACAAAAGCAGGTTAGTGTTAGTATTAGTTCTCTCAGACATGTCAGTGAAGTGCACTGGACAAATTCATCATTGAGAAATTTATAAAAAAGGGGCAAGTTTCACCAATATGAAAGAATCCATATTTCATAAATTCAAAGCCAGAAGTCAAATGACAGCCAAGAGGGGAAAATTCACCACCCAGGTGAAAGTAACTAGGTGATAGTAAGTTTCAAAATTCTGAACATATCCACAAGTGCACAACAAGCACACAGGCAGGACACATACCAACATGCATGTGGTGTGTTGTCAACCCCACAGAACAACCCAAACTCACAAAACCTCAAGCACTGCCGTGGAGTGGCACATTAGTGCATCTCTCCACTGCACACACCCAAGAACAGCCAGCCTAGACAACAGCTTACCAAGCACATCAGCCAAACCAAACCACCAAGGATCAACCAAACATCATCAGGATGGTGACATAAGGAGGGGGAAGGATTAGATGAACAGCAAGGCCAATTCCAGGAGCTAGGAGGAGCAGGCTAGCTCAAGGACAAGTCCATGAGCTAGGAGGAGCAGTCTAGCTCAAGATCAAGCATAGGAGTCTAGCAAAACCAGATCAATATCCTCACCAACTTTACTCCACCATCATCAGATTTTGTGGTGAGTTTCATAAAACCTTCACATGATCTAATCATCTTATTTAGAGAGAAGCATGTGTTGTTTTATAAAAAAAACCTCAGAAAGCACCCAAGTGGGGTGAATCCATCATAGGGATTTTTAAAACTCTAAAAGAAAACAACAAAGTACCTGGATCCAGCCAGATCTTAGAGCAACATCATTGCTCTGGATTAGGCTATATATTACAATTCAAGCCTAAATATATCAATGATCTATTTCTAGGCACATCCCTAAAGGAAGGGTGGCACCTTAGAAACAAATCTTAGGGATCCATAGAATGATCAAGCTCACCATCATTTTCTTCAAGCTTTAATTCAAAAATAATAGCTGGTACCACTACCAGGACTATCTAGATGAACCAATTAGATAAGATCTGAATCCCTAAGCCTCAGTCCAACATCATTGGTCTTAGGGAATTCAGAGAAGAGCATCTCTATTTATCTTATAAAGCCAAGTTTGTCTTAAGCCTAAAACCACCCAATCAATGGGTTAGAATCAAACTTGTGTGCCATACCATGATGGTGTCACAAGAACAATCCATTATGAATTAGGATAGACACTAAATCATCATAAAATCAGACAATCAACTCACTAATCATTTTCCTGTTAACACAGGAATCATAACTAGGATATTCCTATATTAAACTTCACTGTTTGAGATTATCTCAAACCACACACTTGTTCTAAGCCAACAGCACTAGGACAGTGATTTTATTATGTCATAACCATGATCATAAACCCAGAGATGATAGTGAAAACATATCAAGTCACTGACTTAATCAAGCATGATTCCCAAGCAACAAATGCAATCCAAGCATCAAATCATCTAGTAAGCCACCAAAAACATCATAGATCATTTTAAGCAACAAGACTCAGGCCAATAATCATTTAGCATGTGTACAGACCATCCAAACATGATTCAATTCATCCAGCACATGATCAATCACATCACATGAACCCTAAATGGATAATCATCCTAATCTGAATCAGACAGTAGCCAGAGAGGACACTGCCAGCATCTAGCATCGAATCAGCAAGCACAGAGAGCACCACGGGAGGGGAATCAAACTCACCGTAGGTCCTCGCTGAAGAATAGAAGAGGAAGTAGAGGGGCCGACGACCATGGCAGCACGGGGAGCACCCCAGAGGGGGCGCTGCAACCCGCACGACGCCACGACAACAACCCTGATCACGCCTAGAGGTGCAGAGCATCACCTCGACGCACGATGACCACGACAGCACCTGGATCCATGCCAATCCGCAAACCCTAGGGTTCGGGACGACATCTACCAATCGCAGGAGAGCCCTAGGCTCGAATCCAATTGGATAGAACGAACGAGCGTCATCGACAACCCCCTGTTGCACCACGGCGGTGACCAGAACGGCCGCCGACGACGGGAATCACCGGTGGCGGCATCGCCGGCCACAGAGTCGGGGTTAGAGGAGGAAAGGATGAACTCGAGGGAGGAGTGGGCCGAGCTGGTCTAGACCCTTCGGGGTGGTCCTTTTGTCCAGGACTAATGGGATACTAGGGCCCAATAAGTATAACTAGCCCAGAAACCTTTTCAGGCTTGTTTTAATAAAAAGGAAAAGACCAAAATACCCTGGACTTAATTAAATCTTAGAAAATAGAATAAAAGTCCAAAAATTATAAATAAAATAATTTTGGATTCAAAAAAATCCACTCTATCCAAATAAAATAAGATATAAAATTTTGGACATTTAAATTTTTATAAGAAATTTATAATTTATATATTCCTTATGGAATTTTACAAAATTATTGAAAGATGATAAAAATAAATAAAAATCACTTTCATTATATATTAATATTATAGTATTTTTGAAAAATACTAAATAAATATTTAATAACAATTTTAATGTATAATTGATAATTCCTAAAAGAATTATTAAATCAATAAAAGTCAAATAAAAAGGAAATAAAATAAAATAATTCAATATATGTTATAAATATTTAAAACTAATATTTATAAATCCTTTATTATTAAAAAGATCTTTTTATAATAATGGGGTGAATGCATATCAAGTTAAATGATGCATGACAATATTGCATAATCATTTTGCTTCTTTAAATATTGTCCTTACCGGGCAATAATGATGTTTTTGTAGACATAGAAGCTCAAGGTCCAGTGCAAGCATCAGACTTCACTACCTTGCCATCACAAGGCAAGTTCATCACTTGCTCATGTCCTTTGAAGAGTCTTTATCAAAGTATTTGCAAATTGTGTGTTATCATATATGCTATAAAAGAAAGAAAATATTATTTTCATAAATAAAGAAATTTTAGATATCATCCTAAGTGGTGATATGATGGAGCAATAGAACTTAGAGTTCTAATTGCAACAATGATGATCAAGTAGGGACTTAATAACCCCTGACATCAGTGATTCTAGTGCCGTATATTACGCGTTAGCCATGAGATTTGGAATGGGACAGAGAAGTCAGCTGTATCTTCTTCCTCTCGCATGAAGCCGGATGTGCAGGTCGTGGCCGTTATCCTCGTAGCGTGCATGTTAATTGGTAATTTGTAGAGGATATGCAGCATATGGATGGTAACCCTCAACGTCCCACGATAGTTTTGGCATCTAATGGTTTGTACAAACCATTGCCTTAATTCATTATGTGGGAATGGTGTACACCAAGGAGGCATGCGGGGTCGCGAAGGGGGAAGTGATTGGCTTGGACCAACTACTAGGCCCCACATCATGGAATTGTGGACGGGAAAGTACGCCCGGTTGTGCAACAAAGAGTTGATCTCTCATGGGTAAAGTAACGCACCTCTGCAGAGTGTAAGAACTGTAACTTGTTACTCCCTATTCTGGGAAGGAGCTACGAACGCGGCAGGAAAGGAACTCCATGAAAGTTCTGGTCAACCTGTGAAGGCTGATTGTCATAGTTTTTCAGAATAAAATCAATCTTTGAAGAAAGATTTACACAAAAAATGCATAGTGCCAAGGATTTATAATCCGAGGTGGTAGTTAGAGCATCAAACTTCCCACCTTGCATATAATGAAATTGTTGGGTAACGCTGTTACTCATTCTTTCCTTTGATCCCTCGCTTAGACTCTGAGGATCCCGAAGACGTGCCAATGTATGTAGCTGAATGTCAAGAAGATGTGTTCTACGAGGAACCTGATATGTCCGGAGGAGTTGAAGGAGTGGATTACGAAATCCGCTATGGTGTCGATGATAACGAGTCCAACTAAGTATCCCTACTTAATAGTAACCAACGGAGCCGAGCAGCATGAACTCTATAGAATAAGCTGTTGAACTCTAGTCCTAGTCGGAGTTGTTACTTTTAAATTCCGCTGAAACACTTTATATTTTGGTTTGTAAGTTGAATCTTTTAAAAGTCTTGAACTTCCGGTATTGTAGTAATAATAATGTGTGTACTTTTGTAATATGGACCCGCAATATTTCTGTTGTACCACTCTGAGGGATGTGATATTTACAGAACGGTGTTCTGTGAATGTCATGTCAACGACTATAGTGTACTATACATGCAGTGGTATGCTGGGTCACCGCATTTTTCCTCGTATAATCAAGTGCTAACTAGCCTAGAAAATCTAGTAATAGGATCATATCGCAATAGTTTAGTAATATAGGAATCACGGAAAGGCCTAGGATCTTTGATTGTTATGCATGCTGATAGTCTGGGGCTCCCACTTGCATTTTAAGGGATATTCTGATTTAAAAGATTTTCATAGATATTTTGAAGAATTTTGATCTTTAGGAATTCTTTTCTATGTATGTCGTTCATAGGAATCGAGTCCAGTAAAAGATACACCAAGACAACATTTACAGTAGCTTTAAGATTCATCTACGTAATGTTTTAGTTGCTCCTAACATAGTTAAAAAAAATTGTCGATTCGTCAGTTCACCATTGATAATCGTGTTTCCGTCGAATTTTATCCTCCTGGTTTTCCTGTGAAGGATCTTCAAACCAGGAACATGATTCTCAGATGCAATATCCTCGGAGCTCTCTATCCTGTCCGCAACTCCTCCACAAGTCGCCCACATGCCTTTCTCGTCGTCGATCCCGCTCTATGGCACCGGCGGCTTGGACACCCTAGACGACCCGTTATGGAGTCTTTAGGTCTCTCTTTGGTTATTCATAGGGATAAGAATAAGTAGTTTGTGTCATGCCTCTCAATTAGGCCGTCATGTTCGTTTTCTTTTTTCTTCTACCAATCGTGTAACACATTCTCCGTTTTAAATTATTCACTGTGATTTGTGGACATCACCTATTAAGAGTATTTCTGGCTTTAAGTATTATCTTGTTTGCCTCGACGATTTTACTCAGTATGCCTGGGTTTATCCTCTACATGCTAAGTCAGAAGTTTTCTCGCACTTATTGTCCCTTCACGCCTTAGCCCATACTCAGTTCCGTACAAACTTCCAAGCTATTTAGTGTGACAATGGCCGCGAGTTTGATAATTCCCTCCTCCACTCTTTTGCCCAACGCCATGGAATAGCACTCTGTTTTTCATGTTCATATACCTCGCAACAGAACGGTAAAACCGAGAGGATTATTCGTACCCTCAATGACATTACTCGCATGCTTCTAATTCAAGCAAGTCTTCGCCACACTTTTGGGCCGAGGCTCTTCATACAGCTGTATTATTGCATAATCGGCTGCCTTCCAAGAAAATCTTGGATTGCGCGCCTTTTCGACCTCTTCATGGCGTCGACCCTGCGTATGTTGGTATTAGGGTCTTCGGATGTCTTTGCTACCCCAACACCACTGCCGTTGCACCGCACAAGTTTGTTCCTCGCTCCGTGCCTGCATGTTTTTAGGATATCCATCCGAACATCACGGCTATCGCTGTCTTGATCGTTCCACCCAAAAGATCATCATCTCTCGCCATGTTGTATTCGTCGAGTCTGTCTTTTCCTTTGCCACCACCGCGTCCGCCACGTCTCCTACTCCTTCCCTGCACAATTATGATTTTCTGTAGGTTGAACAGCCAATGTCGTCAATGCCGTTCACCGTGCCAGCCACGAGAAGCTCTGCTGCGGGCTCTGCCGTGGGCGTGCGACAGCCTACCGCGAGCGCTCGGCAGCCGACCACGGCTGCCTCTCCTGCCGTGCTCGCACTGTCTCCTCTGCAGCGAGTTCCTATGAATGACATACATAGAAAAGATACAACATTCTTTTGAAGTACACATTCATTCATTCCAGTAAAAGATACACCAAGACATCATTTACACATGTATATAGTATTTCATAGTAGCTTATATTGAGTACACTCCCTAAAAATAAAAATAAAACAACTTAATACTAGTAACAAGTGAGCAATCTACAAAACCAAAAAGTACACACCCCGACACGGCCGGGCACAAACCCTAGGTATATCGATTCAAACAAGCCTTCATTGGTCTTTGCTTACATAATGGATCTTGGAATTGAGTGATGAATCAATCGCTAGAATTATTCCATGGACAACACACACAGAAGGACAACAGATTTACCATGGCATCGATCGTACGTAGGAGATGTCTTGACTTCAGTCTCTGTTCACATGACTTCAGTCTGCTCGGCACCTAGGGACTAGCTAGGTGGGGAGCACCTAGGGACTGTCGTGTAGCCGAGCAGCGCGGAACGGAGGGCGCCGCCGTCGTCTTGCTGCAGCGCGGCGGGCACATCCACGACGACGTCCTGCACGGTGACGCCCTGCACGCGGCTCACGCACGCGTGCTGCACCTGCAGCTCCAGCGACCGGAGCGCGCCCATCAGCCGCGCCGGCGCGTGCGGGGCGGATCCGGCGGTCGTCGTCACGTGCACCGCCGCCGCGTCCCGCCCCACCATCCGCACCTCCACCAAATCGTTGCTGGCATGGAGGTGCTGGAAGAAGGCGCCGCCACCTCCGCCGCGGGAAGCGGAAGCGGCGGCCGCCTGCTTTCCCTCTTCCTCGAGCCGCTCCACGCGGGCCTGCAGCTCGGCGATATAGGCGGCGGCGTCAGCGAGGAGGGATGCCTTGTCCATGCGGGACACGGTGGGCACGGCTGCACGGAGGTCGCAGAAGAGGCGGTTCAGCTTGTCGCGGCGCTGCCGCTCGGCCTCCACGTGGCTGACGATTGGGCCCTCTGGGCGGGGCCCGGGCTTTCGTCCCCGCCTCTTCGTCCCTGGTCGCGGCGTCGACGTCGTGGAGGCCGGCATACTCGCCGGCGGCATCTCGGAGAGCTCGGAGTCTGGAGAGAGCAAGGAGCCCGAGGGCCACATGTCCCCTGCTTCCTCGTTCTCGGCCGGCACGACGATGTCCCCGAGCAGCCATTGCTCGGGCACCTCGCACGAGGCGAACTCAAGAAACTGGTGATGGCGCTCGAGGTCGACGGGGGAGAACTGGGACGGCGGCGAGGGCGGGAAGAAGGAGGAGAACGGGGAGAGCAGCTCGTCGTCCATGGCCGGAAGTACGCGCGGACGTGTCGCTCCTCGAGCTCGCAAGCTTGAAGAGGCAAAAGCTGATGCGGTCTAGTTCCAATACGGCGGGCGTGTATTTATACTGGTGACACATTTGCGGTTACCACCTCGCGTTAATTATGTCATTCCTCAATTTTCCTTCCACAAAAATCAGTTCGAAACGGTTGGCAGTTATCTACATCTACATCGTCTATCTACATCTACATTTACATCTACATCTACGTCTACATCTATATCTATATCTATATTTACATTTACATTTACATTTACATTTACATTTATTTACATTTACATTTACATTTACATTTACATTTACATTTACATTTACATCTACATCTACACTAATATTAAAAGACCCAGAGGGTCTAATCCAACAAATCATGGCCCTTAATCCGATCTATCGAACGACACAAATATCTTCCGTCTTTAGCGGCTCATCACGAGCGGACGGACAACACCGTAAGCGGCAATTTCCCCGCTAACCCACGTTCGGACGAACAGTTTTTTTCACCGCTCCCCGTGACATCGACATCCCCAGGCGGCCAAGACCCCATCACCGCCATCGCCATCGCCATCCTATCGCAGTCGCAGCCCTCCGGCCATCGCGCCCTCACGCCTCTCCCAAGAACCTGTTGCATCCCTCCCAGGCGATCATCGCAGCCCTCCAGGAGACGACCATAGAGCTCCCACACTCCCGCTGTAGACGCCTTCCGAGGTGCAGATGTGAGATGTCCTCCCGCTGCCCCGCTCGAGACCCCTCCTACGACAACATCCTGGACGCCAGGAAGCGAGGCCGACCTGGACGGCGCAATTTTCGCTTGCTCCGACACCGCGTCGACCACGGGATCAGCCGCCCCAGTGCCCCACTCCACGCGCGGATGCATCGGACTGGACGCCACCACCCAATTCCTCCCTGGATAGCACTATGAACTGGGGCGGATGATGATCGTGCTCCCAAGCCCTCCCTCGTGAATTGAGGCGGATGCGTCGCAGGACCCTCCCGCCGCTACCTCCTGCTTGTCTCAGTAGCTTTGCGGCTAAACGGTACAGTTGAATCAGTTGGACGGTAGTAGATTTTATTTTATTGCATATTTGATTGAGTCTGATTTTGTCAATTGATAAGGTAGGACACACGCTTCACGCTACAATCATGTCCTTCTTGTTTCTGGACAAACAGGCTCACAAAAGCAGATTCCTTGCTTTTGGATGGTCAATATTGATTCATATCTTAGGCTATAGCTAAATGCTCGGTTTATTGGGTACTAAAGATTAATTCCATCTAAATATGATTTTAGAATAGATAGATTTCATTATTTCTTTTCAACTTCTTGCAGGAGGGTGGGCAGATTAGTCACCGATTAGTACCTCGCTGTATTTTTATCAAATTGTCTAAGTTCGGATGTACGTGAATTGTTATGTATTTGCGGTATGGGCATGATGAGCTTCCGCAATGTTGCAAGTTTCATATGTACATGCCTTTGTTGCTTTGCTTTGCAATAATTGATTTTTACATCAGTTGAGTTCCTACCCTCAAGCATTGTTTTCATATTTACATTCAGATTATGTGTATATACACCATGTTTGTAGTTCATATCTATTTCAGGAAAACATGTGGTGAATGTCCTCTCAAAAATTCTGGAAAATCTTACGACCTGAACTTAGTGAATTCAGTCGATTTCTCATTGAGCTAGCATACATAATTCATGCTTGCATAGCCAGATTACACTTTATTATGGAACATGAAAAAGACATTAGTGCATATTTGCTGATAAAATGCTTCAAACGTTCAGTATTGTAATTCTTACTCTTCACTTGCATTAGTGCCACAGACAGGATGCAAACCCGTGTTCTATAAATCTCAAGAAGAACAAAGAGAATAAAATTCTGAACCAAAAGTGAAATTTGGAAAAAGAGCGAGTTGTGGGATAAGTGCAAATGTTCTTTGATGGTGAACCCATGTATAATCCTGAAGCATTTTCTCATAGCTGTTTTTGCTACCAGACATGATGTTTTGACTATGTGCATGTCCAACAAAACATTATTTGTTTGGTGTGATCACGAGAGAAATGAATCTCTTCAAAGAATATGATACATGCAAATTATTATTTAAGGGAAATAAGCCATAGATTAACAAAACACAATAATATCATGATATGGTTCTAATTTGGTGGTGAGGCTAGCTAGAAATAATATACGTCTCTGTTATGTCCTAAAAATAATTTTTAGGAAATAACTTGTTGTCTGCATGGATCACATGGTACATGTTTTCTCACCGAGTGTATTTTTGTTAGAAGGATTATCATTTAGAAGTATTTGAATATTTTAGTACTATGTTAATTTTATATTGATGTTAGTAATACAATATACCTGCAGAGAGAAAAACATCATATCATGTTGTATTAGAGGCAATTTAACTTTGCCACATAAACATAATATATTTACCACGGGATTGTGTTTCAGTCTACTTGCATTGCAGGATCCAATTAGCCAGGGAGGTAGGTGACTTCTCGTTCTCACTTTATTTTCATATATGAGAAATATCATGAATGAGAGCTTATGGGACAATAGTTTGGCTATCTCGGGCAAAGGAGGAGATTATAGGGATCATTCGGTTCACAAAAATCTTTGGCCATATGTCAAAATTACTGATTTTCCTTTTTTGATAACAGGCAAGCAACTCGGTCAATGGTGCAAGATTGTCCAGTTGCTACAACCTTAGATGCCGCAAAAAATGGGATATCACAAAATCGAGGTAAAAAAGATGTCTTGTCAACTACTTTTCTAGGTTCTCTTCCATTCCGATTACTTTGCTTCCTTCCTTGTACAATTATAGCTTGGTGTGCTTTTACTTTAGATTTCTGTTGTATTTTGTTCTACAAGTTGGCCCGTTGCTATTCTTGAGTAATTTGTATGTCTGCAGTTATGCCGCAATGGTGTTGTAATACAGTATCATCAAATAAAACTATCGCTGATTGGAAATGTTTAAGATTTTGAATAAGGCATGGTAGGTAAAGTTTTGCTCACAGAATTCACACTATCATACTATTAGTATCCTCTAAATTCAAGTGCAAACTCTCCAATGTTCTGTGCAAAAAAAACTCTCCAATATTTTTCCTTTATACCTGACAGGTTGACTACGAGGAGTTTGAGTTTGATGGATAGTAGTTTACTAAAAAAGTTATCTCTCAGAACTTTTTTTCTTTGCAAAACCGGACAATACTCTGATATTGTTTCTATTCCATATAATTCTGGATTAAGTACGGAAGTACAAATATTGTGATCGTTAGCCAGGAAAGTTATGATCAAGGGAATAACGGTTTTAACAAAATACACAATAGTAACTGGAAGTTGGAGCTCACTTGACAATCGCCCTTTCTATATGAAAATACTTTGTGACAAAATGATTATTTGGCTTACATGATAATTTTTACATATTAATATTGAAAATTAATTTATTTATAAATTAGAGAATACGTGCATGTGCACGTGCAATATTACTAGTTTACATTTACATTTACATTTACATTTACATTTATTTACATTTACATTTACACTAATATATATAAAAGGCCCAGAGGTCAAATCCAAATAACAGCAGCCATAGGATCTTCTAAATCCGACGCTCCAAGCTCACCCAATGTTGAGTTGTGCGCCTGCTATCTTCATCGTGGACCGTGTTAGTTTAACCAAACAACGCCCCCGCCGGTTCGAAAAAAAACCCACCCTACCGCTAATTATGTTATCAGCCAACCGTCCCCCCTTGACCTTCGGCCCGATCGCGAAGCCCTGCCGTGCATGCCGCCACCGAGCCCAGTAGCCGACCACCGCCGGCTCCCTGCACGTGAAGCTCTCGCCCTGCACGACGCCACACTACCACAGGGAGCCTTCTGTCGCCATCGCCTAGCCTAGCCGCCGGCTCCTTGTACGTGATGTTACCGCCCTGCCTGCCGCCGTCGGTGCCCTCTCCGTGATGCCACCGCCCTGCCTGCCGCCGCCGCGCGACCCTGTCTGCACTCCACCCGACCTACACGCGAAGCCCCCCGCCATCGTCTGTTTTTCCAAGTACAATCAACTCCAAGGTTCGCTAATCAGTATTTGGTTTTGGCCAACAAACAATGGATAAGTACTTACGATTTGTTAAAAACATTATTAAGGTTTGCTAATCAGTACATGGTTGATTATTCAACTATATTCACCTTGAGACACTAATATGTTTTTTTAGTAGATCGCTACCCCAAATATTGGATCATCTGGGCAGCCAGGACACAGTGTGTTGTACGCACTTTTACACACTATGGTTACTGAAAAGATGCCGGTGAATAAACTGAACTGAACTGCAAAACCTTTGGAGTTCAGTGCATGGACTTAATCAGCAAGTTATACTATACTTCCGCATTATATATGGGGACATTAGGACTGTATCGTTCACATGTTGCTTCATGGGATTCCTCTGCGTTTTGTGGTAATCTAACTCCTGGAAGCGGACCCTAATACGCATTTTGCCACTATTAAATTGGAATGTTTTAACCTAAAGAAGAATGCAATTTTCAGATGTTTCTTCGATCACTACAAGAATTTCTTTCTTTGCCGTGTAACAGATACACTAGTAGAAAACAGGACTCTAGTCCCGGTTTGTAAGGGGCTTTAATTCCGGATTGCAATCCGGGACTGACGTATCGTGACTAAAGGTTAAGCTTTTGATCCCGGTTCTGTTACAAATCGAGACTAGATTGTCTTCACGTGGTCCCGCTGAGCGCGCTAGGCTAGAGGATCTTTAGACTCGGTTCGTAACACGAACCGAGACAAAAGTTCTTTTGTCGCGGCAGCGTTTTTGCGCCATCCTGCTACTGCGGCAGGAGGTGGGATTTTAGGGTTTAGGGTTTTTTTTGTGTTCGATTATTTTTCATTTCAAACAATTGTGTTTTTATATACATATTATTCCACGCTACTACATGTTGTATACATTGATGCGTATATAATATAATTTCTCTCACGACATATAAATATATACACACACGAGACTAGAGCTCGTCTATTTGGTTTACACGAAGATCATTACATTACAAGATACTGTCCTTTTGTGTCTATCTACGAGGTCTATCCATGTTATACTCTCCTTTTGTGTTTATGACGTCCATAGAAAAAATCCCGACAACTCTCCTTGAATTGCTAGTAGGCGTTCATGTGGTAGGAGCTTATCCCGTATCGCATCCAACTATATATAAAGAAGTATATCATTATGAATGGAACTCAACAAAAAATATGGTATAAAATAAATTGTGAATATATTGTTACGTACTTGAATAAAGTCTGTGCCCTGCTCCATATACCCACGAATGAACTCGCATACGTAATATCCACATAAATTAGTTCCCCGTGGTTGCGTCGCACACTTTTCGATTGATAATCAAGCATGATAATTGTATGGAGACTAGAATTGAAGAGATGCGAGGGCCTAGCTCTCATACTACTTACCGGGAGCGTACGAAAAGTGAGCTCCTTACGCCATTTATTCTGAACCTCCTTCGTGAACCTTTTCCAAACCCTGTCCGGCAAAAAATGAATGAGTTTTTAGTTACTTGACATCTCAGAGAATGAACAAAAGAGACAGATATAGTGCGATAATGATTGAAATTACTTTTGGAGGAAATAAAGTATGCTGTTGTAGTCTTCCATCGGCTTCTTTAATGAGTCCGAGATTTCAACTTTTGCACGGTCAACGTCAATGCTTAGAAAAATCCAATGGAAGCTGCGCGCGTTTATATACACTTAACATCGAGTAAACAAAAATTGAATGTGTACAAGACAGTAAGACTCTCACCCATAGTTGTAAGGAAATAATATTTGCGTCTTGTAATGTTGCTCCATTAAAAACATTAGCAAGTTATCCTCCGTTTCCTCGATGTTATTTTTTAGCGTATGTCCATTAACTCTGTTTGGGTCAATGAACCCAATGCTATAGATTGACTTTGTTCTATATTCCTGAATCTTCATTCTGCATATATAATAGCATATAGAAGGAGATATAGTGATGATACGACAGACAATGAATTAAACTAGCTGAGTTAGTGACTTAATTACTTACAGACAATAGCAGCTAAGGAGGGACTTGTCGAGGGCGTCTAGGTTGAATAACTGAAATAATTTACAAAGTTCAATGGAGATCTCGTCTGGACGGAAGTACTCCTCTCCAACTTTACATATGAGAAATTGTCGCCCTTTCTTTCTGAATTTCAAGTACCAGACATGCAACAATCGCATATGTGTTGGAAGATCATCAAATACCTCATCGCTGACCAGAGGCTACCCATAGAAAAAATTCCGTGCTATTGGTCCCTTGGTGACATCATCTGCGCCGACTAGAATTTCTTCGACGGGCACGTTACACTCCTTGGATAATTTAATAGCTATTTCCATATCTATTCCACCTTGAGTGGGCAGGGGTAACACCTTGAGCGGGGCGATGGATTGTTTTGCCTGTTTGCCGAGCTGGGCAAGTTCTTTTCATTTTCTCCCACTTGCAGTACTGCTTGATGACTTCTCTTTTAGTGTCTTAGTAAGACAGAGTGTATAGTCATCTTTCCTATTTAACACATGTTGGGGTGGTTGCTCAAGAAATTGCTTGAAGTGCTTCTTGACTTTTGGATCAACTTGGACCTGTGGCTCGGGTTGTTTTGGTGCAAAATGGGCCTTCACTTCGGCTTGGGTGATCACTGCTCTTTCCTCATCAGTCCGGTGATAAGCTAACTTGGGAGGATACGGTGGTACTCATGGGAGAGGCTCTTGTCATTTTTGGCGTTGGGTATCCCTCGACATAGCAGTGTTATTCTTCCGCTTTCTTCCCTTTGATTCAGTGGGCGAAGGCAGAGGCGCCAGAGATGGGGATGCACTCGCGCTGCGGTCCCTCTCAGGGAGGGGTGGACTATTGTTTCTTGGTGGAGACGGTAGACTCGGAGGTGATGGTGGCCTCAGAGGTGATGGATTGCTTCTCGGAGTAGAAGATTGCCTTGGTGCCCAGCCTGGAAACGCGATGTGCTGTTTTTTCCAAAGAATGATCCAACCCTCCACTTCTCCCAATGTTTTCTCCCCTTCACCTGCAGGGATGTCAATCTCAAGTGATCGACATGTCGGTTCAACTTCATCCACACCGACACGAGCATAGCTAGCTGGAATCTGATTTCCATGGTAGGTCGCTTCCGGTGGACAAGGTAAAGCAAAGCCGAGCGCCACCTTCATAGAAATGTTTTTCACTATGACATGTAGCTCACAAGCTATCATTGCCTCGACTTCATCCACGGGGTAGCGAACCATCGTTGCACCGGCCGTATCATCTATCACCAGTGCATTATTCTCCATCAGTAGTAGATTATTAGATTGTACCTCAGTGGAAGCCACGCTCCTTGTCTGCTGAGATGGGCCCACCGGACTGTCTAATGTAGGATCTTGTTGTTGGGCCAATACTCTAAGTTCATTAATCTGCTCCTGCTGCAGCTTGAACATGGCTTGAAATTCCTCGTTCCTTTTTTCAACCGCCTCCAACCGCGCTTCCTCCTCCGCCTTCTGCCGGTTCGTTTTTCTTGATCGGCTTCTACAAGTGTCGATGTCCTAGGGAAACCGTGTCTTCCATGGAATAGAAGGGCCAAAGCCTCGTGTTCATCCGACTTTTTCAGGATTCCCGAGGGCATATGTCAGCTCATCATTCTCTCTGTCGAGAACAAGCTTTCCATATTTTCTCTGTTGTATCACTTTAAGAAGTTCATCTTTGGGTTTAGTAATGACCTTCTTTGTAACAATAATCTCCCCGATTTCAGTGTCATACGACCCCCCATGCCGAAGCAACCAATTTTTTGACCTCACGGGCCACTGATTTGTAGCTGGCATGACCCCTTTATCATGCATTTGATTCTCGGTTTTTGCCCACTTAGGCATCGCCGTCTTGTAGCCACCTATCCCCATAGTATGGTCATATTTCTTTTTGGCCGCATTTAACTTATTCTTTTCCGACTTGGACGTAACTGCTTCTGATTCCTTGTATGTCACAAATGGGGCCCAGTTAGCCCGCTGCTTCTCTAGAGGGCGAGTGAATGGCGGATTCAACCCCTCCTTGACATAGTTGTGGTACAATCTTTTCTTCCAGTTCTTGAACTGTACGCCCATCTTATTAAGGTCCCACTTTCTTCCAATGGTGGAGTGTCCAATTCAGGTAGAGTGAATGAAATGGATCGTATGGGCACATAGAGGGAGGGGGGGGGGGTGAATAGGTGCTACCCACTTTTTAGTACTTTTTCAATTTTAGGCTTGACACAAAGTAAATTATCTAGATATGTAACTACGAGAATTTCCCTATATGCAACCCTAGATACTAAGCACGTAAAGGGAGGAGCGAGGGAACCGTAGTGGAGCACGCGAAGACACAGGGATTTGTTTTACCGCAGTTCCTTCCTTGTTAAGGGAAGTACATCTGCGTTGGAGGGGTGTGCAGTTCTAAGACCACCACGCCACAATAGGCCTCACCCTATTCTCCGATGGATCTTGCCACGAGAGGCCTGATCCACCTTCTCCACTATTGGTACCCTTCGAGGCGGGAACCGGTGCCTTTTACAATGCTACCGGGGCACACACCCACAACTGAATTGGGGTCTCCCAAGATGACAACAAGCTATCACAAGAACAAGGTTTATCAATATAAACAAAACAAGGATCTAGGTATTTGCAAGAAATACTAGATCGGTGATTCTCCAAATGAATGGAGAGGAGATGAAGCGCTTGATTGCTGATGATGAAGATCGAGTTCTCCTCCTTCGATTCCCCAAGGGATGGGGCCTTTGGGTGGATCTAGGTGGAGATATCTTGGATGAAGGTTGCAGATTAGATCTTGACTTTTTCGAATGAACCAAGCGATCTGGCAGGAGGGGGAAGGCTGGCTTAAATACCCCCTGCCCAGATCTAGCCGTTGAACAACTTTGGGGGCAGATTATCTGCCCCCCACTTGGGGCGGACTATCCGCCCCTGGGAAAACTCCGTCCCCATGGCGGATCTTCCGGGGAGAAAATGTGCCCCCTCTCTGGGGTTGGCGCCTGCAAAACTTGATGAAGACAATGGGGGGGGGGGGGCGAATTATCCGGCCTCCTCCTGGGGCGGATAATCCGGCCCAGCCGGAAATTCCCGGCCGAAACTCCGCTCCCTCTCTGGGGCTTGCGCCTTGGTCATGAAGATGAGGGGAGGATTATATGACCCCTTTGAGGGACGGATTATCTGGCGGGGCCGGAAAATCCGGCCGGAACTCCGCCCCCCTTCTAGGGCTTGCGCCTATTTGGGAAAAGGGTGGGGCGGATTATCCGCCCCCCAAAGGCAGATTCCTTATCCTTTTAACCTTAGAGAGAGCTGCAACACTTCAACACACATTAAATAATCCTTGATATTGCTATCTAACACACAAAACACTAGGGATTATAAAATGTTCTTTCAATCTCCCCCTTTTTGGCTTTAGATGATAATACTAGGATTTGCAATGAAACCGGCTAATGCCACCTTAAAAATGAAAGACGCTCACCCTAGATGTGTGCATATTTACAATTTGCATTTCAATACAAATACACACACTAGAGAGAACACAACTTCCATAGCAAAGATAATTGAAACAATGTGGGTTGGGAAACAAGGTCATACCACCGGGATGTGATTATAGCCAAAGGAAAGTATGAGATTAATAGCCTCCAAGCACATCCCAACAAAATTGATGCATACATTCGATAATCCCATGATTCCATATGCCATCAAATAGGCTCCATAGATAAATCCAGAATTCCATGAGATTCACAATATAAATCCGGAATTCCAGAATACCAAACACACAGAGTACGACATAGTCTTACATAACCAAGCACAAATAGCAAATAAGTTCACGCTAAATAGGCACAAGCAAGCAAATAAAACGAATGAAAGACATGTGCTTGCGCCTGACCCTTGCAAATCCACGAGACCTAATAGAACTACTTCTCCCACTTTGGCATCAAAACGCCAAAAAAGGAAGAAGAGCGATGCTGACACCCCTGAAGATCACGCCTCCTCATCCTCGTCGTAGTCATTCCCGTCCCCTTCCTCTTCATCATACTCATCATCATCGTCATCAGCGGGAGGAGTGGGTGCCCTCGGAGGTGGAGGAAACATACAACTCTCGAGCTCGCCGTAGTTGATCCCTGAAGTGTTCCACTGAGCATACGGTTCCGGAGCAGTGGGAGGAGGTGGATGGCCAGTGGCACCTGAGACATGGTGAAGAATAAGCTGCTGAGTGTGATCCCTCTCATGATCCCTGCGGTACGCCTCATATTGGCCCTTATGCGTGTCAATGCCCATGCAAAGGATGTGCCGCTGGAACCAAGTGAGCTGCTTAACCTCGCGTGCCATTGGGGACACCACGGAACGACGACCACTAGCCCGTGCATCACACATGAAGGACTCAGGGGCAGTGGAAGGGTGATGGGTCTTCTAAGCCTTGTTGTAAATTTTCTTGGGCTTGTGAACCCCATCCAAAGCAGTGCCAAAGTCCTCATGGGGCAACATATGCTTGATGAGAATCATAATGAAAGGAGCATAAGGAATAGAGAGCCTGTTGATCATAGCATCCGTCATCTCATGATATATGTAGTCCATGACATCCAGTTTGTAACCTGTAGCTGAACCAGAGTTGGTGGCACACTCATGAGCAAAAGCAAGGAGAGGAACCAGATGGCCACGGATCTTGTCATTGTTGCCACCACTCGGAGAAATGCAATACCGAAATATGCCAACAAGGGAGGCATACAAGGGAGAGAGACCAGCGAAAGTACCAGAAACACCATCAGGGGTAAGGCAAGGAGCAAGCACATTATCCTTGGATGGATTTAGTGGAGAAATGATACGGTGGCTAGAAGGGGTGTCACGTCCATGAAAGGCATAACCAAGAACCTGCCCAAAAATGCGGAAGTCCGACTGAATCATTGTGGTCCCGGTCATCCACTTCATAGTACGGCGCTCATCACCGCAAATCACAAGTGTCGAGAAAAACTGCCTCACCACGAAGGAATCATAGTTGCATTGGATAGTCATAAGGTGGTGAAGCCCCATCTTGTTGGTCACATCTAATGCCTCAAGGAGCCTTGCCTTGGATTGAGCCTCAGTCAAATTGATAGGGTGCATAGGGGAAAGCTTGAGGGTAGCATATACATCATCATGCATAGCCCAAAAGTGGGCATTCCAAAACATAGAGTCTTAGGGGGAACCATCACTGTCAGCCTCATCATAGTAATCAGTCTGGCGAATGGAGGCATACTGAAGATTGTCCATAGCCTTGTAATTGGGCCGAGACTGTTTGCCCTTGCGAGACGCGGTCCTCTTTGTTTTCTTTCATGCCTCTGCCATCTGTTCAGCCTCTCTTGCTGCTCTGCTGACTTCGGTTTCGTCAATGAACTTCCCTTCTGCAGTGGGCTTGAGATAAGGGGCACGGGAATGACGAGAGAAGGTCTTGGTCGGCTTGGAACCACCTGTGAAAAGCATGAGAGGGATAGCATGGAGATAAACACACACACAAGTCCAGGAGAAACAATAGAAGGAGTAGAAAAGAAATCCATAAGCGAATGATGTGCATTGCAGGAGTCAGGACCAAACCAGACCAGAAGTGAATCTCCAGGCCGGATTATCCGGCCCTGGTAGGGGCAGATAATCTGCCCCCCGCAGAAAATTTCTGGAATGGCCCAGATCTACCATGGCAAACCAGATCGGGCACTAGGGTTGCAATACTACTGATTCTAGCAAGAAAGGAAGAACACCAAGGATCTTCTACAACGAGATTTCCACCAAACAAAATGCATCCCATACAAAAGGAGAGAGATGAGGGAGTTACCCTCACTCATTGGAGGAAAATCGCGGAGGAGAAGATACCTGGAGGCAAGGTGAAGAAGATCCGGGGAGGGCCCGGAGAATCCGGTGGTCAAATCGACTCCTGGAGGGTCGGAGGCTCCGACGGTGGCTGGGGGTTAAGGTAGGGTTGGGGGAGGGCTGGCTGCTCTGTTTGAGCCTGGCCTCCCTGACCCAGCCTTTAAAGGGTAGACTTCGCCCGGGGCGGATAATCCGCCCCCCACTTAGGGCAGATAGTCCTCCCCCCTCTGAAATTTCTGTTAAGTACAGTTCAGGCCGGAGCAACCTTGCAAAACCCCTTGATGGTGTATAGAGGACTTGTGTGCAAGAATAGATGTTTCAAGGAGGGAAAGAAGGCTTGGGTTTAGAGCAACAAACTGATATGGTACCGCACACCCAAATTTGCAAGGATCAAATCAAACAAAAACCAAAGTTGAGTGTGTTTTCCATAAGAACAAGAAATATGCAAGAAAATACAAAGAGAGCCATTAGAAACCAACTCTTCTCAAGGAAGAGGGCGGTGGCCGAAGCCACCATGTTGGAGCGCATGGCATGACACCGCGAAGATCTATCTTGAGTTCAAAACCAATGCTCATCAATGACCCACATATCACAGAATGATATTAAGGGAAATGATTTTTCTTGCTTTCGGAATTATGGGGGGAGGGTTAGCCCAATCAATTAGGACCACACTCCCCCTATGTCTATGCCCGCATCTAAACCAAATACATGAATAAGAGCAAGTGAGTGTGCAAGGGTAGTCAAGCCAAGCTCCTTGAATCTATGATATTTAGCTCATTCCTCAAATAACAAAATCTTGCTTCATCAAGGGGATTCATGAAAATATCAGCAAGTTGGTTCTTCGTGCTCACAAAGGTTAGGGCAATATCTCCACGGGCAACATGATCCCGAATGAAATGGTTGCGAATCTCAATATGTTTTGTTCTTGTATGCTACACGGGATTGTAAGCAATTTTGATAGCACTTTCATTGTCACAGAATAGAGGCACTTTGTCACAATTGACACCATATTACTTTCAGGTTTGCCTCATCCATAATAAATGTGTACAAGCACTTGCAGCAGCAACATATTCAGCTTCGGCGGTTGAGAGTGAAATACAATTTTGTTTCTTTGAAGACCAACACACTAGAGACCTACCCAAGAATTGACATGCACCAGAAGTTGATTTTTTATCATCTTTGTCACCAGGCCAATCTGAATCAGTGTAACCACATAGAGAGAAACTTGAACCCTTGGGATACCATAACCCAAAATTCGGGGAATGAACCAAATATCTGAAGATTCGTTTGACCGCCACTAAGTGGATTTCTTTAGGAGCGGCTTGGTACCTTGCACACACTCCTACACTTAACATGATATCGGGCCTAGATGCGCAAAGGTAAAGGAGAGAGCCGATCATGGATAGGTATACCTTTTGGTCCACGTCTTTACCCTTGGGATTCAGCTCAAGATGACACTTTGTTTGCATTGGAGTAGCAACGCCATTGAGATCCGTCATCTTGAACCTTTTGAGCATGTCTTGGATGTACTTATCTTGATTAATAAAGGTTCCCTCTCTAAGTTGTTTGATCTCGAATCCAAGAAAGAACCTCAACTCACCCATCATTGACATCTCAAACTCATACCATAAGCTTTGAAAATTCATCGTTAAAAGCTTGGTTAGTAGAGCCAAAAATAATGTCATCTACATAAAGTTGGCATACAAAAAGCTCCCATTAACCTTCTTAGTAAAAAGAGTTTGATCGATTCCCCAACTTCGAATCCACAGTCTAACAAAAGCTCTTTAAGGTGCTCATACCACGCACGTGGGGCTTGTTTAAGGCCATAGAGCGCCTTATCGAGTTTGTAGACATGGTTCGGAAATTTGGGGTCCTCAAAACCCGGGGGCTGCTTGACGTATACTAACTCATGTAGAGGACCATTAAGAAATGCACTCTTAACATCCATTTGTTGTAATTTAAAATTATGATGGGCTGCTTAGGCAAGAAGGATACGGATGGACTCAAGACGAGCCACATGAGCATAAGTCTCGCCAAAATCAATTCCTTCCACTTGAGATAATCCTTGAGCCCGAGTCTTGCTTTATTCCTCACAACAATGCCATTTTCATCTTGTTTGTTTTTGAAAATCCACTTGGTGCCGATAACATTGTGGCAATCCTTGGGCTTCTCTACGAGCTTCCAAACTTTGTTGCGCTCGAAGTTATTTAATTATTCATGCATTGCAACAACCCAATCGGGATCTTCAAGAGCATCAAAGACGTTCTTCGGTTCAACCATGGAAAAGTGAGATTGATGATCACATAAGCTTGCAAGTTCTCTTCTAGTAGATACCCTTCTTCGTATATCACCAACAACCTTGTCAAGAGTGTGACCCCTTAATTCAAGGTTCCGATCAGCACGAGCCTTGCGACGAGCCTCAATGTCCTTATTGTTTCTAGAAGGAGTTAATTTAATATTTGTATCCTTGTCTTGACCACTGCCTTGCCCTTGATCTTGATCTGAGTTAGCAACAGGAGCTTGTTGCATGTCACATCCCAAGATTTTCCAAATCTTGTAATGTGAAAAATAAATGAATAAAATAAAACTTTGTTGATTTTCTGGGTGAGAAGAAACTTTTTGAATCCATTTGGAAACTTTCAAAACCTATTTGGATCAAATAAATCCTAAAGGGATTTAAAAAGTTAAATAAACAATAAACTTAAAAATATTTAAAATTACTATTTTGGATCTTTTAATAAAAGGTTTTTGTTTTCAAAAGAAAAGGTGGATTTATAAATAAAGATTATTTTATGGAGCCAAAATAAACCTTGGCCAAGCTTTTGAAATAAAAACATTTTGTTTTGAGAAAAATAGTAAAGGTTTAATTAAATAAAATAATAAGGATTTAATATCCAATTTTATTTAAGTAAGGCTTTTCCCATTTTAAATAAACACTAAAACTTATTTATTTATTTTAAATAAGTTTGCCAAGTATTTTATATTCTCAAATAAAACCTACTGAAGTATTTTAATGTTATTTTTTATTTCAAAATAAAGATTGTAAATAAAAAAAACCCTATTTGAATTAATAATTAAGATCTATTTTATTTAATTATTAAATAGATCCTAAAAAGAATAAAAATATTATTTTGTTTTGGACTTTGAATTGTGTTGATAAACAGAACCAAACTTAATATAAAGTTTGGTGGAAGTTGTTTTGAATTGGTTGTTTGATTTGTTTGTTTGAATTTCAAAACAGAAATTGAAATTGGAAAAAGAAAAAGATTCAGACAGAAAAAAAAATGAAAACAGACCTGACCCAGCCGGCCAGCCCAACTAGGCCCAGCAAGCCCACCTATTTCCCCCTCTGCCGAAACGTTTTCTCACTCGAACTCAGACGCACTAAGCCAATGACGGGTGGACCCTCCTTCCCTCTCATTCTCTCGCTGACCAGCCGACCCCACCCCTCCTGTTCATCGTCTCCACCGCGTCGACCGTTCCTCGCCGTTTACTGCCGCGTTTAATCTCCTTGAATTCACGTTGATTGATGGTTTAAACACGCCGGTGACCACGCCTGATTAAACGCCGGCATCTCCTCTATCTTCCCCTCTCTCGCCCGACCCTCTCTGCCTCAGGGCTGTTCCAATTCGGAGCCACACCACCTCTGACTCCGGCGAGCTCCGCGGGAAATTCCGGCCACACCTCGCCGCCCTTCAACTCCCTCTGCACGCGAACTTGTTCTGCATCGCCTGGCGTACCTCCCAGCGTCAACTACTTGGCCGCGACCACTCTAGACGCTCGGCTTCGTCAACATCTAAGCATCATCGACGACGCGTCTACTCCGGCGAAACCTCCCCGGTGAGTACAGACTGCCCCAGCACCTACCAATGATGCTCCTGTGATCCCCAGTACCGTACGCAGCTAACAGTAGGGTCTGTTTGCCTTAGCGCGCCCTCAAACCTCGCCTCCGACGACAAACAGAAGCACCTGACGCTGCTGCAAGCTCCGGCGAGCAATCCACCTCGTTCCGTCGCGCCTCGGCGAGATATCGCCACGTTGAGCACCAGCGAAGTCCGACGATCTCGGTGAGCATATTCCCATCCTCCTTGCTTCCTGGCCGCCAGTGGCGCCACCGCTGACCGTGCGCCCGCTACACGGGCGCCGCTCGCGTTGGTCAAGCAAACCAAGACCGTTGGATTTTCATCTGGCGGCCACGATAGATTCATTTAACGAAAGTGCAGGCTGAGTTGCGAGCCACGCGATCTGTTTAGATCCAACAGCTGCAGTTGTGCGATCCGTGCGAACCGGTACCGGCCAGTCATATCACGCCGTGTGTCACCAGTTTGTTTAAAACAGAAATTTGAAAACAGATTTAGATGCAAACTTGAAACCCATGTAACTTTTGATCCACACGTCCAAAAATTACAAACTTGATATCAATGGAATCAGTGGAACAAGCCCTAGCCAACCATGCAATTTGTTTAGTAAAATCCTCTTGTAAAATGTTTTTTTGCAGAAACATTGGTATGCTTGTTTAGGTTATAAAAATTATTCAAAATTGTTTTTGAGGTTGAAATCTTTGCAAAATGGTTTGTGGTGAACCTACTGACCTTAGGAACCAACTTGTGGATTTAAAAATGAAATTGGTGAAGTTTAGGAATAAAAACTTGATTTAGCCCATCTCTAGCCAAATAAAAATATTGTTTTTGTTATGAAAATTGTTTTGGAGTAAAAAACCTTGGGAAAATGTTTTAGATCAAACCTACTGACCCAAAACACCAAGTTTTGTGAATTAGCAACTTATTTGGTGAAAGACATAAAGTTTTTGATTTGATAAAAATATTTTCCACCACATAAAATAATGATTGGATTTAAAAATGGTTTATGGATAGAACCCTTTTGCAAATGACTTTGCCACTTTAGAAAATGACCACTTTGAACCTTACAAAGTTTAGAGCCTAGTAGAAACCATCTTTGCAAATAAAACTAACTTATGCATGCTTGCATGCATGACTTAGTTCCTATGATTTTATGTGTGTGACGTATTGATTGAATATTGGTTGGAATGCAAGTTGATTTTGTGTTTGCTTGATTGATTTGTAGTGAAGTTAGAAAATTGTGAGACTAGAAAGATCAAGAAGTGAACCAACATTCCCTACCAAAAAGGCAAGTGACACTATCATCCATGTCCTACTATTTTCATTACACTTAGTGAATTTTGAGACATGCATGGAAAGGTTACTATATTTTATGATATGCTAAATCCTAATAGGATACCCTTATATATTCCTTAGTGGAAACATTGTAGTTGTAGTATGCTTAGCCCAGCTATATATTGGGATGGGATACATGTTATGAATCATATGAAGAGTTGAAAAGTTATAAGTTTTATATAATAAAACAAGTACTCAATGAACCACCTGGGTGGACAAGGATACTCAAGCTTTTTGGACAAGGTGGCAACAAAAGGAACCATGTTTATATGGCAATCTCTTTTTGTTGTGCACTAGAAGAAAACCACCCAGGGACTTAGAGATTGAACATGTTTCTCAAAGTGGCTTTCCGTGTACAGCCACATGCTAAATGGGCTCTGGCTTAGTCAACTACATAGTGGAAGACCCATGCATTGGCATCTTCAGGTTAACAAGATTTGTGCTAGGGAACTTGAAACCCTACATTGGTGCCTGGATGACAAGCTAGCATTGTGTACTGGGAGGACTCCTATGGAAAGACTTTGTCACATTCTCAATCTGCCAGTACTCCATCTTGGTGAGTACTTATCCGGTGAAATGCACTGGTGGCATCAAGATGAGATTGTGTCATGTGGGTAAAGTGTACAACTTCTGCAGAAGATCAAAATTCTAAGTACTTAGCCGTGTCCCCGGTTATGGACAATACTGAGCAACTAAGGCCTGAAGCTATGGAAGATCTCGACATTCCAATTTCTAAAAGAAAAAAAACTTTTAAGTGACAACAAAAGACTTGATGCACTTGGGGGTACCAAGGAGCTCAAGAGGTTTGGATAAAAACTTGATGCACTTGGGGTTACCAAGGAGCTCAAGAGATTTTGATAAAACTTGATGCACTTGGGGTTACCAAGGAACTCAAGAGATTTTGACAAAGACACTTGGTGGATTCCAAGGAGTTCAGAAAGATTTGACAAAGGAAACAAAACCATTTGAAAAGATAGGATAAATTATTGCTTTCTACAAATGAGCCTAAAACCCTACTTAGCCAAATATGCATGTAATGATAGGATCCACTTATATTCAACATAGTAGTGAAACTTGCCAATACAATTCAAATGTATTGACCCTTGTGTCTGTAACTTGTAATGTTGCAGGTTTGATTGATTTTAGTGAAGATTGATTGATTAGGATTACAAAGTCTACAACCAACATGTTTGCCTATGGCACTTTGAAGATGAAGGACCCCATGACTATAGTTATTCCGCTGCAATGTAATGTAATAGCCAAATGAGCTATGTAAGATGTAATAAATTATGTTATTCCTGGTTATAAAGTTATATTATGACCTTTGTTTCTTGATATTACATCTTAACTGTGGATGCTAGCTATTGATCCAGGGACTAGCATTGTAAACACATGGGACTCTACCTTACTTAAAGGTTGGGACCCTTATAGATGGTATCAGAGCATTGTGTTGCCTGTAGGATTTGTAAACCTAGGATTGGACAAAACCCCTTAGAAAAATAGGAGTTATATTTGTTCCAAAACTTATTTACAAACAATTTTATAAACTCTTTCCTCAACCATTTTGGTTTCAACTCTACATCTCTTCTATTTTCAACTTGATGGAAAAACCTACCCCATGGCCAAAGATTACACCATGTGCAAAGGACTTCATCAACTCTAATGACTTCAACTTCATCAACTCTAATGACTTCAACATCTTCAACTCTAATGACTTCAACATCTTCAGCATGTTCACCAAGGATCTCAACCTTGGATATCACTAAGGACTACTAGTGAAAACCAAGAGACATTAGATCGCCTACCAAAGACTTTGATATCAAGTTAGAGTATGGATCATATTGTCCTATGAGGTATGATTATACTAAGTTATTATTTTCAAGAAAACTTGTTGTTTCCTTCAACTCATGAGTTAAACTCATAAGTTGTTAAGTGGATAGTTGCTTGTTGATTGTTTGATGGTTTGATTGTTTGATTGAACTTGGTTGTTTTTGGGTTGTGTGTTAAAACTTCTTAGAAACCTATTCACCAATACTTATCCATATCAAACCAACAGATGCCTCCCCGTCGTGCCAACCCCAACCAAAACAACAACAACTTCACCCCTGAGATGCAACAGATGATGGCAGCTCAGACACAGTTGATGCAGCAGATGACTACATTCATACAGAATCTGAACAACAACAACAACAACAACAACAACAACAACAATAACAACAATCAGAATAATCCTCCAGCACTAGACATGCTCACCAAATTTCTGAAACATAGGCCTGCAAGATTCTCTGGAACAACTGATCCAATGGAAGCTGATGATTGGTTACGTTCAGTAAACAAAGACCTAGTGACTGTTGGTTGCACTGATGAAGAAAAAGTAAGGTTTGCAGCATTTCTGCTTGAAGGACCAGCAACAACATGGTGGGACAACTTTCAAATCACCACTCCCCTTGAAGATGTGACTTGGGCTATTTTTGAAGATGGATTCAGAACCACTCACATCTCACCTGGAGTAATGTACTTGAAGAAAAAGGAGTTTCACAATCTGAAACAACGTTACCTCAGTGTGGCTGAGTATATTGAAGAATTCAACAATCTGGCACGCTATGCACCGGATGAGGTTGATACAGATGCTAAGAGAAAGGATAAATTTCTTGAAGGACTTAATGATGAGTTGAACCTGCAGCTAGCTGTTGCCTATGTACCAACTTATCAATCACTCTGTGACAAAGCCACAATATTGGAAAACAAGATGAATCAAGTTGAGAAAGAGGAAACATAAACTCAAGAACTATTCAGGATCATCAAAGAAGAAGCATTCATACACAAAAGAGCAATGAAGATCTGAACCACATCGATCACCACAACAACAATGGAAGTGAGAATAATGGAAATGATCGACAATGGAGATGACCTTGGTCAACCAACATGACACATACAGGAAAAGGACATTAGCCAGTTGCAATGCTATAATTGTAAGGAACTTGGACACTATGCATCGATCGTCGTAGAAGAAAAAGAAAAAGGATGCCAGAAGAGCCAATGGAAATGACTCCAATGTGACCCAGAAAGGACATGTGAACCACATTGAAATGAATGGAAACTTTGAAGAGATAGAAGAAGTGGATGTCAGGATTTAGAAAACTCAGAAGAGTCAAATAAGGATTCCTTGTCTGGATATCAAATGTTGAACCCATAGTCAAGTGAACCATCAATGTAACCCTATGAGACTTTATTTTTAAGGGTGGTAGTACCCTAGTTATTTTAAGCCTACTTATAACCTTTAGCCTCCCGAGATTTATTTTAAGGGTGGTAGCCTGTCACATCCCAAGATTTTCCAAATCTTGTAATGTGAAAAATAAATGAATAAAATAAAACTTTGTTGATTTTCTGGGTGAGAAGAAACTTTTTGAATCCATTTGGAAACTTTCAAAACCTATTTGGATCAAATAAATCCTAAAGGGATTTAAAAAGTTAAATAAACAATAAACTTAAAAATATTTAAAATTACTATTTTGGATCTTTTAATAAAAGGTTTTTGTTTTCAAAAGAAAAGGTGGATTTATAAATAAAGATTATTTTATGGAGCCAAAATAAACCTTGGCCAAGCTTTTGAAATAAAAACATTTTGTTTTGATAAAATAGTAAAGGTTTAATTAAATAAAATAATAAGGATTTAATATCCAATTTTATTTAAGTAAAGGCTTTTCCCATTTTAAATAAACACTAAAACTTATTTATTTATTTTAAATAAGTTTGCCAAGTATTTTATATTCTCAAATAAAACTTACTGAAGTGTTTTGGTGTTATTTTAGATTTCAAAATAAAGATTTTAAATAAAACAAACCCTATTTGAATTAATAATTAAGATCTATTTTATTTAATTATTAAATAGATCCTAAAAAGAATAAAAATATTATTTTGTTTTGTACTTTGAATTGTGTTGATAAACAGAACCAAACTTAATATAAAGTTTGGTGGAAGTTGTTTTGAATTGGTTGTTTGATTTGTTTGTTTGAATTTCAAAACAGAAATTGAAATTGGAAAAAGAAAAAGATTCAGACAGAAAAAAAAATGAAAACAGACCTGACCCAGCCGGCCAGCCCAACTAGGCCCAGCAAGCCAACCTATTTCCCCCTCTGCCGAAACGTTTTCTCACTCGAACTCACACGCACTAAGCCAATGACGGGTGGACCCTCCTTCCCTCTCACTCTCTCGCTGACCAGCCGACCCCACCCCTCCTGTTCATCGTCTCCACCGCGTCGACCGTTCCTCGCCGTTTACTGTCGCGTTTAATCTCCTTGAATTCGCGTTGATTGATGGTTTAAACCCGCCGGTGACCACGCCTGATTAAACGCCGGCATCTCCTCTATCTTCCCCTCTCTCGCCCGACCCTCTCTGCCTCAGGGTTGTTCCAATTCGGAGCCACACCACCTCTGACTCCGGCGAGCTCCACGGGAAATTCCGGCCACACCTCGCCGCCCTTCAACTCCCTCTGCACGCGAACTTGTTCTGCATCGCCTGGCGTACCTCCCAGCGTCAACTACTTGGCCGCGACCACTCTAGACGCTCGGCTTCGTCAACATCTAAGCATCACCGACGACGCGTCTACTCCGGCGAAACCTCCCCGGTGAGTACAGACTGCCCCAGCACCTACCAATGATGCTCCTATGATCCCCAGTACCGTACGCAGCTAACAGTAGGGTCTGTTTGCCTTAGCGTGCCCTCAAACCTCGCCTCCGACGACAAACAGAAGCACCCGACGCTGCTGCAAGCTCCGGCGAGCAATCCACCTCGTTCCCGTGCGCCCCTCGACGAGATACTGCCACGTTGAGCACCAGCGAAGTCCGACGATCTCGGTGAGCATATTACCATCTTCCCTTGCTTCCTGTATCCGCCGTAGCGCCACCGCCTGACCGTGCGCCGCCGCTAGCCACCGCCGGCGCCGCTCGCGTTTGGTCAAGCAAACCAGCACCGTTGGATTTTCATCTGGCGGCCACGATAGATTCATTTAACGAAAGGGTACGGGCTAGTCTGAGCCACGCGATCTGTTTAGATCCAACGGCTGCAGTTGTGCGATCCGTGCGAACCGGTACCGGCCAATCATATCACGCCGCGTGTCACCAGTTTGTTTAAAACAGAAATTTGAAAACAGATTTAGATGCAAACTTGAAACCCATGTAACTTTTGATCCACACGTCCAAAAATTACAAACTTGATATAAATGGAATCAGTGGAACAAGCCCTAGCCAACTAAGCAATTTTTTTTAGTAAAAAGCCTCTGGTAAAATGTTTGTTTTTGCAGAAACATTGGTATGCTTGTTTAGGTTAAAAAAATTCATTAAAAATTATTTTTGAGGCTGAAATCTTTGCAAAATGGTTTGTGGTGAACCTACTGACCTTAGAAACCAACTTGTGGATTTAAAAATGAAATTGGTGAAGTTTAGGAATAAAAACTTGATTTAGCCCATCTCTAGCCAAATAAAAATATTGTTTTTGTTAAGAAAATTGTTTTGGAGTAAAAAACCTTGGGAAAATGTTTTAGATCAAACCTACTGACCCAAAACACCAAGTTTTGTGAATTAGCAACTTATTTGGTGAAAGACATAAAGTTTTTGATTTCATAAAAATATTTTCCACCACATAAAATAATGATTGGATTTAAAAATGGTTTATGGATAGAACCTTTTGCAAATGACTTTGCCACTTTAGAAAATGACCACTTTGAACCTTACAAAGTTTAGAGCCTAGTAGAAACCATCTTTGAAAATAAAAATAACTTATGCATGCTTGCATGCATGACTTAGTTCCTATGATTTTATGTGTGTGACGTATTGATTGAATATTGGTTGGAATGCAAGTTGATTTTGTGTTTGCTTGATTGATTTGTAGTGAAGTTAGAAAATTGTGAGACTAGAAAGATCAAGAAGTGAACCAACATTCCCTACCAAAAAGGCAAGTGACACTATCATCCATGTCCTACTATTTTCATTACACTTAGTGAATTTTGAGACATGCATGGAAAGGTTACTATATTTTATGATATGCTAAATCCTAATAGGATACCCTTATATATTCCTTAGTGGAAACATTGCAGTTGTAGTATGCTTAGCCCAGCTATATATTGGGATGGGATACATGTTATGAATCATATGAAGAGTTGAAAAGTTATAAGTTTTATATAATAAAACAAGTACTCAATGAATCACCTGGGTGGACAAGGATACTCAAGCTTTTTGGACAAGGTGGCAACAAAAGGAACCATGTTTATATGGCAATCTCTTTTTGTTGTGCACTAGAAGAAAACCACCCAGGGACTTAGAGATTGAACATGTTTCTCGTACAGTGGCTTCCGTGTACAGCCACATGCTAAATGGGCTCTGGCTTAGTCAACTACATAGTGGAAGACCCATGCATTGGCATCTTCAGGTTAACAAGATTTGTGCTAGGGAACTTGAAACCCTACATTGGTGCCTGGATGACAAGCTAGCATTGTGTACTGGGAGGACTCCTATGGAAAGACTTTGTCACATTCTCAATCTGCCAGTACTCCATCTTGGTGAGTACTTATCCAATGCCACCGTGGCATCAAGATGAGATTGTGTCATGTGGGTAAAGTGTACAACTTCGCAGAAGATCAAAATTCTAAGTACTTAGCCGTGTCCCGGTTATGGACAATCTTGAGCAACTAAGGCTGAAGCTATGGAAGATCTCGACATTCCAATTTCTAAAAGAAAAAAACTTTTAAGTGACAACAAAAGACTTGATGCACTTGGGGTACCAAGGAGCTCAAGAGATTTTGATAAAACTTGATGCACTTGGGGTTACCAAGGAGCTCAAGAGATTTTGATAAAACTTGATGCACTTGGGGTTACCAAGGAACTCAAGAGATTTTGACAAAGACACTTGGTGGATTCCAAGGAGTTCAGAAAGATTTGACAAAGGAAACAAAACCATTTGAAAAGATAGGATAAATTATTGCTTTCTACAAATGAGCCTAAAACCCTACTTAGCCAAATATGCATGTAATGATAGGATCCACTTATATTCAACATAGTAGTGAAACTTGCCAATACAATTCAAATGTATTGACCCTTGTGTCTGTAACTTGTAATGTTGCAGGTTTGATTGATTTTAGTGAAGATTGATTGATTAGGATTACAAAGTCTACAAGCAACATGTTTGCCTGTGGCACTTTGAAGATGAAGAACCCCATGACTATAGTTATTTCGCTGCAATGTAATGTAATAGCCAAATGAGCTATGTAAGATGTAATAAAATTATGTTATTCCTGGTTATAAAGTTATATTATGACCTTTGTTTCTTGATATTACATCTTAACTGTGGATGCTATAGCTATTGATCTAGGGACTAGCATTGTAAACACAGGGGAATCTACCTTACTTAAAGTTTGGGACCCTTACATTGCAGAACTTGTTCTTCAGGGCCGGATAATCCGAACCTTGGTGGGGCCAGACTATCTGGCCTGGGAGCTGAGGCACCAGTTTCTTCTTCCTGAGAAATCTTGACAGAACTGGGAGATCTAGAACCGGATAATCCGCCCTCGAGGGCCGGAGAATCCGGCATGGAGACTTTTTGGCTGTTGTCTTCTTCTTCGGATCCCCTGGAAAAAGTTGGAGTGCCAGGGGCGGATTGTCCGCCCCTTGGAGGGGGCGGATAGTCCGTCCTGGGACTACCATATTGTCCAGGAGACTAATGTTCTTCAGCAGGTTGCGGTGTCGGTGCAGAGTTTTATCCAACAGTAGGAGCTTGTTGATCTTGTGTAGATGAGGGATCCACTTGAGTGGAGCATTGTCCTTCCCGATCCGCCACAAGGGGTTCCTCAATGGGGTGGAAAAATCCTACGCCCATTCTTCTTATGGCATCTTGGGGTATTTCAACATCTGCATCACAAACATCAACTTTCCCTACAAAGGAGCCGTTATTTTCATCGAACTCCACACTACAAGATTCTACAACAATCCCAGTGATCTTGTTGTAGACTCTATAAGTGTGGGATTCGGCACCGTAACCAACAAAAATACCTTCTAAATCCTTGGACTCAAATTTAGACAAGCGAACACCTTTAATCAGAAAGAAACACTTACACCCGAATACCCTGAAGTATGAGATGTTAGGCTTGTTACCGGTAAGTATTTCATATGGTGTCTTGTCCAAAATCTTTCGGAGGTAGAGCCGGTTCGATGAGTGACAAGCAGTGGATATGGATTCAGCCCAAAAATTGTAAGGAGACTTGAATTCAGCCAACATTGATCTTGCCATATCCATCAAAGTCCGGTTCTTCCTCTCGGCTACACCATTTTGTTGAGGGGTATACGCAGCGGAATATTGATGTCTAATCCCCTCTTCGCTTAGAAACTCATTCAAAGTGTAGTTCTTGAATTCGAAGCCGTTGTCACTTCTTATTGCCAAGATAGGAACATTGTGTTGACGTTGAACTTCATTGGCAAAGTCAACGACTGTTTGTTGAGTCTCACTCTTTAGATTGAAGAAATAGACCCATGTATATCTTGAGTAATCATCGACAATGACCAAGCAATATTTCTTCCCACCAAGACTTGCATGAGAAGGAGGACCAAATAAATCCACATGAAGTAATTCCAAGATCCTCTTTGAAGACACAATAGTCTTCCTCTTGTGGGGAGAGTCATGCATTTTGCCTTCAACACAAGCCCTACAAACACGATCTTTGGCAAAGGAGACATTGTCTTTTAGGCCAAGGATGTGGCCACCCTTGTGGAGACTTTGCAAAGTTCTCATGTTGACATGGGATAAACGGCGATGCCATAACCATCCCACGTCGGCCTTTTCGAATAGACACATCGGACCCGAAGTGGTTTTCCTCGAAAAGTCCACCACATACAGGTCATTTTAGATGTACCCAACGAAAGAGACCTTTAGATACTTGCTCCCCAAGAGTACCACCAATTCATCATCAATAAAAACAACAAAACCAATCTTGCCAAGGGCACGAACATAAGGAAGGTTGTAACTGAGGGTCTCAACAAGCATGACGTCCACGAGAGAGATATCGTGGGCAACCACAACCTTGCCAAGACCCAATACCTGAGATTTAGACTTATCACCATAGGAGACTGTAATATTATCATGAGTTGGACGCATATCCGTGATGATCTCCTTGCTTCCGGTCATATGACTAGTGCATCCACTATCCAGCACCCATTTCGACCCACCGGAAGCATAGCCCTGCAAGAGTATTACTTCTTGGTTTTAGGTACCCATTTTTCAATGGGTCCTTTCATGTTAGTAACAAGGGTCTTTGGAACCCAAATAGACCAAGAAATATATTCATCAAAGGGAACGACATAATAAGCATAAACATCGCCATAATCATCACAAAAGAGTTCATAATTTGGATTGTGAGACCCTGCAAAACCAATATTGTTAGTTTTGTCTTTTGTGACATTCTTCTTAGCGATGCTTGTCTTTGATTGCACATTCTTGGTCTTGTTCTTCTTGTTTTTCTTTTTCTTGGACTTGGTGACATACCCAAGTCCCTCTTTACCATGATTTGACCTTTGCTTGCCAAGAACTTCATCAAGAACACCCTTATCCTTGGGAGTGATGTCCTTGACCACTCCCTTTTCCACACTAGCATTTTCCTTGTGACTATATGTTGAATTGGATGTGCTAGGAACATCATACTTGGCCAATCAAATTTGGAGCTGATCATGTGACTCATTGAGAATGGAGAAATTTCTTTTCAACGCCTTGTGAGTGTTGTCAAGTTTCTCCAATTCCCCGGAGAGTCTACCATGAGCAGCCCCAGAGTCAATCTTTTCCTTCTTTAACTTCTTTGCTTGGGTGACTGTATTGTCACGTTCCTTAACAAGTTTAGCCACTATTTCTTCATGTAACTCCTCAATGGACTCAAGCCTCTCTTCAAGAGAGACCCGAGCTTCTTCTTCTTCTTCAAGAGTATTTTTTAAGGATGCAATTTCCATTGCATCCTCCCTTTCAATTCTTCCCTTTTCTTTGAGGAGAGATTCATTTTGGGCCAGCTGATCCATGAGAGCTTCAAAACGTATTTTGTGTTCATCTTGCAAGTTAGTGTAGAAGTAATCCAAAGAAATAAATTATTCCTTAACCTTAAGACTCGTAGGATCATCCATGTCAGTCATAGCCTTAGGAAAAGAAGAGTTAGAGGTAGTTACCTCGGAGCTTCTTGCCATGAGACAAGTAACATTCTTGTTGATGATGTTTTCGTTTGGAGAGTCGAAGAGAGATATTGATGTATATGTGGTGGCTATAGCAACCACCTCTTGAGAGCTATTGTCCTCATCCTCATCTTCACTTCCCGAAGAATATTCTTCTTGAGCCACTAGAACAATCTTTGGTTGCTTCTTGAAGGGAGCATTCTTCTTTACAAAATGTTTCTTGCGTGGAGCCTTTGACTTGTCCTTGAAAATAAGTCTTCCTCCATTATCTTCCCTACTTTGATATGGACACTCGGCTACAAAGTGTAGCCGGTCACCACAGTTGAAACATGTTCTCAGCTTGGGACCATTGACCTTTCTTCCATAGGCTCCACTCTTGCGTTCTAGTTCAGCTTTAGCCTTGGCCGGATCTTTCCAAAAGTTTCTAGCATAAAGAGCCAAGTATTGTCCATGTATCCTTTTTATATCCTCGGGACAGTCCATACCTTCTATGGCATATTCATCATGATCAATCACACTAGTCTTCAAGGCCATGTTGACCCCCTTTTGCATCCCCATACACTACAAGGAATCTGTCTATATATGACCCTCCATTTTCGTCACAAAATCGTCATAGTAGTCCGTTTATGGCGATTCTATGACGATTTTGAGATCGTCGAAAGCTGGGCGTCGCAAATGAACTATAACGACGATTTTTGCAAAATCGTCATAAACGTCTATGACGATATTGGATCGTCATAACGTCTATGACGATCTGATATCGTCATGGGAAAACTGGCATGGCCAGGTCAGATCCCACGTGGCTGATCCTACGTGGCATAGATACAGCCCGGTCCATTTTAATGATCTATATAGGCCAAGCCCAGTAATTCTGGCCTTTTTCTTTTTTAGGCTTTGGCCTTTTTATAGTTCAGTTTATTTTGGGCCTTGGGCTTGGCAGTCTGTTTCATTTCTAGGCCAAAGCCATTTTACAATCCATTACCATGTCAGAGATTGGCATTTTAATAGAACATTTCTTTTAAACCTTTTTATTTTGATGGAATACAAAAGTCTGAATCAATTGTTTTGGGGTCGTGGCTATTTAGAGCAGAAACTCGATCCGTTTTTACCAGTACAGCAGGCAAGCAAATCAAATATTCTCATATCAGCACTAATATTTGTACATCACAGGCAGAATTTCATTCCAGAATATATATATCATACATTTACAAAAGGTGAAATCAAGCTGCCAATTCAGACATACATCAAAGAAACTAAAAAAACTAAATAAATATTTGATAGGCCACCAATTTCATCGTCTTCCTGTTCCAGTTTCGAAAAAATAAAGCACCTAGCATTGGAAAAAGCACGTATCAGAACCATATAGCATCAAACAAAATGCATGACATAGTCTGATTTGCACTAGAAGCATATAGCATCAAACAAAATGCATGGCATGGTCTGATTTGCACTAGTTTATTTTAACTTACCGATACGAACATAAATACATAAACTGAAGCAAAAAGGACTACCATGTCAACCCCAACACATCACAATTGTGCATTTTAACCTTCTACTTGCAATGTTTAATGCTGGAAAGAAATGAGATGATATTAAATGGCATGGAAATCACAAAATATGAGACCACGATATTCTCATGAGCTGCTTTCACAAAAAAACAATGAAATTACATAATTGGCCTTGCCAAATCCAGTCAACAACTGTCAAAGAGGAGAATGCATACTCAACAACATTGTTGTGCACCTGCATCAACCAGAAGCACTAAACTGAGGTTGCATCATGGAAACTAGTACAGGAAGTTGATTGGTCCAGCAATGTAAAATGTAAGCCTAGATGCAATAGATAAACTACATGCCTACAAAAGCTCAAAGTGGCGATTCTCAAAAACAGGAATTGTTCAAAGACAAACATATTAAGGCATACATCCAGGACATCCATACATAGATAGAGGTCAATAGAGTATGATCACAGAAGTAAAAACAACTACAGTAATCACCATATAACACACTGTTCTAGTGAAAAATCAAAATAGCATAGCCCATGGTACACTACTAGTGTGAAATACACACTACTACTACACTTAAAACAGTTAACTGCAATCTAGCAAACAAATTTTACATGCTAAGAAGGTATAATCCCAAGCACAAACCTAAGGGCGAACAACAGCAACAGGTACAAGCCCATGCCTCCTCCGTCTGAGATCCGGTGAAGCACTTGATGATGGCGGTCATTGAGCAACAACGTTACTCAATTTAGTGTGGTGAGGCCAAAACTGAGAATCCAGTGGCATAGCTAGGGCTGCCTGCAAAACAACCAAGAGGTAGGTGTCAGTAAGCATCAAGGATGTTGCTGCTGTGGGTCAAACCAACTAAAATAAGGGCCAATTGAATTTTAGCACGAAATAGTTAGATCTGATGAAGCATATGGATTCACGCAAACCATCGAGTTATATTAGCACATCGTCAATGATCATAACTGGTTCAAATATATTTCAAGCTTTAGAGTAAAACAAAACTAGCCAAATAGGAACAAACTTGGACCAAACCATTCTCGCTGCATTTTCCATACAATGATATAAAGCTACAGATCTCTAAAACTGCAGGAGCAAGTTGCACAAATAAATAACAGACAAGTTGTTTGATGAGTGGGGACTATCAGAGACTTGTAAAAGATATCATCTATGGCTTCCATTCATCAAGAAGGGACCATGAAAAAAAGAGAAAAATCAAACCATGAAAGAAAGGAGGTGCCACAAAGCGCATTATTCCTAGTAGTTCAAGTGCAAAAAGTGGTTATAGAAAGCATTGATGGTATATAGGTTGCAATCTCTTTGGAAGAAACAAACTTTAGAACAACCAAGAACATGCACCCTCTAACATCAATAAATCCATGTATGTATCAAATTCAATTGTACACAAACGAAACCAGCTTCCATGTCCAAAAGTCAATAATATTCTCTACAAATAGTAGAGAGACAGCTGCAGCTCCTAAGCTTATACCAGTCTTCAGGGATACAATACAAACTGATGTGCTATAGACAGGTAGAATATACAGCACTTCTAGAATAAAAACTAAGCCTAAGCAAATCATTACATGATAATGATAGTCAACCAAGAATATACCTACTTCTAGATCTTCAACCAAGCAGTTAACTCAAAAAATGAATAAAGTAGCAAAATCCAAATAAACTATTAAAGGCCAGACAACTCTACAGATTGATAAATGAGATATGGATATGATCAGGTATACACTCTTGCGTTTAGATCCAAAGATCGATTATCGATGTGCTAGTGTCACGGAGAAATGGCTTGTACCGTTCGTTGTCATCTTGCCGATAGAGTTCAGCCAACACCATTCTCCAATGACAGGTGTTATGACCAGGCTAGCAACCCAATCTTAGCTATTCTAATGGATCAAGATAGGAAAGAGCAACAACAATGGAGTACATGGAGTACTAAGTGGCACATAAATGTGCTGCTGTTGTGATCGCTGACAGTGTGTTGTGGGGGGCAGAGAGAGAAGATGAGAGGTGTCTCACCCTCTGTGCCACAACCGCGAAGGTGAGTGGTGATGCCATCCATAGTAGACACCTCATCACATCCATGGCCAAGCAGAAGGACATGGGCAACATCAACAGTGTGCTATACTGTGAGATCTCCATCAGCGACCAGCCACAAAAGCCCTTCCTGACGATGAAGGGAGAGTCAGTCACTTCTTTGATATCATTTCAGTAAGTATGAAGACATGACAAAATCAATTTGAGCGCGTCCAAGTAGGTACCTTCGTGTGCAAGTCGTAGAGACGCACAAAAGAAAAGATCTTGCCTCGGTAATACATTTGCATGCACATGTTCTCAAAATTACAGTCAAGAATCACAATTCTAGGACCATGTCGCTAGCGTGGGAGACATGAAGCATGCTCTAGTGGCGCATCCGATGCAAGGGAAGCTGTCCCAACAGCCAGAGCACCACCAGTCTAGAAACCCCAAGTCTCGGTTCGCAGCATGAAGGCACCAGAAAGCCACAGACATGGATAGCTGCAATATGTGAGCAAGCAAACCTTAGTGAAAATTGGAACAGAAACTACTAGTAAGTAGTAGTATGAAGAAACAAAAAAAGAAGCTTTGCACTATTACCGTACAAATTGATTGCCTATATAACAATCTATGCATAAGCAGAAAAAATCAAAAAACCCGATAGTGTACAAGAATAAGCATTGCCTATGCATAATAGGTAGCAAACAAATAAATAATACGATTGAGCAGCTCCATTTTGTATACATGTATCTACAGGTCACAACACAACATGGATATACTACAAGTCTACAACAAAACATGTCTTGTAGCTGAACAATCAAACACTGGAAAAATCACTTACAATAACTTTAGATCTATCACAAACGATTGAGTTCACAGATATATACTACATGGCAAAACTCAACAAGGATCTACTATCATATAATGTTGAGGGAGAGTGAAATAGAATATGTAAGATAAATGAAGAAACCTTGTACTGTCATTCGACTACAATTCCCAGAAGCTTCTTGCTGGTACACTTAACATGAATCAGTACAAAGATTGCTACTCCAGTGTATGCTTCAATTACAGAACTACTACTTGAGCATACCATTCCCTTGCACAATTACAGAACTACTGCTTCAATTACAGAACTACTGCTTCAATTACAGAACTACTACTACTCCAGTGTATGCTTTAATATAAATATCCTATAGTTGTTTGTAGATAAACATGACAAATATAAATATATGTCTGCATCCACTACTGATGGTAATAGTCACAGAAATGAATATAAGTCACATGCACAGGAAGCAACTCAGGACTAATAACCATTCACGATCACAACAAATGGTATTTGTCACGAACATGAATAAAAATCACATGCACAGAACCAACTCGGGACTAAAAACTGAATGACAAGTAGTATGATAGCACATTACCAAACCCAAGCCAGTCCAGCACTCCAGCATACTGTGTTGGTCATTGCATAATCATCATAGTCCACCACTTACTAGCACATTGAAATACATGTGAAGCTGTAGTAGATCTCATCCAAGACATGAAGAAACTGTACAGAAGCAAAAGGTCTAGTTTATAACAGTTCGCACAATACAGAGAATAGCGCCTAGCCACACTAAAAAAGAGCATGAACAAAACTATAAAACCATGTTAGACAGGAGACAGGAGACAGGAGACAGGAGACAGGAGAACAGGGACATGTCCAGATTTCCTCACCTCACGCAGACACAAAAAGGATAACTCAGGTACAGGGTATGGAGACAGGAGAACAGGGACATGTCCAGATTTCCTAATGGATTTAACAATCCTGAAGTTTTCTTACCTTGGCGATGAATGCAATCTTAGGGGCAAGGAAGTAGTTGGCGAGGAGGACAACATCGATGACGAGCGCAGATGTATGCTGCTAGTCCAATTACCTGAAAACCAAATATAAACCAACAACAACGAAACAAGTGTGATTAAAATTATACTCAGCCAAGTACCATAAGATACTAAAACTGCAGAACTAATGACAAAAAAATAACGCTAAACAAAAGTATACTAAATGCTCTCACAATTGGGGCTCTGACCAAACTACAGATAGATCAATATGTACTAAGATTGAAGCCAAATTTCCACTAAAGCTAACCATGTACAGACCTGATATACTCAAATGCTCGCTATAAAGAAATGAGACTATAGGATCGGCTAGGAGCCAAACGAATCGTTGTATGAGCAGCACGTGATTGTGCACTCATTGCTATCTTCAGATTAGCTAACCGATCATGATTTTACAGCAAGAGGACCAAACATAACTACTGAACTATTTTGAATGCATTTACTTAGGCAATAATCTGGTGACGACCAAGAATTGCATACATTACCTGGGCTTCGATGATGGCAGATGGGAGAGGATAGTCCGAGGATGGAGAAACCTGCACGGGGGAGAGCCGCTAGTGGAGAAGTATTGTACAGGACGGCGTGCTTCGTGAGCATGAAGCGCTTCCCTCAGTGTTCCGGCGACCAACGAGGTGTCCTACTCTAGCGGGAAAGGAGAGTGAAGACAGATCAGGCCACTCGAGGCAGTGGGGAGGCCGGAGTAGCCTAAGCATCGTCGGGAACCGGAGAAGACAGATACGGCCACTCGAGGCTGTGGGCGACAGGACTAGCCTGGGCGGGAGAAGACAGATCCCGCAACTTGAGGCCGTGGCCGACGGCGGCCTTGATGCACACCTCCGCGGTCATGGAGACGGCGACGGAGTACCAGTGGTCCTGACTCGTGTCTTGCCGCGACGATGTTCCGGCGATGAGGGGAGAGTGACGAGACAAGGGCTCCGGCTATCTGGACTGCGGTAAATTGGTAATCACGGTCAGATTTGACGTCCCGATGGATTAGCCACGAATTTGTGTATCTACGCAAGGCGAGAAATCCAATTTACCTTCAAGCCTGAGGGATACACGCCGTCCTTGACAGAGACGACGGCAACGTCGCCATCACCACCGACACGCCTAGCTCCGAACCCCTCACCTCCACGGATCTGGAGTAGTCTGGAGCAGCCTTGGTGTATGCGAGAAGGCCCTCCTCAAGAGGGATCTGGGACGGAAACTCTAGGATTGTGGGAGAAGGAGGGATGGAGTGGCTACGAGGGAGCCCGAGGCGAGCGCCATGACGCGAGGGAGCAAGAAAGCAGGTCGGGTGGAGAAGGGGGTGAGCGAAGATGGGCGCAGTGTGGCGGCGGGGAAGAGATAAGGGTTAGGGTTAGAGAAGGATTCCAGGTGTGCACGCAGTGGATGACAGGTCATCGATCCATAAAAGATTTCTGCAAATCATCATCTCATCCGTTCATTCTATTTACATCCAACGGTTGATATTGTCCTTGTCTTATATCTCGATCTGCCTAACGGTTATGACGATTTCATCCATAGAAATTACGACGTTTTTGAGTGATATCGTCATAGGTTAATAAGGTTTTGGCCCTTCCAAATGGCTTGCGACGATTTGGTGCGAAATCGTCATAACTCTATGACGATTTTGTCCACAGTCACTATCAAAAGGTCATAGGTTGACACATTTCTTGTAGTGATAGCTCGTGCACGAGCATCTTCGGCCTTCTTGGCAACCACTTTGAAAGCGGCCATTTCTTGCATTACCTCATTAGATGTCATGAGGTGGTAGTTATGCCTACCTTGGAGACTTTTCAAATCCGTGGGCTCAAATGGCATAAGAGCACTAACATACTTGCGCTTGATCCATGCATCATCAACATGAGCGGCACCATGGTTTCTGAAAGTTGTGGCTATTGCCTTGAGCCTCCTATACATGTCCCTCGTGGTTTTCTCCATCCAACATATAGAATCCTTTAGCTTCGTTGCTCAAAGCATAATATCTATTCCTTCTCATACTTTCATTTCCAATGAAGAGATCGGTGAGAGCATCCCAAGATTCCTTAGCTGTACTAAGATGCTGAATGTGTGGCATATCTTTGTCACCCACACCAAACTGTATCATGTGTAGAGCTGTAGCATTGAGTTGGCTATCGACAACTTATATTCTTGTGAGATTGTTGGGGTTTCCAACATGAAGACCATTTTCGATTATTTTCCACAACTCAATGGAGGAACTGAACACATGGGACTTCATCAAAAATTGCCACTGAGTAAAAGTAGATGCTGAAAGTTTGGGTGGCACTACTAGGAAAATGGCCTTTAGTGGCGCACCATGAAACATCATCTGTGGCGCACTAGCAGTGCGCCACGTGACTTGCGCTACAGAAGTTTAAACTTCGCATCGCCCGCGCCCATGAAGTTTAGAGACAGCGTGGCGCATGTCGATCGCCACGAAGTTTGGGCAGGCCACGCAGCGTATGAACGATAAGCGTGGCGCACTAGGTGCTGTGCGCCACGGATGTAAATTTCAAAATTCAAAAAAAGCAGCAGATCTGGATCTCGTCGGTCTTGGCAGCGTTGGTGCAGGTCGCCATCGCCGCGTCGGTCGCGGCTTGTCGTCGGAACTGCAAGGAGGAGGAAGATGAGAATAGGAGGAAGAGGAGGAGAAGAAGAAGATGAGGCAGAGGAGGAGAAGAAGAGGAGGAGGAGGAGAAGAGGAGGAAGAGGAGGAGAAGAGGAGGAAGAGGAGGAGAAGAAGAAGAAGATGAGGCAGAGGAGGAAGAGGAGGAGAAGCACAGGAGGCAGGGGAGGAAGAGGAGGAGAAGGAGGCCGCCGTTGCACCGCCGTCGCGAGGAGGAGGAGAAGGAGGCCGCCGTTGCACCGCCGTCGCCCGTTGTCACTGCGAGGAGGAGGAGAAGGAGGTCGACGTCGTGCCATCACTGCAAGAAGAGGAGAAGGGGAAGGAGGAGAAGGGAGAAGGAAGAAGGAAGAAGGAAGAAGGAAGAAGGAGAAGGGAAAGGGAGAGGAAGAGGGAAAAGGGGAAGGGAAAAGTGGAAAGGGAAAGGGAGAGGAAGAGGGAAAAGGGGAAAGGGAGGAGGAGGCGGGGTGGGATTCAAATTTGAATCCCGCCCAAGCTTGTCCGTGGCGCACTAGGTGGAGGTGCGCTACGGATAAGTCGCCCTGTATTTTTTTTTCTGCAGGAAAAAACGGTTTTTTGACCGTAACTTTTACTCTTTTCGATTTTGAAAATCTAAAAATCGCTAAACGACCTAAAAGGCGTTATAGCGGATCTGGAATCTCGTTACGGTCATTTTGGTATATTATACGATATTTTTCGATATCGTATGCAAAAGTTCTGACCTTTTACCGTGGCATTACTTTTTTTTGCAAATAAAGTCGAAACTCATTTCTGTTAATATTACTAGAAGCTATACCACATTACCTACCTAAATATGAAAGGATTTAATTTTTTGAAGTGTTTATCATTTTTGTTTATTTTTCGCAAACCCTAAAAAGGCGATCCACGGGGTGGAGTTGGTGCATGCCACGTAGGCGTAGGGCACTAGGGCAGAGTGCCCTACGGCTAAGTTTGTACATCTGTGGCGCACTAGGCCGAGTGCGCCACAGAATTTTGTGGCCGTTTCAGAGCAGAGGGGGCGTGCGCTTAGGCGTAGCTCACCCCCCCATGTGCGCCACAGATGACACTAACAACCGTGGCGCACAAGACTATAGTGCGCCACAGATGTTTGGCGAGCGTCCAACAGGGCCCTGGACCACACACATCTGTGGCGCACTATAGTCATGTGCGCCACGGTTGTTCTAGTTACTAGTAGGGCACTGACCACAGGTGAGCCACGCCTGTTTTAGCCGTGGGGCACTTCAACCATGTGAGCCACGGATGTGCTGATTACCTATAGCTGTTTTCCTAGTAGTGTGGATCACCCCTATTATGTATATGTGGGTGGGGGATAGGTGGATCAGGAAAATACACATGAGAAACGTCATTGTATCCATCCTTACCACTATCCTTTTTCGAGGAGGAGCTCTTGCTTGTGTCATCACCAACCACTTCGTTATCTTTGGAAACGGTTTTACCTGTTTCCTTGGATTGCGGAGTGGTAGCCTCAGAGTTAGATGGAGGTGATGCTTCAGATGTGGAGAGACGCATTATCAATTGACGCATCTCTTTCATCTTATCCTCCATTGAACTCACCAAGGTTGTTTCCAACGTCTTGAGATCGTTCATGGTGAGTACCTCCGGAGCATCACTCCATCTACCTTGGAACCCATACTTCTCTTAGGCGGTTAAGCCCGAAATAAGAGCCAGGGCTCTGATACCAATTGAAATGGATCATATGGGCACCTAGAGGGGCGGTGAATAGGTGCTACCCAATTTTTAGTACTTTTTCAATTTTAGGCTTGACACAAATTAAATTCTCTAGATATGTAACTACGAGAATTTCCCTATATGCAACCCTAGCTACTAAGCACGTAAAGAGAGGAGCGAGGGAACCGTAGTGGAGCACGCGGAGACACAGGGATTTGTTTTACTACAGTTCCTTCCTTGTTAAGGGAAGTACATCTGCGTTGGAGGGGTGGGCTGTTCTAAGACCACCACGCCATAATAGGCCTCACCCTATTCTCCGATGGATCTCGCCACGAGAGGCCTGATCCACCTTCTCCACTATTGGTACCCTTCGAGGCGGGAACCAGTGCCTTTTACAATGCTACCGGGGCACACACCCACAACTGAATTGGGGGCTCCCGAGATGACAACAAGCTATCACAAGAACAAGGTTTATCAATATAAACAAAACAAGGATCTAGGTATTTGCAAGAAATACTAGATCGGTGATTCTCCAAATGAATGGAGAGGAGATGAAGCGCTTGATTGCTGATGATGAAGATCGAGTTCGCCTACTTCGATTCCCCAAGGGATAGGGCCTTTGGGTGGATATAGGTGGAGCTCTCTTGGATGAAGGTTGCAGATTAGATCTTGACTTTTTCGAATGAACCAAGCGATCTGGCAAGCGGGGAAGGCTGGCTTAAATACCGCCTGCCCAGATCTGGCCGTTGAACAACTTTGGGGGCGGATTATCCACCCCCCACTTGGGGCGGACTATCCGCCCCTGGGAAAACTTCGCCCCCAGGGCGGATCTTCCGGGGAGAAAATCCGCCCCCTCTCTGGGGCTAGCGCCTGTAAAACTTGATGAAGACAATGGGGGGGGGGCGGATTATCCGGGCCCCTCCTAGGGCGGATTATCCGGCCCAGCTGGAAAGTCTGGCCAAAACTCCGCCCCCTCTCTGGGGCTTGCGCCTTGGACATGAAGATGAGGGGCGGATTATCTGCCCCCCTGAGGGACAGATTATTCGGCGGGGCCGGAAAATCCGGCCGAAACTCCGCCCCCCCCTTCCGGGGCTTGCGCCTATTTGGGAAAAGGGTGGGGCGAATATCCGCCCCTGGAGGGGGCGGATAATCCGCCCCAAAGGAAGATTCCTTATCCTTTTAACCTTAGAGAGAGCTGCTACACTTCAACACACATTAAATAATCCTTGATATTGTTATCTAACACACAAAACACTAGGGATTATAAAATGTTCTTTCAGCGAAGTGTGTCATGAGATAATTCCAAAGACCCTCTTTGGCTCTGTCATCGACAAAAGTTTCTCCAACTTGATCGCTTTTATTTCTTGGCTTATTCCACTTCTGAGTGGTGATCGGGGTGGTGTCCCTGACTATCACTCCACATTGATATACAAATACACTTGCGGCCTCTTTCGGCTCCAAAGGTTCGCCCATATCAGAAACTACATCAATAGTGAAACACGCACAATCGGCCAACTCTTTGGTCGGGCCTCGTTTCCTTGCAGAGGATTGGCCCGATGCGGAGGTATAAGAGAAGAAAAAGTCATTAGTATATATATATGAATTAACTAATGCATCTACTAGCTTGTGATCAGTAGAGGCTTTATATACCTCGCCGGACTTTGCTATGTTGTCTCCACCGTCGTCTCCACCAAAGAATTCATCATAGTTGTCTCTTCCATTGGCTTCATCCAAGTTGAGGTATTGGGAGCCATCATCATCTCCATCGTCGTCCTCGTAATGGTAACCTCCCGTACCCTCATCTATCATCTTCTACATGCGCTCTTCGTCATCTCTACCGTCCATAACTTAACTACACTACTGGAAAACAGGACTTTCGTTCGATCTGAACAATGTCACTAGTCCCGGCCTGTTACGAACCGCGACTAGTGCTAGCACTAGTCCCGAACTGTGACGCCTCCAACGGCTAATAATCGCAAGAGCCACTAGTCCCGGGCCATACTGGACCTATAGTCCCGGTCCGTAATACGGCTCAGGACTAGTAACTTGGAGTGGGCTAGTTGCTCTTCTCGCGGACTATTAGTCCCGGGTCGTATCACGGCCTGAGACTAGTTGTCCATCAGTATATATACAGCTTCGTGTCCACCTGCCCTAGCCATATGGTGGCCATTTTACTCAAAGAAGCAAGCCGAGTTCATGCCATTTTTTTCTTAAGATTTGTCAAGATTTAGTTTGCAACCCCTAAATCCAAAGTTTTAAAAGGTTAGAACTTCATTCTTTCATCTCTTATTGCTACTTTAGCTCTATAATGCTTAGTATAGAGATATGGATTTGCATGCATGCTCTAGAAGTAGAAGGATTTTGATATGTGTAACAAATTTTGATTAGGCACATAGTTACTGAAAATTGAAATGTGTAATTTTAGAGTTTTAGAGCTTAGAATAAAATGAGGTTTTCACTGATAGAACAATAATCAAAAACTCCACATTTATCATGTTAATTGTTTTCTCCAATTCACAAATTGGTGCATGTAAATTTTTCAAAATTCAAAATTAATGCTCTAGAAGCTCTCATTATAAATTGTATTAAATTTATCATGTTGTGTAATTGTATCACCCCCGGGGTTAGGGTTAAACTAACCTCAGATTACCATCTAAGATAAGTTCAACTCCCAAACACGGGAGGTCATAGTATGATTCGGTAACATTACAGAACTCAGGGATTCAACAACATAAGTTTAAACTCTTAGCAGAGTGAGATATTAGAGTTATTAGAAACCAGAGGTAATAGACATAACATTACATCACAAAGCGAAAGCAAATTATGTTGTTCTACACAACAACTTAGCAAAAGTCCTAAGAGGCCATTAACAAAAGCGACGTCCATCCCATAGTCCTCAGGCTGCTACCTGGGACCCCCAACTACTCGTCGATGTCAACGTAGAAGCCACCTTCAGTTGCAACCAGATCCTCTGTAGAAAAACAACAATGGCGCAAGGCTGAGTACAAGAATGTACTCCACAAGACTTAGATAACCTAGTATCTACATGCTCTGGCTAGAAAGGCTTTCTCTCGATTTTCTTTTGCGGAAAGCAATCTTTATTTGTAAACAAGGGAGAGAAGAGGCTCGTCTACTCAGAATCTTTTAAAAGGGATAAGATAACAACTACTTCATCCCTTCTTGATAACCACCAGCTTCATCAGAACCTCCTATCTAGGATCACCCCCTCAACCCGGAGGAAGCATCCTTAAGCACACGTGGATCAACAAGTTTTATAGTGGTTAAAGTTCTCTATGATCATCACGTCCGTTCCCAAGTCGTTCATAACCGTGAACACGGCTTTTTGAAAAGATTAGTACCCTGCAGGGGTGTACAACTTTACCCACACGCACCAACCGACTCTTAATGCCAAATTATTAGCCCTCTTCCTGGGAAGGCCGTCAGAGGGTGGTTGACCATGACCTTTACCTTGCTTTCGCCGAGACCATGAGTCACGCCCTAGGGATGGTTCCGCCGTAACCGGTCAAGTACCGAAGCCGGTCCCTAAAGATGTGAGGCGAGGTTGGTTCACCAGGGGCTCCATCGACCCCAAGCAACCCAGTCCATGCTTCCCTACCTGTTATGATGCACCTCCTTCACCTCCTCATTTCGAAAAGGTTTTCAATGCGTATGCCAGATGGAAAGCCCGAACTATGTGACTCATGGAATCTACTAGGCAAGTTAGTTGCTCGTGGGGTTTTCCAGGCCCCGTGTGGTTGGACGCTTGTCTTGGTTCAAGAGGCAAGAACTTTGGATCCTACTGGTGGCGAGCATGAGACTGCAAAAACCGCACCCAACGTGGCCTCCCATACAAGCCTTAGCATGATTAGTTAACTCCTTCGATGATGTCACCACCTCCTACCTTTCTAGATTATTCGGCACCGCTGATTCATCATTCGAATAGATCAGATATTGATACTATGCATGGCTAAGCTATCGATCTCAGAAGCTCTAGCAACGCTCAGATGCCAGACCTAGATATGCTAGGAGCAGTGGATCAGGAGTATAAGGCTACAATAGGGAAACTATGAAGCAGATAGGTAACACTAACTACTGACAAAATACCACATTGGAATCATGTGCATCATAGCGAGAAAGTAATATACTTTGTAAAAGTAGGTTCAGAATGAGAGGCTACGCTTGCCTTGTCCGTCTGTAGACAGGTATGGATCTTCGGTGTTGTTGACTTCAGCCTCGGGCTCGGATCCTTTCGCGAAGAACCAATACCGGAAAGGAAAGTGATAATCAAGACATGGCATAATGCAATGTGCAATCAATATGGATGATATGACAAGTTAATAGTGTTGAAATGAAACCCTAAGGAATGGTTGGTGGCTTTAATCGGGGTCCGAGAGGCCCAAACCCAAGAACAGGGGGATCCTCGGAATCACCTGTGGGGTTCAATTGGTTCTTCTAATTAAACTTGTCATGAAAGTTGGTTAACAATGTATGATTATAGCTTAAATAGATATAACTCATTTTTCTGAACACTTTGATATATTATTTGTATTTTTCTGATTTAAAATGAATTAGTTATGAATTTCTCAACTTTAATTCATTTTAAATTATTTTTGGAATATTTAAATTATTTTCTAACTTGGGCCCACATGTCATAGTTTTATTAATTTCTGAAAACATTTATTGAAATTGTTAAAATGCTAACAAGGGTGGCCCATAGGTATTTATTTATATTCCAGAAATAATTACAAAACATTTAATAAAAAGAAAAAGGGAGTTACTGCGCCAGCATGCTGACGTGAGGGCTCTAATCCTAACTTTCTCACCGAGACTTTTACCAGCCCCAGTGACTGCCAGAGGGGCCCCAGGGCCACCTCATCAAGCCACGCGGCCAAGCCTGGTCAACAGGCCACGCTGGGCCACGTCGACGCCACCTAGATGCCACGTTGGGCTCGCCGGAGACGCGTCGGCAGCGGTGGTTGGCTGCGCTAGAGGGCAAGAGCGGACGCACGGAGGGGCGGGTTCAAATGAGCGCTGCAGGGAGAACCTAAAGAGGGGTGCGCCGCCGGTTATTGGTCACCGGAGCACCCTCCACGACGACGGACAGCGGCAGTGCTTGCAGATCGGTGACGTGGCGTCGGCACAGAGGGAGAGGAAGCGAGCGGCGGGTACCTTGAGCACCGAGGGATCACCACGATGCTCGCAGGAGGGTTGGGGAAGCCAGGCGAGGCCAGGATCGACGGCGTGGCGAGCGGCGGAGCACGTCGGGGTCGGGGAAGAAATAGTCGATGGTGACGAATCACGGCGCCCCTCGTCGATTCCTTCTGCAGGAGGACGTAGTGGAGCGAGGCGGAGCTGGTGGCGGTGTCGGATGGGATCGTGGAGGCCAGCAACGGCGGCTAGCTGGTGGCCATGGCGGGCTAGGGTTCGAGCTGGCGCGGTCCAGAGAAGGAGAGAGAGAGCGCGCGAGGGGAAGGATGAGGTCTGGGGAGAGAGAGGCATGTGGGGGAGATCCTTATCCTCGTCCGGAGCAGCGGCGAGGATCTTGACGCCGACGAGCGACGGTGCGGCGACATGCAGGTGGTTCCCGAGCTTGACGATAGGGATTGCGTGGACAAAGCGGTGTCGGGCCTGGATGGACTTCGCTGGGCCGCTGGCTGCTGCTTGCGAGCGGCAGGAAGGGGAGGGGAGAGTTGGGCCACAGCCCAGATAGGTTTAGGAAACAGTTTTTCTTGCAGAAACATTTCCCTTTTATGTTTTATATTTATTTGTTTGTATTTTCAATTTCAAATCTATTTTGAGTATTAAAAATATACCATATACTTTTATGAAATATATAAAACATTGTGGGGCCCTTTTAATTCAAGTGGGCTCCAAACATTTTGGATTTTTCGAACATTTTCAAAACCACTTGAATGTGGTTTCGAAGAGGGGGATTAGGGTTTTGAATTTGCATTCTTAAACCACACACTTGAACTTATGCATACATTTTATTGATTTAAATAGATGCATGCAGTGCTTAGGTACTAATTGAATATATACAAGCTTGGGCTGTTACAGTAATGGTTTTTGATATACTTTTACTATAATGCAGATGGTCCGGGAATGGATGTATGATACTGACCGATGCTCTGGCGAGTTCATTAATGGCATGCATGAATTCATCTATGTTGCTGATGCAAACAAGCACAATGGTTTTTTATTCTGTCCATGTAGTGGATGTAGGAATTAGAAGGATTACTCTGACTCAAAAACCCTTCACAACCACCTGTTGAAGTCTGGCTCCATGCCCACTTATAATTGGTTGACCAAGCACGGAGAGAGAGGGGTTATAATGGAAGACAATGAAGAAGAGGAGGAGGATGACAACTGTCATGGTTTTCCTGAGTACGGAGATACTTCAATGGGGGATACTAAAGGGGAGGCTGAAGAAGAGACACATGATGAACCTGCTGATGATCTTTGTCGGACCATTGCCGATGCACGAAGAGACTGTGAAAATGAAAAGGAGAGGGAGAAGTTCAATCACATGTTAGAGGATCACAAAAAGTTGTTGTACCCAAATTGCGAAAAATGGTCTGAAAAAGCTGGGTAGCAAACTGGAATTGCTGTGATGGAAGGCAGAGTGTGCTATACCTGACTCCGCATTTGAAAAGTTGCTGAAAATGATGTAGAATATTCTTCCAAAAGATAACGTATTTCCCGCCAGTATGTACGAAGCAAAGAAGGTTGTCTGCCCTCTAGGTTTAGCGGTTCACAATATACATGCATGCCCTAATAACCGCATCCTCTACCACGGTGAGGAGTACGAGAATTTGGATGCATGCTTGGTATGCACTGCACTTCGGTATAAGATCACACGAGATGACCCTGGTGACATTGAGGGCGAGCCCCCTCGGAAGAGGGTTCCTGCGAAGGTGATGTGGTATGCTCCTATAATACCATGGTTTAAACTCTTATTCAGAAACAAAGAGAACGCCAAGTTGTTGCGATGGCATAAAGAGGAACGTAAGTTAGACGGGATGTTGAGACACCCCGCTGATGGGTCTCAATGGAGAAAAATCGATAGAAAGTACCCGGACTTTGCAGATGACGCAAGGAGTTTAAGGTTTGTTCTAAGTACACATGGCATGAATCCTTTTGGGGAGCAGAGCTCCAGTCACAACACCTGGCCCGTGACTCTATGCATCTATAACCTTCCTCCTTGGTTGTGCATGAAGCGGAAGTTCATTATGATGCCAGTGTTGATCTAAGGTCGGAAGCAACCCGACAACAACATTGATGTGTACCTAAGGCCATTAGTTGAAGAACTTTTACAGTTGTGGCACAAACCCGGCATACGCGTGTGGGATGAGCACAAGCAGGAAGAATTTGACCTCCGAGCGTTGCTTTTCGTAACAATCAATGATTGGCCTGCTCTTAGTAACCTTTCAGGACAGTCAAACAAGGGATACAATGCATGCACGCGCTGTTTAGATGACACTAAAAGTATATATTTGGGCATCATTGATTTCTTTTGGCCAAGCATCCCTTAAGAAAAAAATACAAGCATTTCAACGGTCAGGCATGTCACCAGACGAAGCCTAAGGAGCGTATTGGTGCTGATATATTTGATATGGTCAAAGATTTGGATCAAATAGTAACCTTTGGAAAGGGTCCTGGCGGAAAATCTATTCCGAAGACACGCACCCATGTGGAAGAAGAAATCTATATTTTGGGAGCTACCATATTGGAAATTCTTAGAGGTCCGCTCTGCAATCGATGTGATGCATGTGACAAAGAATCTTTGCATGAACCTTCTAGGCTTCTTGGGCGTGTATGGGAAGACAAAAGATACACCGGAAGCACGAATGGACCATCAACGTATGAAAGACCCAGATGACCTGCATCCAGAATGGTTTCAAGGTCATGCCAGCTATGCTCTTACCAAACAAGAGAAGGAAATATTAAGGTCCCATCTGGCTTCTCGTCGAATATAAAGGGAATAATAAATATGGAAGAAAAAAGTTCCAAAACCTAAAGTCTCATGACTGCCACGTGGTTATGACGCAAATGCTTCCGATTGCATTAAGGGGGCTTCTACCGGATAATGTTCGAGTACCCATTGTGCAGCTATGTGCATTCCTCAATGCAATCTCTTAGAAGATAATCAATCCTGAAGATCTACCATGGTTACAGAATGATGTGGTCCAATGTCTTGTCAGTTTTGAGTTGGTGTTCCCACCATCTTTCTTCAATATCATGATGCACCTACTAGTTCACCTAGTCGAAGAGATTTCCATTCTCGGTCCTATATTTCTACACAATATGTTACCCTTTGAGAGGTTCATGGGAATATTAAATAAATATGTTCGTAACCGTGCTAGGCCAGAAGGAAGCATCTCCAAGGGCTATGGAACAAAGGAGGTCATTGAGTTTTGTGTTGACTTTGTTCCTGACCTTAGGACGATTGGTCTTCCTGAATCGCGGTATGAGGGTAGACTGTGTGGAAATGGTACTCTAGGAAGGAAATCAATAATATGTAGGGACAGATAGTCTTACACTGAAGCACATTACACAGTTCTAGAAAATTCTATCTTGGCAGCCCCGTATATCGAGGAACACAAGAAAATTTTATGCCCCAACAACCCTGGAAAGCATTACTCTTGGATTAGAGATGAACACATGAAGAGTTTTGGTGGTTGGTTGCAACATCTCATCAAAAACAAAACTCTTGGAGATCAGCTATACTTGTTGTCCAGGTCACCATCTTCGACTATATCGACTTTCCAAGGGTACGAGATAAATGGGTATACATTTTACACGATCGCCCAAGATAAAAAGAGCACCAACCAAAACAGTGGTGTTCGCTTTGATGCAACAGACAACAATGGGTCAAAGACCACATATTATGGTTAAATAGAGGAGATATGGAACTTGACTATGGACCTACTTTTAAGGTCCCCTTGTTTTGGTGCAAATGGGTCAAGCTGACAAGAGGAGGGGTTGAGGTCGACAAGAAGTACAGAATGACATCGTTGGATCTCAACAATCTTGGGTACATAGATGAACCATTCTGTAGAGGTCCCAACCTTTAATAGGCTAGAGATCCCTGTGTTTACAATGCTAGTCCCTGGATCAATATCTAGCATCCACAGTTAAGATGTAATATCAAGAAACAAAGGTCATTGTACAACTTTATAACCAGGAATAAAATATTTCATTACATCTTACATAGCTCATTTGGCTATATCATTACAATGCAGCAGAAATAACTATGTAGCATGGAGTCATTCATCTTCAAAGTGCCACAGGCAATCATGTTGGTTGTAGACTTGTCATACTAATCAACACACTTTACTAACATCAAACAAACCGGCAACATAATAAGTTACAGCCACAAGGGACAATACATTTGAATTGTATTGGCAAGTGAGATACTATGGTAGAATAGTGGTATCTATCATCTATATGCATTTGGCTAAGTGGAGCTTAGGCTTGCTTTGCTCAAAATAAATTTTCCTTATCATTTGAAAACACTAAGTTTTTGTTTGTCAAAATCACCCAAGGCATCTACCAATCAAAGATTGAAGATCCTTTAACCCTTGTTCAACCACAAGTTTTTAACTTAGAAATTGAGATGAGGAGATTCTTGATAGCTTCCATTTCTTGATGCTGGATTTTTCCATTGCCGGGGACACGTCTATGTACTTAGATTTTACTCTCTCGAGAGGTGGTGCACTTTCCCCACAAGACTCGACATGCATCGAGACAAGATCTTTCAGAAGCCTTCCCTTAGACCAAAATGGACGCGCTCCAAACCTATCATCCCCCACCACCAACTGTCCATTTGGCTAAGTTATTGCAACTTATATGATCCAGGCAGAGCCCATAATGCCAAGTGGCTGCACTTCAAGCTTCTCAACATTTGACATCTCAAATCTCTTTGTTCCTGGGTGGCTTTCCACAAGTGAGATACACTAGGGTAGTCCATAAATATGGGCCCTGTGTAACCACTCAACATAACCCATTCACAACCATTCCACCCAGGTGATTCATTCACATAGTTGTTTTATTAAACAAAACACAAGTCCTTGACTTAGAAATATTTCATAGCATGAATATAATCCACCCTTTTTTTCTACTAGCTAAGCTAAGCACGATAGTACTAGGAATCTTAACTTAGGAAAATTCTACTAAGGTTTCATCTACTAGGATTTCCCATGGCATAGTTAACACTTAAAAAATTCCATGGAAGTCCTACTTAGAAATATCACTAATGCATAGTGAAAATAATGGGACAAAAGTATGAAGCACCACTTGCCTTTTTGGTACAGAATATAAGTTCACTACTTGATCTTGCAATAGGCACACTCTTCAAATTTCACTACAATTCAATCAAGGCACAAATTCAATCTACCATTCAAGCAATTCATCACATAGAATAATAAAAACAAAGAAATGCATGCAAGCATGCCAAAGGTTGTTTTATTTGGAAAAGTGGTTTCTAATAGGTTATAAAAATTTTAAAACACCCATTGGTCATTTATAAAAGTGGCAGAACCATTTGATAACAAGTTAGTGAAAATGGCCACTTTAGCTCATTATTTTTATTTTCTAGAATTCATTTAAATCAAAGTAATAATTTCTAGTGTTTGAGAAATATATTTTTAAACAAATGTTAGTGTTTTATGGTCAAGTGTTTATTATTAAAACCCTTTGCAAAAGTATTTACCTATAAACCATTTTTAAAACAAACAACGTTTTATTTCATTAGAAATAACTTTAAACAAAGTAATAATTTTCTAGGGTTCACCAAATATATTTTTAAATCCAAAACTTTGTGTTTAGGATCAGAGAGTTTAAATCAAATCATTTTCAAAATGTTTTACTCAAAAAGCATTTTTAAAACATATTCAACATTTTTATTTAGCTAGAAATGCTTTTACTCAAAGATTTATTCCTTAGCCTCACAAAATATGTTTTTAAATCCAAAAGTTGGTTTCTATGGTCAGTAGGTTCAAAACCATCCATTTATAAAAGATTTTATCCTAAACACATTTTTAGAATAAATTTTATACACAAAATATGCCTACACATGTTTCTGCAAAAACAACCAATCTTTCAGAACAATTTGGAAAGTACTCTTTTTCCTGATTCCAATGATATAAATTTTGTAAAATTTGGACGTGTAGATTAAAAGTTATGAATTTTTGAAATCCATCCATCTAATATACAAGTTTCTATTTTTAAAACAAAACTCTAGCCACATGGCTGATTTCTAATTCGTCGGTACCGGTTCGCGTGGATTGCGAAGCCACAGCCGTCAGATATAATTCAAATCGCATGGTGCATATGTCATCTTACCCCTTCGATTAAGATTCTATCGCGTCACTTGGATCTAAATCCAACGGTTCACAGCACTGGCCATATACTGGCGGTGCTGGCGTCGGTGGACAGCGGCGGCGTGGCTCTGCTGGTGGTGGTTCTGGCGAAACAGGAAGCAAGGGAGAAGGGAAACACGCTCACTAGATTCGCTGAGGCGTGAGGAGGCTCAGGGTAATCGTCGTTGAGCAGGGGGCGCACGGTAGCGTCGAGGATTGCTCGCCGGAGATGTTCCTGTCGTAGGGTCACACAAAACTTCGTCGGAGGCGAGTCTCTGGAACGCAAGAGAGATAGGAAACGAGTCAAAAAGGTGCACACGGGTTCGAGGATCACGGAAACACTCACCAGTGAGGAAGGGGCACACGAGGTCGTAGGCTACGGCTCGCCAGAAATGGCAGACGGTGGTGCTGCTCTGGCGAAGAAGTTGCCGAGGTTACAGGGCACGCGCAGCCAAGCAGGCGACACTGGGAGATGTGCAAGAGTATAGGGAGTAGGCTCGTGGAGGTCAGGGAGCAAGGGGCGACGGTGTGTGGCCGGAATCGGGAGAAAGGTTCACCAGAGACAAAGAGGGTTTGAGGCGAATTCAAGGCGGCCTGGAGGCGGAGAGGAAATGGTGTCTGGGGGGAAAGGTAGAGGGGAGCGAGGCGAGTTAACGAGCATGGTCAGAGGCGGGATTGATTCGCGAGGTTACGCCAAATTAAGAGGATTAAACCACGGCAGAAACTGTTTAGGGGAATGGGGCGAGGTCACCGCGGGTTGAAGACGAGACAGCATGGCAGTGGGTCCTGGTGGTCAGCGAAAGAGAGAGAGGGTGCGGTGGGGTCAGCAAGTCAGAGAGTGTGCGGGTGAGAGTTCTGGTGCGAATCGTTTTTCTTGCGGGGAGAGAGGAAATGGGCTTGCTGGGCTTGATGGGCTAGGTTGGGTTGGGCCATTTCTATTTCTTTTTCTTTTGCTGGGCTAAATGTCCCGATTCGTACTTACCATTAAGATCTGATCTCCAAATGCGCGTGGTCACATATTAGGGAGTTCCTCTATGACTAACTTAACGGACATGCCGGAGGACTGGGCTCCAGAGGCATATCCCTCAAGCTGGCCGTAGTGGTGTCCCTGCTCTTGCACACCATCTTGCAGCTTGTAACTTCTCTAAATAGATCAATACACCTAGGGGCTAACTAATTTCACATATTATGGAGTGCCTCTATGACCAGTTTGTTTGGGATGCCGGAGGACTAGGCTCCTCTGGCATCTCCCTCAAACTAGTCGTAGTGGTGTCCCTGCTCTCGAAGACCATCTTGGAGATGCCTCAAAGTGGCTGGAGGACTGGACTCACAAGGATGCCTATTTATAGTACAACCAGCTCGTCATAGTGTCGACACTCACCCCTATTATTAGTGCTCACTCGTGTTTTGTCCCGGTTGGTGTATCCAACCGGGACTAAAGGTTCAGCTTTAGTCCCGGTTGGCGACACCATTTGGGACAAGGTACAAGCCATACGACATAATGTCGACACTCACCCCTATCATTAGTGATGCCTGGCCCAGCCTGCCGCAATCCCTTCAGTCACGGTTGGTTTCATCAACTGGGATTAAAGATGAACCCTCTATTTATAGGCATTTCCCTCTATTTATAGGCCTCTCCCTCTATTTATAGGCCTTTCCCTCTATTTATGGGCTGCCTGATCCAGCTTGCCCGTCCTTTCCCTCTATTTATAGGGTGACCGTCATGGCCACCCACACATACACACATTCCTCGCCGCGTACTTTAGGATGCCCATCCCGCATCCTTATAGTCGACTCGGCGGCAACGATGGAGTACTGGGCTCTGCCGGGCATGTCCGAGACTGGGCTCCGTCGGGCTAGCACTGGATGGTGCTACGTTCTAGGACGTGTAGCTTGGTGAGGAATCCAGGTGTCGTCTTCGACCCAGAGCTTCTTTGGTGGAGGTCGCTTGGTCTAGGAAGGGTGCAGAGGGAGCCGGCCACCGAGGAGGTGGTACGGTGTCGTGTCAGGGAGGAGGACGAGAACATCCGTCGCTATATGGCTGTGTTGGACACCAGGGTCAATTATACCTAGCATATTCTTCAGGGATCTCACCTGAGCTATGCTCGTGGGATGGTTCGGTCTCTTTGGGTTTTCATCTCCCACGGCTTAGGCACCGGGAGTCATCGTCCAATTTGATTGAGCAAGATGTATTAGTTTCAATACATTTATAAGTTTCAATACTACGGAATCGGGACTAAAGGCCCCCCTTTCGTCCTGGTCCAGTGATGACCCACAAGTATAGGGGGTGTATCGTAGTACTTTCGATAAATAGGAGTGTCGATCCCAACAAAGAGCAGAAGGTGCTGAACAGTGGTATGGAGCAGGAAATCCCTGTGAATACTTAGCAAACGGATTTTTAGTGGTTTTCTGACAAGGAAACAAAACAAAGAGCAAGTAACAAAGGTAATGAACAAACAGAGCAAGTGACCCAATCCTTTCTTAGCAAAGGACAAGCCGGTGGAAATACTTATAAGGACCAAACGTTCTCGAGGACACATGGGAATTCTGTCAAGTTCTTTCGCTTCAAATAGCTGAGTACTCTTCTTTGGTGTTGTAAGTATTGTGTGGGTGAACCTGTGCTAACATACCGCTCTTACTTGGACTAATACATACTTGTGGTTAAACCCCCTGCAAACATCCGTAACTACGGGAAAGTAATTAAGATATAAATCTAACCATAGCCTTAAACTTTGAGATCCTACACTCCCTTGTGCAAAGGTATCCTAACGGGGGTTCTGGTTTCTGTCACTCCGGCAACCCCAAAATTAGTAGCCAAATACACAATGCATTCCCCTAGGCCCATAAATGGTGAAGTATCATGTAGTCGACGTTCACATGACACCTCTAGAAGAATAGCACCAAACTTAAAAACTAAACCATTGCATAATAACTCAATACAAATTCAATAGTAACAACATGACTTCTCCCATGTCCTCAAGAACACAACGAACTACTGAAGACATCATATGGATCAAGATCAAAGATGATATGGTAATGGATAACTATCTGAACATAAACAATAATCTAATTGTAACAACCCTAGTTTTATTAAAAACTAACTAGGATTTGTTTGTGCATTCATGAGAATCACCATCATCTGAAATGCATGCATGCAACAAAAAGGTTGTCCAAAACCCTAAACCCCAATCCTTCCCCCTCTTTCTTGAAATACATTCAAAAGGGTTTTGAATATTTTGAAAACTACAAAAACAATAGAGCCCAAGTTGACTAAAGGGCTCCCTGTATTATTTTATATATCTTGTGCACCGTCTGGTATTTTTGAAATGTTCAAAAAAAATTTGAAAATGAAAATACAAAGAGAGAAATGAAAATAGAAAAAGGAAAACAGTTTTGCAAATAAAACAGAGCTAGCTAGCAGTAGCAGGTCGGCCCAGCTTGCCCTCTCTCCCTCTCCTTCCTTTCTCTTTCGCTCGCGTGCGCCCCGCAGAAGCCCATATGGCCCGTCAGTAGCCAAAGCCGGCCTGGTACCCCTTCATCGCTTCTGTTCGTCCTCTTCCTCCCCGAGAGGAAGCAACTGGGTGGCAGCACCGCCGTCATTGATTCTGCCGCCTACATCTCGTCGTTCATCGCGCCCCGGGGGTGGATAAGGTCGACACGACGACGTCTCCTTCGCCCTCATCCACTCCTCCTCTCCCTTGAGACCCCTCTCTCTCTTATCTACTGCGCGGAACTGAAACCCTAGCTGCGGACACGCCGTCGTCCCCACCGTCTCCGTCCACCCTCTCCTAGCCAAGGGTTCCAGGAGCTCTGCCTCGTATTGCTGATGATCTTCGTCAAAGGAATTGGCCGCGGGTGCTTTGAATCGTTGGCATCGACCCTGTCATCTCCGCCTCTATCCGCCGCTCGCCGTCGACACAGCGGGCGACCCCGACCTTCCCCGGCCTCGTCGACCCCACCATCGTGCAACCGTGTCGTCCTCTGGTGCTCAGGGACCTCTTATCTTCCTCCCTCATGCTCTCTCTGTCACCTCTGCATCATGCAACCGCCGCCGACCGGAGCAGTTGCTCGCTGTTGTCCACTCTCCGGCGACCAAAAAGGGGAGGCGCCGCCACTGCTAGGTCCGCCTCGACTTCCTCTTTCCAACCATCCCACCCAGAAGTCCCCGCGTGCAGCAGATTGACGGGAGCAAGATCGACCTGGGAGGAGCTCCATTGCTGACGTCAGCATGACGTCAGCGTGGTGCAAAAATCCTTTTCTTTTTCTCTTATCATTTGTGTAATTCTTTTTCTGTAATTATTTCAATGAAGGAAAATACCTGACAGGTGGGTCCACCCTGTAAGTGAGATAAATTATATCAGAAATGTTTTCTGTTTAATAAAATGTTAAATGTAATTCCAAAATGTAAATTGTTTTAGAATATTCCAAAAATGATAAAAATGAATTAAAAATGGATAAATTCATAACTAATTCATTTTAAATCAGAAAAATACAAATAATATATCAAAATGTTCAGAAAAATGAGCTCTATCTATTTAAGCTATCATCATGCATTGCTAAACAACCTACATTACAAGTATAATTATAAGAACATAATGAACCCCATAGGTGATTCCGAGGATTCCCCTATTTTAGGGTTTGGACCCAATCGGACTCTGTTTAAAATGATCAAGCCTGTTTAGGGTTTCAATTTCAATAACTTTTAAATTGTCATATCATCATTCTTGATTGAGCATTGCATCGATGCCATGTGTTGATTGTTTCCCTCTCTTTTTGGTGTTTGGTTCTTCTCCAGTAGAATACGATATCGGAATTGGGATTGAGATTGAAGACCGAGATCAACACCGTCGAAGCTCAAAGACCAATACTTGGCCAACTATAATCAAGTCAAGTACCAGATGTCCGAAGCTCTGCTTTCTGGATATCAACATGCAAAGGCAAGTGAAGCCCCACACATGATATAATCCTATGTTTTCGAGCATTTCAATTCTTGCCATGAGCATACGATTCCAAAGTCTTCTATCAATAGATGGAGTAATCCTATCTGATGCATGTTACCTTTGAAGCATATAATCCCTGATCCACTGCTCCTAGCATAACTAGGGTTTGGCTTGTGAAGCGTTGCTAGAGCTGTTACATCTGTTGTGCTTAGCCATGCTTAGCTATTACCACTGGTCCATCCGGTTGATGAATCAGATCTGTAAATGAACCTAGTATGACAGGATGACATGGTATGATCAGAGGTGAAAGTTAAACATGCTAAGGCTTGTATGGGAGGCCATGGCGGGTTATGGTTTTTGCAGTCCCATACTTGCCACTACTAGGACTTGAGTTCTTGCCTATGGTCCAAGATGAGCGTACAGCCACACGGGGGCCTAGAAACCCCCTCGACCAACTAACTTGCCGAGTATATTCCATGAGTCGCATAGTTCGGGGGTACCATTTGACATACGCATTCTGGCTCTTCTGGAAGGAGGTGAAGGAGGTGCATTCATACAGGTAGGTAAGTGTGACAGGGAACAAGAGATGCCCGACATCCGTAGTCTTGAACCCTGTTCACATCATTAGGGACCGAATTCGGGACTCGACCCGTTACGGTGGCATCTCCCTAGTGCGTGACTCATGGTCTCGGCAAAAGCAAGGTAAAGGTCGTGTCTAACCACCCTCTGCCGACCTTCCAAGGAAGAGGGCTATTGTACTGGCATTAAGAGAAGGTTAGTATGTGTGAGTAAAGTTGTACACCCCTGCAGGGTTAAATATTTTCGAAAAGCTATGTCCACGGTTATGGACGAACTTGGATACCAGATTCTAAGATCATAGAGAACTTTAACCTAATCGTAAAACTTGGTAGATCAATGTGTGCTTAAGGATGCTTCCTCATGGGTACGAGTGGGTGATCCTAGATAGGTGCAGCTGATGATAATTCGGTGGATATCAAGAGATGATCAAAGCTAGAGATACCGCTCTCTTATCCCTTTTTAAAACATTCTGATTAGTCGAGATTCTTCTCCCTCTTGTTTTACAAAACAAATATGGCTTTATGAAAAAATAACTCCACCAGCCATAAGTCTTGCTGAGTACACCCTGTACTCACCCTTGCTTCGTTGATACTTTTTCAGGAGAGTAAGTGATACCATAGAAGATGAGTTCTTCACGACATCGACATCGACGAGTAGTTCGAAGTTCCCAGTCGGCAGTCTGGGATCTATGGATTGGATGTCATCGTTATGCTTCAGGCCTCTTAGGACATTTGTTAATTTTGCTATACTTAATAGCATAATTTGCCTTCCGTTGTTTGAAGTTTGTGGTCAGTTACCTCTGCTTGTAATATTTTGGTTCTTTGCTCAGTTATGAGCTTGTTGTAATAATTTTTGTGTCGTAGGGCCACTGTTGTGTTATCAATTCTCTCTCTGTACGATTTCGAGATTTAGGTTAGACTTATGTTCAGACAGAGGTCTGGGATTTGTCTAGCCCTAATCCCGGGGGTGTCACAGGTCTTGGTATCAGAGCAGTACCGACAGTAGGAAACCTTTCTATTGGTCAATGTTGTGTCTAGTGGTTGTGAAAAACTATTTTCAAATATGAAAATTATGTGCGAAAACTCTAGTATGATTATTTGTCTTCTTATCCAGTTTCACTCTAACTCTGGGTTATCTTACCTTGTGTTGATTTGGAAAAGTTTTGCCATTTCGTCTCTTTCTTCAAAGTTAGGTGCCTCTTCAGGCATGCTGGTTCTCAACCATTTGACCTAGTGTTGAGTTCTCTAGAGTCAGTTGTGTGCGTTTCTTGATTCCCTTGTTCTATTTCTTCTAAGAGATTTCTTTCTATCATGATCTCTCTACCCTAAGAATCCACAACATCGTTTTGATGGTTCCAGAGTGTTCTGTTCTAGGCTTCGAGGTTTCCTTTCGCCTCATGTGCCTCATTTCTATTTGTTTGGATACTTTAGAAGTCATTCCTTCTCCTGGAAGCTACCTCATGAATACTATATTGTAGTGTACACTTTGTCACTCAAATAGTAGTTATTCCTTTCTCTGGGTTTTAACCCTTGGACTTGAACCTAAGATCTCCGATTGTGCTGGATTCTGGTTTTGTGAATCTTGTACATAAAGCTTACCTCTAACTCAAGATCCATTGTTGACCCCTGTCGTTAATGTTCACACATTACTTCAGGATGGCTAGTACCCTCTAGTATAGCGTTCCAGCTTGTGGATATTGTCGCTATTAAACAGTGACGATAAAGGACATCCCCTACCACCAGCTATGGCAGATGTTCTTTAATGGAACCAAATAGATCACGACAAGAGTGGTCTTCACGAGACTCACATCTATGCTCGTGACTCTGCCACACCTTTCCTTTTCTACATCGGTCTTCAGAAGATTGTTGATTTATGCACCCACATCTCCGGATTCTAACCTGAGCATGTTCTTTACCCTTGTTGTTTTCCGACCTTTGTTTACCAGTTGGTAGCCAAGTAGTAAATGTGCATTGGTGTCTTCTGATGCAAGATACTCTTGTGGTCCGTCAAGATAAACCATTTCGGGTTGTCAGGAGAAACAAACTCCAGTACCTCGTCATTTCTAAGACCAGGTCAAAGTGTTGTAATCCGTAGATCAATAAGCATTGATTAGTTTATGTTCTGTTCCACCTTAAAGTGTCACACTCTTCTATACTAAGAGGTCGCGTTGAGTTTCATGACCCACTTAATGAAGTGATGCTCTTACACATATTACCCACCCTTCCTCTGAGTTTTTGCGCTCAGGAATGAAGCGTGTGCGTATTGATGTGGCCATCTAAGATTCTAAGAAATTATCATCGCTTTGAACTCTAAGGGCATTTGTGTCATTCTTAGCGTGATTGGTTAACCCTATCACTAAGCGAAGTTTGATTGTTCTATCAAGTCCTTTATTCCGGTGCACTCTCCTCAGTCAAAGATTTAGGTTCATACTGAAGCTCTGAGACTATGTCTTCTTGCCTTACCAAGCAAGTTTCCCTCTCGAACTAAGTGACATATCGGTGGTCCGTGATATTCATGTTGCCACATGACAATCTTGTTAAGTTCTTGAGTAAGCAAGTTCTCTGAACCTATTTTTCTCCAAGGATCCATACTAGATACCCCTGAACAAGTTGGTTGAGCTTAAACAACAACTTGGAGAGTTGGAAGACAAAAGTTCCATCCAAATCAGTTCCTTCTTAAAGGGATGCCTAGATGTGTTCGTGTTGAAGCAAGATATTATGTCCTCTGGGATATGTTATCTTTCCTGCCTTTGATTTGATTGGGCAATCGTCAAATCAAACTCAGTTCCAAGGACTAGCCTGATGGTGTATCTACTCGTGATGTTTCACTTAAGTACATCTTCATGTTCTCTAGTTTGACCAATGTCTATACCCTGTTTATACAACATATGAGTCCATATTTTTGGAGTGCCTCAATAAGTTTGTTATTGAGCCCATCAATGACATCCTTATCTTCTCCATGTTATATGAGATTCCTATGGAACATTTGGCATTAGTGTTAGAAACTTTTGAGAACTATCTTCATGTTATCTCGAAGTATGTGTTCTAGATGTTAGAAGTAACCTTCTCTAGTTCACGCGCAAATGTTGAAAGATGTCGTCATGGATTCGAGTAGAGTCATCTTTGTTTCCTCGGGAATCATTTGAAATTAGTCAAGCATGTGCGAACAATTCTTGGTATGGAAGGTTGAGACATTCACATCTCGAGAAGATCCTCCAAGCACACCAAGTCACTGAGTGATTTGTTCATGGAAGATAAGAAGTCCAACAAAACTTTGATAACCTCCTAAATGCTTTCCAATAAGGATTCAGTTGTGTTCCATTGCAGACAAATCATGTAGGTGCAATTATCTTTTGATAACTTGCTAATACATGTGTTTCGCAATCTAACTCATCTTTTGGAGCTTGACACTGTAGTCCATGTCTTGAGAATCCAGTGACTTTACCTCTGTGTAAATGTTGCACCCTTTCTATTTGGACATGCTGAGTCTGAAGTATCATTCCACCTAACCAAAGATGAATCTCAAGAAGACAAGATGGTTGGTGTTCCCCAAGGTTTTGACATTGGTCTCTATACATCTGGAAAGATTGATACAATGGTTGTAACAATTAACCGGAAGACCAATTGTCACACTCCCTTGAATCAGCAATAACAATGATTCCTCCTGAGGCATCTTCTATGATTTGTTATAGGAGTTGTGCTTATGGTTTCCTTTGTATCCAAAGTTCGGCCTTTACTTGATGACTAATTGAAGGCTTGTTAGAAGTCTGATATCGGTGTTTCAAACATCAAGGAGAACATTTAAAGTAGAGTTGCTAAATGTCTCTCGGTCAATCCTCCAAACCCTTTTATGATGGCAAGCGTCTTGTTATGCCAAGTACTTGGAGTTTGAGAATGAAGTTTCTTTCTTCTCGTGTCATCAGGAACCTTCTTCAATATTCATCTTGGAGGTGTAAAGTGATATCATGATCTTGGCAAGGATTTTGGTAGTCCTAGATGAATAAAGAGTTGCTTCTACCATCTGCAGTTATGTTACAAAAGTGAATATGATTCTGGTAATCAGAAGTTTCTTTTGTTACATGTTCCTTGTGACTCTTATGAGTCCTTTCCACAAAACACCTTTCTTTCTTAGCCTTCTGTTGAATGAAAGAATGACCCTTCTATATCAAAAGTAGTTCAACAGCTTGGTTTTGTTGATATCTATCTTTTCCACCCGCGAATCTCTACTTAAGCTGTCTAGTAGAGGTTGACTTCTCGAAGCCTGTGTTCCTTTCCCCATCTGTTGGAATTCTCCTTTCCTCAGAAGTCAAAACTCTTCTGCAAGCTCCATGGTCTCAATCCTTATGAATACCAATTACCTATTACCTTGAAACCTTCTCCTTTTGTTTCCTCTGTTACCTTGGCGTGTTTCATGTCGTTAGCTTTAGAGATGTTCATGAAACATCTATCCATGAGTTGACCATGAGATACTCAGTTTGTGGTTTCATATTATTCCCTCTCTTCCTTAGTGTGAGCAGCCACCTTGAAGATTACGAAGCGCTTTGTCCACTCGTCATGGTGGCACGGATCAACCTTTTCGAGAAGATCATCGAAGATTAGCGTAGCCCTGTTCCTTCTATCTTCCTACCTAGGAATCTCGGGTCAAGATTCTTTTAAGGGGGATAGAATTGTAACAACCCTAGTTTTATTAAATACTAACTAGGATTTTTTTGTGCATTCATGAGCATCATCATCATCTAAAATTCATGCATGCAACAAAAAGGTTCTCCAAAACCCTAAACCCCAATCCTTCCCCCTCTTTCTTGAAATCCATTCAAAAGGGTTTTGAATATTTTGAAAACTACAAAAACATTAGAGCCCAAGTTGACTAAAGGGATCCCTGTATTATTTTATATATCTTGTACACCCTCTGGTATTTTTGAAATGTTCAAAATAGATTTGAAAATGAAAATACAAAGAGAGAAATGAAAATAGAAAAAGGAAAACAGTTTTGCAAATAAAACAGAGCTAGCTAGCAGTAGCAGGCTGGCCCAGCTCGCCCTATCTCCCTCTCCTTCCTTTCTCCATCGCTCGCGCGCTCCCCGTAGAAGCCCATCTGGCCCGTCAGCAGCCCAAGCCAGCCCGGTACTCCTTCGTCGCTTCTGTTCATCGTCTTCCTCCCCGAGAGGAAGCAGCTGGGTGGCAGCGCCGCCGTTGTCGATTCCGCCGCCTACATCTCGTTGTTCATCGTGCCCCGGGGTGGATAAGGTCACCACGACGATGTATCCTTCGCCCTCATCCACTCCTCCTCTCCCCAGAGACCCCTCTCTCTCTTCTCTACTGCGCGGAACTGAAACCCTAGCTGTGGACTTGCCGTCGTCCCCGCCGTCTCCGGCCACCCCCTCGCCTAGCCAACGGTTCCAGGAGCTCCACCTCGTATTGGTGATGATCCTTGTCAAAGGAATCGGCCACGGGTGCTTTGAATCATTGGCATCGACCCTGTCATCTCCGCCTCTATCTGCCGCTTGCCGTCTACACTGCCGGCGACCCCGACCTTCCCCGGCCTTGTCGACCCCACCATCGGCTTCCTAGTGAGCCTATGGTGCTCAGGCACCTCTTCTCTTCCTCCCTCACACTCTCTGTCACCTCCGCGTCGTGCAACCGCCGCCGACCGGCGCAGTTGCTCGCCGTTGTCCATTCTCCGACGAACAAAAAGGGGAGGCGCCGCCACTACTAGGTCCGCCTCGACCTCCTCTTTCCAACCATCCCACCCACAAGTCCCCCGCGTGCAGCAGATCGACGGGAGCAATATCGACATGCGAGGAGCTCCATTGCTGACGTCAGCATGGTGCAAAAATCCTTTTCTTTTTCTTTTATCATTTGTGTAATTCTTTTTCTGTAATTATTTCAGTGAAGGAAAATACCTGACAGGTGGGTCCTCCATGTAAGTGAGATAAATAATACCAGAAATGTTTTCTGTTTAATAAAATGTTAAATGTAATTCCAAAATGTAAATTGTTTTATAATATTCCAAAAATGATTAAAATGAATTAAAATGGAGAAATTCATAACTAATTCATTTTAAATCAGAAAAATACAAATAATATATCAAAATGTTCAGAAAATGAGCTCTACATATGTAAGCTATCATCATGCATTGCTAAACAACTTACATTACAAGTATAATTAGAAGAACAGAATGAACCCCATAGGTGATTCCGAGGATTCCCCTATTTTAGGGTTTGGACCCCTCGGACTATGTTTAAAATGATCAAGCCTGTTTAGGGTTTCAATTTCAATAACTTTTAAATTGTCATATCATCATTCTTGATTGAGCATTGCATCGATGACATGTGTTGATTGTTTCCTTCTCTTTTTGGTGTTTGGTTCTTCTCTGGTAGAATACAATATCGGAATTGGGATTGAGATTGAAGACCGAGATCAACACTATCGAAGCTCGAAGACCAATAGTTGTCCAACTATAATCAAGTCAATTACCAGATGTCTGAAGCTCTGCATTTTGGATATCAACATGCAAAGGGAAGTGAAGCCCCACACATGATATAATCATATGTTTTCGAGCATTTCAATTCTGCCATGTGCATATGATTCCAAAGTCTTCTATCGATAGATGGATTAATCCTATCTGATGCATGTTACCTTTGAAGCCTATAATCCATGATCCACTGCTCCTAGCATAACTAGGGTTTGGCTTGTGAAGCGTTGTTAGAGCTGTTACATCTATTGTGGTTAGCCATTCTTAGCTGTTACCACTGGTCCATCCGGTTGATGAATCAGAGCTGTAAATGAACCTAGTATGACAGGATGACGTGTTATGATCACAGATGAAAGTTAAACATGCTAAGGCTTGTATGGGAGGCCACGGCAGGTTGTGGTTTTTGCAGTCGCATACTTGCCACTACTAGGACCTGAGTTCTTGCCTATGGTCCAAGATGAGCGTACAGCCACACGGGGGCCTGGAAACCCCCTCGACCAACTAACTTGCCAAGTAGATTCCATGAGTCACATAGTTCAGGCGTTCCATTCGACATACGCATTCTGGATCTTCTCGAAGGAGGTGCATTCATACAGGTAGGTAAGCGTGGCATGGAACAAGAGATGCCCGACATCCATATCTTGATCCTTTTCACATCATTAGGGACCGACTTCGGGACTCGAACCGTTATGGTGGCATCTCCGTAGTGTGTGACTCATGGTCTCGGCGAAAGCAAGGTAAAGGTCGTGTCTAACCACCCTCTGCCGGCCTTCCAAGGAAGAGGGCTAATGTACTGGCATTAACAGAAGGTTAGTATGTGTGGGTAAAGTTGTACACCCCTGCAGGGTTAAATCTTTTCGAAAAGCCGTGTCCACGGTTATGGACGAACTTGGAGATCAGATTTTAAGATCATAGAGAACTTTAACCTAATCGTAAAACTTGGTAGATCAACATGTGCTTAAGGATGCTTCCTTATGGGTACAAGGGGGTGATCCTAGATAGGTTTAGCTGATGATGATTCGATGGATATCAAGAGATGATGAAAGCTAGAGATACCGCTCTCTTATCCCTTTATAAAACATTCTGATTAGTCGAGATTCTTCTCCCTCTTGTTTTACAAAACAAAGATGGCTTTATACAAAAATAACTCCACCAGCCATAAGTCTTGCGGAGTACACCCTGTACTCACCCTTGCTTCGTTGATACTTTTGCAGCAGAGTAAGTGATACCATAGAAGATGAGTTCTTCATGGCATCGACATCGACGAGTAGTTCGGAGTTCCCAGTCGACAGTCTGGGATCTATGGATTGGAAGTCATCGTTATGCTTCAGGCCTCTTAGGCCATTTGTTAAGTTTGCTATGCTTAATAGCATAATTTGCCTTCCATTGTTTGAAGTTTGTGGTCAGTGACCTCTGCTTGTAATATTTTGGTTCTTTGCTTAGTTATGAGCTTGCTGTAATAATTTTTTTGTCGTAGGGTCACTGTTGTGTTATCAATTCTCTCTTTGTACGCCTTCGAGATTTAGGTTAGAATTATGTTTAGACAGAGGTCTAGTATTTGTCTATCCCTAATCCCTGGGGTGTCACACCAATGGTTCCACTCACAAGCATCAACTACAATAGTAATCAACATTGGGAAAGTTTCCCCTAAGAACTAAAGCAATATCCAACACAATTGTTACAGCGGGATGGAGTGGTGATGATGGTGCTGGTGGGGATGATGGTGTGGATGATGATGATGATCTCGATGAAGCCTAGCTTGACGATGGTGTTGATGGCGACGGTCTCCCGTCTCCGGGAAGGAATTCCCCTGGAAGAAATCTGTCTGTCGGAGAGATCTTTCTCTCTCGGTGTTTTCTGCCCCCTAGAGGCGGCAGAAATCTATCTGTGGTCGCCCCCCAGGCTTAGGGTTCCATAGGGAATATATAGGCGAAGGGGCGGGGTCGGAGGCTGGGCAGGTGGGCCGCACCTGCCCTAGGAGTGGCCTAGGGTGGGACCGCGCCTAGGGGGGTGTGGGCCCCCTGTGGCCCCTCTTTGCTCCTCCTTACGGCTTCCTTCGTCTTCTGGGAAAATAATATGTTTCCATATTTTTCTGGCATTTTTCTGATCTTCGCGAAATTGCACCGAAATGTCTTCTTTTCGATCAGAATCCAGACTTCGTCGGTCCATCCTCTAAGAATCATCCAACATGCATAAAAAGATGAAAAGCTATAAGTAATACCTCATAATAAGACAAATATCAATGAATAGAGGTAAATTATGATATAGAATGGTGATGCAAATTTGGCGTATCAACTCACCATTGCACAACTTATAGAAGAAAGCAAGAAGCATCACACTTACCATTGCACAACTTATAGAAGAAAGCAACTCACCATTATATAACTTAGCTTGCAACCAAGTATAGCAGTCACAATAGAGATGCATAAAGATAAATCATAAAAATTGGTAAACTTGTTCTTGGTCAGAGAACACCTGGCAAACAGTTTCACAAAAGCTTTTTGTAGAAGTTTTATAATAGGAGCACTCTTTGCTCAAAAAGGTTTTTCACAAGTGAAGGATTTCAAAGTAACACTCAATAGATAAGACTTTTGTTCAAACAAGGAAGATAAAGAACATGATTGAATAAATGACCATATGAATGCTTGAAACACAACAACTCAAATGCTTGCTGGAGATAGAGATGAAGTAGGTTTACTGACTCAATTTGGAAGTGGGAGAAATGTCCCTTCTTAGAGGGAAGCAGGGATTACAAGTCATAAAGAGCTTCCAAAAGATTATGGTACTTACTAGCTTTGATCCCTCATTGCCCCTATCATAGGCATCTTGAGATGATTAAGGTTAAAGTGCACAAAGATGGAGTATATGCTTGACGAAATATAAGTTGGCAATCTCATGTCCCTTGAATATGAGGGCCACTCCTCATGCTACTCAACTTTGGTCAAAGGTAAGTTCTTGTCATTGTAAGTATTTGCATATCATTGAGAACCGCCAACGGGGTACCCCTTGCACATGGTAGAGGAGCTTTCCCATAACCAAAATGACAAGGCAAGCAGACAATGAGCATCTCAGCGATCTTTTTATTTACTATGTGCATAGCTTTTTATTGAGGATGCTTCATAGATAGCTCACTATGGTGATGCTGCAAGTTTCCACCATGATTAGACATGGCTTAGGCTAGTGGCCCAGGCGTTTCTCTAACACAAGATACAAACTCCATGGACTTACAAGTTCCCTCTTTATTTCACACCGTTGACATTCATAGAAAAAAGAGCATGATATCAAATGTGTACAGAGTACAAGTGCAATGTTGAAAATGTTTCCTGTGACAGCACTGTTCTTCTAATTCAAACGTATAGGTGCAAGCATATACAAATTCGATGGCACAATGGTTCAAGTCTATTAGGGGCAAGAAATAAAGTGTGCCATCAAGTTCGTGAGAGCTTTACTAACTAGTTTTCTCATAAGACAATAATTTTTAATTCGAAAGGTAGATGAAGCTTGAGAATTTGCTTGGAATATCAAAAATTCTACTAGGTAGATATGGTGGACACAAGTGGCAAAAGTTTTGGTTCAAAGGGATTTGGAAACACGAGAAGTATGCCTTCTCAAAACGGATTTTTGGCTAGCAAGGCTGGGTAGCAAGCAAGAGAGTTGAAAGAAACAAGAAAACATACAAGTAGTAAAGACAGACATGCAATCTTCCTTGAAGACACAAAAGATCTTAAATAAAGAATACTAAGCTTATCAGACAATAAGAAAGAAAACAAATTATACAAAATACCTGTAAGCTTTTTCTCTTTTTCTTTCAAACCTCAAAAATTATTGCTACTGACCAGAATTCGGTTTGACAAAACCAATTTAGATCCACTTGATGCTCCCAAAGTTATGCTAATACTGATCAACAAGATCCATCATATAATAGAGATTGCAGACTAAAATAAGAAGTGCAAAAAGTAAAAGATCAGACTTCTCATTAATATTCAATAAAGGCACTCACACAATAATATTCAATAAAGGCACTCACACCAAGGGATACATAGATAATAAACTAAAGGAGAGATACTTCCACATGCAAACCAAACTATAAGATAACCTCTCTACCACAGATATGAATCCACGAAAAAGGTAAAAGATAAAAGATAATGGTGTTGATACCGTGGCACTCCCCCAAGCTTGGAACAAGCCAAGGGGATGCCAAACCTGATGATGAATCACTCCTTTGGTGGTGGTGGTGTTCTCTTGTCACGGGTTAGGAAATCTTCCAGCATCTTACGAAGCCTGTTATTCTCCTCTTGAAGCATATCCACCTTCATCCTCAAAGCATGGTACATATCACAAAACTCGTTAGTGGTTCGGAGGGCTACCGCTGCCTCAGGGCAGTATATGAAGTCTGGACCGAAGGCTATGATTCCCTGCATGTTACAAGAAAAAGCATCCCTAGTGTTAATTGCTCCTACAAAAGTAGGTTTCCTTGCCCTTATACCGGCGACGGTTTGTTCTTCCAACTTTATCTCCTCCACGGGCTTCTTGCCTTTGTCGTTGGCGGAGGCCATGGTGCTCTCAACTTGAGAGGATTTCCTGACAGAAATAGCTCGAAACGAAAACACGACGAGAACACGATGCACGAACCTCGAGGGATCCGGGGAGGTTATATATTATGAAGTTTCAAAGCATAAGGAAGGTTTTGACACAGAAACAAGGCGGAGACGGAGTTCGAGGGTGGCACACCCCCTCTAAGCGCGGCCAGGCTGGGCCCGCGCCTGGGGTGGGTCTGTCCACCCCAGACTCCGGTTCCTCATGTGTTCCGTATCGTAGTCTTCCTTATGTATGAAAAACATAAAAAATATAAAAATATTGGAGTTTCACGAACCTTCTATTTTCACCACTTTTACCTATTTAAAGACGAACTCTACAGATTCCTTTTCTCTTTCTTCTGAGAATTTCCTTCATACAAAACCCTTGCACAAACTCAATGACAAAATTAGTGTAAGAAAAAAACAATAAACCTTTAGGTACACACTTCAACTGAAAACCCATCAAAACAAAAGCTTCTGTAAGAGGCAAATGCAAATGATGGCAGAAATCTGTCAAAGCAGACCAGTAGGTAAAGATTGATTTTTTCGAGAACCTTATGTTGCTCAAATCAAAAAGTGCAGAACTGACGAAAGTTGGGTAACAACTTGGAGAACAAGATCAGAAAAATGCAGCTCCATCTGACGTACTGATCTTCCTCACTAATTTTTACAATGCAGCACAAAAATCTGTCCTAGGACAGCCACTTTTCACAACTCCTCTACTTCACAAAAGTAGTTGAACTTGACATAAAAAAAAGGATAAGGAGCGGTTATTACTGAAGTAATAACTTCCAAGACTCGACCAAAACTCTTGGGTTATCTCCCAATAAGTACTTTTCTTTAATGCCTTTAAGTTAGGCTTGAAACTTCCAAAGATGCTCACAAAGGAGATATATATATTTGAAGTGAAAGAGAGTATCAAGAAGCAAATAACCAACACACTTGAGTCTAACCCACTTCCTATGCATGGGGGTATCATGAGAAAACAAATTGTTGAAACAAAAATCCACTAGCATAGGAAGACAAAACAGATGCAACTTCAAAGCTTTCAACATAAAACGGGGAAACTTAACATTATTGACATGCATAAAACCATGTTCCCCTCTCTCAAAATAACTTTCAGTAGCACTTTTAATAAATTTGAAAATATAACTATCAGTGGCAACAACTTTATCATTAAAATAAGCATACTTACAGTCATAAAAAAGAGGTCCAAGGTCATAGACTGAATCAATAGAAGCAAGTTGTTCCATCCTGAAATCTTTATTAGGCAAGCTATTTTCACAAGGAGCTTTAGCAAATTTGGAAAAGTTAAACTCATAAGGATCTCCATCAAACTTAGTTAAAAAAAATTCCTTCCTACAATCAATAATATCTCCACAAGTGTTCAAGAAAGGTCTACCAAAAATGATAAGACAAGTTTTGCTAGCTGCTGAATTAAGCACTAGAAAATTAGCAGGATACTTAATCTTACCACAGAGAACCTCCACATCTCTTACAATTCCAATGAGGCAAATGGTTTCCTTGTTAGCAAGGTGAATAACCACATCAATGTCCTCAAGCTCACAAGGACCAATCTCATGCATAATTTCCCTGTAAAGCTCATAAGGAATAGCACTAGAACTAGCACCAATATCACATAAACCATAGTAGAAATGATCACCAATTTTAACAGAAAGCACAGGAACACTAGCTTTTCTAGCCTTACTAGGATGAGAGATAATATTAGAAGCATCTTCATAGAAGAAAATGTGCTCATCCTCCAAATTTCTAGTGATAGTGTCTTTCACAATAGCTACCATAGGTTCATCACTCAAATTCTTACCAGGCTCCACAGTTTTCTTTTTACCTTTGTTATTTGCACTAATAATCATAGAATATTCCTTTACTTTAGCTGGGAAAGGCATTTTCTCAACATGAGGTTCAGGCACAATATGATTAGTAGTACAAACTTGAGTACTTCTAACGGGATCATGATTAACAACATCTTTATAAGGAGCATGGTACTTATTCCACTTATTTTTGGGAATTTCTATGTAAGAGGCAAAGACCTTAAAACATTTGGCAATACTTTGGGAATCAAGACCAAACTCATTGCTAATATCATGAAAGTCATCAGTTCCCATAAAAGATTTAATGCATTCGTAATCATAGTTTATACCTGACTTTCTTCCTTTGTCATTCTTCCAAGCCTCGGTGTTATCTTGAATACGGTCTAAGAGATCCCATTTAGCTTCTTCCTTCATACGTGTGAATGATCCAGCACAAGAAGCATCTAGTAAATATTTATCATGAAGAGAAAGCCTAACATAAAAGCTATTGAGAATAACATTGTTGGGGAGTTCATGAATAGGACATTTAAGCATTAGTAACTTCAATCTCCCCCAAGCTTGAGTTGTACTCTCTCCATCAAGAGGCCAAAAGTTATATATAAAATTTCACTGTGAGGATAAAATTTAGAGTAAAAGAGATATGCCATCTCCTCCCATTCCATGGATTGTCCATTCTTCAGCAGCTTATACCATTCTTCAGCTCTCCCTTTCAAGGATATGGAGAGTAAATTCTTCTTCACATGTTCAGTTGTGATACCTGCACACTTAAACAACCCGCATAATTCATGGATAAAAAGCAAGTGATCACCGGGATGGACAGTTCCATCCCCAAAATAATAATTATCCATAACTCGATTAACAATACTTGTAGGTATCTTAAAAAGATCTATCTCAACAGGTGGTGGTTCATCTACTACCCTAGCAGTGGTAGTAGTTTTCCCAAATAGAAAACCAAGTGGGTTATCCATATTGGAAACAAAGTAACAAGCAGTAACAAAAGAAATACTCACAGTAAAAGATTCCCTTACCAGTTCCACTCTTCAATAGAGCTTCACTCCCCGCCACGGCACCAGAAAATAGTCTTGATGACCCACAAGTATAGGGGGTGTATCATAGTACTTTTGATAAATAGGAGTGTCGATCCCAACGAGGATCAGAAGGTGCTGAACAGTAGTATGGAGCAGGAAATCCCTGTGAATACTTAGCAAATGGATTTTTAGTGGTTTTATGACAAGGCAACAAAACAAAGAGCAAGTAATAAAGACAATGAACAAATGGAGCAAGTGGCCCAATCCTTTATTAGCAAAGGACAAGCCGGTGGAAATACTTATAAGGACCAAACGTTCTCGAGGACACATGGGAATTCTGTCAAGTGTTTTTGCTTCAAATAGCTGAGTACTCTTCTCTGGTGTTGTAAGTGTTGTGTGGTTGAACCTATGCTAACATACCGCCCTTACTTGGACTAATACATACTTCTGATTAAACCCCCTGCAAACATCTGTAACTACAGGAAAGTAATTAAGATATAAATCTAACCATAGCCTTAAACTCTGAGATCCTACACTCCCTTGTGCAAAGGTGTCCTAACGGGGGTTCAGGTTTCTGTCACTCCGGCAACCCCACAATTAGTAGCCAAATACACAAGGCATTCCCCTAGGCCCATAAATGGTGAAGTATCATGTAGTCGACGTTCACATGACACCACTAGAAGAATAACACCTCAACTTAAATACTAAACCATTGAATAATAACTCAACACAAATTCACTACTAACAACATGACTTTTCCCATGTCTTCAAGAACACAACGAACTACTCACAAGACATCATATGGATCAAGATCAAAGATGATACAGTAATGGATAACAATCTGAACATAAACAATAATCCAATGGTTCCACTCACAAGCATCAACTACAGTAGTAATCAACACTGGGAAAGTTTCCCCTAAGAACTAAAGCAATATCCAACACGATTGTTACAGCGGGATGGAGTGGTGATGATCTTGCTGTTGGAGATGATGGTGTGGATGATGATGATGATCCCGATGAAGCCTAGCTCGATGATGGTGTTGATGGCGACGATATCCCCTCTCCGGGAAGGAATTCCCCCTGCAAAAATCTGTATGCCGGAGAGATCTTTCTCTCTTGGTGTTTTCTACCCCCAGAGGCGGCAAAAATCTATCTGTAGTCGCCCCCCAGGCTTAGGGTTCCGTATGGAAGATATAGGCGAAGGGGCGGAGTCGGAGGCCGGGCAGGTGGGCCACACCTGCACTAGGCCCGGCCTAGGGTGGGCCCGCTCCTAGGGGGTGTGGGCCCCCTGTGGCCCCTCTTCACTCCTCCTGCTGGCTTCCTTCGTCTTCTAGGAAAATAATATGTTTCCATATTTTTCTGGTATTTTTATGATCTTCGCGAAATTGCACCGAAACGCCTTCTTTTCCATCAGAATCCAGACTCCAGTAGTCCATCCTCCAAGAATCATCCAACATGCATAAACAGATGAAAATCCATAAGTAATACCTCATAATAAGACAAATATGAATGAATATAGGTAAATTATGATATAGAATGGTGATGCAAATTGGGCGTATCATCCAGCCACAAACCGGGACTAACACTCAATACATTTATTAATATTTAAAAACCGAGACTATGGAATCGGGACTAAAGGCCCCCCCTTTAATCATGATCATATCTATACCTATATTACGCAACTTCAGGGTCGTCTTCATCTTCGTCATCGTCGTTGTTGCTAGGCGCACGGGGCTAGATCCTCAGCCCAGCCATGGCATATTGTGGGGGGCACCTGCCTCTCCGAACTCAGATTCACTACGCGTGGGGGAGGGGCTTCCAGATGACGATGCCACTACATATGCGGCCTTCACTACTGCCACCCTTCTTATGGCTCTGTGGCGGCTGTGGGTACCGCAGGTGAGGATGGTCTCCCCCGGCGATGTAGCGCATCACGCCGATGATAGTCCAGTTCACCAACCATAGGCGGCGGCCGGCTTCGTTGTGGTTCACCGGGGGGCGTGACCCGGCCTCGTACCTGGAGAGCTCTCTTTCACGCCGGTTAGCAAAGAAGGCATTCCAGGTTTCATAGTTGTCGAGATCCCACTAGGGATCCATCCGCTGCTACCGCGTGAGCTGGTGGTAGAAGTGGTCCGTGATGGCCGCCTGGCGTGCGGGCAAGGGTAGCTGGAGGCGCACAGCGCCTCGGTCTCCTCGAGGGTCAGAATGGGCCAGTAGGCGCTGTCCATTGTTGTGAGAGAGGAAGGTGTGGATGTGTGGATAGCCATGGCACAATCGGCCTAGATATAGAGGGAAAGGGCGGGAATACTTGGCGGGAAGCGGTGGGAAATGGCAGGAAATATATTTAGTCCCGGTTAGTGACTACAACCGGGATTATAAGCTCTGGTAAAAGGGAAAGGACGGGAAAACTATTATATTATTAGGAAATACTATTTTGTGGTAATATTATATTATTAGGGTTTTATATATTATTATTAGTAGTAGTATTGTTAGTAATATATTATTTGTGGTAATGTTGTTAGTAGTATATTGTTAGTAGTAATATTATTTGTATATTATATTATTTGTGGTAAGATTGTTAGTAGTATATTATTTATATTATTAGTATATATATTATTATATTTATTTTATTATTAGGAAATATTATTTTGTGGTAATATTATATTATTAGAGTTTTGTATATTATTAGTAGTATATTATTTGTGGTAATGTTGTTAGTAGTATATTATTATTAGTAATATTATTTGTATATTATATTATTTGTGGTAATATTGTTAGTAGTATATTATTAATATTATTAGTATATATTATTATAATTATTATACACGAAAAAGTTTATACGCGAAATATGCCACGAAAAATAAAACTCCGTACTTCTTAGGAGAAAACGAGAAGTTTAGAGAATAATGGCCCAATTTTGTAACATATAAGAAATCTGATAAAGCAAAAGCAAAGTCGATAAAGAATGTGTTAAATGCTACCAAAAATAAATACCATCATAAAATGGGGACAAGTGGCTACAAGAGTGCCGTCCCTAAGTGGGAAACTATGGAGCGAGACATGAGGACTAGAGGCATCACTCCTGGTACATATGGATGGCCCGAGAGGTCAAAGCACTGATGGTACAGGCACGGGGGATTGTTGGACCCAGAAACAGGGAAGACATTATTTCATGAAAAATTTCTAAAACCCTCCGAAGACCTTGTTCAAGCAATGAACGATGCTCAATTGGGATTGTTCCGTCCCGAGAGAGAGAACGACGAGCTGACATGCACCCTCGGGAATCCTGAAAAGGGTGGACGAACAGGAGGTAAAGGCGTCGGTGTCTTATGGAAGAAAGGGTTTCCTCAGTACGATGGCAGTTACAAAAGCTGTCAGAGAAAGAAGGACCGGGAGGAAGACCGGATCTTGAAGGTAGAGCAGGACCTAGCTGATCTGAAGAAGCTCAATGTGAGCTACATCAGCCAATGAACAACCTATCCTTCAAGGTGGCGATCGGCACTGCTTTACCTTTTCTACCTGGAGCACTCCACCATTCACTTCCGATTCCACCTAGCTATGCTCGTGTCACGGTGGATGACATAGTGGAGGATTTTGCGGACCTAGAGATTGACATCGCTACGCCTAAAGGCCTTACAAAACTAGGAGATGTCAAGCGCAATATCATTCTATGGAAGAAGAAGTACATCAAGTTACTAGGCTCGACACCAAGGCCACGAACTCCGAGGAATCCAAGTCCACCCCCACCCCGATGATTGTCAACCTCTAAGTCCACCCCGCCCTGATTATCATCAACCTCAAAGTCCACCCCGCCCCTATTATCGTCAACCTCCAAGTCCACTCCGCCCCAATGTCGATCGCCATAGCAAGAGTACATCAACTCGATCTCCGCCACCGTGCAATACTCGATCTCCGCCTCCGCCTCCGTGCTATACTACCTTGTCGAAGAAATGGAAGGTCGCCGCTCCCCCGAGCCCCATAACGAAGAAAGGTCAAACAGCGAAGATAGTCGACATCCCGCCGGCTCTTCCAAAGAGACCTTATGACAAGACCGATGAGGAAAATGCCGCAGATGTGGCTGCCCAAGTTAAGGCGTATTTTGCACCCAAAAAGCCTGAGCTAAAACCGGTATATGATGAAATAACCAAAAAGTGGGCTAAGTCCTTTCTTGAGCAACCATCCCAGATTTCGATGAATCTGGAATCAGACTATGACTGGGAGATTATTAAGAAAGCAAAGAATAAAAAATCACAAGTGCAAAGAGCAGGAAGCAAGTTGCCCAACCTGGACAACAGAAGAATCAATCGTCCCCCCCCCCGCTCAAAGTTATTTCAGACCTCGACAAGGCCTTCGGAGCTAAAATGGATATGAACATGCCAATAATGGACCCTAGAGCTAGTACTAATGCTGCACTAATGGGCATCACTGTATTGGAGGCCAAAGAACTTGCTACCGAAGCAAATATGTCTCTTGGTCAATATTTAGGATATGAAGATACGCCAGTGGGTCAGATAGTACGGAAGTATGTCCAAGGGGAGCCTCTATTCAGTCATGAGGAGCTCGCGCATCTATCCACACATATGCAAAATATGCACACATGGTACCTGTTGCAAACAGAAAAAAGCATTGGAAAGATTGGTTCGCGGTGGATGTTAGAAAGGAGCATCACTTCAAACCATACTTGATACAGGTTCAAATGACCAAACTGTTTCATTTATACGACCAGCACGACCTCGACAAATCTATCATTGGTTGCTACTGTCTGTAAGTGACTTATTTCTATAATTAAGTTTGTAACTCATGTCGTTCATTGCATTTAATATATTATCCTAACTATATATCCTTTTGTATGATATTATATTCTGCAGAATGAAGATGCTTGAATGCAAAAGAGCTATAAGATATGATGTTGGGTTCATTGACCCATATATCGTTAATGAATATACGTTAAAGAATCACCCCAAGGATGTGGAGGAAGACCTGTGTAGGTTCTTAACCGAGAATAATTTTTTAATGAAATACTATTTCCTTATAACTTCAAGTGAGTGTTTCTATCTTGTACACATTTTATTTTGCTTACTCGATGTTAAGTTTAATTGATGAGCTATGCATGTATGCTTATGTAAATTTCCAGAGATTCCACTAGATCTTGCTAAACATTCAAGTTGATAAGTCCCTAGTTGAAGTCCACGACTCATTAAGTTGGGACCAAGAGCACTGGAGCGACATGAAAGCAATGCTCCATAAGTATTTCAATCGTTATTGCATTATATCAGCCTCTTTCGTGCATTTCCTGATGTCAAGTAACTAATAACTCCTTTGTTCATTTGCTTTGCCGAGTAGGTTTTGGACACGGTTCAGACAAAAAATACTAGGTCCATTCAAAGAGGAGCTAACTTATAAAATGGTGAAGAGTTTACAACAACCATCGAGAACTCATTTATATGGATACTATGTCTGCGAGTACATCCGCGAGTTGACCAGTGAGCGGAAAGTTGATTCACATTATATTTACGATCTGCGGGAGAAACTAGAGCCAGAACAGCGTATACGAGCAATTCAAGAGGAGCTGGCGGGATTTCTGATGAAGGAGGTCCTTGATGTACATGGAGAACATTATGCGGATGACGAGGAACTCTATATGCCTTAGTGATCTCCTTGTAGTTGATATGATATATATATCATCAATGACCATGTAATTTCAAAACATTGATTCTTTTTGATATGATTGATTATATGTATGCTTGCAAGGGATCGATTAATATATAGATGCATTAACGGTACTGTGTATGTAGTAGCGTAGAATATGTGTACTGAAATATATGTTTGAAATTATAGTGAAATACAAAACGAAATAGGAACAAAATGGAAAAAAAAGGAAACACACAATCTCTGCCGCGACAGAGAAACACACGAATTCTCTGCCACGGCAGGAGGCCTTATATTCCCGGGTGGTGTTACGACCCGGACTAGAGGATTTTCGCCCCCGCCTCGCTGAAACAGCCACGTGGCTGCCTTTTGTCACGGGCCGTACCGAGCCGGGACTAGAGAGGGGGCCTCTAGTCCCGTTTTGGTAGCCTCGGGCCCAAAAGCGGGACTATAGCCCGTTACGGCCCAGGACTATATGCTCTTTTTCCACCTGTGCTAATACAGAAGAAAGATAAAACCATTTTTCTTAATGCGATAAATAAATGAAGATAAAGTAATTTAGCTTAATATACCATATTACACATTAAAGTACCAATTAATCAATGCGATGAAGAATGATAAAGTACCAATTAAACAACAATACATCTCGAATAATCAAGCTAGTACAACAATAATAAAAGATAGTACCCTATTACACATCTAACTCAACCAAGACGTTGAGCCCTGGCTACTGAGCCACGGGACGTGTGCACCCAAGCATAGGAACCATCACCGGAGAATATCTCGGGTAAGGTGTCTGAAGAACCTGCCAGGTATTGGCGACCCAGAATTCCAAAATATACATGTAACGTCAGACGTTCTCGTCCTCCTCTCTGACACGACGCTGTACCACCTCGTCGGCGGTCGGCTCCCTCTGCACCGCGCCTGGACCACTCGGCCGCCACCATATAAGATCCGAGTCGACGACGACACCTGGATTCCTCACCAGACCACGTCTCCCGGCTGGTAGCACCTCCCATTGCCACCCTGGCGGAGCCCAGTCCCGTGGATGCCCGACGATAGAGTCTAGTAGTCCTCCGTTTTCCCCGCCGAGTGAACGAGGATGAGGACACGTCATAATCCTAAACACTTAATTAAACCTATACACTTTAAACAAATGACGACAGTAAATAGTATCAACTAAAATAAACTATATTAAACACTAACTAAATTCAACTAAAATCAACTAACTATATTAAACACTAACTAAAATCTCTAAACAAAATTACACTAAACTTCAAACTAACTAACTATAACTAATTAACTAACTACGTACATTAACCCTAAACTACGAACTAACTATCTAATTAACCCTAAATCGTACAATAACCCTAAAATTAGTAACTAATTAACCCTAAAATACACTAACAAAATTACAATAATTAACACTAACAAAATTACAGTAATTAACCCTACAAATACACTAACAAAATTACTAACTATAATTACAACAAATTATGGCAGCCGGAGAGCTCACCTGCGATGGCGGTGGTGCGGGCGGCGCTGTCGGCGGGTCGCCAGGGAGGCAACGCGAGTGGCGCGGGGAGGGGCGGCACGGGTGCAGGCGGTGCCGGGGAGGGGCGGCACAGGAGCGGGCGGCACGGGGGAAGGGCGGCACGGGCGCGACGGTGATGGGGCGCTAGATCGCGAGGAGGAAGACGAGAGGACTGGGTGCTCCGGTTCGGTGCTCGAACCAGGGCACACGGGGTGGCTATTTATACCCACCCCTTTAGTCCCGGTTTGTGTTACCAACCGGGGCTAAAGGATTTTCGGCGCGCCGCGTTTGGCGCGCAGGGCCGCACCCCTTTAGTCCTGGTTTGTGGCATAAACCGGGACTAAAGGTCTATTTTTAAATCTTTTTTGAAAAACAAATTAGCAATTAGGAAAATTAATTATTATATATAAAAATTTGCAGAAATAAGTGATCTATAATTTAAAGCTATTATCCTACTCTATTATATTGATGTAAATAAAATAATTGTTCCCATTTTTGAATTTACATTGTTCAGACCTTTTTGAATTTTTTATGCCTTTTTCGAGTTTTTTCCATTTTGATCTAAGGTCAAAACGGTGTGTGTGTATATAGGAGATGATAATGTTATAACCTGCATTAGATCTCTGAAGAAACAATATATTGTGAGTCTAAAAATGATTTTTTTCAAAAAATCATGGGCGTTAGATCATGTACCCATAGTTCAAACCGGATCCACTTCCTACCGATTCTTCAGACATTTGTCTTTTTCACCCGGGAAGGATAGAAATGTTTGATATCCCCTGACTGGGAGATAGTTCATGTAAGGTGGTCTTGTATTCTAGAAAAATAGGATGATAGCATTCTGTAACTGCATTTTGGTGGCTGCTTCACAAAACGACCAGTCTTTTTGCGCTCGGCAAATGGAAAATGGCTTTTCCATGTGACGAAAAGGAAAACTTCGTCCTGCAACATTGTTCACCATCCCAATATCCACATGCATGCATAATATGGGCACAGTATCACAATTTATGCCGCGATTCAGCACATAACATCGGTCTCTTGGACCGAAAGCCATGAAACCTCGAACATGATAGGTTATTTTGTGAAGGTTTTTGAGACATAATCAATATACCAAGTTTGATATTTTTCCTTGCAACTATGTCATATAATATCACACCATGCGAAGGATTTACATTGTTCAGACTTTTTTTGAAATTGTTATGCCCGTTTCGAATTTTTCTCGTTTCGAACTATGGTCAAAACGGCATGCGTGAAGATAGGGGATGAGAATGATAGAACTTGCATTGGATCTCTGAAGAAACAACATATTGTGAGTCTAAAAATGATTTTTGCAAAAAACCAGGGGCGTTATATTATGTACATGTAGTTCAAACCGGACCCACTTCCTCACTACTAGGAAAAGGCCTATCAGTGGCGCATCATTTTGGAACTTCTGTGGCGCATATGGTACACGCCACAGTTATCTCTCTATTAAAGTGTAGTTCTGTGGTGCATTTCAAGATGCACCAAAGAAGTCTCAAAAACTTCCGTGGCGCATATTGCCGAATTGCGCCACAGAAGTCCCGAACCAGATCTCAAACTTCTATGGCACATATTGCTAATATGCGCCACAGATTTTTTTTCAAAATTAAAAAAAAACCGGCCAGATGTGTCCGGAGGTGGTGCTCGCCGGAGGTGGGGGTCACCGGATGAGGTTGCCGTTGGAGGAGAGGAGGAGGTCGCTGTTGGAGGAGGTGGAGGTCGCCGGTGGAGGAGAGGAGGAGGAGGAGGAGAAGGTCGCCAGAGGAGGAGAGGAGGAGGCCACCGGAGGAGGAGGAGGAGAAAGAGGAGGAGGAGAAGGTCGCCAGAGGAGGAGGAGGAGGAGCTCACCGGGGTGGAGGAGGGAGGAGCTCACCGGGCTGGTGGTGGTGGTGGTGGAGGAGGAGCTCACCGGAGTGGAGGAGGAGGAGCTCACCGGGGTGGTGGAGGAGGTGGAGAAGGTGAGGAAGAAGGTGGGGAGAATGAGAGAAGAAGGTGAGGAGGGGAAGAGTGGAGGAGAAGGGTGGAGGAGTGGAAGAGTATAAGAGAGGGATAAGGGGGGATTCAAATTTTGAATTTTGGCCAAGACTTCTGTGGCGCATCTGGAAGAAATGCGCCACAAAAGTTTCTCCTCCCTTTTTATTTTTTTGCAGGAAAAAACGATCTTTTGGCCATAACTTTTTACTCTTTTCGAATTTTGAAAATCTAAATAATTGCTAAACGACCCAAGATCCTTGCAAGCGGATGCAAAATCTCTTTTTCGTCATTTTGGTATATTATACGTATTTTTCCGACATCGTATGCAAAAGTTACGACCGTTTTACCGTGGCATAAACTTTTTTTGCATAAAAAGTCGAAATGCATGTTTGTTAATTTTCCTACAAACTATACCACATTACCTATCACTATGTGAAAGGATTTTATTTTTTGAAGTATTTTTCATTTTCTATTATTTTATGCAAGGCTAAAAAGGCGATCCAGGGGGGTGGAATCTGTTTTTCCTACTCCAACTTCTGTGGTGCATACGTCCAACTTCTGTGGCGCATATACTTCTGTGGCGCATTGTCTGAAATGCGACACTGGAGTTTATCTGTGGCGCATGGTCACACATATGCGCCACAGAAGTTTTGTCTATCTATAGCTGGTTTCCTAGTAGTGCCTACCGATTCGGCAGACATTTGTCTTTTTCACCCGGGAAGGATAAAAAGGTTTGAGATCCCCCGGTTGGGAGATAGTTGATGTAAGGTGGTTTAGTATTTTAGAAAAATAGGATGGTAAAATTCTGTAACTGCATTTTGGTGGCTACTTCACAAAACGACTCGTCTTTTTGCGCTCGGAAAATGGAAAATGGCTTTTCCGTGCGACGAAAAGGAAAACTTCCTCCTGCAACATTTTTCGCCATCCCAATATACACATGCATCCACAATATGGGCATAGTATCACAAAATATGCCGCGATTCAGCACATAACATCGGTCTCTTGGACCGAAAGCCATGAAACCTCGAACAGTATCACAAACTATGCCGCGATTCCCACCGCTTCCCGCCATGTTTTCCCGCCCTTTCCCTCTGAACAGAGCTTTTAGTCCCAGTTGTAGCCACTAACCGGGACTAAAGATATTTGCCGCCATCTCCCACCGCTTCCCGCCGTGTTTTCCCGCCCTTTCCCTCCGAACGTAGCTTTTAGTCCGGGTTGTATCCACTAAATGAGACTAAAGATATTTTCCGCCATTTCCCACCGCTTCCTGCCATGTTTTCCCGCCCTTTCCCTCTGAACAGAGTTTTTAATCCCGACTGTAGCCACTAACGGAGACTAAATATATTTCCCGCCATTTACCACCGCTTCCCACCATGTTTTGCCGCCATTTCCATCTATATATATGCCGACCACCCAATGGCTATCCATACATCCACACCTTCCTCTCTCACAACAATGGACAACGCCTACTAGGCCATTCTGACCCTCGAGGAGACCGAGGTGTTGTGCGCCTCCAGCTACCCTTGCCCGCCGGGCTACCGTCCGCCCGCCAGTTGGATGCTGAGCGCTAGAGGGGTTCCTGTCCCTCATGTGCCTCAAGGCTCCGCCCGACAGGCGACCATCACAAACCACTTCTATCACGAGCTCACTCCGGAGTAGCGGATGGATCCCAGTGGGAGCCTGACAACTACGACACCTGGAATGCCTTCTTCGCTAACCGGCAGGAAAGGGAGCTCGCCAGGTACGAGGGTGATGGCCCGCCCCCGGTGTACCACAACGAATCTGACCGCCGTCTGTGGTGGGCGAACCATATTATCATCGGCGTGATGCGCTACATCGTTGGGGGAGACCATCCTCGCATGTGGTGCCCACAAGTCCACCTGCCACAGAGCCACAAGAAGGCCCCTCCCCCGCTCGGCGGTAGCGGCATCGTCTTCCAGGAGACCCCTCCCCCGCCCTCCGTGAATCCGAGGCCGGAGTGGCAGGTGCCCCTGGTATATGCCATGGCTAGGCTGAGGATCGATCCGTGTGCGCCTAGCCACGATGACGATGACAATGATGATGACGATGACGAAGAAGACCCTGAAGCTGCATACTATAGGACTAGGCATGATTATGACCCTGTTTTGGTTGGTGCTCTTTTTATCTTGGGCACGCGTGTAAAATATATTACCATTTATCTCGTACCCTTGGAAAGTCAATATAGTTGAAGATGGAGACCTAGCAAACAAGTACAACTGATCTCCAACAGTGGTGTCATACTGTCATTCATGAGATGTGTCTGCAACCAACCGCCGAAAGTCTTCATGTGTTTATCTCTAATCAACCTGTCAGACTGCTCTGGATAGTTCGATCGTACAATATTCTTGTGTTCCTCGATATACAGAGCCACCAAGGTGGAACTTTGCAGAATTGTATAGTGTGCTTTAGTGAAATAATGTCCGTCCATACATATCTTTGCTTCATTTCCTAGCGTGCCTTTTCCACTAAGTCTCCCCTCATGTCATGATTCAGGTACACCAATCGGCTTAAGGTTGGGAATAAAGTCAACACAAAACTCAATGACCTCCTCTGTTCCATAGCCCTTGGAGATGCTTCCTTTTGTCCTAGCACGGTTATGGAAATATTTCTTTAAGAATCCCATGAATCTCTCAAAGAGGAACATATTGTGTAGAAATACATGACCGAGAATGGTAATCTCTTCGACTAGGTGAACTAGAAGGTCTGTCATTATGTTGAAGAAGGATGGTGGGAACACCAACTCAAAGCTGACAAGACACTGGACTGTTGGGAATATGCCCTAGAGGCAATCATGTATGACGACATTTCCCATTTTATTCATAAGGTTATCAAGTTGTCCTTGTATAAACATCTGATGTGTATCATTGAATATGTGATTCGATTGTGGAACTATACATTCATGTTGTTTGTACTAAATATCCTTGGTCATTGAGGTTGTGCTGGACACACAACTTAGACCAATGTGAATGTTGGCTTGATGACTCGGTTCCACTTGTCATGGGCATGGAGATGCTAGTCCAACTTACACAGTTTCGGCTAAAGAGTTTAGCGAGTCGGATTGACCCATATTGAGGTACAACGAACAAGTTGTCATTTGTATATCTCAATCAATGTAATCCTTAGACCTGAGGTTATTGCATAGTCCGAGTTGAGGATCACCGACTTAGGTTCTGTCAAACGTTAATCCGTAACTGGGCAGTTATAAAGGCAGAGTTCGGGTCGACTGAGAATCAAGCTGCGTGATGTGAATAACCAAGATGGGATTTTGCCCCTCCACTCGGAGAGATATTCTCTAGGCCCTCTCGGATGATATGATTCGGAAAGCATGGCCATGCACGACTTGGTTAAGTGTTAACTGGGGCGATCGACTGAGAGTTAGTCAAGTGAATCACTTATCTCGGATCGAGAAGAGAGTCAGACTATTTAAGGGATGACAAATATTCGCCTATAGTCTGACAACGTATATCGTGAGGCAAAAGGGACTCGGACGTAAGTCGCATTGGAAAGGCAAGTCGTCATGACTCTTTGGTACTTGGGAGTTGGCACGTTCTGCTACAAGCCGCTACCAACTGATCGATTGAGAGTAGGACTGTAATCGTGTCCAAGTAGCCATGAGCCTGCGAGGTCACACACTTAAGAGCGGGAGCAAGTTTGGATTGGATCCGAACCAGAAATCTGGTTGGGTTGGACCCGAGCCTGATTTGGACTGAGTCAGTGAGTCGGACTCACAGGGACTAATATTATATGGGCTTTAGTGAATGGGTCGCGCGAGCAGATTCCACGTTCACTCCCTATATATAGTGGAGCACCATAACCCAGTAAGGTTAGTCGTTGATCGGTTAGGTCATTCCATGTGTTGAAAACCCTAGCTCCACAGCAGTCCTGCCATCGTAACGAACCTAGAAGTTCACCATCGGTGCTCCTCCTTGAACGTGTGGATACCAGCAGAGGTGCTGTACGATCGGCACCAGGACGATTGGATCAGAGAGGACTGCACTGCATCAACTGACGCGCTTCATCAGTAATCCATAACTGCGCGTCTAGTGGTAAACCTCGTGGCCTTCTACCTCGGCTAGATCTTGGGATCACCACGTTAGAGGGAATTTTTTTTGTTTTATCTCTACGTGGCCCAACAGTGGTATCAGAGTCATCGATTCTGGTTTTAGGCTCGAGATCTCGCATATGTGATATGCGGTTGGCTGTAGATGAGATCTATGTACTGTTTGGTGGTCGATCTATGAGATAGATTGGTTTTGTACAAGGTTGATTTGATCAACTGTACTCGGGGAATGGTAGATCTGATTTTCGTGATCATACAGCTGAGGTCATGGAACGACATACCCCTACCGGTCGGCTTCCGCCATCGGGCTAGAATGTGACATGTAAATCCAGATACGGTGATCGAAGATCAAAAAGTTTGATCGAATCGGAACAATGGTCAGAATCCATGTCCGGATCGTAGCTGAGATCTACGTTTTCGGAAAAATCGTCGGGCGCTGCCCCTTCGATCCCTGCGAGGGGCGGGACCGCCGGCTTCGCCCTGTCGTAGCGTCTTAGATGTCATTTTGAGTTTCACAATGCCGGTAGATATTGTATATATGCATAACTTGTTTTTGCAGGAAGTTGTGAATGGTATGGTTCATGTGCATGTGATGTATGTGTGTAATCCATACGTGATCTGCGAATCATGGTTTTTGTCAGTCGGCTGGAGCCTAGGTGCTGTCATTTTATTATATAACGACATGCGTGTCGGATTCTCTATGTAATTTACTTTACTAAGCTAGTGTAGCTGTTTGGAGAATCCAGATGACATGCAAGGCGATGTACATGTCGGCGACATGGAGTAAGACGGCAAGTGACATGAGTTGGCACGAGTCGGATTACAGGCTTTGTGGAGATGGAGACGCCATGAAGGGAGCCATACCATTTCAAATTATAATTGTTTTATTTTGTGTTATTGTTATGTCTTTGTTTTACCTCTATTAGATAGTCGGTAAAATTTAATCCCTCAAAGAAGGTCTAGTCGGTTTCCCCTCCAGTGTTTGCACCATCACAAGTCGGACATTTTTGGTAGTGGGCTCATAAAATTGAGGTGCTGCCAATTCTTTCCGACTAGGTGGGTTCAATTCGGACTCTAACTGCGGAAACACTCGGTAAGCTAGATGGGTCTATCACAACGGTTGTGGGGCTCGGGGAAAGGTCGGATGGGAGCCGGGGCATGTGATGCCACCCGTCCAACATGAGTCGTATAAGATACGATTGAAAAGGAGTTGTCTACCTAGATCACTTGGCGGCTAGCGGTGATGCTAAAGCTCACTAGCCAACTTGCTTATTTAGGATCCTGAATCACTATGCAACCATCGGAGGGGTGTTGGTTCTAGTGGGAGCATAAAATATTAAAATGTTTAATATGCTTGCTCTTTTATGAATACATGTCTTAAGTGTTTTGCATATTTTCTGTTGTAGATCATGGCACCAAGTAGCAATTACTCTCAGATATCCGGTTTTGCATTGAGAACCATTCCTGAGAAATATAAACTAAACGACACTAATATTACCAACTGGTATCGAAATATGAGAATTGTTCTCAAACAAGAAAAGAAGGACCATCTCCTAGACAACCCACTTCCAGATGAGCTGAATGAGAATGCGATTGTTGCTGCCACCAATGCCTACCATCGGGCTAAGGATGAGTCCATGGATATTAGCTGTCTTATGCTTGCTCACATGGAACCGGACTTGCAAAAGCAGTTCGAGCATGTTGAGGCCTACGATATGATCGAAAGCCTCAAAAGTATGTTCCAGGCTCAGGCGAAGACTAAGAGGTATCAAGTCTCTCAGGCTTTGCTGAGTTGCAAGCTTAAGGATGGTGATCCACTGAGTCCGCATGTGATCAAAATGGTTGGTTATGTGCAGCCTCTGGAGAGGCTTGGCTACCCCATTAGCGAAGAGTTTGCTGCGGATATAATTCTGAAATCTCTTACTAGTGCATATGGGCAGTTCATTTCGAGCTACCACATGCATGGTATGGATAAGAAGCTCACTTAATTACATGGGATGCTCAAGCAGGCAGAGGCGGATCTCAAGAAGGGAGCCAGTCAAGTGTTGATGGTGCCGAATAAGGCTAAGTTTAAGAAGATTTCTTGGACTAAGAAGAAGGCTAAGTCAGGAGGAAAGCAGGCTCAGGACCCGGTCCCAAGCGCTTCCTTAGGAACTAAGCCATCTCCTTCAGCCGGATCCACTTGCTTCTACTACAAGGCGGATGGCCACTGGAAGAGGAACTGCAGCAAGTACTTGGCCGACAAAGCCAAGAGTGGAGGTATGTCTTCCGACTCAGGTACACTTGTTTGCAATGTTATATACATATATCTTGCTGATGCACCTAATAGTTCTTGGGTATATGATACCGTATCAGTTATTCACATCTGCAACTCTTTGCAGGAACTGGTAAGAACTAGGAGCGTAGCAAGAGGCGAGGTTGATATTCGAGTCGGCAAGAAAGCAAGAGTTGATGCGTTGGACTTCGGCACGATGCAACTTCATTTACCTTCTGGATTCATTATGGAACTGAATAATTGTTATTATGTTCCAGTGCTCAGTCGGAACATTATTTCTTCTTCATGTTTAATGAGGCAAGGCTATGAGTCAAATATCAAGAATAATAGTTGTTCTTTGTATTTGAATGATATGTTTCACGGCTTTGCACCCGTCCAGGACGGGTTATTTATTTTGAATCTTGATGGTGAGTCGGTTTATAACATAAATGTTAAAAGGTTGAAACCAAATGATCTGAATATGACTTACTTTTGGCACTATCGGCTTGGTCATATAAGTTGGAAACACATGAAGAAGCTCCATGATGATGGACTCCTAACTTCGTTCGACTTGGAGTCATTCGAGACATGTGAATCGTTCCTACTCGGCAAAATGACAAAGGACACCTTTTGCAAAGAGTTGCGAAAGGGTGTCCGACTTATTGGGACTAGTACATAGTGATGTATGTGGACCAATGAGGATAACAACCAGAGGTGTTTATGAGTACTTCATTACCTTCAATGATGATTTGAGTAGGTATGGATATATCTACTTGATGAAACATAAGTCGGAAGCTTTTGAAAAGTTCAAAGAATTCCAGAATGAAGCACATAATCAACTCAGCAAGAAAATAAAGTTTCTTCAGTCGGACCGAGGAGGCGAGTACATGAGCCATGAGTTTAATGACCATCTGAAAAGTTGTGCAATAGTTCCTCAACTTACTCCGCTAGGAACGCCGCAAAGGAACGGTGTTTCGGAAAGGCGGAATCGGACCTTGTTGGACATGGTACGATCAATGATGAGTCGGACAGATCTGCCTTTATCATTTTGGGGTTATTGTCTAGAAACAACGGCGTTCACACTAAACAGAGTACCATCAAAATCGGTAGAGAAGACAACGCATGAGATGTGGACAGGCAAAAAGCCGAGTTTGTCTTTTCTTAAGATTTGGGGTTGTGAAGCATTTTTCAAGCGACTTTAGTCGGACAAGCTTATGGCCAAGTTGGATAAGTGTATTTTCGTGGGGTATCCGAGGGAAACCTTGGGTTACTACTTCTACAACCGAGAAGAGGGCAAAGTGTTTGTCGCTCGGAACGATGTCTTCCTTGAGAAAGAGTTTCTCGGCTGGGGAGTAAGTGGGAGCACGGTGCAGCTCGAAAAAATTCGAGAGGAACTAACTAGTAGCGAGTCGGCAAAAACCCTGGAGGTTGAGCCGGTCGTGGTAGCTGAGCCGCAGTAGCACCTATACTACGAAGATCGAAAAGATTACGAAGTGTTCGTGATGTATTACTGTTAGACAGTGATGAGCCGGCAAATTATTCGATAGCGATGGTGGGATCTGATTCCGAGTCATGGCTTGGAGGCATGAGATCCGAGTTAAAGTCCATGGATGAAAATCAAGTTTGGAACTTGGTTGATCTTCCAGACGGTGCAAGACCCGTCGAGTGCAAGTGGGTCTTTAACAAGAAAACTGATATGGATGGAAATGTTTCCGTCTATAAAGCACGCCTTGTCGCGAAGGGGTTCCGACAAGTTTAAGGAGTTGATTACGACGATACTTTCTCGCCCGTAGTGATGCTTAAATCAGTTCGGATCATGTTAGCTATAGCAGCCTATTTTTACTATAAGATATGGAAGATGGATGTCAAGACGGCTTTCCTTAACGGAAATTTAATCGAGGACGTGTATATTGTAACATCCCGGCATTAGATCTTAGAAATAAGCTGAACACTGATGTGTGCATTGCATTCATGCATAGAAAATCCGAATAATTTTCGCGCTTTTAAATAAAAACTTGTCAAAGGGATTGACGCTTCTCTTAACTTGATGGAATTGAAGTAGATCATCAAGTTGACCACGATAAGTTTCAATATGACCTTTGCTAAAAACCTGATTTTTGGGTATACATGATTTGATCTAAGGGTAGATCAAATGTAATAAAAGTTAAACCCTAATACATTACTTAATGATTTATATTTGATCCTTAAGTAATCATCTCCTAGTATTCATTACACAACTCATGAATACCAAGTTATAAACATAACTTAAGTAATAAGAATGTAACAACTAATTCTTCATCTATCTCAATATCATCTGCTTATACCATGAGTATCATGGTAATACCTAACCTCAAATCTTTAGTAAGATTGAGTAGGAGGGAAACCAATTCAAAGATCATTCACCATGTATCTTTTTATCCACATCAATCTTTACCATTCCCATTGGAATCATATTCCAATATCTGTTGATCATCAATGTTGAGAAATCAACTATTGATTCACCAATTCTTAATCTATCAACTGTTGTCCTTATTATAGAATTCACTTAAGACCTATAAAGAAATAAGTAAGAAGGGGTAAATAGTAATGCTAGAATTGAATATCATCTATAGGATGGAAGAGTTTGGAGAGAATGAAATTATTATGATAACTGATGGAGTTAACTCACTCCTAAATGGATAGAAGAGTTATCTGGAAGACATAATTATATGTGGTAACTGTCACATCCCAAAATTTTGCAAATTTTGAAATGAGAAAAATAAATAAACAAAATAAAACTTTGTTGAAATTTAGGGTGAGAAGAAACTTTTTGATTCCAATTGGAAACATCGAAACCTATTTTGGTCAAATAAAATCCTAAAGGGATTTAAAAAGATAAACAACTAATAAATAAAGTTATAATAGTTGGAATCACTATTTTTGGATCTTTAAATAAAAAGATATGGTTTTTATAAAGCAAAGGTTGAAATATAAATAAGGATTATGTTATAGAGCCAAATTAATCTTGGCCAAGCTTTTGAAATAAAATATTTCTATTTGGAAAAAGAGTAAAAGTTTATTTAAATAAAATAATGAGGATTTATAAATATCCAATTTTATTAAAGTAAAGGCTTTTCCATTTTAAATAAACACTAAAACTTGTTAATTTATTTTAAATAAGATTTCCAAGTGTTTTTGTTTTTCAAATAAAACCTACTGAAAAGGTTTTGGTATTATTTAGTTTTCAAATAGAGTTTTTAAATAAATTAAATCCTATTTGAATTAAAGACTAATTCCCATTTATTTAATTATTAATAGATCCTAAATGAATAAAAGAATTATTTTATTTTTGGACTTTGGATTATGTTGTTAAACAGAATTAAAATTAACACAAAGTTTGGTGGTGGTTTGATTTGATTTGGTGTTTGAATTATTTGAAATAAAATCAAAACAAAAATTCAAAACAGAAAAAGAAAAAGCAACCAGTAGAAAAAAATGAAACAAAGCAGCCCAGTGCCAACAGGCCCAGCAAGCCCAACTCGCAGCCCACCTACACCCCCTCTGCCGAATCGTTTTTCACCCACGCGCGCACCCGCTGAGTCGCTGACCGCTGGCCCCATATTTCCCTCCCTCACTCTCGCTGACAACGGACCCCACTAGGCCACCTCATCATCGTCTCCACCACGACCACGTCGCCTCGCCGTTTCTGCCATTAACTCCGGCGATGAATACGAGTTATTGCCTGAGTTTTTCCTCGCTGTGATCACGCGTACATAAACGCCCACGCCTCCTCTCTCTTTCCTCCCAAACTCCAGCCACTCTCTGTCACCGGGCTACTCTAATTTCGAGCTCGAATCCACTATCCCCGACGAGCTTCTCCGGCGAAATTCCAACGACTTCGACCACCTCTCCATTCCCAGAGCATACGAGCTTGCTCTCCAGTCCCGTGCGCACCTGCCTGTGTGATCCACTCACTCGCGTGCGCTCCAAATCGTCGGCAACGACCACAGCCGAGCGCCACCGTCTTCGGCCGTTTCTCCGGCGAGTTCCCCTGATAAGCCCAGACCACCCATGTCCCTCTAGATGACACTCCTGTGATCACCACGCTCGTACGCATCTAACGCCCCCTCCCGTTTGCCTTAGGGCGACCTACAGCCTCGCCCCCGACAACCTCCAGAGACACCCGACGCCGCTGCACACTCCGGCGAGCAATCCCCTCCGTTCCTGAGCGCCCCTCGTCAAGCAGACCTCACGTTGAGCATCACCACGATCCCCTGAACACGGTGAGCCACTCCTCTATCTCCCTTGCGTCCTGTATCGCCGGCTCCGTCGTAGCCAGAGCGTGCGCCGCTGCCAGCCGCCGCTAGCGCCACCCAACCATGGTCAGAGGCACAGTGCCCGTTAGATCTTGATCTTAAGGCTAGGATTAGATTTAATCAAAAGGGTATGTTTTCATCAGAGCTGTGCGTTTTAAATTAGATCCAACGATCCTCAGTGCGTGATCCGCACGAAGAGGTACCGTCTAGTTAGATTGCGCCACGTGGACATGGTTTGGTTTAAAAACAGAAAATAGAATCTATTAGATATGCAAACTTGTAAAATTCATAACTTTAATTCTACACGTCCAAATTTTGAAAATTTTATATCAATGGAATCAGCAAGATAAATACTACCCAACCATGCACTTTTTTTGAATGTTTTGCTTCTGGAAAATTGGTTGAATTTGGAGAAACATGTGTAGGCTTATTTTGAATATAAAAATTGTTTTAGATATATTTTTAATATGAAATCTTTGCAAAATGGATTGTTGTGAACCTACTGACCATAGGAACCAACTTATGGATTTAAAAATGTATTTTGTGAAGTTAAGGAGTAAATATTTGAATTAGCTCATTTCTAGTCAAATAAAAATATTGATTTTGGTTTAGAATTGAATCTTGAGTAAAACCTTTGGGAAATGTTATGATTCAAACCTTCTGACCTTAAACTCTAAGTTTTAAGGTTTAAAAACATATTTGGTGAACCCTTTAAAGGATATTGCTTTGCTAAAAGCATTTTCAACCACATAAAATATTAATTTCATTTAGAAATAGGTTATAGATAAAAACCCTTTACAAATGGTTTTACCACTTTAGTAAATGACCACTTTGAACTTTAAAATGTTTAGAGCCTAGTATAAACCACTTTTCTAAATAAAACTATCTTTTGCATGCTTGCATGCATGACCTTGTTTTTGTTATTTTATGTGTGATAAATTGTTTGAATGCTAGTTGAATTTGTATTTTGCTTGATTGAATTGTAGTGAAGTTAGAAGAGTGTGATATTTGCAAGATCAAGAAGTGAACCAACATTCTCTACTAAAAAGGCAAGTGACACTATCATCCATGTCCTACTATTTTCATTACACTTAGTGGATTTTTGTAACATGCATGATAAGGACTACTATATTTTATGCTATGCTAAATCCTAATAGGATACCCTTATATCTCCCTTAGTGGAAACATTATAGTTGTAGTAAGCTTAGCCCTGCTATATATTGGGATGGGATTCATGATAAGAATATATGAAGTGTTGGAAAGATTTATGTTTTTTATAATAAAACAAGTACTCAATGAACCACCTGGGTGGACAAGGATACTCAAGATTGGACAAAGTGGCAACAAAAGGAACCATGTGTATATGGCCATCTCTTTTTGTATGTGCACTAGAAGAAAATCCACCCAGGGACTTAGAGATTGAACATGTTTCTCGTACAGTAGCTTCCGTGTACAGCCACATGCTAAATGAGCTCTGTATTAGTCAAGTACATAGTGGAAGACCCATGCATTGGCATCTTCAGGTTAACTAGAATTGTGTAAGGGAAATTTATCCCTACATTGGTGCCTGGTTGACAAGCTATCATTGTGTATTGGGAGGACTTCTATGGAAAGACTTTGTCACAGTCTCGATCTGCCAGTACTCCATCTTGGTGAGTACTTATCCAGCAGCCACTGGTGGCATCAAGACGAGATTGTGTCATGTGGGTAAAGTGTACAACTTCTACAGAAGATCAAATTCTAAGTACTTAGCCGTGTCCCCGGTTATGGACAATTCTGAGCAACTAAGGCCTAAAGCTATGGAATATCTCGACATTCCAATTTATCAAAGTAAAACTTGATGGTGACAACAAGGGATTTGAAGCACTTGGAATTTTCCAAGAAGTTCAGAAAGATTTGACAAAAGATCAAAAACTATTTTGAAAAGATAGGATAAAACTATATTGCTTTCTGCAAAAGAGCCTAAACCATACTTAGCCAAATATGCATGTAAATGATAGGATCCACTTAATTCTACATAGTAGTGAAACTTGGCAATACAATTCAAATGTATTGACCCTTGTGGATGCAACTTATTATGTTGTAGGTTTGTTTGATGTTAGTGAAGTGTGTTGAATAGGATTACAAGTCTACAACCAACATGACTACCTGTGGCACTTTGAAGATGAAGGACCCCATGCTATTGTTATATTCTGCTACATTGTAATGAAATAGCCAAATGAACTATGTAAGATGTAATAAATTATTTTATTCCTGGTTATAAAGTTGTATTATGACCTTTGTTTCTTGATATTACATCTTAACTGTGGATGCTAGCTATTGATCCAAGGACTAGCATTGTAAACACAGGGATCTCTACCTTATTAAAGGTTGGGAACCTTACAGATGGTATCAGAGCACTGTGCTGCCTGTAGGATTGAAACCCTAGGATTGGACAAAACCCCTTAGAAAAATAGGAGTTGTATTTTGTTCCAAAAATTATTTACAAACAATCTTGTAAACTCTTTTCTCAACCTTTTGGTTTTGAATCTACACCTCTTTCATTTCAACTTGATGGACAAAGCCTTCACCATGACCAATACCTTCAATTTTAGTTTCACCAAGGATATCACTAAGGACTACAAGTAAGAACCAAGAGACATTAGATTGCCTATCAAAACAGTGATATCATGATAAGTGTATAGATCATATTGACCTATGAGGTATGACAATACCAAGTTAATCATTTCAAGAAAACTTGTTGTTCCTTCAACTCATGAGTTAAGCTCATAAGTTGTTAAGTGAATAGTTGCTTGTTGATTGTTTGATTGAACTTGGTTGTTTTGAGTTGTGTGTTAGGACTTTTTAAAAAACCTATCCATCATTACTCATCCCTATCAAATCAACAGATGCCTCCCCGTCGTGCCAACCCCAACCAAAACAACAACATCACTCCTAAGATGCAGCAGATGATGATAGCTCAGACAAAATTGATGCAGGAGATGACCACATTCATACAGAATCAGAACAATAACAACAACAACAACAACAACAACAAAAAACAACAATCAGAATAATCCTCCAGCACATGATATGCTCACCAGGTTTCTGAAACTAAGACCTGCAAGGTTCTCTAGAACAACTAATCCAATGGAAGCTGATGATTGGTTATGTTCGTTGAATAAGGACTTAGTGACTGTTGGCTGCACCGATGAAAAAAAAGTTAGGTTAGCAGCATTTCTACCTGAAGGACCAGCAGCAACATGGTGGGACAACTTTCAAATCACTACCCCCCTTGAGGATGTGACTTGGGATATTTTTGAGGATGGTTTCCGTACAACTCACATATCACCTGGAGTGATGTACTTGAAGAAAAAGGAATTCCACAATCTGAAACAGCGTCACCGCAGTGTGGCTGAGTATATTGAAGAATTCAACAATCTGGAACGCTATGCACCGGATGAAGTTGACACAGATGCTAAGAGAAAGGAGAAATTTCTAGAAGGACTTAATGATGAGTTGAACCTACAGCTAGCTGTTGCCTATGTCCCAACTTATCAATCACTCTGTGACAAAGCCACCATTTTAGAAAACAAGATGAATCAAGTTGAGAACATAAAGAGGAAGCATAAACTCAAGAATCACTCAGGATCATCACAAAAGAAGCATTCATTCAAAAAGAGCAAGGAAGATTCTGAACCACATCAGTATCACCACAATAATAATGGAAGATAATAATGGAAATGATACTGACAATGGAGATGATCTTGGTCAGAGCCAACATGACACTTTCAGGAAGAAAGACATTAGCCAGTTGCAGTGCTATAATTGTAAGGAGCTTGGACACTATGCATCAGACTGTCCTGAGAAGAAAAAGAAAAAGGATGCTAGAAGAGCCAATGGAGATGACTGCAATGTGACCCAGAAAGGACATGTGAACCACATTGTTATGGATGGAAACTTTGAAGAGATAGAAGAAGTGGATGTCAGGAACTAGTTAACTCAGAAGAGTCAAATAAGGATTCCTTGTCTAGATATCAAGTGTTGAACCCATAGTCAAGTGAACCATCAATGTAACCCTATAAGATTTTCTTTTAAGGGTGGTAGTACCGTAGTTGTCTTGAAGCCAACTTGTAACCCTAGCCTTCCCAAATCTCGAGACGAGATTTCTTTTAAGGGTGGTATCTTGTCACATCCAAAATTTTCCAAATTTTGAAATGTGAAAAATAAATAAACAAAATAAAACTTTGTTGAAATTTAGGGTGAGAAGAAACTTTTTGATTCCAATTGGAAACATCGAAACCTATTTTGGTCAAATAAAATCCTAAAGGGATTTAAAAAGATAAACAACTAATAAATAAAGTTATAATAGTTGGAATCACTATTTTTGGATCTTTAAATAAAAAGATATGGTTTTTATAAAGCAAAGGTAGAAATATAAATAAGGATTATTTTATAGAGCCAAATTATATCTTGGCCAAGCTTTTGAAATAAAATATTTCTATTTGAAAAAAGAGTAAAAGTTTATTTAAATAAAATAATGAGGATTTATTAATATCCAATTTTATTAAAGTAAAGGCTTTTCCATTTTAAATAAACACTAAAACTTGTTAATTTATTTTAAATAAGATTTCCATGTGTTTTTGTTTTTCAAATAAAACCTACTGAAAAGGTTTTGGTATTATTTAGTTTTCAAATAGATTTTTTAAATAAATTAAATCCTATTTGAATTAAAGACTAATGCCCATTTATTTAATTATTAATAGATCCTAAAAGAATAAAAGAATTATTTTATTTTTGGACTTTGGATTATGTTGTTAAATAGAATTGAAATCAACACAAAGTTTGGTGGTGGTTTGATGTGATTTGGTGTGTGAATTATTTGAAATGAAATAAAAACAGAAATTCAAAACGGAAAAACAAAAAGCAATCAGTAGAAAAAATGAAACAAAGCAGCCCACTACCAACAGGCCCAGCAAGCCCAACTCGCAGCCCACCTACACCCCCTCTGCCGAATCGTTTATCACCCACACACGCACCCGCTGAGTCGCTGACCGCTTGTAGAGGTTCCAATCTTTAATAAGATAGAGCCCCCTGTGTTTACAATGCTAGTCCCTGGATCAATAGCTAGCATCCACAGTTTAGATGTAATATCAAGAAACAAAGGTCATAATATAACTTTATAACCAGGAATAACATAATTTTATTACATCCTTACATAGCTCATTTGGCTATTACATTACATTGCAGCGGAATAACTATAGTCATGGGTCCTTCATATTCAAAGTGCCACAGGCAGACATGTTGGTTGTAGAATTTGTAATCCTAATCAATCAATCCTCATTAAAAACAATCAAACCTGCAACATACAAGTTACAGCCACAAAGGGTCAATACTCTGGAATAGTATTGGCAAGTGATACTATGGTATTTATAGTGGAGTCTAACATCTATATGCATTTGGCTAAGTGGAGTTGAGGCTTGCATTGCTCAAAATAGATTTTTCCTTAACATTTGAAAATACTAAGTTTTTGCTTTGGCAAAATCATTTTTCTCAATCAAAGATTGAAGATCCTTTAACCAAAGCATCTCTCAATCAAGGATTGAAGATTTCAAACAACCCTTGTTCAAACCACAAGTTTTAACTTAGAAATTTGAATGATGAGATTTTTGATTGCTTCCATGTCTTGATGCTCAAATTGTCCTTTACCAGGGACATGGCTAAGTACTTAGATTTTACACTCTGTAGAGGTGGTGCACTTTCCCCACAAGACTTGGTTTCCCAAGACAAGATCTTTCAGAAGCCTTCCCTTAGACCAAAATGGACGCGCTCCAACCTATCAAACACGACCACCCACTGTCCATATGGCTAAGTTCTTGCAACCTATATGATCATGGCAGAGCCCATATTGCCAAGTGGTTGCACTTGAAGCTTCTCAACATTTGACATCTCAAATCTCTTTGTTCCTGGGTGGCAATCCACAAGTGAGATACACAAGGTAAACCATAAACGTGGGCCTTGTGAACCACTCAACCAAAATCCACCAAGCAAGTCCCATTCCACCCAGGTGATTCATTAACTTAGTTGTTTTATTAAACAAAACACAAGTCCTCAGACTTAGAATATTTTTCCATAGTGTGAATATATATTCCACCCATGTTTTCTATTAGCTAGGCTAAGCTTGATAGTAGTAGGAATCCTAACTTAGGAAGATTTCCACTAAGGTTTCATCTACTAGGTTTTCCTATAGCAAGGTTTATACTTAGCAAAATCCATGCAAGTTTTACTTAGCAAAATCACTAATGCATAGTGAAAGTAATGGGATAGAAAGTATGAAGCATCACTTGCCTTTTTGGTAGAGGGCATAGGTTCACTCCTTGTCCTTACAACAATCACACTCTTCAAGTCACTACAAATCAATCAAACAAGGCACAAACTCAATCTACCAATCAAGCAAAACAACACATAAAATGACAAAGTCAAAGTAATGCATGCAAGCATGCAAAAGATGGTTCTAATTGCAAAGGTGGTCTCCACTAGGCTTCTAAACTTTGTAAATTCAAAAAGTGGTTATTTTCCAAAGTGGCAAAGTCATTTGCAAAAGGGTTTTGGTGCATAAACCATTTTTTTAAAATCTAATCATTATTTTATGTGGTGAAAATTATTTTTATCAAAGCAAAACTTTGTGTTTTTCACCAAATGAGTTGCTATTGCAAAACTTGGTGTTTTGGGTCAGTGGGTTTGGTCTAAACCATTTTCCCAAAGTTTTTACTCAAAATCATTTTCATAACAAAAACCATTATTTTCATTTGGCTAGAAATGACTAAATCAAGTTTTCCATCCTAAATTTTACCAAATCCATTTTCCAAACTATGGGTTAGTTCCTAGGGTCAGTGAGTTTACAACAAACCTTTTTGCAAAAGTTTTAATCCAAAAATCATTTTTAAACAATTTTTCTAATCTAATCAAGCACACAAATGAATCTGCAAAAACAAGTAAATTAATAGATACTATTTACTAAACCAAGGGTATGGTTGGCTAGGGCTTGCTCTCCTGAATCCAACAACATAAAATTTGTAATTTTTGGACGTGTGGATCCAAAGTTACAAGGGTTTGAAAATCATATCTCAATCATATTTCAAATCTGTTTTTAAACAGACCTGGCCACGCGTCACGTTCTGGTTGGGTGGTACCGGTTCGGCCGGATCACGCGCTGTAGCCATTGGATCTAATCAGATCGTGCGGCACAGGACGCGTACCTCTTCGCGGCTTAAGTGACTCTATCGTGCCCGCCCGATCTAGATCGAACGGCTCCTACTGGCTTGCCAAAAGTTGGCGGCGCGACGACGGTGGCGAGCGGCGGCGACGGTCAGGCGAAGTGCTAGCAATGGTTCTAGGAAGCAAAGTACGAGGTGAGGATGCTCATCGTGATCGCGAGGACGAGATGATGCTTGGGGTGGGGTCGGTTGGTCGAGGGGTTCTCAGGGTCTGCCGTAATTGCTCACCAAAGTTTGCAATGGCGTCTGGCGGTCCTGCTCGTGGTCGGAGTCGATGCTACAGATCATGCGGAGGAAAACATAGAGCGTAGTTAGGTGCAGGAGAGTGAGGCGAATGTGGGAGCGTGAACGAGATGGCACGGGGTGGTCGGATTCTACCTGGGAAACTCGCCGGAGTAGAAGCGACGCTGGCGCTTCGAGTTTGTCGGCGGCTTTGGGCGCCCATGTTGAACGGGTACAGGGAGATGTGTCTGAGAGTGGTGAGCATGCTTGTGTGCTCAGGGAGGCAGGAGGTGGTGTGGCTCGGCCGGAATCGAAGGTGGAAGCTCGTCGGAGTAGCGGCGGTTTGGAGATGATTCCGAGCAGCCTGGTGGCAAGGATGAATTGGCGTTTGAGGGGAATTACAGAGGGAGGAGAGGTGTTTAAGAATGCGCGGTCGCAGGAGCGATTAACTGCCGCGTTAACGCCAATTGATGCTCGCATATTTCGCCAGAAACGGTCGAGGAGAGGGGGCGCTGTCACCGTGGTGAGGACGATGAACAGGAGGGGGTGGGGTCTACCTGGCAGTGAGTGAGAGAGAGAGGATATTGGGTCCACCAGTCATTCTCTCTGCGGGTCAAATACTGAGTGCGAATCGTTTTCTTCGGGAAGGAATAGCTGGGCTGGTTTTGGGCTTTAGTGGGCTGCTGGGTTGGGTCAGATCCAATTCCAATTTTTTTTTTATTCTGAAACCTTTTCTTTTTCTAATACTGATTTCTGTTTTTAAAATTCAAACAACACTCAAGCATTCAAAATGATTCAAATCATCACCAAGCTTTGTAACTTTGAATTTGGTTATGTTTTATCATCATAAACCAAATTCCAAAATAAAATAATAATTTTTATTCTTTTTAGGATCCATTCTTTAATTAAGTAAAATGGATCTTTTTGTTATTTAATAAAATAGGGTTTGATTTAATTAAATAAATCTCCATTTGAAATCCAAATATTTTCAAAACCAAATCAGTAGGTTTTATTTGGAAATAGAGAATATTTGGAAACTTGTTTAAAAACAAAATAACTTTTTATTTTAGGGTCCATTAATAATTAAATACAATAGACCTTCATTATTAAATCAAATAGGATTTATTTCATTTAAAATCTTTAATTTGAAATCTAAAATAAAGCCAAAAACACTTCAGTAGGTTTTATTTGAGAATAAAATATTTGGAAAACTTATTTAAATAATGTTTCAATTTAAATTGGTAAAACCTTTTATTTAAATAAAATTGGATATTAATCCTTATTAATTTATTTAAACAAACCTTTGCTATTTTTATTCAAAACAAAATGTTATAATTCCAAAGCTTGGCCAAGGTTTAATTTGGCTTTATAAGATAATCTTTATTTTATGAATCCACCTTTTCTTTTGGAAAACCAATTTTTTTTATTTAAAAGATCCAAAATAGTAATTCCTAAACATTTTAATTTCCTTTAATAAATGTTTATCTTTTTAAATCGCTTTAGGATTTATTTGATCCAAATTGCTTTGAAGTTTCCATTTAAATTCAAAAAGTTTCTTTTGGCCCTGAAAATCAAACAAAGTTTTATTTTATTCATTTATTTTCACTTTACAAGATTTGGAAAATCTTGGGATGTGACAGGCTACCACCCTTAAAATAAATCTCGTCCCGAGATTTGGGGAGGCTAGGGTTACAAGCAGGTTCAAAACAACTAGGGTACTACCACCCTTAAAAATTCTCAAACAAAAGTTACATATTGGCCTTCTTGGGATCCTGGGAAATTTCTCTAAACAAACTTTTGCATTGTGTCCTTTGTTTCCATTCTTGACTCATGGGCCAAGGTTGAGTTTCTCCATAGGCTTGTTCAACTTGTTCTTCATCTTTTCTGGACAGTTGCTTGCATAAAGTCCTGGATTCTTGCAGTTGAAACAATGGATGTCCTTGAGTTCTTTACGTGGCTCTTGTGGACAAGTTGCTACATAATGGCCTAGCTTTCTACAGTTGTTGCACACTACTTGGCCAATTTCTTTATTCTTCGGGTTCTTTGGGCATTCACCAGAATAGTGTCCCATTTCCTTACACTGATGACATTGCACATGGCTTTTGTCAATCTTTTGCTTCTTGGGTTTCTTTGATCCTTTGAATTGGGTTGTCTTGTTTGGAGGTATAAGTGGTCCTTTTCCTTTGCCATCAACATTCTTGGCATACTTGGATCCTTCTTGTTTCCTTTGTTCAACAGCAGCATAGATGGGGAATTGGCTAGGGACATGGTACTTTCCTTCACAAAGGTAACAAGTAGCTTGAGAGGTGAGACATTGTCCAACAGGATGATTTTCTTCACAGTTAGGGCATTGATCTTCATGATCCTTGGAAGTATGATCCTTGTCTCCACAAATAATGCAAGCTGGTGCTCCATCTAGAACAATATTTCTGTCATCCTTGTTGTCATAGACTCTTTTGGGATAGCTTTCTTCCATGTTGATCATTTGATTAGTCACCTTAAGCATCAGTTGGGTTTGTTCCTCCAAAAACTTTTGTAGTGCTGGATATTTATCACTATTGTTGGCTATGAACTGAGCTGTCAGTTGGGTTAACTGGTTCTAGGTTGCTATGAGCTCTTTCATGCTGTCCTCTTGGTCGATGCTGATGTCATCAACCTTGGAGTCTTTTGGAGAAGTCATCTGTTTGGGTTGAAGGGAGATTAGAATAGGCAAGATATTTCTAAGGAAATATTTCTACTCACAAACATCTCAATTCACACAAACAATGTGTATGCAATCACAAACAAACTTTTCACTAAAACAAGGTTCAAGCAAATACTTAGTCAACAAAATATTTTTGTTACACCTCATAAGTTGGTGGTTTTGTCTTAACTAAAATATGGTGGTCCATCTATATGGTTCACTTGTGATTTTTCCTTCCTTTATGATTCTTCTTGTATGGGATCATGGTTTCCTTGAGAAAAACTCTTGGTTAAAATACTTCAAAGTTGTTGATGGCTCCTTCTTATTTTGCATTCCCTCAGTCTCTAAATCTTGAGTAAGATTTCCTTGTCTCACTTGTAGTCCTTAGTGGTATCCAAGTTGGAAGTCCTTGGTGAATATGCTGAAGATGTTGAAGTCATTAGAGTTGAAGAAGTTGAAGAAGTCTTTTGCACACGGTGTAGTCTTTGGCCATGGGGTAGGTTTTTCCATCCAGTTGAAATAGATGAGAAGTAGAGTTGAAACCAAAATGGTTGAGGAAAGAGTTTACAAGTGTTTTTGTAAATAAGTTTTGGAACAAGAACAACTCATATTTTTCTAAGGGTTTTTGTCCAATCGTAGGTTTACAAATTCTACAGGCAACACAATGCTCTGATAACATCTGTAGAGGTTCCAATCTTTAATAAGATAGAGCCCCCTGTGTTTACAATGCTAGTCCCTGGATCAATAGCTAGCATCCACAGTTTAGATGTAATATCAAGAAACAAAGGTCATAATATAACTTTATAACCAGGAATAACATAATTTTATTACATCCTTACATAGCTCATTTGGCTATTACATTACATTGCAGCGGAATAACTATAGTCATGGGTCCTTCATCTTCAAAGTGCCACAGGCAGACATGTTGGTTGTAGACATTGTAATCCTAATCAATCAATCCTCATTAAAAACAATCAAACCTGCAACATACAAGTTACAACTACAAAGGGTCAATACTCTGGAATAGTATTGGCAAGTGATACTATGGTATTTATAGTGGAGTCTAACATCTATATGAATTTGGCTAAGTGGAGTTGAGGCTTGCATTCCTCAAAATAGAATTTTCCTTAACATTTGAAAATACTAAGTTTTTGCTTTGACAAAATCATTTTTCTCAATCAAAGATTGAAGATCCTTTAACCAAGGCATCTCTCAATCAAGGATTGAAGATTTCAAGCAACCCTTGTTCAAACCACAAGTTTTAACTTAGAAATTTGAATGATGAGATTTTTGATTGCTTCCATGTCTTGATGCTCAAATTGTCCTTTACCAGGGACATGGCTAAGTACTTAAATTTTACACTCTGTAGAGGTGGTGCACTTTCCCCACAAGACTTGGTTTCCCAAGACACGATCTTTCAGAAGCCTTCCCTTAGACCAAAATGGACGTGCTCCAACCTATCAAACACTACCACCCACTATCCATATGGCTAAGTTCTTGCAACCTATATGATCATGGCAGAGCCCATATTGTCAAGTGGTTGCACTTGAAGCTTCTCAACATTTTACATCTCAAATCTCTTTGTTCCTGGGTGGCAATCCACAAGTGAGATACACAAGGTAAACCATAAACATGGGCCTTGTGAACCACTCAACCAAAATCCACCAAGCAAGTCCCATTCCACCCAGGTGATTCATTAACTTAGTTGTTTTATTAAACAAAACACAAGTCCTCAGACTTAGAATATTTTTCCATAGTGTGAATATATATTCCACCCATGTTTTCTATTAGCTAGGCTAAGCTTGATAGTAGTAGGAATCCTAACTTAGGAAGATTTCCACTAAGGTTTCATCTACTAGGTTTTCCTATAGCAAGGTTTATACTTAGCAAAATCCATGCAAGTTTTACTTAGCAAAATCACTAATGCATAGTGAAAGTAATGGGATAGAAAGTATGAAGCATCACTTGCCTTTTTGGTAGAGGGCATAGGTTCACTCCTTGTCCTTACAACAATCACACTCTTCAAGTCACTACAAATCAATCAAACAAGGCACAAACTCAATCTACCAATCAAGCAAAACAACACATAAAATGACAAAGTCAAAGTAATGCATGCAAGCATGCAAAAGATGGTTCTAATTGCAAAGGTGGTCTCCACTAGGCTTCTAAACTTTGTAAAGTCAAAAAGTGGTTATTTTCCAAAGTGGCAAAGTCATTTGCAAAAGGGTTTTGGTGCATAAACCATTTTTTTAAAATCTAATCATTATTTTATGTGGTGAAAATTATTTTTATCAAAGCAAAACTTTGTGTTTTTCACCAAATGAGTTGCTATTGCAAAACTTGGTGTTTTGGGTCAGTGGGTTTGGTCTAAACCATTTTCCCAAAGTTTTTATTCAAAATCATTTTCATAACAAAAACCATTATTTTCATTTGGCTAGAAATGACTAAATCAAGTTTTCCATCCTAAATTTTACCAAATCCATTTTCCAAACTATGGGTTGGTTCCTAGGGTCAGTGAGTTTACAACAAACCTTTTTGCAAAAGTTTTAATCCAAAAATCATTTTAAACAATTTTTCTAATCTAATCAAGCACACAAATGAATCTCTAAAAACAAGTAAATTAACACATACTATTTACTAAACCAAGGGTATGGTTGGCTAGGGCTTGCTCTCCTGAATCCAACGACATAAAATTTGTAATTTTTGGACTTGTGGATCCAAAGTTACAAGGGTTTGAAAATCATATCTCAATCAGATTTCAAATCTGTTTTTAAACAGACCTGGCCACGCGTCACGTTCTGGTTGGGTGGTACCGGTTCGGCCGGATCACGCGCTGTAGCCATTGGATCTAATCAGATCGTGCGGCACTGGACGCGTACCTCTTCGCGGCTTAAGTGACTCTATCGTGCCCGCCCGATCTAGATCGAACGGCTCCTACTGGCTTGCCAAAAGTTGGCGGCGCGACGACAGTGGCGAGCGGTAGCGACGGTCAGGCGAGGTGCTACAGGTGGTTCTAGGAAGCAAAGTACGAGGTGAGGATGCTCACCGTGATCGCAAGGACGAGGTGATGGTCGAGGCGGGTTCGGTTGGTCGAGGGGCGCTCAGGGTCTGTAGTAATTGCTCGCCGAAGTTTGCAACGACCTCTGGCGGTCCTGCTCGTGGTCGGAGTCGATGCTACAGATCATGCGGAGGCAAACAGAGAGCGTAGTTAGGTGCAGGAGAGTGAGGCGAATGTGGGAGCGTGAACGAGATGGCCCGGGGTGGCCGGATTCTACCTAGGAAACTCGCTGGAGTAGAAGGCAGACGCGGCGGCGCTCAGAGTTTGTCGAAGGCGGCTTTCTGGGGCGCCCGCGGTTGAACGGCGGGTACAGGGAGATGTGTCTGAGAGTGGTGAGCGTGCTCGTGTGCTCAGGGAGGCAGGAGGTGGTGTGGCTCGGCCGGAATCGAAGGTGGAAGCTCGTCGGAGTAGCGGCAGTTTGGAGATGATTCCGAGAAGCCTGGTGGCAAGGATGAATTGGCGTTTGAGGGGAATGACAGAGGGAGGAGAGGTGTTTAAGAATGCGCGGTCGCAGGAGCGATTAACTGCCGCGTTAGCGCCAATTGATGCTCGCAAATTTCGCCAGAAACGGTCGAGGAGAGGGGGCGCTGTCACCGCGGTGAACACGATGAACAGGAGGGGGTGGGGTCTACCTGGCAGTGAGTGAGAGAGAGAGAGGAGATTGGGTCCACCAGTCATTCTCTCTGCGGGTCAAATACTGAGTGCGAATCGTTTTCTTCGGGAAGGAATAGCTGGGCTGGTTTTGGGCTTTAGTGGGCTGCTGGGTTGGGTCAGATCCAATTCCAATTTTTTTTTATTCTGAAACCTTTTCTTTTTTAAATACTGATTTTTGTTTTTAAAATTGAAACAACACTCAAGCATTCAAAATGATTCAAATCATCACCAAGCTTTGTAACTTTGAAATTGGTTCTGTTTTATCATCATAAACCAAATTCCAAAATAAAATAATAATTTTTATTCTTTTTAGGATCCATTCTTTAATGAAGTAAAATGGATCTTTTTGTTATTTAATAAAATAGGGTTTGATTTAATTAAATCAATCTCCATTTGAAATCCAAATATTTCAAAGCCAAATCAGTAGGTTTTATTTGCAAATAGATAATACTTGGAAACTTGTTTAAAAACAAAATAACTTTTTATTTTAGGGTCCATTAATAATTAAATACAATAGAACTTCATTATTAAATCAAATAGGATTTATTTCATTTAAATTCTTTATTTTGAAATCTAAAATAAAGCCAAAAACACTTCAGTAGGTTTTATTTGAGAATAAAATATTTGGAAAACTTATTTAAATAATGTTTCAATTTAAATTGGTAAAACCTTTTATTTAAATAAAATTGGATATTAATCCTTATTAATTTATTTAAACAAACCTTTGCTATTTTTATTCAAAACAAAATGTTTTAATTCCAAAACTTGGCCAAGGTTTAATTTGGCTTTATAAGATAATCTTTATTTTATGAATCCACCTTTTCTTTTGGAAAACCAAATATTTTTATTTAAAAGATCCAAAATAGTAATTCGAAAACATTTTAATTTCCTTTGATAAATGTTTATCTTTTTAAATCCCTTTAGGATTTATTTGATCCAAATTGGTTTGAAGTTTCCATTTAAATTCAAAAAGTTTCTTTTGGCCCTGAAAATCAAACAAAGTTTTATTTTATTCATTTATTTTCACATTACAAGATTTGGAAAATCTTGGGATGTGACACCGCTGGCCCCATCTTTCCCTCCCTCACTCTCGCTGACAACGGACCCCACTAGGCCACCTCATCAACGTCTCCACCACGACCACGTTGCCTCGCTGTTTCTTCCATTAACTCCGGCGATGAATACAAGTTATTGCCTGAGTTATTCCTTGCTGTGATCACGCGTACATAAATGCCCACGCCTCCTCTCTCTTTCCCCCCAAACTCCAGCCACTCTCTGCCACCGGGCTGCTCTAATTTCGAGCTCAAACCCACTGTCCCCGACGAGCTTCTCCGGCGAAATTCCGACGACTTCGGCCACCTCTCCACTCCCAGAGCATACGAGCTTGCTCTCCAGTCCCATGCGCACCGGCCTATGTTCTCCACTCGCTCGCGTGCGCTCCAAATCGTCGGCAATGACCACACCCGAGTGCCATTGTCTTTGGCCGTTTCTCCGGCGAGTTCCCCTGGTAAGCCCAGACCACCCCTGTCCCTCTAGATGACACTCCTGTGATCACCACGCTCGTACGCATCTAACGCCCCCTCCCGTTTGCCTTAGGGAGACCTGCAACCTCGCCCCCGACAACCTCTAGAGACACCCGACGCCGCTGCACACTCCGGCGAGCAATCCCCTCCGTTCCTGAGCGCCCCTCGTCAAGCAGACCTCACGTTGAGCATCACCACGATGCCCTGAACACGGTGAGACACTCCTCTATCTCCCTTGCGTCCTGTATCGCCGGCTCCGCCGTAGCCAGAGCGTGCGCCGCCGCTAGCGCCGCCCAACCATGGTCAGAGGCATAGTGCCCGTTAGATCTTGATCTTACGGCTAGGATTAGATTTAATCGAAAGGGTATGTTTTCATCAGAGCCGTGCGTTTTAAATTAGATCCAACGATCCTCAGTGCGTGATCCGCACGAAGCGGTACCGTCCAGTTAGATTGCGCCACGTGGACATGGTTTGGTTTAAAAACAGAAAATAGAATCTATTAGATATGCAAACTTGTAAAATTCATAACTTTAATTCTACACGTCCAAATTTTGCAAATTTTATATCAATGGAATCACCAAGACAAATACTACCCAACCATGCGCTTTGTTTAATGTTTTGCTTCTGGAAAATTGGTTGAATTTGCAGAAACGTGTGTAGGCTTATTTTGAATATAAAAATTGTTTTAGATATAATTTTAATATGAAATCTTTGCAAAATAGATTGTTGTGAACCTACTGACCATAGGAACCAACTTATGGATTTAAAAATGTGTTTTGTGAAGTTAAGGAGTAAATATTTGAATTAGCTCATTTCTAGTCAAATAAAAATATTGATTTTGGTTTAGAATTGAATCTTGAGTAAAAACTTTGGGAAATGTTTTGATTCAAACCTTCTGACCCTATACACTAAGTTTTGAGGTTTAAAAACATATTTGGTGAACCCTTTAAAGAATATTACTTTGCTAAAAGCATTTTTAACCACATAAAATATTGATTTGATTTAGAAATAGTTTATAGATAAAAACCCTTTACAAATGGTTTTACCACTTTAGTAAATGACCACTTTGAACTTTAAAATGTTTAGAGCCTAGTAGAAACCACTTTTCTAAATAAAACTATCTTTTGCATGCTTTCATGCATGACCTTGTTTTTGTTATTTTATGTGTGATAAATTGTTTGAATGCTAGTTGAATTTGTATTTTGCTTGATTGAATTGTAGTGAAGTTAGAAGAGTGTGATATTTGCAAGATCAAGAAGTGAACCAACATTCTCTACTAAAAAGGCAAGTGACACTATCATCCATGTCCTACTATTTTCATTACACTTAGTGGATTTTTGTAACATGGATGAGAAGGACTACTATATTTTATGCTATGCTAAATCCTAATAGGATACCCTTATATCTCCCTTAGTGGAAACATTGTAGTTGTAGTAATCTTAGCCCTGCTATATATTGGGATGGGATTCATGATATGAATACATGAAGTGTTGGAAAGATATATGTTTTATATAATAAAACAAGTACTCAATGAACCACATGGGTGGACAAGGATACTCAAGATTGGACAAAGTGGCAACAAAAGGAACCATGTTTATATGGCCATCTCTTTTTGTATGTGCACTAGAAGAAAATCCACCCAGGGACTTAGAGATTGAACATGTTTCTCGTATAGTGGCTTTCGTGTACAGCCACATGCTAAATGAGCTCTGGCTTAGTCAACTACATAGTGGAAGACCCATGCATTGGCATCTTCAGGTTAACTAGAATTGTGTAAGGGAAATTTATCCCTACATTGGTGCCTGGTTGACAATCTAGCATTGTGTATTGGGAGGACTTCTATGGAAAGACTTTGTCACATTCTCGATCTGCCAGTACTCCATCTTGGTGAGTACTTATCCAGCGGCCACTGGTGGCATCAAGAAGAGATTGTGTCATGTGGGTAAAGTGTACAACTTCTACAGAAGATCAAATTCTAAGTACTTAGCCGTGTCCCCGGTTATGGAAAATTCTGAGCAACTAAGGCCTGAAGCTATGGAAGATCTCGACATCCCAATTTCTCAAAGTAAAACTTGATGGTGACAACAAGGGATTTGAAGCACTTGGAGTTTTCCAAGAAGCTCAGAAAGATTTGACAAAAGAACAAAAACTATTTTGAAAAGATAGGATAAAACTATATTGCTTTCTGCAAAAGAGCCTAAACCCTACATAGCCAAATATGCATGTAAATGATAGGATCCACTTAATTCTACATAGTAGTGAAACTTTCCAATACAATTCAAATGAATTGACCCTTGTGGCTGCAACTTATTATGTTGCAGGTTTGTTTGATGTTAGTGAAGTGTGTTGAATAGGATTACAAGTCTACAACCAACATGACTGCCTGTGGCACTTTGAAGATGAAGGACCCCATGATATTGTTATATTTTGCTGCATTGTAATGAAATAGCCAAATGCACTATGTAAGATTTAATAAATTATTTTATTCCTGGTTATAAAGTTGTATTATGACCTTTGTTTCTTGATATTACATCTTAACTGTGGATGCTAGCTATTGATCCAGGGACTAGCATTGTAAACACAGGGATCTCTACCTTATTAAAGGTTGGGAACCTTACAGTAACAAATAAGATTATAAGGATGAATTCTAAAGATAGTTACCAAGGAGTAATCCTATTGGATCAAGTAGGTATAGTCAATGAGTAATGCCTCGTAGTTAGATAGAGATACTAAGAAGATAACTATAATACAATTGTAATGTTGTATTGATGAGGCCTTGATTATCCAACTAGAAACCTAAGCCATGAATGATCAAAGGATTATAATGATCATGTTTAACTCACAAAGATTGAATGCTTATATCATGTATAAGTGACATTGGTGGATATAACTTGATTGAACCCTAGTATAGATATGTTATTCTACGTTAGCCATGACAAGTCACATTAATATAATGAGAGGTTGGAATATTAGATATTGGAGTTAAGTAGAAATAAGATAGTATGATTAAGATGATGCTAGAGTAACATTGGATTAGAAAAGTAGAAGTTTCCTCTTGGGAAATACTAACTCTTGTGGTGAAGTAGTTTGATATAGACACCTACTAGAGTAATGTAGTGATGTATGATTAAGGAAGAGTATGAATGGAGTTAGAAGTAACCACTTGATGGATTGAAGATTATTAATAGTAGAATAGTTTGGTATAACCAAGTATGGATATGAGAAGATTATGAAAAGCTTTAGTGACAAGCTCATCAGAATTATAAGTGGATTTAGAAGAATAAAAAGTGGATAAGAATATTTTGTGAAGTAAAGCTCATCATGTTAACACATGATGATGGATAGGAAGAAGCAGTATATCTAGGAAAGGAATTCTTTAAGTAGAAGTCAATAATTATGAAATATGGAAGGTAGGACTTCTTGGTAAACATGCAAACTTAATGCTAGAACCAAACCTAATATCCGTATCAAATGATTGATTTATCATCTTATAGCCACAATGGTTAATAGGAATATTTCCTATATCAACGCACTTAAGCACATCTTTGTTATTTTCAACCATCATTATCATAGGTGCTTAAAAACTATCTTTATCAATTCCTCCTCATAAGTTAGCCTAGAAAACAATCCCACTATTTAATTCTAAATGGTGATATCATTCAAGATCTTTAACTGAAAGATAATATATTTTAACCATTCACCTTTATTCACATTTATAAAAGAATATAAAAATATTAAAACTCCCATAAATTTATGGTAGACATTTATAATCTCAAACCTCTAACCCTTATGTTAGTAATAGTAAAATATTTACATTGCTATTTCCTAAATTATGAGAATAATATTAACCATATTAAGTCCTCAAAACTTTATGTATCAAATAATAATGAAGGATCAAGATATATAAAAGTTTCTTTAATATTATAAATCAGTAAGAATCAAAACATCAATCTTATAAGATCCTAGACAAATCCTAAAACCTAAGACCCTAATTTCTACTTATTCTATTTGATATAATAACCTTCATATGATTATGAATATGAAAGAATATAAAAAGGTAAATCAATAAAATATATTATTATAAAAAAATTATTAATACCAGAATCTTAAGTATATTTCCATAAACTTACAATTTTATTAATAAGAATTCCTAGAAATTTAAACAAATGAATAAATACAAAGCTAAGAAACAAAACAGAAATAAAAATCTGTAATTAAAAAGAAAAATGAAACCAGGCCTCAGCCCATTTTCTCTACTACCTATCTACTGCCCAGCAGCAACCCTTCTTTCTTCCGCTCACTTCGCTGCAGCCCACCAAGGCCTAGGCCCAACATACCTTTTCGTCCAATCTATCCTCGTCGTCCACCTCCGGCCACGCCGGAAGCAGCTCGCTGGCGGCACATCGTCGCTCGCCGGCGTGGAGATGCATGCCGCCTCCCCCTTAGTACCCTTAAGTGCGCCGTGCCACCGCTTGACAACCCTAGCTTCGCCTTATCCTCTTCCTCCTTCGTTTCTCCATTCGACCCGAAACCGTGTAGGGGTTCGTAGCATGGAAAACAAAAATTTTCTACCGCATACAAACAAACAAGCCAAGATCTATCTATTAGATTGTAGCAACGAGTCGATAGAATAACTCACCCTCGAAGATTCCAAAGTGTTTAACGAGAGCAGATTCTCGTGGGTGATGTAGTCGTACTCTTGCCGATCTCAAGATCGTGTAGACGATCCTTCCGGCGCCATGTTCCGGCAGCACTCCCGCAGTCGGTCACACGTTCGATACTCGATGAAGACCTTCCTCTCCCTTGTTCCAGCAGGCAGCGGAGGTTGTAGCACTCTCCTCGCGATTCCGGCAGCACGACGACGTGGTACCGGAAGTAGAGGGGAGATCTCGCAGGGCTTCGCCTTAAGCCGGAGCGAGTATGGTGGACTATGAGAGAGGCCTTGGTGATCTAGGGTTTAGAGGAACCAAGGAGAGAGGGCTAGGCCGGCGGCTAGGGCAAGGGGAGGGCCCCAACTCGGCGGCTAGAGCAAAACCCTAGGGAGGCGGCGACGACTTGGTGGCCGGCGGCTAGGGTTAGGGTTTGGTGGAGAGAGGTGTAGTTCTAGAGGGGCACCCTTGCCCCTACTTTTATAGGTGGGAGGGCGCGGCCAAGGGGGAGGTAGTCCTCCCCCAAGTCGGCCTCCTTGGCCGGCGGTGGAGGGAGGAGGACTTGCTCCCCAAGTAGGTTTCCTACTCTCCCTCCACCAAGCAAACTTGTCGTTTGACTTTTCAAATTGGCGTTTGACTTTTCAAACTAGGATTTGATTTATCCCTTTATTTTGCTCAGCGATGATACCTAGTACATGATGCAACCATTCCATATTGTTATGGCACATTCATGTACCCTTCCTCCTCAGTCTTGACCTTTCGGAACCTTCTAGAACATTCCCGATGAAAACACCGGAATCATTCCCCAACTCCGAAACAGGACTTTCCTTATATGAATCTTATTCTCCGGACCATTCCGGATCTCCTCGTGATATCCTGGATCCCATCCGAGACTCCGAACAACATTCGGTCTCTTACTCATCATTCCATAACTACACAACAACATCGAATCCTTAAGTGTGTCTCCCTACGGTTCGTGAATTATGCGGACATGATCGAGACACTTCTCCGAACAATAACCAATAGAGGAATCCTGGAAATTTATATGGCTCCCACTTATTTCTACGATTACTTTGCGATCGAATGAACCACTTACATACGATACCAATTTCCCTTTGTCTCACGATAGTTTACTTATCTGAGGTTTTGATCGTCGGTATCTATGCATACCTAGTTCAACCTTGTTACTGATAAGTACTCTTTTCTTGTTCCCGTGGTATGTGATCCCTTGTGAGCCAGACACATGCTTGCAAGCTAATTGGATGACATTCCACCGAGAGGGCCCAGAGTATATCTATCCGTCATATGGATGGACAAATCCCACTCTTGATCCATGTGTCTCAACCCATACTTTCCGAGCACTCAATGCCACCTTTATAGCCACCTAGTTACGGTGTGGTACGTGTTTGATGTCATCAAAGCATCCTTCCGGTGATGGTGATAAGCATGATCTCATGGTCGAAGGAATTAGGTTACTATGTATCAGAAAGTTTATAGCAATTGAACTATTAAAATGACTTGATCTTTATGCTACGCTTATCTATAGGAGTATGTCCATCATACCATTCTCCTAACGATATGATCTTGTTGTTAATAACATCTCAATGTTCATGATGGGGAAACCACAATAATGTATTAACCAACAAGCTAGTATTATGAAGAGGCTTTTACTAGGGACTCTTATTTAGTTTACAAATCACACAAGTATTACTGTTTCCTTGTTAATACTGTTATTGCATGTATGTAAACATTTATCATAAACACAAAGATATAATAATAACTACATTTATTATTGCCTCTAGGGCATATATCCAACAAACCGAGCTCCAGATGCTCCGGTGTTCCCGACGTTCTCGGCCGTCCTGAACCTTGTCGTGATGTCTGGGAGCTCCGCCTTGTTCATCTGCGTCGATTGCCCCGAAGCGTGGAAGCAAGCGAGGTCTCCACTGCCACAATCGGACCCTTGTTCCCCTCCTCCGGCCGTCGCGCTCGCCATCGATTCTGGCCACCTAGCTCTTTGACGACCCCTCTGCCCGCTTCGTGGTGAGCTCCTGGTCCTTAGGGACCTCCCCTTTGCCTCTCTCGTTTGCCGTCACTGGTCACGCTCCTGGGATCCTTGCATCATCCTCTTTCAGATACACACAACCGCAGCCGCGTGCGCAAACAGAATCCATTGATCGATAATCGATCTGAGAGTTTCATCCTTGGATGATGTCACTCGGACATCATCACCGCATTCATCCCTAGACACGTCAGCGTGTTGGACTTAGTCCACTTCTCGCGTGGAATATGACGTGGTCACTGGCCCACTGGTCAGTGACCGTGGGTAGATGTACCTTAGGTGCACAATGTCTTCTCGCGTAGGAATTAGATAAAACAATATTAATTCCAATATAAATAAATGATTAAATCTTGTTTAGTTAATAACTTTTGGTTTATAATTCAGGAAAATGTGTATAATATATGAAAATTTGTAGAAAAATAAAATCTACAACTTAAAATTATTATCAAATATTACTATAATGGTTATTTAAATAATTATTATTTAATAAAGGTTTTATAAGTAATAAAACTTTGATATTCATATTTTAATAATGGCAAATGTTAAAAATATAAATAAAATACCAAAAATCTTTGAAAAATAAAAATTATAATTTAAAACTGTAATCATGCATTATTATTTCACTTAATTAAAAATTTGTTATTTATTAAGTATTTATAAAGTAATAAACCATATAAAAATCATAACTTATTATTTATAAATCACAAAAATAAATGTAATATATCAAAATGATCACAAAAATAATACCTACATGTTAAAAATATAATATTCCATTTTTTAGATAAATAAAAAGTTAAACACTTTAATAACTTGAATTTAAACCTATTCCCTTAATTAATAATTCATATAAAGGTAAATAAAAATTGCTAATAATTCTAAAAATTAGTCAATTGAGTCTAATAAATATTATTAGTCTTAAATATTGGTAGTGTGAAGTCAAAATGATTTAACACATTTTAAATAAAATTTTATTGAATTATCCTTCTACCATAAATCCAGATTATTTTATAAAAGGATTCTTATTTAATATAAAATCTCAAAGAATAATTTGTAGTGAAATAAAAACCTATTCATTAATAATAGCAACTATTACCACACCTCCATAGAGAGATAAATCCCTTTATATATTTATATTGTAAAGAAACTATTACCAACTAAAAATAATACCATTCTTAAGTAACTTTAAAGAAACATTATAAAGTGAACAGGGTATAAGTATAACAAGCATTTCACCTAAAGTCCATCTATGTCTTTAAAGTTAACTTTAGTCTATAATACTTTAAATAATGCTAAAGACTTTATTATATGCTTTATAGTTAACTTTGGTATATTTTAATTAAGTTATAAAGTATCTTAATACCAAACCACCCAAGTTAAAAACCAAGATAGATAAGTCTCAAATACTAATGCTGTCATTATTCAAATGGAGTAATTCTTTCTTACTTAAAGACTATAACTAGAAAGAACACCTCCTAAGTTTAACTTAAAAGCTTAAATGCTTCTGCTTAGTTGAGTAAGATTTTTTTCAAATGTTATTCCTTTTGCCACTTCAAACATCAAATGACAATTAATAATAATCACATTACATTAAGCTTTACTTATATAGCTAGGATTGTTAACACTTCAGTTCCTTATAAATGCCATCACTTGCAAGGTAAAACTTGAAGATAAGATAATTCACATATAAGCAGTCCTTGAGTAGCACATCTCATTAGTATATCTTATTTTTGTATGTCATTATGTTTACATGTTGTTTCACACACATTCACAAGCCTTAATAAGAAGCACATGTGTGAAACTTAATCTAAAAGGGCAACACATTCCAAAGAAAACCTTTCCAGTATCCAAACCCTAGAAGAACGTTACCTCGGGATTCGAGTTTACGAAATTGCATTACATTACTTATGCATAATAGCATGTTGCTTCTTTAAACATTAGTCCTTACCGGACCAATGATGCTGATTTCATATATTGGATCTTTTATATTGTCTTGAAGACCGTGAGTGCATAATCTTGCAATCACAAAAGGCAAGTTCACACTTGCTCATGTCCTTTGATTATTTTCTGTAAAGTATTTTAGAAATCCAGTGTTGTCATCACCTGCATTTGAAAAAGGTCAGAATACACTATTTTCATAATAATATGATTATAGGTTATTTACCATGAGGTAATAACCTACTATAAGAGTTCCGGTGGTAAAGGAACATATTATCTAGGAATTAACAACCAATGTCGCCAGTGATTCTTGCGCCGAATATTACGCGTTGACCATGAGATTTGGAATGGGACGAAGAAGTCTGCTGTATCTTTTCCCTCTCGCATGGAGCTGGATGTGCGGGTCGTGGCTGTTATCACTCGTAGCGTGCATATTATATGGTAATTCATAGAGGATATGCAGCATATGGGTGGGATCCCTCAACGTCCCACGATAGTTCTGGCATCTGAACGGTCTATTCAAACCATTGCCGTAATTCAAAAGGTGGGCATGGTGTACACCAAGGAGACATGCGGGGTTGCGGAGAAGGCAGTGATTGGCTTGGATCTTAGGTTGGGCTTCAAACCAAGGAAGTTTGAATGGGGACATACTCCCGGCCGTGCAACAAAACCTAAGGTCTCTCATGGGTAAAGTGACGCACCTCTGCAGAGTGTAAGAACTATAACTTGTTACTCCCTGTTCTGGGAAGGAGCTGCGAACGCTGCGGGAAAGGAACTCCATGAAAGTTCTGGTAAACCCGTGAAGGCTGACGGACATAGCTTTTCAGAATAAAAGCAACCTTTGAAGAAATGTTTACGAAAACTTGCATTGCCTATAACCTATGGTCTGTGGCTCTAGATATAGTGCATCAAACACTCCTTTTCTAGTGAACTTGCTGAGTACGCTCGTACTCAAAGTATCTTCTTAACCCTTGCTAGGTTCTAAGACCAGTATAGACGACGTATACATCAAGTTATGCTCCAGGAATCATCATCAAAAGCTAAAGCTCTTTAATTATGTCAAGAAAATCAACATATACATCAACTCGAGTGAAGACAAAGTTACTGATTAGACAGGAATATAATCTCTAGCCATAGAACCTATTTCTATAGCGTATTGCAATAGCAGCAATACCATACCATTAATTAAAATACTAGTCATAATAGTATGACAGTCTTGAATTGTTTATTTCTGATTCTTTTTTGTAAGAAGTTTCTAACTCTCTCTTTAACCTAGAGTGTTCTCTGGATCTTGTGTAAAGAGTTGAGTTGTAACCTATAGTCATGTCTTGGACCTGCTGTGTTTCTGTTGTACCACTCTGAGGGATGTAATACTAATGAACGGTGTTTCATTGGTGTTATGTCAACGACTATAGTGTACTACATCATGTAGTGGTATGCTGGGTCACCGCATATATGATACAGCCCGAGGGTTTTGTTGATCCGGCTAATGCTGACAAGGTATGTAAACTTTAGAAATCCATTTATGGGTTGAAGCAAGCATCTCGGAGTTGGAATATTCGCTTTGATGAGGTAGTCAAATCGTTTGTCTTCATAAAGAGTGATCATGATTCTTGTTTATACAAGAAGTTTAGTGGGAGCAAAATAAACTTTCTAATCTTATATGTGGATGACATATTACTGATTGGAAATGATGTCCAGATGTTGCAAGAAACCAAGGAATCATTGGAAAGGAGTTTCTCAATGAAAGACTTGGGTGAGGCAACATACATCCTCAGAATCCGGATCTATAGAGATAGATCAAGGAGGCTCATTGTATTAGGTCAGAGTACTTATTTGGACAAAGTGTTAAAGAAGTTCAACATGGAATCGTCTAAGAAGGGGTTCTTACCGATGTCCCATGGTGTAAAACTTAACAAGACTCAGTGTCCTTCGATAACTGATGAGCGAAGTCAGATGAGTGCGGTTCCGTATGCTTCTGCAGTCGGATCCATCATGTATGCCATGATTTGTACTAGGCTGGATGTTTCATATGCTCTAAGTGTTGTGAGCAGATACCAGGATGATCCTGGAGAAATCCACTTGACAGTGGCTAAAAATATCCTAAAGTACTTGAGAAGGACTAAGGATATGTTTTTGGTTTATGGTGGTGAAGATGAACTCAGTGTAAAGGGTTACACGGATGCAAGTTATCTTACCGACTCTGATGATTCTCGTTCGCAATCCGGGTATGTGTTTATTATAAACGGAGGTGCTGTGAGCTGGAAGAGTTCCAAGCAAGACACTATGTCTGCATCTACAACAGAGGCTGAGTATATTGCCGCCTCGGAGGCAGCAAAGGAAGCTGTTTGGATGAGGAATTTCCTCATGGATATTGGTGTGGTTCAGGGCTCATCCAATCCGTTAGACGTGTATTGTGACAATAATGGTGCTATTGCACAAGCCAATGAACCTAGACAGCACCAGAAGAACAAGCACATACTCATGCGGTACCACCTGATTCGCCAGTTCGTGGATCAGGGTGATATCAAGTTATGCAAGGTACACACGGATGTAAATATTGCGGATCCATTGACAAAGCCATTACCATAGCCGAAGCATGAGGCGTACCTGAGATCCATGGGCATTAGATGCCTAGACATGTGATGTCGGAAGATTGACTCTAGTGCAAGTGGGACACTGGTGGGAATATGCCCTAGAGGCAATCATGTATTGTCGTGGTGGTGTCACGGCAGATGCCATGGGTAGGCTAAAGTATGGGGCCAATGGATGCTAGTGGGATCTGGGGAGGGAAGATGCAACTGTCTCTACACTCAAGCTGCCAAAGTGATGATCTTTATTTCTCTCTTGATGGATTACAAATGCTCCTTGAGCTGTATACAGGGGGACAAGATGAATCTCCCCAGCCTAACGGTACTCAAAGAGTCGATCCCTCCTTCAGGGTCCAAGCCTCCCCTTATAAAGGAGTGCCTTGGGTGCCCTTAGGGCGGGGGAGTCAAGCAGATGCATGGAATATGCTTGTCCCAAATTAGTAGTTTGGCGGCCTCCTTTCCCTGTCGCCCTTCTAATGACGGCAAGGCTCCAGTGGCCCCCTCCTGCGTGCCTCGGGCTCCAGGACTGTCACCTCCGTGACCTCCTTCTGCCCCTCTGACGCTGTGCATCCTTGTCTCTTGTGCTTGGCTCTGCTCTGATTCCTTCTAGCCTGCAGCTATAGTTTGACCTTGGGCTTCTCCTTCTCCTGCAAGCTTCGTATCACTCGGCCTTACCTTGTGTTACTCGGCTCGTTCTTCACCTGCATCAAGATCACTTGGGTAACCCGGCCGATTCTCTCAGTAACTCGGCCGGGTAACTACTTGATACATATATGTGGGCTTCTTGCCTCCGTTCATCGGCCGACATATCCATGATTCGGCCGACTTGGACCGTAACTCGGAAACTAGACGGGGATAGTACCTCTGTCTTTCCCCGTCTCTGACCTACCCGAGGTTAACCCCCCGACATTAGTCCCCGAAGCTGGTGTGGCCCTGTCAATAGCTTTGGCCGGGTTATATCAGCTTCATTATGTTCTTTACTCTTGTTTCCGAGTTATGTCCTCGTCCGAGGTTTCCTCGTTCCTTCCCTCGTACGCCATGTCCTACGTGTCATCCCCATCATTGTTCTTCTAGTTTTTAGGTCCCTCTACAGTGCTTACTGACAAGCTACAGTGAACTCAGACTGCGCCGCCATGACGCCTCGGGTGCCGTTCCCCTTGGGGATTGTAACGACCTCTCTTCGTGTGTGGCCGTTGGTGTGGCTCCGCTCACCGTCGTGCGTTCGTGTTGCACCCACGATCTACACGGATAACTGCCACACCCACGATCCCACTTCCCTGTTCATGGCTTGACTATAAAGAGGGGAACTGCGTTTGTGGAATTCACCTTTCCCCTTATCGCTCGCCTCCGTTCTCCTTCTTCCTTTCGCCGGCGCGTTTTCTTGCATTTCCGCCGCCGCTCGCCAGCCAGAGCCTCCGCCGGCGAAGATTCCGCCGCGCCGTTCTGCCTTTCTTGCCCGCGCTCCGCGGCTTTGGCTCCGTCGCCGGTGAGTCCTCTCTGGCCGTCTTGCCCTGATCTTTCCCTAGATTCATCTGCTCCGTTTTCGTGCTTGAGCGACGGTTCCTCCGTTTCTTCGCCATTGTTTTCGCGCAAAGTTCGACGGGGCCTTGCAGCTCTAAACTCCCCTCCGTCGCCAGTCTTTCCTCCGGCGATCTTTCCGGCGCACATATGTCTAGTTCGTTTAGCGGCGCCCTTGTCGAGGACGACGACGCTGGCTCCGGGCCCGAGCGAGGCTCGTGGCAGGGCTCTTCAGTCACGCGCCGTGAGATTGAATGGCTCATCCGGACTCGAAGGATTCCCGCCGAGGTTTCTTGCCGTTTACCCGGCAGCGAATCCTCTCCAGACATCAGAGAGGGCGAGTATGTGGTTTTCATGTCTCACTTCGCCCGCGGCTTCGGTCTCCCTCTTAGCGATTTCGCTAGAGAATTCCTCGATTACTTCGGCCTTCAGCCGCATCATCTTCCTGCGAACGCCATAGCTTCTCTTTCTGCTTTCATCTCCGCTTCGGAGGGTTACTTCGGCCTGTGGCCGTCAGTACATGTCTGGTCGAAGTTCTTCCAGATCCGCTCCAACGTTGTCCCTGACAAATCTCTGCACCCTTCCGAGAAGTTGCTCACCCAATGTGGGGCGGCGTCTATCACACCTCGGAGGAAATCCGTGTTCCCTCGTGTCACTGGGTTGGAGTCGTGCAAGAAGTGGCACAAATCATTCTTCTACGTCAAGAACAGAGGGGCGAAAGACAAGATTCGGCTCCCTCCATTCTCAATTGGCCCACCTTCTAAAGTGAACTATCTCTATAATTGGAGGAAAACTCACGCCTTGACCGAGGCCTTCGAGATTCGGCTTAAAGAGTTGATCCGGGCCAGGTTATGCGGCGAAGACCTGATAGCAACTTTCATTAGTAGCCGGATCTGCCCCTTCCAGCAGCGGACCCACAAGCTGTGCTACATGAGTGGTCCCCTTGACCCTAACCGAGTCTCGACCGTGGAGCTGGATAACTACCTTATTTATAAGCGCGTCCGAGCTATCTTCAAGACTGAGATGCCTGAGGATTGGTCTTGGGGATTAAAACCATTCACCCGCGATCGTCCGCCTCCCGAGGTAAGCTTAATCCGCATTGCTCTGTTACTCCAAAGTTTTTAGAAACTGGTTTATCTAATTCTCTTTCGCCTCGTCTTGCAGAGGTTCGCAGAGCAGAAAAACGAGGACGCCGAAGTTCTGCAGCTCCCTTGGCCCGCGGACAGGAGTACCCCGGATACTGGTGAGCCGGACTCCGAGGAGTTCGTCCCTAAGTCGGATCCTGCTCCGGCTCGAGCTCGCGGCAAAACTTCAGCGCATGAGGAGGAAGGTGATTCGGACGAGGTCCAAATTCTTGAGGTAGTTGCCGCCATGCCTATTTCTTATGCATTTCCGACTTCTACTTTCCTATCTAATCCGGCCGGTCAGGTTCACGACGCCGAGCCTATTGCTTCTCGGCCTCCCGTTACCTCGGGGAAACGCGGGGCTCCTGCTAGTGCCTCGGAGGCGGTTCCTAAGAAGCGAATGAAGAAATCCGCTCCGAACCCTCCCAGGCGCAAGACTATGCCTGGGGTCGCCGGGTAAGTTCTTTTGCCTATATTTCTTGTTTCTCTCTTTCTTTCTCATCTTGTGAATCTTTTTCTTATTTTGCAGTGCTCCTCTTTTCGTTAAACCCGACGGTCCTAGTATGACTAGCCGTCCGATTAAACCGCCATCTCCTCCTCCCGGTGATGATACCAGATTCCTAGTCCTATTTGTCCTGCTTCTCCTCCAGCTCGAATACGCCGCTTTGTTTCGCGATGTCCCCGAGACCCTTCCATTGACCTGGATTCGAACCAGCCCTCCGGTTTTCGCCGAGCCGCCGCCCCTTCTATGGGCCCCAGCGCTACTCGAGCCTCCATCTACTCGGCGGTTCTACGGCCATCCCGACCTCGGCCGAAAAGGTCGTTATCCCGGCGCCCTCTGCGACCTTATCCTCCGCTGCTCCTAAGGACTCCGTCCCTACTTCCGAGGCGCCACTTCCTGCTGATGCCTCTTCTAAGGCGAAAAAAGCTATTGCCGTCAAGACTTCTTCTTCTCAGAAGGTCTTGGCTCTTCTCACCAGTATTGCCGACGTCTTTGCGTAAAGGGGCTGCCTACCAAAGTCCCCATTACCTCGGCCGCCGGCAGCCAGCTTGCTCTTCATAAGAGCCCTGCGACTGCCGTGGTCGGACCGCCTGCCCGGGGTAAAGTTTTAACTCGGACAGCTAGTGGGAACAGCCTTGGAGCGCTGGTTGAGTATGCCAATAACTGGAATGCTGCTGATCAGTTTGAGGGTAATCCAACAAACCAGCCCTTTCAGCTTTCTGACATCAGCGGCCGTTTTGACCATGCTGCCCAGTTCATCATTGATACCAACAAGATGAATGAGGTAATTATTTTTTCTCTGAGTCTTAAATTATTCTTCAGATGTTACCATATGCTCTAGTCCCCGAAACTTGCAAGGAAATAACTTGTTGTATACTTGGAAGTTTGACTTAAATTTATTTCTAAGGTTCGTTAGTCCGGCCATCTAGATCGGAGTTTAGTTGTGTTTTATTCGGACTTGGTTTAGCTTTGAATATCCAGCCATCTAGATCCGAGTTAAGTCCTGCTTGACTCGGATCTGGTTTAGCTTTGAATATCTATCCACCTAGAGCCGAATTAAGCTTTGCTTGATTCGGATCTAATTTAGTTTTGAATATCCAGCCACCTAGAGCTGAGTTAAGTCCTGCTTGACTTGGATCTGGTTTAGCTTTGAATATCCAGCCACCTAGAGCCGAATTAAGCTTTGCTTGATTCGGATCTAATTTAGCTTTGAATATCCAGCCACCTAGATCTGAGTTAAATCCTGCTTGACTCGGATCTGGTTTAGCTTTGAATATCCAGCCACCTAGAGCCGAATTAAGCTTTGCTTGATTCGGATCTAATTTAGCTTTGAATATCCAGCCACCTAGATCTGAGTTAATTCCTGCTTGACTCGGATCTGGTTTAGCTTTGAATATCCAGCCACCTAGAGCCGAATTAAGCTTTGCTTGATTCGGATCTAATTTAGCTTTGAATATCCAGCCACCTAGATCTGAGTTAAGTCCTGCTTGACTCCGATCTGGTTTAGCTTTGAATATCCATCCACCTAGCGCCGAATTAAGCTTTGCTTGATTCGGATTTAATTTAGCTTTGAATAGCCAGCCACCTAGATCCGAGTTAAGTCCTGCTTGACTCGGATCTCGTTTAGCTTTTACTTGTTGATTTATCATTTTGCCTCATTACTCAGTTTGCACATGACCGACGGACTGCCGAGTTCCAGAGGTTGCTTTTTTCGCACCGCAAGCTGGAAGAGAAGTACGAGAAGGTTCTGCCCGTGGCAAAGAAGGCTGGTATGTCGATAGTTCCTTTTCCTTATTCCCAACTTTCTCATGTATTCGTCCACGGAATGCCGGCTTACTTCTTGTTGAATAGGTAATATTAATAACCTCAATATTCGCCTTGAAAAGAAGATCAAGAACCTGGAAGGTTAGTTTCCTTTCTATTTTACTCCTTCTTCTTCTTAATATATATGCTAAGGTTCCTTATTGCGTTTGGCTGTGGTAAAGCCGAGTTGCAAGACTTCGCAGTGTCACATCAAGATTGCATGCCCATGCCTGACGTGATGCTGCATTTTTTAGAACAAAATGCAGTTCATTCGGCGCAACTACAAGAAAAAGACGATGAGATAGCTCGCCTGCGATCCGAGGTGGATACCCTTAAGCTCTCTCAAAAATCCGAACTAGAGAAGGTTGACCAAGAATTTTCCGAGGAAAAGAATCGGCTGACTCTGGATCTGCAGAAGAACAAAGAACTCCTTGAAGCTGCCGAACTTAAAACCCGGGGTTTGAGCGAGGAAATTGCTCGTTTTGAGAAGAGCAAGGCTGATTGGGCCAAAGATCTTCAGATAATGATGAGCTACATTCATCGTAAGCTACTTGCCATGGCCGAATTATATTTTTCTTTTTTGTCCCTGCTACCCTTTGACACGTTCATGCTTTGCGCAGATCATTTCCCCGAGGCCAAGCCCGTGAGTTCTAAAGCGGTTCTTGCAGCTCGTGCGCGCCGAGGTGAACCAGTTAATGTTGATTCAGAATATTCAATGGAGGATTACTTGGTTGCCGTAGGTGCCGCAGTTGGTCCGATGAAAATTATGGGCCGGGACTTGGTGCAGGCCGCTATCCGAGCTTACCATGTACTCTGGCTGAATACCTCGGGGACTCCTGATATCAACGAAGTCAAGTTATTGGTGACAAGGCTGATGGCATCTGAGAGGCAGTTGAGTCTTTGGAGAGAATCGGTGGGCGTCTTTGGTGCCGACATGGCCCTCTTGTTATCATGTCATGGTATGAAGACATCTCTTTGGACATCCCGAGAAATTTGCGCCGGCTCACCGGGTTGAAGATCCCACTTTTGTTGCTCTTCGGCAAGCTCGGGCGTTCCAACTCGTCGAGTACGCCGACGTGCACACTTGGAATGAAGGGCCGAGTTTTCTCCCAGACCCGGATCAGGAGGTTGCGGCTGAGGGTGCCTCGGATGATGATTCAGCGGAGCAGGGTGAAGGTGAAAATGATTCGGCCGCATCTGATAGCTCTAGCTCAAGCTCGGACAGCAACGGCAACGCGCGGTCCTCTTCCAAAGGTACCGGGCATTCTACCGCACGGACTGACGCTCCTGAACAACCTCGGACTTCCGCCGAAGTTGCACCTGGGTCAGCGGAGGGCGAGGCAACCTCAGTCGAGGTCCCTCCTACCTCGGAGTGCCCCGCACCTGAGCAAGTAGCTGCCTCTCCAACGAACAACGCCTAAGTTATTTCCGATCCCCGGTATGCCGGGCGTATGATGTAGGCGAAGAATTTGTCAACTCTCTGTATGATTTGAATCTCTTTTGCCATGTACTGTTGTGACATTGGGTTAAGTGGATGCTCGTCCGAATTCTTGCTTCGCTGGCCCTTAATTTCTTGACCTTTTAGGGCTTAACTTTGCCGTTTATTTTTTATGGTCTTATCCAGGCATGAGCGCTGAATACCTATGATATTGATCTGTTCTGAAGATAAGTTCACTAATTCATTGTGGAAGTATGTAGCAATCGCTGGATCGTTGTTTATTGTCCGAAACTTCCCCATGTAAATCAAATTTCAGAGGTAGTATAAAACTGATATGAGTGCGTTCAGCATAAGTTTGAGGTAGCATACGGTAGTCCCCGAGTCGCTGCTTTAGATGCCGAGGTTTAGGTATCAATACGAAATTGATATATCATATGATAGTCCCCGAGTCACTGCTCTGGGCACCGAGGTTTATATTCGTAACATGAAAGAAATACAACATATGGAAGTCCCCGAGTCACTGCTCTGGGCGCCAAGGTTCAAGCACATAACACGAAAGAAATAAATATAACATATGGCAGTCCCCGAGTCATTGCTCTGGGTGCCGAGGTCCAAACACATAACACGAAATAATATAACATATGGCAGTCCCCGAGTAACTGCTCTGGGTTCCGAGGTCCAAACATATAACACGAAATAATATAACATATGGCAGTCCCCGAGTAACTGCTCTGGGTGCCGAGGTTCGAATACATAATATGAAATAAATATAACTTAAGGCAGTCCCCGAGTCACTGCTCTGGGTGCCGAGGTTCAAATACATCATTGGATTTTGACTTTGATATATAATGCTACGAGTAGAATGGCCGAAGTAAAGCCACATTCCGTGGGCGCCGTTTCTTCACCAGTTTATGCCTTGTTCTCTCCGAGGAACCTGGCGTCGATTAGATAATATGCATCGTTGTGCAATGCTTTGCTCACAATAAACGGTCCTTCCCATGGGGGTGACAATTTGTGCATGCCGGCCGTGCGTTGCACTAGTCGGAGGACCAAATCTCCTTCTTTGAATACTCTTGGATTCACTTTCTTGCTGTGATACCGCAAGTTACATTGATAAATAGCCGATCGTGATAATGTCAACTCTCTGGCTTCTTCCAACAGTTCTACGGCATCTTGCCGAGCTATCTCATTTGTCTCTGAGGTTGTGTACTGAGCAACTCTTGGCGAGTCATATATTATGTCGGCTGGGAGTACGGCCTCCCCGTACACCGTAAAGAATGGAGTGTAACCTGTTGATCTATTCGAGTAGTCCAAGGCTCCATAACACGGCTGGATTTCTTGATCCAACACCACCCGACCTTTGCAAAGGTTCAACAAGTCGTGGTTTTATTCCTGATAGCACCAATCCATTAGACCTTTCCACTTGTCCATTGGATGCTGGGTGAGCCACAAAGGCAATATCTAGTCTTATGTGCTTCTCTCGGCAAAATCTAGCGAAAGCTCCTTCTGCAAAGTTTGTGCCATTATCCGGTAATAATACTATGCGGGTACCCGTATCTCAAGATGATATCCTTGAGAAATTTCACTGCTGTGTGCCCATCACACTTTTTAATTGGTTTTACTTCAATCCATTTTGTGAACTTGTCTACCATAACCAACATGTGGGTCATTCCTCCTCGCGCCGGCTTGAACGGTCCCACCATATCTAAACCCCACACAGAAAATGGCCAAGTGATGGGTATTGTTTTTAACTCGGCCGACGTCATATGTATTCTGGTTGCGTATCTCTGACACCCATTGCATTTCTTAACTAATTATTTTTCCTCTTTTAACGCCGTTGGCCAGTAAAATCCATGCCTAAATGCCTTGGCTACTAAAGCGCGAGATGAGGCATGGTGCCCACATTCTCCTTGGTGTATGTCTAGAAGGATCTCCTGACCTTCTGTGGAACTCACGCACTTCTGCAATACGTTTTTGACGCTTCTCTTATATAACTCATTGTTTATGATTGTATAGGCTTTTGCTCTTCTTATGGTTTGTCTAGCTAATACCTCATTACTCGGCAACGTCGCGTCTTTTAGGTCATAAAATATGGGTTGCGCCCATATCGGTGTTACTTTTTCCGATGTGATCTCACTGTCTATCTCCATGTTCTCTGCCAACGTATATACCTCGGCTCTCTCCATGATTGTGATTACCTCGGCTGTCCCCCTTTTTAGGGGTTCCGAGTCTTTCTGCGGATATACCTCCATTGGCGTGTGATTTTCTGCAGAACTTGCTGGGACAAAGATTGATTCGGATTCTGGTGATGGGATTATTGATGGTTTCCTGAGGTGCTCCAGGGCAATACCTGGCGGAATTGACTGCCGGGTTGATCCTAATTTCGACAATGTGTCGGCAGCGTCATTTTCTGCTCGTGGTATGTGGTGGAATTCACATCCTTCAAAGTATCCACTGATTTTTTGCACATGGAATCTGTATAAATCCATATTAGCATCTAATGCGTCCCAACTGCCCGATACTTGCTGTACTACTAGATCCGAGTCACCGTAGCATAGGATTCGGCGTATACCAATTTCTTTTGCCAATTTTAATCCATGGACTAGTGCTTCATATTCAGCTACATTGTTGGACGCAGCAAAATGTATTTGCAGTACATATTTCAATTGATCTTTTTTAGGCGAGGTTAGCACTATTCCTGCTCCCAAACCATTCCTTAGTTTGGAACCATCAAAATGCATTGTCCAGTAATTTGGATCTGGCAATGGTGGCTCATACTGCACCTCGGCCCAGTCTACGAGAAAGTCGGCGACAGCCTGAGATTTTATTGCATATCTTCTATCAAATTGTGGAGCATACGGTGATAACTCGATCGCCCATTTTGCTATTCGGCCACTTGCATCTTTGTTGTTCAATATGTCGGCTATGGGTGCCTCACAGATTACTTTGATGGGGTGCTCTTCAAAGTAATGCTTAAGCTTTTTTGCCGACATATATACTCCATAAGCCATCTTCTGATAGTTCGGATAATTCTGCTTTGAAGTGGATAATACTTCACTTAGATAATACACCGGCCTCTGAATTTACTTACCATCTTCAAGTCGTTCCACTATGACCACAGTACTAACTACTCGATTGGTAGCCGCTACATAGCGTATCATAGGTTCTTTCGATAATGGAGAAGCTAAAATGGGTGCCGTAACTAGCATCTTTTTCAACTCATGAAATGCAAGGTCCGCCTGCGGAGTCCAGCTGAATTTGTCCGACTTCTCATCAGCTGATAAAGTGGCAGTGCCTTTTCTCCTAGCCGACATACAAATCGACTAAGTGAGGCCAGGCAGCCCGTGAATTTTTGTACATCGTTCAAACATCTCGGCAATTCCATTCTTTCTACTGCTCTTATCTTTGTTGGATTAGCCTCGATACCTCGGCTAGACACAAGGAAACCAAGTAGTTTTCCTGCCGGCACGCCAAATGTGCACTTCTCTGGATTAAGCTTCATTCGGAACCTTCTCAGGTTCGCGAAAGTTTGCCGTATATCTTCTAGCAAGGTTTTGCTCTCCTTAGTTTTGATGACCACGTCATCCACATACACTTGTACATTTTTCCCTATCTGATCATGTAAGCATTTTTGCATGCATCTTTGATATGTTGCTCCTGCATTTCGCAGGCCGAATGGCATTTTTGCATGCATCTTTGATATGTTGCTCCTGCTCTCTCTTTATTTGATCGGCCGGATTTAACGGTATCTGGTGGAAACCAGAATACGCGTCTACAAATGATAACAGCTCACAGCTAGCGGTCGAGTCAATGACTTGGTCTATTCTAGGCAATGGAAAAGGATCTTTCGGACATGCCTTGTTCAGGTTGGTGTAGTCGATACACATTCGCCACACAATGGCTACATTGGGGTCATCTTTTTTCTTTTCTACTAGCACCGGATTTGATAACCAATACGGATATAGCACCTCCATGATGAACCCGGCCGCGAGGAGCCGAGCTATTTCATCCCCTATTACTTTTCTCCTGTCTTCGGCGAAGGGGCGGAGAGGTTGCTTCACCAGCCTTGATCCTGTCCTGACGTTTAAAGAGTGCTCAGCCAACTCCCTCGGAACACCTTGCAGATCTTGAGTTGACCATGCAAATATGTCCCGATTCTCACGGAGGAAGTTGGTGAGCTCGCCTTCCTATTTAGCGTCAAGGCCTGCACCAATAGTAACAGTGCGCTCTGGGAATTGCTCATCAATCTGAAATTTCTTCGTCTCTTTAGTTGGCTGAAAAGAAACACTGCCATGAGGGTTGGCCAGTGCCGGCATGTTTAACTGTGCTGACTGAGCGAGGGCTGCTACCTCCTGAATCCTTTTCTTTTCTCTTGCTATAACCAATGACTCGGCCAAATTTGACCCGGCCGAAGCACACTCCATTGACTTCTTGTAATCCCTAATCGTTATCACCCCTTGTGGTCGGGTAACTTCATCTTTAGATAACTTATATGACAATGCTCATGAATTTGGCGGTCAAGGGCCGTCCGAGTAGAGCATGATAACAACTTTCCAGATCCACCACTTCAAATTCTAAGTTTTCTGCTCTGCAGTTATCTCTTGTACCGAATAACACGTCCACTCGGACTTTACCGATGGGCTCACATGAAAGCCCTGGCACTATCCCATGGAAAGTTGTCCTCGTGGACTGCAGCATATTCTGCGATATTCCGAGTTTATGCATGGTATCTTTGTACATGATGTTGATACTGCTCCCATTGTCGATGAGTACTTTTGAAAATTTCACATTGATGCTTGGTCCAACAAATGTCGGATCCAACACAAGTGCATATGATCCTGGACTCGGCATTATTCTGGGGTGGTCTTTCATGCTCCAGGTCACCTCCTGATCAGACCATGGCTGGTATCTTGGTGCTTTGCACAACCGCATTCACTTCCATATGCCGGTACCGCACACTTTGCTTGTCCTGCTGTTACATTGTGAACACACAATAAGACTAGTGATGTTCCTGTAATCATTACGTCCGGTATTTTCGGATTCATCCTTCCGCCCCTGGTTCATTACTTGATGCCTTTGCATCCCTCCGATCCGAGTTATCGTACCTAGGGGAGGCGGTAGCATCGATTCTTTGTGTATTTGCTCCGATTAATTGCGGTGATCTTTCTGTTGCACCGATGGGGAGCCTGAACTCTGCTGGGTTCCCCATCGCATTTTCATCCGAGCACATTGGCGGGTTGTATGATTGGCTGGTGCGGATGGGTTCGATGTGTGAAATTTGCACGGTGATCTAGCATGGATTGACGTATACTTCGCCTCTCTTGCCATTGCTTCTTTTGCTCTGGGGTCCATTGCATTTTTCCCTCATTTCTTGATGTCCACTGTTGAGGTCCATTTTTCTGTCGTTGAGTTGCTCCGTGACTCGGCTGATCTTGTGCTACTGCCGCCACCTGGGCCGAATTATATCTATAATCCGGCCTCTCCTCTCTTCTTCTTCCTCTGAAATCATGCCTGGATGACCCGGCCAATTCTCTCGCGTACTGGTCATGTTGCTCACGATGATCTGCCGACATTAATTCCGGTTGGGTCGCCCAATGCATAGGAGTCTGCTATTCTGATAGTTTCTGCCAGTGTGGTTGGCATATCTCTTTGCAGGCGTTGCCATAACACGCTGGCATAACGGCAGCCTTGCGCGAACCAAGCGATTGCTTGCGATTCGATAACTCAATCACATGAGTTTCTCAGGTTGCACCATCGAGTTAAAAACTCTCTATCCGTTTCATTCGGCCTCTGCTTGCACATGGCTAGCTGTTGTGGTCTATTTGGTCTCTTGTATGTGCTGGTAAAGTTGTCGATTTAACATTTCTTGAAATCTAACCAGCGATTGATATCGCCAAATGGTTGATTATTCAACCATACCCTGGCTGGTCCTTCCAACATCTGTGGGACATACCGCACTGCCCATCTTAGGTTGCCACCCGCTATCTTCACAGCGGTGGCATAATCGATCAACCAGTCTTGTGGCTTGGTACTTCCATTGTACGTTTTTGTGCCTCTTGCTAACTGAAAATTCGGCACTGGTGGTTCGCCCATGATCCGTGGTCCAAAACATGTCGGACCTGGTGGACCTTGCTCTTCCAACAACTCGGACCGGTATAGCCGATCCAACTTTACTCTTGCATCACTTGCTGGCAAATCTCTGTACAGGATTCTATCCTGTATCCCATAATGATTGTTTCCACCCTGGTTTGCGTATTCCACCTCGGAATATCCATCATTGTACCTTTCATTCATCTGATTGTGGCGAGCTGGCCTCACTTCTCTTTCTTGCTGAGGCTCATGTCTTGGTTGCGGGTTGGGCGGCACTTCTCTCCTTACTTCGGCCGGGGTCTGGTTTTCATGATTATCTCTTGCGGGTTCTCTCCTGCCGAGATCCCCATTGCCTCGGCCCCCGCCGTCCTTTTCCATACGGCCGTGGTTTCTCTCCCCAATGTTACCTCGGCTTGCATTGCCTCTGTTCTCATTTGCCTTTCCAGCTATTGCCGGGTCATATGGAATAATTTTCTTGTTCCTCTTCCCTGAGGTTACTGCTTTCTCTTTTCGAGCGTTGTTTCCGGGTGAAGATGCCGCTGCCGCGGATAAAGCAGGTGCTGCCCCTGCCGAATGAACCATCCGTGAAGCCCCTGGTCTTGCCGGGTTAGTTCTGAGTATTTCCTCATTTTGCTGGTTCGCGATGCGCACCAGCTCATTCACTCTTTCTTGTTGTTTCTGCCGAGCTTCCCCTGTTAACCCCTCTAATTCCAATGCTGCGGCATTTGCCGCTCTCAGGTTTTTCGCCGGGGTACTGTACCTCGGCAAACCCAAATCACCTGATTCGGCTCTGTGAGCTTCATGCTCTTTGTTAATGTCATTCATGAGGTTCTTCCCTCTTAATCTTAGTTCGTCCACCCGCTCGGGTGCGATATCAAGCTTATTAGCTTTTGCATATTCTCTCAGGGTCCTGTTCAAGGATTCCCGCAGAGCTGATACTTTTTTGGCCTCTACCAGCACCTTTTGCCTGGTTTCTTCTAACTCTGCCTGAGCATTTGTCGGATCAAGTATCGGCGCTACAGGTGTGGTTAAGTTTTCTATAGTCGCCTGAAGAATGTTCTCTGGTCTTTCCAGAGGTGGCCCTCTCACTCTTGGTGCCTTTGGGGTGGTGTCATGTAGCTCGGTCGGGTTCGTCGCTGGCGGAATTACCTCAGTCGTTTGCAGTGTGGTGCTTGGTGCGCCTGCGGCGGGTTCCCTGCTTGACCCGGCTGCTGCTGCTCCCGCCTGAGCTCCTGCTGCGACCATCACCTCGACGCTGCCTGCAGGATGCTCTCCTGATGGACGGCTCGCCGCGCTTCGAGGTGGCTCTCCTGCGACAACAACCTGGTGAGGATAAATGCCGGTGATGTCGATGCCGACGTAGACCCTGTGCTCGCCCAGGCCGATGAAGACCCCATTGCGCGGGCGAGTTTTCCCCCTGAAGCTTCCTGCATTGTCTCTGACATAGTCGCAGAGACCAAGTCTCTGTACCAAGCCAGAAACAACGCGCTCGCCGGTGTTGATGAAGTTTCCCGTCCGGATCACAACTCCAGCTAGCACCGCTGCTGGCCCCACAGTGGGCGCCAACTGTCGTGGTGGTGTCATGGAAGATGCCATGGGTAGGCTAAAGTATGGGGCCAATGGATGCTAGTGGGATCTGGGGAGGGAAGATGCAACTATCTCTACACTCAAGCTGCCAAAGTGATGATCTTTATTTCTCTCTTGATGGATTACAAATGCTCCTTGAGCTGTATACAGGGGGACAAGATGAATCTCCCCAGCCTAACGGTACTCAAAGAGTCGATCCCTCCCTCAGGGTCCAAGCCTCCCCTTATAAAGGAGTGCCTTGGGTGCCCTTAGGGTGAACAAGCATATTCGTGGAATATGCTTGTCCCAAATTAGTAGTTCGGCCTCCTTTCCTGTCGCCCTTCTAATGACAGCAAGGCTCCAGTGGCCCTCCTCATGCGTGCCTCGGGCTCCAGGACTGTCACCTCCGTGACCTCCTTCTGCCCCTCTGACGCTGTGCATCCTTGTCTCTTGTGCTTGGCTCTGCTCTGATTCCTTCTAGCCTGCAGCTATAGTTTGACCTTGGGCTTCTCCTTCTCCTGCAAGCTTCGTATCACTCGGCCTTACCTTGTGTTACTCGGCTCGTTCTTCACCTGCATCAAGATCACTTGGGTAACCCGGCCGATTCTCTCAGTAACTCGGCCGGGTAACTACTTGATACATATACGTGGGCTTCTTGCCTCCGTTCACCGGCCGACATATCCATGATTCGGCCGACTTGGACCGTAATTCGGAAACTAGACGGGGATAGTACCTCTGTCTTTCCCCGTCTCTGACCTACCCGAGGTTAACCCCCCGACATGTATGATGACATTTCCCATTTTATTCATAAATTTATTAAGTTGTCCTTGTATAAACATCTGATGTGTATCATTGAATATGTGATTTGGTTATGGAACTATACATTCATGTTGTTTGTACTAAATATCCTTGGTCATTGAGGTTATGCTGGACACACAACTTAGACCAATATGAAAGTTGTCTTGATGACTCGGTTCCACTTGTCATGGGCATGGAGATGCTATTCCAACTTACACAGATTCGGCTAAAGAATTTAGCGAGTCCTTTTGACCCATATTGAGGTACAATGAACAAGTTGTCATTTGTATATCTCAAACAATGTAATCCTTAGACCTGAGGTTATTGCTTAGTCCGAGTTGAGGATCACCGACTTAGGTTCTGTCAAACGCTGATCTGTAACTGGGCAGTTATAAAGGCAGAGTTCGGGTCGACTGAGGATCAAGTTGCATGATTTGAATAACCAAGATGGGATTTTGCCCCTCCACTCGGAGAGATATTCTCGGGGCCCTCTTGGATGATATGATTTAGAAAGAATGGCCATGCACGACTCGGTTAAGTGTTAACCGAGGTGATCGACTAAGAGTTAGTTGAGTGAATCACTTATCTCAGATTGAGAAGAGAGTCGAACTATTTAAGGGATGACAAATATTCGCCTATAGTCTGACAAGGTATATCGTGAGGCAAAAGGGACTCGGACATAAGTCGCATTGGAAAGGCAACTCGTCATGACTCTTTGGTACTTGGGAGTCGGCACGTTCTGCTAGGAGCCGCTACTCACTGATCGATTAAGAGTAGGACTCTAATCGTGTCCAAGTAGCCATGAGCCTGCGGGGTCACACACTTAAGAGCGGGAGCAATTTTGGATTGGATCCGAACCAGAAATCTGGTTGGGTTGGACCCGAGCCTGATTTGGACTAAGTCAGTGAGTCGGACTCACAGGGACTAATATTATATGGGCTTTAGTGAATGGGCAGCGTGAGCAGAGCCCACATTCACTCCCTATATATAGTGGAGCACCGTAACCCAGAAAGGTTAATCGTTGATCGGTTAGGTCATTCCATGTGTTGGAAACCCTAGCTCCACAGCATCATGCCGTCATAACGAACCTAGCAGTTCGCCGCCGGTGCTCCTCCTTGTACGTGTGGATACCAGCAGAGGTGTTGTACGATCAACACTAGGACGATCGGATCACAAAGGACTGCACTGCATCAACTGACGCGCTTCATCATTAGTCCGCAACTGCGCGTGTAGTGGTAAACCTCGTGGCCTTCTACCTCGGCTAGATCTTGGGATCACCACGTTAGAGGGAAAAAGTTTTATTTTATCTCTACGTCGCCCAACATGGACCACAATCTTCTATAACCCTGGTAGACTTTCTAGATCGATTACCTTCTGTGAAATTTCATTGAGGAACGAACATAGCTTCACAATGGATACTCTAACTTTTTTGGCAGAAGCCCCCTCATAGCAACTGGAAGCAACTGCGTCATAAGCATGTGGCAGTCATGAGACTTCAGGTTCTGGAATTTTTCCTCTGCCATATTTATTATTCCATTTATATTTTACGAGAAGCCATAGGGGACCTTGATACTACTCAGGCATTCAAAAAATATTTCCTTCTCTTCTTTGGTAAGAGCGTAGCTGGCAATACCTTGAAACAACTTTTGATGCCTGCCGTCTCGGTCTTTCATACATTATTGGTCTTGCCGTTCTTCTGGTGTATCATTATCCTTTCCATACACGCCCAAGAAGCCTAGCAGTATCACACAAATATTCTTTGTCAGGTGCATCACGTCGATTGCAGAGCAGACCTCTAAGACTTTCCAATAGGGTAGCTCCCAAAATATTGATTTCTTCTTCCACATGGGTGCGTGTCCACCAGCGTCCTTCGGAACGGACTGTCCGCCAGGACCCTTTCCAAATATTACTTTTAAATCTTTCACCATATCAAATATATCATCACCAGTATGACGGACAGGCTTACTCCAGTGATCTGCTTCACCATTAAAATGGTTGCCTTTCTGTAGAGGTCCCAACCTTTAATAAGGTAGAGATCTCTGTGTTTACAATGCTATTCCCTGGATAAATAGCTAGCATCCACAGTTAAGATGTAATATCAAGAAACAAAGGTCATAATACAACTTTATAACCAGGAATAAAATAATTCATTACATCTTACATAGCTCATTTGGCTATCTCATTACAATGCATCAGAAATAACTATAGCATGGAGTCCTTCATCTTCAAAGTGCCACAAGCAATCATGTTGGTTGTAGACTTGTAATCCTAATCAACATACTTCACTAACATCAAACAAACCTGCAACATAATAAGTTACAGCCACAAGGGTCAATACATTTGAATTGTATTGGTAAGTGATGCTATGGTAGTATAGTGGTATCTATCATCTATATGCATTTGGCTAAGTGGAGCTTAGGCTTGCTTTGCTCAAAATATATTTTGCTTATCTTTTGAAAACACTAAGTTTTTGTTTGTCAAAATCACCCAAGGCATCTACCAATCAGAGATTGAAGTTCCTTTAGCCCTTGTTCAACCACAAGTTTTTAACTTAGAAATTGGGATGAGGAGATTCTTGATAGCTTCCATGTCTTGATGCTCAAATTGTCCATTGTCGGGGACACAGCTAAGTACTTAGATTTTACACTCTACAGAGGTGGTGCACTTTCCCCCACAAGACTCGACATTCATCGAGACAAGATCTTTTAGAAGCCTTCCCTTAGACCAAAATGGACGCGCTCCAAACCTATCATCCCCTACCACCAACTGTCCATTTGGCTAAGTTATTGCAACCTATATGATCCAGGCAGAGCCCATAATGCCAAGTGGCTGCACTTGAAGCTTCTCAACATTTGACATCTCAAATCTCTTTGTTCCTGGGTGGCATTCCACAAGTGAGATACACAAGGTTCACCAGTCCCCTGGCCTTGTGTAACCACTCAACAAAAATCCATCCAAGCAATACCATTCCACCCAAGTGATTCATTCACATAGTTGTTTTATTAAACAAAACACAAGTCCTTGACTTAGAAATATTCCATAGCATGAATATAATCCACCCTTGTTTTCTACTAGCTAAGCTAAGCATGATTGTAGTAGGAATCTTAACTTAGGAAAATTCTACTAAGGTTTCATCTACTAGGATTTCCCATGGAATAGTTTATACTTAGCGAAAATTCCATGCAAGTCCTACTCTTTCCTTTTTGGTAGAGAATATGAAGCACCACTTTCCTTTTTGGTAGAGAATATAAGTTCACTCCTTGATCTTGCAATAGTCACACTCTTCAAATTTCACTACAATTCAATCAAGGCATAAATTCAATCTACCATTCAAGCAATTCATCACATAGAATAATAAAAACAAAGCTTTTCTATTTGAAAAAAGAGTAAAAGTTTATTTAAATAAAATAATGAGGATTTATAAATATCCAATTTTATTAAAGTAAAGGCTTTTCCATTTTAAATAAACACTAAAACTTGTTAATTTAATTTAAATAAGATTTCCAAGTGTTTTTGTTTTTCAAATAAAACCTACTGAAAAGGTTTTGGTATTATTTAGTTTTCAAATAGAGTTTTTAAATAAATTAAACCCTATTTGAATTAAAGACTAATGCCCATTTATTTAATTATTAATAGATCCTAAAAGAATAAAAGAATTATTTTATTTTTGGACTTTGGATTATGTTGTTAAACAGAATTAAAATTAACACAAAGTTTGGTGGTGGTTTGATTTGATTTGGTGTTTGAATTATTTGAAATAAAATCAAAGCAGAAATTCAAAACAAAAAAGAAAAAGCAATCAGTAGAAAAAAATGAAACAAAGCAGCCCACTGCCAACAGGCCCAGCAAGCCCAACTCGCAGCCCACCTACACCCCCTCTGCCAAATCGTTTTTCACCCACGCGCGCACCCGCTGAGTCGCTGACCGCTGGCCCCATATTTCCCTCCCTCACTCTCGCTGACAACGGACCCCACTAGGCCACCTCATCATCGTCTCCACCACGACCACGTCGCCTCGCCGTTTCTGCCATTAACTCCAGCGATGAATACGAGTTATTGCCTGAGTTATTCCTCGTTGTGATCACGCGTACATAAACGCCCACGCCTCCTCTCTCTTTCCCCCCAAACTCCAGCCACTCTCTGCCACCGGGCTGCTCTAATTTCGAGCTCGAACCCACTGTCCCTGACGAGCTTCTCCAGCGAAATTCCGATGACTTCGACCACCTCTCCAATCCCAGAGCATACGAGCTTGCTCTCCAGTCCCGTGCGCACCTGCCTGTGTGCTCCACTCACTCGCGTGCGCTCCAAATCGTCGGCAACGACCACACCCGAGCGCCACCGTCTTCATCCGTTTCTCCGGCGAGTTCCCCTGATAAGCCCAGACCACCCCTGTCCCTCTAGATGACACTCCTGTGATCACCACGCTCGTACGCATCTAACGCCCCCTCCCGTTTTCCTTAGGGCGACCTGCAGCCTCGCCCCCGACAACCTCCAGAGACACCCGACGCCGCTGCACACTCCGGCGAGCAATCCCCTCCGTTCCTTAGCGCCCCCGTCAAGTAGACCTCACGTTGAGAATCACCACGATCCCCTGAACACGGTGAGCCACTCCTCTATCTCCCTTGCGTCCTGTATCGCCGGCTCCGCCGTAGCCAGAGCGTGCGCCGCCGCCAGCCGCTGCTAGCGCCGCCCAACCATGGTCAGAGGCACAGTGCCCGTTAGATCTTGATCTTACGGCTAGGATTAGATTTAATCGAAAGGATATGTTTTCATCAGAGATGTGCATTTTAAATTATATCCAACGATCCTCAGTGCGTGATCCGCACGAAGCGGTACCGTCCAGTTAGATTGCGCCACGTGGACATGGTTTGGTTTAAAAACAGAAAATAGAATCTATTAGATATGGAAACTTGTAAAATTCATAACTTTAATTCTACACGTCCAAATTTTGCAAATTTTATATCAATGGAATCACCAAGACAAATCCTACCCAACCATGCACTTTGTTTAATGTTTTGCTTCTGTAAAATTGGTTGAATTTGCAGAAACATGTGTAGGCTTATTTTGAATATAAAAATTGTTTTAGATATAATTTTAATATGAAATCTTTGCAAAATATATTGTTGTGAACCTACTGACCATAGGAACCAACTTATGGATTTAAAAATGTATTTTGTGAAGTTAAGGAGTAAATATTTGAATTAGCTCATTTCTAGTCAAATAAAAATATTGATTTTGGTTTAGAATTGAATCTTGAGTAAAACCTTTGGGAAATGTTTTGATTCAAACCTTCTGACCCTAAAGACTAAGTTTTGAGGTTTAAAAACATATTTGGTGAACCCTTTAAAGAATATTGCTTTGCTAAAAGCATTTTCAACCACATAAAATATTGATTTGATTAAGAAATAGTTTATAGATAAAAACCCTTTACAAATGGTTTTACCACTTTCGTAAATGACCACTTTGAACTTTAAAATGTTTAGAGCCTAGTAGAAACCACTTTTCTAAATAAAACTATCTTTTGCATGCTTGCATGCATGACCTTGTTTTTGTTATTTTATGTGTGATAAATTGTTTGAATGCTAGTTGAATTTGTACTTTGCTTGATTGAATTGTAGTGAAGTTAGAAGAGTGTGATATTTGCAAGATCAAGAAGTGAACCAACATTCTCTACTAAAAAGGCAAGTGACACTATCATCCATGTCCTACTATTTTCATTACACTTAGTGGATTTTTGTAACATGGATGAGAAGGACTACTATATTTTATGCTATCCTAAATCCTAATAGGATACCCTTATATCTCCCTTAGTGGAAACATTGTAGTTGTAGTAAGCTTAGCCCTGCTATATATTGGGATGGGATTCATGATATGAATATATGAAGTGTTGGAAAGATATATGTTTTATATAATAAAACAAGTACTCAATGAACCACATGGGTGGACAAGGATACTCAAGATTGGACAAAGTGGCAACAAAAGGAACCATGTTTATATGGCCATCTCTTTTTGTATGTGCACTAGAAGAAAATCTACCCAGGGACTTACAGATTGAACATGTTTCTTGTACAGTGGCTTTCGTGTACAGCCACATGCTAAATGAGCTCTGGCTTAGTCAACTACATAGTGGAAGACCCATGCATTGGCATTTTCAGGTTAACTAGAATTGTGTAAGGGAAATTTATCCCTACATTGGTGCCTGGTTGACAAGCTAGAATTGTGTATTGGGAGGACTTCTATGGAAAGACTTTGTCACATTCTCGATCTGCCAGTACTCCATCTTGGTGAGTACTTATCCAGTGGCCACTGGTGGCATCAAGACGAGATTGTGTCATGTGGGTAAAGTGTACAACTTCTACAGAAGATCAAATTCTAAGTACTTAGTCGTGTCCCCGGTTATGGACAATTCTGAGCAACTAAGGCCTGAAGCTATTGAAGATCTCGACATCCCAATTTCTCAAAGTAAAACTTGATGGTGACAACAAGGGATTTGAAGCACTTGGAGTTTTCCAAGAAGCTCAGAAAGATTTGACAAAAGAACAAAAACTATTTTGAAAAGATAGGATAAAACTATATTGCTTTCTGCAAAAGAGCCTAAACCCTACATAGCCAAATATGCATGTAAATGATAGGATCCACTTAATTCTACATAGTAGTGAAACTTGCCAATACAATTCAAATGAATTGACCTTTGTGGCTGCAACTTATTATGTTGCAGGTTTGTTTGATGTTAGTGAAGTGTGTTGAATAGGATTGCAAGTCTACAACCAAAATGACTGACTGTGGCACTTTGAAGATGAAGGACCCCATGCTATTGTTATATTTTGCTGCATTGTAATGAAATAGCCAAATGCACTATGTAAGATGTAATAAATTATTTTATTCCTGGTTATAAAGTTGTATTATGACCTTTGTTTCTTGATATTACATCTTAACTGTGGATGCTAGCTATTGATCCAGGGACTAGCATTGTAAACACAGGGATCTCTACCTTATTAAAGGTTGGGAACCTTATAGTAACAAAGAAGATTATAAGGATGAATTCTAAAGATAGTTACCAAGGAGTAATCCTATTGGATCAAGTAGGTATAGTCAATGAGTAATGCCTCATAGTTAGATAGAGATACTAAGAAGATTACTATAATACAATTGTAATGTTGTATTGATGAGGCCTTGATTAGCCAACTAGAGACCTAAGCCATGAATGATCAAAGGATTATAATGATCATGTTTAACTCACAAAGATTGAATGCTTATATCATGTATAAGTGACATTGGTGGATAGAACTTGATTGAACCCTAGTATAGATATGTTATTCTAGGTTAGCCATGACAAGTCACATTAATATAATGAGAGGTTGGAATATTAGATATTGGAGTTAAGTAGAAATAAGATAGTATGATTAAGATGATGCTAGAGTAACATTGGATTAGAGAAATAGAAGTTTCCTCTTGGGAAATACTAACTCTTGTGGTGAAGTAGTTTGATATAGACACCTTCTAGAGTAATGTAGTGATGGATGATTAAGGAAGAGTATGAATGGAGTTAGAAGTAACCACTTGAAGGATTGAAGATTATTAATAGTAGAATAGTTTGGTATAACCAAGTATGGATATGAGAAGATTATGAAAAGCTTTAGTGACAAGCTCATAAGAATTATAAGTGGATTTAGAAGAATAAAAAGTGGATAAGAATATTTTGTGAAGTAAAGCTCATCATGTTAACACATGATGATGGATAGGAAGAAGCAGTATATCTAGGAAAGGAATTCTTTAAGTAGAAGTCAATAATTATGAAATATGGAATGTAGGACTTCTTGGTAAACATGCAAACTTAATGCTAGAACCAAACCTAATATCCGTATCAAATGATTGATTTATCATCTTATAGCCACAATGGTTAATAGGAATATTTCCTATATCAACGCACTTAAGCACATCTTTGTTATTTTGAACCATCATTATCATAGGTGCTTAAAAACTATCTTTATCAACCTCCTCATAAGTTAGCCTAGAAAAAAATCCCACTATTTAATTCTAAATGGTGATATCATTCAAGATCTTTAACTGAAAGATAATACATTTTAACCATTCACCTTTATTCACATTTATAAAAGAATATAAAAATATTAAAACTCCCATAAATTTATGGTAGACATTTATAACCTCAAACCTCTAACCCTTATGTTAGTAATAGTAAAATATTTACATTGCTATTTCCTAAATTATGAGAATAATATTAACCATATTAAGTCCTCAAAACTTTATGTATCAAATAATAATGAAGGATCAAGATATATAAAAGTTTCTTTAATATTATAAATCAGTAAGAATCAAAACATCAATCTTATAAGATCCTAGACAAATCCTAAAACCTAAGACCCTAATTTCTACTTATTCTATTTGATATAATAACCTTCATATGATTATGAATATGAAAGAATATAAAAAGGTAAATCAATAAAATATATTATTATAAAAAAATTATTAATACCAGAATCTTAAGTATATTTCCATAAACTTACAATTTTATTAATAAGAATTCCTAGAAAGTTAAAACAAATGAATAAATACAAAGCTAGGAAACAAAACATAAATAAAAATGTGTAATTAAAAAGAAAAATGAAACCAGGCCTCAGCCCATTTTATCTACTACCTATCTACTGCCCAGCAGCAACCCTTCTTTCTACCGCTCACTTCGCTGCAGCCCACCAAGGCCTAGGCCCAACATACCTTTTCGTCCAATCTATCCTCGTCGTCCACCTCCGGCCACGCCGGAAGCAGCTCGCTGGCGGCACATCGTCGCTCGCCGGCGTGGAGATGCACGCCGCCTCCCCCTTAGTACCCTTAAGTGCGTCGTGCCACCGCTTGACAACCCTAGCTTCGCCTTATCCTCTTCCTCCTTCGTTTCTCCATTCGACACCGAAACCGTGTAGGGGTTCGTAGCATGGAAAACAAAAATTTTCTATCGCATACAAACAAACAAGCCAAGATCTATCTACTAGATTGTAGCAACGAGTCGATAGAATAACTCACCCTCAAAGATTCCAAAGTGTTTAACGAGAGCAGATTCTCGTGGGTGATGTAGTCGTACTCTTGCCGATCTCAAGATCGTGTAGACGATCCTTCCGGCGCCACGTTCCGGCAGCACTCCCGCAGTCGGTCACACGTTTGATACTCGATGAAGACCTTCCTCTCCCTTGTTATAGCAGGCAGCGGAGGTTGTAGCACTCTCCTCGCGATTCCGGCAGCACGACGGCGTGGTACCGGAAGTAGAGGGGAGATCTCGCAGGGCTTCGCCTTAAGCCGGAGCGAGTATGGTGGACTATGAGAGAGGCCTTGGTGATCTAGGGTTTAGAGGAACCAAGGAGAGAGGGATAGGCCGGCGGCTAGGTCAAGGGGAGGGCCCCAACTCGGCGGCTAGAGCAAAACCCTAGGGAGGCGGCGGCGACTTGGTGGCCGGCGGCTAGGGTTAGGGTTTGGTGGAGAGAGGTGTAGTTCTAGAGGGGCACCCTTGCCCCTCCTTTTATAGGTGGGAGGGCACGGCCAAGGGGGAGGGAGTCCTCCCCCAAGTCGTCCTCCTTGGCCGGCGGTGGAGGGAGGAGGACTTGCTCCCCAAGTAGGTTTCCTACTCTCCCTCCACCAAGCAAACTTGTCGTTTGACTTTTCAAATTGGCGTTTGACTTTTCAAACTAGGATTTGATTTATCCCTTTATTTTGCTCAGCGATGATACCTAGTACATGATGCAACCATTCCATATTGTTATGACACATTCATGTACCCTTCCCCTCCGGAGTGCCAGACCTTCCGGAACCTTCTAGAACATTCCGGATGAAAACACAGGAATCATTCCCCAACTCCGAAAAAGGACTTTCCTTATATGAATCTTATTCTACGGACCATTCCGGATCTCCTCGTGATATCCTGAATCCCATCCGAGACTCCGAACAACATTCGGTCTCTTACTCCTCATTCCATAACTACACAACAACATCGAATCCTTAAGTGTGTCTCCCTACGGTTCGTGAATTATGCGGACATGATCGAGACACTTCTCCGAACAATAACCAATAGAGGAATTTGGGAATTCATATGGCTCCCACATATTTCTACGATTACTTTGCAATCTAATGAACCACTTACATACGATACCAATTTCCCTTTGTCTCACGATAGTTTACTTATCTGAGGTTTTGATCGTCGGTATCTCTGCATACCTAGTTCAACCTTGTTACTGATAAGTACTATTTTCTCGTTCCCATGTTATGTGATCCCTTGTGATCCAGTCACATTCTTGCAAGCTAATTGGATGACATTCCACCGAGAGGGCCCAGAGTATATCTATCCGTCATATGGATGGACAAATCCCACTCTTGATCCATGTGTCTCTACCCATACTTTCCGAACACTCAATGCCACATTTGTAGCCACCCAGTTACGGTGTGGTGTTTGATGTCATCAAAGCATCCTTCCGGTGATGGTGATAAGCATGATCTCATTGTCGAAGGAATTAGGTTACTATGTATCAGAAAGCTTATAGCAATTGAACTATTAAAATGACTTGATCTTTATGCTACGCTTATCTATAGGAGTATGTCCATCATACCATTCTCCTAACGATATGATCTTGTTGTTAATAACTTCTCAATGTTAATGATGGGGAAACCACAATCATTTATTAACGAACAAGCTAGTATTATGAAGAGGCTTTTACTAGGGACTCTTATTTAGTTTACAAATCACACAAGTATTAATGTTTCCTTGTTAATACTGTTATAGCATGAATGTAAACATTTATCATCAACACAAATATATAATAATAACTACATTTATTATTGCCTCTAGGGCATATCTCCAATAGTCTCCCACTTGCACTAGAGTCAACTAATCTAGATTACATGGTAATATAACGAACACCCATGGAAGTTTGGTGTTGGTCATGTTTTGCCCTCGGGAGAGGTTTAGTCAACGGATCCGCCACTTTCAGATCTGTGTGTACTTTTCAAATATTTATGTCACCATCTTGGACATGTTCTCGAATAGCGTGAAAACGTAGCTTGATGTGCTTCAGCTTCTTGTGTGACCTTGGTTCTTGCGCATTGGCTATGGCGCCCATGTTATCACAGTAGATAGACATAGGGTCCAGCGCACTTGTAACCACACCGATCTCTGTAATGAACTCCTTCATCCATAACGCTTCTTGTGAAGCCTCCGAAGCAGCTATGTATTCTGATTCAGTTGAAGATCTCGCCACAACGCTTTGCTTTGCACTCCTCCAGCTAACTGCTGCACCATTCAAAGTAAATACGTATCCAGATTGAGATTTAGAATCGTCTGGATCAGTGTTCCAACTAGCATCGGTGTAACCATTAACAACGAGGTGTTCATCACCTCCATAAGAAAGAACCATATCCTTAGTTCTTCTCAAGTACTTAAGGATGTTTTTGACCGCTGTCTAATGATCCACTCCTGGATCACTTTGATATCTGCTAGTCAAACTAACAGCATATGCAATGTCGGGTCTAGTACATAGCATGGCATACATTAGAGATCCTATGGCTGAGGCATAGGGAGTCCTACTCATCCTTTTTCTATCTTCTGCCGTTGCTGGACTTTGAGTTTTACTCAAGGTCGTATTGGGCAACATGGGCAAGAACACTTTCTTGCTATCTTCCATTCCAAATCTCTTCAGAACTTTGTCCAAATATGTACTTTGTGAAAATGATATTAGGCGTCTCGATCTATCTCTATAAATCTTTATGCCTAATATGTAAGCTGCTTCGCCAAGATCTTTCATTGAAAAACTATTATTCAAATATTCCTTTACACTATTAAGGAGGTCTACATCATTCCCAATCAACAATATGTCATCTACATATAGTATTAAGAATGCTACAGAGCTCCCACTCACTTTCTTGTAAATACAAGCTTCTCCATAAGTTTGTATAAAACCAAAACTTTTGATTACCTTATCAAAACGTGGATTCCAACTTCGGGATGCTTGTTTCAATCCATATATGGACCGTTGAAGTTTGCATACCTTGTTAGCATCTTTAGGATCGACAAAACCTTTGGGCTGCATCATATACAACTATTCATCAATGTCTCCATTGAGGAACGCTGTTTTGACATCCATCTACCATATCTCATAATCATAATATGCAGCTATTCCTAACAAAATCCTCACAGACTTTAGCTTCGCTACTGGTGAGAAAGTCTCATCGTAGTCAACTCCTTGAATTTGTCGAAACCCTTTTGCGATAAGTAGAGCTTTATAGACAGTAACATTACCATCAGAATCTGTTTTCTACTTGAAAATCCATTTGTTCTCGACAGTCTTTCGGCCATCCGGTAAGTCCACCAAAGTCCATAATTGGTTTTCGTACATGGATCCAATCTCGGATTTCATGGCATCTTGCCATTTATTGGAATCTGGGCTCATCATCGCTTCCTCATATGTCGCAGGATCATCGGTGTTGTCCACCAACATGACACTCATAACGGGATCATACCAATAAGGAGTGGTACGAGTTCTCGTTGACCTGCGAGGTTCTGTAGCAACTTCAACCAAAGTTTCATGATCATCATCATTAGCTTCCTATCTTATTGGTGTAGGCACCACAGGAACTTCTTCCGGTGCTGTGCTACTCGCAAGTTCGAGAGAAGGTTCAACAACCTCATCGAGTTCTACTTTCCTTCCAGTCACTTATTTCGAGAGAAATTCTTTCTCTACAAAGGATCCATTCTTGGCAACAAAGATTTTGCCTTCGGATCTATGATAGAAGGTATACCCAATAGTTTCCTTCGGGTATCCTATGAAGACGCATTTTTCCGCTTTGGGTTCAAGCTTGTCCGGCTGTAACTTCTTTACATAGGCTTCGCTACCCCAAACTTTAAGGAACGACAATTTAGGTTTCTTCCCAAATCATAATTCATACGGTGTCGTTTCAAAGGATTTAGATGGTGCCCTATTTAAAGTGAATGTGGCTGTTTCTAATGCATAACCCCAAAATGATAGCGGTAAATCTGTAAGTGACATCATAGAGCAAACCATATCTAAGAGAGTTCGATTACGACGTTCGGACACACCATTACGCTGTGGTGTTCCCGGCGGTGTCAATTGTGAAAGTATTCCGCATTTCTTCAAATGCTCGCCAAACTCGTAACTTAGATACTCACCTCCACGATCAGAACATAGAAATTTAATCCTTTTGTTACGTTGATTCTCTACCTCACTTTGAAATTCCTTAAACTTCTCAAAAGTTTCAGACTTATGTTTCATGAAATAGTTATACCCATATCTACTCAAGTCATCCGTGAACGTAAGAACATAACGATAACCACCGCGCGATGCTACACTCATTGGACCACACACATCGATATGTATGATTTCCAACAAGTCCGTAGCTCGCTCCATCATACCAGAAAATGGAGTCTTAGTCATTTTACCCATCAGACAAGCTTCGCATCTTTCAAGTGATTATAAATCAAGTGATTCAAGAAGTCCATCGGAATGGAGTTTCTTCATACGCTTCACTCCAATGTGACCAAGACGATAGTGCCACATATAGGTCGATTTATCGCTCAATTTCAAACGTTTAGCTTTAGTGTTATTAATATGTGTATTTACACTATCGAGATTCAATAAAAATTGACCATCTATCAAAGGTGCATGTGCATAAAACATATTACTCATATAAATCGAATAACCATTATTCTCGGAATTAAACAAGTAACCGTCTTGCAATAAACAAGATCCCGATATAATGTTCATGCTTAACGCAGGCACCAAATAACAATTATTTAGGTATAAAACTAATCCTGATGGTAGATGAAGAGGTAGTGTGCCGACCGCGATCACATCAACCTTTGATCCATTTCCAACGCGCATCGTCACCTCGTTCTTCGCTAGCTTCCGTTTATTCTGCAGTACCTGTTTCGAGTTACAAATATGAGCAACTGAACCAGTATCAAATAACCAGGCACTACTACGAGTACTAATGAGATACACATCAATAACATGTATATCGGATATACCTTTCTTCTTGATGTTGCCGTTCTTCAAATCCGCCAAGTACTTTGGGAAATTCCGCTTCCAGTGACCCTCTCCCTTGCAGTAAAAGCACTCAGTATCAGGCTTAGGTCCAGCCTTGGTCTTCTTTGTTGGTGCAGCAACTTTCTTATCACCCTTCTTGAAGTGTCCCTTTTGCTTAGACTTGCCTTTCTTGAATTTGGTGGTCTTATTGACCATCAACACTTGGTGCTCTTTCTTGATCTCCACTTCTGCAGATTTCAACATGCAGAAGAGTTCTGGCAACTGCTTGTTCATACTTTGTATATTGTAGTTCATCACAAATTTCTTGTAACTTGGTGGAAGTGATTGGAGGACACGGTAAATCCCCAAAGCATTAGGAATCACTATATCCAAGCTTTGGAGTTTGTTTGCGTGCCCAGACATCTTAAGCACATGCTCACTGACGGAGCTGCCCTCTTCCATCTTGCAGTTAAAGAACTTTTCAGAAGCCTTATAAATCTCAACTGTCGCGTGAGTCTCAAATCTCAATTTGAGTTCACGGACAATATCATGTGGGTTTGAGTTCTCAAACCTTTTCTGAAGCTCCGATTCCAAACCATACAAGATAGCACACTGAACTGTGGAGTACTGATTCTTCCGAGCGAGGTAAACATTCTTTACTTCATCGGTAGCATCACCGCAGCGGTCACCCAAATGCATCCAAAGACATAGGTCAAATTACCAGCATTGAGGACAATCCTCAAATTGCGGAACCAATCCATGAATTTGCTTCCATTGTTTTTCAACTTTTATTTCTCTAGGAACACATTAAAATTGATGGTAGGGGCCACCATTGATCTACAACATATTTGCAATAGTTTAGACTAAGTTTATGACAAATTGAGTTCTAATTAATAGTTAAATTAGTCTAGGTGAACTCCCACTCAAAACAATATCCCTGACATTGTTTTAGTGATTACACGAACCAAATCCACCACATTAAAACCAATCATCACGAGAGTTGATGTAGCTTCAATGGCGAACAATCGGCATGTTCATCATATCTACTATATGATTCATGCTTTATCTTTCGGTGATCCGTGTTCCGAGACCATGTCCGTACATGATAGGATTGTCAAGATCAAACCTTAGCTTTCGCATGAGCAAATCTAGCTTGCTCACGTTGTATACACTTGCAGAATCTAACACACCCGATCATCACGTGGTGCTTCGAAGCAACAAGCTTTAGCAACGGTGCTTACTAAGGATGAACACTTTAAAACTTGAAATTAATGTGCATGAGGGATCATCTTATAATGCTACCGTCATTTAACTAAGCAATACAAGATGCATAAAGGATTAACATCACATGTAATTCATAATATGTGATATGATATGGCATTTCTTCTTGTGCTTCCGATCTCCGTCTTCAAGCACGAACATGATCTCCATCATCACCGGCATTGCATCAAGGTCAATGACGTCGCTTCATGGTTGTTGTCCACCAGCTTCAACTATTACAACTACTTTGAATAGACATGTGAGTCTTAACAGAAATTAAAGACAACCATATGGCTCCTGCCGGTTGCCAACTTACAATAAGGATCATTGCATACATCAAATATAATCACAATCATAGCCATATCACATCACAAAGACACCTCAAAACAAAGTTAGACCTCTAATTTCTTTGCATATTTTACGTGGTTTGGGGCTTTCAATAAGTGTCGATCTAACTTACGAACAAGAACCACAACGTTGATGTTTGAACTATCAAGTGCCCGTTGTAAATTGGATCTATACTATAATGGGAGAGACACCCATAAAGCCACTTATGCAATACAAGTTGCATGTTGAGTGGAGCAAGTCTCATGAACGATGTCATGTAAGGTTAGCCCGGGCCGCTGCATCCCATCATACCGCAAGATGCAAAGTACACAAGAAGCAATTGATAATAAAAGCACCACCGCCCACAATGACCATTGTGTTCTACTCGTGCAATAGATCTACATATAGACACGGCTCTGATACCACTGTAGGGGTTCATAGCATGGAAAACAAAAAAATTCTACCGCATACAAACAAACAAGCCAAGATCTATCTACTAGATTGTAGCAACGAGTCGATAGAATAACTCACCCTCGAAGATTCCAAAGTGTTTAACGAGAGCAGATTCTCGTGGGTGATGTAGTCGTACTCTTGCCGATCTCAAGATCGTGCAGACGATCCTTCCGGCGCCACGTTCTGGCAGTGTTCCCGCAGTCGGTCACACGTTCGATACTCGATGAAGACCTTCCTCTCCCTTGTTCCAGCAGGCAGCGGAGGTTGTAGCACTCTCCTCGCGATTCCGGCAGCATGACGGTGTGGTACCGGAAGTAGAGGGGAGATCTCGCAGGGCTTCGCCTTAAGCCGGAGCGAGTATGGTGGACTATGAGAGAGGCCATGGCGCTCTAGGGTTTAGAGGCACCAAGGAGAGAGGGCTAGGCCTCCGGCTAGAGCAAGGGGAGGGCCCCAACTCGGCGGCTAGATCAAAACCCTAGGGCGGCGACGGCGACTTGGTGGCCGGCGGCTAGGGTTAGGGTTTGGTGGAGAGAGGTGTAGTTCTAGAGGGGCACCCTTGCCCCTCCTTTTATAGGTGGGAGGGCGCGGCCAAGGGGGAGGGAGTACTCCCCCAAGTCGGCCTCCTTGGCCGGCGGTGGAGGGAGGAGGACTTCCTCCCCAAGTAGGTTTCCTACTCTCCCTCCACCAAGCAAACTTGTCGTTTGACTTTTCAAATTGGCGCGTGACTTTTCAAACTAGGATTTGATTTATCCCTTTATTTTCCTCAGCGATGATACCTAGTACATGATGAAACCATTCTATATTGTTATGACACATTCATGTACCCTTCCCCTCCGGAGTTCCGGACCTTTCGGAACCTTCTAGAACATTCCCGATGAAAACACCGGAATCATTCCCCAACTCTGAAACATGACTTTCCTTATATGAATCTTATTCTCCGGACCATTCGGGATCTCCTCGTGATATCCTGGATCCCATCCGAGACTCCGAACAACATTTGGTTTCTTACTCATCATTCCATAACTACTCAACAACATGGAATCCTTAAGTGTGTCTCCCTACGGTTCGTGAATTATGCGGACATGACCGAGACACTTCTCCGAACAATAACCAATAGAGGAATCCTGGAAATTTATATGGCTCCAACATATTTCTACGATTACTTTGCGATCGAATGAACCACTTACATACGATACCAATTTCCCTTTATCTCATGATAGTTTACTTATCCGAGGTTTTGATCGTCGGTATCTCTGCATACCTAGTTCAACCTCACTACTGATAAGTACTCTTTTCTCGTTCCCGTGGTATGTGATCCCTTGTGAGCCAGTCACATGCTTGCAAGCTAATTGGATGACATTCCACCGAGAGGGCCCAGAGTATATCTATCCGTCATATGGATGGACAAATCCCACTCTTGATCCATGTGTCTCAACCCATACTTTCCGAACACTCAATGCCACCTTTATAGCCACCCAGTTACGGTGTGGTGTTTGATGTCATCAAAGCATCCTTCCGATGATGATGATAAGCATGATCTCATGGTCAAAGGAATTAGGTTACTATGTATCAGAAAGCTTATAGCAATTGAACTATTAAAATGACTTGATCTTTATGCTACGCTTATCTATAGGAGTATGTCCATCATACCATTCTCCTAACGATATGATCTTGTTGTTAATAACATCTCAATGTTCATGATGGGGAAACCATAATAATTTATTAACCAACAAGCTAGTATTATGAAGAAGCTTTTACTAGGGACTCTTATTTAGTTTACAAATCACACAAGTATTAATGTTTCCTTGTTAATACTGTTATAGCATGAATGTAAACATTTATCATAAACACAAAGATATAATAATAACTACATTTATTATTGCCTCTAGGGCATATCTCCAACAAACTGAGCTCCAGATGCTCCGGTGTTCCCGATGTTCTCGGCCGTCCTGAACCTTGTCGTGATGTCTGGGAGCTCCGCCTTGTTCATCTTCGTCGATTGCCCCGAAGCGGGGAAGCAAGCGAGGTCTCCACTGCCACAATCGGACCCTTGTTCCCCTCCTCCGGCCGTCGCGCTCGCCATCGATTCCGGCCACCTAGCTCCTCGACGACCCCTCTGCCCGCTTCGTGGTGAGCTCCTGGTCCTTAGGGACCTCCCCTTTGCCTCCCTCGTTTGCCGTCACTGGTCACGCTCTAGCGACCAAAAAATGGCAGCGCCGCCACTCATAGGATCCTCGCATCATCCTCTTTCAGATACACACAACCGCAGCCACGCGCGCAAACGGAATCCATCGATCGACAATCGATCTGAGAGTTTCATCCTTGGATGATGTCACTCTGACATCATCACCGCATTCATCCCTAGACACGTCAGCGTGTTGGACTTAGTCCACTGCTCGCGTGGAATATGACGTGGTCACTGGCCCACTGGTCAGTGACCGTGGGTAGATGTAGCTTAGGTGCACAATGTCTTTTCTGTTTAGGAATTAGATAAAACAATATTAATTCCAATATAAATAAATGATTAAATCTTGTTCAGTTAATAACTTTTGGTTTATAATTCAGGAAAATGTGTATAATATATGAAAATTTGTAGAAAAATAAAATCTACAACTTAAAATTATTATCAAATATTACTATAATGGTTATTTAAATAATTATTATTTAATAAAGGTTTTATAAGTAATAAAACTTTGATATTCATATTTTAATAATGGAAAATGTTAAAATATAAATAAAATACCAAAAATCTTAGAAAAATAAAAATTATAATTTAAAACTGTAATCATGCATTATTATTTCGCTTAATTAAATATTTATTATTTATTAAGTATTTATAAAGTAATAAACCATATAAAAATCATAACTTATTATTTATAAATTACAAAAATAAATGTAATATGTCAAAATGATCACAAAAATAATACCTACATGTTAAAAATATAATATTCCATTTTATAGATAAATAAAAAGTTAAACACTTTCATAACTTGAATTTAAACCTATTCCCTTAATTAATAATTCATATAAAGGTAAATAAAAATTGCTAATAATTCTAAAAATTAGTCAATTGAGTCTAATAAATAGTATTAGTCTTAAATATTGGTAGTGTGAAGTCAAAATGATTTAACACATTTTAAATAAAATTTTATTGAATTATCCTTCTACCATAAATCCAGATTATTTTATAAAAGGATTCTTATTTAATATAAAATCTCAAAGAATAATTTGTAGTGAAATAAAAACCTATTCATTTACTTTAACAACAAGTTTACAAACAAATCAAAACACGATACTGAGTTCAGCAGTAGTAAATAATATTGTCTACTTATTCATAAACCTTAAACCACACCTCCATAGAGAGATAAATCCCTTTATATATTTATATTGTAAAGAAACTATTACCAACTAAAAATAATACCATTCTTAAGTAACTTTAAAGAAACATTATAAAGTGAACAGGGTATAAGTATAACAAGCATTTCACCTAAAGTCCATCTATGTCTTATAGTTAACTTTGGTCTATTATAATTAAGTTATAAAGTATCTTAATACCAAACCACCCAAGTTAAAAAACCAAGATAGATAAGTCTCAAATACTAATGCTGTCATTATTCAAATGGAGTAATTCTTTCTTACTTAAAGACTATAACTAGAAAGAACACCTCCTAAGTTTAACTTAAAAGCTTAAATGCTTCTGCTTAGTTGAGTAAGATTTTTTTCAAATGTTATTCTTTTTGCCACTTCAAACATCAAATGACAATTAATAATAATCACATTACATTAAGCTTTACTTATATACCTAGGATTGTTAACACTTCAGTTCCTTATAAATGCCATCACTTGCAAGGTAAAACTTGAAGATAAGATAATTCACATATAAGCAGTCCTTGAGTAGCACATCTCATTAGTATATCTTATTGTTGTATGTCATTATGTTTACATGTTGTTTCACACACATTCACAAACCTTAATAAGAAGCACATGTGTGAAACTTAATCTAAAAGGGCAACACATTCCAAAGAAAACCTTTCCAGTATCCAAACCCTAGAAGAACGTTACCTCGGGATTCGAGTTTACGAAATTGCATTACATTACTTATGCATAATAGCATGTTGCTTCTTTAAACATTAGTCCTTACCGGACCAATGATGCTGATTTCAGATATTGGATCTTTTATATTGTCTTGAAGACCGTGAGTGCATAATCTTGCAATCACAAAAGGCAAGTTCACACTTGCTCATGTCCTTTGATTATTTTCTGTAAAGTATTTTACAAATCCAGTGTTGTCATCACCTGCATTTGAAAAAGGTCAGAAAACACTATTTTCATAATAATATGATTATAGGTTATTTACCATGAGGTAATAACCTACTATAAGAGTTCCGGTGGTAAAGGAACATATTATCTAGGACTTAACAACCAATGTCGCCAGTGATTCTTGCGCCGAATATTATGCGTTGACCATGAGATTTGGAATGGGACGAAGAAGTCAGCTTTATCTTTTCCCTCTCGCATGGAGCTGGATGTGCGGGTCGTGGCTGTTATCACTCGTAGCGTGCATATTATATGGTAATTCATAGAGGATATGCAGCACATGGGTGGGAGCCCTCAACGTCCCACGATAGTTCTGGCATCTGAACGGTCTATTCAAACCATTGTCGTAATTCAAAAGGTGGGCATGGTGTACACCAAGGAGACATGCGGGGTTGCGGAGAAGGCAGTGATTGGCTTGGATCTTAGGTTGGGCCTCAAACCAAGGAAGTTTGAATGGGGACATACTCCCGGCCGTGCAACAAAACCTAAGGTCTCTCATGGGTAAAGTGACGCACCTCTACAGAGTGTAAGAACTATAACTTGTTACTCCCTGTTCTGGGAAGGAGCTGCGAACGCTACGGGAAAGGAACTCCATGAAAGTTCTGGTAAACCCGTGAAGGCTGACGGACATAGCTTTTCAGAATAAAAGCAACCTTTGAAGAAATGTTTACGAAAACTTGCATTGCCTATGACCTATGGTCTGTGGCTGTAGATATAGTGCATCAAACACTCCTTTTCTAGTGAACTTGCTGAGTACGCTCGTACTCAAAGTATCTTCTTAACCCTTGCTAGGTTCTAAGACCAGTATAGACGACGTCTACATCAAGTTATGCTCCAGGAATCATCATCAAAAGCTAAAGCTCTTTAATTATGTCAATAAAATCAACATATACATCAACTCGAGTGAAGACAAAGTTACTGATTAGATAGGAATATAATCTCTAGCCATAGAACCTATTTCCATAGCATATTGCAATAGCAGCAATTCCATACCATTAATTAAAATACTAGTCATAATAGTATGACAGTCTTGAATTGTTTATTTCTGATTCTTCTTTGTAAGAAGTTTCTAACTCTCTCTTTAACCTAGAGTGTTCTCTGGATCTTGTGTAAAGAGTTGAGTTGTAACCTATAGTCATGTCTTGTACCTGCTGTGTTTCTGTTGTACCACTCTGAGGGATGTAATACTAATGAACGGTGTTTCATTGGTGTTATGTCAACGACTATAGTGTACTACATCATGTAGTGGTATGCTGGGTCACCGCATATATGATACAGCCCGAGGGTTTTGTTGATCCGGCTAATGCTGACAAGGTATGTAAACTTTAGAAATCCATTTATGGGTTGAAGCAAGCATCTCGGAGTTGGAATATTCGCTTTGATGAGGTAGTCGAATCGTTTGTCTTCATAAAGAGTGATCATGATTCTTGTTTATACAAGAAGTTTCGTGGGAGCAAAATAAACTTTCTCATCTTATATGTGGATGACATATTACTGACTGTAAATGATGTCCAGATGTTGCGAGAAACCAAGGAATCATTGGAAAGGAGTTTCTCAATGTAAGACTTGGGTGAGGCAACATACATCCTCAGAATCCGGATCTATAGGGATAGATCAAGGAGGCCCATTGTATTAAGTCAGAGTACTTATTTGGACAAAGTGTTAAAGAAGTTCGACATGGAATCGTCTAAGAAGGGGTTCTTACCGATGTCCCATGGTGTAAAACTTAGCAAGACTCAGTGTCCTTTGACAACTGATGAGCGAAGTCAGATGAGTGCGATTCCATATGCTTCTGCAGTCGGATCCATCATGTATACCATGATTTGGACTAGGCCGGATGTTTCATATGCTCTAAGTGTTGTGAGCAGATACCAGGCTGATCCTGGAGAAATCCACTGGACAGTGGCTAAAAATATCCTAAAGTACTTGAGAAGGACTAAGGATATGTTTTTGGTTTATGGTGGTGAAGATGAACTTAGTGTAAAGGGTATTACACGGATGCAAGTTATCTTACCGACTCTGATGATTCTCGTTCGCAATCCAGATATGTGTTTATTATAAACGGAGGTGCTGTGAGCTGGAAGAGTTCCAAGCAAGACACTATGTCTGCATCTACAACAGAGGCTGAGTATATTGCCGCCTCGGAGGCAGCAAAGGAAGCTGTTTGGATGAGGAATTTCCTCATGGATATTGGTGTGGTTCAGGGCTCATCCAATCCGTTAGACGTGTATTGTGACAACAATGGTGCTATTGCACAAGCCAATGAACCTAGACAACACCAGAAGAACAAGCACATACTCATGCGGTACCACCTGATTCGCCAGTTCGTGGATCAGGGTGATATCAAGTTATGCAAGGTACACACGGATGTAAATATTGCGGATCCATTGACAAATCCATTACCATAGCCGAAGCATGAGGCGTACCTGAGATCCATGGGCATTAGATGCCTAGACATGTGATGTCGGAAGATTGACTCTAGTGCAAGTGGGAGACTGGTGGGAATATGCCCTAGAGGCAATCATGTATGATGACATTTCCCATTTTATTCATAAAGTTATTAAGTTGTCCTTGTATAAACATCTGATGTGTATCATTGAATATGTGATTCGGTTATGGAACTATACATTCATGTTGTTTGTACTAAATATCCTTGGTCATTGAGGTTATGCTGGACACACAACTTAGACCAATGTGAAAGTTGTCTTGATGACTCGGTTCCACTTGTCATGGGCATGGAGATGCTATTCCAACTTACACAGATTCGGCTAAAGAATTTAGCGAGTCCTTTTGACCCATATTGAGGTACAACGTACAAGTTGTCATTTGTATATCTCAATCAATGTAATCCTTAGACCTGAGGTTATTGCTTAGTCCGAGTTGAGGATCACCGACTTAGGTTCTATCAAATGCTGATCCGTAACTGGGCAGTTATAAAGGCAGAGTTCGGGTCGACTGAGAATCAAGTTGCTTGATTTGAATAACCAAGATGGGATTTTGCCCCTCCACTCGGAGAGATATTCTCTGGGCCCTCTTGGATGATATGATTTAGAAAGAATGGCCATGCACGACTCAGTTAAGTGTTAACCGAGGCGATTAACTAAGAGTTAGTCGAGTGAATCACTTATCTCAGATTGAGAAGAGAGTCGAACTATTTAAGGGATGACAAATATTCGCCTATAGTTTGACAAGGTATATCGTGAGGAAAAAGGGACTCGGACGTAAGTCGCATTGGAAAGGCAAGTCGTCATGACTCTTTGGTACTTGGGAGTCGGCACGTTCTGCTAGGAGCCGCTACTGACTGATCGATTAAGAGTAGGACTCTAATCGTGTCCAAGTAGCCATGAGCCTGCTGGGTCACACACTTAAGAGCGGGAGCAATTTTGGATTGGATCCGAACCAGAAATCTGGTTGGGTTGGACCCGAGCCTGATTTGGACTAAGTCAGTGAGTCGGACTCACAGGGACTAATATTATATGGGCTTTAGTGAATGGGCCGCGTGAGCAGAGCCCACATTCACTCCCTATATATAGTAGAGCACCGTAACCCAGAAAGGTTAATCGTTGATCGGTTAGGTCATTCCATGTGTTGGAAACCCTAGCTCCACAGCATCCTGCCGTCATAACGAACCTAGCAGTTCGCCGCCGGTGCTCCTCCTTGTACGTGTGGATACCAGCAGAGGTGTTGTACGATCAACACTAGGACGATTGGATCACAAAGGATTGCACTGCATCAACTGACGCGCTTCATCATTAGTCCGCAACTGCGCGTGTAGTGGTAAACCTCGTGGCCTTCTACCTCGGCTAGATCTTGGCATCACCACGTTAGAGGGAAAAAGTTTTATTTTATATCTACGTCGCCCAACATGGACCACAATCTTCTATAACCCTGATATACTTTCTAGATCGATTACCTTCTATGAAATTTCATTGAGGAACGAACATAGCTTCACAATGGATACTCTAACTTTTTTGGCAGAAGCCCCCTCATAGCAACTGGAAGCAACTGCGTCATAAGCATGTGGCAGTCATGAGACTTCAGGTTCTGGAATTTTTCCTCTGCCATATTTATTATTCCATTTATATTTTACGAGAAGCCATAGGGGACCTTGATACTACTCAGGCATTCAAAAAATATTTCCTTCTCTTCTTTGGTAAGAGCGTAGCTGGCAATACCTTGAAACAGCTTTTGATGCCTGCCGTCTCGGTCTTTCATACGTTATTGGTCTTGCCGTTCTTCTGGTGTATCATTATTCTTTCCATACACGCCCATGAAGCCTAGCAGTATCACACAAATATTCTTTGTCAGGTGCATCACGTCGATTGCAGAGCAGACCTCTAAGACTTTCCAATAGGGTAGCTCCCAAAATATTGATTTCTTCTTCCACATGGGTGCGTGTCCACCAGCGTCCTTCGGAACGGACTGTCCGCCAGGACCCTTTCCAAAGATTACTTTTAAATCTTTCACCATATCAAATATATCATCACCAGTATGACGGACAGGCTTACTCCAGTGATCTGCTTCACCATTGAAATGGTTGCCTTTCTGTAGAGGTCCCAACCTTTAATAAGGTAGAGATCTCTGTGTTTACAATGCTAGTCTCTGGATCAATAGCTAGCATCCACAATTAAGATGTAATATCAAGAAAGAAAGGTCATAATACAACTTTATAACCAGGAATAAAATAATTCATTACATCTTACATAGCTCATTTGGCTATCTCATTACAGTGCATCGGAAATAACTATAGCATGGAGTCCTTCATCTTCAAAGTGCCACAAGCAATCATGTTGGTTGTAGACTTGTAATCCTAATCAACATACTTCACTAACATCAAACAAACCTGCAACATAATAAGTTACAGCCACAAGGGTCAATACATTTGAATTGTATTGGTAAGTGATGCTATGGTAGTATAGTGGTATCTATCATCTATATGCATTTGGCTAAGTGGAGCTTAGGCTTGCTTTGCTCAAAATAGATTTTGCCTATCTTTTGAAAACACTAAGTTTTTGTTTGTCAAAATCACCCAAGGCATCTACCAATCAGAGATTGAAGTTCCTTTAGCCCTTGTTCAATCACAAGTTTTTAACTTAGAAATTGGGATGAGGAGATTCTTGATAGCTTCCATGTCTTGATGCTCAAATTGTCCATTGTCGGGGACACAACTAAGTACTTAGATTTTACACTCTACAGAGGTGGTGCACTTTACCCCACAAGACTCGACATGCATCGAGACAAGATCTTTTAGAAGCCTTCCCTTAGACCAAAATGGACGCGCTCCAAACCTATCATCCCCTACCACCAACTGTCCATTTGGCTAAGTTATTGCAACCTATATGATCCAGGCAGATCCCATAATGCCAAGTGGCTGCACTTGAAGCTTCTCAACATTTGACATCTTAAATCTCTTTGTTCCTGGGTGGCATTCCACAAGTGAGATACACAAGGTTCACCAGTCCCCTGGCCTTGTGTAACCACTCAACAAAAATCCATCCAAGCAATACCATGCCACCCAAGTGATTCATTCACATAGTTGTTTTATTAAACAAAACACAAGTCCTTGACTTAGAAATATTCCATAGCATGAATATAATCCACCCTTGTTTTCTACTAGCTAAGCTAAGCATGATAGTAGTAGGAATCTTAACTTAGGAAAATTCTACTGAGGTTTCATCTACTAGGATTTCCCATGGCATAGTTTATACTTAGCGAAAATTCCATGCAAGTCCTACTCAAAACATCACTAATGCTTAGTGAAAATAATAGGACAAAAGTATGAAGCACCACTTTCCTTTTTGGTAGAGAATATAAGTTCACTCCTTGATCTTGCAATAGTCACACTCTTCAAATTTCACTACAATTCAATCAAGGCATAAATTCAATCTACCATTCAAGCAATTTATCACATAGAATAATAAAAACAAAGCAATGCATGCAATCATGCCAAAGATTGTTTTATTTGGAAAAGTGGTTTATAATAGGTTATAAACATTTTAAAACACCTATTGGTCATTTATAAAAGTGGCAAAACCATTTTATATTAAGTTAGTGAAAATGGCCACTTTAAATCATTTTTGTTTTGCTAGAAATGATTTAATCAAGGTAATAATTTCTAGTGTTTGACAAATGTATTTTTAAGCACAAATGTTAGTGTTTTTAAGGTCAAGTATTTAATATTAAAACCTTTTGCAAAAGGTTTTACCTATAAACCATTTTTAAATCAAAGTCATATTTTCTTTGTTGGAAATGCCTTTAAACAAGGTAATAATTTTATAGGGTTCACCAAATATATTTTTAAATCCTAAAACTTGGTGTTTAGGGTCAGAGAGTTTAAATCAAATCATTTTACAATGTTTTCACTCAAAAATCATTTTTAACACATAAACAATATTTTTATTTTACTAGAAATGCTCTTATTCAAAGACTTATTCTTTAACATCACAAAATAAACTTTTAAATCAACAAGTTGGTTTATATGATCAGTAGGTTCAAAACAAACCATCTACCAAAGATTTTACCTTAAAAATATTTCTAGAATAATTTTTATATTCAAATTATGCATACATAATTTTATGCAAAAACAACTAAGTTTACATAAGCAAATTACTAAGCAAAGTACATGGTTGGAAAGTATTTGTTTTTTTGATTCCATTGATATAAAATTTGCAAAATTTGGACGTGTGCATCAAAAGTTATGAATTTTACAAATTCTAACATATAATAGTTTCAATTCTGTTCTTAAAACAAATCCTGAGCCACGTGTCTTAACCTAACTGGCCGATACCATTTCATGCGGATTGAGCTCGGTGGAGCATTGGATATAAAGACGATCGTGCGGCACAGATCAACGCTTACCCCTTCGGTTTAAGTTCTATAGTAGCCACGCGATTAGGATCTAACGGCCGTTGATCAAGCGACCACTAACTGGCGGCGCTGGCGGCGGCGGAGCGGTCAGACGAGGACAGAGCCGGCGAGTCAAGAAGCAAGAGAGGACGTGGAGTGGCTCACCGAGTTCGCTGTGGCGATTAGATAATCAAGGTAGTCTCCTTTAGCCGAGGGGCGCACGAGGTCGCCGTCTATTGCTCGCCAGAGAAGCTTCGGTCGTCGGGCACGGCTGCTCGTCGTCGTTGGCGAGGTTACAGGTCAAGCCTAGTCAAACGAACGGTGCCGTTAGATGCAAGCAAGATAGGTGAACACGCGAGTAACCAACAGAGAGGAGGGGGCAGTCAGAAGCTACCAGGGGTGTCGCCGGAGTAATGGCAGACGACATCGCGTGTTGTCGTTGAGGTTGCCGACGAAGGGGAGCGCGCGCAGGCGAGTGCGAGGCACTGGCAGGTGCAGGAGATCCTAGCGGACAGGCTCGTGCGGTCGAGGGGTGAAGGGGTGGCAGGTACTGGCCGGAATTGTTTGCGAAGCTCGTCGGAGCAGTGTTGGTTTCCAAGCGAAATCAGGGCGGCCTGGAGGCAGAGGGTGGGTGGAGTCTAGGGGGAATGGAGAGGGCAGGGAGGCGATTAGTATAGCGTGGTCGCATGAGAGATTCACTGCTGCGTTAACACGAATTAACACGATTGAAATCGGGCCAGAAACGGCCGGAGTTGAGGCGAGGTCAGCGTGGGGGGGAGGGGGTGCAGACGACGACTGAAGAGTGGGGCCTGGTGTTCAGCGAGTGAGAGAAAAACAAGGTGAGGTTCGTGACTCAGTGACTGCACGGGTTTAACGTTTGGTACGAATCTTTTTCTGCGGGGGAGAGGGGAAATGGGCCTGCTGGGCTAGATGGGCTAGGTGGGTTGGGCTGGTTTCTTTCCCCTTTTTTTATTATTTGTTTATTTTTATTTTTCTGTTTCTTTTAATTTGTTTTGAATTTGTTTAAAGAATTTAATCAACCATTTGAATTCAAATCTTTGCCAAACTTTCAGTAAGTTTTAATGTTGTTTAAACATGTATTTTAAATATCATTTTAGGAATAATTCTTTTATTCAATTATAGTTTATTCTTTCTTTAAATTAGGCATTTGATTTTATTCAAATAATATTTAATCATATTTTCAATCTCTATTTGAATTCTAATTTTTCACCAAACCTTTTTCAGTAAGTTTTATTTATTCAAAAGGGTGTTGAATAATTCATTTTGAATTATTTGAAATATTTTAATATGATCTATTAATCATTTAAATTGATCATTTGTCTTCATTCAAATAAAATCCAATATGGTTTTATTCCCATATAAATTTTATTTCAATAATTCTTTGATTCCATTTAAGTTAATTTAAATAACTTTTATTCCACTTGGGAAAATTCCATTTATTATTTTCCCATGATTTAATCAATCATTTACTTTAGGGATTTTGTCTTTATTAGAATATAATTGGAATAGGGTTTAATTCCATATACTTTTATTTTGAATATTTTGTATCCCTTTATTTCATTTGGATTTGGATTATATTTATTCCATTTGCTTATGGATTAGGACAAGTTTTAATTTGGCTTTTAAGTATTCCTTATTTATTTATTTATTTATTTCTTTCTTTATCTTATAAAATCCATATCTTTTTATTTCAAGATTCAAAATTAGTGATTCCAATTTGTGGAATTTTATTTAATATTTGTTTATCCTTTTAAATATATTTAGGATTATTTTGCTCACAATTTGGTATGGATTTTAGATAGGAGCTTTATTAGCTTTGAAATTTAATTTCTTTATTTTATTAAATTCAGAAGTTTTTATCCATGGTTCCAAATTGAATGAAATTAATTTCCATGGTTTTATAATATTTTTGGTTTGTCATTTTTGATCACTTATAAATGTTTGTTGACAAATTTTATATGGAACAAATCCATAGTCTTAGAGTAATCTTGGAAATGATTTTCTTCTATTAGGGTTTTAGAGTTTTGGTTTATTTTCCAAGTGTTTAAAATTTAAGATTCATTCATTGATGAATGCATTCCACTTGTTTGAAATTTGTTGGTTTCCTTTTATTCAAATTTTGTTCAAGTTGGGTATTAATGTTTCCTTATGGAATCAAAAAGTTTCTTTTCACCCTAAATTTCAACAATTATTTATTTTATTTATTTATTTTTCACATTACAAAATTTGGAAAATTTTGGGATGTGACACTTTCCTTCTTAGGGAATGCGTGGGCGGAAGAAAACGACGATTCCCTAGGTACAAATTCTTCTTACACTTATCCAAATAAATACTTTCAGTGTCATCTAAATAGTGTGTGCATGCATTGTATCCCGTGTTCGTCTATCCTGAAATGTTACTAAGAGTAGGCCAATCATTGATGGTTACGAACAACAATGCTCGTAGGTTAAATTCCTCATGTTTTTGCTCATCCCCCACGTACACCTTGTCCGTGCCATAGCTTGGTCCAATAATTATAGCCAGACATGAAATCGGACCGAAATAGATGGCCATGAAGGACTCTTGAGGAAGAGTATTCCTTCTGATTCCAACACTCACCACATGGACAACACATAAAACCATTCCGCATGTTTGCCTCTGCCACAACGAGAAAAGAACGCATGCCTTTAATGAACTCGTCAGAGATTCGGTCAGCATACATCCATTTCCGTCTCATCTGCATTATACAAGTTCATCAAACAAAATCATGATGCTAAGAGTAGTACTAGTCTAAAAATAAAAGAACACATCGTATACATCAAAAAACTATGCACTGGTTTTAAAACTTTCTACTACATCTTTAGTCCCGGTTGGACACACCAACCAGGACTAAATGGGTTGTGGTAGGCTGGGGCCTACGTGAGCCCGTTTAGTCCCGGATGGTGACTCCAACCGGGACTAAAAGACACTCCAACCGGGACTAAAAGTGAGTGGCGACACTATATGTCATGAGTGGAGACACTATGCCAGTGAGTGGCGACACTGTTTCAGTGGGTGGAGACACTATGACAGGGGTGAGTGTCAACATTATGTCGCGAGTGTCGACACTATGTTGTGCTACTTATTAACCTATAAATAAGCTTCCTTGTGAACTATCAACTGCAAGGAAGACCGTGTGCGAGACCAGGGACACCACTACGGCAGAGCTTCTCGAAGATGTCTTAGGACCTCGTCCTCAAACATCTTCGAGGAGCTCTTCGTAGAGGCACACCCTAATATGTGAAATTAGTTAGCTCCACCAACATACTGATTTAGCTAGAGGAGATATAAACTGAAAGATGGTGTACGAGAGCAGGGACACCACTACGGCAGAGCTTCTTGAAGATGTCTTAGGATGCCACGTCCTCAGACATCTTCGAGAAGCTCGCCATAGAGGCACTCCCTAATTTAATTTGGTAGCTCCTCAGCGTGTTCATGTTTTTTGTTCTTACTTGCTTAAACGGCCGATGATTAACTAAAATGCTAGGGCGCCACTATATATATGTGTGCCTTCATAGTTTTGGTTCTTATTTTTGTTGCAATAGATGGGATGAACTCATGTATCTATGTGCTTTGATGAATCAAATGAATTTCGAGAACTATATGTGACAAATTAACCAGTTATATAGAGATAGAATCCACACAAATCTATCTATTTCTAGAGCATGAAATGAGCTAAAACAAGCAATGAAAGATGAAATGATGAAGTTGCTAACCTCTTAGGACCCTTAGATATATGTGGAGGCAAAAAAACTTCACAAATCTTGAGAAAAATTGGCAAGAGCTCAAGCTTAAGGGCAGAAATATGAGGGAGATGCTTGTGTGAGCTTGAAATGGCTCGGGCTAGGAGGGGAAGAAGGTATAGTCGGGTCGTTTAGTCTCGGTTTGTGAAACGAGCCGGGACTAAAGGTCCACGCATCCGATCCTTTCCAGCGCCAGACCCTTTAGCCCCGGTTTATTAAACGAGCCGGGACTAAAGGTCCCCTACGAACCGGGACTAATGTCTTCTGGGGCCTGCGGCCATTTCTAATCGTTGGGACCAGGGCATTCATCCCGGTTTGTATCAGAACCGGGACTAATGCTCTGGACCAAAGGTCCGTTTTCTACTAGTGATAATACACGGCAAAGCCCCGAAAAGACACCACAAAGGATTTGTTGTGCGCCACTAAACGCCAAAGAAGGCACGGTAAAGAACGGCCGACAAAGGAGTCTTTGCCATGCGCCTAACACGGCAAAGGCTTTGCCGTGTGCCAGACAACACTGCATGGCATAGAAAAGTAAGTTGATCACTAGTAGAAAAAGAGCTATTCATCCACCCCAATTCGGAGCATTAATCCCGGTTATGGTTAGACCCGGGACTAATGTGAGCATTAGTCCCGGTTCCAACGGCTAGAACGCCAGCAATCTTTAGTCCCAGGTCAAACGAGACCTTTAGTCCCGGTTCGTATCATCAACCGGTTCTAAAAGGGGTGCCCGGGTGCCAACCCCTTTAGTCCCGGTTCGTATCACCAACCGGGACTAATGGTGTGACCTTTAGTCCCGGTTCGTATTACCAACCCGTACTAAAGAAAGTGGGCACAAAAATTCTCAAGTTCTGCCGTGGCAGTAAAACGGACACAAATCTTTCTGGAGATCGTCTTATCTAGATTTAAAATCATGCCAAAAAGTTATAAAAAATTCAAAAATAAAATCCTTCAAACTGTAGTTATATTAAGTGATTTAGTTGTTACAAAAATTAACAAATAGAAATTTCTACATAATTTATAAAAAAATGTTATGAAAAATTCAAATGGCCATAACTTTTGCATACCATGTAAAAAAAGTATAACCTATCAAAACGTGCAGAAAAAATTAGCTCTTTGATTTCAACATACTTAGGCCGTTTTGGATTATTAAAATTCGAAAAGAAAAAAATAATGTTTTTTATTCTAATGAAAGTAAAAACTAATTAAATTAATGTTTTTAGTATTTTTATGTCATATTTGAGTTCCTCGCATTTTTCTGATAATAATGGATATATCATTTGTTGAATTTCGATTTACAGATTTAAAGATATTGTTTATGTCATATTAAATGAATAAATGGCAAAAATGAATAAAATATTAATTTAATTAGTTTTTACTTTCATTAGAATAAAATGTTATTATTATTTATTTATTATTGTTTACTAAAAATAGTTGTTCTTAATTTCAAAAAATAATAACATGTCACATATGGATATGAGTTAATAGGATTGATATACTAGTCTTGATAACAAGATATAAGGGTCCTTCGCGCAGGGTGGGAGAGATGGAATGGAGAAGTTTTGCTGTGGGTGGAGTAGTGCTAGGATGATTGACCAGCCGAGAAGTTTGACCAAAAGTATGATTTAAACAAAGATTAAGTAAAATTAGTGTTAAAAATGAGGGACGTGGGAGATTAACGAGTCAAACAATTCAAAGGTTTAAAAAAATTGGAAAAAAAATCAAATTTTTGTTTTAAAAAAACCTTTAGTCCCGGTTCGTATTACTAACCGGGACTAAAGGTCCCGCACACTCAACGCGGCCCCGTGAGTGCCTTTAGTCCCGGTTTGTGGCCTTTAGTCCCGATTTCTTTGTCCCGGTTGGGAAACCGGGACGAAAAGCCTTTACAAACCGGGACCAATGACACGTTTTCTACCAGTGGATGTTGGCAGGTAGACAACACTGTCCTGGTGAGTTCCACTTCTTTGTCGGCCGTGTGCAATTTCAAAAGGCATTGCCGTGTGCAGTTTCCCGAGACACGGCAAAGAAATTATATATAAATAAAATAGATTTCTTTGATGTCCATCCTCGATGGCTTTGTCGTGTACAATTTAGTAGGACACGCCAAAGAAATTTTTGCTAAATAAAAAAAAAGATGGCGTCGACGGCCACGGCCGATGACCACTGGCCGGGTCAATACAGTACACACACCCAGGACACACCGATGCCATGCAACGAGATATACCAAAAAATTATTAATATTTCTTCACAAAGATCGGGCTACTGATTTACAGATTCTACTAATCCACAAGAACTGGATTCGAACCAACTACTATTTCGGGCACAACTACAAAGTTTTACACTCATTTTCAAAAGGATCTCACCGTGTGATTACAAAGCTCTTCACATCAACCACAAAGAATTCAATGAAAATTTGTTGGATTCCAACAATTACAATGAAAAGCCATTCAGATCAGACCGATTTGAACAAAAGTCGCCCAGAAAATCAAGGAACAAAAAGAGAAAGGTGAGGCCTCCAACTCCTCCAAATCCTCCAACTCTCGATCTGGCCGGAGAGATGGCCGGGCGCGGGGTGGAGGAGCTCCTCCAACTCCTCCAGGTCGGGCTTCTCTAGGGCGGAACCGAGCCATGTCGACCCTCTCCCACCACGCGCGTTAGTGACCGCCGCCGGCCGCCGTCGTGGGAGACAGTGCGAGTGGGCGCCGCCGCTATGAGAGGTCGATGGCTGCGGTGGGAGAGCGAGAGGGGAGGGGTTCGATGGACACGTGCGTGGTTGACAAGGGTGGCCTGGGTCGTGGTGGCGGTGGTGAGACGGGAGCGACAGACGGGAGCGAGAGGAGCTAGGGATGGATATATGACGAGGCAAGTGTACATGGGGTGGGTATGCCACGTCACGGACCCGTGCCTCTTCGTATCCCAACTATTCAATAATCACATGATCGAACGGTCTATATTCATTCTATTCTTTACCGTGTGCCTGAAAAATACACACGGCAAAGAACGTGCATAAACACACGGCATATGTATTTTTTATTTTACCAGATTAATCATAGAGAAATCATAACTAAATCATTCTAATTCATAAAAATACAAATAATATATCAAAATTTGCAAAAAGGAACATCTATTATCTACAATCAAATATTACACATTTATGAAAAAATATTAAGTAAGATATAAAAACCTTCGTGTGGTGTCATATTATGTGATATAGTTGGAAGGAAAAATATCAAAATTGATAATATTGATTATGTCTTATAAAAACCTTCACAAAATGAACTATCTCATTCGAGGTTTCCTGTCTTTCAGGCCAAATGACCAATGTTATGGCCAGAATCGCGACATAGTTTGTGATAATGTGCCCATATTGCTCACACATGTGCATATTGGGATGGCGAACAATGTTGCAGGAGGAAGCTTTCCGTTTTGTCGCATGGAAAAGCCATTTCTATTTTCCGAGTACCAAAATCGGGGTGTTTTGTAAAGCAACACCAAACGTTAAATAAAAAATGCTACCACAACATTTTCAAAATTACTAGACCACCTTACATGAACAATCTCCCATCTGGGTATTTTAAAACCTTTCTTTCCATCCCTGGTGAAAAAGATAAATGTCTACTGAATCGGTAGGAAATGGTCTGATTTGAACTACAAGTACATGATCTATTTCTCGTGATTTTTTGAAAAAACCTTTTTAGATTCACAATATGATGTTTATTCAAATATCCAATGCAAGTTTAGAGATTCTCATTCCATAGCGCGCTCCCGGGTGTCACCGTCTTCACGCTCATACGATAACACTTAGAGAATGATGGACGTGTCACTGAGAAACTCCTGCGACGGGTCCAACAGGGGGAAAAGTGAATATTGGCCCAAACTTGATTTTATATGTAGATATGGACTAAACATGCCTAAACAAAAAAAAGTACATTGGCAGAACCTCGTACAGAGATAGCTAGGGGGTAGATCGCCAGGGCCCACCAAGACTAGGGTTTCGATGGGAGACGATCACCGGAGTGCCAGAATCCCACAAAAAACTTGCATGTGGCCATGTCATGTGTACAAAAGTGTGGTAGATGGTCCATAGATGCAATGGCTAGCTCTCGGGTGTCACCGTCTTCACACGCATGCGGTAACACTTAGAGAAGTGCACGACGTGTTGCTGGGAAATTCCCACGACAGGTCCAACGGGGGGCAACCGGTGGAATATTGAGCCTAAACTTGGTTTTCTATGTATATATGGACTAAACATGACAATACAAACAAAAAATTACATTGGCAGAACCTCGTACAGAGAAAGCTAGGGGTAGATCCCCCGGGCCCACCGAACGGTGCTTTTCGACCCCCGGAGCCCTAGAAACCCACCCAAACTTGCTAGTGGACCCAGAAAACTTGCATGTGGACCTAGGATACATGTGAAAGTGTTGTGAAAGCCCCATATATGCAATATATAGCTCCCCGGTGTGACCTTCTTCAATTCGGACGATAACACTTAGCAGATTTCTAGAACACTAGGTGGAAATGTGTAACATACCACCCCTTTTGTGTAATATAAATAAGGATATGTCTGAGCATTGCATGCATAACATTTGCACTTGATTCAACGAAATAAGAACAAATTAAAAACCTAAACCCTAACTTCCCCCTCTATTTGAAAACCATTCAAATGAGTTTTGTATTTAAACAACTAACTACATGAGTGAGCCCAGAGTGTATAAAAGGGTCTCACACTATTTTCATATACTTCATAAAATTTTCTGCAATTTGAAATCATTCAAAACATGTTTGAAAATTCAAAATATACAAAGAAATCAGGAAACAGAAAATAGAAAAGGTTTCTTGGAAAAAAATCTAATTCTAACCAAATCTGGGCCGAGCCCACCTCTCCTTCTCTCTCCCTGGCGCCAGCAGGAAGCCCACCCGGGGACCAAGCCGGCCCAGCCTCCAGCATCTCTTCGTCCGTCCTCGTCGTTTACTTGCAGACAGTGGTAGTCGCTGTCACCGCCGTCCGCCCGCAATTGCCAAGATGCGCGTCGCCGCCCCCGAGTGCCTATAAGGACCCAGCCCCGCCGCTGATAAGCCCTGGCCTTATCCCTTCCGCGCAACCTCTATCTCTCCCTCGTTTTTCCCTTTGCCCGAAACCTAGCTGCGCAGGTGCTGCGGTGCCCCGCTGTCTCCGGCCACCTCACGGCCAGCCGAGGCCACTGTTGGAACCGCCTCATCGCGAAGAGCATCTTCACCGGAGGAATCGGCCCCGCGTGCCTTGAATCGTCGCCTTTGACTCCATCTTCTCCGCCTCTAACCGCCGCTAGTCGTCGACATCGCCGGCGTCCTCGACCTATCCCGGCCTCACCGTCACCACCAGCGTGCTCAGGGTGAGCCCATGGTGCTCCAGCACCCCTCCGTTTTCCCCCACCTCCTCTGTATCTCCCTCCCCGCGTGAGCCCGACGCCGCCTCCGCTGCTTGCCGTTGCGCCACCGTCTCCGGTGACCAGAAGAAGCGGCGCGGACACTTTCTGGCTCCCCGCACTCGCCCGCGTCCAGCGCACCCGCTCCCGCAGCCCCGCATCGCGCCAAGCCCGAGCTCGATCTGGAGCTCCTCTCCATTGTTGTCGTCAGCATTGCATCATGCTGATGCAGTAATCCTTTTATTTTATTTTGTTTTCATTTTCAGTAAATATTAATATGACAGGTGGGCCCTGCCTGTCAGGGTTTTAATCAATTCTGTAAATATTTTCTGAAAATAATAAAAGTCTGACATGTGGGCCCAAGTTTGGAAATTAATTTAAATATTCCAAAAATGTTGAAAATGAATTAAAATTTGGGAAATTCATAACTAATTCATTTTAAATCAGAAAAATACAAATAATATACCAAAATGTTCAGAAAAATGAAACCTATCTAACTAAGCTATAATCATACATTGTTAATCAACTTTGATATCAAGTTTAATTAGAAGAATCAATTGAACCCCATAGGTGATTCCGATGATTCCCCTATTTTAGGGTTTGGATCCTCGGAACCCCCTCTAAAGTGATCAAGCATGTTTTAGGGTTCAATTCAACACCGTTTAACTTGTCATATCATACATATTGTATGAGCATTGCACATGCCATGTGTTTAGAGTTGTTTTCTCTTTTCCGGTGATTGATTCTCGTGAAAAGGAACCGAACCCGAAGCTGAAGTCAACGCCACCGAAGAGCAGAACCAGTATAACAACGGACAAGGCAAGCGAAGCCCCACTCATACATATGAATCCTACGATTATAAAGTATTTCATTCTCGTCATATGCATTTGGTTCAAACAGCCTTTTATCAGTAGACAGAGTAATCCTATCTTATGCATGTTATCCTTTGTGAACCGTGTTACCTGATCCACCGATCCTAGCATAACTAGGGTTTGGCTTATGAGCGTCGCTAGTGCCACAGTTCAGTCAAGCTTAGTCATGCTTAGTGGTCCGATGCTGATTATTCAGGTGATGCACCGGAGGTGCGAATGGATCTAGTATGGTAGGCTGTGGTGATGTGATCAGAGATGAATGATAAACATGCTAAGGCTTGTATGGGAGGCCACGTGGGTTGTGGTTTTTGAAGTCCCATACTTGCCACCCTTAGGACCTGATGTTCTCGCCTCTTGAACCAAGACGAGCGTACAACCAAACGGGGGCCTAGAAACCCCCTCTACCAACTAACTTGCCTAGTAGATTCCATGAGTCACATAGTTTGGGTTTTCCATTCGACATACGCATGTTGGTTGTTCTTGAATGAAGGTGAAGGAGGTGCATTCATAGCAGGTAGGTAAGCATGGCCGAGAACAAGAGATGCCCGGCATCCGTAATCTTGACCCCCACACACATCATTAGGGACCGGCTTCGGGACTTGACCCGTTATGGCGGCATCTCCCTAGTGCGTGACTCATGGTCTCGGCGAAAGCAAGGTAAAGGTCATGGTCAACCACTCTCTGCCGGCCTTCCAAGGTAGAGGGCTAATATATTGGCATTAAGAATCGGTTGGTACGTGTGGGTAAAGTTGTGCACCCCTGCAGGGTTATAATCTTTTCGAAAAGCCATGTCCATGGTTATGGACGACTTGGGAACAAATTCTGTGATCATAGAGAACTATAACCGAATGATAAAACTTGCCAATTAAAGTGAGATCCGCAATACTTCCTCGGGGTTGTTGAGGGGGTACTCCGGGAATAGAGGTTCTGTTGATGATGGTTCTTGGTGGATATCAAGGACGGTTTTTAAGAGCTAGAGTTGAAGTCTTCTTATCCCCTTTTGAAAATGATCTGACTAGAAGAGTTTCTTCTCCCTCTTGTTTTGAAAACAAAAGATGGCTTTATGCAAAATAACTCCACTAGCCATAAGTCTTGCGGAATACACCCTGTACTCAGCCTTGTTTCATTGATGTTTTCTTCAGATGATGCTACCCCAACTGAAGGTGGTATCTACGTCGAGGTCGACGAGTAGTTGGGGTTCCCGGGCAGCAGCCTAGGATCTATGGAAGGGTCGCTACTTCTGTTAAGGCCTCTTAGGCCCTTTGCTAAGTTTGTTGTTTAGAACAACTTGTTTGCTTCCGTTGTTTGATGTAATGATGGGTCTCTGACCCCTGGCTTGTATGACTGGTTTATAACTCTCTTAAGAGTTTTCCTTATTAATGTATGGTTTGTATGTTCTGTAATGTTACCGATCTGTCCCTGCGCGTTTTGGAATTTAGGTTAGGCTTATATCGGATAAGGATCTGGTATTTGTCTAGCCCTGATCCTGTGTCATGACAGATTTTGGTATCAGAGCAGGACTGCCTGTAGCAAAACCTTCTAGCTGGTCGATGTTGAGTCTAGAGTTTGAGAACGCTATTCAAAAGCTAAAACTATTTCTAAAACTCTGAATAGGACTCTTTTTACTCCTTATCCAAGGTTGTTCTATTGCTGAGTTATCTTACCTTGTTTGCTTTGCAAAGTTTTCACTTCTTGTCTATCATTTCAAACTCTTAGGATATACGGGTTTGGGTTGTTCTCTTCTAAATACTCCATACTTGGTTGCAAGGCTGAGAGTTTCCAAGGTATATATGTGCAAATGAAGCATTGTTTTTCAACTTTGCTAAGGATGCCTACAATTCCGCTCTCCACTCTTTTGTAACTTGTTGGTATCATAACATGCTTGCATTCCATTGTTATGGTTTGTATCTAAGTTGGTAGCGTATACTTTTCGTATGCTTGTTCTACTGCCATACTTAATGCATTGATATAATCCTCATCCACATGTTCATACCTACCATGATCTTTTGATATGGTCCTTGCCATCCTTTGTTGTATTATTTTTGGTGAATCCATTCTCATGGTTTCTGTTTTCTCCTCAGGATGCCGGCTGGTACTCGTGGATCTGTTGGCCGTCGAGGACACAACGATGCTGATCAGGAACTTCTACCACCTCCCAAAATGGACGAGGTTCTCAACAACATGGAGACCAACCGTCTACAGAATGAACGCCTTCTGGAGCATGTGGCTCAGAACACTGAACGTCGTCCTAACGACTGTGTCACACTTGGAGATTTCATCCGCTCTTTTCCTCCAATCTTCACCCACTCCAAGGAGCCCCTTGAAGCTGATGATTGCCTCCGCACCATAGAGCGGAAGTTCAGTGCTCTTCATGTCCGTCCCGCTGATCGTGTTAACTTCACCACCTATCAACTGGAAGGTGAGGCTGGTGTTTGGTGGGAAGGTTTTCAGAATTTGCAAGCTCAGGGACATGTCGTTACCTGGGAGGAGTTTGTTGCAGCATTTCGTGCCTCCTATATCCCTAAGCCCGTCATGGATCTCAAAAGGAGGGAGTTTCTGGATCTGACTCAGGGACGCAAGGATATTGAAACCTTTGGGCGTGAGTTTACTCGCCTGGCTCATTATGCAACCAGGGATGTGACCAACGATGAAGACAAGCAAGAGCTGTTCCGTAAGGGACTTAACCCTGCACTTCGCTATGAGTTGCTGCCCTTCAAGTTCTAGTCTTTTCAGGACCTGCACAATCAGGCTCTTACTCTGGAACATGGAAGGAAGGATATGGAAGTATCTCAGAAGCGTGAAGAAGGAAATTCTCGTGCTTCTTCCTCTGGCAAAAAGAAGCGCCGTGTCTTTGTTCCATACAGTGCTGTGCCTCGTGCTCCTTATGCACCCAAGTCTTCTGGCAATAATTCTCGTCAGCCACAGTCAAATACTGGTGGATCAAACTATCATCCTCCTGCTGGTTCTCACACCGGGGTTACCTGTTACTCCTGTGGTCAGCCTGGTCACTACTCAAGGGAGTGTTCTCGAAGGGCTGCCGGACGTAATGATCAGCAGGCAAAGAAGAATGATAAATCTCAAGGTGCTGGACGTGGTCGTCTGACCCATGTCACTATTGAGGAAGCTCAGGAAGATCCACGCGTCATTCTGGGTACGCTCCGTGTCAATTCAATTCTCGCAACAGTCTTGTTTGATTCTGGAGCATCTCATACATTCATATCACAAGATTTTGCGCAAATGCACGATATCACCTTTCAAGCTATGGACTCTCCTCTAGAGATTAGAACTCCTGGGTCTCGTTGGCAGACCATCTGGGTTACTCATGGGGTTGAGATAGATATAGCATATCAGAAGTTTCCCACTTCCCTCATTGCACTCAAGTCAACTGACATAGATGTTATTCTGGGCATGGACTGGTTAACGAAGTATCAAGCTGTCATTGACTGTGCACTTAGAACAGTTGATGTGACCTCCCCTGCTGGCATAACTGTCAAGTATTGGAGTGATGGTTCAAAGTCTCCGTCCGAAGTTCTTAAACCTTTCTCGGAGTTGTATGCCGTGGATGTCCTACCTGCTCTCGAGGTCCAAGATGTCCATATAGTCTGTGATTTTCCGGATGTCTTTCTTGAAGATTTGCCTGGCATGCCACCTGATCGAAGTGTGGAGTTTGTCATAGAGCTAGTTCCTGGAACTGCTCCTATCTCTAAAAGTCCTTATCGCATGCCTCCTCATGAGTTGGTTGAGTTGAAGAAGCAACTTGAAGAGTTAGAGGGTCTAGGATACATCCAACCTAGTACATCCTCTTGGGGTTGCCCTACCATCTTTGTTAAGAAGCGGGATACAAATATTCCAAGATTGGTGGTTGATTACCGTCCACTCAACGCGGTGACAATCAAGAATAAGTACCCACTTCCTCGGATAAATGACCTATTTGATCAATTAAGTGGTGCCACTTTCTTCTACAAAATGGACTTAAGATCAGGATATCATCAAATAAAAATCAAAAAGGAAGATATCCCAAAGACAGCATTCACAACTCGTTATGGTCTTTACGATTATACAGTGATGTCCTTCGGGCAAACCAATGCCCCTGCCACATTTATGAGGCTCATGAACTCCGTCTTCATGGAGTATCTCGACAAGTTCGTCATGGTATACATTGATGACATTCTAATATATTCAAGACCAAAGAAGAGCATGCCGAACATCTACGTTTGGTATTGACTAAACTTCGTGAACATCGTCTCTATGCCAAGTTTTCCAAATGTCAGTTCTGGTTACAAGAGCTCGTCTTCCTTGGTCATGTTGTGTCTGCAAGTGGTGTCGCTGTCATACCAGATAAGGTTAATACCATTCTGTAATGGAAGTCACCTACTTCAGTCAAGGAAGTCCGAAGTTTTCTCGGAATGGCTGGATATTACCGCCGATTCATCGAGAACTTCTCCAAGATAGCCAAGCCTATGACTGATCTTCTTAAGAAAGATAAGAAGTTTGAGTGGTTAGAAAAGGCAGAAGAAAGTTTCCAAGCTTTGAAAACTAAGCTAACCACCGCTCCTGTGCTTGTCCTTCCGGATACAAGCAAGGACTTCGTCATCTATTGTGATACTTCTCTTCAAGGGCTAGGCTGTGTGTTGGTGCAAGATGGTCATGTAGTGGCCTATGCTTCTCGGCAGTTGAATCCACATGAGAACAATTATCCAACCCATGATCTCGAGCTTGCTGCTGTCGTTCATGCTCTTAAGCAATGGCGACATTACCTCATCGGTAACAGTTGTGAACTTTACTCGGATCATCAAATCCTAAAGTACCTCTTCACCCAGCCAGATCTGAATCTCAGGCAAAGACGATGGTTGGAACTCATCAAAGATTATGATCTGGGTCTCAACTATCAACCCGGAAAAGCCAATGTCGTAGCCGATGCGCTAAGTCAGAAGTCTTATTGCAATAATCTAATGATTTCACAAGCCCAACTTGTTCTCTACGAGGAAATCAAGCGTCTTAACCTTGAAGTAGTTCCTTGTGGATTCCTTGCTAACCTTGAAATAAAATCTTCTCTAGAGGACTAAATCAAGGAAGCTCAAAAGCAAGATGATGAAGTTATCAAGATCAAAGAACGTGTTGCAAGCGGTGAAGCTAAATGTTTATCCATCAATGATCAAGGTATTCTATACTTCAGTAACCGGATAGTGGTTCCAAACAGTCGGAAAATCAAAGATCTAATTCTTTTCGAAGCTCATGAATCCCCTCTATCCATCCATCCTGGTGGTACCAAAATGTACTGAGATCTCCGTCAAAGATTCTGGTGGAGTGGAATGAAACCAGAAATCGCTCGCTTTGTTGCGGAGTTCGACGTTTGCCGTCGTGTAAAGGATGAATACCAAAGGCCCGCTGGACTTCTGCAACCGTTGAAAATTCCTGAGTGGAAATGGGATGAAATTGGTATGGATTTTATCACTGGACTCCCAAAGACACAATCTGGACATGATGCCATATGGGTAGTTATTGATCAACTATCCAAAGTTGCTCACTTCCTTGCTGTTTGGAAAAGCATTACTGCAAGCCAGTTGGCAGAGCTATACATATCCCGGATAGTCGTCCTCCATGGTGTACCCAAGAAGATCATATCTAATCTTGGAAGTTTGTTCACTTCCAAATTCTGGGCTAGTGTCCAACAAGAAATGGGAACCCAAGTTTCCTTCAGTACGACCTATCATCCTAAAACCGGTGGTCAGACTGAAAGAGTGAATCAAATTCTTGAAGACATGCTCCGAGCATGTGTCATATCCTTTGGAAAGAACTGGGAGAAATGTCTTCCTTTTGTGGAGTTCTCTTATAACAACAGTTTCCAATCTAGTTTAGGCATGGCACCTTTCCAATTCCTGGATGGGAGAACATGTCGAACACCGCTGAACTGGACCGAAACCGGCGAAAGACAATTCTTTGGTCCGGACTTGATCCAAGTTTGCATAATCCGAGAGCGTCTGAAGGCTGCTCAATCTCGTCAGAATACCAACTACGATTGTCATCATCTTGATATTCATTATGAAGTTGGTGATCAAGTTTACCTCCGGGTCACTCCTCTGAAGGGTGTCCATCGATTCTGTCGTGGGAATGACCACGGCAGACGCTGCAATCGGCAGCGAGTAGTAGAACGAAGGGCAAGGGCGTCCAGCCATCTGCGGTGCGAGATGAGGGCAGAGACTCAGGGTTTTACCCAGGTTCGGCCCCCCGGAGGGTAAAGACCTACTCCTGCTAGATTGTATTATGATGAAGGTACAATGGGCGAGCTCGACGGCTAGGCGGCGAGTCGCTTGGGTGGATGGTGGAACGTATCCTCTACACGCCCTGTAGGGAGGTTTATATAGACTCACCCCCCCTAGGGTTTATATATCTCAACCGAATCAGTTAAGGTTTCGGTATTCGTTTAACCTAATCCGACTGGGCCTATCTACTCTCCTGGGCCTTCAGCTTCCAGTCGCTTGGGTCCACGTCAGGTCTTGATCCAGTCGCCGTCCTGTAGGCCCACTCGCCAGTTCCTGGGCCAGTCGGAAATGTCCTGCTGGGTATAACCCGGTAGGCATATCCCCATCAGTAGTCCCCGAGGCCGTCATCGATTGGGCGCAGGTGGTTGCTGCAGTCGGAGCATTCGGGTCCAATGCGGACACCCAGTCGAATCGGCGGCGGGCTCCTGAATAAAGGAAAAAAACTAGTCATTCTGGTCGCAGCTCGGCGAACGGGTCGGCGAAATATTTAATCACTGTTGTAGTGATAAGGTCAGCGAGTCGAATGGACGAAGTTGGACCGTCAGACGCGGTCAAAACTAGCCGTTGGAGTAATCCAACTGTAACTTTTGGCGTAATCACCGCGTAGTAACGACTCCCTGATTTGGCGGGTAACAACTGCTATATAAAGGAAATGGTAGGCGATCGGAGAACCACCCTCTTATCATTTCCTCCGATTTCGCGCATCTCTGTTTTCCTCCGCATCGCGATCCAACCAATCCAAAATCCTCCGACCTCCATGAACCTTTCCGCCAATGGCCCCCTCCGCCGAACCATGGGGCCGGTCCAAATGCACGAGAGCGCTACTGGCGTCTTTCGAGGAAGCCGATCTGCTGCCGGGCAGTGGCGCATCCCAGTCGGAGAGGTGACTCCGGACCCGCGCGAGGGAGAATTCGTCTGCTTCACCAGCCACCTGGAGCGGGGGCTGGGGTTTCCCACATCTCTCTTCTTCCGGCGCTTCTGTGCCTACTACGGGATTCAGCCATCGGACCTGGGCCCGCACAGTATCGAGCAGCTCGCCATCTTCGTGGCGTTCTGCAAGTGCTACCTGGGCTGCAGGCCCTACTTCCCCCTATGGCAAGATCTGTTCCACGGGAGGATTAGTCGTGAAGAATCAGGCGGCCCAATGTTGCGGTGGGTGGCCTGACATTCCAGCTCACACTACTAGGAAAACGGCTATAGGTAATCAACACATCCGTGGATCACATGGTTGAAGTGCCCCACGGCTAAAACAGGCGTGGCTCACCTGTGGGCAGTGCCCTACTAATAACCAGAACAACTGTGGCGCACATGACTATAGTGCGCCACAGATGTGTGTGGGCCAGGGCCCTGTTGGCCACACGCCAAACATCTGTAGCGCACTATAGTCATGTGCGCCACGGTTGTTAGGGTCATCTGTGGCGCACGTGTGCACAGTGCGCCACGCCTGCGCATGCCCCTCTCGCTGCAAACGGCCACAAACTTCGTGGCGCACTCCGCTAGTGCGCCACATGGACTAGAGCATCGTGGCGCACTCGCCTAGTGCGCCACGGTTTGTACTCCCGTGGGGCCGTGTGCGCCACGGATGTGTCGATTCTTTTAGGACAGCACTTTATGTGCACATGTGTTCCCACACATCCACCACCCAAACTTCACTTTCCCCTTCTTCTTCCTCCTTAGATCTAGTCGGGATCTTATCCTTCCCACCTCAATTTCTCCATACATTCACCATTTTTAGCATGTAAAACTTGCTTTGGATGTTACATAAGTAATAGAGGAGGTCTCTGGTCTCTCATCTATCCGTCTCCGGTCGACGCGCGCACCTCTCCTTTCCATCTTTCTCGCGATCGGTCTCTCATCTCGGTAAGTTGTCCATGTAAGGATGTGTTCATGTGTATATGGATGATGCATGTGCTCATATGTATGTAGATGATCGATGCTCATGATGTGTGTATGTGTGGAGAGGATCGATGGTCATATGTGTGTGTATATGGAGAGTATCGATGATGCTCATGCATGTGTGTATGGGGAGGATAATGATATGTTCATGTGTGTATGGATCGGTCTCTCTCTCTCTCTTGTGTTTGTATGTGAACAAGTTGCCATTTGTTTTGCCAAAATGTTGATTCATTTCCATTTTGGCAAGACTTTGGCATTTCGCAAAGGTCCTAATTTTAGGATAGGTCATGCCGAAATTTTCTATCGACCATTGCATGCATGCATTCATTATGTGGTTCTAATAGACTTCAAAATTGTCTTGTGTACATCGTGCAGCAAAAATGGTCCATAATGAGCGAAGGCATTGTGGCTAGATTTTTGAAATGTGCGACGCCGACATGATACGAAATAACAAGACAGATATAAGATGTCCGTAGAAGATGCAAACTCAATGGGTGATCGACCCGTTAGAATCTGCAGCGCACTCCGCCATGGTTTCATGGATGGATACACTCGTTGTATAAGCGATGGCGTAGATGATGGAGACGGTGAAGAAGGTGGCCAACATGACGATGATCATCATCACGGCGAAGCAGGCGAGATGATGAAGAGTCTCCTGGAGATGGTGAAGGTGCGGAAGCGATCGGGATGATGATGATCTAGATGCGGAGGAGCGTATCGACGATGGAACAACGTCGGTGGGTGCGGGACCCTTATGTGCAAGAGCTGCTTCTCAAGCGCATTTAGTAACGCCAGGCTGCCGCTAGAGAAAGCCAAGCTTGCGCAACTTGAGAAAGACGCGGTTACTCCATTGTATGAAGGATGCAGGCCCGATGATACCGGTTGAATGTAACGCTCAAGGCTATGGAGATGAAGGCAAAGCACAAATTGAGACGCAAGCTTGGACGATATGATGGCATTCGCACGATCGTCTCCGGAGGGGAACACATGTCCAACTAGTATCGAGGATGCCAAGAAAATCATCATCCTCTCGATCTACCGCACGTTAGATATCACGTATGCATCAACGATTGCATCATTTATCGGGAGGGCGGAGAAAACCACATGTCCGTGTGCGTGAGTCGATACAAGAAAGGGAAGAAAGCACCTCGAAAAGTGGTATGGTACTTTCCTATCACCCTCGCAGCGCTATTTCGCGGACCCTAAGGAAGCGAAGCTCATGCGATGGCATGCGGAAAGGAAGAAGCCAGAGATGATGATGACCCGAAAAGGATGAGCTGACGCACCCTTCAGATGCTAGCCAGTGGAAAGCATTGGACCTCGAATTCCCAGAATTCGGTGGAGATTCGAGGAACATCAGGCTTGGTGCGAGCACCGATGGACTCAATCCGTTCGGTAGCCAGAGCAGCACGCACAGCACTTGGCCTGTGTTTGTATGGATGTACAACCTCCCTCCATGGTTGTGCATGAAGAAGAAGTACATACAAATGAGTATGCTAATTCAAGGGCCGAAACAACCTGGTACCGACATCAATCTGTATCTCGGGCTGTTGAAAGAGGAGCTAGCCACGTTATGGGAATCTGGAGCCAATACTTACGACGTCGTCGCACAAGATTATTTCACTATGAGAGCCGCGTTGGTCACTACGGTGCAAGACTATCCAGGTTGCGGGTATATCTCGGGGAAGGTTATCCAAGGATTCCGCGCATGCGTTAGGTGCATGGATAACACAAGCTATCTCCAACTAGAGAAAGATCCAGGGTCATCGAAAACCGTGTTCATGGCGCACCGGAGGTGGCTCGGCAAGAATGATCCATGGAGAAAACGTGGAGACCTGTTCGATGGAAAATCCGAGACCCGAGGAATCCCAGAGCGTAGGAGCAGCGAAGAAGTGGAAGAGTTGCTGAAAAACTGGAAAGATTGTCCTAAGCCTGGAAAGAAGCGAAGAGGCAGCAACAAGACAAGCCGCTGATGAAGGTATGGAAAACAAGGTCTGTTTTCTGGGAGTTGCCATACTTGAAGTTTCTCCGCACGCCTCATAGCCTCGACATCATGCATATCACGAAAAACGTGTGCGAGAGTCTGGTCGCCACCATAATCAACATGCCAGATAGGACGAAAGATGGTCCAAAAGCAAGGCACGACCTGATATGCTTGGGTATCCAGAAGGAGCTTCACGGAGGACGACTTTTCTCTGCCGATCGGAAGATGACGATGATCATGAGTAGGAGACGACACAAGGTCGTCGGAAGGGTAAAAGTTCAAGAAGAACGAATATTACTGCCTCCTTCTTGCTTCACTCTAAGCCGTGATGAGATCAAACAGTTTTCAAGTGCCTTCTAGGAGTCAAATTTCCTTACGGCTACGCGGGCAAGATAAGCAGATACCTAGGCAGGCGGCAGAGGTTCGATGGCATGAAGTCTCACGACCGTGCCGTGCTAATGACGCAGTACTCGGTCGCACTAAGAGGGATAATGGACGAGCACGTCGTGAAACGTTATTTGGCCTATGCAAGTTTTTCGACGTCATCTCTAGGAAGTCGATTGGCTTGAATCAGCTCGGAAGGCTACGAGGAGATCGTGGTGACACTATGCGAGCTTGAGGTCTACTTCCCACCCGCATTCTTCGACATTATGGTGCATCTGCTGGTCCATGTCGTGGAGGAAATCGTATAACTCGGGCCGATGTTCCTCCGCAGCATGATGGCGTTCGAAAGGATGAACGGACACATCAAAGGATACGTTCGCAACAGGTCCCGTCCAGATGGAAGCATAGCCAAGGGCTTTCTGGCCGAAGAGTGCATCTCTTTCTGCACGAATTATCTAGACATCGAGAACCCTGCCGGTCTTCCCGTCAACATACACCTTGGCAAGCTCGACGGATCTGGTCACCGAGAGGGTCGTCGCATACTGCATGCAGACTTCGATTTTCGACGCGCAGACTTTGATCGAGCAAACCTTGTCACGCTACAGCATTTAGAACTGGTCGATCCTTGGGTACAGAAGCACAAAAGGTTAATCGAGAAGAAGTACAGTGACCGGGGCATACAGAGGACGCAGGGAGAAATAATCAAAGAGCACAACTCAGATTTCACGCGTTGGTTTAGGCAGACGCTCCTTGATAATCCCCCGCATTCTTCTGACACGGAAAGATCATATTCACCTTGTCGCAGGACCGATGCAAAACCTGGTGACCTATCAGGTATGATATCAACGGCTACACATTCTACGGAGGAAAAGGACAACAAGTGTGATTATCGAACTCAGCGTAACGCCGAATTCTACACCGATGACAACGTGAAGGAAAGATTCTACTAAGAATCGAGGAGATCCGGGAGCTCGACTCGTGGATAAAAGGTGCCGATGTTCCGTGTCGATGGGCAAAGAGCGTCGAAAGAGAAGACCGGTATTTCACAACCATGGTTATACCCGGCAGCCAAATCCAAGGTCACGGTGCAAACATGGTCGAAAAATGAACCGTGGGTACGGCTACCAAAGTGGACCAATGTTTTTTATTACCGACCCGACAAAGCCTAGCCGTGTTGTCGTGAGGACAGGAAAAAGAAACATCATTAGAATGGATGGAGTCGCCAACGAGCAAGACTTCACAAGACGGGCGATCCAAAGATTGAAGATGACGACGACTACGATGCAGCAACATACATCACAAGAAGAAAAAGGACAACCCTACCCAAAAAAGGTAGCCCGTTCGAAAGAAGAAACATTAAAGTGTCGGGGCTAAATTATTCAACCGCGACAAAGAAGGGAAAAAAGATTGTAAAACGCTAGCTCAAAAAATATTGTAAACGCGTGGTCAAAAAAGATTGTAATATTCATGAACAAAGTATTATGAAATTTAGTTATACTTTAAATCATATTTTTGGGCATTTTTGGAATATTATTACTTTTGGGCATTTTTGGAATATTTAAAAGTATTTTAAAATCAAAATAAAACTTCTATGGCATATATCACCACTTTTGGGCATTTTTTGTTATATTTAAAAGTGTTTTTAAAATCAAAACAAAAAATTGGTATATTGATCATGTTTCGAAAAAACCTTCACAAAATGACCTATCATGTTCGAGGTTTCATGACTTTCGGTCCAAATGACCGATGTTATGTGCTGAATCACGACATAGTTTGTGATGTTGTGCCCATATTATGCATGTGTGTGGACATTGGTATGGAGAACAATGTTGCAGGAGGAAATTTTCCTTTTTGTCGCACGGAAAAGCCCTTTTCCATTTTCCGAGCGCAAAAAACGGGTCGTTTTGTGAAGTAACCACCAAAATGCCGTTTCACAATGCTACCGTCCCATTTTCCTAAAATACTAGACCACCTTACATGGACTATCTCCCAACCGGTTCATCTCAAACCTTTTCGTCCATCCCGGGTAAAAAGGATAAATGTCTGCCGAATCGGTAGGAAGTGGGTTCGGTTTGTACTACAGGTACATGATCTATCGCCCATGATTTTTTGAAAAAATCATTTTTAGACTCACAATATGTGGTTTCTTCAGAGATCCAATGCAAGTTCTAACGATGCTCGTCCCCTATCTTCATTTTAAAAGGTTACATTAATTATTTCTTAAAAATAGAAAATGGTTTTGGATTATTTATTCAAATCAATACACTTCTTATGTTTAAAGTTTTTCTAAATTCCAAATTAATATTCAAAAATATAAGTTAATTCATTTTAAAAGGTTACATTAATTATTTTTTAGAAATAGAAAATGGTTTTGGATTATTTATTCAAATCCATACACTTCTTATGTTTAAAGTTTTTCTAAATTCCAAATTGATATTAAAAAATATAAGTTAATTCATTTTTAATTGTAAATGGTTCATATTTTAAATGGTTACATTAATTGTTTTTTAAAACAGAAAATGGTTTTGAATTATTTATTCAAATCCAAACACTTTTTATGTTTAAAGTTTTTCTAAATTCCAAATTAATATGCAAAAATATAAGTTAATTAATTTTAAATGGTTACATTAATTATTTTTTAAAAATATAAATTGGTTTTGGATTATTTATTCAAATCCATACACTTCTTATGTTTAAAGTTTTCTAAATTCCAAATTAATATTTAAAAATATAAGTTATTTCATTATTAATTTTAAATGGTTCGTAGTTTAAATGGTTACATTAATTATTTTTCAAAAGAAAATGGTTTCAATTAGTTATTCAAATCCAAACACTTTTTATGTTTAAAGTTTTCTAAATTCCAAAGTAATTATCATTTAAAAACATTACAAATTTAAACCCCAAAATAAAAATAAAGTGAACAGAGAGAAAATAACTGAAAAAATTTGAAAACAGGGGAATACGTCCCGGTTGGAGCCACCAACCGGGACGAAAGAGCCCCCTGCGTGCGCGCCCCTTCAGCTGCTGAAAATTGGACTATAGGTCCCGGTTGGTGGCTCCAACCGGGACGTATGCACCTTTAGTCCCGGTTGGAGCCACGAACCGGGACTAAAGGCCGTTTAGTTATAACAGCGCGTGCCTCCTCTTCTTCTTCCCGTCCCCGCTCACTTCTCTGCCTAAGTGGATTTATACACACGTGCGCTCGACCCCCCCTCTCTCATCCCCATCTCTCCATCTCTCAGCCCAATCGAGCACGATCTGCCGCTCTCGATCCGCTGGCCTCGAGGAGGAGGAGGGCTCCCTGCGTCTCGGGAGGAGGCCCGTCTCGGGAGGAGGCCCTGTCCGAGGAGGGGCAGCCGCGTCTCGGGAGGTGGAGGCCGCCGTCAGACTCCGTCGTTGCCGTCGTCCGCCGAGGTGAGCGCCTCTCCCTCTCTCCCTCTCTCCTCTCTCTCTCTCCTCTCTCCTCTCCCTCTCTCCCCTCTCTGCAGGCCATGGTTAGGGTTCAGTGGGTCTCTCCCCAAATTTGAGATAAAACTCTAGAATTTCTTCAAGAAGATGCAAACCCAGAACTAATTAGACCAAGACTTAGGCATTACTTTAGGAGTCATTTTCCTTGATTTTATTTGATAGAAATATTAATGTGTGGGTACATGGGTAGGAGTTCTCTAATTTGGGAAAATTGCTCTAACTCTTTAGTTCAACATTTCAACTACATTTTGCCTAGCTACCGCTCACATTGAATTATTCACATGGCAAAAGAAAATCTAAACTATAAAGGTTATCAGTAAAAACTAGCAAATGTCCATATGGGTTATCTTGAAAAATTGAGAATTGAAGATAAGGTTTGTCATATTTGTCATGTAAGTTTTCAAGATGGTGCTTTAAACAGTGAAACATACTGTACACATTTTGGACAGAAATAGGACCTCAAAGTTTGTACCATCCTCGTTAGTTTCAGTACATAATGCAGCATCTACATCAAATTTAACAACTGGTTTTTACATTGTTAAATTTAACAACTTAATTCTGGACATCAACACGCACCACATACAGAGATTTAACTTGTCAGTTTTACACTGCCACTTCTCTTTTTCTGATGAAATAAATTTAACAATTCATAGAACATTGGTTACTTACCTGATTTGAAGGCACTCGCCTGTTTATGTTCTGAACTTAATTTCCTTGGTTTATGAAACTGCTGAAAATTTTATATATGAATGCCAGCACAGTTTAGGCACTAATGTTGTTTGAGTACCTTTTGGTTCAGATGGTAACTTCTTTCTCTGGACTTAAAAATCTATTAGCAAGTTCTGAGAAATATCTTCTTTACATTTTGCATTCGCTGAGTGGCCAAGGAATAGATAGATGGATCCAGGGATGGAATGCCAAATTTAAGGACCTTTTGCTTTTATGTTTCCTTTTATTCATAATCTACAGTCATTGCCCAACAAGTGTGCCTTTTAGTGTTCTGTAATAATATATTCCTGAAAACATTCGAACATAGTGCCATTTTATTCTGTGAAGTTTGGTAGCAGTAGGTGTTACTTCTGTGGTTTGGTCCTTATGGAAAACCAGGAATGGAACTTGTTCTTTTTGAATGCAGGTTCTTGTATGAAATGATTCCCGATTTTTGCCGGAATGTTGATTAGCTTCCGTTCGGGTGGCGAAATCGGGCACTCTAGTTTAAGAAAATTAGCAAAGGTCATGCCGGATTTTTCCGCATTTAACCAATTATTTGTTTTTATTAGTGAAAAGATGTGTGACAACGACGAGGCTGGATGTTCTAAGCGCATCGTGAAGGAGAACTCGCCTCGAATAAACAATTGACATTCGGGAGGCCCAGCGTCTAGAAGACGATGAAGAATACCATCCTTTGGAGAGCGAGGATGATGAGATGGAAGACGCGGAGGAAGAAGCTGAAGGAAGGGCGGACGATGAAACCACTGATGGCGGCGAGGGCACAGGGAGTGGTAGCAACCCTCCTAAGAAGAAGAAGCCGAAGGACCGGCGCCCGAACACGGTCGGCACGGTCAGGGAGGAATTTACCGAAGTGAGCCCATCAGGGGTTCCTTTGGATCCCGCCCTTATCGTCAAAGGGTACGGTGGGCAAGTGGCGGCGATCACCCGGACAACCATCTCGATCAACACCGAGAATCTCCGGCATAAAGATAATGGCTTAGCACACTCCTCTTCGAGAAGCTGCACGCAAGATACAAGTTCCCGCTAAGTATCGTAACACAAATTATCATGGGAACGGTAAACAAATCCGCCCTCACAAAGATGAGCACCGCCAGCTGGAGAACCGGATAAAGAAGAAGATCTATAAAGAAGGCAAAAGTCTCGAGGAGATCCGGAAGATTGACCCAGATCACCAAGATCAGTTCCGGATTTCAAGGAGAGGTGTGAATCGAAAGAGCCCTGGCCAATAGTAATCGGGAAAGGCGCCGCAGCGATGAATATATGTCATCACCATCTCGGATCTGGTGGATACGTAACCGCGGAGGCCAAATGGAATAAGGAGGACGAAGAGTATAGATCCAAGGGATAGAAAACCCTTTGCTAAATTCGAACCGGCAGGTTCGAACTTCATCGAGGCGTTACCATGTGGACCCAAAACCAAACAACTCACCGGATCCTGCGGTGAAGGAATTCGAGGAAATTGTGGTAAGTATAATCTAATTACGGTGATCAACACGATTGCAATCTAATCGATGATCTAAATGATTCACCGTTACTTCTTCCGCAGGAGGAGGAAATTGTTGCTAGTCATGGATCCTGTGGTTCCTCATCCTGTGGGTCGACGGGCGCCACCGGTGGGATAACCCTTTTAACAGGCGATGAACCGGGCCAAGAAAATAGAGCGATTCTGAAGAAGCCGTTGTCATGGCCGTCTGCCGCTCGGGTAAGAATTGGGTGGATCATTTTGGTCCACCGCCGAGGACGCATGTGGCGCCGTCGGAAGGAGCGAGGAGGAAAACAGAGAGGTTCAAGAACTTAAGGCACAAGTGGCGCGGATCCAGATCGTCCAAGACAACTGGCAATCACCCTTACGCCCTTCCGCCTACCTTGGTGGAGTCAATAGCGAATCAGTGCGGGTGGTCGAGTAGGGCCGTGCCGATTCCAAGCATGGTCGGCCCACCGAACAACGCGACGCCGACGAATCAGGCGAACTACGTGTTCGTGACTCCGCCAGCACCGCTGGCGCCGCAAGTGTTGGTGACTCCCCGCCATCACCGCGGTGCGGAGTACATGTTGGTGCCCCTGCCATCGTCGCGGCGGCACCGGAGCTCCAAGCACCCGTCGGTAGGGAGAATACACCGGCGGCCAGCACCGCGCTATCAAGCAGCCCTTCCGTCTCTTGCACGCCAAACGCCGTATGCGGTGCGTCGACATTAGCCGATCTCGACGCCATCACGGTAAACAAATTGCTTTAATTACAGCCTTTCATGCCATCTATATATTACTCTTGTGGCATCTCGCTCTGACGACGCCGTACATGTTTTCCGCAGACGGATGTTCCTTGCACTCTCTTGTGCTACGTGAACAACGAGCTGAGGGATGTTGCCAAGGGTACCATCGTTCAACCCTTGCAGCGCACGTTCCACTCAAAGCTGATGCCAGATAGCGTGCACAGGGTTAAAATTAGTCGGGTTCTAAGGGGCTGCGACGACCTGGAACCTCCCATTCAACCCCCAGGAGCGGATGAAGAAGAGCCGTATGTCCTCAGAAGTTGCTTCGGCTTGTTCTTTCTATGGCCAAAGAGCATGATCCGTTTGGGGACGGCGGGGGCCATCACGCCACAACAGACACCGCCGTGCCGGCGACAAGCGGTGGCAAAACCTACCGCCCTCGCGTCACCTCCACGGTGGGTCGGATGATCATGTTGATGATATGCACATGGCGCAGATCCGCCGAGGACTTCAAGACTGGAATGATCACTTCTTCACTCGGTTTAACGAAGAAGACCTAGGTGGCCCCACAGAGAAAGCCACTATCACCAAGCGTCATTTGGTTCTCGAGACGCCTCCAGCTTGCGCCTTCTGAGCCAGCTGATACAACCAACCGCCCTTTATTCTAAGCCCCGACACACTACATAGGGCGGCCGGTGCTCGATTATGTGCCTGCCCGCTCTCCAAAAGGAAAAAAGGGAAAAGAAAATCTAGCAGCTCGAGCCAGCCGGTGGCGTCAACAACTGCGAATCCGATCAGGTTTCGGGACGGGCCACCAAGACCCGAGGGTATTATGTGGAGGATTCATGTGGCGGGTGAGCCCATGCTACCTAAGAATTTTCGGAAGCTCGCCAGTTCGGAACTGCAGAGTGTGCATGACGGCGTGCTGACGATAGAGAGACGCCTTCTATCGGAGAAAGATCCCTCGCACCCGGTATTCGTGGTTAAGGTGCCACCAGGCTTGGGCTTTGTCGACACCGCCTCATGGATCTGTTCTTCCTGCGGTTCGAGGACATCTTCAATATGTTCCACCTATACCCGCTGCACTATACCATGGTCCGTCTCTTTTCTCTCAGCCTGGCCATGCAGATCATTAGAGAGAACACACCGGGCATCGCTATAGTGGACCCCTACTAGATGCGTGACGGCTGCTTGGGTTCCCCCGCCGAACGACGTATCGTGGCCTCGTACCTAAAAAGAATCCTCGTGGCGAACAAGACAAAGGAATACATTCTCGTGCCTTACTTTCCCGAGTAAGTCGTTATTCAGTCGCCACCGTCGATTGGCTTTATTAGATCATCATCATTCTTTTTTCAACACATTCCATTTGAATTTTTTGCGCAGATATGAACACTGCACGCTCATCTCCTTATCGCCGAAGCATTCCCTCGCCACGTATTTCAACTCGGGGAGTCTAGAAAAGAAGAAAAACTACGACAAGATCAAGGAAGTTCTGGATGATGGTCTCACTGGCTTTGCCTCGACGGAAGGCACCAGCTTCGTGCGTAAGAAGGTCAAGTTCGGCAGGCACGTCTTCAACCACGTAACAGAGTTCCCCTGCGTGAAGCAGCCGGAAAACAGTAAGAAGAAAGCCTACTACGCACTCCATCACATGAGGGCGTTCCTACTTGACCAGCAGAATTCTACGCTGCCAGATCATCTCAAGCAAGGGCGAAGCAAAGGCCAAGATCAATGATTCGGATATTAGACAAGAGATGTATCGCATCCAAAGCAGCTTTGGGGAAATCATCTTTCGTGATGTCATGACTTCGGGGGGGATCTTCTACGGAGGAAATATCCCGAATAACCGTGACATAGAAGATCGCCTAGAGATGCAGGGTGACTATAGGAAGTTCATGACGAGGCAGGGCGTCCTCCCGTTCCCTAAGACGAGCCAGAAGGCTTGATGTTGGCCTAGTTGTAGTTGCAAACTATAGATGACCTTTGTGTGTGTGGACGACAAGTGTACTTATCTTATTAGGTTTATGAATCACCGCTTACTTATTTTGCTTATTATTATTATATATCAATCAATGCTTGGTTTTTTTGCTTACTCTTTGGTTTTTTTGCTTACTCTTTGGTTCTCGGACGACAAGTGTGAGTTATTTTTGTCTTTTTCGAGAATATGCGGATGATTGAAATGTCGTGGCACAATATATATGTGAATGTGCTATGACGGGATTGTTAGCCTTATGATGGGCACAAGTCCGAATTGTGCATCCTACTTGGCTAACCGTCATAAGCAATTCCTGTGTCCAACGACCTAGCTAGTTATATATGAGGCATGCTTTTCGAGTTATTTTTGTCTTTTTCGAGAATATGCCGATGATTGAAATGTCGTGGCACAATATATATGTGAATGTGCTATGACGGGATTGTTAGCCTTGTGATATGCACAAGTCCAGGAATTGTGCATCCTACTTGGCTAACAGTCCCGTCATAAGCAATTCCTGTGTCCAACGACCTAGCTAGTTATATATGAGGCATGCTTTTCGAGTTATTTTTGTCTTTTTCGAGAATATGCCGATGATTGAAATGTCGTGGCACAATATATATGTGAATGTGCTATGATGGGATTGTTAGCCTTGTGATATGCACAAGTCCAGGAATTGTGCATCCTACTTGGCTAACAGTCCCGTCATAAGCATATTCCTGTGTCCAACGACCTAGCTAGTTATATATGAGGCATTCTTTTCGAGTTATTTTTGTCTTTTTCGAGAATATGCCGATGATTGAAATGTCGTGGCACAATATATATGTGAATGTGCTATGACGGGATTATTAGCCTTGTGCTATGACTTGGCTAACAGTCCCGTCATAAGCATATTCCTGTGTCCAACGACCTAGCTAGTTATATATGAGGCATGCTTTTTGAGTTTGCTCTTTTTGATTTAAGAGTACTTTCTATAAGTGTATCTTCATATGCGACTTTAATTATACATGTTTTTTCAATCACCGGTTAGTTATTATTGTCAACTTGTAGATGGCGTACGTCGTACAAGGGACGGAGTTCTTGAGTCTACGATGATTGGGAAGACTAGAGACAGTGCACCGTTTCAGCGGCAATAGCTACAAAGGGTACAACACTATGGCGGAGGCGGAAGATAGATACACGCTATCTAGCGGGAGTTAGGACAAGGAATCGGATGAAGACCTACACCTTCGTCGGCGGTGATCATGCTTATCTTCTTTGGTTATTTATCCCGTTTGTGTCTAGCTAGCTAGTTTAGATGTCTAGCGAGCTTCCGAGCTCTAACTTGTTCAATCGACACATGTATTCGCATGTCACCAACTACTACTTTGTAACACGATCAAAACAATGTAACTTGGACTATGTATTCATGTATGAGACTTATCTATATGTATTTGTTTCAATCTTGTTTTTCATATCAGTATTTATATATATAATTGTATATCTTGTATCTGTGTGTATATCTGCTGTAATATTGTATATAATATGTATTGCATATAATCTGGCTTGGAAATTAAAAAAAACAAAAATACATCTGTGGCACATGGTCTCACCTTCGTGGCGCTACACCTAAAGCGCACCATGGATGTTTAGTGGCGCACTAGGTAGTGCGCCACAGAAGATCCAAGGGGTAGCGCACCACGCCAAACTTCTGTGGCGCACTAGGAGGTGCGCTACGCCTATCTCTACACAACCGTGGCGCACTAGGAAGAGCGCCACGGCTGAGAGATAGACGTAGCGCAAGGCCCGTGGCGCACTACAGGTGCGCCACGGATGGGCCTTTTAGGTGCGCCACAGACGACCATTTTCCTAGTAGTGTCAAGTCGAAAGCCTCCTTCTTCGACCCGATGCTACCTGCCAAGGCGGCAAGCGAGTGGAAGAAGTCATGGTTTTACGTCACCGAGGCGACTCTAGACGGCGAGGTGGCGATCCCAAGGTATTCCACCGACCGGCCCGAACCACGCCGACTCCAAGTTGGCAAGCTCCCAACAGACCAGCGGATCGTCGTGGATGAGATGCTTCAAACCATCCGCGGCCTGAAGAAGAAGGGTCTTCAGACCATCAATTTGTACAACTGTTGGCTTGGGCGGCGACTCGTTCCCCTGGCCCGCCGTGACCATTACATGTACGAGTACACGGGCCGGGAAGACTCGACGAAGTCCTGCCTTACCGAGTGGAAATTCGAGGACTACATCCCGGCGTTGAAGAAGATCACCCAAGCGGTGTACCTGGACACGAAGGCTGGGGTCGCCCCCTACACCGCGAAGCATCCAGCCCCGACAGTAAGTCACTTTTTACCATTCGCAGTCGCAGTTGATGCTGTCGCGGTTATATTGACATTACTTCATGCTTGCTGCAGTTATTTAAAGTGGTGGAAGGGTGGCTTCCGCCCGCGGACGACAAGAACTCAAGCCCGTCCATCTAGGACGGGGGCGAGTCGCCTCCCACCAAGGGCGGCACCGAGAGCGACAGGAGCGATAACGACGAGTCCGAGGAAGAGGCCGCCCCATTGGTTCGCAAAACTCGCGGGCAGCGTCAGCGCGAACTCGAGGCGAGTAGAAGTCTTGAACGTCATGATCATGTTGACGACGAGCTTCCTGATCTCAACTCGCGTCGCGAGACCACTCCGTCGAAAAAGAAGAAGAAGAAGGAGGTGAAGGCCCCTCCGAAGAAGAAGACGAAGCCAGCGAGACAGGCATCTACGCCTCATTCGGCGAGTAGTTCCGACGCCACCAGCCTAGCCAAGGATGAAGCGCCACAGACGATGGCAGCACCGGATGTCACCGCCGTCCTGAGTGAGGTGCCTCTGGCCTCGATTCCTCCCCCATTCGCCCCAGTCTCTGGGTCGGGGGTCGCTCCAGCCGCGGCAGCTTCGCCTCCCAGGAGAGCTCCTGCCGAAAATGTTGTGGAGGCTCCTGTCGCGGCCTCATCAACAAAGAGGCCGTCTGTGTCTTGGGCGCATGATGTCCTGGAGATGGGCCTCAGTCAGAAATTAGGCCCCGAACTGGAGAAGCCAGCTAGCATCCGCACGGGGCTGCGGTTCATACCAGTCGCCAAGTGAGTTTTATTCACCTGCCTTATTTTTTGTTGTACTCGGACCACTTTGCTCATGTAACCAATTTGCAGGACTGGGGTTAAAAATATAGGCCACCCGTCCGTGGCCAAAGTGCCGCCAGTTGTCGCCATGGAGGACCCTTCTCGGAAGAGGAAGGCTGGTGAGGTCGTTGCCCCCACAGATAGTGCCAAGAAGGCCAAGAGCGACGATGTCGTCACGGTGTCTGACGACACGACGATTGCTCCGAGTGATACTGCGGCGGGGGCAGCCTTGACGATCAAGGAGGGTGGTTCCTTGCCTGGGATGGCCGAGCCGGCCTCTTTTGGTGCTGGCGCGTCCATCGCGACCTTCCCCCGCTTCATGGCCAAAGCGGCTATAGCGAGTGGTACCATGCCATCGAGCCGCGTACATGGGGTCGTCGAAACGGAGGTCGAACAGCGTCGCGGGCACACTTCGGCTCTTCTTGCATCCGTGGACGCGCTACAGCTTCATGGCATGCTTGGCGCAGCCATCCAGGTATGTCCAGTCCCCGAGGATCGGGCCACTGAATTGCAGTGGTCAGATTCTTCTGGTTTTTTGTTTTTATTTCTTGCGCCCAGTCCCCGAGTGTCTAGTCGCTGAATTTCAGCGGTTGGGCACTTAGGATTTTTTATCTCCAGTCCCCGAGTGTCCAGTCGCTGAATTTCAGCGGGTGGGCACTTAGGATTTTTTATCTCCAGTCCCCGAGTGTCCAGTCGCTGAATTTCAGCGGGTGGGCACTTAGGATTTTTGATCTCCAGTCCCCGAGTGGCCAGTCACTGAATTTCAGCGGGTGGGTACTTAGGATTTCGTTTTTGTTGACTGTTTGACTTTTGCACAGGGTTTGCAGCGTGAATCAGACGACCGGCTTGCTGCGAAGTGTCGCGCGGAGAAGGAACTTGTCGCCGTCCAAGAGGCGAACAATGGACTCTAGGCGATTGCTGCAAATGCAGAGGAGGTTCGCCAGGGCCTTGTCCCGGCGAGTGAATTGACGGCGGCTCAATCTGCGTTAAGCTCGGCTGAGAAGCGGATCGCCGACCTTGAGCGCGAGCTTAAGGAAGCGAAGGAGGAGGCGAGTTCAGGGGATGGGCGGGCTAAGGCTTCTGTTACGGCCGCCGCTGAGGAGCGTAAGGTCTCTGCCGCCCTTGTTGTTGGGCTACAAGACGACTACTCCTCTCTTCAAAGCTTCATCACGGATCTCGCTCGTCCTTTGATTGGTAAGTGTGCCTGCCTCTGCCTGTAATATTTGCATTGCGTGATCTTTGTTGTACTCACTGCCACCCTCTGTCCACAGGTCGGATCATCGACAGCTCGGAGGAGGCGCAGTCGTACGACGCGCGGCAGTGTGTGGCCACTCTGGTCGACTCGGCCACTTTGTCCGCGGCTTGCATTCGGGCGTATCTTCAGGAGATGTCGCCCACGGAAGTGATTCGCAGCGACCTCGTTGAAGTGTGGCGATACTTGGAGAAGGCGCCGTCGGTCGTCGAGTTCATGACGCGGTCGGCGTTCCGGCGCTGGGCGGCGAAGGCGCTTAGCCTTGGGATCGCCCACTTCCCGGAGGATTTCGATCTGGACGACGTGACGAGTGGATACCCATCGTCGACGGGCTCAGTGGAGATTGCCGAGGTGCTGAAGCTGACGGACCGTGCCGCGATATACTCCGATCGTGTCTAGGCGATGGGCGATCTCCCTTATCAGGACACGATCGTCGCGCCCAACGACCCCGAGCCGCCGCACCGGGACTTCAGGATCGAGCAGCCCTTCCGTGCGGCGATAGCGGATGAGCTGATGACGTACCCGTCGAACCCGTACACTCCCTTCATTCGCAACCGCAAGGGTGGCGGCGAGTCATCGTCGAAGCCTGCAGAGTAAAACATTGTGCCCTGGGGCGTTAGTAGCAGTTCGGCCATTAGGCGCAACATGTATTTTGTAACAACTTTGATCTGCTTTGATGGGATATTGTGTTATTCTGTGATTTGATTTGCGTTTGAGATTGAGGGTTGAACGAGTCCCCGAGTGCGTCCACCCTTTTTATGGGGTTTACCTCGTTTGTTTATGTGTTTGTCGTTTTGAGCGTTTTGTTATTGAGGTCGACTCGCCCGAGCTTTGAAAGCCAGTCGCTGGGCGACTCCCATGAGTGCTCTTTACTTTACCGCTTTCCCTTGCGCGAACGAGATCGGGTAGCCGAGTCCCCGAGCGTGGTACTTGGAGGTTCTAGTCGCGGCTCTAGGGTGGGTGAGGACTGGGCGCGTCAGAGTGAGCGCATCACTCCTGCCTGGCCCGTTGGGTCAGTCGCATGGCGAGTCCTGGGCACGCTCTCGTACTTGGTGTTTTCCCTAGTCGCTCGCGCTGAACTGGTCGTCAGTCCCCGAGCGTGGTACTTGGCCGTTCGAGTCGCTGTGTCGAGGACGCGGAGGATCATGGTCGCTGTGAGGAGCGAAGGCAGTTGTCTTGGCTCGTTAAGCCAGTCGAGCTAGGAGACTCCAATGGGGCTCCGGGTAGGCGTTTTTCGTGGACGTTACGAGTCCTGGGGTAACCCAGTGCCCTCGTAGCGCACTACTTGGCCGTGCCGATCGCTGTACTAGATGTTGACTCCTGCAGTTAGCTTGGTGCTGTTACTACGAGTGCGAGTGGCAGAAGACACAGAGAGTAGACAAAATTTGCGGTAACAAATATGTTTTATTTCATAGCTACTGGAGGATACATATGTGGAGTTCTAGGAGAAGAACTTTCATAGGAGGTTTACATTCCATGGTCGCTTGACGTCGAGTTTTCCGTCTCCGCGGACGTCGGTGAGGTAGTAGGCGTCGTTGCCGAGTACTCGCCCGATGGCGAATGGTCCCTCCCATGGGGGGGGAGGGGAGAGCTTGTGCATGACCTTATTGTCCTGGATGATGAGTAGCACCAGGTCGCCTTCCTGGAAGGTGCGAGTTTTCACCCGCCGGCTATGGTAGCGGCGGAGTCCTTGCTGGTAGATGGCAGTGCGGGAGCGAGCTAGGTCACGTGCCTCGTCCAGTTGATCGACTCCATCCTGACGTGCGAGTTCATTCGCAGCCTCCATGTAGTGGACAACCCTTGGCGAGTCGTGCTCGAGGTCGGTGGGCATGACTGCCTCGGCTCCATACATCATGACTGAGGTGCGGATACCCCAGATGACGGAGGGTAGCTCCTTGACCCAGCACCCGGCGGTGCGCTCTAGTGGTACTTGGAGTCGCGGCTTCAGGCCGTGGAGGATGCTCTAGTTGGCCCGTTCTGCCTGGCCGTTGGACTCCGGGTGGGCGACTGATGCGAGGTCGAGTCGGATGTGATGTTCCTCGCAGAACTCGGCCATGGCTCCTTTGGCGAAGTTGGTGTCGTTGTCCGTGATGATGCTGTTTGGGAACCCGTAGCGATATATGAGCTCACGTAGGAATTTGGTGGCGGTCTTCCCGTCGCATTTCTGTAACACCCTCAGAATCGGACCTATGCAAGTTGGGCAAAATTCGCCAAACCCGCATAGAAACGATTCAAAGGTGCCCACCAGGCACTTTCGTGCGGGTGGAAAACGAAGTAATAACATTACACAACAGTCCTCGATGGGACCCACAGAACAGATATATATAGCAGCGACTCAGTGAGTCAAGAATACAAATATATTATACAAAGATCCAAATCACCTTGAAATTGATAGAGCGTCCGACTACGGACAAGAGGCAAATGGGGCTAAGAGCCCTGAAGAATAACCAATGGCGTCCATAACCCTGCCCAGGCCAAGCCGGAAGGGTAACCTGCTTAAACAAAAGGGGTGCCGACAAAGGGCGAAGGAAAAATAAGGAGCGTCGATCGAGGCGAAGACAGCGAGGCTAGAATTGGCGGTCCTCGCCTACATAGGTATGGTGGATCAAGCGGCAGCGGCATGCACTAAACAACCTATAGAGACTCGATACATCCGGCGGTTATCGAGAGGGGAGAATGACCTATCCGGATCCAACGAAGCTAGCACCAAACAAACCCATCTGGTGTTTCCCCTCGAGACCAAACGAGGAAGTCAACCGAGGAACTCACACGGTTGGCAGTTTACTTATTCGATTATAGTTGTGGCACTTTACTAGTCGATTTGATGTAATCGTCTGTTAAAGTAAGCGGTGGGCAATTTTAGTTGACCATTCCGTTATAGTTGCAACAATTACTAATCGACATCTGAGATAGCATGAGATAAACCCAAAACCCAGCAGTTGTTGGTACTTTTATTCAGCCATTCCGTTGTAGTTGCAATACTTACTAGTCAGATACAATTGTCGCAAGCGACAACCAAACAAGCAATTGTGGGCAGTATTAATTAGCCATTCCATTATAGTGAAGCTGATTACTAGTCATTATAAGTCAAATTTATAACAATAAACACTAGTAGAAAACAGGTCATCCGTCCACGCCCCCTCAGAGCACTAGTCCCGGTTGCGCCACCAACCGGGACTAATGCTGGCACGCGTCCCGGTTGGAGCGGGCACGGGGCCAGGGGGCATGGGTCCCGGTTGGTAAGGGGGCATGCGTCCCGGTTGGAGCCACCAACCGGGACTAAAGGTTTGGCCACTGACCACGTGGCACAGCGCTGCTAGTCGGTTCTTTGGCTCCAACCGACTAAAGACCGCCCTCTATAAATGCTGGCTTGACCCCTCTGCCTCCACTCTGTTTTTTCAATGGTGTAAGCTGTGAGGGTGTGTGCTAGTTTTTCTCATGCATGCATGGAAGGTGTTTGTTGAAATGTTTGAGTGAAAAATCCGTTGAATTTCTCATAGAACAAAAATATAGAAGGTGTCCGAGACGCCTTGAGCTTATTTCCCTCGATCGAGGTTAGCAATCTTATCTTTTCTAGGTCATTGATACAATTCATGTGTCGTGTGAATTGGTTATTTCACTATTTATGATGTCCTGTTTTTGATAAACTTACTTATATGATGCAGATGAGCGTCGGGAATGGATGTACGGTGACGGCGGGTAGCCGGGTATATCAAAGGCGTGGATAAATTTATCGATGTGGCTACGCAAACAAAGAGAATGGATTTATACGTTGTCCATGTGTTCAATGTCGGAACAACAAGGAGTACTCTTCCTCGAAAATCATTCGCGCCACCGATTATGAAAGGTTTCATGCCCAACTATAATTGCTGGACCAAGCACGGGAAAGAGGGGTTATGATGGAAGATGGTGAAGAAGAAGATGATGATAACAACTATCATCATATGTTTCCTGAATACGGTGATACCGCAATGGAAGACAATGGAGAGGAAAAAGGTGAAGAACGGGCATCGGATGAGCGGTGATGAACTTGGTAGGGTCATTTCGATGCAAAGCGAGGCGTGAAATGAAAATGAGAAGTTGAAGTTAGAGGGCATGTTAGAAGATCACAAGAAATTGTTGTACCCAAATTGTGAAGATGGCAGCACAAAGCTCGATGCGACCTTTGGAATTGTTGCGATGGAAGGCGAGTGTGGTCTAACCGACTCCTCATTTGAAAAGATCTGAAAATAATGAAGCGAAGTTTCCAAAACATAACGAACTTCCGATAGTACCTCTGAGCAAAGAAGACTCTCATCCTCTGGGATTAGATGTGCAAAAGATACATGCATGCATTAATGCATCCTCTACATGATAAGGAGTATGAGAATTTAGATAAATGCCGGTATGCAACGTTGCGGTATAAGATTAGACGAGATGACCCCTGGTGATGTTGAGGAGAGCCCCTCGGAAGAGGGTTCTGCTAAGGTTATGTGGTATGCTCCTATAATACCAAGGTTGAAAGCATGTTCGTAAACAAAGAGCATGCCGAGTTGTTGCGATGGCACAAAGAAGACCGTAAGAAAGACGGGAGTTGAGACACCTCCTGATGGGTCACAGTGGAGAAAAATCGAGAGAGACTTCCGGACTTTGCGGTGACGCAAGGAACTTATGGTTTGGTCTAAGTACGGATGGCATGAATCCTTTTGGGGAGCGAGCTGCAGTCCACACTGGCCCGTGACTCTATGTATCTACAACCTGCCTCCTTGGTTGTGCATGAAGCGTAAGTTCATTATGATGCGGTGCTCATCCAAGGCCCGAAACCGGCAACGACATTGATGTGTACCTTAGGCCATTAGTTGAAGAACTCTTACGGTTGTGGGGCAAACCAGGTGTACGTCGTGGGATGAGAACAAACAGAGCCATTTAATCTCGAGGGTTGTTATTCGTAACCATCAATGATTGGCCCTCTTAGTAACCTTTCGGAGATGCATAAACAAAGGATATAAGGCATGCACCCACTGTTTAGATAAGACCGAAGGTACATATTTGCATAAATGCAAGAAGGTTGTGTACCTAGCGAATCGACGATTTCTTCCGACCAATCATCCGTAAGAAAGAAAGGCAAGCATTTCAAAGGTGAGGCGGATCACGGAAGAAGCCTGAACTCCCTGGTGATGATGTATTTGGTATGGTCAAGGACATAGAAGTAATCTTTGGAAAGGGTCCGGTGTCAATCAGTTCGAACGACGTCGCTCAGGACACGCACCCATGTGGAAGAAGAAATCTATATTTTGGGAGCTGCCATATTGGAAAGTCCTGCGTGTCCGCTCTTCAATCGACGTGATGCACGTGACGAAGAATCTGCGTGAACCTGCTAGGATTCCTAGGCGTGTATGGGAAGACAAAAGATACACCAAGCACGGGAGGACCAACAAATTATGAAAGACCCAAAGAACATGCATACAGATAACAAGACGGATAAAGGCGTCACTTAAGTCGTGCCGCTATGCTCTTACCAAAGCAGAGAAGGAAATCTTTTTGAAGTCCTTTACGTATCAAGGTGCCGTCGGGCTTCTCATCTAATATAAAGGGATAATAAATATGGCGGAGAAAAGTTCCAAAACCTGAAGTCTCATGGTATCACGTGATTATGACGCAGTTGCTTCCGATTGCATTGAGGGGCTTCTACCGAAAAATGTTCAGTACCCATTGTGAAGTGTGTGCATTCCTCAATGCAATATCTCGAAGGTAATCAATCCGGATATTCTGCCAAGGTTACGAAGGATGTGGTACAATGTCTTGTTAGTTTTGAATTGGTGTTCCCACCATCCTTCTTCAATATTATGACGCATCTCTGGTTCATCTAGTGGAAGAGATTGCCATTCTCGGTCCGTATTTCTGCACAATATGTTCCCCTTTGAGAGGTTCATGGGAGTCTTAAAGAAATATGTTCATAACCGTGCTAGACCAGAAGGAAGCATCTCCAAGGGATATGGAGCAGAGGAGGTCATTGAGTTTTGTGTTGACTTTATTCGACCTTAAGCGGTTGGTGTTTTCGACTCGCGGCATGAGGGAAGACTAAGTGGAAAAACGCTGGGAAAGAAAGCACCGATATGTAGGGACGGGATTCTTTCACTAAAGCACACTACAGTTCTACATAATTCCACCTTGGCAGCTCCGTATGGAGGAACACAAGAATATTATACGCTCAAAAACCGGGAAGCTTTGAATCATGGATTACTGAGATGAACACATGAAGTCTGTCGGTGGTTGGATGCGGACACATCTCTTGAATGACACCTGTTGGAGATCAGCTATACTTGTTGGCGTCACCATCTTCTTGTATTGAATTTCCAAAGTACGAAATAAATGGGAATACATTCTACACGATCGCCCAAGATAAAAGAGCACCAACCAAAATAGTGGTGTCCGCTTTGATGCAATAGACGAGAATGGACAAAAGGACACATATTATGGTTACATAGAGGAGATATGGGAACTAGACTATGGAGTCTCTTTTAAGGTCCCTTTGTTTATTGCAAATGGGTCAACCTGAATGGGGAAGGGTAAAGATAGACCGGTTATGCGGAATGACAAGTGGATCTCAACAATCTTGGTTATAGAGATGAACCATTCGTCCTAGCCAATGATGTGTCTCGGGTTTTCTATGTGAAGGACATGTCCTCGCATCGAAAAAAGAAAAAATATGCAAACGAATACATCATATGATGATCCAAAGCGTCACATAGTTCTTTCGGGGAAAAGAAACATCGTGGGAATCGAGGGCAAGATGTATATGTCGAAGATTATAATAAGTTTGATGAAATTCCGCCCTTCACAGTGAAACCTGACCCAAGCATTCCGTTAAGTAAAGAAGATGCTCCATGGTTACGTCTGAAGCGGTCATAAGGAATGACATATGCCAAGAAGTTCATGCTCATATTATGTAACTCTAGTTCATGTCTTTCGCGGTTTGTGGCTTGACCGAAGGATATCTTCGCGGTTTGTGGCCTTTAGTCCCGGTTTTGTAGTCTCAGTTTTAATATTAATAAATGTCTTGAGTGTTAGTCCCATTTTGTGGCTGGACCGAGTGCCTCTATGACCAGTTTCTCGGAGATGCGGAGGACTGGGCTCGTCAGCATCTCCCGAACTGGCGCAGTGGTGTCCCCTCTCGAAAACCATCTTGCAGCTTGTAACTTCACTAACTAGATCAATACGCCTCGAGCTAACTAATTTCACATATTAGGAGTGCCTCTATGACCAGTTTCTCGGAGATGCGGAGGACTGGGCTCACGGCATCTCCTCGACTGGCGCCCGATCTTGTCCCTCTCGAAAACCATCTTGCAGCTTGTAACTTCACTAACTAGATCAATACGCCTCAGAGCTAACTAATTTCACATATTAGGAGTGCCTCTATGACCAGTTTCTCGGAGATGCCGGAGGACTGGGCTCCGTCGGCATCTCCCTGAAACTGGCCGCAGTGGTGTCCCTGCTCTCGAAAACCATCTTGCAGCTTGTAACTTCACTAACTAGATCAATACGCCTCGGAGCTAACTAATTTCACATATTAGGGAGTGCCTCTATGACCAGTTTCTCGGAGATGCCGGAGGACTGGGCTCCGTCGGCATCTCCCTGAAACTGGCCGTAGTGGTGTCCCTGCTCTCTAAAACCATCTTGGAGATGCCTCAAACTGGCTGGAGGACTGGACTCACAAGGATGCATATTTATAGTACAAGCAGCTCGGCATAATGTCGACACTCACGACATAATGTCGACACTCACCCCTATTATTAGTGCTGACTCATCTTTAGTCCCGGTTGGTGTCTCCAACCGGGACTAAAGGTTCATCTTTAGTCCCGGTTGGTGACACCATCTGGGACAAGGTACAAGCATCGACATAATGTCGACACTCACCCCTATTATTAGTGTTGTTCGGCCCACTGCCATAATCCCTTTAGTCCCGGTTTGTGACTACATCCGACTAAATGTGTCCGAACAATGATCATGTGTGTGTGGACATTGGTATGTAGAACAATGTTGCAGGAGGAAGTTTTCCTTTTTGTCATCGGAAAATCCTTTTCCATTTTCCGGCGCAAAAACTTAATATGAACCCTCTCTTTATATAGGCATTTCCTCTATTTATTAGGTAACACTTAAGACATTTATTAATATTAAAAACCAGGACAAATCGGGACTAGCTAACACTCAGGCCTAAAGCCGCCCCCTTTAGTCATAATCATGCCTAGTCCTATAGTACGCAGCTTCAGGGTCTTCATCGTTGTCGTCATCATCATCGTCATCGCCACCGCCACTCCGGGATCCTCGGCCCATCCATGGCATATACCAGGCCATTCCAGCCTTGGATTCACGGGCGGGTGGGAGAGGTCTCTGGAAGACGATGCCTACCGCCGACGATGTGGGGCTGTGGCGGGTGGACTCGTGGGCACCGTGGCGAGATGGTCTCCCCGGCGATGTAGCGCATCACTTGATGATAGTACGGTTCTCCCACCACGACGGCCGACCGTTGTTGTTCACGGTGGCGGGCCATCACCCTCGTACTGGCGAGCTCCCTTTCCGCCTATTAGCGAAGAAGGCATTCAGTGTCATAGTTGTCGGGATCCCACTGGGATCCATCCGCCTCGGCGTGAGCTCGTGGTAGAAGTGGTTTGTGATGGCCACTGGCGTGCGGAACCTTGAGGGACAGGAGGGACAGAACCCTCCAGCTTCGAGATCCAGCCAGGGCGGCCGGTACCCCGGTGGACAAGGATAGTTGGAGGCGCACAGCGCCTCGGTCTCCTCGAGGGTCAGAATGGCCCAGTAGGCGTTGTCCATTGTTCTAAGAGAGGAAGGTGTGGATGTGTGGATAGCCATGACACGATCACCCTAAATATAGAGGGAAAGGGCAGGAAAACTTGGCATGAAGCTTTGGGAAATGGCGGGAAATATCTTTAGTCCCGGTTAGTGACTACATCCGGGACTAAAAGCTCTAGTAGAAAGGAAAGGGCGGGAAAACTTGGCGGGAAGAGGTGGGAAATGGCGGAAAATATTTTTAGTCCCAGTTTGTGACTACATCCGGGACTAAATGTGTGCCGAACAATGATCATGTTTCGAAAAAACCTTCACAAAATGACCTATCATGTTCGAGGTTTCATGTCTTTCGGTCCAAATGACCGATGTTATGTGCTGAATCACGGCATAGTTTGTGATGTTGTGCCCATATTATGCATGTGTGTGGACATTGGTATGGAGAACAATGTTGCAGGAGGAAGTTTTCCTTTTTGTCGCATCGGAAAAACCCTTTTCCATTTTCCGAAAGCAAAAAGCGGTCGTTTTGTGAAGTAACCACCAAAATGCCGTTTCAGAATGCTACCGCCCTATTTTCCTAAAATACTAGACCACCTTACATGGACTATATCCCAACCGGTACATCTCAAACCTTTTCGTCCATCCCTGGTAAAAAGGACAAATGTCTGCCGAATCGGGAAGTGGGTCCGGTTTGTACTACAGTACATGATCTATCGCCGTGATTTTTGAAAAATCGTTTTAGACTCGCAATATGTGGTTTCTTCAGAGATCCAATGCAAGTTCTAACGATGCCCGTCCCTATCTTCATGCACACCGGTTCGACCATAGTTAGAAATTCAGATAATTCAAAACGGGCATAATAAATTCAAAAAAATCCGAACAATGAAAATCCTTCGCGTGGTGTCATATTATGTTACATAGTTGAAAGGAAAAATACCAGACTTGGTATATTGATCATGTTTCGAAAAAACCTTCACAAAATGACCTATCATGTTCGAGGTTTCATGGCTTTCGGTCCAAATGACCGATGTTATGTGCTGAATCACGGCATAGTTTGTGATGTTGTTCCCATATTATGCATGTGTGTGGACATTGGTATGGAGAACAATGTTGCAGGAGGAAGTTTTCCTTTTTGTCGCACGGAAAAGCCCTTTTCCATTTTCCGAGCGCAAAAAACGAGTCGTTTTGTGAAGTAACCACCAAAATGCCGTTTCAGAATGCTACCGTCCCATTTTCCTAAAATACTAGACCACCTTACATGGACTATCTCCCAACCAGTACATCTCAAACCTTTTCGTCCATCCCGGGTAAAAAGGACAAATGTTCCGCCGAATCTAGGAAGTGGGTCCGGTTTGTACTACAGTACATGATCTATCGCCTGTGATTTTTGAAAAATCGTTTTAGACTCGCAATATGTGGTTTCTTGAGATCCAATGCAAGTTCTAACGATGCCCGCCCCTATCTTCATGCACACGGTTCGACCATAGTTAGAAATTCAAATAATTCAAAACGGGCATAATAAATTCAAAAAAATCCGAACAATGAAAATCCTTCGTGGTGTCATATTATGTTACATAGTTGAAAGGAAAAATACCAGACTTGGTATATTGATCATGTTTCAAAAACCTTCACAAAATGACCTATCATGTTCGAGGTTTCATGGCTTTCGGTCCAAATGACCGATGTTATGTCTTGAATCACGGCATAGTTTGTGATGTTGTGCCCATATTATGCATGTGTGTGGACATTGGTATGGAGAACAATGTTGCAGAGGAAGTTTTCCTTTTGTCGCACGGAAAAACCCTTTTCCATTTTCCGAGCGCAAAAAGCAGTCGCTTTTGTGAAGTAACCACCAAAATGCCGCTTTCAGAATGCTACCGCCCTATTTTCCTAAAATACTAGACCACCTTACATGGACTATATCCCAACGTACATCTCAAACCTTTTCGTCCATCCGGGTAAAAAGACAAATGTCTGTGAATCGGTGAAGTGGTCCGGTTTGTACTACGGTACATGATCTATCGCCCGTGATTTTTGAAAAATCATTTTAGACTCGCAATATGTGGTTTCTTCAGAGATCCAATGCAAGTTCTAACGATGCCCGTACCCTATCTTCATGCACACCGGTTCGACCATAGTTAGAAATTCAGATAATTCAAAACGGGCATAATAAATTCAAAAAAAACCCGGCATATAAGTTCAAAATCCAAACACTTCTTATGTTTAAAGTTTTTCTAAATTCCAAATTGATATTAAAAAATATAAGTTAATTCATTTTTAATTGTAAATGGTTCATATTTTAAATGGTTACATAAATTATTTTTAAAATAGAATATGTTTTGAATTATTTATTCAAATCCATACACTTCTTATATTTAAAGTTTTTCTAAATTCCAAATTAATATTCAAAAATATAAGTTAATTCATTTTAAAAGGTTACATTAATTATTTTTTAAAAATAGAATATGTTTTTGAATTATTTATTCAAATCCATACACTTCTTATATTTAAAGTTTTTCTAAATTCCAAATTAATATTCAAAAATATAAGATAATTCATTTTAAAAGGTTACATTAATTATTTTTTAAAAATAGAATATGTTTTTGAATTATTTATTCAAATCCATACACTTCTTATATTTAAAGTTTTTCTAAATTCCAAATTGATATTAAAAAAATATAAGTTAATTCATTTTTAATTGTAAATGGTTCATATTTTAAATGGTTACATTAATTATTTTCCAAAACAGAAAATGGTTTCGAATTATTTATTCAAATCCAAACACTTTTTATGTTTAAAGTTTTTCTAAATTCCAAATTAATTATCATTTAAAAAACATTACAAATTTAAACCCCAAAATAAAAAAAAGGCGGGAACAGAGAAAATAACTGAAAAAATTTGAAAACAGGGGAATACGTCCCGGTTGGAGCCACCAACCGGGACGGAAGAGTCCCCTGCGCGCGCGCCCCTTCACCTGCTGAAAATTGGACTATTGGTCCCGGTTGGTGGCTCCAACCGGGACGTATGCGCCTTTAGTCCCGGTTGGAGCCACGAACCGGGACTAAAGGCCCTTTAGTTATAACCGTGCCTCTCTTCTTCTTCCCTTCCCCACTCACTTCTCTGCCTCTGCCTCTGCACGTGCCCTCGCCGACGACGACGCCCAGTTGCCACCCCGCTTGGCCTCAGTGGCTCCTTCCCCGACGCCTGGCTGACGAGCCGCCCGTCCCCCGCGCTGCGCGTCAGCACGCCCGCCTCCCTGCCTCTCTCCCTCCCTCTGCTTCTTTGGTGGTGGGCGGTGGCGACGATGGCCTTGACGGCGGCGACGTCGGGAGGAGGCGACCTGATGACGAACGCGCGGCGTAAAGCCGCTTGGCGTGGGTGGCGGCAGGGCCCCCTTACCCTGTTCTCTGTGGCTTGGCGCGGGCCATAGCCCGGCGGCGGCGGCGTTCGTGGTCTTGGCGAAGCTCGGCGGCGGCCTGCGAGCCTTGGCAGAGGCGTGGTGCAGCGCGTGGAGCTCCGCGAGGGTCGGGCGCGCTAGGGTTTGGCGGGGAGCTGCACGTCTGCGGGCCTCGTCGGCCGGCGTGGCCGATCTCTGCTAGGCGGGCGGCGTTCTGGCGCAAGTCAGGTGGCGGCGGAGTGGAGGGCGCTGCCCTTGGTGGCACCGGCGCCTCGTCTGTTGCAGCACGGTGGCGGAAGCTTCACGGGCCTGCCGGTTCTAGGGTCGGGAGAAATCCCCGTCGGTGCCACTGATACCGACGCGGTGACGTCTGCGGGCGCCACCTTCCTTGTGTAGGGCGTCGGGTGTACCCCTCCTATTCTCCTCCGTGTACCGGGAGAAATCCTAGGACTTGTCCGGGCAGCAGCGTCGTCATCGTCGTCCCCCTTCTTGAAGGTGTTGCTTGGTACACGACGATCCGAAGGCGTAGGAGTGTGGTGGGAATCCTCCGGAGGGCACATGGGTTGTGAGTCATCAGCGCTTTTGTCGATCCGGCGTTGACGTGATTGTACCGGAGTGTGGTGGGAATCCTCCGGAGGGCCCCAGCTTTGTTCTCGTGATTGTACCGGTTTGTGTTGCTTGCTATATTAATATAGCGGGGCGAAAGCCTATTTCGAGGAGGCGAGGCGCGGAGCCTGGCCGCCCGGCGTGAGACGAGGTAGAGCAGGGCGGATCAGGCCAGGCAACTGGGCCATGGCCCGGGCGCGAAAATCCCCCGTACCATACCATATAACGATAAAAAGAAATTTGGCCCGTAGTGTACCCCAGGACTGGCCCATCTTACCTGTTTGCTCGACCCTGAGTCCGTGAGAAGCCTCATCGCTCAACTCCTTCGCGTCCAGCTCGCCCTCTCTGTCGCTAGTCGCTATAGGAAACGTGCCGCCACCAGTCAAGCCGCATTGTTCAGAAAAATGTTCAACAACTTAAATGACAAGTTTAATTAGAACACCCTAGTAACCCTAACAGGTGATTCCGGAGTTCCTTGAGTTAGGGTTTGCGCCCCTCGGAACCCCAATTAACTTGTCGAGAATGCTTTAGGGTTACATTCCAATGCACATTAACTTGTCGTATCATCACCATTGCTTGAGCATTGCATCGATGCCATGTGTTGATTGTTTCCCTTTCTTTCCGGTGATTTGGTTCTTCTCGGTAGAATACGATATCGAGATTGAGATCGAAGACCGAGATCAAGACCATAGATAGATCGAAGACCTTTTGTAGCCTTATACTCATGTTCCCCTCTCATAGCCTTAGGGTTTAGGGTTTCTCTTCATTTTTATTATTGTGTATGTATATATTAGGGTTTCATCTTCATTCGTTAGCCGCTTTGACTTATTCGTAACTTTCTCCTTTAGCCGCTTTGACTTATTCGTTTTTCCACCTATGCAGAAAATATGGACCCACACGCCGAGACGAAGAAAAGGAAGAGTTGATCCGGTGTGATCCGTGGGGAAGATAATTTAGACGTATCAACGTCGAACAACTCCGTGAGGGTGATCCTCTTTACCGGAGTAGACAACTTGTTTGAGGTTGAAGGTGTTGCCTTCATGAGGGAGAAGGCGATGCCTTGTGTAACCGAGAAGACGCATCGGCGAGGTGCATGTAATATAAATCAATTCATTAATTAATCATCTGCTATCTATATAGAAATAGTAACGACGATCTTTCTTCTTTTAGCCCTCCGGATCGAAGGAATCTACTGAAAAGAGCAGACGAGGCCCAACCAAAAAGTTGGAAGACCATGAGAGGTTCAGAATCGAAGATGTCGCTGAAGACGGCAGACCGACAGCTCCCGAAGTTGTCGCAACCAAATTTGTGGCACAATGCGGAGTAATCGTTAGGGACTTAATCCCGATCACGATTAGAAATTGGAATAGGCCTGCTAATGCGGATGAAGAGGGAACATGTTTATTTGTCCCTAACCACGCCAAAGATTTACTGTGGAAGAGGCTCATGGTTAATTTCAAACTACCGAAGATAGAGCTGGATCCAAATGCGGAGGATCCAGTTGAGGACGCCTTACAACATGGGAGAGCCATGGAGGCTAAGGTCAGGGAGTGGGCTTTGAAGAAGATGGCCCAGTGTTTCACCAACTGGAAGAAAAGATTGCACCTTGACTATGTCGTGAAAGAGAAGACTCCGGATTTCAAGAAGACTCAGTTTCAGAAGATAAAACCATTCTGGGCTGAGTTTGTGGAATACAAGACATCGGAAAAAGCTAAGGAAATGTCTGCAAAGAATAAGCTGAATGCTGCTAACAAGAAGTATCACCATACTATGGGGCAAGGTGGCTACAGGGCTGGCATTCCTAAGTGGGAGAAACTTGAGCAGGAACTGCGTGATAAAAATATCACCCCAGAGACAGACGATTGGGTAGAACGTGCAAGGAATTGGTTTTACGGGCATGGGGGCACGTTGGACTCGGAAGGGAGGTGTATATATACCATACGACATAAAGAAGACCCCTTGCCAATCGAGAGGATGAGAAAAGCAGTAAAGGCTGTTAAAGATGGGGACTTCATTCCCGATAGAGAGAATGATGAGCTCACACTCGCCCTTGGAAATAAGGAACATGATGGACGAACACGAGGCACAATAGGCTCCCAATCATGGAGGACTGGGTTTCCCGAAGAGAGGAAGAAATATCCTGATAGAAGCCGTCAGAGGAGTAAGGACAGGGCGGCAGTTGAAGCAGAAAGTCAGAAAGAGCGAATGCGTTTAATTGAAGAACGATTAAAGCAACAACAAGATGAAATTAACTCACTTAAAGAGCAAAGTACTACCGGCGCCCCATCTCAGCAACACACTGCATTCGATGCTACCGGCCTATCGAATAATTGATTAAACGGTGCGGCTTCCACCGAGGTCCCGGTGATGACAATGGCGATGCCGATGATGCACCGACGATGGCTCTGTTGGCTACCCAAAGGATGATATCACGAGATGACACATCGCGAGCTACATGTCAAAGTTGTGAACATATCAATGAAGGTGGCGGTCGGCTATGCCTTACCAATTGGACCCACACCAACTTACCACCGTCGTCTGTTCCGTGAGGGCTACGCTGTTGTCGGCGGATGAAATCATGCCCACCTTTGAGGTTTTGGATCTTCACTACCCTCTTGGTGAAGGGATGTGATCGTTTGGGTGACGCAAAAACGTCACCATTCTATGGCCAAGGATTGTATCGCTTCAAATCACACGCCAAGGCCATCTTCGCCGCCTCACCCGTCTCAGCGAGGTCGCCGCCGCTGCAGCCGTCTTCGTCGCCTCACCGCTCGCCACCCGTCTCCGCAGCCATCGCCATGGAGCCATCGCCGCGCCAGATAAAAGCGAAGCGCATCGCCATCGTGGCCGTAGCGATCGCCGAACGTAAACAAGAGCCTCTTCCAAAAGTACCAACGGTTCCTCCCAAGAGAGCTTATGATCAGATCAAGAGGAGATCATGCGATCGTTGATGCGAAACGGCAGCTGCTTTCGAGGCGGCCGAAAGAGCCGAGTTCCCCAAAGACCAAAGAAGAAAAGCCAAAGTGTTGAAAATGCTAAAGACTCTTCATCAACCCGAGCCAAAGCCGTCATCGACTATGAGCGTTCTATTCTCAAGTCACATGCGACAACAAGCCTCGAAGAGCGATCATTGATGCAAGCGGAAATCTGTTGCCCACCGGAGAACAAGCAAAACAGTCTTGCGCCCTCTCAAGGTGATTTCTCAAACCAATGTGGGTCGAGCAAATATGGGGTCAAGAGATGATCCGGAGGTAGTTACAATACGGAGAAGCTGCCGCTGCTCAAGGTATGAGTATTGCCAGATTTATCCCGCTTAGAGTTCTTCCCGTGAGTGAAGTAGCATACAAATACCAAGACGGCAAACCTCGTCAAACCCGAGGAGGTAAATAATCTTTCAACAAAAATGCTAAGATTGCATAATCGGTACATGCACGCCACAAGTGCCGGGCTAATCGGATAGTGCCGAGGGTTACAAAAAGCATCATGGGAAAGAAAGTGATGACATGATATCCATTGAATTTGTTGAGCTATTTCAATTATTCAATCAAGACGCCTTGGACAAATCGCTCATCGTGCCTATTGTCCGTAAGTACTAATTCTGTAATTAACTTAGTCTCCAGCTATCTCACTTTGTTTATTGCATGTATATAATCATACCGTAATATGCGTAATGAAGATTCTCGAATGCGCAGAGGACAAATCTATGACATTGGCTTCATTGACCCATATTGGGTTCATGAAGCTAATCTCAAAATAAGCCCCAGGATACGGAGGATAATATAGTACACGCGTTAAGGTTTCAAGAAACCAGAAGGGAAATACTTTTTCCTTACAACTTCGAGTGAGTGTTATTGTCTTGTATACACTTTCTATTTCGCTTACTCGATGTTAAGTATATAATTGATTAGTTATGCATTTGCAGCTTCCACTATATTCGTTAATCATTCAACTTGACAAAGGGCGGTACTAGTCATGGACTCAAACATAAACCCCTTGAGACGTGGAAGGACATGCGATACTTCTCCAATGTAATTCTAATCATTACGACACTATATCGGCAACGTTCGTGAATTTTATGATATCAAGTACTTAATAACTTCTTTTATTCGCTTTTCTTCGGCAGCGCTTGGAAACGGTTCACCAAGAAGGCTAGGGTGTTTGGAAAGAGGAGCTTACATTTCAACCACTAGATGTAAGCACCACTAGCTATATCCAGCATCTCTTTGATTCTAGTTTTGATACGCTTATTATCATGCTTGATTATTATTTTGATTGAACTATGTTCGGTGAAGTGCCCACGCAGGACCGTGTAACAATCTATGTGGATACTATGTATGCGAGTTCATCCGCAGACGCGATGAGAAGGGCAGAAATTTAGAGCAACTCCACGTATGTAAACAATTTATATAGTTTTATTTTCAAACAAATTGTGTTTAGTTTCATTCATATAGACTGACTCCTTTTTAAATCAGATCGAACGCCTACGGACGGTCTTCCGCCAAAGGATCGCGACGAGCAATTCAGGAGGAATTGGGATTCTTGGATGCGTAAGTCCTAGACCCGAAAGGGAATACTATTCTGCTGTGTATAGACAATAGGGATTGTAAAAATAGCAACTCGATCCGTGTATAGACAAGGGAACTTTGTATGTAGTGCATGAACTCGATCCGTATTGTCATGATGATCTTGTGTAATATAAGGTTCCTTCATTGATAAGTGCAAAACACTAAATAAACAATAAAACAACCTAAATGAATTCTTCGCCGCACAAAAGTGGCGAAAATGCTGCCGCAACAAAATGTGCAAAATGAATTCTTCATGCGCAGAAATGGCCAAATCTCTTGTGGCAGAAGGTTATTAGTCCCGGTTCAGATTAACCGACTAAAGCCCTCCTCGCACGGTGCAGCTGCCACGTGTATGATCTTTTGTCCCGGTTGGTGGGGCAACCGGGACTAAAGGTTCGGGCTTTAGTCCCGATTGCCCCGTCCCGGTTGGGCAACCGGGACTAATGCCGCTTACCAACCGGGACACATGGGGTTGTTTCCACCAGTGAAACTTTAGTTATGCTTGTCTATGATCGAGATACTGTGCTCCAAGTCGTCCATATCCGCGGACACGGCTTTCAGAAAGTTTTTACCCGGCCGGGGTGCACCAATAGCAACACACGCTCGATCAACCTCGGAAAAACCAAATCAAAACCCAACGAGGCTTTCACGACTGAACAATCACAGGATTCAGAAATATTTCAGGGCCACCCTTGAGTAGAATCATAACGGAGTAAGCAAGCTCGAGACGGCCTCAAGGTTGCGACAATGGTCAGAAGCATCGGGAACCCGAAGTGTGGCTGGGCTTGTCGATACCGTAAACATTCCGATCCTAACAGACAAAGTGTGCTCCTCGCACAATCGTAAATAAAGCAGTAAAACATGGCATAAGTACAGATCGTAAATAAAACCTCAAACTAGTTTGTGGCCCCAAGAAATAAGACAATCAAGCTCGGCTCGGGGGTCCCATATACCCGGATGTGGATAGCGCAAGAAAATCAAGGAACAGTATCAAGTACTCGGGGTCTTACGGGACACAAGTATGCTCGAAACCAAATATTATCTATCACCCACCGATGCCTCTGCTTATTCAATTTTAGTTGTTAAACAGAAATTAAAGTGACGATAAGTAAAACTAGAATCATCTCCAACATCAACATGCGGCAACACATCAGCAACTATGGCATATGACGACACACATCAGCACTTGAGCAAGCAACTACGACGCGCAAGTCCAACTATCTACCAAACAACAGGTAATAGGGTGTGTCCAAGGCAATATAGGGCTGCACGGGATATCACAGGTACGGAAGCTAAAGCATCGCAACACAGATAGCAATAGATCAACAGGAGGGAATAAAGACTATAAAAGTAAGATAGGTAGAAAGGGGGGAGATGCTCGCCTGAAAACATTGTCGAAGGGTCAACCGAAGATGGGGGCGAAGCTCACATCAACTCAACGGTCTTATCCGCGAAGAAGCAAAACACTAGAATAACACCGGATGCAATATTTAAGTCGAAGGCAGAAGATCGGCATGATGCTTGTATGATGCATGGCATGACATAGGTGCGATGCAATTAGGTCATATTATGTGGAACCGGGGTGCCGACATTTAGTTAAATGGTTCAAGTTATTTAGAACCCCCGCAATTTAAATGTTATATAGCAAGTCAATAGATGGCAACGGTTCGCTACACATGTTTAAATGAGGCCAATATAAGACTAGATTTGCCCGCATATTGGTCCCATATTTAATTATTAGGTGAATCGGCATAAGGCCCCCAAACCACATGATATGCATGCGAGATGACTATTAGATATGCAACAAGTTGTTATGTTATAAAATAGGGTTCGAGGAAAAGGGGGCACACATCAGGGGGGCTCGACGATCTTGGGTGTTCCGGGGTCCGGGGTCGATCTCAGGGTCCAGGGTTCGGCGGGTCCGTTCTCAGCGGGATCGTTCTCTCGGGTTTTCTGGGGGTAGGTCTTGGCGCATCCGGGTGCGGGACTTGGGGTCATGTCGACGGTCATGGCGTTCAGGGGGAAGTTCTCGGTGTCCGGGTGAAGCACTCGGCGTTCTACGGTTCCACGTCGACGGCCTTGGTTTCCTCGATGGAGAACTTGGTGTGTCCGCGTCGGGGTTCTCGGCTTCGGTCGCCGGGCGTCAGTCTTCGGGATCGGGTCCGGGAAGAAGACCTTGGCATCGGATGGTCCTTGTCGGAGTTCTTGTCGCGCCGGGGTCTTCGGATCCGGGTCTTGACGTGGCCTTTGGATCGCCGGGATCGGGCTTCGGGGTCTCGGCGAACTTGGCGTCCGGGAAGGAGTACTCGAGCGGTATCGCCTTCGGGTTCCGTGAAGGAGATGCTTTGGGGCCTCGGTCGTCAGTCCTGTGTACGGCGCCGGTGTTTCATCGAGCTCATCGGGTCGGTGTGGATCTTGTTTGTCGCGGAGTGGCTTGACGTGGGGTGGATCTTGTGTTGATATGTCCTTCGAGTGGCACCAAAACTCTGCATTCCTTAGCAGCACCACTGTGGAGCAGAGTGGCCCTTAAGCAGAAACAGAGGCATGAGCGAGCGCGGCTGAAAGACAGAGGAGGCCGACGGAAGGCAGCGCCGGAGCCGAACACACGCAGAGGAGGTGCCAGGCGAGGCGACCGGTAAGCGGCAGCATCGGGCGGACGGGCGAGGGAAGGCGAGCCGGATGCGGCGGGCGGCGCAGCGGCGGGGCTTGCAGGGCGGACGGCAACGCGCGCGGGACGGCGCGGAGAAGCGGCGCAGCGAGGCGGAACGACGCCACGGTGGAGGCGGAGGAGGCGACGGGCCGGGCGCCAGGAAGAACGACGCCGGGTGGGCGGCGTGGGGGGTTCCGTGAAGGGCGCCGCGAGGTTCGAGGGGGAGGCGCGCGAAGCTGGAAGCGGCGCGGGCGGATCTGGCGCTGGAAGCGGGTCGGGTCGAACGGTGGCGAGGCGAGGCGGGCGCAGACGGCGGTGGCCGCAGACGGCGAGGGAGATGCTGGCGCAGGCGGAAGCGGGCGCGGGCGGGTCGGAGGCGCAGCGGTGGGAGCGCGCCTAAGCGGGGCGGCTTGAGGCGGCGGAGGCGGAGGGAGCTTGGGAGGTCGTCGGTGGCGGGATGTGCTCGGCGGGAAGCGCAGCCACAGGATGGCGGAAGGGGAGGCGGGCAGGAGCGAGGGCGGCCATGGACGGGACCAAGGAAAGGCCAGCTGGAGGGGCGATGGGAGGAGGAAGAAGGGAGGTTGGGGACAGGGACCGGGTCAGGGGGGTGAGTGGATGGCGGGTCCCGCGGGCAGGGACCAGGGGCTGGGGCCACGTGGGGCGAGTGGGGGCTGTGGCGCGCGGGTGGGGGTGTTGCGTGTGTGCGTGAGTGGCCAGGGAAGAGAGAGGTTTGAGTGGGGAAGGAGAGAGAGAGAAAAGAGGGGAGAAAATGGGGTGAGGTGGCAGGTTTAGATTGGTTAGGGGGGAAGGGTTAGGTGAGGTGGCAGGATACTATTGGAGGGAGTGAGGTGGAGGGATGGGTTGGGTAGAGAGTTGGGTAGACATAGGATTTAGATGGGGCGGGCAGGTTTAGACCGATTATTTCTGGGGCGGTCGTTCGGGTCGGGTTGGCCCGTTCGACTGCCCCTACTAAAATAATTAAATCTTTTATTTAATTTAATTGGGCCGTTTGCAACCCGATAGCAACAAAACAAAATAATCCGGCGACCCGGGTTTTGGCGTTTGAATAAATATGGGGCGTTTGGAAAACAAATCTGGTTTTGAAAAAATAGTTTTATGCAAACTATGCATGCTGATGACGATGCAATGCACAAATTCAACGCGATTTTCTAGTAGTGGTTTTGCGGGATGCCACAATTCGACACCACTAACAAGGGATCTCGCCCTCGATATCCGCCTCATGGTACCGGAAGGAAGGCGGCGATCTGCATCTTCTCGCTTTGCGTAAAACCTTGCGACACCACTAACGAGGGTCCATCCTCCATCTTGAAATCGGCGACACCACCAACAAAGGTTCGTTGTTCTTGATCGTCGGGAGAACACTCCGGGGAAACAAAGGACGAAGTTGAAGGTAAGGCCACCTCTAACTTCCATGGATAGAGTAAAACTGCTGGATCCACTGATTCAACGTACAAGAGCGAATGATAAGAGCAGTGGTAGGGTAGCTACTCCATCCCGCACTCAAACCTTTACTCTGCACGCGAATAGACGGATTATGCAACCAACTCTCGGAATTAGACTGAAGATCTCGACAAGCGAGGTTCGGAAAAAAAGGACTGATGTGGACTCTGCACCGGCTCTGGCGTAGATGACGTCATCACATCGGGAAACACCGGAAGATGCAACAGAAATCGTATGAAAGACACAATGATTAGGTTTCGCGATGGTTCCATTGGCATGAACAACACATGCTCAAGGTATACTCCAACTTCACCAATGCTCGTCCTTCTCATATGTTTTTCAACGACATCGATATCCAAAGAAGGAACACATATGGATAAAGAGCTCAAGAGCAAGAGATTGGAGGAAGGGTACAACAAAAAGTTGCGATTGATGATCGTGGCACCTCCGTTACAAAAGGAAGAAAGCGAAACCCTGAAGGTACGACGGAAACCCAACCACGAGAAATCCTGGACTCGAAGAAAGAGAAGAGAGCGGATTCAAAACACGTAGAGGTAAGAGGAGAACAGCAGAGGGGTAAGGAGTAAAATCAGACGTAACCAGATCTATCCAACCGATTTTGCAAAATAGTTTTGACCCTCTACTTCGGCCGTTAGCTAGGTTATCCTACAGGCTGGACTTGTGGGGTATCGCAACTGCATTCGCTCTGATACCACTCTGTAACACCCTCAGAATCGGACCTATGCAAGTTGGGCAAAATTCGCCAAACCCGCATAGAAACGATTCAAAGGTGCCCACCAGGCACTTTCGTGCGGGTGGAAAACGAAGTAATAACATTACACAACAGTCCTCGATGGGACCCACAGAACAGATATATATAACAGCGACTCAAAGAGTCAAGAATACAGATATAATATACAAAGATCCAAATCACCGTGAAAATGATAGAGCGTCCGACTACGGACAAGATGCAAATGGGGCTAAGAGCCCTGAAGAATAACCAATGGCGTCCATAACCCTGCCTGTGCCAAGCCGGAAGGGTAACCCGCTAACGGCGCCGATCTCAAAACCTGCTTAAACAAAGGGTGCCGACAAAGGGCGAAGGAAAAAGGAGCGTCGATCGAGGCCAAGACACGCGAGGCTAGAATTGGCGGTCCTCGCCACATAGGTATGGTGGATCAAGCGGCAAAGATGCACTAAACAACCTATAGAGACTCGATACATCCGGCGGTTATCGAGAGGGGAGAATGACCTATCCGGATCCAACCTGAAGCTAGCACCAAACAAACCCATCCCGTGTTTCCCGAGACCAAACGAGGAAGTCAACCGAGGAACTCACAGTTGGCGCTTTACTTATTCGTTATAGTTGTGGCACTTTACTAGTCGATTTCGTAATCGTCTGTTAAAGTAAGCAATGGGCACTTTTAGTTGACCATTCGTTATAGTTGCAACAATTACTAATCGACATGATAGCATGAGATAAACCCAAAACCCAGCAGCTTGTTGGTACTTTTATTCAGCCATTCGCTAGAAGTTGCAATACTTACTAGTCGATACAATTGTCGCAGCGACAACCAAACAAGCAATTGTGGGCAGTATTAATTAGCCATTCCATTATAGTGAAGCTGATTACTAGTCATTATAAGTCATATTTATAACAATAAACTTTAGTTATGCTTGTCTATGATCGAGATCTGCTCCAAGTCGTCCATATCCGCGGACACGGCTTTTCGGAAAGTTTTACCCGCCGGGTGCACCAATAGCAACACACGCCGATCAACCTCGTAAAACCAAATCAAAACCCAACGAGGCTTTCACGAAACAATCACAGATTCAGAAATATTTCAGGCCACCCTTTGAGTAGAATCAACGGAGTAAGCAAGCTCCGAGACGGCCTCAAGGTTGCGACAATGGTCATGGTTTAATCGGGAACCCAAAGTGTGGCTGGGCTTGTCGATACCGTAAACATTCCGATCCTAAAAGATGCAGGTGCTCCTCGCACAATCGTAAATAAAGCAAAGAAAACATGGCATAAGCAGGATCGTAAATAAAACCTCAAACTAGTTTGTGGCCCCAAGAAATAAGACTGAATCAAGCTCGCCTGGGGGTCCCATATACCTCCGGATGTGGATAGCGCAAAAATCAAGGAATAGGTATCAAGTACTCGGGGTCTTACGGGACACAAGTGGCGTTAAACCAAATATTATCTATCACCCACCGATGCCTCTGCTTATTCAATTTTAGTTGTTAAACAGAAATCAAAGTGACGATAAGTAAAACTAGAATCATCTCCAACATCAACATGCGGCAACACATCAGCAACTATGGCATATGACGACACACATCAAGACTTGAGCAAGCAACTACGCGCAAGTCCAACTATCTACCAAACAACAGGTAATAGGGTGTGTCCAAGGCAATATAGGGCTGCACGGGATATCACAGGTACGGAAGCTAAAGCATCGCAACACAGATAGCAATAGATCAACAGGAGGGAATAAAGACTATAAAAGTAAGATAGGTAGAAAGGGGGGAGATGCTCGCCTGAAAACATTGTCGAAGGGTCAACCGAAGATGGGGGCGAAGCTCACATCAACTCAACGGTCTTATCCGCGAAGAAGCAAAACACTAGAATAACACCGGATGCAATATTTAAGTCGAAGGCAGAAGATCGGCATGATGCTTGTATGATGCATGGCATGACATAGGTGCGATGCAATTAGGTCATATTATGCGGAACCGGGGTGCCGACATTTAGTTAAATGGTTCAAGTTATTTAGAACCCCCGCAATTTAAATGTTATATAGCAAGTCAATAGATGGCAACGGTTCGCTACACATGTTTAAATGAGGCCAATATAAGACTAGATTTGCCCGCATATTGGTCCCATATTTAATTATTAGGTGAATCGGCATAAGGCCCCCAAACCACATGATATGCATGCGAGATGACTATTAGATATGCAACAAGTTGTTATGTTATAAAATAGGGTTCGAGAAGGGGCACACATCGGGGGCTCGGATCTTGGGTGTTCCGGGTCCGGGTCGATCTCGTGGTCGGGTTCGCGGTCCGTTCTCAGCGGGATCGTTCTCTCGGGTTTTCTGGGGGTAGGTCTTGGCGCATCCGGGTGCGGGACTTGGGGTCATGTCGACGGTCATGGCGTTCAGGGGGAAGTTCTCGGTGTCCGGGTGAAGCACTCGGCGTTCTACGGTTCCACGTCGACGGCCTTGGTTTCCTCGATGGAGAACTTGGTGTGTCCGCGTCGAGGTTCTCGGCTTTGGTCGCCGGGCGTCAGTCTTCGGGATCGGGTCCGGGAAGAAGACCTTGGCATCGGATGGTCCTTGTCGGAGTTCTTGTCGCGCCGGGGTCTTCGGATCCGGGTCTTGACGTGGCCTATGGATCGCCGGGATCGGGCTTCGGGGTCTCGGCGAACTTGGCGTCCGCGAAGGAGTACTCGAGCGGTATCGCCTTCGGGTTCCGTGAAGGAGATGCTTTGGGGCCTTGCCGTCCTGTGTACGGCGCCGGTGTTTCATCGAGCTCATCGGGTCGGTGTGGATCTTGTTTGTCGCGGAGTGGCTTGACGTGGGGTGGATCTTGTGTTGATATGTCCTTCGAGTGGCACCAAAACTCTGCATTCCTTAGCAGCACCACTGTGGAGCAGAGTGGCCCTTAAGCAGAAACAGAGGCATGAGCGAGCGCGGCTGAAAGACAGAGGAGGCCGACGGAAGGCAGCGCCGGAGCCGAACACACGCAGAGGAGGTGCCAGGCGAGGCCAGACTCGCGGCAAGCGGCAGCATCCGCGGCGGACGGCGAGGAAGGCGAGCCGAGGATGCGGCGGCGAAGCGCAGGCCGGCGGCAGGGGCTTGCAGGGCGGACGGCGAACGGCGCGCGGGGACGGCGGAGGAAGCGGCGCAGGCGAGGCGGGAACGGCGGCTGCCACGGTGGAGGCGGAGGAGGCGACGGGGCCGGCGCCGTAGGGAAGAACGACGCCGGGTGGCTGGCGGCGTGGGGGGGTTCCGTGAAGGGCGTCGCCGGCGAGGTTCGGAGGGGGGCGCGCGGCGGCAGCTGCAGAGGGGGAGCCGGGCGCGGCGGCGGCGGATCCTGGGCGCCGCTGAAGCGGGTCGGGTCGGAACGCGTGGCGAGGCGGCGCGGCACGGAGGTGGCCGCAGACGGCGAGGGAGATGTTACCGGCGCAGGGAAGCGGAGGCGCGCGGCTGAGGGCGCAGCAGTGGCCGGGGAGCGCCCTCGGAAGCGGGCTTCGGAGGCGGAGGCGGAGGGGAGCTTGGGGAGGTCGTCGGTGGCGGGATGCGGTGCTCGGCGGGGAAGCAGCGCGGCCAGGCGGATGGCGGAAGGGGGAGGCGGGCTGCGGAGCGAGGGCGGCCAGGACGGGACCAAAGGGGCGAAAGGGCGGCCTTGGGAGGCGATGGGAGGAGGAAGAAGGGAGGTTGGGGACAGGGACCGGGTCAGGGGGGTGAGTGGATGGCGGGTCCCACGGCAGGGGCCACGGGGCGAGCAGTGGGGGCTGTGGCGGTGGGGGTGTGCGTGAGTGGCTGTGGGAAGAGAGAGGTTTGAGTGGGAAGGAGAGAGAGAGAAAGAGGGGAGAAATGGGGTGAGGTGGAAGGTTTAGATTGGTTAGGGGAAGGGTTAGGTGAGGTGGCAGGATACTATTGGAGGGAGGTGGAGGGATGGGTTGGGTAGAGAGTTGGGTAGACATAGGATTTAGATGGGCGGCAGGTTTAGACCGATTATTTCTGGGCGGGTCGGGTTGGCTCGATCGCCTTACTAAAATAATTAAATCTTTTATTTAATTTAATTGGGCCGTTTGCAACCCGATAGCAACAAAACAAAATAATCCGGCGACCCGGGTTTTGGCGTTTGAATAAAGATGGGGCGTTTGGAAAACAAATCTGGTTTTGAAAAAATAGTTTTATGCAAACTATGCATGCTGATGACGATGCAATGCACCAATTCAACGCGATTTTCTAGTAGTGGTTTTGCGGGATGCCACAATTTCCGGACTGGCTTGGCCTCCACCCACTTTGTGAATTTGTCGACCGCGACCAGGAGGTGGGTGAAGCCGGAGGGGGCCTTTTTGAAAGGGCCTACCATGTCCATGCCCACACGGAGAATGGCCAGGTGATGGGGATTGTCTTGAGCGCTGAGCTCGGCACGTGTGTCTGGTTGGCGTACTTCTGGCACCCGGCGCACCGTGGACAATGTCGATGGCGTCGGCGTGTGCGGTGGGCCAGTAGAAGCCGTGTCGCATAGCCTTTGCGACCAGAGAGCGGGCTCCGGCGTGGTGGCTGCAGTCGCCGGAGTGCATGTCATGGAGGATCTTACGTCCTTCGGCGGGTTGGACGCAGCGCTGGAACACGCCGGTCACGCTGCGCTTGTGGAGCTCGTCGTCGATGATGACGAAGGATTTGCAGCGTCGCGTTATCATCCGGGCGTCTGTTTCGTCTACCGGCAAGGTGCGTCCCTCCAGGTAGGCGATGTACGGCCTAGTCCAGTCTTCTGGCTCGGCGATGAGTGCAACCAAGGCTACCTCTGGTTTCAGCGGGACTCCGATGTTGATCTCCCTTGGGGGAGAGACGGATGGCTTGGTGATCGTGTCGAGGAAGACGCCGGCGGGTGGTGCGAGTCGAGCCGACCCGATGCGAGAGAGTGCGTCGGCCTCCTCGTTCTTCCGCCTGTCGATCCACTCGATGGATTAGCCTGCGAAGTGTCCGCCCAGCTTGTCCACTGCTTGGCAGTATGCCGCCATGGTGGGAGAGACGGCATCGCAGGTGCCAGCGACTTGCCTAGCGACGAGGTCAGAGTCTCCGTAGCAGTGTAGGTGGTTGACATTCATTTCCTTGGCAGCTCGCATGCCGTGGAGCAGTGCCTCGTACTGGGCCATGTTGTTGGTGCAGGGGGTGAAGTCGAGGCAGAGGACGTAGCGGAGCTTGTCGCCCTTCGGGGAAGTCAACACGATTCCTGCTCCTGTGCCATCTGCGTTTTTGGAGCCGTCGAAGTGCAGGCTCGAGTAGTGGAGGTACGGCAGCTTTTCCGGCTACTGGGCCTCTTCCCAGTCGGCGATGAAGTCCGCGAGAGCCTGTGACTTGATCGCTTTTCGTGGCTCGTACTTGATGTTGTGGATGCCGATTTCGACGGCCCACTTGGCGACTCGCCCGGTCGCCTCACGGTTGCGGATGATGTCCTGCAACGGTGCTGAGGAGACGACCGTGATCGGGTGCTCCTGGAAGTAGTGCGGCAGTCGCCGTTGTGCTCTGAAGACTGCGTACACCAGTTTCTGGTATTGCGGGTACCGCTGGCGCGACTCGGTGAGGACCTCACTGATATAGTACACCGGTCGTTGTACCGGGCGCTCCTTTCCTTCCTCTGGCCGCTCGACGACCATGACGGCGCTGACGACGCGCTCGGAAGCCGCGACGTAGAACGGCATGGGTTCTTTGTCGATGGGGGCGGCGAGTAGCGGTGCTGCGAGTAGCACCTTCTTGAGGTCGCGGAGTGCGTCGTCCGCTTCCTTGTCCCACTGGAAGGTGGGGTTCTTCAGCATCAGGCGGTATAGGGGCATCGCCTTTTCGTCCAATCGGGGGATGAAGCGGCTGAGAGCCGCGACTTGCCCGGCCAGCTTCTGGACGTCGCGCAGGCACTCGGGTTTGTCGAGTCGAGTGATCGTTTCAATCTTGGTGGGGTTCGCCTCGATCTAGTGCTTGGAGACGATGTACCCCAGTAGTTGGCCTGCTGGTATGCCGAAGGTGCATTTGCCTGGGTTTAGCTTTATCTTGTATTTCCGCAGGTTGGCGAATGTTTCCGCCAGGTCGGCGAGTAGATCGCCCTAGCGAGCGGACTTCACTACCATGTCGTCGATGTAGACGTGGATATTGCGGCCAATTTGGCTCGCAAGGCATTCCTGCATGCACCGCTGGTAGGTCGCCCCAGCGTTCTTGAGGCCGAAGGTCATGGCGGTGTAGCAGAAGGCTCCGAATGGCGTGATGAACGCCGTCTTTTCCTCGTCCTCGACAGCCATTTTGACCTGGTTGTACCCAGAGTAGGCGTCGAGGAAACACGGCGACTCTGAGCCCGCGGTGGAGTCGATTATTTGGTTGATCCGCGGGAGGAAGAATTGCTCCTTTGGGCAGGCGCTGTTTAAGTTTGTGTAGTCGATACACATCCTCCAGGTCCCATTTTTCTTTTCGACCAGGACTGGGTTTGCCAGCCACTTGGAGTATTTGATTGGCCGGATGAAGCCTGCAGCGAGTAGACGCTGCACCTCCTCGGTGATGGCTCGGCGGCGCTCTTCATTGAAGGGCCACAGCGACTGCTTGATGGTTCGCACTTTGGGGTCGGCGTTGAGTTTGTGCTCAGCGAGTTCCCTAGGGACACCAGGCATGTCAGAGGGCTTCCAGGCGAAGATGTCCCTGTTCTCACAGAGGAACTCGATGAGCACGCCTTCCTATGCTGGGCTCATGCCCGTTCCGATCGTCACCGTCTGGCTGGAATCGCCTGGGACCAGCTCGACGGTGCGGGTGTGCGTCGTCGCCTCGAAAGCTGAGGTGTTGACGCCCTCCGAATTGGGCTTCTTGAGTATGGTGGGGTCGTTGTTGTTGACACCGCTCGCGTATTTGGCGAGCTCATCAGCGTGGTTGGTCTCTGCCGCGATGACGGCGTTGGCGAGTTCGGGTCCTTTGGCCTCGCACTCGGCGGCCATGTCGGGGTCGCCATTGATTGAGATGACGCCGCGCGGCCCGGGGAGCTTCATCACGTTGTACGCGTAGTGGGGCGCTTCCATGAACTTGGCGAACGCCTGGCGCCCCAGGCCGCAGTGGTAGTGGCTGTCGAAGGGTACCAGCTCGAAGACGATCCACTCGGTGCGGAAGTTTGCTGGTGTGTCGAAGGTGACTGGCAGCATGACCTTGCCGATCGGGTACGCCTTCCGACCGGGGACGATGCCGTGGAACATGGTGTAGGTCATCTCGACCATCGACTGCGGGAGCCGCAGTCGCCTGAAGGTGTCCAGGTACAGGATGTTGATGGAGCTGCCGCCGTCCATCAATGTCTTGGGGAGCCAATAGTCTCCCACCTTGGGTTTGACTACCAGGGCGACTCGGCCTGGGTACTCGATGCATGGCGAGTGGTCCTGGCGGCTCCAGGTGATGGGCTGCGTGGACCAGTTGAAGAACTGGGGAACGTCCACCTGGGCCACCGCGTTGACGGCGACGGCGCGGGCGATGACCTTCTTCTCGTGCTTCGTGTTGAAGCCTGTGAAGGTGTGGAGCGTACCGGCCACACTTCCAAATTTTCTGCTGTTTGGCGGGTTGTTGTCGGGGTCCTCCCGCGCTCTCCGTGCCTTCTCGATCTGCTTGAGAGAGTGGCAGTTGGCGGTCGTGTGCGTGGCGGGCTTCCCTTCCCTGCTGTGAAACGCACAAGGTTGTTTAAGGAGGGCCGCGGGTTCGAACCTTGGTTTTGCCTTGTAGTTGCCGCCGTCGCGGGCGCTGCCCTGGCGGGCGAAGTTTGGCTCATGGCTGCGCGTGCTCAGCGTTGGCGACGAAGTCGACTCGCCCGTCGCTGCTGCGCTTGCCAGTGAGGCGGGTGTTGTTGTAGTGTCGGTCGGGCCGTCGCCCGTTGTCGTTGCCACTCGTGCGGCGTTGGCCTCCCGACTCGTCGTTGGTTTCCTGGTTTCGGTCTTCCTCCGCGTATCTTTTGGCGATCTCAAGGAGGTCCGGTATGTTGTCGAGTGTGCGGGAATATCGTTTGAGCTTGGCGACCAAGGGCTCGTAGCGGCACGAGGTCTTGAAGCAGTGGATCGCGGTGTCCGGGTGGATGCCGACCGCGTTGTACCACAGTTATTTCCACCGCTGGACCCAGCTGCGGGTCGACTCGCGGGATCCCTGGATGCATCGTTCCATGTCCTCGATGGTGGTGGCGCGGGTGTAGGAGCACTCGAAGTGCCTGACGAAGGCATCTTGCATCTCTTCCCAGGAGTCGATGTTATCCTAGGGAAGGGTGTTGATCCACTGCCTGCACGTTCCCTCCATCATCAGGGGGAGGTAGCGGGCGGCTAGCAGGTCGGTGTGGCCAGCGATCCCCATCGCCATGAGGTAGGTTTCCAGCCACACGGAGGGGTCGTATGAAGAGTCGTACTTCTCTATTTCCTTCGGCGCTTTGAAGTTCGCCGGGTATTTTTTGCCACGGATCATCGGTCCGAAGCACCTAGGCCCGAGTCGGCTTAGCGACCCCATCGGCTCGCCATCGCGGCAATTGGTTAGGGTGTGTCGCAGGTCGTCGGGCTGGCGTGCGCACCAGCTTTGGTTGTTGATGATGTGGGTGCGGGCGTCGACGGGCTGACCATTGGCGGCGACGAAGTTGGTCGCCGGATCGGGTCACAGGGAGAGGGCTGTCAGCGTCGGGTGTCGGAGCTGCAGTGGTTCGGGTGGCGGGCAGTTTGCTGCCAATGGACGGCCGCTTGAGGCCGCTCTGCTGCCCAAAGAACGCGAGTACATCCGACCCTGTGAGTCGGCGCCTGCGTTTTGTAGCTCGACCGCCTTTGCGAGCAGGGCCTTGACGTACTGGATCTGTAGGGCGCCGTCACCAGTGGCCGTGATGTTGTCGGCCGCTGCTCGGCCCGCCACGAGGTTGTCCATCGGGGTGGAGAACAGTGGTAGGCCGTTCGCGTCTCGCTCCCGTGAGGAGACCACGATCCGCGGCTGGTCCCTGCGGGGTGCGCGGTTGGGTGGAGGTGGGGCGCCGTTCGCCGTTGACCCTGGCGGGGGCCGGGCGCTTCCTCCGGATGGCGCGTTCTCGCAGATCGCGCGCTCGGCCACGCGGGCCGGGTCGTTCTCGTCGTCGAAGTTCAGGGCGTGCCCCTGGACGGTGGGGTTCAGGAGCGACCTGATTCGCTGCTGGTGGTAGCATGACAGCTCCTGCGCCGTCACGTGCTCGAGGCGAAATTTTTCGCGCTCGGCGGGCTCCTTGCGTATAGCCTCCGCCAGCTTCAGGCAGAGTTCCTCGACCTCCGTTTCTGTGGCGTTAGGAGGGATCGGGGTGGAGAAGGGATCCTCCGGTGGATCGGTGCCAGTCGCCATGTAGGTCGCGGCGTGGCGACCGGTCCCGTCGCGGAGATGGGCGGAGTTTTCCGACCCGGAGTCGAAGTCGAAGATCCCAAGGATGGAGGGATCCTCGAAGTCTCCCACGTTGGAGACCTGGGTGATGGAACCCGCGGGTGAAGCCGCGGTGATGGATCCGGCGAGTGATGCCGGAGTCGCCGAGTCGGCGTCGTCGTTGAGGGCCGTGTCTTCCGCGGCCGAGGTATTTTCAGCCACGTCGCTGTGGGTAGAGTTGTACTTGGAGGCGTGGCGATGGATCGTGCGGACCTGGCTCTCGGAGAGCCGGTCGCGTGGCGGCGACTCGCGGGTGCGAGCCGAGTCCTCCGAGACGATGACGTCGGTGAGGCCGACGAAGAGACTGATCGTGCGGACTGGCAAGATCATGCTGTGCGTGACGGGTCGTGTCGCCGGGACGTAGCTACTCGGCAAGATCTGGAGCATCTCGCCGATCGCTATCATGTGGACGGTGGCGACCGACTCGTTGATGGGCAGATTGGATCTCGCCGCAGAACACCGGCCAGACCGGCCAGGCCCCACGGTGGGCGCCACTGTCGTGGGAATGACCACGACAGACGCTGCAATCGGCAGCGAGTAGTAGAACGAAGGGCAAGGGCGGCCAGCCATCTGCGGTGCGAGATGAGGGCGGAGACTCAGGGTTTTACCCAGGTTCGGCCCCCCGGAGGGTAAAGACCTACTCCTGCTAGATTTTATTATGATGAAGGTACAATGGGCGAGCTCGACGGCTAGGTGGCGAGTCGCTTGGGTGGATGGTGGAACGTATCCTCTACACGCCCTGTAGGGAGGTTTATATAGACTCACCCCACCCTAGGGTTTACATATCTCAACCGAATCAGTTAAGGTTTCGGTATTCGTTTAACCTAATCCGACTGGGCCTATCTACTCTCATGGGCCTTCAGCTTCCAGTCGCTTGGGTCCACGTCAGGTCTTGATCCAGTCGCCGTCCTACAGGCCCACTCGCTAGTTCTGGGCCAGTCGGAAACGTCCTACTGGGTATACCCCGGTAGGCATATAACCATCAGATTCGGTATCAAAGGAAAATTGGCACCTCGCTACGTTGGTCCCTTTCGCATTCTCTCCAAGCGGGGTGAGCTTGCCTACCAATTGGATCTATCTTCAACTTTTCCAGAGGTACATGATGTTTTCCATCTGTCTCAACTCAAGCGTTGCTTCAAAGATTCCATTCATGGTGTGGACCATGAAACTTTGGATCTCCAAGATGATCTAAGCTACCAAGAATACCATGTTCTTATTCTTGATTAAACCGAGTGCAAGACTCGTTGTCAAACAATCAAGTTCCTGAAAATTCAATGGTCTCATCACTCTGAGTCAGAAGCAACCTGGGAACACGAAGATCGTCTTCGATCTGAGTACCCTACCTTCTTTTCTAAAAACTAAGAATCTCGGGTCGAAATTCTTGTAAGTGGGGTAGAGCTGTAACATACCACCCCTTTTGTGTAATATAAATAAGGATATGTCTGAGAATTGCATGCATGCATAACATTTGCACTTGATTAAACTAAAGAAGAACAAATTAAAAACCTAAACCCTAACTTCCCCCTCTATTTGAAAACCATTCAAATGAGTTTTGTATTTAAACAACTAACTACATGAGTGAGCCCAAACTGTATAAAAGGGTCTCACACTATTTTCATATACTTCATAAAAGTTTCTGCAATTTGAAATCATTCAAAACAGGTTTGAAAATTCAAAATATACAAAGAAATCTTGAAACAGAAAATAGAAAAGGTTTCCTGGAAAAAAATCTAATTCCAACCTAATCTGGGCCGAGCCCACCTCTCCTTCTCTCTCCCTGGCGCCAGCAGGAAGCCCACCCTGGTACCAACCCGGCCCAGCCAGGCCCGCGTACCTCTTCGTCCTGTCCCTCGTCGTCTACTTGCAGACAGGCAGGTAGCTGCCTGTCGCCGGCGCCACCGTCCGCCGCTACAGCTGCGCCAAGATGCGCGTCGCCGCCCCCGAGTGCCTATAAGGACCCAACCCCGCCACCGAGAAGCCCTGGCCTTATCCTTTCCCCGCAACCTCTCTCTCTCCCTCATTTTTCCCTTTGCCCGAAACCTAGCTGCGCAGGTGCTGCGCCACCCCGCCGTCTCCGGCCACCTCACGGCCAGCCGAGGCTACCATTGGAACCACCTCATCGCGAATAGCATCTTCACCGGAGGAATAAGCCCCGCATGCCTCAAATCGTCGCCTTCGACTCCATCTTCTCCGCCTCTGACCGCCGCTCGTCGTCGACATCGCCGGTGACCTCGACCTCTCCCGGCCTCACCATCACCACAAGCGTGCTCAGGGTGAGCCCATGGTGCTCTAGCACCCCTCCGTTTTCCCCTCCTCCTCTGTATCTCCCTCCCCGCGTGAGCCCGACGCCGCCGCCGCTGCTCGCCGTTGCGCCACCATCTCCGGTGACCCAGAAGAAGCGGCGCCGCCACTCTCTTGCTCCCGCGTGACTGGCGTCAGTAAGACGCCTCAAGAACCTCAAGACGCCCTAGCGCCGAGACCGAGCTCGATCTGGAGCTCCTCTCCATTGCTGTCGTTAGCATTGCATCATGCTGATGCAGTAATCCTTTTATTTTATTTTGTTTTCATTTTGAGTAAATCATTTCAGTAAATATTAATATGACAGGTGGGCCCTACCTGTCAGGGTTTTAATCAATTATGTAAATATTTTCTGAAAATAATAAAATTCTGACATGTGGGCCCAAATTTGGAAATTAATTTAAATATTCCAAAAATGTTTAAAATGAATTAAAATTTGGGAAATTCATAACTAATTCATTTTAAATCGAAAATTACAAATAATATACCAAAATGTTCAGAAAAATGAAACCTATCTAACTAAGATATAATCATACATTGTTAATCAACTTTGCTATCAAGTTTAATTTGAAGAATCAATTGAACCCCACAGGTGATTCTGATGATTCCCCTGTTTTAGGGTTTGGATCCTCGGAACCCCCTCTAAAGTGATCAAGCATGTTTTAGGGTTCAATTCAACACCGTTTAACTTGTCATATCATCCATATTGTATGAGCATTACACATGCCATGTGTTGAGAGTTGTTTTCTCTTTTCCGGTGATTGGTTCTCGCAAAAAGGAACCGAACCCGAAGCTGAAGTCAACGCCACTGAAGAGCAGAGCCAGTCCAACAACGGACAAGGCAAGCAAAGCCCCACTCATACATATGAATCCTACGATTATAAAGTATTTCATTCTCGTCATATGCATTCGGTTCAAACAGCCTTTTATCAGTAGATAGAGTAATCCTATCTGATGCATGTTATCCTTTGTGATCCGTGTTACCTGATCCACCGCTCCTAGGATAACTAGGGTTTGGCTTATGAGCGTCGCTAGTGCCACAGTTCAGTCAAGCTTAGTCATGCTTAGTGGTCCGATGCTGATTATTCAGGTGATGCACCGGAGGTGCGAATGAATCTAGTATGGTAGGTTGTGGTGATGTGATCAGAGATGAATGATAAACATGCTAAGGCTTGTATGGGAGGCCAGGTGGGTTGTGATTTTTGAAGTCCCATACTTGCCACCCTTAAGACCTGATGTTCTCGCCTCTTGAACCAAGACGAGCGTACAACCACACGGGAGCCTGGAAACCCCCTCGACCAACTAACTTGCCTAGTAGATTCCATGAGTCACATAGTTTGGGCTTTCCATTCGACATACGCATCTTGGTTGTTCTTGAATGGAGGTGAAGGAGGTGCATTCATAGCAGGTAGGTAAGCGTGGCCGGGAACAAGAGATGCCCGGCATCCGTAATCTTGACCCCCAAACACATCATTAGGGACCGGCTTCGGGACTTGACCCGTTATGGCAGCATCTCCCTAGTGCGTGACTCATGGTCTCGGCGAAAGCAAGGTAAAGGTTGTGGTCAACCACTCTCTGCCGGCCTTCCAAGGTAGAGGGCTAATATATTGGCATTAAGAATAGGTTGGTACGTGTGGGTAAAGTTGTGCACCCCTGCAGGGTTATAATCTTTTTGAAAAGCCGTGTCCACGGTTATGGACGACTTGGGAACGGATTCTATGATCATAGAGAACTATAACCGAATGATAAAACTTGCCAACTAAAGTGAGATCCGGAATACTTTCTCGGGGTTGTTGAGGGGGTACTCCGGGAATAGAGGTTCTTTTGATGATGGTTCTTGGTGGATATCAAGGACGGTTTTTAAGAGCTAGAGTTGAAGTCTTCTTATCCCCTTTTGAAAATGATCTGACTAGACGAGTTTCTTCTCCCTCTTGTTTTGAAAAAAAAGATGGCTTTATGCAAAATAACTCCACTAGCCATAAGTCTTGCGGAGTACACCCTGTACTCAGCCTTGTTTCGTTGATGTTTTCTACAGATGATGCTACCCCAACTGAAGGTGGTTTCTACATCGAGGTCGACGAGTAGTTGGGGTTCTCGGGCAGCAGCCTATGATCTATGGAAGGGTCGTTACTTCTGTTAAGGCCTCTTAGGCCCTTTGCTAAGTTTGCTGTTTAGAACAACTTGTTTGCTTCTGTTGTTTGATGTAATGATGAGTCTGTGACCCCTGGCTTGTATGACTGGTTTGTAACTCTCTTAAGAGTTTTACTTATTAATGTATGGTTTGTATGTTCTATAATGTTACCGATCTCTCCCTGCGCGTTTCGGAATTTAGGTTAGGCTTAATATCGGATAAGGATCTGGTATTTGTCTAGCCCTGATCCCGGGTCGTGACAAAATGTCCCGTCACGGTTATACCGGGGGCTAGAATGTCCCACAATGTCCCAAACTTTCTTTTCCTTGTATCTATGGACTAAACGTACCTTAACAAACAAAAAAGTACATTGGTGGAACCTCGTGCGGAGAGAGCTAGGGGTAGACCATTCCGGGTCCTGTAGACGGGTGTTTTTGGTGCTTTCGACAATAGTTTGAAACAGGCATAAGAAATTCAAAAACATTACAAACAACATAAATCCTTCATGTGGTGTAATATTATGTGACATATTTTCAAGGAAAAAAAATCAAACTTGGTATTGTCGTGGTATTGCCGACGAGTACGCCATGGAGGGGTCCTCATAGTGCGTGTTTAGAGACGTGGGGTAAGGCGGACGGTTGACGGGTACGAGGTATAACACAGCCTACCCAGGTTCATATCCCACAATGGTGGCGGAATCCTACTCCTGCTATAAATCACTATAAGGGCAATACACCGAGTTACAGGGATTGGTTCGTTGTGAGAGGTGACTAGAGAGTCTAAGTTATTGTCTGAGATTGTGCTCTAAAGGCTCCCATAGGCCCGACTTATATAGTCGCCAGGTCCTAGGGTTACAGGGAAAAGTCCTAGCTGGACAGGTTACAGAGTCCTACACTGTCTATTACTTGTCTTGTGTATCTTGTACTCCAAGGCTCCGGGTACGCTGGTGTAACTACCTCGGTGAATTACGCTCCTAGATACAAGCCTGGATGAGCGGAAATGGTTGAAATAGTACGGTGGGGCCCAAATGCCACTCACAGGTAGACCTTTCGGCCGTCCCAACCATTTCCAATCATCGGGACAAGTACGGGCGGCGTAATCGGCAGGCGAAGGGATCAACTACATACACAAATGAGTATGTATGCAAGCCACCATACAAGAGTACATCAGAGCCATTCCATCTAAAAGAAAGGAGATATAGAAACGCCATACGGCAAGATTCAAATGTCCTAGATAGATATAATAGTTTAGGATATCTCCTCATACATCACACATCAGAGTAACAGGCGGAAGCGGCAAACAAGATCCGAGTACGGATAAGAAGCAAATCAGCATAAGATGCCCCGTAATTAAGCACATCCCGCCCACAGATCTCACGGATCCCCATTCCCGGAATCTCTACACCGACCGATCGTTGCCCACATCATCCGCCTCCTCCACCCAGTATCCATCTTGTGAGTGTACCTGTTCATCTGAATCAAACAATTTATCGTGTGAGACCCTAGGAATACTCAGCAAGTCTTAATGCCTCTAAAGGGGACACAACCTAGGGTGACGCAATTGCAGCAAAAGGTAAACCCTAACAGTTCTATAGATACTCGCTAACCATCCGCCTAACCAAAGATAGACGGATGTCCGTGAATTAATCACAACAGTTATAACAGTAATATCCACAGATCCATCCTCCTCCTCGCTTACCAACGAGGAAGCGGACGAACAACCCCCATCCGTTGGCAATTTTATTAACCATTCCATGAGTGTTGCACTATTTACTAGTCAGTTACTTAGTCAAATTAAAAGCGATACTTTAGTTATGCTTGTCTATTATCGAGAAACCGCTCCAAGTCGCCCATAACCATGACACGGCTTTCAGAAAGTTTTACCCTGCAGGGGTGCACAAATAGCAACACACACTCTATCAACCTCGGAAAAACCAAATCAAAACCCAACGAGGCATTCACGACAAAGCAATCACATGATTCAGAAATATTTCAGGGGGCCACCCCATTAAGCTACCCGCAACGAAGTTAGATGACTCCGAGACGGACTCAAGGTTTGCGTCAATGGCTGTAAACGACTGGGAACCATAAAATGTGACTGGGCTTGTCGATACCGCGAAAACACTCCGCTTACCTAAACAGTATAGGTGCTCCTCGCACAATCGTAAATAAAGCAGTAAAGCATGGCATAAGTACAGTATAGTAAATAAAACCTCAAACTAGTTTGTGGCCCCAAGAAATAAGAATGAATCAAGCTCTGGCTCAGGGGGTCCCATAAGCCTCCCGGATGTGGATAGCGCGAATAATCAAGGAACAGGAATCAAGTACTCGGGGTCCTACGGGACACAAGTGAGCATGAAAAACCAAATAGTAGATATTGCTCACCGGTGCCACTTTCATTAGTTATCCCATTACTACTCAGGTTAAGTTGTTTAGGTACCTCTTTATCCATCAGACTCTCACGTACCCTACACATGTTGTTCTACGACTCGCATGGCTCAAACAACTCCTGTAGTACTGGCTCATGGGATGGAGGAACAAGCTTGGTGGGGTTTAAAAGTAAAGGTTATGCAATACTTGGGATTCAGTTTAATGCAATCGCGACTCAATGATGCAAGAATAAGATAGAGGCAATAGGTATTGTATGTATGCAAGCATGTGGTAGTGCTTGCCTGGCAACTCAGTTGAAGCGAGAGAAGGATCTGGTTAGTGCTCCTGGTGCTCTTGATATATCCCCTTCTCAATGTCTATTCGAAGAAGAACCAAACAAACAAGGGCCAACATAAATAAAGTGCACAAGCATATGAATAAAATGCGACAAGCAAACAATCATGCCATGATGAATGATGCACAATTTGCATGGCATTAAAGTAGCATGGCATGGGTGAGGTGTGGAATACAGGAAAGAAGCATTTTATTGAGTTTTGACCACAATTTATTGTCATATTAGTTGCTGTATACTATATATTTATATGATGCATGCTGCAATTTAAGTCATGGATAGCATAAACAGAAAGTTCTCGTCGAGCTGATCATTTTAGACATATCATTTGTTAAATTCGGAGTTATAAAACAAAAGTTATTAATTAATAAAGTCAAGGGGCATTTTATGTAATTTTACTCAACTTGGAATTTTAAATGTGCAAAATGTAATTTGAATAGCATATTTGGAATCCTCACATTTTTCTTATTCAAAAACATATATTATTTGCATTATTTGGATTTGTATTTTAAAAGTTATTTGAAAACATATTTAATTTTGAATTTGAATTAATTTGAAATAGATTTGAATAAAAGCAGACAACCCGAAAACCTTTTGCTACTCACTCAATTCTAACCACAGACACTGACAGGTGGGGACAGAGCTAGCACAGGGCCACGCGCGCAGAGAAACTTGTGTCACCGTGGCTCAGCTAGCCCACGTGCATGACAGGTGGGGTCACGGCAGTCTCGGGGCCACACGCGCAGGCAAAAAGGTGGGGGGTTTATGGAAAAGTACCACGCGGTAGTGTGCTTCTTCCGCGCGTGCAGAGAAAACAGACAGCGCACGGCGCGGCGAGGTGGGGGTCGAACGCGGGACCTGGCGTGCGCGCTGCGAGGCGGCAGCCACTGCGGTGGTGTGAGCTTGGTGACAGGAGGGAGGGTGCGGCCTAAGTAAGGTGTCTGCGAGGCGCAGCGGCGAGCAGAAGGCAACGCCGCCGGCGCACGCATCGTGTTCGACGTAACGATCGTCGCCGATAGGAAACGAAGAAGGACAGGGGCGTGTCTAGGGGGTTCGGGGACTCATCACGGGGCCGTTGGTGTGGTCGACGGGGCTCGGGGTGGTCGCGATCGTCGGCGAGGCTGGCGCACCGGCGGTTAGGGTTTTGCGTCGGGTGGCGGCGGTGATCTGCGGTTCCAGGACTCCTCCTCCTCGCTGGAGCGTGCAGGGCGAAGCAGAGGGACGCTACGGGCTTCCTCGACAACCTTGCTCGCCACGCCACCGGCTGGTAGTGTATGGGGGGAGGAGGCCGACGGTGGCCGTCGTAGGGGGGTAGACGGTGGCGGGGAGGAAGGAGAGAAGAGGGCGATGCCCTGGGCGGATCTGGGGAGGGCAGAGGGGGCCATGGGGTGTAGATAAGGATGGGGGAGAGGGGTGGATGTCGTGGGGGAGGGGAAGGTGGCGTCGGCCACCTTTTGCCGCCTTCTCCCTCACGTGATCGGCATGGGGCCAGGGAGGTGGTGCAAGGACGGTGGGGTGGCTGCCAGGTGGGTCATGGCGAGGCCAGGGGCAGGCAGGCTCGGGCTAGGGCCACAGGGCAGGGAGAGAAGAGAGGGGGGAAAGAGAGGGGGGTAGGCTCGGGCTAGGTTAGCTAGGGAAGGGGGAGGTGACCAGGGGGAGAGGGTGGCCGGTGGGGCCAGCTAGGTGAGAGGGAGGGGGAGAAGATGGGGTAGATCAGGTGGGGTCGAGCTAGGGCTAGAAGGGGTGGTTGGGTTAGGGTTTTTAGTTTAGATTAGGGTGGTATGGAAGATGGTGTTAAGGTTAGGTGATTAGGTGTAGGGTTTAGGGATAGATGGGGGAAGAGGGATGGTCTCCTATTGGCAAGCTCAAGCAAGCCAAGATCATACCAAAGCTAGACCAAGAAAAGGGAGAGGTAGGGTTAGGGTTTGAAGCAAGATCAACTAGGATCAAGTCAAAAGGGAGTGATAGGGAGAGATAGATGATCCAAGCAAAATTCAAATAAAATTCAAATGACAAGCAAAAGGTGGTACTTGCATGGGCCATGCATAAATATTAATTGCCATGTCTTAACCTTGTGAAAACAAAATATAATCCCATGGCATTTATTTATGTGCATCCCCAAATGTGGAGTAAGGACAAGCAAAAGAATTTAAAAGGAAGCCCCAAGTGGACTAGATGGAGATGAGCATATTTGATTAAAATTGGGGCTTGCTAGTGTGTTTATTCCACTAGATGTTTATTAGTCCCAAAAATATCCCACATGAACATAATTCCATAATAATCCATATGGAAGCTAGGAGAAAGGGTCCCACTCACAGGGCATGCAAAGGTGGCCATGTGGCTCTCATCTATCAATAATGTGAAAACATAATGATGCCAAGATTAGAGCATGTGGAAATAATTGGATCCATCTCAACCCACATGAGCTAGAGGTAAACTCAAATAAAATGCAAAGCTCATATTAATTGGATGGTGGAATTATAAGGTGGTGAAAGAAAAGGTGGTGGAGTTAAATAAAAGATATGCCCCCAACTCAACTTGGGCATTTAACAATATATCCAGAACCAAATAAAATATCAAGAGGCAAATACAAATAATAATGCATATGAGATAAGAACCAAAACAAAAAGGGTTTTTGTATGATGCTCAAATGCAAGGTGGCATGATGACATGAGCATGATAACATGATGATGCAACAATTATATGTAGAGAGTAGCCATTATATTACTAGATCAAGTAGCATTACAGTTGTTAGACAAATGGGATGCTACAGCTGGTGACTCCACCGTAGCCTTCCTTTATCCGGCATGGGCCTCCCTTCTTGATCCATCTAACTGGGCCTCCCAGCAGGCCATAGGCCATGCTACCAACAGTGGGCCACCCAGGTTAGTCGGATAAGAGACATGCTATAAGGATACCCATATAGCATATCCCCAGCAGTAGCCCCCGGAGAACTCCGAGATCTTGCGCCGTCTTGCCTCTTCACGTGGAATGCTCCGTCTAGATGGATGTCGGCAAATCGTCAAGCAACATCTTGTAGTCCTCCCAAAGAACCCTGCAAGGCTTTCTCCGTCTTCGACTTGTAACCCGGAGAAATGCTGAATCTTCCATCGTACTCCTCCGCAGTCGGATTGAATCCGTTTATGTCGGAATCTTCGATGTGACAGCTCATCTACCCATGTCAGCTAGGACGACGTAGGCTTAGGTCAGCGACGCCTCGTAACTCACACATGCAGAGAACGCAATCATATCCGATTTTCCCGCACGAGCGATACGAACCGTTGGCGGCGACGGTTGGAGACGTGGCGAAATTTCTGCGCACGTTTGCGAACACGTCGTCTAAGCGGCAACCGTCCGATTAAGTTGCAAGAATCTTGACACCGAGGATGATAAATAGTAATCGTGGGTAAATCTCCACTTTTTAACTCATTCTTCTCGCGTCATCTTCCTCCTCCATCCGCGCGTCTCCTCGAGCTCTCCGCGAGAAACCTCGAGAAAACCCTAACTCCCCTCCTCACCAGTTGCTTCCAACCTTTTCTTCATGGCGAGCAGCAACACCTCCCCATCCATGGAGGCGTCGAGCGAAGCCGGCGAGCTCCATCGTCGTGCCCCTAGAGGGCTTGGTCATCCCCGCATCGGTGGTGATCGAGTCCACCGACGGTGACCAAAATCTGGCAGCGCTAGAGCCACTGGAAGAAGAGCGAGACTCACATAAGGGCGACTAGCGTGGCTCGGACATCCCCGACCGCGACATCCAGGAGATGGTTGCCGAAGGCTACCTCCCCGCGACGGAGGGGCTTGCCTGGCGGGCGGCGCGGGCCGGCGAGGTGACACCTTCTCCCCAAGCCGGAGAAAAGGTGTACCTCAAAGCTCAGCTGGTACGCGGCGTTTCGCTGCCCATCTCCCACTGCTTACTCTCCATCTTAAACCACTACAAGGTCCAGCCCCATAACCTCTCTCCCAATAGTATCTTAGTGCTTAGCAACTTCGCGGCACTTTGCGAGGGTTATCTAGGGATAAGGCCTAGGTTAGACTTGTTCGTGTACTTCTTCACCATCAAACGTGAAGCCGGACATAGTAAGGAGGAGCTTAGGAACTGCGGCACCATAAGCTTCAAGATTCGACCTGGCCGGCGGTTCCCCGACATTGTCGGCCACAAGTCCTGCAACAATTGGCAGCGAACGTACTTCTATGGCCCCGACATTCCTCTGGCGGGCCGAGAAGTGACGTACCCGGACTTCGCGGATGGAGCCGCCGCTAAAGTTTCCACATGGAGATCCCAAGCCTCCCTTCCTTCTGACCTCGACGTTTCCTGCTCTATAAGACAGATCGAATGGTTAGCAGAGACGGGTTTAACCGGCTTGGACCTAGCCATGTGCTGGTTCATCAGGAGAATCCAACCTCTGCAGCACCGCGCGAAGTATATGCACGAGTATACCAGTGATCAAAGGGATAGCCTCCGGATCTCCGTGGATAACTTCTGAGCGACTCCATCAAGCTCCGCCTTAGCGACATCGTCAAGGTGAAGGATAAGAAGCGTGGCTTCACCATCACCTACGACATGTTCGTAGACGGCAAGTTCCCAAAGGTAGGTTTTTATTTTACGTGTACGACATATGCTCTAGTTCTTCCATCTTGCAAATGTCATTTTGTCTAACACGGTGAATTCTTACTTAACAGCTTAGCGATCTAGAGGAGGGCAACCTGGCTGCCCAAATCTATGATCCAAATATGAAGGAAGTCACGGTCGTGTCCAATGACGAAGTCCCGTTGGCGCGAAAGAGAAAGAGCTCCACCTCTGACGCTGCCGACGGAGGAAAGAAGACGAAGATGGAGGGTGGAGCCTCCAAAAAGACTACCGTCGCCCTGGAGGCGGAAAAGAGAAGAACCACCGGGATTTTTGCCAAAGCACCCCCATTAGTGTAAGCTTATCATTCTTCGACATTGTCTTATTTACCTGGCTTGCTCCTGTACTTATGCATTTGCACGTTTCAGGAAGAAAGCTACGACCAGCCTCAAGAAGACCTCCAAGACACCGGGGGCTTCTCGAAATATCAAGGATATGCTGCATCACTATGCCTCCCCCGCCATCGCCCCTACTACTCCTGCCGTCAAGCCCTCGTCTGCTCCGACAAGCTCACAAGCTATGGAGGCATCAGGCCCTTCCGCCATGGAAGTGGATTCTGGTGCCTCTACCGAACTCGCAGTTGTCAGCGAGCAGGCAACGTAGGAGAGCACTCCTCAACAAATGGCTGAAGATCCGGCTAAGGATGCCATCGGTGGCGGCAAGGCGGTGGTGGAAGCTGGTACCTCTGCCGAAGGCGGCGCCCTTGCTCCCTAGAAACCCTTTGAGTTCCCAAAGATAGTCTACCCGGCACTTACGCCGAGTAGCACAACTCTGGTTCCTGGAGCAGCACCGACATCTCCGACGTGTGGTATTGAGGAGCTCCTTCGACAAGAATACATCTTGTGAGGAAACAACATCTCCTTTGGCAAGCTGCTGGCCGAGAGCGCTACAAACCTCAAGATCATCGCACTTGTAAGTTTTACTTTGCATTTTGCATTTCATATGAGTATCCCACTGTGGCCCCCGAGGATGTAGACGGAAAACCATAGGTTTTGCATCTATATGCTCTAAGAGTGACTAAGTTAGAAAAACTCTCACCGTAGCCCCCAAGCATTTAGATGGAATGAACTATTCCGACTAGATGCTTTTAGAGTAGCATAAGTAGTGTTTATAATTTTTCAATACTGTAGCCCCCAAGCTTCTAGTTGTAACTGAATTAGTTCCGACTAGATGCTTAAAGAAAAGCTTAGCAGATTTCGAGTTAAAAACTTTATACTATAGCCCCCAAGCTTCTAATCGAGAACTGAATTAGTTCCTACTAGATTCTTAAAGAAAAGCTTAGCATACTTCTAAGTAAAAACTCTTGATGTAGCCCCCGAGCGTCTAGGTGGAAAGCTTTCAACTAGATGCTCCAAGTAGACTAAACAACGGTTTAACTTTTTTTCCTTTTTTCCACAGAACGAGAACGCTCGGAGGGGCATGGCCAACGACAAGTACCAGAAGATGGGCGCAGATCTTGAAGCCGAAAAGGGTAAAACTGCCATCTTGAAGGAACAGATCATCAAAAACAAGAGTCTGTTTTCTTTTTTGCGCATTCCATCTTGGTTTTGTGCCTTCATTCTCCGAGTACTCACTGTGTACTTTGTTTTCTCCGACTTTGCAGAGCATGTTGCCAAGGCCAAGGACATTGTCGAGCAGTCCAAGCACATCCAGCAGCTGGACAGCGAGAACAAGATCCTTAAAATGGAGAGGGAAGAAATGCTGAAAATGCATGACGATTCCATGAAGGCCATGCATGACTCTGCCTCCGCGGAGATCAATCGCTTGAAGGAGGAGCTTGCGATCTTAAAAGATCAAAAGCAAGCTGCTGATGAGCAAAACCATCGCCATAGCGAGGCATATAAGCTCCTCCAGCAAGAGAAAGAATCCCTGGCGGACACCCTCTGGCAGGCTAATGCCAGCATCTTCAGTAAGGTTCCTCCGCCTTGTATTTCTGTAGTCTGGATACTTTGAATTGTTGAACTCATGCGTTCCTTGTCGGAATTTGCAGCTCCTATGGGTTTAACCAGATCGCTTCCTCCAGCCAAGGAATGCGTGGTTCTTGCCGGCAACTTCATCAACACTGCCATCACCCAAGACAAAGAGATTGCCAAGCCCCTCCAGATACACATCAAGGCCTCGGACTCCATGGCGAATTAATAGGAGATTCTGCGCCGAGCCCCTGAGCGTATCACAAGTTGGAAAGCTTCATGTCCACGGGCTGGCGCAAGGATGGCACTATCAATGGTGAAGGCACACTACGAAGATGCCGACATTGATACGGTGACCTATGGTATCCCCGGCATTGACGATGATGGCAAGGAGATTGATCACGAAGCCATTTTGTCGTCACTCACGGGTTATGACACCAGAGTTTCCGAGTTGGTGGACATCGACGTCTTCGTGCCCATGAACACCATCGACAGCATCAACCAAGACTCCTCCGAGTCCCTTCACAGTGCCGACGTTGAGGGTCATTCTCCGGCTGGTGACGATGTTGCTTCCAAGTTTCCTAAGCCAAAGGAATGAAAAATAGCTTTGTAATATTTGTTTCATCTTTGGTGTATGCGCGGAAAAAACTTGATGATGTAACTTAAGGCGGAAAACAATGGTTGTTATTTCCTGATACTTAAAAACTAGTTTCTAGCATGTCTATATTTTTTAAGCAAGTGCTGGCTTATCCATTACTTTGGTTCTTATGCTTGACTTTTCGTGAGTCGGAAGACTCGTTGTCGGAACCATGCGCTTAGGTGATGATGCCCAATGGCACCGTCAATAACCTGAGCATAAAATCGCCGACAATAAGTGCCGAAAGTCACTACTCCAGAATCCACATAAAAACAACAAAGAACGTGTAGACCAGAAAACTTAAGCTAACGCCCGTAGGTGGAATTTTCACAAGTGCAAACACAAATCTTGTGCATAAAGGTTTTACATGATCCAAAAATGAACACTAAAGGAGGTAAAAGACTCAGAAATATTAGTGAACCGGAGAGCTTTATTTCATTGATCATATAAGAGGTACACAATTAGATACAAAATGCTAAGTGTAAAAAGGACGTAGTTGTGCTATGTTCCATGGCCGATCAAGCTCCGGGTAGTCATCATCCGGGTCACGCCGCTTACGCTTATGATCCTCATTGGGTCTATCCTTTAGTTCACGATTGTCAACAAGGTAGTAAGACCCATTGAGCAGCGCCTTGCTTATGATGAACGGTCCTTCCCATGGCGGGGATAATTTGTGTGACTTCTTCTGCTTAAGTCGGAGCACCAAATCCCCCTCTTTAAACGAGCAATGCCGAACACGGCGACTATGGTAGCTGCGTAGCTTCTACTGGTAGATGGAGGATCTTTGGCATGCCAAAACGCGCTCCTCCTCTAGAAGGTCCACATCCATGCGTCTGGATTCTTCGGCGTCATCCTCGTCGTAGGCGGAACTCTTGGTGCATCGTGGAGGATGTCGGAAGGCAGGATGGCTTCTGCTCCATATACCATGAAATAAGGGGTGTAGCCGGTGGATCTATTGGGCGTAGTTCGTAAACTCCACAGCACAGATGGCAATTCTTCCGCCCAGGATCCAGCTGCTCTATGTAGCGGTGCCTCAAGACGTGGCTTGATTCCCTGTAGAATTAATCCATTGGCTCGCTCAACCTGACCATTGGATTGTGGGTGTGCCACAGATGCAAGGTCAAGTCGGATGCCTTTCTCCCAGCAATATGCCTCCACTTCTCCGACTGATAAATTGCTGTCGTTGTCGGTGATAATGCTATGTGGGAGACCAAATCTCACCACTAGATCCCGGACGAACCTGAGGGCAGTTGCCCCATCAAGCTTTCTAATGGGTTTAGCTTCTATCCATTTAGTGAATTTGTCAACTGCTACAAGCAGATGTGTAAACCCACAAGGTGCCGTCTGTAACGGTCCCACCATGTCCAGCCCCCAGACCACAAACGGACAAGTTATTGGTATTGTTCGCAGTTCTTCAGCAGGAACATGTGGTTGCCAGGCATAATACTGGCATCCCATGCATGTCTCAACCAGCTTGTCGGCGTCCGCCTTCGCGGTCAGCCAGTAGAATCCTTGAATAAAGGCTTTCACGACCAACGATCGAGGAGCGGCGTGATGCCCGAAATCTCCGAGATGGATTTCACGTAGGATTTCCATACCTTCTAGCTGGGAAACACACTTTAGGTATACACCAGTAGTCCTCCTTTTGTAGAGTTGCCTATTGATTATGGTATAACCCTTTGCTCGTCATACTATTTTCTGTCTTTCGACTTCGTCGTCGGGCAAAGTTCCATGTTCGAGGTATTCCATGAACGGTTTTGTCCAAGACGGGGGGACCTTAGTCACTATGTTGACGAAAGAGTCATCTCTATCCGAGTTGTCGATGTCGGCTCCGTTCACGGATGGTGTGCGCAGGTGCTCTAGGAAAACTCCTGGCGGAATTCGCTTGCGCCCTGATCCTAGCTTAGAGAGCAGATCAGCCGCCTCGTTTTGTTCCCTAGGCACATACTTGACTTCGTAGCCCAAGAAGCTCTTGGCTATCTCATCCACTTTGTCTCGATATGCCACCATCATAGGGTTTCGTGCATTCCAGGTTCCAGCCACCTGCTGGGCAACCAAGTCGTAATCTCCACAGCAAACTATGCGCTTGATGCCAATATCCTTGGCTACACGTAGTCCGTGAATGAGTGCTTCATACTCTGCCATGTTGTTTGTAGCCTCGAAGTGGATCTACAGAATGTAGTGTAGCTTATCTCCTGTTGGTGACTGTAGCAATACACCAGCCCCCGAGCCGTTGAGCAGCTTTGATCCGTCAAAGTGCATCACCCAGTGCTCTGGTTCTGGTGACAGAGTAGCATCTGGCATCTCCATCCAATCTGCAACAAAATCCGCCAAGGCTTGTGACTTGATAGCGTCGCTTCACTTGTAAGTGATCTCGAAGGCGGCGAGTTCAATGCCCCACTTCGCGACCCTTCCTGTAGCGTCGCTGTTATTGACGATGTCGGACAGTGGAGTCTTGCTCACCACTGTGATTGGGTGCTCCTGAAAGTAATGCCTCAGCTTCCGAGAAGCAAGGAATACTCCATAAGCTATCTTTTGGTAGTGCGGGTAACACTGCTTGGACTCTGTCAAGACCTCGCTCACATAGTAAACTGGTCGTTGAACTCCGTTCTCATAGCCTGGTTCCTTCCGCTCTACCATGACGATGATGCTGATAACCTGGTTGGTTTCCACCATGTAAATTAACAAGGGCTCACCAGGCTCGGGTGCTGCAAGGATGGATGTGAATTTGTCCGCCTTCTTTAGCAACTTGTACAGCGGCAGAGCCTTCTATCCAAGTCGGATGACGAACCGACTAACTGCTGCAACACAACCTGTTAGTCGTTGAATGTCCTTTAGGCATGTCGGACGGTTTATGTTCAAGATGGCCTTGATTTTCTCCGGGTTGACCTCGATTCCACACTGGGAAACGATGAAGCCTAAAAATTTGCCGGCTAGAACTCCGAAGACGCACTTCTTAGGGTTAAGCATCATGTTGTATTTCCAGAGATTATCAAAGGTTTCTTTTAAGTCGGAGATTACGTCGTTTGACTTTTTAGACATCACCGCGATATCGTCCACATAGGCATGAACGTTCCGACCAATTTGGTTTTGGAGGCAACATTGCATTGTCCGCTGGTAAGTAGCACCCGTGTTTTTCAGCCCAAAGGGCATCGTGACATAGCAAAACGTGCCGTATGGGGTAGTGAACGAAGTGGCCAATTGGTCCGACTTCCTCATCTTGATCTGCTGGTATCCTGATTATGCATCGAGAAAACACAAAAGTTCCGAGCCAGCCGTCGAGTCAATGACTTGGTCAATGCGAGGCAAAGCAAACGGATCTTTGGGACATGCTTTGTTCAAGACGGTGTAATCAACGCACATTCTTAATTCAGTGGTTCCCTTTTTGGGGACAAGTACAGGATTGGCCACCCATTGGGTGTGAAGAACTTCTGGGATAAATCTAGCCTTAAGTAACCTAGCTATCTCTTTGCCAATGGCGTGTCTCTTCTCATCTCAAAAGCATCGTAGAGGTTGTTTCACTGGTTTACATTTTGGATCAATGTTTAATCTGTTCTCGGCAAGTTCCCTAGGTACACCTTTCATGTCGGCAAGTTGCCAGGCAAAGATGTCCCTATTCTCACGGAGGAACTCGACGAGCGTGCTTTCCTATTTGGGTTACAGGTTTGGCCCAATGGCGGTGACCTTGCAGGCATCGCCTACCACAAGTTCCACCGGCTTAGTCTCGATGGCGGCCTTGAACGCAGGAGCGGAGTCGGAGATCTGCTTCTTCGACGCGGGCATCTCTGAGTCATTGACCTTGCTCTGGATCTCCTTGAATTCTTTGCTATAGAGGAAAACTTCTGCAATGGCTGCTTCGTTTATCTCGCAGTCCCTTGCCTTGGTAAAGCTTCCGGATACAGTGATGATGCCGTTTGGTCCGGGTATCTTGAGTTTGTTGTAAACGAAGCATGGCTTTGCCATGAACGTGTGGAATATGTCGCGGCCGAATATGACGTGGTACACGCTCTTGAAGGGGACCAGCTTGAAGGTCATGAGCTCTTGACGGTAATTATTAACATCGCCAAAGGCAACCAGAAATGTAATGCACCCAAGGTACCGAGCCTCCCGACCAGGAACTGCGCCGTGGAAGATGGTGTTGGTCCGCCTTAGGTTTGCCTCCGTCAAGTTCATCTTCTGCAGTGTATCCAGGTACATGATGTTGATGCTGCTTCCACTATCCACCATACACTTGGTGAACTCCACGCCATCAATCAAGGGGTTGATGACCATGGCGTACTGGTTCTCCGTGGGTATAAGGTCTGGGTGGTCCGTCCTGTCCCAAGTTATTGGAACCTCTAACCAGCGCAGGTACTGGGGAACTGGGGGTAGAGTAGCCATCAGGATCCTCAGAGAGGTCTTCTGTTGTCGGACGGTGGGGGTGCCAAGGAAAGTGTGGTAGGCTGGGGCCTTCTTTGTGAAGGGCTTCTTTCCCTTGTCGTCGCTCTTGGCAACGTGCTTGGGGTCAACGTCTTCGTCCATGTCACTTGAATCCTTGGACTCCTCCTCCTTATTCTTCCCCTTGCCCTTGCCTCGCGGTATGTTCTTCCGACTTCGCTTGTAGTCGGACTCCGGGTCTTCCTTGAGGTCGTTGACGAACTTGCAGTGTCGATTGGTATGGGTGGCCTTGCCGTTGACGTCGAGGTGTACGAGGCACGACATATCATGGTACTCCTCGTAGGTTTGGGGAACGCGGAGCGGCGCCGAGGTAGTTTCGCTTCCTCGTTGCTGCCCACGACCAGCTCCCCTTCCTCGGCCATGTTGCCCGCCATCACCTCGTCCTGCAAAAGTCATAGCGACCATGTCGGTAGATTGCTTTTATTCTGGAGCGGTTTTCCGCTTTGTACTGCTGTTCCTCCGAGCTTGAGTTGGAACGGCTGTTGCCGGCTATGAGTCGCGAGCATCGTCGTCGGCAGCTGCGAACTCACTAGCCAACTGAATCATCTGATTTAAGTCAAGCTGGTGATTATCCTGCAAGCGCTTTAGCTTATGTCGGAGCAATGTGCCTCTTTCCAACCCGTCGATGAAGGAGGCCATGGCGGTCTGAGCGTGCACTCCTGCGTAGGAATTCTTCATATCCAGCCAGCGAGAGAGGTAGGCGCGAGATGTCTCATCTTTCTCTTGCATGCACCGCTGTAGATCGCCCACAGTGCAGGGACGCTTGTATGTACCCTCAAAGTTCTTGGTGAACGCTTCCTGCATGTCCAACCATATGTAGATAGATTTCTCCGGCAAGTCGTTGATCCATTGACGAGCCGTGCCCGCCAACATTAACGGGAGATACTTGACGGCGACATTGGGGTTGCCTCCGGCAATCTCCACCGCGTTGTCGTAGTCCTGCAACCATGTGGCCGGCTTGGCGGTGCCGTCATAGGGCTTGATGGTCTTGTCAATCCGGAAACCTTTGGGGTAACTTGCGGACCGTATTGCAGGTCCAAAGCAACGTGGTACCAGGTATGGTCCTTCCCGGGCCTCATGGATCTTATCGATCTGTGAACGTGCATCGTACGGCTCCGGGTTCTGCTTCTTCTTGTCAATAGGGGATGGGATGCGTGAACGACGTGGGCCTCCTCCGCCATGGTGACTGCTTGGCGGTGACGGAGGCGGAGGTGGCGGTGGGTTAGCCTTCTTGCTGTTACCCTCCTGTGACGCCTCACGCCTGTAACTGTTGATTGCTGGGCGCGGAGGGTCATGGCGTGATCTACTCTTGTGCCCTTTATTGCACTCTCCATCATGACGGGTCTGCTCCATGTTGTCGCGGATGAAGATGCCGCACTGTTTTGGTGGGGGCATATCCGTACGATGGTGGGCCTTGTAATCTTCGCGATGTCGGGGAGATCGGGGCGGTGGCGATGGGCGACGAGGTCGGGCCTTTTATCCATGGTCGGAGGATATGGGGATAGCATCCTTCCTGTTGCGCGCATCCCTCCGTCTTCGTTCTGATGAACCCGTCTGGGACCCGACATCAAGAGGAGATCTGTCCCTTAGCGGCTTGTACTGGCTAGATTGGCAGAGCGCTGGGTTGGACTCAAGCCTCTGAGAGGTGGCCTTTTCCTGCTGCTTCACCGCCTTGGCCACTAGGTCATAGACCTGTTCCACTGCCTCAGGCAATCTATCCTGCTCCAGAAGGGTCTTGGCGACGGCGAGGTTAAGGAGTGCGGTGGGCATCACCTGCTTGCCTTCACTGTCAATGTATGGCTTGGCCTGTGCTGGCTTCGAGGGAGGCCATCCTAGGTTGCGTCGTACACCAGGAGCGTTGATGATGCGAGCCGGAGCTTTCTTAGCCTTCTGCTGCTGCAGTAGGGTCTTGCACTCGGCCTCCATTGCTCTAGCTTTCTCTATGGACTTCTACGCATTGACCAGATCTCGATCTAGCTTAGCGCCTTGCTCCGCGATGGCCTGCGCTTCCTCCAGCAGCTACTGGCGCTTCTCGTCAAGCTGGGTCATGTTCCGGCTATGAGCAATGGTTAGTGGCTCTACGAGGAGATTGCCGTACATCACTCTATCAGCTGGAGTAACTTGGGCTGTTGCAGACGTAGATGCTGGAGGCCGCAAGTTTGCGGTGTTGTTGTTATTCGGGCTGGTGCTGAGTTCCTGCGGCTGCTGCACTGGGTTAGGCAGAGGAGGCATGACTTTCGCGATCATCGTTAGCAGCAATAAGTGGCCCCTTCCCCTTTTCCAGCGCCGTAGGCGGAGCTCGTCCGGGCTGATCTTCATCCATCGCCGTCCCAATGGCGACGAACACTTCTAGGGACTTGACGGCATTGTTGGCTTGTTCGTCACGCGTGTACTCCTCCTCCATCTCCTGCATGGCGGAGTCTAGTTCTTCTGGACTAAAATCTCTCCTCTGAATCTGCACTAAATTCATCGTATAGCACGTCAATCACAGATCCGGAGGGTTCCAGGACTTCCTCGATGACCGGTGGTGGAGGTGCAGCATCAACGATGATGGCTGGAGGTGGTAGCGCAGCTGCGACGATGGCGGCCGGAGGAGGTGGTGGCGGTGGCTGAATCGGAGGGGCTCCGTCAATGAGCGCAAGCGCTGTCTGAGCTGCTGCTTCAGCCTCCGCGTAGTTGTTGACGGTGTTCACCATGCCTTCGAATGTAAGGCGTCCTGACGCCTGCTGCCGTCTTAGAGAATGTCGGAGAAGCGTGCCATGGTCCAGTCCTTCCACAAAGTGATACATAGCATCCTCATTGGGGTAGTGGGCTAGATCGGCTCGTAGCCACCTGGCCAGGTAATCGCGGGGATTTTCGTCTTCTCTCTGGACGCAGTGCGCCAAATCGAAGATGGTAACCACCCCGACGAACTTGGATCTCTGCTATCCAGACGCACGGACGAAGCCGGCGGATTTGCAGTGATCTTCCACCTTTATATCCTGCACAGGGGTGGTTTGGGTGGGATTTGAATTTTTCCGAACTTTGCCGGCAAACTCCGAAGAGAGATCCGACATCGATCCTTCCGTGAACGTGTCCTGCCCGTAGGCTGTCCTTGCGGGCCTTGGTGCTTTCCGATCTTTGTCGGTAAACTCCGAAGAGAGATCCGACATCGATCCTTCCGCGAACATATCCTGCCCGTAGGCGGTCCGTGCGGGTCTTGATGCTCCTCCGACTCCCAGGGAACTAGTGCCCGAGTCGGTTTCGACGATGAAGAGGTGGATGTCTCTTATAGGAATGATAAAACACCGCGTGGGGTTCGTCTTCGCCGGGATCCAGAACTCGTCGGGAGGGATGATTGGAATGTTGCCGGAGAAGAGAACGCGACCGATGGCTACGGTTTCGCCGATTCCCGCGAAGATCTTGGTCATCGCCCGCTGAAGAGCCTGAAGCGCCTCTTGCCCCACGGTGGGCGCCAACTGTCGTGGCATTGCCAACGAGTATGCCATGGAGGGGTCCGCATAGTGCGTGTTTAGAGACGTGGGGTAAGGCGGGCAGTTGACGGGTATGAGGTAACACAGCTTACCCAGGTTCAGATCCCACAACGGTGGCGGAATCCTACTCCTGCTATAAATCACTATAAGGGCAATACGCCGAGTTATAGGGATTGGTTCGTTGTGCGAGGTGACTAGAGAGTCTAAGTTATTGTCTGAGATTGTGCCCTAAAGGCTCCCATAGGCCCGACTTATATAGTCGCCAGGTCCTAGGGTTACAGGGAAAAGTCTAGCCGGACAGGTTACAGAGTCCTACATTGTATATGACTAGTCTTGTGTATCTTGTACTCCAAGGCTCCGGGTACGCTGGTGACTCCACCGTAGCCTTCCTTTATCCGGCATGGGCCTCCCTTCTGGATGCATCTAACTGGGCCGCCCAGTAGGCCATAGGCCATGCTACCAACTATGGGCCACCCGGGTTAGTCGGATAAGAGACATGCTATAAGGATACCCATATAGCATATCCCCAACAGTTATATTGATTGCATCTCAAAAAACCCATAGAAATGACCTATCATGTTCGAGATTTCATGGTTTTCAAGCCAAACGACCAATGTTATGACTAGAATTGTGATGTAGTTTGTGATAATGTGCCCATATTGTGCACGCATGTGCATATTGGGATGGCGAACAATGTTGTAGGAGGAAGCTTTCCTTTTCGTCGCATGGAAAAGCCATATTATTTTTTCGAGCGCCAAAATCGGGGCATTTTGTGAAGCAACACCAAACGTTAAATAATAAATGCTACCACCCCATTTAAAAAAAATACTAGAGCGCCTTACATGAACAATATTCCCAACCGGGGATTTTAAAACCTTTCCATCCACCCCTTGTGAAAAAGATAAATGTCTGCCGAATCGGTAGGAAGTGGGTCCGGTTTAAACTACACGTACATGATCTAATCCTCACGATTTAAAAAAAAAATCTTTTTTAGACTCACAATATGATGTTTCTTCAGAGGTCCAACACAAGTTTAGAGATGCTCATCCCATAGCTCCCGGGTGTCACCATCGTCATGCGCATGCGATAACACTTAGAGAAGTCATGGACATGTCGCCGGGAAACTCCCGCGACAGGTCCAACGGGGGAAAACCGGTGGAATATTGGGCCCAAACTTGCTTTTATATGTAGATATGGACTAAACATGCTTAAACAAACAAAAAAATACATTTGCGGAACCTCGTACAGAGATAGATAGGGGGTAGATCCCCCGGGCCCATCGAGACTAGGGTTTTCAACAGGAGACGGCCGCCGGAGCATCGGAATCCAACCAAAACTTGCATGTGGCCATGCCATGTGTACACAAGTGTGGTATATGGTCCATAGATGAATTGGCTAGCTCCTGGGTGTCATCGTCTTCATGCGCATAGAGAAGTGTTGAACGTGTCGCTGGGAAATTCCCACGACAGGTCCAATGGGGGGCAACCGGTGGAAAATTGGGCCCAACATTTTTTTTCTATGTATATGTCATGCCTAAATAAATAAAAAAGTACATTGGCAGATCCTACAGAGATAGCTAGGGGTAGATCCCCCGGGCCCATCGACCGGTGCTTTTCGACCCCCGGAGCCCCGGAAACCCACCAAAACATGCCAGTGGACCTAGAAAACTTGCATGTAGACCTAGGGTACATGTGAAAGTGTTGTGTAAGTTCCATAGACGCAAGACATAGCTCCTTGGTTTGACCTTCTTCACATTCGGTCAATAACACTTAGTAGATTCCTGGAACTCTAGGTGGAAATATTACGCCGCGGGTATACCTGGGGCTAGAATGTCCCACAAGATTCCAAACTTTCTTTTCATTGTATCTATGGACTAAACATACCTTAAGAAACAAAAAAGTACATTGGTGGAACCTCGTGCGGAGAGAGCTGGGGGGTAGATCCTCGGATGCCCCACAGACTAGGGTTTCGATGGGAGATTGATACGTCCAAAACGTATCTACTTTCCCGAACACTTTTGCTATTGTTTCTCCTCTAAACTTGTGTGATTTGGATACAACTAACACGGACTGACGCTGTTTTTTAGTAGAATTGCAATGGTGTCTAGTTTTTGTGCAGAAAATCAACTATCAGGAAAAATCCCAGAAAATATGACAAAAATCCTATTTCACGAGAAGACTCACGGAGCTAGAAGACGGGACGGAGTGGGGATTCGAGGGGCCCACACCCCCTGGCCGCGCGGTCCAGGCCTAGCCACGCTTGGGAGGGGTGTGGCCACCTCGGGCACCCCCTCGGCCTCCCTCTTCGCCTATAGCCTCTTGACCTAAAAACTCAGGGGTTTCGACGTTTTTCCAGAAAGAGTTCCGCTGCTCCGCCACCACCAGAAACCGCCATTCGGAACCAGAAACTCCGTTCTAGCACCCTGTCGGGACGGGGAATTTGGAGGGGATCATCGCCATCATCATCACTGATGCCTCTCCATCAACCATCCATGTTTCCCACATCCATGAGTGAGTAATTCCCCGCTGTAGGCTATGGGGATGGTAGGGATTGGATGAGTTCTATCATCTAATCAAATAAGATTGTTAGGGCATGGTGCCTAATATCTCTATTAGTGCTATTTGACTTTGTTGCAACTTGTTGAGCTTAATGCTTGTCACTAGGGCCCAAGTGCCATGATCTCATATCTAAACTTATTATTGATTCATGATGATATTATTTTTTTGTGATCTTATCTGCAAGTTGTGTACACGTATCATTGTACGGAACCAAATGCCTCGAAGTGACAGAAATTGGGACAGCCGGAGGGGATGGCTGTGATGTGAGGATCACATGTGTTCACAGAGTGTTAATTCTTTGCTCCGGTGATCTATTAAAAGGAGCGCCTTAATTGCCAGTAGATTCCCTTGAGGCCCTGCTGCAACGGGCTGGCAGGACAAAAGATGTTGTGCAAGTTCTCATTGCGAGCACGTATGACTATAGATGGAACACATGCCTATGATTGTTTAGAACTTGGATGATTTATCTTATTTATTTGCAATTTCCCTAGATCTTGATGTTACATATTTAGACTTGTCCATCCAACGCCCGTCCATCCATCCCTATGCCTACCACACTCATATCCTACTGTTTCCTATTACTGTTAGTATTGCTCTTGTTTTACTGCTACTGTTACTTTGCTATTTCTACTACAAAACTGTTGCTACTGATAAACTCCCGTGAGCAAGACTATTTCTAGGTGCAGATGAATTGACAACTCAGTTGTTAAAGCTTATAAGTATTCTTTGGCTCCCCTTGTGTCGAATCAATAAATTGGGTAATACTACCCTCGAAGACTATTGTGATCCCCTATACTTGTGGGTCCTCAAGACTATTTTCTAGCACCGCTGCTGTTGGGGATATGCTATATGGGTATCCTCATATAGCATGTCTCTTATCCGGATAACCCGGGTGGCCCAGAGTTGGTAGCATGGCCCATGGCCTACTGGGCGGCCCAGTTAGATGGATCCAGAAGGTAATACCATGTCGGATAAAGGAAGTCTACAGAGGAATCACCGACATACCCGGAGCATTGGAGTGCAAGACACACTAGACTAGTTGTATGCAGTGTAGGACTCTATAACGTGTCCGGCTAGGACTTTTCCCTATAACCCTAGGACCTGGCGACTATATAAGTCAGGCCTATGGGAGCCTTTAGGGAAGAAGTCATGTCGATTAACATACACCTCGCACAGTGAACCAATCCCTGTAACTCCGTGTATTGCCATTATAGTGATTTATAGCAGGAGTAGGATTCTGCCACTATTGTGGGATCTGAACCTGGGTAAGCTATGTTACCTCGTACCCGTCAACCGTCCGCCTTCCCCCATGTCTCTAAACATGCACTGTGAGGACCCCTCCATGGTGTACTCGTCGGCAATACCACGATGGTTGGCGCCCACCATGGGGCAAGAGGCGCTTCAGGCTCTCCAGCGGGCGAGGTCCAAGATCTTCGTGGGAATTGGCGAAACCATAGCCATCGGTCACGTTCTCTTCTCCGGAAACATTCCGGTCGTCCCTCCTGAAGAGTTCTGGATCCCGTCAAAGAAGAACCCTATGCGGTGCATAATCGTCCCCATCAGAGACATCCACCTCTTCATTGGCGACACCTACTCGGGCACTAGTTCCCTGGGAGTCGGAGGAGCATCAAGACCCGCACGGACCGCCTACGGGCAGGATATTCTCGCGGAAGGATCAAAGTCGGATCTCTACTCGGAGTTTGTCGGCAAAGATCGGAAAAATTCAAGGCCCACCCAAACCGCCCCTGTGCAGGATAGAACGGTTGAAGATCGCTGCAAGTCCGCTGGCTTCGCCCGTGCGTCTGGACAGCAGAGATCCAAGTTCGTCAGAGTGGTGATCATCTTCGATCTGGCGCATTTCTTTTAGAGAGAGGGAGAAAACCCCCGCGATTACCTTGCCACATGGCTCCTCATACGGGCCAATCTGGCTCATTACCCCAATGGTGATGCTATGTATCACTTTGTGGAAGGACTGGACCAAGGTACGCTTCTCCGGCATATGCTAAGGAGGCAGAAGGCTTCAGGACGCCTCACTTTCAAAAGCATGGTGAACACCGTCAACAGCTACGCGGAGGCTAAGGAGGAAGCTCAGACAGAAATCACGCTGATTGGCTAAGCCCCTCCGCCTCAGCCACCGCCACCTCCGCCTCAGGTCGTCGTCACCGCGGCTGGGCCACCACCACCACCAATCATCGTAGTTGCTGCTGCACCTCCACCCCCGTCATCGAGGAAGCCCCGGCACCCTCTGACTCCCTGCTTGACGCGCTCTACGCCGGCATCAACGCATATTTAGAGGAGATAGACTTCAGCCCGGAGGATCTAGACTCTGCCATGCAGGAGATGGAGGAGGATTACAAGCGCGGCGAGCAAGCAAACAACGTCGTCACATACCGAGAGGTATTCGTTGCCATTGGGACGGCGATGGATGAAGATCAACCCGGACGAGCTCTGCCTGCAGCGCTGGACAAGTGGAAGGGACCACCCGTCGCTGCCGACAATGATCGCGCAAAGTTCATGCCCCCTCCGCCTAACCCAGTACAGCAGCCGCAGGAACTCGGCACCGGTCCGAGCAACAACACTGCAAACCCGCTGCCTCCGGGATCTACATTTACTGCTGCCCAAATTACTCCGGCTGATAGAGTGATGTAGGGCAATCTGCTCATCGAGCCCATGACTGTAGCCCATATCCAAAGCGTAGTCCAACTTGAAAAGAAGTGCCAGCAACTGCTGGAGGAAGCGCAGGCCATCACAGAGCAAGGCGCTAAGCTAAATCTAGATCTAGCCAACGCGCAGAAGTCAATAGAGAAAGCTAGATCAATGGAGGCCGAGTACAAGACTGTGCTACAGTAGCAGAAGGCTAAGAAAGCTCTGGCTTATGTCATCAACGATCCTGGTGTATGGATAAACCTAGGATGGGCCCCCTCAAAGCCGCCACAAGCAAATCCATACTGTCGTGTGAATGACCATGGCACATGCTGCAATTGGCAGCGAGTAGTAGAACATGGGGCAAGGGCGGCCAGCCATCTGCGGTGCGAGATGAGGGCTGAGACACAAGGGTTTACCCAGGTTTGGCCCCCCGGAGGGTAAAGACCTACTCCTGCTAGATTGTATTATGGTGAGCGTACAATGGGGCGAGATCGGCGGCTAGGCGACGAGTCGCTAGGGTGTATGATGGAACGTATCCTCTATCCGTCCTCCAGGGAGGTTTATATAGACTCACCTCCCTAGGGTTTACAGATCTCAACCGAATTAGTTAAGGATTCAGAGATTCTATGACCTAGTCCGACTGGGCCTAGCTACGCTTCTGGGCCTTCAGCTTCCAGTCGCTTGAGTCCACGCCAAGTCTTGATCCAGTCGACGTCTTGTAGGCCCACTCGCTGACGCTTGGGCCAGTAGGAAACGTCCTGCTGGGTATACCCCGGTAGGCATATCCCCATTAGTAGTCACCGAGGCCGTCGTCGATTTGTCGCAGGCGTTTGCTGGAAGTGGGAGTATGCGGGTCCAATGTGGACGTCTAGTCGAATCGGCGGCAGACTCCTGAAAAAAGGGAAGATCACTTCAGTCCCAATAACAGCGACCAATCGTGTCGCATCTCGGCGAGCGGGTCGGCGAATACTTAGTCACTGTCATAGTGATCGGGTCGGCGAGTCATCGAGTCGCTCGGAGCGACGAGTCGAATGGATGAAGTTGGACCGCCAATTGGGGTCAAACTAGCCGTTGGGTAATCCAACGGTAACTTCGGCGTAATTACCGCGTAGTAACGGCTCCCGAAACTGGCGGGTAGCAACCGCTATATAAGGAGAATGATAGGCGGGTAGGGAAATGATTCTTCTTTCTTCCTCCGATCTCGCTCGTCTCTGTTTCCCCATTACGCACAGTGATCTGAACAATCCAGAGAGCTCCGGCCCCCACGAATCTCCAACCGATGGCCCCCTCCACCGAGCCATGGGGCAGATCCAAATGCACCAAGGCGCTACTGGCATCCTTTGAGGAGGCCGGGATCCTCCGCGCCGGCAGATGGCGCATCCCTGCGGCCAGAGAAGTGATCCCGAACCCGCGCGAGGGAGAGTTCATCTGCTTCACCAGCCACCTGGAGCGGGGGCTGGGTTTCCCAACTTCCCTCTTCTTCCGGCGTTTCTGCTCCTACTACGGGATCCAGCCATCGGATCTAGGTCCGCACAGTATCGAGCAGCTCGCCATCTTCGTGGCGTTCTGCGAGTGCTATCTGCGCTGCAGGCCCTACTTTCCCCTGTGGCAGGATCTGTTCCATGGGAGAATCAGCCGCGAAGAGTCAGGCGGCCCGATGCTAGGTGCGGGCGGCCTGACATTCCAACTGAAGTCGAAGGCGTCGTTCTTCGACCTGATGTTGCCCGCCAAGGCGGAGAACGAATGGAAGAAGTCATGGTTCTATGTCACCGAGTCGACTCCAGACGGCAAAGTGGCGCTTCCAAGGTACTCCGCCGATCGACCCGAACCGCGTCGGCTCCAAGTCGTCAAGCTCCCACTAGATCAACAGATGGTTGTCGACGAAATGTTGCAGACCATCTGCGGCCTGAAGAAGAAGGGCCTCCAGACCATCAACCTCTACAACTGCTGGTTCGGGCGGCGGCTCGTGCCCTTGGCCCGCCGCGACCACTACATGTATGAGTATACGGGTAAGGACGATCCGACGAAGTCCTCCCTCGCTGAATGGAGACTCAAAGACTACACCCTGGCCCTGAAGAAGATCACCCAGGCGGTGTATCTTGACACGAAGGCCGGGGTCGCCCCTATACTGCAAGGCTCCCGGCTCCGACGGTAAGACGTCATTTCTTCACCACTCGCAGTCGCAGATGATGCATTCATGGTTGTGCTGATGTTGTCTTGTTTTTATTGCAGTTGTTCCAAGTGGTAGAAGGGTGGCTTCCACCCGCAGACGACAAGAACTCGAGCTCGCCCGTCCAAGACGGGAGCGAGTCGTCACCCGTCAAAGGCGACGCCGAGAGCGACGATGGTGATGACGACGACGAAGACGAACCCATGGAAATCGCTGCCCCCATAGTTCGCAAGACCCGCGGGCAACACCAGCGCGAGCTCGAGGCGAGTAAAAGCCTTGAGCCTCACGATGATGATGACGACGAGCTTCCCAAGCACAACTTACATCGTGAGGCCACGTCGTCGAAGAAAAATAAGAAGAAGACAGCTCTGCCGAAGAAGAAGGCAAAGCTGGCGAAGCGGAAATCTCCGCCCCGATCTGCGACCAGTTCCGATGCCACCAGCTCGGCTAGGGACGCGTGGCAAGACCGTGGCGCCGGACGCCTTCGCCCAGGAAGGCGCCCAAGGCGTCGTTACCACCTCTATTCGCCCCAATCGCTGGTTTGGGCGATGCTCCAGCCGAAGGGGCCTCGCCTCCAAGGGAGGCTCCCGCGGCAATTATCGCGGAGGCTCCTGCCGCGGCTTCGTCTTCGAAGAAGCCGTCAGTGTCTTGGGCACACGATCTGTTCGAAACGGGCCTCACTCGGAGGTTGGGGCCCGAGTTGGAAAAGCCGGCTAGCATCCGCACCGGTCTGCGGTTCATACCAGTCGCCAAGTGTGAGTGTTGTTAGTCTACTTGTTTTTCGTTTTAGTCGGACAGTCTTATTCATATTGTTGTTTCATAGGACTGGTGTTAAAAAGATCGGTCATCCTTCCGTGGCCAAGGTTCCGCCAGTCGTCACCGAGGTGGACTCCTTGTGGAAGAGGAAAAGCGAAAAGCGACGATGTTATCACGGTCTCTGATGACCCGACGGTTGCTCCGAGCAAACCTTCGACTTCGACGAAAGTGGCCTCGAAGACCAAGGAGGCTGTTGCCTCACTCGACGTGGCCGAGCCGGCTCCGAGTGGCGCCGCGGCATCTGCAGCGACCTTCCCTCGCTTCATGGTGAAGGCGGTCGCAGCGAGTGGATCAGCACCATCGAGCCGGATGCCTGGGGTCGCTGAGGTGGAGGCCAAACAGCATCGCGGCCACACTCCAGTCGTGCTTGCATCTGTCGATGCAATGGAGCTTCACGGCATGCTAGGCGCTGCCATCCAGGTATGTCCAGTCCCCGAGGATCGGGCCACTGAATTTCAGTGGTCGGATTCTTAATGTTTTTATATCATCCAGTTCCCGAGTGTCTAGTCGCTGAATTTCAGCGGGTGGGCACTTAGGATTTTCAATGTCCAGTCCCCGAGTGCCTAGTCGCTGAATTTCAGCGGGTAGGCACATAGGATTTTCAATGTCCAGTCCCCGAGTGCCTAGTCGTTGAATCTCAGCGGGTGGGTACTGAAGAATTTCGTTGTTGTCGACGTTGCAGTTTGTGCGTAGGGCTTGCAACGCGAATCGGCCGATCGGCTTGCTGCAAAGTTTCGCTTGGAGAAGGAACTCGTTGCCGTCCAGGAGACGTACAAGGGGCTTCAAGCAATTGAAGCCGAGGCGGAGGAGGTCCGCCGGGGCCTTGTTCCGGTGGGTGACTTGACAGCGGCTCAGTCTGCCTTGAGCGTGGCCTAAAAGCGGGTCGCTGACCTGGAGCGTGAGCTCAAGGAAGCGAGGGCGGATGCGAGTTCAGTGGAGGGGCTTGCGAAAGCGGCTGTCACTTATGCCGCTGAAGAGCGGAAATTATCTGACGCGCTCGTTGCTGGGCTGCAGGATGACCTTTCATCTCTTCAACGTTTTATCACGGACCTCTGCCGCCCGCTGATTGGTAAATTCTCCTTCGCCCAATTCTCGGTGGCACTAATTTTATTGTGAAGTCGACGAGTCACTTACTGTTTATTGATGTGCTGCAGGCTGGATTACTGACAACGTGGAGGAAGCGCAGTCGTATGACGCATGGCAGTGCGTGGCCACTCTGGTCGACTCGGCCGCATTGTCTGCGACTTGCCTTCGAGCATATCTTCAGGAGATATCGCCTACGGAGGTGATCCCCAGTGACCTTGTCGAGGTATGGCGCTATCTGGAGAAGGCTCCATCGGTGGTCGAGTCCATGACGCGGTCGGCCTTCCAGCATGGTGCAGCGATGGCGCTCAGCCTTGGGCTTGCCCATTTCCCGGACGACTTCGACCTCGACGATGTCACGAGCGGCTACCCCTCGTCAACGGGCTCGGTGGAGATTGCCGAGGTGCTGAAGCTGATGGACCATGCACGGTGTACTTCGGCCGCGTTTGGGCAATGGGCGACCTCCTCCCCTATCAGGAGACGGTTGTCGCCCCCAACGATCCTGAGCCGAAGCATCGGGACTTCAAGGTTCAGCAGCCGTTCCGTGCGGTGATGGCGGGTGAGCTAACGACGTACCCGTTGAACCCATACGTGCCCTTCATTCGTAACCACAGGGGTGGCGGCGAGTCTGCGTCAAAACCTGCGGAGTAGAAGATTGTGCCCTTGGGGGTTAGTACAAGAGAACTATTGAACTTTCCTTGTATTTTGGAACAACTTGTGCTGATATGAAGGAAATTCGTGTTGTTCTGTCATTTGTTCTGCAATTTTGGATTTTGATTGAACGAGTCCCCGAGCGCGTCCGCCCTTTTTATGGGGTTTACCTCGTTTGTTATGTATTTGCGAATTTTTTAATGGATTAAGGTAGACTCGCCAGAGCTCGGAGAGCTAGTCGCAGGGCGACTCCATTGGGTGCTCTTTACTTGACCGTTTTCCCGTGCGCGAACGAGGTCGGGTAGCTGAGTCCCCGAGCGTGGTACTTGGCTGTTCTAGTCGCAGCCCCAAGGTAGGTGAGGACTAAGCACGGTAAAGTAAGCGCGTCGCTCCTGCCTGACCCGAAGGATCAGTCGCATGGCGAGCCCTGGGCACGCTCTCATACTGGGCGTTTTTCCCTAGTCGCTCGTATTTGACTGGACATCAGTCCCCGAGCATGGTACTTGGCCGTTCGAGTCGCTATGCCAAGGATGCGGAGGAACTTGGTCGCTGTGAGGAGCGAGGGCAGTTGTCTTGGCTCGGTAAGCCAGTCGAGCTAGGCGACTCCAATGGGGCTCCAGGTTTCCGTTTTTCATGGACGTTACGAGGGCTGGGGTTTCCCAGTGCCCTCGTAACGCACTACTTGGCTGCGTCAGTCGCTTTACCAGAGGTTGACTTCTGCGAGTAGCATAGCGTTGTTTATTACGAGTGCGAGTGGCACAAGACACGGAGAGTAAACACAATTTTCGGTGACCGATCAGCTTTATTTCATAGCGGGTGGAGAGTACATGTATGGAGTTCTAGGAGTAGAACTTCCGTAGAAGGTTTACATTCCATGGTCGCTTGACGTCGAGGTTCCCGTCCCCTCAGACGTCGGTGAGGTAGTAGGCGTCGTTGCCTAGGACTCGCCCAATGGCGAATGGTCCCTCCCAAGGGGGAGAGCTTGTGCATGCCCTTCTTGTCCTGGATTAGGCACAGTACCAGGTCGCCTTCCTGGAAAGTGCGAGTCTTTACTCGTCGGCTATGGTAGCGGCGGAGCCCTTGCTGGTAGATGGCAGTGCGGGAGCGAGCTAGGTCACGTGCCTCGTCGAGCTGGTCGACTCCGTCTTGGCGTGCGAGTTCGTTTGCAGCCTCCGTGTAGTTGACCACCCTTGGCGAGTCGTGCTCGAGGTTGGTGGGCATGACTGCCTCGGCGCCATACACCATGAAGAATGGGGTAAACCCTGTCAACCTGTTGACGAAGGTGCGGATGCCCCAGATGACGGAGGGTAGCTACTCGACCCAACACCCGGTGGTGCGCTCGAGTGGTACTTGGAGTCGTGGCTTCAGGCCATGGAGGATGCTCTGATTGGCGCGTTCTGCCTAGCCGTTGGACTCCGGGTGGGCAACTGAGGCGAGGTCGAGTCGAATGTGGTGTTCCTCGTAGAACTCGGCCATGGCTCCTTTGGCGAAGTTGGTGCCGTTGTCTGTGATGATGCTGTTTGGGAACCCGTAGCGATAGATGAGCTCGCGTAGGAACTTGGTGGCGGTCTTCCCGTCGCATTTGCGGACTGGCTGGGCCTCCACCCATTTTGTGAACTTGTCGACTGCGACTAGGAGGTGCGTGAAGCCGGAGGGGGACTTCTTGAAGGGGCCTACCATGTCCATGACCCATACGGCGAATGGCCAGGTGATGGGGATTGTCTTGAGCGCCGAGCTTGGAATGTGGGTTTGATTAGCGTATTTCTGGCATCCGACGCACCGCTGGACAATGTCGAGAGCGTCTGCGTGTGCGGTGAGCCAGTAGAAGCCGTGCCGCATAGCCTTTGCGACCAGAGAACGGGCGCCGGCGTCGTGGCCACAGTCGTCGGAGTGGATGTCTTGGAGGATTTTTCATCCTTCGGCGGGCTGAACGCAGTGTTGGAACACGCAGGTCACGCTGCCCTTGTGAAGATCGCCGTTGATGATGCGAAGGATTTGCAGCGGCGTGCTATCATCCGGGCGTCCGTTTCATCCGCTGGCAGGGTGCCTCCCTCCAAGTAGGCGACGTATGGCGCAGTCCAATCGTCTGGCTTAGCGATCAGTGCGACCAGGGCTGCTTCTTGTTGCAGCGGGATTCTGATGTCGATCTCCCTAGGGGGAGAGACGGAAGGCTTGGTGATGGTGTCGAGGAAGACGCCGGCGGGTGGTGCGAGTAGAGCCGAGCCGATGCGAGAGAGTGCGTCGGCCTCCTCGTTCTTCCGCCTATCAATCCACTCGACGGAGTAGCCTGCGAAGTATCCACCCAGCTTGTCCACTTCTTGGCGGTATGCCGCCATGGTGGGGGAGACAGCGTCACCTTTGCCAGCGACTTGCCCGGCGACGAGGTCGGAGTCTCCGTAGCAGCGCAGTCGGTTGACATTCATCTCTTTGGTAGCTCGCATGCCGTGGAGTAGCGCCTCGTACACGGCCATGTTGTTGGTGTAGGGGGTGAAGTCGAGGTAGAGGACGTAGCGGAGCTTGCCGCCCTTCGGAGATGTTAACACGATCCCTGCTCCTCCACCGTCCACGTTCTTGGAGCCGTCGAAGTGTAAGCTCCAGTAATGGAGGTATGGCAGCTTCTCTGGCTGCTGGGCCTCTTCCCAGTGGGCGATGAGGTCTGCAAGAGCCTGTGACTTGATCGCCTTGTGCGGCTCGTACTTGATGTTGTGGACGCCGATCTCGACGGCCCACTTGGCGACTCGCCCGGTTGCCTCATGGTTGCGGATGATGTCCTGCAACGGTGCTGAGGAAACGACCGTTATCGGGCGCTCCTGGAAGTAGTGCGGCAATCGCCGCTGTGCTCTGAAGACCGTGTATACCAATTTCTGGTATTGCGGGTAGCGCTGGCGCGACTCGGTGAGGACTTCGCTGATGTAGTACACTGGTCGCTGCACCGGGCGCTCCTTTCCTTCCACCGGTCGTTCGACGACCATGACGGCGCTGACGACGCGTTCGGAAGCCGCGACGTAGACCAGCATGGGTTCCTTGTCGACGAGGCCGGCGAGTAGCGGTGCTGCGAGTAGCACCTTCTTGAGGTCGAGGAGCGCGTCATCTGCCTCCTTGTCCCACTGGAAGGTGGGGTTTTTGCGCATTAGGCGGTAGAGGGGCATCGCCTTTTCGCCCAACCGGGGAATAAAGCGACTGAGAGCCGCGACTCGCCCGGCCAGCTTCTGGACGTCGCGCAGGCACTCGGGTTTGCCGAGTCGAGCGATCGTGTCGATCTTGGTGGGGTTTGCTTCGATCCCGCGCTTGGAGACAACGTGTCCCGATGGTATCCAGGCACCGAAGGTGCATTTGCCTGGGTTTAGCTTTATCTTGTACTTCCGCAGGTTGGCGAATGTTTCCGCCAGGTCAGCGAGTAGGTCGTTCTGGCGAGCGGACTTCACCACCACGTCATCGATGTAGACGTGGATATTGCGGCCAATTTGGCTCGCAAGGCACTCCTGCATGCACCGCTGGTAGGTTGCCCCGACGTTCTTGAGGCCGAAGGTCATGGCAGTGTAGCAGAAGGCTCCGAATGGCGTGATGAACGCTGTCTTCTCTTCGTCCTCGATGGCCATTTTGATCTGGTTGTACCCAGAGTAGGCGTCGAGGAAGCATAGAGACTCCAAGCCCTTGGTGGAATCGATGATTTGGTCGATCCGCGGGAGGACGAATTGCTCCTTCGGGCAGGCGCTGTTTAAGTTTGTGTAATCGATACACATCCTCCAGGTCCCGTTTTTCTTCTCGACCAGGACTGGGTTTGCCAGCCACTTGGAGTACTTAATTGGCCGGATGAAGCCTGCAGCGAGTAGACGCTGCACCTCCTCGGCGATGGCTCGACGGCGCTCTTTATTGAAGGCCCGCAGCGACTACTTGACAGGTTGCACTTTGGGGTCGGCATTGAGTTTGTGCTCAGCGAGTTCCCTCGGGACACCAGGCATGTCAGAGGGCTTCCACGCGAAGATGTCCCTGTTCTCACGGAGGAACTCGATGAGCGCGCCTTCCTATGCTGGGCTCATGCCCGTCCCGATCCTCACCGTCTGGCTAGAGTCACCTGGGACCAGCTCGACGGTGCGGGTATGCGTCGTTGCCTCGAAGGCGGTGGGGTTGCCGCCCTCCGAGTTGGGCTTCTTGAGTATGGTGGGGTCGTCGTTGTTGACCCCGCTCGCGTACTTAGCGAGTTCCTCGGCGTGGTTGGCCTCTGCCGTGATGACGGCGTCGGCGAGTTCGGCTCCTTTGCCCTCGCACTCGGCGGCCATGTCGGGGTCGCCGTGGATGGTGATGACGCTACACGGCCCGGGTAGCTTCATAGCATTATACGCGTATTGGGTTGCTGCCATGAACTTGGCGAACGCCTGACACGCCCCAAGACGCAATGGTAGGGTATGTCGAAGGGCACCAGCTCGAAGACGATACGCTCGGTGCGGAAGTTTGCCAGTGAGCCGAAGGTGACTGGCAGCGTCACCTTGCGGATCGGGTACGCCTTCCGACCAGGGACGATGTCGTGGAACGTGGTGTAGGTCGTCGCGATCATCGACTGCGGGAGCCGCAATCACCTGAAGGTGTCCAGGTACAGGATGTTGATGGAGCTGCCGCCGTCCATCAATGTTTTGGGGAGCCAGTAGTCTCCCACCTTGGGCTTGACCACCAGGGCGACTCGGCCCGGATACTCGATCCGTGGCGAGTGGTCCGCGTGGCTCCAAGTGATTGGTTGCTCAGACCAGTTGAGAAACTGGGGGATATCTATCTGGGCCACCGGGTTGACGGCGACGGCGTGGGCGATGACCTTCTTCTCGCGCTTCGTGTTGAAGCCTGTGAAGGTGTGGAGCGAGCCGGCGATGCTGCTGAATTTTCCGCCATTTGGCGGGTTATTGTTGGGGTCTTCCCGCGCACGCAGTGCTTTCTCGATCTCCTTGAGAGAGTGGCAGTCGGCGGTCGTGTGCATGGCGGGCTTTCCTTCCCTGCTGTGAAATACACAAGGTTGGTTAAGAAGGGCCGCGGGGTCGAACCTCGGATTCACCTTGTAGTTGCCGCCGTCGCGGCGTTGTCCCCCGTCGCGGCGGAAGCTCTTGGGCTCGCGCTGCGTGTATCCGGTGTTGGAGACGAAGTCGACTCGCCCGTCACTGCGACGCTTGCCGGTGAGGCGAGTGTTGCTGTAGCGTAAGTCGGGTCGTCTCCCGTTGTCTTGGCCGCTCGTGCGGCGGTGTCCTCCCGACTCGTCGTCGGTTTCTTGGTTTGAGTCCTCCTACGCGTACCTTTTTGCGATCTCCAGGAGGACCGGTATGTTGTCGAGTGTGCGATACGCTCGTTTAAGCTTGGCAACCAGGGGCTCGTAGCGGCACGAGGTCTTGAATCAGTGGATCGCGGTGTCTCGGTGGATTCCGACTGCGTTGTACCACAAATCTTGCCACCGTTGGACCCAGCTGCGGGTCGACTCGCCGGGTCCCTAGACGCACCGTTCTAGGTCCTCGATGGTGGTGGCACGGGTGTATGAACCCTCGAAGTGCCTGACGAAAGCCTCTCGCATCTCCTCCCAGGATTCGATGCTATCCGCGGGAAGGGTGTTAATCCACTGCCTGCACGCCCCCTCCATCATCAGGGGGAGGTAGCGGGCGGCTAGTAGGTCGGTGTGGCCTGCGATCCCCATCGCCATGAGGTAGGTATCCAGCCACATAGAGGGGTCGTACGAGGGGTCGTACTTCTCTATTTACTTCGGCACTTTGAAGTTCACCGGGTATCTTTCGCCTCGGATCATCGATCTGAAGCACCGGGGCCCGATGAGGCTCAGCGACCCCCTCGGTTCACCGTCACGGCGGTTGGTGAGGGTGTGCTGCAGGTCGTCAGGCTGGCATGCGTGCCAGCTCTAGTTGTTGATGATGTGGGTGCGGGCGTCGACGGGTTGTCCGTTGGCGGTGACGAAGTTGGTCGTTGGCCTGGGGTCGTTGGTGGAGAGTGCCGCGTTCGCGGGTCGGTGTTGGAGCTGTAGGGGTTCGGGTGGCGGGCAGTTGAGAGTGTGCGCCACCATGGGGCGGCCGCTTGAGGCCGCTCTGTTGCCCGAAGAACGCGAGTACATCCGACCCTGTGAGTCGACGCCTGCGTTTTGTTGCTCGACCGCCTTGGGGAGCAGAGCCTTGGCGTATTGGATCTGCAGGGCGCCTTCACCAGTGGCTGCGATGTTGTCGACTGCTGCTCGGCCCGCGACGAGGTTGTCCATTGGGGTGGAGAACAATGGGAGGCCGTTCGCGTCTCACTCCCATGAGGAGACCACGATCCTTGGCTGGTCCCTGGGGCTGCGCGGTTGGGTGGTGGCGGGGCGCCAGTGGTCGTTGCTCCTGGTAGAGGCCCAGTGCTTCCTCCTGGCGCCGCGTTCTCGCAGATCGCGCGCTCGGCCGCGCGGGACGGGTCGTTCTCGTCGTCGAAATTCAGGGCGCGCCCCTGGACGGTGGGGTTCAGGCGCGACCTGATTCGGAGTTGGTGGTAACGCGACAGCTCTTGCGCTGTCACCTGCTCGAGGCAAAAAAATTCGCGCTCGGCTTGTTCCTTGCGGACTGCCTCCGCCAGCTTTAGGCGGAGTTCTTCGACCTCTATCGCCGTCGCGTTTGGAGGGATCGGCGTGGAGAATGGATCTTCCGACGGGTCGGCGCCAGTTTCCATGTAGGCGGCGGCGTGGCGACCGGTTCCGTCGCGGAGGTCGGCGGAGTTCTCCGACCCGGAATCAAAGTCGAAGATCCCGAGGATAGAGGGATCCTCAAAGTCTCCGACGTTGGAGACCTGGATGATGGAGCCAGCGGGTGACGCGGCGACAATGGATCCGGCGAGTGACGCCGGGGTCGCCGAATCGGCGTCGTCGTTGAGGGCCCCGTCTTCCGCGGCTGCGGTGGTTTTGGCCACGTTGCTATGGGTCGAGTCGTACTCGGAGGCGAGGCAGTGGATCGTGCAGACCTGGGTCTCAAAGAGCCGGTCGCGTGGCGGCGACTCGCGGATGCGAGCCGAGTCCTCCGAGATGATGACGTCGGTGAGGCCGACGAAGAGGCTGGTCGCGCCGCCGGGACATAGCTACTCGTCAAGATCCGGAGCATCTCGCCAATCGCGATCATGCGGCCGGTGGCGATCGAATCGTTGATGGGCAGATTGGATCTCGTCGCAGAACACCGGCCTGACCGGCTAGGTCCCACGGTGGGCGCCACTGTCGTGGGAATGACCACGGCAGATGCTGCAATCGGCAGCGAGTAGTAGAACATGGGGCAAGGGTGGCCAGCCATCTGCGGTGCGAGATGAGGGCTGAGACACAAGGGTTTACCCAGGTTCGGCCCCCCGGAGGGTAAAGACTTACTCCTGCTAGATTGTATTATGGTGAGAGTACAATGGGGCGAGCTCGGCCGCTAGGTGGCGAGTCGCTCGGGTGTATGATGAAACGTATACTCTATGCATCCTCCAGGGAGGTTTATATAGACTCACCTCCCTAGGGTTTACAGATCTCAACCGAATTAGTTAAGGATTCGGAGATTCTATGACCTAGTCCGACTAGGCCTAGATACGTTTCTGGGCCTTCAGATTCCAGTCGCTTGAGTCCATGCCAAGTCTTGATCCAGTCGCCGTCTTGCAAGCCCACTCACTGACGCTTGGGCCAGTAGGAAACGTCATGCTGGGTATACCCTGGTAGGTATATCCCCATCACATACATTGACAACGAAGGAAGGCATGTGATGCCCACTCCTCTTCTCAACCTCGCCGTCGCCAAGACCCTTTTGGAGCAGGATAGATCACCCGCGGCTGTGGACCAGGCCTATGACCTAGTGGCCAAGGCAGTGAAACAACAGGAAAAGGCCACCTCTCAGACGCTTGAGTCTGACCCAGCGTTCTACCAGTCTAGCCAGCATAAGCCGCCAAGGGACAGATCTCCTCATGATGTCAGGTCACAGACGGGTTCGTCATAACAAAGACGGAGGGATGCGCGCAACAGGAAGGGCGCTACCCCCATATCATCCGACCATGTGGGCAAGACTCAACCTCGTCGTCCATCTCCACCGCCCCGCTCTCCCCGACATCGCGAATACACCAAGGCTCACCGTCGTACGGATATGCCTCCACCAAGGCAGAGCCGACAACACGGAGCAGACACGTTATGACGGAGAGTGCAACCAAGGACACAAGAGTAGGTCGCGCCATGACCCTCCGTGTCCGACAAGCAACCGCGACAAGCGTGAGGCGTCGCAGGAGAGCAATAGCAAGAAGGCTAACCCGCCACCACCTCCGCCTCCATCGCCACCCAGCAACCACCATGGCGGAGGAGGCCCGCATCGTTCACGCAGCCCATCCCCTGATGGCAAGAAGAAGAAAACAAGCCCGGAGACATACGACACACGTTCACATCTAGACAAGATCCACGAGGCCCGGGAAGGACCATGCCTGGGACCACATTGCTTTGGACCTGTGATACGGTCCACAACTTATCCCAAAGGTTTCCAGATTGACAAGACAATCAAGCCCTATGACGGCACTACCAAGCCAGCTACATGGTTGTAGGACTACGTCAATGCAGTGTAAATCGCCGGGGGTAACCCCAACGTTGCCGTCAAGTACCTCCCACTGATGTTGGCGGGAACAACCCGCCAATGGATTGATGACTTGCCGGAGAGATCCATCTGCAATTGGCTAGACATTCAAGAAGCATTCACCAAGAACTTCAAGGGTATGTACAAACGTCCTTGTACTGTTGGTGATCTACAACGGTGCGTGTAGGAGAAAGACGAGACATCTCGCGCCTACCTCTCTCGCTGGCTAGATATGAAGAATTCCTGTGCAGGAGTACACTCTCAGACCGCCATGGCCGCCTTCATCGATGGGTTGGAAAGGGACACGTTGATCCAGCATAAGTTGAAGCGCCAGTAGGACAACCACCAGCTAGATCTCAACCAGATGAGTCAGCTGGCCAGTGAGTTCGCAGCTGCCGACGACGATGCTCGTGGCTCTCTGCCAGCAACGGGCGTTCCAACTCAAGCTCGGACGAACAATAGCACCAAGCGGAAGAACCCGCCAGAAGAAAAGCAAACCTCCGACATGGTCACTATGACATTTGTAGGACGGGGGGATGGCGGACAGCGTGGCTAAGGACGGGCAGCTGGCCGTGGGCAGCAGCAAGGCAGTGAAAATACTTTGGCAGCGCTCTGCGTTCCCCGAACCTACAAGGAGTACCGTGATATGACGTGCCTCGTACACCTCGACGCAAACAGCAAGGCCACCCATACCAATCGCCATTGCAAGTTCGTCAATGATCTCAAGGAGGAACTGGAGTCCGGCTACAAACAAAGTCGGAAGAACAGACCGCGAGGCAAGGGCAAGGGGAAGAAGAAGGAGAGGAGTCCAAGGATTCAAGTGACATGGATGAGGATGTTGACCCCAAGCACGCCGCGAAGAGCGATGTCAAGGGAAATAACCCCTTCGAGAAGAAGGCGGCAGTTTTCCACACTTTCCTTGGAACCCCCACCGTCCGACAACAGAAGACCTCCATGAGGATACTGATGGCCAGTCTACCCCAGTTCCCCAATACCTGCGCTGGTCGGATATTCCAATTACTTGGGACAGGAAGGATCACCCAGACCTCATCCCTATGGAGAACCAGTACACCATGATCATCAACCCCCTTATTGACGGCAATGAGTTCACCAAATGTATGGTGGATGGTGGAAGCAGCATCAACATCATGTAGCTAGATACACTGCACAAGATGAACTTGACGGAGGCTAACCTAAGACGGACCAACACCATCTTCCACGACGTAGTTCCTAGTCGGGAGGCTCGGTCCCTTGGGTGCATCACACTTCAGGTCGCTTTTTACCACACAGAACACATGACCTTTGAGGTGGTCCCCTTCAAGAGCGTGTAACACGTCAGATTCGGCCACGACATCTTCCACACCTTCATGGACAAGCCATCCTTCGTCTACAACAATCTCAAGATACCCGGACCAAACGGTGTCATCACCGTATCTGGAAGCTTTACCAAGGGAAGGGACTGCAAGATTAGAGAAGCAGCCTTTGCGGAATCTATCCTCTACAGTGAAGAATTCAAGGAGATCCAGAGCAAGGTCGATGCCTCGGAGATGCCAGCATCGAAGAAGCAGATTTCTAACTCCGCCCCAGCTTTCAAGGCCGCCATCAAAACCAAGCCGGTGGAACTTGTGGTAGGCGATGCCTCCAAGACCACCGCCATTGGAACGAACCTGGATCCCAAATAGGAAAGCGCGCTAGTCAAATTCCTCCGTGAGAATAGGGACATCTTTGCCTGGCAACCTGCCAACCTTAAAGGTGTACCTAGAGAACTTGCCGAGCACATCTTGAACATTGATCCAAAATGCAAACCGGTGAAACAACCTCTACGACGCTTCAGATACGAGAAGAGACGCACCATAGGCAAAGAGATAGCTAGGTTACTTAAGGCTAGTTTTATCCGAAAAGTCCTTCACACCCGATGGGTGGCCAATGCTGTACTTGTCCCCAAAAAGGGAACCAAAGAATTAATAATGTGCGTTAATTACACCGGCTTGAACAAAGCATGTCCCAAAGATCCGTTCGCTTTGCCTCGCATTGACCAAGTCATTGACTCGACGGCTGGCTCGGAACTTTTGTGTGTTCTCCATGCATACTCGGGATACCACCAAATTAAAATGATGAAGTCGGACCAATTGGCCACTTTGTTCACCACACCTTACGACACATTTTGCTATGTCACGATGCCCTTTGGGCTAAAAAGCGCAGGTGCTACATACCAGCGGACAATGCAGCATTGCCTACACAATCAAATTGGTCGGAACATTCACACCTATGTGGACGACATAGCGGTGATGTCTAAAAGTCAAACGACTTAATCTCCGACTTAAAAGAAACCTTTGATAATCTCCAGAAATACAACATGATGCTTAACCCTAAGAAGTGCCTCTTTGGGGTTCTAGCCGGCAAATTGTTGGGATTCATCGTTTCCTAGCGTGGAATCGAGGTCAACCCCGAGAAAATCACGGCTGTCGTGGTATTGCACGGCAGATGCTACTGGGGGTAGCTTACGTAGAGGGAGCAAGGCGACGTAGGAGAATCCAGGAGCGAGATTGGCACACATTGTACCCAGGTTCACGTCCCCTCGATGGAGGATTGCTACGTCCTGCTGTCAATCCAGTATATGATCATAGATTGGTTTACAATGGAGTCGCCAGAGGCGGTGGGAGAGACTAGATCAAATCTAATGTGGGATAGGATGCAATATGACCTACCCCGTCGGGGTGCCCCTGGTAGCTTTATATGTGCAGCCAGTTAGGGTTTACAAGTATTTGGTGGGCTTTGTATTGAAGTCGCTGTCTTGGGCCACCAGTCGGCGCCACTCGTCTGGGTCCAGCATGCGCCAGTCGCCATATTGGGCGAGTCGACCCGCTAAGGGCTAGGCTTCAGTCGGCTCGCCCCAGCTGGCGACTCCGCTTCGTGGGTATACCCCCATCAGTAGTCCCCGAGCACGTTGTTCGATTCGGCGCGGGCTTGAGGCAGGGCACGGAGAGTGTTAACGATGGGTCGTGGCGAATCGGCGACGAGCTCCTGAACAGAGAAAAGAACCATGAAGTGGGAGGCGGTCGGCGTGAGCCAGTCGGTGATGGCCAGTTGGCGAAAGACGCAGGGTTTCGGTGAAGCCACCAGTTGCGGCAAGCCGCCGAACGTGGAGCGTGCCGAGTCCTAGAGCATGGCGAGTGGCGAGGTCGAGCGACCGACGAGTGCCGAGTCCCCGAGCGTGCCGAGTGGCGAGGTTGGGCGACCGGCGAGTGGCGCTGTCTGTAGCGCATCGAGTCCCCGAGCGTGTTGAGTACGCGAGGGCGAGTCCGTGGTGGCGGGCCCCCGAGCATGGCGAGTACGCGAGGGTGAGTCCGCAGTGGCGAGTCCCCGAGTGTTGAGTATGCGAGGGCGAGTCCGCGGTGGAGCGTCCCCGAGCGTGTCGAGAACGCGAGGGCGAGTCCGCGGTGGAGCATCCCCGAGCGTGTCGAGAATGCGAGGGCGAGTCCGGGGTGGAGAGTCCCCAGGTGTGTTGAGCACACGAGGGCGAGTCCACAGTAGCGAGTCGACGAGCGTGTCGAGTACGCGAGGGCGAGTCCGCGGTGGCAATTCCCCGAGCGTGTTGAGTACACGAGGGCGAGTACATGGTGGTGAGTCCCCGAGCGTGTTGAGTACGCGAGGGTGAGTCCGCGGTGGCAAGTCCCCGAGCATGCTGAGACACGGTCGTGGAACCATGCGCACATGCAGTATGCCTAGGAGTAGCCCCCGAGGCTCGAGTTGGCTTGTAGAGGCGACTTGAGGCTCTTTAGAGATGCACATTCTGAAAATAGTAGTGGTTGTTGCCGAGCATGGCGAGTGGCGAGGTCGAGCGACCGGCGAGCGCCGATTTCCCGAGCATGGCGAGTCCGCGATGATTGCGAGTCCGCGAGGGGAGATTCCCCGAGTGTGGCGAGTCCGCGATGATTGCGAGTCTGCGATAATAGCGAGTCCGCGAGGGGGGAGTCCCCGAGTGTGGCGACTCCGCGATGATAGCGATGATAGCGAGGGGAGAGTCCTCGATGATAGAGAGTCCGCGAGGGGAGAGTCCCCGAGTGTAGCGAGTCCGTGATGATAGCGAGTCCGCGATAATGTTGATTGCGTTGTTTTTCTTAGCAAGTCTCTCGTCTTGGCCCGGGGGGCCAGTCGCATGGCGACTCCAAAGATGGCTCTCGGCTTGCCGTTCTTCCTGGACGATCCGAGGCTTGGGTTGCGTGTCCTCGTCTGTAGTACTTGGCCGTGAGAGTCGCACTATCTAAGGTTGAGGAGGACATGGTGCTGTTTGCATAGCACTGCCATTTGTCTTGGCCCGGAAGGCCAGTGGAGCAAGGCGACTCCAATGATGGCTCTCGGTTAGCGTTTTTCGTGGACGATCCGAGGCTCGGTTTGCGAGTCCTCGTCCGCACTACTCGGCCATTGCGAGTCGCTCATTCAAAGGTTGACAAAGGCAAATTGACTTTTCTCGGAGGGAAGAGAAGCCCAGTGGTGAGTCCACGCAGGGTCCCTTAGCAGGCGCGGCGTACGCATTCGACGTAGCCGGAAGGAGTCGACGCGGCGGACACGGGGTCGACGCGGCGGAAGGGAGTCGTGCTATGGCGAAGTCGACGCGGCGGACATGGGGTCGATGCGGCGGACGGGGGTCGCGCTATGGCGAAGTCGACGCGGCGTACATGGGGTCATGCTATGGTGAAGTCGACGCGGCGGACACGGGGTCGATGCGGCGGATGGGGGTCGCGCTATGGCAAAGTCGATGCGTCGGACATGGGGTCGACGCGGCGGACGGAGGTCGCGCTACGGCGAAGTCGACGCGGCGGACATGGGGTCGATGCCGGCGGACAGAGGTCGCGCTATGGCGATATCGACGCGACAGGCGAGTCCGCAATGGGCAAGTCCCCGATCCTAGCGAGTCCGCCTTTGAGCGTGTCCGCGTATAGTGAGCCTTTGAGCCTAGTGAGTCCGTGTTTAAGCGTATCCGCGTTTAGGCGACTTGTCAGAGGCCGAACGTGGACGAAGAGGCAGATATCACCGTATTACAAGGGCGTCTATCCCCACGTCTTTTTCTTAGTACTTTTCTTCTTAGTACTGATCTTTTCCGCGCTTGTGTCAGCGATCAATCGCCTCTTGCTGCCAAATTTGTTGGCTCGTTGCGGCGTGCCAACCGGATCGATCGATCAGCTCCCTCATAGGCGAGCTCGTAACAAGCAGTGAGTCACTCGATCATGCATAAGTTGCAAAAAGGGATTAGTATTCATGATTAATTAAACAACCTAGTTAATGGTACTTGCGATCGATCTGGTACTATAGATTGAATTAAATACGAGTAAAACATGCACCGATCTGGTACTACAGATTGAATTAAATAAGAGGAAAGCATTGTCACATCCCAAGATTTTCCAAATCTTGTAATGTGAAAAATAAATAAACAAAATAAATAATTGTTGAAATTTAGGGTGAAAAGATACTTTTGTTTCTAAATGGAAACTTAAAAATTCCATCTTGAACAAACTTTGGTTAATATTTGAATCCAACTAAATTCAAATCAAAGTGAAATGCATTCTTCATAAATGCATATAGAAATTTAAACACTTGGAAAATAAACCAAAACCCTAAAACCCTAATGGAATAAAATCAATTCCAAGTTATCTCTAAGCCTATGGATTTGATCCATATAAAAAAATGGTCAAACAAACATTTCAAATTGATCAAGAATGACTCTTAGAAATATTGCAAAACCATATGAATTGGATTTACTTACGTTGGAGCCATAGATAAAATCTTATAAATTTAATAAATAAGGAAATTTAATTTCCAAAGCTAATAAAGCATCTATCTAGAAATCCATGCCAGATGTTGATCAAATAATCCTAAAGATATTTAAAAGTATAAATAAATATTAAATAAAATATACAAATTGGAATCACCAATTTTGGATCTATAAATAAAAAGTTATGGATTTTATAAGATAGAGAAAGAAATATTAATTAAGGAATATTTAAAGACCAAATTAAATCTTGGCCTAATCCATAAGCAAATGGAATAAATATAATCCAAATCCAAATAAAATATAAGGATAAAGAATTTTCCAAAATAAATAAAATGGCATAAACCAAATTCTATTTGAATAAAGACAAATCCAATTTTAAATGATTAATAAAACATATTAAAAACATTTCCAAATATTTCAAGGTGAATTATTTGACACCCTATTAAGTAAATAAAACTTACTGAAAGGTTTTGGAAGGATTTAGAATTCAAAGGGATTTAAAAAAAACATTATTAAATCTTGAATGAATTAATACAAGAACCTACTTTAAATAAGACACTAAAAGAATAAAAGATTTATTCTAAATTTGACTTCAGAATGTGGTAATAAACAGTTTTTGATTATTCACAAAATTTGGCAAAGGTTTGGATTCAAATGAGTGTTTGAATTGTTTAATCAAAATCAAAATAGAATAAAAGAAATGGAAAAAGAAAAAAGAAGCAGAACAAAAAAAATGAAGAAGGTCGACCCAGCCCAACTAGCCCACTAAGCCCAGCAGCCCATCCCTCTCTTCCCCCACCCGAACCATTATTGTCACCGCAGAACAAACCCACAGAGTCGATGACGACTGGACCCCACTCCTCCTCTTTCTCACTCGCTGTCAAACAGGCCCCCTGACCACGCCACTGCCTCCAACCTCACCGACCACGCTCCTCTCTCCCTCTGGAGTTTCTGGTTCGAATCAAAGCAGGTAAATTCGAGTAAATGGCCGAGTGATTCCTCCCAGTAACGACGCTCACTTAAGCGCCCATTTTTCCTCTCCATTTCCCCCCAATCCCCACACCACCGGAGCCCCTAGGCTGCCCTTATTGCTTGCGACAACCTCCCTGTCTCTGACGAACATCCGTGGCGATTCCGGCCAGCCCACGCCCTCCTTGCTCCCTGGCGCACCCGAGCTTTCTCCCCATCTCCTGGTGAACCTACCCGTATCTCCAGCTCGCTCGCGCATGCTCTGCAACATTGACAACATCCTCAACAGAACGCTGTCGTCGTCTGCTACCTCTCCAGCGAAGCCCTGGTAAAAATCTGACCGCCCTAACCCCTCTCCTTCACACTCACATGCTCGTCGTGACCCCGCGCATCTAACGACACCTACTTTTCTCTCTGGTGTGCACCGTACCTTCGCCATCGTCTTCAAGAGGACGAGCCCGACGCGGACACGAACTCCGGCGAGCGATTCGAGCCAACTCCGTGCGCCCCTGCCCATCCTGCGTCCACCTTGAGCATCACCGCGACCCCACGAACCTGGTGAGCTACCCCTCTATCCCTCTAGCACCCTGTGTCGCCAGCGACCTCGCTGCCAGAGCGCCGCCGCCGTACAGCCGCCGCCAGCGCCGCCCATCTTTTGCCAGCACACGTGCGCCGTTCGATTTGGATCCGACGTGTGCGATAAAATGACTAACTGAAGAGGTATCGAGTGATATGATCCGCGCGATTAAACTTAGATCCAACGCACCAGATAGATCGATCCGCACGAAACGTTTTTGTCCAATAAGATCGCACCACGTGGCCCAGAGTCTGTTTTAAAAACAAGATTTGTTCTATTAGATGTTCAATTTTGAAAATTGCATAACTTTCAAACCACACGTCCAAATTTTGCAAATTTTATATCAATGGATTCAGCAAAACAAGTACTTTCTGACCATGCACTTTGTTTAGTAAAATGTTTCTGTTAAATTGATTGTTTTTGCAGAAACTTATGTAAGCATATTTAGAATATAAAATTTGTTCTAAAATGATTTTTGAGATAAAACCTTTCGCAAATGGTTTTTTTGAACCTACTGACCATATAAATCAATTTGTGGTTTCAAAAAAAATTATTTGGTGAAGCAAAAGAATAAACCTTTGATTTAAACCATTTCTAGTCAAATAAAAATATTATTTATTGGTTAAAAATACTATTTGGAGAAAACCTTTGGGAAAAGTTTTGATTTAAACTCTCTGACCCTAAACACCAAGTTTTATGATTTAAAAATGTATTTGGTGAACCCTATAAATTTTTTTTTGCTTTTCTAAGGGCATTTTCAACCACATAAAATAATAATTTGGTTTAAAAATGATTTATAAGTAAAATATTTTGTAAATGATTTTGCCACTTTTATAAAGTGACCAATAGGTGTTTTAGAATGTTTATAACCCATTAGGAACCACCTTTCCAAATAAAACAATGTTTGGCATGCTTGCATGCATTAATTTGTTTTTAATATTTTATGTGTGATGTTTGCTTGAATGGTAGATTGAAATTGTACCTTGCTTGATTGAATTATAGTGATTTGAAGAATGTAAATAGTGCAAGGACAAAGAGTGAACTCATACTCTCTACCAAAAAGGCAAGTGATGCTCCATACTTTTGTCCCATTATTTTCACTATGCATTAGTGCTATTTCTAAGTAGGACTTGCATGGAATTTTGCTAAGTATAAACTATGCCATGGGAAATTCTAGTAGATGAAACCTTAGTAGAAATTTCCTAAGTTAAGACTCATACTACTATCATGCTTAGCCTATCTAGTAGAAAACAAGGGTGGATTATATTTCATGCTATGGAATATTTCTAAGTCAAGGACTTATGTTTTGTTTAATAAAACAACTAAGTTAATGAATCACCTGGGTGGAATGGAAGGAATGGTTTGTGTTGAGTGGTTCACAAGGCCCATTTCTATGGTTTACCTTGTGTATCTCACTTGTGGATGGCCACCCAGGAACAAAGAGATTTGAGATGTCAAATGTTGAGAAGCTTCAAGTGCAGCCACTTGGCATTATGGGCTCTGCCTAGATCATATAGGTTGCAATAACTTAGCCAAATGGACAGTTGGTGGTAGGGAATGATAGGTTGGAGCAGCGTCCATTTTGGTCTAAGGAAGGCTTCGAAGATCTTGTCTTGGTGAAACCAAGTCTTGTGGGGAAAGTGCACCACCTCTGCAGAGTGTAAAATCTAAGTACTTAGCCATGTCCCTGGTAAAGGACAATTTGAGCATCAAGACATGGAAGCTATCAAGAATCTCCTCATCCCAATTTCTAAGTAAAAACTTGTGGTTGAACAAGGTTGAAGGACCCCAATGTCTATTGGTGGTTCCTTGGGAAAGATTTTGATAAAGAAAAACTTAGTGTTTTCAAATGATAAGGAAAAACTATTTGAGCAAGAAAGCCTAAGCTCCACTTAGCCAAATGCATATAGATGATAGAATCCACCATACTACCATAGTACCACTTGCCAATACAATTCAAATGTATTGACCCTTGTGGCTGTAACTTGTTCTGTTGCAAGTTTGTTTTATGTTAGTAAGATGTGTTGATTAGGATTACAAGTATACAACCAACATGTTTGCCTGTGGCACTTTGAAGATGAAAGACCCCATGCTATTGTTATATTCTGCTGCATTGTAATGAGATAACCAAATGAGCTATGTAAGATGTAATAAATTATGTTATTCCTGGTTATAAAGTTGTATTATGACCTTTGTTTCTTGATATTACATCTTAACTGTGGATGCTAGCTATTGAGCCAGGGACTAGCATTGCAATCACAGGGATCCTTTCCTTTACAAAGGAGGGATCTTACAAGCATGCACCGATCTGGTACTACAGATTGAATTAAATACAAGGAAAGCATGCACTTTACCGATGATGTCAGGGACTGAGTTGGTATTTGCTTCGGCGTATTGTGCTTAAGTCCGGGACGTCGCAGCACTGGTCCGCACCACTCCAAGCGCCGCCGCCCAGATTGGATCAGCGTATGGACGGATTATTTCTAGGTATAATGGAGCTTCATCAACATGGTGTCGTGTTGGACGGCAGGCGGCTGGAACCAGCTCGATGCGGCCTGGCGGTGAGGGATCCCGCCCGGATTATCACCCTCCAAGCACCGCTTGCCCCATGGTGGGCGTTAACTGTCGTGGTATTGAACGGTAGATGCTACTGGGGGTAGCTTACGTAGAGGGAGCAAGGCGACGTAGGAGAATCCGGGAGCGATATTGGCACACGATGTATCCAGGTTCACGTCCCCTCGATGGAGGATCGCTACGTCCTGCTGTCAATCCAGTATATGATCATAGATTGGTTTACAATGGAGTCGCCGCAGGTGGTGGGAGAGCCTAGATCTAATCTAATGTGGGAGAGCCCTTGGTGGGGGTGCCCTTGGTGGCTTTATATATGATGCAATATGACCTACCCCGTGGGGGTGCCCTTGGTGGCTTTATATATGCAGCCAGTTAGGGTTTACAACTATTTGGTGGGTCGACCCGCTAAGGGCTAGGCTTCAGTCGGCTCACCCCAGCTAGCGACTCCGCTTTGCGGGTATACCCCGATTGGTATTCCCCCATCAACGCCGCTCCTCGATCATTGGTCTCCAAAGCCTTCCGTCAAGGATTCTACTGGCTAATCACGAAAGCGGACGCCGACAAGCTGGTTGAGACATGCATGGTATGCCAGTATTATGCCCGACAACCCCATGTTCCAGCTGAAGAATTGTGAACAATACCAATAACTTGGCAGTTTGTAGTCCGGGGGCTATACATGGTTGGTCTGTTGCAGACGGCACCATGTGGGTTTACGCATCTGCTAGTAGTAGTTGATAAATTCACCAAATGGATAGAAGATAAAAACCATTAGAAAGCTTGATGGGGCACCTGCCCTTAGATTTGTCCGGGATCTGGTTGTGAGATTTGGTCTCCCACATAGCATCATCACCGACAACGGCAACAACTTGTCACTAGGAGACGTGAAGGCTTATTGTTGGGAGAAGGGCATGCGACTTGACCTTGCGTATATGGCACACCCATAGTCCAATGGCCAAGTTGAGTGAGCCAATGGATTAATTATGAAGGGAATCAAGCCACGTCTAGAAGCACAGCTACATAGAGCAGCTGGAGCCTGGGCGGAAGAATTGCCATCTGTGCTGTGGAGTTTACGTACTACACCCAACAGATCTACTGGCTACACCCCTTACTTCATGGTTTATGGAGCAGAAGCCATCCTGCCTTCCGACATCCTTCACGATTCACCAAGAGTTGCCGCCTACAATGAAGATGACGCTGAAGAATCCAGATGCCTAGATGTGGACCTTCTCGAGGAGGAGCCTGTTTTGGCATGCCAAAGATCCGCCATCTACCAGCAGAAGCTACGTAGCTACCATAGTCTCCATGTTCGGCATCACTCGTTTAAAGTGGGGGATCTGGTGCTCCGACTTAAGCACAAGAAGTCACACAAATTATCCCTGCCATGGGACGGACCGTTCATCATAAGCAAGGCGCTACTCACTGGATCTTACTACCTCGTTGACAATCGTGAACTTGAGGATAGACCCAGGGAAGATCATAAGCATAAGCGACGTGACCCGGATGATGACTACCGGGAGCTTGATCGGCCATGGAATATAGCACAACTACGTCTTTTTACACTTAGCATATTTTTTATCTACTGTGTACCTCTTATATAATCAATGAAATAAATCTCTCTAGTTCACTCATATTTCTGAGTCTTTTACCTCCTTTAGTGTTCATTTTTGGACCGCATAAAACCTTTATGCGCAAGTTTGCATTTGCACTTGTGAAAATTGCGCCTACGGGTGTTAGCTTAAGTTTTCTGGTCTACACGTTATTTTTTGTTTTGATGTGGATTCTGGAGTAGTGACTTTTGGCACTTGTTGTCAGTGATTTTGTGCTTAGGTTTTTTACGGTGCCATTTGGCATCATCACCTGAGCGCGTGGTTCCGACAACGAGTCTTCCGACTCAGGAAAGGTCAAGCATAAAAACAAGAGTAATGGATAAGCCAGCACTTGCTTACAAAAATAATTACATGCTGCAACCAGTTCTTGAGTAGCAGGAAAATACAACTATTGTTTTTCCGCCTTAAGTTAATAAGTAGTTTTTTCCGCATACAAATTCCAGAGGAAACAAATATTACATATTGTTTTCCATTCCTCTAGCACAGGAGACTTGGACGCAACATCATCAGTAGCAGGAGAGCCATCTTCCTTGAAGTCAGCGGTTTTGAGGGACTCGGAGGAGCTTTGGTTGTCGCCGTCAATGATCTCCATAGGCACGAAGACGTTGTGTGGTCGACCAACTTGGAGACCCTGGTATCAAAACCCGCGAGCGATGCCCAGATAGCCTTGTGATCTGTTTTCTGGCCATCATCGTCCACGTCGGGTATACCGGAGGTTACCATGTTGATGTCAGTGTTATCGTAGTGTGCCCTGACCATTGATAGCGCCATCCTTGCACCATCCCAGGTACATGAAGCTTTCCATCTTACAATACGCTCGGGGACTTGGCGCAAGATCTCCGAGTACTTCATCATGGAGTCCATCGCTTTGATGTTAATTTGGAGGGGCTTGTCTATCTCCTTGGCCTGCTTGGTGGAGGTGCTAATAAAGTTGCCGGCAAGGACCATGCATTCCTTTGGAAGAGGAGGCGACTGGGTCAATCCTGATGGGGATATGCCTACTGGGGTATCCTCAGCGGGACGTTTCCGACTGGCCCAAAGGTTGGCGAGTGGGCCTGCAGAACGGCGAATGGATCAAGGCCCATCAGGGTACCAAAGTATCGGAGGTCGAAGGCCCAGGCGAGTAGATAGGCCCAGTCGGTCTGAGTTAAATGATTAACAAAGTTGTAACCGAATCGGTTGAGATATGTAAACCCTAGGGGAGGTAGGCCTATATAAACCTCCCTAAGGGGTGAGTAGAGAGACGTTCCCTCATACACCCAAGCAACTCGCCGCCTAGCCGCCGAGTTCGCCCATTGTAAACACCTCCATAATACAATCTAGCAGGAGTAGGTCTTTACCCTCCGGGGGGCCGAACCTGGGTAAAACCCCGAGTCTCCGCCCTCATCTCGCACCGCAGATGGCTGGCCGCCCTTGCCCTTCGTTCTACTACTCGCTGCCGATTGCAGCATCTGCCGTGGTCATTCCCTCGACAGTGGCGCCCACCGTGGGGCCTGGCCGGTCTGGCCGGTGTTCTGCGGCGAGATCCAATCTGCCCATCAACGAGACGGTCGCCACCGGCGCGCGATAGCAATCGGCGAGATGCTCCGGATCTTGCCGAGCAGCTCGTCCGGCGCGAACCGTCACGCACAGCGTGATCCTGCCAGACGGCACGATCAGCCTCTTCGTCGGCGTCACCGACGTTATCACCTCGGAGGACTCGGCTCGCATCCGCGAGTCGCCACCACGCGATCGGCTTTCTGAGAGCCAGATCCGCCACGATCCACCGCCTGCCTCCGATCGACTCGGCAACGTGGCGAGAATTCAGCGCCGCGGAAGACGCGACCCTCACCGACGACGCCGACTGGCGACCGGCGTCACTGCCGGATCCATCACCGCTGCCTCATCCGCGGGCTCCATCGCTCAGTCTCCAGCGGGAGATTTCGAGACCTCCATCCTCGGGATCTTCGACTCGACTCGGGTCGGAGAACTCCGCCGACCTCCACGACGGTGCCGCCGCCACGCCCGGCCTACATGGCCACCGCACCGATCCGCCGGAGGACCCTTTCTCCACCCGATCCTCCCACGCCACGGCGGCGGAGGTCGAGGAACTCCGCTGGCGGAGGCGACGCAGGCGAGCAGGCGCGAAAAATTTCGCCTCGGCGGTGTGACACAGAAGCTGTCGCTACCACCAGCAGCGGATCAGGTCACGCTGAACCACCGTTCAGGCGCTCCTGAACTTCGGCGACGAGAACGACCGGCTCGCGCGCCGCGGCCGCGATCTGCGAACGCGCCACCGGAGGAAGCAACCGCCCTCCGCCAGATCAACGGCGATGGGTGCCCCACCACCCAACCGCACCCTCCTGTGGACCAGCCGCGGATAGTCGTCTCCTCACGAGCGCGGCAACGGCCTTCCACTGTTCTCCACCCGATGGACAACCTCGTGGCAGGCGAGCGCGGCCAGCGACATCACGGCGACCGGCGGCGGTGCCTTACAGATCCGATGCGTCGGGGCCCTACTCGCGAAGGCCGTGGAACAGCGAAGCGGCGCCGACTCGCGGGCGAGTGTACTCGCGCTCCTCGAGCGAGGCGGCCTCAGCGGCCCGTCCGGTGGCAACACCCTCAATTGCCCGCCGCGAGCCACCGCAGCTCCAACGACGACCGCGAATGCGGCCTCTCCTAAGCGATCCCGGGCGGCGACCAACCTCGCCGCCGCCAATGGAGAGCCAATCGGCCCGCACCCATATCGCCGCCAGAACTGGCGCGCCAGCCCGACGACTGCGGCACACCTAACCACTCGCGCGATGGCGAGCCTATGGGTCGCTCGATCGACTAGGGCCCAAGTGCCGGACCAATGATCCGAGGCGAAAGTACCCACCAACTTCAAGGCGCCAAGGAGATCGAAAATACGACTCCTCGTGCGACCCGTGATCCGCTTGACACATACCTCATGGCAATGGGGATCGCGGGTCACACCGACCTACTCGCCGCCCGTTACCTACCACGATGATGGAGGGGCGTGCGGGCAATGGATCAACACGCTCCCCGGGCGATGTCGACTCACGGGAGGAAATGCGGACGCCGTGAGGCACTTCGAGTGCTCCTACACCCGCGCCACCACCATCGAGGACACCTGGAACGATGCGTCCGGGGACCCCAGTCGACCGCGGCTGGGTCCAACGGTGGCAAGAGCTCGGTATAGCGGTCGGCATCCACCCGGACACCGCCATCCATTGCTTCAAGACCTCGTGCCGCCACGAGCCCCTAGTCGCCAAGCTCAGCGACACGCCCGCACTCGACAACATCCCGACCTCCTCGAGATCGCCAAACGATCGCCGAGGAAGATCCCAATCAAGACGTCGACGACGAGTCCGGCGGACAACGACGCATCAGGCGGCAACGGCGGCGGCGGCAGACCTACGCTACAGCGGCACTCGCCTCACAGCAAGCGCCGCAACGATGGGCGAAAACGTCGCCAATGCTGAGCACGCATAACGCGACCCCAAGAGCTACCGCGACGGAGGGCAACAGCGACGGCGGGAACTAAGAACAAGCCAAGGTTCGATCCCGGCCCTCCTTAACCAACCATGCGTTTCAGCAGGAAGGAAAGCCCGCCACGCACCACCGCCGACCGCCACACCCTCGGGGAGATCGAGAAGGCACGCACGCGCGGGAGGACACCGACAACGACCCGCAAAATGGCGGAAAATTCGGCAAAGTGGCCGGCTCACTCCACACCTTCACCGGCTTCAACACGAAGCGCGAGAAGAAGGTCATCGCCCGCGCCGTCGCCGTCAACGCGGTGGCCCAGACAGACGTCCCCGGTTCTCGAACTGGTCGGAGCATATCACACCGAGCGGCAAGACCACTCGCGCGCCGAGTACCGGGGCGAGTCGCCTGGTGGTCAAGCCCAAGGTCGGCGACTCGCTCCCCAAGACTCGATGGGCGGCGGCAGCTCCATCAACATCCTCTACCTCGACACCTTCAGCGATATTGCGGCTCCGATCGATGATCGAGACAACCCACACCACGTTCCACGGCATCGTCCCGGTCGAAGGCGTACCCGATCGGAAAGGTCACGCTACCGTCACCTTCGCACTCGGCGAACTTCCGCACCGGCGGATCGTCTTGAGCTGGTGCCCTTCGACAGCCTACCATTGCGTCTGGGCGCGGCGTTCGCCAAATTCATGGCGGCACCCACTACGCATAACGCGATGAAGCTCCCGGGCGTGCGGCGTCATCACCATCAACGGCGACTCGACATGGCCGCGAATGCGAGGCCAAAGGAGCCGAACTTCGCCGACGCCGTGATCGCGGCGGAAGCTAGTCACGCCCGATGAGCTCGCCAAATCGCGAGCGGGTCAACAACGACGACCCCACAATACTCAAGAAGCCCAACTCGGAGGGCACAAACACCTCAACCTTTGAGGCCACGACGACACCGCACCGTCGAGCTGGTCCCGCGACCCCAGACGGTGGCGATCGGGACAGGCATGAGCCCAGCATAGGAAGGAGCGCTCATCGAGTTCCTCCGTGAACAGGACATCTTCGCATGGAAACCCTCCGACATGCACGGTGTCCCTAGGGAGCTCGCTGAGCACAAATTAAACGCCGACCCAAAAGTGCGACCGGTCAGCGATCGGCCATTCAACGAAGAACGCCCGTCGGCAATCGCCGAGGAAGTGCAGCGTCTACTCGCTGCCGGCTTCATTCGCCAATCAAATACTCAAGTGGCTGGCAAACCCAGTCTGGTCGAAAAAGCAGGACACGGAGAATGTGTATCGACTACGAAACTGAACAGCGCTTGCCCAAAGGAGCGATTCGTCCTCCCGCGATCGATCAGATCATCGACTCCACCGGGCTCGAGTCGCTGTGTTTCCTCGACGCCTACTCGGGTATAACCAGATCAAAATGGCTGTCGAGGGCGAGGAGAAGACGGCGTTCATCACGCCATTCGAGCCTTCGCTACACCGCCATGACCTTCGGCCTCAAGAACGCCGAGCAACGTACCAACGGTGCATGCAAGAATGCCTCGCGAGCCAAATTGGCGCAACATCCACGTCTACATCGACGGCGTGGTCGTAAAATCCGCTGCCAAGGCGACCTACCGCCGACCTCGCAGACCTTCGCCAACCCGCGGAGGTACAAGATAAAGCTCAACCTAGGCAAGTGCACCTTCGTGTACCCGCCGGCAATTACTAGGGTACGTCTCCAAGCGTGGGATCGAGGCAAACCCAACGAAGATCGACACGATCGCCTGCTCGGCAAACCGAGTGCTGCGCGGCGTCGAAGCTGGCGGGCGGGTAGCGGCTCTCGATCGCTTCATCCCCTGGGCGAAAAGCGATGCCCTATACCGCTTTGCGAGAATCCCACCTTCCGGTGGGACAAGGAGGCGACGACGCGCTCGCGACCTCAAAAAGGTGCTACTCGCGCACCACTACCGCACCCGTCGACAAGGAGCCCATGCTGGTTTACGTCAAGGCGTCCGAGCGTCGTCGGTGCTGTAATGGTCGTCGAGCGACGGAGGAAGGAAAAGCGCCCGATCCAGCGGCGGTATACTACATCAGCGAGGTCTTAACCAGTCGCGCCAGCGATACCTGATACCAAAAGCTGGTATATGCGGTCTTGAGCTCAGCGGCGCCGCACTACTTTCAGGAGCACCCATCACGGTCGTCTCCTCGCTCCACTACAAGACATCATCCGCAATCGCGGCGCGGAGTCGCCAAGTGGGCCGAGATCGGCGTCCACAACATTAAATACGAGCCACGCAGGCGATTAAGTCACGGCAGCGCCGACTTCCTCGCCGGGAGGAGGCCCAGCAGCGGAGAAGCCGTACCTCCATTCTTCGAGCCTGTACTTGTGGTCCAAGAACGGACGGGCGCAGGCGGGATAGTGCGACCTCTCCAAAGCGACAAGCTCCGCTACATACTCCGCCAATTCACGCCTGCACCAACAACATGGCTGAATACGAGGCCCTACTCACGGCATGCGAGCCGCAAAGGAGATGAGCGTCAATCGCCTTGATGCTACGGAGACTCCGACCTCGTTGCGGGTCAAGTCGCGGCACTGACGCCGTCTCCCCTACCATGGCGCGCATCGCCAAGATGTGTACAAGGTGGGCGGCCACTTCACCGGCTACTCGGTCGAGTGGATCGATAGGAGAAAAAACGAGGAGGCCGACGCCCTCTCTCGCATCGGGTCGGCACGATCCGCACCACCCGCCGGCGTGTTCCTCGACACCATCTTCACGCCATCAGTCTCTCCTCCGAAGGAGATCGACATTGAGTCCCGCTCCAACCGAGGCAACCTTGGTCGCTTTCGTCACCGAACGAACGGCCGGACCAAGCCCTACATCGCTACCGGAGAGCGGCAACCTGCCCGCAGACGAGACAAGCGCCCGAATGATTGTTCGCCAATGCAAGTCCTACACCATCGTCGACGGCGAGCTACACAAGCGCAGCGTCACCGGCGTGTTCCAACGCTGCGTCCAACCAGCCGAAGGACGCAAAATCCTATTCACTCAGGCGACTGCGGCCACCACGCCGCCGCGCGCTCCCTGGTCGCCAAAGCCATGCGACACGGCTTCTACTGGCCCACCGCACACGCCGACGCTGTCGATATCGTCCAGCGATGCGCCGGGTGCCGGCATCGCCAACCGCACGCACGTTCAAGTTCGGCGCTCAAAACAATACCCATCACCGCCATTCGCCGTGTGGGGCATGGACATGGTCGGTCCTTCAAGAAGGCCCCTCGGCTACACCCACCTGCTGGTCGCCGTCGACAAATTCACAAAGTGGATAGAGGCCAAGCCAGTCCGAATGCGACGGAAGATCGCCACTAAGTTCCTACGAGCTCATATACCGCTACGGCTTCCCAACAGCATCATCACGGACAACGGCACAAACTTCGCCAAGGAGCAATGGCGAGTTTTGCGAGAGCACCACATCCGGCTTGACCTCGCGTCGATCACCGAATCCAACGGCCAGGCGGAACGAGCCAACCAAAGCATCCTCCACGGCCTGAAGCCGCGACTCCAAAGTACCACTCGCGCGCCGGGTGCTGGGTCAAGAGCTTCCCTCATCATGGGAATTCACCTCGGTCAACAGTCGACCGGATTTACCCCTTCTTCATGGTCTCTGGCGGAAGCCGTCATGCCAACCGACCTCGAACACGACTCGCGCGGATCGTCCACTATACGGAGGCCAGAAACGAATCGCCCGCCAAGATGGGCTCGACCAACTCGGCGAAGCGACCTCGCCCGATCGCGCACCGCTATCTATCGGCAAGGGCTCCGTCGCTACCACAGCGACGGGTGAAAACCCGCCTTCCAGAAGGCGACTTGGTGCTACGCCTCATCCAGACAAGAAGGGCATGCACAAGATCTCCCCATGGGAAGGCCCGTTCGCTATCGGTAGCGTGCTCGGCAATGACGCCTACTACCTCGTCGACGTCCGCGGGGCGGTGAACTCGGCGTCAAAAGGCCGTGGAATGTAAATCTCCGGAAGTTCTATACCTAGAACCCCACATGTGTACTCTCCGATCGCTATGAATAAAAGAAAGCGGTTACCACAAAATTAATCCCTCTCCATTCCTTGTGCCACTCGCACTTTTCGTAATTAAACAGCGTCATGCTAAAATACAAGTCAACCCTTGGTACAGCGACCGGCTAAGTAGTGCGATGTAAAACCGAGTCATTCAGTCTTGCATCGTCCACTTAAAACGCCAATCCGGAGCCCCATCGAGTCGCCTAGCTCGACTGGTTTTACGAACCAAGACATCATCCTCGCTTCCCACAGCGACCTGGTCCTCCGCATCCTTGCGAGCGACTCGAGCGGCTAAGTACCACGCTCGGGGACTGGATACCAGTTCGTCTCGATCGGACAGGAAAACGCATAAGAGAGCGTGCGGGACTCGCCACGACCCGACCCACCGGGCAGAGCGGCAGCGCTAACACAAACGCGCTCAGTCCTCAACCACCCTCGAGTCGCGCCTCGAACTACCAAGTACCACGCTCGGGACTCGGCCACCCGCACCGTTCGTCGGAAAAGCGGTAAATCTGAGCACTCGAGGAGTCGCCTTGCGACGGCTCTCCGAGCTCGGGCGAGTCGACTCAACCAACAACACACATGATAAACAACAAAACATCATATTTAAGGTGAAACCCGCAAAAGGCGGGCCGCTCGGGGACTCACCCAAAATCAATCAAAACACGCAAACAAATAGCAAAATGAACACAACGTTCCATTCAAATCGCATATCGCATTGTCTTACATTACAAAATATGCCTACTCAGAATTACTAACACTACTCCGCAGGCTTCGACGATGATGCACCAGCGTCCGCGCTTCCGGACGAATACGATATACGGGTTCGATGGATAAGTCGTCTGGCCCGCCATCGCCGCGGAAGGCTGCTCAACCTTGAAGTCGCGATGCGGCGGCTCGGCGTCGTTCGGCGACGACCGCTTCTGTACGGAAGAAGGTCGCCCCGCCCAAACACGCTCCGAGTACGGCGGCACGCGCTCCAGCTTAAGAACCTCGACAGATCCACGGCGGACGATGAAGGATAACCACTTCACGTCGTCGAGGTCGAAATCTTGAGGAAGTGGGCGAGTCCCAGACTCGAGCCGTCGACGCTCCGCCGAAAAGCCGACCGCGTCATGAACTCCACGACAATGGGCGCCTTCTCCAAGTACTCCACACCTCAATGAGGTCATTGGGAATAACCTCCGTGGCGACATCTCTTGAAGGTAGGCGCGGATGCAAGTCGCCGACGCGCCGAAGTCGACGAGCATGCTCACGCACTCCCTCGCATCAAGAGAATTCGCTTCTTCATGGCTATCAATCATACGGCTGCGAGAAGGAGACAACTATGAGTACAATGGAACCCACAACGGTACAATCGCAAAGGCAAGGAAGACGACTCACCAATCAAAGGCGGGCGAGCCCCGTGATGAAACCTTGAAGCGATGTATGGTCGTTCTGAAGCCCAACAATGATGGCTTCAGACGCCTTTCGATCGTCCTCCGCGGCCACAACGGCAGCCTTCGCTCGCCCGTTCGCCGAACTCGCTTCTTCTTTCGCCTCCTTAAGCTCGCGCTCGAGGTCGGCGATCTTTTGTTCGGCGGTGCCCAATGCAGACCGCACCGCTTCCAGCTCTCCAGCGGGGACAAGCCCTTGGCGAGCCACCTCCGCCTGCGCAGCCACAACCTGAAGTTCCTTGTTCGCTTCCTGGAGAGCCTCCTTCTCGACGCTGCTTCGCAGCCAATCGCTCTGCCGACTCCAGCTGCAGACCCTGTACATCGTCAAAGTTAGCACACATGAAAATTCTTAAGTGCCCACCCGCTAAAATTTAGCGAGTGCGCACTCGGGGACTGGCGGTTGAAAAAATTCCTAAAGTGCCCACCCGCTAAAATTTAGCGAAAAGCACTTTCGGACCGGCGGTTGAAAAAATTCCTAAAGTGCCCACCGCTAAAATTTAGCGAGTCTTTCGAAGGGCGGTTGAAAAAATTCCTAAAGTGCCCACCCGCTAAAATTTAGCGAAAGCGCACTCGGGGAGCGGTTGAAAAATTCCTAAAGTGCCCACCGCTAAAATTTAGCAAGTCGCACTCGGGGCGGTTGAAAAAATTCCTAAGTGCCCACCGCTAAAATTTAGCGAAAGCGCACTCGGGACTCGACTCGCCGCAAATCAGAAATTAAAGAATCGAGCCGTTGCAAAACAACGACCGATCCTCGGGACCGGATGTACCGGATGGCGCGCCAAGCATGTTGTGCGTATTCGCGCGTCCACGACGCAAGCGCCGGTGTGTCCGCGACGTTGGTCAATCTCGGCGCCGGCGATCTGGAGTAGGGCTCGCGATCGCAGCCGCTCGCCCGTGGCCGCCTTTGTCATGAAGCGGGGAAGGTAGCGATTGACGCGCCCGCTCAAGGGGCTCGCCTCCTCGGCCTCGGCACGAGATGCCCCCTTCGTGGATGCGGTCGCTTCCACGGGCCCAGCGGCCGGTGTCATCGCCGAGACGACAATGTCGCCCTTGGCCTTCTTGCTGCCCTCCGTGGCGGCGGCGACGTCGCCTTCCTCTTACGAAGGGTCCTCCTCGCTAGCGGCGGAGGGCACCTTGGCCGTCGGGTGGCCCATCTTCTTCACTCCGGTCCTATGTATCGAGACAACTCAGTGAAACAATTTAAATACTAAGAGAGGAAGATGAAGGCAGTGCACTTACTTGGCAACTGGAATGAAGCACAGCCAAGACGGAGGCGGCCGGTTTCTCCAGCTCGAGGGCCCGGTCGTGGCTAAGCCCAGTCCGGGCGCGGGGCCCAAGATACGGAGGGCTTCTTTGACGTTGAGGTAGCGGTTGGTGCCTCGGAACACCTTCGACGGAGGCCCCTCGTGAAGTGGAGCTGCGGCGGAGCCTCCTTGCGGCGAGACCGCCACGCGGGACCTCCTCGCGGTGCCGCCTCGGCCGAGCCGCTCCTAGCCGGAGACCGGCGCAAGGCGGAGGTAGTGAAGCCAGCGGCGCCTCCATGGATGGCGCATCCAGGCCTTGTTGCCGGAGCCGCCCCATCGTCGGCCGAGCTATGGGCATCGGAGCCGCTTGCCGAGCGCGGCGGTGAGACCATCCTCGGCGGCTTCGTCCTCCTCCTCAGGGGGGCCCTCGCCTCTTTCTCCTTCTTCTTCTTTGCGGGAGTGGCTTGACGAGGCGAGGTCTCCGGAGTTCTTCGTCATCATCATGACGCTCGAGGCTCTTGCTCGCCTCGAGCTCGCGTTGACGTTGCCCACGGTTCTTTCGGATCAGTGGGGCGATCTCTTCTTCGGATTCGTCTTCGTCGTCCTCATTGCCTTCGGCGGGAGGCAACTCGCTTGTGTCCTGGGCGGATGGCCCAGAACTATCGTCATCGGCGGGTGGGAGCCACCCTTCCACCACTTGAAATAACTGCGTTAAACATGAAAGAAAGTTAGAACTACCGCGATCGCATGCTGCGATGCGAATGGGATCAGATTATTACCGTTGGGCCGGACGCTTGGTGTATGGAGGAGCCCGGCTGCGCATCCGTGTATGCCTGGGTGATCCTCTTCAACGCCAGGAGATAGTCCTCCGGCTTCCACTTTCGAGGCAGGCCTTTCGAGTCTTCTCGGCCCGTGTACTGGTACATATAATGCTCGCGCTGGGCGAGTGGAACAAGACGCCGCCCAAGCCAGCAGTTGTACAGATTCACCGTCTGGAGCCCCTTCTTCTTCAGACCGCGAATGGCCTGGAGCATCTCGTCGACGACCATCCGCTGGTCGTCGGGTAGCTTACGACACGGAGATTCGCGGCTCGGGGCGGTCGGCCGAGTATCGTGGGATCGCTGCCTCATCTTCTGGGGTCGCCTCGGTCACGTAAAACCAAGACTTTTTCCAGTCGCTCGCTGCTTTGGCCGGCAGCATAAGGTCGAAGAAGGAGGCTTTGGATTTCAGTGGAAGGTTAAGCGCGGCTAGCATTGAGCCCGCCTCCTCGCGGGATCCGTCCATGGAACAGATCTTGCCACAAGGGAAAATAGGGCCGGCAGCCAAGTAGCACTCATGACGCCACAAAGATGGCGAGCTGCTCGATACTATGGGGACCCAGATCTGAGGGCTGGATCCCGTAGTAGGCGCAGAAGCGCCGGAAGAACAGAGAGGTGGGAAACCCTAAAACCCGCTCGAGGTGACTAGTGAAGCAGATGAACTCTCTCGCTGAGTTGGGATCGTTCTCCGGCTGCGGGGATTCGCCAGCCGCCCGCGAGATTCCGGCCTCCTCGAGGAGGCCGATTGCCTGGTGCACTTGGATCTGCCCCAAGGTTCGGTGGAAAAGGCCATGGGCGAGGATTTGCTTGGAGGTCGGAGGATTGCGGGTCGAGATCAGCGGGCGAAGATGTGCGTACTCGGAAGAAATGGTGGGCGGTTGGCTTTCCGATGGCCAACCATTCCCTTATATAGCGAGAGCTGCCCGCCAAATTAGGGGCCGTTATCGCGATGATTACGCCGAAGTTACCGTTAAGTTACCTTAACGGCTAGTTTGACCACACCCGACGGTCCGCCTCACGGCTCGGCTCGCTAAGTTACTACGCCGAGGTTGCGACCGTTGGTTCGTGTCGCCCGAGACGCGTTCGGTTCGCCGGATTTTTCCTTTGTACAGGAGCCCGACGATTCGATGGATGCCAACTTGAAGCCGTATACTCCGATCGCGGCAGCCACCCGCGCCTAATCAACGACGGCCTCGGGACTACGATGGGGATATGCCTCTTGGGGTATCCTCGGGGCGTTCCGACCGCCCAAAGGTTGGCGAGTGGGCTGCGAACGGCGAATGGATCAAGGCCCATCAGGGTACCAGGCCCGGAGGTCAAGGCCCAAAGCGGTAGATAGGCCCGATCGGTCGAGTTAAATGATTAACAAAGTTGTAACGAATCGGTTGAGATATGTAAACCCTAGGGAGGTAGGCCTATATAAACCTCCCTAAGGGGTGAGTAGAGACGTTCCCTCATACACCCAAGCAACTGCCGCCTAGCCCGAAGTTCGCCCATTGTAAACACCTCCATAATACAATCTAGCAGGAGTAGGTCTTTACCCTCCGGGGGGCCGAACCTGGGTAAAACCCTGAGTCTCCGCCCTCATCTCGCACCGCAGATGGCTGGCCGCCCTTGCCCTTCGTTCTACTACTCGCTGCCGATTGCAGCATCTGCCGTGGTCATTCCCTCGACAAATCCAATAGGAGATGCAATTCCGATAAGGGAGCGCATGAGTTGAATAACACACAAGTTAAAAGTATCTAACTTACAGAAGTACAAGATAGAGAATCACTCACCGAAGATTCTAGTCTCAGCCTGCTGGAGTGTATCCTCCATGGAGTCCCGTTCTTGTCGGAGGATCTTGTATGCTTCAAGATTGAGCTGATTTTTCTCATCGGCAACTTTATTCTGCTCTTTTAGCATCACAATCTCCTCCTTCAAGCGGTTCATCTCCGTGTTGGCGGAGTCCTGCAGGACCTTCATGGATTCCTTGTGCATCTTCAGCATATCCTTTCTCTCCTTCTTAAGGATCTTGTTTTCGCTATCCAGCAACTCTATGTGCTTGGATTGCTCAAAAATGTCCTTGTCCTTGGCAATGGCTTCTGAAAGTCGGAGAAAGAACAGTACACAGTGAGTACTTGGAGGATGTTGGCACAAGACCAAGTCGGAGTACGAAAACGAAAGGAAAAATAGACTCTTGCTCTTAGTGATTTGATCCTTCAAGAAGGCAGTTTTACCCTTTTCAGCTTCCAACTCCGCACGCATCTTCTAGAACTTCTCGTTGGTGACGCCTCTCTGAGCATTCTCATTATGTGGAAAGAAGATTTAAAGTTGTTTAGTATACTTGGAGCATCTAGCCGGATAACTATCCACCTAGAGGCTTGGGGGATACAGTGAGAGTTTTAAACTTGGCAGTATGCTTTAGTCTTTCTTTAAGCATCTAGTCGGAACTCATTCAGTTTTCAACTAGAAGCTTGGGGGCTACAGTATAAAGTTTTTTAACTCGGTTATATGCTTAGTCTTTCTTTAAGAATCTAGTTGGAACTAATTCAGTTACAGCTAGAGGCTTGGGGGCTACAGTATTGAAATTTACAAACACTACGTATGCTACTCTAAAAGTATCTAGTCAGAATAATTCATTCAAACTAAATACTTGGGGGCTACAGTGAGAAGTTTTCTAGCTTAGTCACTCTTAGAGCATTCAGATGCAGAGACCTATGGTTTTCCGTCTAAATCCTCGGGGGCTATAGTGGGATACTCATATGAAATGCAAAAGGCAAATAAAACTTACAAGTGCGATGAACTTGAGGTTGGTAGCGCTCTCAGCAAATAAATTGCTGAAGGAAAGGCTGTTTCCTCGCAATATATCTGCTTGTCGGAGAAGCTCCTCAAGACCGTAGGTTGGAGATGTCGGCACTGCACCAGGAGCCAGAGTGGAGCTACTCGGCGTAAGCGCCGGGTAGACTATCTTCGGGAGCTCTGTGGTTATCCCGGGTGCAGAGGCGCCGCCTTGAACAAACATTCCACCCACCACCACCGCCTTGCCACTACCAATGGCATCCTTAGACAGAGGTTCAGCCATTTGGGTTGCGGTGCTTTCTTGCGTCGCCTCTTTGCTGGCAATGGCAAGCTCTACGGAGGCATCTCAGTCCACTTCCATGGCGGAATGGCCAGATGCATCCTTAGCGTGAGAGCTGGTCGGAGTAGGTGTAGGTTGGACGCTGGGAGTGACGGGGGCGATGGCGGGAGATGCGTGGTGGGACACATCACGATGAAACATATCTTTAATGTTTCTAGAAGCCCCCAAAGTTTTGGAGGTCTTCTTCAAACTGATACTGGCCTTCTTCCTGAAACGTGCAAAAAAGTATAAGTATAGGAACAAGAAAAGCAATGGACAATGTCAGAGAGAAATATGCTTACATAACTGGGGTGCTTTGGGAAAAGGAATCCGAGTAACTTTTATTTTCTCCGCCTCTAGGGAGGTAGTGGACTTCTTGGAGGCTCCACCCTTCGTCTTCTTCTTCTTGCCTCTGTCGGCAACGTCAGAGGTGGATCTCTTCCGCTTTCGCGCCAGCGGGACATCGTCGTCGGACACTGTAGGGGTTCGTAGCATGGAAAACAAAAAACTTCTACTGCATGCATACAAACAAGCCAAGATCTATCTACTAGATTGAAGCAACGAGTCGATTAGAGTACTCACCCTCGAAGATTCCAAAGCGGTTAACGAGAGCAGATTCTTGTGGGTGATGTAGTCATACACTTTCCGATCTCAAGATCGCGTAGATGATCCTTCCGGCGCTGCGTTCCAGCAGCGCTTCCGTATTCGGTCACACGTACGGTACTCGATGAAGACCTTCCTCTCCCTTGTTCCAGTAGGTAGCGGAGGTTGTAGTTCTCCCCTCACGATTCCGGCAGCACGACGGCATGGTGTCGGAAGTAGCACTGGTAGAAAAGGGCCCATGCGTCCCGGTTGGTAAGGGCCATTAGTCCCGGTTTCCCAACCGGGACGGGGCAATCGGGACTAAAGCTCTAACCTTTAGTCCCGGTTGCCCCACCAACCGGGACAAATGGGGCACACGTGGCGGCATCAGAGCGCGAGGGGGGTGGAGCATTAGTCCCGGTTCGTAACACGAACCGGGCCTAATAACCTGCTGCCGCGGCAGAGATTTGGCCCATTCTCTTTGTTTGTCGTAGCCACATCGATAAATTTATCCACGCCTTTGATATACACGGCTACCCGCCGGTCACCGTACATCCATTCCCGACCGTTCATCTGCATCATATAAGTAAGTTTATCAAAAAATAGGACATCATAAATAGTGAAATAACCAATTCACACCGACACATGAATTGTATGAATGACCTAGAAAAGATAAGATTGCTAACCTCGATCGAGGGAAATAAAGAGGAGAAAGCTCAAGTGCGTCTCGGACACCTTCTATATTTTGTTCTATGAGAAATTCAACGGGATTATTCACTTAAACATTTCAACAAACACCTTCAATGCATGCATGAGAAAAAACTAGCACACCCCCTCACACCTTCCACCATTCGAAAAAACAGAGTGGAGGAGGGGGAGGGCGTGCATTTATAGAGGGGGTCTTTAGTCGGTTGGAGCCAAGAACGGGACTAGCAGCGTACACGCCACGCCATGTGGTTGTGGCCAAACCTTTAGTCCCGGTTGGTGGCTCCAACCGGGACGCATGCCCCCTTACCAACCGGGACGCATGCCCCCTTACCAACCGGGACGCATGCCTCCTGGCCCCGTGACCGCTCCAACCGGGACGCGTGCCAGCATTAGTCCCGGTTGGTGGCGCAACCGGGACTAATGCTCCGAGGGGTCGCGAATGGATAGCCCTTTTTCCTCTAGTGTAGAGGTAATATCCCGCAGGGCTTCACCTAAGCTGGTGCGAGTTATGGTGGATCTAGGGTTTTCCGGCGATCTAGGTTTAGAAGGCCAGAGAGGAGGAGGTGGTGTCGACGGTGGCTAGGGCGACGGCGACGGGCTAGTGGTGGTGCGAGGCGGAGGCGGCGTGCGGCGGCGGCGCATGGTGGGGAGGGCTAGGTTGTGTGCTCTTTGGGGAAACCCTACCACTCTATTTATGAGAGGGAGGGAGGCTTGGGAGAGGGGAGTTTGAATCCATACCCAAACCCAAGTTGTATAGAAGGAAGTACTCTTTCCTTCTTCCACTAGGAAACTATTGTTCCAGTTTGACTTTTCAAACCTCCCTTTTGACTTTCAATTTAGAGCTTTAATTCTCTCTCGCAAATGCCCAACCAAGTGATCTAGGACATGATCCAATCATTCCACTTAACCATGACACATTCATGGACCATTCCCCTTCCGGTCCGGTGAACCTTCTAGAACCTCTTCGATGAAAACATCGAAATCATTCCTGAACTCCGGAATCGGACTTTCCTTATATGAATCTTATTCTCCGGACCATTCCGGATCTCCTCGTGATATCCCGAATCGCATCCGAGACTCCGAACAAAATTTGGTTTCCCTACTTACATTCCATATCTAGTAAACAACATTGAATCCTTAAGTGTGTCTGGTTTCCCTACTTACATTCCATATCTACTAAACAACATTCGGTTTCCCTACTCACATTCCATATCTACTAAACAACATTCGGTTTCGTGAATTATGCGGACATGACCGAGACACTTCTCCGATCAATAACCAATAGAGGAATCTGGAAATTGATATGGCTCCCACATATTTCTACGGTTACTTTGCGATCAAATGAACCACTTACATACGATACCAATTTCCCTTTGTCTCGCGATAGTTTACTTATCCAAGGTTTGATCGTCGGTATCTCTGCATACCTAGTTCAACCTTGTTACCGATAAGTACTCTTTTATCGTTCTCGTGATATGTGATCCCTTGTGAGCCAGTCACATGCTTGCAAGCTAATTGGATGACATTCCACCGAGAGGGCCCAGAGTATATCTATTCGTCATATGGATGGACAAATCCCACTCTTGATCCATGTGCCTCAACACATAATTTCCGAACACTCAATGCCACCTTTATAACCACCCAGTTACGGTGTGGTGTTTGATGACATCAAAGCATCCTTCCGGTGAAAGCTTATAGAAAATGAACTATATTAAATGACTTGATCTTTATGCTACGCTTAACTATTGGAGTATTTCCATCACATCATTCTCCTAATGATATGACTCTGTTGTTAAGAATATCTCTATGTTCATGATCAGGAAACCATGATCATATATTAACCAACAAGCTAGTTTAACAAGAGGCTTTACTAGGGACTCTTTTATACAAACGAACTATTGAAATTACTTGATCTTTATGCTACGCTTATCTATAGGAGTATGTTCATCACACATTGTCCTAATGATATGATCTTGTTGTCAACAACATCTCAATGTTCATGACCCAGAAACCATGATCATATATTAACCAACAAGCTAGTATTATAAAGAGGCTTTACTAGGGACTCTAGTTTAGTTTACAAATCACACAAGTATTAATGTTTCCGGTTAATACAATTATAGCATGGTATGTAAACATTTATCATAAGCATGAAGATATGATAATAACCACTTTATTATTGCCTCGTGGGCATATCTCCAACAGTCTCCCACTTGCACTAGAGTCAATAATCTAGTTTCAAACCTTTGTGCATTCAACACCTATGGCTTTCCAGTGTTGTATTTACACGATTGCTAGTGGTCAACTAATCTCCGGATCCGACACTTTTAGGTCCGTGTGTAATTTCATGTCTTTGCGTCTCTATGCATCACTCATTCTCTAATGAGATAGCTTTGTATAAATGTGGTCCTTTGGTGAGAACTTTAGTTCCTAGGGGTTAAAACATGTTGATAATATTGTCGTACAATATATCTTCATAGTACTATCCTGCTGTGAACCACACCTAGTTTGATAACAAACTACTTGACACAAATGCCCTCTTTTGCTGCTATAATAGCAGTCATATACTTAGCCTTTTATTGTAGTATCTATCACAATGTCTTAACTTTGGAACTCATCCAAATCTATTATGGAACTTACTTTCCATCATATTGTGCCACCCTTAGTTTAGATTGAGATAAACTTAATTTGTACTTTGTGACAAAACTAGTATTAATATAATACTTTTACAATGAACTAACCATATATTTGTCACTTCTACAAAATAATATATTCTTAGTTCTTCTAAAAGATCATAAGAATATCTTTACTATCGTCCAATAATCATCTTATCAATCATTCTGGTATACGCTCATAACATTTAGAGCATAGGACATATCTGGATTTGTACACATCATAGCATGATTGATAAAATACTCTTTGTGATTTTATCTATCAAGTATCAAAAATACTTAAATATTTATTCAATCCTTCATGTGAAACAAGAACATTTCTTGTAGTTTCTATATTGAACTCATCCAATATCTCATCTATGTACTTCTGGCACAACCATATTGGCGTCACAATTTATCCATATAGACTTTGATGCCAAATATTCGGGTTATGCCTAAGCCTTTCATCGAGATGAAATTCTTAAACTGTGTCAATAAAAATATACATCATTTCCAATCAACAATATGTCTTACACATAATGTATTAGACACATGTCTTAGCGCTTCCACTTAATTTCTTGCAAATGCAAGCATCTTCATCGTCTTCGATGAAATTAAACTCTTTTAACAGTTTCATCATAGTGAATATTCCAACTCCGCGATGCTTACTTCAACCATTAAAGTTTGCATATGCTTTTAACATCCTTTGAATATACAAAAACCTTTGGACCGTGTCATGAACACGTCCTAGGTAACCATTCTATTAGAAGAACTTGTTTTGTTTATTCACCTACCACATAACAAAATTATATGTAGTGGTTGCTACATTAACCCGTCTTGACTAAATATCGCTTAATGAAAGATCAGATCTTGTCATAGTAAACTCTTTGAACATTGTCGTGAACTCTTTCCCGACATGTCGATAATTTCATAGATGTGAAATATCCATGTCTATTTCTTTATAGATCCAAATACGACTGTAAGGTCTTGCACCTTTTAAGAGGGTCTTTGAAGTTCAAAGCTTGGTCTCTCGTATATGGAACTATCACGGATTTTATGGCTTCAGACCATTTGACGAAGTCAGGGCCCATCATCGCTTCTTTGCATGTAGTCGGATCATTATTATCAAATAATGATTTAACTCTCAAATGTTGGTATTTGATTGTTTATCCGACCTACTTGGTTCAATAGGAACTTAGACCTCCATGACCACAACCTTTGAGGCACGTGAGCCATGAGCATTGTTGCTGCCTTCGGAACACTTTTCGGCGCTGCGCAACTTTGCATATATAGCTAAGGTTCTTTTAACCTTATCAAAGTTCTTTTGTCCTCCCACTTAACTTTTCACGTAAAATTCCTTTCTCAAAGAAACTTGACGTTCTAAGCGACAAACATTTTTGTCTTTGGTGTTATGGAGGAATACTCAACTATTCTTCAAAATAACATACAAAGATATGTTCATCCGATTTTGGTTGTAAACATCTTATTTATGCATACAAATGTTTAAGAAAGGACAACTTGGGTTTTATCCCAAACCATAACTTTATATGGTGTCATTTCAACAGATCATGATGGAGCTCTTTTCGGTGGAAAAGCGGTAGTCTATAAAGCTTTAATCTTTAAAATATAATGGCAATTTTATAATTTACACCTTTGATCTTACCATGTCAAACAAGGTTTCATTACATATCTCGATTATTCCATACTCATATGGTGTTTCGGGAAATGCAAATCCATGGAACGATTCCTCAAATCTTAGGTGTTATGCTAAACTTGTAACTCAAATATCTTCCTTTATGATCCTATCATATTACATTGATTTTGCACTTCATCTTGAAAGTCTTTAAACTTTTCAAATATTTCACACTTCATCCTCATTAAGTAAAATATTCATATATTCACTCAAAATTTTGGAGAAAGCATATGAAGTTTAAATCCATCGCTCTCGAATACACGTAATGGACTTCATACATCAAATATGTATAAATTCCAATAATCTAGTCATTCGTTCCCTTTTGGCCTATGAATGGAGTTTTAATTATCTCTATGAAATTTTCACAAGCGTCATTTGATCAAAAATCAAAAGACTCCAAAATTCCATCCACATGGAGTTTCTTCATGTTGTCTTTCCAATATAATTTAAATGGCGATGTCACTTCCTAAGTGATCTTTTAATCAATTTGTCTTTCAACATCTTTAGCACTAGTTTTATGGTTGTGATTTCTCCAACGAGATTTGTAAATCATCCATATTTTATGGATTACGGTAATTATTTGAAGAACCCTTTTGTTCTCATAATACCTGATCGAAATAACAATTATTGAAACAAATCTTGAAGGTAAGTTTTGATTTCAATGAGCAACATAACAACCCTTTATTTGTTCTCGATGAACATCATCACATATTCTTTTGCTAGTTACTTAGGACATTGTAGTTCATGAATTGTGTTGTTTCGGATGACGATTCACACCAACAAATTTAGTATCCAATACTTAAGAACTACATTGTTTAACAAGCAAAGAATACAGCCATAACATGTATATCTTCTATATACTTAAGCTGAACAATTCTAGTCTTTTCTTTTCTGCCATATATTTATGAGATTCTCTTTCAGTATTTCATTATTTGTTTGAAAGAATCTATTAACATCAATAGTGGAGCCATACACATGACACATAGTCCAAAGCATGTGTAGTTAAATACCAATTTCTTTGGACTTGCACTTCGAAGTAGATCACCATCATCAAATACTTGGTGTTCTTTCAAATTCCATTCTTTAGTAATCTTTTAGTGTAGTAAACATTTTGCCTACATCAAATATTCATCCTTATCATGGAACTATTCATGATCAAGCTACTTTAGCTTATAACGGTGAATTACGAGGATAATGTTGCTCTCCAAAACCTTTTGGAGGATTAAGACGACTAGTGTCTCCAACCTTTTGCAAATTCTCATCAAATATGAGAACATGAGTTTTGTCATATTATACTCTATCATGTTGCAACCAAAACATCGTTTCAGATATCACAATATCTTTCACACATGATGGTTTTTGAAACAATTTTTTCAACTCCCCGATAACCTTAATATTAAAACAATCTTTTGAATATCAAGAATCATGGAGACAAACATGATATTTATATACTAACACTGGAATTGTTACTCTTGATTTAATACTAATTATTAAACTTCAAGAAGTAACTAGAACTTACTGAAAGTTTGCAATAGGACTTTTAAATTTTAGATTAACACTTCAAAACAATACAATACTAGTTCGTAAAGTAATTAATCAGAATTCTATAGTTCTATTATATCAATTATAATCTAAGCGCAAGGTGGTAAACGGATGCCAATGACTACAACAACTATGCAAATTCACTTTGATTTAATTTATGATCTTTTAATCATATTGCTATTGAACTCCCACTCAAAACAATATCCCTCACATTGTTTTAGTGATCACATGAACCAAATTCACTATACCAAGTCCAATCATCACGTGACATGATATAGTTTCAAAGGAAAACAATCATCATGTTCATGATATCATCTATATGACTCATGTTTTACCTTTCGGTATTCCGTGTTCCGAGACCATGTCTGTACATGCTAAGCTCGTCAAGATCAAACCTTAGCTTCCGCATGAGCAAATCTGGCTTGCTCCTATTATATACATCGCAGAATCTAACACACCCGATCATCACGTGGTGCTTCGAAACAATGAGCTTTAGCAACAGTGTTACTAAGGACGAACACTTTATAACTTGATATTTTGTGAGATGGATCCTCTTATAATGCTACCGTCGCGAACTAAGCAATACAAGATGCATAAAAGGATTAACATCACATGCAATTCAAAATATGTGATATTATATGGCCTTTCTTCTTGTGCTTCCGATCTCCATCTTCAAACACGAACATGATCTCCATCATCACCGGCATGGCGTCAAGGTCAATGGAGGCGCTTCATGGTTGTCGTCCACCAGCATAAACTATTACAACTACTTTGAATAATAGACACACAGGTCTAGACGAAATTAAAATACAACCATATGGCTCCTGCCGGTTGCCGACTTACAATAAGGACCATTGGATACATCATATATAATCACAATCATGGCCATATCACATCACAGCACACCCCTGCAAAACAAAGTTAGACGCCTCTAATTTTCTTTGCATGTTTTACGTGGTTTGGGGCTTTCATCAAGTGTCGTTCTAACTTACGAACAAGAACCACAACGTTGATACTAGTATTGTCAATCACCCATTGAAAATTGAATCTTCACTATGTTGGGAGAAACAGGCACCCGCAAAGCCACTTATGCAATACAAGTTGCATGTCAAGCGTGGAGCAAGTCTCATGAACGATGTCATGTAAGGTTAGCCCGGGCCGCTTCATCCCACCATCCTGCAAGATGCAAAGTACACAAGAAGCAATCGACAACAAAAACATCAACGCCCACAATGAACATTGTGTTCTACTCGTGCAACAGATCTACATATAGACATGGCTCTGAAACCACTGTAGGGGTTCATAGCATGGAAAACAAAAAATATCTACCGCATGCATACAAACAAGCCAAGATCTATCTACTAGATTGAAGCAACGAGTCGATTAGAATACTCACCCTCGAAGATTCCAAAGAGGTTAACGAGAGAAGATTCTCGTGGGTGATGTAGTCGTACACTTGCTGATCTAAAGATCGCGTAGATGATCCTTTCGGCGCTGTGTTCCGGCAGCGCTTCCGTAGTCGGTCACACGTACGGTACTCGATGAAGACCTTCCTCTCCCTTGTTCCAGTAGGCAACGGAGGTTGTAGTTCTCCCCTCACGATTCCGGCAGCACGACGGCATGGTGTCGAAAGTAGAGGGAAGATCCCGCAGGGCTTCACCTAAGCCGGTGCGAGTTATGGTGGATCTAGGGTTTTCCGGCGATCTAGGTTTAGAAGGCCAGAGAGGAGGATGTGGTGTCGGCGGCGGCTAGGGCGACGGCGACGGGCCAGCGGTGGTGCGAGGCGGAGGCGGCGTGCAGCGGCGGCGGCTTGGGCAGCGGCGGCGGAGCACGGTGGGGAGGGCTAGGTTGTGTGCTCTTTGGGGCAGCCCTCCCCCTCTGTTTATGAGAGGAAGGGAGGCTTGGGAGAGGGGAGTTTGAATCCATACCCAAACCCAAGTTGGATAGAAGGAAGTACTCTTTCCTTCTTCCACTAGAAAACTATTGTTCCAGTTTGACTTTTCAAACCTCCCTTTTGACTTTCAATTTAGAGCATTAATTCTCTCTCGCAAATAACCAACCAAGTGATCTAGGACATGGTCCAATCATTCCACTTAACCATGACACATTCATGGACCATTCCCTTTCCGGTCTGGTGAACCTTCTAGACCCTTCTAGAACCTCTCCGATGAAAACATCGAAATCATTCCCGAACTCCGGAATCGGACTTTCCTTATATGAATCTTATTCTCTGACCATTATGGATCTCCTCGTGATATCCCGGATCCCATCCGAGACTCCGAACAACATTTGGTTTCCCTACTTACATTCCATATCTACTAAACAACATTGAATCCTTAAGTGTGTCTCCCTACGATTCGTGAATTATGCGGACATGACCGAGACACTTCTATGATCAATAACCAATAGAGGAATCTAGAAATTCATATGGCTCCCACATATTTCTACGATTACTTTGCGAACGAATGAACCACTTACATACGATACCAATTTCCCTTTGTCTCACAATAGTTTACTTATTCGAGGTTTGATCATCGGTATCTCTGCATACCTAGTTCAACCTTGTTACCAATAAGTACTCTTTTCTCGTTCCCATGATATGTGATCCCTTGTGATCCAGTAACATGCTTGAAAGCTAATTGGATGACATTCCACCGAGAGGGCCCAAAGTATATCTATCCGTCATATGGATGGACAAATCCCACTCTTGATCCATGTTCCTCAACACATACTTTCCAAACAATCAATGCCACCTTTATAACCACCCAGTTACGGTGTGGTGTTTGATGTCATCAAAGCATCCTTCCGGTGATGGTGATTAGCATGATCTCATGGTCGAAGGAATTAGGTTACTATGTATCAGAAAGCTTATAGCAAATGAACTATATTAAATGACTTGATCTTTATGCTACGCTTAACTATTGGAGTATGTCCATCACATCATTCTCCTAATGATATGACTCTGTTGTTAATAACATCTCTATGTTCATGATCAGGAAACCATGATCATATATTAACCAACAAGCTAGTTTAACAAGAGGCTTTACTATGGACTCTTTTATGTTTACGAATCACACAAGTTTTAATGTTTCCGGTTAATACAATTATAGCATGGTATGTAAACATTTATCATAATCATGAAGATATGGTAATAACCACTTTATTATTGCCTCTTGGGCATATCTCCAACAGACTTGACGGTGACTTCCTTCATCTTGGGGTCATAGATTTGGGCAGCCATGCTATCATCCTCTGGACAAATGAGCTGTTAAGTGAAATCCCAAAGTGTTAGACGAGATGATAATGGCTAGACTGAAGAACTAGAGTATAAGTCATACACGGAAAATAAATATCCTACCTCTGGGCACGTGCCGTCACCGAACATGTCGTAGGTGATGGTGAAGCCACGTTTCCTATCCTTCACCTTGACGATGTCCTTGAAGCGGAGATTGACGGAGTCACTCAAGAAGGTATCCTCGGAGATGTGGAGGCTATCTTTCCTCTCCTTGGTGTACTCATGCACCAGCTTCGAGTGGTGCTGCAGAGGCTGAGTCCGCCAGACGAACCAGCACATGGCTAGGTCCAACTCCGCCTTATGGCATGGGAAGCGTCCTTGTCGGAGGGAAGGGTGGCCTGGGACCTCCATGTTGGGGGCTTCAGCGACGGCTCCATCGACGAAGTCCAGATACGTCTCTTCTCGACCATCCAGAGGGATATCTGGGCCGTAGAAGTACGTATGTTGCTAGTTCTTGCAGGACTCATGGACGAAGATGTCGGGGAACCGCCGGCCAGGCTAGATCTTAAAACTAGTCGTCCCACAGTTCCTGATCTCATCCTTGCCGGCTCCGGCTTCCCTCTTGACGGTGAAGAAGTAAATAAAGAGATCTAACCTAGGCCTAATCCCTAGGTAGCCCTCACAAAGTGTCGCGTAGTTACTAAGCACGAGGATGCTATTAGGGGAAAGGTTCTGAGGTTAAACTCGGTAATGGTTGAGGACATCTAGGAAGAAATTGGAGATGGGCAAGGAGAAGCCGCGTACCAATTATGCCTTGAGGTACACCTTCTCTCCGTCCTGGGGAGAAGGGGTGACCTCGCCGGCCATCACCGCCCGCCAGACGAGCCCCTCCGTTGTAGGGAGGTAACCCTCGACGATCAGCTCCTTGATGTTGCTGTCCATGATGTCCGAGCCACACCATTCCCCATTATGGGAGTCGCTCTCTTCTTCCAGCAGCTCTAGGGCCGCTGGATTGTGGTCGCCGCCGGTGGATTCAACCACCACAGACTTGGGAAGCACCAGGCCCTCTAGGGGCACATGGACGATGCTCACCAGCTTCGCCTGATGCCGCCATGGAAGGAGCGGAGCTGCTTCTCGCCATTGGAAAGGGAAAGTGGTGACTAGAAGGATTGGGAAGCAAGGGTTTTTTTGCGTGCGCGTGGAGGGCTCGAGAGGAAGACGAAGACGCAGGAGGAGAATAAGGTGAAAAGTAAAAATCCACCGTAGTTGTAATTTATAATCCCTGGCGTCAAGATTCGTGCAAAGTAAGTCGGCGCGTGGATGGTGTGTGTTGGCGCATGCGCGGAAATTTCGCCACGTTCCCAACCATCGCCGCCAACGGTTCGTATCCTTCGTGCGGGAAAAATGGACTTGATTGTGTTCTCTACATGTGTGAGTTACGAGGCGTCGCTGGACTATGTCTATGTCGTCCTAGCTGTCACTAGAAGGTGAACCATCACATCGGAATATTCCGGCATGGACGGATCCAGTTCGGCTGCGAGAAGAGTATGATGGAAGATTCGGCTTTTCTCCGACTTGCAAGTTGAAGACGGAGAACATTGCAGGGTTCTTGGGAGGACTACAAGATATTTCTTGACGATTTGCTGACCTGCATCTAGACGGAGCATTCAACCTGAAGAGGCAAGACTGCGCAAGATCTCGGAGTTCTATGGGGCTACTGTTGGGGATATGCTATTTGGGTATCCTCATATAGCATGTCTCGTATCCGGAAAACCCGGGTGGCCCACGGTTGGTAGCAAGTACCATGGTCTACTGGGTGGCCTAGTTATATGGATCCAGAAGGGAGGCCCATGCCGGATAAAGGAAGGCTACGGAGGAGTCACCGACGTACCCGGAGCCTTGGAGTGCAAGACACGCTAGACTAGTTGTATGCAGTGTAGGACTCTGTAACCTGTCCGGCTAGGACTTTTCCCTGTAACCCTAGGACCTGGCGACTATATAAGTTGGGGAACAAGTCATATCGATTAACATACACCTCGCACAGCGAACCAAACCTTGTAACTCGGCAGATTGACATTATAGTGATTTATAGCAGGAGTAGGATTCCGCCACCGTTGTGGGATCTGAACCTGGATAAGCTGTGTTACCTCGTACCCGTCAACCGTCCGCCTTCCCCCATGTCTCTGAACACGCACTGTGAGGACCCCTCCATGGCGTACTCATCGGCAATACCACGACAATTGTCGGGGATCATATCTTTATTTAAGTTCACTTGGATCTATTATTGTTCACTGCTATTCCTTTGATCATGGGGAAGTCTCGTGATGGAAAGTATCCTATTTTACCATCCACTACAAGAAGAGGTACAGTTCTAAACACCTCCGCTGCTCTTGATTCACCGTCTGTTAGAAGTAAGCTTGTTACACCACCACCACATACACATGCTACACACACTACTACTACTGCTGAATCTGAAATTTCTTCTAATACTCATGATTTTACTTCTACTTTGCTTGATGAGAGTGGTTCATTAGGTCCTTTCCTAGAAGCTACTATTGCTAGAACTATTTTGGGAAACACTGAAACTCCTAGTGAAGACACTATTACACCTGTTAGCTCACCTAAGTCTAGAGAGAGATATGATATTAATGATGGTTACATTGAAATGACTGATGAATTTATTGAAGAGTACCGAAACACACGTGGTGCTAGTTCTATTAGGAGTCTCCTTTAGAGACATACAATTATACCTAAACTTTCTGCTGATGCTAAGTTTTCAACTTCTTCCATAGACATTAAAGATAAAGATTATGATTTCTGTCTTGATTTATCCTATATAAACATTGTTGAGAAAGAACCTTTTTGTGGGACTAAGAATGAAATTGTTGTGGCACATATGAATGAGATTTCCACTATGAGTGCCTTATTTTCTAATGATGTTAATATGCGCAAGTACTTTGTTACAAAGATCTTCCCTTTTCACTAAAAGGAGAAGCTAAAGCTTGGTTTAATAGATTACCTCCTGGATCAATTGATAGCCCTGATTGTTTGATTGCTACTTCCTTTCAGAAATATTTTCCTCCCGGTGCTAGACATGCTGCTTTGCAGATTTTTTTTGTTTTTAAACAGGGAGCAGAAGAGAAATTGCCTGAGTCTTGGACAAGGTTCTGTGCCTTGATTCATGCACATCCTGGATGTCCATTACCTAAAAATGAGCTTCTTGATATTTATTATAATTGACTAACTGATGATTCTAGGACGTACCTAGATAGTTTTGCTGATTGTGTTTTCAGGAAAAGAACTCCTGCAGAAGCTAAAGAATTAATGGCTAAAATAAGCAAGAATTATGATGATTGGACTTGAACTAAGCTAATTACACCTGAGCCTACTACACCTGAACCAATTGTGACTGAACCAACTCCAACACCAACAGCAAAGAAGAGGGGAATGATTGAATTAAATAATGAAGTGATGAAAGAATCTAAGAAATGTCTTAAGGAGAAAGGTATTAGATCTGAAGATGTGAAGAATCTACCTCCTATAGAAGAATTATGTAAGTCAATTCCTCACTCGTCCACTATTGAGGTACACTCTCTCCAACACTTTGATGAAGGTGATATTCCCTATGGTAAACCTCCTGTTCAACGCTTAGAGAAACTTGACATTTTTATTAAGGTAATTTAATAAACAAGTTCAGAATCATTTATTAGAAAACTCTAGAGCTATTGATGAGTTGAAATATATTGTTGAAAGAACTGCTAATGATGTTAAAATGCTTTGTAAACACTTCCAAATGGTTCAAACCCAAATTGATCAACTTGCTAAGGTACAAAGAGATATGCTAGTTAATGCTTCTGGTGATAAACAGGCTTATGGAATTAGAACTAGGAGTGGTACAACCACTCAAGATCCTTTATATCCTGAAGGACATCCTAAAATAACTGAGCAAGATTCTCAACAAGCTGGAAATAGTGGTAGTCCTCATAAGAGAAAGAAAAAGAAACATACAACAGTTGAGGAACTTCCTGAACCTGCTGTAGATCCTAATAGTATATCTGTCGCTGATGCTGAAACTAAAAGTGGTATTGATAAAAATGATGCTCTAAGGAAGAATTTGAGGAAGAACCTGAGAAGCACACTAAGAACACTAGGTACATGATGACCCAAAAGTATAGGGGAGCGCAACAGTCTTCGAGGGGAGTATTACCCAATTTATTGATTCGACACAAGGGGAGCCAAATAATACTTGCAAGCCTTAAAAACTGAGTTGTCAATTCAGCTGCACCTGTAAATAGTTCTCGCTCACAGTAGTTTATCAGTAGCAACATTTTTGTAGTAGAAAAAGCAAAGCAACAGCAGCAGTAAAACAAGAGCAATAGTAACAATAGTAGCAGACAGTAGGATATGAGTGCGGTAGGCATAGGGATGGATGGACGGGCGTTGCATGGATAAGTCTAAACATGTAACATCAAGATCTAGGGAAATTCTAGATAAATAAGATAAAGCATCCAAGTACTAAACAATCATAGGCATGTGGTCCATATATAGTCATGCGTTCTCGCAATGAGAACTTGCACAACATCTTTTGTCCTGCCAGCCCGTTGCAGCAGGGCCTCAAGGGAACTACTGGCAATTATCGTGCTCCTTTAATAGAGCACCAGAGGAAAGCATTAACACTCCGTGAACACATGTGATCCTCACATCATAGCCATCTCCTTCGGCTGTCCCAATTTCTATCACTTCGGGGCCTTTGGATCCAGACAATCATATGTATACTGAACTTGCAGATAAGATCACAAACAATACTATCATCATGAATCAATAATAAGTTCAGATCTGAGATCATGGCACTCGGGCCCTAGTGATAAGAATTAAGCACAACAAGTTGCAACAAAGTCAAATAGAACTAATAGAGATACTAGGCACCATGCCCTAACAATCTTATTCGATTACATGATAGAACTCATCCAATCCCTACCATCCCCATAGCCTATATCGGGGGATTACTCACTCATAGATGGGGGAAACATGGATGGTTGATGGAGAGGCATTGGTGGTGATGATGGCGATGATCCTCTCCAAATTCCTCGTCCCGGCAGGGTGCTATAACCGAGTTTTTGGTTCCGAATCGCGGTATCTGATGATCCTCTCCACTCTGTTTCGTATTCTGGCTTCGTGAGTCTTCTAGTGAAGTAGGATTTTTGGCATATTTTGCAGGATTTTTCCTGATAGTTTATTTTCTGCACAAAAACTAGACACCAAGGTAATTCTGCTGAAAACAGCGTCAGTCCATGTTAGTTGTATCCAAATCCCACAAGTTTAGAGGAGAAACAATAACGAAAGTGTTTGGGAAAGTAGATACGTTTTGGACGTATAAACTCCCCCCAAGCTTAGCTTATTGCTTGTCCTCAAGCAATTCAATTGAAAACTGAGTGCGATACAAGAACTTTCACGAACACATTTTCTTCATATGATGTATATATTCTCAGCACAGGAGTAGATACTTAGGCAATTCATAATAAGGAGTATGCAACTAAGTCTACTCAATAGTAATTGCAAGATATGAAGAGATTCCAACTCAATAATAATAAGTAGCATGAAACATAAACATAAGCTGAAGGAAATATGCCCTAGAGGCAATCATAGAGATGATTATATTTCTTATGTATCCATGAGTTATTGTAATGTTCCTTGAATATCCATATCAGGCAACGTGTATTGATTGGAAATTATGTGAATTGTTTGTGAAACTCTTTACTTGTATGGTTATTTAATAGTTGTTCCTAGTCGGAGTTCATGTGAGGACACACGTGAATATTAGACTAGCACATCGATTGGTTGATGACTATGTTTCGCAAGTCATAGACATGGAGATGCCAAACCAATGATGTTGACACATGTTATGAACACAGGGTTGGATTGACTCAACTTGAGACTGGCAATTAGTTGCAACTCCCTCTACACATTGTGTATGTTTTGTCCTTAGACCTGAGATTGTCGCATGTACTTGAGATGTGGATCGACCTACTTTGGGGCTATCAGACGCTGCTTCGTAACTGGGTAGTATAAAGGTTGCTTTCGGGTTTGTCCTAAAGCATGCTGCAAGGCATGATCAATCAAGATGGGATTTGCCCCTCTCTACTTGAGAGAGATATCTGTAACATCCCAAAAATCATGATTGATAAAGTTTGCATATCATTCATGCATTCATAAGCATTTGGATCATTTTCAAATAAGATTTCAAAACAGAAGCTTTTTGTTGCCTATTATTTTATGTAGGAAAGACAATGACTTTATTTTTCACTCTCAAATTATGAGAATACTTTGTTTCAACCAGAAAGGTTTGAAGGTTGATTTAAAAGCTTGCTCAAATTTTCAAAGACAAGAATCTAAATTAAAACCAATTTCAATGCCTAATATAAATAAATAATTAAGGCATGGTTTTATTTTAATTTCATTGGGCCATTGTATTTTTGAATGAACAGCAATGTTTTATACTCAAATATGTGCATTGTTCACTTTACAAAAATCCAGAGAAAGTTTGAATTCAAACTCATTTGAAAAAAAATTGAAAAGGATTCCTCAAAAATCAATTAGAAAAAGAAAAAGAGAAAAGAATAAGAAAAAGGCCGGCGCCACCAATCTGGCCCAGCACCAAAAGCAGCGCACGAAACCACCCGGGAACCTCCCCCTCCCCTCTCTGTTTCTCACCGCGCCTGCGCTGCACCCCCTCGCTAACAGATGGACCCCACCTCCACGTCACCTCTTCGTCCCCAAATCACGCCCGCGACCAGCTCCGCCACAGCCATTTCTTCCCGACGATCTCGCGCTTGATTACGCGTTACTGCAGGCATAATTTCCCCCTCTCGCTCCGGCTACTTAAACCCCTCCCCACTCCGCTCCTTTCCCCTCACTCACCAACCACAGAGCGCCGCTAGGCTATCCACAATTGAGGTCGCGCCGCCGCGGTACCGAGCATCTCCGGCGGCAAATTCTGGTAAGAACTCCCCGCCCCTTGCCTCCTGGTCTTGCCAACGTGTTCACTACATACTTGCGCATCTTTTAACACCACTGGTGTGTGCTAGGACAACCCAGATCGTCGCCAACGTCAACGACTGCGCGTGCCCGACGAAGCACTCAACTCCGACGAGCACACACGGTAAACCTGGCCTACCCCTTCCACTCTGGTTCATGCTCGCAAACTCACAACGTCAGTACACATCTAACGCTGCCCCCCATATGCTCTCCTGTGCCCTGTAGCGCCCCTAGAGACGACTACCGAGCACACCCGAGGCCGCCCGCAACTCCGGCGAGGAATCATCACCGCGTTTGTGCGCCCCTACCCCGCCCAACTGCACGTCGAGCTTCGCCGTGTCTCCACGATCTCGGTAAGCACTAGCTCCCTCTCGTTTACTCTCTGGTCTCGCCGGAACATCACCGGCAGACGCGCCGCCGCTTCTCCTCGCCATTTGCGCCGCCAGTTCTTGGCAGAACGATTTAATCCGCTGGATCTAGATCCAGCGGTCTAGATTAGACGCTAGCCCGAAAGGGTACGGGCAGATCTAAGCCGCTAGATCTCATTTAGTTCTGACGGTGCACGTGCGTGATCCAGTACGAACTAGTACGGGCCAATCAGATTGCGCCGCGTGTCAGGTTGTCTGTTTTAAAATTTAGATTTGAATCTATTAGTTATTTAAACTTGTGAATTCAAGAACTTTTGTTCTGTTTGTCCAAAAAATGCAAATAAGATATCAATGGAATCATAAAATTAAATCCTACACATCTGTAGGCTTATTTTTGTATTTTGTTTCTGTTAAAATAGAATTTTATGCAGAGACATTTGTAGGCCTATTTTGTGTATAAAAATTAATTGGAAAATGTTTTAAAGGCCAAATAAAGTTTATTTGGTGTATAAATGTTTATTTTATTGATCAGTACTGTTTTACTTGTCTTGGTTAGTTTATAATAATCATCAAATGGCATTTGCATGATTTCATATATTTTGGTTTGATTATTTGAAATATGAATTTGGTGCTATCATTTTATGTGTAGATTTTGGTGCTAGTGGTGATTGTGACTATGAGGATTGTTGTTACTGCCCCAACTACCAAGGCAAGTGGTTCTTCATATTTTTGTCCCAATATTTTGACTATGCATTAGAGATATTTTGTATAGGGCTTGCATGATAATTTTTGCCAAGTATCTATATGCTATGCTTGGGAAATCCTAGTAGTTATGGAATTTTTATAATTTTCTCTAAGTTAAGATACTTGCTATTTCCATGCTTAGCCTAGCTAGTAGCAACCAAGGGGGATTATATACATGCTATCGAAAAATATTACTAAGTCTTTGACTTATGTTTTTGCTTAATAAAACAACTAAGTGAATGAAACACCTGGGTGGAATGGTAATTGCTTGGTTGGATCTTTGTTGAGTGGTTACCAGGGCCCATTTTTCAATGGTCTACCATGTGTATCTCACTTGAGGAATGCCACCCAGGAATAAAGGGATTTGAGATGCCATATGTTAAGAAGCTTCTAGTGCAGCCACATGGTATTATGGGCTCTGCCTGGATCATATAGGTTGCAATAACTTAGCCAAATGGACAGTTGGTGGTAGGGGGTGATAGGTTTGGAGCGCGTCCATTCTGGTCTAAGGGAAGGCTTCTGAAAGGTCCTATCTTGATGAAAGTGAAGTCTTGTGGGGAAAGTGCACCACCTCTGCAGAAGGAAGAATCTAAGTACTTATCCGTGTCCCCAGCAATGTACAATTTGAGAATCAAGACATGGAAGCTATCAAGAATCTCCTCAGCCCAATTTCTAAGTTAAAACTTGTGGTTAAACAAGGGTGAAGGTTCACCAATGCCTATTGGAGGTTCGTTGGGAGCTTTTCCCGAACAAAAACTTAGTGTTTTCAACTGATAGGTAAAACCTATTTTGAGCAAATCAAGCCTAAGCTACACTTAGCCAAATTCATGTAGAAGGTAGATACTATTATTCTACTAAGGTATCACTTGCCAATGCTATTCCAATGTATTGACCCACTGTGGCTGTAACTTGTGATGTTGCAGGTTACTCTAATGAGGATTAGGGTTATGAGTCTACACTCAACATGCTTACCTATGGCACATGAAGATGAAGACTTTTATTTATATTGTTAAGTTAAACTCTTGTACTAGCCTATGACTATGGAGTTGTAAAATACTATGTTATCTCTGGAATGACGGTATAATAATGACCTTTGTTTCTGTGTACTTCATATTAAACTGTGGATGCTAGCAATTGATCCTGGGACTAGCATTGCAATCACAGGGACCTTTACCTCTATAAAGGTGGGGTCTTACAGATGGTATCAGAGCACTGTGTTGCCTGTAGGATTATGACCCTAGGATTGGATTAGAAATCACTAAGGAAAAAATTTCAACACTTTGAAAAATTTCCACACTTGTCTGTTTCTTCTCGTAAACTTTTCTAATCTTCTTTCTCATCTCTATTTGCAGATGAACTCCATCAAAGAAGCCGTGAGGAAGGGACCACTCATGACCATGACTTTGGAGTGTGAGACTGAATTTCCCAAGGCACTCAAGAACCTTATGGTTACCATGTGGATACATGGTGCAGCAGTATACAAGGGATTCCCTGTGATGGATGAAGGAGAAGAGTATTGGTGGGTGCAACTTCACTTGTACAAAAACAAGGAAGACAACCACAAGGAGTCAGGATTCTGCATGGTCACCAACTCTGAAATGCACACAACATTCTTTGACTCTGAAAGAAATGCAGCTTGGAATGCCATCAAGGAGCTTGGTGATAGACTCAAGTGCAGAATGCTCAACACCCAAAATGACCTTAGAGAAGAAAAGAAGCATACCCAATAATTAGAGACTACCAACCAACAACTAAGGGGAGACATCATAGACCTAATATGGGAGTCTTGTGAACAAGATAGACAGATGGCTACTAAGGATACCCTGATAGCTATTTTGTCTAGTGAGTGAGAGTTGTAATGTACTTCGTTAGTTGGACCACCACACTTATTGTTTTTACTTCCAAAAATTTGTCTAAGTCATGTTGAACCTTTGATGTTTGTAACGGATTTGTGTATGCCATGACTTGTGTGTTTGCTGCAAAATATGTGCTTGTGATATTTTGTCTTGTGATTTTCTCTACTTATGTTGATTCTAACTTTTCTCTATCTTATAAAAATAGATGCCTAATGTTGTCATCAACACGGCCGAGGAGTTCAAGGGAAATCGCTTTGGTACTCGTCTCATTGAGCTCACTAGTGTGCTCAACCTTGCACTTCCTAGCATCATGACACTCCAGCTCACCAAGTTTGAGAGGAAGGACCTATGGGGCTTCAGAGTCACACAGCCGGGACGCCAGACAGAGCCAACCACGGAGGCCATCATTTTCAAGCTGATGCATGACGACAAGGAGAAATGCTTCGATGTATTCATGTAGGAGTTACTTGGGTGCCTGGTAGGGAGGCACTCCACCGATCTTAGAGGTCTTTATTTTCACCACTTCGGGAGACGCAACGAGGAGGGTGAGGCTATAGAGTATGAGGATGCTGCTAGAGAGACGATCGAGCCAATTCGTCTGTACCTTCAGGACCTATAGGGTCTTATTAGACACCTTGATACTGATAGGACCAACGTCATGCTTAGCAATCACGAGCTCCACGTTTAGCTCCGAGAGAAGGACAAGCTCTTCGCGGAGCAAGACGAGATTGTTAAGGAAATGGAGGCCAAGTTTGAAAGCTAGGACAAGAAGTTCAAGAGCCAGGAGAAAAGAGTCCAAGACAGGAAAAAGAAGATCTGGGAGATGAAGGAAGAGCTAGAGTCCAAGGACTTCGAGCTTGAGCATCAGCAGGGAGTGATCGAGAGGCTTCGTTCACAGAAGAGGGCCCTTAGGGCCAAGATTTAGGCCTTGACTGCTAGTGTTGATGAGTACAAGACCTCCATGGAGAATGCAGGTCTTACCCTCGTTGATGTGGATATTGATGCGCAGGAGTAGTGTACACTAATAAATTATGTTTCATCTACCGTACTTTGATTATTCAGTCGCAATGACCATCCAACATGTGGGTGGCTTGCTATGGTGTGTTTGCGTTTTCAAAACTTGTTGTTTATGTCATTCAAACTCTAAGTTATTTTTATGCTTGTTTATTGTGGTTGTTCTATGTGATGTATTGTGCATGTTAAGAATCTATGGGTATCTCATTCTTATCCTTATTAAAAACCACAGATGCCTCATCGACGTGCCAACCCCAACCAAAACAACAACAACAATGTCACTCCCGAGATGCAACAGTTGATGACAGCGCAAGCTCAACTAATGCAGATGATGACAACCTTCATGCAGAACCAGAATCAGAATAACAACAACAAAAAAAACAACAACAACAACAATAACAACCAGAATAATCCGCCAGGATTTGACATGCTCACCAGATTTCTAAGACTGAGGCCTGCAAAGTTCTCGGGAACCACTGATCCAATGGTAGACAATGATTGGTTACGTTCAGTGAACAAGGACCTAGTGACTGTTGGATGCACCGACAAAGAAAAGGTCAGGTTTGCAGCACATCTGCTTGAAGGGCCAGCAGCAACCTGGTGGGACAACTTTCAGATCACCACTCCCATTGAGGATGTGACTTGGGCTATCTTTTAGGATGGATTCTGTACGAATTTGAAGAAGAAGGATTTCCACAACCTGAAACAACGTCACCGCAGTGTGGCCGAGTATATTGAGGAGTTCAACAATCTGGCGCGTTATGCATCGGATGAAGTTGATACAAATGCCAAGAGGAAAGAGAAATTCCTCGAAGGACTGAATGATGAGTTGAACCTGCAGCTGTCTATTTCCTATTTCCCAACCTACCAATCACTTTGTTACAAGGCTAACATCTTGGAGAACAAGATGAAACAGGTTGAGAGCAGGAAGAGGAAGCATAGCTTTGATAAGCACAGCTCGGGATCGTCTCACAAGCGTTCCCATCATGATGATAGTGGGAGTTCTGGATCCCACAAACATGGAAAGTACAACAACCACCACATCCACAACCTCCATCATGACAACAAGAATCACCGCAGTCATGATAATGACAAGTATAAGAACCACAAAAGTGGACACAAAAAACACCAAAGTGGAAGTGGAAGTCAGCCTGCAAAGAGAGATATCAGTCAGGTTGAGTGTTTAAAGTGTAAGAAGATGGGACACTATGCTAATGAGTGCCCAGAGAAGAAAGTTGAAGGTGCCAACAAGCCCAATCCCTTCCAAAAGTGACAAGTGAACCACATCAATGTGGAAGAAATATATGAGGAATCTGATGCGGTGGCTGGTAAGTTCAAACTCAATTCTATTCTAGCACTTGTTCTTTTTTATACTGGCGCATCGCATTCATTCATATCAAGAGCATTTTTTGATAGAAATGGATTTCCAACTGAAAATATTGGGTGTCCTATAAAAGTAAGTTCTCCTGGTGGAGATATGATAGTAAGTCTTGGATGTCGTGATCTAGTAATAGAATTTGGAAAGCATAAGTTTCCAGTTAGTTTGATAATCCTAGATTCCTAAGGATTGGATGTTATTTTGGGGTTGGATTGGATGACTAAGTATGAAGGAGTACTAGATTGTTCCACCCGTACTGTCACACTCACAACCTCGGATAAGAAATGGATTAGATTCAAGTCTAACTTTGAATCAAAAGGGAGTAAGCTAAATTCTCTTAAGGGGGTTAGCATAGACAGTGTGCTAATTGTGAGAGAATATCCGGATGTGTTTCGGAGGAATTGCCGGGAATGCCACCAGATAGAGATGTTGAGTTTCTGATTGACTTGCTGCTAGTATCAGGACCAATAGCAAAGAGACCTTACAAGATGTCAGTTGATGAGTTGAAAGAACTCAAGAAACAACTTGGAGAACAGTTGCAGAAAGGATTTATTCAACCAAGTTCTTCATATTGGGGAGCACCACTCTTGTTTGTTGAAAAGAAAGATAGAAGTCAAAGGTTATGCATAGATTACCGTTCACTCAATGAGGTGAATATCAAGAACAAGTATACTTTGCCCAGAATCAATGAATTGTTTGATTAGTTAGAGGGAGCCCGTGTGTTCTCAAAGATTGATCTCCGATCAGGCTATTTTCAGCTGAAGATAAGGGAACAAGACATACCTAAGACTGCTTTCACAACTAGGTATGGATTGTATGAGTACACCGTGATGCCATTTGGTTTGACAAATGCACCAGCCTACTTCATGAATATGATGAACAAGGTGTTCATGGATTTTCTTGACAAATTCGTTGTCGTTTTCATCGATGACATTTTGATCTACTCCAAGAGGAATGAAGAGCATGAGGAACATTTACGATTGATACTTGAAAAGCTTAGAGAGCATAAGCTATATGCCAAATTCAGCAAGTGTGAATTCTGGTTGAATGAAGTCGGATTTCTTGGACACATTGTGTCAGGAGATGGTGTAGCAGTTGATCCCGCAAAAGTGTCAGCTGTAACTGAATGGGAATCTCCTAAGTCAGTGAAAGAAGTTCGTAGTTTTCTTGGATTGGAAGGATACTATAGAAGATTCATTGAGAATTTCTCAAAGGTAGCTAAGCCAATGACGGAATTACTTAAGAAAGACAAGAAATTTGATTGGACTCAAGGATGTGAACTTAGTTTCCAAGAGTTGAAGAAGAGACTAGTGACATGACCAGTCTTATGTCTTCCAGATTTGGAGAAGGATTTCCAAGTTTATTGTGATGCATCTCACCAAGGTTTAGGTGCAGTTTTGATGTAAGAAGGCAAAGTTGTGGCTTACGCCTCGAGACAACACAAAACTCATGAAGTGAATTATCCTACTCATGATTTGGAGTTAGCCTCTGTTGTCCATGCACTCAAAACATGGAGAAATTATCTTTTGGGAAAGCGTTGTGAAGTGTTCACAGATCACAAAAGTTTGAAGTATATCTTCACTCAGGAAGAAATCAACATGAGACAAAGAAGATGGCTAGAACTTATCAAGGACTATGACTTGATTTTGCAATACCACCCCGGTAAAGCAAATGTTGTAGCGGATGCATTAAGCCGTAAGGTTTATGTGAATGGCCTTACTAAGGGATAATTGCTAGATGATCTGTGTGCCCAATTCAAAGATCTCAGATTGGAGATAGTGCCTGAAGGACATCTCATGTCATTAGATGTTCAACCCACCTTGTTGGACAAAATCAAAGAAGCCCAAAAGACGGATAAGGAAATTGAAGAGATTAAGGAAAAGATTGGCAAGGGAAAAGCCAAAGGATTCCATGAAGACGAACAAGGTACTTTATGGTATGGAAAACGTATCTGCATTCCGCAAGATCTGGAGCTTCGGAAACTGATTTTACAAGAAGCACACAACTCACCACATATTCCATTCATCCGAGTAACACTAAAATGTACATGGATGTGAAGGAAATATTTTGGTGGAATAATCTCAAGAAAGACATCGCCGAACATATTTCTTTGTGTGATGTATGTAGTAGAGTGAAAACGGAACATCAGAAACCAGCAGGATTGTTACAACCACTACCTATTCCTGATTGGAAGTGGAACAAGATTGGCATGGATTTCATCACTGGACTACCAAGGACTAGATCAGGATATGATTCTATTTGGGTCGTAGTAGATCGCCTAACTAAAGTGGCTCATTTCATACCCATGAAGACAACCTATACAAGTCCTAAGTTAGCCAAGATTTATATGAATAGGATTGTGTGTCTGCATGGAGTACCTAAAAGTATTGTGTCTGATCGAGGAACTCAATTCACTTCCCATTTTGGAGGCAACTGCATGAGTCATTGGGAACGATATTGGAATTCAGCACTACTTTTCATCCTCAGACTGATGGACAGACAGAAAGGACCAACCAGATTCTAGAGGATATGTTGAGGGCATGTGCCCTAGATTATGGTGCTAGTTGGGATGAAAGTCTGCCTTACGCAGAATTCTCTTACAACAACAGCTATCAAGCTAGTATTGAGATGACACCGTTTGAATTTCTCTATGGGAGAAAGTGTACTACACCATTACTATGGAATGGTGTTGGAGAAAGAAACTTGTTTGGGCCAGAACTAATCAAGGAAGTTGAAGAGAAAGTTAAGTTGGTAAAGGACAGATTGAAGATAGCACAGTCCCGACAAAAGAGCTACACAGATCCAAAGCATAGAGAAGTCACCTATGAAGTAGGGGATAGAGCTTATCTTAGAGTATCACCACTTCGTGGTGTGAAGAGGTTTGGAGTCAAAGGAAAATTGGCACCAAGATATGTTGGACCATTTAAGATTCTGAGCCATAAAGGAGAGGTAGCATATGCGATTGAATTGCCTGAATCATTGTCTGCCATTCACAATGTATTTCACGTAAGTCAACTAAAGAAATGCCATCCGGAGATGGAGGAGACTTCTTTGAAGGATACTATACCTTTGGAGGAGGTCCAGTTGGAAAGTGATCTTACTTATGAGGAAAAACCCATCAAGATTCTTGAGACTGCAGAAAAAGTTACTCGGACAAAGACTATCAAATTCTGCAAAGTTCAGTGGAACCATCATTCTGAGGAAGAAGCAACATGGGAAAGAGAAGATGATCTTCGAAAAGACCACCCTCACCTATTTGCTAGCCAATCCGAATCTCGAGGGCGAGATTCACCTTAAGGGGGTTAGATTTGTAACATCCCAAAAATCATGATTTATAAAGTTTGATATCATTCATGCATTCATAAGCATTTGGATCATTTTCAAATAAGATTTCAAAACAGAAGCTTTTTTTTGCCTATTATTTTATGTAGGAAAGACAATGACTTTATTTTTCACTCTCAAATTATGAGAATACTTTGTTTCAACCAGAAAGGTTTGAATGTAGGCTTGAAGGTTGATTTCAAAGCTTGCTCAAATTTTCAAAGACAAGAATCTAAATTAAAACCAATTTTAATGCCTAATATAAATAAATAATTAAGGCATGGTTTTATTTTAATTTCATTGGGACATTGTATTTTTGAGTGAACAGCAATGTTTTATACTCAAATATGTGTATGTTCACTTTACAAAAATCCAGAGAAAGTTTGAATTCAAACTCATTTGAAAAACATTTGAAAAGGATTCCTGAAAAATCAATTAGAAAAAGAAAAAGAGAAAAGAATAAGGAAAAGGTCGGCGCCAGCAATCTGGCCCAGCACCAAAAGCAGCCCACAAAACCACCCGAGAACTTCCCCTTCCCCTCTCTGTTTGTCACCGCGCCTGCGCTGCACCCCCTCGCTGACAGATGGACCCCACCTCCACGTGAACTCTTCGTCCCCAAATCACGCCCGCGACCCGCTCCACCGCGGCCATTTTTTCCCAACGATCTCGCGCTTGATTATGCGTTACTGTGGGCATAATTTCCCCCTCTCACCACGGCTACTTAAACCCCTCCCCACTCCACTCCTTTCCCCTCACTCACCAACCACAGAGCGCCGCTAGGCTGTCCACAATCGAGCTCGCGTCGCCGCGGTACCGAGCATCTCCGGCGGCAAATTCCGGTAAAAACTCCCTGCCCCTTGCCTCCTGGTCTTGCTAGCGTGTTCATTGCATCCTTTCGCATCTTTTAACACCGCTGGTGTGTGCTAGGATAACCCAGATCGTCGCCAACGTCAACGACTGCGCGTGCCCGACGAAGCACTCAACTCCGACGAGCACACACGGTAAACCTGGCCTACCCCTTCCACTCTGGTTCATGCTCGCAAACTCACAACGTCAGTACACATCTAACGCTGCCCCCCATATGCTCTCCTGTGCCCTGTAGCGCCCCTAGCGACGACGATCGAGCACACCCGAGGCCGCCCGCAACTCCGACGAGGAATCCTCACCGCGTTTGTGCGCCCTGACCCCGTCCAACTACACGTCGAGCTTCGCCGTGTCTCGACAATATCGGTAAGCACCAGCGACCTCGCGTTTACTCTCTGGTCTCGCCAGAACATCACTGGAAGACACGCCGCCGCCTCTGCTCGACATTTGCGCCGCCAATTCTTGGCAGAACGATTTGATCATCCAGCGGTCTAGATTAGACGCCAGCCCGAAAGGGTATGGGCAGATCTAAGCCGCTAGATCTCATTTAGATCTTTCGGTGCACGTGCATAATCCAGTGCGAACCGGTATGGGCCAATCAGATTGCACCGCGTGTCAGGTTTTCTGTTTTAAAATTCAGATTTGAATCTATTAGTTATTTGAACTTGTAAATTCAATAACTTTTGTTATGTTTATCCAAAAAATGCAAATAAGATATCAATGGAATCACAAAATTAAATACTACACATCTGTATTCTTAGTTTTGTATTTTGTTTCTGTTAAAATAGAATTTTATGCAGATACATTTGTAGGCCTATTTTGTGTATAAAAATTAATTGGAAAATGTTTTAAAGGCCAAATAAAGTTTATTTGGTGTACAAATGTTTAGTTTATTGATCAGTAATGTTTTACTTGTCTTGGTTAGTTTAGAAATATCATCACATGGCATTTGCATGCATTCATATATTTTTTTTGATTATTTGAAATATGAATTTGGTGCTATCATTTTATGTGTAGATTTTGGTGCTAATGGTGATTGTGGCTGTGAGGATTGTTGTTACTCCCCCAACTACCAAGGAAAGTGGTGCTTCATATTTTTGTACCAATATTTTGACTATGCATTAGAGATATTTTGTATAGGGCTTGCATGATAATTTTTGCTAAGTATCTATATGCTATGCTTGGGAAATCCTAGTAGTTGTGGAATTGTTATAATTTTCTCTAAGTTAAGATACTTGCTATTGCCATGCTTAGCCTAGCTAGTAGCAACCAAGGGGGATTATATACATGCTATGGAAAAATATTACTAAGTCTTTGACTTATGTTTTTGCTTAATAAAACAACTAAGTGAATGAAACACCTGGGTGAAATGGTAATTGCTTGGTTGGATATTTGTTGGGTGGTTCCCAGGGCCCATTTTTCAATGGTCTACCCTGTCTATCTCACTTGAGGAATGCCACCCAGGAGTAAAGGGATTTGAGATGCCATATGTTAAGAAGCTTCTAGTGCAGCCACATGGCATTATGGGCTCTGCCTGGATCATATAGGTTGCAATAACTTAGCCAAATGGACAGTTGGTGGTAGGGGGTGATAGGTTTGGAGCGCGTCCATTCTGGTCAGGCTTCTGAAAGGTCATGTCTTGATGAAAGTCAAGTCTTGTGGGGAAAGTGCACTACCTCTGCAGAAGGAAGAATCCAAGTAATTAGTCGTGTCCCCGACAATGGACAATTTGAGCATCAAGACATGGAAGCTATCAAGAATCTCCTCATCCCAATTTCTAAGTTAAAACTTGTGGTTAAACAAGGGTGAAGGTTCACCAATGTCTATTGGTGCTTCCTTGGGAGTTTTTGCCGAACAAAAACTTAGTGTTTTCAACTGATAGGTCAAACCTATTTTGAGCAAAGCAAGCCTAAGCTACACTTAGCCAAATTCATGTAGAATCTAGATACTATTATTCTACTAAGGTATCACTTGCCAATACTATTCCAATGTATTGACCCACTGTGGTTGGAACTTGTGATGTTGCAGGTTACTCTGATGATGACTAGGGCTATGAGTCTACACTCAACATGCTTGCCTCTGGCACATGAAGATGAAGACTTTTATTTATATTGTTAAGCTAAAGTCGTGTACTAGCCTATGACTATGGAGTTGTAAAAGACTATGTTATCTCCGGAATGATGATGTAATAATGACCTTTGTTTATGTGTACTTTATCTTAAACTGTGGATGCTAGCAATTGATCCCGGGACTAGCATTGCAATCACAGGGACCTTTACCTCTATAAATGTGGGGTCTTACAATTTCTCTGGGCCCCTCGAGTGATTGGATCCAGAAATGCATGGTCATGCTACATATGGTTACGAGTTAACCTAGTAAAGGGATTCTGAATCACAGTATCGAGAAAGGGAGGTCAGCTTGGAGCTAGACCAAATATCATGAGGCAAAGGGAAAGACATGTACTAAACCTTGTGATGGTTCGTCCAATATGATCTTTGTATGAGTTTAGGAGTTGGCACGTCTTTCTAGAGGTCGCTACCAACTATTGACAGAATAAGTGTATTCGTGTCATATCTATACATATATGAACCTATAGGGTCACACATCACTTAAGGGGCTGGAAGCCTAATGAGGATTAGATCCGAATTAGACTAGGCTTAGGCTACTAATGGGCTGCTAATGTAGAAGACCACTAATGACCTGGGAGGAGCTCCATTGCTGATGTCAGCATGACGTTAGCGTGGTGCAAAAATCCTTTTCTTTTTCTTTTATCATTTGTGTAATTCATTTTCTATAATTATTTCAGTGAAGGAAAATACCTGACAGGTGGGTCCACCCGGTAAGTGAGATAAATAATATCAGAAACGTTTTCTGTTTAATAAAATGTTAAATGTAATTCCAAAATGTAAATTGTTTTATAATATTCCAAAAATGATTAAAATGAATTAAAATGGAGAAATTCATAACTAATTCATTTTAAATCAGAAAAATACAAATAATATATCAAAACGTTCAGAAAAATGAGCTCTATATATTTAAGCTATCATCATGCATTGCTAAACAACTTACATTACAAGTATAATTAGAAGAACAGAATGAACCCCATAGGTGATTCCGAGGATTCCCCTATTTTAGGGTTTGGACCCCTCGGACTCTGTTTAAAATGATCAAGCCTGTTTAGGGTTTCAATTTCAATAACTTTTAAATTGTCATATCATCATTCTTGATTGAGCATTGCATCGATGCCATGTGTTGATTTTTTCCCTCTCTTTCCGGTGTTTGCTTCTTCTCCGGTAGAATACGATATCGAAACTTGGATTGAGATTGAAGACCGAGATCAACACCGTCGAAGCTGGAAGACCAATACTTGGCCAACTATAATCAAGTCAAGTATCAGATGTCTGAAGCTTTGCTTTCTGGATATCAACATGCAAAGGCAAGCGAAGCCCCACACATGATATAATCCTATGTTTTCGAGCATTTCAATTCTTGCCATGTGCATATGATTCCAAAGTCTTCTATCGATAGATGGAGTAATGCTATCTGATGCATGTTACCTTTGAAGCCTATAATCCCTGGTCCGCTGCTCCTAGCATAACTAGAGTTTGGCTTGTGAAGCGTTGCTAGAGCTGTTACATCTGTTGTGCTTAGCCATGCTTAGCTGTTACCACTGGTCCATCCGGTTGATGAATCAGACATGTAAATGAACCTAGTATTACAGGATGACGTGGTATGATCAGAGATGAAAGTTAAAGATGCTAAGGCTTGTATGGGAGGCCACGACGGGTTGTGGTTTTTGCAGTCCCATACTTGCCACTACTAGGACCTGAGTTTTGGCCTATGGTCCAAGATGACCGTACAACCACACGGGGGACTAGAAACCCCCTCGACCAACTAACTTGCCGAGTAGATTCCATGAGTCACATAGTTCGGGTGTTCCATTCGACATACGCATTTTGGCTCCTCTCGAAGGAGGTGAATGAGGTGCATTCATATAGGTAGGTAAGCGTGGCAGGGAACAAGAGATGCCCGGCATCCGTAGTCTTGAACCCTGTTCACATCATTACGGACCGACTTCGGTACTCGACCCGTTACGGCGGCATCTCCCTAGTGTGTGACTCATGGTCTCGGCGAAAGCAAGGTAAAGGTCGTGTCTAACCACCCTCTGTCGGCCTTACAAGGAAGAGGGCTAATGTACTGGCATTAAGAGAAGGTTAGTATGTGTGGGTAAAGTTGTACACCCCTGCAGGGTTAAATCTTTTCGAAAAGTCGTGTCCACGGTTATGGACGAACTTGGAGACCAGATTCTAAGATCATAGAGAACTTTAACCTAATCGTAAAACTTGGTAGATCAACGTGTGCTTAAGCAGCTTCCTCATGGGTACGAAGAGGTGATCCTAGATAGGTTTAGCTGATGATGATTCGATGGATATCAAGAGATGATGAAAGCTAGAGACACCGCTCTCTTATCCCTTTTTAAAAAATTCTGATTAGTCGAGATTCTTCTCCCTCTTGTTTTACAAAACAAAGATGGATTTATACAAAAATAACTCCACGAGCCATCAGTCTTGCGGAGTACACCCTATACTCACCCTTTCTTCGTTGATACTTTTGCAGCAGAGTAAGTGATACCATAGAAGATGAGTTCTTCACGACATCGACATCGAAGAGTATTTCGGAGTTCCCAGTCGGCAGTCTGGGATCTATGGATTGGACGTCATCATTATGCTTTAGGCCTCTTAGGCCATTTGTTAAGTTTGCTATACTTAATAGCATAATTTTCCTTCTGTTGTTTGAAGTTTCTGGTCAGTGACCTCTTCTTGTAATATTTTGGTTCTTTGCTTAGTTATGAGCTTGCTGTAATAATTTTTGTGTCGTAGGGTCACTATTGTTGTAGAGGTCCCTACCTAATGTGGTAGATCCCTCCTGTGTATTACAATGCTAGTCCCTGGATCAATAGCTAGCATCCACAGTTAAGATGTAATATCAAGATACAAAGGTCATATTATAACTTTATAACCAGGAATAACATATTTCTATTACATCATACATAGCTCATTGGCTATTACATTACATTGCAGCGGAATAATTATAATCATGGGGTCCTTCATCTTCAAAGTGCCACAGGCAGATGTTGGTTGTAGACTTTGTAGTCCTAGTCAATCAAACAATCTTCATCTAACAAAACAATCAACCTGCAACATTACAAGTTACAGCCACGAGGTCAATACATTTTGAATTGTATTGGCAAGTTTCACTTTATGTATAATATGAGTGGATCCTATCCATACATGCATATTTGGCTAAGTAGAGTTTTAGGGTTTATTTGCATAAAGCAACATTTATCCTATCTTTTTCGAATTAATTTGTCAATTCTCTTTTCAAATCTCTTTTCCAAGTCCCTTGAACTCCTTGGTAGAAACTCAAGTGTTCAAGTCCTTGTCAAAATCCTTTGAGCTACCTGGTAACTCCAAGTGCTTCAAGTTTTTATCAAAATCCCATGAGTCCCTTGGTAACCCCAAGTACATCATGCTCTTGAGCACCTTGGTAACCCCAAGTGCAACAAGCTTTATCAAATCTCTTTGAATTCCTTGGTACCCCCAAGTGCATCAAGTTTTTATATTAGAAATTAGAATGTCGAGATCTCCCATAGTTCAAACTTTAGTTGCTCAGTATTGTCCATAACCGGGGACACGGCTAAGTAGTTAGATTTTATTAACTTCTGCAGAAGGAGTACACTTTACCCACATGACACAATCCCATCTTGTTGCCACCAGTGGCCTACTGGATTAGTGCTCACCAAGATGGAGTACTGGCAGACTGAGAATGTGACGAAGTCTTTCCAAAAGGTCCTCCCATACATCATTGCTAGCTTGTCTTCAGCCCCCATGAAGCATTCCAGATCCCCATGTCCGGTAACTAAAGACAATGTATGGGTCTTCCTAATGTAGTTGACTAAGCCAGAGCCATAATAGCATGTGGTTGTACACGAAAGCCACAATTGGAGAAACATGTTCAATCTCTAAGTTTCCTGGGTGGTTTTCCTTTGGAGCACAACACAAAGAGATTGCCATAGTCATGGTTCCTTTTGTTGACACCTTCTCCAATACTCAAAGTATCCTTGGCCACCCAGGTGGTTCATTGAGTCCTTGTTTTATTATATAAAAAAAATACAAGTCCTTTTCTCAACTTCATAAAAACTCAACATGTATCTCTTTTCAAAATATAGCATGGCTAAGCATGTAACAACTACAATGTTTTCACTAAGGAATGTATATGGAATCCTATTAGGATTTAGCATAGCATAAGTATAGAAATTCTTCTCATGCATGTTTCAAAATCCACTAAGTATAATGAAAATAGTAGGTCTTTTATATGATAGTGTAACTTGCCTTTTTGTTTAGGGAATGATAGTCACTCCTTTGATTTTGCTAGTCCCACACTTGCTAATTTCACTACAATCAAACAAGCATAGTATCAAGTAGCATTCCAACTTTCCAACAATAATTCACATACACAAAGCAATGGTTCCTAAGTCTTGTAGAAAGAGGGTTCCATTGCAAAGTTGGTCTCTACTAGGTTTATAAACTTTGTAAGGTCCACATTGGTCATTTACCAAAATGGCAAAGTCATTAGTTAGAGATTTTGCCCAAAGTCTATTTTAAAATGCATTCAACATTTTATGTGGTGGAAATTTATTCTTTTTCAAGCAAAACTTTATATTTTTCCCCAAGTGAGTTTCCCTTGGCAAGGCTTGGTGTTTTGGGTCAGTAAGCTTGGTCCATAACATTTTCCCAAGGTTTTCCTTGCAACAACTTGTCCATAAAACAATTTAATGGGTTCTATTTGGCTAGAAATTGTCTTAGTTGATTAATTCAATTTAAATTTCACAAAAATCATTTTTTTAGCACTATGGTTTGGTTCCTAGGGTCAGTAGGGTCACACAATTCCATTTTGCAAAAGATTTAATCCTAAAAATCAATTTTAAACAATTTTTATACTTTAAACAAGTACACAAATGTTTCTGTAAATTCAAACAAACTAACAGATACTATTTTCAAAACTAAGGCCATGGTTGGATAGGGCTTGTTCTCCTGAATCCATTGATATAAAATTTGTCAAATTTGGACGTGTGGATCAAAAGATATAAGGGTTTGAAGTTTGTAGTTAAATCAGATTCAATTTCTTTTAAAACGAGATAAGTGACACGCGGCATGCTCTGGTTGGACGGTACCGGTTCGGAGTGGATCACGCTGTGGGGCGTTGGATTAAGTCAGATCGGGTGGTCCAGATAACGTACCCCTTCGCGGCTTAAGTCACCTGTTTCTGGCGTCGATCTAAATCGACGGTCTGATCAATCACCCACGAAGTGGCGGCGCTGGCGACGGTGGTTGGCGGCGGCGAGGTCTGTCAGCGGCGGAGCAGGTGATACCAGAGGCGAGGAAGAGAGAGAGGAAGCTTACCGGGTTCGTGGAGCGACGCTGATGATCAACGTGGTTTCGAGGAGGCGAGGGGTGCACTGGGGCGATGCTAATCGCTCGCCGGAGTTCGCTCGGCGTCGGGCGCGTTCAGGCGTCTCAGGAAATGTGGCTACAAAGCACGGGAAGGAAAACAGAGAGTGGGGTTAGCTTCGTGCGCGGTTCCCTGACAAGTTAGTATCAACGTCAGGAAAGGGGGTGGTCTAGCTTACCGGGGAGGGCTCGTCGGAGAAACCAGATGGTGGCGACGACGGTTGTCGTCGTTAGACGTTACGGAGCTTCAGCGGGTGAGTGGGAGGCACGGGAGAAGCGCCAAGGCTAGGAGAGTGTGGTGTGCTTAGGGAGGCAAGGCGGTGTCGTGTTGCGGAATCGTCACCGGAACATCGTCGAGCAGAGGCGTTCCTGGTCGAAATTTGCTCGGCACGGCGAGAGAGAGGAGTAGTCAGAAATGGAGGTAAAGTCGCTGGCGTTTAAGTAGGCGTCGTCGCAGGGGAAGTAAATGCCGTGGTTAACGCGAATTTAAGCCGCGGCTTCAATGGCAGAAACGGCCGCGCGGTGAGGGGAGAAGGAGTCGCGGGGAGAACGATGAACAGGGTCGAGTGGGGTCCAGCGTCAGTGGGAAAAAGGAAAGGAGGGAGGGGTCTACTTGTCAGCTTCTTAGTGGGTCGTTTAAGTGGTGAAAAATAACGGTTCGGGGAATAAGAGCAGATGGGCTGGTGGGCTTCCTGGGCTGACTGGGTTGGCCGTTTTCCATTTCTATTTTATTTCCTGATTTGAATTTCAGCCAACTATTCAAGCATTCAAAATAATTCAAATAATTTCAAATATTTGTAATGTGTTTTTGGTTTTGTTTATCAACTTAAATCAATTATTTAATTAAAATAATATTTTTATAACCTTTTATTAATTAGATAAGAGGGTCCTTTATTTATTTAATATGTTTTGATTTATTTAATAAACTCCTTATTTGAATTCTAAACATTTTCCTAATCAATTCAATAGGTTTTATTTGGAAAATAAAGAGTGCTTGGAACTTGTTATAAAAATAAATATCATTTGGTTATATAGGGTCCATTAATTATCATATTAAGTAGACTTTCATTATTAATTCTACCAAGTTTTATATTATTGAGATATTTATTTTTAAATCTTAAAATAAAGTCAAAACACTTTAGTAGAGTTTAATTAACAAAATACTTAGAAACTTATTTAAAATAATTTAATAAGTTTTGATGTTTTAATTAAAAATGGTTAAAACCTTTTATTTGAATAAAATTTGATATAAATTCCTTATCATTTTATTTTAACTAAACCTTTGTTAGTTTTATTCAAAACTAAATGTTTTAATTCATAAGCTTGGTCAAGGTTTTGATTTAGCTTTTTTTAAAACATTCTTTATTTATAAACTTCTATTTCATTTGAAAAACAAATCTTTTCATTTGATAACATTTCCAATTGTTTCCTTTTATGAAATGCTTATCCTTTTAAATCCTTTTAGGGTTTTTAATTAATTCAAATGGGTTTGAGTTTCCATTTAAATTAAAAAAATATTTCTTCTGGCTCTGAAAATCAAACAAGGTTTTATTTTTATTAATTTATTTTCACATTACAAGATTTGGATAATCTTGGGATGTGACAATTGTCTTCTCAATTCTCTCTCTGTACGCCTTCGAGATTTAGGTTAGACTTATGTTTAGACAAAGGTCTAGGATTTGTCTAGCCCTAATCCCGGGGGTGTCACACCAATGGTTCCACTCATAAGCATCAACTACAATAGTAATCAACACTGGGAAAGTTTCCCCTAAGAACTAAAGAAATATCCAACACGATTGTTACAGCGGGATGGAGTGGTGATGATGGTGCTGGTGGAGATGATGGTGTGGATGATGATGATGATCTTGATGAAGCCTAGCTTGACGATGGTGTTGATGGCGACGGTCTCCCCTCTCCGGGAAGGAATTCCCCTCGGCAGAAATCTGTCTGTCGGAGAGATCTTTCTCTCTTGGTTTTTTCTGCCCCTAGAGGCGGCAGAAATCTATCTGTGGTCGCTCCCCCAGGCTTAGGGTTCCATAGGGAAGATATAGGAGAAGGGGCGAAGTTGGAGGCCTGCCAGGTGGGCCTCACCTACCCTAGGGGCGGCCTAGGGTGGGACCATGCCTAGTGCTCGGTGGACGGGTGGGGTAGTGGGGGAGGGGGTGGGCAGTGGGGGAGGGGCGGAGCAATGGGGGACGGGAGGGGCTGTAGGGGAGGGCGGGGGAGTGGGGGTGGTGGCGGGGCAGTGGGGGAGGCGGCGGGGCAGTGGGGGAGGGGTGGGGCAGTGGGGGTGGTGGTGGGGCAATGGGGGAGGCAGCGAGAGAGTGGGGGTGGTGGCGGCGGTCGCTCGTGGGAGGAAGGGAGGGAGGGGGTGCTGGCGGCCGTGGCTCGGGGGAGGTGAGGGGATGGTGGAGGAGGTTGGGGCTGAGGGGACGGCGACGACGGCGGCCCCGAGCTTGGGGACCGGCGGCTGGTGGCGGCGGGGTCGGGGGCGGGCGCGGGAGGTTGGGGATAGGAGAGCTGGAACGAGTGGCCACTGGCTCGGGAGGGCCGCGCGGCCAGCCCTAGAAGGATAGGGCTACACCGACGGCCAGGCATACGACAAGGGCTGTCGTCGGCGTAGCATGGGCGATTTTTCTTTTTAGACCTACGCCGACGGCCAGGCATACGCCGAGGGCTTCCGTCGGCGTAGAAAAGTTTTTTTATTTTTCTTATTAATAACAAATTATACAAGAAATATTATTTTATTTCTACTAATATATCAAATCATAATATATTATTTGGTGCCTACTATTATAGAAGAAACTATAATATCCAGGACTTTACTAAGTGTTAACGCATGTCTACAAAGAGGGTCACACTTGGGACTTACACATGGGACCTACCAACCTTGCACCACACTCACACAGATATTTTAGGGACACATGCAAGTTTTCATCTGATTCCGACGTTATCGTGGTCTTCCTTCGGTGAAACCCTGATCTGTGCACACTCGGATCGTCTACCCCCCTAGAAGTTCCTCTCACAGGGGTAGCCCGGCGTAGCTCTGTCTTGTTTTGTGTTTGTTTAGATCATAGGATGATGTAAAACCATGTTGGTTCACAAGGTGCGGCACTATCCTACCCGGTTTCACCGGAACAGGGATATTCCCCCTTATATAGGTCCAGAACCTTCGCTTCTAGGTTACAATGCATGCATGCGAGGGGAGACACATGCAAGCACCTATACCAACCTTGCACCACACTCACACACATATGCTAGGGACACATGCAAGTTTTCATCTAATTCCGACGTTCTCGTGGTCTTTCTCCGGCGAAACCCTGATCTGTGCACACTCGGATCGTCTACCCCCTAGACATTCCTCCCACAGGGGTAGCCCGACGTAGTTCTCCCTTGTTTTGTGTTTGTTTAGGTCATGAAGTTCAGCATCCTCCAGATGCTTATGGTCTAGTGCAAAGTGCATACTTCCATGGTCTCAATCCTTATGAAGAGTTGGTACATGATATATCTACAAGAGAAACTATCGTCTGCTCCTCAGGAGGGTTGACAGAACCAGGAACTCTGTTCAAGATTCTAATGGCCATCCTGCGACATGCAGTTATATGCTATGATGGAATTGTATAATTCAATCTTTGCAACTTAAGTATAGATAAGATGATCTCACAGATTTTCCAAGTGCTATAACTCCTGGAGAACCGGTGGTCTACCCCTATAGCTTTCTCCATACGAGGGTAGCCCACTGGACTTTTATTTTTGTTTTGGTTTTGTTTAGGACATATGTACATGCACTAGTGGAAACGAGGCCTTTGGTTGAGGTCGGAAATGGGCTTTAACATCGGTTCTTCTAGGAACCGGTGTTAAAGGGGGTGCCCGTACCAGCGTGGTCCATAGAGCAAAAAAGGAGCACCCCCTTTAAAACTGGTTCAAGCCACAAACCGGTGTTAAAGGCCCTACACCAGTGGCCCATGCAGCCCCCCCTTTAACACCGGTTCGTGGCTTGAACCGGTGTTAAAGGGGGGGCTATATAACACACCGTAGCCCAAACCCCTCTCTTCCATTTTTTCACTCTCTCATTTTGGAGCCTATCAAGAGGGTGAGAGGTGTGCTAGTTTGTGTTCTTTTCCTATGCACAAGAGGGGTTCAATGAAATGCCCGAGAGCTCGAAATAAGTTTTCTTGTTGCTCTTTCCTTCTCGGTCGAGGTCGGCAACTTTATTCTTTCATGTGTCATTGATGTACTATATAAATGGTCATCTCCCTATTAATTTTTTATATACTATATATTAATGCAGATGAACCGGCAATGGATGTACGGTGACCGACGCACTTCCGAGTACATTACGGGCCTCCAAAATTTCATTGTTGTGGCTAATGCAAACCATGATCACAATGGTTTTATGTGATGTCCGTGTGTTCACTGTCAGAACAAGAAAGACTACTCAAATACCAGAACCATTCACGCCCACCTGCTTCGATCCGGTTTCATGCCTAGCTATAATTGTTGGACCAAGCACGGATTAAAAGGGGTTGTGATGGAAGACAACGAAGAAGAAGAGGATGATGACAACTGTCATAATATGTATCATGAATATGATGATACTACAACGGGGGTAGATAATGAAGATCAAGAGGCAGCAGATGGGCCCGCTGATGACGATCTTGGTCGGGACATTACTGATGCAAAGGAAGAATGTGAAACTGAGAAGGAGAAGGAGAAGCTGGAGAAGATGTTAAAGGATCACAAAACATTGTTGTACCCAACTTGCGAAGATGGCCACAAAAAGCTAGGTACCACACTAGATTTGCTGCAATGGAAGGCAGAGAACGGTGTGACTGACAGCGCATTTTCAAAGTTGTTGGTAAAAATGAAGAATCTGCTTCCAAGAAATAATAAGTTGCCCGACAGTACATACCAAGCAAAAAAGGTTGTCTGCCCTCTAGGATTAGACGTGTAGAAGATACATGCCTGCATTAATGACTGCATCCTCTACCGCGATGAGGAGTACGAGAATTTGGATGCATGCCTCGTATTCCCTACACTGCGGTATAAGATCAGACGAGACGATCCTGGCGATGTTGAGGGCGAGGCCCCTAGGAAGAAGGTTCCTGCCAAGGTTATGTGGTATGCTCCTATAATACCATGGTTAAAACGTCTCTTCAGAAATAAAGAGCATGCCAAGTTGTTGCGATGGCACATGGAAGACCGTAAGAAAGACGCGATGTTGAGACACTCCGCTGATGGGTCACAGTGGAGAAAAGTTGAGCGAGAGTACCCGGACTTCGCACGTGACTCAAGGAACTTAAGGTTTGGTCTAAGTACAGATGGCATGAATCCTTTTGGTGAGCAGAGCTGCAGTCATAGCACCTGGCCTGTGACTCTATGTATCTATAACCTTCCTCGGTTGTGCATGAAGAGGAAGTTCATTATGATGCCAGTGCTCATCCAAGGCCCGAGGCAACCCGGGAACGACATTCATGTGTACCTAAGGACATTAGTTGAAGAACTTTTACAGCTGTGGGCCAAACCAGGTGTACGTATGTGGGATGAGCACAGAGGGGAGCCATTTGACCTACGAGCGTTGCTTTTCGTTACCATCAATGATTGGCCTGCTCTTAGTAACATTTCAGGGCAGACGAACAAGGGATACAATGCATGCACATACTGTTTAGATGAGACTGAAAGTGTATATTTGGATAAATGTAAGAAGGTTGTATACCTAGGGTATCGTCGATTTCTTCCGAACCTGCATCCAGTAAGAAAGAAAGGAAAGCATTTCAAACACCTGGCAGAACCCCGGAGGAAGCCTGTCCTCCGTACCGGTGAGGAGGTATTTGGTATGGTCAAGGACCTAGAAGTAATCTTGGGAAAAGGTCCTGGAAGTCTATCTGTTCCGAATGAGGATGCCGGACACGCGCCCATGTGGAAGAAGCAATCTATATTTTGGGACCTACCCTATTGGAAAGTCTTACAGGTTCGCTTTTCAATCGACGTGATGCACGTGACGAAGAATGTTTGCGTGAACCTGCTAGGCTTCCTAGGAGTGTATGGGAAGACAAAAGATACATCGGAAGCACGGCAGGACCAGCAACGTATGAAAGACCCTGAAGAGCCTATGCATCATGAGAACGAGAAGTGTAAACGAGGCCACTTAACTCCTGCCAGCTACGCTCTTACCAAAGCAGATAAGGAAATCTTTTTTGAATGCCTGAGTAGTATCAAGGTCCGATCTGGCTTCTCGTCGAATATAAAGGGAATAATAAATATGGCAGAGAAAAATTCCAAAACCTAAAGTCTCATGACTGCCATGTGATTATGACGCAATTGCTTCCGATTGCATTGAGGGGGCTTCTACCTGAAAATGTTCGAGTACCCATTGTGAAGCTATGTGCATTCCTCAATGCAATATCTCAGAAGGTAATCGATCCAGCAATCCTACCAGGGTTACAGACAGATGTGGCCCAATGTCTTGTCAGCTTTGAGTTGGTGTTCCCACCATGCTTCTTCAATATTATGACGCATCTCCTGGTTCACTTAGTAGAAGAGATTGTCATTCTCGATATTGTATGTCTACACAATATGTTCCCCTTTGAGAGGTACATGGGAGTATTAAAGAAATATGTTCATAACCGTGCTAGTCCAGAAGGAAGCATATCCAAGGGCTATGTAACAGAGGATGCCATTGAGTTCTGTGTTGATTTTATTCCTGACCTTAAGGCGATTTGTGTTCCAGAATCACGAGATGAGGGGAGACCGCGTGGGAAAGGCACCCTAGGATGTAAAGCAATGATATGTAGGGACGGGAATTCTCTCAATCAAGCACACTACACGGTTTTACAAAGATCTATCTTGGTTGCCCCGTATATCAATGAACACAAGAATTTTATACGCCTCAAACACCTGGGGCAGTCTGATGAATGGATTATATAAGTGAACACATGGAGAGTTTTGGCGGCTGGCTGCAAAGACTTCTCACGAATAACACCACTGCTGGGGATCAGTTGTACTTGTTGGCCAGGACACCATCTTCGACTGTATGTACTTTCCAAGGGTACGAGATAAATGGGAATACATTCTACACGATAGGCCAAGATAAAAAGAGCACCAACCAAAACAGTGGTGTCCTCTTCGATGCAGCAGAAGACAATGGGCAGAAGACCACGTATTATGGGTTCATAGAGGAGATATGGGAACTTGACTATGGACCTAACTTTAAGGTCCCCTTGTTTCGGTGTAAATGGGTCAAGCTAACAGGAGGAGGGGTTGAGGTAGACAAGAAGTACGGAATGACAACAGTGGATCTCAACAATCTTATGAAGGTAGACAAGAACTTAGACGAACCATTCGTCTTAGCCAATGATGTGGCTCAGGTTTTCTATGTGAATGACATGTCTACCAAACCAAAAAAAAAAAAGAAAAAAACAAGCAAACAGATACATCATACGATGAGCCAAAGCATCACATAGTACTTTCAGGGAAAAGAAACATCGTGGGAGTGGAGGACAAGACAGACATGTCAGAAGATTATAATAAGTTTGATGAATTCCGCCCTTCAGAGTGAAGACTGACCCAACCATCCTGTTAAACGGTGATGATACTCCATGGTTACGGCCGACGCGATCATAAGATTGACTATATGTATTAATTGAGCCATTTTTCGCACACATATGTATCTCAACATGGAAATAAAAGTCATATTTCTTATGTTAACACTATATTTATTAAATGAGCCATTTTTCTTCCCGCCATTTTTTCCCGCTAGTTCTTCCCGCCAGTTTTTCCCGCCAATTCTTCCCTCCGGTTATCTTCCTGCCATTTCTCACTATATATATATGTAGGGTTGGCCTCCATTGTCATTGCACATCTCTAGACTCATATCTTCAACCTCATCACTGTTTCCCATGGCATCCACTATACCACTAACCCCTAGGGAGGTGGAGGCGCTTTGCGCCTCCAACTACCCTCGCCGCCAACTCTTGTGTCCCCATCGGCTGATCTTTGGCCGAGGCGTGCCGGTTCCTCCTGTCCCTCTAGGTGTGGCGCTCGGGATGGCCATCACGAACCACTACTACTTCGAGCTCACGCCCTAGCAGCGGAGGAATCCCAGATGGCATCCTGACTATTTCCCGACTTGGGAAGCCTTCTTCGGGGATCGGCGTGAGAGGGCGCTCGCCAGGCACGAGGAGGATGGCCCACCTCCTCCGAACTTCAATGAGGCCGGCCATCGGCTGTGGTGGCACGATCGGACTCTCCAGAGCGTCATGGCCTACGACACTGCCGCCGACTCTAACCCCCGTCTGCGCTACCCTCAAGTACAGCCCACGCGTACTCAGCCTTCACGGTTCAATTACGACAACCCCGACGACGACAGCGACGACGGCCGTGGCGAGTACGACGACTATAGTGGTGAGTATTACAGGTGTAGGAAGGAGCATGACTGAATCACTCCAACATTCCAAAACAAGTTCGGCCGATTGTGACTTAATCTGGCCATGTATCTTAATTTTCAGTTCTTTTATGTATCTTAATTTTTAGTCGTGCTTTATGTAACTTACTGTTAGTTGCATTATGTACTTTAATTCCAGTTCTATCGTAATAAAAATATCAAACTTGGTATATTGATTATGTCTCAAAAAAACCTTCACAAAATGACCTATCTCATTCGAGGTTTCTTGGCTTTCGGGTCAAATGACCAATGTTATGGCTAGAATCAAGGCATAGTTTGTGATAATGTGGCCATATTGTGCATACATGTGCATCATGGGATGGCAAACAATGTTGCAAGAGGAAGTTTTCCTTTTTGTCGCACCAAAAAGGCATTTTCCATTTTCCGATCATAAAAAACAGACGGTTTTGTGAAGCAACCACCAAATGGCTAATTCAAAAAACTACCACCACATTTTACAAAAATACTAGACCACCTTATATGGACAATGTACCAACAGGGGGATCTGAAACCTTTCCGTCCACCTCTGGTGAAAAAGACAAATTCCTGCCGAATCGATAGGAAGTGGGTCAGATATGAACTATAGGTACATGATACGATGCTCATGATTTTTTACAAAAATAATTTTTAGGTTCACAATATGCTTTTTTATCAAAAATCCGATGCAAGTTTAGCGAGGTTTTGTCAGATTCCAAAGTATTCAAAAGATGCGGCATTTAAATATCCAAACAATTCAAAAATGTTAATACAAAATAAAATATGATTTGCTCTAATAAAATAGAGTTAGATTCCTTTTTAGATGCTTAATATTTCTTATGTTCAAAGTTTTAGGGTTTGACTATTTTATTTTTGTTTTAATTGAATAATCAAAATTTATATGTAAGTGTTTTAATCATTTTGAAAATTTTCATCTACAGTAACTATAAAATGTTTTTATATGAATGGATAGATCTAATTTTTCTGAAAATTATGATATATTTTTCATATTTTTCTGAGTTGACATGAAAAAGATATGAATTTTCTAAATTCTATCCTATTTTTTGAAATAAAAAAGGCCCCAACCCTTTAATGTAGAAAATAAATGCCCCCCCCTTTAACACCGGTTCCAGCCACGAACCGTGTTAAAGGGGGGAGCATTTATTTTGTTTCACGCGCGCACCTCCCCTCCTTTAACACCGTTTCGTGGCTGGAACAGGTGTTAAAGGGGGGTGCGGGCACAAAACGAATTCCCCCCTTTAACACCGGTTCCAGCCACGAACCGGTGTTAAAGGGGGGGTTTATAACGCGCGCCTCTTCCTTGTTCCCCCTAGCCAGATCAAGCGCGTGCAGAGGAAGAAAAGCAGAGGCGCGTCGCCGTCCACGCCCTCGTCGTCGCCGTCCCACGGGAGCGCGTAGCCGGGACTGCCGCGTCGTCCCCGCCCCGTCTCGCCGTCGCTTCCCCGCGCTATTCCGTGTGCCACCTAGCCGTACCTGCTGCTGCCCCATCCTGTCCAGCGCCGCGCCACCCACCCACGCTACGCCGCGCCACCCATGCCGCACCGCCCACCAGCGCCACGCCACCCACACCGCGCCGCCTGCCCGCAGGTGATCTTCTGTGCCCGCCGCCGATTTTTGGTTAATTAGTGTTAGTTAGTGTTTTTTGGTTAGTTAGTTTTAGTTAGTGATTTTTGGTTAGTTAGTGTTAGTTTTTGATTTTTGGTTAATTTGTATGTGTATGATATATATGTATATGTATATATTTATATGTGTATGTGTATATATGTATATATTTTTTGTATGTGTATGTGTGTATATATGTATATATTTGTATATGTATGTGTATATATGTATATATTTTTTGTATGTGTATGTGTGTATATATTTATATATTTTTTGTATGTGTATGTGTATGTGTATGGTCAGGAGCAGGCCGATTGCATGTGGTCGACTTAGGGCTCACTCTTTCAATCGGTTTGCACTTGACCGATTACTTTTCCAATGTCGTGGACCCTGACCTCCTCTGCCCTCTACGAGTCGCCCATTTTAGGTAGCCCGCGTCGTGCTGGTTCGAACGCACACCCCCACGCATCCCGGCCCCGCTCTCGCCCTAGCGCCGCCAGTCGCCACCCTAGTACACCTCTCGTTGTCAATATAGCATTAGGGTTTCTCTGAATCCGGGGTGTTTCCGAATGTATCCTCTCATATGAATTCGAGGTTTCTCTGAATTAGGGTTTGGAATGACCAAACATGTATTAGGGTTACATTTCAATACTTTTAACCTGTCATATCAGCATCCTTGCTCGATCATTTCAATAGATGTATTACTGATATTTGTGTCATAATATTATTGTTTCAGAAACTATGGATCCACTCAGTAGAAACCTTGAAGAGGAAGAAATAATGGATAACATGATCCACGAGGACACCTCACAATATCTGAACTTGGAGGGACATGATGACAGCTCAAGTAGTCATGGAAAAGATGACGACTCCGGTGAACGCACTTTAGTGATTACAAAGTCCGTCGAGGTATATGCATGGATTAAGCCTCTGCTGACTTGCACCGATTGATTTGTATATATATGTACATGTATTAATTAACGCTTCTTTCTTCTTTTAGCCCTCCGGATCGACCAGCCAGCAACAATCTTCTTCTACGAAAAAGACCAAGCGAGGCGTGAGCCATCGGTTGAAAGATCGTGCAAAGTTCACGATAGAAGCAGTCCGTGTTGATGGCAGGCCGATGGAGCCCAAGAAGGCCACATACAAATTTATACGTCAGGCTGGAGTTCTTGTTAGGGACCAAATCCGAATCATAATTGAATATTGGAATAAGCCAAAGAAGGGTCACGGTACCTTTGTCAATGAAAGATCCAAAGAAACGCTTTGGAATTCGCTGTTGGTAAATTTCACCCTTCCGCCAGAGGAGGATGAGAATAAACCGGTTATAAAGGAAATGGTCAAAGAGTGGACTCTAAAGAAGATGGTTGACGCTTTCCACAATTGGAAGACAAAATTGAACAAATTTGTCAAAGCTCGCGAGACTCCAGATTTCGGAGACGCATATTATGCGAAGATAAGACCTCACTGGCCCGAATTTGTGGCATACAAGGAAGTGAGGGGAATATGCCCTGAGAGGCAATAATAAAGTGTTTATTATGTGTATTCCAAGTATATGATAGATGTTTATTTTGCATGCTATAATTGTATTAATACGGAAACGTTAATACATGTGTGTTTAATAAACAAATAGAAAGTTCCTAGTTATGCCTCTCTCATAAACTAGCTCGTTGATTAACAAGATGATCAAGGTTTCCTGATCATGGACATTGGATGTTGTTAATAACGGGATCACAACATTAGTGTAATGGTGTGATGAACATTCATCTGAAGTATAGCATTACGATCAAAGTCATTGAGTTTATATTGCTATAACAACTTACGAAGTGATCCTAATCCTAAGACCATGAGATCATGTCAATCACTAACACCGGAAGAGTTTCTTGATAACATCAAACGTCACACCGTAACGGGTGATTATAAAGATGGATTCGGAACTAATAAAGTGTTATGTTGAGGCTCATGGATCGAGTGGAATTTTTCATCCCGATGACGGATAGATATACTCAGGCCCTCTCGGTGATATCACATTGATTAGCTTGCAAGCAAGTGATTTGATCACTAGAATGTTATATCACGAATGAGAAAAGAGTGCATGTCGATCGAGATCAAACTAGGTATGGACATACCGATGATCGAATCTCGGACATGTAATATATCGTGAAACAAAGGGATTAAGATACTAGCGTAAAGGTTCCGCGATCACAAGAAAGTCATCGTTGAATGTGTGGGAGTCGGTATGGGTCTCGGATCCGCTTGATTATTGATCAGAGGGTCTCGATCATGTCATTATTCACGAACCGTAGGGTGACACACTTAAGAGACACCGACATCCAATTGGAGCAAATGTTTCATGCCGAAAGAATGAACAAGCGCGAATTTATTTCACTAGATACCGAAACAGGTTTTGGTGAAATTGCATAAAGTGGTTATGCATGTGAAATAGAATTCTAGCAAGGGTTATTGTGAATGTTTGTCATTAAAGTAATTGACAAAATTCTGAATAAAATAAAAGAGTTTTATTTAATGAGAGTTTGCATTAAATTTGGTGGAAATTTAATGGGAATTTGAGTGGACTTTTGAGTTGAGGGAATTTAAAGGAGATTTGTGAGTGGAGTGTCCACCCACATGAAGAGGGGAGGGCAAGGGGCAGCCCATGCCGGCCACCCCCTTGGGGTTCCCCCCTCCTCCTATAAAAGGAGCCCCCCTCATCACTTGTCTCTCACACCTCCTCGTGAAGGATCTCTCTCCCCCTCTAGAATTTATCCCCCATGGTCTCGGACTAGCGAGATACATGTTCCCGGTGGCTATTCGGCAAGAAAGAGTTGTGCTTCCGCTGCATCGCTGGAGCGAGGAGGCGGAGGTTGCTCGGTGCCTCGAACGTGTGTGCGAGCACGGATGCGCTGCTGATTTAAGGCGCTAGGACTTCCTCTCGATCTTGAGAGCGGCAAGAGATCGTCTACATCAACCACGAGTTGAACTCGTTAAACTTTGTCGGTCTTCAAGGGTATGTTCTCTACGGATATACATCCGCCCGTTGTTTGTATCTAGTAGATAGATCTTGGTATATAGTTCACATCGTAGGAAAATTTTTGTTTTCTATGCTGCGAACCCTACAGTGGTATCAGAGCCGGATCTATGCGTAGATACTTTACACGGGTAGTACACATATGAGTATGTGGGAGATGATGATCATGTTGTTGCTCCTTTGTTGTAATTTTGGATATTGGTGGCATAGTGGGATGAAGCGGCCCAGACAAACTTTACATGGCCTCGCACATGAGACCTGTTCCACGCTTGACATGCAACTAGTTTGCATAAGTGGCTAGCGGGTGTCTGTCTCTCCTACTATAGTCAATATCTATTTTGCAAGCGAGTTGTCAACAATTTGATTATCCTCGTTGTGGTTCATGTTCGTAGGTAAGAACGGTTCTATCTCGAAAGCCCTAAGCCACGTAAAACTTGCAATGGATAAATTAGAGGCGTCTAGTTTAGATTGTTGCTGGGCTAGTGTTATGATATGGAAGTGTTGTAAGTAGAAATATGAGATGATACTCTTACAACACACATAGCGTGTAAAATCCATAGACCTTGGATTTACACATATAGGTATGATAGTGATCATACCACGATGCACATGATAGAGATCATCTGCGAGAACCATATAATTTCACTAATAAACATATGATGTTTGATAGCATCTTATATTGCTTGTTTAGCGCTTTGTTAGCATAATAAGATGATCCCTCATTTAAATATCAAGATAAGAATGTGTTCTTCCTTTAGTATGCACCGATTATGTTTTCGTCGCTCCAAGACATCACGTGATGATCGGGTGTTCTTGGATCCACGACCATATTTCGGGTGTAAAACAGTTACACACGCGAATACTAAGGTTCTAACTTGGCGAGCCTAGCATGTACAAACATGGCCTCGGAACACGGACCGAAAAGTTAAGCATGAGTCATATAGTTGATATGATGCCCATTTGATGCTCTCCGTTCAAGCTATACCGACTCACGTGATGATCGGGCTTGGTGTAGTGGATTTGGTTCATGTAATCACCAAAAAGGCACGAGGGATGTCGTTTTTGAGTGGGAGTTCATTCGTAATATAGATTAGTTGAACTCAATCTATAATACACTTAGTCTAAACTTTACAAATTCTGTTGTAGATGGCACCACCTGCTTTTAATTTCAATGTGTTCATGGAGAAAGAGAAACTAGCAAGGAACTCTGCTGCACAAAAGCAATATGTGCTAGAAGCGCCATTAGGCCCCCCACCTTTTGATGATGCCCCTGACAAGGAGAAGAATGTCTATCAGACTCGTCAGGAGGACCACAACTTAGTTCATTGCGGCATATTGTATGGTCTAGAGCCGGAACTTGAGCGTTCAAAAGCAATGCATTTGATACAATGGGTGAGTTGAAAATGATTTTCGACACACATGCTGCTGTAGAGAGCTACAACGCTTCAGAAAAGTTCTTTAGCTGCATGATGGAAGAGCACAGCTCCGTTAGTGAGCATGTACTCAAGATGTCGGGTTACACCGATAAGCTTGTGTCCTTGGGTATATCGATTCCCATTGACTTAGGCATCCATCGTGTTATGCAGTCTCTGCCACCTAGCTATAAGAGCTTCGTGATGAACTATAATATGCAAGGCATGAAGAAGTCTCTCCCCGAGCTTCTGTCAATAGGAACACTGGTTTCAAGAAAGACAAGAAGGGAAAACGGAAGGGAAGTAAGGGTGGCAAGCCTGTTGCCGCGCCTGAAAAGAAACCCCGAGTTGGACCTAAGTCTGATTCCGAGTGCTACTATTGTAAGGGGACTGGCCATCGAGCATCGCCCCAAGTATCTGGCAGACAAGAAGGCCGGCAAGGCAAACAAAGGTATATATGATATACATGTTATTGATGTGTACTTGACTAGTGATCGCAGTAGCACCTGGGTATTTGATCCGAGAGGGGTCTCACTTATTCATGAACCGTAGGGTGACACACTTAAGAGACACCGACATCCAACTGGAGCAAATGTTTCATGCCGAAAGAATGAACAAGCGTAGGAATTTATTTCACTAGATACCGAAACAGGTTTTCGGGTGAAATTGCATAAAGTGGTTATGCATGTGAAATAGAATTCTAGCAAGGGGTTATTTGTGAATGTTTGTCATTAAAGTAATTGACAAAATTCTGAATAAAATAAAAGAGTTTTATTTAATGAGAGTTTGCATTAAATTTGGTGGAAATTTAATGGGAATTTGAGTGGACTTTTGAGTGGAGGGAATTTAAAGGAGATTTGTGAGTGGAGTGTCCACCCACATGAAGAGGGGAGGGCAAGGGGCAGCCCCATGCAGCCACCCCTTGGGGTCCCCCTCCTCCTATAAAGGAGCCCCTCCTCACTTGTCTCTCACACCTCCTCGTGAAGGATCTCTCTCCCCCTCTAGAATTTATCCCCCATGGTCTCGGACTAGCGAGATACATGTTCCCGGTGGCTATTCGGCAAGAAAGAGTTGTGCTTCCGCTGCATCGCTGGAGCGAGGAGGCGGAGGTTGCTCGGTGCCTCGAACGTGTGTGCGAGCACGGATGCGCTACTGATTTACGGCGCTAGGACTTCCTCTCGATCTTGAGATCGGCAAGAGATCGTCTACATCAACCACGAGTTGAACTCGTTAAGCTTTGTCGGTCTTCAAGGGTATGTTCTCTACGGATATATATCCGCCCGTTGTTTGTATCTAGTAGATAGATCTTGGTATATAGTTCACATCGTAGGAAAATTTTTGTTTTCTATGCTGCGAACCCTACAGGAAGGTGCTATAGCTACAAAGAGGTGAGAAACCAATACGCTAAATGCCCATAAGAAGGAATATCACCAGAGGACGGGGTCAGGTGGCTACATATCTCAGAGGCCTAAGTGGGAGGAACCTGAGAAAGCCCTACGCGATAGAGGGATCACACCCCAGACACATGGGTGGGACCTACGTGCAAAGACTTGGTTCTACGGAATCGGGGCAAGGTTGGACCCAGAAACGGTATTGTGTATCTTCCCAACCCTCCTTGCCAAACCCGTCAATGAACTCATCATGGCATACGAGGAAACAGCCGCCAGGACCTTCCATCCTGACAGAGAGAATGACCAGCTCACACGCGCCATCGGTAAAAAAGAACACCCTGGACTTGCACGAGGCACAGGGGGTATGACGTGGAAGGATGGGTTTGCCGAGTGAGGCGACTCTTACAGATGGCGCGGCAGAAAATAAAAAGAGTGTAAAGAGCGGATAACATAGATAGAACATGCACTTGTGGCGCTGCAGGAGCAAGTGAATGCACCAAAGAGCTAGCAAGCTACCAGCCCATCTCAGCGGCACGAAGAACCTGCATTGGAAGACTCTGCGCGGAAAAGCAGTGTGGCTTCCACGACGTGCAGCCTATGCTTGAAATGGTGGGTCCTCGATACCCCGTGGATGAGATCACGGAGAGCGAACACGCTGAGTTGCATGTGAGATTAATGGGCTTATGCATTAACGTGGCGGTCGGCTATGCCTTACCTCCTGTAGCTGGAGGAACTTACCACTGCCGACCGATTCCAGATGGCTATGCTATTGTCGGGGTGGATGAGGTTGTGAAGGAATATGAGGAAGCACAGCTTGACCATGCTACAGGTGAAGGGGAAACTCAACTCAAATTTGCAGTGAAAACAACCATTCTTTGGAAGAAGGAACACATCATGCTTCCAAACTGGAGGCCACTGGCACCCCTGCCGTCCCCGCAGCGTTAGCAGTCTGAGCCGCCTCAGCCGTCTCCAAGTCATCAGAATACTCCCATGTCGTCTCCGGCGCTTCAGCCATCTCCTGCGCGGCAGCAATCTCTGACATGACCATCTCCTACGCTGCGTCGACCATCTTGGCCGACCATCTCCGGCGCTTCAGCCATCTCCTCAGCGTAAGCGGGAGAGCACTGCCATGAAGAGCATCACTAGCACTGCCACGAAGAAATCCACAGGAAACCATATGCCAAAGATTTCAAGAAACTACGTCTCGCAGCCTTCCGCCAAGCCATTGCCGGTATTACCGTGGAATCGGAGCGACGGGGAGACCAATAGGATCTCGGAAGAAGAGGTCAAGAAATTATTTGCACCTAGATGGGCCGAGCCAAAGAAGAAACTCGATCCGGCGGTGGTGAAGTTTTACAATAATCTTTTGAAACCTGAAACCCCACTTGTGCCGGACTACGAGCGCCAGATTTTGAAGGGGGGTGCAAGGCGAAGGGAGACTGAAAGTAGCAGTCGTGCGGCACCCCAGAAAACAGTCCCCATGCTCGGAGAGCAGGAAAACCAATCATGTGCCCCGCTCCAAGTGTTCGACACACAGAACTCTCCTCCTATAAATGATAACGAGGAAGAGCGCTACAAAGAAAGGCCAGTGAGATGGGGATGACTTACATTGCATACTTGAACATCATGGGAGACAACTTGCCCAAAGGCGATGTCAACCCCATACAACCATGGAAGTATAGGAAGAATCTCGTCAAGAAAGAGGAGCTCAAGAATCAACCAACAAAGATGCGAAGATTGCACAAGTGGTACCTTGATTTCTGCAAGAAGAGAAAAGAAGAATGGATTACGGCGCATATAAGAGATCAGATTTTCTTGTGCGGAGACTACGAGATCGCCTTCAACATTCAAGACTTGCATTTTCTATTCAGAAGGAACTCGACAAAGCTGCCATCAGCCTTTATTGTGTGTAAGTACTATTTCTGTAATTTCTATATCATCTCATTCAATTTATTAATTGCATGTATATATGTATGCTCACCATATATGTATATACTATTATGCAGGAAAAAGGTTATGGAATGCATGAAAGGAGGCCCTTTTAACATTGGGTTCGTTGACCCAAATAGAGTTCATGAAGAAGTGGTAAGACACTGACCCGGACAAACAGAAGATTTCTTGCTAACGTCTTTACTGAGACAACAAACCAAAAGGGAAATACTATTGCCTTACAACTTCTCGTGAGTACTGTTACCCTCTCTTGTACACATTATGTTTCGGCTTACTCGATGTTAAGTGTAACTGATGATGAGTTATGTGTGCGTAGGTTCCACTTTATTCTGCTAGTCATTCAACCTGACTCAGGAAAAGTCCTTGTCATGGACTCGTTACGAAAATACCAAGAGCTATGGGCAGACTTTAAAGAGATGCTCCATAGGTAATTTTAATCATATTATCGCACTAGATCGGAAACTTTCGTGACAACAAGTAATTAATTACTCCTTTATTCATTTTCTTTGCCGGACAGGGTTTGGAAAAGGTTCACGGGCAGGGCCGTGGGTGAATGGTCAGAAGAACTAAAATTTGTAGACCAAAATGTAAGTAATACTAGCTAGCTAGGTCTGCGTATCTCTTTAATTCTGCTTCCAATTCCATTATATCATGCTTTATTGATTATTATTTTGATTGAAATCTCTATTCTCGTAAAGTGCACGCATCAGGGACCCGACAATAACTTATGTGAATACTATGTTTGCGAGTTCATTTGCAACACGATATGTGCGACGGGACAAGCCGCACTAGAACAACTTAGAGTAAGTAAACAAAGTACACAACATTATTTTATTACAATCAATTGTGTTGAGTTTTATTCTTATATATATTGACCCTATTCTTCATATATATTTAGATCGAACGTATGCGGGACCAACTCCTACCATTTGACCGCATACGAGCCATTCAAGAGGAATTGGCGGGGTTCATACTTGATGAGGTCGTCACGCCTATCGTATAACTCTTTAGATATCCACCAAAATGAACGTTGTATATATGCTTGAACGTATTTGTCTTGTACTTGATGCTTCAATGTTTACGGAGAATACCACATAATGAAGATGTTTGTGTATAATTATAGTTGCTTAATTATTCATGTACTCATATGTACCGACGATGATGTATGTGTATACCTCTCCCGATCGATTCCCCCTCCCCCCTCCCCGTCCCCGCCGCGCCGCAGAAATGCGCACAGAACTTTGCCACGGCAGAGATTTATGCCGTTTTCCTTCCAGGACAGAACTATGCCGCGGCAGAGATTTATGTCTTTTCCTGCCGCGGCAGAGAACCTTTAACACCGGTTCGTGTTACGAAGCGGTGTTAAAGGGGGGCTGAGCGCTGCGGCAGCCCCATGTGCGCCACCTTTTAACACTAGTTCGTATAAGAACCACAGTTAAAGGGGGGACCTCTAACACCGAACCCCCAACAGCAGTTCTGGAACCGCTGTTAGAGGCCTCTACGAACCGGTGTTAGATGCCTCGTTTCCACTAGTGATGGAAAGCAAAGGTTGGGCCGACTTTGCCATAAAATAGGCTCTGGTTGTCCAGTGGCGGGAGTTTCCACGTATATATCCAGGATTTTACTAAGTGTTAACGCATGTCTACAAAGGGGGTCACACTTGGGACTTACACATGGGACCTACCAACCTTGCACCACACTCACACACATATGCTAGGGACAGATGCAAGTTTTCATCTGATTCCCACATTCTCGTGGTCTTCCTCCGGTGAAACCCTGACCTGTGCACACTCAGATTGTCTACCCCCATAGACGTTCCTCTAACAGGGGTAGCCCGGAGTATCTCTCTCTTGTTTTGTGTTTTTTTCGGTCATATGATGATGTAAAACCATATTGGTTCACAAGGTGCGGCACTATCCTATCCAGTTTCATCGGAACAGGGAGTTTCCCCCTTATGAAGGTCCAGAACCATTGCTTTTAGGTTAGATCACATGCATGCGAGAGGGGACACATGCAAGCACCTATACCAACCTTGCACCACACTCACACACATATGCTAGGGACACATGCAAGTTTCCATCTGATTTCGATGTTCTCGTGGTCTTCCTCTAACGAAACCCTGATCTGTGCACACTCGGATCGTCTACCCACCTAGACGTTCCTCTCATAGGGGTATCCCGGCGTAGCTCTCTCTTGTTTTGTGTTTGTTTAGGTCATAGGATGCTATAAAACCATGTTGGTTCACAAGGTGCGGCACTATCCTACCCGGTTTCACCGGAACAGGGATATTCCCCCTTATACAGGTCTAGAACCTTCGCTTCTAGGTTACAACACATGCATGCGAGGCGGGACACATGCAAGCACCTATACCAACCTTGCACCACACTCACACACATATGCTAGGGACACATGCAAGTTTTCATCTAACTCTGACGTTCTCGTGGTCTTCCTCCGGCGAAACCCTGATATGTGCACACTCAGATCGTCTACCCCCTAGACGTTCCTTCAACAGGGGTATCCCGGCATAGCTCCCTCTTGTTTTGTGTTTTTTTATGTCATGAAGTACAACATCCTCCAGAAGCTTATGGTCTAGTGCAAAGTTCATACATCCATGGTCTCAATCCTTATGAAGAGCTGGTATATGATATATCTACAAGAGAAACTATCGTCCGCTCCTCAGGAGGGTTGACAGAACCAGGAACTCTGTTCAAGAGTCTAATGGACATATTGAGACATGTAGTTATATTCTATGATGGAATTATATAATTCAATCTTTGCAACTTAAGTATAGATAAGATGATCTCACAGATTTTCCATGTGCTATAACTCTGTTGCCTGCCAAAACCCACCGGCGAGCAGCGACGAGCAACACGGAGAGCCGGGAGGCTCCCAGGACTGCTGGTGGGCCCTGGTCCCTCGGCGGCCATAAAAACTCGACACGTCTGGCTTGGTTCGCGTGCCACCGATACCTGGTCAGGAAGGTGAAGGATTGCTCCAATTGATTTCCTGCATGGTAAACAAGTATACATAAAATTCGAGCCGTGATCGGCTCCCAGGTTTCCCTGTAAATCGGCTCCTAGAACCGATTGCCCCATGGTTCTGCATTAGATTCATGATAACATGGGGTTTTGCTTGATCATTACAAGTTAAATCGATCTACGATAGTTTAGTGTTTTCACCACGTAACTGGAACGTCCTACACGTAATTGAGCCTGGTATGTACAAAAGATGAAGAATATTAACCCTAGAGGAGGCCTAATAACCAACGTAAAGCCAATTCGAACATCTTCTCTAGAACGAATAAACCACGTCCCTATGTACTACTGGATCGTTCAACCCGTTTGTAAGGCCTGATTACGTAGATATTAAACTAAACCTTGATGAACAAGGCACAACTATAACAGATCGAATCGACTAAATAAAGACCAAGCAAGATGCTACCCTTACACTTGGGAAAAGGTGTAAGGGTAGCGAGATAACTAGAGGTAGCATAACTTCAACGATAATAAGGAAAAGCGCCGATGCTAGCCTCAAACAATCTACGATAATGGTATTACTCGCCATCAACAACGCTTCAGTACGATTAAAACCAGATAACGCATAAGTAGATACTGCCTAGATCGCAAGATGCGATCTAGGCAGCATGGCACTTACCCGAAAGAAACCCTAGAAACAAGGGGTGGCGATGCGCCGAGATTGTGTTTGTTGTGAACGTGGTTGTCCTCCTTTTTCGATAACCTTAGGTACATATTTATAGTCCGGAGACTCTCTACTTTTGGAATAACTCTACAACTCTATCTCTACCTAAACATAAACGGAACCTAAACAAACACGAAACCTACTATGATACAAGATACACGGGCAATTTAGCCCAAATCCACGCACTAGGCCGATCCAACAACACGTTGAATATACGTATCTTCCAAGCCCATCTTGATCACGGCCCATCTCCGTCTTTGGCCAAAATACGGCGATAACACATGCCCCCCTGGTTTTGGCAATGATAATTCCAAAACCACTCTGTGTTTTTTTTTATCGGGCTGCGCGTCGACAGAATGCGTGGCAGAACAGAATCGTCACGCTACCCCTTCATCATGATGCCCTGTCTTCTCAACTCCTGCGCAGTGCATGATTTGACGATTTTGGCGGTAACTGGGAACCGCTATGGCATTGAACCGTCTCCACTATTCCCTTATTTAAATTCGCCTAAGTTCACAATCCCCATCTTCCTCCAGTTGCCGAAAACCCTCTTCCTCCCGAAAAAACCCTCTTTTGCCATGGCCTCTCTGCTTCCTCGTGGCGTCTTCCCATGCCTCCAACTCGATGAGCGGCCGAGAGCCGACGCGTAACACGCCGATGGCGGCAGATAACACTCGCCCCACAATGGTGGGACGAGAGGGGTTGGGACTTCGCTGTCTGGTCGGAGGACGACGCCTCCATGACCGACGGCGAGGAGGACCTGCAGTTCCTCGCCGATGGGGAACTGGAGGCGGACAGCGCCGATGACGCCATGTCCTGGGACGGCGCCGACTCCTCCGAAGAAGAGGAGGAAGAGGAGGACACCTCCTCCGAGGAGTACCAGCCGGTGAAGTACTTCCGCACCGGGTCCAGCGAGGACGACGACGACGAGGACGAGGAGGCCCCTGCTGACTTCTTCGGCAGCAGCAGTGAAGACGACGCCGGTAGCAGCGCTGAGGATAGCGCTCAAGACGGCAGCGACGGCAGCGACGACGACCTCGGCCTAGATTAGGAACCAGTAGTAGTAGCCGTAGTAGTAGTAGATCCCCTTTTGTAATCCGTCAGTCGCTTGTAAGCAATCTGCTTTTGAATGAATGAATGAAAAAAATCCGTTTCTCGCAGATTGTCCTTCCGCCCCAATTTTATCGATAACATAAATAAGTCGATACTCCAGGAGCCGATAGCAACGCATCGGCTTTCACCTTATCATGTTTTCACAGTCAACCAAGCTACAACTCAAAGAGCCGATGCACATCAACTTTCCCCAAATTGTTGACAAGGTCAACTCAGCCGCATATTTAGGCAAACCCAAACGGCCACCTCTTAGCCCCAAACGGTAACCTGCGGCTCTCTTCAAAAAGGGCGACCTAGATCCCCAACTGTCCACCAACCAGATCGAGCTCACAGCAACAAGAACCCTCAATCCTCAATCTGCACAGATCCATCTCCGCCGGCAAACCAGATGGCAGAATCGTCCAACACCAATCCAGAGGTCTCCGGTCTGAAGGTACGCTTACCCTTCACATCGACGCGATGTTAGAACTTGATGGCGAACACACGAATTAATGCCTTTATTCCATTATTAAATTTTCTAGGTTTGGACATCCTGCCGCATCCTTCTCTCCCAAATTCTCTGTCTTGGCCTCGTCTGCATTCCAGTCCTTCATCGATTTCTTGCAAGCAAATAGAATCCTTCGTAAGCCAAGACTTAGATCTGAACTCTTGGGCCGATCGCTTGAGCCTGGCCTAATCCCCGAACATTGGGTTTCTTGGTTCAAGAGAGTAGCTAGAGCTTACCAATCCCAATGGGAAACTTTGGGAATAGCCGATGCCTTGCATCTATCGTTGTCTCCTCTTGAGAAACACGAGAATCTTCTCAAAACCATCGGCTACTTCTGACGCTCAATTGTTTTATGTTTGGCCATGGCCCTATGTCACCAACCTTGCTAGACGTGGTGATGATTACTGGTCTGATGTTACATCACCCAGCCCTCTGCTTTCAAACCCGACAGTCCCCTACAAACTGTCTTCCAAAACAGATTTGTACAAGTTGGGTGCTTATCTCCAACGCCATATGAAAACAAAGGGCCTGTTTCGGAGAAAGAACATACAGCCTTTCTCAACTTCGCTAGAGCATTTCATCTTTTGTGGCCCTTCCTGCTCCCACCAAGAACTATCTTTCCTTGGCCCACGAATCGGCCAAAGGTACTCAACTTGGCATCGGCAAACTGTTCCTTGGAGAGGTCTATCGATATCTCCGATTGATGTGTCTGTAATTGTTCTCGAGCATAGCAATCGAGCAGTGGACCTTGGTTCATCCAAATGGGCTCACCTGTACTTCCAAAACCACATCCGGACTTCCCTTACGGCGAGTTGTACTTTCCCAGATGTTAAAGGGAAGCAAATCCGATGCACCAGCTATGGCCAAGCTTTGTATCGACTGCCAGGCAGTAAACTGGCCCCTCAAGAGGCGTCTAAATGGTTCAGTATCTTTTTCCAAGGCCTGGACAACCCCAACTTCTTCCCTTACATAGAAGAAGCAGAACACTTTGAAAATCCACTCTCCTTCAGGCTGGACAATTTTGCCGATGACACTAGCACTCGACAGCTTTTTTCCACCGTTATTCGTCCCTGTTTCCTTCCAGTTGGCATGAGCACGTCCAACAGGATAATCAAACCTGGGTATGAATTCTACCAGCCAGTCGTAGTGGCTCGCCAATTCGGCCTTGGGCAAGTAGCTCCCCACTTCTTTCTCCATCAGCTCACGGAGTGCAGAGCCGATCTGCCTGATCCTCTCACCAGCCAAAGGTGTTATTCCTTCTTTGATGCTCTGACCATCCCAATTCCTAACGACCTTACCTTTGCCTCCTCAACCGATGGCTTTGAAGACTGGTGGTCGATGTGGAAGACTCACGTCTTTAGGAGAGCTCTGGGACCGTTGCTGAAACAGCTCGACGCTGACTATGACATCCCCGTGAACCAGGTACTACTACTTGCAAATTCTCTTGATGCAGCCTGCAATTGATCCTTTTATTAACTCACTCTTTCTCTTCGCAGCAACAAGATGGCCCTGAGCCTACATACAGCGACGGCTCCCTCTTCGAGCTCTTCCCGCAGCCACTCGTGGTTCTTTTCTGCAAAGACTCGCCGCCTCTGAAAAAGGTTATAATGCAGAAACAGCCGATAACCCCGCAATCGGCTTCCAAGAAACCAGCAATTCCTAAGTCAGCTGCCCCTCGAGTTCCGACTAAAACTAGAACGATGGTGAGAAAGGTAGCTGCTAGGAAGACCTTGAGGCGCCGGAGCCCTTCCCCAGACAGCTCGCATGTAAGCTAATTCAGGCATTGATCGATCCTCGTCATCCTTCTATTCTTGCAAACATATTTACGCTTACTGGTTCCCCTCTTGTACAGGCTTCCGTCGAAGACACCTCCAGTGAGGATACCCAGATTAGTCGAGGAGAACTGGGCCCAACGGATTCCGAGAGAACCATCACACCGAACCAGCCAGATTCACCACCATCGGCTTCCAGAAAAAGGTCGGCTCCTGAACCTGCTGCCCCCCGAGCACCAGCTGAGGCGGGGTCATCTGCGGGTCCTAAGAGAGCTCGTAAAGGACAACAAGCTTCTTCGTCGAGCCAGGAGGTTTCGATAACCACCATCCTTCAATCCTTCCTGCTTGTTCCCCTTTCGTCTGCCAATTTATCGTTATTTACACCGCTGAGAACACCCTTCATGCAGATGACTGGCGTCTTCAGCGGGACAGCTGAGGCAGTGCCAACGCCGGATCTGGGAATCCCCGAAGGTGTAGATGAAACGGCTACCATTCTCGTCCAGCCTCCAGCAACCACACACGAACCGATGGTCTCCTCCTCGGCTATCCCCTCGACCTTAGGAGAGGTACGTTCAGGTTCTTTCGGCTCATTCTAGCATGTTTGGACGAGATACTGACGCTTTTCTGGCTGCCAGAGTTGCGATCCTTCAAGTTTGCTGTCGTTCGACCCTGAATCCATCGAACCAACTCCCTCTGTTGCTCCCGCTGAGCCACAAGCTGGGGCCGCTCTACCTCAATTTCGGCGTCTTAAAACCTTGCTGTCCTCCCCGATCGAGGGGTTGATCGAGGGTTCTGAGGAAGTGAAGAGCGCCCTTGTCGAACTCCAGGGCCATCTTCCAGTAGTATTGCAGGTGAAGCTTTGGGAAGTTGCAAATTTGTCCTTCTTCGGGCCACGGGTGAGGTCAGCTCGTGAAAGGATCAACCTGCGCCATGCCCAACTTCCGTTGAAGGCCGATATTGTAGGCAGATGTCAGCAGCTCAACGAGAAGAAGACGTCCCTGGATGCTAAAACGGACACCTCCGTCAGTACCGCCGAGCTCGCATCCTTGAAAAGGGAGTTGGAAGATCTTGAGGAGAAGGTCCGGGTGACTAAACAGCTCATTCGTGACAAGGAAGAATCCATAGCCCGTTCCCAAAACGAGGCGGAAGGCCTCAAAGCTAAACTGAAGACCGACCTGGCAGACATTCGTGCCCTGAGCAAGCAGTTGGTGAAGGGCAAGGACGAAGATGACGAAGCTGAGATCGCCGAGGTGGATCGTGTCCGTACTGACGCCCTCCATGCCTTCGAAGAATTTCTTCAGCAGCTGAACTAGCATCCGTTTGTAACATGTGTGAACCTCCAGAGTTGATGACCGTGCATCGGCTACGTATTTTTGTTTTTATTCGGCCGATTTTGAGAATCGGCCCCCATATTTCTACTGTCCATCGTCTCACGTGCTTTACTTAGCCGATTTCATGTATCGGCCCCTCAAGTTTTACTGTCCAACATCCCACCTGCTTGGGAAATATTTCTTGAGATGTTGACCGAGGTCCGCCACTGGGAATTTTACGCCGTCCAGCTCCTCAAGCATGTAATCGTTTCTTCTTAAAACTTGATCCACCCAACACGGCTTCCCGTACTAGATCACCAACGTGGAACTCCTTTGGCTTCACTTTCTTGTTGTATGCACGAGCTACTTTGGCCTTGTTCTCATCCGTTTAGGTGCCCCCCGAGCCGAATCCTTCAAGTAATTGAAGATATCGGTTCTCGAGTCGTCAGCCTCCAGGAACTGCACCTGAATATCGGTTCCTTCTGCGACGACTACATGAGCTGCTTGTCGTATGACCGCTGCTTTTTATTTTTTGTGGCCGATCGCAGGGGTCGGCCGTACCACGGATGATCGTGGGCTTTTCTACTCTGTAAGGCCAGTGGAAAAGACCAGCCTCACCCCGTTTTTTGTAGCTTCAATATGCTCGCAGCCGTCTAGATTGATTCCAGAGATCGGCTCTTGGTCTTCTGCTTCCCAGACGTTCATGCCAGCTATGGAAATCTCGATAGAATCATCTGCGTGGATGACCCCCACTTCGTCTCCATCCCACTGGATCGAGCCTTTGGTGCATTGTGGACGGGATGCGCAATTAGCGTGAATCCAATCCCTTCATAGAAAGACAATGTAAGTGCTCTTGCCGTCTCGACGAAGAATGACGTGGTACGGTTTTCCTGCCTTTGCCAAGTCCACGCGTTCGACGCCTTGCGTTCCGAAGACCGTTGAAGTCGCTCAACGTGACGTTGGTTTTGATCAGATCTGCAGTGGAGCGTCCCAAACGTCGTAGCATGGAGTATGGCATGATATTGACTGCCGCTCCGGTGTCCACCAACATCTTGCTGACAGGTTGCCCATTGATGTAACCTCGCAGGTACAGGGCTTTCAGATGTTTGTAACCCTTCTCACGTGGCTTCTCAAAGATAACCGGCCGTGGACCGCAGTCAAACTGTGCCACTGGTAGCTCGTCGGTTCTTGGCGCGCAGAATTCTGACGGGAGTACAAACACCATGTTTGTGCCAGCCGATGTCTTTGCATCGGCTTTTACCGGTTTGGGGCGCCACTCTTTCCTTGTCGGGCGGTCTTCCGTTTCCAAAGTCTGCCTCACTTTGACGGCCAGATCAGGCCGTGATTTTTTCAAAGCGTGGAGATACTGCGCTTCAGCTTCCTCTAAGTTGCGCAGCCGCTGCACTCTACGCTTCTGGGTGTGTCTGAGTCCGTCGAGACACCACCTTGGACGGTGATACCTGTCTTCGTCTTTGTCATCCTTTGGCTTCTCGAGGTCTTCTGCTCGAGCGGACTCCTTGTGACGGCCCTGGGGTGGAAGAGGCCCTAGACGTTTGAATACTGACACTGGCCTCGTGTCTTCCTTCTGCTGACCGCATTCCGGGCAGTTGTCGATTGTAGGCAATCGGCTCATCCCCGCGTCCCAGCAGTACTTGAAGAAAGGACAATCCCAATGTTTGTCTGCGCCTTCCTTTTCTTTTGACGGTCCCCTAGCAAGGTGCTCATATCTTTCGTCGTCTCTGTCGCGCCGGCGACGTTGGTCATACTGGCGCTCATACTTGTTAAGGAGATGCGTGGAATGTGGCTTCTGATATCGCACTCTCCTCACTTGTTCCTCTGTTAAGTACCGCCTGTCATTGTGGCTGGGCCGGTCGCGTGGACTAGCCCCGAGAGCGACCACCTTCCTGCTTGTACGTGTCATGGTGGTACCCAGACCCTGCCATATTAACGCCGAACGAGAAATCCAGCTTACGCCTCGCGGAGCGACTGAGTTCTACCATGTTGACGCCGGGAAATGGGTTTGTGTCCACTTTCATGGCGAACTGCCCAAGGATCAGACGGCCTTGTTCTATCGCCATTTGGATTTGGCGGCGAAGCTCTTTGCACTCATTGGTGGTATGGGTGAACGAGTGATGCCACTTGCAGTACGGCCTCCCGTTCATTTCCTGAGCCGTAGGGATTTTGTGGCCTTCGGGTAACCTCAGCTGCTTCTCCTTCAGCAGCAAATCAAATATCTGCTCAGCTTTGCTCACATCGAAGTCGAACCTTCGCAGCCCTTCTTTGTTTCACCCATTTGCGGCCACAGGATCTGCCCCGAGCCCATTCAGCTACGCCACCTCCGGTCCTGCGTAGGATCTTCTTCTTCTGCATCGACCAGGCCTATCGGACGTTTGAATTTGTCTTGGTACAACTCAGGGTGGCGCTGTTCATACATCGTGAGTTTCTGGGCCATGTGCGCCAATGAGTTGTACTCTACCTGGAAAGCCAGATCCTTGATGGGTGCTGAGAGACCCAACACTGCCAGCTCGACTGCTTCCTTCTCAGTTAAACGAGCCGAGTAACATCGGTTCTTGACAGTCCTGAAGCGCTGGATGTACTCGGCTCATTTCTCGCTTGCCGCTTTCGCCAGTGCGCAATGCCAGCCTCAGTAGCCTCTGAATGGTACAGGATGTGGAACTGCTCTTCCAGTTGCTTCCAGGTATGAATTGAATCAGGTGGTAGTGAGGTGTACCACGCAAAGGCCGGTCCTGTCAGAGATTGCGCAAAAAATCTTACGCGCATCTGATCCGATGCCGAAATCATGCCTAGTTGTGCTGTATCGGCTTATGTGCTCGATCGAGCTCGACCCTTGACCGCTGAACCTTGAGAACTCGGGAGCTTATACTTGGGTGGCGGCGGAATTAGATCAAACTTCGTTGAGTACGGCTTTGAATAGCCGATTGTCCTTCTCTTGACACGGTTTAACCGGTCCCTCGAGATGGTACCGATTTGCTCCACTGTTTGAGCTGTAGGGGCTAGATTCTCATGACTTGTTCGATGGCATACTTGGCTAGCGCTTTGTTTGTCGGCGTCCATCCCAGCCATCGCCGCTCGAACGCCGCCCCTAAAGATCCTGCCCCAAGAACTCCCGCCAGAAACTCCTGCGGTTGCAATCTGTTTGGTGCGTGTCGAGTTATTGCGTCCCACGTAGGCGCATATATATCCGTGTGGGATCTCCTTAGGCTCAAACAGGAATTGGCAATCGCTGGGTCGCCTCCACCTTGTAGACGACGTAAGCCGCTGCTCTGGCGGCTCTGGGCAAGTGCGACGGGAGCTGTGGCCGTCGGAGCGGTCTTTCTCCTGGTGAGTCCCTAAAGTAGGCCCCGGAGAGTAATCGATGCTTCATGATCTCTGAACTACGCGAACCGCGACCGCTCAGCGTTCACGTGCTCTCAGAATGGCGGTGCAGAGAATGAGCCACCATGTAGTTGACTTCCTGTCGTAGAGCTCTGGTGCGCTCCTCCGAAGGAAGAGACAGATCCACCTCATTGAGAGCGCCCTCGGGGGAGAACCCCTTCCACCTGATGCCATGCTTACGGGTCCTCTCAAAAGAGCCGATGAGGTCTTCCTCGAAGAGAGCCTTGATCTCGTCGTACTTGGCCTTGTGCTCGTCGGGATCGTCATAAGTGACTGTCATTCTCCATTGCAGCGTCGGATGTTGATGTAGACGTTGTTGAATGTCCCACCGGGCGTGCCAGAATGTGTTGCCTGCCAAAACCCACCGGCGAGCAGCGACGAGCAACACGGAGAGCCGGGAGGCTCCCAGGACTGCTGGTGGGCCCTGGTCCCTCGGGCGACGGCCCGCAAAAACTCCGGCACACGTCCTGGCTTGGTTCGAGATGCCACGACCTATACCTGGTCAGAAGGTGAAGGATTGCTCGATTGATTTCTGCATGGTAAACAAGTATACGTAAAATTCGAGCCGTGATCGGCTCCCAGGTTTCCCTGTAAATTGGCTCCTAGAACCGATTGCCCCATGGTTCTGCATTAGATTCATGATAACATGGGGTTTTGCTTGATCATTACAAGTTAAATCGATCTACGATAGTTTAGTGTTTTCACCACGTAACTGGAACGTCCTACACGTAATTGAGTCTGGTATGTACAAAAGATGAAGAATATTAACCCTAGAGGAGGCCTAATAACCAACGTAAAGCCAATTACCGGAACATCTTCTCTAGAACGAATAAACCACGTCCCTATGTACTACTGGATCGTTCAACCCGTTTGTAAGGCCTGATTACGTAGATATTAAACTAAACCTTGATGAACAAGGCACAACTATAACAGATCGAATCGACTAAATAAAGACCAAGCAAGATGCTACCCTTACACTTGGGAAAAGGTGTAAGGGTAGCGAGATAACTAGAGGTAGCATAACTTCAACGATAATAAGGAAAAGCGCCGATGCTAGCCTCAAACAATCTACGATAATGGTATTACTCGCCATCAACAACGCTTGACGAGTAAAACCAGTAACGATAGTAGATCGCCTAGATCGCAAGATGCGATCTAGGCAGCATGGCACTACCGAAAGAAACCCTAGAAACAAGGGGTGGCGATCTTGAGATTGTGTTTGTTGTGAACGTGGTTGTCCTCCTTTTTCGATAACCTTAGGTACATATTTATAGTCAGGAGACTCTCTACTTTTGGAATAACTCTACAACTCTATCTCTACCTAAACATAAACGGAACCTAAACAAACACGAAACCTACTATGATACAAGATACACGGGCAATTTAGCCCAAATCCACGCACTAGGCCGATCCAATAACACGTTGAATATACGTATCTTCCAAGCCCATCTTGATCACGGCCCATCTCCGTCTTTGGCCAAAATACGGTGATAACAAACTCCTAGAGAACTGGTGGTCTACCCCTATAGCTTTCTCCGTACGAGGGTAGCCTAGTGGAATTTTCTTTTTGTTTTGGTTTTGTTTAGGACATATGTACATGGAAAGCAAAGGTTGGGCCGACTTTGCCATAAAATAGGCTCTGGTTCACTACAAGGAATATGGCTATATATGACCCTCCATTTTCGTCACAGAATCGTCATAGTAGTCTGTTTATGACGATTCTATGACGATTTTGAGATCGTCAAAAGCTGGGCGTCGCAAATGAACTATAACGACGATTTTGATGAAATCGTCATAACTGTCTATGACGATCTTGGATCGTCATAACCTCTATGACGATTCAATATCGTCATGGGCAATAAGGCCTAGCCACGTCAGATCATACGTGGCCAGTCCGACGTGGCACATAATCAGCCCGGTCCATTTCTATCATTTGTATGGGCCAAGCCCAATAATTCAGTTTATGTTTTTTTATATCAATTCCATCCAACTATATGGGCCAGGCCCAACATGAAGGCCTTTTTATTTTCTAGTCTAGACCTTTTATAGTTACTCTATTTTTTTTGACATTTTATTTCTTTTTATTTCCGCCCTTTTATTTTCAGCAGGTCCCACTTGTTAATTTTATTTTTCACAGGTGTTAAACCTCCCAAGATTTGACAATAATTGATCAACTAATAATTTATTCATAAATGCAAGAATATTTTGACAATAGACATACACTTCAAATTACAATAGGTTCAAATCACATACTATACAATATATGTCCCAGCACTCACACTTCAAGTCACATTATACAATAATATCCCAGCACTCACACACTTCAAATTACAACAGTTCCATGGTTCCAATAATATACTACAACTTTCTTCCTGTTAGGCCATTCACATTTCACATGAACTTCATAAAAGTAGATGAGATCAATATCTGCTGGCCCAGAATTCCTCTCGGTGTACCTACAGGTCAGCTCAAAGAGTAAAACACAAAATATAGAAAATTAAGGAAGTAGGTATTTTCAGCAAATGAACAAAAAGCAAAACATATGAAAACAGACAAAGGCTACAAATTAGATCCGAGAAATTTATTTAAAAGAAGATCTATAGAACCAGTACTACAGTAACGAAAATATACTTACAATGGTTCATTAGTATAGCGCAAAAGTATAGAACTGAATTCTTTTACAGTGCTTTGCATCAGATAAAGATTTTGAATTTCAACAAAAAAGCACCTGTAAAGAACTAAAAGTGCACAACCAACCTTTGAACTTGATCTTCTCTGGGTTCTTGATCTTGCTTAAGGGTGTTCCGCTGCAGCTCGTCCTACAACCACAAACAACCCAGATCAGCCGACCAACAACAAGCATAGATCCATGTCAAAAAAAACAGCAAGCATAGATCATCCAATATCCATTTAGTTTCAATAAAAGAGAAGCATGATCAAACTGGAAAAACACAAACTATTCTAGGTCAATATTATGAGTTCACGACCAGTAGAAAATAAGGTACAAAAGAAACAGCCATTGCATGCAGCGATAACATTAAGTAGTAAAAATAATGCCTGATATAATAATTACTAGACAGTTTCTGTTATACTATTACACCATTTGCTCATGGTAAGTACATTTGCATAACATAGTAATACACTTGTAAGGAAGTCTAGAATGTTTGAAGCTATGAGTCATGGCTGAACAAAGTGTTCTAATCAAGAACAATCAGTTATAAACATGATAGAACTCAGGGACAATAATAACAATCAGATAAATACAACAGAAGCTACTACAGCTCGTAAATTCTATTACTTCAACTACAAGGAAAACATGGTTCTTCAATTACACTTATTAGTTCTTGTCCTTCATGAACCCCTCCCTACAACAGCATCATCAATATAACTATCTTACTAGTAGCAACAATGTTGTAACCTGCTTTCAGTTGTAATCTTATAATGTTACTTCACGAAGTACGATGAACTAAGGTGCAGAACTGATGGAAAATAGGATAACAATTGCACACAACTGTTGTAAGCAGAATATAGAAATAGAGATCCCAAAATATCAGCATATAACAATATCTTTACAGTATATACAAAAGCAACATCCACCATCAATCTACATCTATCAATCTTTTATAAGATGCATAGTAGAGTGCAACAAATATGCCAGATCTACCTCTATGAATCTTTTACAACAGTACATATAAACCTTGTTGTTTTCTTTCAGGAATCATCTCATGAAAAATCTCTAGCAAATTATTCAAACCATGTAGTTTTATATAGGTAACCATGAATCGAACATGCCTAGGCTTCTAGAACATATATATGAAACAACGTCTACAGATTTTTCTAATGAAACCTGGGACTTTAGTGACATCCCAGAAGCCATTTCTAAGAACAGAAATCTCAGGTTTGTCCATAGTTTTACAAGGAAGGTGGCAGATTACATAGCAGCACAATATGATCAGAATTCAGAATAGCTAGCAATGTTTTTACAAGGTTCGGTTGTATTTATTACTTGAGCATTTCTACATTGAAGATTTCAGCAAGAAAAATTTAGGAGTAGGAACAACTAGGTTCGCTTGGACTTTAAAAGGCAAGATCAACTAGTAATGCTATCAAGAAGACGAAATAGGATGATCTATATAAGCTAGATTGGGTCTCACCAGTAGCCATGTCACCCACCAGTTCGGCCGGTCTTTGGAGACGTCGAGCAGCCAGATTCGGTTTGCTCAGCTTTGTAGCCTCCTTCGCCTTGCTCTCCGGATCACGACCAAGCCTCCGATTTGGGCAGAAGCGATGTCGGGTTGGCGTAGAGTGGCATTGGAGGAGAGCAGCCACAAGTCCATTAGGTTGTCGACCTTCTTCAACCAGCGGCAGTGCATATGGATGAGGAACCTGCCGGCTTCCTTCCTTGAATGTAAAGATTATCAGACTTAAAAACTGTAAACACAGTCAGTCATTTATCTGAAAGAAACATTTTCTATTTACAACCAATACTTCTTATACCTACTACACTAACACAATAGCTAGACGCAGGAAGAAAACACCATGCAAAGCGGTACTCACCGGCTACTAGGTGTCTGCTATCCTAAAGTGATTGTTGGTGGCAAGGAAGGCAAGCAAAACATGAATGATGAATCACGGTAACAAGATAAAAACCTAATGAATCATCGATGCAAGTAGCCAAGCACCGACATCCTAGTACACACAAGTCCCGACACAAATATGAAACTCAGTTAATAAGAACCTATAGACCTATTTCTTGGACTATCATCCAATTGAATTAGTTCATACTACTAATATTTTATCTTCTCAAGTGAACATGCATGTTTATAAATCAATATCACTTAGACAGAATGTTGAGCCTACCAGAATTTTCATCTACACTGATACCACCTCAAGCATCATCAATTTGGCAACAATAGAGCTTTTGTATAATAATTCTGATCCCCAAATGCCTCTGTTCAGTAATCACGAGCAAGTGCAGATGATCTGACCAAACCGTCCTCGTGTGTACATGCATCAAGAATGCAGAAAAATCAAGTTAGTCTTAGCTAAACTAGATATAAAAGAACATTTTAGAGATTATCAAAAATTCCTGGCAAGACAGTGATGCTACCAAGGCAACACATGAGTGCTCCAAGATCTCATTTATCAGACATGAACAACACGAGATCAAAGTACATGTACATCTAGCATAAATATGGTTAGTGTAAGGATGCTAAACACAAGTACATGCAACATGCAATGAGTTTCAGGATAGGTCTATCATACAATGAGTTTCAGGGTACATAAATAAAATTCAGAACACATGCTTCTCATAAGCATCTAAGTCACGATAGAAATCAGAACATCTAGTGGTGGTAAGCATCTGTGTCATCACAGCTACTGTCCAAGTTTCCAAGTTTCCAAAATATGAAACAAATGAACTTTGACAGAGAAAATGACTTAATAATCCCTTCTAGATGTTACAGGAAACATGTGGTACCAAAATCACGGAACGGATCAAGCGGGAACAGGTACAGAAGGCACCTAGACGCATGGCAAAACAGGCGTATGAGGCAGCAGCAAGATCGGGGCGAGAGGGAGAAGGCCGAGGGTTTACCTTGTCATTGATCCCCTCGAGGCGGTTGAAGACGCTGGCCCGATGGCCTCCCTTGACGTTGTGGGCCTAGTGCCCGCCGATGCAAGATGGGATCGGAAGTGATGGGGTGGGGTGGCGGCAGAGAGAGGAGGGAGTGGTGCTCGCGTTGTCGCCACTGTGAAGGCCTCGATGTTGAGCAGCATGACGTTGATGTCCCGAGCGACGGGGAAGATGTCACCGACACCCACCTGCAAGAGCCACCGCGACAGAGTAAGGAGAAGGAAGGGGGATTAGGCGACGACGCACAAATCTGGTTATGGAAGGAGGCATGGGGGAGCACCGGCTTGCTGGCGTTCCGGCGTTGAGGAAGGAGGCGTGGGGGAGCAGATCGGGGCGGGTCGAAGCCTAGCCAACGATTGACCGACGACAGAGTTCGGTGGCGCTCGCCCTCCTCCATGACGACGGCGCCATCTTCCCGCTGCTCCTCCATGATGACGGCTGCGCCTTCCCGCTACTCCTCCTTTCCATGAGGGCAGCAAACTAGGGTTCGCCAAGGTTGCGCCAGTGGGAGGCAAACCTGGGAGAGGGTGGATCGGCAAGAGAAGAGAATCGGCGGCTAGAGGGTGGGAAGGAAGGGCAGCGCGAGGGGAGGCGGTCTGGAGTTGGTGGGGTTAGGGTTTGTGAGGCTATGGGCGCGGCGGGGTGTGTGTTGTGTTTCTTCGGGTGAATCACATGGCATTGGATTGGGAATGAACGGTCCAGATCAGGCCGATAATCTGATCCGTGAGAGGCTGTTTGGTGTGCTTTGATTGGTTGGTTCACAGAGCACCTTATTTTTGGTTCGATCTACCACATTATGACGATTTTAACTAACAAAATTACGACGATTCTTATCCAATCGTCATAATTTTGAAGGGGTTTGGCCCTCCTGAAGTGGCTAGCGACGATCTGGTACAAATCGTCATAAAATTTATGACGATTTTTGCCATCGTCAAAATGAGAACGTCATAAGTTGACACATTTCTTGTAGTGGTTGTCCAGTGGCGGGAGTTTCCACGTATATATCCAAGATTTTAATAAGTGTTAACGCATGTCTACAAAGGGGGTCACACTTGGGACTTACACATGGGACCTACCAACATTGCACCACACTCACACGCATATGCTAGGGAAACATGCAAGTTTTCATCTGATTACTATGTTCTCGTGGTCTTCTTCCGGCGAAACCCTGACCTGTGCACACTCGGATCGTCTACCCCCTAGACGTTCCTCTGATAGGAGTAGCCCGGCGTAGCTCTCTCTTGTTTTGTGTTTGTTTAGGTCATATGATGATGTAAAACCATGTTGGTTCACAAGGTGCGGCACTATCCTACCCGGTTTCACCGGAACAGGGAGTTTCCCCTTATACATGTCCAGAACCTTCGCTTCTAAGTTAGAGCGCATGCATACGAGGGGGGACACATGCATGTGAAGGGAATATGCCCGAGAGGCAATAATAAAGTGGTTATTATCGTATTCCTGATTTATGATAAATGTTTATTTTGCATGCTATAATTGTATTAATACGGAAACGTTAATACATGTGTGTTTAATAAACAAAAAGGAAGTTCCTAGTTATGCCTCTCTTATAAACTAGCTCGTTGATTAACAAGATGATCAAAGTTTCCTGATCATGGACATTGGATGTTGTTAATAACGACGTCACAACATTACCGTAATGATGTGATGAACATTCATACAAATTATAGCATTACGATCAAAATCATTGAGTTTATATTGCTATAACAACTTACGAAGTGATCCTAATCCTTAGACCATGAGATCATGTCAATCACTAACACCGGAAGAGTTTCTTGTTGACATCAAACGTCACATCGTAACTGGGTGATTATAAAGATGGCTTCAAAACTACTAAAGTGTTATGTTGAGACTCATGGATCAAGAGTGGAATTTGTTCATCCCGATGACGGATAGATATACTCTGGGCCCTCTCGGTGATATCACATTGATTAGCTTGCAAGCAAGTGATTTGATCACTAGAATGTTATATCACGGGAACGAGAAAAGAGTGCATCACTACTAGGAAAATGGTCGTCTGTGGCGCACCTAAAAGGCCCATCCGTGGCGCACCTGTAGTGCGCCACGGGCCTTGCGCTACGGCTATCTCTCAGCCGTGGCGCACTGCCTAGTGCGCCACGGTTGTGTAGAGATAGGCGTAGCGCACCACCTAGTGCGCCACAGAAGTTTGGCGTGGTGCGCTACCCCTTGGATCTTCTGTGGCGCACTACCCAGTGCGCCACTAAACATCCATGGTGCGCTTTAGGTGTAGTGCGCCACAGAAGGTAGAACATGTGCGCCACAGATGTATTTTTTGTTTTTTTTTAATTTCCAAGCCAGATTATATGCAATACAGATTATATACAATATTACAGCAGATATACACACACAGATACAAGATATACAATTATATATATAAATACTCGATATGAAAACAAGATTGAAACAAATACATATAGATAAGTCTCATACATGAATACATAGTCCAAGTTACATTGTTTTGATCATGTTACAAAGTAGTAGTTGGTGACATGCGAATACATGTGTCGATCGAACAAGTTAGAGCTCGAAGCTCGCTAGACATCTAAACTAGCTAGCTAGACACAAACGCGGGATAAATAACCAAAGAAGATAAGCATGATCACCGCATGACGAAGGTGTAGGTCTTCATCCGGTTCCTTGTCCTAACTCCCGCTAGATAGCGTGTATCTATCTTCCGCCTCCGCCATAGTGTTGTACCCTTTGTAGCTATTGCACTGAAACGGTGCACTGTCTCGGCAGTCTTCCCAATCATCGTAGACTCAGGAACCGTCCCTTGTACCTGACGTACCACGTCATCTACAAGTTGACAATAATAACTAACCAGTGATTGAAAAAACATGTATAATTAAAGTCGCATATGAAGATACACTTATAGAAAGTACTCTTAAATCAAAAAGAGCAAACTCGAAAAGCATGCCTCATATATAACTAGCTAGGTCGTTGGACACAGGAATTGCTTATGACGGGACTGTTAGCCAAGTAGGATGCACAATTCCTGGACTTGTGCATATCACAAGGCTAACAATCCCGTCATAGCACATTCACATATATATTGTGCCACGACATTTCAATCATCGGCATATTCTCGAAAAAGACAAAAATAACTCGAAAAGCATGCCTCATATATAACTAGCTAGGTCGTTGGACACAGGAATTGCTTATGACGGGACTGTCAGCCAAGTAGGATGCACAATTCCTGGACTTGTGCATATCACAAGGCTGACAATCCCGTCATAGCACATTCACATATATATTAGTATACTTATCAAATCAGTTGGTTGCTAGCCAATGAGGCTAATTTATCAAATTTTTGGGCAGTACAATAACTACAATCCAAACAAGAATACGCCTTTGTACTGGTTCATATTCATATTGTTGTCTTCCCCCCACAAGGACGCACATGCCGCACCCGATATTAAAGCACAAAGGCAACGTTGGCTCGTGGAAGCAGGGATTGGGATGAGTAGAATCGTTTTTTTTTGTCAATGTCTAGGATTAATTGGAAAGAAATCCTATACGACCTGGGTTGTACAGCCCCGATGGCTGAACCAGCTTCCGACACCTATACTGAACCCTAACCATGGCCTGCAGAGAGGGGAGAGAGAGGGAGAGAGGAGAGAGGGAGGCGCTCACCTCGGACGGGGCGGCGGCGAGCGAGCGACGGAGTGCGACGACGGCGGCCTCCACCTCCCGAGACGGCTGCCCTCCTCGGACACGGGCCTCCTCTCCCGCGGGCCTCCTCACGAGACGCGGCCTCCTCCGAGCAGGGAGCCCTCCTCCTCCTCGAGCCAGGCGGCGGATCGAGAGCGCGGCGGCAGATCGTGCTCGATTGGGTGAGAGATGGAGAGATGGGGATGAGAAGTGGCGGGCGGGAAGAAGCGGAGGCACGCGCTGTTATAACTAAATGGCCTTTAGTCCCGGTTCGTGGCTCCAACCGGGACTAATGGTTCATACGTCCCGATTGGAGCCACCAACCGGGACCTATAGTCCAATTTTCAGCAGCTGAAGGGGCGCGCACGCAGGGGGCTCTTTCGTCCCGGTTGGTGGCTCCAACCGGGACGTATTCCCCTGATTTCAAATTTTTTCAGTTATTTTCTCTCTGTTCCCGCCTTATTTTTTATTTTGGGGTTTCAATTTGTAATGTTTTTTAAATGATAATTACTTTGGAATTTAGAAAAACTTTAAACATAAAAAGTGTTTGGATTTGAATAACTAATTCGAAACCATTTTCTGTTTTGAAAAATAATTAATGTAACCAATTAAACTACGAACCATTTAAAATTAATAATGAAATAACTTATATTTTTTAAATATTAATTTGGAATTTAGAAAAACTTTAAACATAAGAAGTGTATGGATTTGAATAAATAATCCAAAACCATTTTCTATTTCTAAAAAATAATTAATGTAACCATTTAAAATTAATTAACTTATATTTTTGCATATTAATTTGGAATTTAGAAAAACTTTAAACATAAAAAGTGTTTGGATTTGAATTAATAATTCAAAACCATTTTCTGTTTTAAAAAACAATTAATGTAACCATTTAAAATATGAACCATTTACAATTAAAAATGAATTAACTTATATTTTTTTAATATCAATTTGGAATTTAGAAAAACTTTAAACATAAGAAGTGTATGGATTTGAATAAATAATCCAAAACCATTTTCTATTTCTAAAAAATAATTAATGTAACCTTTTAAAATGAATTAACTTATATTTTTGAATATTAATTTGGAATTTAGACATAAGAAGTGTATTGATTTTTGAATATTTTTGAGATGAACCGGATGGGCTAGCGTTTACAATATTAAAATATTTTTTGACCACGCGTTTACAATATTTTAAACAAAATACTTTGTTCATGAATATTACAATATTTTTTGACCACGCGTTTACAATATTTTTTGAGCTAGCGTTTTACAATCTTTTTCCCTTCTTTGTCGCGGTTGAATAATTTAGCCCCGACACTTTAATGTTTCTTCTTTCGAACGGGCTACCTTTTTTGGGAAGGGTTGTCCTTTTTCTTCTTGTGATGTATGTTCTTTGCGTAGTCGCCGTCATCTTCAATCTTTGGATCGCCCGTCTTGGTGAAGTCTTGCTCGTTGGCGACTCCATCCATTCCGATGATGTTTCTTTTTCCTCTCCTCACGACAACACGGCTAGGCTTTGTCGGTCGGTAATGAAAAACATTGGTCCACTTTGGTAGCCGCACCCACGGTTCATTTTTCGCCACGTTTGCACCGTGGCCTTGGATTTGGCTGCCGGTATAACCATGGTTGTGAAATACCGGTCTTCTCTTCGACGCTCTTTGCCCATCGACACGGAACATCGGCACCTTTTCTCCCACGAGTCGAGCTCCCAGATCTCCTCGATTCTTCCGTAGAATCTTTCCTTCATGTTGTCATCGGTGTAGAATTCCGACGTTACGCCTGAGTTCTGATAATCACACTTGTTGTCCTTTTCCTCCGTGTAGAATGTGTAGCCGTTGATATCATACGCCTGATAGGTCACCAGGTTTTGCATCGGTCCCTGCGACAAGGTGAATATGATATTTTCCGTGTCAGAAGAATGCGAGCGCGGGGGATTATCAAGGAGCGTCTGCCTAAACCAACACGTGAAATCTGAGTTGTGCTCTTTGATTATTTCTCCCTGCGTCCTCTTCATGCCCCGGTCACTGTACTTCTTCTCGATTAACCTTTTGTTCTTCTGTACCCAAGGATCATCCTTTTCGGGGTCATCATCATCTCCTGGCTTCTTCCTTTCCGCATGCCATCGCATGAGCTTCGCTTCCTTAGGGTCCGCGAAATAGCGCTGCAGACGAGGGGTGATAGGAAAGTACCATACCACTTTTCGAGGTGCTTTCTTCCCTTTCTTGTATCGACTCACGCCGCACACCGGACATGTGGTTTTCTCCGCGTCCTCGCCCCGATAAATGATGCAATCGTTGATGCATACGTGATATCTAACGTGTGGTAGATCGAGAGGACAGACGATTTTCTTGGCATCCTCGATACTAGTTGGACATGTGTTCCCCTCCGGGAGACGATCGTGCCAGAATGCCATCATATCGTCGAAGCTTGCGTCGCTCAATTTGTGTTTTGCCTTCATCTCCATAGCATTGAGCATTACATTCAACCGGTATCATCGCCGCATCCTTCATACAATGGAGTAACCGTCTTTCTCAAGTTGCGCAAGCTTGGCTTCTCTCTAGCGGCAGCCATACTCGTCGCTTGAGAAGCAGCTCTTGCACATAAGGGTCCCTTTTGCACTGACGTTGTTCCATCGTCCGCTCCTCCGGCATCTAGATCATCATCATCCCGATGCCTTCGCACCTTCACCATCTCTAGGAGACTCTTCATCATCTCGCCTGCGTTCTCGCCGTGATGACGATCATCGTCATGTTGGCCACCTTCTTCACCGTCTCCATCATCTACGCCATCGCTTATCCAACGAGTGTATCCATCCATGAAACCATGGCGGCAGTGCGCTGATTCCGGAATCTGGGTCGATCACCCATTGAGTTTGCATCTTCTACGGACATCTTATATCTCTTGTTATTTATCATGTCGGCCGTCGCACATTTCAAAAATCTAGCCACAATGCCTTCGCTCATTATGCGGACCATTTTGCTGCCACGATGTACGGTACAATTTTGAAGTCTGTTAGAACCACATAATGAATGCATGCATGCAATGGTCGATAGAAAATTTTGGCATGACCTATCCTAAAATTAGGACCTTTGCGAAATGCCAAAGTCTTGCCAAAATGGAAATGAATCAACATTTTGGCAAAACAAAAGGCAACTAGTTCACATACAAACACAAGAGAGAGAGAAACCGATCCATACACACATGAACATATCATTATCCTCTCCATACACACATGCATGAGCATCATCGATATACTCTCCATATACACACACATATGACCATCGATCCTCTCCACACATACACACATCATGAGCATCGATAGATCATCTACATACATATGAGCACATGCATCATCCATATACACATGAACACATCCTTACATGGACAACTTACCGATATGAGGGACCGATCGCGAGAAAGATGGAAAGGAGAGGTGCGCGCATCGACCGGAGAAGGAGATGAGATACCGGAGACCTCCTCTATTACTTATGTAACATCCAAAGCAAGTTTTACATGCTAAAAATGGTGAATGGGTGGAGAAATTGAGGTGGGAAGGAGAAGATCCCGACTAGATCTAAGGAGGAAGAAGAAGGGGAAAGTGAAGTGTGGGGTGGTGATGTGTGGTCACACATAAAGTGCTGTCCTAAAAAAATCGACACATCCGTGGCGCACACGGCCGTAGTGCGCCACAGGGTGTAGAAACAACTGTGGCGCACTGGGCCATGTGCGCCACAGATGTTCCTACTCCCAGTGGCGCACTAGGCCGAGTGCGCCACAGAAGTGTGTGGCCGTTTCACAGCAGAAGGGAGCGTGCGCTTAGGCGTAGCGCACCCCCCTATGTGCGCCACAGATGAGACTAACAACCGTGGCGCACATGACCGTAGTGCGCTACAGATGTTTGGCGTGCGGCCAACAGGCCCCTGGCCCACACACATCTGTGGCGCACTATAGTCATGTGCGCCACGGTTGTTCTAGTTACTAGTAGGGCACTGCCCACTGGTGAGCCACGCCTGTTTTAGCCGTGGGGCACTCCAACCATGTGAGCCACGGATGTGTTGATTACCTATAGCCGTTTTCCTAGTAGTGCATGTCGGTAACGAGATCAAACTAGGTATGGAGATACCAATGATCGAATCTCGGACATGTAATATATCGTGAAACAAAGGGATTAAGATAATAGCGTAAAAGGTTCACACGATCACAAAAGTCATCGTTGAATGTGTGGGAGTCAGTACGGATCTCTAGGTCCCGCTGCTGATTATTGATCGGAGAGGGGTCTCGATCATGTCTGCATTATTTGCGAACCGTAGGGTGACACACTTAAGGGATACCGACAGCATTCGGAGCAAATGATATGTCAGAAAAAGAAAAGGAAAGCGCAGGAATTTATTTCACTAGACACCGGAACTGTTTCGGTTGAAATTGCTGAAACTGGTTCTGCATGTGAAATGGAATACTAGCAAGGGGTTTTATGTGAATTGAAGTAATTAACAAAATTCTGAATAAATAAATAAAAGAGTTTTATTTAAATGAGAGCTTGCATTAATTTTGGTGGAAAATTAATGCATGTGAGTGGAATTGTGAGTGGAGATGTTTTTATGTGGGTGGATCTTCCACCACATGAATGAGGGAGAGGTGGGGGCACCCTCCTTGGCCGGCGGCCATGCCCCCTTGGGCTTCCCCCCTCCCCTATAAAAGGACCCCCTCCTCTCACTTGTCACTCCCACCTCCTCGCGAAGGATCTCTATCCCCCCTTTAGAACTCCCCCATGGTCTCGGATTAGGGAGATACATGTTCCCGGTGGCTTTTTCTGGAAGGATTTGTTTCTTCCACTGCTTCGCTGGAGCGAGGGCGCGGAGGTTGTCGGGGTATCCGTACGTGTGTGCTATCACGGATGCACCATTGCTTTGCGGTGCTGGACTTGATGGTGCTGGACCGGCTGGACCAGATGGACTTCATCACGATCTTGAGATCGGCAAGCGTTGGTCTACATCATCCCCGAGTACAACCTCATTAACGATATTCGGTCTTCGAGGGTATGTATTCTATGGATCTATATACACCCATTCCTTGTATCTAGTAGATAGATCTTGGTACTTAGATGTTCCCATCGTAGGAATTTTTTTTGTTTTCTATGCTGTGAACCCTATAGTGGTATCATAGCCGGATCTAGGCGTAGATACTTTGCACGGGTAATACACATATGAGTATGTGGGCGATGATGATCATTTTATTGCTTCTTAGTTGTACTTTGGATATTGGTGGCATAGTGGGATGAAGCCTCCCGGACAAACTTTACATGTCCTCGCACATGAGACCTGTTCCACGCTTGACATGCAACTAGTTTTGCATAAGTGTCTAGCGGGTGTCTGTCTCTCCTACTATATTCAATATATAATTTGCAACGAGTTGTCAACAATTTGGTTATCCTCGTTGTGGATCATGTTCGAAGGTAAGAACGGTTCTATCTTCGAAAGCCCTAAACCACGTAAAACTTGCAATGGACAAATTAGAGGCGTCTAGTTTAGAGTTTTAGTGGGCTAGTGTTATGATATGGTGATGTTGTAAGTAGAAGTATGAGATGATACTCTTACAACACACATGGCTTGTAATTTCCATAGACCTTGGCCTTACACATAAAGGTATAATAGTGATCATACCACGGTGCACATGATGGAGATCATATGCGGGAACCATATCATTTCACTTATAAACATGTGATGTTTGATTGCATCTTATATTGCTTGTTTGGCGTTTTATTAGCATAATAAGATGATCCCTCATTTAGATATCAAGATAAAAATGTGTTCTTCCTTAAGTATGCACCGACAATGTTTTGCCTCTTTAAGACATCACATGATGATCGGGTGTACTTGAATCCACGAGCACATCTCGGGTGTAAGACAGTTACACAAGCGAATACTAAGGTTCTTACTTGGCGAGCCTAGCATGTACATACATGACCTCGGAACACGGACCGAAAGGTTAAGCATGAGTCATATGTTTTGATATGATGACCATATGGATGCTCGCCTTTGAAGCTACGCCGACTCACGTGATGATCGGACTTGGTGTAGTGGATTTGGTTCATGTAATCACCAAAAAGACATGAGGGATGTCGTTTTTGAGTGGGAGTTCATTTCTAATTTGGATTAGTAGAACTCTATTTATCATAAATTAAATCAAAGTAAATTTGCATAATTTGTTGTAGTCATTGGCATTCGTTCACCACCTTATACATAGTTATAATTGAGATAATAGAACTATAGAATTCTGGATATTTACTTTACGAACTGGTAACGTATTGTGTTGAGTGTCAATCTAAAGTTTAAGTCCTATTGCAAACTTTCAGCAAACTCTGTTTACTCCGTGAAATTTAATAATTTGTATTAAATCGAGAGTAACAATTCCAGTGTTAGTATCTTAAGTATCATGTCTGCCTCCATGATTCTTGATTCTTTTAATATTAAGTTTATCTAGGAGCTGAAAGAATTGTTTCAGAAACCATCATGTGTGACAGATATAACGATATCTGAAACAATGTTTTGGTTGCAATATCATAGAGTATAATGTATGTTCTCATATTGGATGAGAATTTGCGAAGGTTGGAGATGCTAGACATCTATCCTAATCATCCAAAAGGGTTTTGGAAAGTAATGTTATACTCACGATTCGCCTTTATAAGCTACAGTAGATTGATCATGAAAGTCGTCATGATAAGGATGAATAAAAGATGTATGTAAAGTTTTTACTACACTAAAAGATTACTAAAGAATGGATTTTGAAAGAATGCCGATCATTTTGATGATGGTGATATACTTCAAAGTGCAGGTCCAAAGGTATTATTATTTGAATATATATGATGTGGACTATGTGTCATCTATATGGCGCCACTGTTGATGTTGATAGATTCTTTTAAAAGTAAAAAGGAAATGCTGAAAGAGAATCTATAAAATATATTTGGCAGAAAAGAAAAGATTGGAAATATCCAATTTAGGTATATGGATGATATACATGTTATGGTTGTATTCTTTGCTTGTTAAACAATGTGGTTCTTGGGTATTGGATACCGAATTGGTTGGTATGAAATTTCATACGAAACGACGCAATTCATGAACCACAATGGCCTAAGTAATTAGCAAGAGAATATGTGATGATGTTCATCGAAAACAAACAATTCGTTGTTTGTATTTCTCGTTGACATCAAAGCTTGACTTCAAGATTGTTTTAATAATTGTTATTTAAATCAGGTATTATGAGAACAAAGGTTGTTCAAATAATTACCGTATTCCATATAAGATGGATGATTTACAAATCTAGTGGGAGAAATCACATCCATAAAACCTAATGCTAAAATGTCGCAAGACAAATGATTGAAAGATCACTTATGAAGTGACATCGTTGTTTAAATTATATTGGAAATAAAACATGAAGAAACTCCATTTTTATGGATTTTTGGAGTCTTTGATTTGATCAAGTGACGCTTGTGAGACTTTCCTAGGGATAATTAAAACTTCGTTCAAAGGCCAAAGAAGAACGAACGACTAAAATATTGGAATTTATAAATATCGATGTATGTAGTCCATTATGTGCAGTCGTAAGCGATGGGTTTCAACTTCATATACTTTCTCCGGAAATTTGAGTGAATATTCACTTAATGAGAAAGAAATATGAAATATTTGAAAACGTTCAAAGACTTTCAAGATGAAGTGGAAAATCATTATAACAAGAAAATAAATGATTTATGATTTTATCATAAAGGGATTTATTTGAGTTACAAGTGTAACAAGAAAATAAATGAATTATTATTTTATCATAAAGGGATTTATTTGAGTTGCAAGTTTAGCAAAACACCTAGATTTACATCTCCCGAAACACCATAGGAATATGGAGTGTTTGAGATTTGTAATGAAACATTGTTTGACATGGTTGGATCAAAGGTGTTATTTATAAAGCTGCCATTATGTTTTAAAAATATTAATGCTTTTAGGGACTACCGCTTTTACACTGAAAAGATCTTCATCTTGATCCGTTGAAATGACACCATATGAGTTATGGTTTGGGGTAAAACCCAAGTTGTCATTTCTTAAATTCTGGTATGCTAAGCATAATTAAGATGCTTACAACCAAAGTCGGATGAGCATGTCTTTGTAGGTTATTTTGAATAACAATTGGTTATTTCTCCATAACACCAAGGACAAAAGGGTTTGTCGCTTGAAACGTGAAGTTTCTTGAAGAAGGAATTTTTCGCAATAGTTAAGTGGGAGGACAATAGAACTTTGACAAGGTTAACGAACCTTAGCTAAATGATCTGAGTTGCGCAGCGCCGGAAAATGTTCTGGAGGCAGCCAGAATGCTCATGGCTCACGTGCCTCAAAGTTTGTGGTCACAAAAGTCTAAGTTCTTATTGAACCAAGTCGGTCAGATAAACAATCAAATACTGAGATTTGAGAGTAAATCATTATTGTTTGAAAATGATGAACCGACTACATGCAAAGAAGCGATGATGGGCCATGACTCCGTCAAATGGCTTGAAGCCGTAAAATCCGTGATAGTTACATACACGAGAAATCAAGTTTTGAACTTGGAAGACCCTCTAGAAAGGTGTAAAAACCTATCGGTCTTATTTGGATCTATAAAGAAACAGACATGGATGTTTCACATCTATGAAATAGTCGACATGTAATAAAGTATTTTATGACAATGTTCAAGGAGTTGACTATGACAAGATTTGATCTTTCATAGAGATATTTAGTCTGGATGGATTAAAGTAGCAAACACTACATATAATTTGGTATATGGTAGATGAATAAACAAAACAAAATTCTTCTAATAGAATGGTTACTTAGGACGTGTACAAGACACGGTCCAAAGGGTTTTGTTAAAATTCAAAGGATGCTAAAGGGCATGCAAACTTCAATGGTTGAAGTAAGCATCATGGAGTTGGAATCTTCATCGTTATGAAAAGGAGTTTTCATCATGAGGCGATGAAGATGCTTGCATTGCAAGTAATTAAGTGGGAGCGCTGAGACATATTTCTAATACATTATGTGTAGGACATCTTGTTAATTAGAAATGATGTAGATTTTATTGACAAAGGTTAAAAATTTCATTTCGATGAAAGACTTAGGCAAAACCCGAATATTTAGCATGAATTTCTATGGTGGATAGACTGTGACGCTAATATGGTTGTGCCAAACGTACATATATGAGATATTGAAGGAGTTCAATATAGAAACAACAAGAAACGGTTCTTATCTCATGGAAAAGAATTGAATCAAGATTCAAGTGTATCGACACTTGATAAGTGAAACAAGATTCAAGTGCTTTGACACTTGATGAGTGAAATCACAAGAATGTTTTGATCAATCATACCATGATATGTACACATCCAGATATGTCCTATGCTCTAAATGTTATGAGCATATAACAGAATGAATCATAAAATGATCATTGGACGATAGTAAGGATATTCTTATGATCTTTTAGAAGAACTAAGAATATATTTGTGTAGAGATGACAAACAATTACAAATAGTACATTGTAAAGTGTTACATTGATACTAGTTTTATCACAAGATACAAATTAAGTTTATCTCAATTTAAACTATGGGTGGCACAATGTAATGGAAATGAGATTCCATGACGGATTTGGATGAATTCCAAAGTTAAGACATTGTGACGAATACTACAACAAAAGGCTACGTATATGACTAAACGGAATATGCCCGAGAGGCAATAATAAAGTGGTTATTATTGTATTCCTGATTTATGATAAATGTTTATTTTGCATGCTATAATTGTATTAATATGGAAACGTTAATACATGTGTGTTTAATAAACAAAAAGGAAGTTCCTAGTTATGCCTCTCTTATAAACTAACTCGTTGATTAACAAGATGATTAAAGTTTCCTGATCATGGACATTGGATGTTGTTAATAACGAGGTCACAACATGAGTGTAATGATGTGATGAACATTCATCCAAAGTATAGCATTACGATCAAAGTCATTGAGTTTATATTGCTATAACAACTTACGAAGTGATCCTAATCCTTAGACCATGAGATCATGTCAATCACTAACACTGGAAGAGTTTCTTGTTGACATCAAACGTCACACTGTAACTTGGTGATTATAAAGATGGCTTCAAAACTACTAAAGTGTTATGTTGAGACTCATGGATCAATAGTGGAATTTGTTCATCCCGATGACGGATAGATATACTCTGGGCCCTCTCGGTGATATCACATTGATTAGCTTGCAAGCAAGTGATTTGATCGCTAGAATGTTATATCACGGAGCGAGAAAAGAGTGCATGTCGATAGCGAGATCAAACTAGGTATGGAGATACCGATGATCGAATCTCAGACAATGTAATATATCGTGAAACAAAGGAATTAAGATACTAGCGTAAAAGGTTCACACGATCACAGAAGTCATCGTTGAATGTGTGGGAGTCAGTACGGATCTCCAGGTCCCGCTGCTGATTATTGATCGGAGAGGGGCCTCGATCATGTCTGCATTATTCGCAAACCATAGGGTGACACACTTAAGGGATACCGACACCATTCGAAGCAAATGATATGTCATAAAAAGAAAAGGAAAGCACAGGAATTTATTTCACTAGACACCGAAACTGTTTCGGCTGAAATTGTTGAAACTGGTTCTGCATGTGAAATGGAATACTAGCAAGGGGTTTTATGTGAATGTTTGTTAATTAAAGTAATTAACAAAATTCTGAATAAATAACTAAAAGAGTTTTATTTAAATGAGAGATTGCATTAATTTTGGTGGAAAATTAATGCATGTGAGTGGAGATGTTTTTATGGGAGCGGAGCTTCCACCACATGAATGAGGGAGAGGTGGGGGCACCCTCCTTGGCCGGCGGCCATGCCCCCTTGGGCTGCCCCCTCCCCTATAAAAGGACCCCCTCCTCTCACTTGTCACTCACACCTCCTCGCGAAGGATCTCTCTCCCCCCTTTAGAATTCCCCCATGCTCTCGGATCAGCGACATACATGTTCCCGGTGGCTTTTTCTGGAAGGATTTGTTGCTTCCGCTGCTTCGCTGGAGCGAGGGCGCGGAGGTTGTCGGCGTACCCGTAGGTGTGTGCGATCATGGATGCACCACTTCTTTGCGGTCTTTGGACCGGCTGGACGGATGGACTTCATCACGATCTTGAGATCGCAAGCGTTCGTCAACATCATCCACAGTATAACCTCGCGATATATTCGCTTCGAGGGTATGTATTCTATGGATGTATATCCACTCGTTGCTTGTATCTAGTAGATAGATCTTGGAACTTAGATGTTCCCATCGTAGGAAATTTTTTGTTTTCTATGCTGCGAACCCTACAGCAAGCACCTATACCAACCTTGCACCACACTCACACACATATGCTAGGGACACATGCACGTTTTCATCGATTTGACGTTCTCGTGGTCTTCCTCGGTGAAACCCTGATCTGTGCACACTCGGATCGTCTACCCCCCTAGACGTCCCTCTCACAGGGGTAACCCGGCACAGCTCTCTCTTGTTTTGTGTTTGTTTAGGTCATAGGATGATGTAAAACCATGTTGGTTCACAAGGTGCGGCACTATGCTACCCGGTTTCACCAGAACGGGGATATTCCCCCTTATACAGGTCCAGAATCTTCGCTTCTAGGTTACAACGCATGCATGCGAGGGGGGACAAGCACCTATACCAACCTTGCACCACACTCATACAGATATTCTAGGGACACATGCAAGTTTTCATCTCATTCCAATGTTCTCGTGGTCTTCCTCCAACGAAAGCCTGATCTGTGCACACTCGGATCGTCTACCCCCTAGACGTTCCTCTCACGAGGGTAGCTGGCATATCTCTCTCTTGTTTTGTGTTTGTTTCGGTCATAGGATGATGTAAAAAAATGTTGGTTCACCAGTTGGGGAACTATCCTACCCGGTTTCACCGGAACAGGGATATTCCCCCTTATACAGGTCGAGAACCTTCGCTTCTAGGTTAGGGCGCATGCATGCGAGAGAGGACACATGCAAGCACCTATACCAACCTTGCACCCCACTCACACAGATATGCTAGGGACACATGCAAGTTTTCATCTGATTCCGACGTTCTCGTGGTCTTTCTCCGGCAAACCCTGATCTGCGGGTCTTGGATCGTCTACCCCTCTAGACGTTCCTCTGACAGGGGTATCCCGGCATATCTCTCTCTTGTTTTGTGTTTGTTTAGGTCATAGGATGATGTAAAACCATGTTGGTTCACCAGGTGCGGCACTATCCTACCCGGTTTCACCGGAACAGGGATATTCCCCCTTATACAGGTCTAGAACCTTCACTTCTAGGTTAGGCGCATGCATGCGAGGGGACACATGTAAGCACCTATACCAACATTGCACCACACTCACACACATATGCTAGGGACACATGCAAGTTTTCATCGATTAGATGTTCTCGTGGTCTTCCTCCGGCGAAACCCTGACCTGGGCACACTCGGATCGTCTACCCCCTAGACGTTCCTCTGACAGGGGTAGCCCGGCGTAGCTCTATCTTGTTTTGTGTTTGTTTAGGTCATATGATGATGTAAAATCATGTTGGTTCACAAGTTCGGGCACTATCCTACCCGGTTTCACCTGAACGTGGAGTTTCCCCCTTATACAGGTCCAAAACCTTCGCTTCTAGGTTACAGCGCATGCATGCGAGGAGGGACACATGCAAGCACCTATACAAACATTGCACCACATTCACACACATATGTTAGGGACACATGGAAGTTTTCATCTGATTCCGACGTTCTCGTGGTCTTCCTCCGACGAAACCCTGATCTGCGGGTCTCGGATCGTCTACCCCTCTAGACGTTCCTATGACAGGGGTAGCCCGGCGTAGCTCTCTCTTGTTTTCTGCTTGTTTAGGTCATAGGATGATGTAAAACCATGTTGGTTCACAAGTTGGGGCACTATCCTACCTGGTTTCACTGGAACAGGGACATTCCCCCTTATACAGGTCCAAAACCTTCGCTTCTAGGTTAGAGCGCATGCATGCGAGGAGGGACACATGCAAGCACCTATACCAACCTTGCACCACACTCACACACATATGCTAGGGACACATGCAAGTTTTCATCTGATTCCGACGTTCTCGTGGTCTTCCTCCGTGAAACCACGATGCAGTACAGTCGGATCGTCTACCCCCCTAGACGTTCCTCTCAGAGGGGTAGCCCGCCGTAGAAAAAGTATTGAACCTCTGATCAATTTCTCCAAAATCTGCCACACATAAAATTCACACACATATGATAATAACACTTACAAACATATGGAAATTTCTCAGGGTGTGAGAAGATTCGCAACGACATTTCTTGTGGGCGTGAAACTGCTATTCAAAGTGCGAATCCATCCAATTGATAAAAATAGAACATAAATAATTGATAGAAATATAAAATAAGTTTGTAAGTAGGGAGAGAAAAATTCAGAGGCTACGCCGAGGGTGACCGTCAGCGTCACGTGCTCGATGCGTCGAGGGTGACCGTCGGATACAAAGATGGACACTATGCCGAGGGTGACCGTCGGGCGTCTTGGCGAGCACCGTTAGCGTCGCCTGCCTCTGCGCATGTGCCACGTGTCACTGGCCTCCCGACGGGCCTCGGGATGCCGATGGTGGCCGTCGGCGTATGGTCATCTATGCCGACGGCTTTGCTACGCCGAGGATGGCGGCGTGGGCTAGCTGGCTCGTTGCTACCGACGGCCCCAACCTTTGGTCGGCGTGGCGGCCGCGTCGCCAAGCGCCATTTCTGTAGTGCAAATATATGGTGGAGAAGATGAAAAACACACACATTTCTGCAGCACACACACTTGTGCTTTTTCTCTGTATTTCTCAACTCATCAAATCAGCTGATTACATGGGTTTAAATAGCCATACTCATAGGCTAACGCGCACCCACTAACCAGATAACTATCACGCACACACTTGCTAACCATCTGACCTATTCCTAAGCACAACCGACACACGACCTGGTGCGTGCAGCTCCATGCAAGGAATGTGCACGCAATGCACCTTCTCTTTTGACTAAACTTGGTCACAACTAAAGCTAGTCTTCCGCTGGTACATTTGAGCATATTCTCTTATCTAGCATTTGGACGTACTTATATCTCTCTATACCAGACCATTAGCTTGTATACAAACTGATTGTATCTCCATGTGTGTACACTGATTCTCAAAGCTATCATCAGACTATGAGCGTTCTATTCTCAAGTCACATGCGTCACAACAAGCCTCGAAGAGCAGTACTGATTCAAGCGAGAAATCTGTTGCCCAGCTCGGAGAAAAAGCAAACAGTCTTGCGCCCCTCTCAAGGTGATTTCCCATACCAATGTGGGGTCGAGCAAATATGCGGCCGAAGAGCAGTATGATCCAGAGGTAGTTGCACCATACGGAGAAGCTGCCGCTGCTCAAGGTATGAATATTGCCCATTACTTATCCCAGTTAGAGTACTTCCCCATGTGTGAAGTAGCATACAAATATCAGTACGACAAACCTCTCGTCAAACCTAAGCAGGCAAATAATCTTCCAACAAAAATGCGAACATTGCATAACTGGTACATGCATGCCACAAAGGCCGGGGCTAACTGGATAATGCTGAGGGTTACAAAAAAACATTATGGGAAAGAAATAGATGACATGATATCCATTGAATTTTTTGAACTATTTCAATTATTCAATCAAGACGCCTTGGACAAATCGATCATCAGTGCCTATTGTCTGTAAGTACTAATTCTGTAATTAATTTAGTCTCTAGCTATCTCACCTCGTTTATTGCATGTATATAATCATACTATAAAATGCAGTATGAAGCTTCTCGAATGCGTGAGGACAAATCTATGACATTGGGTTCATTGACCCATATTGGGTTCATCAAACTAATCTCAAAACAAACCCCGGATACGGAGGATAATATCGTACGTGTTAAGGTTTTAAGAAACCATAAGGGAAATACTATTTCCTTACAACTTCGAGTGAGTGTTATTGTCTTGTATCGCTTTCTATTTCGATTACTCGATGTTAAGTATATAATTGATTAGTTATGCATGTGCAGCTTCCACTATATTATGTTAATCATTCAACTTGACAAAGGGCATGTACTAGTCATGTACTCGAAACATAAACCCCTTGAGACGTGGAAGGACATGCAGATGCTTCTCTAGCGGTAATTTTAATCATTACGACACTATATCGGCAACGTTCGTGAATTTTATGATATCAAGTAATTAAAAACTTTTTTTATTCGTTTTCTTCACCGGGTAGCGCTTGGAAATAGTTCACCAACAAGGCTAAGGGTGTTTGGAAAGAGGACCTTACATTTCAACCACTAGATGTAAGCACTAGCTATATCCGCGTATCTCTTTGAGTCTAGTTTTGATACCGTTATTATCATGCTTGATTATTGTTTTGATTGAACTATGTTCTCGTAAAGTGTCTGACGTAGGGACCAGGAAATAATTTATATGGATACTATGTTTGCGAGTTCATCCGTCAGACGTGCTGTGAGAAGGGCAGAAATTTAGAGCAACTCCACGTACTATACGTAAACAAATTCTATAGCTTTTAATTACCATCAAATTGTGTTTAGTTTCATTCATATAGGTTGACTCCTTTTTTAAATCAGATCGAACGTCTACGGGACGGTCTTCTGCCAAAGGATCGCATACCACTACAAGGAATGTGTTATCCTATGACCTTTTGATAGTGACTGTGGATAAAATCGTCATAGAGTTATGACGATTTTCCACGAGATAGTCATGAACCATTTGGGAGAGTAAAACCCCTGAATAATTAAGACGATTTGGCTCGAAAACGTCATGGTTTTAATATGTGAAATCGTCATAACCTAGTAGATAGGACGAGATATAGGAGTGGGCAATACCGACCGTTGGATATGAAGATAATGGACGGATGAGATAGTGCTATGTGGGAACTTGCCATGGATCGATGACCTGGCATCCCATTCACCGCGGACCAACCCAGGGAATATTCCCACCTCGCGCTCATGGTCACGCAAAGAAAACCGGGAAAACCAAATATCAAAGGCGCGCCCGCAGTTGGGACAATTTTTTCGTTAAGTCTCAGCGCATCTCTCGAACCCTAGATTTCTGTTTTCTCCCCGCCGCCACCCCCTCTTTTCTTCTCCCTGCCGCCACCCCCTCTTTTCTTCTCCCCGCCGCCGCCCCCGCCCCCACGTTCTTCTTCTGTCGCAGCCTAATTCGAGATTGCATCACCGATCTGGCGGAGAAGGAAGGCTGGAAGCTGCGACAGGAGTTCTACGAACATAGGCGCCCTCAGGCAGAGCAGATCGTGCGGCACTTCGAGGAGCAGCACATCCTCGTCCTCGCCCTCACCGCGCGCATCGCCATCTGCATACTCGTAAGTTGCCCTTTCCTCCATCGCCATCTCCTGTTTCGACGTCCTCGCCCTCGCCGCGCGCATCGCCAGACGGGTCATAGTGACTGACGTGAGCTGACTTTGGGATGAAAGGCGATCCGTCCTAGCGCGTGCGTCTTGTGGTCGGCGCGACGGCCGGGTGTTGCTGAAGAAGGAGGCGCCGAACCAGGTCCCGGCGCCCACCATGAACTTCACCAACCTCCTCGCCTCCTTCCGCAGCAAGGGCCTGAAGCTCCCTGGCCTCGCATGGCTCTCAAGTAGCACACCTAATTTCCCTAGCTAGAGATCATCGCCGCTAATCACCCGTGGCGTTGGTGGCGAGGAGTTCTAAATGAGTGGATGACACATCTTAATTCGTAATTACATCACTCGAAATTTGTATTTTGTGTTAAATCTGTAAAGCATGATTCAGTACTCCTGATGGTATAACATCGGTATGTTTTCAAAATATGAAAATATTCTAAAGTATGGTACCACTTCTTGAATAACAAAAGTAAGGTCTAATTGGTAGTTCAGGGATGGCGTTGCAACCACTAGTCAAATTGGTTCAAATTATTTTGTATACTACTCATAGCAGTTAGTAGTAGCTCCATTATAGTTAGAAAGCATTAGTGAGCAACAACCATATGTATATGAACTTGACGTGAGCAAGCTTAATGAGGATGAAAATTTGTACAGTTCAGCTTAAATAAGTACAGTTCAATTAGTTGTGAATTTGCACCAACTCTTCATCTCACAAAAACTAGATGTGCTATGTGGGTGGGTTTGAGCAAGTACCGATTCCTTTTATGTTCAATCAGGCATGATGGTTGGATGGATGCTATTAATAAGGCATGTGATTACGAGAGGGTGAGTGGTTTGTTCAAGCATACCTATAAATATTGTTTACATGAGCCCATTTGAAGAATTCCGCCATTTCGCTGCCCTTCCGCTGCGATAACAGTGCACGCTTCAACTTTTCAATACATCATCGGCTAGTAAATTCCTATTCAGTTTTGTTTCTTTTTATCATGTACACATTGTTTCTGATATTTCTCCGATCAATGAAATCAGCATTGACATAAGATTGATCTATTTGTTGTGATAAAAGTGACTGTCAGCATGTAGTCAATATATGAATATTGTGAGCTTTATTTCTTGTCGAGTTATTGTGTTGATGCTTCATTTCGTGTTCTCCTTAGGATATGTGTACTTAAGTTACTATGGTTGATTCAATGCATAACCATATATGGAAAGCATTTCATGTTCTGTAGGTACTTGACTGCGTGCTATTCTTATATGCCTGGGTGAGTCAGCGAGATATGAAGAATGTTTGTTGTGTTAAAAAATGCTGGAAATAGATTTGCTCCTTGGCTTGTACAAATTTTGTTCCTAAGTAAATTTGGTTGCTTGTAAGCTAGTTTGTGCTGGTACATTAGTTGTTCTGTCTGTTATTTGTAATAATGTTCAAGCCATGCATTTCCTTAACTAGGATATGTGTTTATTTGAGTGTCCATTAAAAGTGATGTAGTTTTGTATCACCAGTATAATGTTTTCTAATAGGTATTCCCCTGTGATGTTTCTAGTGTTATTTATGTCCTCATCCTTCATGATCGATATGTAGCTGCTAGTATATCTTTTATTTTCTTTCTAGATGATCTATGTAATGTTAGAATATATTGCTTTCTTTCTGACTACAACCATAACCATCATTTCCTCTCTTTTACAGGAGCTCCAGGTTGAAGGTGGAAGAAGCGAAGGCTTCATTACTCAGCAAAGAGTAGATAGTTATATTTTTTGAAGCTAGTTGTATTTTGTGGGTGATTTGAAGAATGAAATAGTTGTAATATACTGCAATGTATGGTTGTAGCGGCTTTATATTCCTGGGTGAGGTTAAATATGTCCTGATTGTAATATCGATCTAATTTTGGTTATTATTTGTGAAAATTAATGTGATTTGGGCTTTGCCTACATAAATATTTGTTGTTTATTAATGCTTGTACGTCTGAATGAAACCAATGCTAGATGGGCTCTTAAAAGACCTTGGCCCACACGATTTTTAACTGGAGAAGTGTATAATTTCTAAAAAATGGTTCAAAATAAAAAATAGTTCTTTAGAGAAGGCCGACATGTTGGGCTTGGTCCATATAAATCAATTGAATTCATAGAAAAAATTAATTGACCAAGTTGTTGGGCTTGGCCCATATAAACCCATATGTGGACTGGGCTGATTTCGTGCCACGTCGGACTAGCCACGTTGGATCTGACCTGGCGATGCCAAATTGACCGTGACGATATTAGATCGTCATAACGTCTATGACGATCAAATATCGTCATAATTGGTTATGACGATTTTGGTAAAATCGTCGTTATAGTTCATTAGCGACGCTCAACTTTCGACGATTTCATTTTCGTCATAGAATCGTCATAGATGCATTATTGTGACGATTTTGTGACGAAAATAGAGGGTCATAGAAGCCCAGATTTCTTGTAGTGTTCGAGCAATTCAGGAGGAATTGGCAGGATTCTTGGATGCAGAAGTCCTAAACCCAAAAGGAGAATACTATTCGGGTGTGTATATACAATAGGGATTGTATAAAGAGCTTATTTTGTATGTAGTGCATGAACTCCGTGTATCGAATGTAATATGTTCGACACTTGGATCTATATTGTCATGATGATCTTGTGTAATATAATGGTTCCTTCATTAATGAGTGCAAAACACTAAATAAAAAATAAAACAACATAAATGAATTCTCTGCCGCGGCATAAAAAGTGGCCAAAATGCTACCGCGACAAAAGAAGTTGCCAAAATGAATTCGGCAGAAAAATATGTTAAATCTCTGCCGCGGCAGACGGGGACTTGCCAAAATGAATTCTTTGCCGCGGCAGAGAAATGTGTCAAATCTCTACCGCGGCAGAGGGTTATTTGTCCCGGTTCGTGTTAAGAACCGAGACGGTTGCTCCTTTCTCTCGCACTCAGCAGTGGCCACGTGTACGCACTTTTGTCCCGGTTGGTGGGGCAACCGGGACTAAAGGTCGGGACTTTAGTCTCGATTGTCCTGTCCCGGTTGGGTAACCGGGACTAAAGGCCCTTACCAACCGGGACACATGGGACGGTTTCCACTAGTGTTGGATGGATCGACATCGATTACCTAATCATTTGACTACTCGCGCTACTAAAAAATCCAAGAGAAACTGTAACCTCAGATGACAAATACGGCATGTTATATACTTCTCACAGCTATGCTAGCTAACTGTAACCGATCAGCTTCTAGCACACGTCCGTTCCTAGCTTTGCTAATTCATGTCATCGTACGGCTGGGTGGTCAAATGATGACATGATAGCTGATAAGGGTCTAAACCCACTGTTCAGCTTCAAAAATAACGAGGGTCTACTCTAAACCCTAAAGTTTTATCTTCTAGCTAGCGTGCCCTGCCGCCGGCGTAAATTGTCTTTCCGGGTCTTAACTTTTCTGGCGGTGAAGACATCCTCTCCATTAGAACTAGTTTTCTCAATCATGGCGGTCGTCCTTTTTAACTATTGGGTTGTGAGAAAAGATATGATCGAGTTTTGATTTTTAGCAATGCCTTTCTTCAGAGTACATTCTTGTAAAGAGCACACCACGGATATGCTCATGAAATGATACGGATCAGTTCATGGTAATATGTTCTCCATATTCCCCATGGATATGCTCATATGCACACACTGCCACTGCGGATCAGTTCACTGTGACGACGGGCGTGATATAGATTTTGAGCATGGTGGGTAGGCGACCGTGGTATAGTTTGTGGAGGCGCCGAGATGAAGATACTGTGCACACAGTATGCTTAGAGCAACTCTTGCAGATCCCAAAAACATGCGCGAACTAAGAAATAACCATCGCTTTTCAGTTTTTGTCGCAAAAAACTGCTAGAGTAGATACCAAAAACGGGGTCGAATCCAAAAAACTTTTTTGGGCCTCCGAGAAAACCTCCCTCGTGCCCCCATATCCCTGGTTTGGGAGGCCGAACCGAGCACGGCCCGTAGGAGCGTGTAGGAGTTGGCGCATTGAAGTTTCACCCTCACCTGCTCTCGTCCCCACTTCCGCCACCGCACGCCGCTGTCGTCTCCGGCCAGTATGGGTCGCGCTTTGCCGCAAGCTTCCTTGCAGCGGACCCCTGGTTCACTTCCGCACCTGTGGGAGGTAAGATCTGAGAATTTGACCCCGTTCCCCTTTGCCGCCGCGGGCCGCCGAGGCCGCCGCCATAGATTCGTCGATGCTGACCGTGTTAGCCGTTCCCACGACCTAGGTGACTCGATTCCACCGCAAAGTCGCCGTAGAAACCTTTCTGCCATATACGAGGTTCGTTTTGTACCAAAATCTAGGTTAATCTAGGCGCCTCGATTAGATTTTAATCCTCTTTTTTCTAGATGACGCCTAGCAAACAATTCTTCTTCGAGACTCGTCGTCGTCCGATGATCCGGACTTTGAGGACTTGATCTCGACGACAATATCGAGCACGCCATCATCCTTGTTGCCACGAAGAATCTGGAGAATAAGAAGCAGCCGTGGCGGCGAGGCTCCACGGTAGGGAGACAATGCATTCCGCACAATGTAGGAAAGGGTAGAAGAATGGGACCTATTCTGGGACATACAATGCATTACAGACGTGTGATCATTACCCTTTCCCCAGGTTATTCTATTCCACTTCTACCGCACACTCGGCCACAAGTTGCTCATGTGCGACTAACTTCATAGAGGTATCAACATATCCTGTCAATTTTTGTCGCAGGCGCTACTGTATGCGCAGAGAATTGTTTGTGAAGATTGTAAAAACGTGTGAGGCTAATTCTCATTTTTTCACATGCCGTCGTAATGCTGCCGGGTTAATTGGATTTAGCTTAGAGTAAAGGGTTAGACCACAACGCAACCCCAATCAGATTGAAGCTTTTCTCCAAACTTATCGGGACATAGAATGCGCCGCCATCCATAACCAGCCTAAACAAGACCTCATTCAACATCATTGGTTACGCCACGGATGATGAAGCCCCCCTCTTTGCATGTTGTTCAAACAATTTATTTGTCATTGGAAACATTCATTATTTGTTTATTTGTTTGCTTGGAACTTAAGTTGTAATTTGATTTTAGCAAATAATGTTGTAATGTGACCGATGGATGATTATTTATGTTTAATTTGAAGATAACACTTTGGTTTATTTGATATATGTTGAGGATTTATGCGATGGAAATGTTCCTCTACGGTTTAGATGCGCGCTCGCGCCGAACAGATACCGCAAACTCGATCCGGAAAAGGAAATATTCCGTTTCACGGCCCGGGTTTTCGGTATCTAGTCCGCATGAGGATTTTTGGGCTTTAAAAACACATTTTCGTCAGCCTGAAAATGCGGTCTTCGGTCAGATGTTTTTCGGGATATGCTAGAGTCGCTCTTAACCGCATTGCTACCTTCGGAACTACCAGTGCAACATCGCCACGCTCAGGACCCGACTCGGCCGACTCGTCGCATCAGATCGACATGGAAAGGACTCGAGCACTCATCGATCGCCATGGCAACGCATGACAGCAATAGAAATAACATGACACCTATAACAGTGTTCACCTTATCACAGCCCTATCTTTACCGGCGTTGTACTAAATGCGGATACTTGGATTACTTCATCTTTTTGGTCCCATTATTCTCCTGACAATGCAAGGAAGGGCCACTAGTGGAAACAGCCCCATGTGTCCCGGTTGGTAAGGACACTTAGTCCCGGTTATCCAACCGGGACGGGGCAATCGGGACTAAAGCCCCAACCTTTAGTCCCCCAACCAACCGGTACAAAAGGGCGTACAAATAACCCTCTGCCGCGGCAGAGATTTGACACATTTCTCTGCCGCAGCAGAGAATTCATTTTGGCAACTTTTGTTGCCGCGGCAGCATTTTGGCCACGTTTTGTGCCGCAGCAGAGAATTCATTTATGTTGTTTTATTTTTTATTTAGTGTTTTGCACTCATTAATGAAGGAACCATTATATTACACAAGATCATCATGACAATATAGATCCAAGTGTCGAACATATTACATTCGATACACGGATCGAGTTCATGCACTACATACAAAATAAGCTCTTTGTACAATCCCTATTGTTTATACACATCCGAATAGTATTCTCCTTTTTGGTTTAGGACTTCTGCATCCAAGAATCCCGCCAATTCCTCCGGAATTGCTCGTACGCGATCCTTTGGAAGAAGACCGTCCCGTAGACGTTCGATCTGATTTAAAAAAGGAGTCAACCTATATGAATGAAACTAAACACAATTTGATGGTAATTAAAAACTATAGAAATTGTTTATGTACGTGAAGTTGCTCTAAATTTCTGCCATTATCACAGCACGTCTGACGGATGAACTCGCAAACATAGTATCTACATAAATTGTTCCCTGGTCCCTGCGTCAGGCACTTTACGAGAGCAGAGTTCAATCAAAAAATTAATCAAGCATGATAATAACGGTATCAAAACTAGAATCAAAGAGATGCGCGGATATAGCTAGTGGTGCTTACATCTAGTGGTTGAAATGTAAGCTCCTCTTTCCAAACACCCCTAGCCTTGTTGGTGAACCGTTTCCAAGCGCTGCCCGGCGAAGAAAACGAATAAAAGAAGTTATTAATTACTTGATATCATAAAATTCACGAATGTTGACGATATAGTGTCGTAAGATTAGAATTATCGCTGGAAAATCATCTGCATGTCCTTCCACTGGTCAAGGGTTTTATGTTTCGAGTCCATGACTAGTAGACACCCTTTATCAAGTTGAATGATTAACAGAATATAGTGGAAGTTGCGCATGCATAACCAATCAATTATATACTTAACATCGAGTAAGCGAAATAGAAAGTGTATACAAGACAATAACACTCACTCGAAGTTGTAAGGAAATAGTATTTCACTTCTGGTTTCTTGAAACCTTAACGCCTGTACGATATTATCCTCCGTATCCTGGGGGTTTGTTTTGAGATTAGCTTGATGAACCCAATATGGGTCAATGAACACAGTGTCATAGATTTGTCCTCTTCTGCATTCGAGAATCTTCATTCTGCATATTATAGTATGATTACATACATGCAATAAACGCGGTGAGATAGCTAGATACTAAATTAATTATAGAATTAGTACTTACATGCAATAGGCACTGATGATCGATTTGTCCAAGACGTCTTAATTTAATAATTGAAATAGTTCATCAAATTCAATGGATATAATGTCATCTATTTCTTTTCCATAATGCTTTTTTGTAACCCTCAACATTATCCAGTTAGCCCCGGCCTTTGTGACATGCATGTACCAGTTATGCAATGTTCGCATTTTTGTTGGAAGATTATTTAACTCCTCAGGTTTAACAAGAGGTTTGCCATACTGGTATTTGTATGCTACTTCACACACGGAGAAGTACTCTAATTGGGATAAGTACTGGGCAATACTCATACCTTGAGCAGTGGCAGCTTCTCCGTATTGTGCAACTACCTCTGGATCATACTGCTCTTTGGCCGCATATTTGCTTGACCCCACATTGGTATGGGAAATCACCTTGAGAGGGGCGCAAGACTGTTTTGCTTGTTCTCCGAGCTAGGAAACATATTTCTCGCTTGCATCAGTACTGCTCTTCGAGGCTTGTTGTGCCGCATGTGACTTGAGAAGAGAATGCTCATACTCTGATGGCAGCTTTGGCTCGGGTTGATGAAGAGTCTTTAGCATTTTGAACACTCGGGCTTTTTTTCTTTGGTGCTGGGGAACTCTGGCTCTTTCGGCCGCCTCAGCTTAAAAACGCAGCTGTCGCATCAACGATAGCCGTAGTCTCCTCTTCCGTACAGTCATAAGCTCTCTTGGGAGGAACCTTTGGTACTTTTGGACGAGGCTCTTGTTTACGTTTCGGCGATCGCTTACCACGACGCAGAGTAGCGGTGGTACACTTACGCTTTTTATCCTGAGTCACCGGCGATGGCTGCGCCGGAGATTGGTGAGGCGACGGAGACGGGTGAGGCGACGGAGCCGGGTGAGGCGACGAAGACGGCTGCCGCGGCGGTGACGACCTAGCTGGAGACGGGTGAGGCAGCGGCGAAGATGGCCTTGGCGTGTGATTTCGACGCACAATACATTCCTTTGGCCACAGAATGGTGATGTTTGTTGCTTCTCCCAGTTCAGTCACATCCCCTTCACCTGCAGGGTAGTCAAGCTTCAAAACTTCAAAGGTGGCCATGATTTCATCCACCCAGACAACAGCGTAGCCCTGTGGAACCGGACGACGGTGGTAAGTTAGTGTGGGTCCAATTGGTAAGGCATAGCCGACTGCCACCTTCATTGATATGTTCACAACTTTGACATGTAGCTCGCATTGTGTCATCTGTGTGATACCATCCACTGGGTAGCCAATAGGAGCCATCGTTGGTGCACCATCTTCATCGTCATTGTCATCACCCGGGACCTCGGTGGAAGCCACACTGCATTTCGATTATTCGATAGGCCGGTAGCATCGAATGCAGTTTCTACCACCATGTGCTGCTGAGATGGGCCGGTAGTACTTTGCTCTTTAAGTGTGTTAATTTCATCTTGTTGTTGCTTTATTCATTCTTCATTTATACGCATTCGCTCTTTCTGAATATCTGCTTCAACTTTCGCCTTGTCCTTTCTCCTCTGACGGCTTCTATCAGGATATTTCTTCCTCTCTTCGGGAAACCTAGTCCTCCATGGTTGGGAGACGTTTGTGCCTCGTGTTTGTCCATCATGTTCCTTATGTCCAAGGGTGAGTGTGAGCTCATCATTCTCTCTGTCGGGAATGAAGTCCCCATTTCAGCAGCCTTTACTGCTTTTCTCATCTTCTCGATTGGAAAGGGGTCTTCTTTATGTTGTATGTTATATATACACTTCCCTTACGAGTCCAACGTGCCCCCATGCTCGTAAAACCATTTCCTTGCACGTTCGATCCAATCGTCTATCTCTGGGATGATCTTTTTAGCACGCAGTTTATCCTCAAGTTTCTTCCACTTAGGAATGCCAGCCTTGTAGCCACATTGCCCCATAGTATGGTGATACATCTTGTTAGAAACATTCAAATTATTCGTTGCAGACATTTTCTTAGCCTTTTATGATGTCTTGTAATTCACAAACTCAACCCAGAATGGTTTTATCTTCTCAAACTGAATCTTCTTGAAATCCGGAGTCTTCTCTTTCACGACATAGTCAAGGTGCAATCTTTTCTTCCAGTTGGTGAAACACTAGGACATCTTCTTCATAGCCCACTCCCTGACCTTAGCCTCCATGGCTCGCGCATGTTCTAAGGTGTCCTCAACTGGATCCTCCGCATTTGGATCCAGCTCTATCTTCGGTAGTTTGAAATTAACCATGAGCCTCTTCCATAGTAAATCTTTGGCCACGGTAGGGAGAAATAAAGACGTTCCCTCTTATTCCGCATCAGTAGGCCTATTCCAATTTCGAACGGTGATCGGGATGAAGTCCCTAACGACATCCGCATTGTGCCACAAATTTGTTTGCGACAACTTCGGGAGCAATCGGTTTGCCGTCTTCACCGATATCTTTGATCCAGAACCTCTCATGGTCTTCCAACTTTTTGGTTGGGCCTCGTTCGCTCTTTTCAGTAGATTTCTTCGATCCGGAGGGCTAAAAGAAGAAAGAGCGTCGTTACTATTTCTATATAGATATCAGATGATTAATTAATGAATTAATTATATTACATGCACCTCACCGGAGCGGTTGTCTTCTCGATCACACAAGGCACCGCCTTCTCCCTCGCGGAAGGCATCGCCTTCAACCTCAAACAAGTCGTCTCTTCCGGCAAAAAGAGGATCACCCTCACCGGAGTTGTTTAGAAACGTCGATACATCTAAATTTTCTTCCACGCGGATCACACCTTGGATCAACTCTTCCTTTTCTTCGTCTCTGTCGTGTGGGTCCATATTTTCTGCATAGGTGGAAAAACGGATAAGTCAAAGCGGCTAAGGAGAATGTTAGGTATGGTGTTGAGAGATATAAATTTTAATTCGGAGAAACCCTAATATACATACACAATAATAAAAATTAATTTACAATATCAGAAACCCTAATTCGGAGAAACCATCGGGCTCGGATCCTATCGCGAAGAACCAATACCGGAAAGAAAGGCGACAATCAATCAACCCTCAGGTTCGGGATGCCCTGGCGAGGACACCCCGTCATGTGTAACTTTTCCTAGCATCGCATCACACATGATTTACGCAACGATCCTTCAGGCACCAATAATCCTAATATCGTTCTTGCTAGACCTCACCCACGTCGTAATGCATAAAATGGGACCGACACGTCTAATGAAACCTTACTATATATTACCGAAGATTAGGTCGTTCTGAAGATATCTAAACAAAAATCAAGAAAAGGGTTATGCACAAGGCCATGATGCTAAGAACAAGATTTTGTGCACTAACAACCTCATGGAAGGCTTCTAGAAGCATGACAACATCTACAAGAGTAGAAAATGGGATCGAGAGAAAAGGCAAGCTCGGTCTATAACCAGGCATGAGCACAAAGTTATTCTATTCCACGCTTATTATGGGGAATATGAAGTTTCTGCCTAAAGAAAAAGTCTTATTAGGCTCTGCGAATGACTCACATTCTTTTACTTTTTGTTTAAGTTTTCAAAATATATATTTTTCCTTTTTTATTTTTTATTTTTTATTACTCTACCTTAATTTTTGATTTCACATTTATCTTGTCATTTTGTGTTTCAGGTTTCTCAAGAACATTTTCCCTTTGTTTCATTTTTGTCATTTATTTATACTTATTTTTTTGAGATAAATATTATGTATTTTCTTTAGGATTTTGCTGAAATACCACTTTACATTTGATTTTTGTACATTTTCATGTTTTTATTGTGTAATTTATTTTTTAGCATCACGTCAATATATTTCGAGAGGTAAGAATATTAATTTAAACTCTATGAACAACCCCACATATCTTTTTTGTAGCAAGCCACGATTTTTCCATTTTTATTTGTTCGCATTTTGTATATCTTCACATTTTGATTGCTTACTCTTTTTTTTTAGCAAATATGAAAATATTTTGCTGTGAGACAAGAATATTTGTTTAAACTCTATGAACATGCATAAATATAATTGTTTTGTAGCTAGCCATGAATATTTATCATTTGAAACATGACATTTCTTCTCATATTATGTACATTGTTTTGAAATATATGAACCATTTGAATATCTTTATGTATGGAATAGTCTACATTTGTGATTGTAAAAACCAATACAAATCGGTAGAGTGAATCTTCTAAAAAACTCGTACTTTATATACATGAGAAAATATCATATAATGCATGAATATGACTGTGGAACAATTTGTATTTGGGATTCTATGAAACATTCCAAGTCAGTAGAGTGAATATATGTACTTGATATACATGTATGAACAAATACCACATAATGCATGAACATGAGTGAACATAGAGAATAAATAATAAATTATAAAAATAGTATAAAACTAAGAAATAAATTAATGATACATAATATACGAAGTGGGAATTAATAAAAGGGAAATTAATAAAATTAATAAGAAACGAGAAAAAAAGAAACAAATGAAGTCATTTGAGCCACCCTAGGCATGTGCGCATGGCTTCCCATTCCTCGCTCTTAGCGGGACACAGAACCATCCATGAGTATATTTTTTGTTGGTCCAATACCAACGGGACTAGCGGGGTTTACGAGTCTGCTAGTAAGCCAACCTCTCTTACCATGTGAAGAGAACCACAATTGAGCTAGCCCCGTGGAAACACACAGTGAACCTCCTCCTCTATGTGTTCCTGTCCCAATTGCAATGTTAAGCTTCTAATGAAAAAGTGTGCGACTTCACATAGCGTAGGTAATATGGTCTAGTTTGTAGAAAAATTACTAAACATGCATTTAGACTTTTTATGCAAAAAAGTCATGGTACGGTAAAACGGCCTTAAATTTTGCATACGATGTCGGAAAAATACGTATAATATACCAAAATGACGAGAACAAGATTTCACATCCACTCGCAATTACCTTCGGTCGTTTAGCGACTATTTAGATTTTTAAATTCGAAAAGAGTAAAAAGTTATGGCCAAAAGATCGTGTTTTTCTGCAAAAAAATAAAAAAGGAGGACAAACTTCTGTGGCGCATTTCTTCCATATGCGCCACAGAAGTCTTAATGAGATTCAAAATTTGAATCCGCCACCCTTCTCCCTCTCTTATACTCTTCCACTCCTCCACCCTTCTCCTCCTCCACCATTCTTCTCCTCCACTTCTTCTCTCGTTCTCCTCACCTTCTTCCTCACCTTCTCCTCCTCCACCTCCTCCTCCTCCACCCCGGTGAGCTCCTCCTCCCTCCTCCATCCCGGTGAGCTCCCCCTCCTCCCACCTCCCTCCTCCTCCACCCCCGCGATCTCCTCCTCCGGCGACCTTCTCCTCCTCCTCCTCCTCCTCCTCCTCCTCTGGCGGCCTCCTCCTCCTTCCCTCCACCGGCGGTCTCCTCCTCTCCTCCACCGGCAACCTCCTCCTCCTCCTCCGGCGAGCCCCTCCTCCACCAGCGACCTCCTCCTCTCCTCCATCGACGACCCCCACGTCCGGCGAGCCCCACCTCCGGCCAGATCTGGCCGGGTTTTTTTTTTGAAATTTGAAAAAACAATCTGTGGCGCATATTGGCTATATGCGCCACAGAAGTTTTGTGGCGCATATTGGCAATATGCGCCACATAAGTTTTGTGGCGCATATTGCCAATATGCGCCACAGATTTCAATATGCGCCACAGAACTATACTTTAGTGGCGAGATAACAGTGGAATATTCCATATGCGCCACAGAAGTCCCAAAATGATGCGCTACTGATAGGCCTTTTTCCTAGTAGTGCGTCTAAGGAGAGGAGCGACCTTCCGCTCTTATAGGCATGGGTAGACAGGCGAACAGGCGGCGTCGGGAGAGGAAACGAATAGGCAGCTACCAAAGCCAGCCTCCACTAAGTTCGAATTAAACCTCCACTGAGTTTGTATTTAAAACTCATTAGCGCAGACTGTTTAAATTCTGGCGAGATTCCCGCGGTGCGTGCACGCGGTGAGGCGGGCGGTGGAGGAGGAGCGCGCGTGTGAGACTCTCTCCTTCTCCTTTTTTTACTAAGTGGTAGGAGAGCCTTTCTTATAAGCTAGTGCAAACCTTCTTCAACTAAAAACGTGGAACTAAATATTTGTAGCTATTGCAGCTGTTTCTAGCAACATGCTATTATGAGAATGCTATTCTTTTTAGCAATTGCAGCTGGCAACATGCTATTCTGAGAATGCTATTCTTTTTAGCAATTGCAGCTGTTTCTAGCAACATGCTATTCTGAGAATGCTATTCTTTTTGAGAGAAGTTTCTGGCAACATGCTGAGCAGGAGGCAGAGCACGGCGTGCATCTCCAATACAAGTCACAGCGGCACCTCGCCGTGACTATGCGGCCTGACTGCCGCCAGCCGAAACAGCACAACACGACGGGCTATGTTGGACTGGTTTGGGTTTGGGCCTGTCTACGGTTTTTTTTGTGTGTGCCAATTTTGCTCCCGCGAGGCAGTGGCATGACTTGTACTAGAAAATTACACAAACCATCATTTATTGCTGCTCGAGTTACACAAAATACCAACTACACGTGTTTTTTTGCACAAACCATCAACTATATTTGTAATTTATGCATTAAGGTCTTAATCTAGGATAAAGTTGGATAAATTCTTTGTTATCCGTACCGAACTTATCTGTTCCAAATGCGAGAGTCATTCTTTCGATTCAGTAGCGATAATCCATATTTTAGGAGTATACTGGGCGAATTCTTCTAAGAAATAAGAAAAGTAGGGCAATAGTTGACTCTTCACACTTACCCCATCTCAGCTTTCATTGAAAATCGCGTCAATAAAATGATCAAAAACCACCGGGTCGAGTTCGCTTCTCCCTTCCTTTTGGTGTTTAGGATGTGAAGTTGATATAAGAAGAGAGGAAAGGGGAACTGCTTGACAAGACTAGCTAGGCTGACCTTCCAGCCATACTCCATCCAAAGGCCCACGAACGGAAGTGCTAAAGGTTTCATGTGATGCTGACCTCAATGAACCTCGAGAATTCGTTCATCCCTTCGCTCGAGGATTGGTCGAGTACTTGGCCACATGCATGAGTAGGCCTGTTGCGGGATGTCCCATTAAAAGGCAGGTCCCATATTTGAAATAAGAAAATCAGATCAGATAGCGCTCAAGAGGAGAGTCTCCATACGAGAAATCCTTCACTCGCAGGGAATTCAAATAGATGTGTTGAAGATCATCAAAGAAAGGAAAAAGACTGAATTCGATCCATCTCCTCCCTTTTCTTTAAACCAAGAGCTACTCCTCCCTTTTCTTTTTTGATTTCATTTCAATACGATTTCGTTTGTGTTCATGTTTTCAATTTAGAACCCCACGGGAGTGAATAGAAAAAAGCAAAATACCCCTGTGATACGCCTTCCTTTACCTATTTCTAGATAGATTGATGTTCAATGGAGGGAAACTTGCCATTCCTTCTTTCCTTTGAAATTGTACATGTTTTTTATTCTTAACTAATTGTATCCTTTTTGTTCCCATCGAGCTTTCTTGCCTAGTGACTAAGGATTTTCACACTTGTTGTGTCTAGTCTCACAGGGCAATGGTGGTGTCTACTCTCATCGGCTATCTTTTTTCTATCAAACATTACATGGTTGATCAAAAAATATCTTGTAACCTCACTTACTTCTCAATTTTTTTCAAACTTTCAGAGATTACTTACGTCATATTGTTTCAGTTACTAGAATATTTTTAGTTCTGGCGAGCCTTACAGAAACTGATAAATATAATAAATATTTTAACGGATGATTTAGCCTTTTCAAACTTTCCAAATTTGCTAGTTATATCATTTAAATTATTAAAAAACTTACATTTTTTAAAATATTTTAGAAAAAATGTACGAAATGAAACGTGATGCCATGTCAGCACTGAGATATGAGCTCTAGCTGTCAGATTTGTTGTTAATCCACCTAATGCCAGATTTAGACCTCTACGCAACGAATTACAAGTATAGTTGGTGGTTTCTGCAAAAAAAGGTATATTTAATATTTGTGCAATTTTCTCTGACTTGTACTGATCATTTTTGCACTAGATCTATTATATGTCTTTGAATGCATGTACATAGATGATTGTTATTCATTTTAGGGTACCAGAAGTACAACGACATGATGTATTTGCTTTGAGGTTCTAGTTTTCCTTTGATTTTTGCCCCGCTTGTTGCTTAGCGCGCGGCGTAGTCAGATGGGCAGGTAATCGATATGGATCGATCCAAGTAGATAGCTCCGTAGTCAAATCGACTCAAATCCACCTAGTACAATCGATCGATCTCACTGTACGATCCAGGATGCCACATCTAACTCAACTTCTAGCTAACCTGAAATTAAACTGAATCCAGCTACAAGACATTTTCGTATGCCAAAGGAATCTAAGAATGGACATGCCTGTCCTGTTTCAACTTTTTGTGGTTTGTCTAGAGAGCCAATTTTTATGGGCTATGATGGTGAAGTTGAGAATTTAAAAACATGGCCATGCTTTGTCTTAATTTATTGACCGTGTAGAACCGATTCTTCACGGTGATGGTGAAGTTGAGAATTTATTGATGGTGAAGTTGAGAATTTTATTTTATTACCGTCACTTTTTGTTATCATAATTGATATTGATCTCCTTTTCTTATATAGTTCGAGGCTATGAGGGATAAGTTCCTACCATAGCAACGCCTACTAGGAATTGCAAAGGAGATGGCAGGATTTTTTATGAAAGAGTTGATAGACACAGTGGAGAATTTAGTATAAATAGGCGCTTGTGATGGCCGTGTAATCGAATAGACGGGCTATAGTCCTGGTAATTGTGATCTTCATGTAACTATCAAAATTGTATATATTTATATGCTCAAATCGTAAGACAAGTTATCTTATATATGCATGAACGTGTACAGTGTGGTAGCATAGAAATATTAGGAAGCTATTTTAAAAATGAAAAAAAGAATAGAAAATCAATTGGGCTCTAGTCCATGTAATTGTGATCTCCATGTAACTATCAAAATTGATATATTTGTATGCTCAATATCGTAAGACAAGTTATCTTATATATGCATGAATGTGTACGGTGTGGTAGCATAGAAATATTAGGAAGCTATATGGAAATGGAAAAAGAAATAAATAAAAATAATAATAAATGAATTCTCTGCCACGGCAGAAAAAGCTCCCAAAATGCTACCGCAGCAAAGAACCAAAAAAAGAAATAAATAAAAAGAATAAAAAATGAATTATCTGCCGCGACGGAGAAAATACATAAAATGCTGCCGCAGCATAGAACCACTAGTCGCGATCCGTAACACTAACCGGGAATAATGGAGGTGCACTCATGCGAGCCGCGTCGGCCACGTCGAGGACCATTTTTCTCGGCTGGTGACCGGGCCAGGACTAATGCCTGTGCCTCTAGTCCCTCGTGGCTAGTCCCAGTTGAGGCTCTTACGGGCCGAGACTAGAGGTGCCTTCTCCACTAGTGTGGCCAATCCACTACACCGACGGTCTAATCTACGCTGATGGCAGCCGTCGGCCTATCCCATCCTACGCTGACAGCCAGTTTGCTCGGTTGCACGCCTCGGGGCCTATGCCGATGGCCCCGACAAAAGCCATCGGTGTGGCAGTTGACGGTCGGCGCCTTGTTGCTTTCCTGTAGTGAGTATATTAGATCGATAGATCAATCTCACTGTATGATCCAGGATGCCACATCTAACTCAACTTCTAGATAACCTGAAGTTATACTGAATCCAGCTACAGGACATTTTCGTATGCCAAAGGAATGTAAGAATGGACATGCATGTCCTGTTTCAACGTTTTGTGGTTTGTCTAGAGAGCCAATTTTTATGGGCTATGATGGTGAAGTTGAGAATTTAAAACCATGGCCATGCTTTGTCTTAATTTATTGACACTGTAGAACCGATTTTTCACGGTGATGGTGAAGTTGATAATTTATTGATGGTGAAGTTGAGAATTTTATTTATTACCGTCACTTTTTGTTATCATAATTGATATTCATCTGCTTTTCTTATATAGTTCGAGGCCGTGAGGGATAAATTCCTACCATAGCAACGCCTACTTGGAATTGCAGAGGAGATGGCGGGATTTTGATGAAAGAGTTGATAGACGATAATGGAGAATTTAGTATAAATAGGCGCTCGATGATCCCGGCCGTAATCGAATAGACGGGCTCTAGTCCCGATAATTATGATCTCCATGTAACTATAAAAATTGTATATATTTGCATGCTCAATATCGTAAGACAAGTTATCTTATATATGCACGAACGCGTACGGTGTGGTAGCATAGAAATATCAGGAAGCTATTTTGAAAATAAAAAAAATAAAAATAAATTTTCTGCCACAGAAGAGAAAGCTCCCAAAATGCTGCCGTAGCAGAGAACCAAAAAAAGAATACAAAATAAATTCTCTGCCGCGACAGAGAAAATACACAAAATGCTGCCACGACAGAGAACCACTAGTCGAGGTCCGTAACATCAACCGGGACTAATGGAGGTGCACCCCGCGCATGCCACGGCGGCCACGTGGAAGACCATTTGTCCTAGCTAGTGACCAGGCCGGGACTAATACCTAGGCCTCTAGTCCCTCATGGCTAGTCCTAGTTTTAAAACTGGGACTAGAGGCTCTTACGGGCCGAACTAGAGGTGGCTTCTCCACTAGTGTGGCCAATCCACTACACGAACGGTCTAGTCTACGCTGATGGCTGCCTTCGGTCTATCCTATCCTACACCGACGGCCAGTTTGCTCGGCTGCACGCCTCGGGGCATACGTCGATGGCCCCGACAAAAGCCATCGGTGTAGCATTGACGGTCCGCGCCTTGTTGCTTTCGTGTAGTGAGTACATTAGATCGATCGATGGATCTCACTATACGATCCAGGACGCCACATCTAACTCAACTTCTAGCTAACCTGAAATGAAACTGAATCCAGCTACCGGACATTTTCGTATGCCAAAGGAATCTAAGAATGGACATGCCTGTTCCTGTTTCTACCTTTTGTGGTTTGTCTAGATAGCCAATTTTTATGGGCTATGCATGATGGTGAAGTTGAGAATTCAAAACCATGGCCATGCCTTGGCTTAATTTATTGACCGTGCAGAACCGATTTTCACGGTTGGTGGCCCTTCCTTGCATTGTCAGGAGCATGGGACCAAAAAGATGAAGTAATCAAGTATCTGCAATTAGTACAACGCCCGGAAAGATACGGCTGTGTTAAGGAGAACACTGTTGTCGGTGTCATGTTACTTTTGTTGCTGTCATGCGTTGCCATGGCAATCGATGAGTGCTCGAGTCCTTTCCATGTCGATCTGATGCGCCGAGTCGGCCGAGTCGGGTCCTGAGCGTGGCGATGTTGCACTGGTAGTTCCGAAGGTAGCAATGCGGTTAAGAGCGACTCTAGCATATCCCGAAAAACATCTGACCGAAGACCGTGTTTTCAGGCTGTTGAAAATGCGTTTTTCAGGCCCAAAAATGCTCCCGCGGACTAGATACAGAAAACCCGGGCCGTGAAACACGGAATATTTTATTTTCCAGCTCGAGTTTACGGTATCTTTTCGGCGCGAGCGCTCATATAAACCGTAGCAGAAACATTTCCATCGCATAAATCATCAACATATATCAAATAAACCAAAGTGTTATCATCAAATTAAACATAAATAATCATCCATCAGTCACATTACAACATTATTTGCTAAAATCAAATTACAACTTAAGTTCCCAGCAAAAAAATAAACAAATAATGAATGTTTCCAATGACAAATAAATTGTTTGAACAACATGCAAAGAGGGGGGCTTCATCATCAGTGGCGTAACCAATGATGCTGAATGAGGTCTTGTTTAAGGTGTGGCGGCGCATTCTATGTCCCGCTAAGTTTGGAGAAAAGCTTCAATCTGATTGGAGTTGCGTTGTGGTCTAACCCTTTACTCCAAGCTAAATCCAATTAACCCGGCAGCATTACGACGGCAAGTAAAAAAATGAGAATTGGCCTCGCACGTTACTACAATCTTCACAAACAATTCTCTGCTCATACGGTAGCGCCTGCGAAAAAGATGGACCGGATATGTTGGTACCTCTACGAAGTAGTCGCGCATGAGCAACTTGTGGCCGAGTGTGCGGTAGAAGTGGAATAGAATAACCCGGTTGAAGGGTAATGATCACACGTTTGTAATGCATTGTATGTCCCAGAATAGGTCCCATTCTTCTACCCTTTCCTACATTGCGCGGAATGCATAGTCTCCCTACCGTGGAGCCTCGCCGGCACGGCTGCTTCTTATTCTCCAGATTCTTCATGGCAACAAGGATGATGGCGTGCTCGATATCGTCGTCGAAATCAAGTCCTCAAAGTCCGAATCATCGGACGACGACGAGTCTCGAAGAAGAATTGTTCGCTAGGCGTCATCTAGAAAAAAAGAGGATTAAAATCTAATCGAGGCGCCTAGAATAACCTAGATTTTGGTACAAAGCGAACCTCGTCTATGGCGGAGAGGTTTCTACGGCGACTTTGCGGCGGAATCGAGTCACCTAGGTCGTTGGCGCGGCCAACACGGTCCGTCAGCGAATCTATGGTGGCGGCCTCGGCGGCCCACGGCGGTAGTGGCGGAGATAGGCCTGGTGCTGCACGTGCTATAGCACCTGTCTAGGAGCTGCATTGAAGCGAGCATGTCTTAATTCCAAGGCTATAAATAAGAATTAGCACCAGTAAACAAGTATTAGCACCAGACTTGAGTAGTTTCCAGCTCCGCCCCTACACGGCGGCAAAGGGGAACGGGGTCAAATTCCCATATCTGACCTCCCACAGGTGCGGAAGTGAACCAGGGGTCCGCCGCGAGGAAGCTTGCGGCAGAGCGCGACTCATACTGGCCGGAGACGACGGCAGCATGCGGCAGCGGAAGTAGGGACGACAACGGGTGAGGGTGAAACTTCAGTGCGCCAACTCCTACACGCTCCTACAGGCCGTGCTCGGTTCGGCCTCCCAACCCGGGGATATGGGGGCACGAGGGAGGTTTTCTCGGAGGCCCAAAAAAGTTTTTCGGATTCGACCCCGTTTTCGGTTTCTACTCTAGCAGTTTTTTGCGACGAAAACTGAAAAGCGACGGTTATTTCTTAGTTCGTGCGTGTTTTCGGGATCTGCAAGAGTTGCTCTAAGCATACTGTGTGCACAGTATCTTTATCTCGGCGCCTCCACAAACTATACCACGGTCGCCTACCCACCATGCTCAAAATCTATATCACGCCCGTCGTCACAGTGAACTGATCCGCAGTGGCAGTGTGTGCATATATGAGCATATCCATGGGGAATATGGAGAACATATTACCATGAACTGATCCGTATCATTTCATGAGCATATCCGTGGTGTGCTCTTTACAAGAATGTACTCTGAAGAAAGGCATTGCTAAAAATCAAAACTCGATCATATCTTTTCTCACAACCCAATAGTTAAAAAGGACGACCGCCATGATTGAGAAAACTAGTTCTAATGGAGAGGATGTCTTCACCGCCAGAAAAGTTAAGACCCGGAAAGACAATTTACGCCGGCGGCAGGGGCACGCTAGCTAGAAGATAAAACTTTAGGGTTTAGAGTAGACCCTCGTTATTTTTGAAGCTGAACAGTGGGTTTAGACCCTTATCAGCTATCATGTCATCATTTGACCACCCAGCCGTACGATGACATGAATTAGCAAAGCTAGGAACGGACGTGTGCTAGAAGCTGATCGGTTACAGTTAGCTAGCATAGCTGTGAGAAGTATATAACATGCCGTATTTGTCATCTGAGGTTACAGTTTCTCTTGGATTTTTTAGTAGCGCGAGTAGTCAAATGATTAGGTAATCGATGTCGATCCATCCAACACTAGTGGAAACCGTCCCATGTGTCCCGGTTGGTAAGGGCCTTTAGTCCCGGTTACCCAACCGGGACGGGGCAATCAAGACTAAAGTCCCAACCTTTAGTCTCGGTTGCCCCACCAACCGGGACAAAAGGGCGTACACGTGGCCGCTGCTGAGTGCGAGGGGAAAGGAGCAACCGTCCCGGTTCGTAACACGAACCGGGACAAATAACCCTCTGCCGCGGCAGAGATTTGACACATTTCTCTGCCGCGGCAGAGAATTCATTTTGGCAAGTCCCCGTCTGCCGCGGCAGAGATTTGACACATTTCTCTGCCGCGGCAGAGAATTCATTTTGGCAACTTTTTTTGTCACGGTAGCATTTGCCACTTTTTGTGTCGCGACAGAGAATTCATTTATGTTGTTTTATTTTTTATTTAGTGTTTTGCACTCATTAATGAAGAAAACATTATATTACACAAGATCATCATGACAATATAGATCCAAGTGTCGAACATATTACATTCGATACACGGAGTTCATGCACTACATACAAAATAAACTCTTTGTACAATCCCTATTGAATATACACACCCGAATTGTATTCTCCTTTTGGGTTTAGGACTTCTGCATCCAAGAATCCTACCGATTCCTCCTGAATTGCTCGTACGCGATCCTTTGGCAGAAGACCGTCTCGTAGACGTTCGATCTGATTTAAAAAAGAAGTCAGCCTATATGAATGAAACTAAACACAATTTGATGATAATTAAAAACTATAGAATTTGTTTACGTACGTGGAGTTGCTCTAAATTCCTGCCCTTCTCACAGCACGTCTGACGGATGAACTCGCAAACATAGTATCCATATAAATTGTTCCCATATCATCTTGGTATCATCAAGTTGGAAGTCAGTTTGGACGTTGTCCACGGAAACCGTAGAATGGCTCTCCCATCGTAGCACCCACCCCCTCTCACCGCTTGCCGCGCCGATCTCCCCAGCCGGCGACAATCTCCTCAATCTAATCCGATCAACCGATCCTCCTTCACCGCCTCCACTCAACCATACCCATCTCAGATCCATCCTAACTCTCTACCCTCATCACCCACTATTCTCATGTTTTCGAGGATGACCGATGTTCTCGATGATCTTGCCGACAAGAAGAATCTGGAGCAGTTTCTTGACCCTACGTCCATTGCACACCGTCTGGATTTCTCCCCTGGTCATGCTTTTCGTGCAAAGGTTCGTAACACTTTCTCCACCCCGGTCAATCCTATCGCGGCTGCATCTGGCTTCTCTTTGGTTGTCTCCTTTGGACGTCCATGTTTCGAATTATCAGATCTCAATGTTAGCCTAGCATTGTCTGCATGTTTGGGAGCTGCATATGATGAAATGAGAGTCTCCCATCTCCAAGGCCGTGTTTTCCTCTTTGACGTCTGCTCTAAGGCTATTGATTTATGATTCATAAAATGAGATCTCACATCTCCAGGGAATTCATCTGTTATTTCGATTTATGGGGCAATGGCGGTCCTAATTGGGAAAGAGAGGCATGTGGTATCTTGAACAAGATCTGGAGTGGTATACGGTTCCACCAAGGAAAAGGAATTTTGCCACACGACGAGGATCCCACCATCCACCAAAAGATACTCCAAATCGCCCTCTTGATTATCAGGCTGTATCCGATGCAAATACTACTCCCGTTGGACCTAGTCTATCCTACGCCGATGCTGTTAGATCATCAAACCCTGTACCCTCCTTTCAATTCCAGCATAGATCTCTCCATCGGACTCATCACCATACACTACTGGAAAAACCATCTAGCACTAGTCGCGGTTCGTGAGGCCTCCAACGGCTAGAAATGGCCATAAGCATTAGTCCCGGGCCAGACCAGAGCATTAGTCCCGGTCCGTAATACGGCCCGGGACTAATAAGCTGGAGCGGGGCAACAGCTCTTTTCGGGGACTATTAGTCCCGGGTCGTATCACGGCCCGGGACTAATTGTCCATCACTATATATACAGCTCCCTGGCCAGCTGCCCTAAAGCATATGGTGGCCATTTTTCTCAAAGAAAGCAAGAGAGTTCATGCCATTTTTTTTCTCAAGATTTGTCAAGATTTAGTTTGCAACACCTAAATCCAAAGCTTTAAAAGGTTAGAACTGCATTCTTTCATCTCTTATTGCTACTTTAGCTCTATATAATGCTCTAGAAGTATGGAGATATGGATCAAATGCATGCATGCTCTAGAAGTAGCTAGAAGGATTTTGATATATATGTGTAACAAATTTTGATTAGGCACATAGTTAGTGAAAATTGAAATGTGTAATTTTAGAGTTTCAGAGCTTAGAATGGAATGAGGTTTTCAGTGATGGAACAATAATAAAAAACTCCACATTTATCATGTTGATTGTTTTCTCCAATTTCACAAATTGGTGCATGTAAATTTTTCAAAATTCAAAATTAATGCTCTAGAAGCTCTAAATATAACTTGTAATAATTTTATCATGTTGTGTAATGGTTTTTGATATACTTTTACTATAATGCAGATGGTCCGGGAATGGATGTACAGTCTTGACGCCTTCTGGCGAGTTCATTAATGGTGTGCATGAATTCATCCGTGTTTCTGATGCAAACAAGCACAATGGTTTTGTATTCTGTCCATGTAATGGATGTAGGAATCAGAAGGATTATTCTGACTCAAAAACCCTTCACAGCCACCTGTTGAAGTCCGGCTTCATGCCCAGTTATAATTGTTGGACCAAGCACGGAGAGAGAGGGGTTATAATGGAAGACAATGAAGAAGAGGAGGAGGATGACAACTATCATGGTTTCCCTGAGTACGGAGATACTTCCATCGAGGATGCTGAAATGGAGGATGAAGAAGAGACACATGATGAACCCGCTGATGATCTGGTCGGACCATTGCCGATGCACGAAGAGATTGTGAAACTGAAAAGGATAGGGAGAAGTTCAATCACATGCTAGAGGATCAAAAAAAGTTGTTGTACCCAAATTGCGAAAATGGTCTGAAAAAGGTGTAGTGCGCCACAGAAGGTAGAACATGTGCGCCACAGATGTTTTTTTTGTTTTTTTTTAATTTCCAAGCCAGATTATATGCAATACAGATTATATACAATATTACAGCAGATATACACACACAGATACAAGATATACAATTATATATATAAATACTCGATATGAAAAACAAGATTGAAACAAATACATATAGATAAGTCTCATACATGAATACATAGTCCAAGTTACATTGTTTTGATCATGTTACAAAGTAGTAGTTGGTGACATGCGAATACATGTGTCGATCGAACAAGTTAGAGCTCGGAAGCTCGCCTAGACATCTAAACTAGCTAGCTAGACACAAACGCGGGATAAATAACCAAAGAAGATAAGCATGATCACCGCCGCGACGAAGGTGTAGGTCTTCATCCGGTTCCTTGTCCTAACTCCCGCTAGATAGCGTGTATCTATCTTCCGCCTCCGCCATAGTGTTGTACCCTTTGTAGCTATTGCACGAAACGGTGCACTGTCTCGGCAGTCTTCCCAATCATCGAGACTCGAACTCGTCCTTGTACACGACGTACCACGTCATCTACAAGTTGACAATAATAACTAACCGGTGATTGAAAAACATGTATAATTAAAGTCGCATATGAAGATACACTTATAGAAAGTACTCTTAAATCAAAAGAGCAAACTCAAAAGCATGCCTCATATATAACTAGCTAGGTCGTTGGACACAATTGCTTATGACGGACTGTTAGCCAAGTAGGATGCACAATTCTGTACTTGTGCATATCACAAGGCTAACAATCCCGTCATAGCACATTCACATATATATTGTGCCACGACATTTCAATCATCGGCATATTCTCGAAAAGACAAAATAACTCGAAAAGCATGCCTCATATATAACTAGCTAGGTCGTTGGACACAGGAATTGCTTATGACGGGACTGTCAGCCAAGTAGGATGCACAATTCCTGGACTTGTGCATATCACAAGGCTGACAATCCCGTCATAGCACATTCACATATATATTAGTATACTTATCAAATCAGTTGGTTGCTAGCCAATGAGGCTAATTTATCAAATTTTTGGGCAGTACAATAACTACAATCCAAACAAGAATACGCCTTTGTACTGGTTCATATTCATATTGTTGTCTTCCCCCCACAAGGACGCACATGCCGCACCCGATATTAAAGCACAGTGCAACGACAGTGGCTCGTGGAAGCAGGGATTGGGATGAGTAGAATCGTTTTTTTTTGTCAATGTCTAGGATTAATTGGAAAGAAATCCTATACGACCTGGGTTGTACAGCCCCGATGGCTGAACCAGCTTCCGACACCTATCTTGAACCCTAACCATGGCCTGCAGAGAGGGGAGAGAGAGGAGAGAGGGAGAGAGGGAGAGGCACCTCCTCTGACGGGCGGACGACGACGGGCGAACGACGGAGTGCGACGACGGCGGCCTCCACCTCCTGAGACGCGGCGGCTGCCCCTCCTCGGACACGGGCCTCCTCCTGAGACGCGGGCCTCCTCCTGAGACGCGGGCCTCCTCCTGAGACGCGGGGAGCCCTCCTCCTCCTCAGACGCGGCGGCGGCGGATCGAGAGCGGCGGCGGCAGATCGTGCTCGATTGGGCTGAGAGATGGAGAGATGGGGATGAGAAGTGAGCGGGACGGAAGAAGAGGAGGCACGCTGTTATAACTAAAGGTTTTAGTCCCTGGTGGCTCCAACCGGACTAGCAGGATACGTCCCATTGGAGCCACCAACCGGGACCTATAGTCCAATTTTCAGCAGCTGAAGGGGCGCGCACGCAGGGGGCTCTTCCGTCCCGGTTGGTGGCTCCAACCGGGACGTATTCCCCTGTTTTCAAATTTTTTCAGTTATTTTCTCTCTGTTCCCGCCTTATTTTTTATTTTGGGGTTTCAATTTGTAATGTTTTTTAAATGATAATTACTTTGGAATTTAGAAAACTTTAAACATAAAAAGTGTTTGGATTTGAATACCTAATTCGAAACCATTTTCTGTTTTGAAAAATAATTAATGTAACCAATTAAACTACGAACCATTTAAAATTAATAATGAAATAACTTATATTTTTTAAATATTAATTTGGAATTTAGAAAAACTTTAAACATAAGAAGTGTATGGATTTGAATAAATAATCCAAAACCATTTTCTATTTCTAAAAAATAATTAATGTAACCATTTACAATTAATTAACTTATATTTTTCCATATTAATTTGGAATTTAGAAAAACTTTAAACATAAAAAGTGTTTGGATTTGAATTAATAATTCAAAACCATTTTCTGTTTTAAAAAACAATTAATGTAACCATTTAAAATATGAACCATTTACAATTAAAAATGAATTAACTTATATTTTTTTAATATCAATTTGGAATTTAGAAAAACTTTAAACATAAGAAGTGTATGGATTTGAATAAATAATCCAAAACCATTTTCTATTTCTAAAAAATAATTAATGTAACCTTTTAAAATGAATTAACTTATATTTTTGAATATTAATTTGGAATTTAGACATAAGAAGTGTATTGATTTTTGAATATTTTTGAGAGGAACCGGATGTGCTAGCGTTTACAATATTAAAATATTTTTGACCACGTTTACAATATTTTAAACAAAATACTTTGTTCATGAATATTACAATATTTTTGACCACGCTTTACAATATTTTTTGAGCTAGCGTTTTACAATCTTTTCCCTTCTTTGTCGCGGTTGAATAATTTAGCCCCGACACTTTAATGTTTCTTCTTTCGAACGGGCTACCTTTTTGGGAAGGGTTGTCCTTTTCTTCTTGTGATGTATGTTGCTTTGCATCGTAGTCGTCATCTTCAATCTTTGGATCGCCGTCTTGGTCAAGTCTTGCTCGTTGGCGACTCCATCCATTCCGATGATGTTTCTTTTCCTCTCCTCACGACAACACGGCTAGGCTTTGTTGGGTCGGTAATGAAAAACATTGGTCCACTTTGGTAGCCGACCACGGTTCATTTTTCGCGCCACGCTTGCACCGCGGCCTTGGATTTGGCTGCCGGTATAACCATGGTTGTGAAATACCGGTCTTCTCTTCGACGCTCTTTGCCCATCGACACGGAACATCGCACCTTTTCTCCACAGAGTCGAGCTCCCGGATCTCCTCGATTCTTCCGTAGAATCTTTCCTTCACGTTGTCATCGGTGTAGAATTCGACGTTACGCTGAGTTCGATAATCACACTTGTTGTCCTTTTCCTCCGTGTAGAATGTGTAGCCGTTGATATCATACCGATAGGTCACCAGGTTTTGCATCGGTCCTGCGACAAGGTGAATATGATATTTTCCGTGTCAGAAGAATGCGAGCGCGGGGGATTATCAAGGAGCGTCTGCCTAAACCAACACGTGAAATCTGAGTTGTGCTCTTTGATTATTTCTCCCTGCGTCCTCTTCATGCCCCGGTCACTGTACTTCTTCTCGATTAACCTTTTGTTCTTCTGTACCCAAGGATCATCCTTTTCGGGGTCATCATCATCTCCTGGCTTCTTCCTTTCCGCATGCCATCGCATGAGCTTCGCTTCCTTAGGGTCTGCGAAATAGCGCTGCAGACGAGGGGTGATAGGAAAGTACCATACCACTTTTCGAGGTGCTTTCTTCCCTTTCTTGTATCGACTCACGCCGCACACCGGACATGTGGTTTTCTCCGCGTCCTCGCCCCGATAAATGATGCAATCGTTGATGCATACGTGATATCTAACGTGTGGTAGATCGAGAGGACAGACGATTTTCTTGGCATCCTCGATACTAGTTGGACATGTGTTCCTCCGGAGACGATCGTGCTGAATGCCATCATATCGCCGTCAAGCTTGCGTCGCTCAATTTGTGCTTTGCCTTCATCTCCATAGCCTTGAGCATTACATTCAACCGTATCATCGCCTGCATCCTTCATACAATGGAGTAACCGCGTCTTTCTCAAGTTGCGCAAGCTTGGCTTTCTCTCTAGCGGCAGCCTGGCGTTACTAAATCGCTTGAGAAGCAGCTCTTGCACATAAGGGTCCCGCACCAGCTGACGTTGTTCCATCGTCAGCTTCCTCCCGCATCTAGATCATCATCATCCGTCGCTTCCGCACCTTCACCATCTCCAGGAGACTCTTCATCATCTCGCCTGCTTCGCCGTGATGACGATCATCGTCATGTTGGCCACCTTCTTCACCGTCTCCATCATCTACGCCATCGCTTATCCAACGAGTGTATCCATCCATGAAACCATGGCGGAGCAGGTGCGCCTGCAGATTCCCGGAATCTGGGTCGATCACCCAGTTGAGTTTGCATCTTCTACACGGACATCTTATATCTGTCTTGTTATTTCGTATCATGTCGGCCGTCGCACATTTCAAAAATCTAGCCACAATGCCTTCGCTCATTATGCGGACCATTTTTGCCTGCACGATGTACACGGTACAATTTTGAAGTCTGTTAGAACCACATAATGAATGCATGCATGCAATGGTCGATAGAAAATTTCGGCATGACCTATCCTAAAATTAGGACCTTTGCGAAATGCCAAAGTCTTGCCAAAATGGAAATGAATCAACATTTTGGCAAAACAAAAGGCAACTAGTTCACATACAAACACAAGAGAGAGAGAAACCGATCCATACACACATGAACATATCATTATCCTCTCCATACACACATGCATGAGCATCATCGATATACTCTCCATATACACACACATATGACCATCGATCCTCTCCACACATACACACATCATGAGCATCGATAGATCATCTACATACATATGAGCACATGCATCATCCATATACACATGAACACATCCTTACATGGACAACTTACCGATATGAGAGACCGATCGTGAGAAAGATGGAAAGGAGAGGTGCGCGCATCGACCGGAGAAGGAGATGAGATACCGGAGACCTCCTCTATTACTTATGTAACATCCAAAGCAAGTTTTACATGCTAAAAATGGTGAATGGGTGGAGAAATTGAGGTGGGAAGGAGAAGATCCCGACTAGATCTAAGGAGGAAGAAGAAGGGGAAAGTGAAGTGTGGGGTGGTGATGTGGTCACACATAAAGTGCTGTCCTAATCGACACATCAGTGGCGCACACGCGTAGTGCGCCACGGTGTAGAACAAGTGTGGCGACTGGGCCATGTGCGCCACAGATGTATTCCCAGTGGCGCACTAGGCCGAAAAGGCGCCACGAAGTGTGTGGCCGTTACAGCGAAGGAGCGTGCGCTTAGGCGTAGCGCACTTCTATGTGCGCCACAGATGAGACTACCACCCGTGGCGCACATGACCGTAGTGCGCTACAGATGTTTGGCGTGCAGCCAACAGGCCCCTGGCCCACACACATCTGTGGCGCACTATAGTCATGTGCGCCACGGTTGTTCTAGTTACTAGTAGGGCACTGCCCACTGGTGAGCCACGCCTGTTTTAGCCGTGGGGCACTCCAACCATGTGAGCCACGGATGTGTTGATTACCTATAGCCGTTTTCCTAGTAGTGCATGTCGGTAACGAGATCAAACTAGGTATGGAGATACCAATGATCGAATCTCGGACATGTAATATATCGTGAAACAAAGGGATTAAGATACTAGCGTAAAAGGTTCACACGATCACAGAAGTCATCGTTGAATGTGTGGGAGTCAGTACGGATCTCTAGGTCCCGCTGCTGATTATTGATCGGAGAGGGGTCTCGATCATGTCTGCATTATTTGCGAACCGTAGGGTGACACACTTAAGGGATACCGACAGCATTCGGAGCAAATGATATGTCAGAAAAAGAAAAGGAAAGCGCAGGAATTTATTTCACTAGACACCGGAACTGTTTCGGTTGAAATTGCTGAAACTGGTTCTGCATGTGAAATGGAATACTAGCAAGGGGTTTTATGTGAATTGAAGTAATTAACAAAATTCTGAATAAATAAATAAAAGAGTTTTATTTAAATGAGAGCTTGCATTAATTTTGGTGGAAAATTAATGCATGTGAGTGGAATTGTGAGTGGAGATGTTTTTATGTGGGTGGAGCTTCCACCACATGAATGAGGGAGAGGTGGGGGCACCCTCCTTGGCCGGCGGCCATGCCCCCTTGGGCTTCCCTCCCTATAAAGGACCCCCTCCTCTCACTTGTCACTCCCACCTCCTCGCGAAGGATCTCTCTCCCCCCTTTAGAACTCCCCCATGGTCTCGGATTAGGGAGATACATGTTCCCGGTGGCTTTTTCTGGAAGGATTTGTTTCTTCCACTGCTTCGCTGGAGCGAGGGCGCGGAGGTTGTCGGGGTATCCGTACGTGTGTGCTATCACGGATGCACCATTGCTTTGCGGTGCTGGACTTGATGGTGCTGGACCGGCTGGACCAGATGGACTTCATCACGATCTTGAGATCGGCAAGCGTTGGTCTACATCATCCCCGAGTACAACCTCATTAACGATATTCGGTCTTCGAGGGTATGTATTCTATGCATCTATATACACCCATTCCTTGTATCTAGTAGATAGATCTTGGTACTTAGATGTTCCCATCGTAGGAATTTTTTTTGTTTTCTATGCTGTGAACCCTATAGTGGTATCATAGCCGGATCTAGGCGTAGATACTTTGCACGGGTAATACACATATGAGTATGTGGGCGATGATGATCATTTTATTGCTTCTTAGTTGTACTTTGGATATTGGTGGCATAGTGGGATGAAGCCTCCCGGACAAACTTTACATGTCCTCGCACATGAGACCTGTTCCACGCTTGACATGCAACTAGTTTTGCATAAGTGTCTAGCGGGTGTCTGTCTCTCCTACTATATTCAATATATAATTTGCAACGAGTTGTCAACAATTTGGTTATCCTCGTTGTGGATCATGTTCGAAGGTAAGAACGGTTCTATCTTCGAAAGCCCTAAACCACGTAAAACTTGCAATGGACAAATTAGAGGCGTCTAGTTTAGAGTTTTAGTGGGCTAGTGTTATGATATGGTGATGTTGTAAGTAGAAGTATGAGATGATACTCTTACAACACACATGGCTTGTAATTTCCATAGACCTTGGCCTTACACATAAAGGTATAATAGTGATCATACCACGGTGCACATGATGGAGATCATATGCGGGAACCATATCATTTCACTTATAAACATGTGATGTTTGATTGCATCTTATATTGCTTGTTTGGCGTTTTATTAGCATAATAAGATGATCCCTCATTTAGATATCAAGATAAAAATGTGTTCTTCCTTAATTATGCACCGACAATGTTTTGCCTCTTTAAGACATCACATGATGATCGGGTGTACTTGAATCCACGAGCACATCTCGGGTGTAAGACAGTTACACAAGCGAATACTAAGGTTCTTACTTGGCGAGCCTAGCATGTACATACATGACCTCGGAACACGGACCGAAAGGTTAAGCATGAGTCATATGTTTTGATATGATGACCATATGGATGCTCGCCTTTGAAGCTACGCCGACTCACGTGATGATCGGACTTGGTGTAGTGGATTTGGTTCATGTAATCACCAAAAAGACATGAGGGATGTCGTTTTTGAGTGGGAGTTCATTTCTAATTTGGATTAGTAGAACTCTATTTATCATAAATTAAATCAAAGTAAATTTGCATAATTTGTTGTAGTCATTGGCATTCGTTCACCACCTTATACATAGTTATAATTGAGATAATAGAACTATAGAATTCTGGATATTTACTTTACGAACTGGTAACGTATTGTGTTGAGTGTCAATCTAAAGTTTAAGTCCTATTGCAAACTTTCAGCAAACTCTGTTTACTCCGTGAAATTTAATAATTTGTATTAAATCGAGAGTAACAATTCCAGTGTTAGTATCTTAAGTATCATGTCTGCCTCCATGATTCTTGATTCTTTTAATATTAAGTTTATCTAGGAGCTGAAAGAATTGTTTCAGAAACCATCATGTGTGACAGATATAACGATATCTGAAACAATGTTTTGGTTGCAATATCATAGAGTATAATGTATGTTCTCATATTGGATGAGAATTTGCGAAGGTTGGAGATGCTAGACATCTATCCTAATCATCCAAAAGGGTTTTGGAAAGTAATGTTATACTCACGATTCGCCTTTATAAGCTACAGTAGATTGATCATGAAAGTCGTCATGATAAGGATGAATAAAAGATGTATGTAAAGTTTTTACTACACTAAAAGATTACTAAAGAATGGATTTTGAAAGAATGCCGATCATTTTGATGATGGTGATATACTTCAAAGTGCAGGTCCAAAGGTATTATTATTTGAATATATATGATGTGGACTATGTGTCATGTATATGGCGCCACTGTTGATGTTGATAGATTCTTTTAAAAAGTAAAAAGGAAATGCTGAAAGAGAATCTATAAAATATATTTGGCAGAAAAGAAAAGATTGGAAATATCCAATTTAGGTATATGGATGATATACATGTTATGGTTGTATTCTTTGCTTGTTAAACAATGTGGTTCTTGGGTATTGGATACCGAATTGGTTGGTATGAAATTTCATACGAAACGACGCAATTCATGAACCACAATGGCCTAAGTAATTAGCAAGAGAATATGTGATGATGTTCATCGAAAACAAACAATTCGTTGTTTGTATTTCTCGTTGACATCAAAGCTTGACTTCAAGATTGTTTTAATAATTGTTATTTAAATCAGGTATTATGAGAACAAAGGTTGTTCAAATAATTACCGTATTCCATATAAGATGGATGATTTACAAATCTAGTGGGAGAAATCACATCCATAAAACCTAATGCTAAAATGTCGCAAGACAAATGATTGAAAGATCACTTATGAAGTGACATCGTTGTTTAAATTATATTGGAAATAAAACATGAAGAAACTCCATTTTTATGGATTTTTGGAGTCTTTGATTTGATCAAGTGACGCTTGTGAGACTTTCCTAGGGATAATTAAAACTTCGTTCAAAGGCCAAAGAAGAACGAACGACTAAAATATTGGAATTTATAAATATCGATGTATGTAGTCCATTATGTGCAGTCGTAAGCGATGGGTTTCAACTTCATATACTTTCTCCTAAATTTGAGTGAATATTCACTTAATGAGAAAGAAATATGAAATATTTGAAAACGCTCAAAGACTTTCAAGATGAAGTGGAAAATCATTATAACAAGAAAATAAATGATTTATGATTTTATCATAAAGGATTTATTTGAGTTACAAGTGTAACAAGAAAATAAATGAATTATTATTTTATCATAAAGGATTTATTTGAGTTGCAAGTTTAGCAAAACACCTAGATTTACATCTCCCGAAACACCATAGGAATATGGAGTGTTTGAGATTTGTAATGAAACATTGTTTGACATGGTTGGATCAAAGGTGTTATTTATAAAGCTGCCATTATGTTTTAAAAATATTAATGCTTTTAGGGACTACCGCTTTTACACTGAAAAGATCTTCATCTTGATCCGTTGAAATGACACCATATGAGTTATGGTTTGGGGTAAAACCCAAGTTGTCATTTCTTAAATTCTGGTATGCTAAGCATAAGTAAGATGCTTACAACCAAAGTCGGATGAGCATGTCTTTGTAGGTTATTTTGAATAACAATTGGTTATTTCTCCATAACACCAAGGACAAAAGGGTTTGTCGCTTGAAACGTGAAGTTTCTTGAAGAAGGAATTTTTCGCAATAGTTAAGTGGGAGGACAATAGAACTTTGACAAGGTTAACGAACCTTAGCTAAATGATCTGAGTTGCGCAGCGCCGGAAAATGTTCTGGAGGCAGCCAGAATGCTCATGGCTCACGTGCCTCAAAGTTTGTGGTCACAAAAGTCTAAGTTCTTATTGAACCAAGTCGGTCAGATAAACAATCAAATACTGAGATTTGAGAGTAAATCATTATTGTTTGAAAATGATGAACCGACTACATGCAAAGAAGCGATGATGGGCCATGACTCGTCAAATGGCTTGAAGTAAAATCCGTGATAGTTACATACACGAGAAATCAAGTTTTGAACTTGGAAGACCCTCTAGAAAGGTGTAAAAACCTATCGGTCTTATTTGGATCTATAAAGAAACAGACATGGATGTTTCACATCTATGAAATAGTCGACATGTAATAAAGTATTTTATGACAATGTTCAAGGAGTTGACTATGACAAGATTTGATCTTTCATAGAGATATTTAGTCTGGATGGATTAAAGTAGCAAACACTACATATAATTTGGTATATGGTAGATGAATAAACAAAACAAAATTCTTCTAATAGAATGGTTACTTAGGACGTGTACAAGACACGGTCCAAAGGGTTTTGTTAAAATTCAAAGGATGCTAAAAGGGCATGCAAACTTCAATGGTTGAAGTAAGCATCGCGGAGTTGGAATCTTCATCGTTATGAAAAGGAGTTTTCATCATGAGACGATGAAGATGCTTGCATTTGCAAGTAATTAAGTGGGAGCGCTGAGACATATTTCTAATACATTATGTGTAGGACATCTTGTTAATTAGAAATGATGTAGATTTTATTGACAAAGGTTAAAAATTTCATTTCGATGAAAGACTTAGGCAAAACCCGAATATTTAGCATGAATTTCTATAGTGGATAGACTGTGACGCTAATATGGTTGTGCCAAACGTACATATATGAGATATTGAAGGAGTTCAATATAGAAACAACAAGAAACGGTTCTTATCTCATGGAAAAGAATTGAATCAAGATTCAAGTGTATCGACACTTGATAAGTGAAACAAGATTCAAGTGCTTTGACACTTGATGAGTGAAATCACAAGAATGTTTTGATCAATCATACCATGATATGTACACATCCAGATATGTCCTATGCTCTAAATGTTATGAGCATATAACAGAATGAATCATAAAATGATCATTGGACGATAGTAAGGATATTCTTATGATCTTTTAGAAGAACTAAGAATATATTTGTGTAGAGATGACAAACAATTACAAATAGTACATTGTAAAGTGTTACATTGATACTAGTTTTATCACAAGATACAAATTAAGTTTATCTCAATTTAAACTATGGGTGGCACAATGTAATGGAAATGAGATTCCATGACGGATTTGGATGAATTCCAAAGTTAACACATTGTGACGAATACTACAACAAAAGGCTACGTATATGACTAAACGGAATATGCCCGAGAGGCAATAATAAAGTGGTTATTATTGTATTCCTGATTTATGATAAATGTTTATTTTGCATGCTATAATTGTATTAATATGGAAACGTTAATACATGTGTGTTTAATAAACAAAAAGGAAGTTCCTAGTTATGACTCTCTTATAAACTAACTCGTTGATTAACAAGATGATCAAAGTTTCCTGATCATGGACATTGGATGTTGTTAATAACGAGGTCACAACATGAGTGTAATGATGTGATGAACATTCATCCAAAGTATAGCATTACGATCAAAGTCATTGAGTTTATATTGCTATAACAACTTACGAAGTGATCCTAATCCTTAGACCATGAGATTATGTCAATCACTAACACTGGAAGAGTTTCTTGTTGACATCAAACGTCACACTGTAACTTGGTGATTATAAAGATGGCTTCAAAACTACTAAAGTGTTATGTTGAGACTCATGGATCAATAGTGGAATTTGTTCATCCCGATGACGGATAGATATACTCTGGGCCCTCTCGGTGATATCACATTGATTAGCTTGCAAGCAAGTGATTTGATCGCTAGAATGTTATATCACGGGAACGAGAAAAGAGTGCATGTCGGTAACGAGATCAAACTAGGTATGGAGATACCGATGATCGAATCTCAGACAATGTAATATATCGTGAAACAAAGGAATTAAGATACTAGCGTAAAAGGTTCACACGATCACAGAAGTCATCGTTGAATGTGTGGGAGTCAGTACGGATCTCCAGGTCCCGCTGCTGATTATTGATCGGAGAGGGGCCTCGATCATGTCTGCATTATTCGCAAACCATAGGGTGACACACTTAAGGGATACCGACACCATTCGAAGCAAATGATATGTCATAAAAAGAAAAGGAAAGCACAGGAATTTATTTCACTAGACACCGAAACTGTTTCGGCTGAAATTGTTGAAACTGGTTCTGCATGTGAAATGGAATACTAGCAAGGGGTTTTATGTGAATGTTTGTTAATTAAAGTAATTAACAAAATTCTGAATAAATAACTAAAAGAGTTTTATTTAATGAGAGCTTGCATTAATTTTGGTGGAAAATTAATGCATGTGAGTGGAGATGTTTTATGGGAGCGAGCTTCCACCACATGAATGAGGGAGAGGTGGGGCACCCTCCTTGGCGGCCATGCCCCTTGGCTGCCCCTCCCTATAAAAGGACCCCCTCCTCTCACTTGTCACTCACACCTCCTCGCGAAGGATCTCTCTCCCCCCTTTAGAATTCCCCCATGCTCTCGGATCAGCGACATACATGTTCCCGGTGGCTTTTTCTGGAAGGATTTGTTGCTTCCGCTGCTTCGCTGGAGCGAGGGCGCGGAGGTTGTCGGCGTACCCGTAGGTGTGTGCGATCATGGATGCACCACTTCTTTGCGGTGCTGGACCGGCTGGACCAGATGGACTTCATCACGATCTTGAGATCGGCAAGCGTTCGTCAACATCATCCACGAGTATAACCTCGTTAACGATATTCGTTCTTCGAGGGTATGTATTCTATGGATGTATATCCACTCGTTGCTTGTATCTAGTAGATAGATCTTGGAACTTAGATGTTCCCATCGTAGGAAATTTTTTGTTTTCTATGCTGCGAACCCTACAGCAAGCACCTATACCAACCTTGCACCACACTCACACACATATGCTAGGGACACATGCAAGTTTTCATCTGATTTCGACGTTCTCGTGGTCTTCCTCCGGTGAAACCCTGATCTGTGCACACTCGGATCGTCTACCCCCCTAGACGTCCCTCTCACAGGGGTAACCCGGCACAGCTCTCTCTTGTTTTGTGTTTGTTTAGGTCATAGGATGATGTAAAACCATGTTGGTTCACAAGGTGCGGCACTATGCTACCCGGTTTCACCAGAACGGGGATATTCCCCCTTATACAGGTCCAGAATCTTCGCTTCTAGGTTACAACGCATGCATGCGAGGGGGGACAAGCACCTATACCAACCTTGCACCACACTCATACAGATATTCTAGGGACACATGCAAGTTTTCATCTCATTCCAATGTTCTCGTGGTCTTCCTCCAACGAAAGCCTGATCTGTGCACACTCGGATCGTCTACCCCCTAGACGTTCCTCTCACAGGGGTAGCCTGGCATATCTCTCTCTTGTTTTGTGTTTGTTTCGGTCATAGGATGATGTAAAAAAATGTTGGTTCACCAGTTGGGGAACTATCCTACCCGGTTTCACCGGAACAGGGATATTCCCCCTTATACAGGTCGAGAACCTTCGCTTCTAGGTTAGGGCGCATGCATGCGAGAGAGGACACATGCAAGCACCTATACCAACCTTGCACCCCACTCACACAGATATGCTAGGGACACATGCAAGTTTTCATCTGATTCCGACGTTCTCGTGGTCTTTCTCCGGCAAACCCTGATCTGCGGGTCTTGGATCGTCTACCCCTCTAGACGTTCCTCTGACAGGGGTATCCCGGCATATCTCTCTCTTGTTTTGTGTTTGTTTAGGTCATAGGATGATGTAAAACCATGTTGGTTCACCAGGTGCGGCACTATCCTACCCGGTTTCACCGGAACAGGGATATTCCCCCTTATACAGGTCTAGAACCTTCACTTCTAGGTTAGAGCGCATGCATGCGAGGGGGACACATGTAAGCACCTATACCAACATTGCACCACACTCACACACATATGCTAGGGACACATGCAAGTTTTCATCTGATTCCGATGTTCTCGTGGTCTTCCTCCGGCGAAACCCTGACCTGGGCACACTCGGATCGTCTACCCCCTAGACGTTCCTCTGACAGGGGTAGCCCGGCGTAGCTCTATCTTGTTTTGTGTTTGTTTAGGTCATATGATGATGTAAAATCATGTTGGTTCACAAGTTCGGGCACTATCCTACCCGGTTTCACCTGAACGTGGAGTTTCCCCCTTATACAGGTCCAAAACCTTCGCTTCTAGGTTACAGCGCATGCATGCGAGGAGGGACACATGCAAGCACCTATACCAACCTTGCACCACATTCACACACATATGTTAGGGACACATGGAAGTTTTCATCTGATTCCGACGTTCTCGTGGTCTTCCTCCGGCGAAACCCTGATCTGCGGGTCTCGGATCGTCTACCCCTCTAGACGTTCCTATGACAGGGGTAGCCCGGCGTAGCTCTCTCTTGTTTTCTGCTTGTTTAGGTCATAGGATGATGTAAAACCATGTTGGTTCACAAGTTGGGGCACTATCCTACCTGGTTTCACTGGAACAGGGACATTCCCCCTTATACAGGTCCAAAACCTTCGCTTCTAGGTTAGAGCGCATGCATGCGAGGAGGGACACATGCAAGCACCTATACCAACCTTGCACCACACTCACACACATATGCTAGGGACACATGCAAGTTTTCATCTGATTCCGACGTTCTCGTGGTCTTCCTCCGGCGAAACCCTGATCTGTGCACAGTCGGATCGTCTACCCCCCTAGACGTTCCTCTCAGAGGGGTAGCCCGCCGTAGAAAAAGTATTGAATCTTTGATCAATTTCTCCAAAATGTGTGATACATAAAATTCACACACATGTGATAATAACACTTACAAACATATGGAAATTTCTCGGGGTGTGAGAAAATTCGCAACGACATTTCTTGTGGGCGTGAAACTGCTATTCAAAGGGTACGAATCCATCCAATTGATAAAAATAGAACATAAATAATTGATAGAAATATAAAATAAGTTTGTAAGTAGGGAGAGAAAAAATTCAGAGGCTACGCCGAGGGTGACCGTCCGCGTACGTGCTCGGTACGTCGAGGGTGACCGTCAGCGTACAAAGATGGACACTATGCCGAGGGTGACCGTCGGCGTACTGGCAGGCACCGTTAGCGCGTCGTCTGCCCTGTCTGGCATGTGCCACGTGTCCTGGGCCTACGCCGATGGCCTCAGGATGCCGATGGTGGCCGTCGGCGTATGGTCATCTATGCCGACGGCTTTGCTACGCCGAGGGATGGCGACGTGGGCTAGCCTGGCTCGTTGCTACGCCGACGGCCCCAACCTTTGGCCGTCGGCGTAGCGGCCGGCCGTCGGCGCACAGCGCCATTTCTGTAGTGCAAATATATGGTGGAGAAGATGAAAAACACACACATTTCTGCAGCACACACACTTGTGCTTTTTCTCTGTATTTCTCAACTCATCAAATCAGCTGATTACATGGGTTTAAATAGCCATACTCATAGGCTAACGCGCACCCACTAACCAGATAACTATCACGCACACACTTGCTAACCATCTGACCTATTCCTAAGCACAACCGACACACGACCTGGTGCGTGCAGCTCCATGCAAGGAATGTGCATGCAATGCACCTTCTCTTTTGACTAAACTTGGTCACAACTAAAGCTAGTCTTCCGCTGGTACATTTGAGCATATTCTCTTATCTAGCATTTGGACGTACTTATATCTCTCTATACCAGACCATTAGCTTGTATACAAACTGATTGCATCTCCATGTGTGTACACTGATTCTCAAAGCTATCATCAGACTATGAGCGTTCTATTCTGAAGTCACATGCGTCACAACAAGCCTCGAAGAGCAGTACTGATTCAAGCGAGAAATCTGTTGCCCAGCTCGGAGAAAAAGCAAACAGTCTTGCGCCCCTCTCAAGGTGATTTCCCATACCAATGTGGGGTCGAGCAAATATGCGGCCGAAGAGCAGTATGATCCAGAGGTAGTTGCACCATACGGAGAAGCTGCCGCTGCTCAAGGTATGAATATTGCCCATTACTTATCCCAGTTAGAGTACTTCCCCATGTGTGAAGTAGCATACAAATATCAGTACGACAAACCTCTCGTCAAACCTAAGAAGGCAAATAATCTTCCAACAAAAATGCGAACATTGCATAACTGGTACATGCATGCCACAAAGGCCGGGGCTAACTGGATAATGCTGAGGGTTACAAAAAAACATTATGGGAAAGAAATAGATGACATGATATCCATTGAATTTTTTGAACTATTTCAATTATTCAATCAAGACGCCTTGGACAAATCGATCATCAGTGCCTATTGTCTGTAAGTACTAATTCTGTAATTAATTTAGTCTCTAGCTATCTCACCTCGTTTATTGCATGTATATAATCATACTATAAAATGCAGTATGAAGCTTCTCGAATGCAGCAGAGGACAAATCTATGACATTGGGTTCATTGACCCATATTGGGTTCATCAAACTAATCTCAAAACAAACCCCCAGGATACGGAGGATAATATCGTACACGTGTTAAGGTTTTAAGAAACCATAAGGGAAATACTATTTCCTTACAACTTCGAGTGAGTGTTATTGTCTTGTATACGCTTTCTATTTCGCTTACTCGATGTTAAGTATATAATTGATTAGTTATGCATGTGCAGCTTCCACTATATTATGTTAATCATTCAACTTGACAAAGGGCATGTACTAGTCATGTACTCGAAACATAAACCCCTTGAGACGTGGAAGGACATGCAGATGCTTCTCTAGCGGTAATTTTAATCATTACGACACTATATCGGCAACGTTCGTGAATTTTATGATATCAAGTAATTAAAAACTTTTTTTATTCGTTTTCTTCACCGGGTAGCGCTTGGAAATAGTTCACCAACAAGGCTAAGGGTGTTTGGAAAGAGGACCTTACATTTCAACCACTAGATGTAAGCACTAGCTATATCCGCGTATCTCTTTGAGTCTAGTTTTGATACCGTTATTATCATGCTTGATTATTGTTTTGATTGAACTATGTTCTCGTAAAGTGTCTGACGTAGGGACCAGGAAATAATTTATATGGATACTATGTTTGCGAGTTCATCCGCCGACGTCCGTGAGAAGGGCAAATTTAGAGCAACTCCACGCACTATACGTAAACAAATTCTATAGCTTTTAATTACCATCAAATTGTGTTTAGTTTCATTCATATAGGTTGACTCCTTTTTAAATCAGATCGAACGCTCACGGACGGTCTTCTGCCAAAGGATCGCATACCACTACAAGGAATGTGTTATCCTATGACCTTTTGATAGTGACTGTGGATAAAATCGTCATAGAGTTATGACGATTTTCCACGAGATAGTCATGAACCATTTGGGAGAGTAAAACCCCTGAATAATTAAGACGATTTGGCTCGAAAACGTCATGGTTTTAATATGTGAAATCGTCATAACCTAGTAGATAGGACGAGATATAGGAGGGCAATACCGACGCTGGATATGAAGATAATGGACGGATGAGATAGTGCTATGTGGGAACTTGCCATGGATCGATGACTGGCATCCCATTCACCGCGGACCAACCCAGGAATATTCCCACCTCGCTCATGGTCACGCAAAGAAAACCGGAAAACCAAATATCAAAGGCGCGCCCGCAGTTGGGACAATTTTTTCGTTAAGTCTCAGCGCATCTATCGAACCCTAGATTTCTGTTTTCTCCCCGCCGCCACCCCCTCTTTTCTTCTCCCTGCCGCCACCCCCTCTTTTCTTCTCCCCGCCGCCGCCCCCGCCCCCACGTTCTTCTTCTGTCGCAGCCTAATTCGAGATTGCATCACCGATCTGGCGGAGAAGGAAGGCTGGAAGCTGCGACAGGAGTTCTACGAACATAGGCGCCCTCAGGCAGAGCAGATCGTGCGGCACTTCGAGGAGCAGCACATCCTCGCCCTCGCCTCACCGCGCATCGCCATCTCGCATACTCGTAAGTTGCCCTTTCCTCCATCGCCATCTCCTGACGCCCTCGCCGCTGCCAGACGCTGAGACGGGTCATAGTGACTGACGTGAGCTGACTTTGGGATGAAAGGCGATCCGTCCTAGCGCGTGCTGCGGGTCGGCGCGACGGCCGGGTGTTGCTGAAGAAGGAGGCGCCGAACCAGGTCCCGGCGCCCACCATGAACTTCACCAACCTCCTCGCCTCCTTCCGCAGCAAGGGCCTGAAGCTCCCTGGCCTCGCATGGCTCTCAAGTAGCACACCTAATTTCCCTAGCTAGAGATCATCGCCGCTAATCACCCGTGGCGTTGGTGGCGAGGAGTTCTAAATGAGTGGATGACACATCTTAATTCGTAATTACATCACTCGAAATTTGTATTTTGTGTTAAATCTGTAAAGCATGATTCAGTACTCCTGATGGTATAACATCAGGTATGTTTTCCAAAATATGAAAATATTCTAAAGTATGGTACCACTTCACTGAATAACAAAAGTAAGGTCTAATTGGTAGTTCAGGGATGGCGTTGCAACCACTAGTCAAATTGGTTCAAATTATTTTGTATACTACTCATAGCAGTTAGTAGTAGCTCCATTATAGTTAGAAAGCATTAGTGAGCAACAACCATATGTATATGAACTTGACGTGAGCAAGCTTAATGAGGATGAAAATTTGTACAGTTCAGCTTAAATAAGTACAGTTCAATTAGTTGTGAATTTGCACCAACTCTTCATCTCACAAAAACTAGATGTGCTATGTGGGTGGGTTTCAGAGCAAGTACCGATTCCTTTTTATGTTCAATCAGGCATGATGGTTGGATGGATGCTATTAAGAAGGCATGTGATTCTGAGAGGGTGAGTGGTTTGTTCAAGCATACCTATAAATATTGTTTACATGAGCCCATTTGAAGAATTCCGCCATTTCGCCTGCTGCCCTTCCGCTGCGATAACCAGGTACGCTTCAACTTTTCAATACATCATCTGGCTAGTAAATTCCTATTCAGTTTTGTTTCTTTTTTATCATGTACACATTGTTTCTGATATTTCTCCGATCAATGAAATCAGCATTGACATAAGATTGATCTATTTGTTGTGATAAAAGTGACTGTCAGCATGTAGTCAATATATGAATATTGTGAGCTTTATTTCTTGTCGAGTTATTGTGTTGATGCTTCATTTCGTGTTCTCCTTAGGATATGTGTACTTAAGTTACTATGGTTGATTCAATGCATAACCATATATGGAAAGCATTTCATGTTCTGTAGGTACTTGACTGCGTGCTATTCTTATATGCCTAGGTGAGTCAGCGAGATATGAAGAATGTTTGTTGTGTTAAAAAATGCTGGAAATAGATTTGCTCCTTGGCTTGTACAAATTTTGTTCCTAAGTAAATTTGGTTGCTTGTAAGCTAGTTTGTGTGCTGGTACATTAGTTGTTCCTGTCTGGTATTTGTAATAATGTTCAAGCCATGCATTTCCTTAACTAGGATATGTGTTTATTTGAGTGTCCATTAAAAGTGATGTAGTTTTGTATCACCAGTATAATGTTTTCTAATAGGTATTCCCCTGTGATGTTTCTAGTGTTATTTATGTCCTCATCCTTCATGATCGATATGTAGCTGCTAGTATATCTTTTTATTTTCTTTCTAGATGATCTATGTAATGTTAGAATATATTGCTTTCTTTCTGACTACAACCATAACCATCATTTCCTCTCTTTTACAGGAGCTCCAGGTTGAAGGTGGAAGAAGCGAAGGCTTCATTACTCAGCAAAGAGTAGATAGTTATATTTTTTGAAGCTAGTTGTATTTTGTGGGTGATTTGAAGAATGAAATAGTTGTAATATACTGCAATGTATGGTTGTAGCGGCTTTATATTCCTGGGTGAGGTTAAATATGTCCTGATTGTAATATCGATCTAATTTTGGTTATTATTTGTGAAAATTAATGTGATTTGGGCTTTGCCTACATAAATATTTGTTGTTTATTAATGCTTGTACGTCTGAATGAAACCAATGCTAGATGGGCTCTTAAAAGACCTTGGCCCACACGATTTTTAACTGGAGAAGTGTATAATTTCTAAAAAATGGTTCAAAATAAAAAATAGTTCTTTAGAGAAGGCCGACATGTTGGGCTTGGTCCATATAAATCAATTGAATTCATAGAAAAAATTAATTGACCAAGTTGTTGGGCTTGGCCCATATAAACCCATATGTGGACTGGGCTGATTTTTCGCCACGTCGGACTAGCCACGTTGGATCTGACCTGGCGATGCCAAATTGACCGTGACGATATTAGATCGTCATAACGTCTATGACGATCAAATATCGTCATAATTGGTTATGACGATTTTGGTAAAATCGTCGTTATAGTTCATTAGCGACGCTCAACTTTCGACGATTTCATTTTCGTCATAGAATCGTCATAGATGCATTATTGTGACGATTTTGTGACGAAAATAGAGGGTCATAGAAGCCCAGATTTCTTGTAGTGTTCGAGCAATTCAGGAGGAATTGGCAGGATTCTTGGATGCAGAAGTCCTAAACCCAAAAGGAGAATACTATTCGGGTGTGTATATACAATAGGGATTGTATAAAGAGCTTATTTTGTATGTAGTGCATGAACTCCGTGTATCGAATGTAATATGTTCGACACTTGGATCTATATTGTCATGATGATCTTGTGTAATATAATGGTTCCTTCATTAATGAGTGCAAAACACTAAATAAAAAATAAAACAACATAAATGAATTCTCTGCCGCGGCATAAAAAGTGGCCAAAATGCTACCGCGACAAAAGAAGTTGCCAAAATGAATTCGGCAGAAAAATATGTTAAATCTCTGCCGCGGCAGACGGGGACTTGCCAAAATGAATTCTTTGCCGCGGCAGAGAAATGTGTCAAATCTCTACCGCGGCAGAGGGTTATTTGTCCCGGTTCGTGTTAAGAACCGAGACGGTTGCTCCTTTCTCTCGCACTCAGCAGTGGCCACGTGTACGCACTTTTGTCCCGGTTGGTGGGGCAACCGGGACTAAAGGTCGGGACTTTAGTCTCGATTGTCCTGTCCCGGTTGGGTAACCGGGACTAAAGGCCCTTACCAACCGGGACACATGGGACGGTTTCCACTAGTGTTGGATGGATCGACATCGATTACCTAATCATTTGACTACTCGCGCTACTAAAAAATCCAAGAGAAACTGTAACCTCAGATGACAAATACGGCATGTTATATACTTCTCACAGCTATGCTAGCTAACTGTAACCGATCAGCTTCTAGCACACGTCCGTTCCTAGCTTTGCTAATTCATGTCATCGTACGGCTGGGTGGTCAAATGATGACATGATAGCTGATAAGGGTCTAAACCCACTGTTCAGCTTCAAAAATAACGAGGGTCTACTCTAAACCCTAAAGTTTTATCTTCTAGCTAGCGTGCCCCTGCCGCCGGCGTAAATTGTCTTTCCGGGTCTTAACTTTTCTGGCGGTGAAGACATCCTCTCCATTAGAACTAGTTTTCTCAATCATGGCGGTCGTCCTTTTTAACTATTGGGTTGTGAGAAAAGATATGATCGAGTTTTGATTTTTAGCAATGCCTTTCTTCAGAGTACATTCTTGTAAAGAGCACACCACGGATATGCTCATGAAATGATACGGATCAGTTCATGGTAATATGTTCTCCATATTCCCCATGGATATGCTCATATGCACACACTGCCACTGCGGATCAGTTCACTGTGACGACGGGCGTGATATAGATTTTGAGCATGGTGGGTAGGCGACCGTGGTATAGTTTGTGGAGGCGCCGAGATGAAGATACTGTGCACACAGTATGCTTAGAGCAACTCTTGCAGATCCCAAAAACATGCGCGAACTAAGAAATAACCATCGCTTTTCAGTTTTTGTCGCAAAAAACTGCTAGAGTAGATACCAAAAACGGGGTCGAATCCAAAAAACTTTTTTGGGCCTCCGAGAAAACCTCCCTCGTGCCCCCATATCCCTGGTTTGGGAGGCCGAACCGAGCACGGCCCGTAGGAGCGTGTAGGAGTTGGCGCATTGAAGTTTCACCCTCACCTGCTCTCGTCCCCACTTCCGCCACCGCACGCCGCTGTCGTCTCCGGCCAGTATGGGTCGCGCTTTGCCGCAAGCTTCCTTGCAGCGGACCCCTGGTTCACTTCCGCACCTGTGGGAGGTAAGATCTGAGAATTTGACCCCGTTCCCCTTTGCCGCCGCGGGCCGCCGAGGCCGCCGCCATAGATTCGTCGATGCTGACCGTGTTAGCCGTTCCCATGACCTAGGTGACTCGATTCCACCGCAAAGTCGCCGTAGAAACCTTTCCGCCATATACGAGGTTCGTTTTGTACCAAAATCTAGGTTAATCTAGGCGCCTCGATTAGATTTTAATCCTCTTTTTTCTAGATGACGCCTAGCAAACAATTCTTCTTCGAGACTCATCGTCGTCCGATGATCCGGACTTTGAGGACTTGATCTCGACGACAATATCGAGCACGCCATCATCCTTGTTGCCACGAAGAATCTGGAGAATAAGAAGCAGCCGTGGCGGCGAGGCTCCACGGTAGGGAGACAATGCATTCCGCACAATGTAGGAAAGGGTAGAAGAATGGGACCTATTCTGGGACATACAATGCATTACAGACGTGTGATCATTACCCTTTCCCCAGGTTATTCTATTCCACTTCTACCGCACACTCGGCCACAAGTTGCTCATGTGCGACTAACTTCATAGAGGTATCAACATATCCTGTCAATTTTTGTCGCAGGCGCTACTGTATGCGCAGAGAATTGTTTGTGAAGATTGTAAAAACGTGTGAGGCTAATTCTCATTTTTTCACATGCCGTCGTAATGCTGCCGGGTTAATTGGATTTAGCTTAGAGTAAAGGGTTAGACCACAACGCAACCCCAATCAGATTGAAGCTTTTCTCCAAACTTATCGGGACATAGAATGCGCCGCCATCCATAACCAGCCTAAACAAGACCTCATTCAACATCATTGGTTACGCCACGGATGATGAAGCCCCCCTCTTTGCATGTTGTTCAAACAATTTATTTGTCATTGGAAACATTCATTATTTGTTTATTTGTTTGCTTGGAACTTAAGTTGTAATTTGATTTTAGCAAATAATGTTGTAATGTGACCGATGGATGATTATTTATGTTTAATTTGAAGATAACACTTTGGTTTATTTGATATATGTTGAGGATTTATGCGATGGAAATGTTCCTCTACGGTTTAGATGCGCGCTCGCGCCGAACAGATACCGCAAACTCGATCCGGAAAAGGAAATATTCCGTTTCACGGCCCGGGTTTTCGGTATCTAGTCCGCATGAGGATTTTTGGGCTTTAAAAACACATTTTCGTCAGCCTGAAAATGCGGTCTTCGGTCAGATGTTTTTCGGGATATGCTAGAGTCGCTCTTAACCGCATTGCTACCTTCGGAACTACCAGTGCAACATCGCCACGCTTTCGGACTCGGCCGTCGCATCAGATCGACATGGAAAGGACTCGAGCACTCATCGATCGCCATGGCAACGCATGACAGCAATAGAAATAACATGACACCTATAACAGTGTTCACCTTATCACAACCCTATCTTTACCGGCGTTGTACTAAATGCGGATACTTGGATTACTTCATCTTTTTGGTCCCATTATTCTCCTGACAATGCAAGGAAGGGCCACTAGTGGAAACAGCCCCATGTGTCCCGGTTGGTAAGGACACTTAGTCCCGGTTATCCAACCGGGACGGGGCAATCGGGACTAAAGCCCCAACCTTTAGTCCCCCAACCAACCGGTACAAAAGGGCGTACAAATAACCCTCTGCCGCGGCAGAGATTTGACACATTTCTCTGCCGCAGCAGAGAATTCATTTTGGCAACTTTTGTTGCCGCGGCAGCATTTTGGCCACGTTTTGTGCCGCAGCAGAGAATTCATTTATGTTGTTTTATTTTTTATTTAGTGTTTTGCACTCATTAATGAAGGAACCATTATATTACACAAGATCATCATGACAATATAGATCCAAGTGTCGAACATATTACATTCGATACACGGATCGAGTTCATGCACTACATACAAAATAAGCTCTTTGTACAATCTCTATTGTTTATACACATCCGAATAGTATTCTCCTTTTTGGTTTAGGACTTCTGCATCCAAGAATCCCGCCAATTCCTCCGGAATTGCTCGTGACGATCCTTTGGAAGAAGACCGTCCCGTAGACGTTCGATCTGATTTAAAAAAGGAGTCAACCTATATGAATGAAACTAAACACAATTTGATGGTAATTAAAAACTATAGAAATTGTTTATGTACGTGAAGTTGCTCTAAATTTCTGCCATTATCACAGCACGTCTGACGGATGAACTCGCAAACATAGTATCTACATAAATTGTTCCCTGGTCCCTGCGTCAGGCACTTTACGAGAGCAGAGTTCAATCAAAAAATTAATCAAGCATGATAATAACGGTATCAAAACTAGAATCAAAGAGATGCGCGGATATAGCTAGTGGTGCTTACATCTAGTGGTTGAAATGTAAGCTCCTCTTTCCAAACACCCCTAGCCTTGTTGGTGAACCGTTTCCAAGCGCTGCCCGGCGAAGAAAACGAATAAAAGAAGTTATTAATTACTTGATATCATAAAATTCACGAATGTTGACGATATAGTGTCGTAAGATTAGAATTATCGCTGGAAAATCATCTGCATGTCCTTCCACTGGTCAAGGGTTTTATGTTTCGAGTCCATGACTAGTAGACACCCTTTATCAAGTTGAATGATTAACATAATATAGTGGAAGTTGCGCATGCATAACCAATCAATTATATACTTAACATCGAGTAAGCGAAATAGAAAGTGTATACAAGACAATAACACTCACTCGAAGTTGTAAGGAAATAGTATTTCACTTCTGGTTTCTTGAAACCTTAACGCCTGTACGATATTATCCTCCGTATCCTGGGGGTTTGTTTTGAGATTAGCTTGATGAACCCAATATGGGTCAATGAACACAGTGTCATAGATTTGTCCTCTTCTGCATTCGAGAATCTTCATTCTGCATATTATAGTATGATTACATACATGCAATAAACGCGGTGAGATAGCTAGATACTAAATTAATTATAGAATTAGTACTTACATGCAATAGGCACTGATGATCGATTTGTCCAAGACGTCTTAATTTAATAATTGAAATAGTTCATCAAATTCAATGGATATAATGTCATCTATTTCTTTTCCATAATGCTTTTTTGTAACCCTCAACATTATCCAGTTAGCCCCGGCCTTTGTGACATGCATGTACCAGTTATGCAATGTTCGCATTTTTGTTGGAAGATTATTTAACTCCTCAGGTTTAACAAGAGGTTTGCCATACTGGTATTTGTATGCTACTTCACACGGAGAAGTACTCTAATTGGGATAAGTATCTTGGGCAATACTCATACCTTGAGCAGTGGCAGCTTCTCCGTATTGTGCAACTACCTCTGGATCATACTGCTCTTTGGCCGCATATTTGCTTGACCCCACATTGGTATGGGAAATCACCTTGAGAGGGGCGCAAGACTGTTTTGCTTGTTCTCCGAGCTAGGAAACATATTTCTCGCTTGCATCAGTACTGCTCTTCGAGGCTTGTTGTGCCGCATGTGACTTGAGAAGAGAATGCTCATACTCTGATGGCAGCTTTGGCTCGGGTTGATGAAGAGTCTTTAGCATTTTGAACACTCGGGCTTTTTTTCTTTGGTGCTGGGGAACTCTGGCTCTTTCGGCCGCCTCAGCTTAGCGAAAAACGCTGTCGTTTCCGCATCAACGATAGCCGTAGTCTCCTCTTCCGTACAGTCATAAGCTCTCTTGGGAGGAACCTTTGGTACTTTTGGACGAGGCTCTTGTTTACGTTTCGGCGATCGCTTACCACGACGCAGAGTAGCGGTGGTACACTTACGCTTTTTATCCTGAGTCACCGGCGATGGCTGCGCCGGAGATTGGTGAGGCGACGGAGACGGGTGAGGCGACGGAGCCGGGTGAGGCGACGAAGACGGCTGCCGCGGCGGCGACGACCTCGCTGGAGACGGGTGAGGCGGCGGCGAAGATGGCCTTGGCGTGTGATTTCGAAGCACGATACATTCCTTTGGCCATAGAATGGTGACGTTTGTTGCGTCTCCCAGTTCAGTCACATCCCCTTCACCTGCAGGGTAGTCAAGCTTCAAAACTTCAAAGGTGGGCATGATTTCATCCACCCCGACAACAGCGTAGCCCTGTGGAACCGGACGACAGTGGTAAGTTGGTGTGGGTCCAATTGGTAAGGCATAGCCGACTGCCACCTTCATTGATATGTTCACAACTTTGACATGTAGCTCGCATTGTGTCATCTGTGTGATACCATCCACTGGGTAGCCAATAGGAGCCATCGTTGGTGCACCATCTTCATCGTCATTGTCATCACCCGGGACCTCGGTGGAAGCCACACTGCATTTCGATTATTCGATAGGCCGGTAGCATCGAATGCAGTTTCTACCACCATGTGCTGCTGAGATGGGCCGGTAGTACTTTGCTCTTTAAGTGTGTTAATTTCATCTTGTTTTTGCTTTATTCATTCTTCATTTATACGCATTCGCTCTTTCTGAATATCTGCTTCAACTTTCGCCTTGTCTTTTCTCCTCTGACGGCTTCTATCAGGATATTTCTTCCTCTCTTCGGGAAACCTAGTCCTCCATGGTTGGGAGACGTTTGTGCCTCGTGTTTGTCCATCATGTTCCTTATGTCCAAGGGTGAGTGTGAGCTCATCATTCTCTCTGTCGGGAATGAAGTCCCCATTTCAGCAGCCTTTACTGCTTTTCTCATCTTCTCGATTGGAAAGGGGTCTTCTTTATGTTGTATGTTATATATACACTTCCCTTACGAGTCCAACGTGCCCCCATGCTCGTAAAACCATTTCCTTGCACGTTCGATCCAATCGTCTATCTCTGGGATGATCTTTTTAGCACGCAGTTTATCCTCAAGTTTCTTCCACTTAGGAATGCCAGCCTTGTAGCCACATTGCCCCATAGTATGGTGATACATCTTGTTAGAAACATTCAAATTATTCGTTGCAGACATTTTCTTAGCCTTTTATGATGTCTTGTAATTCACAAACTCAACCCAGAATGGTTTTATCTTCTCAAACTGAATCTTCTTGAAATCCGGAGTCTTCTCTTTCACGACATAGTCAAGGTGCAATCTTTTCTTCCAGTTGGTGAAACACTAGGACATCTTCTTCATAGCCCACTCCCTGACCTTAGCCTCCATGGCTCGCGCATGTTCTAAGGTGTCCTCAACTGGATCCTCCGCATTTGGATCCAGCTCTATCTTCGGTAGTTTGAAATTAACCATGAGCCTCTTCCATAGTAAATCTTTGGCCACGGTAGGGAGAAATAAAGACGTTCCCTCTTATTCCGCATCAGTAGGCCTATTCCAATTTCGAACGGTGATCGGGATGAAGTCCCTAACGATTACTCCGCATTGTGCCACAAATTTGTTTGCGACAACTTCGGGAGCAATCGGTTTGCCGTCTTCACCGATATCTTTGATCCAGAACCTCTCATGGTCTTCCAACTTTTTGGTTGGGCCTCGTTCGCTCTTTTCAGTAGATTTCTTCGATCCGGAGGGCTAAAAGAAGAAAGAGCGTCGTTACTATTTCTATATAGATATCAGATGATTAATTAATGAATTAATTATATTACATGCACCTCACCGGAGCGGTTGTCTTCTCGATCACACAAGGCACCGCCTTCTCCCTCGCGGAAGGCATCGCCTTCAACCTCAAACAAGTCGTCTCTTCCGGCAAAAAGAGGATCACCCTCACCGGAGTTGTTTAGAAACGTCGATACATCTAAATTTTCTTCCACGCGGATCACACCTTGGATCAACTCTTCCTTTTCTTCGTCTCTGTCGTGTGGGTCCATATTTTCTGCATAGGTGGAAAAACGGATAAGTCAAAGCGGCTAAGGAGAATGTTAGGTATGGTGTTGAGAGATATAAATTTTAATTCGGAGAAACCCTAATATACATACACAATAATAAAAATTAATTTACAATATCAGAAACCCTAATTCGGAGAAACCATCGGGCTCGGATCCTATCGCGAAGAACCAATACCGGAAAGAAAGGCGACAATCAATCAACCCTCCGGTTCGGGATGCCCTGGCGAGGACACCCCGCCATGTGTAACTTTTCCTAGCATCGCATCACACATGATTTACGCAACGATCCTTCAGGCACCAATAATCCTAATATCGTTCTTGCTAGACCTCACCCACGTCGTAATGCATAAAATGGGACCGACACGTCTAATGAAACCTTACTATATATTACCGAAGATTAGGTCGTTCTGAAGATATCTAAACAAAAATCAAGAAAAGGGTTATGCACAAGGCCATGATGCTAAGAACAAGATTTTGTGCACTAACAACCTCATGGAAGGCTTCTAGAAGCATGACAACATCTACAAGAGTAGAAAATGGGATCGAGAGAAAAGGCAAGCTCGGTCTATAACCAGGCATGAGCACAAAGTTATTCTATTCCACGCTTATTATGGGGAATATGAAGTTTCTGCCTAAAGAAAAAGTCTTATTAGGCTCTGTAATGACTCACATTCTTTTACTTTTTGTTTAAGTTTTCAAAATATATATTTTTCCTTTTTTATTTTTTATTTTTTATTACTCTACCTTAATTTTTGATTTCACATTTATCTTGTCATTTTGTGTTTCAGGTTTCTCAAGAACATTTTCCCTTTGTTTCATTTTTGTCATTTATTTATACTTATTTTTTTGAGATAAATATTATGTATTTTCTTTAGGATTTTGCTGAAATACCACTTTACATTTGATTTTTGTACATTTTCATGTTTTTATTGTGTAATTTATTTTTTAGCATCACGTCAATATATTTCGAGAGGTAAGAATATTAATTTAAACTCTATGAACAACCCCCACATATCTTTTTTTGTAGCAAGCCACGATTTTTTCCATTTTTTATTTGTTCGCATTTTTGTATATCTTCACATTTTGATTGCTTACTCTTTTTTTTAGCAAATATGAAAATATTTTGCTGTGAGACAAGAATATTTGTTTAAACTCTATGAACATGCATAAATATAATTGTTTTTGTAGCTAGCCATGAATATTTATCATTTGAAACATGACGACATTTCTTCTCATATTATGTACATTGTTTTTGAAATATATGAACCATTTGAATATCTTTATGTATGGAATAGTCTACATTTGTGATTGTAAAAACCAATACAAATCGGTAGAGTGAATCTTCTAAAAAACTCGTACTTTATATACATGAGAAAATATCATATAATGCATGAATATGACTGTGGAACAATTTGTATTTGGGATTCTATGAAACATTCCAAGTCAGTAGAGTGAATATATGTACTTGATATACATGTATGAACAAATACCACATAATGCATGAACATGAGTGAACATAGAGAATAAATAATAAATTATAAAAATAGTATAAAACTAAGAAATAAATTAATGATACATAATATACGAAGTGGGAATTAATAAAAGGGAAATTAATAAAATTAATAAGAAACGAGAAAAAAAGAAACAAATGAAGTCATTTGAGCCACCCTAGGCATGTGCGCATGGCTTCCCATTCCTCGCTCTTAGCGGGACACAGAACCATCCATGAGTATATTTTTTGTTGGTCCAATACCAACGGGACTAGCGGGGTTTACGAGTCTGCTAGTAAGCCAACCTCTCTTACCATGTGAAGAGAACCACAATTGAGCTAGCCCCGTGGAAACACACAGTGAACCTCCTCCTCTATGTGTTCCTGTCCCAATTGCAATGTTAAGCTTCTAATGAAAAAGTGTGCGACTTCACATAGCGTAGGTAATATGGTCTAGTTTGTAGAAAAATTACTAAACATGCATTTAGACTTTTTATGCAAAAAAGTCATGGTACGGTAAAACGGCCTTAAATTTTGCATACGATGTCGGAAAAATACGTATAATATACCAAAATGACGAGAACAAGATTTCACATCCACTCGCAATTACCTTCGGTCGTTTAGCGACTATTTAGATTTTTAAATTCGAAAAGAGTAAAAAGTTATGGCCAAAAGATCGTGTTTTTCTGCAAAAAAATAAAAAAGGAGGACAAACTTCTGTGGCGCATTTCTTCCATATGCGCCACAGAAGTCTTGGGCGGGATTCAAAATTTGAATCCCGCCACCCCTTCTCCCTCTCTTATACTCTTCCACTCCTCCACCCTTCTCCTCCTCCACCATTCTTCTCCTCCACTTCTTCTCTCGTTCTCCTCACCTTCTTCCTCACCTTCTCCTCCTCCACCTCCTCCTCCTCCACCCCGGTGAGCTCCTCCTCCCTCCTCCATCCCGGTGAGCTCCCCCTCCTCCCACCTCCCTCCTCCTCCACCCCCGCGATCTCCTCCTCCGGCGACCTTCTCCTCCTCCTCCTCCTCCTCCTCCTCCTCCTCCTCTGGCGGCCTCCTCCTCCTTCCCTCCATCGGCGGTCTCCTCCTCTCCTCCACCGGCAACCTCCTCCTCCTCCTCCGGCGAGCCCCTCCTCCACCAGCGACCTCCTCCTCTCCTCCATCGACGACCCCCACGTCCGGCGAGCCCCACCTCCGGCCAGGTTTTTTTTTTTTTGAAATTTGAAAAAACAATCTGTGGCGCATATTGGCTATATGCGCCACAGAAGTTTTGTGGCGCATATTGGCAATATGCGCCACATAAGTTTTGTGGCGCATATTGCCAATATGCGCCACAGATTTCAATATGCGCCACAGAACTATACTTTAGTGGCGAGATAACAGTGGAATATTCCATATGCGCCACAGAAGTCCCAAAATGATGCGCTACTGATAGGCCTTTTCCTAGTAGTGCGTCTAAGGAGAGGAGCGACCTTCCGCTCTTATAGGCATGGGTAGACAGGCGAACAGGCGGCGTCGGGAGAGGAAACGAATAGGCAGCTACCAAAGCCAGCCTCCACTAAGTTCGAATTAAACATCCACTGAGTTTGTATTTAAAACTCATTAGCGCAGACTGTTTAAATTCTGGCGAGATTCCCGCGGTGCGTGCACGCGGTGAGGCGGGCGGTGGAGGAGGAGCGCGCGTGTGAGACTCTCTCCTTCTCCTTTTTTTACTAAGTGGTAGGAGAGCCTTTCTTATAAGCTAGTGCAAACCTTCTTCAACTAAAAATGTGGAACTAAATATTTGTAGCTATTGCAGCTGTTTCTAGCAACATGCTATTATGAGAATGCTATTCTTTTTAGCAATTGCAGCTGGCAACATGCTATTCTGAGAATGCTATTCTTTTTAGCAATTGCAGCTGTTTCTAGCAACATGCTATTCTGAGAATGCTATTCTTTTTGAGAGAAGTTTCTGGCAACATGCTGAGCAGGAGGCAGAGCACGGCGTGCATCTCCAATACAAGTCACAGCGGCACCTCGCCGTGACTATGCGGCCTGACTGCCGCCAGCCGAAACAGCACAACACGACGGGCTATGTTGGACTGGTTTGGGTTTGGGCCTGTCTACGGTTTTTTTTGTGTGTGCCAATTTTGCTCCCGCGAGGCAGTGGCATGACTTGTACTAGAAAATTACACAAACCATCATTTATTGCTGCTCGAGTTACACAAAATACCAACTACACGTGTTTTTTTGCACAAACCATCAACTATATTTGTAATTTATGCATTAAGGTCTTAATCTAGGATAAAGTTGGATAAATTCTTTGTTATCCGTACCGAACTTATCTGTTCCAAATGCGAGAGTCATTCTTTCGATTCAGTAGAGCGATAATCCATATTTTAGGAGTATACTGGGCGAATTCTTCTAAGAAATAAGAAAAGTAGGGCAATAGTTGACTCTTCACACTTACCCCATCTCAGCTTTCATTGAAAATCGCGTCAATAAAATGATCAAAACCACCGGTCGAGTTCGCTTCTCCTTCCTTTTGGTGTTTAGGATGTGAAGTTGATATAAGAAGAGAGGAAAGGGGAACTGCTTGACAAGACTAGCTAGGCTGACCTTCCAGCCATACTCCATCCAAAGGCCCACGACGGAAGTGCTAAAGGTTTCATGTGATGCTGACCTCAATGAACCTCGAGAATTGCTCATCCCTTCGCTCCGAGGATTGGTCGAGTACTTGGCCACATGCATGAGTAGGCCTGTTGCCGGGATGTCCCATTAAAAAGGCAGGTCCCATATTTGAAATAAGAAAATCAGATCAGATAGCGCTCAAGAGGAGAGTCTCCATACGAGAAATCCTTCACTCGCAGGGAATTCAAATAGATGTGTTGAAGATCATCAAAGAAAGGAAAAAGACTGAATTCGATCCATCTCCTCCCTTTTCTTTAAACCAAGAGCTACTCCTCCCTTTTCTTTTTTGATTTCATTTCAATACGATTTCGTTTGTGTTCATGTTTTCAATTTAGAACCCCACGGGAGTGAATAGAAAAAAGCAAAATACCCCTGTGATACGCCTTCCTTTACCTATTTCTAGATAGATTGATGTTCAATGGAGGGAAACTTGCCATTCCTTCTTTCCTTTGAAATTGTACATGTTTTTTATTCTTAACTAATTGTATCCTTTTTGTTCCCATCGAGCTTTCTTGCCTAGTGACTAAGGATTTTCACACTTGTTGTGTCTAGTCTCACAGGGCAATGGTGGTGTCTACTCTCATCGGCTATCTTTTTTCTATCAAACATTACATGGTTGATCAAAAAAATATCTTGTAACCTCACTTACTTCTCAATTTTTTTTCAAACTTTCAGAGATTACTTACGTCATATTGTTTCAGTTACTAGAATATTTTTAGTTCTGGCCGAGCCTTACAGAAACTGATAAATATAATAAATATTTTTAACGGATGATTTAGCCTTTTTCAAACTTTCCAAATTTGCTAGTTATATCGTTTAAATTATTAAAAAACTTACATTTTTTAAAATATTTTAGAAAAAATGTACGAAATGAAACGTGATGCCATGTCAGCACTGAGATATGAGCTCTAGCTGTCAGATTTGTTGTTAATCCACCTAATGCCAGATTTAGACCTCTACGCAACGAATTACAAGTATAGTTGGTGGTTTCTGCAAAAAAAGGTATATTTAATATTTGTGCAATTTTCTCTGACTTGTACTGATCATTTTTTGCACTAGATCTATTATATGTCTTTGAATGCATGTACATAGATGATTGTTATTCATTTTAGGGTACCAGAAGTACAACGACATGATGTATTTGCTTTGAGGTTCTAGTTTTCCTTTGATTTTTGCCCCGCTTGTTGCTTAGCGCGCGGCGTAGTCAGATGGGCAGGTAATCGATATGGATCGATCCAAGTAGATAGCTCCGTAGTCAAATCGACTCAAATCCACCTAGTACAATCGATCGATCTCACTGTACGATCCAGGATGCCACATCTAACTCAACTTCTAGCTAACCTGAAATTAAACTGAATCCAGCTACAAGACATTTTCGTATGCCAAAGGAATCTAAGAATGGACATGCCTGTCCTGTTTCAACTTTTTGTGGTTTTTCTAGAGAGCCAATTTTTATGGGCTATGATGGTGAAGTTGAGAATTTAAAAACATGGCCATGCTTTGTCTTAATTTATTGACCGTGTAGAACCGATTCTTCACGGTGATGGTGAAGTTGAGAATTTATTGATGGTGAAGTTGAGAATTTTATTTTATTACCGTCACTTTTTGTTATCATAATTGATATTGATCTCCTTTTCTTATATAGTTCGAGGCTATGAGGGATAAGTTCCTACCATAGCAACGCCTACTAGGAATTGCAAAGGAGATGGCAGGATTTTTTATGAAAGAGTTGATAGACACAGTGGAGAATTTAGTATAAATAGGCGCTTGTGATGGCCGTGTAATCGAATAGACGGGCTATAGTCCTGGTAATTGTGATCTTCATGTAACTATCAAAATTGTATATATTTATATGCTCAAATCGTAAGACAAGTTATCTTATATATGCATGAACGTGTACAGTGTGGTAGCATAGAAATATTAGGAAGCTATTTTAAAAATGAAAAAAAGAATAGAAAATCAATTGGGCTCTAGTCCATGTAATTGTGATCTCCATGTAACTATCAAAATTGATATATTTGTATGCTCAATATCGTAAGACAAGTTATCTTATATATGCATGAATGTGTACGGTGTGGTAGCATAGAAATATTAGGAAGCTATATGGAAATGGAAAAAGAAATAAATAAAAATAATAATAAATGAATTCTCTGCCACGGCAGAAAAAGCTCCCAAAATGCTACCGCAGCAAAGAACCAAAAAAAGAAATAAATAAAAAGAATAAAAAATGAATTATCTGCCGCGACGGAGAAAATACATAAAATGCTGCCGCAGCATAGAACCACTAGTCGCGATCCGTAACACTAACCGGGAATAATGGAGGTGCACTCCGCGCGAGCCGCGTCGGCCACGTCGAGGACCATTTTTCTCGGCTGGTGACCGGGCCAGGACTAATGCCTGTGCCTCTAGTCCCTCGTGGCTAGTCCCAGTTGAGGCTCTTACGGGCCGAGACTAGAGGTGCCTTCTCCACTAGTGTGGCCAATCCACTACACCGACGGTCTAATCTACGCTGATGGCAGCCGTCGGCCTATCCCATCCTACGCTGACAGCCAGTTTGCTCGGTTGCACGCCTCGGGGCCTATGCCGATGGCCCCGACAAAAGCCATCGGTGTGGCAGTTGACGGTCGGCGCCTTGTTGCTTTCCTGTAGTGAGTATATTAGATCGATAGATCAATCTCACTGTATGATCCAGGATGCCACATCTAACTCAACTTCTAGATAACCTGAAGTTATACTGAATCCAGCTACAGGACATTTTCGTATGCCAAAGGAATGTAAGAATGGACATGCATGTCCTGTTTCAACGTTTTGTGGTTTGTCTAGAGAGCCAATTTTTATGGGCTATGATGGTGAAGTTGAGAATTTAAAACCATGGCCATGCTTTGTCTTAATTTATTGACACTGTAGAACCGATTTTTCACGGTGATGGTGAAGTTGATAATTTATTGATGGTGAAGTTGAGAATTTTATTTATTACCGTCACTTTTTGTTATCATAATTGATATTCATCTGCTTTTCTTATATAGTTCGAGGCCGTGAGGGATAAATTCCTACCATAGCAACGCCTACTTGGAATTGCAGAGGAGATGGCGGGATTTTTGATGAAAGAGTTGATAGACGATAATGGAGAATTTAGTATAAATAGGCGCTTCTGATGATCCCCGGCCGTGTAATCGAATAGACGGGCTCTAGTCCCGATAATTATGATCTTCATGTAACTATAAAAATTGTATATATTTGCATGCTCAATATCGTAAGACAAGTTATCTTATATATGCACGAACGCGTACGGTGTGGTAGCATAGAAATATCAGGAAGCTATTTTGAAAATAAAAAAAATAAAAATAAATTTTCTGCCACAGAAGAGAAAGCTCCCAAAATGCTGCCGTAGCAGAGAACCAAAAAAAGAATACAAAATAAATTCTCTGCCGCGACAGAGAAAATACACAAAATGCTGCCACGACAGAGAACCACTAGTCGAGGTCCGTAACATCAACCGGGACTAATGGAGGTGCACCCCGCGCATGCCACGGCGGCCACGTGGAAGACCATTTGTCCTAGCTAGTGACCAGGCCGGGACTAATACCTAGGCCTCTAGTCCCTCATGGCTAGTCCTAGTTTTAAAACTGGGACTAGAGGCTCTTACGGGCCGAACTAGAGGTGGCTTCTCCACTAGTGTGGCCAATCCACTACACGAACGGTCTAGTCTACGCTGATGGCTGCCTTCGGTCTATCCTATCCTACACCGACGGCCAGTTTGCTCGGCTGCACGCCTCGGGGCATACGTCGATGGCCCCGACAAAAGCCATCGGTGTAGCATTGACGGTCCGCCTTGTTGCTTTCGTGTAGTGAGTACATTAGATCGATCGATGGATCTCACTATACGATCCAGGACGCCACATCTAACTCAACTTCTAGCTAACCTGAAATGAAACTGAATCCAGCTACCGGACATTTTCGTATGCCAAAGGAATCTAAGAATGGACATGCCTGTTCCTGTTTCTACCTTTTGTGGTTTGTCTAGATAGCCAATTTTTATGGGCTATGCATGATGGTGAAGTTGAGAATTCAAAACCATGGCCATGCCTTGGCTTAATTTATTGACCGTGCAGAACCGATTTTCACGGTTGGTGGCCCTTCCTTGCATTGTCAGGAGCATGGGACCAAAAAGATGAAGTAATCAAGTATCTGCAATTAGTACAACGCCCGGAAAGATACGGCTGTGTTAAGGAGAACACTGTTGTCGGTGTCATGTTACTTTTGTTGCTGTCATGCGTTGCCATGGCAATCGATGAGTGCTCGAGTCCTTTCCATGTCGATCTGATGCGCCGAGTCGGCCGAGTCGGGTCCTGAGCGTGGCGATGTTGCACTGGTAGTTCCGAAGGTAGCAATGCGGTTAAGAGCGACTCTAGCATATCCCGAAAAACATCTGACCGAAGACCGTGTTTTCAGGCTGTTGAAAATGCGTTTTTCAGGCCCAAAAATGCTCCCGCGGACTAGATACAGAAAACCCGGGCCGTGAAACACGGAATATTTTCTTTTCCAGCTCGAGTTTACGGTATCTTTTCGGCGCGAGCGCTCATATAAACCGTAGCAGAAACATTTCCATCGCATAAATCATCAACATATATCAAATAAACCAAAGTGTTATCATCAAATTAAACATAAATAATCATCCATCAGTCACATTACAACATTATTTGCTAAAATCAAATTACAACTTAAGTTCCCAGCAAAAAAATAAACAAATAATGAATGTTTCCAATGACAAATAAATTGTTTGAACAACATGCAAAGAGGGGGGCTTCATCATCAGTGGCGTAACCAATGATGCTGAATGAGGTCTTGTTTAAGGTGTGGCGGCGCATTCTATGTCCCGCTAAGTTTGGAGAAAAGCTTCAATCTGATTGGAGTTGCGTTGTGGTCTAACCCTTTACTCCAAGCTAAATCCAATTAACCCGGCAGCATTACGACGGCAAGTAAAAAAACGAGAATTGGCCTCGCACGTTACTACAATCTTCACAAACAATTCTCTGCTCATACGGTAGCGCCTGCGAAAAAGATGGACCGGATATGTTGGTACCTCTACGAAGTAGTCGCGCATGAGCAACTTGTGGCCGAGTGTGCGGTAGAAGTGGAATAGAATAACCCGGTTGAAGGGTAATGATCACACGTTTGTAATGCATTGTATGTCCCAGAATAGGTCCCATTCTTCTACCCTTTCCTACATTGCGCGGAATGCATAGTCTCCCTACCGTGGAGCCTCGCCGGCACGGCTGCTTCTTATTCTCCAGATTCTTCATGGCAACAAGGATGATGGCGTGCTCGATATCGTCGTCGAAATCAAGTCCTCAAAGTCCGAATCATCGGACGACGACGAGTCTCGAAGAAGAATTGTTCGCTAGGCGTCATCTAGAAAAAAAGAGGATTAAAATCTAATCGAGGCGCCTAGAATAACCTAGATTTTGGTACAAAGCGAACCTCGTCTATGGCGGAGAGGTTTCTACGGCGACTTTGCGGCGGAATCGAGTCACCTAGGTCGTTGGCGCAGCCAACACGGTCCGCATCGACGAATCTATGGTGGCGGCCTCGGCGGCCCACGGCGGTAGTGGCGGAGATAGGCCTGGTGCTGCACGTGCTATAGCACCTGTCTAGGAGCTGCATTGAAGCGAGCATGTCTTAATTCCAAGGCTATAAATAAGAATTAGCACCAGTAAACAAGTATTAGCACCAGACTTGAGTAGTTTCCAGCTCCGCCCCTACACGGCGGCAAAGGGGAACGGGGTCAAATTCCCATATCTGACCTCCCACAGGTGCGGAAGTGAACCAGGGGTCCGCCGCGAGGAAGCTTGCGGCAGAGCGCGACTCATACTGGCCGGAGACGACGGCAGCATGCGGCAGCGGAAGTAGGGACGAACGGGTGAGGGTGAAACTTCAGTGCGCCAACTCCTACACGCCCTACAGGCCGTGCTCGTTCGGCCTCCCAACCCGGGATATGGGGGCACGAGGGAGGTTTTCTCGAGGCCCAAAAAGTTTTTCGGATTCGACCCGCCGGTTTCTACTCTAGCAGTTTTTGCGAAAACTGAAAAGCGACGGTTATTTCTTAGTTCGTGCGTGTTTTCGGGATCTGCAAGAGTTGCTCTAAGCATACTGTGTGCACAGTATCTTTATCTCGGCGCCTCCACAAACTATACCACGGTCGCCTACCCACCATGCTCAAAATCTATATCACGCCCGTCGTCACAGTGAACTGATCCGCAGTGGCAGTGTGTGCATATGAGCATATCCATGGGGAATATGGAGAACATATTACCATGAACTGATCCGTATCATTTCATGAGCATATCCGTGGTGTGCTCTTTACAAGAATGTACTCTGAAGAAAGGCATTGCTAAAAATCAAAACTCGATCATATCTTTTCTCACAACCCAATAGTTAAAAAGGACGACCGCCATGATTGAGAAAACTAGTTCTAATGGAGAGGATGTCTTCACCGCCAGAAAAGTTAAGACCCGGAAAGACAATTTACGCCGGCGGCAGGGGCACGCTAGCTAGAAGATAAAACTTTAGGGTTTAGAGTAGACCCTCGTTATTTTTGAAGCTGAACAGTGGGTTTAGACCCTTATCAGCTATCATGTCATCATTTGACCACCCAGCCGTACGATGACATGAATTAGCAAAGCTAGGAACGGACGTGTGCTAGAAGCTGATCGGTTACAGTTAGCTAGCATAGCTGTGAGAAGTATATAACATGCCGTATTTGTCATCTGAGGTTACAGTTTCTCTTGGATTTTTTAGTAGCGCGAGTAGTCAAATGATTAGGTAATCGATGTCGATCCATCCAACACTAGTGGAAACCGTCCCATGTGTCCCGGTTGGTAAGGGCCTTTAGTCCCGGTTACCCAACCGGGACGGGGCAATCAAGACTAAAGTCCCAACCTTTAGTCTCGGTTGCCCCACCAACCGGGACAAAAGGGCGTACACGTGGCCGCTGCTGAGTGCGAGGGGAAAGGAGCAACCGGTTCGTAACACGAACCGGATAATAACCTTCTGCCGCGCAGAGATTTGACACATTTCTCTGCCGCGGCAGAGAATTCATTTTGGCAAGTCCCCGTCTGCCGCGGCAGAGATTTGACACATTTCTCTGCCGCGGCAGAGAATTCATTTTGGCAACTTTTTTTGTCACGGTAGCATTTGCCACTTTTTGTGTCGCGACAGAGAATTCATTTATGTTGTTTTATTTTTTATTTAGTGTTTTGCACTCATTAATGAAGAAACCATTATATTACACAAGATCATCATGACAATATAGATCCAAGTGTCGAACATATTACATTCGATACACGGAGTTCATGCACTACATACAAAATAAACTCTTTGTACAATCCCTATTGAATATACACACCCGAATTGTATTCTCCTTTTGGGTTTAGGACTTCTGCATCCAAGAATCCTACCGATTCCTCCTGAATTGCTCGTACGCGATCCTTTGGCAGAAGACCGTCTCGTAGACGTTCGATCTGATTTAAAAAAGAAGTCAGCCTATATGAATGAAACTAAACACAATTTGATGATAATTAAAAACTATAGAATTTGTTTACGTACGTGGAGTTGCTCTAAATTCCTGCCCTTCTCACAGCACGTCTGACGGATGAACTCGCAAACATAGTATCCATATAAATTGTTCCCATATCATCTTGGTATCATCAAGTTGGAAGTCAGTTTGGACGTTGTCCACGGAAACCGTAGAATGGCTCTCCCATCGTAGCACCCACCCCCTCTCACCGCTTGCCGCCGGCGATCTCCCCAGCCGGCGACAATCTCCTCAATCTAATCCGATCAACCGATCCTCCTTCACCGCCTCCACTCAACCATACCCATCTCAGATCCATCCTAACTCTCTACCCTCATCACCCACTATTCTCATGTTTTCGAGGATGACCGATGTTCTCGATGATCTTGCCGACAAGAAGAATCTGGAGCAGTTTCTTGACCCTACGTCCATTGCACACCGTCTGGATTTCTCCCCTGGTCATGCTTTTCGTGCAAAGGTTCGTAACACTTTCTCCACCCCGGTCAATCCTATCGCGGCTGCATCTGGCTTCTCTTTGGTTGTCTCCTTTGGACGTCCATGTTTCGAATTATCAGATCTCAATGTTAGCCTAGCATTGTTTGCATGTTTGGGAGCTGCATATGATGAAATGAGAGTCTCCCATCTCCAAGGCCGTGTTTTCCTCTTTGACGTCTGCTCTAAGGCTATTGATTTATGATTCATAAAATGAGATCTCACATCTCCAGGGAATTCATCTGTTATTTCGATTTATGGGGCAATGGCGGTCCTAATTGGGAAAGAGAGGCACGCATGTGGTATACTGAACAAGATCTGGAGTGGTATACGGTTCCACCAAGGAAAAGGAATTTTGCCACACGACGAGGATCCCACCATCCACCAAAAGATACTCCAAATCGCCCTCTTGATTATCAGGCTGTATCCGATGCAAATACTACTCCCGTTGGACCTAGTCTATCCTACGCCGATGCTGTTAGATCATCAAACCCTGTACCCTCCTTTCAATTCCAGCATAGATCTCTCCATCGGACTCATCACCATACACTACTGGAAAAACCATCTAGCACTAGTCGCGGTTCGTGAGGCCTCCAACGGCTAGAAATGGCCATAAGCATTAGTCCCGGGCCAGACCAGAGCATTAGTCCCGGTCCGTAATACGGCCCGGGACTAATAAGTCGGAGCGGGCAACAGCTCTTTCGGGACTATTAGTCCCGGGTCGTATCACGGCCCGGGACTAATTGTCCATCACTATATATACAGCTCCCTGGCCAGCTGCCCTAAAGCATATGGTGGCCATTTTTCTCAAAGAAAGCAAGAGAGTTCATGCCATTTTTTTTTCTCAAGATTTGTCAAGATTTAGTTTGCAACACCTAAATCCAAAGCTTTAAAAGGTTAGAACTGCATTCTTTCATCGCTTATTGCTACTTTAGCTCTATATAATGCTCTAGAAGTATGGAGATATGGATCAAATGCATGCATGATCTAGAAGTAGCTAGAAGGATTTTGATATATATGTGTAACAAATTTTGATTAGGCACATAGTTAGTGAAAATTGAAATGTGTAATTTTAGAGTTTCAGAGCTTAGAATGGAATGAGGTTTTCAGTGATGGAACAATAATAAAAAACTCCACATTTATCATGTTGATTGTTTTCTCCAATTTCACAAATTGGTGCATGTAAATTTTTCAAAATTCAAAATTAATGCTCTAGAAGCTCTAAATATAACTTGTAATAATTTTATCATGTTGTGTAATGGTTTTTGATATACTTTTACTATAATGCAGATGGTCCGGGAATGGATGTACGGTACTGACCGACGCTCTGGCGAGTTCATTAATGGTGTGCATGAATTCATCCGTGTTTCTGATGCAAACAAGCACAATGGTTTTGTATTCTGTCCATGTAATGGATGTAGGAATCAGAAGGATTATTCTGACTCAAAAACCCTTCACAGCCACCTGTTGAAGTCCGGCTTCATGCCCAGTTATAATTGTTGGACCAAGCACGGAGAGAGAGGGGTTATAATGGAAGACAATGAAGAAGAGGAGGAGGATGACAACTATCATGGTTTCCCTGAGTACGGAGATACTTCCATCGAGGATGCTGAAATGGAGGATGAAGAAGAGACACATGATGAACCCGCTGATGATCTGGTCGGACCATTGCCGATGCACGAAGAGATTGTGAAACTGAAAAGGATAGGGAGAAGTTCAATCACATGCTAGAGGATCAAAAAAAGTTGTTGTACCCAAATTGCGAAAATGGTCTGAAAAAGCTGGGCAGCACACTGGAATTGCTGCGATGGAAGGCTGAGTGTGCTATACCTGACTCCTCATTTGAAAAGTTGCTGAAAATGATGAAGAATATGCTTCCAAAAGATAATGTATTGCCAAGACATACGAAGCAAAAAAGGTTGTCTGCCCTCTAGGTTTAGAGGTTCAGAAGATACATGCATGCCCTAATGACTGCATCCTCTACCGTGGTGAGGAGTATGAGAATTTAGATGCATGCCCGGTATGCACTTCACTTCGGTATAAGATTAGACGAGATGACCCTGGTGACGTTGAGGGCGAGCCCCCCCGGAAGAGGGTTCCTGCGAAGGTGATGTGGTATGCTCCCATAATACCACGGTTGAAACGCTTATTCAGAAACAAAGAGCACGCCAAGTTTTTGCGATGGCATAAAGAGGAACGTAAGTCAGACGGGATGTTGAGACACCCCGCTGATGGGTCGCAATGGAGAAAAATCGATAGAAAGTACCCGGACTTTGCAGATGACGCAAGGAGTTTAAGGTTTGGTCTAAGTACAGATGGCATGAATCCCTTTGGGGAGCGAGCTCCGATCCAAAGACTGCCCATGACTCTATGCATGTATAACCTTCCTCCTTGGTTGTGCATGAAGCGGAAGTTTATTATGATGCCAGTGTTGATCCAAGGTCCGAAGCAACCCGACAATGACATTGATGTGTACCTAAGTCCATTAGTGGAAGAACTTTTACAGTTGTGGCACGAACCCGGGATACGCGTGTGGGATGAGCACAAGAAGGAAGAATTTAACCTCTGAAAATTTCTTTTCGTAACAATCAATGATTGGCCTCCTCTTAGTAACCTTTCAGGACAGTCAAACAAGGGATACAATGCATGCACACACTGTTTAGATGAGACTGAAAGTATATATTTGGAACATTGTAAGAAGAATGTATACAATGAGCATCGTCAATTTCTTTTGTCCAAGCATCCCTTAAGAAAGGAAGGCAAGCATTTCAACGGTCTGGCATGTCACCAGACGAAGCCTAAGGAGCGTACTGGTGCTGATATATTTGATATGCTCAAAGATTTGGATCAACTGGTAACCTTTGGAAAGGGTCCTGGAGGAAAATCTGTTCCAAAAGACGCTCAAGGAAATGCACCCATGTGGAAGAAGAAATCTATATTTTGGGAGTTACCATATTGGAAATTCTTAGAGGTCCGCTCTGCAATCGATGTGATGCATGTGACGAAGAATATTTGCGTGAACCTGCTAGTAGGCTTCTTGGGCGTGTATGGGAAGACAAAAGATACACCGGAAGCACGAAAGGACCATCAACGTATGAAACACCCAGATGGCCTGCATCCAGAATGGTTTCAAGGTCATGCCAGCTATGCTCTTACCAAACAAGAGAAGGAAATATTTTTTGAATGCCTAAGCAGTATTAAGGTCCCGTCTGGCTTCTCGTCGAATATAAAGGGGATAATAAATATGGTAGAAAAAAGTTCCAAAACCTAAAGTCTCATGACTGCCACGTGATTATGACGCAAATGCTTCCGATTGCATTGAGGGGGCTTCTACCAGATAATGTTCGAGTACCCATTGTGAAGCTATGTGCATTTCTCAATGCAATCTCTCATAAGATAATCAATACTGAAGATCTACCACGGTTACAGAATGATGTGGTCCAATGTCTTGTCAGTTTTGAGTTGGTGTTCCCACCATCCTTCTTCAATATTATGGCCTTTTCTTTGGTTCACCTAGTCGAAGAGATTTCCATTCTCGGTCCTATTTCTACACAATATGTTTCCCTTTGAGAGGTTCATGGGAATCTTAAAGAAATATGTTCAGAACTGTTCTAGGCGAAGGAAGCATCTCCAAGGGCTATGGAGGAGGAGGTCATTGAATTTTGTGTTGACTTCGTTCACGACCTTAAGGCGATTGGTCTTCCTCAATCGCGGTATGAGGGGAGGCGAGGGAAAGGGTACTCTAGGAAGGAAATCAATAATATGTAGACGGACATTGTTACACGAAGCACATTACACCGTTCTGAGAATCCTATCTTGGCAGCCCCATATATCGAGGAACACAAGAAAATCTTACGCTCCAACAACCCTGGAAAGCATGACTCTTGGATTAGAGATGAACACATGAAGAGTTTTGGCGGTTGGTTGCAACATCTCATCAAAAACAACACTCTTGGAGATCAGCTATACTTGTTGTCTAGGTCACCATCTTCGACTATATCGACTTTCCAAGGGTACGAGATAAATGGGTATACATTTTACACGATAGCCCAAGATAAAAAGAGCACCAACCAAAACAGTGGTGTACGCTTTGATGCAACAGACAACAATGGGTCAAAGACCACATATTATGGTTACATAGAGGAGATATGGGAACTTGACTATGGACCTACTTTTAAGGTCCCCTTGTTTCGGTGCAAATGGGTCGAGTTGACGGGAGGAGGGGTTGAGGTAGACAAGAAATACGGAATGACATCGTTGGATCTCAACAATCTTGGGTACTTAGACGAACCATTCGTCCTAGCCAATGATGTGGCCCAGGTTTTCTATGTGAAGGACATGTCTACCAAACCTAGAAAACGAAAAAATAAGAAAAAGAATACATCAGACGATGAGCCAAAGCGCCACATAGTTCTTTCAGGAAAAAGAAACATCGTGGGAGTGGAGGACAAGACAGACATGTCAGAAGATTGTGATAAGTTCCATGAAATTCCGCCCTTCGCGGTGAAGGATGACCCAACCATCATGTTAATGAATGAAGATGCTCCATGGATACGACGGGATCAGAAAGGAACACAAGCGAAGAAATGATATGTAATAATTGTAACATTTTATGAGTTAAGATGTTCCATGCATGTGTCCATTTTTATAGTGTTGTCTGCAAACAATCTTGAGTGTGTTAGTCCCGTTTTGTGGCTGGACCGGGACTAAAGGAGGGCCTTTAGTACCGATTCATACTTACCATTAAGATCGATCTCCAAACGCGTGATGTCACATATTAGAGTGCCTCTATGACGGTTTCTCGGAGATGCCGGAGGGCTCACGCATCTCCCCGAACCGGCCGTAGTGGTGTCCCTGCTCTCGAAAACCATCTTGCAGCTTGTAACTTCTCTAACTAGATCAATACGCCTGGGAAACATTGTATTCAGGAAACATATGATGATAGTTGTTATCATCATCTTCTTCTTCACCGTCTTCCATCATAACCCCTCTTTCCCCGTGCTTGGTCCAGCAATTCTAGTTGGGCATGAAACCTTTCATAACCAGGTGGTCGCGAATGATTTTCGAGGAAGAGTACTCCTTGTTGTTCCGACATTGAACACATGGACAACTTATAAAACCATTCTATTTGTTTCCCGTAGCCACATCGATAAATTTATCCATGCCTGCTATAAATCACTATAAGGGCAATACGCCGAGTTACAGAGATAGGTTCGCTGTGCGAGGTTGTATGAATCGATACTAGGTTGTTCCCTAAAGGCTCCCATAGGCCCGACTTATATAGTCGCCAGGTCCTAGGGTTACAGGGAAAAGTCCTAGCCGGACAGGTTACAGAGTCCTACACTGTCTATTACTAGTCTTGTGTATCTTGCACTCCAAGGCTCCGAGTACGTCGGTGAATCCAACTGTAGACTTCCTTTATCCGGCATGGGCCTCCCTTCTGGATCATCTAACTGGGCCGCCCAGCAGGCCATGGGCCATGCTACAACTGTGGGCCACCCGGGTTATCCGGATAGGAGACATGCTATGAGGATACCCATATAGCATATCTCAAGAGCCCCCAGGAGAACTCTGAGATCTTGCGCCGTCTTGCCTCTTCGTGTGGAATGCTCCGTCCAGATGGATGTCGGCAAATCGTCAAGCAATATCTTGTAGTCCTCCCAAAGAACCCTACAAGGGTTTCTCCGTCTTCAATATGTAAGTCGGAGAAATGCTGAATCTTCCATCGTACTCTTCCGTAGCCGGACTGGATCCGTCCATGCCAGAATCTTTTGATGTGATGGCGCATCTGCCAATGTCAGCTAGGACGATGTAGGATTAGGTCAGCGACACCTCGTAACTCACACATGCAGAGAATGCAATCATGTCTTATTTTCCCGCGCAAGCGATATGAACCGTTGGCGGCGACGGTTGGAGATGTGGCGAAATTTCCGTGCACGTTCGCGAACACGTCGTCTACGCGGAAACCGTCCGATCAAGCTGCACTAATTTTGACGCTGGAGATGATAAATAGCAACCAAGGTGGAATTTTGACCTTTTACCTCATTCTCTCCTCGTGTCATCTTCTTCCTCCAGCGCGTGCCCCCTCGAGCTCTCCGCGCCGAACTCGCGAAAAACCCTAGCCTCAATACGCACCAGTCACATCCAACCTCTCTCCATGGCCAGCAACAACACCTCTCCTTCCATGGCGCCATCTAGCGAAGCTGCGGCGAAGCCGGCGAGCTCTATCGCCGTGCCCCTAGAGGGCTTGGTCACCCCCGCCTCGGCGGTGATTGATTCCACCGGCGGCGACCACAATCTAGCGGTGCTGGAGCCGTTGGAGGAGGACCTAGATTCGCACAAGGGCGACTGGCGCGGCTCAGATATCACTGACCATGACATCCAAGAGCTAATCGCCGAGGGCTACCTCCCTGCGACGGAGGGGCTCGCCTGGCGGGCGGCGCCAGCCGGCGAGGTGACTCCTTCTCCCCAAGCTGGAGAAAAGGTGTACCTCAAAGCCCAACTGGTACGTGGCGTCTCCCTGCTCATCTCCAACTTCTTTCTCTCCGTCTTAAACCACTATAGAGTCCAGCCCCAGAATCTTTCTCCCAACAGTATCTTAGCGCTTAGCAACTACGCGGCGCTCTACGAGGGTTACTTAGGGATAATCCTAGGCTAGACCTCTTTGTGTACTTCTTCACCGTCAAACGTGAAGCCGGAGCTAGTAAGGAAGAACTTAGAAATTGTGGCACCATAAGCTTCAAGATCCGACCTGGCCGGCAGTTCCCCGACATTGTCAGCCACGAGTCCTGCAAAAATTGGCAACGAACGTACTTCTATGGCCCAGACATTCCTCTGGCTGGCCGACAAGTAACGTACCCGGACTTCGTTGACAGAGCCGCCGCTGAAGCCTCGTCATGGAGATCCCAGGCTTCCCTTCCCTCCGACCTCGATGCTTCCCGCGCCATAAGGCGGATAGAATGGTTCGTAGAGACGGGTTTGACCGACTTGGACCTAGCCATATGTTGGTTCATCAGGCGAATCCAACCTCTGCAGCACCGCGCGAAGCTCATGCACGAGTATACCAGCGATAGAAGGGATAGCCTCCGCATCTCCATGGACAACTTCTCGAGCGACTCCGTCAAGCTCCGCCTTAAGGACATCGTCAAGGTGAAGGACAAGAAGCGTGGCTTCACCATCACCTACGACATGTTCGTAGACGGCAAGTTCCCAAAGGTAGGTATTTATTTTCCGTGTACAAAATATACTCCAGTTCTTCCGTCTTGCAAATGTCATCCATGTAACACGGTGATTTCTCACTTAACAGCTTAGCGATCTAGAGGAGGACAACCTGGCTGCCCAAATCTACGATCCAAAGATGAAGGAAGTCATGGTCGTGTCCGACGACGATACTCCGTTGGCGCGAAAGCGGAAGATCTCCACCTCTCATGCTGCCGACGGAGGCAAGAAGAAGAAGACGGAGGGTGGAGCCTCCAAGAAGACTACCGCCGCCCTGGAGGCAGAAAAGAGAAAAGTTACTGGGATCCCCTTTGCCAAAGCACCCCCACTTGTGTAAGATTATCTTCCTCTGACATTTTCTATTTATCTGTCTTGCTCCTGTACTTATGCATTTTGCACGTTTCAGGAAGAAAGCCACAACCAGCCTCAAGAAGACCTCCAAATTGGGGGCTTCTAGAACCATCAAGGACATGCTGCATCACGACGCATCTCCCACCATCGCCCCTACCACTCCCTCCGCCAAGCCTTCGTCTGCCCCGACAAGCTCACAAGCTAAGGAGGCATCTGGCCCTTCCGCCATGGAAGTGGACTCAGGTGCCTCTACCGAGATTGCTGTCGTCGGCGAGCAGGCGACGCAGGAGAGTGCCGCCCACCAAATGGCTGAAACTCCTGCTAAGGATGCCATCGGTGGCGGTAAGGCGGTGGTGGAAGAAGATACTTCCGTCATTGGCGGCGCCCCCGCACCCAAGAAAACCATAGCCTATCCAAAGATAGTTTATCCGGTACTTACACTGGCTAGCACTGCTTTGGTCCCTGGTGCGGCACCGACATCTCCGACGTGCGGTCTAGAGGAGCTCCGCCGACAAGCAGAAATCTTGCAAGGAAACAGCGAATCCTTTGGCAATCTGCTGGCCGAGAGTGCTACAAACCTCAAGATCATCGCACTTGTAAGCTTTATTTGCCTTTTTCATTTCATATGACTATCCCACTGTAGCCCCTCGAGGATGTAGACGGAAAAACCATAGGTTTTTGCATCTATATGCTCTAAGAGTGACTAAGTTAGAAAACCTCTCACTGTAGCCCCCAAGCATGTAGTTGGAATGAAATGTTCCGACTAAATGCTTTAAGAGTAGCATACGCAGTGTTTATAAATTTCCATACTGTAGCCCCCAAGCCTCTAGTTGTAACTGAATTAGTTCCGACTAGATGCTTAAAAAAAAGCTAAGCATATATCCGAGTTAAAAACTTTATACTGTATACCCCAAGCCTCTAATCGAAAACTGAATTAGTTATGACTAGATGCTTAAAGAAAAGATAAACATAATGCAAAGCAAAAACTCTCGCTGTATCCCCCGAGCGTCTAGGTGGAAAATTTCCGGCTAGATGCTCCAAGAAGACCAAACAACGTTTTAACTTTGACCTCTTTTCCACAGAACGAGAGTGCTCGGAGGGGCATGGCCAATGACAAGTACCAGAAGATGCGCAGACACGGAAGCGAAAAGGGTAAAACTACCTTCTTGAAGGAACAAATCACCAAGAGCAAGCGTCTGTTTTCTTTTTCGCATTCCGCCTTGGTATTGTGTCCATATTCTCTGAGTACTCACTGTGTACTTTGCTTTCTCCGACTTGCAGAAACCATCACCAAGGCCAAGAATATTGTCGAGCAATCCAAGCACATTCAAGAGCTGGATAGCGAGAACAAAATTCTTAAGCAGGAGAGGAAGGACATGCTAAAAATGCATGAGGAGTCGATGAAGGCCCTGCAGGACTCCTCCACCGAGGAAATCAACCATTTGAAGGAGGAGGTTGCGATCTTAAAAGATCAGAAGAAAGCTGCCGATGAGCAGAATCAACGCCATAGAGAGGCGTATAAGCTACTCCAACAAGAGAAAGAATCCTTGGCGGACACCCTCTGGCAAGCTGAGGCCAGCATCTTCAGTAAGTTTTCTCCGTCTTGGATTTCTGTAGTCTGGGTACTTTGAATTGTTGAACTCATGCGCTCCTTGTCAGAATTTGCAGCTCCTATGGGTTTAACCCGATCGCCCCCTCCAGCCAAGGAATGCATGGTTCTTGCCGGCAACTTCATCAACACCGCCATCACGCAAGCCAAGGAGATCGCCAAACCCCTCCAAATAAATATCAAGGCATCGGACTCCGTGGTGAAGTACTCGGAGATTCTACGCCGAGCCCCCGAGCATATCACAAGCTGGAAAGCTTCATGTGCACGGGCTGGCGCAAGGATGGCGCTGTCAATAGTGAAGGCACACTACGAAGATGCCGACATCGACACGGTGACCTCTGGCATTCCCGACGTAGACGACAATGGCAAAGAGATTAACCATGAATCCATCTTGTCATCGCTCGCAGGCTATGACACCAGAGTTGCCGAGTTGGTAGACGTCAACGTCTTTGTGCCAATGAACACCATCGACAGCGGCAACCAAAGTTCCTCTGAGTCCCACCACAACGCCTACTTCGAGGGTGGTTCTCCGGCTGGTGATGATGCTGCTTCCAAGTCACCTGCGCCAAAGGAATGAAGAACAACTTTGTAATATTTGTTTCACCTTTGGTGCATATGCGAAAAAAACTTGTTTATGTAACTTAAGGCGGAAAACAATGGTTGTTATTTCCTGCTTCTCAAGAACTAGTTTCCAACACGTATATATTTTTAAGCAAGTGCTGGCTTATCCATTACTTTGGTTCTGATGATTGACCTTTCGTGAGTCGGAAGACTCGTTGTCGGAACCACGCACTTAGGTTATGATGCCCAATGGCACCGTCAATAACGTAAGCACAAAATCACCGACAATAAGTGTCGAAAGTCACTACTCCAGAATCCACATAAAAACAACAAAGAACGTGTAGAACAGAAAACTTAAGCTAACGCCCGTAGGCGGAATTTTCACAAGTGCAATCGCAAAGCTTGTGCATAAAAGGTTTTACATGATACAAAAATGAACACTAAAGGAGGTAAAAGACTCAGAAATATGAGTGAACCAAAGAGCTTTATTTAATTAATCATATAGGAGGTACATAATTAGATAGAAAATACTAAGTGTAAAAAGGACGTAGCTGTGCTATGTTCCATGGCCGATCGAGCTCCCGGTAGTCATCATCCGGGTCACGTCGCTTACGCTTATGATCCTCGTTGGGTCTATCCTTTAGTTCACGATTGTCAACAAGGTAGTAAGACCCATTGAGTAGCTCCTTGCTTATGATGAACGGTCCTTCCCATGGCGGGGATAATTTGTGTGACTTCTTCTGCTTAAGTCGGAGCACCAAATCCCCCTCTTTAAACGAGCGATGCCGAATGCGGAGACTATAGTAGCTGCGTAGCTTCTGCTGGTAGATGGCGGATCTTTGGCATGCCAAAACGCGCTCCTCCCCGAGAAGATCCACATCTAGGCGTCTGGATTCTTCAGCGTCATCTTCCTCGTAGGAGGCAACTCTTGGTGCATCGTGAAGGATGTCGGAAGGTAGGATGGCTTCTGCTCCATATACCATGAAGTAAGGGGTGTAGCCGGTGGATCTGTTGGGTGTAGTTCGTAAACTCCACAGCACAGATGGAAATTCTTCTGCCCAGGCTCCGGCTGCTCTATGTAGCAGTGCCTCAACACGTGGCTTGATTCTCTGCAGAATTAATCCATTAGCTCGCTCAACCTGACCATTGGACTGTGGGTGTGCCACAGATGCAAGGTCAAGTCGGATTCCTTTATCCCAACAATAAGCCTCCACTTCTCCGAGTGACAAATTGCTGCCGTTGTCAGTGATAATACTATGTGGGAGACCAAATCTCACCACTAGATCCTAGACAAACCTGAGGGCAGTTGCCCCATCAAGCTTTCTAATGGGTTTAAGATCTATCTATTTAGTGAATTTATCAACTGCTACAAGCAGATGCGTAAACCCACAAGGTGTCGTCTGTAACGGTCCCACCATGTCTAGCCCCCAGACTGCAAACGGCCAAGTTATTGGTATTGTTCGCAATTCTTCAGAAGGAACATGTGGTTGTCGGGCATAATACTGGCATCCCATGCATGTCTCAACCAGCTTGTCGGCGTCCATCTTTGCGGTCAGCCAGTAGAATCCTTGCCGGAAAGCTTTCGCGACCAACGATCGAGGAGCGGCGTGATGCCCGCAATCTCCGAGATGGATTTCGCGTAGGATTTGCATACCTTCTAGTTGGGAGACACACTTTAGGTATACACCAGTAGTGCTCCTTTTGTAGAGTTGTCCATTGATTATGGTATAACCCTTTGCTCGTCGTACTATTTGCCGTCTTTCGACCTTGTCGTCGGGCAAAGTTCTGTGTACGAGATATTCCATGAACGGTTTTGTCCAAGCTAGAGGGACCTGGTCACCATGTTGACGAAAGAGTCAACTCTATCCGGGTTGTCGATGTCGGCTCCCTTCACAGATGGTGTGCGCAGGTGCTCTAGGAAAACTCCTGGCGGAATTTGCTTGCGCCCTGATCCTAGGTTAGACAGCAGATCATCCGCCTCATTTTGCTCCCTAGGTACATACTTGACTTCGTAGCCCAAGGAGCTCTTGGCTATCTCGTCCACTTCGTCTCGATATGCCGCCATCATAAGGTTCCGTGCATTCCAGGTACCAGCCACCTGTTGGGCAACCAATTCAGAATCTCCACTACAAACTATGCGCTTGATGCCAATATACTTGCCTACACGTAGTCCGTGAATGAGTGCTTCATACTCTGCCAAGTTGTTTGTAGCCTCGAAGTGGATCTGCAGAACATAGTGTAGCTTGTATCCTATTGGTGATTGTAGCAATACACCAGCACCCGAGCCATTGAGCAGCTTTGATCCGTCAAAGTGCATCACCTAGTACTCTGGTTCCGGCAACGGAGTAGCATCTGGCATCTCCGTCCAATCTGCAACAAAATCCTCCAAGGCTTGTGACTTGATAGCTTCGCGTCTCTTGTAATTGATCTCGAAGGTGGCAAGTTCAATGCCCCACTTCGTGACCCTTCCTGTAGCGTCGCTGCTGTTGATTATGTCAGACAGTGGAGTCTTGCTCACCACTGTGATTGGGTGCTCCTGAAAGTAATGCCTCAGCTTCCGAGAAGCAAGGAATACTCCATAAGCTATCTTCTGGTAGTGCGGGTAACACTACTTGGACTCCGTCAAGACCTCTGTGCTCATAGCCTGGTTCCTTCCGCTCTACCACGACGACGATGCTGATTACCCGGTTGGTTGCCGCCATGTAGATTAACAGGGGCTCGCCCGGCCCGGGCGCTGCAAGGATGTGCGCTGAGGAAAGAATCTCCTTGAGCTGCTTCAATAATGCATCTGCCTTGTCCGTCCATGTGAATTTGTCCGCCTTCTTCAGCAACTTGTACAGCGGCAGGGCCTTCTCTCCAAGTTGGCTGATGAACCGACTAACTGCTGCAACACAACCTTTTAGTCGTTGAATGTCCTTTAGGCATGTCGGACGGTTTATGTTTAATATGGCCTTGATTTTCTCCGGGTTGACCTCGATTCCGCGTTGGGAAACGATGAAGCCCAACAATTTGCCGGCTGGTACCCCGAAGTCGCACTTCTTAGGGTTAAGCATCATGTTGTATTTCCAAAGATTATCAAAGTTTTCTTTTAAGTCGGAGATTAAGTCATTTGACTTTTTAGACATCACCGTGATATCGTCCACATAGGCGTGAACGTTCCGACCAATTTGGTCGTGAAGGCAACGTTGCATTGTCCGCTGGTACATATCACCTGCGTTTTTCAGCCCAAAGGGCATCGTAACATAGCAAAACGTGATGTATGGAGTAGTGAACAAAGTGGCCAATTGGTCCGACTTCCTCATCTTGATCTGGTGGTATCCTGAGTATGCATCGAGAAAACACAAAAGTTCCAAGCCAGTCGTCGAGTCAATGACTTGGTCAATGCAAGGCAAAGCAAACGGATCTTTGGGACACGCTTTGTTCAAGCCGGTGTAATCAACGCTCATTCTTAATTCATTGGTTCCCTTTTTGGGGACAAGTACAGGATTGGCCACCCATTGGGTGTGAAGGACTTTTCGGATAAATCTAGCCTTAAGTAACCTAGCTACCTCTTTGCCAATGGTGCGTCTCTTCTCATCTCCAAAGCGTCGTAGAGGTTGTTTCACTGGTTTGGATTTTGGATCAATGTTTAGTCTATGCTCGGCAAGTTCCCTAGGTACACCTTTCATGTCGGCAGGTTGCCAGGCAAATATGTCCCTATTCTCATGGAGGAACTCGACGAGCGCGCTTTCCTATTTGGGATCCAAGTTCGTCCCAATGGTGGTGACCTTAGAGGCATCGCCTACCACAAGTTCCACCGGCTTGGTCTCGATGGCAGCCTTGAATGCAGGAGCGGAGTCGGAGATCTGTTTCTTTGACGCGGGCATCTCTGAGTCATCGACCTTGCTCTGGATCTCTTTGAATTCTTTGCTGTAGAGGATAGCTTCTGCAAAGGCTGCTTCATTGATCTCGCAGTCCCTTGCCTTGGTAAAGCTTCCGGATATGGTGATGACACCGTTCGGTCCGGGTATCTTGAGTTTGTTATAGACGAAGCATGGCTTGGCCATGAACGTGTGGAATATGTCGCGGCCGAATATGACGTGGTACATTCTCTTGAAGGGGACCACCTCGAAGGTCATGCGCTCTTGGCGGTAATTGTTAACATCGCTAAAGGCAACCTGAAGTGTAATGCACCCAAGGGACCGAGCCTCCCGAACAGGAACTACGCCGTGGAAGATGGTGTTGGTCCGCCTTAGGTTTGTGTAACATCCCAAATATATTAAATTTGGATCATCAAATTCTAATCCTCACATTTAGGGTTAACAAAAACTTTTCTAAATAAAATTATGAATGCATGCATATGTGTATGCATTGATTTTGAATTCTTTTAAACCCACCTTGTTTGTTTGTTTCATTGCTTGTAAAATGTTTCTTAGGTGAAATAAACATCATCTAAAACATTTCCCACACTTTTCCTAAAGACAAGTAAATCAAAACACATATATGAAGTGAATGGTCACTTTGACCAATTTAACTCCCATGCCTACTTTGGCTGTCTCAAACTTTCAAAACCTAACAAAAAAATTTCTGGATCTTTGCACCCCTTGAATGTAATCATAACAAGGTATCAAGGCCCACTTTGTGATCATCCAGAAACTTTCAAATGCATAGTTTAAATGACAATTCAAAATTGAATCTTTATCATATGGGAAGATCCCACTTTTTCAAAAACCACTCAAACAAGCTCAACTTTCAAAACCCAAGCATCTGCAGACTCACCAGCACCAATCTAGCAAACCCACCAAAATTCAAAACTTGATTTCATGCGGCCATTTCATCAAACAGGTTGCAGACACAAATCAAACAAAAATCAAACACTATTGTGAGCAGTGATTCTTGCCTAACTTGTTCCCTAGTTAGCTCACACACAACTCAGTAGATCATCTAGAAAGATTTGCCCAACACTAGCACCACTGTGAGCTTGCCATTGTCATCAATGGTGAACAGCCGAAGCCAACCTTGCCACCCCATTGTAGACAGCAAGCTACGAAGGAAACTAGCCGTGCCAACCTTGTCTGGGAGATCACCCATGCCTCACCGCTCCCTCTCGACCAGCCCTGCCTCGAAGACACCGACCAGAGCACCCAGGAACGCCGCTCCCGTGTCTCTGCCAACCGTGCCGAGCATGCGCCAGAGCGCCACCCTCGACTAGCGTCCACAGACCGTGCGCCGCCCTCACCGCGTGCACACACACGATCACCACCAACCCAGGAGACCGCCAGACATCCCTGTTTGTTGCCCCGTGCCATACAGCCACCACCCGCCGTCGAAGACGCCGCCTCTGCCGCGCAGAGCACCACCCGTTCCAGACCAAGCCACACCGCCCCATGCCTCAAGACCATGTCGTTGAGCATCGCCAGGAGACACCGCACCGTCCCCTGCCCTTGCCCATTCCTTTAGCCGCCTGTAACCTCGCCCCCGACGAGCTCACCGTGCGCCCCGACGGTCCCCTCGGTCGACTATAAATAGAGGCCACCCCCGCATGATTTCTTCACACCATCTCACTCCCCTCTCCTCACTGATCGTGCCACACCGTTCTCAGAGCAAGGCGAGCACCACCTCCCCGGAATTTCACCGGAGCCCGCTGCCTCTGGAGAAGAAGGGAGCCAGCGATTGGAGCCGCCCCAGGAGAAGCCACCGGTACCAGGAGATTCGCCGTCGTCGACTTCGTCGTTCGCCCGCCTCGCCGACCCTCGCCCATACCCCTGTGAGCCCCCAGCACCCCTCACTGGCCGCGCTAGGTTTCGTTCTCGCCGGAGTTGTCTCGCGTCGATGACCCTCGGTTGGATTAGAACTAGATCGAACGATCCACGTTGCCCCATACCGCTTCGCCCAGCCCCGTGTCACTGACGAGTGGGGACACCCACTTAAGCAGCCCGCGGGAGCACTGCGCTTAGCAGGCCGGCCCAGTAACTTTTCCCGCGCAGCCCAGCGATTCAAATTAAACCTTTTTCTTTTTAAATTCAAACACACTTCTGTACCCAACTTCAAAAATCAACCCAGACCGATTCAGTGCACCAAATTGGATGAAACCAATTTTGTTGGAAAGGTCTGTGAATGCTGAATCCAAGCCCGTTGGATTCAAGTCATTTGGATCTGTAGATCACCCATAGTAAAAATAACAAGGCAGAAGCTTTTCTGCATTCAAACATTTTTCAAATTTAAACCATAAAAGCTTTTGAGTTGATTCCAACTCTCAAAAATCACATTTAACCATACCTTTCAGAATATATAAAAATATATAGGTTTACTTGCAGAAATAATGTTCAAGTAATAAAAGAATGCTACATAAGCATTTCTAGCCACTTTAATTAATTAAAATAAAAGGGTAAAACCTTATTAAATTGTGACACCACTTTAAATCACATTCCCATGGACTACAATATGTGGTGATGACATGTGTCAACATTATCCCATATTTGGTTTGGAGAATATTAAATCTTAAGTAGTTTTTCAATGAGTAGAAATTAATTTTCTAAAAATAAAAAGAATCAAATCAAGCCTTAACCTTGTAAGGTTAGAGATGATGTTAGATCATCTATAAGACCCTTGTGTGTGATGATTGCAAGTAGTTAAGTATTGTTTGGTGATTTTGTACGTCGTATTTATTCATAGACGCTAGTATCGACCAAGGCTACGAGGAGGAAGGAGGCTACTACGAAGAAGAAGCCGAGGAGAAATTCAACCACTGCTCTGCACAAGGCAAGCCTAATACTACTAGTGAGTGAGAAAGCTAGTAACCTTGCAAGCTAACACTTGCAATTTAGCAAGCTTCTATTGACATTGATGCAAGCTAACACTTGCAAGATACCCTACTGATGCAACAAACCCCTACTTGTTACTATGCCTTAAGCATATGTGATCATACCCATTTGATAAACCAATCCTAGTTTTATGTGCAAGCTTCTCACTTTATTTTTCTTTATCAAAGCTTACTTAGAGTTTACTTAAGTGACTGGTAGATTTTGGAAAGATGTTGAAGGTTGCATAAAGAGCATAAAATTTGTCCTAAGCTAGAAACCTTGATATCAGCCTAAGATATAAGGTTGGACTTAGTGAAACTCCACTAGTTACCACCCCTCATTAATGCTACCCCCACCTGTAGATGCTAGTACTAAGCATAAAACTTGATCAACTTTTAGATGGGAATACTTGGTGGAAAAATGGTTATGAAAACCTTGGAATGATGGATCATTCTATTGAAATGTTTTGGACATGTGTTTCCGAACACTTGATGATTCTGGTGATAAAAATGTTGAGGCATAAGCCTTAGCCCTTTATAAAACTGATGGTTGTCTGGATGCGATACCATTCCAATTTTAGCGTACAACCACAATACCCGAATATTGGGTAGGGCTTGACTGGAAACTTATATACCTTAGTATTAGTTCCCTCACGGCCAAGTTACGGCTGAGGCTACCTTGTGAAGATTGTCCACATGCGGTACCCAAGATGACAAATGGTCATGGTTGGGAGGCCAAACTCACGGAGAGGTGCTTATACTAGGGCGTGTAATCGAAAGGTTAGGATTGATTATCCATATCGAGTATGGTGAATTCAGGATTTGTTCTGACGGATGTATCGAATGTTGTGGTGAAAGTGTACAATCTCTGCAGAGTGTCAAACTATTGAATAGCGCGTCATGATTATGGACAGTTAGATGCCATCTTGTTCCCTCGTCAGACTTTTCAAAATGACTTGTGAAATGAATTGAGACTTTGACTTGACCACAACAAAGTTGTGACCTGAAATACAAGTTCCCACTTAGGATTTATACAATTCTGACTAGCTTCGGAACCTAGTAGAGATAAATCTGGCTTTTGCAAAACAACCCTAGAGCCTAGTGTCCTATTATCCAAAAACCCCCTTTACTTGTTAGTATTAGTTTGCGAGTACTTAAAGAGTACTCATGGCTTTGTCCCTGGAAATTCCCATGGCCAGACTATGAAGAGGAGTACTTGGAAGATGGACCCCGGGAAGGTTACGACAACTAGGATCATGTCCCATCGTCAGCATTGCCTGTGACCCCGAAGATGGAGCTTCACCTATGCTACCGTTATTATTACGTATTCCGCTGCTTGATGTTGTATTAAGAACTGGATCATGAGATCCCTATTTGTGTAAGAACTTATGTATCGTTTGTAATGGATGAAGTACTATGGTATCCAATTACATTATGTCTACAAAAATGGTAATCCTGGGATTGCGATGTATGGCATAACAGGCATCTAGGATTGAAAAATCCGGGTGTTGACAAGTTGGTATCAGAGCCATCCTGAACATAGGAGACCCTAGTTAGATTGGACGTTGAACCAAAAAAAAAACTTAGTTTCAAAACCAAAGAACAAAAATATTTACGAAAACTTATTCTCATTCTTACCTCTTTAATTCTTTAATAAAACTTCATGTTCCTCAAAAACTCTTGCAAAATAGATAAAATTTTGACACACGTGATCACTCTTCTAATCTACTCATCCTCTATTTTTATAGATGAACGTGAAGTACAGCAAGTTTTACCAACTTGGGAATGGAGGAGACCTTATCTTTGAGAGGGATCTGGATCAGCTTTCGGAACTTCTGGAACGTTCGCATCCCGAGTTCTTCGGAGCTCACTCAATGATCAAGGAGGAGAAGATCTGCAGTGGCTAATTGTTGCAAGTCTCCGAGGAAAGATTGAACCTCCCACTGCGGAGGGAATTCAGTTTACCTTGAGGGAAAACAACTGGCTCGATGGACTTGCCAGAGCAATGCAGGAAGCTCTTTCCGTCTCGTGGGCGAGCATCAATCAGATCAAGGGTACTCGCTTTGAGGTTTGCCCAAGGCGTGATGCAAATGGACAACCATTGGAAGCCCCATACCACCCGAGCTGAAGACTCAATTGGACCACCTTAGCTTCATGATGTATGATCGTCAGCAGGAATTGGACAACTGCCGTGACTATTGCAACCACAAGTCTGCCATCATCAAGACGAAGGACCAGACCATCGCCACGCTAGCAAAGGATCGCAAGTCTCGCCACCGTCAGCTCGACAAGAAGGAGCGCATTATTGCCTGTCTTCGCCATCGCATCTCATCTCTGGAGGAGACCATCCACGATAGAGACATGCAGTTAGAGGAAAGGGAGAATACCGGAGAGGATCTTCGTGGAAACCCTTACTCCTATCTCAGCGATGACGACGATTTTCTGGAGGATCAGGCCATGGACTTCTTCACCGATGAGGATGATTTCGCCTTCATCGATGATGCTGAAGATGATGAAGCCACAGACTCCGAGGAGTAGTAGCACTTGAGCACTAGCGTAGTGAGTAGTATTTGGTCCCACTGTATCATAGTTTCCAGAATGGTTCTTAAAACCATCTGTTTTTCTTTGTTGTGGTGTGTGTTGTACTGTGTGCTATGAGTGAATGAATGAAAAAGCAAGTTGCTAGAAAAATCTGAGTCAAACATTTAAAACTTTTCAAAAAAACCAAAACCGTATAAATTTCCCTCTTTTCTCATGATCTATAAATCTTCAGATGCCACGTGGAGGAAGTGGTTCAGCCCCGGACCCAATGTTGCAGATCCTGCAAATGTTGACTTCTGACCGCGAAGCTGAAAGAGCAGAACGTCAAGCCAACCTAGCCACTCTGCAACAGATAGCCCAGCTAGCCCACAACAACCAAGGCCACGGAAATCAGGACAACCACGGATCTAAGCTCAAGAATTTCCAGAATACCAACCCACCCGATTTCACCAAATCAGAAGAACCCCTAGATGCTGATGATTGGCTGCAAACCATGGAAAATAACTTAGAAGTCGCCGGCGTGGAAGCCAACGAGAAAGTCCTATTCGCCACCCATTATCTAGCCGGAGATGCCAGGGCATGGTGGAACAGTGTTTGCGCCATGACCGGAGGCCAAATGATGACCTGGGAGGAATTCAAGGTCAAGTTCAGCAGAACCCATGTGCCACCAGGTTTGATCAAGAGAATGAGAGACGAGTTCAAAGAGTTGAAGCAAGGAAGGATGACTGTAGTGGAATACCATGACAAATTTTTGTCATTAGCTAGGTATGCCCCGAACGAGATAGACACCGAAGCCAAGAAGAAAGAAAGATTCCTGAATGGTCTGCACGACGAGATGCAGACGGTGTTAGTCAATATTCCCCTTGTTGATATTGAAGCCCTTGTCGACTCTGCTATCCAGATGGAAGGAAAGATCAACCAGGCCAATGAGAACCGCAAGCGTCGCATGATGCATCAACCAGGAACCCATCAGATCCCAAAGTATCGCCCCAACCCATCTCCAGGATTTGCCCCAAGAACCAACAGACCCCCTATGACCCGTCCGACCTACCCCAACCGTGGAAACCCTAGACCCGGAGGAAATCACAATAACCCCGGCAACTCTAGCAATTTCACCCGTGCCCCACCCAAGTTCAACACCAACAATGCTACCTCCAACACCAACACTGCCCCGAGGACTGGAAGCAATGCTGTGCCTGTCGCAGCCAAGGACAAGTCACAAGTGACCTGTTATGACTGTGGAAATAAAGGCCACTATTCCAACGAGTGCCCCAACAAGAAGAATGCTACAGCCCCCAACGCCAATGTCCCAGCCAAGAAGCGGCCGTCCAGGGAGAAGATTTGCCCCAGGGAATTCACTCAACCGCAATGCCCGTCTTTTTCTCATGCATGCTGAAGAAGCTCAGTAAGCGCCAGACGTCGTGTTGGGTATGTTTTCTGTTAATTCAGTACTTGCAAGAGTGTTGTTTGACTCTGGTGCATCGCATTCTTTTGTCACCTAAGAATTTGCCTGCACTAGTAAAATTCAACCAACCAAATTGAAGCATGTGATGATTGTACAAATTCCCGGATCAACCACCAAGGCGAGGCAAATTTGCAAGGCCGTCCCTAATAGTACTCAGAACTAAAGGTTTGGAAGTAGTACTAGGAATGGATTGGATGTCCAAACATAAGGGATTGATTGACTGTGCCAAGAAAGCCATCACCATGACCAGTACCACCGGAATATCAGTCGAGCTTATATCTGAAACCTTACCTCGCCAATTCAAGTGTAACAAGAGTATAGCCCAACCTACCATTGACCAAGTCCGGATAGTCTGCGAATACCCCGATGTGTTTCCAGATGTTTTGCCCGGTATGCCCCCAGATCGGGATATCGAGTTTATCATCGAACTAATCCCCAGAACAGGACCCATAGCCCAGAGACCCTATAGTATGAACCCGTCAGAACTAGAAGAACTGAAGAAGCAACTGGATTCCATGTTGGAAATCGGATTGATTCAACCAAGTGCGTCCCCATGGAGATCACCTGTCTTGTTTGTGGACAAGAAGGATGGAGGTAACCGTTTGTGTACGGATTATCGGAAGTTGAATGATGTCACCATCAAGAACAAGTACCCCTTGCCTAAGATAGAAGATTTGTTTGATCAGTTGACCGATGCCAAAGTGTTTTCTAAGATTGATCTTAGGACTGGCTATCATCAACTCAAAATTCGTGCAGAGGATATTCCAAAGACTGCCTTTACCACCAGATATGGATTGTATGAGTATACAGTCATGTCTTTTGGATTAACCAATGCCCCAGCTTATTTCATGAACCTCATAATAAGATTTTTATGGACTTCCTGGATAAGTTTGTCATTGTTTTCATCGATGACATTCTGATTTATTCCAAATCATAAGAAGAAAATGAGCTACACCTAAGGACCATTCTTGGAACCCTTAGAGAGCATGAGCTGTATGCAAAGTTTAGCAAAAGTGAATTCTGGTTACAGGAAGTAGGATTCCTCGGTCACATTGTATCAGCCGGGGGAATTGCCGTTGACCCTGCCAAAGTGAAAGATGTAGAAGATTGGAAAGCCCCAACCACTCAAACCCAAGTTCGTGCTTTTCTCGGATTGGCGGGATATTACCGCAAATTTGTAGAAGGATTCTCTAGTATCGCCAGACCCATGACCCAATTGCTGAAGAAGGAAAAGAAGTTTGAATGGACCGAAAAATGTGAAGCGAGTTTTCAAGAACTCAAAAGGAGATTGATTTCAGCCCCAATCTTGATCATGCCGGATATCACGAAGCCCTTCGATGTGTATTGTGACGCATCCAAGATTGGTCTTGGATGTGTGCTAATGCAAGAAGGCAAAGTTATATCTTATCTATCGCGACAATTGAAGCAACATGAACAAAATTACCCAACCTATGACCTCGAACTCGCAGCCGTAGTTCTAGCCCTGAAGACATGGAGACATTACCTGATGGGAAACCGTTTTGAGATTTATTCGGATCGCAAGAGCCTAAAGTATATATTCACTCAAAAGGAGCTGAATATGAGGCAGATAAGATGGATTGAGATAATCAAGGATTACGACCTGGACATTCACTATCACCCTGCTAAAGCCAACGTGGTAGCCGATGCCCTTAGCAGATTGTCGTGCCGCTTGAACTCCATGATTTTGAAGGAGCAACCAAGTTTGCACAAAGAGATGGAAGATTTTCGAATGGAATTAGTAAGTGAATGATTTTTGGCTAGCATAGAACTTCAGCCCACTTTGATCAGTCAGATTAAAGAGGCGTAGAAGGGAAATGCCAGTATCGACGGAATCAAGCATCGTATCGGTACAGGCAAAGTACCCGGATTCACCAAGGACGAAGAAGGAGTTTTGTGGTACAAAGGAAGCCTTTGTGTACCATCAGATTCTGAGTTAAAGGAAGTTATCTTGAAGGAGGCTCATGATACTCTTTATTCTATCCATCCCGGAGGAACTAAGATGTATCAAGATTTGAAAGAGCAATTTTGGTGGCATAAGATGAAGAGAGAAATCGGAAGCTATATCGCCAAGTGTGATATATGTCAGCGAGTCAAGGCCGGACATCAAAGACCCGCTGGATTGTTGCAACCTTTGCAAATTCCGGAATGGAAATGGGATTCTGTAGGAATGGACTTTATCACTGGACTACCTACTTCTAGTAGGGGAAATGACTCTATTTGGGTCATAGTGGACAGATTGTCCAAAGTCGCCCATTTCTTGCCCGTCAAAACCACCTATTAGAGTTCAAAGCTAGCAGAGTTGTACATCGCTAGAATCGTTAGTTTGCATGGAGTCCCCAAGGACATAGTATCGGATCGAGGAACTCAGTTTATGTCACATCCCAAGATTTTCCAAATCTTGTAATGTGAAAAATAAATGAATAAAATAAAACTTTGTTGATTTTCAGGGCCAGAAGAAACTTTTTGAATTTAAATGGTACTTCAAACCCATTTGAATTAAATAAAACCTAAAGGGATTTAAAAAGATAAACATTTAATAAAAGGAAAAAAATAAAAACATTTGGAAATACTATTTTGAAACTCTTAAATGAAAAGATTGGTTTTCAGATGAAATAGAAGTTTATAAATAAAGAATAATTTTATAAAGCCAAATTAAACCTTGGCCAAGCTTTTGAATTCAAACATTTTATTTTAAATAAAATTAGCAAGGGTTTATTTAAATAAAATAAAAAGGATTTAATATCCAACTTTATTTAAATAAAAGGTTTTACCATTTTAATTAAAATATCAAAACTTATTAAATTATTTTAAATAAGTTCTCTAAGTATTTTATTTTCTTAATTAAAACCTACTGAAGTGTTTTGGTTTTATTTAGGATTCAAAATAAATATCTCAATAAAACAAATCCTAATTAATTTAATAATGAAAGTCTATTATATTTAATTGATAATGGACTCTAAAATAAAATGTTATTTTGTTTTTAAACAAATTTCCAAGTATTCTATATTTCCCCAAATAAAACCTACTGATTTGGTTTTAAAAATAATTAGGTTTCAAATAAAGATTTTATTAATAAAAATCAAACTCTATTTGATTTAAATAACTAAGGCCCATTTTATTTAATTATTAATGGACCCTAAATAAAAGGTTATTTTGTTTTAAACAAGTTTTCCAAATATTCTTTATTTCCAAATAAAACCTACTGATTTTTTTTAAAGTATTTGGATTTCAAATGGTGATTTTATTAAGTAAATCAAACCCAATTTGATTAAATAACTTTGGTTTATTTTATTTAATTATTAAATAAAATCCTAAAAAGAATAAATATTAATTTATTTTTGGGATGGGTTTATGTTGAAAAACAGAACCAAAAACTCATTATAAGTTTGAATTGTTTGAATAGTTTGAGTGAATGAATAATTGATTCAAATTCAAAACAGAAAAATAGAATTAGAAAAGGAAAAAAGAATTCAGAAGGAAAAAAATATGAAATGGACCTGACCCAACTGGCCAAGCCCAACTAAGGCCCAGAACCAACCCAGCTTTCCACCCCGAGGGAAACGATTCACACCCAGTATCTGACCCACACAGACAATGACCGGTGGACCTCTCCCTTACTCCTTTCCCCGCTGACAGGTAGACCCCACCGCTACTGTTCATCGTCCACACCCCACACGACCACTTATTCCCCCTCGCCGGCCGTTGCAAGCTTTGAATCACGGCATCAATACGCCTTAACGCGGCCACCTTAACTCGCAGCGATCACGCCCATTTAAGCGTCTGCGTCTTCTCCTCCATTTTCCTGCACCACTCTCTCTCGCCTCAGTGGACGATTGGCGCACACCGCTCTCTGTCCGATGATGTTCCGGTGACGATTCCGGCGAAACCAGACATCCCCTTGCCTCACTGACCAAGCACGCACACTCCCCATCCCCTGGCGCTTCTGTCTGTGCCCTCCATTCAACCGCGGGCGCCCCAGCGCGTCGGCTACGACAAGCTTCCGACAGCGCCACCGTCTGTTTCTTCTCCGACGACGACTCCCCGATAAACCAGACCGCCCCTCTTCTTCTCGTTCACGCTCACAGCACCCCCGTGATCTCCTGCGTCTAACCATAACCTCGGTTGTCCTTCTCGTGACTTGTAGCGACGTCTTCGACCACGACTGAGACCACCCGACGTCGTTCTATACTCCGGCGAGCAATCGCAGAAGTACCTGAGCACCCCCTGCCACGACAAGCACACGTCAAGCATCACCCCGTCCTCGCGACCTCGGTAAGCCTACTCTACCCCTCTCTCGCTTCCTAGAACCACCGCAGAGCCACCGCCTGGCCGTGCACCGCCGCTAGCCACCGTCAGCGCCGCCCCCTTTTGGTCAAACTCGCCAGCACCGTTGAATCTGGATCGGACGCACTAGATAGATCATTTAACGCCGAAGGGGTACGCTTCCAGAACCATACGATCTAACTTGATCCAACACTCTACAGAACACGATCCGGGCGAAGCGGTACCGTCCAGTAGGATACTGCCGCGTGGCACTGGAATCTGTTTAAAAGAATGTTTGAATCAGATTTATTTGCAAATTTCAAACCCCCATAACTTTGGATCCACACGTCCAAAAATTACAAATTTTATGTCGTTGGATTCAGGAGAACAAGACCTAGCCAACCATGCCCTTAGTTTAGTAAATAGTATCTGTTAGCTTGTTTGAATTTGCAGAAACATTTGTGTACTTGTTTAGATTAGAAAAATTGATTAAAAATGATTTTTGGATTAAAACCTTTGCAAAATGGTTTGTTGTGACCTTACTGACCCTAGGAACCAACCCTTGGTGTTAAAAATGATTTTGGTAAAATTTAGGTTGAATTATTTGACTTAGCCATTTTTTAGCCAAATAAAATTATTGATTTTATTATGAAAATGTTTTTATAAAGAAAACTTTGAGAAAATGTTTTGGACCAAACCTACTGACCCAAAAACACCAAGTTTTGCAATAGCAACTCATTTTGGTGAAAAACTTAAAAGGTTTTGTTTTGATAAAACATTTTTCACCACATAAAATGATGATTGGATGTTAAAATGGTTTATGGATAAAAACCCATTTGATAATGACTTTGCCATTTTGGTAAATGACCAATTTGGAACTTACAAAGTTTACAAGCCTAGTGGAGACCATCCTTGCAATAGAACCAACCTTTGCATACCTATGCATGACTTAGATTCCATTACTTTGTGTGTGTGAAAAATTGTTTGTTTGACTTTGTTTTAGAATGTGAATTGAATTTGTGTTTGCTTGATTGATTTGTAGTGAAGTGTGAGACTAGAAAGATAAAGGAGTGAACCACCATTCCCTACCAGAAAGGCAAGTGATGCTTCATACTTTTTGTCCCATTACTTTCACTATGCATTAGTGATTTTGTTAAGTAAAACTTGCATGGATTTTGCTAAGTATAGATCTTGCTATAGGAAAACCTAGTAGATGAATCCTTAGTAGGATTTCCTAAGTTAAGTTTCCTATTACTACCAAGCTTAGCCTAGATAATAGAAAATATGGGTGGAAAATATATTCACACTATGGAAAAATATTCTAAGTCTGAGGACTTATGTTTTGTTTAATAAAACAACTAAGTTAATGAATCACCTGGGTGGAATGGAAGGATTGGGATATGTTGACTGGTTACACAAGGCCAGGGGACTGGTGAACCTTGTGTATCTCACTTGTGGATGGCCACCCAGGAAACAAAGAGATTTGAGATGTCAAATGTTGAGAAGCTTCAAGTGCAACCACTTGGCAATATGGGCTCTGCCCTGATCATATAGGTTGCAAGAACTTAGCCATATGGACAGTGGGTGGTAGTGTTTGATAGGTTGGAACGCGTCCATTTCGGTCTAAGGGAAAGCTTGTGAAAGATCTTGTCTTGGGAAACCAAGTCTTGTGGGGAAAGTGCACCACCTCTGCAGAGTGTAAAATCTAAGTACTTAGCCATGTCCCTGGTAAAGGACAATTTTGAGCATCAAGACATGGAAGCAATCAAGAATCTCATCATTCAAATTTCTAAATTAAAACTTGTGGATTGAACAAGGGTTGTTTGAAATCTTAAATCTTTGATTGGTAGATGCCTTGGAAAGGATCTTCAATCTTTGATTGAGAAAAATGATTTTGTCAAGCAAAAACTTAGTATCTTCAAAATGATAAGAAAAACCTATTTTGAGCAAAGCAAGCCTCAACTCCACTTAGCCAAATGCATATAGATGATAGATTCCACTATACTACCATAGTATCACTTGCCAAACAATTCAAATGTATTGACCCTTTGTGGCTGTAACTTGTATGTTGCAGGTTTGATTGTTTTTAGTGAAGATTGATTGACTAGGATTACAAAGTCTACAACCAACATCTGCCTGTGGCACTTTGAAGATGAAGGAACAATGCTTATAGTTATTCCGCTGCAATGTAATATAATAGCCAAATGAGCTATGTAAGATGTAATAATATTATGTTATTCCTGGTTATAAAGTTATAATATGACCTTTGTTTCTTGATATTACATCTTAACTGTGGATGCTAGCTATTGATCCAGGGACTAGCATTGTAAAACACAGGAGGCTCTATCTTATTAAAGATTGGGACCCCTACAGTTTACCTCGAGATTCTAGAAGAAAGTCCAAGAAGGTTTAGGAACCCGCCTAGATTTCAGTACCGTGTATCACCCTCAGACCGATGGACAAACGGAGCGAGTAAATCAAATACTCGAAGATATGCTTAGAGCATGTGTGCTAGAATATGGATCCAAGTGGGAAGATTGTCTGCCGTTTGCAGATTTTTCATACAACAATAGTTACCAAGCCAGTTTGCAAATGGCCCCATTTGAATTCATGTACGGAAGAAAGTGTCGCACCCCTTGAACTGGTCGGAAGTAGGAGAGAGTCAGATTTTCGGACCCGACATCCTACGAGAAGCAGAAGAGAAGGTTCACAAGATTCGTGAGCACCTCAAGACAGCCCAATCCCGACAGAAGAGTTACGCCGACAAGAGATGTCGAGACCTCGCCTTCAACATAGGAGATTTTGTTTATCTGAAAGTGTCGCCATTGAAGGGAATGCAGCGTTTCCAACTCAAGGGAAAGTTAGCCCCCAGATATATCGGACCTTTCAAAATTCTGAACCGTCGAGGAGAAGTATCTTATCAATTGGAACTACCAGAAGAGATGTCAGCTATGCACAATGTGTTCCATATCTCGTTACTTCGCAAGTGTCTCGAAGTCCCCGAGAACACCGAAGTGTTCAAGAATATTGATCACCAGACCATAGAGATCAACGATGACCTAACCTATCCCGAAGTACCCATCCGTATTTTGGAAGAAGCCTTTCGAACTACCAGAACCCGAAGCATCAAGTTTCTCAAGATTCAGTGGAGCAACCACACAGAAGAGGAAGCTACCTGGGAGCGCGAATATCACATCAGGACGGAGTTTCCAGATCTCTTCAAATCCTAGGTAATCTTTTCGTCCTTTTCAAATCTTGGGACGAGATTTTGTTTAAGGGGGGAAGGTTTGTAACATCCCAAAAATATTAAACTTGGATCATCAAATTCTAATCCTCACATTTAGGGTTAACAAAAACTTTTCTAAATAAAATTATGAATGCATGCATATGTGTATGCATTGATTTTGAATTCTTTTAAACCCACCTTGTTTGTTTGTTTCATTGCTTTTCAAATGTTTCTTAGGTGAAATAAACATCATCTAAAACATTTCCCACACTTTTCCTAAAGACAAGTAAATCAAAACACATATATGAAGTGAATGGTCACTTTGACCAATTTAACTCCCATGCCTACTTTGGCTGTCTCAAACTTTCAAAACCTAACAGAAACATTTCTGGATCTTTGCACCCCTTGAATGTACTCATAACAAGGTATCAAGGCCCACTTTGTGATCATCTAGAAACTTTCAAATGCATAGATTAAATGACAATTCAAAATTGAATCTTTATCATATGGGAAGATCCCACTTTTTCAAAAACCACTCAAACAAGCTCAACTTTCAAAACCCAAGCATCTGCAGACTCACCAGCACCAATCTAGCAAACCCACCAAAATTCATTTCAAAATTCAAAACTTGATTTCATGCGGCCATTTCATCAAACAGGTTGCAGACACAAATCAAACAAAAATCAAACACTATTGTGAGTAGTGATTCTTGCCTAACTTGTTCCCTAGTTAGCTCACACACAACTCAGTAGATCATCTAGAAAGATTTGCCCAACACTAGCACCACTGTGAGCTTGCCATTCTCATCAATGGTGAACAGCCGAAGCCAACCTTGCCACCCTAGTGTAAACAACAAGCTAGGAAGGAAACTAGTCGTGCCAACCTTGTCTGGGAGATCACACATGCCTCACCGCCCCCTCTCGACCAGCCCTGCCTCGAAGACACCGACCAGAGCACCCAGGAACGCCGTGCCCGTGCCTCTGCCAACCGTGCCGAGCATGCGCCAGAGTGCCACCCTCGACCAGCGTCCACAGACCGCACGCCGCCCTCACCGCGTGCAGACACGATCACCACTGACCCAGGAGACCGCCAGACATCCCCGTTTGCCGCCCCGTGCCATACAGCCACCGCCCGCCGTCGAAGACGCCGCCTACTATGAGAGCACCACCTGCCTGACTGCCGCACCACCCCATGCCTCGAGACCATGTCGTTGAGTATCGCCAGGAGACACCGCACCATCCCCTACCCTTGTGTAGCATCCCAATTGTCTAACATTTGTATTGCTACTTGATCTAGTAATATAATGGCTACTCTCTAGATATAATTGTTGCATCATCATCATCTCATGCTCATGTCATCATGCCACCTTGCATGTGAGCATCATATAAAACCCCTTTGTGTTGGTTCTTCTTTCATATGCATTGTTAATTGTATTTGCCTCTTGATATTGTAGTTGGATCTTGATATATTGTTCAAATGCCCAAGTTGAGTTGGGGGCATATCTTTTATTGACTCCATCACCTTTTCTTTGTCACCACCTTATATCTTCCACCATTCCAATAACCCATGAGCTTGTATTTCTTTTCTTTGGATTTTTACCCTAGCTCATGTGGGTTGGGTGGAACCAACTCTAGTTTCTTGTGCTTGGTCTTTATTCCACCTTTTGGGAATGCATGGACTCCTGCCATGTGATTTTACTTTGTTTTCACAAGATTAAGACATGGCATTGAGTACTTGCATGGACCATGCAAGCACCATCTCATCTCTATCCCTCTATTTTGTTTCCTACAAGCTTTGGGTCCATGTGCAGGTTCACTAATTCTACAAATGATTTTTAACCAATTTGTAAAAACCCCAAATCTTCTTATTTTTGTAAAATGCCCCAATTGGCACATTCATAAACTATGTATGTGGGCATTCTCTCTCCTTATGCCTCTTGTTCTCTCTTGCCTCTCCTCATGGTTAAAACCTCTGTTCCAAAATCCCCTGAAAAAGTTCCAAAGAATTGGAAATTAGAAGCTGGTTTAAATTTGAAATAGAATAAAAACAAACAAAACAAATAAAATAAAAAGGAGAAGGAGTGGGAGAGAGAGGTTCTTACCTGGCAGCAGCCCACCTTGGGCCCAGCCGCAGCAGCCCGCAGCTAGCTCCCTCCTCCGGCCACCTTCCTCCCGGGCCCAGTACCCCTTCACCCGACGCCGTTACTGTGTGTCGTCCTCCTCTCCGTTCCTTCCTCTCTGCGCGCCCCGATGGAAGGAGGCAGGTGGTCGTCGTCTCCCGTCAGCCGTGTCACCCTCCGCCCTTCTTATCCACCCAGCCGCGTCCCTGGAACCCTAGCTCCCTCCCCTCTTCCTCGCGCCGCCGTTTTCCCTCTGTCTCTGTTTCCCCCCAAGCTCCTGGTGTTGCCATGGCATCGCCGCGCTAACCCTCTCCCCCGTCCCCTTTGGTTGCCGACACCGCCCAGGCGCCCACGCCGTCACCTTGACGCCACCTGGGACCGTAAGAGCAGCCAAGCCGCTCTCCTTCCTCTTCTTCCCGACGCTGAACCACAGCTGCCGCTGCCGAGCCGTTCTTCACCGCCGCCGTTGCTCCTGGTCTGCCCCGAGCCTACCAAAACCATATCCGGCCTCCTGGTAAGCCCATGTTTCCATTCCCCTCCTTCCCTGGTCCTCCCTGCTAGCCGGTAGCCGCCCCGTCGCCGGCGATTCTCAGCCGCGCGCACGAGCGAAGAGCGCAGCAGCAGCAACCACGCGCCCCGTTAGTTTCGACAGTGCGTTTTTGCCGTATAAACACCCCGGATCTCAAGGCTCGTTCGAATTACAAAAACTTTCAAACATGAAACTTGTAGGCCTGTGTATTCTCTATGTTTTTCGTTTTTACATCATCCCCGTTTTCGCTTTGTATCAATCGCCACGGACCTCGCGAGATCAGGGAAAAACCTGGTGTTCTGTCAGCAAGTCGTGTCATTTTTTGTCCTCGGGTCGGCCTCTGTTCTTCGCCAGATCCCGGCCTCTGTAGTCCTCCGTTGGAGAAACCATAAAAACGAGAGTTGTAGATCTATGTGAGGTCTACACTTTTCGTTTTTACTCCATCCCTAAACACTGCCTAGATCTATCGCCATCGTCGCCCGAAGATAGAACCAGCTAGCCAATTTTTGCGAACGCAGGTTCAGTTCGTCAGGCTCCAATCGATCAGTTCCTGGCAGATTTGCACTTAGCCCCTCCTCCTTTTTGGCAGCTCAACCCGCAGTCCCACCGGACCCCACCCGTCAGCCTCTCTGTTGTTTTACACAAAGCCCCCCAGTTCCCCATCCCCCTCAACCCGCAGTCCCTCCACCTCGCCCATGTGGCAGCCCCTCGGCTCCGCCTCACAAGACACCGACCTGCGTCAGTGACACGGGCGAAGACCCTCTGAGTAGCAAAAGTCCAGAACTTTTCAGAATTCAAATTCAAATTTCTATTCTGTTTAAATATTAATTGATTCATAACTTTCAAATGGTTTGGAATTTGAATTCAAACTTAATATGAAATATGTTTTGTTTTTGAATGTTAATTCAAATCTTTAATCAAATATTTTCAGAATTAATTTAATTAGTCAACCTTTGACTTTGACCCTATTTAATAATTTTGACTATAAAATAAATTTAAATTCATAATTCCAAATAATACAAATAATATATGTTTTCAAATCAGAAAAATGTGAGGATTTCAAATATGCCATCCAAAACATAATTTGAACACTTTAAATTTCGAGTTGCTCAAAATTACAAGAAATGCCCCTGGACCTTAATAAATTGATAACTTTTGTTTTATAACTCCAAATTTGACAAATGATATGTCTAAAATGATCAGCTCGACGAGACCTTTCTGTTTATGCGTTCCATGATATGAACTGAAGCATGCATCATATAAATAAAAAGTGTACAGCAACTATTATGAGGCTAAAATGTGACCAAAACTCAATGAAATGCTTATTTCTTGTATTCCACACCTCACCCATGCCATGCTACTTTAATGAAATGCAAATTGTGCATCATTCATCATGGCATGATTGTTTGCTTGTCGCATTTTATTCATATGTTTGTGCACTTTATTTATGTTGGCCCTTGTCTGTTTGGTTCTTCTTCGAATAGACACTGAGCAAGGGACATATCAAGAGAACCAGGAGCACTACCCAGATCCTTCTCTCGCTTCAACTGAGTTGCCAGGCAAGCACTACCACATGCTTGCATACATTTAGTACCTATTGCTTCTATCTTATTCTTGCATCATTGAGTCGCGATTGCATTAAACTGAATCCCAAGTATTGCATAGCCTTTACTATTAAACCCCACCAAGCTTGTTCCCCATCCCATGAGCCATTACTACAGGAGTTGATTGAGCCATGCGAGTCGTAGAACAGCATGTGTAGGGTATGTGAGAGTCTGATGGATAACGAGGTACCTAAACAACTTAACCTGAGTAGTAATGGGATAACTAATGAAAGTGGCACCGGTGAGCAATATCTGCTATTTGGTTTTTCCTGCTCACTTGTGTCCTGTAGGACCCCGAGTACTTGATTCATGTTCCTTGATTATTCGCGCTATCCACATCCGGGAGGCTTATGGGACCCTCCTGAGCCAGAGCTTGATTCAGTCTTATTTCTTGGGGCCACAAACTAGTTTGAGGTTTTATTTACTATCCTGTACTTATGCCATGCTTTACTGCTTTATTACGATTGTGCGAGGAGCACCTGTACTGTTTAGGTTCGGGACACGTTTTCGCGGTGTCGACAAGCCCAGTTTTGGGTTCCCAGTCGTTCACAGCCGTCCACCCAAACCTCGGGTCCGTCTCGGAGTCAGCTAACTTCGTTGCGGGTGTACTCCAAGGGGTGCCCCCCTGAAATATTTCTGAATCCTGTGATTGCTTTGTCGTGAAGGCCTCGTTGGGTTTTGATTTGGTTTTTCCGAGGTTGATCGAGTGTGTGTTGCTATTTGTGCACCCCTGCAGGGTAAAACTTTCTGAAAGCCGTGTCCGCGGTTATGGACGACTTGGAGCACAGTTTCTCGATCATAGACAAGCATAACTAAAGTACCGCTTTTAATTTGACTAAGTAATTGACTAGTAAATAGTGCAACACTCATGGAATGGTTAATAAAATTGCCAACGGATGGGGGGTTGTTCGTCCGCTTCCTCGTTGGTAAGCGAGGAGGATGGATCTGTGGATATTACTGTTATAACTGTTGTCATTAATTCACGGACATCTGTTTATCTGTGGTTAGGCGGATGGTTAGCGAGTATCTATAGAACTGTTAGGGTTTATCTTTCGCTGCAATTGCGTCACCCCAGGTTGTGTCCCCTTTAGAGGCATAAAGACTTGCTGAGTACCCCTAGGGTCTCACGCGATAAATTATTGGTTCAGATGAATAGGTACCCTCGCAAGATGGATACTTGGTGGAGGAGGCTGATGATATGGGCAACGATCGTTTGGTGTAGAGATTCCGGGAATGGGGGTCCGTGAGATCTGTGGGCGGGATGTGCTTATTTCTGGGGCATCTTATGCCGATTTGCTTCTTATCCATACTCGGACCTTGTTTACCGCTTCCGCCTGATACTCTGATGTGTGATGTATGAGGAGATATCCTAAACTATTAAATCTATCTAGGACATTTGAATCTTGCCGTATGGCGTTGCTATATTTCCTTTCTTTTAGATGGAATGGCTCTGATGTACTATTGTATGGTGGCTTGCATACATCCTCATTTGTGTATGTAGTTGATCCCTTCGCCTGCCGATTACGCCGCCCGTACTTGTCCCGATGACTGGAAATGGTTGGGACGGCCGAAAGGTCTACCCGTGAGTGGCTTTTGGGCCCCACCGTACTATTTCAACCATTTCCGCTCATCCAGACTTGTATCTAGGAGCGTAATTCACCGAGGTAGTTACAATTGGTATCAGAGCCATCCGCCCTTGTGGTCTCAGCCAAATGGTCGTTGTCGATCTAGCAAATATTTTTGGTAGTTATGTATACTAGGGAAAAACAAAAGCGTGAGTAGGACTGCTTCCACTTTTCTTCCTACCCACCCTCCCCCCCTTTTTTGGTAAGGAAGTGTAACGTTTTCAATCCTCTTCTTAAAAAGTTCAAACTAGGATTCACGTGTTCTGGGTTTCCGTAGTACCATAGGTTGTGTGTGTGTGTAATTCCTTGTCTATCTGTTGCATCCAAGTTGTTATCTAATCAGCCTTTGGTTATCAACTGTTGGTACATTCCATACCGACAGGCTTTTTCAAACCGACGCGATCTGTCTTACTCTTTGTTATCCGACGTTATCTTGTTTGGGGTGTTCGTTTCCGTAGTTACCAATCTATAGGTTCAACGTGAGAAGAAGGGGTTAGGATATGTGTTCCACTTATTCATTTGCGGAGTAATGATTTGAGTGCGGGATGGAGTCGCGACCATACCACTACTCTTATCATTCGCTTTTGTATATTGAATTGGTAGAGTCACTAATCTTGATTCGCTAAGTGATTTTGCACATCTATTGGTATTTTAATGCCGAAATTTGTGGAAAAATTTTCTTTGATATATCTGTGTACCACACTCCTTTTCAGTCGTGTGCGATATGCTTAATATCTTCTAGGTGCTTTGAACTTTGTTGATATTTTAATATCATCTTAGTAATTTGTATCCTTTAATCTTGGTTAATTCCATCTTGGTACTATTTTGGATTATTATTATTCTCCATTATAGTACTGACTTGTGTTTTATATCAATCACAGGATGGCTCCACCACGCTGCTCGATGAGGACATACCACTGAATCGGGATCCGCTGTCAAACATCGCCAATGCCTTGGCGCAATGCAATGAGAACCAGCAGCGCTTTGAGGAAAGTGTTCGGAGGAATGAGTTTGCTCCACTACCTCCACCTCCCAAGTGAGGAGACATCAAAAGCTTTCTGAAGTTCAACCCTCGCCAATTTGATGTTTCTGATCGACCACTTGACGCTGATGATTGGTTGCGTGAGATGTCAAGGCTACTCGAGACTGCTGATGTTCCTGAGCAAGAATGGGTAAAGTGTGCTACTCACCTTCTGAAGGGAGATGCAGCTCTCTGGTGGGAGAATTACCTGAAGGCAAACTGCACTGGTTTTCAGCCTACTTGGGAACGGTTCACTGGAGCGTTCAAAGAGCGAGATGTCAGAAATTGTCATGGAGAGGATGAAGGAAGCTTTTCTCAACCTCAAGCAGGGAAATGATAATGTCAACACCTACATCAGGAACTTCATGAATCTTTCTCGTTATGGTGGCGATGAGATATCTGATGACAAGAAGAAGCAGAAGAGGTTCCGGCAAGGGCTCAATGCATCAATTAAATATGCAATCACACATGCAAGGCCGGCGTCCTTTCTGGAACTTCAGCATACAACTCTGCAGGAGGAAGCAACTAGGCAAGTGTTTGAGGAGTCAAAGAAACACAACCGTGATGCACCAAGCTCTTCAGCTATGTCAGCTCCTTCTAAGCGGCGTGTCTGGGTTCCTAACACCCCACCGTCGCTCCCGGCTCGACCAAGACCTGCAAGCTACGCGTCAAGGCCACCAAACTTCATCACTGCTGCTCCCAGGGGCTACAACCACCACTACCCTGGAGCGCCTGGCGGAGTCCCTGGCTACGTTGCTGCACGTCCACCTGGTGCTTGTTTCACATGTGGAGAATCTGGGCATCAAAACTAGAACTGTCCGATGAAAAACAAAGCTCTTCCTCCACCACCTCCAAGATCTGCGGCAAGCTCTCCTTCGGTTCGTGCACCACCACCTCGGGCTCTCAACATCAACACCAAGCCCGGGTCTACTGTTGCTCGTGCCAACTGTGTCAACGCCGCTCAAGCTGAGCATGCACCTGGAGTTGTGATGGGTATGCTTTCCGTTAACTCAGTCCCTGCACGAGTTTTGTTTGATTCTGGTGCATCGCATTCATTTGTTTCTCACAAGTTTGCAAATGAGAATGAGTTAGTCTTGGTTCCTCTCCTTAAGCGGTTGGTGGTACAATCTCCTGGTTCAAACATGAGGGCTGTTCATATCAGCCATGGCAATCAAATTGAGATTGGTGGCTCTTCGTTCTCGGCATCCTTAATTGTTCTGGGCAATTCTGACATTGATATCATCCTGGGCATGGATTGGTTGACAGCAAATGCAGCTGTGATTGATTGTGTTGAACGCTAGGTTTCTCTGAAGATTCCTGAAGGCCATATAGTCTTTTCTCCAAGTTTGACTCCTGTTGTCCAGCTTTTCTCTTTGGAGGCTCTGAATGATGATGCTATGGAAGCTATTCAGAGTGTACCGGTGGTCTGTGAGTTCCCAGATGTCTTTCCTGAAGAGTTGTCGGGTATGCCTCCGGATTGTGAGGTTGAGTTTGTAATTGAGCTTGAACCTGGAACGGCTCCTATCTCCAAGCGGCCTTATAAAATGGGTCCTGCTGAGTTGGCTGAACTCAATAGTCAACTTGATGAACAAGAGAAGTTGGGTTTCATTCAACACAGTACTTCTTCTTGGGGTAGCCCAACAATCTTTGTGAAAAGCGAGGATCGATAGACTTTGTGTGGACTATCGGGCTCTCAATGCTATAACCATCAAGAACAAATATCCCCTTCCGCGGATTAATGATCTCTTCGATCAGCTAGCTGGAGCTGTGGTGTTCTCTAAGCTTGACTTGAGAAGTGGTTATCACCAAATCAAGATTCGCAAGGAAGATGTGCCTAAAACAGCTTTCACCACCCGCTATGGCCTGTATGAGTACACAGTCATGTCTTTCGGTCTCACCAACGCACCTGCTACCTTCTCGAGGCTTATGAACTCAGTTTTCATGGAGTACCTTGATAAGTTCGTTGTGGTCTATCTGGATGACATCCTAGTCTATTCTAAGTCAAAGGAAGAGCATGAAGAACACCTTCGGTGTGTCCTAAACAAGCTTCGTGAGAACCGCTTGTATGCAAAGTTCTCAAAGTGTGAGTTTTGGCTGCCTCAAGTAACCTATCTTGGTCACGTCATCTCTGCCAAGGGCATTGCAGTCAACCCGGAAACGGTAAAGACAATTGTTGAATGGCTTCCTCCTGTTAATGTCAAAGAAGTGCGGAGTTTCCTCGGTTTGGCTAGTTATTGCCGTCGCTTCGTTCAGAACTTTTCGAAGATAGCGAAGCCTCTTACCGATCTCCTCAAGAAAGTCATGAAATACCTTTGGACTCCTGCATGTCAAGCAATCTTTGAGGCACTCAAAGAGAAGCTCACTTCCACACCAGTCTTGGTTCCTCCGGACACATCTAAGCCTTTCCAGATATTCTGTGACGCCTCTTTGCAAGGATTGGGTGCGGTCCTTATGCAAGAAAAACAAGTGGTTGCTTATGCCTCTCGACAGTTGAAGACACATGAGATCCACTATCCCACACATGACCTCGAGCTCGCAGCAGTTGTCTTTTCTTTGAAGCTATGGAGGCACTACTTGCTTGGCAACCGTTGTGAGATATTTTCTGACCACAAGAGTTTGAAGTATATCTTCACTCAGCCTGATCTCAACCTTCGGCAGAGGAGATGGATTGAAGCAATCAATGATTTTGATTTGACCATCAACTACACTCCGGGCAAAGCTAATGTCATGGCCGATGCTCTCAGCCGCAAAGCTTATGTCAACAACCTCATGATGGAAGAACAACAGCCTCTCTTGTGCGAGGAATTCCGTCAGCTCAACCTGGAAATTGTGGAACAAGGGCATCTCCTGAACCTTCTGGCTACTCCTCTCTTGGAAGAAAAGATAAGCTACCGTCAGCTGGGTGATCCGCACACCAGAAAGATCATCTCCAAACTTCAGCTTCCGAAGTATGAGTCCTTCCACGTCGATGATCAAGGCACGCTTTTCTTTGAACACCGGATGTTCGTTCCGAACTACCCGGGTTTGAGAGAGCAAGTTCTCAAGGAGGCGCACAATTCAGTTCTATCTATCCACCCTGGCAGCACAAAGATGTACATGGACTTGAAAACACAATATTGGTGGCCGGGTTTGAAACGATATTGTGCCAAGTATGTCTCGGAGTGTGATGTTTGCCGCAGAGTGAAAGCCGTCCATCAGAAACCTTTCGGTCTTCTACAGCCATTGAAACCCCCGGAATGGAAATGGGAGAAAGTAGAGATGGACTTCATCACTGGTTTTCCAAGGTCACAGAAGGGCAAAAATGCAATGTTTGTTGTCATTGACAGGCTCTCTAAAGTGGCTCACTTCTTCCCCGTTAAGGAAACAATTTCTGGAATTCAGTTGGCGGAGCTCTATATCAACAGAATTGTCTCTCTGTATGGGGTTCCGCTTGAGATCAGTTCAGACCGTGGAAGCATCTTCACTTCCAAGTTCTGGGAAAGTTTCCAAAATGCTTTGGGAACAAAGTTGAACTTCAGCACAGCTTACCACCCTCAGTCGCAAGGACAAGTTGAAAGGATCAATCGATTCTAGAGGATATGCTTCGTGCTTGCGTCATCTCTTTTGGCATGAAGTGGGAAGAATGTCTTCCTTATGCTGAATTCTCGTACAACAACAGCTTCTAGAAAAGTCTGAAGATGGCACCATTTGAGGCTCTCTATGGTCGCAAATGCAGAACTCCGATTGGTTGGTCAGGTGCAGGAGAAAGAATTTGGTTTGGCCCTGACATTGTAACTCAAGCGGAGGAGAAGGTGCATATCATTCTTGAAAATCTGAAGATTGCTCAAAGTCGCCAGAAGAGCAATTATGACAGGAAGCACACGGACATGGTGTATGCCCCTGGTGATCTCGTGTACCTTCGTGTCACTCCCATGAAAGGTACACACCGTTTTGGTATCAAAGGAAAGATGGCTCCTAGATACATCGGTCCTTTCAAAATTCGTGGAAGAAGAGGAGAAGTTGCTTATGCTCTTGAGCTTCCGGAAAAACTCAAAGTCCATGATGTTTTCCACATCTCTCAACTCAAGAAGTGCTTCAAAGATCCCGGCAGGACCGTGGATCATGAGCTAATCAATCTCCAAGAAGATCTGTCTTATCAAGAACACCCCATAAAAATCCTTGAGATCGCAGAAAGAAGGACTCGCAACAAGTCCATCAAGTTCTGCAAGGTGCAGTGGTCGCACCATTCCGTTGATGAAGCCACTTGGGAGCGTGAAGATGAACTCCGTGCCAACTATCCTACCCTCTTTGAGTCTTCTTCTTCTTCCTAGAATCTCGGGGCGATATTCCTGTTTAGTGGGGGAGAGTTGTAGCATCCCAATTGTCTAACATTTGTAATGCTACTTGATCTAGTAATATAATGGCTAATCTCCACATATAATTGTTGCATCATCATCATCTCATGCTCATGTCATCATGCCACCTTGCATGTGAGCATCATATAAAACCCCTTTGTGTTGGTTCTTCTTTCATATGCATTGCTAATTGTATTTGCCTCTTGATATTGTAGTTGGATCTTGATATATTGTTCAAATGCCCAAGTTGAGTTGGGGGCATATCTTTTATTGACTCCATCACCTTTTCTTTGTCACCACCTTATATCTTCCACCATTCCAATAACCCATGAGCTTGTATTTCTTTTATTTGGATTTTTACCCTAGCTCATGTGGGTTGGGTGGAACCAACTCTAGTTTCTTGTGCTTGGTCTTTATTCCACCTTTTGGGAATGCATGGACTCCTGCCATGTGATTTTACTTTGTTTTCACAAGATTAACACATGGCATTGAGTACTTGCATGGACCATGCAAGCACCATCACATCTCTATCCCTCTATTTTGTTTCCTACAAGCTTTGGGTCCATGTGCAGGTTCACTAATTCTACAAATGATTTTTAACCAATTTGTAAAAACCCCAAATCTTCTTATTTTTGTAAAATGCCCCAATTGGCACATTCATAAACTATGTATGTGGGCATTCTCTCTCCTTATGCCTCTTGTTCTCTCTTGCCTCTCCTCATGGTTAAAACCTCTGTTCCAAAATCCCCTGAAAAAGTTCCAAAGAATTGGAAATTAGAAGCTGGTTTAAATTTGAAATAGAATAAAAACAAACAAAACAAATAAAATAAAAAGGAGAAGGAGTGGGAGAGAGAGGTTCTACTGGCAGAGCCCACCTTGGGCTCACCATGACATCCATGACTAGCTCCCTCCTCCGCCACCTTCCTCCGGCCCAAGACCCTTCACCCGACGCAGCATCGTGTGTCGCCCTCCTCTCCGTTCCTTCCTCTCTGCCTGACGGAAGGAGGCAGGTGCCGTCGTCTCCGCGTCACCCTCCGCCCTTCTTATCCACCCAGCCGCGTCCCTGGAACCCTAGCTCCCTCCCCTCTTCCTCGCGCCGCCGTTTTCCCTCTGTCTCTGTTTCCCCCCAAGCTCCTGGTGTTGCCATGGCGTCGCCGCGCTAACCCTCTCCCCTGTCCCCTTTGGTTGCCGACACCGCCCAGGCGCCCACGCCGTCACCTTGACGCCACCTGGGACCATAAGAGCAGCCAAGCCGCTCTCCTTCCTCTTCTTCCCGACGCTGAACCACAGCTGCCGCTGCCGAGCCGTTCTTCATCGCCGCCGTTGCTCCTGGTCTGCCCCGAGCCTACCAAAACCATATCCGGCCTCCTGGTAAGCCCATGTTTCCATTCCCCTCCTTCCCTGGTCCTCCCTGCTAGCCGGTAGCCGCCCCGTCGCTGGCGATTCTCAGCCGCTCGCACGAGCGAAGAGCGCAGCAGCAGCAGCCACGCGCCCCGTTAGTTTCGACAGTGCGTTTTTGCCGTATAAACACCCCCAGATCTCTGCGTTCGGTTCGAATTACAAAAACTTTCAAACATGAAACTTGTAGGCCTGTGTATTCTCTATGTTTTTCGTTTTTACATCATCCCCGTTTTTGCTTTGTATCAATCGCCACGGACCTCGCGAGATCAGGGAAAAACCCGGTGTTCTGTCAGCAAGTCGTGTCATTTTTTGTCCTCGGGTCGGCCTCTGTTCTTCGCCAGATCCCGGCCTCTGTAGTCCTCCATTGGAGAAACCATAAAAACGAGAGTTGTAGATCTATGTGAGGTCTACACTTTTCGTTTTTACTCCATCCCTAAACACTGCCTAGATCTATCGCCATCGTCGCCCGAAGATGGAACCAGCTAGCCAATTTTTGCGAATGCAGGTTCAGTTCGTCAGGCTCCAATCGATCAGTTCCTGGCAGATTTTCACTTAGCCCCTCCTCCTTTTTGGCAGCTCAACCCGCAGTCCCACCGGACCCCACCCGTCAGCCTCTCTGTTGTTTTACACAAAGCCCCCCAATTCCCCATCCCCCTCAACCCGCAGTCCCTCCACCTCGCGCATGTGGCAGCCCCTCGGCTCCGCCCCGTCAGCACACTGGACCCTCGCGTCAGTGATACGGGCTAAGACCCTCTGAGTAGCAAAAGTCCAGAACTTTTCAGAATTCAAATTTCTATTCTGTTTAAATATGAATTGATTCATAACTTTCAAATGGTTTGGAATTTGAATTCAAACTTAATATGAAATATGTTTTGTTTTTGAATGTTAATTCAAATCTTTAATCAAATATTTTCAGAATTAATTTAATTAGTCAACCTTTGACTTTGACCCTATTTAATAATTTTGACTATAAAATAAATTTAAATTCATAATTCCAAATAATACAAATAATATATGTTTTCAAATCAGAAAAATGTGAGGATTTCAAATATGCCATCCAAAATTTAATTTGAACACTTTGAATTTCGATTTGCTCAAAATTACAAGAAATTCCCCTTGACCTTAATAAATTGATAACTTTTGTTTTATAACTCCAAATTTGACAAATGATATGTCTAAAATGATTAGCTCGACGAGACCTTTCTATTTATGCATTCCATGATATGAACTGAAGCATGCATCATATAAATATAAAGTGTACAACAACTATTATGAGGCTAAAATGTGACCAAAACTCAATGAAATGCTTATTTCTTGTATTCCACACCTCACCCATGCCATGCTACTTTAATGACATGCAAATTGTGCATCATTCATCATGGCATGATTGTTTGCTTGTCGCATTTTATTCATATGTTTGTGCACTTTATTTATGTTGGCCCTTGTCTATTTGGTTCTTCTTCGAATAGACACTGAGCAGGAGACATATCAAGAGAACTAGGAGCACTACCCAGATCCTTCTCTCGCTTCAACTGAGTTGCCAGGCAAGCACTACCACATGCTTGCATACATTTAGTACCTATTGCCTCTATCTTATTCTTGCATCATTGAGTCGCGATTGCATTAAACTGAATCCCAAGTATTGCATAGCCTTTACTATTAAACCCCACCAAGCTTGTTCCCCATCCCATGAGCCATTACTACAGGAGTTGATTGAGCCATGCGAGTCGTAGAACAACATGTGTAGGGTATGTGAGAGTCTGATGGATAACGAGGTACCTAAACAACTTAACCTGAGTAGTAATGGGATAACTAATGAAAGTGGCACCGGTGAGCAATATCTGCTATTTGGTTTTTCCTGCTCACTTGTGTCCCGTAGGACCCCGAGTACTTGATTCCTCTTCCTTGATTATTCGCGCTATCCACATCCGGGAGGCTTATGGGACCCCCCTGAGCCAGAGCTTGATTCAGTCTTATTTCATGGGGCCACAAACTAGTTTGAGGTTTTATTTACTATCCTGTACTTATGCCATGCTTTACTGCTTTATTACGATTGTGCGAGGAGCACCTGTACTGTTTAGGTTCGGGACACGTTTTCGCGGTGTCGACAAGCCCAGTTTTGGGTTCCCGATTTCACAGGCGTCAACCCAAACCTCGGGTCCGTCTCAAGTCGCCTAACTTGCGTTATGGTGTACTCAAGGTGGCCCCTGAAATATTTCTGAATCCTGTGATTGCTTTGTCGTGAAGGCCTCGTTGGGTTTTGATTTGGTTTTTCCGAGGTTGATCGAGTGTGTATTGCTATTTGTGCACCCCTGCAGGGTAAAACTTTCTGAAAGCCGTGTCCGCGGTTATGGACGACTTGGAGCACAGTTTCTCGATCATAGACAAGCATAACTAAAGTACCGCTTTTAATTTGACTAAGTAATTGACTAGTAAATAGTGCAACACTCATGTAATGGTTAATAAAATTGCCAACGGATGGGGGGTTGTTCGTCCGCTTCCTCGTTGGTAAGCGAGGAGGAGGATGGATCTGTGGATATTACTGTTATAACTGTTGTCATTAATTCACGGACATCTGTATATCTGTGGTTAGGCGGATGGTTAGCGAGTATCTATAGAACTGTTAGGGTTTATCTTTCGCTGCAATTGCGTCACCCCAGGTTGTGTCCCCTTTAGAGGCATAAAGACTTGCTGAGTACCCCTAGGGTCTCACGCGATAAATTATTGGTTCAGATGAACAAGTACCCTCGCAAGATGGATACTGGGTGGACGAGGCTGATGATATGGGCAACGATCGTTTGGTGTAGAGATTCCGGGAACGGGGGTCCGTGAGATCTGTGGGCGGGATGTGCTTATTTCTGGGGCATCTTATGCCGATTTGCTTCTTATCCATACTCGAACCTTGTTTACCGCTTCCGCCTGATACTCTGATGTGTGATGTATGAGGAGATATCCTAAACTATTAAATCTATCTAGGACATTTGAATCTTGCCGTATGGCGTTGCTATATTTCCTTTCTTTTAGATGGAATGGCTCTGATGTACTATTGTATGGTGGCTTGCATACATACTCATTTGTGTATGTAGTTGATGCCTTCGCCTGCCGATTACGCCGCCCGTACTTGTCCCGATGACTGGAAATGGTTGGGACGGCCGAAAGGTCTACCCGTGAGTGGCTTTTGGGCCCCACCATACTATTTCAACCATTTCCGCTCATCCAGACTTGTATCTAGGAGCGTAATTCACCGAGGTAGTTACACCTTGCCCATGCCTTTAGCCGCCTGTAACCTCGCCCCCGACGAGCTCACCGTGCGCCCCGACGGTCCCCTCGCACGATTTCTTCACACCATCTCACTCCCCTCTCCTCACTGATCGTGCCACACCGTTCTCAGAGCAAGGCGAGCACCACCTCGCCGGAATTTCACCGGAGCCCGCCGCCTCTGGAGAAGAAGGGAGCCAACGATTGGAGCCGCCCAGAGAAGCCACCGATTAGGAGATTCGCCGTCGTCGACTTCGCTGCCTCGCCGACCCTCTGCACTCCCGGTGAGCCCCTAGCACCCCTCACTGGCTGCGCTAGGTTTCGTTCTCGCCGGTGTTGTCTCGCGTCGACGATGAACCTCAGTCGTTGGATTAGAACTAGATCGAACGATCCACGTTGCCCCATACCGCTTCGCCCAGCCCCGTGTCACTGACGAGTGGGGACACCCACTTAAGCAGCCCGCAGGACCACTGCGCTTAGCAGGCCGGCTCAGTAACTTTTCCCGCGCAGCCCAGCGATTCAAATTAAACCTTTTTATTTTTAAATTCAAACACACTTCTGTACCCAACTTCAAAAATCAACCCAGACCGATTCTGTGCACCAAATTGGATGAAACCAATTTTGTTGGAAAGGTCTGTGAATGCTGAATCCAAGCCCGTTGGATTCAAGTCATTTGGATATGTAGATCACCCATAGTAAAAATAACAAGGCAGAAGCTTTTCTGCATTCAAACATTTTTCAAATTTAAACCATAAAAGATTTTGAGTTGATTCCAACTCTCAGAAATCACATTTAACCATACCTTTCAGAATATATAAAAATATATAGGTTTACTTGCAGAAATAATGTTCAAGTAATAAAAGAATGCTACATAAGCATTTCTAGCAACTTTAATTAATTAAAATAAAAGGGTAAAACTTTATTAAATTGTGACACCACTTTAAATCACATTCCCATGGACTACAATATGTGGTGATGACATGTGTCAACATGATCCCATATTTGGTTTGGAGAATATTAAATCTTAAGTAGTTTTTCAATGAGTAGAAATTACTTTTCTAAAAATAAAAAGAATCAAATCAAGCCTTGACCTTGTAAGGTTAGAGATGATGTTAGATCATCTATAAGACCCTTGTGTGTGATGATTGCAAGTAGTTAAGTATTGTTTGGTGATTGTGTACCTCGTATTTATTCATAGACGCTAGTACCGACCAAGGCTACGAGGAGGAAGGAGGCTACTACGAAGAAGAAGCCGAGGAGAAATTCAACCACTGCTCTGCACAAGGCAAGCCTAATACTACTAGTAAATGAGAAAGCTAGTAACCACTTGCAATTTAGCAAGCTAACACTTGCAATTTAGCAAGCTTATATTGACATTGATGCAAGCTAACACTTGCAAGATACCCTACTGATGCAACAAACCCCTACTTGTTACTATGCCTTAAGCATATGTGATCATACCCATTTGATAAACCAATCCTAGTTTTGTGTGCAAGCTTCTCACTTTATTTTTCTTTATCAAAGCTTACTTAGAGTTTACTTAAGTGACTGGTAGATTTTGGAAAGATGCTGAAGGTTGCATAAAGAGCATAAAATTTGGCCTAAGCTAGAAACCTTGATATCAGCCTAAGATATAAGGTTGGACTTAGTGAAACTCCACTAGTTACCACCCCTCATTAGTACTATCCCCACCTGTAGATGCTAGTGCTAAGCATAAAACTTGATCAACTTTTAGATGGGAATTCTTGGTGGAAAAATGGTTATGAAAACCTTGGAATGATGGATCATTCTATTGAAATGTTTTGGACATGTGTTTCCGAACACTTGATGATTCTGGTGATAAAAATGTTGAGGCATGAGCCTTAGCCCTTTATAAAACTAATGGTTGTCTGGATGCGATACCATTCCAATTTTAGCGTACAACCACAATACCCGAATATTGGGTAGGGCTTGACTGGAAACTTATATACCTTAGTATTAGTTCCCTCACGGCCAAGGTCTGAGCTGAGGCTACCTTGTGAAGATTGTCCACATGCAGTACCCAAGATGACAAATGGTCATGGTTGGGAGGCCAAACTCACAGAGAGGTGCTTATACTAGGGCGTGTAATCGAAAGGTTAGGATTGATTATCCGCATCGAGTATGGTGAATTCAGGATTTGTTCTGACGGATGTATCGAATGTTGTGGTGAAAGTGTACAATCTCTGCAGTGTCAAACTATTAGAATAGCGCGTCATGATTATGGACAATTGAGTTTACCATTCCCCGTCAGACTTTTCAAAATGACTTGTGAAATGAATTGAGACTTTGACTTGACCACAACAGAGTTATGACCTGAAATACAAGTTCCCACTTAGGATTTATACAATTATGACTAGCTTCAGAACCTAGTAGAGATAAATCTGGATTTTGCAAAACAACCCTAGAGCCTAGTGTCCTATTATCCAAAAACCCCCTTTACTTGTTAGTATTAGTTTGCGAGTACTTAAAGAGTACTCATGGCTTTGTCCCTGGATATTCCCATGGCTATACTATGAAGAGGAGTACCTGGAAGATGGACCCCAGGAAGGTTACGACAACTAGGATCATTTCCCATCGTCAGCATTGCTTATGACCCCGAAGATGGAGCTTCGCCTACGCTACCGTTATTATTACGTATTCCGCTGCTTGATGTTGTATTAAGAACTGGATCATGAGATCCCTATTTGTGTAAGAACTTATGTATCGTTTGTAATAGATGAAGTACTATGGTATCCAATTCTGTTATGTCTCGCAAAATCGTAATCCTGGGATTGCGATGTATGGAATAACAGGCATCTAGGATTGAAAAATCCGGGTGTTGAGAGTTTGCCTCCGTCAAGTTCTTCTTCTGCAGTGTATCCAGGTACATGATGTTGATGCTGCTTCCACTGTCCACCATACACTTGGTGAACTCCACGTCGTCAATCAAGGGGTTGATGACCATGGCGTACTAGTTCTCCGTGGGTATAAGGTCTGGGTGGTCCGTCCTATCCCAAGTAATTGGAACCTCGGACTAGCGCACGTACTAGGGAACTAGGGGAGATTAGCCATCAGGATCCTCAGAGAGGTCTTCTGTTGTCGGACGGTGGGGGTTCCAAGGAAAGTGTGGTAGACTGGAGCCTTCTTCGCGAAGGGATTCTTGCCCTTGTCGTCGCTCTTTGCGGCGTGCTTGGGTTCAACGTCCTCGTCCATGTCACTTGAATCCTTGGACTTCTCCTCCTTCTTCTTCCCCTTGCCTCGCGGTCTGTTCTTCCGACTTCGCTTGTAGCTGCACTTCGGGTCTTCCTTGAGGTCGTTGACGAACTTGCAGTGTCGATTGGTATGGGTGGCCTTGCCGTTGACGTCGAGGTGTACGAGGCACGGCATATCGCGGTACTCATCATAAGTTTGGGGAATACGGAGCGGCGCCGAGGTAGTTTCACTTCCTCGTTGCTGCCCACGACCAGCTCCTCTTCCTCGGCCATGTTGTCCACCATCACCTCGTCCTACGAAACTCATAGCGACCATGTCGGTAGATTGCTTTTCTTCTGGAGCGGTTTTCCGCTTTGTACTGATGTTCCTCTGAGCCTGAGTTGGAACGGCCGTTGCCGGCAAGGAGCCGCGAGATCGGTCGTCGGCAGCTGCGAACTCACTAGCCAACTGAATCATATGATTCAGGTCAAGCTGGTGATTGTCCTGCAAGCGCTTCAGCTTATGTCGGAGCAACGTTCCCCTTTCCAACCCATCGATGAAGGCGGCCATGGCGGTCTGAGCGTGCACTCCTGCGCAGGAATTCTTCATGTCCAGCCAGCGGGAGAGGTAGGCGCGACATGTCTCGTCTTTCTCTTGCACGCACCGCTGTAGGTCGCCCACGGTGCAGGGACGCTTGTATGTACCCTCAAAGTTCTTGGTGAACGCTTCTTGCATGTCCAACCAGTTGTAGATAGATTTCTCTGGCAAGTCGTCGATCCATTGACGGGCCGTGCCTGCCAACATTAATGGCAGGTACTTGACGACAATGTTGGGGTTGCCTCCGGCAATCTCTACTGCATTGCCATAGTCCTGCAACCATGTGGCTGGCTTGGCGGTGCCGTCATAGGGCTTGATGGTCTTGTCAATCCGGAAACCTTTGGGGTAAGTTGCGGACCGTATTGCAGGTCCAAAGCAACGTGGTCCCAAGTATGGTCCTTCCTGGGCCTCGTGGATCTTATCGATCAGCGAACGTGCATCGTACGGATTCAGGTTCTTCTTCTTCTTGTCAACAGGGGATGGGCTGCGTGAACGATGCGGGCCTCCTCCGCCATGGTGACTGCTTGGTGGTGACGGAGGCAGAGGTGGCGGTGCGTTAGCCTTCTTGTTGTTACCCTCCTGCGACGCCTCATGCCTGTCACGGTTTCTTGTAGGACACGGAGGGTCATGGTGTGACCTACTCATGTGTCCTTGGTTGCGCTCTCCGTCATAACAGGTCTGCTCCGCACTGTCATGGATGACGATGCCGCACTACTTTGGTGGGGGAATATCCGTACGATGGTGAGCCTTGTAATCTTCGCGATGTCGGGGGGACCGGGGAGATGGCGATGGGCGACGAGGTCGGGCCTTTTCTCCGTGGTCGGAGGATATGGGGATCACTACAAGAAATGTGTTAACTTGTGACCTTCTCATAGTGACGGGAAATGAAATCGTCATAAATATATTACGATTTGGCATAAGCTGGCCATAGGCTATTTGTATAGGTCAAAATCCTATAAAATTATGACGATTTGTGTCAAATCGTCATAATTTCAGCATATAAAATCGTCATAATCACTAGGATACAACTTAGAGGATTATTTATGCTCCATTATGACGAATTTACATCGTCATATAATCTAAAATCTGATACGTTGAATTGACTGGTTGGCCACATCAGCAATTATGTCTACGTGGCATGTCTACATGTCAATTTCTATATATTGTATATTCATGTGCCAAACCCTAATCCCATCGCTCCTCCTCGCAGACCCCGCCGCCACTCCTTCCTCTCTCTCTGCTCGACAAAGAACCCTAATCCCTTGCTCCTCAACTGCGTCGCGCCACCACCGCCTCTCCTCTCTCTCAATCGTGGATGGCGGCCAGGCCGCCATGGCCATGCGCCGTGGTTGCTTCTCGCCGTTTCCACCACCTCCTCCTCTCTTCTCTTCCCTTGTGTCAGATCCCGAGCCACCCCGCGCCTCCGTGTCGACCCGACCCACCCAGAGCTGTCGCCCAAGATCCAATCCATGCTGCCTCCCAAGATCCAATCCATGCTACCGCCGCCACCCCCACCCCACCTCTAATCAACGCCGTCTTCCATCCACATCCTACCCGGTCCTCAACGACATCCTCTGCATCGCCGGCGAGCCCTACCACAAGTAACACCTGTGCCCGAAGAGGAGGGGAGGTCCGTCGGAAGGATGCCCGGATCTTCCAGATGCGCCGCTACCGCGACCATGGAGACGTGGGTGGGCGTGGGTGGCCTGCCGCCGATGCAGATGGAGGCGTGGGTGGCCCATGCTGCTGGTGGGCTTCAGCGGGGACGACCATCAGGAGGGGCTGCGCAGGACGCCCAAGCGCGTCGCCAAGGCCTTCTGGATCTATTCGTGATTCCACCAACCCGAGGTATATATCCGCCAACCTACCTTAACCTCCCATCTCCTCTGGATCTATTCGTGATTCCAAAATCATGGTTGCGTTCGTTCCATGGATGCTTGACCCCAAAACCATCACGTTCTGATCCAGCGATCCACTGTCTCCGGTTCCTCCCTTTATCCTCTTCAATTGTTCATGCTCTAATCATGTTCGCTTTCGCACCCCTTCCAGATTTTTGGATACTTGGAGCCAGTTCATGTCCTAGAGATCCGCGACACCATCATCCTGGTAAATCTCTCTCCAACAGTCTATATGTTTGCTAATTAAGCTAGCAAATATGTCCAACTGATTCAGGTTCATGACTCAATTGTGTGGTCTTGAATTCGGTGAATGCCAGCCCGGGATAAAGGCGAGCACGAGAACCATGGTGACAAGTGTGAAGATTCTTAGTTTGCATGTCCGTTTCGGAGTTCGTGATGATGTCAAGATGGTGCCTACCTTCCTCAGATGCTTCCCCAACGTTGAGAGGCTGCATATCATGGTATATTTGCTGTCACCAATTCGTGATCTGCTTACATTTCTACAAATTTCTGTGTGATGCATACAATTACTGCAGATTTTTTGTTGTGATATAGCTCTGTATAAGGTCTTTCCATTTCTTCCAAAGGTGAACGATTACGTTGATGCAAGCTAGTTTAAGTACTACATTTTTCATGCCTTAAGTGAAGGTAACTTTGCACATCATCTGGATGACTAGGCATATGTTGCCAATTACGATGCATATATATGTGACCATTAGTTTAAATGATGATTATGGTGATGCAAGCCGGTTTAAGTAACTTTATGCGCACCTAGTTAAGGCAATTAGAACATCTACCGTGCATACGTTGCCAATTATAGGATATATAATATACATATGTGACCGTTATAGGTTAAATGACATGCCTTGCCATTTATTCTCAAAGAATCGTGTCTTCTCTAATCTGCATACATATACTGAATGAGAGTCTATTTGAAAGGTTTCTTGTTGTACAATGACCATTGTTCCTCTATCTTGATTTATAGTACTCTGCTTCTAGTCCAGAATTCCTTTTTCTGCTATTTCTTGTTGTGTTCATATGAGCTATAGTATTTTTTTGTTACGGTAATGTAATAGACATGCGTGCTTGCTACAGACTTATGAAAGTTATGCTTTGTACATAAACTCTCTTCCATCATCATGGACACACAAACTAGTATGTCTAAGTTACTTCTGGTATTTTCAGAATCTGTTCTTCTGGTATTTCTCAGTGTGTTCTCTAACCAATGCAATATGAAAGCATTCATTCTTGAGGGGGATATGTTTTTAGAAGTGGTCAGTCATCCCAGAAGGTCGTCGAATACACCTTTTTGTGCTATCTATATGTTCTTATAAAGTGTACATGTTGTTGCCGATGAGCTATGCTTGTCTATTGTAGTCCACTATGCACCTCTATATTTATGTGGTTGTGTCTGCATCCCACTTTATTTAGTTTTGACATGGTGAACTTCTACTGTTTCCCTGCTATGAACTTCTACTGTATATGTAGTGTAGCCTTTTCCTGGGGAATCATATGTTGTTGTCTAATATAATTTTGACTGTTAACCTCAACCAACTGAGCTATTTATGCTTGTCGTTTACTATATAACATCTGTTTGCCATTTATTATAAAATTTCCATTGTGCTATTGGTTCTTATTCACTGACTTCTTAGCTCTGATTGTGTTATTCTACAGCATACGTCTATGCCATGGAGCCATGGTGTTTGTGCAATTTGGTTGTATTGGTGGTATCCTGGACTTGTACCATGTTTGTGGTACAGAGCATGTGGTGTACTACTAATGTAATTTATAGAGTTCAACTTCTAGTTCCTGTTCTGGTACTAATCATGTGGTAATGCTGCTGGTCTTAAATGAGTGAATTAATAAATTGGTTTTGGTGATATGTTGATCACTTAGGAGTGTGGTACTTCTTCTGGTTGGTTTATAGCTCCTATTGTGTTGTAGATTAGGTGGTCTAGTAGATGCAGATGGAGTTATTATGTATAACTAGAGCATAATCATGTTGTTTTTAGTAAATTGAAATGTATATGATGTGCTGGAGTGTACATAAGCTCATCTAGGCATACTTAATTCCATATGCAAGGCACTAGTAGGTGATTTTAATGATAGGTTTATGGAATCTGTGAATTGGTAATATCTGCTGTTGAGAATATGTTAAATCCATATGTGATTTTTGAATATGTTGGCCTTTTGCTAGTCAGTCTGAGTTCACCTGCTGCTACTATGATTCAAAATCATTTAATAACCCTGTAATGCATTAGTTTGACATGCAAGAGTAGCATTCTTAATCCTTATTGACCCAAACCATTGTTCTCGCAGAACCAAAGGAGCTAGCCCTGCTGCTTGTGTGCTGAAGCGCATCATCCTTTGCCATGTTACCACATTTGCAGCGTCGATATCAGCACGCTGCCACGGCAGGGGTGTTCCCTTTATGGAATAGATAAGTCTCTGATCTCTCCCATCCTATTCCTTTATTACTTGGTTGATAGGCCAAGGTTCCATGACATATTATTTTGTCGAGTTCCTATGTGATGTGGAAAGGTATTGTCTGAATAGCGTTTTATTAGGTTCCCGTTTTTGTTGCCCGCTTAACCTGTGGAGTATTTCCTGAAGCTTAATTTTCTTGCTGCTGCTCTTTTCGTATACACAAAGCATTTCCTAGAGCTTAATGTGTGCTAGTATATTTGTTCTATCTAGTACCTGTAGTTTCTAGGTCGTGCATTTGATGAACTACATGTGTATATTTGAGTGCTAATAGCAATTAGTTTGTGAACTGCAATCTGTTGATTTGGAGTTGGGTTCTTGTAAATCTATTATTTATTGTGTTTCTAATTTTCTATGTTATTGCTAGAAGATATGATTTCATTCTGACTCGATGGCCATCTTTTTCTCTCTTATACAGGAGCTCAAGGCTGAAGTTGGAAGAAGGGAAGATTTTATTGCATACTCAAAAAAGTGGAGTAGATAGTCATGTTTTCTAGGTAGTTATACATGGTCTTGGGTGGTCTGAACTATGAATGATTGTAATATACTACATATCCCCAAATGTTTTATATTCCAGGTTATGTAATACGGCTTGATTGAAATATACATTATAATTTTTGATGTCATTTGTGAAAATTTATTTGATTTTGGTTCTTGACTGCTCGGTCACAGGAAATGATCCAAAAGATATTTGGGCTAGTAAGAAATGATCCAAATAATTTTTGGGCTTTAAAATGGTTGTGGCCCAAACAATATTAAATTGCAGCAGTGAATAATTCAAAAAATGCAGAACAAAATCATTGTAGAAAAAGGCCTGGGCCTAGAAATAAAAAGGCCAATATGCTGGGCTTGAGCCATGTAGCTGAACGGAATTGATTAGAAAAGCTTATTTGAATTATTGGGCTTGGCCCACATAAATGACCGAATGGACTGGGCTGAATTCGGCACTACGATTTTATTTCGTCATAATTTTGCCACGTCGGATCAGCCACGTCGGATCTGACCTGACCTGGCTAGATGGTCCATGACGATATTGAATCGTCATAGAGGTTATGACGATCCAATATCGTCATAGACGGTTATGACGATTTCGCAAAAATCGTCGTTATAGTTCATTTGCGACGCCCAGCTTTCGACGATTTCATTTTCGTTATAAGATCGTCATAGATGAACTACTGTGACGATTTTGTGACGAAAATGGAGGGTCATAGAAGCTCAGATTCCTTGTAGTGGATGGCCTCCTTCCTGTTGCGCGCATCCCTCCGTCTTCGTTCTGATAAACCCGTCTGGGACCCGACATCAAGAGGAGATCTGTCCCTTGGCGGCTTATATTGGCTAGACTGGCAAAGCGCTGGGTCGGGCTCAAGCCTCTGAGAGGTGGCCTTTTCCTGCTGCTTCACTGCTTTGGCCACTAGGTCATATACATGTTCCACTGCCTCGGGCGATCTATCCTGCTCCACAAGGGTCTTGGCGACGGCGAGGTTTAGGAGTGGGGTGGGCATCACCTGCTTGCCTTCACTGTCAATGTATGGCTTGGCTTGTGCCGGCTTCGAGGGAGCCCATCCTAGGTTGCATCGTACACGAGGATCATTGATGACGTGAGCCGGAGCTTTTTTGGCCTTCTGCTGCTGCAGCAAATCTTGTACTCGGCCTCCATTGCTCTAGCTTTCTCTATGGACTTCTGCGCGTTGACCAGATATCGATCTAGCTTAGCCCTTGCTCCGCGATGGCCTGCGCTTCCTCCAGCAGCTACTGGCGCTTCTCGTCAAGCTGGGTCATGTTCCGGATATGAGCAACGGTCAGTGGCTCGACGAGGAGATTGGCGTACATCACTCTATCAGTTGGAGTAACTTGGGCTACTGCAGACGTAGATGCTGGAGGCGGCAAGTTTGCGGTGTTGTTATTGCTCGGGTCGGTGCCGAGTTCCTGCGGCTGCTGCACTGGGTTAGGAGGAGGAGGCATGACCTTTGCGTGATCATCGTCAGCAGCAATAAGTGGCCCTTCCCCTTTTCCAGCGCTGTAGGCGGAGCTCGTCCGGGTTGATCTTCATCCATCGCCATCCCAATGGTGACTAACACGCCTCGAGACGCGACGACATTGTTGGCTTGCTCGTCGCGCGTGTACTCCTCCATCTCCTGCATAGCGGAGTCTAGCTCTTCTGGACTGAATTCTATCTCCTCTGAATCTGCACTAAAGTCATCATAAAGCACGTCGATAACAGAGTCGGAGGGTGCCACGACTTCCTCGATGACGGGCGGTGGAGGTGCAACAACAGCGAGATGACTGGAGGTGGCGGTGCAGCTGCGATGATGGCTGCCGGTGGCGGTGGCTGAATCAGAGGTTCTCCGTCGATGAGCGCAAGCGCTTTCTGGGCTGCTGCGCCAGCCTCCGCGTAGTTGTTGACGGTGCTCACCATCTCTTCAAGGGTAAGGTGTTCGGTTGCCTGCTGCCGTCTTAAAGAATGCCGGAGAAGCATGTCACGGTTCAGTCCTTCCACGAAGTGATAAAAAGTGTTATCATCGGGGTAGTGGGCCAGATCGGCTCGTATACAAAGCCACCTAGCCAGGTAATCGCGGGGGTTTTCGCCTTCTCTCTGAACGCAGCGTGCCAGATCGAAGATGGTAACCACTCCGACAAACTTGGATCTCTTTTGTCCATACGCACGGGCGAAGCCGGCGGAGTTGCAGTGATCTTCCACCTTTATGTCCTGCACAGGGGCGGTTTGGGTGGGCCTTGAATTTTTCCGATCTTTGCCGACAAACTCCAAAGAGAGATCCGACATCGATCCTTCCGCAAACGTATCCTGCCCGTAGGCGGTCCGTGCGGGCCTTGATGCTCCTCTGACCCCCAGGGAACTAGTGCCCTAGTCGGTTTTGCCAATGAAGAGGTGGATGTCTCCGATAGGAACGACCGAACACCGCGTAGGGTTCGTCTTTGCCGGGATCCAGAATTCGTCGGGAGGGATGATTGGAATGTTGCCGGAGAAGAGAACGCGACCGATGCCTACGGTTTTGCCGATTCCCGCGAAGATCTTGGTCCTCGCCCGCTGAAGAGCCTGAAGCGCCTCTTGCCCCATGGTGGGCGCCAACTATCGTGGTATTGCCGACGAGTACTCCATGGAGGGGTCCTCACAGTGCGTGTTTAGAGATGTGAGGGAAGGCGGACGGTTGACGGGTACGAGGTAACACAGCTTACCCAGGTCCAGATCCCACAATGGTGGCGGAGTCCTACTCCTGCTATATATCACTATAAGGGCAATACACCGAGTTACAGAGATAGGTTCGATGTGTGAGGTTGTATGAATTGATACTAGATTGTGCCCTAAAGGCTCCCATAGGCCCGACTTATATAGTCTCCAGGTACTAGGGTTACAGGGAAAAGTCCTAGCCGGACAGGTTGCAGAGTCCTACACTGTCTATTACTAGTCTTGTGTATCTTGCACTCCAAGGCTCCGAGTACGTCGGTGACTCCAACCATAGCCTTCCTTTATCCGGCATGGGCCTCCCTTATGGATCCATCTAACTGGGCCGCCCAGCAGACCATGGGCCATGGTACCAACTGTGGGCCACCCGGGTTATCCAGATAGGAGACATGCTATGAGGATACCCATATAGTATATCCCCAACAATTCACTCAAACATTTCATCAAACACCTTGAATGCATGCATAGGAAAAAAAATAAACTAGCACACCTTCCACCAAGAAAAAACAGAGGGAAGGCAGAGGGCTAGGGTGTCGTATTTGTAGAGGGCGGGATCATACGTCCCGGTTTATAACACAAACCGGGACTAAAGGTGTGTGCCACGCCACGTGGCTGACGCTCAACCTTTAGTCCCGGTTTGTGTTACAAACCGGGATGCATGAACCCTTACGAATCGGGACGCATACCTCTGGCCAGCGTGCCCGCTCGAACCGGGATGCGTGCCAGCATTAGTCACGGTTCGTGGCGCAACCGGGTTTAATGCTGTTAGGGGGCGCGAACGGATAGACTGTTTTCTACTAGTGCAAGTAGATAGTGCCATAGTCAAATTAATTGCGCTTTGATGCGTGGCTGTCGTGGTGGTATCACGACATTTGCCATGGGTAGGGTAAAGTTGGGGCCGATGGACGTGGAGGAATCCGGGGAGGAATGATACAGTGATGACCGCACTTATAAGAACAAAGAGGAACACGATGTATCTAGGTTCGAGGCTCTCATATTGATATTGTTGAAAAAAATCTTGTTAGTTTGTAGTTCATCGTGTTTGTTTGTTTGAGTTGTTCGCAAAGAAAAAAATAGTGCGCTATTTCGGTGCTATAGAACCGCTATAGAGTATTTGGGAGGCAAACGCTACGTTATGCATAATATTCTCGCTATGACGCTATTCACAACGTAATAGGGCTCTACAAAAATCTTGAAATTATTTGCACCATCTGGCCCATTCACTCCGCACGACTCAAAAACCTACTCCCTCCGACCCATATTAATTGACTTGGATTTGTCAAAATTTGGATGAACCTATATACTAAATAGTGTCTAGATTTATCTAAATCTAGACAAATATGAGTCAACTAATATGGGTCGGAGCGACTAGCTAAACCAACTCTTAGCCCCACGTCGCATCCCATTCCCCACCACTTGGTGGTGGTGGCGGCTGTAGGTTCCCCCATCGCCTCCATCTTCTCCAGCTCCGGCCAGCCGGCCGTCTCCATTCGCCCCATCGACCAAGGATCTCCCGCAGCAAGTCAGCCACCAACGCCTTGCCTAGCTTCATCCCCACCGATTCTCCACTTCTCCTCCTCCTTGGAGAGCACTGAAAGTCTAGAATAGGGCAGGCACGATGTCTAGATCGCCCAAAGAAGTCAACCATCAGGTAAGTTTAGAACCTCCTCTTCATCCTCTAGCATTCGCCCCCATCGGCTATGTCTACTTCATCTGATGCTGAATAAGTAGTTTCTCCTATGTTGTTGTTTGGATGCCTTGTTGGCTATTGATGTGACTGTCTGAAAAATATGTCCTTCATTTTAAATTTTGTGATCATTTTGATCCGTACTCTATCATTTAGTCACTATTTGGTCATCCTTGGTTAATTGGCTCTGCATGTATTACTTTGCATAATTTTTTATCTACTGAAATTCTTAGTATACAGACTATATCTATCAAAAAATTATTATTTTACCAAACGCTATTTTGAAAAATGGCATGCTATTAGCGCGCTATAACTTGCGTAGCGTTTGGAGAGAGGCGGCGCTAAAATAAATAGCGCGCTATTTTTTTCTTGGTTGTTCGTGTAATCGAGAGTCGCCTGGCCGGAAAGCTGCAAAGTGTACACACATGGAGATGTAATCAGTGTGTATACAAGCTAATGGTCTGGTATAGGGAGATATAAGTACGTCCAAATGCTAGCTAAGAGAATATGCTCAAATGTATCAGCGGAAGACTAGCTTTAGTTATGACCAAGTTTAGTCAAAAGAGAAGGTGCATTGCGTGCACATTCCTTGCATGCAGCTGCACGCACCAGGTCGTGTGTCCGTTGTGCTTAGGAATAGGTCAGATGGTTAGCAAGTGTGTGTGATAGTTATCTGGTTAGTGGGTGCGTGTTAGCCTATGAGTATGGCTATTTAAAGTTTAAACCCATGTAATCAGCTGATTTGATGAGTTGAGAAATACAGAGAAAAAGCACAAGTGCGTGTGCTGCGGAAATGTGTGTGTTTTTCATCTTCTCCACCATATATTTGTGTGTGTATCTTGGGAAAATCCATCATTTGGTATCAGAGCCACATGCGAGGTTCGATTCTTTATCGCCGTCAAGCTGCATCGAGTGCGAAGGAGGTGGTGTGTTGTCCGGTAAGTTGCATCGCCGACGGAAAGGAGCTGGTGGCCAAGGCGCGGAGGCCATCGCCATCAGGAGTTCCTCGGCCATGTCCGAGTTGTCGCCCAGGTGCGTCACCAGCGGCAACATGGAGGCAAGTCACCAGCGAGCTGCGTCACCGGTGGCGAACATGAAGGTGGGTTACCGGCGAGTTGTGGCACCCGCGGCGAACATGCAGCAGCGAGCGCATCACGGTGGCGCGCTCGTGGTAAAGGCCCAGGAGGTGTTTCCCCCGTCGAGGCCACGGGCGACGGCGACAAATCGGTGTGGCAAGATGGCAATGGAGGCCGTCTACGCGCTGCATTGACGACATCGACGACCACCTGTTTCAAGGGAGAAATAAATAACAACAAGATTTGGGAGGTGATTGTTGGAACAAATCTTGTTAGTTTGTAGTTCATCGTGTTTGTTTGTTTGAGTTGTCACTACAGAAAATTTTGTAGGCGCCGACGGCCGGTATGCTACGCCGACGGCCAAATGTAGGGGCCGTCGGCGTAGCTGTCTCCCCAGGCCAGCCCCCACGCCAGGCCGTCGGCGTAGAAACATGTGCCGACAGTGGCCCTCGGCACAGCCAAGCCGTCGGCGTAGTAAAGAAAGATATGCCGATGGTGACCCTTGGCACATCTGTGGCCCACGGCGTAGACCCGACTCAGACACGGCGACGCAAACGCTGTTTGGTGGCGAAGCTGTGCCGACGGCTGGGCTGTTGGCGTAGCCCTATACGCCACGTGTCCCCCCCACACGCCTGAATTGGGTGGGCTGTGCCAACGGCTTAGCCGTCGGCACACCCATACAGTTTTTTTGGCTGCGCCTTATATTGTTTGTATACTACAGGGTTTGGTTGGGCTTATCCCTTCAAATTTATTTTTCCATTGAATCTTTGACATATTTTTATACTAACTTATTAATTACTCCCATTAATTTAATGTTGATATATATTATTTGTACTCCGATTCTAGTTGTTTGTACCGCCCGGATAGCAGTCTCCATCTCTTTCCCCAGGTACATATATCCCCCTTCATATGGTTTTACATCATCATATGACCTAAACAAACACAAAACAAGAGAGTGCTACTCCGGGCTACCCCTGTCAGAGGAACGTCTAGGAGGGTAGACGATCCGATGCCCACAGATCAGGGTTCCGCAGCAGACCACGCTCCGGGGCGTCGGAATACCTCAAGGACTTGCATGTGGCCCTAGAACATGCATGGAAGTGTGGTTCTATGTTGAAACATGCAAAACCTAGTCCCCGGGTGCATGTGTCCCCCTTCGCATGCGTGCACTGTAACCTAAAGCTAATGTTCTAGACTTATATAAGGGGGAAACTCCCCGTTCTGGTGAAACCGGGTAGGATAGTGCCCTCCCCTTGTGAAGCAACATGGTTTTACATCATCATATGACCTAAACAAACACAAAACAAGAGAGTGCTACCCCTGTCAGAGGAACGTCTTGGGGGTAGATGATCCGATGCCCACAGATCAGGGTTCCGCAGCAGACCACGCTCCGGGGCGTCGGAATACCTCAAGGACATGCATGTGGCCCTAGCACATGCATGGAGTTGTGGTGCTATGTTGAAACATGCAAAACCTAGTCCCCGGGTGCATGTGTCCCCCTTCGCAAGCGTCTTGTAACCTAAAGCTAAGGTTCGGACTTATATAAGGGGAAACTCCTGTTCGGTGAAACCGGGTAGGATAGTGCCCTCCCCTTGTGAAGCAACATGGTTTTACATCATCATATGACCTAAAAAAACACAAAACAAGACTGTGCTACTCCGGGCTACCCCTGTCAAAGGGACGTCTAGGGGGTAGACGATCCGATGCCCACAGATCAAGGTTCCGTAGGAGACCATGCTCCGGGGCGTCGAAATACCTGAAGGACTTGCATGTGGCCCTATCACATGCATGGAAGTGGTGCTATGTTGAAACATGCAAAACCTAGTCCCCGGGTGCATGTGTCCCCCTTCGCATGTGTGCGTTGTAACCTAAAGCTAAGGTTCTGGACTTATATAATGGGGAAACTCACCGTTCCGGTGAAACGGGGTAGGATAGTGCCCTCCCCTGATGCTGCATAGTGGCTGTGCCATATGGCAAGGCTGTGCCGACGACAATACCGTCGGCGTAGCTGCCGACGTGGCGCCTCCAGGGATTGACTCTACCGATGGCATGGGCCCTCGGCGTAGCTGGCGACGTGGCGCCTCCGGGGACTGACTATGCCGACGGCTAGGCCGTCGGCATAGACGGGCACGTGGCGTGACGGTGGTGATGCCTGGTCAGGCCGACGGCCAGGCCGTCGTCAGATCACAAGACGCTGCCGTTATCACGACGCGCCGCCTGACACGCGGGTCCTGCTAGGAGGATGATACACCGAGGGGGAGGACCTGTGCCGACGGCCGTGGTCCTGTGTCGACCAGGATCTGCGTCGAGGGCGATACACCGACGGTTACCGTCGGCACAGCCTGTGCCGACAACATTGTCTGGCTGTGCAGACGGCTTCCAGCACTCGGCGTAGTTAGCGTTTCCTGTAGTGTGTTTGTGTAATGGATTCGTCCGGCCGGAAAGCTGCGAAGTGTACACACATGGAGATGCGAGCAGTGTGTATACAAGCTAATGATCTGGTATAGGGAGATAAGTACGTGCAAATGCTAGCTAAGAGAATATGCTCAAATGTACCAGCGGAAGACTAGCTAAAGTTGTAACCAAGTTTAGTCAAAAGAGAAGGTGCATGCGTGCGCATTCCTTGCATCTGTTTACGCACTGTGTCGTGTGTCCGTTGTGCTTAGGAATAGGTCAGATGGTTAGCAAGTGTGTATACGATAGTTATGTGGTTAGTGGGTGCGTGTCAGCATATTAGTGTGGCTATTTAAACCCATGTAATCAGCTGATTTGATGAGTTGAGAAATACAGAGAAAAAGCACAAGTGTGTGTGCTGTGAAAATGTGTGTGTTTTTCATCTTCTCCACCATATATTTGTGTGTGTATCTTGGGAAAATGCATTAGATATAACATCTCTTCCCCTGCATCTATTCTCATATGATCTTGCCATGCTTGTGGCTACAATGGTGCTCCTTGAGTTGTATGTCCTATGCCTCTATCTAGATCTCTCTGTGAGAGTGGAGGAAGAAGGAGAGCTCCTAGCGAGCAGAGAGGAGAGGAGCCCTTTGTAGGCCTCCCTGTGAACGATCCCCTAGTGCTCCTTATAAAGGGAGAGCCCAGGGGACAAGACTTGTTCCTCACGTTCAGCATTTATTCAGCATATTCCCAGCATCTTCTAGAGATGCTCAGCATATGCCTTGGCATCTCTGGAGAAGCCTGGCATATTCCCTAGCATCTTCTTGGATGCCAAGGGCATATTCCATATGCCATGTGCCAGTCTGATCTAGGGGCATCCGAAGACTGGCACAATACTTGTGGAGCTGATCCTGACTCGATGGCATGTTCTTGTGGAGGTTGGGGGTGCATCTGGAGGTGAATATGGGAGCTTCTGGGGCGATATTATTCGTCCCAACGAGGTGAATATTCGGCCTTGACCGTATTTGGCTCGGACTAGGGGAAAAGAAGCCCAGCTGAGTCATACTTGCTTCTGCCGAATCAGATTGACAGTGGCCCCAGGTTTGATTCGGCCCTTTAGGTGAGGCTACAGCCCAGGTAGAGCTGATCCGGCCTATCATGGTGGCAGTATCCTGTGGTGGGCCGACTCAACCAATGTTGGCCCACCCTGGGTGTCTTGGAGGTCTGTTTCGAAAATGGGGCTGGCGCTGGAGGAGGCCCCGCGGTGGGCCGAGCTGCTCGTGTCGGCCCACCTGGGGGAAGAAGGCGACGAGGATGTGCTAGCCCATGGTGGGCCGTGATGGCTAGAGCCGGCCTGCCCAGGAATCGTCGGGCGCTGGTGTGGTTCTGCTGGCATCAAGGAGGGCGCAGGGAACTGACGACGTTGGCGGGATCTGTCGAGAGTCCTGGTGATGGTTCGGAGGGAATGGAGGGAGCGCGTGCTGCTTCGACGAGGTGGGCCGGATTAAAGGTAATTCGGTCCACTGCTGCCGAGTTGAGGTTGATTCGGCCCATAGGTGTAGTTTTTGCCTAAGAGGGATAATGGAAACATGCCAAATTATCCTTAATTCCGCCAGGTCCTCTTTTCCTTTTTTTTCCTTTGTATCTTCTCTCTTAATGCTTTGTATCTTTTGATAGATCTTCTTTATGCCTCCATATTCTCTTATGGAAATGCCAAAGATCTGTCTATACCTCAGCTCTGGGATACCTGGGGTTATATCCGTGACAGTGGCAGAATTTCAATCTTTCTTCAGATGGCTTCGTCTCATAGATGGCAACTTCGTTTCGGCATGGCAATCGACGCAGGTAGTTCCCTAAATGGGAAAAGGAAATTAGCTAGCAAAAGCTTCCTCCTCAAGGCCCACGCGTTATCCTGTATATCGTTGGCTACGAGCCAAAACCCCGAACCCCGCCATGTGTAACTTTTCCTAGCATCGCATCACACATGATTTACGCAATGATCCTTCAGGCACCAATAATCCTAATATCGTTCTTGCTATCCCTCACCCACGTCGTAATGCATAAAATGAGACTGGCACGTCTAATGAAACCTTACTATATATTACCGAAGATTAGGTCGTTCTGAAGATATCTAAACAAAAATCAAGAAAAGGGTTATGCACAAGGCCATGATGCTAAGAACAAGATTTTGTGCACTAACAACCTCATGGAAGGCTTATAGAAGCATGACAACATCTACAAGAGTAGAAAATGCGATCGAGAGAAAAGGCAAGATCGGTCTATGACCAGGCATGAGCACAAAGTTATTCTATTCCACGCTTATTATGGGGAATATGAAGTTTCCGCCTAAAGCAAAAGTCTTATTAGGCTCTGCGAATGACTCACGCGCTTTTATTTTTTCTTTAAGTTTTCAAAGTATATATTTTTCCTTTTTTATTTTTCTATTACTCTACCTTAATTTTTGATTTCACATTTATCTTGTCATTTTGTGTTTCAGGTTTCTCAAGAACATTTTGTAACATCCCAGCATTAGAGCATAGAAATAAGCGGAATCCAGATGTGTGCATTGCATTCATGCATAGAAAACCGAATAATTTTCGCGCTTTTGAACAAAACTTGTCAAAGTGATTAAAGCTTCTCTTAACTTGATGGAATTAAAGTAGATCATCAAATTGACTGCGATAAGTTTCAATATGACCTTTGCTAACCTTATTTTGGATAAGGAAGATTTGATATAAGGGTAGATCAAATGTAATAAAAGATAAACCCTAATACATTATGATTTATATTTGATCCTTAGGCGATCATATCATAGTATTCATTATAATCACTCATGAGTACCAAGTTAAGGATATAACACAAATAATAAGAATGTGACAACTATATCTTAATCTCATCTTCTTATACCATGATTATCATGGTAATACCTAACCCTACTTCTTAAGTAAGATTTAGTAGGAAAGAAACTAAGTTTAGATCATTCACCATATATCTTTCTTTCCATATCAATCCTTATCATCTCTATTGAGTTAAATTCCAATATCTGTTGTTCATCAATGTTGAGAAATCAACTATTGATTCTCCAATTCTTAATTTATCAACTCCTGACCATACCATAGCATACATTTAAGTGTCTATAAAGAAACAACTAAGAAGAGGTAAATAGTAATGCTAGTTTAAGATAACATCTATAGGATGGGAGTGATTGGACGGAATATAATCAATATGATAATTGATGAAGTTCAAATCACTCCTAAAGAAATAGAAGAATTATTTATATCATATAATTATATGGTAGTAAAGAAGATTACAAGGATGAATCATGAAGATAGTTACCAGTAGTAAGTCTATTGGATCAAGTGGGCATAGTCCATGAATAACAGTCTTAATCCAATTAAAGATACTAAGAACATAATTCCAATACAATTGTAAGGTTGTATTGATAAAGCCTTCCTTAGCTAACTAAAAATCTAAGCTATAAATGATTAAAGGATTATAATGATCATGCCTTGCTCACCAGGGTTGTATACTTATATCTAGTATAAGTGACATTGGTGGGTAGGACATAATTGAAAACCTAGTATAGATAAGTGATCCTATAGTAGTTAATATAACCAAGTCTAGATAGGTGAAGATCATGAAATGCTTTAGTGTCAAACTCATTGGATTCATCCAGGAGTTTAGAAGAATGATATGTGAATAAGAATATTTTTGTAAAGGAAAGCTCATCATATTAACAATGATGATGAATAGGAAGAAGTATTATATCTAGGAAAGGAATTCCTAAATTAGAAATCCAGGATTGTGAATTATGGAAAATAGACATTCTTGGAAAACACCCAAATCTAAATCTCAAACCAAATATAATATCCATTTCATGTTATTGATCCATCATCTTATCTCCATATCACTTTATAGGAATATTTTCCTATAACAAATCATATAAGCACATATTTATCATTGCCAATTATCTTAATCATATGTGTTTAAGAGATATTTTTATCAATTCTCTTCCATAGGACATTTTTAACTTTCTATTTTAAAATGTGATGTCATTAAAGATCACAAACAAAAGATAATATGCTTAGTTATTAAATCTTTACTCACATCAACAAAAGAATATAAGTAAATTAAGGACCCTAAACTCTAGGGTAAACATTTACAATTCAAACCCTAAACTTTTATGTTTATCATAATAGAATATATACATTGCCATTTTGTAAGTTAATGGAAGTAGTATTAACCAACATTAATTTCTTTTGTATTTCATGCATCAAATAATGATATAGGATCATTATACATATAAAAATTTCTATTCAAACTATGAGCCAACTAGAGTTAAGTTTTATAAACAAATAAGAAAATATCATATAATAAAGCCATGGTTTAGTATAGAAAAGAAAAATAATAATAAGGTTTTCTACATAATATAAAAGGGGTTCTAATAGAAAATAAATAAATAAATAATACCACTATATGAAAAACTCATAAAAGAACCTTAATATACTTTATTAATGCTGCAATCACTCAACAAACCAATTATATAAAGAGAATTAAAATCAAATAAGTAAAAATTCAAATCTGAAAGTAAAACTGAAAATAGAAAAATAAAAATAAATAAAAACATTTCCTGGTCGTGGCCCAACTCCTCTCTTCTTACCTGTCGCCCATGTGCAGCCCACCAAAGCCCAACAGCCAGCCCAGCTCGTTCTCTTCAGTGACACACAGGTGGGACCAAAGCAGGATCAGGGGTTAAGAGGAAAGAAATGCCAGGGGGTTTTCTGCTAAACCGTCGTCGTCGTCTTCCTCCAGCTAGAAGCAGCTCAGTGGCGATTCCGAGGCCGTCCGTCGTCGTCCTTGCGCCAAGATCCACGCCGCCGTCGCCAGGAGTGGATAAGGAGGCCACGGCGACGTCCCTGCTCATCCCCATTTCCCCCTCTGAAATCCTCTCTCTCTCGAGTTCTTCTTCACCGAGAACCCTAGCTCGGAGGTGAGCCGGTGCCGGCAATTCCGTGCTCACCTCGGCCAAATAAGACCACGATGGAGACAGTCGTGCTCTTGTTGTTCGATTGCCCCAACTCGCACTAGCGGAGGAGGCACAAATCAACCTAATCACACCCTCGGTTCCCGGCGCTATTCGTCGACCTCACCGTTGTCTCCGACCTCGCCTCGCCTTATCGACCACACCATCATGTTCCTGGTGAGTCACCGAGTCTCCTCGCATGCATAGATGCTTTGTTTGCTTCCTAAATCCACGCCACCATGATCACCCGCAAGCACCGCCGCATGAGCTCGTCGCCGGTTGCTCTCCGATGACCAAAAACCAGCGGCGCCACCACTATCTTACTCGCCTTGTTGTTCTGGTTCGAACAAGGCCCTGCACACATGCTCACTCGCCCGCTACTGCTCTCATCGCCGTCGTCTGTCATGCCACCGGCAGGGTGATGTCAGGGTGAGATCACCCTGGCCATGTCATCGTGTTTCACCCAGTCTTTGTCTCGCGTGGCTGATGACATGGCCTAGGGCCCATATGTCATTTTCCAGGAGTAGAACTAGGGTCGGTAACAAACACATTTATTAATCTGAGAGCTGAGATGGCCACTGGCCCAGTGGTCAGTGACTGGGGCTAGGTGTGGGTGTGGTGTAAAAAGTTATTTCCTGTTTAAGAAAGAATAAATGATATAAATATAAATATTCCAGAAATGAAATAAAATGATTAAATCTTGTTAAATCAATAAATTTTGTTTTATAATTCATAAAAATGTGTAATATATGAAAATGTTTAGAAAAATAAAATCTGTCCATTAAAACTATTATCAAACATTGTTGAAATAGTTAGTTAAATAGTTATGGTTTAATAAAGATTTTAAAAGTAATAAAACTTTGATAATTCATATTCTAATAATGGTAAATGTTAAAAATATGAATAAAATACCAAAAATCTTAGAAAAATAAGAACTATAATTTAAAACTATAATCATGCATTATTATTTCACTTAATTAAATATTTATTATTTATTAAGTATTTATAAAGTAATAAATATTGTAAAAATCATATCTTATTATTTTTAAATTACAAAAATAAATGTAATATACCAAAATGATCACAAAAATAATACCTACATGATAAAAATATAATATTCCACTTTTGAGTTAAATAGAAAAATTTAAATATTTTAAAGACTCAAATTTAAACTTATTTACTTAATTGATAATTCATATAAGGGTAAATGAAAATTGTTAATTTTTCTAAAAATTAGTTAATTAATTCTAATAAATAAAATTAGTCTTAAATATTCATATTATGAAGTCATAATAGTTCAAAACATTAGAAATACAATTTTGATAAATTATCCTTTAACCAAATGAGTAATTATTTTCTAAAAAGGTCCTAAACAATTATAAAACCCCAAGAATAATTGTAACTAAATCCAATCTTTTCCATATACTTCAGCCATGAGTTTACAAAACTATCACAATACTATAGTGAATCCATAAGTAGTTAAGTAATATTATTTCCTTGTTTGCAAAATATAACCACTCATGCTTAAAAAGGTAAATGATACTATTCCATTATAAAATCAAGAAAACCACTACAACAAGTAAAAAATATAACCATTCTTAAGTAACCTTAACGCAACATTACCAAGTACACAAGGTACAAATGTTATAAGCATTATACTTTCAAACTATCTGTGTTTTAAAGTTAACTTTAGTCTATAAGAATCTAAATATAATACTATAAACATTGTTATATGTTTTATAGTTAACTTTGGTCTGATATAGTTAAGTCATAAAGCATCTCAAGCTCAAATTATTCAAGCAAGCACAAATAACATCGACCAAACTTAAATAACCACAAAGATTGTTTAGACCCTAGAAAAGAAATCTTTTCTTCAAATGTTATTCTTTTTGCCACAACAAACAAGAACTCTTACATAAGCAATCTTGAGTAGCATTTCACATTTTGTGTGTGTGTCTCATTATTTTATAATATTGTAACTACATATTTCTTCACACACACTCACAAGCCCTAATAAGAAGCACAAGTATAAAACTCATCTAAAAGTACAACACATTTCAAATACATCATTTCTTGTATCCAAACCCTAGAACAATGTTATTTCCAGGATTCACGCTTATAAAGTGCATCCCATTACTTATGCATAAGAGCATATTGATTCTTTAAACATTAGTCCTTACCGGACCAATCATGCTGATTTCAGATATTGGATCTTACGTTGACTTGAAGACCGTGAGTGCATAATATTGCAATCACAAGAGGCAAGTTCACACTTGCTCATATCCTTTGGTTATTTTATGTAAAGTATTTTACAAATCCAGTGTTTTAATCACCTGCATTTGAAGAAGGTTAGAAAACACTATTTTCGATAATAATGTAAACTATTGGTCACTGATCTAGGGTGATCAACTAATCTATTAAATCTAACAGTTGGAATACCACTGTTCAGAACTATATCACCTAGGAATTAACAACCAATATCGCCAGTAATTCTTGTGCAGTATATTACGCGTTTACCATGAGATTTGGAATGGGACGGAGAAGTCAGCTGTATCTTCTTCCTCTCGCATGTAGCCGGATGTGCAGGCCGTGGCTTTTATCCTCGTAGTGTGCATATTAAATGGTAATTCGTAGAGGATATGCAACATATAGGTGGGAACCCTCAACGTCCCACGATAGTTCTGACATCTAATGGTTTGTACAAACCATTGCCGTAATCCAATATGTGGGCATGGTGTACACCAAGGAGGCATGCGAGGTTACGAAGGGGGGAGTGATTGGCTTGGATCATCTTCTGGGCCCCACATCATGGAATTGTGGACGGGAATAAGCTGCCCGGTTGTGCAACAAAGAGTTGATCTCTCATGGGTAAAGTGACGCACATGTGCAGAGTGTAAGAACTGTAACTTGTTACTCCCTGTTCCGGGAAGGAGCTGCGAACGCGGCGGGAAAGGAACTCCATGAAAGTTCTGGTAAACCCGTGAAGGCTGGCGGACATAGATTTTTAGAATAAAAGCAACCTTTGAAGAAATGTTTATAAAAATTTGCATTTACTACGACCTACGGTCCGTGGCTGTAGTTATAGTGCATCAAACACTCCTTTTCTAGTGAACTTTCTAAGTACGCTCATACTCAAAGTATCTTCTGAACCCTTGCTATATTATGAAGCCATTAAGACGATGTCTACACCAAGTTAGGCTCCAGGAATCATCATCAAAGCTAAAGCTCTTCAACAAATACAAGGAAGTCAACAAATACCTCAACTCAAGTGGAGACGAATTTACTAATTAAATAGGAATATACTCTCTAACCAAAGAACCTATTTCAATAGTGCATTGTAGTAACAACAATGTCAGCCCTTTAGTTAAGATACCATTCTTAGTAGCATATTAGTTCTTGCATTTTTCATCTTTGATTCTTCTTTGTAAGAAGTTTTTTCTCTCTCTTTAACCTAAAGTGTTCTCTAGATCTCGTGTAAAGAGTGAGTTTTAACCTTTATCCATGTATTAGACCCTCTGTGTTTCTATTGTGCCATTCTGAGGGATGTAATACTAGTGAACGGTGTTTCATTAGTGTTATGTCAACGACTATAGTATACTACATCATACAGTGATATGCTGGGTCACCGCACATTTTCCCTTTGTTTCATTTTTTTAATTTATTTCTACTTATGTTTTTGAGATAAATATTATGTATTTTCTTTAGGATTTTGTTGAAATACCACTTTACATTTTTTTTCTATGATTTTTGTACATTTTCATGTTTTTATTGTGTAATTTATTTTTTAGCATCACGTCAATATATTTCGAGAGATAAGAATATTAATTTAAACTCTATGAACAACCCCCACATATTTTTTTGTAGCAAGCCACAATTTTTTCCATTTTTTATTTGTTCGCATTTTTGTATATCTTCACGTTTTGATTGCTTACTCTTTTTAGCAAATATGACAATATTTTTCTGTGAGACAAGAATATTTGTTTAAAATCTATGAACATGCATAAATATAATTGTTTCTGTAGCTAGCCACGAACATTTATCATTTGAAACATGACGGCATTTCTTCTCAAATTATGTACATTGTTTTTGAAATATATGAGCCATTTCAATATCTTTATGTATGGAATAGTCTACATTTGTTATTGTAAAAAACAATACAAATCGGTAGAGTGAATCTTCTAAAAACTCGTACTTTATATACATGAGAAATATCATATAATGCATGAATAGGACTATGGAACAATTTGTATTTGGGATTTTATGAAACATTGCAAGTCAGTAGAGTGAATATATGTACTTGATATACATGTATGAACAAATACCACATAATGCATGAACATGAGTGAACATAGAGAATAAATAATAAATTAGAAAAATAGTATAAAACTAAGAAATAAATTAATGATACATAATATACGAAGTGGGAATTAAGAAAAGGAAAATTAATAAGAAACGAGAAAAAAGGAAATAAATGAAGTAATTTGAGCCACCCTAGGCATGTGCGCATGGCTTCCCATTCCTCTCTCTTAGCGGGACACAGAACCATCCATGAGTACATTTTTTGTTGGTCCCATACCAACGGGGACTAGCGGGGTTACGGGTCTGCTAGTAAGCCAACCTCTCTTACCATGTGAGGAGGACCACAATTGAGCTAGCCCTGTGGAAACACGCAGTGAACCTCCTTCTCTATGTGTTCCTGTCCAATTGCAATGTTTAGCTTCTACTGAAAAAGTGTGCGATTTTACATAGTGGTAGATAATATGGTCTAGTTTGTAGGAAAATTACCAAACATGTATTTTAACTTTTTATGCAAAAAAAAGGTCATGGCACGGTATAACGGTTTTAACTTTTGCATACGATGTCGGAAAAATACGTATAAAAGACCAAAATGACGAGAACGAGATTTTGCATCCGCTCGCAACGACCTCATGTGGTTTAGCGATTATGTAGATTTTTAAAATTCGAAAATAGTAAAAAGTTATGACCAAAAATCTTTTTTCCTGCAAAAAAATAAAAAAGGAGGACGAACTTTTCTGGCGCATTTCTTCGATATGTGCCACAAAAGTCTTGGGCGGGATTCGAAATTTGAATCCCGCCACCCCTTCTCCCTCTCTTATACTCTTCCACTCCTCCACCCTTCTCCTCCTCCACCATTCTTCTCCTCCACTCCTTCTCTCATTCTCCTCACCTTCTTCCTCACCTTCTCATCCTCCTCCTCCCTCCTCCTCCACCCCGGTGAGCTCCTCCTCCCTCCTCCATCTCGGTGAGCTTCTCCTCCTTCCACCTCCCTCCTCCTCCACCCCGGCGACCTTCTCATCCTCCTCCTCCTTCAGCGGCCTCCTCCTCCTCCTCCGGTGGCCTCCTCCTCTCCTCCACCGGCGACCTCCTCCTCCTCCTCTAGCGAGCCCCTCCTCCACCAGCGACCTCCTCCTCTCCTCCATTGGCGACCCCCTGATACGTCGGAAATGTATCTATAATTTTTTATGCTCCATGCTTGTTTTGTATCTACTTTGCTTTTCTTTGTCTATACTTTGAGGTATTTTTATATCTTTTCTGGAACTAACCTATTAAAAAGTTGCCGCAGTGCCAGTTGCCTGTTTTCTTCTGTTTTTGGTTCCAGAAATGCAGAAAATCAATATTCTCGGAATTGGACGTGACAAAAGCCAAAGTTATTATTTTTACCGGAGCAACACGGAACCATGAAGCAGAGCCGGAGGGGGGCCACAGGGTGGCCAAACCCCCCTAGGCGTGGGCAAGCCCTGGAGGCGCCTGGAGGGGGTGTGGGCCCCCGGGACCCCCACCGACCTTGATTCATGCGCCTATAAGAAGCCTCCGATGGGAAAACCCTAAACAATCCATAAGAAATCCACGAAAACCTCCGTAGCCCCGCCGCCACCGAAGGGGAGATTCGAGGGACAGAAAGTCTCTGTTTCGGCACCCTTCCGGGACGGGGAAGTGCCCCCGGAGCCATCTCCATCGATCTCCATCGCCATCTTCATCACCGTTGTTGATTTCCATGTTGAGGAGGGAGTAGTTCTTCCTCGAGGCTAAGGGCTCTACCAATAGCTATGTGTTCATCTCTCTCTCTCTATGCATGATCTTGTTGTGGTCATGAGCTTTGTAATCAAGTAGATCTACCTTGCTACTCAAGTCCTTCACTAGATCTCTACTCTCACCATGTGTGTGAAAGTGACAGCGTGAATGCCATGGTGGCACTTAGGCTTGAGTCTACATAAATACTCTTTGTGCTTTAATAGATCTATGCTTTTCCCCACGTGTGTGAAAGTGACAGCGTGCATACCGTGTGTGGCACTTTGGCTACATTGAATATTTTTTATGAGTTATATTTGGAGTTGGATGTCTCTATGAAATTGTGGTGTTTGTTGGAATAATCTAGCGCTCAAGGTGATAGTGTGGTGTTATCTAGATTGGGGAAGGCGAACTTTGAGGAGTGTTGTTATAGCCCTACCGATGATTAGAGTGTTCAACCCGAAAGTAGTTAAGAGTAGTATCATGAAGAGAGGATATTTATATGAGAGAGTGTTCACTAGTGAAAGTATGATCCCTAGGTCTTGTTTCTAAGCATTGAAACACCGATTGCTACTAGATCTGTTGCATGTTTGCTTGCTTCCATCAGTTTTCCTTTAGTCTGTTCCTTCACGCCATCAGCTATTTTCTGGCACCGTTACCCCACGTCAACAAGAAGTCAGAAGCTCTTTTCTGGCACCGATACCACTTGTATTTCACTATCTCTTCGCCGAACTAGTGCACCTATATTGGATGTGTTGGGGACACAAGAGACTTCTTGTATCTTGATTGCAGGGTTGACTGAGAGGGAATACCTTTGACCACTTCCTCCCTGAGTTCGATAAACCTTGGGTGATCCACTTAAAAGAAACTTGCTGCTGTTCTACAAACTTCTGCACTTGGAGGCCCAACAACTGTCTACAAGAAAAGAAGTGCGTAGACATCACCCCCACGTCCGGCGAGCCCCACCTCTGACCAGATCTGGCGGGTCTTTTTTTTGAAATTTGAAAAAAATATCTGTGGCGCATATTGGCAAATTTCAAAAAAAAAAAACCGCCAGATCTGGTCAGAGGTGGGGCTCGCCGGACGTGGAGGTAAGTTTGAGATCTGGTTCGGGACTTCTGTGGCGCATATTTCCACAGAACTATACTTTAGTTGCGAGATAATAGTGGAGTATCCCATATGCGCCACAGAAGTCCCAAAATGATGCGCCACTGATGGCGGCGTCGGGAGAGGAAACTAATAGGCAGCGACCAAAGTCAGCCTCCACTAAGTTCGAATTAAACCTCCAGTGAGTTCGTATTTAAAATTCATTAGCGCAGACTGTTTAAATTATGGAGAGATACCCGCGGTGCGTGCACACGGTGAGGCGGACGGTGGAGGAGGAGCGCGCTTGTGGGACTCTCTCCTTCTTCTTCTTTTACCAAGTGGTAAGAGAGCCTCCCTTATAAGCTGGTGCAAACCTTCTTCAACTAACAATATGGGACTAAATATTTGTTCGACCTTTTGCCATACATGAATAGGCCACATGGGCCTATAGGATTTTTAGGAATTATTAGAATAGAAAATGGACTGGGCTATTTAGGACAAAATTCGAGCAATTTTCACGATATAGTCGATACACAATTCTAGCAATTGCAGCTGTTTCTAGCAACATGCTATTCTTTTTGAGAATGCTATTCTTTTCGAGAGAAGTTTCTGGCATCTCCAATACAAGTCACAGCGGCACCTCGCCGTGACTATGCGGCCTGACTGCCGCCAGCCGAAACAGCATAACACGACGGGCTATGTTGGACTGGTTTGGGTTTGGGCCTGTCTACGGTTTTTTTGTGTGTGCCAATTTTGCTCCCGCGAGGCAGTAGCATGACTTGTACTAGAAAATTACATAAACCATCATTTATTGCTGCTCGCGTTACACAAAATACCAACTATACATGTTTTCTTGCACAAACCATCAACTATATTTGTAATTTGTTGCATAAAGGTCTTAATCTAGTCTAGGATAAAGTTGGATAAATTTGACGTCCCACAGGGCAATGGTGGTGTCTACTCTCATCGGCTATCTTTTTTCTATCAAACATTACATGGTTGATCAAAAAAATATCTTGTAACCTCACTTACTTCTCAATTTTTTTTCAAACTTTCAGAGATTACTTACGTCATATTGTTTCAGTTACTAGAATATTTTTAGTTCTGGCCGAGCCTTACAGAAACTGATAAATATAATAAATATTTTTAACGGATGATTTAGCCTTTTTCAAACTTTCCAAATTTGCTAGTTATATCGTTTAAATTATTAAAAAACTTACATTTTTTAAAATATTTTAGAAAAAATGTACGAAATGAAACGTGATGCCATGTCAGCACTGAGATATGAGCTCTAGCTGTCAGATTTGTTGTTAATCCACCTAATGCCAGATTTTCTCTACGCAACGAATTACAAGTATAGTTGGTGGTTTCTGCAAAAAAAAGGTATATTTAATATTTGTGCAATTTTCTCTGACTTGTACTGATCATTTTTTGCACTAGATCTATTATATGTCTTTGAATGCATGTAAATAGATGATTGTTATTCATTTTAGGGTACCAGAAGTACAACGACATGATGTATTTGCTTTGAGGTTCTAGCAGTTTTCCTTTGATTTTTGCCCCGCTTGTTGCTTAGCGCGCGGCGTAGTCAGATGGGCAGGTAATCGATATGGATCGATCCAAGTAGATAGCTCCGTAGTCAAATCGACTCAAATCCACCTAGTACAATCGATCGATCTCACTGTACGATCCAGGATGCCACATCTAACTCAACTTCTAGCTAACCTGAAATTAAACTGAATCCAGCTACAAGACATTTTCGTATGCCAAACGAATCTAAGAATGGACATGCCTGTCCTGTTTCAACCTTTTGTGGTTTGTCTAGAGAGCCAATTTTTATGGGCTATGATGGTGAAGTTGAGAATTTAAAAACATGGCCATGCTTTGTCTTAATTTATTGACCGTGTAGAACCGATTCTTCACGGTGATGGTGAAGTTGAGAATTTTATTTTATTACCGTCACTTTTTGTTATCATAATTGATATTGATCTCCTTTTCTTATATAGTTCGAGGCTGTGAGGGATAAGTTCCTACCATAGCAACGCCTACTAGGAATTGCAAAGAAGATGGCAGGATTTTTTATGAAAGAGTTGATAGACGACAGTGGAGAATTTAGTATAAATAGGCGCTTCTGATGGCCGTGTAATCGAATAGACGGGCTATAGTCCTGGTAATTGTGATCTTCATGTAACTATCAAAATTGTATATATTTGTATGCTCAAATCGTAAGACAAGTTATCTTATATATGCATGAACGTGTACAGTGTGGTAGCATAGAAATATTAGGAAGCTATTTTGAAAATGAAAAAAAAAGAATAGAAAATCAATTGGGCTCTAGTCCATGTAATTGTGATCTCCATGTATCTATCAAAATTGTATATATTTGTATGCTCAATATCGTAAGACAAGTTATCTTATATATGCCTGAACGTGTACGGTGTGGTAGCATAGAAATATTAGGAAGCTATATGGAAATGGAAAAAGAAATAAATAAAAATAATAAAAAATGAATTCTCTGCCACGACAGAGAAAGCTCCCAAAATGCTACCGCAGCAGAGAACCAAAAAAAGAAATAAATAAAAAGAATAAAAAATGAATTCTCTACCGCGACGGAGAAAATACATAAAATGCTGCCGCAGCATAGAACCACTAGTCGCGATCCGTAACACTAACCGGGAATAATGGAGGTGCACTCCGCGCGAGCCGCGTCGGCCACGTCGAGGACCATTTGTCTCGGCTGGTGACCGGGCCAGGACTAATGCCTGTGCCTCTAGTCCATCGTGGCTAGTCCCAGTTGAGGCTCTTACGGGCCGAGACTAGAGGTGCCTTCTCCACTAGTGTGGCCAATCCACTACACCGACGGTCTAATCTACGCTGATGGCAGCCGTCGGCCTATCCTATCCTACGCCGACATCCAGTTTGCTCGGCTGCACGCCTCGGGGCCTATGCCGATGGCCCCGACAAAAGCCATCGGTGTGACGGTCGGCGCCTTGTTGCTTTCCTGTAGTGAGTACATTAGATCGATAGATCAATCTCACTGTATGATCCAGGATGCCACATCTAACTCAACTTCTAGATAACCTGAAGTTATACTAAATCCAGCTACAGGACATTTTCGTATGCCAAAGGAATGTAAGAATGGACATGCATGTCCTGTTTCAACTTTTTGTGGTTTGTCTAGAGAGCCAATTTTTATGGGCTATGATGGTGAAGTTGAGAATTTAAAACCACGGCCATGCTTTGTCTTAATTTATTGACAGTGTAGAACCGATTCTTCACGGTGATGGTGAAGTTGAGAATTTATTGATGGTGAAGTTGAGAATTTTATTTATTACCGTCAGTTTTTGTTATCATAATTGATATTCATCTCCTTTTCTTATATAGTTCGAGGCCGTGAGGGATAAATTCCTACCATAGCAACGCCTACTAGGAATTGCAGAGGAGATGGCGGGATTTTTGATGAAAGAGTTGATAGACGATAATGGAGAATTTAGTATAAATAGGCGCTTCTGATGATCCCCGGCCGTGTAATCGAATAGACGGGCTCTAGTCCCGATAATTATGATCTCCATGTAACTATAAAAATTGTATATATTTGCATGCTCAATATCGTAAGACAAGTTATCTTATATATGCACGAACGCGTACGGTGTGGTAGCATAGAAATATCAGGAAGCTATTTTGAAAATAAAAAAAGAATAAAAATGAATTTTCTGCCACGGCAGAGAAAGCTCCCAAAATGCTGCCGTAGCAGAGAACCAAAAAAAGAATACAAAATAAATTCTCTGCCGCGACAGAGAAAATACACAAAATGCTGCCACGACAGAGAACCACTAGTCGAGGTCCGTAACATCAACCGGGACTAATGGAGGTGCACCCCGCGCATGCCACGGCGGCCACGTGGAAGACCATTTGTCCTGGCTAGTGACCGGGCCGGGACTAATACCTAGGCCTCTAGTCCCTCATGGCTAGTCCTAGTTTTAAAACTGGGACTAGAGGCTCTTACGGGCCGAACTAGAGGTGGCTTCTCCACTAGTGTGGCCAATCCACTACACGGACGGTCTAGTCTACTCTGATCGCTGCCTTCGGTCTATCCTATCCTACACCGACGGCCAGTTTGCTCGGCTGCACGCCTCGGGGCATACGTCGATGGCCCCGACAAAAGCCATCGGTGTAGCATTGACGGTCCGCGCCTTGTTGCTTTCGTGTAGTGAGTACATTAGATCGATCGATGGATCTCACTATACGATCCACGACGCCACATCTAACTCAACTTCTAGCTAACCTGAAATGAAACTGAATCCAGCTACCGGACATTTTCGTATGCCAAAGGAATCTAAGAATGGACATGCCTGTTCCTGTTTCTACCTTTTGTGGTTTGTCTAGATAGCCAATTTTTATGGGCTATGCATGATGGTGAAGTTGAGAATGCAAAACCATGGCCATGCCTTGGCTTAATTTATTGACCGTGCAGAACCGATTTTCACGGTTGGTGGCCCTTCCTTGCATTGTCAGGAGCATGGGACCAAAAAGATGAAGTAATCAAGTATCTGCAATTAGTACAACGCCCGGAAAGATACGGCTGTGTTAAGGAGAACACTGTTGTCGGTGTCATGTTACTTTTGTTGCTGTCATGCGTTGCCATGGCAATCGATGAGTGCTCGAGTCCTTTCCATGTCGATCTGATGCGCCGAGTCGGCCGAGTCGGGTCCTGAGCGTGGCGATGTTGCACTGGTAGTTCCGAAGGTAGCAATGCGGTTAAGAGCGACTCTAGCATATCCCGAAAAACATCTGACCGAAGACCGTGTTTTCAGGCTGTTGAAAATGCGTTTTTCAGGCCCAAAAATGCTCCCGCGGACTAGATACCGAAAACCCGGGCCGTGAAACACGGAATATTTTCTTTTCCAGCTCGAGTTTACGGTATCTTTTCGGCGCGAGCGCTCATATAAACCGTAGCAGAAACATTTCCATCGCATAAATCATCAACATATATCAAATAAACCAAAGTGTTATCATCAAATTAAACATAAATAATCATCCATCAGTCACATTACAACATTATTTGCTAAAATCAAATTACAACTTAAGTTCCCAGCAAAAAAATAAACCAATAACGAATGTTTCCAATGACAAATAAATTGTTTGAACAACATGCAAAGAGGGGGGCTTCATCATCAGTGGCGTAACCAATGATGCTGAATGAGGTCTTGTTTAAGGTGGTTATGGATGGCGGCGCATTCTATGTACCGATAAGTTTGGAGAAAAGCTTCAATCTGATTGGAGTTGCGTTGTGGTCTAACCCTTTACTCCAAGCTAAATCCAATTAACCCGGCAGCATTACGACGGCAAGTAAAAAAACGAGAATTGGCCTCGCACGTTTCTACAATCTTCACAAACAATTCTCTGCTCATACGGTAGCGCCTGCGAAAAAGATGGACCGGATATGTTGGTACCTCTACGAAGTAGTCGCGCATGAGCAACTTGTGGCCGAGTGTGCGGTAGAAGTGGAATAGAATAACCCGGTTGAAGTGTAATGATCACACGTTTGTAATGCATTGTATGTCCCAGAATAGGTCCCATTCTTCTACCCTTTCCTACATTGCGCGGAATGCATAGTCTCCCTACCGTGGAGCCTCGCCGGCACGGCTGCTTCTTATTCTCCAGATTCTTCATGGCAACAAGGATGATGGCGTGCTCGATATCGTCGTCGAAATCAAGTCCTCAAAGTCTGAATCATCGGACGACGACGAGGCTCGAAGAAGAATTGTTCGCTAGGCGTCATCTAGAAAAAAAGAGGATTAAAATCTAATCGAGGCGCCTAGAATAACCTAGATTTTGGTACAAAGCGAACCTCGTCTATGGCGGAGAGGTTTCTACGGCGACTTTGCGGCGGAATCGAGTCACCTAGGTCGTTGGCGCGGCCAACACGGTCAGCATCGACGAATCTATGGCGGCGGCCTCGGCGGCCCACGGCGGTAGTGGCGGAGATAGGCCTGGTGCTGCACGTGCTATAGCACCTGTCTAGGAGCTGCATTGAAGCGAGCATGTCTTAATTCCAAGGCTATAAATAAGAATTAGCACCAGTAAACAAGTATTAGCACCAGACTTGAGTAGTTTCCAGCTCCGCCCCTACACGGCGGCAAAGGGGAACGGGGTCAAATTCCCATATCTGACCTCCCACAGGTGCGAAGTGAACCAGGGGTCCGCCGCGAGGAAGCTTGCGGCAGAGCGCGACTCATACTGGCCGGAGACGACGGCAGTGTGCGGCAGCGGAAGTGGGGACGACAGCGGGTGAGGGTGAAACTTCAGTGCGCCAACTCCTACACGCTCCTACGGGCCGTGCTCGGTTCGGCCTCCCAACCCGGGGATATGGGGGCACGAGGGAGGTTTTCTCGGAGGCCCAAAAAAGTTCTTCGGATTCGACCCCGTTTTCGGTATCTACTCTAGCAGTTTTTTGCGACGAAAACTGTAAAGCGACGGTTATTTCTTAGTTCGTGCGTGTTTTCGGGATCTGCAAGAGTTGCTCTAAGCATACTGTGTGCACAGTATCTTCATCTCGGCGCCTCCACAAACTATACCACGGTCGCCTACCCACCATGCTCAAAATCTATATCACGCCCGTCGTCACAGTGAACTGATCCGCAGTGGCAGTGTGTGCATATGAGCATATCCATGGGGAATATGGAGAACATATTACCATGAACTGATCCGTATCATTTCATGCCGTGGTGTGCTCTTTACAAGAATGTACTCTGAAGAAAGGCATTGCTAAAAATCAAAACTCGATCATATCTTTTCTCACAACCCAATAGTTAAAAAGGACGACCGCCATGATTGAGAAAACTAGTTCTAATGGAGAGGATGTCTTCACCGCCAGAAAAGTTAAGACCCGGAAAGACAATTTACGCCGGCGGCAGGGGCACGCTAGCTAGAAGATAAAACTTTAGGGTTTAGAGTAGACCCTCGTTATTTTTGAAGCTGAACAGTGGGTTTAGACCCTTATCAGCTATCATGTCATCATTTGACCACCCAGCCGTACGATGACATGAATTAGCAAAGCTAGGAACGGACGTGTGCTAGAAGCTGATCGGTTACAGTTAGCTAGCATAGCTGTGAGAAGTATATAACATCCCGTATTTGTCATCTGAGGTTACAGTTTCTCTTGGATTTTTTAGTAGCGCGAGTAGTCAAATGATTAGGTAATCGATGTCGATCCATCCAATACTAGTGGAAACCGCCCCATGTGTCCCGGTTGGTAAGGGCCTTTAGTCCCGGTTACCCAACCGGGACGAGGCAATCAAGACTAAAGTCCCAACCTTTAGTCTCGGTTGTCCCACCAACCGGGACAAAAGGGCGTACACGTGGCCGCTGCTGAGTGTGAGGGGAAAGGAGCAACCGTCCCGGTTCGTAACACGAACCGGGACAAATAACCCTCTGCCGCGGCAGAGATTTGACACATTTCTCTGCCGCGGCAGAGAATTCATTTTGGCAAGTCCCCGTCTGCCACGGCAGAGATTTGACACATTTCTCTGCCGCGGCAGAGAATTCATTTTGGCAATTTTTTTTGCCGCGGTAGCATTTGGCACTTTTTGTGCCGCGGCAGAGAATTCATTTATGTTGTTTTATTTTATTTAGTGTTTTGCACTCGTTAATGAAGCAACCATTATATTACACAAGATCATCATGACAATATAGATCCAAGTGTCGAACATATTACATTCGATACACGGAGTTCATGCACTACATACAAAATAAGCTCTCTGTACAATCCCTATTGTATATACACACCCGAATTGTATTCTCCTTTTGGGTTTAGGACTTCTGCATCCAAGAATCCTACCAATTCCTCCTGAATTGCTCGTACGCGATTCTTTGGCAGAAGACCGTCTCGTAGATGTTCGATCTGATTTAAAAAAGAAGTCAGCCTATATGAATGAAACTAAACACAATTTGATGATAATTAAAAACTATAGAATTTGTTTACGTACGTGGAGTTGCTCTAAATTTCTGCCCTTCTCACAGCACGTCTGACGGATGAACTCGCAAACATAATATCCATATAAATTGTTCCCATATCATCTTGGTATCATCAAGTTGGAAGTCAGTTTGGACGTTGTCCACGGAAACCGTAGAATGGCTCTCCCACCGTAGCACCCACCCCCTCTCACCGCTTGCCGCCGGCGATCTCCCCAGCCGGCAACAATCTCCTCAATCTAATCCGATCAACCGATCCTCCTTCACCGCCTCCACTCAACCATACCCATCTCAGATCCATCCCAACTCTCTACCCTCATCACCCACTATTATCATGTTTTCGAGGATGACCGATGTTCTCGATGATCTTGCCGACAAGAAGAATCTGGAGCAGTTTCTTGACCCTACGTCCATTGCACACCGTCTGGATTTCTCCCCTGGTCATGCTTTTCGTGCAAAGGTTCGTAACACTTTCTCCACCCCGGTCAATCCTATCGCGGCTGCATCTGGCTTCTCTTTGGTTGTCTCCTTTGGACGTGCATGTTTCGAATTATCAGATCTCAATGTTAGCCTAGCATTGTCTGCATGTTTGGGAGCTGCATATGATGAAATGAGAGTCTCCCATCTCCAAGGACGTGTTTTCCTCTTTGACGTCTGCTCTAAGGCTATTGGATTTATGATTCATAAAATGAGATCTCACATCTCCAGGGAATTCATCTGTTATTTCGATTTATGGGGCAATGGTGGTCCTAATTGGGAAAGAGAGGCACGCATGTGGTATACTGAACAAGATCTGGAGTGGTATACGGTTCCACCAAGGAAAAGGAATTTTGCCACACGACGAGGATCCCACCATCCACCAAAAGGTACTCCAAATCGCCCTCTTGATTATCAGGCTGTATCCGATGCAAATACTACTCCCGTTGGACCTAGTCTATCCTACGCCGATGTTGTTAGATCATCAAACCTTGTACCCTCCTTTCATTTCCAGCATAGATCTCTCCATCGGACTCATCACCATACACTACTGGAAAAACCATCTTCGGTTCGATCACTAGAAGCCCAGCAGTCCCGGCCCGTCACGAACCGTGACTAGTGCTAGCACTAGTCCCGGTCCGTGAGGCCTCCAACGGCTAGAAATGGCCATAAGCATTAGTCCCGGGCCGGACCAGAGCATTAGTCCCGGTCCGTAATACGGCCCGGGACTAATAAGCTGGAGCGGGGCAACAGCTCTTTTCGGGGACTATTAGTCCCGGGTCGTATCACGGCCCGGGACTAATTGTCCATCACTATATATACAGCTCCCTGGCCAGCTGTCCTAAAGCATATATGGTGGCCATTTTTCTCAAAGAAAGCAAGAGAGTTCATGCCATTTTTTTTCTCAAGATTTAGTTTGCAACACCTAAATCCAAACCTTTAAAAGGTTAGAACTTCATTCTTTCATCTCTTATTGCTACTTTAGCTCTATATAATGCTCTAGAAGTATAGAGATATGGATCAAATGCATGCATGCTCTAGAAGTATCTAGAAAGATTTTGATATATATGTGTAACAAATTTTGATTAGGCACATAGTTAGTGAAAATTGAAATGTGTAATTTTAGAGTTTCAGAGCTTAGAATGGAATGAGGTTTTCAGTGATGGAACAATAATAAAAAACTCCACATTTATCATGTTGATTGTTTTCTCCAATTTCACAAATTGGTGCATGTAAATTTTTCAAAATTCAAAATTAATGCTCTAGAAGCTCTCAATATAACTTGTAATAATTTTATCATGTTGTGTAATGGTTTTTGATATACTTTTACTATAATGCAGATGGTCCGGGAATGGATGTACGGTACTGACCGACACTCTGGCGAGTTCATTAATAGCGTGCATGAATTCATCCGTGTTGCTGATGCAAACAAGCACAATGGTTTTGTATTCTGTCCATGTAATGGATGTAGGAATCAGAAGGATTATTCTGACTCAAAAACCCTTCACAGCCACCTGTTGAAGTCCAGCTTCATGCCCAGTTATAATTGTTGGACCAAGCACGGAGAGAGAGGGGTTATAATGGAAGACAATGAAGAAGAGGAGGAGGATGACAACTATCATGGTTTCCCTGAGTACGGAGATACTTCCATGGGGGATGCTGAAATGGAGGATGAAGAACAGACACATGATGAACCCGCTGATGATCTGGTCGGACCATTGCCGATGCACGAAGAGATTGTGAAACTGAAAAGGATAGGGAGAAGTTCAATCACATGCTAGAGGATCACAAAAAGTTGTTGTACCCAAATTGCGAAAATGGTCTGAAAAAGCTGGGCAGCACACTGGAATTGCTGCGATGGAAGGCTGAGTGTGCTATACCTGACTCCTCATTTGAAAAGTTGCTGAAAATGATGAAGAATATGCTTCCAAAAGATAATGTATTGCCCGCCAGTACATACGAAGCAAAAAAGGTTGTCTGCCCTCTAGGTTTAGAGGTTCAGAAGATACATGCATGCCCTAATGACTGCATCCTCTACCGCGGTGAGGAGTATGAGAATTTAGATGCATGCCCGGTATGCACTTCACTTCGGTATAAGATTAGACGAGATGACCCTGGTGACGTTGAGGGCGAGCCCCCCCGGAAGAGGGTTCCTGCGAAGGTGATGTGGTATGCTCCTATAATACCACGGTTGAAACGCTTATTCAGAAACAAAGAGCACGCCAAGTTGTTGCGATGGCATAAAGAGGAACGTAAGTCAGACAGGATGTTGAGACACCCCGCTGATGGGTCGCAATGGAGAAAAATCGATAGAAAGTACCCGGACTTTGCAGATGACGCAAGGAGTTTAAGGTTTGGTCTAAGTACATATGGCATGAATCCCTTTGGGGAGCAGAACTCCAGTCACAGCACCTGGCCCATGACTCTTTGCATGTATAACCTTCCTCCTTGGTTGTGCATTAAGCGGAAGTTTATTATGATGCCAGTGTTGATCCAAGGTTCGAAGCAACCCAACAACGACATTGATGTGTACCTAAGGCCATTAGTGGAAGAACTTTTACAGTTGTGGCACGAACCCGGGATACGCGTGTGGGATGAGCACAAGCAGGAAGAATTTAACCTCTGAGCATTGCTATTCGTAACAATCAATGATTGGCCTCCTCTTAGTAACCTTTCAGGACAGTCAAACAAGGGATACAATGCATGCACACACTATTTAGATGAGACTGAAAGTATATATTTGGAACATTGTAAGAAGAATGTATACAATGAGCATCGTCGATTTCTTTTGGCCAAGCATCCCTTAAGAAAGGAAGGCAAGCATTTCAAAGGTCTGGCATGTCACCAGACGAAGCCTAAGGAGCGTACTGGTGTTGATATATTTGATATGCTCAAAGATTTGGATCAACTGGTAACCTTTGGAAAGGGTCCTGGAGGAAAATCTGTTCCAAAAGACGCTCAAGGAAACGCACCCATGTGGAAGAAGAAATCTATATTTTGGGAGCTACCATATTGGAAATTCTTAGAGGTCCGCTCTGCAATCGATGTGATGCATGTGACGAAGAATCTTTGCGTGAACCTGCTAGTAGGCTTCTTGGGCGTGTATGGGAAGACAAAAGATACACCGGAAGCACGAAAGGACCATCAACGTATGAAAGACCCAGATGGCCTACATCCAGAATGGTTTCAAGGTCATGCCAGCTACGCTCTTACCAAACAAGAGAAGGAAATATTTTTTGAATGCCTAAGCAGTATTAAGGTCCCGTCTGGCTTCTCGTCGAATATAAAGGGGATAATAAATATGGCAGAAAAAAGTTCCAAAACCTAAAGTCTCATGACTGCCACGTGATTATGACGCAAATGCTTCCGATTGCATTGAGGGGGCTTCTACCAGATAATGTTCGAGTACCCATTGTGAAGCTATGTGCATTTCTCAATGCAATCTCTCGGAAGATAATCAATCCTGAAGATCTACCACGGTTATAGAATGATGTGGTCCAATGTCTTGTCAGTTTTGAGTTGGTGTTCCCACCATCCTTCTTCAATATTATGACGCACCTGCTGGTTCACCTAGTCGAAGAGATTTCCATTCTCGGTCCTGTATTTCTACACAATATGTTTCCCTTTGAGAGGTTCATGGGAATCTTAAAGAAATATGTTCGTAACCGTTCTAGGCCAGAAGGAAGCATCTCCAAGGGCTATGGAACAGAGGAGGTCATTGAATTTTGTGTTGACTTCGTTCCTGACCTTAAGGCGATTGGTCTTCCTCAATCGCGGTATGAGGGGAGACTGAGGGGAAAGGGTACTCTAGGAAGGAAATCAATAATATGTAGAGACGGACATTGTTACACCGAAGCACATTACACCGTTCTACAGAATCCTATCTTGGCAGCCCCATATATCGAGGAACACAAGAAAATCTTACGCTCCAACAACCCTGGAAAGCATGACTCTTGGATTAGAGATGAACACATGAAGAGTTTTGGCGGTTGGTTGCAACATCTCATCAAAAACAACACTCTTGGAGATCAGCTATACTTGTTGTCTAGGTCACCATCTTCGACTATATCGACTTTCCAAGGGTACGAGATAAATGGGTATACATTTTACACGATAGCCCAAGATAAAAAGAGCACCAACCAAAATAGTGGTGTACGCTTTAATGCAACAGACAACAATGGGTCAAAGACCACATATTATGGTTACATAGAGGAGATATGGGAACTTGACTATGGACCTACTTTTAAGGTCCCCTTGTTTCGGTGCAAATGGGTCGAGCTGACGGGAGGAGGGGTTGAGGTAGACAAGAAATACGGAATGACATCGTTGGATCTCAACAATCTTGGGTACTTAGACGAACCATTCGTCCTAGCCAATGATGTGGCCCAGGTTTTCTATGTGAAGGACATGTCTACCAAACCTAGAAAACAAAAAGATAAGAAAAAGAATACATCGGACGATGAGCCAAAGCGCCACATAGTTCTTTCAGGAAAAAGAACATCGTGGGAGTGGAGGACAAGACAGACATGTCAGAAGATTGTGATAAGTTCCATGAAATTCCGCCCTTCGCGGTGAAGGATGACCCAACCATCATGTTAATGAATGAAGATGCTCCATGGATACGACGGGATCAGAAAGGAACACAAGCGAAGAAATGATATGTAATAATTGTAACATTTTATGAGTTAAGATGTTCCATGCATGTGTCCATTTTTATAGTGTTGTCTGCAAACAATCTTGAGTGTGTTAGTCCCGTTTTGTGGCTGGACCGGGACTAAAGGAGGGCCTTTAGTACCGATTCATACTTACCATTAAGATCTGATCTCCAAACGCGTGATGTCACATATTAGGGAGTGCCTCTATGACCAGTTTCTCGGAGATGCCGGAGGACTGGGCTCCGTCGGCATCTCCCTGAAACTGGCCGTAGTGGTGTCCCTGCTCTCGAAAACCATCTTGCAGCTTGTAACTTCTCTAACTAGATCAATACGCCTGGGAAACATTGTATTCAGGAAACATGTGATGATAGTTGTTATCATCATCTTCTTCTTCACCGTCTTCCATCATAACCCCTCTTTCCCCGTGCTTGGTCCAGCAATTATAGTTGGGCATGAAACCTTTCATAACCAGGTGGTCGCGAATGATTTTCGAGGAAGAGTACTCCTTGTTGTTCCGACATTGAACACATGGACAACTTATAAAACCATTCTCTTTGTTTCCCGTAGCCACATCGATAAATTTATCCATGCCTTTAATGTACCCGAGTACACGCCGGTCATCGTACATCCATTCCCGACCGTTCATCTGCATCATATAATTAAGTTTATCAAAAACGGGACATCATAAATAGTGAAATGACCAATTCACGTCGACAGATGCATTGTATCAATGAAAGAGAAAAGATAAGATTGCTAACCTCGATCGAGGGAAATAAAAAGAAGAAAGCTCAAGTGTGTCTCGGACACCTTCTATATTTTTGTTCTGTGAGAAATTGAACGGGATCATTCATGTCGTGGTATTGCCGACGAGTACGCCATGGAGGGGTCCTCACAGTGCATGTTTAGAGACGTGGGGGAAGGCGGACAGTTGACAGGTACAAGGTAACACAGCTTACCCAGGTTCAGATCCCACAATGGTGGCGGAATCCTACTCCTGCTATAAATCACTATAAGGGCAATACGCCGAGTTACAGAGATAGGTTCGCTGTGCGAGGTTGTATGAATCGATACCAGGTTGTGCCCTAAAGGCTCCCATAGGCCCGACTTATATAGTCGCCAGGTCCTAGGGTTACAGGGAAAAGTCCTAGCCGGACAGGTTACAGAGTCCTACACTGTCTATTACTAGTCTTGTATATCTTGCACTCCAAGGCTCCGAGTACGTCGGTGAATCCAACCGTAGCCTTCCTTTATCCGGCATGGGCATCCCTTCTGGATCATCTAACTGGGCCGCCCAGCAGGCCATGGGCCATGCTACAACTGTGGGCCACCCGGGTTATCCGGATAGGAGACATGCTATGAGGATACCCATATAGCATATCCCCAACAGTAGCCCCCGGAGAACTCTGAGATCTTGCGCCGTCTTGCCTCTTCGTGTGGAATTCTCCGTCCAGATGGATGTCGGCAAATCGTCAAGCAATATCTTGTAGTCCTTCCAAAGAACCCTACAAGGTTTTATCCGTCTTCAATATGTAAGTCGGAGAAATGATGAATCTTCCATCGTACTCTTCCGTAGCCGGACTGGATCCGTCCATGCCAGAATCTTTTGATGTGATGGCGCATCTGCCTATGTCAGCTAGGACGATGTAGGATTAGGTCAGCGACACCTCGTAACTCACACATGCAGAGAATGCAATCATGTCCGATTTTCCCACGCGAGCGATACGAACCGTTGGCGGCGACGGTTGGAGATGTGGCGAAATTTCCGTGCACGTTTGCGAACACGTCGTCTACGCGGAAACCGTCCGATCAAGCTGCACTAATTTTGACGCTGGAGATGATAAATAGCAACCAAGGTGGAATTTCGAACTTTTACCTCATTCTCTCCTCGTGTCATCTTCTTCCTCCAGCGCATGCCCCCTCGAGCTCTCCGCGCCGAACTCGCGAAAAACCCTAGCCTCAATCCGCACCAGTCACATCCAACCTCTCTCCATGGCCAGCAGCAGCACCTCTCCTTCCATGGCGCCATCGAGCGAAGCCGCGGCGAAGCCGGCGAGCTCTATCATCGTGCCCCCAGAGGGCTTGGTCATCCCGGCCTCGGCGGTGATTGATTCCACCGGCGGCGACTACAATCTAGCGGTGCTGGAGCCGTTGGAGGAGGAGCTAGATTCGCACAAGGGCGACTGGCGCGGCTCAGATATCACCGACCATGACATCCAAGAGCTAATCGCCGAGGGCTACCTCCCTGCGACGGAGGGGCTCGCCTGGCGGGCGGCGCCGGCCGGCGAGGTGACACCTTCTCCCCAAGCTGGATAAAAGGTGTACCTCAAAGCCCAACTGGTACGTGGCATCTCCCTGCTCATCTCCAACTTCTTTCTCTCCGTCTTAAACCACTATAGAGTCCAGCCCTAGAATCTTTCTCCCAACAGTATCTTAGCGCTTAGCAACTACGCGGCGCTCTACGAGGGTTACTTAGGGATAAATCCTAGGCTAGACCTCTTTGTGTACTTCTTCACCGTCAAACGTGAAGCCGAAGCTAGTAAGGAAGAACTTAGAAATTGTGGCACCATAAGCTTCAAGATCCGACCTGGCCGGCAGTTCCCCGACATTGTCAGCCACGAGTCCCGCAAAAATTGGCAACAGACGTACTTCTATGGCCCAGACATTCCTCTGGCTGGACGACAAGTAACGTACCCAGACTTCGTTGACGGAGCCGCCGCTGAAGCCTCGTCATGGAGATCCCAGGCTTCCCTTCCCTCCGACCTTGATGCTTCTCGCGCCATAAGGCGAATAGAATGGTTCGTAGAGACGGGTTTGACCGACTTGGACCTAGCCATGTGTTGGTTCATCAGGCGAATCCAACCTCTGCAGCCCCGCGCGAAGCTCATGCAAGAGTATACCAGCGATAGAAGGGATAGCCTCCGCATCTCCATGGACAACTTCTCGAGCGAATCCGTCAAGCTCCGCCTTAAGGACATCGTCAAGGTAAAGGACAAGAAGCGTGGCTTCACCATCACCTACGACATGTTCGTAGACGGCAAGTTCCCAAAGGTAGGTATTTATTTTCCGTGTACGACATATACTCCATTTCTTCCGTCTTGCAAATGTCATCCATGTAACACGGTGATTTCTCACTTAACAGCTTAGCGATCTAGAGGAGGACAACCTGGCTGCCCAAATCTACGATCCAAAGATGAAGGAAGTCACGGTCGTGTCCGACGACGATGCTCCGTTGGCGCGAAAGCGGAAGATCTCCACCTCTGACGCTGCCGATGGAGGCAAGAAGAAGAAGACGCAGGGTGGAGCCTCCAAGATGACTACCGCCGCCCTGGAGGCAGAAAAGAGAAAAGTGACTGGGATCCCCTTTGCCAAAGCACCTCCACTTGTGTAAGATTCTCTTCCTCTGACATTGTCTATTTATCTGTCTTGCTCCTGTACTTATGCATTTTGCACGTTTCAGGAAGAAAGCCACGACCAGTCTCAAGAAGACCTCCAAATTGGGGGCTTCTAGAACCATCAAGGACATGCTGCATCGCGACACATCTCCCACCATCGCCCCTACCACTCCCTCTGTCAAGCCTTCGTCTGCCCCGACAAGCTCACAAGCTAAGGAGGTATCTGGCCCTTCCGCCATGGAAGTGGACTCAGGTGCCTCTACCGAGATTGCTGTCGTCGGCGAGCAGGCAACGCAGGAGAGTGCCGCGCATCAAATGGCTGAAACTCTGGCTAAGGATGCCATCGGTGGCGGTAAGGCGGTGGTGGAAGCAGATACTTCCGTCATTGGCGGCGCCCCCGCACCCAAGAAAACCATAGCCTATCCAAAGATAGTTTATCCGGTACTTACACTGGCTAGCACTGCTTTGGTCCCCGGTGCGGCACCGACATCTCCGACGTGCGGTCTAGAGGAGCTCCGCCGACAAGCAGAAATCTTGCAAGGAAACAGCTAATCCTTTGGCAAGCTGCTGGCCGAGAGTGCTACAAACCTCAAGATCATCGCACTTGTAAGCTTTATTTGCCTTTTTCATTTCATATGACTATCCCACTGTAGCCCCTCGAGGATGTAGACGGAAAACCATAGGTTTTTGCATCTATATGCTCTAAGAGTGACTAAGTTAGAAAACCTCTCACTGTAGCCCCCAAGCATGTAGTTGGAATGAAATGTTCCGACTAAATGCTTTAAGAGTAGCATACGCAGTGTTTATAAATTTCCATACTGTAGCCCCCAAGCCTCTAGTTGTAACTGAATTAGTTCCGACTAGATGCTTAAAAAAAGCTAAGCATATATCCGAGTTAAAAACTTTATACTGTATTCCCCAAGCCTCTAATCGAAAACTGAATTAGTTCTGACTAGATGCTTAAAGAAAAGATAAACATAATGCAACGCAAAAACTCTCGCTGTATCCCCCGAGCTTCTAGGTGGAAAATTTCCGGCTAGATGCTCCAAGAAGACCAAACAACGTTTTAACTTTGACCTCTTTTCCACAGAACGAGAGTGCTCGGAGGGGCATGGCCAATGACAAGTACCAGAAGATGCGCGCAGACCTGGAAGCCGAAAAGGGTAAAACTACCTTCTTGAAGGAACAAATCACCAAGAGCAAGCGTCTGTTTTCTTTTTCGCATTCCGCCTTGGTATTGTGTCCATATTCTCTGAGTACTCACTGTGTACTTTGCTTTCTCCGACTTGCAAAAACCATCGCCAAGGCCAAGAATATTGTCGAGCAATCCAAGCACATTCAAGAGCTGGATAGCGAGAACAAAATTCTTAAGCAGGAGAGGAAGGACATGCTAAAAATGCATGAGGAGTCGATGAAGGCCCTGGAGGACTCCTCCACCGAGGAAATCAACCATTTGAAGGAGGAGGTTGCGATCTTAAAAGATCAGAAGAAAGCTGCCGATGAGCAGAATCAACGCCATAGAGAGGCGTATAAGCTACTCCAACAAGAGAAAGAATCCTTGGCGGACACCCTCTGGCAAGCTGAGGCCAGCATCTTCAGTAAGTTTTCGCCGTCTTGGATTTCTGTAGTCTGGGTACTTTGAATTGTTGAACTCATGCGCTCCTTGTCAGAATTTGCAGCTCCTATGGGTTTAACCCGATCGCCCCCTCCAGCCAAGGAATGCATGGTTCTTGCCGGCAACTTCATCAACACCGCCATCACGCAAGCCAAGGAGATCGCCAAACCCGTCCAAATAAATATCAAGGCATCAGACTCCGTGGTGAAGTACTCGGAGATTCTGCGCCGAGCCCCCGAGCGTATCACAAGCTGGAAAGCTTCATGTGCACGGGCTGGCGCAAGGATGGCGCTGTCAATAGTGAAGGCACACTACAAAGATGCCGACATCGACACGGTGACCTCTGGCATTCCCGACGTAGACGACGATGGCAAAGAGATTAACCATGAATCCATCTTGTCGTCGCTCGCAGGCTATGACACCAGAGTTGCCGAGTTGGTAGACGTCAACGTCTTTGTGCCAATGAACACCATCGACAGCGGCAACCAAAGTTCCTCTGAATCCCACCACAGCGCCTACTTCGAGGGTGGTTCTCCGGCTGGTGATGATGCTGCTTCCAAGTCACCTGCGCCAAAGGAATGAAGAACAACTTTGTAATATTTGTTTCACCTTTGGTGCATATGCGAAAAAAACTTGTTTATGTAACTTAAGGCGGAAAACAATGGTTGTTATTTCCTGCTTCTCAAGAACTAGTTTCCAACACGTATATATTTTTAAGCAAGTGCTGGCTTATCCATTACTTTGGTTCTTATGATTGACCTTTCGTGAGTCGGAAGACTCGTTGTCGGAACCACACACTTAGGTTATGATGCCCAATGGCACCGTCAATAACCTAAGCACAAAATCACCGACAATAAGTGTCGAAAGTCACTACTCCAGAATCCACATAAAAACAACAAAGAACGTGTAGACCAGAAAACTTAAGCTAACGCCCGTAGGCGTAATTTTCACAAGTGCAATCGCAAAGCTTGTGCATAAAAGGTTTTACATGATACAAAAATGAACACTAAAGGAGGTAAAAGACTCAGAAATATGAGTGAACCAAAGATCTTTATTTCATTAATCATATAATTAGAGGTACATAATTAGATAGAAAATGCTAAGTGTAAAAAGGACGTAGTTGTGCTATGTTCCATGGCCGATCGAGCTCCCGGTAGTCATCATCCGGGTCACGTCGCTTACGCTTATGATCCTCGTTGGGTCTATCCTTCAGTTCACGATTGTCAACAAGGTAGTAAGACCCATTGAGTAGCGCCTTGCTTATGATGAACGGTCCTTCCCATGGCGGGGATAATTTGTGTGACTTCTTCTGCTTAAGTCGGAGCACCAAATCCCCCTCTTTAAACGAGCGATGCCGAACGCGGCGACTATACTAGCTGCGTAGCTTCTGCTGGTAGATGGCGGATCTTTGGCATGCCAAAACGCGCTCCTCCTCGAGAAGATCCACATCTAGGCATCTGGATTCTTCAACGTCATCTTTCTCGTAGGAGGCAACTCTTGGTGCATCGTGAAGGATGTCGGAAGGTAGGATGGCTTCTGCTCCATATACCATGAAGTAAGGGGTGTAGCCGGTGGATCTGTTGGGTGTAGTACGTAAACTCCACAGCACAGATGGAAATTCTTCTACCCAGGCTCCGGCTGCTCTATGTAGCAGTGCCTCAAGACGTGGCTTGATTCTCTGCAGAATTAATCCATTAGCTTGCTCAACCTGACCATTGTACTGTGGGTGTGCCACAGATGCAAGGTCAAGTCGGATTCCTTTATCCCAACAATAAGCCTCCACTTCTCCGATTGACAAATTGCTGCCGTTGTCAGTGATAATACTATGTGGGAGACCAAATCTCACCACTAGATCCCAGACAAACCTGAGGGCAGTTGCCCCATCAAGCTTTCTAATGGGTTTAGGATCTATCCATTTAGTGAATTTATCAACTGCTACAAGCAGATGCGTAAACCCACAAGGTGTCGTCTGTAACGGTACCACCATGTCTAGCCCCCAGACTGCAAACGGCCAAGTTATTGGTATTGTTCGCAATTCTTCAGAAGGAACATGTGGTTGTCGGGCATAATACTGGCATCCCATGCATGTTTCAACCAGCTTGTCGGCGTCCGCCTTTGCGGTCAGCCAGTAGAATCCTTTCCGGAAAGCTTTCGCGACCAACGATCGAGGAGCGGCGTGATGCCCGCAATCTCCGAGATGGATTTCGCGTAGGATTTCCATACCTTCTAGTTGGGAGACACACTTTAGGTATACACCAGTAGTGCTCCTTTTGTAGATTTGTCCATTGATTATGGTATAACCCTTTGCTCGTCGTACTATTTGCCGTCTTTCGACCTTGTCGTCGGGCAAAGTTCTGTGTTCGAGATATTCCATGAACGGTTTTGTCCAAGCTGGAGGGACCTTGGTCACCATGTTGACGAAAGAGTCATCTCTATCCGGGTTGTTGATGTCGGCTCCCTTCACAGATGGTGTGCGCAGGTGCTCTAGGAAAACTCCTGGCAGAATTTGCTTGCGCCCTGATCCTAGGTTAGACAGCAGATCATCCGCCTCATTTTGCTCCCTAGGTACATACTTGACTTCGTAGCCCAAGAAGCTCTTGGCTATCTCGTCCACTTCGTCTCGATATGCCGCCATCATAAGGTTCCGTGCATTCCAGGTACCAGCCACCTGCTGGGAAACCAAGTCGGAATCTCCACTACAAACTATGCGCTTGATGCCAATATACTTGCCTACACGTAGTCTGTGAATGAGTGCTTCATACTCTGCCAAGTTGTTTGTAGCCTCGAAGTGGATCTGCAGAACATAGTGTAGCTTGTCTCCTATTGGTGATTGTAGCAATACACCAGCACCCGAGCCATTGAGCAACTTTGATCTGTCAAAGTGCATCACCTAGTACTCTGGTTCCGGCAACGGAGTAGCATCTGGCATCTCCGTCCAATCTGCAACAAAATCCGCCAAGGCTTGTGACTTGATAGCGTCGCGTCTCTTGTAATTGATCTCGAAGGTGGCAAGTTCAATGCCCCACTTCACGACCCTTCCTGTAGCGTCGCTGCTGTTGATTATGTCAGACAGTGGAGTCTTGCTCACCACTGTGATTGGGTGCTCCTGAAAGTAATGCCTCAGCTTCCGAGAAGCAAGGAATACTCCATAAGCTATCTTCTGGTAGTGCGGGTAACGCTACTTGGACTCCGTCAAGACCTCTGTGCTCATAGCCTGGTTCCTTCCGCTCTACCACGACGACGATGTTGATTACCCGGTTGGTTGCCGCCATGTAGATTAACAGGGGCTCGCCCGGCCCGGGCGCTGCAAGGATGTGCGCTGACGAAAGAATCTCCTTGAGCTGCTTCAATGCTGCATCTGCCTTGTCCGTCCATGTGAATTTGTCCGCCTTCTTCAGCAACTTGTACAGCGGCAGGGCCTTCTCTCCAAGTTGGCTGATGAACCGACTAACTGCTGCAACACAACCTGTTAGTCGTTGAATGTACTTTAGGCATGTTTGACGGTTTATGTTTAATATGGCCTTGATTTTCTCCGGGTTGACCTCGATTCCGCGTTGGGAAACGATGAAGCCCAACAATTTTTCGGCTGGTACCCCGAAATCGCACTTCTTAGGGTTAAGCATCATGTTGTATTTCCAAAGATTATCAAAGTTTTGTTTTAAGTCGGAGATTAAGTCATTTGACTTTTTAGACATCACCGTGATATCGTCCACATAGGCATGAATGTTCTGACCAATTTGGTCATGAAGGCAACGTTGCATTGTCCGCTGGTACATATCACCTGCGTTTTTCAGCCCAAAGGGCATCGTAACATAGCAAAACGTGATGTATGGAGTAGTGAACAAAGTGGCCAATTGGTCCGACTTCCTCATCTTGATCTGGTGGTATCCTGAGTATGCATCGAGAAAACACAAAAGTTCCAAGCCAGCCGTCGAGTCAATGACTTGGTCAATGCAAGGCAAAGCAAACGGATCTTTGGGACACGCTTTGTTCAAGCCGGTGTAATCAACGCACATTCTTAATTCATTGGTTCCCTTTTTGGGGACAAGTACAGGATTGGCCACCCATTGGGTGTGAAGGACTTTTCGGATAAATCTAGCCTTAAGTAACCTAGCTACCTCTTTGCCAATAGAGCATCTCTTCTCATCTCCAAAGCGTCGTAGAGGTTGTTTCACTGGTTTGGATTTTGGATCAATGTTTAGTCTATGCTCGGCAAGTTCCCTAGGTACACCTTTCATGTCGGCAGGTTGCCAGGCAAATATGTCCCTATTCTCATGGAGGAACTCGACGAGCGCGCTTTCCTATTTGGGATCCAAGTTCGTCCCAATGGTGGTGACCTTAGAGGCATCGCCTACCACAAGTTCCACCGGCTTGGTCTCGATGGCAGCCTTGAATGCAGGAGCGGAGTCGGAGATCTGTTTCTTTGATGCGGGCATCTCTGAGTCATCGACCTTGCTCTGGATCTCTTTGAATTCTTTGCTGTAGAGGACAGCTTCTGCAAAGGCTGCTTCATTGATCTCGCAGTACCTTGCCTTGGTAAAGCTTCCGGATATGGTGATAACACCGTTCAGTCCGGGTATCTTGAGTTTGTTATAGACGAAGCATGGCTTGTCCATGAACGTGTGGAATATGTCACGGCCGAATATGACGTGGTACATTCTCTTGAAGGGGACCATCTCGAAGGTCATGCGCTCTTGGCGGTAATTGTTAACATCGCTAAAGGCAACCTAAAGTGTAATGCACCCAAGGGACCGAGCCTCCCGACCAGGAACTACGCCGTGGAAGATGGTGTTGGTCCGCCTTAGGTTTGTGTAACATCCCAAAAATATTAAACTTGGATCATCAAATTCTAATCCTCACATTTAGGGTTAACAAAAACTTTTCTAAATAAAATTATGAATGCATGCATATGTGTATGCATTGATTTTGAATTCTTTTAAACCCACCTTGTTTGTTTGTTTCATTGCTTGTAAAATGTTTCTTAGGTGAAATAAACATCATCTAAAACATTTCCCACACTTTTCCTAAAGACAAGTAAATCAAAACACATATATGAAGTGAATGGTCACTTTGACCAATTTAACTCCCATGCCTACTTTGGCTGTCTCAAACTTTCAAAACCTAACAGAAACTTTTCTGGATCTTTGCACCCCTTGAATGTACTCATAACAAGGTATCAAGGCCCACTTTGTGATCATCCAGAAACTTTCAAATGCATAGTTTAAATGACAATTCAAAATTGAATCTTTATCATATGGGAAGATCCCACTTTTTCAAAAACCACTCAAACAAGCTCAACTTTCAAAACCCAAGCATCTGCAGACTCACTAGCACCAATCTAGCAAACCCACCAAAATTCATTTCAAAATTCAAAACTTGATTTCATGCGGCCATTTCATCAAACAGGTTGCAGACACAAATCAAACAAAAATCAAACACTATTGTGAGCAGTGATTCTTGCCTAACTTGTTCCCTAGTTAGCTCACACACAACTCAGTAGATCATCTAGAAAGATTTGCCCAACACTAGCACCACTGTGAGCTTGCCATTGTCATCAATGGTGAACAGCCGAAGCCAACCTTGCCACCCCATTGTAGACAGCAAGCTACGAAGGAAACTAGCCATGCCAACCTTGTCTGGGAGATCACCCATGCCTCACCGCCCCCTCTCGACCAGCCCTGCCTCGAAGACACCGACCAGAGCACCCAGGAACGCGCCGTGCCTCGCCAACTGCGTCTGAGCATGCGCCAGAGCGCCACCCTCGACTAGCGTCCACAGACCGTGCGCCGCCCTCACCGCGTGCACACACACGATCACCACCAACCCAGGAGACCGCCAGACATCCCTGTTTGTTGCCCCGTGCCATACAGCCACCACCTGCCGTCGAAGACGCCGCCTCTGCCGCGCAGAGCACCACCCGTTCCAGACCAAGCCACACCGCCCCATGCCTCAAGACCATGTCGTTGAGCATCGCCAGGAGACACCGCACCGTCCCCTACCCTTGCCCATTCCTTTAGCCGCCTGTAACCTCGCCCCCGACGAGCTCACCGTGCGCCCCGACGGTCCCCTCGGTCGACTATAAATAGAGGCCACCCCCGCATGATTTCTTCACACCATCTCACTCCCCTCTCCTCACTGATCGTGCCACACCGTTCTTAGAGCAAGGCGAGCACCACCTCCCCGGAATTTCACCGGAGCCCGCTGCCTCTGGAGAAGAAGGGAGCCAGGGATTGGAGCCGCCCCAGGAGAAGCCACCGGTACCAGGAGATTCGCCGTCGTCGACTTTGTCGTTCTCCCGCCTCGCCGAACCTCGCCCATACCCCGGTGAGCCCCCAGCACCCCTCACTGGCCGCGCTAGGTTTAGTTCTCGCCGGAGTTGTCTCGCATCGACGATGACCCTCAGCCGTTGGATTAGAACTAGATCGAACGATCCACGTTGCCCCATACCGCTTCGCCCAGCCCCGTGTCACTGACGAGTGGGGACACCCACTTAAGCAGCCAGCAGAACGCTTTAGCAGGCGCCCGATAACTTTTCCTTGCAGCCCAGCGATTCAAATTAAACATTTTTCTTTTTAAATTCAAACACACTTCTGTACCCAACTTCAAAAATCAACCCAGACCGATTCCTTGCACCAAATTGGATGAAACCAATTTTGTTGGAAAGGTATGTGAATGCTGAATCCAAGCCTGTTGGATTCAAGTCATTTGGATCTGTAGATCACCCATAGTAAAAATGACTAGGCAGAAGCTTTTCTGCATTCAATCATTTTTCAAATTTAAACCATAAAAGCTTTTGAGTTGATTCCAACTCTCAAAAATCACATTTAACCATACCTTTCAGAATATATAAAAATATATAGGTTTACTTGCAGAAATAATGTTCAAGTAATAAAAGAATGCTACATAAGCATTTCTAGCCACTTTAATTAATTAAAATAAAAGGGTAAAACCTTATTTAATTGTTACACCACTTTAAATCACATTCCCATGGACTACAATATGTGGTGATGACATGTGTCAACATGATCCCATATTTGGTTTGGAGAATATTAAATCTTAAATAGTTTTTCAATGAGTAGAAATTACTTTTCTAAAAATAAAAAGAATCAAATCAAGCCTTAACCTTGTAAGGTGTAACACCCTCAGAATCGGACCTATGCAAGTTTTAGTGAAACCCGCCAAACCCGCATAGAAACGATTCAAAGGTGCCCACCAGGCACTTTCGTGCGGGTGGAAAACGAAGTAATAACATTACACAACAGTCCTCGATGGGACCCACAGAACAGATATATATACAACAGCGACTCGGAGAGTCAAGAATACAGATATAATATACAAAGATCCAAATCACCGTGAAATGATAGAGCGTCCGACTACGGACAAGATGCAAATGGGGCTAAGAGCCCTGAAGAATAACCAATGGCGTCCATAACCCTGCCCAGGCCAAGCCGGAAGGGTAACCCTGCTAACGGCGTCGATCTCAAAACCTGCTTAAACAAAGGGGTGCCGACAAAGGGCAAAGGAAAAAGAAGGAGCGTTAGTACTGAGGCCAGTACACGGCGAGGCTAGAATTCGGCGGTCCTCGCCTACATAGGTATGGTGGACTGAATCAGAGAGGGATGAGAATGACCTAACCGGATCCAACCTGAAGCTATCACCAAACAAACCCATCCTGGTGTTTCCCCCTCGAGACCAAACGAGGAAGTCAACCGAGGAACTCACACAGTTGGCAGTTTTACGTCTTCAGTTATAGTTGCAGCACTTTACTAGTCAGGTTTAGATAATCATCCTGATAAAAATAAGCAGTGGGCATTTTTAGTTGACCATTCCGTGACAGTTGCAGCACTTACTAGTCAGATACAATTAGCATGAGATAAACCCCAAAACCCAGCAGTTGTTGGTACTTTTACTTAGCCATTCCGTTGTAGTGAAGCTGATTACTAATCATATCGGGAACAAGTCAAGTTAAAACAATAAACTTTAGTTATCGTTGTCTATGATCAAGCACTGTGCTCCAAGTCGTCCATAACCGCGGACACGGCTTCTCGAAAAGATTTAACCCTGCAGGGGTGCACCAAAGTATCCACAGGCACTTCGACCCTTTTGCGGATCGTTAACATACACCCATCGGTATGTCGGCGGGCCTAAGTCACGGCGTTCCGGACCAAAGCAAGCACGGGGCCACCCACTAAGTACACGGGCGAAGTCGGCCGGTCTCCGAGACGGACTTAGGGTTTGCGTCAATGGCTGTAAACGACAGCAGATCCCCAATCGGGGACTGTCGATACCGCGAAAACATTCCGCTTCCTAAACAGTACAGTGTGCTCCTCGCACAAACGTAAATACATAAGTAGCATGGCATAAGTACAGGATAGTAAAAACACCTCAAACTAGTTGTGGCCCCCAGTACAATACTTTGAAATCAGGTAATAATCAATGGGGGGCCCATATCTCCCCACCTGTGGTTAGCGCGCTCGATCTCGGAACAGGTGTCAAGAACTCGGGTCCTACGGGACACAAGTGGGCGGTCGGAAACCAAAACTTACCTATCACCCACCGATGCCTCTGCTTAATTCAATTTTAGTTGTTAAACAGGAATTAAAGTGAACAATAAGTAAACCATGATCATCTCCAACGTCAACATGCGGCAATCCTCCAACAATTGTGGTACTTGACGACAAGCAAAAACACTTGAGCAAGCGACTACGACACGCGGGCCCAACTATCTACCAAACAACAGGTAATAGGATGTGTCCAAGGCTATATATGGCTGCAAGGGATATCACGGGTACGAAACTAGAGCATCGCAACACAGATAGCAAAGATCAACAGGAAGGAATAAATACTAGAAAAGTAAGATAGGTAGAAAGGGGGAGATGCTGCTTTGAAAACATTGTCGAAGGTTCCACCAAGATCGGTGAGCTCACATCAACTCATCGGCCTTATCCGCGAAGAACCAAAACACTAGAATAAACACCGGATGCAATATTTAATACACGGCAGAAGATCGGCATGATGCATGTATGATGCATGGCATGGCAAAGTGCGATGCAATTAGGTCAAATTAAGCGGAACCGGGGTCCCGACAATTAATTAAATGGTTCAAATTATTTAGAACCCCCGCAATTTAAATGTTGTTTAACAAAGCAGAAAGTTTCACCGGTTCGCTACACATGTTTAAATGAGGCCAATATAAGGCTGGATTTGCCCGCATATGGGCCCCATATTTAATTATTAGGTGAATCGGCATAAGGCCCCCAAACCACAGATATGCATGCGAGAATGACAATTCAATATGCAACAAGTTGTTATTATGTTATAAAATAAGGTTTCGGGAAGGGGTTCACACATTAGGGGTCTCGACGATCTTGGGGGATCTGGGGGTTCGGGGTCCGGGGTCGGTCTCAGGGTTCAGGGTTCGACGGAACGGTATCGACGGAGGCGTTCTCGGACTCCGGGTAGATCTTGTCGCATCGGGGTTCGGGGTGACGTTCTCAGCGTCTTCGCGTCGGTGGCCTTGACGGTATCGGGTTCGGACTCCGGATCCGGGCACGGTCTTAGCGCTCCGTCTTCAGTGTCGTTGGCGAACTCGGGTTCGATACCGGGGGTCCTTCGGGACCTTGAGGCGGTCTTGGCGGTCGTCGGGTACGGGCTCGGCGTCCGGGGAAGGAGTACTTGTCGCACCGTCCTCGTTGTTCGCGGACCGTTTGGAGACCTTGGCGTCCGGGGGAAGTCCATGTCGTGTCCATGACGGAGATCTTGAGGGTTCAAGCGACGATGATAGAAGAACTCGTTGGTGGGTAGGGGAACCTTGTCTGAACTTAGGCCGGGTACACCAGCATGCATACTCTCGGCACCACTATGCCTTAACCAAAACATCTCCACAACGTCAACTCTCACCACCACGACGCACCACGCCCTGCGGAAGAACCGAGGACTCGGACACGCTATCGAAGCGGCAAGAGGCAGCTGCGGACGAGCTTGGCCCGACCAGCAGGAGGCGGGGCGAGTAGAACGAGGAGGAGCTTGGCGGTTGGACGCGTCTGGCGAGGCGTGGCGGCCGGTCCCCAATGGCGGGGCGGCGGGAGGCTGGCGAGTGCAGGCGGGCAGGGAGGCGAGCGGGCGACGGCGACTGGGCGGCGAGGTTCGAGGGAGGTTGCGTGGAGGCGCCAGGGAGGATGGCGGTGAGGCGGTCCGGCGAGGGGAGGGTGAGGCTCCGGCGGCGGCTCGGTGGGCGTGTCGCGTGTGGGAGGGCGGTTGTCGGGCGTGGGACGTGGGGAGGTGGGGAGCGGGCTATAGGATGTGGGGACGGGGAGGTCTGGGCTGGGTGGCCCACGCGTGGGTCCCGCGGGGCCAGGTCGGGGTGGGGGTGTGAGCTGGTGGGGGGAGCGACGTGGTGGAGTGCTGGGGCGGGGCCCGCGTGCAGGGAGGGTGGCCTGAGGCTGCTAGCGCGTGCGTGAGTGTGTGGGTTTGAGTGGTGGGGCCAGGGGTGGGTCTAGGTGGCAGAAGGGGGTTGGTGGAGATTTGGGAGAGGTTGACGTGGCGTGCTGCGATTGGGTGGGATGATGTGGCTGCTGGGTGTGGGTAGATTAATTGGTAGGTTTAGGATTTGTCTGGTGGACCGATTTGTTGTATACGGGGGTGGTCGTTCGGGTCGGGTTGGCCCGTTCGACTGCCCCTACTAAAAAAATAATATAAATTTTATCTGTTCTGTCAACACCGTTTACAAACCGATAGCACTCAAACAAAAATAATCCGGAGACCGGGGTTTGATATTTGATTAAAGATGGGGCGTTTTAGAAAACAAAACGGGCGTTGCGAAAATAGTTTTGGCAAACAATGCATGATGATGACGATGCAATGCACAAATTCAACGCGATTTTCTAGTAGTGGTTTTTGCGGGATGCCACATAAGGTTAGAGATGATGTTAGATCATCTATAAGACCCTTGTGTGTGATGATTGCAAGTAGTTAAGTATTGTTTGGTGATTGTGTACCTCGTATTTATTCATAGACGCTAGTACCGACCAAGGCTACGAGGAGGAAGGAGGCTACTACGAAGAAGAAGCCGAGGAGAAATTCAACCACTGCTCTGCACAAGGCAAGCCTAATACTACTAGTGAATGAGCAAGCTAGTAACCTTGCAAGCTAACACTTGCAATTTAGCAAGCTTATATTGACATTGATGCAAGCTAACACTTGCAAGATACCCTACTGATGCAACAAACCTCTACTTGTTACTATGCCTTAAGCATATGTGATCATACCCATTTGATAAACCAATCCTAGTTTTATGTGCAAGCTTCTCACTTTATTTTTTTATATCAAAGCTTACTTAGAGTTTACTTAAGTGACTGGTAGATTTTGGAAAGATGTTGAAGGTTGCATAAAGAGCATAAAATTTGGCCTAAGCTAGAAACCTTGATATCAGCCTAAGATATAAGGTTGGACTTAGTGAAACTCCACTAGTTACCACCCCTCATTAGTACTACCCCCACCTGTAGATGCTAGTACTAAGCTTAAAACTTGATCAACTTTTAGATGGGAATACTTGGTGGAAAAATGTTTATGAAAACCTTGGAATGATGGATCATTCTATTGAAATGTTTTGGACATGTGTTTCTGAACACTTGATGATTCTGGTGATAAAAATGTTGAGGCATGAGCCTTAGCCCTTTATAAAACTGATGGTTGTCTGGATGCGATACCATTCCAATTTTAGCGTACAACCACAATACCCGAATATTGGGTAGGGCTTGACTGGAAACTTATATACCTTAGTATTAGTTCCCTCACGGCCAAGGTCTGAGATGAGGCTACCTTGTGAAGATTGTCCACATGCGGTACCCAAGATGACAAGCGGTCATGGTTGGGAGGCCAAACTCACGGAGAGGTGCTTATACTAGGGCGTAATCGAAAGGTTAGGATTGATTATCCGCATCTTGAGTATGGTGAATTCAGGATTTGTTCTGACGGATGTATCGAATGTTGTGGTGAAAGTGTACAATCTGCAGAGTGTCAAACTATTTGAATAGCAGCGTCATGATTATGGACAGTTGGAGTGGCCATACTATTCCCCCGTCAGACTTTTCAAAATGACTTGTGAAATGAATTGAGACTTTGACTTGACCACAACAAAGTTGTGACCTGAAATACAAGTTCCCACTTAGGATTTATACAATTATGACTAGCTTCAGAACCTAGTAGAGATAACTCTGGCTTTTGCAAAACAACCCTAGAGCCTAGTGTCCTATTATCCAAAAACCCCCTTTACTTGTTAGTATTAGTTTGCGAGTACTTAAAGAGTACTCATGGCTTTGTCCCTGGCTATTCCCATGGCCAGACTATGAATTGGAGTACCTGGAAGATGGACCCCGGGAAGGTTACGACAACTAGGATCATCTCCCATCGTCAGCATTGCCTGTGACCCCGAAGATGGAGCTTCGCCTACGCTACCGTTATTATTACGTATTCCGCTGCTTGATGTTGTATTAAGAACTGGATCATGAGATCCCTATTTGTGTAAGAACTTATGTATCATTTGTAATGGATGAAGTACTATGGTATCCAATTCTGTTATGTCTCACAAAAATGGTAATCCTGGGATTGCGATATATGGCATAACAGGCATCTAGGATTGAAAAATCCGGGTGTTGACAAGTTGGTATCAGAGCCATCCTGACCATAGGAGACCCTAGTTAGATTGGACGTTGAACCAAAAAAACTTAGTTTCAAAACCAAAGAACAAAAATATTTACGAAAACTTATTCTCATTCTTACCTCTTTAATTCTTTAATAAAACTTCATGTTCCTCAAAAACTCTTGCAAAATAGATAAAATTTTGACACACTTGATCACTCTACTAATCTACTCATCCTCTATTTTTATAGATGAACGTGAAGTACAGCAAGTTTTACCAACTTGGGAATGGAGGAGACATTATCTTTGAGAGGGATCTGGATCAGCTTTCGGAACTTCTGGAACGTCCGCCTCCCGAGTTCTTCGGAGCTCACTCAATGATCAAGGAGGAGAAGATCTGCAGTGGCTAATTGTTGCAAGTCTCCGAGGAAAGATTGAACCTCCCACTGCGGAGGGAATTCAGTTTACCTTGAGGGAAAACAACTGGCTCGATGGACTTGCCAGAGCAATGCAGGAAGCTCTTTCCCGTCTCTGTGGGCAGAGCATCAATCAGATCAAGGGTACTCGCTTTGAGGTTTGCCCAAGGCGTGATGCAAATGGACAACCATTGGAAGCCCCATACCACCCCGAGCTGAAGACTCAATTGGACCACCTTAGCTTCATGATGTATGATCGTCAGCAGGAATTGGACAACTGCCGTGACTATTGCAACCACAAGTCTGCCATCATCAAGACGAAGGACCAGACCATCGCCATGCTAGCAAAGGATCGCAAGTCTCGCCGCCGTCAGCTCGACAAGAAGGAGCGCATTATTGCCTGTCTTCGCCATCGCATCTCATCTCTGGAGGAGACCATCCACGAGAGAGACATGCAGTTAGAGGAAAGGGAGAATACCGGAGAGGATCTTCATGGAAATCCTTACTCCTATCTCAGCAGTGACGACGATTTTCTGGAGGATCAGGCCATGGACTACTTCACCGATGAGGATGATTGCGCCTTCATCGATGATGCTGAAGATGATGAAGCCACAGACTCCAAGGAGTAGTAGCACTTGAGAACTAGCATAGTGAGTAGTATTTGGTCCCACTGTATCATAGTTTCCAGAATGGTTCTTAAAACCATCTGTTTTTCTTTGTTGTGATGTGTGTTGTACTGTGTGTTATGAGTGAATGAATGAAAAAGCAAGTTGCTAGAAAAATCTGAGTCAAACATTTAAAACTTTTCAAAAAAACCAAAACCGTATAAATTTCCCTCTTTTCTCATGATCTATATCAATCTTCAGATGCCACGTGGAGGAAGTGGTTCGGCCCCGGACCCGATGTTGCAGATCCTGCAAATGTTGACTTCTGACCGCGAAGCTGAAAGAGCAGAACGTCAAGCCAACCTAGCCACTCTGCAACATATAGCCCAGCTAGCCCACAACAACCAAGGCCACGGAAATCAGGACAACCACGGATCTAAGCTCAAGAATTTCCAGAATACCAACCCACCCGATTTCACCAAATCAGAAGAACCCCTAGATGCTGATGATTAGCTGCAAACCATGGAAAATAACTTAGAAGTCGCCGGAGTGGAAGCCAACGAGAAAGTCCTGTTCGCCACCCATTATCTAGCCGGAGATGCCAGGGCATGGTGGAACAGTGTTCGCGCCATGATCGGAGGCCAAATGATGACCTGGGAGGAATTCAAGGTCAAGTTCAGCAGAACCCATGTGCCACCAGGTTTGATCAAGAGAATGAGAGACGAGTTCAAAGAGTTGAAGCAAGGAAGGATGACTGTAGTGGAATACCATGACAAATTTTTGTCATTAGCTAGGTATGCCCCGGACGAGATAGACACCGAAGCCAAGAAGAAAGAAAGATTCCTGAATGGTCTGCACGACGAGATGCAGACAGTGTTAGTCAATATTCCCCTTGTTGATATTGAAGCCCTTGTCGACTCTACTATCTAGATGGAAGGAAAGATCAACCAGGCCAATGAGAACTGCAAGCGTCGCATGATGCATCAACCAGGAACCCATCAGACCCCAAAGTATCGCCCCAACCCATCTCCAGGATTTGCCCCAAGAACTAACAGACCCCCTATGACCCGTCCGACCTACCCCAACCGTGGAAACCCTAGACCCGGAGGAAATCACAATAACCCCGGCAACTCTAGCAATTTCACCCGTGTCCCACCCAAGTTCAACACCAACAATGCTACCTCCAACACCAACCCTGCCCCGAGGACTGGAAGCAATGCTGTGCCTGTCGCAGCCAAGGACAAGTCACAAGTGACCTGTTATGACTGTGGAAATAAAGGCCAGTATTCCAACGAGTGCCCCAACAAGAAGAATGCTATAGCCCCCAACGCCAATGTCCCAGCTCAGGAGCAGCGTCGTGTCCAGCCAGGGAAAAGATTTGCCCTAGGGAATTCACTCAACCGCAATGGCCGTCTTTTTCTCATGCATGCTGAAGAAGCTCAGGAAGCGCCAGACGTCGTGTTGGGTATGTTTTCTGTTAATTCAGTACTTGCAAGAGTGTTGTTTGACTCTGGTGCATCGCATTCTTTTGTCACCGAAGAATTTGCCTGCACTAGTAAAATTCAACCAACCAAATGTGATGATTGTACAAATTCCCGGATCAACCACCAAGGCTAGGCAAATTTGCAAGGCCATCCCTATCCGAATCCATGGCATATATTTTTATGCTAACCTAATAGTACTCAGAACTAAAGGTTTGGAAGTAGTACTAGGAATGGATTGGATGTCCAAACATAAGGGATTGATTGACTGTGCCAAGAAAGCCATCACCATGACCAGTACCACCGGAATATCAGTCGAGCATATATCTGAAACCTTACCTCGCCAATTCAAGTGTAACAAGAGTATAGCCCAACCTACCATTGACCAAGTCCGGATAGTCTGCGAATACCCCGATGTGTTTCCAGATGTTTTGCCCGGTATGCCCCGGATCGGGATATCGAGTTTATCATCGAACTAATCCCGAGCAGGACCCATAGCCCGGAGACCCTATAGTATGAACCCGTCGAACTAGAAGAAGCAACTGGATTCCATGTTGGAAATCGGATTGATTCAACCAAGTGCGTCCCCATGGAGATCACCTGTCTTGTTTGTGGACAAGAAGGATGGAGGTAACCGTTTGTGTACGGATTATCGGAAGTTGAATGATGTCACCATCAAGAACAAGTACCCCTTGCCTAAGATAGAAGATTTGTTTGATCAATTGACCGGTGCCAAAGTGTTTTCTAAGATTGATCTTAGGACTGGCTATCATCAACTCAAAATTCGTGCAGAGGATATTCCAAAGACTGCCTTTACCACCAGATATGGATTGTATGAGTATACAGTCATGTCTTTTGGATTAACCAATGCCCCAGATTATTTCATGAACCTCATGAATAAGATTTTTATGGACTTGCTGGATAAGTTTGTCATTGTTTTCATCGATGACATTCTGATTTATTCCAAATCAGAAGAAGAAAATGAGCTACACCTAAGGACCATTCTTGGAACCCTTAGAGAGCATCAGCTGTATGCAAAGTTTAGCAAATGTGAATTCTGGTTACAGGAAGTAGGATTCCTCGGTCACATTGTATCAGCCGGAGGAATTGTCGTTGACCCTGCCAAAGTGAAAGATGTAGAAGATTGGCAAGCCCCAACCACTCAAACCCAAGTTCGTGCTTTTCTCGGATTGGCGGGATATTACCGCAAATTTGTAGAAGGATTCTCTAGTATCGCCAGACCCATGACCCAATTGCTGAAGAAGGAAAAGAAGTTTGAATGGACCGACAAATGTGAAGCGAGTTTTCAAGAACTCAAAAGGAGATTGATTTCAGCCCCAATCTTGATCATGCCGGATATCACGAAGCCCTTCGATGTGTATTGTGACGCATCCAAGATTGGTCTTGGATGTGTGCTAATGCAAGAAGGCAAAGTTATATCTTATCTATTGCGACAATTGAAGCAACATGAACAAAATTACCCAACCCATGACCTCGAACTCACAGCCGTAGTTCTAGCCCTGAAGACATGGAGACATTACCTGATGGGAAACCGTTGTGAGATTTATTCGGATCGCAAGAGCCTAAAGTATATATTTACTCAAAAGGAGCTGAATATGAGGCAGAGAAGATGGATTGAGATAATCAAGGATTACGACCTGGACATTCACTATCACCCTGGTAAAGCCAACGTGGTAGCCGATGCCCTTAGCAGATTGCCGTGCCGCTTGAACTCCATGATTTTGAAGGAGCAACCAAGTTTGCACAAAGAGATGGAAGATTTTCGAATGGAATTAGTAAGTGAATGATTTTTGGCTAGCATAGAACTTCAGCCCACTTTGATCAGTCAGTTAAAGCGGTAGAAGGAAATGCCGATGTCGACGGAATCAAGCATCGTATCGGTGCAGCAAAGTACGGATTCACCAAGGACGAAGGAGTTTTGTGGTACAAAGGAAGCCTTTGTGTACCATCAGATTCTGAGTTAAAGGAAGTTATCTTGAAGGAGGCTCATGATACTCTTTATTCTATCCATCTCGGAGGAACTAAGATGTATCAAGATTTGAAAGAGCAATTTTGGTGGCATAAGATGAAGAGAGAAATCGGAAGCTATATCGCCAAGTGTGATATATGTCGGAGTCAAGGCGGACATCAAAGACCATTTGGATTGTTGCAACCTTTGCAAATTCGGAATGGAAATGGGATTACGTAGGAATGGACTTTATCCTTTGGACTACCTACTTCTAGTAGGGGAAATGACTCTATTTGGGTCATAGTGGACAGATTGTCCAAAGTCGCCCATTTCTTGCCCGTCAAAACCACCTATTAGAGTTCGAAGCTAGCAGAGTTGTACATCGCTAGAATCGTTAGTTTGCATGGAGTCCCCAAGAACATAGTATCGGATCGAGGAACTCAGTTTACCTCAAGATTCTAGAAGAAAGTCCAAGAAGGTTTAGGAACCCGCCTAGATTTCAGTACCGTGTATCACCCTCAGACCGATGGACAAACAGAGAGAGTAAATCAAATACTCGAAGATATGCTTAGAGCATGTGTGCTAGAATATGGATCCAAGTGGGAAGATTGTCTGCCGTTTGCAGATTTTTCATACAACAATAGTTACCAAGCCAGTTTGCAAATGGCCCCATTTGAATTCATGTACGGAAGAAAGTGTCGCACCCCTTGAACTGGTCGGAAGTAGGAGAGAGTCAGATTTTCGGACCCGACATCCTACGAGAAGCAGAAGAGAAGGTTCACAAGATTCGTGAGCACCTCAAGACAGCCCAATCTCGACAGAAGAGTTACGCTGACAAGAGACGTCGAGACCTCGCCTTCAACATAGGAGATTTTGTTTATCTGAAAGTGTCGCCATTGAAGGGAATGCAACGTTTCCAACTCAAGGGAAAGTTAGCCCCCAGATATATCGGACCTTTCAAAATTCTGAACCGTCGAGGAGAAGTATCGTATCAATTGGAACTACTAGAAGAGATGTCAGCTGTGCACAATGTGTTCCATATCTCGTTACTTCGCAAGTGTCTCGAAGTCCCCGAGAAGACCGAAGTGTTCAAGAATATTGATCACCGGACCATAGAGATCAACGATGACCTAACCTATCCCGAAGTACCCATCCGTATTTTGGAAGAAGCCTTTCGAACTACCAGAACCCGAAGCATCAAGTTTCTCAAGATTCAGTGGAGCAACCACACAGAAGAGGAAGCTACACAGGGCCGAATATCACATCAGGACGGAGTTTCCAGATCTCTTCAAATCCTAGGTAATCTTTTCGTCCTTTTCAAATCTCGGGACGAGATTTTGTTTAAGGGGGGAAGGTTTGTAACATCCCAAAAATATTAAACTTGGATCATCAAATTCTAATCCTCACATTTAGGGTTAACAAAAACTTTTCTAAATAAAATTATGAATGCATGCATATGTGTATGCATTGATTTTGAATTCTTTTAAACCCACCTTGTTTGTTTGTTTCATTGCTTGTAAAATGTTTCTTAGGTGAAATAAACATCATCTAAAACATTTCCCACACTTTTCCTAAAAACAAGTAAATCAAAACACATATATGAAGTGAATGGTCACTTTTACCAATTTAACTCCCATGCCTACTTTGGCTGTCTCAAACTTTCAAAACCTAACAGAAACATTTCTGGATCTTTGCACCCCTTGAATGTACTCATAACAAGGTATCAAGGCCCACTTTGTGATCATCTAGAAACTTTCAAATGCATAGATTAAATGACAATTCAAAATTGAATCTTTATCATATGGGAAGATCCCACTTTTTCAAAAACCACTCAAACAAGCTCAAATTTCAAAACCCAAGCATCTGCAGACTCACCAGCACCAATCTAGCAAACCCACCAAAATTTATTTCAAAATTCAAAACTTGATTTCATGTGGCCATTTCATCAAACAGGTTGCAGACACAAATCAAACAAAAATCAAACACTATTGTGAGAAGTGATTCTTGCCTAACTTGTTCCCTAGTTAGCTCACACACAACTCAGTATATCATCTAGAAAGATTTGCCTAACACTAGCACCACTGTGATCTTGCCATTGTCATCAATGGTGAACAGCCGAAGCCAACCTTGCCACCCTAGTGTAAACAACAAGCTAGGAAGGAAACTAGTCGTGCCAACCTTGTCTGGGAGATCACCCATGCCTCACCTCCCCCTCTCGACCAGCCCTGCCTCGAAGACACCGACCAGAGCACCCAGGAACGCCATGCGCGTGCCTCTTCCAACCGTGCCGATCATGCGCCAGAGTGCCACCCTCGACCAGCGTCCACAAACCTCGCGCCGCCCTCACCGCGTGCAGACACGATCACCACCGACCCAGGAGACCGCCAGACATCCCCGTTTGCCGCCCTATGCCATACAGCCACCGCCCGCCGTCGAAGACGCCGCCTCTACCGCGCAGAGCACCACCCGTTCCAGACCAAGCCGCACCACCCCATGCCTCGAGACCATGTCGTTGAGTATCGCCAGGAGACACCGCACCGTCCCCTACCATTGCCCATGCCTTTAGCCGCCTGTAACCTCGCCCCCGACGAGCTCACCGTGCGCCCCGACGGTCCCCTCGCTCGACTATAAATAGAGGCCACCCCCGCACGATTTCTTCACACCATCTCACTCCCCTCTCCTCATTGATCGTGCCACACCGTTCTCAGAGAAAGGCGAGCACCACCTCGCCGGAATTTCACTGGAGCCCGCCGCCTCTGGAGAAGAAGGGAGCCAACGATTGGAGGCGCCCCAGGAGAAGCCACCGGTACCAGGAGATTCGCCGTTGTTGACTTCGTCGTTCGCCCGCCTCGCCGACCCTTGCCCGTACCCCGGTGAGCCCCCAGCACCCCTCACTGGCGGCGCTAGGTTTCGTTCTCGCCGGAGTTGTCTCGCGTCGATGATGACCCTCAGCCGTTGGATTAGAACTAGATCGAACGATCCACGTTGCCCCATACCGCCCAGCCCGTGTCAGCGACGAGTGGGGACACCCACTTAAGCAGCCAGCAGAACCTGCTTAGCGAGCCCGATAACTTTTCCCGCGCAGCCCAGCGATTCAAATTAAACCTTTTTCTTTTTAAATTCAAACACACTTCTGTACCCAACTTCAAAAATCAACCCAGACCGATTCTATGCACCAAATTGGATGAAACCAATTTTGTTGGAAAGGTCTGTGAATGCTGAATCCAAGCCCGTTGGATTCAAGTCATTTGGATCTGTAGATCACCCATAGTAAAAATAACAAGGCAGAAGCTTTTCTGCATTCAAACATTTTTCAAATTTAAACCATAAAAGCTTTTGAGTTGATTCCAACTCTCAAAATATATAAAAATATATAGGTTTACTTGCAGAAATAATGTTCAAGTAATAAAAGAATGCTACATAAGCATTTCTAGCCACTTTAATTAATTAAAATAAAAGGGTAAAACCATATTAAATTGTGACACCACTTTAAATCACATTCCCATGGACTACAATATGTGGTGATGACATGTGTCAACATGATCCCATATTTGGTTTGGAGAATATTAAATCATAAGTAGTTTTTCAATGAGTAGAAATTACTTTTCTAAAAGTAAAAAGAATCAAATCAAGCCTTGACCTTGTAAGGTTAGAGATGATGTTAGATCATCTATAAGACCCTTGTGTGTGATGATTGCAAGTAGTTAAGTATTGTTTGGTGATTGTGTACCTCGTATTTATTCATAGACGCTAGTACCGACCAAGGCTACGAGGAGGAAGGAGGCTACTACGAAGAAGAAGCCGAGGAGAAATTCAACCACTGCTCTGCACAAGGCAAGCCTAATACTACTAGTGAATGAGCAAGCTAGTAACCACTTGCAATTTAGCAAGCTAACACTTGCAATTTAGCAAGCTTATATTGACATTGATGCAAGCTAACACTTGCAAGATACCCTACTGATGCAACAAACCCCTACTTGTTACTATGCCTTAAGCATATGTGATCATACCCATTTGATAAACCAGTCCTAGTTTTGTGTGCAAGCTTCTCACTTTATTTTTCTTTATCAAAGCTTACTTAGAGTTTACTTAAGTGACTGGTAGATTTTGGAAAGATGCTGAAGGTTGCATAAAGAGCATAAAATTTGGCCTAAGCTAGAAACCTTGATATCAGCCTAAGATATAAGGTTGGACTTAGTGAAACTCCACTAGTTACCACCCCTCATTAGTACTACCCCCACCTATAGATGCTAGTGCTAAGCATAAAACTTGATCAACTTTTAGATGGGAATACTTGGTGGAAAAATGGTTATGAAAACCTTGGAATGATGGATCATTCTATTGAAATGTTTTGGACATGTGTTTTAGAACACTTGATGATTCTGGTGATAAAATGTTGAGGCATGAGCCTTAGCCCTTTATAAAAGCGATGGTTGTCTGGATGCGATACCATTCCAATTTTAGCGTACAACCACAATACCGAATATTGGGTAGGGCTTGACCGAAACTTATATACCTTAGTATTAGTTCCCTCACGGCCAAGGTCTGAGCCGAGGCTACCTTGTGAAGATTGTCCACATGCGGTACCCAAGATGACAGGTGGTCATGGTTGGGAGGCCAAACTCACGGAGAGGTGCTTATACTAGGCGTGTAATCGAAAGGTTAGGATTGATTATCCGTGATATCGAGTATGGTGAATTCAGGATTTGTTCCTGACGGATGTATCGAATGTTGTGGTGAAAGTGTACAATCTCTGCAGAGTGTCAAACTATTAGAATAGCCGCGTCCGCGGTTATGGACAATTGGAGTGGCCATACTGTTCCCCCGTCAGACTTTTCAAAATGACTTGTGAAATGAATTGAGACTTTGACTTGACCACAACAGAGTTATGACCTGAAATACAAGTTCCCACTTAGGATTTATACAATTATGACTAGCTTCAGAACCTAGTAGAGATAAATCTGGATTTTGCAAAACAACCCTAGAGCCTAGTGTCCTATTATCCAAAAACCCCCTTTATTTGTTAGTATTAGTTTGCGAGTACTTAAAGAGTACTCATGGCTTTGTCCCTGGCTATTCCCATGGCTATACTATGAAGAGGAGTACCTGGAAGATGGACCCCAGGAAGGTTACGACAACTAGGATCATCTCCCATCGTCAGCATTTCCTGTGACCCCAAAGATGGAGCTTCGCCTACGCTACCGTTATTATTACGTATTCCGTTGCTTGATGTTGTATTAAGAACTGGATCATGAGATCCCTATTTGTGTAAGAACTTATGTATCGTTTGTAATGGATGAAGTACTATGGTATCCAATTCTGTTATGTCTCGCAAAAATGGTAATCCTGGGATTGCGATGTATGGCATAACAGGCATCTAGGATTGAAAAATACGGGTGTTGACAGTTTGCCTCCGTCAAGTTCTTCTTCTGCAGTGTATCCAGGTACATGATGTTGATGATGCTTCCACTGTCCACCATACACTTGGTGAACTCCACGCCATCAATCAAGGGGTTGATGACCATGGTGTACTAGTTCTCCGTGGGTATAAGGTCTGGGTGGTCCGTCCTATCCCAAGTAATTGGAACCTCGGACTAGCGCACGTACTTGGGAACTAGGGGAGATTAGCCATCAGGATCCTCAGAGAGGTCTTCTGTTGTCGGACGGTGGGGGTGCCAAGGAAAGTGTGGTAGACTGGAGCCTTCTTCGCGAAGGGATTCTTGCCCTTGTCGTCTCTCTTGGCGGCATGCTTGGGGTCAACGTCCTCGTCCATGTCACTTGAATCCTTGGACTTCTCCTCCTTCTTCTTCCCCTTGCCCTTGCCTCGCGGTCTGTTCTTCCGACTTCGCTTGTAGCTGCACTTCGGGTCTTCCTTGAGGTCATTGACGAACTTGCAGTGTCGATTGGTATGGGTGGCCTTGCCGTTGACGTCGAGGTGTACGAGGCACGGCATATCGCGGTACTCATCATAAGTTTGGGGAATGCGGAGCGGCGCCGAGGTAGTTTCACTTCCTCGTTGCTGCCCACGACCAGCTCCTCTTCCTCGGCCATGTTGTCCACCATCACCTCGTCCTACGAAACTCATAGCGACCATGTCGGTAGATTGCTTTTCTTCTGGAGCGGTTTTCCGCTTTTTACTGATGTTCCTCTGAGCCTGAGTTCGAACGGCCGTTGCCGGCAAGGAGCCGCGATATCGGTCGTCGGCAGCTACGAACTCACTAGCCAACTGAATCATCTGATTCAGGTCAAGCTGGTGATTGTCCTGCAAGCGCTTCAGCTTATGTCGGAGCAACGTGCCCCTTTCCAACCCATCGATGAACGCGGCCATGGCGGTCTGAGCATGCACTCCTGCGCAGGAATTCTTCATGTCCAGCCAGCGGGATAGGTAGGCGCGAGATGTCTCGTCTTTCTCTTGCACGCACCGCTGTAGGTCGCCCACAGTGCAGGGACGCTTGTATGTACCCTCAAAGTTCTTGGTGAACGCTTCTTGCATGTCCAACCAGTTGTAGATAGATTTCTCTGGAAATATTAATGGCAGGTACTTGACGACAACATTGGGGTTGCCTCCGGCAATCTCTACTGCATTGCCGTAGTCCTGCAACCATGTGGCTAGCTTGGCGGTGCCGTCATAGGGCTTGATGGTATTGTCAATCCAAAAACCTTTGGGGTAAGTTGCGGACCGTATTGCAGGTCCAAAGCAACGTGGTCCCAAGTATGGTCCTTCCCGGGCCTCGTGGATCTTATCGATCAGCGAACGTGCATCGTATGGATTCACGTTCTTCTTCTTCTTGTCAACAGGGGATGGGCTGCGTGAACAACGCGGGCCTCCTCCGCCATGGTGACTGCTTGGTGGTGACGGAGGCAGAGGTGCCGGTGGGTTAGCCTTCTTGTTGTTACCCTCCTACGACGCCTCACGCCTGTCACGGTTGCTTGTAGGACACGGAGGGTCATGGTGTGACCTGCTCATGTGTCCTTGGTTGCGCTCTCCGTCATGACGGGCCTGCTCCGCACTGTCACGGATGACGATGCCGCACTGCTTTGGTGGGGGAATATCCGTATGATGGTGAGCCTTGTAATCTTCGCGATGTCGGGGGGACCGGGGTGATGGCGATGGGCGACGAGGTCGGGCCTTTTCTCCGTGGTCGGAGGATATGGGGATGGCCTCCTTCCTGTTGCGCGCATCCCTCCGTCTTCGTTCTGATAAACCCGTCTGGGACCCGACATCAAGAGGAGATCTGTCCCTTGGCGGCTTATATTGGCTAGACTGGCAAAGCGCTGGGTCGGGCTCAAGCCTCTGAGAGGTGGCCTTTTCCTGCTGCTTCACTGCTTTGGCCACTAGGTCATATACCTGTTCCACTGCCTCGGGCGATCTATCCTGCTCCACAAGGGTCTTGGCGACGGCGAGGTTTAGGAGTGGGGTGGGCATCACCTGCTTGCCTTCACTGTCAATGTATGGCTTGGCTTGTGCCGGCTTCGAGGGAGCCCATCCTAGGTTGCGTCGTACACGAGGATCGTTGATGACGTGAGCCGGATCTTTTTTGGCCTTCTGCTGCTGCAGCAAAGTCTTGTACTCGGCCTCCATTGCTCTAGCTTTCTCTATGGACTTCTGCGCGTTGACCAGATATCGATCTAGCTTAGCCCTTGCTCCGTGATGGCCTGCGCTTGCTCCAGCAGCTACTGGCGCTTCTCGTCAAGCTGGGTCATGTTCCGGATATGAGCAACGGTCAGTGGCTCGACGAGGAGATTGGCGTACATCACTCTATCAGTTGGAGTAACTTGGGCTACTGCAGACGTAGATGCTGGAGGCGGCAAGTTTGCGGTGTTGTTGTTGCTCGGGTCGGTGCTGAGTTCCTGCGGCTGCTGCACTGGGTTAGGAGGAGGAGGCATGACCTTTGCGCGATCATCATCAGCAGCAGTAAGTGGCCCTTCCCCTTTTCCAGCGTTGTAGGCGGAGCTCGTCCGGGTTGATCTTCATCCATAGCCATCCCAATGGTGACTAACACGCCTCGAGACGCGACGACATTGTTGGCTTGCTCGTCGCGCGTGTACTCCTCCATCTCCTGCATAGCGGAGTCTAGCTCTTCTGGACTGAAGTCTATCTCCTCTGAATCTGCACTAAAGTCATCATAAAGCGCGTCAATAACAGAGTCAGAGGGTGCCACGACTTCCTCGATGACGGGCGGTGGAGGTGCAACAACAGCGACGATGACTGGAGGTGGCGGTGCAGCTGCGATGATGGCTGCCGGTGGCGGTGGCTGAATCAGAGGTTCTCCGTCGATGAGCGCAAGCGCTTTCTGGGCTGCTGCGCCAGCCTCCGCGTAGTTGTTGACGGTGCTCACCATCTCTTCAAGGGTAAGGCGTTCGGTTGCCTGCTGCCGTCTTAAAGAATGCCGGAGAAGCGTGTCACGGTTCAGTCCTTCCACGAAGTGATAAAAAGTGTTATCATCGGGGTAGTGGGCCAGATCGGCTCGTATACAGAGCCACCTAGCCAGGTAATCGCGGGGGTTTTCGCCTTCTCTCTGAACGCAGCGTGCCAGATCGAAGATGGTAACCACTCCGACAAACTTGGATCTCTTTTGTCCATACGCACGGGCGAAGCCGGCGGAGTTGCAGTGATCTTCCACCTTTATGTCCTGCACAGGGGCGGTTTGGGTGGGCCTTGAATTTTTCCGATCTTTGCCGACAAACTCCAAAGAGAGATCCGACATCGATCCTGCCGCAAACGTATCCTGCCCGTAGGCGGTCCGTGCGGGCCTTGATGCTCCTCTGACTCCCAGGGAACTAGTGCCCTAGTCGGTTTTGCCAATGAAGAGGTGGATGTCTCCGATAGGAACGACCGAACACCGCGTAGGGTTCGTCTTCGCCGGGATCCAGAATTCGTCGGGAGGGATGATTGGAATGTTGCCGGAGAAGAGAACGCGACCGATGCCTACGGTTTTGCCGATTCCCGCGAAGATCTTGGTCCTCGCCCGCTGAAGAGCCTGAAGCGCCTCTTGCCCCATGGTGGGCGCCAACTATCGTGGTATTGCCGACGAGTACTCCATGGAGGGGTCCTCACAGTGCGTGTTTAGAGATGTGAGGGAAGGCGGACGGTTGACGGGTACGAGGTAACACAGCTTACCCAGGTCCAGATCCCACAATGGTGGCCGAATCCTACTCCTGCTATAAATCACTATAAGGGAAATACACCGAGTTACAGAGATAGGTTCGATGTGTGAGGTTGTATGAATTGATACTAGGTTGTGCCCTAAAGGCTCCCATAGGCCCGACTTATATAGTCTCCAGGTCCTAGGGTTACAGGGAAAAGTCCTAGCCAGACAGGTTACAGAGTCCTACACTGTCTATTACTAGTCTTGTGTATCTTGCACTCCAAGGCTCCGAGTACGTCGGTGACTCCAACCATAGCCTTCCTTTATCCGGCATGGGCCTCCCTTCTGGATCCATCTAACTGGGCCGCCCAGCAGGCCATGGGCCATGGTACCAACTGTGGGCCACCCGGGTTATCCAGATAGGAGACATGCTATGAGGATACCCATATAGTATATCCCCAACAATTCACTCAAACATTTCTTCAAACACCTTGAATGCATGCATAGGAAAAAAAATAAACTAGCACACCTCTCACACCTTCCACCAAGAAAAAACAGAGGGAAGGCAGAGGGCTAGGGCGTCGTATTTATAGAGGGCGGGATCATACGTCCCGGTTTATAACACAAACCGGGACTAAAGGTGTGTGCCACGCCACGTGGCTGACGCTCAACCTTTAGTCCCGGTTTGTGTTACAAACCGGGGTGCATGACCCCTTACGAATCGGGACGCATGCCTCTGGCCAGCGTGCCCGCTCGAACCGGGATGCGTGCCAGCATTAGTCACGGTTCGTGGCGCAACCGGGTTTAATGCTGTTAGGGGGCGCGAACGGATAGCCTGTTTTCTACTAGTGCAAGTAGATAGTGCCATAGTCAAATTAATTGCGCTTTGATGCGTGGCTGTCGTGGTGGTATCATGACATTTTCCATGGGTAGGGTAAAGTTGGGGCCGATGGACGTGGAGGAATCCGGGGAGGAATGATACAGTGATGACCGCACTTATAAGAACAAAGAGAAACACGATGTATCTAGGTTCGAGCCTCTCATATTGATATTGTTGAAAAAAATCTTGTTAGTTTGTAGTTCATCGTGTTTGTTTGTTTGAGTTGTTCGCAAAGAAAAAAATAGTGCGCTATTTCGGTGCTATAGAACCGCTATAGCGTATTTGGGAGACAAACGCTACAGTATGCATAATATTCTCGCTATGACGCTATTCACATTTTAGTGACGCTAAAGACGCTATACGTTACAACGTAATAGGGCTCTACAAATATCTTGAAATTATTTGCACCATCTGGCCCATTCAGTCCGCACGACTCAAAAACCTACTCCCTCCGACCCATATTAATTGACTTGGATTTGTCAAAATTTGGATGAACCTATATACTAAATAGTGTCTAGATTTATCTAAATCTAGACAAATGTGAGTCAACTAATATGGGTCGGAGCGACTAGCTAAACCAACTCTTAGCCCCACGTCGCATCCCATTCCCCACCACTTGGTGGTGGTGGCGGCTATAGGTTCCCCCATCGCCTCCATCTCCTCCAGCTCCGGCCAGCCGGCCGTCTCCATTCGCCCCATCGACCAAGGATCTCCCGCAGCAAGTCAGCCACCAACGCCTTGCCTAGCTTCATCCCCACCGATTCTCCACTTCTCCTCCGCCTTGGAGAGCACTGAAAGTCTGGAACAGGGCAGGCACGATGTCTAGATCGCCCAAAGAAGTCAACCATCAGGTAAGTTTAGAACCTCCTCTTCATCCTCTAGCATTCGCCCCCATCGGCTATGTCTACTTCATCTGATGCGGAATAAGTAGTTTCTCCTATGTTGTTGTTTGGATGCCTTGTTGGCTATTGATGTGACTGTCTGAAAAATATGTCCTTCATTTTAAATTTTGTGATCATTTTAATCCGTACTCTATCATTTAGTCACTATTTGGTCATCATTGGTTAATTGGCTCTGCATGTATTCCTTTGCATAATTTTTTATCTACTGAAATTCTTAGTATACAGACTATATCTATCAAAAAATTATTATTTTACCAAACGCTATTTTGAAAAATGGCATGCTATTAGCGCGCTATAACTTGCGTAGCGTTTGGAGAGAGGCGGCGCTAAAATAAATAGCGCGCTATTTTTTTCTTGGTTGTTCGTGTAATCGAGTCGCCTGGCCGGAAAGCTACAAAGTGTACACACATGGAGATGCAATCAGTGTGTATACAAGCTAATGGTCTGGTATAGGGAGATATAAGTACGTCCAAATGCTAGCTAAGAGAATATGCTCAAATGTACCAGCGGAAGACTAGCTTTAGTTATGACCAAGTTTAGTCAAAAGAGAAGGTGCATTGCGTGCACATTCCTTGCATGCAGCTGCACGCACCAGGTCGTGTGTCCGTTGTGCTTAGGAATAGGTCAGATGGTTAGCAAGTGTGTGTGATAGTTATCTGGTTAGTGGGTGCGTGTTAGCCTATGAGTATGGCTATTTAAAGTTTAAACCCATGTAATCAGCTGATTTGATGAGTTGAGAAATACAGAGAAAAAGCACAAGTGCGTGTGCTGCGGAAATGTGTGTGTTTTTCATCTTCTCCACCATATATTTGTGTGTGTATCTTGGGAAAATCCATCATTTGGTATCAGAGCCACATGCGAGGTTCGATTCTTTATCGCCGTCAAGCTGCATCGAGTGCGAAGGAGGTGGTGTGTTGTCCGGTAAGTTGTATCGCCGACGGAAAGGAGGTGGTGGCCAAGGCGCGGAGGCCATCGCCATCAGGAGTTCCTCGGCCATGTCCGAGTTGTCGCCCAGGTGCGTCACCAGCGGAAACATGGAGGCAAGTCACCGGCGAGCTGCGTCACCGGTGGCGAACATGAAGGTGGGTTACCGGCGAGTTGTGGCACCCGCGGCGAACATGCAGCAGCGAGCGCATCACGGTGGCGCGCTCGTGGTAAAGGCCCAGGAGGTGTTTCCCCCGTCGAGGCCACGGGCGACGGCGACAAATCGGTGTGGCAAGATGGCAATGGAGGCCGTCTACGCGCTGCATTGACGACATCGACGACCACCTATTTCATGGGAGAAATAAATAACAACAAGATTTGGGAGGTGATTGTTGGAACAAATCTTGTTAGTTTGTAGTTCATCGTGTTTGTTTGTTTGAGTTGTCACTACAGGAAATTTTGTAGGCGCCGACGGCCGGTATGCTACGCCGACGGCCAAATGTAGGGGCCGTCGGCGTAGCTGTCTCCCCAGGCCAGCCCCCACGCCAGGCCGTCGGCATAGAAACATGTGCCGACAGTGTCCCTCGGCACAGCCAAGCCGTCGGCGTAGTAAAGGAAGATATGCCGATGGTGACCCTCGGCGCATCTGTGGCCCACGGCGTAGACCCGACTCAGACACGGCGACGCAAACGCCGTTTGGTGGCGAAGCTGTGCCAACGGCTGGGCTGTCGGCGTAGCCCTATACGCCACGTGTCCCCCCCCCCACACGCCTGAATTGGGTGGCTTGTGCCAACGGCTTAGCCGTCGGCACACCCATACAGTTTTTTTGGCTGCGCCTTATATTGTTTGTATACTACAGTGTTTGGTTGGGCTTATCCCTTCAAATTTATTTATCCATTGAATCTTTGACATATTTTTATACTAACTTATTAATTACTCCCATTAATTTAATGTTGATATATATTATTTGTACTCCGATTCTAGTTGTTTGTACCGCCCGGATAGCAGTCTCCATCTCTTTCTCTAGGTACATCTATCCCCCTTCATATGGTTTTACATCATCATATGACCTAAACAAACACAAAACAAGAGAGTGCTACTCCGGGCTACCCCTGTCAGAGGAACGTCTAGGAGGGTAGACGATCCGATGCCCACAGATCAGGGTTCCGCAGTAGACCACGCTCTGGGGCGTCAGAATACCTCAAGGACTTGCATGTGGCCCTAGAACATGCATGGAAGTGTGGTTCTATGTTGAAACATGCAAAACCTAGTCCCCGGGTGCATGTGTCCCCCTTCGCATGCGTGCACTGTAACCTAAAGCTAATGTTCTAGACTTATATAAGGGGGAAACTCCCTGTTCTGGTGAAACCGGGTAGGATAGTGCCCTCCCCTTGTGAAGAAACATGGTTTTACATCATCATATAACCTAAACAAACACAAAACAAGAGAGTGCTACCCCTGTCAAAGGAACGTCTTGGGGGGTAGATGATCCGATGCCCACAGATCAGGGTTCCGCAGCAGACCACGCTCCGGGGCGTCGGAATACCTCAAGGACATGCATGTGGCCCTAGCACATGCATGGAGTTGTGGTGCTATGTTGAAACATGCAAAACCTAGTCCCCGGGTGCATGTGTCCCCCTTCGCATGCGTGCGCTGTAACCTAAAGCTAAGGTTCTGGACTTATATAAGGGGGAAACTCCCTGTTCCGGTGAAACCGGGTAGGATAGTGCCCTCCCCTTGTGAAGCAACATGGTTTTACATCATCATATGACCTAAACAAACACAAAACAAGAGAGTGCTACTCTGGGCTACCCCTGTCAAAGGGACGTCTAGGGGGGTAGACGATCCGATGCCCACAGATCAAGGTTCCGTAGGAGACCATGCTCCGGGGCGTCGAAATACCTGAAGGACTTGCATGTGGCCCTATCACATGCATGGAAGTGGTGCTATGTTGAAACATGCAAAACCTAGTCCCCGGGTGCATGTGTCCCCCTTCGCATGTGTGCGTTGTAACCTAAAGCTAAGGTTCTGGACTTATATAATGGGGAAACTCACCGTTCCGGTGAAAAAGAGATAGTGCCCTCCTCCTCCACGAGTGCATAGTGTGTGGGGCATATGGCGATGGCTGATGTCGACGACAATACCGTCGGCGTAGATGCCGACGTGGCGCCTCCGGGGATTGACTCTATCGACGGCATGGGCCCTCGGCGTAGCTGGCGTCGTAGCGCCTCCGGGGACTGACTATGCCGACGGCTAGGCCGTCGGCGTAGACGGGCACGTGGCAGACCAGGGTGATGCCTGGGCTGGGGCTGTGCTGACGGCTAGGCCATCGGCGTATCTGCGCACGCGGCCGTTACCGTCAACGTCGTCGCCTGACACGCGGGTCCTGCTAGGAGGATGATACACCGAGGGGAAGGACCTGTGCCGACGGCCGTGGTCCTGTGTCGACCATGATCTGCGTCGAGGGCGATACACCGACGGTTACCGTCGGCACAGCCTTTGCTGACAGCATTGTCTGGCTGTGCCGACGGCTTCCAGCCCTCGGCGTAGTCAGTGTTTCCTGTAGTGTGTTTGTGTAATGGATTCGTCCGGCCGGAAAGCTGCGAAGTGTACACACATGGAGATGCGATCAGTGTGTATACAAGCTAATGATCTGGTATAGGGAGATAAGTACGTGCAAATGCTAGCTAAGAGAATATGCTCAAATGTACCAGCGGAAGACTAGCTTTAGTTGTGACCAAGTTTAGTCAAAAGAGAAGGTGCATGCGTGCGCATTCCTTGCATGCAGCTGCACGCACCAGGTCGTGTGTCCGTTGTGCTTAGGAATAGGTCAGATGGTTAGCAAGTGTGTATACGATAGTTATGTGGTTAGTGGGTGCGTGTCAGCATATTAGTGTGGCTATTTAAAGCCATGTAATCAGCTGATTTGATGAGTTGAGAAATACAGAGAAAAAGCACAAGTGTGTGTGCTGCGAAAATGTGTGTGTTTTTCATCTTCTCCACCATATATTTGTGTGTCTATCTTGGGAAAATGCATTAGATATAACATCTCTTCCCCTGCATCTATTCTCATATGATCTTGCCATGCTTGTGGCTACAACGGTGCTCCTTGAGCTGTATGTCCTATGCCTCTATCTAGATCTCTCTGTGAGAGTGGAGGAAGAAGGAGAGCTCCTAGCGAGCAGAGAGGAGATGAGCCCTTTGTAGGCCTCCCTGTGAACGATCCCCTAGTGCTCCTTATAAAGGGGGAGCCCAGGGGACAAGACTTGTTCCTCACGTTCAGCATTTATTCAGCATATTTCCAGCATCTTCTAGAGATGCTCAGCATATGCCTTGGCATCTCTGGAGAAGCCTGGCATATTCCCTAGCATCTTCTTGGATGCCAAGGGCATATTCCATATGCCATGTGCCAGTCTGATCTAGGGGCATCCGAAGACTGGCACAATACTTGTGGAGCTGATCCTGACTCGATGGCATGTTCTTGTGGAGGTTGGGGGTGCATCTGGAGGTGAATATGGGAGCTTCTGGGGCGATATTATTCGTCCCAACGAGGTTAATATTCGGCCTTGACCGTATTTGGCTCGGACTAGGGGAAAAGAAGCCCAGCTGAGTCATACTTGCTTCTGCCGAATCTGATTGACAGTGGCCCCAGGCTTGATTCGGCCCTTTAGGTGAGGCTACAGCCCAGGTAGAGCTGATCCGGCCTATCATGGTGGCAGTATCCTGTGGTGGGCCGACTCAACCAATGTTGGCCCACCCTGGGTGTCTTGGAGGTCTGTTTCGAAAATGGGGCTGGCGCTGGAGGAGGCCCCGCGGTGGGCCGAGCTGCTCATGTCGGCCCACCTGGGGGAAGAAGGCGACGAGGATGTGCTAGCCCATGGTGGGCCGTGATGGCTAGAGCCGGCCCGCCCAGGAATCGTCGGGCGCTGGTGTGGTGCTGCTGGCATCAAGGAGGGCGCAGGGAACTGACGACGTTGGCGGGATCTGTCGAGAGTCCTGGTGATGGTTCAGCGGGAATGGAGGGAGCGCGTGCTGCTTCGACAAGGTGGGCCGGATTAAAGGTAATTCGGTCCACTGCTGCCGAGTTGAGGTTGATTCGGCCCATATGTGTAGTTTTTGCCTAGGAGGGATAATGGAAACAGGCCAAATTATCCTTAATTCCGCCAGGTCCTCTTTTCCTTTTTTTTCCTTTGTATCTTCTGTCTTAATGCTTTATATCTTTTGATAGATCTTCTTTATGCCTCCATATTCTCTTATGGAAATGCCAAAGATCTCTCTATACCTCAGCTCTGGGATACCTGGGGTTATATCCGTGACAGTGGCAGAATTTCAATCTTTCTTCAGATGGCTTCGTCTCATAGATGGCAACTTTGTTTCGGCATGGCAATCGACGCAGGTAGTTCCCTAAATGGGAAAAGGAAATTAGCTAGCAAAAGCTTCCTCCTCAAGGCCCACGCGTTATCCTGTATATCGTTGGCTACGAGCCAAAACCCCGAACCCCGCCATGTGTAACTTTTCCTAGCATCGCATCACACATGATTTACGCAACGATCCTTCAGGCACCAATAATCCTAATATCGTTCTTGCTATCCCTCACCCATGTCGTAATGCATAAAATGAGACTGGCACGTCTAATGAAACCTTACTATATATTACCGAAGATTAGGTCGTTCTGAAGATATCTGAACAAAAATCAAGAAAAGGGTTATGCACAAGGCCATGATGCTAAGAACAAGATTTTGTGCACTAACAACCTCATGGAAGGCTTATAGAAGCATGACAACATCTACAAGAGTATAAAATGCGATCCAGAGAAAAGGCAAGCTCGGTCTATGACCAGGCATGAGCACAAAGTTATTCTATTCCACGCTTATTATGGGGAATAAGAAGTTTCCGCCTAAAGCAAAAGTCTTATTAGGCTCTGCGAATGACTCACGCGCTTTTATTTTTTCTTTAAGTTTTCAAAGTATATATTTTTCCTTTTTTATTTTTCTATTATTCTACCTTAATTTTTGATTTCACATTTATATTGTCATTTTGTGTTTCAGGTTTCTCAAGAACATTTTGTAACATCCCAGCATTAGAGCCTAGAAATAAGCGGAATCCAGATGTGTGCATTGCATTCATGCATAGAAAATCCGAATAATTTTCGCGCTTTTGAACAAAACTTGTCAAAGTGATTAAAGCTTCTCTTAACTTGATGGAATTGAAGTAGATCATCAAATTGACTGCGATAAGTTTCAATATGACCTTTGCTAACCTTATTTTGGGTAAGGAAGATTTGATATAAGGGTAGATCAAATGTAATAAAAGATAAACCCTAATACATTATGATTTATATTTGATCCTTAGGCGATCATATCATAGTATTCATTATAATCACTTATGAGTACCAAGTTAAGGATATAACACAAATGATAAGAATGTGACAACTGTATCTTAATCTCATCTTCTTATACCATGATTATCATGGTAATACCTAACCCTACTTCTTAAGTAAGATTTAGTAGGAAAGAAACTAAGTTTAGATCATTCACCATATATCTTTCTTTCCATATCAATCCTTATCATCTCTATTGAGTTAAATTCCAATATCTGTTGTTCATCAATGTTGAGAAATCAACTATTGATTCTCCAATTCTTAATTTATCAACTCCTGACCATACCATAGCATACATTTAAGTGTCTATAAAGAAACAACTAAGAAGAGGTAAATAGTAATGCTAGTTTTAGATAACATCTATAGGATGGGAGTGATTGGACGGAATATAATTAATATGATAATTGATGAAGTTCAAATCACTCCTAAAGAAATAGAAGAATTATTTATATCATATAATTATATGGTAGTAAAGAAGATTACAAGGATGAATCATGAAGATAGTTACCAGTAGTAAGTCAATTGTATCAAGTGGGCATAGTCCATGAATAACAGTCTTAATCCAATTAAAGATACTAAGAACATAATTCCAATACAATTGTAAGGTTGTATTGATAAATCCTTCCTTAGCTAACTAAAAATCTAAGATATAAATGATTAAAGGATTATAATGATCATGCCTTGCTCACCAGGGTTGTATACTTATATCTAGTATAAGTGACATTGGTGGGTAGGACATAATTGAAAACCTAGTATAGATAAGTGATCCTATAGTAGTTAATATAACCAAGTCTGGATAGGTGAAGATCATGAAATGCTTTAGTGTCAAACTCATTGGATTCATCCATGAGTTTAGAAGAATGATATGTGAATAAGAATATTTTTGTAAAGGAAAGCTCATCATATTAACAATGATGATGAATAGGAAGAAGTATTATATCTAGGAAAGGAATTCCTTAATTAGAAATCCAGGATTGTGAATTATGGAAAATAGACATTCTTGGAAAACACCCAAATCTAAATCTCAAACCAAATATAATATCCATTTCATGTTATTGATCCATCATCTTATCTCCATTTCACTTTATAGGAATATTTTCCTATAGCAAATCATATAAGCACATATTTATCATTGCCAATTATCTTAATCATATGTGTTTAAGAGATATTTTTATCAATTCTCTTCCATAGGACATTTTTAACTTTCTATTTTAAAATATGATGTCATTAAAGATCACAAACAGAAGATAATATGCTTAGTTATTAAATCTTTACTCACATCAACAAAAGAATATAAGTAAATTAAGGACCCTAAACTCTAGGGTAAACATTTACAATTCAAACCCTAAACATTTATGTTTATCATAATAGAATATATACATTGCCATTTTGTAAGTTAATGGAAGTAGTATTAACCAACATTAATTTCTTTTGTATTTCATGCATCAAATAATGATATAGGATCATTATACATATAAAAATTTCTATTCAAACTATGAGCCAACTAGAGTTAAGTTTTATAAACAAATAAGAAAATATCATATAATAAAGCCATGGTTTAGTATAGAAAGAAAAATAATAATAAGGGTTTCTACATAATATAAAAGGGGTTCTAATAGAAAATAAATAAAGAAATAATACCACTATATGAAAAACTCATAAAAGAACCTTAATATACTTTATTAATGCTGCAATCACTCAACAAACCAATTATATAAGGAGAATTCAAATCAAATAAGTAAAAATTCAAATCTGAAAGTAAAACTGAAAATAGAAAAAGAAAAATAAATAAAAACATTTCCTGGTCGTGGCCCAACTCCTCTCTTCTTACCTGTCGCCCATGTGCAGCCCACCAAAGCCAATGACCCAGCTCGTTCTCTTGATCAAAGGACATGTGGGACCAAAGCAGGATCAGGGGTTAAGAGGAAAGAAATGCCAGGGGGTTTTCTGCTAAACCGTCATCGTCGTCTTCCTCCAGCTGGAAGCAGCTCGGTGGCGATTCCGAGGCCGTCCGCCATCGTCCTTGCACCAAGATCCACGCCGCTGTCGCCAGGAGTGGATAAGGAGGCCACGGCGACGTCCCTGCTCGTCCTCATCCCCATTTCCCCCTCTGAAATCCTCTCTCTCTCGAGTTCTTCTTCACCGAGAACCCTAGCTCGGAGGTGAGCCGGTGCCGGCAATTCCGTGCTCACCTCGGCCAAATAAGACCATGGTGGAGACAGCCGTGCTCTTGTTGTTCGATTTCCCCAACTCGCACTAGCGGAGGAGGCGCAATTCAACCTAATCACACCCTCGGTTCCCGGCGCTATTCGTCGACCTCACCGTTGTCTCCGACCTCGCCTCGCCTTATCGATCACACCATCGTGTTCCTGGTGAGTCACCGAGTCTCCTCGCATGCATAGATGCTTTGTTTGCTTCCTAAATCCACGCCACCATGATCACCCGCAAGCACCGCTGCATGAGCTCGTCGTCGGTTGTTCTCCGATGACCAAAAACCAGCGGCGCCACCACTATCTTACTCGCCTTGTTGTTCTGGTTCGAACAAGGCCCTGCACACATGCTCACTCGCCCGCTACTGCTCTCCTCGCCGTCGTATGTCATGCCACCGGCAGGGTGATGTCAGGGTGAGATCACCCTAGCCATGTCATCGTGTTTCACCCAGTCTTTGTCTCGCGTGGCTGATGACATGGCCTAGGGCCCATATGTCATTTTCCAGGAGTAGAACTAGGGTCGGTAACAAACACATTTATTAATCTCAGAGCTGAGATGGCCACTGGCCCACTGGTCAGTGACTGGGGCTAGGTGTGGGTGTGGTGTAAAAAGTTATTTCCTGTTTAAGAAAGAATAAATGATATAAATCCAAATATAAATATTCCAGAAATGAAATAAAATGATTAAATCTTGTTAAATCAATAACTTTTGTTTTATAATTCATAAAAATGTGTAATATATGAAAATGTTTAGAAAAATAAAATCTATCCATTAAAACTATTATCAAACATTGTGGAAATAGTTAGTTAAATAGTTATGGTTTAATAAAGATTTTAAACGTAATAAAACTTTGATAATTCATATTCTAATAATGGTAAATGTTAAAAATATGAATAAAATACCAAAAATCTTAGAAAAATAAGAACTATAATTTAAAACTATAATCATGCATTATTATTTCAATTAATTAAATATTTATTATTTATTAAGTATTTATAAAGTAATAAATATTGTAAAAATCATATCTTATTATTTTTAAATTACAAAAATAAATGTAATATACCAAAATGATCACAAAAATAATACCTACATGATAAAAATATACTATTCCACTTTTGAGTTAAATAGAAAAATTTAAATATTTTAAAGACTCAAATTTAAACTTATTTACTTAATTGATAATTCATATAAGGGTAAATGAAAATTGTTAATTTTTCTAAAAATTAGTAAATTAATTCTAATAAATAGAATTAGTCTTAAATATTCATATTATGAAGTCATAATAGTTCAAAACATTATAAATACAATTTTGATAAATTATCCTTTAACCAAATGAGTAATTATTTTCTAAAAAGGTCCTAAACAATTATAAAACCCCAAGAATAATTGTAACTAAATCCAATGTTTTCCATATACTTCAGCCATGAGTTTACAAAACTATCACAATACTATAGTGAATCCATAAGTAGTTAAGTAATATTATTTCCTTGTTTGCAAAATATAACCACTCATCCTTAAAAAGGTAAATGATACTATTCCATTATAAAATCAAGAAAACCACTACAACAAGTAAAAAATATAAACATTCTTAAGTAACCTTAACGCAACATTACCAAGTACACAAGGTACAAATGTTATAAGCATTATACTTTCAAACTATCTGTGTTCTAAAGTTAACTTTAGTCTATAAGAATCTAAATATAATACTATAAACATTGTTATATGTTTTATAGTTAACTTTGGTCTGATATAGTTAAGTCATAAAGCATCTCAAGCTCAAATTATTCAAGCAAGCACAAATAACATCGACCAAACTCAAATAACCACAAAGATTGTTTAGACCCTAGAAAAGAAATCTTTTCTTCAAATGTTATTCTTTTTGCCACAACAAACAAGAACTCTTACATAAGCAATCTTGAGTAGCATTTCACATTTTGTGTGTGTGTCTCATTATTTTATAATATTGTAACTACATATTGCTTCACACACACTCACAAGCACTAATAAGAAGCACAAGTATAAAACTCATCTAAAAGTACAACACATTTCAAATACATCATTTCTTGTATCCAAACCCTAGAACAACGTTATTCCCAGGATTCACGCTTATAAAGTGCATCCCATTACTTATGCATAAGAGCATATTGATTCTTTAAACATTAGTCCTTACCGGACCAATCATGCTGATTTCAGATATTGGATCTTACGTTGACTTGAAGACCGTGAGTGCATAATATTGCAATCACAAGAGGCAAGTTCACACTTGCTCATATCCTTTGGTTATTTTATGTAAAGTATTTTACAAATCCAGTGTTTTAATCACCTGCATTTGAAGAAGGTCAGAAAACACTATTTTCGATAATAATGTAAACTATTGGTCACTGATCTAGGGTGATCAGCTAATCTATTAAATCTAACAGTTGGAATACCACTGTTCAGAACTATATCACCTAGGAATTAACAACCAATATCGCCAGTAATTCTTGTGCAGTATATTACGCTTTACCATGAGATTTGGAATGGGACGGAGAAGTCAGCTGTATCTTCTTCCTCTCGCATGTAGCCGGATGTGCAGGACGTGGCTTTTATCCTCGTAGCATGCATATTAAATGGTAATTCGTAGAGGATATGCAACATATAGGTGGGAACCCTCAACGTCCCACGATAGTTCTGACATCTAATGGTTTGTACAAACCATTGCCGTAATCCAATATGTGGGCATGAGGCATGCGAGGTTACGAAGGGGGCAGTGATTGGCTTGGATCATCTTCTGGGCCCCACATCATGGAATTGTGGACGGGAATAAGCTGTCCGGTTGTGCAACAAAGAGTTGATCTCTCATGGGTAAAGTGACGCACATGTGCAGAGTGTAAGAACTGTAACTTGTTACTCCCTGTTCCGGAAAGGAGCTGCGAACGCGGCGGGAAAGGAACTCCATGAAAGTTCTGGTAAACCCGTGAAGGCTGGCGGACATAGATTTTTAGAATAAAAGCAACCTTTGAAGAAATGTTTATAAAAATTTGCATTTCCTACGACCTACGGTCCTGGCTGTAGTTATAGTGCATCAAACACTCCTTTTCTAGTGAACTTGCTAAGTACGCTCATACTCAAAGTATCTTCCGAACCCTTGCTATATTATGAAGCCATTAAGACGATGTCTACACCAAGTTAGGCTCCAGGAATCATCATCAAAGCTAAAGCTCTTCAACAAATACAAGGAAGTCAACAAATACCTCAACTCAAGTGGAGACGAATTTACTAATTAAATAGGAATATACTCTCTAACCAAAGAACCTATTTCTATAGTGCATTGTAGTAACAACAATGTCAGCCCTTTAGTTAAGATACCATTCTTAGTAGCATATTAGTTCTTGCATTTTTCATCTTTGATTCTTCTTTGTAAGAAGTTTTTTCTCTCTCTTTAACCTAAAGTGTTCTCTGGATCTCGTGTAAAGAGTGAGTTTTAACCTTTATCCATGTATTAGACCCTCTGTGTTTCTATTGTGCCATTCTGAGGGATGTAATACTAGTGAACGGTGTTTCATTAGTATTATGTCAGCGACTATAGTATACTACATCATACAGTGATATGCTGGGTCACCGCACATTTTCCCTTTGTTTCATTTTTTTAATTTATTTCTACTTATGTTTTTGAGATAAATATTATGTATTTTCTTTAGGATTTTGTTGAAAGACCACTTTACATTTTTTGTTATGATTTTTGTACACTTTCATGTTTTTATTGTGTAATTTATTTTTTAGCATCACGTCAATATATTTCGAGAGATAAGAATATTAATTTAAACTCTATGAATAACCCCCACATATTTTTTTGTAGCAAGCCACAATTTTTTCCATTTTTTATTTGTTCGCATTTTTGTATATCTTCACGTTTTGATTGCTTACTCTTTTTAGCAAATATGACAATATTTTTCTATGAGACAAGAATATTTGTTTAAAATCTATGAACATGCATAAATATAATTGTTTCTGTAGCTAGCCACGAACATTTATCATTTGAAACATGACGGCATTTCTTCTCATATTATGTACATTGTTTTTGAAATATATGAGCCATTTCAATATCTTTATGTATGGAATAGTCTACATTTGTTATTGTAAAAAACAATACAAATCGGTAGAGTGAATCTTCTAAAAACTCGTACTTTATATACATGAGAAATATCATATAATGCATGAATAGGACTATGGAACAATTTGTATTTGGGATTTTATGAAACATTGCAAGTCAGTAGAGTGAATATATGTACTTGATATACATGTATGAACAAATACCACATAATGCATGAACATGAGTGAACATAGAGAGTAAATAATAAATTAGAAAAATAGTATAAAACTAAGAAATAAATTAATGATACATAATATACGAAGTGGGAATTAAGAAAAGGAAAACTAATAAAATTAATAAGAAACGAGAAAAAAGGAAATAAATGAAGTAATTTGAGCCACCCTAGGCATGTGCGCATGGCTTCCCATTCCTCTCTCTTAGCGGGACACAGAACCATCCATGAGTACATTTTTTGTTGGTCCCGTACCAACGGGACTAGCGGGGTTACGGGTCTGCTAGTAAGCCAACCTCTCTTACCATGTGAGGAGGACCACAATTGAGCTAGCCCTGTGGAAACACGCAGTGAACCTCCTTCTCTATGTGTTCCTGTCCAATTGCAATGTTTAGCTTGTACTGAAAAAGTGTGCGATTTTACATAGTGGTAGGTAATGTGGTCTAGTTTGTAGGAAAATTACCAAACATGTATTTTGACTTTTTATGCAAAAAAAAGGTCATGGCACGGTATAACGGTTTTAACTTTTGCATACAATGTCGGAAAAATACGTATAAAAGACCAAAATGACGAGAACGAGATTTTGCATCCGCTCGCAACGACCTCCTGTGGTTTAGCGATTATGTAGATTTTTAAAATTCAAAAATAGTAAAAAGTTATGACCAAAAGATCTTTTTTCCTGCAAAAAAAATAAAAAAGGAGGACAAACTTTTCTGGCGCATTTCTTCGATATGTGCCACAAAAGTCTTGGGCGGGATTCGAAATTTGAATCCCGCCACCCCTTTTCCCTCTCTTATACTCTTCCACTCCTCCACCCTTCTCCTCCTCCACCATTCTTCTCCTCCACTCCTTCTCTCATTCTCCTCACCTTCTTCCTCACCTTCTCATCCTCCTCCTCCCTCCTCCTCCTCCACCCCGGTGAGCTCCTCCTCCCTCCTCCATCTCGGTGAGCTTCTCCTCCTTCCACCTCCCTCCTCCTCCACCCCGGCGACCTTCTCATCCTCCTCCTCCTTCGGCGGCCTCCTCCTCCTCCTCCGGTGGCCTCCTCCTCTCCTCCACTGGCGACCTCCTCCTCCTCCTCCAGCGAGCCCCTCCTCCACCAGCGACCTCCTCCTCTCCTCCATTGGCGACCCCCTGATACGTCGGAAACGTATCTATAATTTTTTATGCTCCATGCTTGTTTTGTATCTACTTTGCTTTGCTTTGTCTATACTTTGAGGTGTTTTTATATCTTTTCTGGAACTAACCTATTAACAAGTTGCCACAGTGCCAGTTGCCTGTTTTCTTCTGTTTTTGGTTCCAGAAATGCAGAAAATCAATATTCTCGGAATTGGACGTGACAAAAGCCAAAGTTATTATTTTTCCCGAAGCAACACGGAACCATGAAGCAGAGCCGGAGGGGGGCCACAGGGTGGCCAAACCCCCCTAGGCGTGGGCAAGCCCTGGAGGCGCCTGGAGGGGGTGTAGGCCCCCGGGACCCCCACCGACCTTGATTCCTGCGCCTATAAGAAGCCTCTGATGGGAAAACCCTAAACATCTATAAGAAATCCACGAAAACCTCCGTAGCCCCGCCGCCACCGAAGGGGAGATTCGAGGGATAGAAAGTCTCTGTTTCGGCACCCTTCCGGGACGGGGAAGTGCCCCCGGAGCCATCTCCATCGATCTCCATCGCCATCTTCATCACCGTTGTTGATTTCCATGATGAGGAGGGAGTAGTTCTTCCTCGAGGCTAAGGGCTCTACCAATAGCTATGTGTTCATCTCTCTCCCTATGCATGATCTTGTTGTGGTCATGAGCTTTGTAATCAAGTAGATCTACCTTGCTACTCAAGTCCTTCACTAGATCTCTACTCTCCCCATGTGTGTGAAAGTGACAGCGTGAATGCCATGGTGGCACTTAGGCTTGAGTCTACATAAATACTCTTTGTGCTTTAATAGATCTATGCTTTTCCCCACATGTGTGAAAGTGACAGCGTGCATACCGTGTGTGGCACTTTGGCTATATTGAATATTTTTATGAGTTATATTTGGAGTTGGATGTCTCTATGAAATTGTGGTGTTTGTTGGAACCATCTAGCGCTCAAGGTGATAGTGTGGTGTTATCTAGATTGGGGAAGGCGGACTTTGAGGAGTGTTGTTATAGCCCTACCGATGATTAGAGTGTTCAACCCGAAAGTAGTTAAGAGTAGTATCATGAAGAGAGGATATTTATATGAGAGAGTGTTCACTAGTGAAAGTATGATTCCTAGGTCTTGTTTCTAAGCATTGAAAAACCGATTGCTACTAGATCTGTTGCATGTTTGCTTGCTTCCATCAGTTTTCCTTTAGTCTGTTCCTTCACGCCATCAGCTATTTTCTGGCACCGTTACCCCACGTCAACAAGAAGTCAGAAGCTCTTTTCTGGCACCGATACCACTTGTATTTCACTATCTCTTCGCCGAACTAGTCCACCTATATTGGATGTGTTGGGGACACAAGAGACTTCTTGTATCTTGATTGCAGGGTTGCTTAAGAGGGAATACCTTTGACCACTTCCTCCCTGAGTTCGATAAACCTTGGGTGATCCACTTAAAAGAAACTTGCTGCTGTTCTACAAACTTCTGTACTTGGAGGCCCAACAACTGTCTATAAGAAAAGAAGTGCGTAGACATCACCCCCACGTACAGATATTTTTTTTCAAATTTCAAAAAAAAAACCGCCAGATCTGGTCAGAGGTGGGGCTCGCCGGACGTGGGGGTAAGTTTGACATCTGGTTCGGGACTTCTGTGGCGCATATTTCCACAGAACTATACTTTAGTTGCGAGATAATAGTGGAGTATCCCATATGCGCCACAGAAGTCCCAAAATGATGCGCCACTAATGGCGGCGTCGGGAGAGGAAACTAATAGGCAGCGACCAAAGTCAGCCTCCACTAAGTTCGAATTAAACCTCCAGTGAGTTCGTATTTAAAATTCATTAGCGCAGACTGTTTAAATTATGGAGAGATACCCGCGGTGCGCGCACACGGTGAGGCGGGCGGTGGAGGAGGAGTGCGCTTGTAAGACTCTCTCCTTCTTCTTCTTTTACCAAGTGGTAAGAGAGCCTCCCTTATAAGGTGGTGCAAACCTTCTTCAACTAGCAATGTGGGACTAAACATTTGTTCGACCTTTTGCCATACATGAATAGACCACATGAGCCTATAGGATTTTTAGGAATTATTAGAATAGAAAATGGACTGGGCTATTTAGGACAAAATTCGAGCAATTTTCACGATATAGTCGATACACAATTCTAGCAATTGCAGCTGTTTCTAGCAACATGCTATTCTTTTTGAGAATGCTATTCTTTTCGACAGAAGTTTCTGGCAACATGCTGAGCAGGAGGCAGAGCACGGCGTGCATCTCCAATACAAGTCACAGCGGCACCTCGCCGTGACTATGGGGCCTGACTGCCGCCAGCCGAAACAGCATAACACGACGGGCTATGTTGGACTGGTTTGGGTTTGGGCCTGTCTACGGTTTTTTTGTGTGTGCCAATTTTGCTCCCGCGAGGCAGTAGCATGACTTGTACTAGAAAATTACATAAACCATCATTTATTGCTGCTCGAGTTACACAAAATACCAACTATACATGTTTTCTTGCACAAACCATCAACTATATTTGTAATTTGTTGCATAAAGGTCTTAATCTAGTCTAGGATAAAGTTGGATAAATTTGACGTCCCACAGGGCAATGGTGGTGTCTACTCTCATCGGCTATCTTTTTTCTATCAAACATACATGGTTGATCAAAAAAATATCTTGTACCTCACTTACTTCTCAATTTTTTTTCAAACTTTCATAGATTACTTACGTCATATTGTTTTGGTTACTAGAATATTTTTAGTTCTGGCCGAGCCTTACAGAAACTGATAAATATAATCAATATTTTTAACGGATGATTTAGTCTTTTCAAACTTTCCAAATTTGTTAGTTATATTGTTTAAATTATTAAAAAACTTACATTTTTAAAAATATTTTAGAAAAAAATGTAGGAAATGACACGTGATGCCATGTCAGCACTGAGATATGAGCTCTAGCTATCAGATTTGTTGTTAATCCACCTAATGACAGATTTAGACCTCTACGCAACGAATTACATGTATAGTTGGTGGTTTCTGCAAAAAGGTATATTTGATATTTGTGCAACTGAAGCAACAATAGGTGGTGGTTTGTGCAATTTTCTCAACCTGTACTGATCATTTTTGGCACTAGATCTATTATCTGTCTTTGAATGCATGTAAATAGATGGTTGTTATTCATTTTAGGGTACCATAAAGCATCTCAATTAGCTCCCAGAAGTACAACGACATGCTGTATTTGCTTTGAGGTTCCAGTTTTCCTTTGATTTTTGCCTCGCTTGTTGCTTAGCGCGTGGCGTAGTCAGATAGGCAGGTAATAGATATGGATCGATCCAAGTAGATAGCTCCGTAGGCAAATCGAATCAAATCCACCTAGTATGATCAATCTCAATGTACGATCGAGGATGCCACATCTAACTCAACTTCTAGCTAACCTGAAATTAAACTGAATCCAGCTACAAGACATTTTCGTATGCCAAAGGAATCTAAGAATGGACATGCCTGTCCTGTTTCAAATTTTTGTGGTTTGTCTAGAGAGCCAATTTTTATGGGCTATGATGGTGAAGTTGAGAATTTAAAACCATGGCCATGCTTTGTCTTAATTTATTGACCGTGCAGAACCGATTCTTTACGATGATGGTAAAGTTGAGAATTTATTGATGGTGAAGTTGAGAATTTTATTTTATTACCGTCATTTTTTGTTATCATAATTGATATTGATCTCCTTTTCTTATATAGTTGAAGGCCGTGAGGGATAAGTTCCTACCATAGCAACACCTACTAGAAATTGCAGAGGAGATGGCAGGATTTTTTATAAAAGAGTTGATAGACGATAGTGGAGAATTTAGTATAAATAGACGCTTCTGATGATCCCCGGTCGTGTAATCGAATAGACGGGCTATAGTACCGATAATTGTGATCTCCATGCAACTACCAAAATTTGATATATTTGTATGCTCAATATCATAAAACAAATTATCTTATATATGCATGAACGTGTATGGTGTGGTAGCATAGAAATATTAGGAAGCTATTTTGAAAATGAAAAAAGAAATAAATAAAAAGAATAAAAAATGAATTGGGCTCTACCCTGTAATTGTGATCTCCATGTAACTATCAAAATTGTATATATTTGTATGCTCAATATCGTAAGACAATTTATCTTATATATGCACGAACGTGTACGGTGTGATATCATAGAAATATTAGGAAGCTATATGAAAATGAAAAAAAAATGAATTATCTGCCATGGCAGAGAAAGCTCCCAAAATGTTGCCGCAACAGAGAACAAAAAAAAGAAATAAATAAAAAGAATATAAAATAAATTCTCTGCCGCGACAGAGAAAATATACAAAATGCTGCCGCGGCAGAGAACCACTAGTCGCTATCCGTAACACTAACCGGGCATAATGGAGGTGCACTCCGCGCGCGCCGCGACGGCCACGTCGCGGACCATTTTGTCCCAGCTGGTGACCGGGCCGGGACTAATGCCTGGGTCTCTAGTCCCTCATGGCTAGTCTCAGTTTTAAAACTAGGACTAGAGGCTCTTACGGGCCGAGACTAGAGGTGCCTTCTCTACTAGTGTGGCCAATCCACTACACTGACGATCTAGTCTAAGCTGATGGCTGCCGTCGGCCTATCCCATCCTATGTCAATAGCCAGTTTGCTCGGCTGCATGCCTCGGGCCTACACCGACGGCCTCGACAAAAGCCATCGATGTAGCAGTTGATGGCCGGCGCCTTGTTTCTTTCCTATAGCGACACTGGTAGAAAAGGGCCCATGCGTCCCGGTTGGTAAGGGCCATTAGTCCCGGTTGCCCAACTGGGACGGGGCAATCGGGACTAAAGCTCTAACCATTAGTCCCGGTTGCCCCACCAACCGGGACAAATGGGGGCTGCGTGGCGGCATCGAGGGTGGAGCATTAGTCGGTTCGTAACGGACGGGACTAATTAACCGCTGCCGCGTAGATTTGGCCCATTTTCTGCGTGGCGAAGAATTCATTTTGGCATATTTTGTTGCCGCGGCAGTATTTACGCTACTTTTTGTGCCGCGGCAGAGAATTCATTTAGGTTGTTTTATTGTTTATTTAGTGTTTTGCACTTATCAACGAAGGAACCTTATATTACACAAGATCATCATGAAAACATTACATTCAATACACGGATCGAGTTCATGCACTACATACAAAAGTTGCTATTCGATGCTACCGGCCAATTTCTTGAAAGTTGCTATTTTTACAATTCCTATTGTCTATACACAGCCGTGTAGTATTCCCCTTGTGTGTTTAGGACTTCTGCATCCAAGAATCCCGCCAATTCCTCCTGAATTGCTCGTATGCGATCCTTTGGTAGAAGACCGTCCCGTAGACGTTCGATCTGATTTAAAAAAGGAGTCAGCCTATATGAATATGAAACTAAACACAATTTGATTGTAATATAAAACTATAGAAATTGTTTACGTACGTGGAGTTGCTCTAAATTTCTGCCCTTCTTATCGCACGTCTGCCGGATGAACTCGCATACATAGTATCCACATAGATTGTTACCTAGTCCCTGCGTCAGGCACTTTAACAGAGTTCAATCAAAATAATAATCAAGCATGATAATAACTGTATCAAAACTAGAATCAAAGAGATGCGCGGATATAGCTAGTGGTGCTTACATCTAGTGGTTGAAATGTAAGCTCCTCTTTCCAAACACCCCTAGCCTTCTTGGTGAACCGTTTCCAAGCGCTGAAAACAAATAAAATAAGTTATTAATTACTTGATATCATAAAATTCACGAGGGTTGCCGATATAGTGTCGTAATGATTAGAATTACCGCTGGAGAAGTATCTGCATGTCCTTCCACGTCTCAAGGGGTTTATGTTTGAGTCCATGACTAGTACCGCCCTTTGTCAAGTTGAATGATTAACAGAATATAGTGGTACTGCGAATGCAGAACTAATCAATTATATACTTAACATCGAGTAAGCGAAATAGAAAGTGTATACAAGACAATAACACTCCTTTGGAAGTTGTAAGGAAATAGTATTTCCCTTTTGGTTTCTTGAAACCTTAACGCGTGTACTATATTATCCTCCGTATCCTGGGGGCTTATTTTGAGATTAGCTTCATGAACCCAATATGGGTCAATGAAGCCAATGTCATAGATTTGTCCTCTGCTGCATTCGAGAATCTTCATTCTGCATATTACAGTATGATTATATACATGCAATAAACAAAATAGTAAAGCTGGAGACTAAATTAATTACAGAATTAGTACTTACAGACAATAGGCACTCATGATCGATTTGTCCAAGGCGTCTTGATTGAATAATTGAAATAGTTCATCAAATTCAATGGATATCATGTCATCCTTATCTTTCCCATGATGCTTTTTTGTAACCCTCAGTACTATCTAGTTAGCCCCGGCCCTTGTGGCATGCATGTACCAGTTATGCAATCTTCGCATTTTTGTTGGAAGATTGTTTACCTCCTTAGGTTTGACGAGAGGTTTTCCGTACTGGTATTGGTATGCTACTTCACTCACGGGGAAGAACTCTAACTGGGATAAGTACTGGGCAATACTCATACCTTGAGCAGCGGCAGCTTCTCCGTGACAGCAACTACCTCTGGATCATACTACTCTTGCCCCATATTTGCTCGACCCACATTGGTTTGAGAAATCGCCTTGAGAGGCGCAAGTCTGTTTTGCTTGTTCTCGAGCTGGGCAACAGATTTCCCGCTTGCATCGATCTTGCTCTTCGAGGCTTTTTGTGTCGCATGTGACTTGAGAATAGAACGCTCATAGTCTGATGACAGCTTTGGCTCGGGTTGATGAAGAGTCTTTAGCATTTTCAACACTTTGGCTTTTTCTTCTTTGGTGCTGGGGAACTCTGGCTCTTTCGGCCGCCTCAGCTTAGCGAAAAACGCTGTCGTTTCCGCATCAACGATCGCCGCAGTCTCCTCTTCAGTACAGTCATAAGCTCTCTTGGGAGGAACCGTTGGTACTTTTGGAAGAGGCTCTTGTTTACGTTTCGGTGATCGCTTACGACGCACAGTAGCGGTACGCTTACGCTTTTTATCCTGAGGCGCCGGCGATGGCTCCCGCGGCGATGGCTGCACCGGAGATTGGTGAGGCGACGGAGCCGGGTGAGGCGACGAAGACGGCTGCCGCGGCGGCGACGACCTCGCTGGAGACGGGTGAGGCGGCGGCGAAGATGGCCTTGGCGTGTGATTTCGAAGCACGATACAATCCTTCGGCCATAGAATGGTGACGTTTTTTGCGTCACCCAAGCGATCACATCCCTTAACCAGCGGTAGTGAAGATCCAAAACCTCAAAGGTGGGCATGATTTCATCCACGCCGACAATAGCGTAGCCCTCACGGAACGGACGACAGTGGTAAGTTGGTGTGGGTCCAATTGGTAAGGCATAGCCGACCGCCACCTTCATTGATATGTTCACAACTTTGACATGTAGCTCGCGATTGTGTCATCTGTGTTATCATCCCTTTGGGTAGCCAACAGAGCCATCGTCGGTGCATCATCGGCATCGCCATTGTCATCACCGGGACCTCGGTGGAAGCCACACCTTTTTCGATTATTCAATAGGCGGTAGCATCGAATGCGGTGTCTTCTTGAGATGGGGCGCCGTAGTACTTTGCTCTTTAAGTGTGTTAATTTCATCGTGTTGTTGCTTTAATCGCTCTTCAATTAAACGCATTCGCTCTTTCGACTTTCGCTTCAACCGCCATCTGTCCTTTCTCCTCGCGGCTTCTATCGGGATATTTCTTCCTCTCTTGAAACCCAGTCCTCCATGATTGGGAGCCTCTTGTGCCTCGTGTTCGTCCATCATGTTCCTTATTTCCAAGGCGAGTGTGAGCTCATCATTCTCTCTATCGGAATGAAGTCCCCATCTTTAACAGCCTTTACTGCTTTTCTGATCCTCTCGATTGGCAAGGGGTCTTCTTTATGTCGTATGTTATATATACACCTCCCTTCCGAGTCCAACGTGCCCCCATGCCCGTAAAACCAATTCCTTGCACGTTTTACCCAATCATCTGTCTCTGGGGTGATATTTTTATCACGCAGTTCCTGCTCAAGTTTCTCCCACTTAGGAATGCCAACCCTGTAGCCACCTTGCCCCATAGTATGGTGATACTTCTTCTTAGCAGCATTCAACTTATTCGTTTCAGACATTTTCTTAGCTTTTTCTGATTTCTTGTATTCCACAAACTCATCCGAGAATGGTTTTATCTTCTCAAACTGAATATTCTTGAAATCGGGAGTCTTCTTTTTCACGACATAGTCAAGGTGCAATCTTTTCTTCCAATTGGTGAAACACTGGGCCATCTTCTTCAAAGCCCACTCCCTGACCTTAGCCTCCACGGCTCTCCCATGTTGTAAGGCGTCCTCAACTGGATCCTCCGCATTTGGATCCAGCTCTATCTTCGGTAGTTTGAAATTAACCATGAGCCTCTTCCACAGTAAATCTTTGGCGTGGTTAGGGACAAATAAACATGTTCCCTCTTCATCCGCATTAGCAGGCCTATTCCAATTTCCAATGGTGATCGGGATTAAGTCCCTAACGATTACTCCGCATGTGTGCCACAAAATTTGGTTGCGACAACTTCGGGAGCTGTCGGTCTGCCGTCTTCAGCGACATCTTCGATCCTGAACCTCTCATGTTCTTGCAACTTTTTGGTTGGGCCTCGTCTGCTCTTTTCAGTAGATTCCTTCGATCCGGAGGGCTAAAAGAAGAAAGATCGTCGTTACTATTTCTATATAGATAGAAGATGATTAATTAATGAATTGATTTATATTACATGCACCTCACGGGAGCGTCTTCTCGATTACACAAGGCATCGCCTTCTCCCTCATGAGGCAACACCTTCAACCTCAAACAAGTTGTCTACTCCGGTAAAAGAGGATCACCCTCACGGAGTTGTTCGTAAACGTTGATACGTCTAAATTATCTTCCCCACGGATCACACCTTGGATCAACTCTTCCTTTTCTTCGTCTCGGCGTGTGGGTCCATATTTTACGCATAGGTGGAAAAAGCGAATAAGTCAAAGCGGCTAAAGGAGAAAGTTAAATGCGGTGTTGAGAGATATAAACCCTAATTCAGAGAAACCCTAATATATACATACACAATAATAAAAATGAAGAAAGGAAACCGTGTAGTAGATAGGCACATCGTCGAACCCACATGCAACCTAAGTTGCTTGAAAATGTGAATCGGTGCAGGGCTACACATGGATCGACGGTGGGTAAGACCAATAATACCAAACTAATTAATAAACCTAATAATACCTAACTAATAATAAACCTAATAATTCAAACACCAAAAATAAAGGGAAACAATCAACACATGGCATCGATGCAATGCTCAAGCAAGTATGATGATATGACAAGTTAATTTGCATTGGAATGTAACCCTAAGAAATGCTCGATGATTTAATCGGGGTTCCGAGGGGTGAAAACCCTAACTCGGAGAAACTCCGGAACACATGAGAGGGGTGGATTTGTTCTTCTAATTAAACTTATAATTTAAGTTGTTGAACAATGCATGATTATAGCTTAGATAGCTAGGTTTCATTTTTCTGAACATTTTGATATATTATTCATATTTTTATGACTTATAGATTAAAACAAGGATAATGATATGACAAGTTAATTTGTATTAAAAAGTAACCCTAAGACATGCTCGGCAATTTAAACGGGGTTCCGAGGGGTGAAAACCCTAACTCGGCGAAACTCCGGAGTATATGAGAGGGCTTGATTTTGTTTTCTAATTAAACTTGTCTTAAAAGTTGTTGAACAATGCATGATTATAGGTTAAATAGTTAGATCTCATTTTTCTGAACATTTTGATATATTATTTGTATTTTTCTGAGTCATAAATAATTAATTATTGAATTTACAATATTATATCAATTTATGGATTTAATTAAACCATTTCTGAATTTAAACAAACAGAAAACATTTTTTACACCGAGGCCACTGCTAGCCACAGTGGATGACAGAGGGGCTCGTGGCCACCTCAGCCTCCACGCAGGGAGGTGGGACCTGGACCAGGCCACGGCTAACCTGCACCATAGAGGCACCTAGCCTCTAAGGCTGGCAGGTGGGACCGGGCGGCAGGCCCCACGCTGTAGCCACGAGCACCACGTCACCACGACGGCGGCGAGCGGTGGTCGGCAACGAACACAGGAGCGCCTTGGCGGGTCATGTGCATTCGAAAGAGCTCGTCGAGGCGAACCATATGGTTGCTGCGCCGCCCATTATTGGTCGCCGGAGTGACGAGCACAGCGGCGGACAAAGGAGGGGGTGACAGATGGTCGTCGCGGTAGAGCTAGAGAGCGAGAGGGAGCGTGTGAAGAGGTGCTAGAGCACCAGTGGCTCACCACGAACGCGATGCCGGGGTCGGGGAAGCAAGGGGTGGCCTAACGGAGGCGAATCGACGGCGGCCGGAGCTCGGGAAGATGGGTTGCAGAGCTTGATTAAGGCCGAGCGGGGATGATTCCTTTGGCGTAGAGACGCAGTCCAGCACGGCGGAGCTCCTCGGCGACGAGCTCGGCGGGCAGCCTGCCGGCGTCGTGGGAGGGGGTTCACGTAAGCGCGTCGATGAATGAGATGGGGAAGAAGAAGAGGAGGCGATCCAGTTATAACCGAAGGACCTTTAGTCCCGGTTGGTGGCTCCAACCGGGACTAAAGGGTTATAGGTCCCGGTTGGAGCCACCAACCGACCTATACTCCAATATTTTCAGCAGACCAAGGGTTGGCGCTAGTGGTCTTTCTCCGGTTGGTGGCTCCAACCGGGACATATTCTGCTTTCAAAAAATTTCAGGTATTTTCTCTACATGTTTTTTATTTTGGGGTTTAAATTTGTATTGTTTTTAAATGATAATTAATTTGGAATTTAGAAAAACTTTAAACATAAAAGTGTTTGGATTTGAATAAATAATTCAAAACCATTTTACATTTTAAAACAATTAATGTAACTATTTAAAATATGAACCATTTACAATTAAAAATGAATTAACTTATATTTTTTAATATCAATTTGGAATTTAGAAAAACTTTAAACATAAGAAGTGTATGGATTTGAATAAATAATTCAAAAACATATTCTATTTTAAAAATAATTAATGTAACCTTTTAAAATGAATTAACTTATATTTTTGAATATTAATTTGGAATTTAGAAAAATTTTAAACATAAAAGTGTTTGGATTTAAATAAATAATTCAAAAACATTTCTGTTTTAAAAATAATTAATGTAACCATTTAAAATATGAACCATTTACAATTAAAACTGAATTAACTTATATTTTTTTAATATCAATTTGGAATTTAGAAAAACTTTAAACATAAGAAGTGTATGGATTTGAATAAATAATTCAAAAACATATTCTATTTTTAAAAAATAATTAATGTAACCTTTTAAAATGAATTAACTTATATTTTTGAATATTAATTTGGAATTTAGAAAAATTTTAAACATAAAAAGTGTTTGGATTTAAATAAATAATTCAAAAACATTTTCTGTTTTAAAAAATAATTAATGTAACCATTTAAAATATGAACCATTTACAATTAAAAATGAATTAACTTATATATTTTTAATATTAATTTGGAATTTAGAAAAACTTTAAACATAAAAAGAGATTGGATTTAAATAAATAATTCAAAAAAGTGTTCTCCATACCAATGTCCACACACATGCATAATATGGGCACAACATCACAAACTATGCCGTGATTCAGCACATAACATCGGTCATTTGGACCGAAAGCCATGAAACCTTGAACATGATAGGTCATTTTGTGAAGGTTTTTTCGAAACATGAACAATATACCAAGTCTGGTATTTTTCCTTTCAACTGTGTAACATAATATGACACCACGCGAAGGATTTTCATTGTTCGGATTTTTTTTGAATTTATTATGCCCGTTTTGAATTATCTGAATTTCTAACTATGGTCGAAATTGTGCATGAAGATAGGGATGGGCATCGTTAGAACTTGCATTGGATCTCTGAAGAAACCACATATTGCGAGTCTAAAATGATTTTTCAAAAATCACGGGCGATAGATCATGTCGTGTAGTACAAAGGACCCACTTCCGCCGATTCGAGACATTTGTCCTTTTACCGGGATGGAAGAAAAGGTTTGAGATGTACCGGTTGGGATATAGTCCATGTAAGGTGGTCTAGTATTTTAGGAAAATAGGACGGTAGCATTAAAACGGCATTTTGGTGGTTACTTCACAAAGCGACCGTTTTTGCGCTCGAGAAAATGGAAAAGGGCTTTTCCGTATGCATAAAAGGAAAACTTCCTCCTGCAACATTGTTCTCCATACCAATTTCCACACATGCATAATATGGGCACAACATCACAAACTATGCCGTGATTCAGACATAACATCGGTCATTTGGACCGAAAGCCATGAAACCTCGAACATGATAGGTCATTTTGTGAAGGTTTTTGAAACATGATCAATATACCAAGTCTGGTATTTTTCCTTTCAACTATGTAACATAATATGACACCACGAAGGATTTTCATTGTTCGGATTTTTTGAATTTATTATGCCCGTTTTGAATTATCGAATTTCTAACTATGGTCGAACCGGTGTGCATGAAGATAGGGGCGGGCATCGTTAGAACTTGCATTGGATCTGTGAAGAAACCACATATTGCGAGTCTAAAATGATTTTACAAAAATCACAGGCGATAGATCATGTACATAGTACAAACCGGACCCACTTCCTCTGATTCTGGACATTTGTCCTTTTTACCCAGGATGGACGAAAAGGTTTGAGATGTACCGGTTGGGATATAGTCCATGTAAGGTGGTCTAGTATTTTAGGAAAATAGGAAGGTAGCATTCTGAAACGGCATTTTGGTGGTTACTTCACAAAACGACCCGTTTTTGCGCTCGGAAAATGGAAAAGGGCTTTTCTGTGCGACAAAAAGGAAAACTTCCTCCTGCAACATTGTTCTCCATACCAATGTCCACACACATGCATAATATGGGCACAACATCACAAACTATGCCGTGATTCAGCACATAACATCGGTCATTTGGACCGAAAGCCATGAAACCTCGAACATGATAGGTCATTTTGTGAAGGTTTTTTCGAAACATGATCATTGTTCGACACATTTAGTCCCGGATGTAGTCACAAACCGGGACTAAAAATATTTTCCGCCATTTCCACCTCTTCCGCCAAGTTTTCCGCCCTTTCCTTTCTACTAGAGCTTTTAGTCCGGATGTAGTCACTAAGGGACTAAAGATATTCCGCCATTTCCCAAAGCTTCACGCCAAGTTTTCCGCCCTTTCCTCTATATTTAGGGTGATCGTGTCATGGCTATCCACACATCCACACCTTCCTCTCTTAGAACAATGGACAACGCCTCTTGGGCCATTCGACCTCGAGGAGACCGAGGCGCTGCGCCTCAATTACCCTTGTCCACCGGTACCGCCGCCGCTGGATCTTGTGGCCGGAGGGTTCTGTCCTCCCTCCCTCAAGGTTCCGCATACGCCAGACCATCACAAACCACTTCTACCATGAGCTCACGCCGGAGCAGCGGATGGATCCCCAGTGGGATCCCGACAACTATGACACCTGGAATGCCTTCTTCGCTAATAGGCGGGAAAGGGAGCTCGCCAGGTACGAGGGTGATGGCCCGCCACCGGTGAACCACAACGAAGTCGGCCGTCGTCTATGGTGGGCGAACCGTACTATCATCAAAGTGATGCGCTACATCGCTGGGGGAGACCATCCTCGCCTACGGTGCCCACGAGTCCACCCGCCACAGGCCCCACACTATCCCGGCGGTAGCGGCATCGTCTTCCAGGAGACCCCTCTCCCACCCGCCGTGAATCCGAGGCTGGAATGGCCCCTGGTATATGCCATGGATGGGCTGAGGATCCCCGGAGTGGCGGTGGCGATGCGATGATGATGACGGACGATGAAGACCACGGGCTGCGTACTATAGGACTAGGCATGATTATGACTAAAGGCGGCTTTAGGCCGAGTGTTAGCTAGTCCCGGTTTGTCGGTTTTAATATTAATAAATGTCTTAAGTGTTACCTAATAAATAGAGGGAAATGCCTATATAAAGAGAGGGTTCATATTTAGTCGGTTGGAGAAACCAACCGATGATCAAGGATTCGGCAGTGGGCGAGACAACACTAATAATAGGGGTGAGTGTCGACATTATGTCGTGCGGCTTGTACCTTGTCCCGGATGGTGTCACCAACCGGGACTAAAGATGAACCTTTAGTCCCGGTTGGAGACACCAACCGGGACTAAAGATGAGTCAGCACTAATAATAGGGGTGAGTGTCGACATTATGCCGAGCTGCTTGTACTATAAATATGCATCCTTGTGAGTCTAGTCCTCCAGCCAGTTTGAGGCATCTCCAAGATGGTTTTAGAGCAGGGACACCACTACGCGGCATTTCGGGGAGATGCCGAGCGGGCCGTCCTCCGTCATCTCCAAGAAACTGGTCATAGAGGCACTCTAATATGTGAAATTAGTTAGCTCAGGCGTATTGATCTAGTTAGTGAAGTTACAAGCTGCAAGATGGTTTTCGAGAGTAGGGACACCATCAAGGCCAGTTTTGGAGATGCCTTGAGCCCAGTCCTCGGCATCTCCGAGAAACTGGTCATAGAGGCACTCCTAATATGTGAAATTAGTTAGCTCCGAGGCGTATTGATCTAGTTAGTGAAGTTACAAGCTACAAGATGGTTTTCGAGGCAGGGACACCACTCGACCAGTTTCGGGGAGATGCCGACGAGCCCAGTCCTCGACATCTCCAAGAAACTGGTCATAGAGGCACTCCGGTCCAGCCACAACGGGACTAACACTCAAGACATTTATTAATATTAAAACTGAGACTACAAAACCGGGACTAAAGGCCACAAACCCATGAAAGATATCCTTGGTCAAGCCACAAACCGCGAAAGACATGAACTAGAGTTACATAATATGAGCATGAACTTCTTGGCATATGTCATTCCTTATGACCGCTTGACGTAACCATGGAGCATCTTCTTTACTTAACGGAATGCTTGGGTGTTTTCCTTTGTGAAGGCGGAATTTCATCAAACTTATTATAATCTTGACATATGCATCTTGTCCTCGACTCCCACGATGTTTCTTTTCCCTGAAAGAACTATGTGACGCTTTGGCTCATCATATGATGTATTCGTTTGCATTTTTTTCTTTTTTTCTGTCTGGAGGACATGTCCTTCACATAGAAAACCTGAGACACATCATTGGCTAGGACGAATGGTTTATCTCCATAACCAAGATTGTTGAGATCCACTTGTTGTCATTCCATAACTGGTCTATCTTTACCCCTTCCCCATTCGGTGGACCCATTTGCAGCGAAACAAAGGGACCTTAAAAGAGACTCCATAGTCTAGTTCCCATATCTCCTCTATGTAACCATAATATGTGTCCTTTTGTCCATTCGTCTATTGCATCAAAGCGGACACCACTATTTTGGTTGGTGCTCTTTTTATCTTGGGCGATCGTGTAGAATGTATTCCCATTTATTTCGTACCCTTGGAAATTCAATACGAGAAGATGGTGTGCGCCAACAAGTATAGCTGATCTCCAACAGTGGTGTCATTCAAGAGATGTCCGCATCCAACCACCGAAAGACTTCATGTGTTCATCTGTAATCCATGATTCAAAGCTTCCCGGTTTTGGGCGTACAATATTCTTGTGTTCCTCGATATCTGGATGCCAAGGTGGAATTATGTAGAAGCTGTGTAGTGTGCTTTAGTGAAAGAATCCCGTCCCTACATATCATTGCTTTCTTTCCCGGTGTGCCTATTCCACTTAGTCTTCCCTCATGCCGAGTCGAAACACCAATCGGCTTAAGGTCGAATAAAGTCAACACAAAACTCAATGACCTCCTCTGCTCCATATCCCTTGGAGATGCTTCCTTACAGTCTAGCGGTTATGAACATATTTCTTTAAGACTCCCATGAACCTCTCAAAGGGGAACATATTGTGCAGAAATACCGGACCGAGAATGGCAATCTCTTCCACTAGATGAACCAGGAGATGCGTCATAATATTGAAGAAGGATGGTGGGAACACCAATTCAAAACTAATAAGACATTGTACCGCATCCTTCTGTAACCTTGGCAGAATATCTGGATTGATTACCTTCTGAGATATTGCATTGAGGAATGCACACAACTTCACAATGGGTACTCGAACATTTTCCGGTAGAAGCCCCCTCAATGCAATCGGAAGCAACTGCGTCATAATCACGTGACAGTCATGAGACTTCAGGTTTTGGAACTTTTTCTCTACCATATTTATTATCCCCTTTGATGGGGGAATACCAATCGGGGTATACCCACGAAGCGGATTTGCCAGCTGGATCGCCAAACATAGAGCGGGTCGACTCGCCGGATACGGCGACTGGCGCGTGCTGGACCCGAACGACTGGCGCCGACTGGAGGCCCAAGACGGCGACTCCAATAGAAATCCCACCAAAGCACTTGTAAACCCTAACTGGCTGCATATATAAAGCCACCAAGGGCACCCCCAAGGGGTACGTCATATTAGATCTAGTCTCCCCCACCGCCTCCGGCGGCTCCCATGTAAACCAATCTATGATCATATACTGGATTGATAGCAGGACGTAGCGATCCTCCACCGAGGGGACGTGAACCTGGGTACATCGTGTGCCAATCTCGCTCCCGGATTCTCCTACGTCGCCTTGCTCCCTCTACGTAAGCTACCCCCAGTAGCATCTGCTGTGTAATACCACGACAGTTGGCGCCCACCGTGGGGCTAGCGGCGCTTGGAGGGTGATAATCCGGGCGGGATCCCTTGCCATCAACTCCGACTGGATCAAGTCGAGCTGGGTCCAGCGCTGGCCAACGCGACGTCGACTTCACCTCGTGCAGCAGCTGAGTTTTAATCCCATCTTATTTCACGTTTACTACTTTTTTACTTGATTATTTAATTTGACCCTGATGCCCTGCATATGAGCTGTTGTCGTGTACGATTGTTTGGAGAATCTAATCCATCCTTGATGCAAAACCGGATTGGAACACGCCTCCGTATACGAAACTTCTGAGCCACAATCGTACAAGTGCTTTCCACGTATGCCAGAAACGTCCGCCGTTGTATGATCCGATCGGGCTCACCCAAAAATACTGAAGCGGCGAGCGATTACAAACGCTTCATCATGTCAGCAAGCAACGATGTGAAGCCATCGAAAAACAAAACGTACATGGACATGACTTATAGGTTATTTCTGTTCGATCGGATCTCTCACAGTCTGATTATTCTTCCTATCAATTATTAATTTTTTATTTGGTCTAACACTTCACGCTTTATTTGATCGCACATGGCTTTTTTTTATCGCGCATGGCCGTGACTCATGGCGTGAATTGGAGGTCGAGTTGACTCATGGAAACGGGTGCGCCCATCAGCATAGGTCACCATGATGTGTTTCCTCGGTCGTGGACTCATCCTCGGGATTCTCCCCTCGCGGATTCATCATGTTTCAGAACTCGTCTAAACGCGGACACGCTTAAACAATCTGGCATCGTGTCCCTGTTACCCGGCAAGCGTTTGATGCTGGAGCAAAATGGTGTCTTTCTCATATATTAGATGAGAAGCCCGACGACACCTTGATACTGTAAAGGACTTCAAAAAAGATTTCCTTCTCTGCTTTGGTAAGAGCATAGCTGGCACGACTTAAGTGACGCCCTTTATCCGTCTTGTTATCTGTATGCATGTTCTTTGGGTCTTTCATAATTTGTTGGTCCTCCCGTGCTTCAGGTGTATCTTTTGTCTTCCCATACACGCCTAGGAATCCTAGCAGGTTCACGCAGAGATTCTTCGTCACGTGCATCATGTCGATTGAAGAGCGGACACGCAGGACTTTCCAATATGGCAGCTCCCAAAATATAGATTTCTTCTTCCACATGGGTGCTTGTCCTGTAGCGACGTCGTTCGGAATTGATTGACCGCCGGGACCCTTTCCAAAGATTACTTCTATGTCCTTGACCATACCAAATACATCATCACCAGCAGGGAGTTCAGGCTTCTTCCGGTGATCTGCCTCACCTTTGAAATACTTGCCTTTCTTTCTTACGGGATGATTGGTCGGAAGAAATCGTCGATTCACCAGGTACACAAACTTCTTGAATTTATGCAAATATGTACCTTCGGTATTATCTAAACAGTGGGTGCATGCCTTATATCCTTTGTTTGTCTGTCCTGAAAGGTTACTAAGAGGAGGCCAATCATTGATGGTTACGAATAACAACCCTCGTAGATTAAATGGCTCCTATTTGTTCTCATCCCATGCACGTACACCTGGTTTGCCCCACAACTGTAAGAGTTCTTCAACTAATGGCCTAAGATACACATCAATGTCGTTGCCCGGTTGCTTCGGGCCTTGGATGACCACTGGCATCATAATGAACTTACGCTTCATGCACAACCAAGGAGGCAGGTTGTAGATACATAGAGTCACGGGCCAGGTGCTGTGACTGCAGCTCTGCTCCCCAAAAGGATTCATGCCATCCGTACTTAGACCAAACCATAAGTTCCTTGCGTCACACCAAAGTCCGGGAAGTCTCTCTCGATTTTTCTCCTTTGTGACCCATCGGAAGGTGTCTCAACTCCCGTCTTTCTTACGGTCTTCATTGTGCCATCGCAACAACTGGCATGCTCTTTGTTTATGAACATGCGTTTCAACCTTGGTATTATAGGAGCATACCACATAACCTTAGCAGAACCCCTTCCGAGGGCTCTCCCTCAACATCACCAGGTCATCTCGTCGATCTTATACCGCAGCGTTGCATACCGGGATTTATCTAAATTCTCATACTCCTTACATGATGAGGATGTCATTAATGCATGCATGTATCTTTTGCACATCTAATCCCGAGGACAGAGAGTCTTCTTTGCTTCAGTAGGTACTCTCGGGAAGTTCGTTATGTTTTGGAAACTTGACTTCATTATTTTCAGCATCTTTTCAAATGAGGAGTCGGTTAGACCACACTCTGCCTTCCATCGCAACAATTCCGATTGGTACCGAGCTTTGTGCTGCCATCTTCACAATTTGGGTACAACAATTTCTTGTGATCTTCTAACATGCCCTCTAACTTCAACTTCTCATTTTCTGTTTCACAGTCTCGTTTGCATCGAAATGACCCTACCAAGTTCATCACCGGCTCATCGATGCCCGTTCTTCACCTCTTTCCTCTCCATTGTCTTCCATTGCGGTATCACTGTATTCAGAAACATATGATGATAGTTGTTATCATCATCTTCTTCTTCACCATCTTCCATCATAACCCCTCTTTCCCGTGCTTGGTCCAGCAATTATAGTTGGGCATGAAACCTTTCATAATCGGTGGCCGAATGATTTTCGAGGAAGAGTACTCCTTGTTGTTCCGACATTGAACACATGGACAACGTATAAATCCATTCTCTTTGTTTGCCGTAGCCACATCGATAAATTTATCCACGCCTTTGATATACCCGGCTACCCGCCGATCACCGTACATCCATTCCCGACCGTTCATCTACATCATATAAGTAAGTTTATCAAAAAACAGGACATCATAAATAGTGAAATAACCAATTCACACCGACACATGAATTGTATCAATGACCTAGAAAAAATAAGATTGCTAACCTCGATCGAGGGAAATAAAGAGGAGAAAGCTCAAGTGCGTCGCGGACACCTTCTATATTTTTGTTCTATGAGAAATTCAACGGGATTTTTCACTCAAACATTTCAACAAACACCTTCAATGCATGCATGAGAAAAAACTAGCACACACCCTCACACCTTACACCATTCGAAAAAACAGAGTGGAGGCAGAGGGGGCTGGGGCGTTGCATTTATAGAGGGCAGGGGTCTTTAGTCCCGGTTGGAGCCAGCAACCGGGACTAAAGGTGCGTGCCACGCCACGTGGCTATGGCCAAACCTTTAGTCCCGGTTGGTGGCTCCAACCGGGACGTATTCCCCCTTACCAACCGGGACGCATGCCCCCTGGCCCCGTGCCCGCTCCAACCGGGACGCGTGCCAGCATTAGTCCCGGTTGGTGGCGCAACCGGGACTAATGCTCCGAGGGGTCGCGAACGGATGGCCCTTTTTCCTCTAGTGTGAGTACATTAGATCGATTGATCGATCTCACTGTACGATCTAGGATGCCACATCTAACTCAACTTATAGCTAACCTGAAATTAAACAGAATCCAGCTACATGACATTTTCGTATGCCAAAGGAATCTAAGAATGGACATGCCCGTCCTATTTCAACTTTTTTTGGTTTGTCTAGAGAGCCAATTTTTATGGGATATGATGGTGAAGTTGAGAATTTAAAACCACGGTCATGCTTTGTCTTGATTTATTGACCGTGTAGAAGATGGTGAGAATTTATTGAGGGTGAAGTTGAGAATTTTATTTTATTATCGTCACTTTTTGTTATCATAATTGATATTGATCTTCTTTTCTTATATAGTTTGAGACCGTAAGGGATAAGTTCCTACCATAGCAACGCCTATTAGGAATTGCAGAGGAGATGGCGGGATTTTTGATGAAAGAGTTGATAGACGAAAGTGGAGAATTTAGTATAAATAGGCGCTTCGATGATCGAATATACGGGCTCTAGTCCCGGTAATTGTGATCTCCATGTAACTATAAAAATTGTATATATTTGTATGGTCAATATCGTGAGACCAGTTATCTTATATATGCACGAACACGTACGGTGTGGTAGCATAGAAATATTAGAAAGCTATTTTAAAAATGAAAAAAGAAATAAACAAAAATAATAAAAATGAATTCTCTGCCACGGCAGAGAAAGCTCCCAAAATGCTGCCGCAGCAGAGAACCAAAAAAAGAAATAAATAAAAATAATACAAAATAAATTCTCTGCCGCGACAGAGAAAATATACAAAATGCTACCGCGGCAGAGAACCACTAGTCGATGTCCGTAACACCAACCGAGACTAATGGGGGTGCACCCCGTGCACGCCGTGGCGGCCACGCGGAGGACCATTTGTCCCGGCTAGTGACCGGGCCGGGACTTATGCCTGGGCCTCTAGCCCCTCATGGCTAGTCCCAGTTTTAAAACTGGGACTAGAGGCTCTTACGGGTCGAGACTAGAGGTGGATTCTCTACTAGTGTGGCCAATCCACTACACCGACGGTCTTGTCTACGCTGATGGCTTCCTTCAGTCTATCACATCCTACGCCGACAGCTAGTTTGCTCGGCTGCACACCTCGGGGCATACGTCGACGACCCCGCAAAAGCCATCGGTGTAGCATTGACAGTCGGCGCCTTGTTGCTTTCGTGTAGTGAGTACATTAGATCGATTGATCGATCGATCTCACTGTACAATCCACGATGCCACATCTAACTCAACTTCTAGCTAACCTGAAATTAAACTGAATCCAGCTACAGGACATTTTCGTATGCCAAAGGAATCTAAGAATGGACATGCATGTTCCTATTTCTACTTTTTGTGGTTTGTCTAGAGAGCCAATTTTTATGTGCTATGCATTATGGTGATGTTGAGAATTCAAAACCATGGCCATGCCTTGGCTTAATTTATTGAACGTGCAGAACCGATTTTTTATGGTTGATTGCCCACTAGTAGAAAATAGGCTATCCATTCGTGCCCCCTAACAGCATTAGTCCCGGTTGCGCCACGAACCGGGACTAATGCTGGCACGCGTCCCGGTTCGAGGGGGCACGGTGGCCGGAGGCATGCGTCCAGGTTGGTAAGGGATCATATGTCCTGGTTTGTAACACAAAACGGGATTAAAGGTTGGGCGTCAGCCACGTGGCATGGCACACACCTTTAGTCCCGGTTTGTGTTACTAACCAGGATGTATGATCCCGCCCTCTATAAATACGACGCCCCAGCCCTTTGCCTCCCCTCTGTTTTTTCTTGGTGGAAGGTGTGAGAAGTTTGCTAGTTTATTTTTTTCCTATGCATGCATTCAAGGTGTTTGATGAAATGTTTGAGTGAATGATCCCGTTCAATTTCTCACAGAACAAAAATATAGAAGGTGTTCGATACGCACTTGAGCTTTCTCCTCTTTATTTTCCTCGATTGAGGTTAGCAATCTCATCTTTTCTCTGTCATTGATACAATGCATGTGTCGATGTGAATTGGTCATTTCACTATTTATGATGTCCTGTTTTTTATAAACTTACTTATATGATGTAGATGAACGGTCGGGAATGGATGTACGGTGACCGGCGTGTACCCGGGTACATTAAAGGCGTGGATAAATTTATCGATGTGGCTACAACAAATAAAGAGAATGGTTTTATACGTTGTCCATGTGTTCAATGTTAGAACAACAAGGAGTACTCTTCCTCGAAAATCATTCGCGGCCACCTGGTTATGAAAGATTTCATTCCTAACTATAATTGATGGACCAAGCACGGGGAAAGAGGGGTTATGATGGAAGACGGTGAAGAAGAAGATGATGATAACAACTATCATCATATGTTTCCTGAATACAGTGATATTGCAATGGAAGACAATGAAGAGGAAGGAGGTAAAGAACGGGCATCAGATGATCCCCCTGATGAACTTGGTAGGGTCATTTCTGATGCAAAGCGAGACTGTGAAACAGAAAATGAGAAGTTGAAGTTAGAGGGCATGTTAGAAGATCACAAGAAATTGTTGTACCCAAATTGTGAAGATGGCAGCACAAAGCTCGGCACCACACTGGAATTGCTGCGATGGAAGGCAAAGTGTGGTCTAACAGACTCCTCATTTGAAAAGATGCTGAAAATAATGAAGCCAATGTTTCCAAAACATAACGAACTTCCCGAGAGTACCTACGAAGCAAAGAAGACTCTCTGTCCTCTAGGATTAGATGTGCAAAAGATACATGCATGCATTAATGACTGCATCCTCTACCGCTGTAAGGAGTATGAGAATTTAGATAAATGCCCGGTATGCAATGCATTGCGGTATAAGATCAAACAAGATGACCCTGGTGATGTTGAGGGAGGGCCCCTCCGGAAGAGGGTTCCTGCTAAGGTTATGTGGTATGATCCTATAATACCAAGGTTGAAACGCATGTTCAGAAACAAAGAGCATGCCAGGTTGTTGCGATGGCATAAAGAAGACCGTAAGAAAGACGGGAAGTTGAGACACCCTGCTGATGGGTCACAGTGGATAAAAATCGAGAGAGACTTCCGGACTTTGCGGTGGCAAGGAACTTATGGTTTGGTCTAATGCGGATGGCATGAATCCTTTTGGGGAGCTGCAGTCAGCACACTGCCCGTGACTCTATGTATCTACAACCTTCCTGCTTGGTTGTGCATGAAGCGTAAGTTCAATATGATGCCAGTGCTCATCCAAGGCCTGAAGCAACCGGGCAACGATATTGATGTGTACCTTAGTCCATTAGTTGAAGATCTCTTACAGCTATGGGGCAAACGAGGTGTACATGCGTGGGATGAGAACAAACAAGAGACATTTGATCTACGATGGTTTCTTTTCGTAACCACCAATGATTGGCCTGCTCTTAGTAACCTTTCAGGATATACAAACAAGGGATATAAGACATGCACACACTGTTTAGATAAGACTGAAGGTACATATTTGCATAAATGCAAGAAGGTTGTGTACCTAGCAAATCGACGATTTCTTCCGACCAATCATCCTGTAAGAAAGAAAGGCAAGCATTTCAAAGGTGAGGCAGATCACCGGAAGAAGCCTGAACTCCCTGCTGGTGATGATGTATTTGGTATGGTCAAGGACATAGAAGTAATCTTTGGAAAGGGTCCCGACGGTCAATCATCGATTCGAATAGCGTCGCTCTGGACACGCACCCATGTGTAAGAAGGAATCTATATTTTGGGAGCTGCCATATTGGAAAGTCCTACGTGTCTTCTCTTCAATCGACGTGATGCACGTGACGAAGAATCTTTGCGGGAACCTGTTAGGATTCCTAGGCATGTATGGGAAGACAAAATATACACCAGAAGCATGGGAGGACCAACAAATTATGAAAGACCCAAAGAACATGCATACACAGAACAAGACAGATAAAGGGCGTCACTTAAGTCGTGCCAGCTATGCTCTTACCAAAGTAGAGAAGGAAATCTTTTTTGAAGTCCTTTACAGTATCAAGGTTTCGTCTGGCTTCTCATCTAATATAAAGGGGATAATAAATATGGCAGAGAAAAAGTTCCAAAACCTGAAGTTTCATGACTGTCACGTGATTATGATGCAGTTGCTTCCGATTGCATTGAGGGGGCTTCTACCGGAAAATGTTCGAGTACCCATTGTGAAGTTGTGTGCATTCCTCAATGCAATATCTTAGAAGGTAATCAATCCAGATATTCTGCCAGGGTTACAGAAGGATGTGGTACAATGTATTGTTAGTTTTGAGTTGGTGTTCCCACCATCCTTCTTCAATATTATGACGCATCTCCTGGTTCACCTAGTGGAAGAGATTGCCATTCTCGGTCCTGTATTTCTGCACAATATGTTCCCCTTTGACAGGTTCATGGGATTCTTAAAGAAATATGTTCATAACCGTGCTAGACCATAAGGAAGCATCTCCAAGGGATATGGAACAGAGGAGGTCATTGAGTTTTGTGTTGACTTTATTCCTGACGTTAAGCCGATTGGTGTTTCTGACTTGCGACATGAGGGAAGACTAAGTGGAAAAGGCACGCTGGGAAAGAAAGCAATGATATGTCACTACAAGGAATATGTCTATATATGACCCTCCATTTTCGTCACAAAATCGTCATAGTAGTCCGTTTATGACGATTCTATGATGATTTTGAGATCGTCGAAAGCTGGGCGTCGCAAATGAACTATAACGACGATTTTTGCGAAATCGTCATAAACGTCTATGACGATATTGGATCGTCATAACGTCTATGACGATCCAGTATCGTCATGGGCCATCTAGCCAAGCCAGCTCAGATCCTACGTGGCAAAATTGTGACGAAATGAAATTGTCGTAATGTGAATTCAGCCCGGTCTAGTTCAGTCACTTATATGGGCCAAGCCCAATAATTCAGCCTTTTTATTTCTAGGTCATGGCCTTTTACACTGCAGTTTTTTTTGGCCTACAGCTTTGTAGGATCAATTTTTCATTCTAATTTTCAGCATTTTTATTGCCAATATTATTTGGGCCCTAGACTTTTTACAATCCTTTTATTATTTGGTACTACTTATTTCTTTTTGGATTTCAGCCTTTTTCGTAATTCATTTTCCACCAAAATATCTCTGATCCAACACCAAGAATTGGCCATAGCCTTGTCACAATATTTGATACAGAACATTACGATCAACTAGTCATGCTCAATTTTACTAAATAAATATTCTTATCACGACATACAAATGAACGGACTTTGGAATAGCGATACTATATGCACTCATTACATCAAAATAAATTTCAGTTCACAAACAGAGTTGCATAAGGCATCGCTTCTTCCATCTAGGCTTCAATCATATCATCCAGAACTTGCGTCTTGATCATCTGAATAAAGGCCAGCATATCAGCCTATGAAATTATTCACAAAAATAAAAATGAGTAAGAAAGCATTCAAAAAAATAGGTTCCTTTATGGTCAGCCTAAATTGACAAATACTATCTAGAATCTGATCACGAGAATTTAGAAATCTGAATCTTTCACGGAAAAAGCAATTTTTCATTGAACATTTCATTGATATTTAATAACATTTGATGTTCAGCATGAACAGTAGTGGCATTCATAAACAATTTTACAGAGCTAATCCAACGAAAATAATATACAAAACAGTTGATCTAACCAAGCACACAACTAAGAAGAGCCAGCCATTTTGGTCACACAACTAGCAGTTGGCAAAAAGTAGGAATTTCTCGAGGAATGGAGAGCCCAGCTTACAAGGGGGAGATAGACAGATGGAGCCACTGAGGACTGATTCTTGTGTGACAGTGAAGATTATGTGCTCTCTCGATAATCACATTGCGCCCCTATAGAACAACACAGAACGAGTAAACAACACACACACACACTCAGTCAGAAAATCAAGCCTTTTGTAGACAGGTGGATCCAATCATAAATTGGTGAAGTTATAGTTATAGGCCAGCACAACATACTACAGATCCTCACCCCTGTAGATAACCTAACTATACATCTTGTTCAATCTTTTAGTGTTCATTCTATTTCTGATATATAGCCATGCAAGCAACAGGTCTAGATATGCTATAACAAAGAAGCAAAATAGAAGTAGGGTTATCTTGGCACAACAGTGTACAATCACATGAGTCATGCTATACCTTCTGAAGCATGGAATCCTTCTGGATGTTGTAGTTGGCGAGCGTGCACTCATCCTCCAGCTGCTTCCCGGCAAAGATAAGGCGTTGCTGGTATGCGGGCACACCTGCAGTTATAGAACATGCCACCATATGATTAGCCATTAAGGAAGCTGCGTGCCTGTGGCAGGCAAATTAATTGAAGAAACCACAGGAGCTTGATAGATCAGCATGCCCCAGCCACATGAAAACTTGATAGATCCAAAATGGAAGACAATACTTTTAGAAAAGGCATGGAACTTTGACCATCATATAGTATATTGCACATGAACACGAGCTATGTACCAGTAGCTATAAACAGCAGCCATGTATCCATAATATACAAACATAAGCTATGTACCAGCACTGTCTACTGATGCACAATTAAGTAGAAAGCAAACATGTGACATTTTATTTAGACGACATCCAGAAATGGTTGTTTGTATGTGATTATTCAAGACTTAATTTTAGTTCATCTCACCTTCCCTGCCTTGTTCTAAATCTGGTCCGGCCACATGTTCCAGTTTCAGTCATGCTGCCTTGTTGTCATCAAAAAACACTCTCACGATGCTTCTGGCATTATCTGGGATACATAAAAAAATTAGAGTTAGAGAGCTAGCACAACTTTCAGGGGTAACAATCAGGAGACATAAAGATGCCATGCATTTATTCGGATAAGAGATACTTGCATGAAAATATTAAGTGTTTAAGGGTCCATCTAGTCGTTGGATTTCCAAACATTTAACTGAAGCCACTCAGTTCATAGAATATGACAGTCTAAATGATGAGTGTGGGAAGAATGGAGTGAGCGACATACATGGGACATCTAGATATAAAAACAATAATCACAACATATAAGTTTTATCTACACAATTAATTGTGTGAAAATAACGATCCTTTGGTACAAACAAACAAGAATTATGCAATCGAGGTGCTCAAAAGAAAACATTACTCTCCTACTAGATTCATCAAGACCACCCCGGTCAATGGGATTTTACATCAAGAACGCCCCAGTCAATGGGATGCAACAAAGAATCCAAATGGAATGTAACAGACTCCAAAGTCTCATAAACAAGAAACCTTGGTTAAATACATAGGGATGAGAAACTAAAACAAGTATGTCATGAATTTCCTACAAGAGAGAATACAGAGGACCTCCAAGTCAATTAAAACATGGTTTGCATGTATCATGAAGAAGAAACAGTGGCGCGGCAAGCAAATCAAACAAGTAATAAAGATAATAGGATAGACTAAAGACTTATCTAATCCAGAGAGATCGAGAAGCCGGTGCCATGGATAGGAATGGCAATAGGTTTGCCCCCTCAGGGACTTCCATTTCTGCCTTGTCCTTGTGCAATCAAAGTCCCCTATCCCCGTCCCTATCTCGTCGTTGCACATCATAGTGGACATGGTAGATTTTCAAATGAGAAAGGAGTTTAGTATAGCATCACACATTGTAGAAATTATATAGGATGTCACATAGCAGAGAATAGGATAGGCGCTTAACTAACTGCATGTGTGCTCTATTACTGAAGCAATGTAGACCCAACAATATAGCAGCAAAACTCATAGAATAATAATAATTAAAAGCCCAGTTGCCATTTGAGTACTAAGGAGATCATCTAGTTATTTGAGTGAAGCTGGACAGATTTGCAACATTCTGAGCACATATTACCTTCATCTGACCTTATTTGTTTCAGTACACACAAAAAAACAGTGACTCGATACAAGAAGATGTGACCAGACACACCTATAAGAAGTGCAAAAGATTATAGACATTGATGTGTGCAGACAAAACAACCTTGGCATGCTATGTACTACTGCACTGAAAGGTGTTGCATGTATCTTGTGAATGTCACATGTCAATTAAAAATATATGCCAGCAACATTGTCAACACTAGTAATATTTTGTTCTTATTATCGATGTTACCATGAGTCATCAGAATCAAACCACAGCAAATAAAGGAGCTATTATGCTCTTGTAACAGGGAGATGCAAATAATGAAGCTAACAGGGAACAACATCTTATTAACAAAATCAAAACAACATTATTACAACCTCTTCTTTTTAACAGATCACACTTTACACATATGACAACTACCCTGTAAATGGAATCCGGAAGAACCAAGTAAGTATGCAAAACAATATCATGCAGCATCAGGACATAATGGGATCATACAACAGCCTATTCCACTATCAGGTCATAATTAGCTATTGGTAATACAACAACCCATATTTATAGGCATGAACTAACAAGAACACATGACAGGAACTAGCTCAATAAGGTTTGCAGGCCACAGGGAGATGCACCGATAATTGCATCTAGCGCAACAAGGTTTGTAGGCCAGAGGGAGATGCAAAAACACAAGTTACAGAAGTCGCATGATCATATCTAGGTGTTAAGTACTTGCCTTTACAGAAGTTGATGGCCTCGATCTCGGTGATGCGTGGGTTCTTTGGCGTCGATCTTATTGACGCGAGTTCTGAGGAGGTGAATACCTCATTGAAGATGGATGACTCGTGATGTTCCCGTCGTCTGTGTGAAGGTTCCTCCTAGGCCGTCTGCCCCATTCATTGATCCTCCTAGGTTCCTCCTAGGCCACCCTCGATCTGGCGCCCGCCGCCCTTGATTGGGTCCCCATATGCCGTCGCCCTGATCGGCACTAGGATGTGCCCCACCTGTTGTTGCCGAGTCCCACGCAGCGTCCGGACTGGCGACAAGAAAAAATGTGAGATCAGCGTGAATCAAAGCCAGAGATGTTGGATGTGTTCTCGTCATGCTCTGGATGCGTGCCCGTGATGCTCACCTGGATCCTGGGTGTGGAGCTACGGGCGGCCGTAACCGTCAGCGTCGACGGCCGGGATTCCCAGATCCGCGGACATCGAGGTCAGCCGGGACGTCCGCACACAGAGCTTGGTGGCTCTCCCAGCGCCAAGTACCGTCGCCGCGGCGCTGGACACCCCACTGCCAACCATGGAGCACCGCTGCCATCTACTAGGGCACTATGCTGAGGCCCAAGCGGCCAGATCCGCAGGCATCGAGGAGGATACCGCAGCCGCCATAGGGATCTGCGGGCATCGAGGTCAGCCACCGGTGGCCATCGAGGTGCGGTGAGGAGAGGAGGATAGGGTGGTCGTGCTGTGGATCCATCGGAGGAGAAGAGCGAGGGGAGAGAAAGACCGGTGTGGCGGCGGGGGAGAGATAAGGGTTAGGGTTAGAGGATAGAGGGTCGCGGCTGGTGTGCGCCAAATATTTGCCACTATGCGCGCGCTGGATGCCAGGTCACCGATCCACACAACAAGTTTCCATACTTCACCATCCATCCGTTCATTATGTTTACATCCTACGGCTGATATTGACCTTCTCTAATATCTCAACCTCTCTAGAAATTATGACGATTTTGTCCATAGAAATTATGACGTTTTTCACGAAATCGTCATAGTTTAATAAGGATTTGGCCCTCCCAAATAGCTTACGACCATCTAGTGTAGAATCGTCATAAATTTATGACGATTTCATTCAGGGTCACTACCAAAACGTCATAGTTTGACACATTCCTTGTAGTGTGTAGGTACGGGGATTCTTTCACTAAAGCACACTACACAGTTCTACATAATTTGACCTTGGCATCTCCGTATATCGAGGAACACAAGAATATTGTATGCTCCAAAAACCCGGGGAAGCCTGAATCATGGATTACAGGTGAACACATAAAGTCTTTCGGTGGTTGGACCCGGACACATCTCTTGAATGACACCACTGTTGGAGATCAGCTATACTTGTTGGACGCGTCACCATCTTCTACTATATTGAATTTCCAAGTGTACAAAATAAATTGGAATATATTCTACACGATCGTCCAAGATAAAAAGAGCACCAACCAAAATAGTGGTGTCCGCTTTGATGCAACAGACGAGAATGGACAAAAGGACACATACTATGGTTACATAGAGGAGATATGGGAACTAGACTATGGAGTCTCTTTTAAGGTCCCTTTGTTTCGCTGCAAATGGGTCAACCTAAATGGGGAAGGGGTAAAGATAGATCAGTTGTACAGAATGACAACAGTGGATCTCAACAATCTTGGTTATAGAGATGAACCATTCGTCCTAGCCAATGATGTGTCACAGGTTTTCTATGTGAAGGACATGTCCTCCAGACCGAAAAAAGAAAAAATATGCAAATGAATACATCATATGATGAGCCAAAGCGTCACATAGTTCTTTCAGGGAAAAGAAACATCGTGGGAATTGAGGACAAGACAGACATGTCAGAAGATTATAATAAGTTTGATGAAATTCTGACCTTCACTGTGAAAACTGACCCAAGCATTCCGTTAATTAAAGAAGATGCTCCATGGTTACGTCTGAAGTGATCATTAGGAAGGACATATGCCAAGAAGTTCATGCTCATATTGTGTAAATCTAGTTCATGTCTGGCCGGGATATCTTATATTGTTTGCAATTTTCCAAGTTTAATAAATGTATTGAGTGTTAGTCCAGGTTTGTGTCTTGACCGGAACTATATATAGGGGGGCCTTTAGTCCCGGTTTTGTAGTGTCGGTTTTTAATATTAATAAATGTCTTGAGTGTTAGTCTCGTTTTGTGGCTGGACCGGGACTAAAGGGGGCCTTTAGTCCCGATTCGTAGAAACGAATTTCCCGAACTATGAAGTTGTCCTGATTCGTACTTACCATTAAGATCTGATCTCCAAACGCGCGTGGTCACATATTAGGGAGTGCCTCTATGACCAGTTTCTTGGAGATGCCGGAGGACTGGGATCCGGCGGTATCTCCTGGCTGTGGGTGTCCCTGCTCTCGCACACCATCTTGCAGCTTGTAACTTCTCTAACTAGATCAATACACCTAGGAGCTAACTAATTTCACATATTAGGGAGTGCCTCTATGACCAGTTTCTTGGAGATGTCGGAGGATTGGGATCCGGCGGCATCTGCCTGAAACTGGTCGTAGTGGTGTCCCTTCTCTCGAAAACCATATTGGAGATTCCTCAATCTGGTTGGAGGACTGGACTCACAAGGATGCTTATTTATGGTACAATCAGCTCGGCATAGTGTTGACACTTACAACATAATGTCGACACTCACCCCTATTATTAGTGCTGACTCGTGTTTTGTCCCGGTTGGTGTCTCCAACCGGGACTAAAGGTTAATCTTTAGTCCCGGTTGGTGACACCATCCGCGACAAGGTACACTCCGCACGACATAATGTCGACACTCACCCCTATCATTAGTGCTGCCTGGTCTAGCCTGCCGAAATCCCTCCAACCGGGACTAAAGATGAACCTATCATGTTTTTGTGCCCATATTATGCATGCATGTGGACATTGGTATGGAGAACAATGTTGCAGGAGGAAGTTTTCCTTTTCGTCGCACGGAAAAGCCATTTTCCATTTTACGAGCGCAAAAAATAGGTCGTCTTGTGAAGTAACCACCAAAATGCTGTTTCAGAATGCTACCATCCCATTTTTCTAAAATACTAGACCACCTTACATGGACTATCTCCCAACCGGGACATCTCAAACCTTTTTGTCCATCCCGGGTAAAAAGGACAACTGTCTGCCGAATCGGTAGGAAGTGAGTCCGGTTTGTACTATAGGTACATGATATAATGCATGTGATTTTTTTAAAAAATAATTTTTAGACTCACAATATGTGGTTTCTTCAGATATCCAATGCAAGTTCTAACGATGCTCGTCCCCTATCTTCATGCACGCCGGTTCGACCATAGTTAGAAATTCAAAAAATTCAAAACGGGCATAAGAAATTCAACAAAATCCGAACAATGAAAATCCTTCGCGTGGTGTCATATTATGTGACATATTTGAAAGGAAAAATACCAGACTTGGTATATTGATCATGTCTCGAAAAAACCTTCACAAAATGACCTATCATGTTCGAGGTTTCATGGCTTTCGGTCCAAATGACTGATGTTATGTGCTGAATCACGGCATAGTTTGTGATGATGTGCCCATATTATGCATGCATGTGGACATTGGTATGGAGAACAATGTTGCAGGAGGAAGTTTTCCTTTTCGTCGCACGAAAAAGCCATTTTCCATTTTCTGAGCGCAAAAAACGGGTCGTTTTGTAAAGTAACCACCAAAATGCTGTTTCAGAATGCCACCGCCCCATTTTTATAAAATACTAGACCACCTTACATGGACTATCTACCAACCTGGACATCTCAAACCTTTTCTTCCATCCCGGGTAAAAAGGACAAATGTCTGCCGAATCGGTAGGAAGTGGGTCCGGTTTGTACTACAAGTACATGATCTAACGCCCGTGATTTTTTGAAAAAATCATCTTTAGACTCGCAATATGTGGTTTCTTTAGAGATCCAATTCAATTTCTCACGATGCTCGAAAAAACCTTCACAAAACCCTAAACCATAAACCCAAGTTTCTTCCCGCCATTTCTTCCCACCATTTTTCTTCCCGCCATTTCTTTCCGCGATTTCTTGCCGCAGTTTTTTCCCGCCATTTCTTCCCACAGTTTTTTCCCGCCATTTCTCAGTACATATATGTAGGATTGGCCTCCATTGTCATTGCACATCTCTAGACTCATATCTGCAACCTCATCACTCTTTCCCATGGCTTCCACCACACGACTAACCCCTAGGGAGGCGGAGGCGCTTTGCGCCTCGAACTACCCATGCCCGCCGGGCTACTACGTCCTCGTCGGCTGGATGCTGAGCGCTGGAGGTGTGCCGGTTCCTCCGGATGGCCATCACGAACCACTACTACTTCGAGCTCACGCCAGAGCAGCGGAGGAATCCCAACTGGCATCCCGACTATTTCCCGACTTGGGAAGCCTTCTTCGGGGATCGGCGTGAGAGGGCGCTCGCCAGGTACGAGGAGGACGGCCCACCTCCTCCGAACTTCAACGAGGCCGGCATTGGTTGTGGTGGCGCGGCCGGACTCTCTAGAGCGTCATGGCCTACGACACGGCCGCCGACTCTAACCCTCGCCTACGCTACCCTGAAGTACAGCCCACTCGTACTCAGACTTCAAGGTTCAACTACAGCGACCCCGACGATGACAGCGACGACGGCCGCGGCGAGTACGACGACTACAGTGGTGAGTATTACAGGTGTAGGCAGGAGCATGACTGAATCACTCCAACATTGCAAAACACCGATTGTGGCTTAATCTGGCCATGTATCTTAATTTTCAGTTTGTTTATGTATCTTAACCTTCAGTCGTGCTTTATGTAACTTAGTGTTAGTTGCGTTATGTACTTTAATTCCAGTTCTATCCTAATAAAATTTTGTTCCTGCCCATTATTTCCCGTGCTTTTTTCCCGCCTATTAATATATAAAAAATATAAGTTAATTCAAATCCAAATTAAAAACAGAAAATGGTTTTGAATTAGTTTTTCAAATCCAAACACTTTTTATGTTTAAAGTTTTTCTAAATTCCAAATTAATATTCAAAAAATATAAGTTAATTCATTTTTAATTTTAAATGGTTACATTAATTATTTTTAAAAACAGAAAATGGTTTTGAATTAGTTATTCAAATCCAAACACTTTTTCTGTTTAAAGTTTTTCTAAATTCCAAATTAGTATTTAAAAAATATAAGTTAATTCATTTTTAATTTTAAATGGTTCATAGTTTAAATGGTTACATTAATTATTTTTAAAAACAGAAAATGGTTTTTAATTATTTATTCAAATTCAAACACTTTTTATGCTTAAAGTTTTTCTAAATTCCAAATTAATATTAAAAAAATATAAGTTAATTCATTTATAATTTTAAATGGTTACATTAATTATTTTTAAAAATAGAAAATGGTTTTGAATTAGTTATTCAAATCCAAACAATTTTTATGTTTAAAGTTTTTCTAAATTCCAAATTAATATTAAAAAAATATAAGTTAATTCATTTTTAATTTTTAATGGTGCATAGTTTAAATGGTTACATTAATTATTTTTAAAAACTGAAAATGGTTTTGAATTAGTTATTCAAATTCAAACACTTCTTATGTTTAAAGTTTTTCTAAATTCCAAAGTAATTATCATTTAAAAAACATTAAAAATTTAAACCCCGAAATAAAAAATATGCGGGAAGAGAGAGAAAATTCCTGAAATTTTTTGAAAACATGGTCATACGTCCCGGTTGGAGCCACCAACCGGGACTAAAGACCCCTACGCGCCCCTTGGGCTGATGAAAAAAAGGTGGAGTATACGTCCCGGTTGGTGGCTCCAACCGGAACGTATGACCCTTTAGTCCCGGTTGGAGCCACCAACCGGGACAAAAGGCCCTTCGATTATAACTGACGCGCCTCCTCTTCTTCTTCCCCATCTCACTTCTCTGCTTCTCACAAGCGCGCCTTACGACGCCGCCGTGACGCCTCAGCTCACCGCCGCCACACCATCGCCTCCATCCGCTCAAGCAAAGGGCTCGAGGACGCCCCGGCCCCCTCGACGGTTTCTTCCCCAACCCCGACGAGGTTCGCCGCCGTCCATCAGCCCGATTCCGACCTCGCCGTGCTTCCCTGACCCCACCACCGCGCTCAGGGTGAGCCACCGATCCTCTAGGACCCTTCCCTTCCTTTCCTCCCTCTCTTGTTTTCTCTAGCCTCGAGCGCCGCCGTCGGCCACCGCCAGACCTCGCCGTAGACGTAGATCCGGCTACCAAATAGGAGCGGCGCCGCCTCTATATCATTCTTCGTGCTACGCTGGTTTGAATGCGCACAGCCCCGCAGTCCCGCGCGCTCCCCAGGGTCGCCATCGACCACCGTCTGCGCGCCGCCCATTGTGGTGACGTGGTGCTCGCGTGGCTACCGCGTGGTGCCCGCGTGGCCCCGGTCCCACCTGCCATCCTCAGAGGCTAGGTGGCTCTGCGGTGCAGGTTAGCAGTGGCCTGGTCCAGGTCCACCCGTCAAGCCCTGGTCCAGGTCCCACCATCCTGCGTGGAGGCTGAGGTGGCCACGGGCCCCTCTGTCAGCCACTGTGGCTAGCAGTGGCCTCGGTGTAAATTTTTTTTCTGTTTTGTTTAAATTCAGAAATGGTTTAATTAAATCCATAAATTGATATAATTTTGTAAATTCAATAATTAATTATTTATAACTCGGAAAAATACAAATAATATATCAAAATGTTCAGAAAAGTGAGATCTAACTATTTAACCTATAATCATGCATTGTTCAACAACTTTCAAGACAAGTTTAATTAGAGAACAAAATCAACCCCTCTCATATACTCCAGAGTTTCGCCGAGTTAGGGTTTTCACCCCTCGGAACCCCGTTTAAATTGCCGAGCATGTCTTAGGGTTACTTTTAAATTCAAATTAACTTGTCATATCATCATCCTTGTTTAATCGTTGCATTGATGCCATGTGTTGATTGTTTCCCTCACTTTCTGGTGTTCGGTTCTTCGCGGTAGAATACGAGATCGAGATCAAAGACCGAGGTCAACACCATCAAAGATCGAAGATTTCTTATAGCCATTGTATTGTAGATGCTTATCCATGATATTAGTTGTCATAGACCATAGTTGAATCGATGTTGCACCTAGGGTTAGCCGGTGTCGGGGGTTTGGCTCGTAGCCAACGATATACAGGATAACGCATGGGCCTTGAGGAGGAAGCTTTTGCTAGCTAATCGCCTTTTCCCATTTATGGAACTACCTGTGTCGATTTCCATGCCAAAACAAAGTTGCCATCTATGAGACGAAGCCATCCGAAGAAAGATTGAAATTCTGCCAGTATCACGGATATAACCCCAGGTACCCCAGAGCTGAGGTACAGAGAGATCTTTGGCATTTCCATAAGAGAATATGGAGGCATAAATAAGATCTATCAAAATATATAAAGCATTAAGAGAGAAGATACAAAGGAAAAAAGAAAAAGAGGACCTGGAGGAATTAAGGATAATTTGGTCGGTTTCTATTATCCCTCCTTTTTTATTTTTTTGCAGGAAAAACGATCTTTTGGCCATAACTTTTTACTCTTTTCGAATTTAAAAATCTAAATAATCGCTAAATGACCGGGATGGAGGAGGGAGGATGAACTCACTGGGGTGGAGGAGGAGGAGGAGGTGGAGGAGGAGGAGCTCACCGGGGTGGAGGAGGAGGGACGAGGAGGAGGAGAAGGTGAGGAAGAAGGTGAGGAGAATGAGAGAAGAAGTGGAGGATAAGAATGGTGGTGGAGGAGAAGGGTGGAGGATTGGAAGAGTATAAGTGAGGGAGAAGGGGTGGCGGGATTCAAATTTCGAATCCCGCCCAAGACTTTTGTGGCGCATATGAAAGAAATGCGCCACAGAAGTTTGTCCTCCTTTTTTTTGCAGGAAAAACGATCTTTTGGCCATAACTTTTTACTCTTTTCGAATTTTAAAAATCTAAATAATCGCTAATTCTCATTCTCGTTATGTTGGTATATTATACGTATTTTTCCGACATCGTATGCAAAAGTTAAGGCCGTTTTACCGTGTCATGACCTTTTTTTTGCATAAAAAGTCGAAATGCATGTTGGGTAATTTTCCTACAAACTAGACCACATTACCTACCACTATGTGAAAGGATTTTATTTTTTAAAGTACTTTTCATTTTCTATTATTTTTTGCAAGGCTAAAAAGGCGATCCACCGGGGGGTGGAATCTGTTTTTCCTACTCCAATTCTATGGCGCATACCTCCATATGCGCCACAGAATGTTGGTCATGAAGGGAATATGCCCGAGAGGCAATAATAAAGTGGTTATTATCGTATTCCTTATTTATGATAAATGTTTATTTTGCATGCTATAATTGTATTAATACGGAAACGTTAATACATGTGTGTTTAATAAACAAAAAGGAAGTTCCTAGTTATGCCTCTCTCATAAACTAGCTCGTTGATTAACATGATGATCAAGGTTTCCTGATCATGGACATTGGATGTTGTTAATAACGGGGTCACAACATTAGTGTAATGGTGTGATGAACATTCATCCGAAGTATAGCATTACGATCAAAGTCATTGAGTTTATATTGCTATAACAACTTACGAAGTGATCCTAATCCTTAGACCATGAGATCATGTCAATCACTAACACGGAAGAGTTTCTTGATAACATCAAACGTCACCGTAACGGTGATTATAAAGATGGATTCGAACTAATAAAGTGTTATGTTGAGGCCCATGGATCGAGTGGAATTTGTTCATCCCGATGACGGATAGATATACTCAGGCCCTCTCGGTGATATCACATTGATTAGCTTGCAAGCAAGTGATTTGATCACTAGAATGTTATATCACGAACGAGAAAGAGTGCATGTCGATAGCGAGATCAAACTAGGTATGGAGATACCGATGATCGAATCTCGGACATGTAATATATCATGAAACAAAAGGATTAAGATACTAGCGTAAAAGGTTCACGATCACAAGAAAGTCATCGTTGAATGTGTGGGAGTCGATTATGGGTCTCGGATCCCGCTTCGATTATTGATCGAGAGGGTCTCGATCATGTCCACATTATTCATGACCGTAGGGTGACACACTTAAGAGACACCGACATCCAATTGGAGCAAAAGTTTCATGCCGAAAAGAAAAGGAAAGCGCAGAATTTATTTCACTAGACACCAAAGCTGTTTCGGTTGAAATTCGGCTGGTTACGCATGTGAAATGGAATACTAGCAAGGGTTTTATGTGAATGTTTGTTAATTAAAGTAATTAACAAAATTCTGAATAAATAAATAAAGAGTTTTATTTAAATGAGAGCTTGCATTAAATTTGGTGGAAATTTAATGCATGTGAGTGGATTTATGAGTGGAGGCTTTTTAATGGGAGTGAGGCTTTTCATTTTGAGTGGGAGCTCCACCCACATGAATGTGGAAGAGGTGGGGCAGCCCCATGGCTGGGCGCATGGCCTGGGTGCCCTCTCCCCTATAAAGGCCCCCCCTCTCCTCCTCTCACCACACCTCCTCGTGAAGGATCTCTCTCCCCTCTAGAATTTATCCCCATGGTCTCGGACTAGCGAGATACATGTTCCCGGTGGCTATTCGGCAAGAAAGAGTTGTGCTTCTGCATCGCTGGAGCGAGGAGGCGGAGGTTTCTCGGTGCCTCGAGCGTGTGTGCACGGATCTTGGCTGTTTTGCGGCGCTAAGACTTCCTCTCGATCTTGAGATCGGCAAGAGATCGTCTACATCAACCACGAGTTTAGACTCGTTAAGCTTTGTCGGTCTTCAAGGGTATGTTCTCTACGGATAGACATCCACGCGTTGTTTGTATCTAGTAGATAGATCTTGGTACATAGTTGTTCCCATCGTAGGAAAATTTTTGTTTTCTATCTTGCGAACCCTTGATGTATCGAGCGGATCTACGCGTAGATACTTTGCAGGTAGTACACATATGAGTATGTGGGCGATGATGATCATTTATTGCTTCTTAGTTGTACTTTGGATATTGGTGGCATAGTGGGATGAAGCGGCGGACAAACTTTACATGTCCTCGCACATGAGACCTGTTCCACGCTTGACATGCAACTAGTTTGCATAAGTGGCTAGCGGTGTCTCTCTCCTACTATAGTCAATATCTATTTTGCAAGAGAGTTGTCAACAATTTGATTATCCTCGTTGTGGTTCATGTTCGTAGGTAAGAACGGTTCTATCTCGAAAGCCCTAAGCCACGTAAAACTTGCAATGGATAAATTAGAGGCGTCTAGTTTAGATTGTTGCTGGGCTAGTGTTATGATATGGTAGTGTTGTAAGTAGAAGTATGAGATGATACTCTTACAACACACATAACGTGTAAAATCCATAGACCTTGGATTTACACATATAGGTATGATAGTGATCATACCACGATGCACATGATAGAGATCATCTGTGGGAACCATATAATTTCACTAATAAACATATGATGTTTGATAGCATCTTATATTGCTTGTTTAGCGCTTTGTTAGCATAATAAGATGATCCATCATTTAAATATCAAGATAAGAATGTGTTCTTCCTTTAGTATGCACCGATTATGTTTTCGCTCCAAGACATCACGTGATGATCGGGTGTTCTTGGATCCACGACCATATTTGGTGTAAAAGCAGTTACACACGCGAATACTAAGGTTCTAACTTGGCGAGCCTAGCATGTACAGACATGGCCTCGGAACACGGACCGAAAGGTTAAGCATGAGTCATATAGTTGATATGATGCCCATTTGATGCTCGCCTTTGAAGCTATACCGACTCACGTGATGATCGGACTTGGTGTAGTGGATTTGGTTCATGTAATCACCAAAAAGACACGAGGGATGTCGTTTTTGAGTGGGAGTTCATTTCTAATTTGGATTAGTATAACTCAATTTATCATAAATTAAATCAAAGTGAATTTGCATAATTTGTTGTAGTCATTGGCATTCGTTCACCACCTTATGCATAGTTGTAATTGAGATAATAGAACTATAGAATTCTGGATATATACTTTACGAACTGGTATCGTATTGTGTTGAGTGTCAATCTAAAGTTTAAAGTCCTATTGCAAACTTTCAGCAAACTCTATTTACTCCGTGAAATTTAATAGTTGGTATTAAATCGAGAGTAACAATTCCAGTGTTAGTATCTTAAGTATCATGTTTGCCTCCATGATTCTTGATTTAAACATCAAGTTTATCTAGGAGCTGAAAGAATTGTTTCAGAAACCATCATGTGTGGCAGATACGATATCTGAAACAATGTTTTGGTTGCAATATGATAGAGTATAATATATGTTCTCATATTGGATGAGAATTTGCGAAGGTTGGAGATGCTAGACATCCTAATCATCCAAAAGGGTTTTGGAAAGTAATGTTATACTCACGATTCGCCTTTATAAGCTAAAGTAGCTTGATCATGAAAGTCGTCATGATAAGGGTGAATAGAATATGTATGTAAAATGTTTACTACACTAAAAGATTACTAAAGAATGGATTTTGAAAGAATACCGATCATTTAATGATGGTGATCTACTTCAAAGTGCAAGTCCAAAGGTATTATTATTTGAATATACACGCTTTGGACTAGGTGTCATGTATATGGCGCCACTTTTGATGTTGATAAATTCTTTTAAAAGGAAAAGGAAATGTTGAAAGAGAATCTATAAAATATATTTGGCAGAAAAGAAAAGATTGGAAATATCCAATTTAGGTATATATATGATATACATGTTATGGTTGTATTCTTTGCTTGTTAAACAATGTGGTTCTTGGGTATTGGATACCGAATTGGTTGGTATGAAATTTCATACGGAACGACACAATTCATGAACCACAATGACCTAAGTAACTAGCAAGAGAATATGTGATGATGTTCATCGAAAACAAACAAACCGTTGTTTGTATTTCTCGTTGACATCAAAGCTTGACTTCAAGATTTGTTTTAATAATTGTTATTTGAATCGGTATTATAAGAACAAAGGTTGTTCAAATAATTACCGTATTCCATATAAGATGGATGATTTACAAATCTAGTTGAAGAAATCACATCCATAAATCCTAATGCTAAAATGTTGCAAGACAAATGATTGAAAGATCACTTATGAAGTGACATCATTGTTTAAATTATATTGGAAAGAAAACATGAAGAATCTCCATATTCATGGATTTTTGGAGTCTTTGATTTGATCAAGTGGCTTGTGAGACTTTCCACGTGATAATTAAAACTTCGTTCAAAGGCCAAAGAAGAACGAGCGACTAAATTATTGGAATTTATACATATCGATGTATGTAGTCCATTATGTGCGTAAATGGCGATGGGTTTCAACTTCATATGCTTTCTCCGGAATTTTGAGTGAATATTCACTTAATGAGAAAAAAGTATGAAATATTTGAAAAACGTTTTCAAAGACTTTCAAGATGAAGTGGAAAATCATTGTAACAAGAAAAATAAATGAATTATGATTTGATCATAAAGGGATTTATTTGAGTTACAAGTGTAACAAGAAAATAAATGAATTATGATTTTATCATAAAGGGATTTATTTGAGTTGCAAGTTTAGCAAAACACCTAGATTTACATCTCCCAAAACACCATAGGAGTATGGAGTGTTTGAGATTTGTAATGAAACCTTGTTTGACATGGTTGGATCAAAGGTGTTATTTATAAAACTGCCATTATGTTTTAAAAGATTAAAGCTTTAGAGACTACCGCTTTTACACTGAAAAGAGCTCCATCTTGATACGTTGAAATGACACCATATGAGTTATGGTTTGGGGTAAAACCCAAGTTGTCCTTTCTTAAATTTTGGTATGCTAAACATAAGTAAGATGTTTACAATCAAAGTCGGATGAGCATGTCTTTGTAGGTTATTTTGAATAACAATTGGTTATTCCTCCTTAACACCGAGGACAAAAGGGTTTGTCGCTTGAAATGTGAAGTTTCTTGAAGAAGGAATTTTTCATAAAAGTTAAGTGGGAGGACAATAGAACTTTGATAAGGTTAACGAACCTTAGCTATATGAGCTGAGTTCTTGGCCGGAAATCGTTCCGAAGGCTGCCATAATGCTCATAGCTTATGTACCTCAAAGGTTGTGGTCACGAAGATCTAAGTTCTTATTGAACCAAGTCGGTCGGATAAACAATCAAATACTAAGATTTGAGAGTAAATCATCATTGTTTGACAATGATTAACCGACTATATGCAAAGAAGCGATGATGGGCCTGGCTCCGTCAAATGGCTTGAAGCCATAAAATCCGTGATAGTTCCATACGAGAAATCAAGTTTTGAACTTGGAAGACCCTCAGGAAAGGTGTAAAAACCTATCGTCGTATTTGGATCTATAAAGAAATGAACATGGATGTCTCACATCTATGAAATATTCGACATGTCGTAAAGTATTTTATGACAATGTTCAAAGAGTTGACTATGACAAGATTTGATCTTTCATAGCGATATTTAGTCTGAAGCGGATTAAAGTAGCAACCACTACATATAATTTGGTATATGGTAGATGAATAAACAAAACAAAGTTCTTCTAATAGAATGGTTACCTAGGGCGTGTACATGACACGGTCCAAAGGGTTTTGTTAAATTCAAAGGATGCTAAAAAGGCATGCAAACTTCAATGGTTGAAGTAAGCATCATGAGTTGGAATCTTCACCATGATGAAAAGGAGTTTTCATCGAGAGGCGATGAAGATGCTTGCATTTGCAAGAAATTAAGTGGGAATGCGAGACATATTTCTAATACATTATGTGGAGGACATCTTGTTGATTAGAAATGATGTATCTTTTATTGACAAAGGTTAAGAATTTCATTTCGATGAAAGACTTAGGCAAAACCGAATATTTAGCATGAATGTCTATAGTGGATGAGCGGTGGCTAATATGGTTATGCCAAGCGTACATATATGAGATATTGAAGGAGTTCAATATAGAAATGACAAAGCAGTTCTTGTCGCATGAAAAGGAATTGAATCAAGATTCAAGTGTATCGACACTTGATAAGTGAAACAAGATTCAAGTGTTTTGACACTTGATGAGTGAAATCACAAGAATGTTTTGATCAATCATACCATGATATGTACACATCCGGATATGTCCTATGCTCTAAGTGTTATGAGCATATACGTAATGAATCATAAAATGATCATTGGACGATAGTGAGGATATTCTTATGATCTTTTGGAAGAACTAAGAATATATTTGTGTAGAGGTGACAAACAATTACAAATAGTTCATTGTAAAGCGTTACATTGATACTAGTTTTGTCACAAGATACAAAGTAAGTTTATCTCAATTTAAACTATGGGTGGCACAATGTAATGGAAAGGAGATTCCATGATGTATTTGGAAGAGTTCCAAAGTTAAGACATTGTGGAATACTACAACAAAAGGCTAAGTATATGACCGCTATAGTAGCAGACAAGGAGAGAATTTGTGTCAAGTAGTTTGTTATCAAACTAAGGTGTGGTTCAAGCAGGCTAACACTAAAGATATATTGTATGACAATAGTATCGGCGTGTTTTAACCCCAAGGAACTAAAGGTCTCACCGAATGACCAAATTTATACAATGCCATCTCATTGGAGAATGAGTGATGCGTGGAGACGCAAAGACATGCAAATACACGGACACAGCGTCGACTCCGTAGATTATGTCAACCACTTGCAATTGCGTATTTGGAACACCAGAAAGCCATAGGTGTTCAATACACAAAGTTTTCAAACTAGATTATTGTCTCTAGTGCAAGTGGGAGACTGAAGGGAATATGCCCGAGAGGCAATAATAAAGTGGTTATTATCGTATTACTTATTTATGATAAATGTTTATTTTGCATGCTATAATTGTATTAATACGGAAACGTTAATACATGTGTGTTTAATAAACAAAAAGGAAGTTCCTAGTTATGCCTCTCTCATAAACTAGCTCGTTGATTAACATGATGATCAAGGTTTCCTGATCATGGACATTGGATGTTGTTAATAACGGGGTCACAACATTAGTGTAATGGTGTGATGAACATTCATCCGAAGTATAGCATTACGATCAAAGTCATTGAGTTTATATTGCTATAACAACTTACGAAGTGATCCTAATCCTTAGACCATGAGATCATGTCAATCACTAACACTGGAAGAGTTTCTTGATAACATCAAAGCGTCACACCGTAACGGGGTGATTATAAAGATGGATTCGAACTACTAAAGTGTTATGTTGAGGCCCATGGATCGAGAGTGGAATTTGTTCATCCCGATGACGGATAGATATGCTCTGGGCCCTCTCGGTGATATTACATTGATTAGCTTGCAAGCAAGTGATCTGATCACTAGAATGTTATATCACAGGAACGAGAAAAGAGTGCATGTCAGTAACGAGATCAAACTAGGTATGGAGATACCGATGATCGAATCCCGGACATGTAATATATCATGAAACAAAAGGATTAAGATACTAGCGTAAAAGGTTCCGACGATCACAAGAAAGTCATCGTTGAATGTGTGGGAGTCAGTATGGGTCTCGGATCCGCTTCGATTATTGATCGAGAGGGTCTCGATCATGTCCACATTATTCGCGAACCGTAGGGTGACACACTTAAGAGACACCGACATCCAATTGGAGCAAAAGTTTCATGCCGAAAAGAAAAGGAAAGCGCGAATTTATTTCACTAGACACAAAGCTGTTTGGTTGAAATTGCTGGAAACTGGTTACGCATGTGAAATGGAATACTAGCAAGGGTTTTATGTGAATGTTTGTTAATTAAAGTAATTAACAAAATTCTGAATAAATAAATAAAGAGTTTTATTTAAATGAGAGCTTGCATTAAATTTGGTGGAAATTTAATGCATGTGAGTGGATTTATGAGTGGAGGCTTTTAATGGGAGTGGAGGCTTTTCATTTTGAGTGGGAGCTCCACCCACATGAATGTGGAAGAGGTGGGGGCAGCCCCATGGCTGGGCGCATGGCCCCTTGCCCCCTCTCCCTATAAAGGCCCCTCTCCTCCTCTCACACCACACCTCCTCGTGAAGGATCTCTCCCCTCTAGAATTTATCCCCATGGTCTCGGACTAGCGAGATACATGTTCCGGTGGCTATTCGGCAAGAAAGAGTTGTGCTTCCGCTGCATTTGGAGGCGAGGCGGAGGTTGCTCGGTGCCTCGAGCGTGTGTCGAGCACGGATCTGCTTCTTTTTTCTTGGCGCTAGGACTTCCTCTCGATCTTGAGATCGGCAAGAGATCGTCTACATCAACCACGAGTTTGGACTCGTTAAGCTTTGTCGGTCTTCAAGGGTATGTTCTCTACGGATATACATCCGCTCGTTGTTTGTATCTAGTAGATAGATCTTGGTACATAGTTGTTCCCATCGTAGGAAAATTTTTGTTTTCTATGCTGCGAACCCTTCAGGTCAGAGTATAGTCAACGAGATTCTGTGGTAGGGTCCACCCCGCAGAAGTTGAAACTTCTGTGGCGCATAAGGACATATGCGCCATAGAAGTTGGAACTTCTGTGGCGCATTTTTCCTATATGCCACAGAAGTGTGAAGATTTCTGTGGCGCATTGTCTGAAATGCGCCACTGGACAACTTTTGTGGCGCATGGTCAGAACCATGCGCCATAGAAGGTCTGTCTATCTATAGCTAGTTTCGTAGTAGTGACGCACGATCACAACCATCGCCTCCAAGTTCCTGAGCACTGAGCTGCTACCAGTTCTTCCCCATCCCGTCTTGCGGCGTGCACCGCGAGCCGGGACAGTAGGCCTCTGGAACCCCACCTCTTCGAGTCCTGTACGGGAGAAGGATGATAAGGTTTTTGGGGAGCGCTATCGGCACGACTAATAGCTTTATCACGGACTCCTTCACTAACGCTGACGACATCTTCTCCAACAACGAATTCTTCCCCGCCATCGAGAACCTCTTCCTCGACGACATGGGTGACAACGCCAACGTCGGCACACTGCTGTATGCTTTCTTTCTTCATCTTGTTCAGATTACTTGATTGCTTCTGGATTTTGTCTCTCCTGCATTATGTGTATCGATCTCTCTGCAACTATCTATACACTTTCTGTCAGATTACTTGGCTAGTTTAATTTCAATCACTCTAGTCATGTTTTACCTGTTGTTTATTTCGCATAAATCACTTGGGAAATTGCTCATATTTCCAACAATCCAAAAACCTTATTATAGGAAATTTACTCCATGTGGTTTCGTGGCATCTGTGAAGCCACCTGTCTTTGAGGGTACACACTACAAGAGATGACGCGTGAGAGTAGTTCTCTGTTTTGAGAACATAAACTGCTATAACGCCACTCTTGGCAAGTCTGAGGGAGAGCTTACTCCTTCCCAGGAGAAAGTTTTCTAGAAAACTGACAAGCTGTTCAGGGCTCCTATGTTGTCTGTTCTTGGGGAGTACATTGTTGAACCCTATATGTCATTTGATAATGGCAAGGACATGTGGGCTGCTCTCGAGGCCAAGTTTGGGGTCTCGAACGCTGGTAGTGAACTGTATATCATGGAGCAATTATATGACTTCAAGATGTCTAATGACCGCTCCATCGTTGAGCAGGATCATGATATACATGCACTGGCCAAGGAGCTTGAGTATTTCTCCTGTGTGTTATCAGACAAGTTCCTTGTCTGGGGCATTATTGCCAAGCTTCCCCATTCATGGAGGAACTTTGCTACTTCCCTAAAGCACAATAGACATGTCCGTATCGGATCTCACTGGGACTCTTGATGTGGAAGAGAAGGCGAGAGCAAAAGACACACATGCTTGAGTTGTTGAGGGAGGTTCAAGTGCCAACTTGGTATAGAAAAACAACTTCCAGTCCCACAAGTCCAAGAACAAGAGAAAGTTTGATGGCAAGGGCAAGTTCGATGGGAAGAACAAGCCCTCATAGTCTACCAATTTCAAGAAGAAGACTGATAAGAAGAAAGGTTTCTGTCATGTGTGCGGTGATCCTGATCACTAGGATCCTAGCTGCCCCAACCGCTATGACATGCGCCAGCATGGGAAGGGCGGCAAGACAACTAATGTTGTCATGAGAGACGTTGATATGAAGGATGTTGGGTATGGTATATTACCTACTGTTCTTTTATTATGTCATTCTCCTAATTGGTGGATTGAAACGGGCACTAATATACATGTTTATTCTGATATTTCCATGTTTTCTTCATATCAGGTCAGAGGGATTCGGTCCATGCTGATGGGGAACGGCTCGCATGCTTCTATTCATGGTGTTGGGACGGTCGATCTGAAGTTCACTTCGGGAAAGACTATGCGCCTGAAGAACGTGCATCATGTTCCCGTGTTGTTAGTGGATCTCTTGTATGTCGCGATGGCTACAAGATTGCTTTCGAGTCCAATAAGTTTGTACTATCTAAGTTTGGTACTTTTATTGGTAAATGATATGAGTGCAGAGGTCTGTTCCGCCTGTCATTGTCAGATGTTTGTAATAAAGTTGTGAATCATGTTTTATCTGATCTTATATCAAATGTTTAGCATTCATGTCTTTGTCATATTAATTTTGGTTGCATGTGATACATCCAAAATGTATCTACTTTTTTGAACACTTTTGATATTGTTTCTCCTCTAAACTTGTGTGATTTGGATACAACTAACACGGACTGACGCTATTTTCAGCAGAATTACCTTGGTGTCTAGTTTTTTTGCAGAAAATTAACTATCAGGAAAAATCCCGGAAAATATGCCAAAAATCCTATTTCACTAGACGACTTACAGGGCCAGAAGACGAGACGGAGGAGGGCCACGAGGGGCACACACCCCCTGGCCGCCTGGGCTAGGCTTGGTCGCGCCTGGGAGGGGTGTGGCCACCTCGGGCACCCCCTCGGCCTCCCTCTTCGCCTATCAGATGCATCTGGACCTAAAAACTCAGCGGGGTTGGACGTTTTTCTAGAAAGAGTTTCGCTGCGCCGCCACCACCAGAAACCGCGATTCGGAACCAGAAACGCCGTTCTAGAACCCTGCCGGGACGGGGAATTTGGAGGGGATCATCGCCATCATCATCACCGACGCCCCTCCATCAACCATCCATGTTTCCCCCATCCATGAGTGAGTAATACCCCGCTGTAGGCTACGGGGATGGTAGGGATTGGATGAGTTCTATCATGTAATCAAATAAGATTGTTAGGGCATGGTGCCTGGTATCTTTATTAGTGCTATTTGACTTTGTTGCAACTTGTTGTGCTTAATGCTTGTCACTAGGGACCGAGTGCCATGATCTTATATCTGAACTTATTATTTAATTATGATGATAGTATTGTTTGTGATCTTATCTGCAAGTTATGTACACATATCATTTTCCGGATCCAAAGGCGCCCCGAAGTGACATAAATTGCGACAGCCGGAGGGGATGGCTATGATATGAGGATCACATGTGTTCATGGAGTGTTAATGCTTTGCTCCGGTACTCTATTAAAAGGAGTACCTTAATTTCTAGTAGATTCCCTTAAGGCCCCGCTTCAATGGGCTGGCAGGACAAAAGATGTTGTGCAAGTTCTCGTTGTGAGCATGTATGACTATATATGGAACACATGCCTCTGGTTGTTTAGTACTTAGATGCTTTACCTTATTTATCTGCAATTTCCCTAGATCTTCAAGTTACATGAATAGTCTCGTCCATGCAATGCCCGTCCATCCATACCTATGCCTACTGCACTCATATCCTACTGTTTGCTACTACTGTTACTATTGTATTTGTTTTACTGCTGTTGTTACTTTGCTACAAAACTGTTGCTACTGATAAAATTCTATGAGCAAGACAATTTCCAGGTGCAGCTGAATTGAAAACTCAGTTGTTAAGGCTTATAAGTATTCTTTGGCTCCCCTTGTGTCCAATCAATAAATTGGGTAATACTACCCTCGAAGACTGTTGCGATCCCCTATACTTGTGGGTCATCAAGTGTCACATCCCACATTTTAGATTTGGTTCTGCATATCATTCATATCATCACATCATATTCTTCCATACAAAACCTTCGATTGTAATGATTCGGCAAAACGCCATTTTCAAAACCCTATTTTATATTACTAAAATGCTCCTGCGGGAGGGTCTACTAGGATTTGTGTTTCCCACCCTTGTAGACTAGTGGTTTCACTCACCACTTGACCCTAGATTGATCCCCTGGATTTTAGAAAAATTTAGAAAGAAGAATCGTTCGATTCGGAGCTCGTATGGAACAATTATGGAGGTTTTACTAGATAGGATATTAGAAAAACAAAAGAACAAAAAAAAATATAAGAAACAGCGGCGCCGCCTTTGGCAGCGGCCCAGCCAGTAGCGCCCATACCAGCCGCCGCCCGCAGGCTCTATCCGCCGCCGCGCGTCGAGCCACCGATAGTTTCACCCGTCGGCGCCGATTTCACCGCCGCCAGATTCGCCTCAACTCCCTGCGTGGACCCGTCCTCTTAACCGCCGCCCAGACGCCACCTGCTACCCTGACCCGCCACGCGTCACGCCGCCACGCCCAGTAGCCGCCACCGCTTTTCTCCTCCCGGCCGTCGCCGCGACCCGCGAAGGCCGCCACCCATCGACCGCCTCGCAGCCGACGCCGGACGGACCGCCGCCGCCGCCTCGACCCACTCCGTCGCGGCTACCGCGCCTGACGCCGAGCCGCCCGACGTCCACCGACATCGCCGCGGACCGCGCCGCCCGCCACCGGACCGCCGCCGCCCGGACCGCCCGCCGGTAAGCCGCCCATGACACCTCCTCTGCGATGACTGCGGCCAGATCGGCGTTGCTGACCAGTCAGCCACAGCGCTGACTGGTCAACCATCGGCCGCGTAATCAACGCCCGATGGGCGATCAGCATCAAAGTTATTGGGTGATTTTTTCCTAATTGATTTAATTGGCAGAAATTTGTAGAATCTTGTAAATTGCATAGAAATTAATAAATTGGGCCAAAAATTGCAAATAAAATATGTGTAGATTCAGTAAGTCCTGTAGAATCTTGCTGTACCATTGTTTCACACTTTTGCAGCAAGATTTTGTCCAGATTAATTAAAAGAGTTAATGGCCTTTTTGGAGTAATTAATTCGTAGAAAAAGATCCGTAACTCCAAAAATTGCATATAATATGTCCCTGGATTCAGTAGAACAAGGGGAATCTCAAAGTGAATTAAAAAGTTAGGCTTACATTAAAAACTTCTGCAGAAACTATTTAGTGTCTTTCTGCAGTGTTTTAATTATTCAGGGAGTTTTATAATTCCTTTTTGAGTAATTCTAGTTGGTACTATTCCTAAGTATCAATGCCTATACAGTAGATTTGTCCCAAGATTTTACAAATAGTATACTACCGGTAGTGAATTATTTGGGTTCTAGCTCTAGTTTTGAGCATTATACTTTGCATAATAGTTTTCCTTGCGCTAAAACTATTTTCCATGCATGCAATCAGTAGCTTTACTGAATAGGATGATGTGGTGCTACTGTAGCATCAATCCACTTGTCATTCATGCATTCATGCATCATCTTTGTTGCATATGATTGTGGATTGTTTGTTTATGATTGCAATTGTATCGTGTAGATTGTGACGAGTGCAACGCTTGCTCGTGTGTGGATTGTTCTTTCGACCGCTACAACCAAGGCAAGTAGATGTTATTTTGTTCATGATATTGTCCTACTATTTTCAATGCATTGTCGTGTATTTTGTAGATGCATGTGTAGGATGATACTATCGCTATGCTATGTCCTATTATGTGGTAGGGCCTTCCTTGTAGATGAACCACCTTTGGTAGATGTGCTTAGCCATGCTATGATGTACGAGGGCTGGGTTACATCACTGAATCTTGTTTCTAAAAGTATTGGTTTGTAAAAACTAAAACAACTTAATCAATGAATCTCCTGGGTGTGATGGGATTGATAAATTTTGGTGGTTTCATTGCGGAAAGGCACCCAGGTATCAAGAGAAAATGATTGGCTTATTTATTCTGTAGCTTACGTGTACAACCATGTGCCAATAATGGAATGGGCAGTTGGTTGGACTTAGTAGGTTGTGGTAACTGGAACCCGCGTATCCAGAGATGTAGAATTTTGGTAGGTTGGACCGGTGCGCGTCGGGATTGGGGAGCTACTTCCCGAACAGTCTCTTCTTGGACTTCTCCCTATCATCACCCAAAATGAGAGTGATGGTACGAGCTGGGCTGGCCAAGTCACATGGGTAAAGTGTACTAACCCCTGCATGGTGTGTAATCTAATCGATTAGCCGTGTCCCCGGTTATGGACAACTGAGTTGCTTGATATCGATTCCATGACATGTTTCTCGTTCATTCTAATTTCATAATTTCTTTAATATTGTTGGGTTAACTTAATTGGGATCTTTTCAAAGAAAATCAAAAACTGTTTATGAAAGTAGGACAAAGGTATTTGCAAATGCAAGCTAGCCACAGCTCCACTTGCCAAATATGCATGTAGTTGTTAGCACTATTGTCTCCTTTATTAGCTATACTTGCCATACATTCCATGTATTGACCCTTCGGGGATGCTATGTTTCATGTTGCAGGATATTCCGATTCTGAGTAATCGATATAGGCCACGGTACTCCACTCGGAACTTGTTCACTTGTGGGCAATTTGAAGAATGGAGAATTTACTTTATTTATGTTGCTACCTGAATAATTTGAGCTAGCTTTGGGCTAAGCTTTTATTGTAATAATGGTACTCTGGATCTTCGTTATTCATGATACACGGATATTTTGCTATGTTATTCATCTTATTCTATTGTGGGCCAATGAACCGATCCAGGGATTGGCATGTCACATAGAAGCCTCGGTCTTTTCAGAACCGTGGTGTTACAAGATGGTATCAGAGCCCGTGTGTCGACTATAGGATTGTGACCTAGGATTGGACAGGAAGCCATAGAATTAGTAAAGATTATGTTAACTCTTTCTTTCATCTTATGCCTTTCACTCTCGTAAAATTCTTACCATATGCTATTCTCACACTTTCCTCTCTTAATTGATAGATGGGAGAAGTCAGGACTGAGTATGCAACCATGGAGTCACCAAGGCCCTTTGCAAGACAGTTAGCACAGCTCTCGCAGTCATTGGGATTGCCACTGCCCATGTTCAAGGGAAGAAGGTTGTACACTTATGGATATGGTGAGGATGCATGGGAGATCACCACCTTCATCTTCAGGGATGCCACCTTGCCAAACCCTGTGCATCTGATCTACACCAAGACATACTGCAACTGGGGACTTGGAATTAACTTGGCCATACATGAAGCCCTGTCTCGCCAGTGCCATCATGTCCGACACCTACTACCAGCAGACTCACCCTACCGTGACTATGGGAGGCGTGATGAAGATGGGCACATTGTGGTTACCCCGGACGACAGGAACAACATGCCGCCCCGTCGGAGGCACATAGAGGACATGGAAAGGGAGAATGGAGCTCTAGCTGAGAAAGTGATGATGATAAAGGAGATTGCAGATTTTGCTAGCAATGGTATGGTGGTCCAAGGACAGGAGATTGACACCTTGCATGAAGCTGTGGGAGTTCTAGAGAATGCCCTGATAGCCAGAGATGAAACCATAGCTCATCTTCATGGTACTGTGGAGGAGAACACCCAGAACATACAGCAGTTGCAAGGGACCGTCCAGTAGAGGGATCAAACTATTGAAGCTATGACAGCCCAGATTGCTGCTCTCCAAGAACAGCTGAATCCACCCTCTGATGATGACAATGGAGATGATGGCAACAATGGGGATGATGATGACAGTGGAAACGATGATGATGATGATGAGGACGAGGATGATGATGATGGAGACAATGCTGGTGGAGGAGATGAAGTTGTTGCAGGAGGATCCATAAGAGGTGGAGTTTGAGATCTCAAGTGATGACTCAGGAGAGGTGTATACTCCGCCACCATGGTTGAACCGTGGACAGAAGCGCCAACGCATGAGTGCAAGGACCTACCGCAACCTCTTCAAGAAGTAGATAGAAGTCCACCAATTAGTCCTCGTTAGGAAAAATCGTTAGGATTAGTCTCGATCGATGTAAGACTTAATTACTATTAGTTTAAGAGTGTTTAGTTGCTTATTTGTGTACTCCAATATCCCAGGAATTATTTTTGCGAATTTTATGAAAGAGTTATGGCAAGTTTGGTTACTATCTGTGTTATTTTCGCTGTAGTTTTCTGCTGATACAGCAGTACTATACGATTTTTCATATTTTTCTAGTATCTGGGAAAAATCTGAAAGCAATAGGGCTGGTGCGAAACTCTCTGTACTGTATGTGCAAAAATCAGCATAATTTTCTGACGAGTCTAAGTCAGGTAGAAAAATTCGTGAACGCTGATGGACTGTTCTGGCAGATTGCTGTTTTTGTTGCTTAGTTGATCAACTGTTTAGTTAACCATTGCCAACTCTTGCAAAACTATTTTAGTAGGTATATACTGCAAGGATAACCTCTAGGATGTTTCTGGATCACTTGTTTGTTGATGTGTTACATGTTTGAGATTGTCTGCTATTGTTTGTTGTTGTTTGATCATAATGCATGGGTAGAATCCTATTATCGTAGTTGATTCTTTCTAAGCTTACCTGTGCTGAATCGCAGATGCCTCCCCACCGTCAACCCACTGAGTTGGAGCAGCTCATGGCAGCTCAGGCACAACTGACCCAAGTTATGACTCAGTTCATGGAAGCTCAGAACAACAACAACAACAATAGGAACAACCAGCCTCAGGGAGATGCTCTCACCAGATTTCTGAGGCTAAGGCCAGCTAAGTTCTCTACTGCAACGGGATGCACTGATGCTGAGAAGGTGAGATTTGCCGCTCACCTACTGGAGGGACCAGCCGCTTCTTGGTGGGACACTTTTCAGATCACCCACCCGCTGGACACTGTGACTTGGGCAATGTTTGAGGAAGGTTTCAGGACCAACCACGTGTCTTCGAGGAGTTCGAGCACGAAGAGGAAGGAGTTCCAACTTGCCAAACCAACCGCACTGTGGTGAGTACATTGAGGAGTTCAACAACCTGTCTCGTTATGCACCGAGGATGTTGACACGATGCAAAAGGAGGAGAGATTCTGGATGGCCTCGTGATGAGATTTCGATGACTCTTGGTGGTTTATTGCCCCACTTTCCAGGAGCTTATGGACAAGGCCAGGATCTTGGAAGGGAAGCACAAGCAGGTGGAAATCCGCAAGAGGAAAAGCAACAATCACCACTCTGGTTCTCACCACAAGTCTCGCACTTCATATGATGGATACTCCAAGCATGGAGGGAGTGACCATGGACACCATGGGAGCCATGACCTCCATCACCATGGAGGCGATGGACATCGCCATGACAACCACAAGAGCAGCCACCATAGCCACAAGGGAGGACACTCTCACCACTCTGGAGGGCATGGTGGACATGACCGCAACCGTGATCGCAGCTTTGTGAACAAGGATCTGAGTGAGGTGACATGCTTCAAGTGTGGCCAGAAGGGACATTATGCTGACAACTGTCCGGAGAGGAAGGGACTGAAGCCAACCAACAACCAGAAGGCCACAGTGAACCACATGAATGTGGAGGAGATCCCGGATGAGCCTGACCTAGTGATTGGTAAGTTTCCAATCAACACTCACCCTGCACTTATACTTTTCGATACTGGTGCATCGCATTCATTCATATCAAGGGCATTTGTGGATAAGTATAAGCTACCTACGGAGTCTATGAAAGAGTCTATTAGAGTGAGTTCACCTGGAGGAGATATGATAGCTAGTGCGGGATGCCGTGACTTAACTGTGAGGATTGGAACACACAACTTCATTCAACATCTAGTAGTGTTGGAATCACAAGGGTTAGATGTTATTCTGGGTATGGATTGGATGTCTATGCATGGGGGACACATAGATTGTGCACAACAAGCTGTTTCACTCAAAACCCCGGATGGTAAGAGAATTAGATTCAAGTCGGCTGTGCGACCGGGAAGGTGTAAGTTGAATTCTCTTAAGGGGGTTAGCATGGATACTGTGCCAGTGATTAGGGATTACCTCGACGTGTTTCCGGAAGAGCTGCCAGGAATGCCACCTGACAGGAAAGTGGAGTTTCTCATCGACCTGATGCCAGGAACAGGACCTATTGCAAAGATACCATACAAGATGGATGTGGATGAGCTGAAGGAATTGAAGAAGCAGCTGAAAGAGCAGTTGGACAAGGGATTCATTCAGCCTAGTTTGTCGTCATGGGGTGCACCTATTCTGTTTGTGGAGAAGAAAGACAGCAGCAAGATATTAGTGGTGGACTATTGCTCGCTGAATGAGGTGACTATCAAGAACAAATACCCCCTGCCGAACATAAATGATTTGTTTGATCAACTGGAAGGAGCAAAGGTGTTTAGCAAGATTGATCTGCGATCGGGCTACTTCCAATTGAAGATCCGGGAGGAGGCCATACCAAAAACCGCTTTCACCACTAGGTATGGTTTATATGAGTATACAGTTATGTCTTTTGGACTAACGAATGCCCCGGCATACTTCATGACCATGATGAACAAGGTATTTATGGAGTACTTGGACAAGTTCATGGTGGTGTTTATTGACGACATACTGATATATTCCAAGGATGATGCTGAGAATGAGAAACATCTGCGACTGATTATGGAGAAGCTGAGGGAACACAAGCTGTATGCCAAATTCAGCAAGTGTGAATTCTGGCTTAACACTGTTGGATTTCTTGGACACGTAGTGTGAGAAGAAGGAGTCGCTGTTGATCCAAGCAAAGTGACTGCAGTAACTGAGTGGGAAGCACCCAAGAATGCAGGAGAGATACGAAGCTTTTTGGGACTTGCTGGATATTACAGGAAATTCATTGAAAACTTCTCCAAGATTGCTAAGCCGATGACAGATCTTCTGAAGAAGGAGAGGAAGTTTGAATGGACGGATGTGTGTGAAGCCAGCTTTCAGGAACTGAAGCGTCGACTAGTGACCGCACTAGTTCTGTGTTTACCAGACCTTCAGAAGGATTTCCAAGTGTACTGTGATGCTTCTCGACAGGGACTTGGGAGTGTGCTGATGCAAGATGGGAGAGTAGTGTCATATGCCTCGCGGCAACTCAAGCACCATGAGCGGAATTACCCCACACACGACTTGGAGTTAGCGTCAGTGGTTCATGCACTCAAGGTATGGAGGCATTACTTAATGGGAAAACACTGTGATGTGTACACCGACCACAAGAGCTTGAAGTACATATTTACACAGAAGGAACTGAATATGAGGCAAAGGAGATGGTTGGAACTTATCAAGGACTATGATATGAATCTGCAATACCACCCAGGAAAGGCCAATGTAGTAGCAGATGCTCTGAGCCGGAAGGTTTATGCCAATGGATTAACAATTGGGGAATTGCCTGAGGATTTGTGCAATCAATGCAAGGACCTTAGACTTGAGGTTGTATCAGAAGGATACTTGGCAGCAATGGAAATCCAACCAACGCTACAGGACAGAATCAGGAAGGCTCAGGTAAGAGACAAGGAAATAGAAGAGATAAAGGAAAAGATGAAGGGAAATCGGGAAAAGGATATTCGCGAGGATGAGCATGGTACATTGTGGTATGGAGATCGTTTGTGTGTGCCCAGCGACCCGGAAATAAGGGAGTTGATTTTGCAGGAAGCTCATAACTCGCCATACTCCATGAAGGGAATATGCCCTGAGAGGCAATAATAAAGTGTTTATTATGTGTATTCCAAGTATATGATAGATATTTATTTTGCATGCTATAATTGTATTAATACGGAAACGTTAATACATGTGTGTTTAATAAACAAACAGAAAGTTCCTAGTTATGCCTCTCTCATAAACTAGATCGTTGATTAACAAGATGATCAAGGTTTCCTGATCATGGACATTGGATGTTGTCAATAACGGGATCACAACATTAGTGTAATGGTGTGATGGACATTCATCCGAAGTATAGCATTACGATCAAAGTCATTGAGTTTATATTGCTATAACAACTTACGAAGTGATCCTAATCCTTAGACCATGAGAGCATGTCAATCACTAACACCGGAAGAGTTTCTTGATAACATCAAACGTCACACCGTAACAGGGTGATTATAAAGATGGATTCAGAACTAATAAAGTGTTATGTTGAGGCTCATGGATCGAGAGTGGAATTTGTTCATCCCGATGACGGATAGATATACTCTGGGCCCTCTCGGTGATATCACATTGATTAGCTTGCAAGCAAGTGATTTGATCACTAGAATGTTATATCACGAGGAGCGAGAAAAGAGTGCATGTCGATGCGAGATCAAACTAGGTATGGACATACCGATGATCGAATCTCGGACATGTAATATATCGTGAAACAAAGGGATTAAGATACTAGCGTAAAGGTTCCGGCGATCACAAGAAAGTCATCGTTGAATGTGTGGAGTCGGTATGGGTCTCGGATCCGCTTCTGATTATTGATCTGAGAGGGGTCTCGATCATGTCCGCATTATTCACGAACCGTAGGGTGACACACTTAAGAGACACCGACATCCAATTGGAGTAAATGTTTCATGCCGAAAGAATGAACAAGCGCAGGAATTTATTTCACTAGATACCGAAACAGGTTTTCGGGTGAAATTGCATAAAGTGGTTATGCATGTGAAATAGAATTCTAGCAAGGGGTTATTTGTGAATGTTTGTCATTAAAGTAATTGACAAAATTCTGAATAAAATAAAATAGTTTTATTTAATGAGAGTTTGCATTCAATTTGGTGGAAATTTAATGGGAATTTGAGTGGAATTTTGAGTGGAGGCAATTTAAAGGAGATTTGTGAGTGGAGTGTCCACCCACATGAAGAGGGGAGGGCAAGGGGGCAGCCCCCATGCGCCGGCCACCCCCTTGGGGTCCCCCCCCTCCTCCTATAAAAGGAGCCCCCCTCCTCACTTGTCTCTCACACCTCCTCGTGAAGGATCTCTCTCCCCCTCTAGAATTTATCCCCCATGGTCTCGGACTAGCGAGATACATGTTCCCGGTGGCTATTCAGCAAGAAAGAGTTGTGCTTCCGCTGCATCGCTGGAGCGAGGAGGCGGAGGTTGCTCGGTGCCTCGAACGTGTGTGCGAGCACGGATGCGCTGCTGATTTGCGGCGCTAGGACTTCCTCTCAATCTTGAGATCGGCAAGAGATCGTCTACATCAACCACGAGTTGAACTCGTTAAGCTTTGTCGGTCTTCAAGGGTATGTTCTCTACGGATATACATCCGCCCGTTGTTTGTATCTAGTAGATAGATCTTCGTATATAGTTCACATCGTAGGAAATTTTTGTTTTCTATCTTGTGAACCCTACGATATGTCGAGCGGATCTATGCATAGATACTTTACGGGTACACATATGAGTATGTGGGCGATGATGATCATGTTGTTGCTCCTTTGTTGTAATTTTGGATATTGGTGGCATAGTGGGATGAAGCGGCGGACAAACTTTACATGTCCTCACATGAGACCTGTTCCACGCTTGACATGCAACTAGTTTGCATAAGTGGCTAGCGGGTGTCTCTCTCCTACTATAGTCAATATCTATTTTGCAAGAGAGTTGTCAACAATTTGATTATCCTCGTTGTGGTTCATGTTCGTAGGTAAGAACGGTTCTATCTCGAAAGCCCTAAGCCACGTAAAACTTGCAATGGATAAATTAGAGGCGTCTAGTTTAGATTGTTCTTTGGGCTAGTGTTATGATATGGTAGTGTTGTAAGTAGAAGTATGAGATGATACTCTTACAACACATAACGTAAAATCCATAGACCTTGGATTTACACATATAGGTATGATAGTGATCATACCACGATGCACATGATAGAGATCATCTGTGGGAACCATATAATTTCACTAATAAACATATGATGTTTGATAGCATCTTATATTGCTTGTTTAGCGCTTTGTTAGCATAATAAGATGATCCATCATTTAAATATCAAGATAAGAATGTGTTCTTCCTTTAGTATGCACCGATTATGTTTTCGTCGCTCCAAGACATCACGTGATGATCGGGTGTTCTTGGATCCACGACCATATTTCGGGTGTAAAACAGTTACACACGCGAATACTAAGGTTCTAACTTGGCGAGCCTAGCATGTACAGACATGGCCTCGGAACACGGACCGAAAGGTTAAGCATGAGTCATATAGTTGATATGATGCCCATTTGATGCTCGCCTTTGAAGCTATACCGTCTCACGTGATGATCGGACTTGGTGTAGTGGATTTGGTTCATGTAATCACCAAAAAGGCACGAGGGATGTCGTTTTTGAGTGGGAGTTCATTCGTAATATAGATTAGTTGAACTCAATCTATCATACACTTAGTCTAAACTTTACAAATTCTGTTGTAGATGGCACCACCTGCTTTTAATTTCAATGTGTTCATGGAGAAAGAGAAACTAGCAACGAACGGTAGCAACTTTTACCGAATGGGCCATGAATTTGACGATTCTCCTCTCTCTTTGCACAACAGCAATATGTGCTAGAAGCGCCGTTAGGCCCCCCACCTTTTGATGATGCCCCTGACGAGGAGAAGAATGTCTATCAGACTCGTCAGGAGGACCACAACTTAGTTCATTGCGGCATATTGTATGGGCTAGAGCCGGAACTTCGAAAGCGTTTAACGGCAATGCATTTGATACAATGGGTGAGTTGAAAATGATTTTGACACACATGCTTTGTAGAGAGCTACAACGCTTGAAAAGTTCTTTAGCTGCATGATGGAAGAGCACAATCCGTTAGTGAGCATGTACTCAAGATGTCGGGATCTGTTGATAAGCTTGTGTCCTTGGGAATATCGATTCCCATTGATTTAGGCATCCATCGTGTTCGCAGTCTACGCCACCTAGCTATAAGAGCTTCGTGATGAACTATAATATGCAAGGCATGAAGAAGTCTCTCCCGATCTTACATCAATGCTTAAAACTGAAGTGGAGATCAAAAAAACATCAAGTGTTGATGATCAATAGGAACACTGGTTTCAAGAAAGACAAGAAGGAAAGCGGAGGAAGTAAGGACGGCAAGCCTGTTGCAGCGCTGAAAAAAGAAACCCCGAGTTGGACCTAAGTCGATTCCGAGTGCTACTATTGTAAGGGGGACCCTTCGGAAGCATAAGCCCCAAGTATCTGGCAGACAAGAAGGCCGGCAAGGCAAACAAAGGTATATATGATATACATGTTATTGATGTGTACTTGACTAGTGCTCACAGTAGCGCCTGTGTATTTGATACCGGTTCAGTTGCTAATATTTGTAACTCGAATCAGGGGCTGCGGAACAAGCGACCGCTAGCAAGGGGTGAGGTCAAGATGCGTGTCGGCAATGGATCAAGCGTTGATGTGATCGCCGTAGGAACGCTGCCTCTCCACTTGCCGTCGGGATTAGTTATAAATTTGAATAAATGTTATCTGGTGCCTGTACTGAGCATGAACATTGTATCTGGATCGTGTTTGATGCGAAGTGGTTATTCATTTAAATCCGAGAACAATGGTTGTTCCATTTATATGAATGAAATCTTTTATGGTCATGCACCGATGAAGAATGGTTTATTTCTATTAGATCTCGATGATAATGTTACACATATTCATAATGTTGAGGCTAAAAGGATTAAACTTAATGATGATATATCCGCATATATGTGGCACTGCCGTCTAGGTCATATTAGCGTTAAACGCATGAAGAAGCTCCATTCGGATGGACTTTTGGAATCACTTGATTATGAATCATTTGATACATGTGAGCCATGCCTTATGGGCAAGATGACTAGAACGCTGTTCCTTCAATGGAGCAGGCGATGATTTATTGGAAATCATACATTCGATGTATGTGGTCCAATGAGTGTGTCGCCGAGGTGGATATCGTTATTTTGTTACTTTCACGGATGATTTGAGTAGATACGGTTATATCTACTTGATGAAACACAACAAGTCTGAAACCTTTGAAAAGTTCAAGGAATTTTGAAATGGAAAAAAAAATCATCGTAATAGAAAGATCAATTTCTGGTCCGTGACCGTGAGGTGAGTATCTAAGTTTTAGTTTTAGCACTCAAATGAAAGAGTGTGTGTTTGTTTTCACAACTCACACACCACACACCACCACAAAATAATGTGTCGTCGTGTCGTGTCGTATATTATATTAGATATTCGATCTATGATGTCTCTACGACTTGCCATTTTTTAAGCATTTTTATTATATGCACTAGATTCACTTTAACTCACTTTAAATAACCAAAATCTAAATCAAATAATGAATTGTGGTTTGAATTGAATTGTGGTTTGGAAAATAAAGTTTTCATTAAATTTTTGTTGGGATGAAGAAAAAGAGACACAAAAAATAAACTCGGAACAAAAAAAAAAAAAAATAAAAAAAAAGACTAATTAATCATATTTCACATTCCAGGGATCCGTTTTTTGTTGGGATTGATTTTTGGGCAAGAGAGTTTCAGAAAGGTGTGAGTAAAGGGAAGAGAGTTGAGAGTAGGAAGGTGAAGGAAGAGGAGGTAAGACCTTCTCTTCAAAAGTTGTTCCGGCTTCAAGTTATGCGCGGTGGTTGGGGTGTTTGAAGTTGTTAGTTCCATCCTGAAACCAATGAGGGAACTAATGATGATGATGAGGAAACTCCCGAAAGAGAGTACCAACGGAACTAACAGAGTCAACAGGCCCGAACGGATGTCCGAGCTGTCTGGAAAAAATGTGATGAGAATCATGATGAAAATGATGAATGATGATGAGATGAATGAATGAACCATGAGCCATGAAATACGAATCAAAATCCATGTTTGAAAATGGAATCCGAATCGAAAATGAATCACAAGGAAGAAAAGGGGATTTTCAAAAAAAATTTTCAAAAGGAAAAAAAGCTGGTTTAAAAAGTGACCGACTGGTAATAAAACTTTCGGCTAAGCTCGGTTTCGACAAATTCAAGGAGTTGACTATGATGAGACATTCTCTCCCATAGCGATGCTAAAATCGATTAGGATTATTTTAGCAATTGTTGCATATTACGATTATGAGATATGGCAGATGGATGTCAAAACCGCGTTTCTCAATGGTAATATTGAAGAAGAGTTGTATATGATACAACCAAAGGGTTTTATCGATCCTAAGGATGCTAACAAGGTGTGCAAGCTTCAGCGATCCATCTATGGATTGAAGCAAGCATCACGAAGTTGGAATCTCCGCTTTGATGAGGTGATCAAAGAGTTTGGATTTGTCCAAACTTATGGAGAAGCTTGTATTTACAAGAAAGTGAGTGGGAGCAATGTGGCATTTCTGATATTATATGTGGATGACATATTATTGATTGGAAATGATATAGATCTTTTAAACAGTGTTAAAAGTTATCTATACAGCAAATTTTCAATGAAGGACCTAGGTGAAGCGTCATACATATTAGGCATAAAGATCTATAGAGATAGATCTAGGCGCCTAATAGGGCTATCGCAAAGTACATACCTTGATAAGATTTTAAAGAAGTTTAAAATGGACGGAAGTAAGAAGGGGTTCTTACCTATGTTGCAAGGCAAGACATTGAGTAAGACTCAAAGTCCGGCTTCGGCGGAAGAAAGAGAGATAATGGACAAAGTCCCCTATGCTTCAGCCATAGGCTCTATAATGTACGCCATGCTATGTACAAGACCGGATGTGGCACATGCTATTAGTTTGACTAGTAGGTACCAATCGGATCGAGTTGAACCTTTGGATAGCGGTCAAGAATATCCTTAAGTACTTACAAAGAACTAAGGATATGTTTCTTGTATCTGGAGGTGAAGAAGAGCTCGTCGCTAAGTGTTATGTCGACGCTTAGTTGACAGATCCGGATGACTCTAAGTCTCAATCCGGATCGTATTTCTCATGAATGGCGGAAGCGGTTAGTTGGAGGAGCTCCAAACAACCTGTGGTAGCGGGATCAACAACGGAGGCGAATATGTTCTTTGCCGAAGCGGCTCGAAGCGATTTGGATAAAGGAGTTCATATCCGAACTAGGAGTGGTGGCAAACGCGTTGGACCCAATGGTGATCTATTGTGACAACAATGGTGCCATTGCCAATGCCAAAGAGCCAAGGTCTCACAAGCATTCCAAGCATATTAAGCGCCGGTTTCACTCCATCCGCGAGCATGTCAAGGATGGAGATATAAAGATTTGTAAAGTACATACGGATCTCAATGTAGCAGATCCGTTGGCTAAAACTCTCCCTAGAGCAAAACATGATCAACACCAGAACTCAATGGGTGTTAGGTTTATCACTATGTCACTAGATTATTGTCTCTAGTGCAAGTGGGAGACTGAAGGGAATATGCCCTGAGAGGCAATAATAAAGTGTTTATTATGTGTATTCCAAGTATATGATAGATGTTTATTTTGCATGCTATAATTGTATTAATACGGAAACGTTAATACATGTGTGTTTAATAAACAAACAAAAAGTTCCTAGTTATGCCTCTCTCATAAACTAGCTCGTTGATTAACAAGATGATCAATGTTTCCTGATCATGGACATTAGATGTTGTTAATAACGGGATCACAACATTAGTGTAATGGTGTGATGGACATTTCATCCGAAGTATAGCATTACAATCAAAGTCATTGAGTTTATATTGCTATAACAACTTACGAAGTGATCCTAATCCTTAGACCATGAGATCATGTCAATCACTAACACCGGAAGAGTTTCTTGATAACATCAAATGTCACACCGTAACAGGGTGATTATAAAGATGGATTCAGAACTAATAAAGTGTTATGTTGAGGCACATGGATCGAGAGTGGAATTTTTTCATCCCGATGACGGATAAATATACTCTGGGCCCTCTCGGTGATATCACATTGATTAGCTTGCAAGCAAGTCATTTGATCATTAGAATGTTATATCACAGGAACGAGAAAAGAGTGCATGTCGGTAACGAGATCAAACTAGGTATGGAGATAACGATGATCGAATCTCGGACATGTAATATATCGTGAAACAAAGGGATTAAGATACTAGCGTAAAAGGTTCCGACGATCACAAGAAAGTCATCGTTGAATGTGTGGGAGTCAGTATGGGTCTCCAGATCCCGCTTCTGATTATTGATCCGAGAGGGGTCTCGATCATGTCCGCATTATTCACGAACCGTAGGGTGACACACCTAAGATACATCGACATCCAATTGGAGCAAATGTTTCATGCCGAAAGAATGAACAAGCGCAGGAATTTATTTCACTAGATACCGAAACAGGTTTTCGGGTGAAATTGCATAAAGTGGTTATGCATGTGAAATAGAATTCTAGCAAGGGGTTATTTGTGAATTTTTGTCATTAAAGTAATTGACAAAATTCTGAATAAAATAAAAGAGTTTTATTTAATGAGAGTTTGCATTAAATTTGGTGGAAATTTAATGGGAATTTGAGTGGACTTTTGAGTGGAGGGAATTTAAAGGAGATTTGTGAGTGGAGTGTCCACCCACATGAAGAGGGGAGGGCAAGGGGCAGCCCCCATGCGCTAGCCCCTTGGGGTCCCCCTCCTCCTATAAAGGAGCCCCTCCTCACTTGTCTCTCACCCCTCCTCGTGAAGGCTCTCTCGCCCCCTCTAGAATTTATTCCCCATGGTCTCGGACTAGCGAGATACATGTTCCCGGTGGCTATTCGGCAAGAAAGAGTTGTGCTTCCGCTGCATCGCTGGCGAGAGGAGGCGGAGGTTGCTCGGTGCCTCGAACGTGTGTGCGAGCACGGATCTGCTGATTCTTGGCGCTAGGACTTCCTCTCGATCTTGAGATCGACAAGAGATCGTCTACATCAACCACGAGTTGAACTCGTTAAGCTTTGTCGGTCTTCAAGGGTATGTTCTCTACGGATATACATCCGCCCGTTGTTTGTATCTAGTAGATAGATCTTGGTATATAGTTCACATCGTAGGAAATTTTTTGTTTTCTATGCTGCGAACCCTACACTCCATACATCCGGGAAACACCAAGATGTATATGGATTTGAAGAGTAGATTTTGGTGGAACAACATGAAGGGAGACATCGCCAAGCATATTGCCCTATGTGATGTGTGTAGCCGAGTGAAGGCGGAACACCAGAAGATAGCAGGACTGCTACAGCCATTGCCCGTGCCAGATTGGAAGTGGGATAGAGTGGGAATGGATTTTATCACAGGATTGTCCAGGACCGGGTCAGGATATGACTCCATTTGGGTAGTGGTCGACCATTTGACCAAGGTAGCCCACTTTATACCGGTGAAGACGACCTATACGAGTGCAAAGTTGGCCAAGATTTATATGGACAGAATTGTGTGCCTACATGGAGTTCCCAAGAGTATAGTATCTGATAGAGGCACCCAATTTACCTCACACTTCTGGCGCTAGTTGCACGAGTCACTTGGGACTAGATTGGAGTTTAGCACAGCGTTTCACCCACAGACTGATGGACAGACCGAGAGGGTGAATCAGATTTTGGAAGGCATGCTGAGAGCTTGCGCCTTGGCTCATGGCTCTAGTTGGGATGAGAATTTGCCGTATGCTGAGTTTTCCTACAACAACAGCTACCAAACCAGCATCAAGACGTCACCGTTTGACGTACTATATGGGAAATGGTGTCGGACACCATTGCTATGGGATGGAGTAGGAGAACGTCAGTTGTTTGGACCTGATTTGATCAAGGATGCTGAGGAGAAGGTCGCCTTGATTAGGGACAGGCTGAAGGTAGCGCAATCAAGGCAGAAGAGCTATGCCGACGCCAAGCGCAAGGAAGTGGTGTATGAGATAGGTGATAGAGCATACCTCAGAGTGTCGCCACTTCGTGGAATCAATAGATTTGGAATTAAGGGTAAGCTGGCACCTCGGTTTATTGGACCATATCGGGTCTTAGCACGCAAAGGGAAGTGGCTTATCAGTTGGAGTTGCCAGAGGCTCTGTCCGCTGTTCACAATGTGTTCCACATGTCCCAGTTGAAGAAGTGCCATCCGGAGATGGTGGATACACCATTGAGGGACACTGTGCCACTAGAGGAGGTCCAGCTTGAGAATGACTTGACCTACGAAGAGAAGCCGGTCAAGATTCTGGAAACAGCGGAAAGGATTACCCGTACCAAGACGATTAGGTTTTGCAAGGTGCAGTGGAGCCACCACGCCGAAGAGGAAGCCACTTGGGAACGTGAGGATGACATCCGAGAGGACTACCCACACCTATTTGCTAGCCGCGCCGAATCTCGGGGACGAGATTCATCTTAAGGGGGTTAGTCTTGTCACATCCCAGATTTTAGATTTGGTTCTGCATATCATTCATATCATCGCATCATATTCTTCCATGCAAAACCTTCGATTGTAATGATTCGGCAAAACGCCATTTTCAAAACCCTATTTTATATTACTAAAATGCTCCTACGGGAGGGTCTACTAGGATTTATGTTTCCCACCCTTGTAGACTAGTGGTTTCACTCACCACTTGACCCTAGATTGATCCCCTGGATTTTAGAAAAAATTACAAAGAAGAATCGTTCGATTCGGAGCTCGTATGGAACAATTACTACTAAATAGGATATTAGAAAAACAAAAGAACAAAAAAAAAGATAAGAAATACCGCCACTGCTGGCTGCGCCCAACCAGCGCCACAAGACGCTGCCAAGAAGCGCTGCCACAGCGAGTTTCTATCCGCCGCCTGCCAGCCACCGGCAAATTGCCGACGCCGACTTGCCGCCAGATCCGACTCCAACCGTCGCCAGATTCTGCCAACTCCCCGTGTGGACCCTCCTCTTAACCGCACCCGACGCCTCGCTACCCGCCTCCACGCCGCCGCTTTCTCCTCCGCCGCTGCCGCGACTCATGCCAAGCGCCAACCCATCTCGACCGCCGCCTTCCTCGCAGGCCGACACCGCCGCCCGGGACCGAACCGCCGCCCGACCCACTCACCGCCGGCTACTCGACGCTGAAGCGCCGCCCGACGTCCGCCGACACCGGCCGGACCGAAGCCGCCACCACCGCCGCGTAAGCCCGCCGAAGACTCCCTCTGCCGCACGATCTGCGGCCAACGGCCCAGATCGGCCGTTGACCGGTCAGCCCCAGGCGCTGACTGGTCAACCGCACGGTCAGCGCCCAGTCAGCCGCCACGTGGGCCAGTCAACAGTCAAAGTTGACTGGGTGATTTTTCCTAATTGATTTAATTGGCAGAAATTTGTAGAATCTTGTAAATTGCGTAGAAATTAATCTACTGGGCCAAAAATTGCAAATAAAATATGTGTAGATTTAGTAAGTCGTGTAGAATCTTGCTGTACCATTGTTTCACACTTTTGCAGCAAGATTTTGTCCAGATTAATTAAAAGAGTTAATGGCCTTTTTGGAGTAATTAATTCGTAGAAAAAGATCCGCAACTCCAAAAATTGCATATAATATGTCCCTGGATTCAGTAGACCAAGAGGAATCACAAAGTGAATTAAAAAGTTAGGCTTACTGTAAAAACTTCTGCAGAAACTATTTAGTGGCTTTCTGTAGTGTTTTAATTATTAAGGGAGTTTTATAATTCCTTTTTGAGTAATTCCAGTTGGTACTGTTCCTAAGTAGCAATGCCTATACAGTAGATTTTTCCCAAGATTTTACAAACAGTATACTACCGGTAGTGAATTATTTGGGTTCTAGCTCTAGTTTTGAGCATTATACTTTGCATAATAGTTTTCCTTGCGCTAAAACTATTTTCCATGCATACAATCAGTAGCTTTACTGAATAGGATTATGTGGTGCTGCTGTAGCATCAATCCACTTATCATGAATGCATTCATGCATCATCTTTGTTGCATATGCTTGTGGATTGTTTGTTTATGATTGCAATTGTATCGTGTAGATTGTGACGAGTGCAACGCTTGCTCGTGTGTGGATTGTTCTTCCGAACGCTACAACCAAGGCAAGTAGATGCTATTTTGTTCATGATATTGTCCTACTATTTTCAATGCATTGTCGTGTATTTTGTAGACGCATGTGTAGGATGATACTATCGATGTGCTATGTCCTATTATGTGGTAGGGCCTTCCTTGTAGATGAACCACCATTGGTAGATGTGCTTAGCCATGCTATGATGTACGAGGGCTGGGTTACATCACTGAAACTTGTTTCTAAAAGTATTGGTCTGTGAAAACTAAAACAACTTAATCAATGAATCTCCTGGGTGTGATGGGATTGATAAATTTTGGTGGTTTCATTGCGGAAAGGCACCCAGGTATTAAGAGAAAATGATTAGCTTATTTATTCTGTAGCTTACGTGTACAACCATGTGCCAATAATGGAATGGGCGGTTGGTTGGACTTAGTAGGTTGTGGTAACTCGAACCCGCGTATCCAGAGATGTAGAATTTTGGTAGGTTGGACCGGTGCGCGTCGGGATTGGGGAGCTACTTCCCGAACAGTCTCTTCTTGGACTTCTCCCTATCATCACCCAAAATGAGAGTGATGGTACGAGCTGGGCTGGCCAAGTCACATGGTTAAAGTGTACTAACCCCTGCAGGGTGTGTAATCTAATCGATTAGCCGTGTCCCCGGTTATGGACAACTGAGTTGCTTGATATCAATTCCATGACATGTTTCTCGTTCATTCTAATTTCATAATTGCTTTAATATTGTTGGGTTAACTTAATTGGGATCTTTTCAAAGAAAATCAAAAACTGTTTATGAAAGTAGGACAAAGGTATTTGCAAATGCAAGCTAGCCACAGCTCCACTTGCCAAATATGAATGTAGTTGTTAGCACTATTGTATCCTTTATTAGCTCTACTTCCATACATTCCATGTATTGACCCTTCGCGTCTGCTACGTTTCATGTTGCAGGATATTCCGATCCTGAGTAATCGATATAGGCCACGGTACTCCACTCGGCACTTGTTCACTTGTGGGCAATTTGAAGAATGGAGAATTTACTTTATTTATGTTGCTACCTGAATAATTTGAGCTAGCTTTGGGCTAAGCTTTTATTGTAATAATGGTACTCTGGATCTTCGTTATTCATGATACACGGATATTTTGCTATGTTATTCATCTTATTCTATTGTGGGCCAATGAACCGATCCAGGGATTGGCATGTCACATAGAAACCTCGGTCTTTTCAGAACCGTGGTGTTACACCAAGACTATTTTTTAGCGCTGTTGTCGGGGAGCATAGCTTTATTTGTAAGTTCACTTGGATCTATTATTGTTCACTGCTATTCCTTTCATCATGGAGAAGTCTCGTGATTGAAAGTTTCCTATTTACCATCCACTACAAGAAGAGGTACAGTCCTAAACACCTCTGCTGCTCTTGATTCACCGTCTATTATAAGTAAGCTTGTTACCCCACAACCACGTACACATGCTACACACACTGCTACGACTTCTAAGTCTGAATTGCTTTTGATACTCATGATGTTACTTATACTGTGCTTCATGCAAGTGGTTCATTAGGTCCTTTCCTAGATGCTACTATTGCTAGAACTATTTTTGGAAACAAGACAGTATTACACCTGTTAGCTCACCTGAGTCTAGAGATGTTGGAGATATGCCCTAGATGCAATAATAAAAGTGGTTATTATTATATCTTTGTGTTTATGATAAATGTTTACATTCATTCTATAACAGTATTAACCTGAAACATTAATACTTGTGTGATTTGTAAACTAAATTAGAGTCCCTAGTAAAGCCTCTTTGTAATACTAGCTTGTTGGTTAATAGATTATCGTGGTTTCCCAATCATGAACATTGACATGTTGTTAACAACAAGATCATATCATTAGGAGAATGGTATGATGGACATACTCCTATAGATAAGCATAGCATTAACATCAAGTCATTTCAATAGTTCATTTGCTATAAGCTTTCTGATACATAGTAACTTAATTCCTTCGACCATGAGATCATGCTAATCACCATCACCGGAAGGATGCTTTGATGACATCAAACACCACACCATAACTGGGTGGCTATAAAGGTGGCATTGAGTGTTTGGAAAGTATGTGTTGAGGCACATGGATCAAGAGTGGGATTTGTGCATCCATATGACAGATAGATATACTCTGGGACCTCTCAGTGGAATGTCATCCAATTGGCTTGCAAGCATGTGACTGGGTCACAAGGGATCACATATCACGGGAACAAGAAAAGTGTACTTATCGGTAACGAGGTTGAACTAGGTATCCATAGATACCGATGATCAAACCTCGGATAAGTAAACTATCGCGAGACAAAGGGAAATTGGTATCATATGTAAGTGGTTCATTCAATCGCAAAGTAATCATAGAAATATGTGGGAGCCATATGAATTTCCTGATTCCTCTATTGGTTATTGATCGGAGAAGTGTCTCGGTCATGTCCGCATAATTCACGAACCGCAGGGAGACACACTTAAGGATTCGATGTTGTTTAGTAGATATGGAATGTAAGTAGGGATACTGAATGTTGTTAGGAGTCTCGGATGGGATCCGGGATATCACGAGGAGATCCGAAATAGTCCGGAAAATAAGATTCATATAAGGAAAGTCCGATTCCGGAGTTCGGGAATGATTTCGATGTTTTCATCAAAGAGGTTCTAGAAGGGTCTAGAAGGTTCACCGGACCGGAAGGGGAATGGTCGATGAATGTTTCATGGGTAAGTGGAATGATTGGATCATGTCCTAAGTCACTTTGGTTGGGCATTTGCGAGAGAGAAATAAAGCTCTAAATTGAAAGTCAAAAGGGAGGTTTGAAAAGTCAAACTGGAACAATGGTTTCCTAGTGGAAGAAGGAAAGAGTCCTTCCTTCTATCCAACTTGAGTTTGGGTATGGATTCAAACTCCCCTCTCCCAAGCCTCCCTCCCTATCATAAATAGAGGGGGAGGGCTGCCCCAAAGAACGCACAACCAGCCCTCCCCCACCCGTGTCGCCGCCTCCGGCCCGTCGCCGTCGCCCTAGCCGCCGCCGGCACCACCTCCTCCTTTCCGGCCTTCTAAACCTAGATCGCCGGAAACCCTATATCCACCATAACTCGCATCGGCTTAGGCGAAGCCCTGCGGGATCTTACCTCTACTTCTGACTCCATGCCGTCGTGCTGCCGGAATCGCGAGGGGAGAACTACAACCTCCGCTGCCTACTAGAACAAGGGAGAGGAATGTCTTCATCGAGTACCGAACGTGTGACCGACTACGGAAGCGCTGCCGGAACACAGCGCCGGAAGGATCGTCTACGCGATCTTGAGATCGGCAAGTGTACGACTACATCACCCACGAGAATCTGCTCTCGTTATTCGCTTTGGAATCTTTGAGGGTGAGTACTCTAATCGACTCGTTGCTACAATCTAGTAGATAGATCTTTGCTTATTTGTGTGCATGCGGTAGAATTTTTTTGTTTTCCATGCTACGAACCCCTACAGTGGTATCAGAGCCGTGTCTTGTTGCACGAGTAGAACACAATGGTCATTATGGGCGTTTGTTGTCAATTGCTTCTTGTGTACTTTGCATCTTGCGGGATGGTGGGATGAAGCGGCCCGGGCTAACCTTACATGGCATCGTTCATGAGACTTTCTCCACGCTTGACATGCAAGTTGTATTGCATAAGTGGCTTTGCGGGTGCCTATTTCTCCCAACATAGTTAAGATTCAATTTACAACGGGTGATTGACAATACTAGTATCGACATTGTGTTTCTTGTTCGTAAGTTAGAACGACACTTATTGATAGCCCCAAACCACGTAAAACATGCAAAGAAAATTAGAGGCGTCTAACTTTGTTTTGCAGGGGTGTGCTGTGATGTGATATGGCCATGATTGTGATTATATATGATGTATGCAATGTTCCTTATTGTAAGTCGGCTACCGGCAGGAACCATATGGTTGTCTTTTAATTACGTTAAGACATGCGTGTCTATTATTCAAAGTAGTTGTAATAGTTGATGCTGGTGGACGACAACCATGAAGCGACGCCATTGACCTTGACGCCATGAAGGTGATGATGGAGATCATGTTCGTGCTTGAAGATGGAGATCAGAAGAACAAGAAGAAAGGCCATATCATATCACATATTATGAATTGCATGTGATGTTAATCCTTTTATGCATCTTGTATTGCTTAGTTCATGACGGTAGCATTATAAGATGATCCCTATAGCACAAAAAATTTCAAGTTATAAAGTGTTCATCCTTAGTAAGCACCTTTGCTAAAGCTCGTTGTTTTGAAGCACCACGTGATGATCGAGTGTGTTAGATTCTACGAGTGTATACAATGGGAGCAAGCCAGATTTTCTCATGCGGAAGCTAAGGTTTTATCTTGACGAGCTTAGCATGTATAGACATGGTATCAGAACATGGATCACCGAAAGGTAAAGCATGAGTCATATAGTAGATATGATGAACATGTTGATTGTTCGCCATTGAAGCTGCATCAACTCTCGTGATGATCGGTTTTGATGTGGTGGATTTGGTTCGTGTGATCACTAAAACAATGTGAGGGATATTGTTTTGTGTGGGAGTTCACCTAGATTAATTTAACTATTAATTAAGAACTCAATTTGTCATAAACTTAGTCTAAACTATTGCAAATATGTTGTAGATCAATGGCGGCCCCTACCATCAATTTTAATGCGTTCCTAGAGAAAGAAAAGTTGAAAAACAATGGAAGCAACTTCGCGAATTGGTTCTGCAATTTGAGGATTGTCCTCAATGCTGGTAATTTGACCTATGTCTTTGGATGCACATGGGTGACCCACACCGATGCTACCGATGAGGTAAATAATGTTTTCCTTGCTCGGAAGAATCGGTACTCCTGAGCTGTGCTATCTTGTATGGTTTGGAATCGGAGCTTCAGGAAAGGTTTGAGAACCATGACCCACATGATATTGTCCGTGAACTCAAAATGATATTTGAGGCTCACGCGGCAGTTGAGAGCTATGAGGCTTCTGAAAAGTTCTTTAACTGCAAGATGGAAGAGGGCAGCTCCGTCAGTGAGCACGTTCTTAAGATGTCTGGGCACGCAAGCAAGCTTGAAAGCTTGGGTATAGTGATTCCTAATTCTTTGGGGATTCACCGTGTCCTCCAATCACTACCACCAAGTTACAAGAACTTTGTGATGAACTACAATATGCAAAACATGGACAAGTCGTTGCCCGAACTCTTCTCCATGTTAAAGTCTGCAGAAGTGGAGATCAAGAAAGAGAACCAAGTGTTGTTGGTCAATAAGACCACCAAATTCAAGAAGCAAGGCAAGTCTAAGAAAAAGGGAAACTTCAAGAAGGGCGGTAAGAAAGTTACCGCACCGGCAAAGAAGACCAAGGCTGGGCCTAAGGCTGATACTGAGTGCTTTTACTGCAAGGGAGAAGGTCACTGGAAGCGGAGTTGCCCTAAGTACTTGGCGGATTTGAAGAACGACAACATCAAGAAGAAAGGTATATCTGATATACATATTATTGATGTGTATCTCACTAGTACTCGTAGTAGTGCCTAGGTATTTGATACTGGTTCGGTTGCTCATATTTGTAACTCGATACAGGTGCTGCAGAATAGACGGAAACTAGCGAAGAAGAAGGTGACGATGCGTGTTGGAAATGGATCAAAGGTTGATGTGATCGCGGTCAGCATGCTACCTCTTCATCTACCATCAGGATTAGTTTTATACTTAAATAATTGTTATTTGGTGCCTGAGTTGAGCATGACCATTATATCAGGGTCATGTTTATTGCGAGATGGTTACTTGTTTAAGTCCGAGAATAATGGTTGTTCGATTTATAGGAGTAATATGTTTTATGCACATGCACCTTTGATAGATGGTCTATTCTTATTGAATCTCGATTGTAGTAATACACACATTAATAACATTGAAGCTAAACGTTTGAAATTGAGCGATAACTCGACCTATATGTGGCACTATCGTCTTGGTCACATTGGAGTGAAGCGTATGAATAAATTCCATTCCGATGGACTTCTTGAATCACTTCATTTCGAATCACTTGAAAGATGCGAAGCATGTCTGATGGGTGAAATGACTAAGACTCCATTTTCTGGTATGATGGAGTGAGCTACGGACTTATTGGAAATCATACATACCGACGATGTGTGTGGCCCAATGAGTGTAGCATCGCGCGGTGGTTATCATTATGTTCTTACCTTCACGGATGATTTGAGTAGATATGGGTATATCTATTTCATGAAACATAAGTCTGAAACTTTCGAGAAGTTTAAGGAATTTCAAAGTGAGGTAGAGGCTCAATGTAACAAGAAGATTAAATTTCTATGATCTGATCGTGGAGGTGAATATCTAAGTTATCTGTTTGGCGAGCATTTGAAGAAATGCGGAATACTTTCACAATTGACACCGCCGGGAACACCACAACATAATGGTGTGTCCAACCACAACATAATGGTGTGTCCAAACGTCGTAATCGAACACTCTTAGATATGGTTCGTTTTATGATGTCACTTACAGATTTACCGCTATCGTTCTGGGGTTATGCATTAGAAACAGCCGCATTCACTTTAAATAGGGCACCATCTAAATCCGTTGAAACGACACCGTATGAATTATGGTTTGGGAAGAAACCTAAATTTTCGTTCCTTAAAGTTTTGGGTTGCGAAGCTTATGTAAAGAAGTTACAGCCCGACAAGCTTGAACCCAAAGCGGAAAAATGCGTCTTCATAGGATACCCGAAGGAAACTATTGGGTATACCTTCTATCATAGATCCGAGGGAAAAATCTTCGTTGCCAAGAATGGATCCTTTCTAGAGAAGGAGTTTCTCTCAAAAGAAGTGACTGGAAGGAAAGTAGAACTCGACGAGGTTGTTGAACCTTCTCTCGAACTTGATAGTAGCGCAGCACCGGAAGTTGTTCCTATGGCGCCTACACCAATAAGAGAGGAAGCTAATGATGTTGATCATGAAACTTCGGTTAAAGCAACTACGGAGCCTCGCAGGTCAACGAGAACTCGTACCACTCTTGATTGGCATGATCCCGTTATGAGTGTCATGTTGGTGGACAACACCGATGACCCTGCGACATATGAGGAAGCAATGATGAGCCAAGATCCCAATAAATGGCAAGAAGCCATGAAATACGAGATTGGATCCATGTACGAAAACTAGGTATGGACTTTGGTGGACTTACCAGATGGCCGGAAGGCTGTCGAGAACAAATGGATTTTCAAAAAGAAAATAGATGATCATGGTAATGTTACTGTCTATAAATCTTGACTTGTTGTAAAAGGGTTTCGACAAATTCAAGGAGTTGACTACGATGAGACTTTCTCACCGGTAGCGAAGCTAAAGTCTGTGAGGATTTTATTAGCAATCGCTGCATATTATGATGATCAGATATGGAAAATGGATGTCAAAACGGTGTTCCTCAATGGAGACATTGATGAAGAGTTGTATATGGTACAACCCAAAGGTTTTGTCGATCCTAAAGATGCTAACAAGGTATGCAAACTTCAACAGTCTATTTATGGATTAAAGCAAGCATCCCGAAGTTGGAATCAAGGTTTTGATAAGGTAATCAAAAGCTTTGGTTTTATACAAACTTATGGAAAAGCTTGTATTTACAAGAAAGTGAGTGGGAGATCTGTAGCATTCTTAATACTATATGTAGATGACATATTATTGATTGGGAATGATGTAGACCATCTTAATAGTGCCAAGGATTATTTGAATACTAGTTTTTCAATGAAAGATCTTGGCGAAGCAGCTTACATATTAGGCATAAAGATTTATAGATATAGATCGAGACGCCTAATATCATTGTCACAGAGTACATATTTGGACAAATTTCTAAAGAGGTTTCGAATGGAAGATAGCAAGAAAGGGTTCTTGCCCATGTTGCCCAATACGACCTTGAGTAAAACTCAAAGTCCTGCAATGGTAGAAGATAGAGAAAGGATGAGTAAGACTCCCTATTCCTCAGCCATAGGATCTCTTATGTATGCCATGCTATGTACTAGACCCGACGTTGCTTATGCTGTTAGTTTGACTAGCAGATATCAAAGTGATCCAAGAGTGGATCATTAGACAGCGGCCAAAAACATCCTTAAGTACTTGATAAGAACTAAGGATATGGTTCTTTCTTATGGAGGTGATGAACAACTCTTTGTTAATGGTTACAACGATTCTAGTTGGAACACCGATCCGGATGATTCTAAATCTCAATCTGGATACGTATTTACTTTGAATGGTGTAGCAGTCAGCTGGAGAGTGCAAAGCAAAGCATTGTGGCGAGATCTTCAACTAAATCGGAATACATAGCTGCTTCGGAGGCTTCACAAGAGGCGATATGGATGAAGGAGTTCATTACAGAGCTCGGTGTGGTTCCAAGTGCACTAGACCCAATGTCTATATATTGTGATAACATGGGCGCCATAGCCAATGCGCAAGAACCAAGGTCACACAAGAAGCTGAAGCATATCAAGCTACATTTTCACGCTATTCGAGAGCATGTCCAAGATGGTAACATAAAGATTTGCAAAGTACACAAAGATCTGAATGTGGCGGATCAATTGACTAAACCTCTCCTGAGGGCAAAACATGACTAGCACCAAACCACCATGGGTATTCGGTATATTACCATGTAATCTAGATTAGTTGACTCTAGTGCACGTGGGAGACTATTGGAGATATGCCCTAGAGGCAATAATAAAAGTGGTTATTATTATATCTTTGTGTTTATGATAAATGTTTACATTCATGCTATAACAGTATTAACCGGAAACATTAATACTTGTGTGATTTGTAAACTAAATTAGAGTCCCTAGTAAAGCCTCTTTGTAGTACTAGCTTGTTGGTTAATAGATGATCATGGTTTCCCGATCATGAACATTGAGATGTTGTTAACAACAAGATCATATCATTAGGAGAATGGTATGATGGACATACTCCTATAGATAAGCGTAGCATTAAGATCAAGTCATTTCAAAAGTTCATTTTCTATAAGCTTTCTGATACATAGTAACCTAATTCCTTCGACCATGAGATCATGCTAATCACCATCACCGGAAGGATGCTTTGATGACATCAGACACCACACCGTAACTGGGTGGCTATAAAGGTGGCATTGAGTGTTTGGAAAGTATGTGTTGAGGCACATGGATCAAGAGTGGGATTTGTGCATCCATATGATGGATAGATATACTCTGGGCCCTCTCAGTGGAATGTCATCCAATTGGCTTGCAAGCATGTGACTGGGTCACAAGGGATCACATATCACGGGAACGAGAAAAGTGTACTTATCGGTAACGAGGTTGAACTAGGTATGCATAGATACCGACGATCAAACCTCGGATAAGTAAACTATCGCGAGACAAAGGGAAATTGGTATCGTATGTAAGTGGTTCATTCGATCGCAAAGTAATCGTAGAATATGTGGGAGCCATATGAATTTCCAGATTCCTCTATTGGTTATTGATCGGAGAAGTGTCTCGGTCATGTCCGCATAATTCACGAACCGTAGGGAGACACACTTAAGGATTCGATGTTGTTTAGTAGATATGGAATGTAAGTAGGGATACCGAATGTTGTTCAGAGTCTCAGATGGGATCGGGGATATCACGAGGAGATCCGGAATAGTCCGGAGAATAAGATTCATATAAGGAAAATCCGATTTCGGAGTTCTGGAATGATTTCGATGTTTTCATCGAAGAGGTTCTAGAAGGGTCTAGAAGGTTCACCGGACTGGAAGAGGAATGGTCCATGAATGTGTCATGGGTAAGTGGAATGATTGGATCATTTCCTAAGTCACTTTGGTTGGGCATTTGCGAGAGAGAAATAAAGCTCTAAATTGAAAGTCAAAAGCGAGGTTTGAAAAGTCAAACAGGAACAATGGTTTCCTAGTGGAAGAAGGAAAGAGTCCATCCTTCTATCCAACTTGGGTTTGGGTATGGATTCAAACTCCCCTCTCCCAAGCTTCCCTACCTATCATAAATAGAGGGGGAGGGCTGCCCCAAAGAACACACAACCATCCTCCCACATGCAAGGCCGCTGCCGCCACAGACACCGCCGCGCCGCCAGATAGCGCCACCTCATGCCGCTATCCCGTCCTCGTCGCCCTAGCCACCGCCGACACCACCTCCTCCTCTCCGGACTTCTAAACCTAGATCGCCAGAAACCCTAGATCCACCATAACTCGCACCGGCTTAGGCGAAGCCCTACGGGATCCTCCCTCTACTTTCGATACCATGCTGTCGTGCTGCCGGAATCGCGAGGGGAGAACTACAACCTCAACTGCCTGCTATAACAAGGGAGAGGAAGGTCTTCATCGAGTACCGAACGTGTGACCGACTGCGGAAGCGCTGCCGGAAAGCAGCGCCGGAAGGATCGTCTACGCGATCTTGAGATCGGCAAGTGTACGACTACATCACCCAAGAGAATCTGCTCTCGTTAACCGCTTTGAATCTTCGAGGGTGAGTACTCTAATCGACTCGTTGCTACAATCTAGTAGATAGATCTTGGCTTGTTTGTGTTCATGTGGTAGAAAGTTTTTGTTTTCCATGCTACGAACCCCTACAAGAGAGAGTTATGATATTAATTATGGTTACATTTAAATGACCGATGAATTTATTAAAGAGTGTCGAAACACACATGGTGCTAGTTCTATTAGGAGTGTCCTTGAGAGACGTACCATTATTCCTAAAATGTCTCCCGATGCTAAGTTTGCTACTTCTCCCATAGATATTAAAGATAAAGATTATGATTTATCTCTTGATTTATCCTATATAAACATTGTTGAGAAAGAACCTTTTTGTGGGACTAAAAATGAAAGTGTTGTAGCTCATATGAATGAGCTTTCCATAATGAGTGCCTTATTTTCTGATGATGTTAAGATGCGCAAGTACTTTGTTACTAACATCTTCCCTTTTCACTAAAAGGAGAAGCTAAAGCTTGGTTTAATAGATTACCTCCTAGATCCATTGATAGCCCTGATTGCTTGATTTCTACTTTATTTCAGAAATATTTTCCTCCCAGTGCTAGACATGCTGCTTTGTAGAAACTTTTTGATTTTAAACAGGGAGAAGAAGAGAAACTGCTTGAGTCATGGACAAGGTTCTGTTCCTTGATTCATGCACATCCTGGATGTCCATTGCATAAAAATGAGCTTCTTGATATTTATTATAATGGGCTAACTGATGATTTAAGGACATACCTAGATAGTTTTGCTGATGTGTTTTTAGGAAAAGAACTCCTGCAAAAGCTAATGAATTAATGGCTAAAATAAGCAACAATTATGATGATTGGACTTCAACTGAGATAATTACACCTGAGCCTACTACATCTGAACCAATTGTGCTTGAACCAATTCCAACACCAAACCAAGGAAAAGGGGAGTGATTGCATTAAATGATGAAGTGATGAAAGAAGCTAAAAATGTCTTAAGGATAAAGGTATTAGATCTGAAGATTTGAAGAATTTACCTCCTATAGAAGAATTGTGTAAGCCAATTCCCTGCTCATCCACAATTGAGGTACACTCTCTCCAACATTTTGATGAAGGTGATATTCCCTATGGTAAACCTCCTGATCAATGCTTAGAGGAACTTGACATTATTATTGTTAAGCAAGGTAATTTTAATAAACAAGTTCAGAATCATTTATTGGAAAACTCTAGAGCTATTAATGAGTTGAAAGATATTGTGGAAAGAACTGCTAATGATGTTAAAATGCTTGTTAAACACTTCCAAATGGTTCAAACTCAAATTGATCAACTTGCTAAGGTACAAAAAGATATGCTAGTTAATGCTTCTGGAGATAACATGCTTATGGAATTAGAACTAGGAGTGGTACAACCACTCAAGATCCTTTATGTCCTGAAGGACATCCTAAAAGAATTGAGCAGGATTCTCAACAAGCTGAAAATAGTGGTAGTCCTCATAAGAGAAATAAAAATAAACATAAAACAGTTGAGAAACCTCCTAAACCTGTTGTAGATCCTAATAGTATACCTGTCTCTGATGCTGAAATTGAAAGTGGTAATGATAAAAATGATGCTCCGGATAAGGAAGAAGTTGAGGAAGAACTTGAGAAGCACACTAAGAACACTAGTTACACTAAGATAGATTTTATTGCTAATAAACATGGCAGTGAAAGAGAACCTTGGGTGCAAAAACCTATGCCTTTTCCCAATAAGAAACACAAGTCAAAGGAGGAACAACACTATAACAAGTTTTGTGAGTAGATGAAACCTTTAATTTTGCAAATTCCTTTGACTGATGCTATTAAGTTTCCTCCTTATTCAAAGTATATGAAGGATATTTTCTCTAATAAAATGAAGATTCCTAATGAGGAAATTTCTACTTTGCTTGATAATTATTCCTTCAATGGTAAGGTTCCAAAGAAACTTGGTGTCTAGGTATTCCAACTATTCCTTGCTCCATTAAAAATAATTATGTTAGAACTGCTTTATGTGATTTGGGAGCTGGAGTTACTGTTATGCTTTTTTCTCTTTACAAGAGACTCCAGCTAGAAAAGTTGATACCAACTGATATATCTTTGCAAATGGCTGATATGTCTACTACTATTCCTGTTGGTATATGTGAGGATGTTCCTGTTCAAGTGGATCATAATTGCTTGGATTTAACTGATTTTGTTGTTCTTGAGATGCCTGAAGATGATAATATGTCCATTATTCTTGGGAGACCCTTTCTTAATACTGCAGGTGCGGTCATCAATTGTAATCAAGGAAAAGTAACTTTAACATTAATGACAAAGATCATATTGTAAATTTTCCCAAGATTGATAAGAGCTATTTCCTGAATTCCATTGAAAATATTGAGAGCATCAAAGTTGGAGAAATATGTTGTCCCATTCCACAAGAAAGTTTTGAAACTATTATGATTGGGACTATTGCTATCAAGTTTTAGGTAACATAATCATTTTTTGAAATGCAAAGTTTTGTTTTATTTTAAATTGTTTTGGTAATAATACTTGATCAAACTTGTTAACAAAGGGATTTTAATTAAGAAAAAAAGGCTTACACAATGGTTATACTTGCTCACTTCTATTTTTCTCCTTTCCAGTCTTTGCTCTTCCTCTTGTTAGCTTTAGTTTTGCTAGTTGTTTTCTTGTTAGAGTGTCTTAGAACTTCTGTAGTTTTGGTTTTGGTTTGCTTTTTTATTCTTCTCAAAATTCTTTTTCTGCGATAAAATCAATTTTCATAACCTGAAAATTGGCCAAAAATAAAGTTTCCCGAAAAATTCCAGAAAATTCATATTAATTTTTCCTTAAAAAAGGGGTAGAGCGACACCTGGATTGGCCCAGGGGGACCCACCAGGATAGCACACCCCTAGTGGCGCGGCGAGCCCTAGGGCATGCCTGGCCTAGGTGGGGCCCACCTGTGGCCCTCCAAAGTGCCTCCTCCCAGCCACTTCTTTCTCTCTCCCAAAAAACACCGGAAAACTTTCTCAAGCTTGAGTTCCTGCTGTTCTTGCTCCCGATTTTCGATCTCCTTTCTCAGCCGATCTTTGCTGCTGATTTTTGGAGGGATTGCTCTCCGGTATGTGCCTCCTCCGCTTGTCCAATTAGATTTTTGATTGGTAGATTGTATCTTGAGTGTTTTTCTACTGTAGATGACAGGTTGTGTGATCTTGCATGCTTGTTCTATGCTTAGAGATTTCATTTTGATGCATGTTTAGCCCTCTAGCAAGTTCCTATAGTAGTTCATCATCATTTATCAATTTGGAAATCACTTGGTTTGATGTTTTTCTAAAAAAATTAGAAAAGGAGATGAGTGCATACCAACTGAATCAACATTATTTGATGGTACTTGAGCCAATGAAAGTCCATCATGAGGAGGAAGTCTTCCCTTCCATATGTCCATGCCCTGAGTCTATGAGAGCTGCGGGACCTTTCATGATTTCCAAACTATGATTACTAATGCAGGGTTGGAATAATTCGTTGGAGAAGAACCATATCAATACGTTAAGCTAACCATGCTGTGGTGCAGGACTTTCGGTTTATTTGGTCCTTGTCTAATCCCATGGTCCACTATAAAATTTACAATATAGCTATCGACCTGCCTTTTGCTGATTTTTGTGCATCCATTAGAGTGCCACAGTGGGGTGCTTGTGAGAAGATTAGAGAGAGGTCTAAGCCACTCCTGGATTTATATGCTGAAATTTGCCAAGGTTGCGAATTCTCAAAGGAAAGTGGTAAAATTTGGAACATTCATCTCCCATCCATTAGATATTTTTCCTATTTCATTACCAAGTGTGTTCTTGCTAGAAAGACTGCTAGAAAGTTATCTTCATTTGATCTAGCTTTTATCTCAGCTGCGTTGAATAGGGATAGATCTTATAACTTGGGTGCTTTGATAGCTTATCGTCTTACCACCAACTACGAGAAAGGTGGAATTTGTGGAGTTCTCGTTGCATCTCGTCTATTAGCTTTTCATGGTTTAGAGCCTCATCATTCAAATTTCCAGTTCCCCATAGAGAGACTTGATCTCAATTCCATGGTTCAGCATAATTTTGTTTTTTCTTGGGCTACTTTGAGATATTTACCGTTTGAAATATCCTTTGTCAAGCGTGGTTGGAGAGGGGGTAGGTCTGAGAAAGTAGTCTCTTTTCCCTGCACCTGCTTTGTTTAATGTTGATAATAGGCAAGGATGGTCACTCAGGGAGGAAGAACTTGACACATATGTGGCAGAGCTCTCCTAGCAATAGGAGAATGTTGGAGAGGATTGATGACCCACGGGTATAGGGGATCGCAACAGTCTTTGCAGGTAGTATTACCCAATTTATTGATTCGACACAAGGGGAGCCAAAGAATACTTGCAAGCCTTAACAACTGAGTTGTCATTTCAGATGCACCTGGAAATAGTTCTTGCTCACATAAGTTTATCAGTAGCAACAGTTTGGTAGTAGCAACAGGAAAGCAACGGCAACAGTGGAACAAGAGCAACAATAACAGTAACGGTAAATAGTAGGATTTGAGTGCGGTAGGCATAGGGATGGATGGACGAGTCTAAATATGCAACTTCAAGATCAAGGGCAATGTAGATAAATAATAACAAGCATCCAAGTACTAAACAATCCTAGGCATGTGCTCCATATATAGTCATGCGTGCTCGTAATGAGAACTTGCACAACATCTTCTGTCCGGCCAGCCCGTGGCAGTGGAGCCTCTAGGGAACTACTGGAAATTAAGGTTCTCCTTTTAATAGAGAAACAAAGCAAAGCATTAACACTCCGTGAACACATGTGATCCTCACACCATAGCCATCCCCTCCGATTTTCCCAATTTCTGTCACTTCGGGGCCTTAGGATCCGAACAATGATATGTGTACACAACTTGCAGATAAGATCACAAACAATACTATCATAATGATTCAATAATAAGTTCAGATCTGAGATCATGGCACTCGGGCCCTAGTGACAAGCATTAAGCACAACAAATTGCAACAAAGTCAAATATCACTAATGCACTAATAGAGTTACTAGGCACTATGCCCTAACAATCTTATTCGATTACATGATAGAACTCATCCAATCCCTACCATCCCCATAGCCTATAGCGGGGGATTACTCACTCATGGATGCGGGAAACATTGATGGTTGATGGAGAGGCATTGGTGATGATGATGGCGATGATCCTCCCCGAATTCCCCGTCCTGGTAGGGTGGCAGAGCGGAGTTTCTGGTTCCTAATCTTGTCTCTGGTGGTGGCGGCACAGCGAAACTCTTTTCTGGAAAATGTCGAACCCCCCCTTAGTTTTTAGGTCAAGGGGTAACTCATAGGCACAGAGGTTTCCCGAGAGGGTGCCTGGGGTGGCCGCACCCCCTAGGCACGGGCAGGGCCCACCCGCGCCCGGCAAGGGTGTGGGACCCCCAGGCCTCCACTCCTTTTCGTCTTCTCGGTCCGTGCATATTCTGGAGAAATGTAATTTTTGGCATATTTTCCGGGATTTTTCCTGATAGTTGATTTTCTGCACAAAAACTAGACACCAAGGTAATTCTGCTGAAAACAGCATCAATCTGTGTTAGTTGTATCCAAATCACACAAGTTTAGAGGAGAAACAATAGCAAAAGTGTCCGGGAAAGCAGATACGTTTTGGACGTATCAACTCCCCCCCCAAGCTTAGCTTATTTCTTGTCCTCAATCAATTCAGTTGAAAACTGAGTGCGATAAAAGAACTTTCATGAACACATTTGCTTCACATGATGTATATATTCTCCGCACAGGAGTAGATGCTTAAACCATTCATAATAAATAGTATGCAACTAAGTCTACTCAATAGTCATTGCAAGCTATGAAGAGAAACCATCTCAATAATAATAAGTAGCAAGAAACATAAACATAAGCAACATTGTAGTGCTCATAATAAGGTATGATAGAGTGGTACCTCGCCTGCCTTTGTTTGTAGAGCACAATATAAATTCCAAGGCACCTCTGAAGTTCAAGTGAAGACTAGAGATAAATATATCAAAGATACAAGTATCAAAGTCATGACATAATTAACCAAGTTTTGGAACAAACACAAGAATGACAACTATGCTCTCAAGAAGGTGCTCATAGAATAAGTGGTGACTCAACAAGGTTGTGAAAAGGTTTTGTATGCTGAAAGGAAGGTACTCGTTAGCTTTGAGATCTCATTGCCCCTATCATAGGCATCTTCATGTGGTTAAGCTGAAAGTGAGGTCCAATCTGAGTTATATGCTTAACAGACCATAAACTGGAAATCCCAAGTCCCTTGAGTACGAGGGCCGCTCCGCATGCTACTCAACTTTGGTCACCTGCAAGTTCTTGTCATTGTAAATACATGCATATCATAGAGAATCGCCAACGGGGTACCCCTTGCACATGATAAAGGAGCTATCCCGTGATCAAAATGACAAGGCAAGCAGACAATGAGCATCTCAGCGATCTTTTTATTTAATATGTGCATAGCTTTTTATGGAGAATGCTTCATGAATGCTCATTATGGTGATGCTGCAAGTTTCCACCATGATTAGGCATGGCTTAGGCTAGCGGCCCAGGCGTTTCTCTAACACAATGTATAGACTCCATGAACTCACAAGCTCCCTTTTTATTTCACACCGACGACATCCGCAAACAAAAGAGCAAGGTATCAACTGGATAGAATATCCAAAGAGTGTTGAAAGCGTTCCCCGTGACAGCACGGTTCTGCTGACTCCCAGCATATAATTTGCAAGCATATAACTTTCATGGACATGTCACAATGGTTCAGGATTATTGAGTGCAAGGAATAAAGTGTGCCATCAAGTTCGTGAGAGCTTTACTAACTAACGTTCTCAAAACAGACAAACATTTTATTTGGAAGAAAACAAGGCATATAGAATATGCCCTGAAATAGAAAATGATGCTAGTAGGTAGGTATGGTGGACACTGTTGGCAATATTGGTTTTGGGAGTTGGAAGCATAGGTAGAGCTCATACTCAGTGCAAGTGAAGGCTACCAATAGAGAGGGCGCGACAAACGAGAGAGAAATAACTGTCATAATCATGCTTGCAACAAAACATGACTAATTATGGCATGAAAGTGATACAAGAACTCTGAGGAAAAATAAATCATCGAGGCTTATTGACTATTGTTTAGTCATATGCATGCGTGAGTGATGACCCACAAGTATAGGGGGTGTATCGTAGTACTTTTGATAAATAGGAGTGTCGATCCCAACGAGGAGCAGAAGGTACTGAACAATGGTATGGAGCAGGAACTCTCTGCAAATACTTAGCAAACGGATTTTTAGTGGTTTTCTAATAAAGCAACAAAACAAGGAGCAAGTAATAAAGACAACGAACAAGTGGCCCAATCCTTTCTTAGGAAAGGACAAGCCGGTGGAAATACTTTTAAGGACCAAACGTTCTCGAGGACACATGGGAATTCTGTCAAGTGCTTTCGCTTCAAATAGCTGAGTACTCTTCTTTGGTGTTTGTAAGTGTTGTGTGGGTGAACCTGTGCTAACATACCGACCTTACTTGGACTAATACATACTTGTGATTAAATCCCCTAAAAGCATCCACAACTACAAGAAAGTAATTAAGATATAAATCTAACCACATCCTTAAACTCTGAGATCCTACGCTCCCTTGTGCAAAGGTGTCCTAACGGGGGTTCAGGTTTCTGTCACTCCGGCAATCCCACAATTAGTTGCCAAATACACAATGCATTACCCTAGGCCCATAAATGGTGAAGTATCATGTAGTCGACGTTCACATGACACCACTAGAAGAATAGCACCACAACTTAAATACTAAACCATTGAATAATAACTCAACACAAATCCACTACTAACAACATTACTTCTCCCATGTCCTCAAGAAATAAATGAAGTACTCATGAGACACCATATGGATCAAGATCAAAGATGATATGATAATGGATAACAATCTAAACATAAACAATAATATAATGGTTCCACTCACAAGCATCAACTACAATTGTAATTAACACCGAGAAAGTTTCCCCTAAGAACTAAAGCAATATCTGACACAATTGTTATAGCGGGACGTAGTGGTGATGATGGTGCTGGTGGAGATGATGGTGTGGATGATGATGATGATCCCGATGAAGCCTATCTTGACGATGGTGTTGATGGTGGCGATCTTCCCTCTCCGGGAAGGAATTTCCCCGGCAGAAATCTATCTGCCAGAGAGATCTTTCTATGTCGGTGTTTTCTGCCCCACAGAGGCGGCAGAACTCTATCTCTGGTCTCCCCTTTGGTCTTAGGGTTCCGTAGGGAATATATAAGCGAGAGGGCGGAGTCGGAGGTCGGGCAGGTGGGCCACACCTATCCTAGGTGCAGCCCAGGGGGCCCGCGCCTAGGGGGTTGTGGGCCCCCTGCGGCCCTTCTTCGCCTCCCCTTTTGGCTTCCTCTATCTTCTAGAAAAATATAATTTTCCCATATTTTTCTGATCTTCGCGAAATTGCATCAAAACACCTCTTTTTCCATCAGAATCCAGACTCCGGCAGTTCATCCTCCAAGAATCATCCAACATGTATAAATAGATGAAGAGACATAAGTATTACCTCATAATAAGACATATATCAATGAATAGAGGAAAATTATGATATAGAATGGTGATGCAAATTGGACGTATCAGTGAGCATGTGCCAAGTCGATTCACATGAAACTTTCAGAGGAGGATACCTCAACTTCATACCAAATCATGAATAAAACAATGCAAGCAAACATTCATATGACTTGCTACAAACTATTAGAAAGTTGGAGCTAATCACAATCAAGGAAGAACTACTAAGCATTCATAATAACATACACCTTAAATGAACAGACTAAGCATGCTCACAATGATGAGTATATGTACAAAAATGAAAACAAATAGAGTTCGTTACCAGCCTCTTACCATACCTCAAGTCGTCTTAATCTTCATTATTGCACTTCACTTGTGTCACTTGAATAACAACATGAAACCAAACTCCACTGAGGACGGCTGAACCCTGCAAAGAATTCACAAAATCAAAGAAGAACAACAAATATTTTTGGTGTTTTCGATTTTTTTAAAGAAAGAAAACAAAGCAAAACCAAACAAAGAAAAGGCAAACCAAACAAGAAGCAAACAAAGCAAAATATTTTTGGATTTTTTATTTTAAGGAAAACCAAAACCAAAAAGCAAAGAAACAAACCAAGAGAAACAACGAAAATATTTTTGGTATTTTTGTGTTTTTGAGAAAGCAGCAACAAGAAACAAAAATAAAGCGAAACAATGGATATACAAAGAACCGACCGAATATGATATATAGATGAGCATGATGTCGGTATACCTCCCCCCAAGCTTAGGCTTTTGGCCTAAGTGGGGCTCAATCCCATGGTGACCAAGTAGGTGCACCTACATAGTACGTCGAGGAGGCTCCCTCGTCCTGGTATGAGCTCAAGGCCTCCCCTGTGTAGTACACAGAGGGGTCGTATGAGGGCGCCTCCTCCTTACAGTGTCCATGGAAGCCAAGAATGCGCAGCTTCTAATCAATCTCCTCCTTGGAGCGTGACAAAGGTCCCTAAGAAATACTGAACAAAGTGGGTTGGGGGATAAGGATCTCTCTCTTCCCCGTCAATAAACAGCATTCTAAAAACCAATTTGTCAAGGGTAGAGCTAGTGGTGACAAAGTGATGCGCCTCCATGGCGGCAAGATCAAGCCTCTGAGGAGCCAAGACTGTATCATTTGGATCAACAGCAAGGTCCAAGGTAGAAGCGACACGTGTAGCAATAATTCCCCCATAAATGGGTCCCTTAGCAGCTAAACGACGAGCAATGAGAGAACCAAGATTGTACCTAGTTTCATTGTTGAGCGCGGCAGCTACGAAGGCCAATTGTTAGTTGGAAATATTACTAGTGTTCTCCCTACCAAGAACACTAGTGGCAAGATAGTAAGCATTAGTAAATGATGGTTGGGAGTTGAATATTTTTTATCTTTCCCTATTGAGCTCTACGGTCATCATCATTGGTTATACCTTGGTAAATCTCTAACAAATCAGCGGGTTGAGCTAGAATCTTCTTCTCCGACCCAGCTGTACCAAGTCCCAGGGCCTCACAAAATTTCTTCAATGTCGGATTATAAGACCTGCCATAAATTTTGATAGACACATCTGGCTTGAACATGATGTTAGTAAAAGAAAAGATCTCCATAAATGTTTAGTGAGCATTGCATATTGCATGATCTCATCCTTCATATAACTTGTTAGTCTAGCCCTCCGAACCAAAGTCGTAAAATCATCAAGAATCCCAGCAGCCCGCAAGAAGGTTTGGCAAGGAAAGGTGGAGGGGTGCGCATCCCCCTCATCTCCCTCGTCGCCAAATCACGGAGTAATGAGATCCTCATTGTATGAGGTCCTAGCACGGGAGGATGATCTTTAAGGCCTTGCCCTTCTAGGTGCATCACTCTCAAATAATTCTCCAATTGTGTGGTTGTCCATGACCACTTTTTTCTGAAATTTTTAGACAAACATCAAACCAAGTGATTTCCATGTAGATAAATGATGAGAAACTACTATAGGAACTTGCTAGAGGGCTACACATGCATCAAAATGAAATTTCTAAGCATAGAACTAGCATGCAAGCTCACACAACTTGACACCTATAGCAGCAAAATACTCAAGATACAATCTACCAATCGCAAATCTAATTGTACAAGTGGAGGATGCACATACCTAGGAGCAATCCCTCAAAAAATCAGCAGCAAAGATGGGCTGAGCAAGGAGATCGAAAATCGCGAGCAAGAACATCAAGAAATCGAGCTTGATCAAGTTTTCCGGTGTTTTTAGGGAGAGAGAAAGAAGATGGTTGTGAGGGGGCACCTTGGAGGGGCCCAGGTGGGCCACACCCCCCTAGACGCCACCCATAGGCAAGCCACGCCTACCTGGGGTGTGGGAGCCTGGGGTGCCCCCCTGGGTCACTCCAGGTGTCCCTCTGCCCCTTTTTTCGAGGAAAAATTTATTTTGAATTTTCTGGGATTTTTTGGGAAACTTTATTTTTGGCCAATTTTCAAGGTATGAAAATTGATTTTCTCGCAGAAACAGACTTTTTTCAGAAGAAGAAAAGGCAACCAAAAACAAAACTACAGAAGTTCTAAGACACTCTAACAAGAAAACAACTAGCTAACAAGAGCAAAAGCAAAGACTAAGAAGGAGAAAAGTAAAAGAAAGCAAGTATAACCAAAGTGAAAACATTATTTTGTTCATTAAAATCCTTTTGTTAACAAGGTTGATCAAGTCTTGTTACCAAAACAATCTTATATGAAACAAAACTTTGCAATCCACAAGGTGATTATGTTACCTCATACTTGATAGCAATGGTTCCAATCATAATAGTTACACCTATGCTAGTTGGAACACCAATTCGGATGATTCTAAATCTCAATCTTGATATGTATTTACTTTGAATGATGCAGCAGTTAGCTGGAGGAGTGCAAAGCAAAGCGTTGTGGCGAGACCTTCAACTGAATCGGAATACATAGCTGCTTCAGAAGCTTCACAAGAGGCGATATGGATGAAGGAGTTTGTTACAGATCTCGGTGTGGTTCCAAGTGCGCTGGCCCAATGTCTATCTACTCTGATAACATGGGCGCCATAGCCAATGCGCAAGGACCAAGGTCACAAAAGAAGCTGAAGCATATCAAGCTGCGTTTTCACGCTATTTGAGAGCATGTCCAAGATGGTGAAATAAGGATTTGCAAAGTACACACAGATCTGAACATGGCGGATCCGTTGACTAAACCTCTCCCGAGGGAAAAACATGACTAGCACCAAACCTCCATGGTTGTTCGGTATATTACCATGTAATCTAGATTAGTTGACCCTAGTGCAAGTGGGAGACTGTTGGAGATATGCCCTAGAGGCAATAATAAAAGTAGTTATTATTATATGTTTGTGTTTACGATAAATGTTTACATTCATGCTATAATAGTATTAACCGGAAACATTAATACTTGTGTGATTTGTAAACTAATTAGAGTCCCTAGTAAAGCCTCTTTATAATACTAGCTTGTTGTTTAATAGATGATCATGGTTTCTGGATCATGAACATTGAGATGTTGTTAACAACAAGATCATACCATTAGGAGAATAGGATGATGGACATACTCCTATAGATAAGCATAGCATAAAGATCAAGTCATTTTAATATTTTGTTTGCTATAAGCTTTCTGATACATAGTAACCTAATTCCTTCGACCATGAGATCATGCTAATCACAATCACTGGAGGGATGCTTTGATAACATCAAACACCACACCGTAACTAGGTGGCTATAAAAGTGGCATTGAGTGTTCAGAAAGTATGTGTTGAGGCACATGGATCAAGAGGGGGATTTGTCCATCCATATGACGGATAGATATTCTCTAGGCCCTCTCGGTGGAATGTCATCCAATTAGCTTGCAAGCATGTGACTGGCTCACAAGGGATCACATATCACGGGAATGAGAAAATAGTACTTATCAGGTAACGAGGTTGAACTAGGTATGCAGAGATACCGACGATCAGAACTCGGATAAGTAAACTATCACAAGACAAAGGGAAATTGGTATCGAATTTAAGTGGTTCATTCGATCGTAAAGTAATCGTAGAAATATGTGGGAGCCATATGAATTTCCAGATTCCTATATTGGTTATTGATCAGAGAAGAGTCTCGGTCATGTCTGCATAATTCACGAACCGTAGGGAGACACACTTAAGGATTTGATGTTGTTTAATAGATATGGAATGTAAGTAGGGAGACTGAATGTTGTTCGGAGTCTCGGATGGGATCCAGGATATCATGAGGACATCCAAAATAGTCCTGAGAATATGATTCATATAAGGAAAGTCTAATTCCGGAGTTCAGGAATGATTCCAATGATTTCATTGGAGAGGTTCTAGAAGGGTCACCAGACCAGAAGGGGAAGGGTAAATGAATTTATCATGGATAAGTGGAATGATTGAATCATGTCCTAGGTCACTTGGGTGGGCATTTGCAATGAAGAAATTAAGCTCCAAATTGAAAGTCAAAAGGCAAGTTTGAAAAGTCAAACTGGGACAATGTATCCTAGTGGAGGAAGGAAAGAATCCTTCTTTCCTCCACCACAAGCCAACTAGGAGAGGGATTTGGGAAGGATTCAAACTCCCCTCTCCCAAGCTGCCATCCCACTCATAACTAGAGGGGAGGGGGTGCTCCAAGGACACATAACCCCAGCCCCTCCCCACCTAGCCGTCGCGCCGCCGGTTCGTCGTCGTCGCCCTAGCCGCCACCGACTCCACCTCCTCCTCTTTGGCCTTCTAAACCCTAGATCGCCGGAAACCCTAATTCCCACCATAACCTACTCCGTATTAGGCAAAGCCCTGCAGGATCTTCCCTCTACTTCCGACACCACGCTACCGGAATCGCAAGGGGAGAACTACAACCTCCGCTGCCTACTGGAACAAGGGAGAGGAAGGTCTTCATCGAGTACCGAACATGTGACCGACTGCGGAAGCGCTGCCGGAACGCAGCGCCGGAAGGATTGTCTATGCGATCTTGAGATCGGCAAGTGTACGACTACATCACCCACGAGAATCTGCTCTCGTTAACCGCTTTGGAATCTTCGAGGGTGAGTACTCTAATCGACTTGTTGCTACAATCTAGTAGATAGATTTTGGCTTGTTTGTATTCATGCGGTAGAATTTTTTTTCCATGCTACGAACCCATACACTAACAACAAAACCAGGTGCGTTAGCCGGTAACAGGGTAATGTCATAACTACATGTGTCGATACTCTGAGTAACTGGTTCATTAGATGGAAACGACACCAGAATAAGTTTAGAGACATCAACAGTAACAACGGGAGTAGCAAAAGGGAACACCGTCTCGTCGAAAGCAACGTCACGAGAGATCTAAATACGACATGTGGAGGGATCAGGACACTTGTAGCCTTTATGCATTGTACTATACCCAAGAAACAGACACATACAAGAGCGGAACTCGAGCTTACGTGAATTATACTTACGTAAACTAGGCCAACACGCATGACCAAATGTGCGGATAAATAAGTACTCGGGAGTCATATTAAGGAGTCGAAACACGGGTGTGGCGTGGTTGATGACCGGTGTTGGCATCCTATTAATAAGATAGCAAGCTATAAGAAACGCCTCATCCCAAAACTGAGGGGGCGGCGAGGAGTTTTCTAGGAGATCTAGACCCGTCTCAACGAGATGACGGTGGTTGCCTTTCGCTATGCCATTTTGTTGAGACGTATGTGGACAAGACACACGATGAGCGTTGTCGGTACGCTGAAAATAAGCATGGAGGTGATGATACTCACCACCCCAGTCCGACTAAATAGAACGAATCTTAGAATTTAACTGATGCTCAACATGGTTTTGAAAGGTGTAAAAGATACTATCAACATCAGACTTATTTTTATCAAATAAATCCAACAATAGCGACTATAGTCATCAATAAAACTGACATAATACTTAAAACCCCAAGAAGAGGGCAAAGCAGGACCCCAAACATCGGAGTGAATAAGCTCAAATGGTGATGTAGAAACACGAGTAGAATAATTGTATGGTAATTGGTGACTCTTAGCACGCTGACAAGCATCACACACGAAAGACTCAATTTTTGAAGAACATGGCAAATTTTTGGAACTAACAATAGTATGAACTATTTTATTTGACGGATGACCAAGACGCTGATGCCACTGCTCGGAAGTCAGTCAAACTCCTGGCGTGGTGGTGTCACGGCAGATGCCATGGGTAGGCTTATGTTCGGGGCCGAATGGGTGCTTGTGGTCACTGGGGAGGGAGTGCACGGTCTTGCCATGCACGAAGAGCAAGATGAACTCTCCACACTTAGGAATTTTATTGATGCTAGAGATTTACAAGTGCTCCTTGAGCTGTATGAACTAGTGTTCTATGCACTAATTCCCTTCTTTGTCCAACCTCCTCCTACTACTGCTATGCCCCTCCTTATATAGCCACTGCTAGCTAGGTTATACCCCTTTGGGTTCTAGGGTTACTGTTTGGATCTTGGTCCCTACTATGCGGGACGGGTCATGGGCTTGTGCTAAGCCCAGTGGCCTAGTCCACAAAGCTGGACAGCTAACGGTCTTCTGGTACGTCACCTCATGTTCCTTTGGGCGCCACGCAGTAACTTTGTACGTCAGCCCTCGCTTTGGGCCGCACCCGGCTCCTTTCATGTCACCCGACGTCGCCCTTCTCTTTTGATCATGCTTTACCATGGTCCCTCCTGAACCTCATTCGGAAAGGAGACACGCGTCCTATCTAACTCGGCCTCTCCTCGGGAGACTCGGCTCGTTGGTTCCTGCAAGGTTAACATCTTTGTACTGTACGGGCCTACATAGTGCATATGTCGGCCGCATACGATCCTTTTACCCGGCCATGCTTACTCGGCATGGTTCTTTCTTCACTCGGCGTAAGCCAAGGTGTGCTGTGTTTTACCCCTTGTGACCCTACCGGGGGTTATCCCCCCGACATTAGTCCCCGAAGCTGGTGAGGTGTAGCAGTTCTAGCTGGTAGGCGTCTCCAGGATCCTTTAATGTAATTGGAACTTTTTATTTTGTCCTTATTCTTTGCTTATGGCGCACTGTCTGGCGCTATTTCGCATTTTGCCGAGTCTGTCTAATAGTTTTCGGGTCTGTTCTTTGACTTTCTGGCTCGTTTTTGCCTCGTGCCGAGTCATTTTGGCCAATTCTGAGTCATTTTTGGCGTGCTTCAGTCACTGACAGCTGGTAATCATGGTAACTTGCCTCAAATTTTGTTCCAAGGCCTGACCGCTCAGTCACGGCTGTGCAGTTATTCCCCGTCACGGTGGGAGTCCCATCGGTCTGCGCCCCTTGTCCTTCCTTTCGTGACGTGGCAGGGGATTTTTCGTGTATCTTTGTCACGTGGAGCCCGCTGATTAGCTCATTGTAGAGGTCCCAACCTTTAATAAGGTAGAGATCCCTCTGTTTACAATGCTAGTCCCTAGATCAATAGCTAGCATCCACAATTAAGATGTAATATCAAGAAACAAAGGTCATATTATAACTTTATAACCAGGAATAAAATAATTCATTACATCTTACATAGCTCATTTGGCTATCTCATTACAATGCAGCAGAAATAACTATATAGCATGGAGTCCTTCATCTTCAAAGTGCCACAGGCAATCATTTTGGTTGTAGACTTGTAATCCTATTCAACACACTTCACTAAAATCAAACAAACCTGCAACATAATAAGTTAAAGCCACAAGGTTCAATACATTTGAATTGTATTGGCAAGTGATATTATGGTAGAATAGTAGTATCTATCATCTATATGCATTTGGCTAAGTGTAGCTTAGGCTTGCTTTGCTCAAAATAGATTTTTCCTTATCATTTGGAAAAACTAAGTTTTTGTTTGGCAAAATTCACCCAAGGCATCTACCAATCATGGATTGAAGATACTTTAACCCTTGTTCAACCACAAGTTTTTAACTTAGAAATTGGGATGAGGAGATTCTTGATAGCTTCATGTCTTGATGCTCAAATTGTCCACTGCCGGGACATTGCTAAGTACTTAGATTTTACTCTCTGCAGAGGTGGTGCACTTTCCCCACAAGACTCGGCATGCATCAAGACAAGATCTTTCAGAAGCCTTCCCTTAGACCAAAATGGACGCGCTCCAAACCTATCATCCCCTACCACCAACTGTCCATTTGGCTAAGTTATTGCAACCTATGTGATCCAGGCAGAGCCTAATTCCAAGTGGCTGCACTTGAAGCTTCTCAACATTTGACATCTCAAATCTCTTTGTTCCTGGGTGGCATTCCACAAGTGTGATACACAAGGTTCACCAGTCCCCTGGCCTTGTGTAACCACTCAACATAAATCCATTCTCACCATTCCACCCAGGTGTTTCATTCACATAGTTGTTTTATTAAACAAAACACAAGTAATTGACTTAGAAATATTTCATAGCATGAATATAATCCACCCTTGTTTTCTACTAGCTAGGCTAAGCATGATAGTGGTAGGGATCTTAACCTAGGGAAAATTCAACTAAGGCATCATCTACTAGGATTTCCCAAGGCATAGCATACTTAGTAAAAATTCCATGCAAGTCCTACTTAGAAATATCACTAATGCATAGTGAAAATAATAGGACAAAATTATGAACAACCACTTGACTTTTTGGTAGGGAATATAAGTTCACTCCTTGATCTTGAAATAGTCACACTCTTCAAATTTTACTACAATTCAATGAGGGCACAAATTCAATCTGGCATTCAAACAATTCACCACATAAATAAAGAAAACAAAACAATGCATGCAAGCATGCAAAAGTTTGTTTTATTTGGAAAGGTGGTTTTTAATAAGCTATAAACATTATAAAACACCTATTGGTCACTTATAAATGTGGCAAAACCATTTGATATCAAGTTAGTGAAAATGGCCACTTTAAATCATTTTTGTTTTGCTAGAAATGATTTAAATCAAAGTAATAATTTCTAGTGTTTGACAAATATATTTTTAAACACAAATGTTAGTGTTTTAAGGTCAAGTGTTTAATATTAAAACCATTTGTAAAAGGTTTTACCTATAAACCATTTTTATACCAAAGCAATATTTTTTTTGTTGGAAATGCCTTTAAGCAAAGTAATAATTTTATAGGGTTCACCAAATATATTTTTAAATCCTAAAATTTGGTGTTTAGGGTCAAAGAGTTTTATTCAAATCATTTTCCAAAGGTTTTACTCAAAAAGCATTCTTAAAACATATTCAAAAAAATTATTTAACTAGAAATGCTTTAATTCAAAGGAATAATTCCTAAGTGTCACAAAATATATTTTTTAAATCCATAAGTTGGTTTCTATGGTCAGTAGGTTCAAAACAATCCATTTACAAAAGATATTACCCTAAAAAAAATTTAGAATAAATTTTATACACAAAATATGCCTACACAAGTTTCTGCAAAAACAACTAATTTTCCAGAAGCAAATCACTAAACAAAGTGCATGGTTGGATAGAATTATTTTTCTTGATTCCACTGATATAAAATTTGCAAATTTTTTACGTGTAGATTTAAAGTTATGGAATTTACAAATTCAAACATCTAATAGACAAGTTTCTATTTTTAAAACAGACACTGTGCCACGCGTCGTAATCTTATTCGTCGGTACTGTTTCGCGTAGATCGACTAACGTGGACTGTTGGATCTAATGAAATCGTGCAGCACAGAATTGATCGTACCCCTTCGGTTAAGTCATCTATCGCATCCGTCAGATCTACATCGAATTGTTCTAATTGAATCAAAAACAAAGTTGCGGCGATGCAACGGTGGCTGGCGGTGGAGTGGTCTGGCAGTGGCGTCGCCGGCGATACAGGAAGCGAGAGAAGGAGGGGAGAAGCTCACCGAGTTCGACGTGGCATGGGGATGCTCGAGGTGTCCTTGGTTGGTGAAGGGGCGCACGGTAACGATGTTAATCGCTTGCCGGAGAGGCTTCTGGCGGCTGGCGCTCACTGTTGAAGATGGTGGCGATGGTACAGGTCACACTAAGGCCTGAAAAAGGATGCATTAGCTGCGCACAGAAGAGGCGAGTGTGCGAGTGTCAATGAGAGGGGGAGGCACGGTCAGAGGTTACCAGGAAAGCTCGATGAAGTAATGGCAGACTGCGGCGGCGTTCAGTCGAAGTTGTTGCCGACGCTGTGAATCATGCATGGGCGAGCCAGTTATACTGACGGGTGCACAAGACCATAGGTAGCAGGCTCGTGGAGGTCTGGGAGCAAGGGGAGGCGAGGTTTGGCCGGAATCGCTATCGCAGCTCGTCGGAGCAGATGAGCTTGGAGTGGGCAATTGTGCAGCCTGGTGGTGGAGAAGGGGAGAGTGAGGGGAAATAGGGAGAAGAGACAGGCGATTAAGAGGGTGTCGATGCTGGGCGTAATTAGCGTTGTATTAACGCGAATTCAACGCGAGGAGTTATCGTCAGTAACAGCCGGGGACGAACAGGTCATGGGGGTGGGTGAGGATGACGACTAACAAGTGGGGTCGTGTCGACAGCAAGAGAGGGAGAATAACGGTGGGGTCTAGGCGTCAGTGAGGGCGTGGGTAAGTGCTATAGTCCGAAGCGTTTTTCTGCGGGAGAGAAGAAATGGGCTAGCTCGGCCAGGTTGGGCCGGGCTGTTTCTATTTCATTTTTTTTTCTGTTTCTTTTTCATTTTCCATTTTGTTTTCTGTTTTGAATTTGTTCAAATGATTTTAAACAAACATTTGATTTCAGAACCTTCCAAACTTTTCAGTAGGCTTTTAATATTGTTTATCTATGTATTTAAATTCCATTTTAGAATAATTCTTTTATTCTTTTAAGGTTTATTATTTATTTAAAATAGGCACTTGCCTTTATTTAATTAGGATTTTAATTATATTTTCAAACTCTTATTTAAATTCTAATTTTCATCAAACCTTTTTCAGTAGGTTTTATTTTATTCAATATGTAATTCATTTCGAACTATTTAAAATATTTTAATTTGATTTGATAATCATTTAAATTGGGCATTTGTCTTTATTCCAATAAAATCAAATATGGTCTTAATCCCATTTAAATTTTATTCAAATAATTATTTGATCCCATTTAAGTTAATTAAATAACTTTTATTATACTTGGCAAATTCCAATTTATTATTTTCCCATGATTTAATTAATCATTTTCATTAGGGATTTTGTCTTTATTAAATATAATTAGAATAGGGTTTAATCGCATATACTTTTATTTGGATATTCTTTACCCCTTTATTTTATTTGAGTTTGGATTATCTTTATTCCATTTTATTATGGATTAGGCCAAGTTTTAATTTGGCTTTTAAATATTCCTTATTTACTTATTTCTTTCTTTATCTTATAAAATCCATATCTTTTTATTTATAGATCCAAAATTGGTGATTCCAATTTTTATAATTTAATATTTGTTTTTCTTTTTATATCTCTTTAGGATTAATTTTCTCATAAGTTGGTGTGGATTTTATATAGGAGCTTTATTATCTTTGGAAATTAATTCCTTTTATCTTAATAAATTCATAAGTTTTTATCCATGGCTCCAAATTAAGTGAAACCAATTTCTATGGTTTAATAATATTTTTATTTATCATTCTTGATCATTTATAAATGTTTGTTGCTAAATTTTATATGGATAAAATCCATAGTTTTTGAGATATCTTGGGAATGATTTTCTTCCATTAAGGTTTTGGGTTTTGGTTTATTTTTCCCAAGTTCGAATTTCAAGATACATTCATTGATGAATACATTTCATTTGATTGAAATTTTGTTGGATTCCCTTTTCATTCAAAGTTTGTTCAGGAAGGGTTTTTAAGTTTCCATTTAGAAATAAAAAGTTTCTTTTCACCCTAAATTTCAACAATTATTTATTTTGTTTATTTTTCTTTCACATTTCAAAATTTGGAAAATTTTGGGATGTGACACTCACTCGGCCGGGTACACGGCCACACGCTGGCCGCACGGCGCATGCGGATCCCACGATTAGGGTTTTTACTGCCCTTAAGTAGGGGTGAGGGGGTTACAATTTCCCTTGCCCACTCAGTTTCCCCCTGCCTCTTCTTCTTCCTTGCGCCTCCAAAATCAAACTTCCCCCTCTGCGGTTCTTCTTGCCTTCTTCTCTTGCCTTGCGATTGCCCTTTTCCTCTTCTCATTCCACTACGGGTCCTTGTTCTTCCAAACCTCTTCCAACGGCGGAGGAGATTAAGTCCAGGAGGATCATGGACGCACGCGACGGCGTTGAAGGGGCTGAGGAACAGGAGGTTCCCGCCGGCGAGCGCAGCGGCTGGGAGGGTTCGGAGGTCTCCACCGAGGAGCTTGAATGGCTTCGCTCAACCAGGGGCATCCCGCTCCAAGTTGAATGTCGTCTTCCCGCCGGTGAGATCTCCCCCAAACCCGATGCCAAAGAGCGGGTGGTTTTCCTCTCTCATTTTGAGCGAGGTTTCGCGCTGCTAGTGATGAGTTTCTTTTCTTCGTTTCTTTCCACTTTCCATCTCCGGACCCATCATCTTCCTGCCAATGCAATTGGCTCCCTTTCCTTCTTTATTTCTTCTTGTGAAGCCTACCTCGGGATTTGGCCTACAGTTCTTCTGTGGGCCAAGTATTTTAGATTCAGGGTCTAGGTAGTTCCTCAGCCCGGCGCCCCCCGAGGCGAGAAAAAGACGAGTCGGTGCGGTGCCGCTAGCATCACACCCAGGAGAGACTCCATCTTTCCTCGGGTCACTGGCCTTGATTCTTGCAAGAAATGGCATAGGAATTTCTTCTATGTCAAAAACAGCGGGACCACTGGTAACATCGGACTCCCCCCTTTCTCGGATGAGGTCCCCAGCAAGAAGTTCTGGCAGCTTGACCCGCGCGACCAAGAAGCTGCGGTGAACGAGGCTAATGTGATCTTGGAAAGGTTGATGTCGCCGGATGAGAACTTTCATCTTGCCGACACGGACCTCATGTGCACCTTCATCTCACGCCGGGTAAGCCCTATCCAAGCCAGGAGCCACAAGATGTGCTTCATGAGTGGCTCCCATTAACCCACTCAGCACTCCACGAAGGAGCTTACCCATGATTCCGTGGCTCGCCGAGTAAGCTCGATCTTCAGATTGAACTTGGCAGATGATTAGGCTTGGAGCTGCCCTCCGCTTAGCCAGGTCAAGCCTGTCCCCTGGGTAAGTTTCCGAGTCATTTTCACTGCCGAGTCAGCTTTAGCTTGTTTGCTACTCTTAGTCTAGTTTTCAAAACTTATCTGTATTTCGCAGAACCTTGTTCACCAGGTTGATGACAGTATTGTCCCTCCTTGCGCTTACAACAAGGATTGATCCGACTCTGATGAAGTCGAGTATGATTTGGAGTTCTTCATTCCCATTCCGCATGCGGCTGCTGCTTCAACCTCGGGTAAGAGTCAATCTCGAAACCCGTTACAAGATTGGTCTGACGATGATGAGGATGATGATTGTAAGATTTTGGAGGTACTTTCCTTGTGACCTTAGCCCTCTAACTTATTCCAGTAAGCCTGTCATTTACTTATGCAGCTGGCCAGGTACATGACACTCCACCTCTTGTCGTGGGCGGAGTTGGCAAAATCCCCGTCGCCAAGCCGAATAAGCGACGCGGAGACTCCTCCAGTACTCAGCCAGCCAAAAAGATCAAGGCTACTCCCGCTGCCGCCACGCTGGCTGAGACTCGCAAAGATGCTGGACGCCGAGTCACACGTCGCACATCGCGCGATCCGGTTGTCACCGGGTAAGCTTTTGTGTCCTGCTTACATTTTTCCTTCTTATGCATTGCTACTTTTTTTATTATGCGTGTCTTGTTGTTTTCAGCGCTGCGCCTCTATCAGCTAACCAGGATGCTCCTAGCATCGCCTCGCCGCTAAGGCATGCACCTGGTCCGACTGATTCTATGGTGCAGAGCCCAGTCCGAGTCGAGGCTCCCACTGTTGAGGCCCAAGCTTCTCAGTGTCAGTCAGACCCGGTGGTGCACCCGGGGGAGGAGACTCATCCCAGCACTCCTAGTGCTAGCCAGGAACAACTTCCTAGTCTTGGTGCCAGCAATGCTGGCGCTGAGAAAGCCTCCGCCACCAGTTCCTCTAGCACCAGCCCACAAGCTGGTGCGCATGAACAACTTCCTGATCTTGGTGCCAGCGATTTGCTGAGCCCATTCAGTCGGCTCCCCTTTCTTCTCCCAACAAATTTGGTCACTCTCCTCTTCTGTCAAAGAACCAGTCCCGGCCTACGGCTCCTGGTCCGACTCGCATCTCATCCGGCAAGACCACCTAAACCAAACAAACAACTTTGGTTTGCGCTCTAGGCTCCGCTCCTTAGATCCCACCTAGCGCACCAACAACAATGCTCATCCCAATGGGTAAACCGATCGGATCTGTGACTCCCGGTTCAGGTGATGGCTCTAAAGTTGTTACCCTTCATACCAGTGCCGCTGCACCCCGCGCTAATGTGGGAACTACCCTGAAGAAGGGTCAAGTTCTCACTCGGACGCTCAAGGGAATGGCCTTGGTTTCGCTGAGCCTTATGCTGTGGCGTGGAATGCAGTTGGGGAGCAAGAAATCAGCACCCGCGCTGGCAAGAAGCTGAAGCTGGGCCCCAACGATGTTTCTGACATGACCCAGCAAGCCATCACCTTAATGGCTCGTGCGGATGAAGTGAACAAGGTAAATAACCTTCCTACTCTTTTGTGTTGATGAGTATTCCTGTTATACATATCACCTAGTCCCCGAGGTTACTGCCAAGTGACACTACTAGGAAAACGCCTGTTCGTGGCTTACCTGAAAAGGCCATCCGTGGCGCACTAGCAGTGCGCCACGGGCCTCGCGCTACGGCTATCTCCTAGCCGTGGCGCATTACCTGGTGCGCCACGGTTGTGTCGAGATAGGCGTGGCGCACATGCCAGTGCGCCACGGAAAGTAGTCCAGGTGTGCCACGCATATGAAACGATATCCGTGGCGCACTAGTTGTTGTGCGCCACGGATATAAATTTCAAAATTCAAAAAAAAGCAGCAGATCTGGATCTCGTCGTCAGTGTCGTCTCGCGTCGGTGCAGGTTCCCGTCGTCGCCTCCTCGTCGTCGTCGTCGGAACTGCAAGGAGGAGGAGGAGAATAGGAGGAAGAGGAGGAGAAGAAGAGGAGGAGGATAAGAAGAAGAAGAAGAGGAGGAAGAGGAGGAAGAGGAGGAGAAGAAGAGGAGGAGAAGAGGAGGAGGAGAAGAAGAAGAGGAGGAGGAGAAGAAGAAGCGGAGGCCTCGTCGTCGTCGGAACTACAAGGAGGAGGAGGAAGAGGAGGAGAAGAAGGAGCCCGCCGTCTCGTCGTCGGAACTGCAAGGAGGATGCCGCCGTCACCATCTTCACTGCAAGGAGGAGGAAGAGGAGGAGAAGGAGAAGGAGAAAGAGAAAGAGAAAGAGAAGGAGAAGGAGGAGAAGAAGAAGAAGGAAATGAGAAGGGAGGAAAAGGAGAGAAGGGGAGGGAAAATAAAAGGGGTAGGTGGGCGGGGTGAGGATTCGAAATTTGAATCCCGCCCAAGCTTATCCGTGGCGCACTAGGTGGTGGTGCGCTACAGGTAAGTCGCCCTCTTTTTTTTTGCAGAAAAAAACGTTCTTTTGACCGTAACTTTTTACTCTTTTCGAATTTTGATAATCTAAAAAATCGCTATGCAAAAGCGGATGTGAAATCTTGTTCTCGTCATTTTGGTATATTATACGATTTTTTTCGATATCGTATGCAAAAGTTACGGCCTTTTTACCGTGGCATGAACTTTTTTTGCAGATAAAGTCGAAACTCATGTTTGTTAATTTTACTAGAAGCTATACCACATTACCTACCTAAATATGAAAGGATTTAATTTTTTGAAGTGTTTATCATTTTCTTTTATTTTTTGCAAAGCCTAAAAAGGCGATCCACCGGGGGTGGAGTTGGTGCAGGATAGTTAGGCGTAGGGCACTAGGGCAAGTAGCCCTACTACTAAGTTTATATATCTGTGGCGCACATGCCATAGTGCGCCACGGATGTGTCTGGCCGTTTCATAGAGAGGGGCATGCGCTTAGGCATAGCGCACCCCCTCCATGTGCGCCACGGTTGACACTAACAACCATAGCGCACCTACCCTATGTGCGCTACGGATGTTTGGCGTGCGGCCAACAGGGCCCTGGCCCACACATATCTGTGGCGCACTATGGTCATGTGCGCCAAGGTTGTTCTAGTTACTAGTAGGGCACTGCCCATAGGTGAGCCACGCCTGTTTTAGCCGTGGGGCACTTCAACCATGTGAGCCACGGATGTGCTGATTACCTATAGCCATTTTCCTAGTAGTGTGAGGAGCTCACTCGGCTGTAAGCTCTAAGCAATAACTCAGTCTTTTATTTCCTTATGCCAAGCTCGTATGTTAGACTTTCGATCCCTAGTCCCCGAGGTTACTGCCGAATGAGAAACTTATTCGTATGTAAGCTCTAATATAGGAGTCACTCTTTATCTGGCTTTGAGCTTGACTCTTCCATTTATTCACTATCCTTTTCCTTTGTGCGGCTTACGCAGAACGAGCGCACCAAGGTGCATCAAGCTTTCCTCCTTAAGCATCGCAAGCTCGAACTTGCTTATGAGAAGCTACAAATAGAGACTCAAGGCCAAGGTAATCTTTCTTACTCGCCATATCATTACCCGGTGTATCTTTCTTCACTTCATTTTCTTAGTCTTTTCTCGCTGTTTTCCCATAGCTTCCGCCCAGTCCACCATCGACGCGCTCCACTCGCAAATCAGGGAGACGGAGGGTAAGTTCTTATCCTTCCTCGTGCTATTTTGTGTCTGTGCTATTCTCTTGCCTTGTTATCCCGACGGATCAAAATAGTTCTGTTGCTACTAACGATTAATTTGTTCTGAATAAGAAGATAAGCACCGAGCCGAACTCCATAAGGAGCGAGACGAGGTAACCCGGCTGAAAAGGCCGATGGCCGACATGGAGCAAAAGCATCTTGCCGAGGTGAAGGGGCTGAAGGAGGAGCTTGCCGAGAAAGACGGCCAGCATGCTGCCAGTGCCGAGAAGACCAGGGAGCTGCTCAAAGAAGCCGAGTTGGCGGTTGAGTTGGCTAACATGGATCTCGACGCGCTCCAAGCCAAGGCCAAGGCTTGGCAAAGAAAACTTCGCGCCATCAACTCTTTTCTCGGTAGTGACTTCTTACCCTTTCTTGTATTGTTCTTTCTTTTCTTGACTTTGTCATCCTATTTGTTACTTTCCTAATATCCTCTTTTTGCTTACAGATAATTTTCCCGAGGCCAATATGTTCGCCATTCAGGCCATGAAGAAGGTGAGAGCCGAGTCTGGTGCTCCAGCTGATGGCGAGGTGAGTAACGACGAGCATCTCAAAGCATTGTCAGAGCGCGTCAAGACCCTCAAGTCCTGCGGCGTGGACTTGCTCAAGTAAATCATTCATGCGTTCTGCATGCTCTGGCCGGATGAGGATGCACCCACACTCGTCGAGCCCCTTGCTGAAAGGCTACTTCACACCAAAGACAGGCTGGATCAGTGTCGTGAGTCGGCCGGCCGAGCTATAGCAGACAAGGCCCTCTCCTTCGTGCTCTCGTGGTACGAGGATATCAACCTTGATGTGCTTGCAAGCATAAGGGGGACGGGAAGTGGCTGAATGATCCTGAGTTGATCAAGAAATGCCAGGAGCGAGCCTACGCTATGATCGAGTATACGATGGTGCACGCTTGGTGCGACAGGCCCAGCTTCCTCGACCTTGGAGAACCACTCGTCAAAGTTGCTGATGAAGAGGGCGTTGACAGTGAAGCCACCGAGTCAGACGTCCCCGAAGACTCGGCGACCGATGCCCCTGACTCGGCAGATGCTCCGAGCTCCAAGACTTCTCCTCCGAGTCCTGCTGCTTCTTAGAAAAAATACCTGAACTTTGATGAGATCCCCGGTATGTCAGGTACAAATGTAATATATATTGCACTTGTGTCTATTCATGTGCCTTTTGATAAGGCTTAAACATCTTGTTATATTTTGAGTGTGAATCATCAAAGGGCAAGTCCCCGAGTCTCATTTTGTCGTTTCACCTTTCCTTGACGTTGGCTCTTGTCTACCTTTTTTGGCGTTCGACATTAGAGTCTCAAAGTACTAAGGATATAGTTAGCGGGTATGAAACTTAGATTACTTGGACGAGGAGCATTCAACACACAATGGGGTACAACCTGCAGTGGGTTAGGAAAAACATAAGGTCGACTCGTTTTTCTCCTTGTACTTATCCGGCATTCATGTTTACTCGTCCTGCATCCTTTCCTCTTGCTTGCCATGAAGCCGTGTTTTCGGACAACAGCATAGTCAAAGAGTTGATTTTTTACGAGTAAACACTACTTGTTCCGAGATAAGCTTTAGGTGTTATGCCAGCCGACATAAAATAATTGAAAGGATAAACATAAGGGGCATTCCCCGAGTCAGTTTTCCGAGTCATACCATTTTATTATCAGCACATAGCCGGCAAAAGGATCCGACGTATGATATTTTGAGTGATACATGCACTGTTTCTCCTAAGTGTAGAAGGGGCGAAGCAGTGCCACATTCCATGGCCTTTTGGTCTCATCACCTGATATGTCCGCCTTGTTCTTTTGTGCTTCACGAGCATCTATGAGATAGTATGAATCATTGTGCAATGCTTTGCTTACAATGAATGGACCTTCCCATGGGGGTGATAACTTATTCATTCCAGCTGTGTGCTGCACTAGAGTTAGCACCATATCCCCTTCTCGAAAAACACGAGGTTGAACTTTTCGGCTATGGTAGCGTCGGAGATTTTGCTGATATATATCAGATCTGGATAATGCCAGTTCCCTTGCTTCTTCGAGTAAGTCAACTCCATCTTCTCGGGCCTATTTTCCCTCGGCTTCCGAGTATCGCCTTACTCTTGGTGAGTCATACTCTATGTCGGCAGGCAAAACTTCTTCTGCCCCATACACAAGGAAGAATGGTATATAGCCTATTGATCGATTCGGAGTTATCCTTAGACTCCATAGAACGGAGGGAAATTCCTCTATCCAACAACCAGGTGATCTCTAGAGTGGTTCCATCAAGCGGGGTTTTATCCCGGATATAACTAAGCCATTATCTCGTTCAACTTGTCCATTTGATTCTGGATGAGCGACTGATGCTACATCGAGTCTTATTCGGTTTTTTCCGTAGAATCGAGCAAAAGCTCCTTCAGCAAAGTTTGTGTCATTATCTGTTATTACACTGTGTGGGTAACCATATCTCAGGATTATGTCCCTTAAGAATGTGACAGCTGTTTTACCGTCCAATTTCTTGATGGGCTTCACTTCTATCCATTTGGTGAACTTATCAATCATTACCAATATATAAGTCATGCCTCCCCTTGCTGGCTTGAATGGTCCTACCATATCCAGGCACCATACTGCGAATGGCAAAGTGATTGGTATAGTTTTTAATTCAGACACTGGTAAGTGTGACTTCGATGCATAATGCTGGCAACCGTTGCATTTTCCGACAACTCTTGTGCCTCTGCCAGTGCACTTGGCCAATAAAACCCATGTCGGAATGCCTTGGCCACCAATGCCCTTGATGATGCATGGTGCCCACATTCTCCTTAGTGAATATCCAATAAAATTACTTGGCCTTTCTTTGAACTAATGCAACGCTGCAGTACACTCGTCACAGTTCTCTTGTACAACTCCTTGTTGATTATAGTGTATGCTTTTGCTCTTCATTCTGTTTTCCTTGCCAATAACTCATCATCCGGCAAGGTTCCATCTTTTAAGTAGTTGAATATTGGTTGCGCCCACGTTGGTATCAGTGGTGTCGGATCTGTTTCTTCATCAATTTCCATTGGCTTAGCCGACATATGTTCTGCTAACATGACATGAGGAGTCCCTGAGTGTGATTCGTCTACCCCTGAGGTGAGAGGATTAGTCCCCGAGTGACTCGAACCTGCCCCTGAGTCAATATCCATTGGCACAACGTCTGACTCCTGATTCTGGTGACGGCTTGATCGATGGTTTCCTAAGATGCTCTAGTGCTATTCCTGGTGGTATTGCTTGCCGAGATGAACCTAACTTTGATAGTACATCAACTGCTTCATTTTCTTCTCTTGGGACGTGATGGGATTCATACCCGTCAAAGTATCCCGAAATTTGTTGCACATGGAAACGATATAGCGCCATGTTTGTGTCCAATGCGTCCCAATTACCAGACACTTGTTGAACCACCAAATCCGAATCACCAAAACACATGATCCTTTTGATGCCAATCTCTTTGGCCACTTTGATGACGTGGACAAGTGCTTCGAACTCGGCAACGTTGTTGGAAGCAGCAAAATGGATCTGTAACACATACTTGAGCTAGTCCCTCTTTGGCGATGTGAGCATTCACTAGTGGGAACGGCCTCATTGGTCCCGGTTGGTAAGGGGATTTAGTCCCGGTTACCCAACCAGGACGGGGCAATCGGGACTAAAGCCCTAACCTTTAGTCCCAGTTGCCCCCAATCTGGACAAAGCGGGTACACGTGGCCAAGAGGGCGAGGGTGGAGCAACCGTCGGTTAATAACAACCGGGACAAATAACCCTCTGCGGCGGCAGAGATTTGACACATTTCTCTACCGCGGCAGAGAATTCATTTTGGCAACTTTTGTTGCCGTGGCAGCATTTTGGCCACTTTTTGTGCCGCGGCAGAGAATTCATTTATGTTGTTTTATTGTTTATTTAGTGTTTTGCACTCATCAATGAAGGAACCATTATATTACACAAGATCATCATGACAATATTACATTCGATACACGGATCGAGTTCATGCACTACATACAAAAGTTGCTCTTTGTACAATCCCTATTGTTTATACACAACTAAATAGTATTCCCCTTTTGGGTTTAGGACTTCTGCATCCAAGAATCCCGCCAATTCCTCCTGAATTGCTCGTACACGATCCTTTGGCAGAAGACCGTCTCGTAGACGTTCGATCTGATTTAAAAAAGGAGTCAGCCTATATGAATGAAACTAAAAAATATTTGATGGTAATTAAAAACTATATAAATTGTTTACGTACGTGGAGTTGCTCTAAATTTCTTCCCTTCTCACAGCACGTCTGCCGGATAAACTCGCAAACATAGTATCCACATAGATTGTTACCTGGTCCCTATGTCAGGCACTTTACGAGAACATAGTTCAATACAAATAATAATCAATCATGATAATAACGGTATCAAAACTAGAATCAAAGAGATGCGCGGATATAGCTAGTGGTGCTTACATCTAGTGCTTGAAATGTAAAAATCCTCTTTCCAAACACCCCTAGCCTTGTTGGTGAACTGTTTCCAAGCGCTACCCGGCGAAGAAAACGAATAAAATAAGTTATTAATTACTTGATATCATAAAATTCACGAACGTTGCCAATATAGTGTCGTAATGATTAGAATTACCGCTAGATAAGCATCTGCATGTCCTTCCACTACTCAAGGGGTTTATGTTTCGAGTCCATGACTAGTACACGCCCTTTGTCAAGTTGAATGATTAACAGAATATAGTGGAAGCTGCGAATGCATAACTAATCAATTATATACTTAACATCGAGTAAGCGAAATAGAAAGTGTCTACAAGGCAATAACACTCACTCGAAGTTGTAAGGAAATAGTATTTCCCTTCTGGTTTCTTGAAACCTTAACGCGTGTACGATATTATCCTCCGTATCCTGGGGGCTTGTTTTGAGATTAGCTTGATGAACACAATATGGGTCAATGAAGCCAATGTCATAGATTTGTCCTCTGCTGCATTCGAGAATCTTCATTCTGCATATTATAGTATGATTATATACATGCAATAAACGAGGTGAGATAGCTAGAGACTAAATTAATTACAGAATTAGTACTTACAGACAATAGGCACTGATGATCGATTTGTCCAAGGCGTCTTGATTGAATAATTGAAATAGTTCATCAAATTCAATGGATATCATGTCATCTATTTCTTTACCATAATGCTTTTTTGTAACCCTCAGCACTATCCAGTTAGCCCCGGCCTTTGTGGCATGCATGTACCAGTTATGCAATCTTCGCGTTTTTGTTGGAAGATTATTTACCTCCTCAGGTTTGACGAGAGGTTGGCCGTACTGGTATTTGTATGCTACTTCACTCACGGGGAAGTACTATAACTGGGATAAGTACTAGGCAATACTCATACCTTAAGCAGCGGTAGCTTCTCTGTATTGTGCAACTACCTCTGGATCATACTGCTCTTCGGCCCCATATTTGCTCGACCCCACATTGGTATGGGAAATCACCTTGAGAGGGGCGCAAGACTGTTTTGCTTGTTCTCCGAGCTAGGCAACAGATTTCTCGCTTGCATCAGTACTGCTTTTCGAGGCTTTTTGTGCCGCATGTGACTTGATAATAGAACGCTCATAGTCTGATGATAGCTTTGTCTCGGGTTGATAAAGAGTCTTTAGAATTTTGAACACTCTGGCTATTTCTTATTTGGTGCTGGGGAACTCTGGCTCTTTCGGCCGCCTCAGCTTAGCAAAAAATGTTGTTGTTTCCGCATCAACGATAGCCATAGTCTCATCTTCAGTACAGTCATAATCTCTCGTGGGAGGAACCTTTGGTATTTTTGGAAGAGGCTCTTGTTTATGTTTCGGCGATCGCTTACCACGACGCAGAGTAGCGGTACGCTTACGCTTTTTATCCTGAGGCACCGGCGATGGCTCCCGTGGTGATGGTTGTGCCCGAGATTGGTGAGGCGACGGAGCCGGGTGAGGCGACGAAGACGGCTGCCGCGGCGGCGACGACCTCGCTGGAGACGGGTGAGGCGGCGGCGAAGATGGCCTTGGAGTGTCATTTCGAAGCACGATACATTCCTTTGGCCATATAATGGTGACGTTTGTTGCGTCTCCCAGTTCAGTCACATCCCCTTCATCTGCAGTGTAGTCAAGCTTCAAAACTTCAAAGGTGGGCATGATTTCATCCACCCTGACAACAGCGTAGCCCTCTGGAACCGGACGACGGTGGTAGGTTGGTGTGGGTCTAATTGGTAAGTCATAGCTGACCGCCACCTTCATTGATATGTTCACAACTTTGACATGTAGCTCGCAGTGTGTCATCTGTGTGATATCATCCACTACATAGCCAACAGGAGCCATCGTCGGTGCACCATCATCATCGTCATTGTCATCACCCGGGACCTTGGTGGAAGCCACACTGCTTTTTTGATTATTCGATAGGCCGGTAGCATCGAATGCAGTGTGCTGCTGAGATGGTCCGGTAGTACTTTGCTCTTTAAGTGCGTTAATTTCATCTTGTTGTTGCTTTATTCGTTCTTCAATTATACGCATTCGCTCTTTCTGAATATCTACTTCAACTTCTTCCCTGTCCTTTCTCCTCTGACGGCTTCTATCAGGATATTTCTTCCTCTTTTCGGGAAACCCAGTCCTCCATGGTTTGGAGCCTATTGTGCCTCGTGTTCGTCCATCATGTTCCTTATTTCCAAGGGCGAGTGTGAGCTCATCATTCGCATCTTCTCGATTGGCAAGGTTTCTTATTTATGTCGTATGTTATATATGCACTTCCCTTCCGTGTCCAACTTGCCCCCATTCCCGTAAAACCAATTCCTTGCACGTTCGATCCAATCGTCTGTCTCTAGAATGATCTTTTTAGCACGCAGTTCCTGCTCAAGTTTCTTCCACTTAGGAATGCCAGCGATGTAGCCACCTTGCACCATAGTATGGTGATACTTCTTGTTAGCAGCATTCGGCTTATTCGTTGCAGACATTTTCTTAGCTTTTGCTGATGTCTTGTAATTCACAAACTCAGCCCAGAATGGTTTTATCTTCTCAAACTGAATCTTCTTGAAATCCGGATTCTTCTCTTTCACAACATAGTCAAGGTGCAATCTTTTCTTCCTGTTGGTGAAACACTGGCACATCTTCTTCAAAGCCCACTCCCTGACCTTAGCCTCCATGGCTCTCCCATGTTCTAAGGCGTCCTCAACTGGATCCTCCGCATTTGGATCCACCTCTATCTTCAGTAGTTTGAAATTAATCATGAGCCTATTCCACAGTAAATCTTTAGCCTTGTTAGGGACAAATAAACATGTTCCCTCTTCTTCCGCATCAGCAGGCCTATTCCAATTTCGAATGGTAATCGGCATTAAGTCCCTAACGATTACTCCGCATTGTGCCACAAATTTGTTTACGACAACTTCGGCAGCCGTCGGTTTGCCGTCTTCACTGACATCTTCGATCCTGAACCTCTCATGGTCTCCCAACTTTTTGGTTGGGCCTCAACTGCTCTTTTCAGTAGATTTCTTCGATCCGGAGGGCTAAAAGAAGAAAGATCATCGTTACTATTTCTATGTAGATAGCAGATGATTAATTAATGAATTAATTATATTACATGCACCTCGCCGGAGCGGTCGTCTTCTAGATCACACAGGGCATCGCCTTCTCCCTCGCGGAAGGCATCACCTTCAACCTCAAACAAGTCGTCTCTTCCAGCAAAAAGAGGATCACCCTCACCGGAGTTGTTCAGAAACGTCGATACATCTAAATTTTCTTCCCCGCGGATCACACCTTGGATCAACTCTTCCTTTTCTTCGTCTCTATCGTGTGGGTCCATATTTTCTGCATAGGTGGAAAAACAGATAAGTCAAAGCGGCTAAGGGAGAATGTTAGGTACGGTGTTGAGAGATATAAACCTTAATTCAGAGAAACCCTAATATATACATACACAATAATAAAAATGAATTTACAATATCAGAAACCCTAATTCGGAGAAACCCTCGGGCTCGGATCCTATCGCGAAGAACCAATACCGGAAAGAAAGGCGGCAATCAATACATGGCATAATACAATGCTCAATCAATATGTACATCGGCACAGGGGTAGTTTTTCATCTGTGCAGGGCTACCCACGATGTTGACACGGTGGGCCGAAGACTAATAATACCTAACTAATTAATAAACCTAATAATACCTAACTAATAATAAACCTAATAATCCAAACTAATAAACCTAATATGCTAGGAGCAGTGGATCAGGTAATATAAGCTCAAAGGGAGTAATGCAACAGATAGGACACTCTATCTATCGATAAAAGACCACAGTAGAATTGTATCCATCATAGCAAGAATTGAAATGCTTTCGAAATCATAGGATTATATCATGGTAGGGCTATGCTTGCCTTTGCCTGTTGATAGCCGAAAGCAGAGCTTCAAGATCCTTGTACTTGACTTGATTACAGTTGGTCAAGTATTTGTCTTCGAGCTTCGACGATGTTGATCTCTGGCTTCGATCTCGATATCGTATTATACCGGGAAGAACCAAACACCGGAAAGAAAGGGAAACAATCAACACATGCTCGACGATTTAATCGGGGTTCCGAGGGGTGAAAACCCTAACTCGGGGAAACTCCGGAACATATGAGAGGGGTGCATTTGTTCATCTAATTATACTTGTCATTTAAGTTGTTGAACAATGCATGATTATAGGTTAAATATATAGGTTTCATTTTTCTGAACAATTTGATATATTATTTGTATTTTTCTGACTTATAAACAATAAGTTATTGATTTTACAATATTAAATCATTTTCTGGAATTAAAAACAAAAAGGAAAATAGTTTTTACACCGGGGCGACCCCTAGGCAGTGAGACTGACAGAAGGGGCCCAGTGCCAACTCATCCTCCACGCAAGCAAGCAGGACCCACCGAATGTTTGACTGTGTTGACCCTGCCCGCTGATGTCACCAGGACATCAGCGTGATGTCATTTACCGGGGATCAGCCCCATATCGTCGACGGGGAGGGCGCTGGAGCGCGGGCGAAGCAGCGGGAGAGGGTGTGATGGATGCGGGCTAGCGTACCGAGCCGTTTAGTGGCGGCGCCGCTCCTGATTGGTCACCGGAATAGGAAGCACGACGGCGGCCGACGGCGGTGGCTTCAGGTCCTCGGCGCTGCAGCGATACAGAGAGGATGAGGAAGAACGGAGAGGACTGTGAGGTGGAGGGGCTCACCACAGAGGCGGTTGAGGGGTCAGCTCGACCAAGCGAGCTCGGACACGGCTGGAATCGTCGAGAACAGCGGTGGCCGGACTTCGGGGAGGAGCTCCTGATTGCGGTGGTTACGGGCGCCCTTCGTCGATTCTGTTGGAGGGGAGGTGGTTCCTGGCGAGCAGGCGGAGGCGGAGCAGCGACGGCGGCCGGTAGGTCGTGCATGGCGGCGGGGCAGCCTGACGGCGTCGCTTCAGTCCCTGTGCGCGAGAAGATTGTGATATGGGGAAGAAGAAGAGGAGGGGCACCCAGTTATTAACCAAAGGACCTTTTGTCTCGGTTGGTAGCTCCAACCGGGACTAAAGGGTCATACATCCCGGTTGGAGCCACCAACCAGGACGTATACTCCACTTTTTTCAGCATACCAACGGTTGGCGCGCGCAGGGGTCTTTAGTCCCGGTTGGTGGCTCCAACCGGGACATATGACCCTGTTTTCAAAAAATTTCAGGAATTTTCTCTCTGTTCCCGCCTTATTTTTTATTTTGGGGTTTAAATTTGTAATGTTTTTTAAATGATAATTACTTTGGAATTTAGAAAAACTTTAAACATAAAAAGTGTTTGAATTTGAATAACTAATTCAAAACCATTTTCTGTTTTTAAAAATAATTAATGTAACCATTTAAAATATGAACCATTTAAAATTAAAAATAAATTAACTTATATTTTTTGAATATTACTTTGGAATTTAGAAAAAACCTTTAAACATAAAAAGTGTTTGAATTTGAATAACTAATTCAAAACCATTTTCTGTTTTTAGAAAATAATTAATGTAACCATTTAAAATTAAAAATGAATTAACTTATATTTTTTGAATATTAATTGGGAATTTAGAAAAACTTTAAATATAAAAAGTGTTTGGATTTGAATAAATAATTCAAAACCATTTTCTGTTTTAAAAAATAATTAATGTAACCATTTAAAATATGAACCATTTAAAATTAAAAATGAATTAACTTATATTTTTTGAATATTAATTTGGAATTTAGAAAAACTTTAAACATAAAAAGTGTTTGGATTTGAATAAATAATTCAAAACCATTTTCTGTTTTTAATTTGGATTTGAATTAACTTATATTTTTTTAATATTAATTTGGAATTTATAAAAACTTTTAACATAAAAAGTGTTTGGATTTGAATAACTAATTCAAAACCATTTTCTGTTTTTAATTTGGATTTGAATTAACTTATATTTCTTATATATTAATGGGCGGGAAAAAAAGGACGGGAAATAATGGGCGGAAAGAAAATTTTATTAGGATAGAAAGGGAATTAAAGTACATAACGCAACTAACACAAAGTTACATTGAAGAACTGAAAATTAAGATACATGGCCAGATTAAACCATAATCGGCCGAACTTGTTTTGCAATGTTGGAGTGATTCAGTCATGCTCCTGCCTACACCTGTAATACTCGCCTCTATAGTCGTTGTCGGGGTCGCCGTAGTTGAACCTTGAAGGCTGAGTACGAGTGGGCTGGACTTGAGGGTAGCGCAGGCGGGGGCTAGAGTCGGCGGCCGTGTCGTAGGCCATGACGCTCTAGAGAGTCGGGCCACGCCACCACAGCCGACGGCCGGCCTCGTTGAAGTTCGGAGGAGGTGGGCCGTCCTCCTCGTGCCTAGCGAGCGCCCTCTCACGCCGATCCACAAAGAAGGCTTCCCAAGTCAGGAAATAGTCGGGATGCCATCTAGAATTCCTCCGCTGCTCCGGTGTGAGCTTGAAGTAGTAGTGGTTCGTGATGGCCATCTGGCACGTCACACCTAGAGGGACAGGAGGCACCGTTACGCCTCCGGTGCTCAGCATCCAGCCGATGGGGACACAGTAGCACGGTGGGCAGGGGTAGTTTGAGGAGCAAAGCGCCTCCGCCTCCCTGGGAGTTAGTGCTACGGTGGAATTCATGGGAAAGAGTGATGAGGTTGCAGATACGAGTCTAGAGATGTGCAATGACAATGGAGGCCAACCCTACATATATATATAGTGAGAAATGGCAGGAACATAACTGGAGGGAAGAACTGGCGGGAAAAACTGGCGGGAAGAAATGGCGGGAAGAACTGGCGGGAAGAAAAATGGCGGGAAGAAATGGCGGGTAGAAAAATGGCTCATTTAGAACTTGCGTTGGATCTCTGAAGAAACCACATATTGCGAGTCTAAAAATGATTTTTTTCAAAAAATCACGGGCGATAGATCATGTACCTGTAGTACAAACCGGACCCACTTCCTACCGATTCGGCAGACATTTGTCCTTTTTACCCGGGATGGACGAAAAGGTTTGAGATGTCCCGGTTGGGATATAGTCCATGTAAGGTGGTCTAGTATTTTAGGAAAATGGGACGGTAGCATTCTGAAATAGCATTTTGGTGGTTACTTCAAAAAACGACCTGTTTTTTGCGCTCAGAAAATGGAAAAGGGCTTTTCTGTGTGACAAAAAGGAAAACTTCCTCCTGCAACATTGTTCTCCATACCAATGTCCACATGCATGCATAATATGGGCACAACATCACAAACTATGCCGTGATTCAGCATATAACATCGGTCATTTGGACCGAAAGCGATGAAACCTCGAACATGATAGGTCATTTTGTGAAGGTGTTTTCGAGACATGATCAATATACCAAGTCTGGTATTTTTCCTTTCAACTATGTCACATAATATGACACCACGCGAAGGATTTTCATTGTTTGGATTTTTTTTTTGAATTTCTTATGCCCGTTTTGAATTTCTAACTATGGTCGAACCGGCGTGCATGAAGATAGGGGACGAGCATCGTTCGAACTTGCATTGGATCTCTGAAGAAACCACATATTGTTAGTCTAAAAATGATTTTTTTCAAAAAATCACGGGCGATAGATCATGTACCTGTAGTACAAACTGGACCCACTTCCTGCCGATTCTGCAGACATTTGTCCTTTTTACCCGGGATGGACGAAAAGTTTTGAGATGTCCCGGTTGGGAGATAGTCCATGTAAGGTGGTCTAGTATTTTATGAAAATGGGACGGTAGCATTCTGAAACAGCACTTTGGTGGTTACTTCACAAAACGACCCGTTTTTGCGCTCAGAAAATGGAAAAGGGCTTTTCCGTGCGACAAAAAGGAAAACTTCCTCCTGCAACATTGTTCTCAATACCAATATCCACATGCATGCATAATATGGGCATAGCATCACAAACTATGCTGTGATTCAGCACATAACATCGGTCATTTGGACCGAGCCATGAAACCTCGAACATGATAGGTCATTTTGTGAAGGTTTTTTCGAGACATGATCAATATACCAAGTCTCGTATTTTTAATTTCAACTATGTCACATAATATGACACCACGCAAAGGATTTTCATTGTTCGGATTTTCAATATACTAAAGGTTCATCTTTAGTCCCGGTTGGAGGGATTTCGGCAGGCTGGGCCAGGCAACACTAATGATAGGGGTGAGTGTCGACATTATGTCGTGCGGTGTGTACCTTGTCCCGGATGGTATCACCAACCGGGACTAAAGATGAACCTTTAGTCCCGGTTGGAGAAACCAACCGGGACAAAACACGAGTCAGCACTAATAATAGGGGTGAGTGTCGATATTATGTCGTAAGTGTCGACACTATGCCAAGCTGCTTGTACTATAAATAGGCATCCTTGTGAGTCCAGTCCTCCAGAAAGATTGAGGCATCTCCAATATTGTTTTCGAGAGCAGGGACACCACTACGACCTGTTTCATGGAGATGACGCCGGATCCCAGTCCTCCGGCATCTCCAAGAAACTAGTCATAGAGGCACTCCCTAATATGTGAAATTAGTTAGCTACCACGTGTATTGATCTAGTTAGAGAAGTTACAAGTTGCAAGATGGTTTTCGAGAGCAGGGACACCACTACGACCAGTTTCAGGGAGATTATGCCGGATCCCAGTCCTCCGGCATCTCCAAGAAACTGGTCATAGAGGCACTCCCTAATATGTGAAATTAGTTAGCTCCCAGGTGTATTGATCTAGTTAGAGAAGTTACAAGCTGCAAGATGGTTTTCGAGAGCAGGGACACCACTACGACCAGTTTCAGGGAGATGCCACCGGATCCCAGTCCTCCGGCATCTCCAAGAAACTGGTCATAGAGGCACTCTAATATGTGAAATTAGTTAGCTCCGGTGTATTGATCTAGTTAGAGAAGTTACAAGCTGCAAGATGGTTTTGAGCGGGGACACCACTACGATTTCAGGGGAGATGCGGATCGATCCTCCCAAGATCTCCAAGAAACTGGTCATAGAGGCACTCCTAATATGTGAATTTAGTTAGCTCCCGGTGTATTGATCTAGTTAGAGAAGTTACAAGCTGCAAGATGGTTTTCGAGCGGGGACACCACTACGACCAGTTTGGCGATGCCGGATCAGTCCTCCGACATCTCCAAGAAACTGGTCATAGAGGCACTCCCTAATATGTGAAATTAGTTAGCTCCCAGGTGTATTGATCTAGTTAAAGAAGTTACAAGCTGCAAGATGGTTTTCGAGAGCAGGGACACCACTACGACCAGTTTCAGGGAGATGCCGCTGGATCCCAGTCCTCCGGCATCTCCAAGAAACTGGTCATAGAGGCACTCCCTAATATGTGACCCCGCGCGTTTGGAGATCAGATCTTAATGGTAAGTACGAATCGGGACAACTTCTTCATAGTCCTGGTCCAGCCACAAAATGGGACTAACACTCAAGACATTTATTAATATTAAAAACTGAGACTACAAAACCGGGACTAAAGCCCCCCCTATATATAGTCCCGGTCAAGCCAAAAACCGCGAAAGATATCCTTCGGTCAAGCCACAAACCACGAAAGACATGAACTAGAGTTACATAATATGAGCATGAACTTCTTGGCATATGTCCTTCCTTATTATCACTTCAGACGTAACCATGGAGCATCTTCTTTACTTAACGGAATGCTTGGGTTAGTTTTCACTGTGAAGGGCGGAATTTTATCAAACTTATTATAATATTCTGACATGTCTATCTTGTCCTTGATTCCCACGATGTTTCTTTTCCCTGAAAGAACTATGTGACGCTTTGGCTCATCATATGATGTATTCGTTTGCATATTTTTTCTTTTTTTCAGTCTGGAGGACATGTCCTTCACATATAAAACCTAAGACACATCATTGGCTAGGACGAATGGTTCATCTCTATAACCAAGATTGTTGAGATCCACTATTGTCATTCCGTACAACTGGTCTATCTTTACCCCTTCCCCATTCAGGTTGACCCATTTGCAGCGAAACAAAGGGACCTTAAAAGAGACTCCATAGTCTAGTTCCCATATATCCTCTATGTAACCATAGTATGTTTCCTTTTTTCCATTCTCGTCTATTGCATCAAAGCGGACACCACTATTTTGTTTGGTGCTCTTTTTATCTTGGGCGATCGTGTAAAATGTATTCCCATTTATTTCGTACCCTTGGAAATTCAATATAGTAGAAGATGGTGACGCAGCCAACAAGTATAGATGATCTCCAACAGTGGTGTTATTCAAGAGATGTGTCCGCATCCAACCACCCAAAGACTTCATGTGTTCATCTGTAATCCATGATTCAGGCTTCCCCGGATTTTTGGAGCGTGCAATATTCTTGTGTTCCTCGATATACGGAGCTGTCAAGCTGGAATTATGTATAACTGTGTAGTGTGCTTTAGTGAAAGAATCTCCGTCCCTACATATCATTGCTTTCTTTCCCAGCGTGCCTTTTCCACTTAGTCTTCCCTCATGCCGCGAGTCAGAAACACCAATCGGCTTAAGGTCAGGAATAAAGTCAACACAAAACTCAATGACCTCCTCTGTTCCATATCCCTTGGAGATGCTTCCTTCTGGTCTAGCACGGTTATGAACATATTTCTTTAAGACTCCCATGAACCTCTCAAAGGGGAACATATTGTGCAGAAATACCGGACCGAGAATGGCAATCTCTTCCACTAGCTGAACCAGGAGATGCGTCATAATATTGAAGAAGGATGGTGGGAACACCAACTCAAAACTAACAAGACATTGTACCACATCCTTCTGTAACCTTGGCAGAATATCTGGATTGATTACCTTCTGAGATATTACATTGAGGAATGCACACAGCTTCACAATGGGTACTCGAACATTTTCCTGTAGAAGCCCCCTCAATGCAATCGGAAGCAACTGCGTCATAATCACATGACAGTCATGAGACTTCAGGTTTTGGAAATTTTTCTCTACCATATTTATTATCCCCTTTATATTAGATGAGAAGCCAGACGGCACCTTGATACTGTAAAGGACATCAAAAAAGATTTCCTTCTCTTCTTTGGTAAGAGCATAGCTGGCATGACTTAAGTGACGCCCTTTATCCGTCTTGTTCTGTGTATGCATGTTCTTTGGGACTTTCATAATTTGTTGGTCCTCCCGTGCTTCTGGTGTATATTTTGTCTTCCCATACACGCCTAGGAATCCTAGCATGTTCACGCAAAGATTCTTCGTCACGTGCATCACGTCGATTGAAGAGCGGACACGCAGGACTTTCCAATATGGCAGATCCCAAAATATAGATTTCTTCTTCCACATGGGTGCGTGTCCTGTAGCGACGTTGTTCGGAACTGATTGACCGCCGGGACCCTTTCCAAATATTACTTCTATGTCCTTGACCATACCAAATACATCATCACCAGCAGGGATTTCAGGCTTCTTCTGGTGATCTGCCTCACCTTTGAAATGCTTGCCTTTCTTTCTTACGGGATGATTGGTCGGAAGAAATCGTCGATTCGCCAGGTACACAACCTTCTTGCATTTATGCAAATATGTACCTTCAGTCTTATCTAAACAGTGTGTGCATGCCTTATATCCCTTGTTTGTTTGTCCTGAAAGGTTACTAAGAGCAGGTCAATCATTGATGGTTACGAATAGCAACCCTCGTAGATCAAATGGCTCCTGTTTGTTCTCATCCCACGCATGTACACCTGGTTTGCCCCACAACTGTAAGAGTTCTTCAACTAATGGTCTAAGGTACACATCAATTTTGTTGCCCGGTTGCTTCGGGCCTTGGATGAGCACTGGCATCATAATGAACTTATGCTTCATGCACAACCAAGGAGGCAGGTTGTAGATACATAGATCCACGGGCCAGGTGCTTTGACTGCAGCTCTGCTCCCCAAAAGGATTCGTGCCATCCGTACTTAGACCAAACCATAAGTTCCTTGCGTCACCTGCAAAGTCTGGGAAGTCTCTCTCGATTTTTCTCCACTGTGACCCATCAGCAGGGTTTCTCAACTTCCCGTCTTTCTTACGGTCTTCTTTGTGCCATCGCAACAACCTGGCATGCTCTTTGTTTCTGAACATGCATTTAAACCTTGGTATTATAGGAGCATACCACATAACCTTAGCAGGAACCCTCTTCCGGAGGGGCTCTCCCTCAACATCACCAGGGTCATCTCGTCTGATCTTATACCGCAATGCATTGCATACCGGGCATTTATCTAAATTCTCATACTCCTTACCGCGGTAGAGGATGCAGTCATTAATGCATTCATGTATCTTTTGCACATCTAATCCTAGAGGATAGAGAGTCTTATTTTCTTTGTAGGTACTCTCGGGAAGTTCATTATGTTTTGGAAACTTCGGCTTCATTATTTTTAGCATCTTTTCAAATGAGGAGTCAGTTAGACCACACTCTGCCTTCCATTGCAACAATTCCAGTGTGGTACCAAGCTTTGTGCTACCATCTTCACAATCTGGGTACAACAATTTCTTGTGATCTTCCAACATGCCCTCTAACTTCAACTTCTCATTTTCTGTTTCACAGTCTCGCTTTGCATCAGAAATGACCCTACCAAGTTCATCAGGCGTCTCATCTGATGCCCGTTTTTCACCTCCTTCCTCTCCATTGTATTCCATTGCAGTATCACTGTATTCAGGAAACATATGATGATAGTTGTTATCATCATCTTCTTCTTCACCATCTTCCATCATAACCCCTCTTTCCCCATGCTTGGTCCAGCAATTATAGTTGGGCATAAAACCTTTCATAATCAGGTGGCCGCGAATGATTTTCGAGGAAGAGTACTCCTTGTTGTTCCGACATTGAACACATGGACAACGTATAAAACCATTCTCTTTGTTTGCCATAGCTACATCGATAAATTTATCCACGCCTTTCATATACCCGGGTACACGTCGGTCACCGTAAATCCATTCCCGACCGTTCATCTACATCATATAAGTAAGTTTATCAAAAACAGGACATCATAAATAGTGAAATGACCAATTCACATCGACACATGCATTGTATCAATGACAGAGAAAAGATAAGATTGCTAACCTCGATCGAGGGAAATAAAGAGGAGAAAGCTCAAGTACGTCTCGGACACCTTCTATATTTTTGTTCTATGAGAAATTGAACGGGATCATTCACTCAAACATATTATAAACACCTTGAATGCATGCATAGGGGGAAAAAACTAACATACCCCTCACACCTTCCACCAAGAAAAAACAGAGTGGAGGCAGAGGGCTGGGGCGTTGCATTTATAGAGGGCGGGAGCATACGTCCCGGTTTGTAACACAAACCGGGACTAAAGATCTGTGCCATGCCACGTGGCTGAGGCCCAACATTTAGTCCCGATTTGTGTTATAAATCGGGACGTATGCTCCCCTACCAACCGGGACGCATGCCTCCCGGCCCGTGCCCGCTCGAACTGGGACGCGTGCCAGCATTAGTCCCGGTTCGTGGCGGAACCGGGACTAATGCTGTTAGGAGGCACAAACGGATAGCCTTTTTTCTACTAGTGATTATCCCGGCGCCCAAACCCATTTTCATCTTGGACCCGTCAAAATTCATCTTCCAGTATTTCAGATCTGGCAGTGGTGGTTCGTATTGCATCTCCATCCAATCTACGAAGAAATCTGCAACAGCTTGAGATTTAATTGCATCTCGCCTATCATACTGTGGAGTATATGGTTCTAGCTCTATGGCCCATTTTGCGACTCGGACACTGGCATCTTTGCTTCCTAATATATCCGAGATAGGCGCCTCACATATTACCTGGATTGGGTGTTCTTCAAAATAATGTTTCTGCTTCTTTGCTTCCATATATACCCCATATGTCATTTTCTAATAATGAGGGTAATTCTGCTTTGATATAGAGAGCACTTCGCTCAAGTAATAAACTGGCCTTTGGACTGATTTGCCCTCTTCTTCGCGTTCAACCACTATTACTGCACTTACAACTCTGTTGGTTGCGGTGACATAGAGCAACATTGGCTCTTTGGATAGTGGTGATGCTAATATTGGTGTTGTTGCCAACATTTTCTTTAGTTCTTCTATAAGCTTGTTGTGTCCATGTGAATTTGTCTGATTTTTTCATCAGTTGATATAGTGGTAGGGCTTTTTCACTTAGCCGACTAATAAATTTACTCAATGAAGCCAGACATCCAATAAACTTCTAGACATCGTTGAGGGTTTTTGGCAATTCCATTCTTTCGATGGCCCTGATCTTTGTCGGGTTAGCCTCAATTCCTCGACTGGATACAAGAAATCCGAGTAACTTACCAACCGAGACACCAAAGTGCATTTTTCCGGGTTAAGTTTCATCTGGAATCTTCTTAAGTTTGTGAATGTTTGACGCAGGTCCTCAATTAGAGTATGACTTTGCTTGGTTTTTATTACCACGTCATCGACGTATACTTGAACATTTTTGTCCAATCGATCTTGCAAGCATTTTTGCATGCATCTTTGATATGTTGCACCTACATTTATCAATCCGAATGGCATGGTACGATAGCAATAAGCCCCGTATGGGGTGATAAAAGCTATCTTTATTTGATCATTCGGGTTTAGTGGTATCTGATGGAATCCAGAATACGCGTCCACAAATGACAACAACTCACACCCAGCAGTACAATCTATGGCTTGGTCGATCCGTGGCAGGGGAAATGGATCTTTTGGACACGCCTTATTGAGGTTCGTGTAATCAATACACATGTGCCACACCACTGCCATGTTTGGGTCATCCTTTTTCTTCTCGACCAAGAATGGATTTGATAACCAATCCGGGTGCAGTACTTCCATGATGAATCCAGTAGCTAAAAGCCTGGAAATCTCAGCAGCTATCACTTTCCTCCTATCTTCGGCGAAGCGGCGGAGGGGTTGCTTCACCGGCTTGGCATCTGGCCTTACATGAAGAGAGTGCTCAGCCAACTCCCTCGGAACTCCTTGCAAATTCTGTGTGGACCATGCAAAGTTATCCCGATTTTCACGGAGGATGCTGGTGAGCTCGCTTTCCTATTTGTCAGTGAGCCCAGCCCCAATGGTAACTGTACGCTCCAGGAAAGTCTCATCCACTTGTACCTTCTTGGTCTCTTTGGTAGCTTGAAATGATACATTTCCATGCGGATTAGTGAGTGAAGGCATGGACATCTGTGCTGCTTTGGCCAATGCTACCACCTCCAACATTTGATGCTTTTCCTGTGCTATGACCAGTGACTCGGCCAATGAAGATCCGGCTGAGGCACAAGCAAAGGACCTTTTGTAATCTCCTTCAATTGTGATCACCCCACATGGGCCTGGAAGCTTCATCTTTAAGTAAGCAATGTGAGGAGTACCACTAAACTTTGCCATAGACGGCCTGCCGATTAAGGCATGATACGAGCTGACTAAATCGACCACTTCGAACTCTATGGCTTCAGTACGACAATTCTCTCTGTTGTCGAATAATACGTCGGCCTAGATCTTGCCAATTGGCTCACGGGACAATCCCGACACAATGCCATGGAAAGTTGTCTTAGTCGGCTCCAACATGTTCATGGTAATACCTAACTTGAGCATGGTATCCTTGTACATGATGTTGATGCTACTGCCATCATCGATCAGTACCTTGTAAAACTTCACATTGATATCAGGGCCCATGAAAGTTGGATCTAAGACTAGAGCATAACATCCTAGGATTGGCATGATCTTGGGGTGATCCTTTATGCTCCAAGTTATTTGTTGCTCAGACCAGTGCATGTACTTAGGAATTGCCGGCATTGTGGCATTCACCTCCATCATCCGTCTCTACTGACTCTTTTTGTCATTCGGCTCTATGAAGAAGATGACATAGCTCTGGTGATGTTCTCTGTACTCATTTCTAGTTCCATGGACGACGTGAGTGTCGTCACCTCTTGGATTGTGCACCTGGTGCACAGCCTTCCTTCTCTCTTGATTATGATACCTTGGCTTCCTGTTTTCATATCTATTATCAGCTCCCACAGCTTGAGCATTTCCTCCTATAAGTGGTGGAGGGGGAGGTGGTGGTAGCTGCTTATTCGGCGAGTCCTCTCTATCTCCTTTCTGAAACCAAGTGCATTGTCTTGTTGTGTGATTTTCTGGCTTACTCGGACTAGGCGTGTGAAATTTACACGGCTGGTCCAACATCATCTCATATGTATACTTCTGTCTGTCCTGATACTGCTTTCTTTGTTCGTATGGATTTTTGCCATCGTTCATTGGTATCCACTGTTGTTGTCCACTTGTCCTTTGACGTTGACTACTTCCTATATCTGGATGATCCTAACTCACGTCCGCAACCTGAGTTGAACCATACCTACAGTCTAGCCTTTATATCTTCTTTTGCTTCTATATTCGGCTCTCTCCTAGCGCCTTTGTAACCCGACAGCATCATAGATCTGAGTCTCAGTCATCCCATCTGCCGACATGAGCAGCGGCTGAGTCGGATCTCCTAACGCATACGAGTCAGCAATTCTTATTGTTTCCACCAAGCTTGCCGTCATATCCCTCTGTAACCTTTGCCACAACACACTTCCATGTCTGCACCCTTGTGCAAACCAAGCGATTGCCCGTGACTCGATTACCCCTTCGCAAGAGTTGCGCATTGTGCACCATCTTGTGAGAAACTCTCTATCTGTCTCATTCGGACTTTGCTTGCACATTGCCAGCTGCTGTGGGCGATTCGGCCTCTTGTAGGTGCTTGTGAAATTGCTCACAAAGGCATCCTGAAAATCGATCCAGTTGTTGATGCTTCCAGGTGGCAAATTGTTCAGCCATACCCGTGCTGGTCCTTCTAACATTTGTGGTACATATCGTACTTCCCATCTTAGATTTCCCTACGCTATTTTCACAGCAATTCCATAATCTATGAGCCAGTCTTCTTGCTTTGTGCTTCCATCGTAAGTTTTTGTTCCTCTGGCTAGCTGGAAATTTGGTACAGGTGGCTCCTTCATGATCCTTCGGCCAAAGAATGGTGGACCATGTGGACCTTGCGACTCGATCAACTCTGCCATCTTTATTCGGTCAAGTTTCAGCCTTGCATCATCCAGCTGAAGGTTCCTGCCTCCGAGTCTGGCTCCCATCGCCTGATATGCGTGATCCGGCAATTCATACCTGTCGTTCACCATCGCCGAGTAACCATCATTGTACATGTTTGCGTTCAGGTCAACAGGCTGTTGTGCTGCTTTTCCCACGCTTTGTTGTCTTCTTTCGGGTTGAGCTGGAGCATTATTCGGCACTGGATTTCCTCCTCCTGCCAAGTGAGCTCCACGCCTAGGTTGAGGCACGAAATTTTGCCCTCCATTGTCATTCCTTTGCCCTGCTTGCCTTTCTCGGTCTGCATTTTCCTAGTTCTCATTTCCCTAGGCATTATTTCTTCTCGTTCCCTATGCACGTGTTGGGTTTTCCTGAGCCATTACCGGTTCATAGGTGATCATTTGCTTGTTCCTCCTTGAGTCCACACTCTTTTCTTTTCTCTGTCTTGGCGCCGCTCCGGGTGAGGATGTCGTATGACCTGCTGATCGTGCCGGGATAGGAGTTGCCAAATGAACTAACTATGACCTTCCTGCTATACCCGGATTCGCCCTGTAGTAGGCTTCATTCAGCATGCTAGCCGCTCTTACCAATTCATTGACTCGGTCTTGTTGTCTTTTCTTCTTTTCACCTGTCAAATGGGGTAGCTCTGCCATTGCTGCTTCTATAGCTCGCAGGTTAGCTGCTGCTGTATTGTATGTCGGCCGCATAGCTGTTTCGTTGCTGTTCTCTGGTGTTATTTTTGACGTTACATCCGCCTGCTCCTCATTAAGGTTTCTTCCTCTTAATCTGGTCGCATCAAGCCGGGTCTTTGCGCCCTTGACTCGATTTTCCGAGTTGAGCTCTTGGATCATGATATCCACATCTTGTTGTAGCTGTGCTAACTTGTCAACACCAGGATTTTTAATCCAATATGCCTGTTATGCCATACCTCGCAATCCTAGGATTACCATTTTTGCGAGACATAACAGATTTGGATATCACAGTACATCATCCATTACAAACCATACATAAGGTCTTACACAAATAAGGATCTCATGATCCAGTTCTTAATACAAATCAGGCAGCGGAATAACGTAATAATAAAAGTAGCATAGGAGAAGCTCCATCTTCGGGGTCACAGGCAATGCTGACGATGGGAGATGATCCTAGTTGTCGTAACCTTCCTGGGGTCCATCATTCTGGTACTCTTCTTCATAGTCTGGCCACGGGAATAGCCAGGGACAAAGCCATGAGTACTCTTTAAGTACTCGCAAACTAATACTAACAAGTGAAGGGGGTTTTTGTTGTAGGGAACTAAGCTCTAGGGTTCTTTTGCAAAAAGCCAGATTTACCTCTACTAAGTTCGGAAGCAAGAAAAGCTAGTTGAATTTTTATAACACCTAAGTGGGAACTTGAATTTCAGATCACAACTCTATTGTGGTCACGTCAAAGTCTCAATTCATTTCACAAGTCATTTTGAAAACATCTGACGGGGGAATAGTATGGCCACTCCAACTATCCATAACCGCGGACATGGATATTCGAATAGTTTAACACTCTGCAGAGATTGTACACTTTCACCACAACATTCGATACATCTGTCAGGAACAAATCCTGAATTCACCATACTCATTATGTGGATAATCAATCCTAACCTTTCAATTACACGCCCTAGTATAGGCGCCTCTCCTATGAGTTTGGCCTCCCAACCATGACCAATTGTCATCTTGGGTACTACACAGGTGGACAATCTTCACAAGGTAGCCTCAGCTCAGACCTTGGCCGTGAGGGAACCCATACTAAAGTATATAAGTTTCCAGTCATGCCCTACCCAATTTTCGGGTATTGTGGTTGTACGATAAAATTGGAATGGTATCGTGTAACATCCCAAAAATACTAAACTTGGATCATCAAACTCTAATCATCAAATTTAAGGTTAACAAAAACTTTGCTAAATAAAATTATGAAAGCATGCATGGTGTATGCACTTCATTTGGAATTCTTTTGAACCAACTTGTTTGTGTGTTCCTTTGCTTGTAAATGGATGCTTAGGTGAAATAAACATCAACTAAACAATTCCCAAACCTTTCTCAAAGACAAATAAATCAAAACAAAGATAAATGAGTGAATGGTCATTTTGACCAATTTAACTCCCATGCCTACTTTGGCTGTCTCAAACTTTCAGAACTTAATAGAAACTTTTTGGGATCTTTGCACCCCTTGATTGTACTCATAACAAAGTATCAAGGCCCACCTTGTGATCATCCAGAAACTTTCAAATGCATAGTTTAAATGACAGTTCAAAATTGAATGTTTATCATGTGGGAAGATCCCACTTTTTCAAAAACCACTCAAACAAGCTCAAATTTCAAAACCCAAGCATTTGCAGACTCACCAGCACCAACCTAGCACACCCACCAAAAATCTTTTCAAAATTCAAAACTTGAATTCTTGTGGCCATTTCATCAAACACCTTGCAGATTCAAATCTTCAAAAATCCAAACACTATTGTGAGCAGTGATTGAAGCCTAACTTGTTCCCTCTCTGGTTGCAACTAGGCTTTGGTAGATCATCTAGCTCAAGTGCAAACCTCTAGCATCACTGTAAGCTTGGCAATGCCATCAATGGTGAGAAGGCCGAGTGCACACTTTTCACCCCCATGTCGACAGCAAGCTAGGAGAAGAACCAAGCCTAGCCAGCATGTCTGGGAGGCAGCCCACCGTCCACCACCACTCCCCCGTCAGCCGAACCGCCACCATCGACCACACGCACGAACCATGCCAACCTCGCCAGCAACCATGCCGAGAGCAAGCCCCGTGCGCCACGCTCGACCGACGACCACAGACCGCGCGCCGCCCTCGCCGCGTTCATACGTGATCACCACCGTCCCAGTAACCCCGCAGACACGCTCGTTCGCCGCCGCGTGGACCACGCGCGTTGTGCGCCATTAAATCTTCCGTCGGGCAAGCGCAGAGCACAGTCGCATTCCGACCAAACTACACCGCCCCACGTCCCGCCACCATGTCGTTGAGCATCTCCAAGGAGCACCGCACCGCCCCCTATCGTCGCCCACGCTGATAGTCGTCTGTACCGTCGACCACGACGATCTCACCTTGCGCCCTGTCGGTCCCCTGCCTCCACTATAAATAGAGGCCACCCCCAGCCGAATTGAGCACACCATCTCACTCCCCTCTCATCACAGATCGTGCCACCCCGTTCCCGGAGCAAGGTGAGCAGCACTTCGCCGGAATTTCACCGGAGCCCGCCGCTACTGGAGAAGAAGGGAGCCAGCGATTGGAGCCGCCCCAAGAGAAGCTGCCGGTACCAGGAGGTTCGCCGTCGTCGACTTCGTCGTTCGCCCGCCTCGCCGACCCTCGCCTGAACCCAGGTGAGCCCCCAACGACACCCACTAGCCGCGCTAGGTTTCTGTCTCGCCGGCGTTGCCCAACGTCGACGATGACTCTTAGCCGTTGGATTAGAACCAGATCGAACGCACCAGATCGCCCCATACTGCTTCGCACCCCCTCGTCTCACTGACGCGTCGGGATAGCCACTTAACCAGCCCGCGTAAGCGCTGTGCTTAGCAGGCCGTCCCAGTATCGCTTCCCACGCAGCGCAGTTATTTGAATATAACCTTTTTCATTTTTTTCAAACACACTTCTGTACCCAGTTTCAAAAATCAACCTAGGTCGATTCAGTGCACCAAATCGAATGAAACTAATTTTGTTAGAAAGGTTTGGAAGTGCTGAATTCAAGCCCGTTGGATTCAAGTCATTTGGATCTGTAGATCATCCATGGTAAAAATAACAAGGAAGAAGCTTTTCTGCATTCAAACATTTTTCAAATTTAAACCATAATAGCTTTTGAGTTGATTCCAACTCTCAAAAATCACATTTAACCATACCTTTTAGAATATATAAAAATATATAGGTTTACTTACAGAAGTAATGTTCAAGTAATAAAAGAATGCCACATAGGCATTTCTAGTCACTTTATTTAATTAAAATAAAAGGGTAAAACCTTATTAAATTGTGACACCACTTTAAATCATACTCCCATGGACTAAAATATGTGGTGATGACATGTGTCAACATGATCCCATGTTTGGTTTGGAGAATATTAAATCTTAAGTAGTTTTTCAATGAGTAGAAATTACTTTTCTAAAAATAAAAGGAATTAAACCAAGCCTTAATATTGTAATGTTAGAGATGATGTTAGATCATCTATAGGACCCTTGTGTGTGATGAATGCAAGTAGTTAAGTATTGTTTGGTGATTGTGTACATCATATTTATTCATAGACGCTAGTACCGACCAAGGATACGAGGAGGAAGGAGGATACTACGAAGAAGAAGCCGAGGAGAACTTCAACCACTGCTCTACACAAGGCAAGCTTTACTAATCAAGTTGACCTATGCAAGCTAACACTTGCAAGATACCCTACTAATGCAAGCTTATACTGATACTTATGCAAGCTAATACTTGCTTGTTACCATGACCACTATATGCCTTAAGCATATGTGATCATATCCACTTGATAAACCCATCCTAGTTTTACTTACAAGCTTTATACTTTATTTCTTTATCAAAGCTAGTAATTAGAGCTTACTTAAGTGAATTGTAGATATTAGAAAGATAATTGAAGGTTGCATAAAGAGCATAAAATTTGGCCTAAGCTAGATAATCTTGATGTCATCCTAAGGCATCAGATTAAACTTAATTAAATTCCACTAGTTTATCACCCCTCATTAGTGCTTACCCCCACTTGTAGATGCTAGTGCTAAGCATAAAACTTGATCAACTTTAGATGGGAATACTTGGTGGAAAAATGGTTATGAAAACCTTGGAATGATGGATCATTCTATTGAAATGTTTTGGACATGTGTTTCCGAACACCTAATGATTTTGGTGATGAAAATAATGAGGCATGAGCCTTAGCCCTTTTTTAAAAAACTGATGGTTGTCTGGATGCGATACCATTCCAACTTTATCGTATAACCACAATACCCGAAGATTGGGTAGGGCTTGACTGGAAACTTATATACCTTAGTATTAGTTCCCTCACGGCCAAGGTCTGAGCTGAGGCTACCTTGTGAAGATTGTCCACCTATGCAGTACCCAAGATGACAGTTGGTCATGGTTGGGAGGCCAAACTCACAGGAGAGGTGCTTATACTAGAGCGTGTAATAGAAAGGTTAGGATTGATTATGCGCATACTGAGTATGGTGAATTCAGGATTTGTTCCTGACGGATGTATAGAATGTTGTGGTGAAAGTGTACAATCTCTGCAGAGTGTCAAACTACTCGAATAGCCGCGTCCGCGGTTATGGATACTTGGAGTGTCCATACTGTTCCCCCGTCAGATGTTTTCAAAAGACTTGTGAAATGAATTGAGACTTTGACTTGACCACAACAGGGTTGTGGCATGAGATACAAGTTCCCACTTAGGTGTTATAAAACCTTAACTAGCATTCGTTGTTTCCAAACTTAGTAGAGATAAATCTGGCTTTTGCAAAACAACCCTAGAGCCTAGTGTCCTATTATCAAAAACCCCTTTCACTTGTTAGTATTAGTTTGCGAGTACTTAAAGAGTACTCATGGCTTTGTCCCTGGCTATTCCTGTGGCCAGACTATGAAGAGGAGTACCTGGAGGATGGACCCCAGGAAGGTTACGACAACTAGGATCATCTCCCATCATCAGCATTGCCTGTGACCCCAAAGATGGAGCTTCGCCTACGCTACCATTATTATTACGTATTCCGCTGCTTGAAGTTGTATTAAGAACTGGATCATGAGATCCCTATTTGTATAAGACCTTATGTATGGTTTGTAATGGATGATGTACTGTGGTATCCCATTCTGTTATGTCTCGCAAAAATGGTAATCCTGGGATTGCGATGTATGGCATAACAGGCATCTGGGATTAAAAATCCGGGTGTTGACATATCGCATCTAGACAACCATCAGTTTTATAAAGTGCTAAGGCTTATGCCTCAACATTTTCATCATCAAAATCATCTGGTGTTCGGAAACACATGTCAAAACATCTCAGTAGAATGACTCATCATTCTAAGGTTTTCATAACCATTTTCCACCAAGTATTCCCATATAAAGTTGATCAAGTTTTATGCTTAGCACTAGCATCTACAAATGGGGGTGAGTACTAATGAGGGGTGGTAAACAAGTGGAGTTTTTAACTAAGTACAATCTCATGACTTAGGATGACATCAATATTATCTAGCTTAGGCCAAATTTAATGCTCTTTATGCAACCTTCAATTATCTTCCTAGAATCTACAAGTCACTTAAGTAAACTCTAAGAAATAGCGTTGATAAAGAAATAAATTAGAAAGCTTGCAAGTAAAACTAGGAGGGGGTATCATCAAATATGTCTAACCAAGCATGCCTAGTGCATTGCATAGGTTATCTAACTTTCATAATTACAAGTGTTAGCTTGCAAGTATTGGCTTGCTCATTCAACTAGTAGTATTAGGCTTGCTCGGGTCAACTTGATTAGTAAGGATTGCCTTGTGCAGAGCAGTTGTTGAAGTTCTCCTCGGCTTCTTCTTCGTAGTATCCTCCTTCCTCCTTGTATCCTTGGTCGGTACTAGTGTCTATGAATAAATACGAGGTACACAATCACCAAACAATATTTAACTAATTTCAATCATCACACAAAGGTGTTCTATAGATGATCTAGCATCATCACTAATATCACAAGAATAAAGCATTTGTCTTATTTATTTTATTTTTAGAAAAGTAATTTCTACTCATTGAAAAACTACTTAAGATTTAATATTCTCTAACTCAAACATGGATCATGTTTACACATGTCATCACCACATATTTCAGTACATGAGAATGTGATTTAAAGTGCTGTCACAATTTAATAAGGTTTAACCTTTTATTTTAAATAAAATAAAGTGACTTGAAATGCCTATGTGGCATTCTTTTATTACTTGAACATTATTTCTGTGAGTAAACCCATATATTTTTTATATATTCTGAAAGGTATGGTCAAATGTGATTTTTGAGAGTTGGAATCAACTCAAAATCTATTATGGTTGAAATTTGAAAAATGTTTGAATGCAGAAAAGCTTCTGCCTTGTTATTTTTACCAAGGTTGATCTACAGATCCAAATGATTTGAATCCAACGGGCTTGAATTAATCATTTCAATACCTTTCTAACAAAATTGGTTTCATGCAATTTGGGTCAGTGAATCGAGCTGGGTTGATTTTTGAAACTAGGTACAGAACTGAGTTTGAATATAAATAGAAAAAGTTAAATGCAAACAGTTGGGCTGCGCGGGAAGGGTTATTGGGCCGGCCCAGTGTCACTCCGCAGCGCGGGGCTCAATTGACAGGGGGGTCTACTGGTCAGTGGCTCATTAAACGCGAAGCGGTACGGGGCGATGTGGTGCGTTGGATTAGAAGTGAGATCAACGGCTGAGGGTCATCGTCGACGATGAACATGTCACCGGTGAGCTTAAACCCTAGCGGCTCGGTGGGGGTGCATAGGGGGCATACCGGGGCTCCAGTGGCGATGGAGAGGTGGGCAAATGACAAAGTCGACGACGGCGAACTCAGGGGTGGTCGCGACAGCTCCAGGGGTGGTCGAAATCAACGGTTCCCTTCTTCTCCAGAGGCGGCCTGCTCCGGCGCAATTCGGGCGAGCTGCTGCTCCTCGTGATCCGGCTAGAGGGTGGAAGGGTCAGTGAGGTGAGGGAGTGAGATGGTGTGAAGAAATCGAGCGGGGGTCGTCTCCTTTTATAGGCTCGACAGCGAGACCGAGACGGATGGGCAGGCGACGATGGTGACACGGCTACGGGCGGCTAGAGGCATGGCCGAGGTTGGCGATCGACGGGCGGTCTCCTGTCGATGCTCTAGAGCTTAAATGCGCGTGTAGGGGCGGTGGCAAATGGTCGAACGGTGCGGTATCATGAGGCGTAGGCGCGAACTCATGGCAGTGGTGGCTACGGGTACGCAAGGTGAAACGAGCATGTCCGTGGTCTCCTAGGACGCGGGGGTATGTCAAGGCGGCAAGGGCTCGAGGTGGTCGGGTTGTGTGGGAACGGCACGTGCTCTGCGGTGCACGTCGGCATGGTTGACAACGACACGAGCACGGCGTTCCTGGCAGTTCTGGTTGCTGTCTTTGAGCTAGGGTTGGTCGAGAGGGGGCGGTGAGACATGGGTTGCATGCTAGACAAGGTTGGCAGGGCTAGTTCTTCTCCTAGCCCACTGTCCACACCGGGGTGACATGTGTGCTCTCGGCCTGCTCACCATTGATGGCATTGGCAAGCTCACAGTGGTGCTAGAGGTTAGTTAAGGTTGCTAGATGATCTACTAAGGCTAGTGTAACCATAGAGGGAACAAGGTTGGCCCAAAACACTGCTCAACATAGTGTTTTTGATTTTGTTGATTTGCATCTGCAACCTGTTTGATGAAATGGCCGCATGAACTTGAGTTTTGAATTTTGAAAATATTTTTTGTGGGTGGGCTAGGCATGTGTTGAGGATTCTGTGGATGCTTGGGTTTTGAAAATTGAGCTTGTTTGAGTGGTTTTTTAAATAGTGGGGTCTTCCCATATGAAATAGATTCAATTTTAAACTGTCATTTAGACTAAGCATTTAAATGTTTTTAGATGATCACAAAGTGGGCCTTGGTACCTTATTATGAGTACTATCAAGGGGTGCAAAGATCCATACATGTTTCTGTTAAGTTCTGAAAGTTAAGGATAGCCAAAGTAGGTATGGGAGTTAATTTGGCCAAAGTGACCATTCAATTAATTTGTTTGTTTTGACTTGTTTGTCTTTGGGAAAAGTTTGGGGATTGTTTAGATGATGTTTATTTCACCTAAGAATCATTTTACAAGCAAAGAAACACAGAACCAAGGCAATTCAAAAGAATCCAAATTTTAATACACACACATATGAATGCTTTCATATTTTTAATTGGAAAAGTTTTTTGTTAACCCTAATTTTGATGATTAGAGTTTGATGATCCAAGTTTAATATTTTTGGGATGTTACATAACTCCTTTTCTTTCTCTAGAACCTTTATCCTGGCTTCCTCTAACTCGGCTTGCATGCGTGCCAGATCAGTTGCTTGCGCTACCGTCTCTACCAACTTGTCTATCGCATCTTGCAGCTCTTTGGATCTCTTACTCCTAGCTATGTTCTCTGGCTTTTCTAGCGGCGCATTGTCTGTTCTCGCAGCCCTCGGTGTCTCCTCTTGATTTCCTCCCTCAGCATTCTCATTCACTACTGGAGCTACTGGAGTAGCTGTTGGGTTAGGGGCTGTCATCATTACCTCGATGGAGATCAGCTGGTGAAGTTTCCCTGAGACTGGGACCGCAGGTGGATCCGGTGCCAGGACGACGCGCTCCGAATACGCGCGCTCCACACGCACGGTGATGTAGACCTGGTGCTCGCCAAACTTGACGAAGCGACCGCCCCTATGGAACGGCTTTGTCTCGAAGCATCCCGCGTTGTCGCTGACGAAGTTGAGCGCTCCAAACCTCTAGATGAGGCCGGACTAGACGCGCTCGCCGGTCTTGGTGATGATGTTGCCCGTCCAGATGAAGACTCCATCAAGCACCTGCTTTTGCCCCATGGTGGGTGTCAACTGCCGTGGTGGTGTCACGGCAGATGCCATGGGTAGGCTTAAGTTGGGGGCCGAATGGGTGCTTGTGGTCACCGGGGAGGGAGTGCACGGTCTTGCCATGCACGAAGAACAAGATGAACTCTCCACACCTAGGAATTTTATTGATGCTAGAGATTTACAAGTTCTCCTTGAGCTGTATGAACCAGTGTTCTATGCACTAATTTCCTACTTCGTCCAACCTCCTCCTACTACTGCTATGCCCCTCCTTATATAGGCATTGCTAGCTAGGTTATACCCCTTTGGGTTCTAGGGTTACTGTTTGGATCTTGGTCCCTACTATGCGGGTCGGGTCATGGGATTGCCTAAGCCCAAAGGCCCGCCACAAAGTCGATAGCTAACAGTCTGCACGCCGCCTCTGCTCCTTTTGGCGCCATGCAAGTACGTCACCGCTTTAAGCGGCACCGGCTCCTTCGTGTCACCCGTGTCGCCTTCTCTTTGACCATGCTTTACCATGGTCGCCTGAACCTCATTCGAAGGGTGCCACGCGTCCTATCTCGACTCTCCTCGGAGACTCTCGTTGGTTCCTCGCAAGGTTAACATCTTTGTCCTATACGGCCTACATAGTGCATATGTTGGCCGATACGATCCTTTTACCCAGCCATGCTTACTCGGCCTAGTTCTTTCTTCACTCGGCGTAAGCCAAGCTGTGCTCGCTTTACCCTTGTCACCCTACGAGGTTATCCCCCGACAACGCCGATTTACGCGTGATGCCTAGAAGCTATGGCGCGCTGAACGAGAGAGGTAAAGACCGCCATGACTCCTACCGAAGAAGAACCTTCTTCGTGACCTTGTCCCGACACGTAAAAAGTATTTATGAAATTCAACAAAGATTTTATTGTCGGAAACAAGGCGATAGACGGAGAGCAAACTATTGCTAAGTTCAGGGACAAGCAGAATATTTTTAAGCTCAATGTGAGAGGATGAACCAGGTAAACTAGAGTGACCAACATGCGTAATAGACAAACCTGCTCCGTTTGTGACTTGCACTTGATCCGTGTCGTTGTAGCGCTCCTGGATGTTCATCATGCCATGTCGTTGGTGAGGTGATCGGTGCAGTCGGTGTCGAAGAGCCATGGCTGGCTAGGGCCTGGCTGGTAGGCGGCGGAATTACCAGCACGGGGGTCCTCGTACTGGAACACTTGGTTGAAGCGATTTTTGCACTGGAGGGCCTCATGTAACACCCTCGGAATCGGCCCTATGCAAGTCTCAGCGATTCCCGCCAAACCCGCATAGAAACGATTCAAAGGTGCCCACCAGGCACTTTCGTGCGGGTGGAAAACGAAGTAATATCATTACACAATAGTCCTCGATGGAACCCATAGAACAGATATATACAACACGACTCCATGATTCAAGAATACAGATATACAATACAAAGATCCAAATCACCCTGAAAACGATACAATGTTCGACTACGGACAAGATGCAAATGGGGCTAAGAGCCCTGAAGAATAACCAATGGCGTCCATAACCCTGCCCAGGCCAAGCCAGAAGGGTAACCCTACTAACGACATCGATCTCAAAACCTTCTTAACAAAAGGGGTGCCAACAAAGGGCAAAGGAAAAAGAGAGCGGTCAGTATTGAGGCCAGTACACGGCGAGACTAGAATTCGGTCCTCGCCTACATGGGTATGGTGGACTGAAGCGGCACAAGATGCACTAAACAACCTATAGAGACTCAATTCAATGGCGACTATCGATAGGGATAAGAAGACCTATTCGGAGCAAACCTGAAACTATCACCAAGCATACCCATCCTGGTATTTCCCCCTCGAGACCAAACGAGGAAGTCAACCGAGGAACTCACACAGTTGGCAGTTTTATTCATTCGGTTATAGTTGCGGCAATTACTAGTCGATATAGATAGCATGAGTCATCCGATATAATAAGTAGTGGGCAATTTTAGTTAACCATTCCGTTGTAGTTGTAGTACTTACTAGTCAGATACATATAGCATGAGGCATCCCAAAACCCAGCAGTTGTTGATACTTTTATTTAGCCATTCCATTGTAGTTGCAATACTTACTAGTCAGATACAATGGTAACAGGCGTCAACCCAAACCAGCAATTGTTGGCACTTTTATTTATCCATTCCATTATAGTAAGGCTGATTACTTGTCATTATAAAGTCAAATTTATAGCACTACTTTAGTTATTGTTGTCTATGATCGAGATACTGTGCTCCAAGTGGTCCATAATCATGACACGGCTTTCAGAAAGTTTTACCCTGCAGGGGCACAAATAGCAACACACGCACGATCAACCTCGGGAAAAACCAATAAAAACCCAACGAGGCATCACGACAGACCAATTGCAAGATTCATATAAATTTCAGGGGGCCACCCCACCAAGCTACCCGCGACGAAGTTGGCCGGCTCCGAGACGGACCAGAGGTTTGTGACAATGGCTGTAAACGACTAGGAACCCGAAAGTGTGACTGGGCTTGTCGATACCGCGAAAACATTCCACGTTGGTTCCAAAATAGTACAGGCGCTCCATGCGCAATCGTAAATAAAGCAGTAAAGCATGGCATAAGTACAGGATAGTAATAAAGCCCCAAACTACTTTGTGGCCCCAAGAAATATATATGACTCAAGCTCTGGCTAGGGGGATTCATGGTCCCACATGCGGATAGTGTGAATATTCAAAGAACAGGTATCAAGTACTCGGGGTCCTACGAGACACAAGTGGACGGTTAAAAACCAAATAACATCTATTTCCCACCTGTACCTCTGCATTATTTACCTACTTCAATTTTTAGTTATTAAACGGTAATGAAAGTCATGATCATCTCCAACATTAAACATGCAGCATTACTCGAACAACTGTGGTGCTTGACGACACGCAACAGCACTTGAGCAAGCGACTATGACACGCAAGTCCAACTATCTACCAAACAACAGGTAATAGGATGTGTCCAAGGCAATATAAGGCTGCAAGGGATATCACGGGTACGAAAACTAGAGCATCGCAACACAGATAGCAATAGATCAACAGGAGGAAATAAAGATTATAAAATAAAATAGGTAGAAAGAGGGAGAATGCTCGCCTAAAAAACATTGCTGAAGGTTCATCCGAAGATCGGGTCGACACTCGCATCCACTCATCGGCCTAATCCAGGAAGAATCAAAGCACTAGAAGAAACACCGGATGCACTATTTAATACTACGGCAAAAGATCGGGCATGATGCATGTATGATGTATGACATGGCGAGGATGCAATGCGATTAGGCCATATTAAGAGAAACCGGGATCCCGACAATTAGTTAGACGGTTCATGTTGTTTAAGATACCCCGCAATTTAAATGTTATCTTAACAAATCAAAACATGACATCGGTTCACTACACAAATTTAAATGAGACCAATATTAGACTAGATTTTCCCGCATATGGTCTCCATATTTAATTATGCGGTGAATCGGCATAACGCCCCCAAACCATATTATATGTGTGCAAGCATGGCAATTTAATATGCAACAAGTATATTATATATATTACAAAAATATGGGGGTCTCAGGTAAGGGATCACACATTGTGGTCGAAGGTCTTGGTTCGGAGGGGTTCGAGGATCGGTCTTGGATGGATTCCATGAGGAGATCTTGATGTTCCGGGTTCTAGGGATCTTGGCATGGTTTAGTTCTCGGTCCTCTTCCATGTTGTTATCATGAGCGAAGTTAGTCGATGTGGGCTCGTAAATCACCACACCAAAACACAACATGCATGTGGTTAGCATCAAGAATCGATTGAACGAACACGCGCTCGCGGGAGAGCTCACGTGGGAAGGCCGGCTCCGGCGAGGAACTGCTCGGGGGCGATCACGGGGAGGCAACAGCGTCTGCAGGGCTCGATGACAGCCTGCAGATGCGCGACGACGGGAAGCTGCAACGGCGGACAGAGGACCGGGTAGAGGCGGCCGGCGACGTGGCACAGGGCAGCCTGCAGATGCGCTTGCAGAGGGGGCACCGGCGACGACTGCGAGAAGGCCGCGGCGACCTCGCTAGAGCTCGTGTCAAAGAGGGGAGGACGAGACTAGCGCAGGGTCGGCGGACGCGCTAGCGGCGACAGGAGGAGGAGCTGCAGAAGGGGCGGCGCCAGGCGACGGTGACCGAAGCGATGGGGTCAAGGACGGCTCAGGGCGGCACTGACGCATGGCGACGGGCTCGCGGCATCATAGAACGGAGAGGCGGGAGGCCAGCGCAGAGGCGAGGCGCATGCCGGGGACGAGACGAGGACGGGGGCCGACAAGGAGCCGGGCTAGAGAGGTGACGATGGAGGACGCGTAGAGGAGCTTGGGGCAGCGAACTCTGCAGCGGGAAGTAGCACATGGCCTGTGGAGGAGGAAGGGGCGCCGGGCTTGGATGCGGCGGGCGCTCGGGAAGGAGGAGGCCAGGGCGATGGGAGGAAGCGGTGGTGGCGGCGGTGGGCTGTGTCGGGTTGGGGAAGGAGACGAGCGAGGGGCGTTCGCGAAAGGGGGCGAGGACGCGGGGTGGGGTCCACGCGGGAGCGTCGGTGGTTGGTGTTCAGGATCAGGGAGGCCGGGGTGTGGTTCGGTCGAGGGACGAGGGGGACGCCAGGCTTCGCGATAGGGAGGCGTGGGGTCACGGGTGGGGGCCACACGGGACAGACGGGGTGTGGTGGACGGGGTCGTGAGGCGCACGCGGGGTTGGTGGTGGCGGCAGGGTGGGGAGTAGTGGGATGGGGTTTGGGGTAGGGTTTCTAGGTTAGACGTGGGGTGGTAGGTAGCTGGCTGCTGGGCCTTGGGCCTAGCGGCTGGTTGCCTCCCCACAATAATATTTTGGGTTTTTTAATTATTATTATTTTTAAATATTTGGTAAATAGTTTTAAGACAAATACAAGATCCAATCGGACCGAGAGATTTGATTTGAAATTTAAGGAGGGCTAGTTTAGAAAACAACATAGTGTTTTTGATTTTGTTGATTTGCATCTGCAACCTGTTTGATGAAATGGCCGCATGAACTTGAGTTTTGAATTTTGAAAATATTTTTTGTGGGTGGGCTAGGCATGTGTTGAGGATTCTGTGGATGCTTGGGTTTTGAAAATTGAGCTTGTTTGAGTGGTTTTTTAAATAGTGGGGTCTTCCCATATGAAATAGATTCAATTTTAAACTGTCATTTAGACTAAGCATTTAAATGTTTTTAGATGATCACAAAGTGGGCCTTGGTACCTTATTATGAGTACTATCAAGGGGTGCAAAGATCCATACATGTTTCTGTTAAGTTCTGAAAGTTAAGGATAGCCAAAGTAGGTATGGGAGTTAATTTGGCCAAAGTGACCATTCAATTAATTTGTTTGTTTTGACTTGTTTGTCTTTGGGAAAAGTTTGGGGATTGTTTAGATGATGTTTATTTCACCTAAGAATCATTTTACAAGCAAAGAAACACAGAACCAAGGCAATTCAAAAGAATCCAAATTTTAATACACACACATATGAATGCTTTCATATTTTTAATTGGAAAAGTTTTTTGTTAACCCTAATTTTGATGATTAGAGTTTGATGATCCAAGTTTAATATTTTTGGGATGTTACATAACTCCTTTTCTTTCTCTAGAACCTTTATCCTGGCTTCCTCTAACTCGGCTTGCATGCGTGCCAGATCAGTTGCTTGCGCTACCGTCTCTACCAACTTGTCTATCGCATCTTGCAGCTCTTTGGATCTCTTACTCCTAGCTATGTTCTCTGGCTTTTCTAGCGGCGCATTGTCTGTTCTCGCAGCCCTCGGTGTCTCCTCTTGATTTCCTCCCTCAGCATTCTCATTCACTACTGGAGCTACTGGAGTAGCTGTTGGGTTAGGGGCTGTCATCATTACCTCGATGGAGATCAGCTGGTGAAGTTTCCCTGAGACTGGGACCGCAGGTGGATCCGTGCCAGACGACGGCCCGACACGCTACCCACACGCACGGTGATGTAGACCTGGTGCTCGCCAAACTTGACGAAGCGACCGCCCCTATGGAACGGCTTTGTCTCGAAGCATCCCGCGTTGTCGCTGACGAAGTTGAGCGCTCCAAACCTCTAGATGAGGCCGGACTAGACGCGCTCGCCGGTCTTGGTGATGATGTTGCCCGTCCAGATGAAGACTTCATCAAGCACCTGCTTTTGCCCCATGGTGGGTGTCAACTGCCGTGGTGGTGTCACGGCAGATGCCATGGGTAGGCTTAAGTTGGGGGCCGAATGGGTGCTTGTGGTCACCGGGGAGGGAGTGCACGGTCTTGCCATGCACGAAGAACAAGATGAACTCTCCACACCTAGGAATTTTATTGATGCTAGAGATTTACAAGTTCTCCTTGAGCTGTATGAACCAGTGTTCTATGCACTAATTTCCTACTTCGTCCAACCTCCTCCTACTACTGCTATGCCCCTCCTTATATAGGCATTGCTAGCTAGGTTATACCCCTTTGGGTTCTAGGGTTACTGTTTGGATCTTGGTCCCTACTATGCGGGTCGGGTCATGGGATTGCCCTAAGCCCAGTGGCCCAGTCCACAAAGCTGGATAGCTAACAGTCTTCTGGTACGTCGCCTCCTGTTCCTTTTGGCGTCATGCAAGTACGTCAGCCCTCGCTTTGGGCGGCACCCGGCTCCTTTCGTGTCACCCGGTGTCGCCCTTCTCTTTTGACCATGCTTTACCATGGTCGCTCCTGAACCTCATTCGGAAGGGTGCCACGCGTCCTATCTGACTCGGCCTCTCCTCGGGAGACTCGGCTCGTTGGTTCCTGCAAGGTTAACATCTTTGTCCTATACGGGCCTACATAGTGCATATGTTGGCCGCATACGATCCTTTTACCCAGCCATGCTTACTCGGCCTAGTTCTTTCTTCACTCGGCGTAAGCCAAGCTGTGCTGTGTTTTACCCCTTGTCACCCTACCGGAGGTTATCCCCCCGACAACGTCAGACGATGCGTGATGCCTAGAAGCTATGGCGCGGCTGAACGAGAGAGGGTAAAGACCGCCATGACTCCTACCGCGAAGAAGAACCTTCTTCGTGACCTTGTCCTGGACACAGAAAAAGTATTTATGAAATTCAACAAAGATTTTATTGTCGGAAACAAGGCGATAGACGGAGAGCAAACTATTGCTAAGTTCAGGGACAAGCAGAATATTTTTAAGCTCAATGTGAGAGGATGAACCAGGTAAACTAGAGTGACCAACATGCGTAATAGACAAACCTGCTCCGTTTGTGACTTGCACTTGATCCGTGTCGTTGTAGCGCTCCTGGATGTTCATCATGCCATGTCGTTGGTGAGGTGATCGGTGCAGTCGGTGTCGAAGAGCCATGGCTGGCTAGGGCCTGGCTGGTAGGCGGCGGAATTACCAGCACGGGGGTCCTCGTACTGGAACACTTGGTTGAAGCGATTTTTGCACTGGAGGGCCTCATGTAACACCCTCGGAATCGGCCCTATGCAAGTCTCAGCGATTCCCGCCAAACCCGCATAGAAACGATTCAAAGGTGCCCACCAGGCACTTTCGTGCGGGTGGAAAACGAAGTAATATCATTACACAATAGTCCTCGATGGAACCCATAGAACAGATATATACAACACGACTCCATGATTCAAGAATACAGATATACAATACAAAGATCCAAATCACCCTGAAAACGATACAATGTTCGACTACGGACAAGATGCAAATGGGGCTAAGAGCCCTGAAGAATAACCAATGGCGTCCATAACCCTGCCCAGGCCAAGCCAGAAGGGTAACCCTACTAACGACATCGATCTCAAAACCTGCTTAACAAAAGGGGTGCCAACAAAGGGCAAAGGAAAAAGAGAGCGGTCAGTATTGAGGCCAGTACACGGCGAGACTAGAATTCGGCGGTCCTCGCCTACATGGGTATGGTGGACTGAAGCGGCAGCACAGCATGCACTAAACAACCTATAGAGACTCAATTCAACTGGCGACTATCAGATAGGGATAAGAAGACCTATTCGGAGCAAACCTGAAACTATCACCAAGCATACCCATCCTGGTATTTCCCCCTCGAGACCAAACGAGGAAGTCAACCGAGGAACTCACACAGTTGGCAGTTTTATTCATTCGGTTATAGTTGCGGCAATTACTAGTCAGATATAGATAGCATGAGTCATCCTGATATAATAAGTAGTGGGCAATTTTAGTTAACCATTCCGTTGTAGTTGTAGTACTTACTAGTCAGATACATATAGCATGAGGCATCCCAAAACCCAGCAGTTGTTGATACTTTTATTTAGCCATTCCATTGTAGTTGCAATACTTACTAGTCAGATACAATGGTAACAGGCGTCAACCCAAACCAGCAATTGTTGGCACTTTTATTTATCCATTCCATTATAGTAAGGCTGATTACTTGTCATTATAAAGTCAAATTTATAGCACTACTTTAGTTATTGTTGTCTATGATCGAGATACTGTGCTCCAAGTCGTCCATAACCGCGGACACGGCTTTCAGAAAGTTTTACCCTGCAGGGGCACAAATAGCAACACACGCACGATCAACCTCGGGAAAAACCAATAAAAACCCAACGAGGCATCACGACAGACCAATTGCAAGATTCATATAAATTTCAGGGGGCCACCCCACCAAGCTACCCGCGACGAAGTTGGCCGGCTCCGAGACGGACCAGAGGTTTGTGACAATGGCTGTAAACGACTAGGAACCCGAAAGTGTGACTGGGCTTGTCCATACCGCGAAAACATTCCACGTTGGTTCCAAAATAGTACAGGCGCTCCATGCGCAATCGTAAATAAAGCAGTAAAGCATGGCATAAGTACAGGATAGTAATAAAGCCCCAAACTACTTTGTGGCCCCAAGAAATATATATGACTCAAGCTCTGGCTAGGGGGATTCATGGTCCCACATGCGGATAGTGTGAATATTCAAAGAACAGGTATCAAGTACTCGGGGTCCTACGAGACACAAGTGGACGGTTAAAAACCAAATAACATCTATTTCCCACATTGCTCTGCATTATTTACCTACTTCAATTTTTAGTTATTAAACGGTAATGAAAGTCATGATCATCTCCAACATTAAACATGCAGCATTACTCGAACAACTGTGGTGCTTGACGACACGCAACAGCACTTGAGCAAGCGACTATGACACGCAAGTCCAACTATCTACCAAACAACAGGTAATAGGATGTGTCCAAGGCAATATAAGGCTGCAAGGGATATCACGGGTACGAAAACTAGAGCATCGCAACACAGATAGCAATAGATCAACAGGAGGAAATAAAGATTATGAAATAAAATAGGTAGAAAGAGGGAGAATGCTCGCCTGAAAAACATTGCTGAAGGTTCATCCGAAGATCGGGTCGACACTCGCATCCACTCATCGGCCTAATCCAGGAAGAATCAAAGCACTAGAAGAAACACCGGATGCACTATTTAATACTACGGCAAAAGATCGGGCATGATGCATGTATGATGTATGACATGGCGAGGATGCAATGCGATTAGGCCATATTAAGAGAAACCGGGATCCCGACAATTAGTTAGACGGTTCATGTTGTTTAAGATACCCCGCAATTTAAATGTTATCTTAACAAATCAAAACATGACATCGGTTCACTACACAAATTTAAATGAGACCAATATTAGACTAGATTTTCCCGCATATGGTCTCCATATTTAATTATGCGGTGAATCGGCATAACGCCCCCAAACCATATTATATGTGTGCAAGCATGGCAATTTAATATGCAACAAGTATATTATATATATTACAAAAATATGGGGGTCTCAGGTAAGGGATCACACATTGTGGTCGAAGGTCTTGGTTCGGAGGGGTTCGAGGGATCGGTCTTCGGATGGATTCCATGAGGGAGATCTTGATGTTCCGGGTTTTAGGGATCTTGGCATGGTTTAGTTCCTCGGTCCTCTTCCATGTTGTTATCATGAGCGAAGTTAGTCTATGTGGGCTCAGAAATCACCACACCAAAAACACAACATGCACAGAAGTTAGCATCAGCAACTGATTGAACGAACACGCGCTCGCGGGAGAGCTCACGTGGGAAGGCCGGCTCCGGCGAGGAACTGCTCGGGGGCGAGCACGGGGAGGCAACAGCGTCTGCAGGGCTCGATGACAGCCTGCAGATGCGCGACGACGGGCAGCTGCAACGGCGGACAGAGGACCGGGTAGAGGCGGCCGGCGACGTGGCACAGCGCAGCCTGCAGATGCGCTTGCAGAGGGGGCACCGGCGACGACTGCGAGAAGGCCGCGGCGACCTCGCTAGAGCTCGTGTCAAAGAGGGGAGGACGAGACTAGCGCAGGGTCGGCGGACGCGCTAGCGGCGACAGGAGGAGGAGCTGCAGAAGGGGCGGCGCCAGGCGACGGCGACCGAAGCGATGGGGTCAAGGACGGCTCAGGGCGGCACTGACGCATGGCGACGGGCTCGCGGCATCATAGAACGGAGAGGCGGGAGGCCAGCGCAGAGGCGAGGCGCATGCCGGGGACGAGACGAGGACGGGGGCCGACAAGGAGCCGGGCTAGAGAGGTGACGATGGAGGACGCGCGTAGAGGAGCTTGGGGCAGCGAACTCTGCAGCGGGAAGTAGCACATGGCCACGCCGGCGTCTGTGGAGGAGGAAGGGGGCGCCCGGGGCAGTTGGATGCGGCGGGCGCTCGGGAAGGGAGGAGGCCAGGGCGATGGGAGGAAGCGGTGGTGGCGGCGGTGGGCTGTGTCGGGTTGGGGAAGGAGACGAGCGAGGGGCGTTCGCGAAAGGGGGCGAGGACGCGGGGTGGGGTCCACGCGGGAGCGTCGGTGGTTGGTGTTCAGGATCAGGGAGGCCGGGGTGTGGTTCGGTCGAGGGACGAGGGGGACGCCAGGCTTCGCGATAGGGAGGCGTGGGGTCACGGGTGGGGGCCACACGGGACAGACGGGGTGTGGTGGACGGGGTCGTGAGGCGCACGCGGGGTTGGTGGTGGCGGCAGGGTGGGGAGTAGTGGGATGGGGTTTGGGGTAGGGTTTCTAGGTTAGACGTGGGGTGGTAGGTAGCTGGCTGCTGGGCCTTGGGCCTAGCGGCTGGTTGCCTCCCCACAATAATATTTTGGGTTTTTTAATTATTATTATTTTTAAATATTTGGTAAATAGTTTTAAGACAAATACAAGATCCAATCGGACCGAGAGATTTGATTTGAAATTTAAGGAGGGCTAGTTTAGAAAACAACATAGTCTTTCGCAAAATAGTTTTAGACAAAAATAATAATATGCATGATGATGTCATGATGATGCACAAAGATAAGACATGCGATTTTCTAGTAGTGATTTTAGCCGGGGTGCTACACCTCATGCCCCTAATACTTGCAAACTTGATAGTGGGGGCGATCGCGCTGGCGGTTGTAGCGCTCGCCACCGCTGTTGCCCTAGCCGCCTCCGCCATTTCCACCAACACCGCCCCCTGGTTGGAACGGTTGCCACGGGGGGCTGCTGCTGCTGGCCGCCGTTGTACTGGCCATCGCCTTGTGGGCCAGTAGGGCGACCCCTGGAGCGGCCGCCATTGTTGTTGGTGTCGATGAAGGGGTGGCCTCCTCCACGGCCATCGCCTTGCTGCGCCGAGGCATTGGCGGAGGTGGGGAACTCGGGGGCGAGGGTGTTTTGCTCCTTGAGGGACTCATAGGAGAGGACCATGGAGTAGAAGTCCGACAGGCTGAGGGTGTCGGTGCTTGCGGCGGCCAGCACCATGAGGGAGTGTGGAGGGACTCGAATTGAGGCCCCAGACTGACGACGATGTAGTCGATCAACTCATCATCAGAGATAGGTGGCCCCACCTGGGCCATGGCATCCGCGAAACCCTTCATCTTGTGAAAGTAGGCGGTGTGTAACATCCCAAAAATATTAAACTTGGATCATCAAACTCTAATCATCATAATTAGGGTTAACAAAAACTTTTCAAATTAAAAATATGAAAGCATGCATATGTGTAAGCATTACAATTAGGATTCTTTTGAATTGCCATGCTTGTGTGTTTCTTTACTTGTAAATTGTTTCTTAGGTGAAATAAACATCATCTAAACAATCCCCACACTTTTCCCAAAGACAAACAAATCAAAACAAACAAAATAAGTGAATGGTCACTTTGGCCAAATTAACTCCCATGCCTACTTTGGCTATCTCTAACTTTCAGAACTTAATAGAAACATGTTTGGATCTTTGCACCCCTTGATAGTACTCATAACAAAGTACCAAGGCCCACTTTGTGATCATCCAAAATCATTCAAATGCATAGTTTAAATGACAGTTTAAAATTGAATCAATATCATATGGGAAGATCCCACTTTTTCAAAAACCACTCAAACAAGCTCAACTTCAGAAACCCAAGCATCCACAGTATCACCAGTACATTCCTAGCACACCCACCAAAAATCTTTTCAAAATTCAAAACTTGAGTTCATGCGGCCATTTCATCAAACACCTTGCAGATGCAAATCAAACAAATCCTAAACACTATAGTGTGTAGTGATTCTGGCCTAACTTGTCCCTCTCTGGACACCACTAGCCTTAGTAGATCATCTAACAACCCTAACTAATCACTAGCACCAATGTAAGCTGGCCATTGTCATCAATGGTGAACAGGCCGAGAGCACCATTGCCACCCCATAGTCGACAGCAAGCTACGAGCAGCACTAGCCTCGCCAACCTTGTCTGGGAGCAAGCTAGCATCCCACCGCCACTCCCTGTCCCAGCCGCGAGCAATGCCAGCCACTGGACCACACGCCCGAGCCATGCCAGGCCGCTCTGCGAGCATGCCGAGAGCGCGCCCCGTGCGCCACGCTCGACCAGCACCTGCCGCATCGCAAGCGCCAAGCAGCGTGATCACCACCGTCCCAGCAACCCCGCAGACACGCCATTCGCCGCCGTGCGGACCACGCGTGTTGTGTGCCATTAAAACTTCCGTCGGACCAGCGCAGAGCACCGCAGCGTTCCGACCGATCAGCACCGCCCCACGCCTCGCCACCATGCCGTGGAGCTTCGCCAGGGAGAACATCACCGCCCTCTACCGTCTCCCACGCCGATAGCCCTCTGTGTCGTCGACCATGACGAGCTCAACTTGCGCCCGTCGGTCCCCTCTCGCCACTATCAATAGAGGCCTCCCCCGCTCGAATTTTTCACACCATTCCACTCCCCTATCACCCAGAACCACCCCACCCCATTCCCGGAGCAAGGCGAGCAGCGCATCGCCGGAATTTGGCCGGAGCTCGCCGTTGCTGGAGAAGAAGGAAGCCATCGATTGGAGCCGCCCCAGGAGGAGTTGCCGGTACCAGGAGGTTCGCCGTCGTCGACTTTGCCGTTCGCCCGCATCGCCGACCTTCGCCTGAGCCCCGGTGAGCCTCCCACGACCCCCACCTGCCGCGTTAGGGTTCTGTCTCGCCGGCGCTGCCCGATGTGGACGATGAGCCGTAGCCGTTCGATTAGACTTAAATCGTGCGGCCGATAACGCCTCGTACCACTTCGCATTTAAAGAGCCACTGACTGGTGGAACCCCCCTGTCAATTGTGTCCCGTGCCGCGGAGTGACACTGGGCCGGCCCATTTCCCCTTCCTGTGCAGCCCAAGCGTTTGAATTTAGATTTTTATATTTTCATTCAAACTCGGTTCTGTACCTAGTTTCAAAAATCAACCTATCTTGATTCACTGAACCAAATTGAATGAAACCATTTTTTTAGAAAGGTCTTGAAATGCTTAATCCAAGCCCGTTGTATTCAAATCATTTGGATCTATAGATCAACCTTGGTAAAAATAACAAGGCAGAAGATTTTCTGCATTCAAACATTTTTCAAATTTAAACCATAATAGATTTTGAGTTGATTCCAACTCTCAAAAATCCCATTTGATCGTACCTTTCAAAATATATAAAAATATATGAGTTTACTTACAGAAATAATGTTCAAGTAATAAAAGAATGCCACATACGCATTTCTAGTCACTTTATTTAATTAAAATAAAAGGTTAAACCTTATTAAATTGTGACACCACTTTAAATCACATTCCCATGGACTGAAATATGTGGTGATGACATGTGTCAACATGATCCCATGTTTGGTTTGGAGAATATTAAATCTTAAGTAGTTTTTCAATGAGTAGAAATTACTTTTCTAAAAATAAAATCAATAAGACAAATGCTTTAGTCTTGTAATGTTAGTGATGATGCTAGATCGTTTATAGAACCCCTTTGTGTGATGATTGAAAGTAGTTAAGTATTTATTTATAGACGCTAGTACCGACCAAGGATACGAGGAGGAAGGAGGATACTACGAAGAAGAAGCCGAGGAGAACTTCAACCACTGCTCTGCACAAGACAAGCCCATACTTGCAAGCTATTAACTTAGCAAGCGTACACTGAGACTGATGCAAGCAAATACTTGCTTGTTACCCTGACCATTAGATGCCTTAAGCATATGTGATCATATCCATTTGATACCCCCTCCTAGTTTTACTTGCAAGCTCCTACTTTATTTCTTTATCAAAGCTATTACTTAGAGTTTACTTAAGTAGATTGTAGATACTAGAAAGATAATTGAAGGTTGCATAAAGAGCATAAAATTTGGCCTAAGCTAGATAATCTTGATGTCATCCTAAGGCATGACATTGAACTTAGTTAAAACTCCACTAGTTTATCACCCCTCATTAGTACTCACCCCCGCTTGTAGATGCTAGTGCTAAGCATAAAACTTGATCAACTTTAGATGGGAATACTTGGTAGAAAATGGTTATGAAAACCTTAGAATGATGAGTCATTCTACTGAGTTGTTTTGACATGTGTTTCCAAACACCAGATGATTTGGGAGATGAAAATGTTAAGGCATGAGCCTTAGTCCTTTATAAAACTGATGGTTGTCTGGATGCGATACCATTTCAATTTTACCGTACAACCACAATACCCGAAGATTGGGTAGGGCTTGACTGGAAACTTATATACCTTAGTATTGGTTCCCTCACGGTCTGAGCTGAGACTACCTTGTGAAGATTGTCCACCTGTGCAGTACCCAGATGACAGTTGGTCATGGTTGGGAGGCCAAACACACAGGAGAGGTGCCTATACTAGGGCGTGTAATTGAAAGGTTTGGATTGATTATCCGCATACTGAGTATGGTGAATTCAGAATTTGTTCCTAACGGATGTATCGAATGTTGTGATGAAAGTGTACAATCTCTGCAGAGTGTCAAACTATTCGAATAGCCGCGTCCGCGGTTATGGATAGTTGGAGTGGCCATACTGTTCCCCCGTCAGATGTTTTCAAAATGACTTATGAAATGAATTGAGATTTTGACTTGACCACAACAGGGTTGTGATATGAAATGCAAGTTCCCACTTAGGTGTTATAAAATTTCAACTAGCTTCTTTGCTTCCGAACTTAGTAGAGGTAAATCTGGGCTTTTGCAAAACAACCCTAGAGCTTAGTGTCCTACTACAAAAACCCTCCTTCACTTGTTAGTATTAGTTTGCGAGTACATAAAGAGTACTCATGGCTTTGTCCCTGGCTATTCTCATGGTCAGACTATGAAAAGGAGTACCAGGATGATGGACCCTAGGAAGTTTACGACAACTAGGATCATCTCCCATCGTCAGCATTGCCTGTGACCCCGAAGATGGAGCTTCGCCTACGCTACCCTTATTATTACGTATTTCCGCTGCCTGAGTTGTATTAAGAACTGGATCATGAGATCCTTATTTGTGTAAGACCTTATGTATGGTTTGTAATGGATGATGTACTGTGGTATCCTATTCTGTTATGTCTCGCAAAAATGGTAATCCTTAGATTGCGATGTATGGCATAACAGGCATCTGGGATTAAAAATCCGGGTGTTGACACGGTGGCAGTGAGGTCATTCTTCCACAGCGTCCTGAGCTGACACCACATCTGGCGCACGCATGCCTTGTTCTGCGCCGAGAACATGGACAGGAGGCACGCCCACACGAACGACGCGGTGGTGCGGCCAACGAGGTGGCCGAGGATCTCCTCCGTCATGGAGCCGACGAGGATGCTGAGGATGTGCTGATCCGTGCAGAACCACAGGGCGTAGTCCGGGTTAGCCTTGGTCACGACGTTGGCACCATCTCCTTCGGTGACCGTGGCCGGAGGCGCTTTGCAGGAGCCTTCGAGGAAGCCGTACCATCCCTGGTCGGCGATGTTGGGGACGACCTGCATCTTCTAAAGAAGAAAATTGGTGCGATCTAGGTGCACCGTTATGGTGTTGGTGTTGTGGCCAGTGGGGGCGGAGATGATGGCGGATGATGAGGCCAACGCATCGGCGGTGGAGAGCGTCAACACGGTGGAGGACATCGCGTCGAGTGGTCGCGGCGGCAGCACGCGCGAGGCGAGGGCGGCGGCGGAAGCACGGGGTGCGGGTGGAAACCCTAGGTCGGGTAGGTTCGCTCTGATACCAAGTCAAAAAGAATTGTTTGCCGTGGTTAGCCCTAACCGGCTGGCATTGATTTATATTATCGAATCAACTTGTATAACAAAAAAATTACAAACCAATACATACACGCACGCATATACAACTCTAACATAACATCGTTTCTTTTTTTTTCATTCTGTCGCAAACATTTATGATCTACCCACTCGTTGTTGCTATACAAGGAGGCCTCTTATACAAGACATCCCATAGTACGCACAGAACAGTGCTAGCACCTGAAATTTTATGTATATTTCATTGCAATAATTAATTCATGCACCACATTTAATACATATATATTTCCAATAGATTCAATTGATAGCTATAGCAAATACAAAAAAAAATGGATAAAAAGGAAAAAAGAAAAAAGAAAAAAGAAAAAAGAAAAAATATCTAGATATTTTTTATTACTTCTTTGTCTCCTTGACGGTGATGTACCTTGCAAGGATAAAATGGATAGATTTCTCCATTTATTCTTGGGTCACCATCCTCGTGCACCACGGTGCAGTTGGAAAGCTCCAGTCATGATATCGTTTCTTCGAAGAAGAATAGATTGATATACTTAGCGATTGAAAAAATACATATCCCAACAAACCCAAAATTGATGCACGCGATGCTTACTAATTGGAAAAAATCCAGTAGCGTGTTCGACCATGTTCCATTGTCCGTTAATCACTGTTGTTGATGTTTCCATTTTGCATCTTGTCTGACTCTTGCAAGAAGGTGGCCTCGGATGTCATGCTCGATATGCTATCGCCCACCTTGACCATCACGATCAACCATGTAGCTTCCTTGTTGAGGGATCGAGATCGTATTGGATGCCCCAATGGACGCACTATGCTTAGAGTTTACTCAGAGGAGAGCCCGGTTCACTAGAGGAAAAAGGGTTATCCGTTCGCGACCCCGGACATTAGATTGGCCTATGCCACCAACCGACTAATGCCACGCGTCTCCGGCCGAGCGGCACGGGCCAGGGGCATGTGTCCCGTTGGTGGGATATCCCGGTTGGAGCCACCAACCGACTAAAGGTTTGGCACAGCCACGTGGCGTGGCACCTTTAGTCCCGGTTGGCTCCAACCGACCAAAGACCCTGCCTCTATAAATGCAACGCCCCTCTGCCTCCACTCTGTTTTTTCGAATGGTGGAAGGTGTGAGGGGTTGTGCTAGTTTTTTCTCATGCATGCATTGAAGGTGTTTGTTGAAATGTTTGAGTGAATAATCCCGTTGAATTTCTCATTGAACAAAAATATAGAAGGTGTCCGAGACGCACTTGAGATTTCTCCTCTTTATTTCCCTCGATCGAGGTTAGCAATCTTATCTTTTCTAGGTCATTGATACAATTCATGTGTCGGTGTGAATTGGTTATTTCACTATTTATGATGTCCTGTTTTTTGATAAACTTACTTATATGATGCAGATGAACGGTCGGGAATGGATGTACGGTGACCGACGGGTAGCCGGGTATATCAAAGGCGTGGATAAATTTATCGATGTGGCTACGGCAAACAAAGAGAATGGATTTATACGTTGTCCATGTGTTCAATGTCGGAACAACAAGGAGTACTCTTCCTCGAAAATCATTCGCGGCCACCTGATTATGAAAGGTTTCATGCCCAACTATAATTGCTGGACCAAGCACGGGGAAAGAGGGGTTATGATGGAAGATGGTGAAGAAGAAGATGATGATAACAACTATCATCATATGTTTCCTGAATACAGTGATACTGCAATGGAAGACAATGGAGAGGAAAGAGGTGAAGAACGGGCATCAGATGAGCCGGCTGATGAACTTGGTAGGGTCATTTCTGATGCAAAGCGAGACTGTGAAACAGAAAATGAGAAGTTGAAGTTAGAGGGCATGTTAGAAGATCACAAGAAATTGTTGTATCCAAATTGGGAAGATGGCAGCACAAAGCTCGGTACCACACTGGAATTGTTGATGGAAGGCAGAGTGTGGTCTAACTGACTCCTCATTTGAAAAGATGCTGAAAATAATGAAACCAAAGTTTCCAAAACATAACGAACTTCCCGAGAGTACCTACGAAGCAAAGAAGACTCTCTGTCCTCTGGGATTAGATGTGCAAAAGATACATGCATGCATTAATGACTGCATCCTCTACCACGGTAAGGAGTATGAGAATTTACATAAATGCCCGGTATGCAACGCGTTGCGGTATAAGATCGCATTTAGATGACCTGGTGATGTTGAGGAGAGCCTCCTAAGAGGGTTCCTTCTAAGGTTATGTGGTATGCTCCTATAATACCAAGGTTGAAACGCATGTTCAGAAACAAAGAGCATGCCAGGTTGTTGCGATGGCACAAAGAAGACCGTAAGAAAGACGGGAAGTTGAGAAACCCTGCTGATGGGTCACAGTGGATAAAAATCGAGAGAGACTTCCCAGACTTTGCAGGTGACGCAAGGAACTTATGGTTTGGTCTAAGTACGGATGGCATGAATCCTTTTGGGGAGCAAAGCTGCAGTCACAGCACCTGGCCCGTGACTCTATGTATCCATAACCTGCCTCCTTGGTTGTGCATGAAGCGTAAGATCATTATGATGCCAGTACTCATACAAGGCCCGAAGCAACCGGGCAACGACATTGATGTGTACCTTAGGCCATTAGTTGAAGAACTCTTACAGTTGTGGGGCAAACCAGGTGTACGTGCGTGGGATGAGAACAAACAGGAGCCATTTAATCTACGAGGGTTGTTATTCGTAACCATCAATGATTGGCCTGCTCTTAGTAACCTTTCAGATGCACAAACAAAGGATATAAGGCATGCACCCACTGTTTAGATAAGACCGAAGGTACATATTTGCATAAATGCAAGAAGGTTGTGTACTGGCGAATCGACGATTTCTTCCGACCAATCATCCCAGAAGAAAGAAAGGCAAGCATTTCAAAGGTGAGGCAGATCACCGAAGAAGCCTGAACTCCCCTGGTGATGATGTATTTGGTATGGTCAAGGACATAGAAGTAATCTTTGGAAAGGGTCCCGGCGTCAATCAGTTCGAGCGACGTCGCTAGGACACGCACCCATGTGGAAGAAGAAATCTATATTTTGGGAGCTGCCATATTGGAAAGTCCTGTGTCCGCTCTTCAATCGACGTGATGCACGTGACGAAGAATCTCTGCGTGAACCTGCTAGGATTCCTAGGCGTGTATGGGAAGACAAAAGATACACACAAGCACGGGAGGACCAACAAATTATGAAAGACCCAAAGAACATGCATACAGATAACAAGATGATAAAGGCGTCACTTAAGTCGCGTACAGCTATGCTCTTACCAAAGCAGAGAAGGAAATCTTTTTGAAGTCCTTTACAGTATCAAGGTGCCGGGCTTCTCATCTAATATAAAGGGATAATAAATATGGCAGAGAAAAGTTCCAAAACCTGAAGTCTCATGATCACACGTGATTATGGCGCAGTTGCTTCCGGTTGCATTGAGGGGGTTTCTACCGAAAAATGTTCGAGTACCCATTGTGAAGCTGTGTGCATTCCTCAATGCAATATCTCAAAAGGTAATCAGTCCAGATATTCTGCCAAGTGTATAGAAGGATGTGGTACAATGTCTTGTTAGTTTTGAGTTGGAGTTCCCACCGTCCTTCTCCAATATTATGACGCATCTCCTGGTTCACCTAGTGGAATAGATTGTCATTCTCGGTCCTGTATTTCTACACAATATGTTCCACTTTGAGAGGTTCGTGTGAGTCTTAAAGAAATATGTTCATAATCATGCTAGGCCAGAAGGAAGCATCTCCAAGGGCTATGGAATAGAGGAGGTCATTGAGTTTTGTGTTGAATTTATTCCTGATCTTAAGCCGATTGGTGTTCCTGACACGCGGCATGAGGGAGGACTGAGTGGAAAAGGCACACTGGGAAAAAAAGCAATGATATGTAGGGACACGGAATATTTCACTAAAGCACATTACAAAGTTCTACATAATTCCACCTTGGCAGCTCCGTATATCGAGGAACACAAGAATATTGTACGCTCCAAAAACCCGGGGAAGCCTGAATCATGGATTACAGATGAACACATGAAGTCTTTCGGTGGTTGGATGCGGACACATCTCTTGAATGACACCACTGTTGGAGATCAGCTATACTTGTTGGCCACGTCACCATCTTCTACTGTATTGAATTTCCAAGGGTACGAAATAAATGGGAATACATTCTACACGATCGCCCAAGATAAAAAGAGCACCAACCAAAATAGTGGTGTCCGCTTTGATGCAATAGACGAGAATGGACAAAAGGACACATATTATGGTTACATAGAGGAGATATGGGAACTAGACTATGGAGTCTCTTTTAAGGTCCCTTTGTTTCGCTGCAAATGGGTCAACCTGAATGGGGAAGGGTAAAGATAGACCAGTTATGCGGAATGACAACAGTGGATCTCAACAATCTTGGTTATAGATATGAACCATTCGTCCTAGCCAATGATGTGTCTCAGTTTTCTATGTGAAGGACATGTCCTCCGCATCGAAAAAGAAAAAATATGCAAACGAATACATCATATGATGAGCCAAAGCGCCACATAGTTATTTTTGTGGAAAAGAAACATCGTGGGAATCGAGGACAAGATGTACATGTCGGAAGATTATAATAAGTTTGATGAAATTCCGCCTTCACAAAGGAAACTGACCCAAGCATTCCGTTAAGTAAAGAAGATGCTCCATGGTTACGTCAAGCGGTCATAAGGAATGACATATGCCAAGAAGTTCATGCTCATATTATGTAACTCTAGTTCATGTCTTTCGCGGTTTGTGGCTTGACCAAGGATATCTTTCGGGTTTGTGGCCTTTAGTCCCGGTTTTGTAGTCTCGCTTTTAATATTAATAAATGTCTTGAGTGTTAGTCCCGCTTTGTGGCTGGACCGGAGTGCCTCTATGACCAGTTTCTTGGAGATGTCGGAGGATCTGGCTCGTCAAGATCTCCCGAAACTGGTCGTAATGTCCTCGCTCTCGAAAACCATCTTGCAGCTTGTAACTTCACTAACTAGATCAATACGCCGAGCTAACTAATTTCACATATTAGGAGTGCCTCTATGACCAGTTTCTCGAGATGCCGAGGACTGGGCTCGTCGGCATCTCCTCAAACTGGCAGTGGTGTCCCTCTAGAAAACCATCTTGCAGCTTGTAACTTCACTAAGTAGATCAATACGCCTCGAGCTAACTAATTTCACATATTAGGGAGTGCCTCTATGACCGATTTCTCGGAGATGCCGGAGGACAGGCTCCGTCAAGATCTCCTAAAACTAGCAGTGGTGTCCTTCTCTCAAAACCATCTTGCATCTTGTAACTTCACTAACTAGATCAATACGCGAGCTAACTAATTTCACATATTAGGAGTGCCTCTATGACCAGTTTCGGAGATGCCGGAGGACTGGCTCACGTCGGATCTCCTCGAATCGGCCGTAGTGGTGTCCCTGCTCTCTAAAACCATCTTGGAGATGCCTCAAATTGGCTGGAGGACTGGACTCACAAGGATGCATATTTATAGTACAAGCAGCTCGGCATAATGTCGACACTCACGACATAATGTCGACACTCACGACATAATGTCGACACTCACCCCTATTATTAGTGCTGACTCATCTTTAGTCCCGGTTGGTGTCTCCAACCGGGACTAAAGGTTCATCTTTAGTCCCGGTTGGTGACACCATCCGGGACAAGGTACAAGCCGCACGACATAATGTCGACACTTGATGGGGATATGCCTACTGGGGTATCCTCAGCGGGACGTTTCCGACTGGCCAAAGGGCTGGCGAGTGGGCCTGCAGAACGGCGAGTGGATTAAAGCCCATCAGGGTACTAGGCGACTGGAGGTCGAAGGCCCAAAGTAGTAGATAGGCCCACGGTCTGAGTTAAACGATTGACAAAGTTGTAACCGAATCGGTTGAGATATGTAAACCCTAGGGAGGTAAGCCTATATAAACCTCCCTAAGGGGTGAGTAGAGATCGTTCCCTCATACACCCAAGCAACTCACGCCTAGCCGAAGTCTGCCCATTGTAAACACCTCCATAATACAATCTAGCAGAGTAGGTCTTTACCCTCCGGGGCGAACCTGGGTAAAACCACGAGTCTCCGCCTCATCTCGCACCGCAGATGGCTGGCCCTTGCCCTTCGTTTCTACTACTACCGCCGATTGCAGATCTGCCGTGGTCATTCCCACGGCTGGCGCCCACCGTGGGGCCTGGCCGTCCGGTGTTCTGCGGCGAGATCCAATCTGCCCATCAACGACGGTCGCCACCGCCGCATGATAGCGATTGGCGAGATGCTCCGGATCTTGCCAAGCAGCTACGTCCGGCCGGCGCGACCGTCACGCCAGCGTGATCCCGCCACGGCACGATCAGCCTCTTCCGGCTTCACCGACGCCATCACCTCGGAGGACTCGCATCCGCGAAGTCGCCACCACGCGATCGGCTCTCCGAGAGCGATCCGCACGATCCACCGCCGCCTCCGAAGTACGACTCGCCCACAGAACGTGGCCGAGAATTCAGCCGCGGAAGACGTGACCTCACCGACGACGCCGACTCGGCGACCCGGCCACTCGCCGGATCCATCACCGCTGCTCGTCCGCGGGCTCCATCGCCAGTCTCCAACGCGAGATTTCGAGGACCCTCCATCCTCGGGATCTTCGACCGGTCGGAGAACTCACGACCTCCACGACGGTGCTGCCGCCACGCCGCGACCTACATGGCCACCGCACCGATCCGCCGGAGGACCCTTTCTCCACTCGATCCTCCTAACGCCACGGCGACGGAGGTCGAGGAACTCCGCTCAAATCGGGCGGAGGCAAGAAGCGAGCAGGCGCCGAAAAATTTCGCCTCGAGCAGGTGACAACGAGGAACTGCCACGCTTACCAGCAGCGGATCAGGTCACGCTGAACCCCACCGTTCAGGGCGCTCGAACTTCGACGACGAGAACGACCCGCTCGCATAGCCGAGCGCGATCTGCGAAAGCGCCACCAGGAAGCAACCGCCCGCCAGATCAACGCGGCGGTGCCCCACCACCACCCAACCGCACCCTCCTGTGGACCAGCCGGATAGTCGTCTCTCACGGAGCGACGTGAACGGCCTTCCACCGCTTCCACCCCGATGGACAACCTCGTGGCAGGCGAGCCGCTGCCGACAAGATCACGGGCGACCGCGACGGCGCCTACAGATCCAGTATGTCGTGGCCCTACTCGCAAGGCCGTGGAACAGCAGAAAGCGCCGACTGCAAGGCGGTGTACTCGCGCTCCTCGGAAGCGTGGCGGCCTCAAGCGCCGCCCAGCGGTGGCAAACACCCTCAATTGCCGCCGCCAGAGCCACGCAGCTCCAACGACGACCGCGAATGCGCACTCTCCACCAACGATCCCAGTCCGACCAACCTCGTCGCCGCCAACGGAGAGCCGATTGACGCTCGCACTCACATCATCAACAACCAAAACTGGCGCGCACGCCAGCCCGACGACTTGAGGCACACCCTAATTACTCGCCGCGATGGCGAGCCTATGGGGTCGCTCAGTCGACTAGGGCCCAAGTGCTTCGGACCAATGATCCGAGGCGAAAGTACCCACCAACTTCAAGGCGCCAAGGAGATCGAAAAATACGACTCTCGACGACCCCGCGTCCGGCTTGACACATACCTCATGGCAATGGGGATCGCGGGTCACACACCTACTCGCCGCCTGCTACCTCCCAATGATGGAGGGGACGCAGGCAATGGATCAACACGCCCCGTGATGATCGACTCACGAGGAAATGCGAGACGCCTTCGTGCACTTCGAGTGCTCCTACACCCGCGCCACCACCATCGAGGACCTGGAACGATGCGCCCAGGGACCCGAAGTCGACCCGCAATGGGTCCAACGGTGGCAAGAGCTCGGCAACGCGTCGGCATCCACCCGGACACCGCCATCCATTGCTTCAAGACCTCGTGCCGCTACGAGCCTCTAGTCGCCAAGCTCAAGCGACACGCCCGCACACTCGACAATATCCCCGACCTCCTCGAGATCGCCAAACGATACGCCGAGGAAGATCCCAATCAAGACGTCGACGACGAGGGCGGACAACGACGCACGGCGGCAACGACGGCAGCGCCGAGCAGACCCTACGCTACGGTGGCACTCGCCTCAGCAAGCGCCGCAACGATGGCGGTCGACTTGCCGCCAATGCGGGCACGCATAACGCGACCCCAAGAGCTACCGCCGCGACGGAGGGCAACGACGCGACGCGGGAATTACAAGAACAAGCCAAGGTTTGATCCCGCCCTCCTTAACCAACCATGTGCGTTTCACCAGGAAGGAAAGCCCGCCACGCACACCACCGCCGACCGCCACACCCTCGGGAGATCGAGAAGGCACACGCGCGGAGGACACCGACAACGACCCGCAAAATGGCGGAAAATTCGCAAAGTGGCCGCTCGCTCCACACCTTCACCGCTTCAACACGGCGCGAGAAGAAGGTCATCGCCCGCTGCCGCCGTCAACGCGGTGGCTGACAGACGCCCCCGCCTCGAACTGGTCGGAGCAGCCTATCACCGAGCCGGCAAGACCACTCGCCACGACGAGTACCCGTGACGAGTCGCCCGGTGGTCAAGCCAAGGTCGGCGATCATCGCTCCCAAGACTCGATGGACGGCAGCTCCATCAACATCCTCTACCTCGACACCTTTCATCGATCGGCTCCCGCAATGATGATCGAGACAACCCACACCACGCTCCACGGCATCGCCCCGTCGGAAGGCGTACCCGATCGGCAAGGTCACGCTACCCGTCACCTTCGCACTCCGCGAACTTCCGCACCGGCGGATCGCCTTCGAGCTGGTGCCCTTCGACAGCCCTTACCATTGCGTCTGGGCGCCAGCGCTCGCCAAATTCATGGCGGCACCCACTATGCGCATAACGCGATGAAGCTCCCCGCGGCGGCGTCATCACCATCAACGGCGACTCGACATGGCCGCCGAATGCGAGGCCAAAGGAGCCGAACTCGCCGACGCCGTGATCGCGGCGGAAGCTAGTCACGCCGATGAGCTCGCCAAATACGCGAGCGGGGTCAACAACGACGACCCCACAATACTCAAGAAGCCCAACTCAGAGGGCACAAACACCTCAACCTTTGAGGCCACGACGCACACCAAGACCGCCGAGCTGGTCCCAGCGACCCAGACGGTGACGATCAGGACAGGCATGAGCCCAGCATAGGAAGGCGCGCTCATCGAGTTCCTCCGTGAGAACAGGGACATCTTCGCATGGAAACCCTCCGACATGCCTGGTGTCCCTAGGGAGCTCGCTGAGCACAAATTAAACGCCGACCCCAAAGTGCGACCAGTCAAGCAGTCGCTACGGCCATTCAACGAAGAACGCCGTCGGGCAATCGCCGAGGAAGTGCAGCGTCTACTCGCTGCCGGCTTCATTCGGCCAATCAAATACTCCAAGTGGCTGGCAAACCCAGTCCTGGTCGAAAAGAAAAACGGGACCTGGAGAATGTGTATCGACTACACAAACCTGAACAGCGCCTGCCCAAAGGAGCAGTTCGTCCTCCCGCGGATCGATCAGATCATCGACTCCACCGCGGGCTCGGAGTCGCTGTGTTTCCTCGACGCCTACTCTGGGTATAACCAGATCAAAATGGCTGTCGAGGACGAGGAGAAGACGGCGTTCATCACGCCATTCGGAGCCTTCTGCTACACCGCCATGACCTTCGGCCTCAAGAACGCCGGAGCAACGTACCAACGGTGCATGCAAGAATGCCTCGCGAGCCAAATTGGCGCAACATCCACGCACATCGACGACGTGGTCGTAAAATCCGCCGCCAAGGCGACCTACCGCCAACCTCGCAGAGACCTTCGCCAACCTGCGGAGGTACAAGATAAAGCTCAACCAGCAAGTGCACTTCGTGTACCCGCCGGCAATTACTAGGTACGTCGTCTCCAAACGAGGGATCGAGGCAAACCCAACGAAGATCGACACGATCGCCCGGCTCGGCAAACCCGAGTGCCCGCGCGACGCCCAGAAGCTGGCCGGGCGGGTAGCGGCTCGCAGTCGCTTCATCCCCCGCCTGGGCGAAAAGGCGATGCCCCTATACCGCCTGATGCGCAAGAATCCCACCTTCCAGTGGGACAAGGAGGCGGACGACGCGCCGCGACCTCAAAAAGGTTCTACTCCGCACCACTACCGCCACACCCGTCGACAAGGAGCCCATGCTGGTTTACGTCGCGGCGTCCGAAAGCGTCGTCGTCACTGTAATGGTCGCCGAACGACAGAGGAAGGAAAAGAGCGCCAGCCAGGCGGTATACTACATCAGCGAGGTCCTAACCGAGTCGCGCCATATACCCACAGCCAAAAGCTGGTATACGCGGTTCAGAGCTCAGCGCGCCGCCGCACTACTTCCAGAGCACCCATCACGGTCGCCTCCGCCCACTACAAGACATCATCCGCGAATCGCGAGGCGACCAAGGGAGTCGCCAAGGCCGCCGAGATCGGGCGTCCACAACATTAAGTACGAGCACGCAGGGCGATTAAGTCACGTGCACGCCGATTTCTCGCCGACCGGGAGGAGGCCCAGCAGAGAAGCCGCCACCTCCATTATCGGAGCTCAGACGACGGGTCCAAGAACGCGACGGCGCAGAGCGGGATAGTGCCGACCTCACCAAAGGCGACAAGCTCCGCTACATCCTCCGCCAATTCACGCCCGCACCAACAACATGGCCGAATCGAGGCCCTACTCCCACGGCATGCGAGCCGCAAGGAGATGAGCGTCAATCGCCTCGATGCTACGGAGACTCCGACCTCGTTGCGGGTCAAGTCGCGGCACCGCGACGCCGTCTCTACCATGGCGGCATACCGCCAAGAGGTGGACAAGGGCGGCCACTTCACCGCTACTCGGTCGAGTGGATCGACAGAGGAAAACGAGGAGGCCGACGCCTCTCTCTCGCATCGGGTCAAGACGATCCGCACCACCCGCCGCGTGTTCTCGACACCATCTTCACGCCGCCGCCTCCTCCGGCGAGATCGACATTGAGTCCCGCCCAACCAGAGGCAACCTTGGTCGCACTTCGTCACCGAACTGCACGACCGACCAAGCCCTACATCGCCTACCTGGAGACGGGCAACCTGCCCGCAGACGAGACAAGCGCTCGAATGATTGTTCGCCGATGCAAGTCCTACACCATCATCGACGGCGAGCTCCACAAGCGCAGCGTCACCGGCGTGTTCCAACGCTGCGTCCAACCAGCTGAAGGACGCAAAATCTTACACGACACCCACTCAGGCGACTGCGGCCACCACGCTGCCGCGCGCTCCCTGGTCGCCAAAGACATGCGACACGGCTTCTACTGGCCCACCGCACACGCCGACGCTGTCGATATCGTCCAGCAATGCGCCGGGTGCCAGAAGTACGCCAACCAGACGCACGTTCCAAGTTCGGCGCTCAAAACAATCCCCATCACCTGGCCATTCGCCGTGTGGGGCATGGACATGGTCGGCCCCTTCAAAAGGCCCCTCCGGCTACACCCACCTGCTAGTCGCCACGACAAATTCACAAAGTGGATAGAAGCCAAGCCAGTCCGAAATGCGACGGAAGATCGCCACTAAGTTCCTACGAGCTCATATACCGCTACGGTTTCCCCAACAGCATCATCACGGACAACGGCACAACTTCGCCAAGGGAGCAATGGCCGAGTTCTGCGAGGAGCACCACATCCGCTCGACCTCGCGTCAGACACCCGAATCCAACGGCCAGCGGAACGAGCCAACCAGCATCCTCCACGGCTGAAGCCGCGACTCCAAGTACCACTCGGCGCACCGGGTGCCGGGTCAAGAGCTTCCTCCGTCATCTGGGGAATCCGCACCTCGGTCAACAGGTCGACGGGATTCACCCCCTTCTTCATGGTCTACGGCGCGGAAGCCGTCATGCCAACCGACCTCGAACACGACTCGCCGCGGATCGTCCACTATACGGAAGCCGCAAACGAACTGGCCCGCCAAGATGGGCTCGACCAACTCGACGAAGGCCAACCTCGCCCGATCGCGCACCGCTATCTATCGCAAGGGCTCGCCGCTACCACAGCCGACGGTGAAAACCCGCACCTTCCAGAAGGCGACTTGGTGCTACGCCTCATCCAGACAAGAAGGGCATGCACAAGCTCTCCTCCATGGGAAGGCCCGTTCGCTATCGGGCGCTAGACAGCAACGACGCCTACTACCTCGTCGACGTCCGCGGGACGGTGAACTCGACGTCAGCGGCCGTGGAATGTAAATCCTCCGGAAGTTCTATACCTAGAACCCCACATATGTATTCTCGATCGCTATGAATAAAAGAAACGGTTACCACAAAATTGTCTACTCTCCATGCCTTGTGCCACTGCTTTTCGTAATTAACAGCGTCATGCTAAAATACGAAGTCAACCCTTGGTACAGCGACCGCACGGCTAAGTAGTGCGATGTAAGAGCACCGAGTCATTTCAGGTCTTGCATCGTCCACAAAACGCCTATCCGAGCTCCCATCGAGTCGCCTAGCTCGACTGGTTTTACGAACCAAGACATCTGTCCTCGCTTCACAGCGACCCTGGTCCTCCGCATCCTTGGCATAGCGACTAACGGCTAAGTACCACGCCGGGACTGGATACCAGTTCGTCTCGACAGGAAAACGCCAAGTAAGAGAGCGTGCAGACTCGCCACGCGATCGACCCACCGGCCAGAGGAGCGACGCTAACACAAACGCTAAGTCCTCAACCACCTCGAGTCGCGCTTGAACTACCAAGTACCACGCCGGGGACTTGGCACCCGCCCCGCTCACAGACGTGGAAAACGGTAAAGTACAGAGCACTCGAGGGAGTCGCCTTGCGACTGGCTCTCCGAGCTCGGGCGAGTCGACTCAACCAACAACACACATGATAAACAACAAAACATCATATCTAAGGTGAACCCCACAAAAGGGCGGACGCGCTCGGGGACTCACCCAAAATCAATCCAAAACACGCAAACAAACAGCAAAATGAACACAACGTTCCATTCAATCGCATATCGCATTGTCTTACATTACAAAATATGCCTACTCGGCAGAACTGCTACTAACACTATTCCGCAGGCGACAATGATGCACCAGCGTCCGCGCTCCGGATGAATACAGGTACGGGTTCGATGGATAAGTCGTCACGCCCGCCATCGCCGCGGAAGGCTGCTCGACTTGAAGTCGCGATGCGGCTCGGCGTCGCGACGACCGCTTCTCGCACGGAAGAAGGTCGCCCATCGCCCAAACACGCCCGAGTACGCGCGCACGCTCCTGCAGCTTAAGAACTTCAGACAGATCCACCGCGCGATTTACGAAGGATAACCACTGCCACGTCGTCGAGGTCGAAATCTTCGGGAAGTGGGCGAGTCCCAGGCTCGTAGCCGACGCCCACGTCGAAAAGCCGACCGCGTCATGAACTCCACGACAGCGGCCTTCTCCAAGTACTCCCACACCTCAACGAGGTCACCGAATAACCTCGTGGGCGACATCTCTTGAAGGTAGGCGCGGATGCAAGTCGACAGCGCCGCCGAAGTCGACGAGCATGCTCACGCACTCGCATCAAGAGAACTCGCTTCTTCATGGCTACCAATCATATGGCCTGCTAGATGGAAACAGTTGTGAGCACCACGAAACCACAAACAATACAACCACAAGACGGGAAGACGCACTCACCGATCAAGCGGGCGAGCCCGAGAATGAAGCTTTGAAGCGATGTCTTATCGCCCGAAGCCCAACGATGAGGGCTTCCGACACCTTCCGGTCTTCCTCCGCGGCAACGGCGCCTTAGCTCGCCTGTCACGAGCTCGCTTCTTCGCCTCCCGCAGTTCACGCCGAGGTCGGCGATCCTTTGCTCGGCGAGCAACGCAGACGCCGCCGGCACCGCCAATAGGGACAAGCTCCTGGCGAGCCACCTCTGCAGCAATTGCAAGCTCCTTGTTTACTTCTTGAGAGCGCCAACTCCTTCAAAGACGCTGTCGCAGCCAATCGCTCTGCCGACTCGGTTGTAAACCCCGCAAAGTTTCAAAGTCACCACACGAATAACAACTCAGTGCCCACCCGCTACAATTTAGCGGGTGCGCACTCGGGGACTGGCGGCTCGAAAATTACTAAGTGCCCACCAGCTACAATCTAGCAAGTGCGCACTCGGGGACTGGCGGCTCGAAAATTACTAAGTGCCCACCAGCTACAATCTAGAAAGTGCGCACTCGGGGACTGGCGGCTCGAAAATTACTCAGTGCCCACCCGCAACAATTTAGCGGGTGCGCACTCGGGGACTGGACCAGGAAAAAACAAAACAAGTAACTATAAAGAATCAGGCCGCTGCAAAACACCGACCTGATCCTCGGGGACTGGAGGTACCTGGATGGCCGCGCCAAGCATGCCAGTCTTGCTGGCCCACGGACGCAGCAGCCGGTGTGTGCCCGACGTTGGTCAATCTCAGCGTCGGCCTCGAGCGGGTTCGAGTCGCAGCCTCGCCGTGGCCGCCTTGGTCATGAAGCGGGAAGGTAGCACCCCAAAGGAGCTCGCATCTTCCGGTCAGGGCAACGAATGCCTCCCTTCATGGACGCGTCGCTTCCACGGCGGCCCAGCCGCGACCGCCGTGTCGCCGAGACGAGGACGATGTCATCGCCTTGGCCTTCTTGCTGCCTTCCGTGAAGCGGCGACCTCATCCACCTTCCTCTTACGGAAGGGTCCTCCTCGCTAGTGGCGGAGGGCACCTTGGCCACCGTCGGGTGGCTCATCTTCTTCACTCCGGTCCTACGACGAGACAATTCAGGAAAAACATTCAAAATACTAAGAGAGAAAGGCGAAGCCGAGTACACTCACTTGGCGACGGAATGAAACGCAGCCCCATGCGAAGGCGGCCGGTTTTCCAGCTCGGGGCCAAGCCGATCGAGCCCCAGGTCCAGGCGCCAGGCCCAGACACGGACGGTTTCTTTGATGTTGAGGTAGCGCCTCAAGCGCCTTCGGCGGAGGTTTCCTTGCTAGGAGCTGCGACGGAGCCTCCTTGCGGCGAGACCGCCACGTTCGGGACCCCTTTGCGGTAGTCGCCACCGGAGCCTTCCTAACCCGGAGATCGGCGCAAGGGCGGGGCATTGAGGCCAGCGGTGCCTCCATGGATGGTGCGTCTAGCGTGGTTGTTGCAGGGCCGCCCGTCACCGCCGAGCTGTGGGCGTCGAGCTGGCCACGTGGCGGTGAGGCCACCTTCGCGGCTTCCTCCTCCTTAGGGGGCCTCGCCTTTCTCCTTCTTCTTCTTCGCGGAGTGGCCGACGAGCGAGGTGGTCTCCGGAGTTCCTCGTCATCGCCATGGCGCTCGAGGCTCCTGCGTCGAGTTCGCTACCGACGTTGCCGCTGGTCTTCGGACGATGGGGCGATCTCCTCTTCGGATTCGTCCTCATCGTCCTCATTGCCCTTGGCGGGAGGCGACTCGCTTGTGTCCTGGGCGGATGGCCCGGAGCTCTCGTCATCGGCGGGTGGGAGCCACCCTTCCACCACTTGGAATAGCTGCGTTGAACATGGAACAAAGTTAGAATTACCGCGACTGCATATGCTGCGACTGCGAATAAGATCAGGTTATTACCGTTGGAGCCGGACGCTTCGTGGTGTATGGAGGGAGCCCGGCCTGCGCATCCGTGTATGCCGCCTGGGTGATCCTCTTCAGCCAGAGGTAGTCCTCCGCTTCCACTGGCGGCAGGCCTTCGCCGAGTCTTCTCGGCCGTACTGGTACATGTAGTGCTCGCGTGGCGGCGGACGAAGCCGCCCAAGCCAACAGTTATGCAGGTTCACCGTCTGAGCCCCTTCTTCTTCGCACCGCAATGGTCTGGAGCATCTCGTCAACGACCATCCGCTGATCATCGGGAAGCTTGGCGACTGAGATTGCAGCGGCTCGGAGCGGTCGAGTACCGCGGATCGCCGCCGTCCTCCGGGTCGCCGTCACGTAAAACCAAGACTTTTTCCAGCGCCGCTTTTTGGCAGCATCAAGTCGAAGAAGGAGGCTTTGGATTTCAGCTGGAAGGTTAAGCGCCACGGCTAGCATTGGGTCAGCCTCTCGCGGCTGATCCGTCCATGGAACAGATCTTGCCACAAGGGAAAATAGGGCCGGCAGCCCAAGTAGCACTCGCAGAACGCCACAAAGATGGCGAGATGCTCGATACTATGGGGACCCAGATCCGAGGGCTGGATCCCGTAGTAGGCGCAGAAGCGCCGGAAGAACAGAGAAGTGGGAAACCCTAAACCCCGCTCGAGGTGACAAGTGAAGCAGATGAACTCTCTCGCTGGTTCGGGTCGTTTCTCCGCTGCGGGATTCGCCAGCAGCCCAGGATTCGCCTCCTCGAAGGAGGCCGCTTGCACCGGTGCACTTGGATCTACCCCAAGGTTCGTGGAGAGGGCCATGGCGAGGATTTGCTTGGAGGTCGGAGGATTGCGGTCGGTCGGATCGCGAGATCAACGGGTGGAAGATGTGCGTACTCGGGAGAAATGGTGGGCGGTGGCTTTCCGATGGCCAACCATTCCCTTATATAGCGAAGCTGCCCGCCAAATTAGGGGGCCGCGCTGGCGATTACGCCGAAAGTTACCGCGGTTACCTTAACGGCTAGTTTGACCACCGACGGTCCGCCTCCGCCACTCGCTGAGTTATTCGCCGAGGCCGACCCGTTGGTTCGGTACACCCAAAACGACTCGGTTCGCTGGATTTTTCCTTCAGACAGAGCCCGACGATTCGACTGGATGCCAACTTGAAGTCGTATACTCCGACTGCCAGCAGCCACCTGCGCCTAATCAACGACGGCCTCGGGGACTACTGATGGGGATATGCCTACTAGGGTATCCTCAGCGGGACGTTTCCGACTGGCCAAAGGGCTGGCGAGTGGGCCTGCAGAACGGCGAGTGGATCAAAGCCCATCAGGGTACTAGGCGACTGGAGGTCGAAGGCCCAGGCGAGTAGATAGGCCCAGTCGGTCTGAGTTAAACGATTGACAAAGTTGTAACCGAATCGGTTGAGATATGTAAACCCTAGGGGAGGTAAGCCTATATAAACCTCCCTAAGGGGTGAGTAGAGATACGTTCCCTCATACACCCAAGCAACTCGCCGCCTAGCCGCCGAGTCTGCCCATTGTAAACACCTCCATAATACAATCTAGCAGGAGTAGGTCTTTACCCTCCGGGGGGCCGAACCTGGGTAAAACCCTGAGTCTCCGCCCTCATCTCGCACCGCAGATGGCTGGCCGCCCTTCGTTTCTACTACTGCGCCGACAAAGATTCTGCCGTGGTCATTCCCACGACAACACTCACCCCTATTATTAGTGTTGCCTGGCCCACTCTGCCGCAATCCCTTCAGTCGCGGTTGGTTTCTCCAACCGGGACTAAATATGAACCCTCTCTTTATATAGGCATTTCCCTCTATTTATTAGGTAACACTTAAGACATTTATTAATATTAAAAACCGGGACAAACCGGGACTAGCTAACACTCAGGACTAAAGCCGCCCCCTTTAGTCATAATCATGCCTAGTCCTATAGTACGCAGCTTTAGGGTCTTCATCGTCGTCGTCATCATCATCGTCATCGTCACCTGCCACTCCGGGGATCCTCAGCCCATCCATGGCATATACCAGGGGCCATTCCAGCCTCGGATTCACGGCGGGTGGGAGAGGGGTCTCCTGGAAGACGATGCCGCCATCACGGACAATGTGGGGCCTGTGGCGGGTGGACTCGTGCACCAGAGGCGAGGATGGTCTCCCGGCGATGTAGCGCATCACTGATGATAGTACGGTTCGCCCACCATGCATTTACGATCGGCTTGTGGTTCACCGTGGCGGCCATCACCCTCGTACTGGCGAGCTCCCTTCCCGCCTATTAGCGAAGAAGGCATTCCAGTGTCGAGTTGCCGGGATCCCACTGGGATCCATCCGCCGCCGGCGTGAGCTCGTGGTAGAAGTGGTTTGTGATGGCTCAAGGCGTGCGGAACCTTGAGGGACAGAACCCTCCAGCCAAGATCCAAATGGCGGGCGGTGCAGTCCGGCGGACAAGGGTAGTTGAGGCGCACATTCGGTCTCCTCGAGGGTCGAATGGCCCAAAGAGGCGTTGTCCATTGTTCTAAGAGAGGAAGGTGTGGATGTGGATAGCCATGACACGATCACCCTAAATATAGGGAAAGGCGGGAAAACTTGGCCTCAAGCTTTGGGAAATGGCGGAATATCTTTAGTCCCTGCTAGTGACTACATCCGGGACTAAAAGCTCTAGTAGAAAGGAAAGGGTGGGAAAACTTGGCGGGAAGAGGTGGGAAATGGCGGAAAATATTTTTAGTCCCAGTTTGTGACTATATCCGGGACTAAATGTGTGCCGAACAATGATCATGTTTCGAAAAAACCTTCACAAAATGACCTATCATGTTCGAGGTTTCATGGCTTTTTCGGTCCAAATGACCGATGTTTTGTGCTGAATCACAGCATAGTTTGTGATGTTGTGCCCATATTATGCATGTGTGTGGACATTGGTATGGAGAACAATGTTGCAGGAGGAAGTTTTCCTTTTTGTCGCACGGAAAAGCCCTTTTCCATTTTCCGAGCGCAAAAACGGTCGCTTTGTGAAGTAACCACCAAAATGCCGTTTCACAATGCTACCGTCCCATTTTCCTAAAATACTAGACCACCTTACATGGACTATCTCCCAACCGGTACATCTCAAACCTTTTCGTCCATCCCGGGTAAAAAGGACAAATGTCTGCCGAATCGGCAGGAAGTGGGTCTGGTTTGTACTACAGGTACATGATCTATCGCCCGTGATTTTTTGAAAAAATCATTTTTAGACTCGCAATATGTGGTTTCTTCAGAGATCCAATGCAAGTTCTAACGATGCTCATCCCCTATCTTCATGCACACTGGTTCAACCATAGTTAGAAATTCAGATAATTCAAAACGGGCATAATAAATTCAAAAAAAATCCGAACAATGAATATCCTTCGCTTGGTGTCATATTTTGTTACATAGTTGAAAGGAAAAATACCAGACTTGGTATATTGATCATGTTTCGAAAAAACCTTCACAAAATGACCTATCATGTTCGAGGTTTCATGGCTTTCGGTCCAAATGACCGATGTTATGTGCTGAATCACGGCATAGTTTGTGATGTTGTGCCCATATTATGCATGTGTGGACATTGGTATGGAGAACAATGTTGCAGAGGAAGTTTTCCTTTGTCGCATACGAAAAGCCCTTTTCCATTTTCCGAGCGCAAAAAACGGGTCGTTTTGTGAAGTAACCACCAAAATGCCGTTTCACAATGCTACCGTACCATTTTCCTAAAATACTATACCACCTTACATGTACTATCGCCCAACCGGTACATCTCAAACCTTTTCGTCCATCCCGGGTAAAAAGGACAAATGTCTGCCGAATCGGTAGCAATTGGTTCCGGTTTGTACTACATGTACATGATCTATCGCCCGTGATTTTTTGAAAAAATCATTTTTAGACTCGCAATATGTGGTTTCTTCAGAGATCCAATGCAAGTTCTAACGATGCTCGTCCCCTATCTTCATGCACACCGGTTCGACCATAGTTAGAAATTCAGATAATTCAAAACGGGCATAAAAAATTCAAAAAAAATACGAACAATGAAAATCCTTCGCTTGGTGTCATATTTTGTTACATAGTTGAAAGGAAAAATACCAGACTTGGTATATTGATCATGTTTCGAAAAAACCTTCACAAAATGACCTATCATGTTGAGGTTTCATGGCTTTCGGTCCAAATGACCGATGTTATGTGCTGAATCACGGCATAGTTTGTGATGTTGTGCCCATATTATGCATGTGTGTGGACATTGGTATGGAGAACAATGTTGCAGGAGGAAGTTTTCCTTTGTCGCATCTAAAAGCCCTTTTCCATTTTCCGAGCAAAAAACGGGTCGTTTTGTGAAGTAACCACCAAAATGCCGTTTCACAATGCTACCGTCAATTTTCCTAAAATACTAGACCACCTTTCATGGACTATCTCCCAACCGTACATCTCAAACCTTTTCGCCCATCCCGTAAAAGGATAAATGTCTGCCAATCGGCAGGAAGTGGGTCCTTTGTACTACATGTATATGATCTATCGCCTGTGATTTTTGAAAAATCATTTTAGACTCGCAATATGTGGTTTCTTCAGAGATCCAATGCAAGTTCTAACGATGCTCGCCCCTATCTTCATGCACACCGTTCGACCATAGTTAGAAATTCGATAATTCAAACGGGCATAATAAATTAAAAAAATCCGAACAATGAAAATCCTTCTTGGTGTCATATTTTGTTACATAGTTGAAAGGAAAATACCGGACTTGGTATATTGATCATGTTTCAAAAACCTTCACAAAGTGACCTATCATGTTCGAGGTTTCATGGCTTTCGGTCCAAATGACCGATGTTATGTCTTGAATCACGGCATAGTTTGTGATGTTGTGCCCATATTATGCATGTGTGTGGACATTGGTATGGAGAACAATGTTGCAGAGTAAGTTTTCCTTTTATCGCACCGGAAAAGCCCTTTTCCATTTCCCGAGCGCAAAAACGGTCGTTTTGTGAAGTAACCACCAAAATGCCGTTTCACAATGCTACCGCCCCATTTTCCTAAAATACTAGACCACCTTACATGGACTATCTCCCAACCGTATATCTCAAACCTTTTCGTCCATCCCGTAAAAGGACAAATGTCTGCCGAATCGGTAGGAAGTGGGTCCGGTTTGTACTACAGGTACATGATCTATCGCCCGTGATTTTTTGAAAAAATCATTTTTAGACTCACAATATGTGGTTTCTTCAGAGATCCAATGCAAGTTCTAACGATGCTCGTCCCCTATCTTCATTTTAAAAGGTTACATTAATTATTTTTTAAAAATAGAAAATGGTTTTGGATTATTTATTCAAATCCATACACTTCTTCTGTTTAAAGTTTTTCTAAATTCCAACTTATTATTCAAAAATATAAGTTAATTCATTTTAAAAGGTTACATTAATTATTTTTTAGAAATAGAAAATGGTTTTGGATTATTTATTCAAATCCATACACTTCTTATGTTTAAAGTTTTTCTAAATTCCAAATTAATATTCAAAAATATAATTTAATTCATTTTAAAAGGTTACATTAATTCCAAATTAATTGTTTTTTAAAACAGAAAATGGTTTTGAATTATTTATTCAAATCCAAACACTTTTTATGTTTAAAGTTTTTCTAAATTCCAAATTAATATTCAAAAATATAAGTTAATTAATTTTAAATGGTCACATTAATTATTTTTTAAAAATAGAAATTGGTTTTGGATTATTTATTCAAATCCATACACTTCTTATGTTTAAATTTTTTCTAAATTCCAAATTAATATTTAAAAAATATAAGTTATTTCATTATTAATTTTAAATGGTTCGTAGTTTAAATGGTTACATTAATTATTTTTCAAAACAGAAAATGGTTTCGAATTAGTTATTCAAATCCAAACACTTTTTATGTTTAAAGTTTTTCTAAATTCCAAAGTAATTATCATTTAAAAAACATTACAAATTTAAACCCCAAAATAAAAAATAAGGCGGAACGAGAGAAAATAATGAAAAAATTTGAAAATAGAATACGTCCCTGGAGCCACCAACCGACGAAGAGCCTCTGAAGGCTTCTTCATTGCTGAAAATTGACTATTCGTCCGTTGGTGGCTCCAACCGGACGATGCACCTTTAGTCCTGGTTGAGCCACGAACCGACTAAAGGCCTTTAGTTATAACAGCGTGCCTCCTCTTCTTCTTCCCTTCCCCACTCTCTGCCTCGCTACCGCCGACGACGCCGCCAGTTGCCCTCGACACCGCCACGCTGCCTCAGAAGCGGCTCCATCGTCAACGCCTCCGCCTCGCCGCCACCTGCCTCTTCCTCACACTGACGATCAAGGCCATTGCCTCCTTCCCGACGACCGCTAGCCGCCTGCTGCCTCTACTTCCCGCCGACGATCGCGCTTTTCCCCACTGCACGCGCCGCCTCCTCGCCTCTTCCTCCCTCCTCTGCTGCTGGTGCGCGCGGCTTCGATCGGGTGGTGCATCGCCGGCGCCATTTCCTCCACCGCCGTCGTCCTTGTCCATGGCCACGGGCTGGCCCTCCTTGACAATGGCGAGGTGGCTCCGGCCCCACCTCTGCTTTCCCTTTGCTTGTGGCGAGGTGGCTCCGCCCTCTGCTTCCCCTTTGCTTGCGTGGCCGAGGTGGCTCCGGCCCCACCCGTCACCACTATGGCTAGTTGTTACTATGGTGCAAAAGGTTTAAACATTTGATTTAATAATTTCAGAATTTGAATAAAACTTGTAAATTCAATAACTTTTAATCATGTAATACGTAAAATACAAATAATATACCAAAATGTTCGAAAAATGAGAACTATCTATCTATGCTATAATCATGCATTGTTCAACAACTTAAATGACAAGTTTAACTAGAACACCCTAGTAACCCTAACAGTGATTCCGAGTTCCTTGAGTTAGGGTTTACGCCTCTAACCCCGATTAACTTGTCGAGCATGCTTTAGGGTTACATTCCAATGCACATTAACTTGTCGATCATCATCATTGCGTGAGCATTGCATCGATTCCATGTGTTGATTGTTTCCTTTCTTTCCGTGATTTGGTTCTTCTCGGAGAATACGATATCGAGATCGAGATCAAGATCGAGATCAAGACCATAGATAGATCTAATTAAATGACAAGTTTAATTAGAACACCCTAGTAAACCTAACAGTGATTCCGAGTTCCTTGAGTTAGGGTTTGCCTCTAACCCCGATTAACTTGTCGAGCATGCTTTAGGGTTACATTCCAATGCACATTAACTTGTCGTATCATCATCATTGCTTGAGCATTGCATCGATGCCATGTGTTGATTGTTTCCCTTTCTTTTCGGTGATTTGGTTCTTCTCGGTAGAATACGATATCGAGATCGAGATCGAAGACCGAGATCAAGACCATAGATAGATCGAAGACCTTTTGTAGCCTTATACTCATGTTCCCCTCTCATAGCCTTAGGTTTTAGGGTTTCTCTTCATTTTTATTATTGTGTATGTATATATTAGGGTTTCACCTTCGATCCGGAAAATATTCGTTAGCCTCTTTGACTTATTCATAACTTTCTCCTTTAGCCTCTTTGACTTATTCGTTTTTCCACCTATGCAGAAAATATGGACCCACACGTCAGAGACGAAGAAAAGGAAGAGTTGATCCAAGGTGTGATCCGTGGGGAAGATACTTTAGACGTATCAACGTTTCTGAACAACTCCGGTGAGGGTGATCCTCTTTTTACCGGAATAGACAACTTGTTTGAGGTTGAAGGTGTTGCCTTCCGCGAGGGAGAAGGCGATGCCTTGTGTAATCGAGAAGACGACCGCTCCGGCGAGGTGCATGTAATATAAATCAATTCATTAATTAATCATCTGCTATCTATATAGAAATAGTAACGACGATATTTCTTCTTTTAGCCCTCCGGATCGAAGGAATCTAATGAAAAGAGCAGACGAGGCCCAACCAAAAAGTTACAAGACCATGAGAGGTTCAGGATCGAAGATGTCACTGAAGACGGCAAACCGACAGCTCCCGAAGTTGTCGCAACCAAATTTGTGGCACAATGTGGAGTAATCGTTAGGGACTTAATTCCGATCACCATTAGAAATTGGAATAGGCCTGCTAATGCGGATGAAGAGGGAACATGTTTATTTGTCCCTAACCACGCCAAAGATTTACTGTGGAAGAGGCTCATGGTTAATTTCAAACTACCGAAGATAGAGCTGGATCCAAATGCGGAGGATCCAGTTGAGGACGCCTTACAACATGGGAGAGCCATGGAGGCTAAGGTCAGGGAGTGGGCTTTGAAGAAGATGGCCTAGTGTTTCACCAACTGGAAGAAAAGATTGCACCTTGACTATGTCGTGAAAAAGAAGACTCCCGATTTCAAGAATATTCAGTTTGAGAAGATAAAACCATTCCTGAGTTTGTGGAATACAAGAAATCGTAAAAGGCTAAGAAAATGTCTCAAACGAATAAGTCAATGCTAAGAAGAAGTATCACCATACTATGGGGCAAGGTGGCTCTGTGGTTGGCATTCCTAAGTGGGAGAAACTTGAGCAGGAACTACGTGATAAAAATATCACCCCAGAGATGCATTTATTGGGTAGAACGTGCAAGGAATTGGTTTTACGGGCATGGGGCACGTTGGACTCGGAAGGAGATGTATATATAACATACGACATAAAGAAGACCCCTTGCCAATCGAGAGGATCGAAAAGCAAGAAAGGTCAAAAGATGGGGACTTCATTCCCGATAGAGAGAATGATGAGATCACACTCCCTTGGAATTAAGGAACATGATGGACGAACACGAGGCACAATAGGCTCCCAATCATGGAGGACTGGGTTTCAAGAGAGGAAGAAATATCCCGATAGAAGCCGAGAGAGGAGTAAGCGGCAAGAAGCGAGAAAGTCGAAAGAGCGAATGCGCTTAATTGAAGAACGATTAAAGCAACAACAAGATGAAATTAACTCACTTAAAGAGCAAAGTACTACCGCCCATCTCAAGAAGACACCGCATTCGATGCTACCGCCTATCGAATAATCGAAAAAAAGGTGGCTTCCACCGAGGTCCCGGTGATGACAATGGAGATGACGATGATGCACCGACGATGGCTCTGTTGGCTACCAAAGGATGATATCACGAGATGACACATCGCGAGCTACATGTCAAAGTTGTGAACATATCAATGAAGGTGGCTCGGCTATGCCTTACCAATTGGACCCACACCAACTTACCACCGTCTGCCCGTGAGGGTTACGCTGTTGTCGGCGTGGATGAAATCATGCCCACCTTTGAGGTTTTGGATCTTCACTACCTGCCGGTGAAGGGGATGTGATCGCGCTAGGTGACGCAAAAACGCCACCATTCTATGGTCGAAGGATTGTATCGTGCTTCAAATCACACGCCAAGGCCATCTTCGCCACCGCCACCCGCCTCCGGTCGCCGCCGCCGCCAAGAGCTGCCGTCTTCGCCTCACCCGGCTCCATCGCCTCACCAATCTCCGGCAGCCATCGCCATGGAGCCATCGCCGGCTCAAGATAAAAAGCGAAGCGTCATCGCTCTTGTCGTAAGCGATCGCCGAACGTAAATAAGAGCCTCTTCCAAAAGTACCAACGGTTCCTCCCAAGAGAGCTTATGATCAGATCAAGAGGAGATCATGATCGTTGATGCGAAACGATTTTAAGCTAAGCCGAGGCGGCCGAAAGAGCGAGTTCCCCAAAGACCAAAGAAGAAAAAGGCAAAGTGTTGAAAATGCTAAAGAATCTTCATCAACCCGAGCCAAAGCTGTCATCGACTATGGGCGTCTATTCTCAAGTCACATGCGCACAAAAAGCCTCAAGAGCAAGATCGATGCAAGCGGAAATCTGTTGCCCAGCTCGGAGAACAAGCAAAACATGCTTGCGCCCTCTCAAGGTGATTTCTCAAACCAATGTGGGTCGAGCAAATATGGGCTAAGAGCGATGATCCGATCCAGGTAGTTGCACACGGAGAAGTCATTGCTCAAGGTATGAGTATTGCCCAAGACTTATCCCATTAGAATTCTTCCCAGGAGTGAAGTAGCATACAAATACCAGATGGAAAACCTCTCGTCAAACCTAAGGAGGTAAACAATCTTCCAACAAAATGCGAAGATTGCATAACTGGTACATGCATGCCACAAGGGGGCTAATCGATAGTTGAGGGTTACAAAAAGCATCATGGGAAAGATAAGGATGACATGATATCCATTGAATTTAATGAACTATTTCAATTATTCAATCAAGACGCCTTGGACAAATCGATCATCAGTGCCTGTTGTCTGTAAGTACTAATTCTGTAATTAACTTAGTCTCCAGCTATATTATTTTGTTTATTGCATGTATATAATCATACCGTAATATGCGTAATGAAGATTCTCGAATGCAGAGAGGACAAATCTATGACATTGGCTTCATTGACCCATATTGGGTTCATGAAGCTAATCTCAAAATAAGCCCCTGTGATACGGAGGATAATATAGTACACGCGTTAAGGTTTCAAGAAACCAAAAGGGAAATACTATTTCCTTACAACTTCCAAAGTGAGTGTTATTGTCTTGTATACACTTTCTATTTCGCTTACTCGATGTTAAGTATATAATTGATTAGTTCTGCATTCGTAGGTACCACTATATTCGTTAATCATTCAACTTGACAAAGGGCGTGTACTAGTCATGGACTCAAACATAAACCCTTGAGACGTGGAAGGACATGCGATACTTCTCCAAATGTAATTCTAATCATTACGACACTATATCGGCAACGTCAGGAATTTTATGATATCAAGTACTTAATAACTTATTTTATTCGCTTTCACGGGCAGCTTGAAAACGGTTCACCAAGAAGGCTAGGGTGTTTGGAAAGAGGAGCTTACATTTCAACCACTAAATGTAAGCACCACTAGCTATATCCGCATCTCTTTGATTCTATTTTTGATACGCTTATTATCATGCTTGATTATTATGTTGATTGAACTCGCTCGTAAAGTGCCCCGACGCAGGACCGTGTAACAATCTATGTGGATACTATGTATGCGAGTTCATCCGACAGACATGCGATGAGAAGGGCGGAAATTTAGAGCAACTCCACGTACGTAAACAATTTCTATAGTTTTTAATTACAATCAAATTGTGTTTAGTTTCATATTCATACAGGCTGACTCCTTTTTTAAATGAGATAGAACGTCTACGGGACGGTCTTCTGCCAAAGGATCGCGTACGAGCAATTCAGGAGAAATTGGCGGGATTCTTGGATGCAGAAGTCCTAAACACACAAGGGGAATACTACTCGGCTGTATATAGACAATAGGAATTGTAAAAATAGCAACTTTCAAGAAATTGGCCGGTAGTATCGAATAGCAACTTTTGTATGTAGTGCATGAACTCGATCCGTGTATTGAATGTAATGTTGTCATGATGATCTTGTGTAATATAAGTTTCCTTTGTTGATAAGTGCAAAACACTAAATAAACAATAAAACAACCTAAATGAATTATCTGCCGCGACACAAAAAGTGGCGAAAATGCTGCCGCGGCAACAAAATGTGCCAAAATGAATTCTTTGCCGCGGCAGAGAAATGGGCCAAATCTACTGCAGCAGGTTTATTAGTCCGGTTACGTGTTAAACCGACTAATGCTCCACCCCTCGCGCTCTGATGCCGCCACGTGTGCCCCATTTGTCCCGGTTGGTGGGGTAACCGGGACTAAAGGTTAGAGCTTTAGTCCCGATTGCCCCGTCCCGGTTGGGCAACCGGGACTAATGGCCCTAACCAACCGGGAAGCATGGGCCCTTTTATACCAGTGGTTCCATGGTCTACCGTAAGCTATGGCGCCACCACGGTATTGACAAACAAGGAAGCCGGTTCTATGTTTTGAATTGATGCACTAGCTATCTAAACTAAAAATCCGAACTGATGAAAAGGACTAGGCTATATATTTTAACACTTTCCCTCACATTTAGGCTAGACAAATGGAAAAACACTAGACGTGGATAATCGGGCCATAACTATTTGGAGTAGATTAAATAGTGCGATAGCCCGGGTTTTAACTTAAGACCTCGTAGCTCTGATATCATATTAAATTGATGAACTAGCCATCTAAACCAAAAATCCGAACTGATGAAAAGTACTAGACTATATATTTTAACATTATGAAGGTCCCTGAGTTCATGTGCTGAATGGACGACAATAGGAGTCCGTCATGGGCCGGGGCCGGCGTGCTGGTGAGGTGGTGCGGCACAAGATGGCGGAACTCCATGTTAGAGAGCCTCTGTGGGGGGTCCCCTAGTGGCGTATGGCGTGATGCCGCTTCCCCTCTCCCCTCTCCCCCTCAGTCCCATTCCCAAACTCAAGCTACTCTTAGATTCCAACCACTCCTGAAGCTAGCCAAGATTTGCAGTCCACCAAACCCTGTCACCAATCCAACCCACGGCAACAATAGATCGCTTCAACGTTCCAATATTCAGCTAGGAGGAACTGTCCACTCTTTCACCTTCGAAATAATGGCAGATCCTGGCAATATACTCCCCTCCCCACCTCTATCGCCAAGAAGAATAGATGGCAGTTCCTATGCACCCCATAATCCTCCAACCATTCAAGCACCAGAGATCCCTCATCTTGCGCTGAATTTGCAGGCAATGTCAATCTCAACACAGCAGCAAGAGGAAGAAGGGAGCAATAAGTATGCAATTTATCTAAAGATTGCAGAGACAGGAGTAAGTCCAAGGCAAATCTCTCTTGCAACGATGCAGCAGCACATGAAGAGAGCATGGAGAGCAAACTATGGAGAAATGTCTCAGTTACACCAATATGTCTTTAAGGCTAGTTTTCACAATTTTCAGTCTATGATGTGGGTCTTTGAGCATCAACCATGGTCAGTTGGGTCAGACACCATTCTGCTTGAACTAGCTGACCCAGAAGGAGAAGGTTATGCTATAGAACAGGAAAACTCTATCAGGGATAGAAATAAGCCAAAATATATGTTTCAGCACATATTTGTAACAGTGAGAGCTTATGGTATTCCTTGGAATAATAGAAGTATCTCTATGCTAGAAGAACTACTTAGAATTATTGGCACACCCTCAGAATTTCATCAACTGAAAGAAAGCATGTTATTCAGTCATCAAGATTACATTTGGGCAGTTATAAAGCATAGAGTTTGCAATCCAGTTTTTGATAGAATAAAAAGTTAAGTCTGGGTCAGAATCAGGAAGGAATGGCATATTTGCACTATGAAAAAATAGGGAGAATCTGTCTTTTCTGTGGAGTAATGTTTCATACAAATACTAATTGTCAGCTCAGGAAGAGTATAATTGCAGAAAACATGAGAACCATGCAAGAACAGGCACAAGTACCATTTCAGAGATATGGGGAATGGATGATTGATGATCAAAAAATCCCAGAATCATTCATCATCAGAGGAGCACATATATTTAGCACATTTCAGCACAATGAATTAAGCAGGTTCAATGCAGTTTTTGCTACACAAAATCGAAGAAGAGGAGAAATTCAAGGGACACCGCCTATAGAAATACTGAAGAAATTGGAAAAAATCAGAGGAGGGATTAACAACAAAGGAAAAGAAATTATGTCAACAGTGCAAGAAGCGAGGCAGATGGATAACAACACTATTCATCAGACCATTGTCAGTCAAGCACCAGGAAGGCAGTTTCACATTAGAGGACTGAGTGAAGGCCATGTTGCAGACAGTGCATCACCACAGAGGACACGTATGGATCATGCAGCCATGATAAGAAGTCAATCTGACAAGGAAGCTCCTGGAGATAGAAGGAAAATTCAGGGCAGCTTCGTGATACCCCCAGAAGCAAACGATGATATGGAAGTAGAGAGCTCTAATCCAGTTCAGGTGGGAAACCAAAGAAAAAATATGACTGATATGTTTGAAACCTCATATAGAAGCAAAGAAATGCAAAAAGGAACTAACGCAGCCCAACAGGAACCTAGAGAAGGAGAAAGAACAAGCCTGCCAAGCCCATTTAAGGAACTTGCAGTGTTTCCCAGCTCAGTAATATCTCAGAGCTTGACAGCTAAGCAGACCAGCCACTTGGAGCTGCTTGGCACTTCGTATCAAACTCCAGAATGCCAGCAAGCTCTTCTGTCTAATCCTCTCTGCCTACCCACTGATGCAATTACTTCCCAGCAACACATGGAACAACTCGCCATTGATATGCCTGAAGGGAGTATTCCTGGATTTATTCAGAAACCACCTACCTTCTCCAAAGAAACCTTGCAGCACTTTAATGATAATCCTTCCTCTCATCCAGAAACCCCAACCTTTCAAGCCCAAGCCATACAGAAGAGACAACCATCAGAAGAGGCTCTGAACTTCTATCAACCTCCTAGGAAGAAGCAGTTGCAGGGAGAGGAATATGGAGGAGGAGGAGGATCTTCATCGGTGGGCATCATTGCAACCTCGAAGCAGATGCTCCCAAGAGGATGGGAACTCTCAAGCCATAGCCATACGCAGGAATTCATTGCCCACACTTCCACTGCACAAGAGAGAGAGGAAAGAGGCAGGGCTTCCTCAACTCCAATACAAACAGAAGGAGCCTCAATCTTTTCTCAGCCTAAGAGTGGAGCAACCCCCAATGTGGGATCTCAAAAGAAAGCAGAGGAGGCTACAGACAGGAAGACCACCTCTGCAGCGGTTAGGTCTCGTCTCAGAAGGACTCGATGGGATAAAGGTGCAACGGCTCAAGATGGAGGTAACTTCCGATCTTCTGGGGGATTTACTATCAATCGCCCTGGTGCTTCCACTTGGCACCGTTCGCGAGGAACCGGTCAGATGGGTAGTGGCAGCTCTTTGTGCGGCAGCAGGAGCCCTACTGTGGGAATGGCTCACCACCCCTTACCTGCGACACCTGGCTGCCAATCTCCAGCAAGCTCCACTAATGAGGCAGAATATGATCCCTGGCCACTCCGTACTCCATCGCCTCTGTCAATGGGTTCAGAGGATTCTAGGATGGGGTCTTTCTCTCCTCCTAGAATGGCTAGGGAATTCTACGTGGCTGGCAATGATCATCATTTCGTTGATAGCACCAGTCTCAATGGAAATGGTGGACCCGAGAATCAACCTACAGGTGATGCTGCTATTTCTCAGATGGGTCTGCAGGTTTCTAGCAAAAATGGCAATAAAGATGTACCGCATAGTCATCGTCTCCTTCAGCAAGATCAGGCTATGGCGCCAGCCTTTAAGGCGCCACGGGAGCCATGAGGGCCATGGCTTGGAACTGTCAGGGCGTTGGCAGGGGCCTTGACAGTCCAAAAATGTGCCACCTTGCCAGAATGATCGTGTCTACAAAGTCCCAGGTAATATTTCTATCTGAAACAAAAACTGCTAAATTCTCTAATTCAGATATTTGCTGTAGATTTAACATGCATGACAGTATTGTAGTGCCAGCGGTGAAGAAATCTGGAGGCTTATGGTTGATGTGGACTGATGATATCAAGCTCTCCATTATTTCTTCGTCACTTCATATAGTATTAGCATTAGCTACTGATAAATCTAGTGGTACTGAGTTTGGTTTGGTATGTATATATGGAGACCCCTACCACCGCCTCACTGATGCTATTTGGGGACAGGTTGCAAATTTTGTGTATGATAATGGCAATCTGCCAATCCTCTGTATGGGCAACTTAAATGACATCCTGTATGACTCTGATAAGAGCTCCCCTCATATAAACTATAATCGTATGTCGTGCTTTCGTTCTATCCTAAAGGGTTGTGGGCTCTTTGATTTAGGATATAGTGGGCCTGCTTATACTTGGACAAACAGACGGTTTTCCTCGCAACCCCTCTTCCAGCGTCTAGATAGATGTTTAGTAAACCACAACTGGTGCTTAAATTACCCTATCTCAAATGTTTATAATATGCCCCTCATTTACTGCTATAGTGATCATGCTCCCATCCTTCAATCCACAAATGGTACAAACACCAAAAGAAAACTTTTTTTCAAATTTGAGAACTGGTGGATTAGAGAAAATGATTTTCATGAAGTAGCAAAAAACTGTTAGCATAAAACCCAGGCACAATCCTTCTATCAAAGGACTAACATACTGGGCAAGCAACTCAAAGTCTGGTGCAGGAAAAAAAGACCCCTACAGGAAGAGCTCAAAGATATGGAGACCCAAATAAAGGAGATTCAAAGCCAACCCTGGCATAACCAAGATCATGAGAAGGAGAGAAGGCTGGTTAACAGGTATGAGAAAATCAATGCAGAGCTTAATGACTTCTATATGCAGAGAGCTAAGAAGAACTGGATCAAAGATGAAGACATAAATACCACCTATTTCCATAGAGCAATTGCAAAAAGGAAAGCAAGAAACTCCATCTTCCTATTAAAGATGAGAATGACAATATGCAATTCATGACTGATCGTATTGCAAATACCTTTGTCACTTATTTCAGGAACATTTTCTCTTCTTCCTGTGCTAAAAATGACCAAATGCAGGTTCACAGTGATCTTCCTGATTCAGATGATCCCACTTATTCAGTTCCAGACAAGGAAGAGATCTTAAACACACTCAAAGAAATGAAAAGGAATGCCTCTCCAGGACCAGATGGTTTCAATGTCGAATTCTACTTGGCAACTTGGAGTTGGATAGGAGATGATGTCTATAATTTGGTAAGAAACTTCTTCTACTCTGCTAAGCTCCAAAGACATATTAATGATACTCATATTGCTCTAATTCCAAAAAAAATAGTTCCTTTAGTGCCAACTGACTACGGACCTATAAGCCTCTGCAATGTGATCTACAAAATTATAGCGAAATGCTTAGCAAATAGGCTCAAGCCACATCTCCCTGACTATATTCATCCCTCTCAGCAAGCCTTTATAGAAGGAAGAAGAATCAGCGACAATATTATAGTAGCCCAAGAAATCACTCATACTTTTCAGCTCTCCTCCTAGAAGGAAAACTCCTTTATGATAAAAATCGATCTGGCAAAAGCTTTCGACAGATTAGAATGGAATTTCATTGCAAATGCTCTTGCTAGAATAGGACTGCATAGACATTTTATTAAGCTCATTCACACATGTATTTCCTCACCAAGATTCTCTGTAATCATAAATGGCCAACCTTATGAGAGTTTTCTCAGCCAAAGAGGTATAAGACAAGGTTGCCCCATGTCACCTTATCTGTTTGTCCTTGCTATAAATGAATTATCCTTATCTCTTCAAGAGGCCCTAGCCCATGCAAATTTTACTGGTGTTTCTCTTGGACCAAATTGCCCTCCCATACACTCACTGCTCTTTGCAGACGACTTACTTATTTGTGGTGATGCCACAATAGCAGAGGCTACTACCATCATGGAAAACCTTGATATATTCTGCAAGGCTTCTGGTTAACTTCCTAACTTGGCAAAATCTGGAATCCTTTTTAGCAAAAATGTTGATCAAAACGCGAGGCAGGAAATTCTTCGTCTCTTCCCTGTCCCACTTATGGACTCCTCCTTTATTCACCTTGGGCACCCACTCATTCTTCCTGCCAAAAATAGAACAGAAGCTTATAAATTTGTTCTGGAAAAGTTAAGAAATAAGCTGACTACTTATAAGGCGAACTCCCTATCCCATGCAGCTAGGCTAGAGCTTATAAAATCAGTTTTTCCTCTATCCCTGTCTACTACATGTCCAACATCATCTTTACAAAAAAATTCCTAGGGAAAATAACTGCTATCATAAGGAACTTCTGGTGGACAGGTATTAACACAAATCCTAAGTCAAAACCAATTTATCTGGCTGCCTGGAAGGACATTTGTACTCCTAAAAATGAGGGAGGTTTGGGAATTCGTAACATTCAGGCTATCAATCACGGCCTTATTCTTGCAGCAGCCTGGAGAATTGCAGAAAGCCCTGAGAGTTACATTCATAAAATTCTAAAATCAAAATACTTCCCTGAGGAATCTTTCTGGAGACCCAGACCTAGAGCCCCAAAATCAGCCTTCTGGGCTTCCATTCTTAAAATCCATCCCATCCTTAAAAACAATTCTTTTTATCAATTAGTGGATGGCAATATATCTATATGGAGCACTCCCTGGTGCATAAACTGGAACAACGTTTATGACTACCTCATCATCCAACAACCTCCTTATACTTACCCAGCTACAGTGAAAGATTTATGGCACCCAAATAGAAAAACCTGGAATATTCCTCTTATTGAAAGGCTTTTTATTCAGCCCATGGCCAAAGCTATTAAAGATACACCCATCATCCATTCTGAAACGCAAGGAGATATCCTTTGCTGGAAGCCAGCTCAAAATGGGAAGTGTAACTCCAAATTAGCATACAAAGCTTGTCTGCAGGCTCTTTTCGATGCAGGTACCCCAAGACCACACTCAGTTCAGGAGGATACCAAGAAACTCCTAATTAATATTTGGAGAGCTAAGCAAATTCTGCCAAGATTAAAAACTTTCATTTGGAGGCTTCTTAGGAGAGCACTACCATCAGGTGACAGAGTTTCAACCTATTCCAAACATATAAACAAATACTGCTGCAGGTGTGGGTTTACTGAAGATGAAATGCATATATTTTTTTCATGCCCTTTTGCCAGAGCAGCCTGGTACCAGAAACCTTGGAACATAAAAACAGACTACTTTGTCACTAATAATTATTCTCTAACCTCGACAATCAATGCCCTTTTAAATCATAACCATCCCTATGCAACCTTGCAGACCATTTGTACCTTTCTGTGGTGTCTCTGGAAATGCAGGAACGAAGAACTGTTCAGATCAAAGCAAAGCAATCCACAGCAGGTTTTTTTCCAAGCACAAGCACTTATAGAGAAGGCCCACAATATCAACAACAACGAGAATGAACCTGGAGAAAGAACTAAGTCTGTGGTTACCACACCCCAAGGACACACTGTGACATCAGATTTCCCTTTTCAAAATCCAAAGATATATGTTGATGCTAGTTGGAAGGAAAAAGGAAAAAGTTGTGCTAATACAATTGCAGGTTTAGGAGTCTATGTGAGATGGCAAGTACAAAAGGAAACCACAGACATTTTTGTCATGGACTCTAAGCAAGGAGTCTCATCACCTATGCAAGCAGAGGCAGAAGCGCTACTGCTTGCGGCAGCAGTTGCACAAAACCTTAATATACAGAATCCTGTCTTCTTCTCTGATTGCAGGAACCTCACTCTGGCGGCTGCTGCTCGGGATGAAAGAGATCAGTCGGTACCCTGGTAAATTAGGAAACAAATAAATCAGTTTCACAGGCTGATCAAACACTTGGGCTCGCAAATTTTCCATATATCCAGAGAGATTAATGGTGTTGCTCACTGCTATGCTCATCAGGCAAGGAGATCAATAGGATCTTTGCCTACAAACTCTTGCAGAACTCTAGCTCATAGCAAAATTAGCTGTCCTATCATCTCTTCTATACGGAAAATTCAGGATGATGGACTTGTAATCATGGATGTACAATGCTTCTGAGCAAAAAGAGTTTTTCGGGTGCTCTGCACCCGTCCCTTGTTCAAAAAAAAAGAGCCTCTGTGGCAATATGTCGATGATGTGTTGGACCATTTTTCGGACGCAAAACGCACGGGCGGTCAACCTGGGTGGTAGCATATCGAGCATGCATGACATCCTACCAGGCCTGATAACCTTCCATCTGGATCCAAATAGAGGCCTTCATTGTTCATATATAGGCTGATTTATTCTCTATAGAGAACATGAGGAGATCACAATACACTATGTCACAGTCGATATTTAGTGGCACTTTCATGGAGACAGCTTCTAGAAGTGGCTAGAAAAAATATTTTTAAAGGCACTTTTTGATTAATGCCTGCAAGAATCCGATTTTTAGTGGTACTTCTTAAAATTTCTGTAAAAATCAGTTTTTAGGGGCATTTTTCTATAATGCCTTGTACTGATCAGATCTTTTCAGGCATTCAAATGCCTGTAATAATCTAAGGACAGCGCTGAGCGTCCTCCGGAGGACGCGCGCGACGCAACCTCCGACTCGTACGCCGTTAGATTGAGCAAACCTGGACCGTCTGATACAACTACTAGTATCCTCCTCCCGCTTTTGCCACGCAAAATATTCGTGGTACGCAGCAAAAAATCGAACGGGGCCATGCGGAGCTCGCGATCTCGCGACGACGGCCGGAACGGGGGCCGCGGCGGCTGGATCCGTTCATGGCGCATCTCCTAAGATCCGTCCTATACCCTCCTGCTGGTCATCCTAACCATCTTATTCCTCCACCAATTGTTGCTTCTAGCTCTAGTTCAAACCTGCCCACTCCGGCGCCTGTGAACTCGATTCGCGAACGACAACAGAGTTCAAAATCGGGCTGAACAATCCTCCAACGATTTCACCAAGACCAAGAAGTCGATGACCTGCTCCATCGGTATGCTCCATCCCTTCCCGATTTGCTGCTAGGTTATAAATTTTGAACTCGTAATGTGCTCAGTATGTTAGTCATCTGGTAAAGTTGATGTATGATCGACATGTCCAAAAAAATATGCACAACTAACATTCAGAGCAATTAAATTTTGCTGCTTACATGCTGCAAAGCGCTGGTAATGTGCTGGTTTTTGATTAGATATGCATCATTGGCATATGTGGTTTGATTAGATATGCATCATTGAAATATAATTTGCTGGTAATGTAATAAGAATATTTATTTTCCAATGTCGGGTTTTGTGGGTGACAGATACATGCTGGTTTTGACCTGAACAATGATCCTCCACAGCCAGAAGGATTTGCTTCAAACTTGAACCACAATGGTGATGTGCCACAATTTGTTCCAGGCCCTCAGAGTGCAGCAAGTGCAAGTGAAGTACATGTTGTTGTTGAAGATGGAGAAGAAATTAGTTCACATCCTGTGGTGCCATATGTCGGTATGGTATTTGAAGATCTTGAAGAGGCCAGAAAAGTGTACAACAATTATGCTTGGAAACTTGGATTTGGCACACGGATTGGAAACACAAAGTTCAGCACAGCAAAAGGAGCACCAAAATCTACCATTCTTAATAGGGTGTTTGAGTGTGTGCATACCGGTAAACCAAATGCTCATGAAGCAAAAATTGAGCGCAGCACGACAGGTGTTGGTGCAAAAGGTAAAGAAGCTTTGATAGACTTGAGCAACTTTAGTGGACAAAAGTCACGTAGCAAACAGGCCGGATTGCATATGGATGTGAAGGACACGAGGCGGAATGTAATTTTGCGTCATGTAAAGCACACATGCATGTTGGGAAGTGAGATGGGGTTTGGGTGGTCAGTATTCAAAGAAGAACACACCCATCCAACGGTGACGCAAATAGGTCGCTTGAGGTACTATCGCTCTCACAGGAAGGTCCCGAAGAGGATTTCCAATTCATCCAAACTTTGCATCAACAAAACATTAGCACTGCTAAAATCATGGGATGCTTGGGAGTGTTCATGGTGGTGACCCAAGGTGCCTAGGGTACATGAAGAAAGATGTGTCTAACATCGAAGAATGCTGCGAGAAGAGGTCTCGATGTAGACATGAGTATGGTTATTGAGTACTTTGAAAAGCGGCAAGCTGAAAGTCCACACTTCTTTTATGCAACACAACTAGACCAGAACAATGCCGTACGTGCCTTTTTCTGGGTGGATGGACGGACAAGGGCACTGTATCAAAAGTACAAGGATTGTGTCTTCTTTGATACAACATTTTGCACCAACAAATACAACATGCCCTTTGCTCCAATTGTTGGCATCAACAACCATACACATACTATTGTTTTGGGATGCGCTTTGCTGCCAGATGAGAAGATCGAAACATTTGAATGGGTGTTCAAAAAGTGGAAATTAGCAGTTAATCTGCCTCCTGACCACATCATGACAGATCAAGACCAAGCAATGAGCACGGCAATTTCAAATATTTTCCCTGCTACAATCCACAGGTGTTGCATCTATCATGTGCTTGCAGTTGCAAGAAAAAAACTTGGTCCACTTTTGGTAGATGGAAATCCGTTTGCAGATGCATTTTACTCATGCATTTATGGCACGGACACTGTTGCGGAGTTTGAGATATGCTGGCAGAATATGCTGCAAAGGTTTGAAATGACTGATAACACCCACCTAGATAACATGTGGAAAAGCAGAAGGAAATGGGCCCCGGTGTATTTTCGGCGCAATTTCTTTCCATTCACAAGCACAACGGGGAGATCAGAAGGACTGAATGCCTACTTCAAATCATTGGTTCAACCAAGCGACTCGGCGTACAATTTTGTGCAGCAGTACGAGTTATGCCAGAATCTGATGCTTGATAGGGAAGATAATGCAGGATTCACAATGGAGACGACTACTGCACCACTTTGGGGAAGGTGAGACCACATCATAATAGTTTCTGAAAATGAAGCATAAAATGTTTTGTAGCATTCTGTTTTACCTGTTTTAGCAAATTCTGATGCTATTTTCACCGAAAACTGTTGCAGGTACATGATAGAAAGGCAGGGTTTGAGATTTTACACTAGGGAGATATTTGAAAGGTTCCAGATGATCATACAGGCATCAACATTGTTTTATCCACAACAAGTCGAGGGAGAAGGGTTGTGTTTCGATCTTGTTCCGAATGAAGGTCTCGATGTGAAAACATATCGGGTTCTGGTTGCTGCTGCAGAGGGGCTCTATTCATGTGGTTGCAACGAATTTGAGATGTGTGGGTTACTCTGCCCACATATAATCAGGGTGATGGTCCAGTTAAATGTTCAGGAAATCCCTGCGAGATACATGCTTGAGCGGTGGTCTGCAGCAGCAACAACACCTGCTCCTAACCCGGGCACTAATACAATCAGGTTTGGAGTACCAACGACAAATACACTGAGGTACAACTCGTTGTGTATGAAGATGAATAATTTAGCCTCTGATGCCTGTTTCAATGAGGATGCATATGCAGTGGTGTCTAGCATGGTAGATGAAGCGACCAAAGTCATTGCAACAATGAGAAGAGCACAACACGTTGCGCAACAGCAAGAAGAAGAAAATGCTACATCTACGCAGCAACCTCAAATGCATTACCAAAATCAACAACAGCCTGCACCACAAGATGCTCCTACAACTAGCATGTTGCAAAATCCTCCCCGGACAAAGCCAAAAGGCCGTCCAAAAGAGAGTGAAAAGAGAAGGAAGCCGCTTATTGAGCTCCGAGAAGAAGCAAACAAGAAAAGGAGGAAGAAGGCAAGTGAGCCAAAGAAGCAAAAAGAACCAAAACCACCTAGGAAGTATAGAAAAAAGAAGTGTCCATACTGCAACGAGGAAGGCCACACGGTGCAAGATTGCAAGTATATGAAGGTTGCATTGGCAAAAGATGCCGAGAAAGAAGCAGGAGTGGACTTGCATTTGTAGATGATTGCATTTTATAGATGATTGGAACACATGTTTGATACATAGGAGCAAAAACTGTTTGATACATATACAAAATGCAAAATTTTGCATACTTAGTTCATATAGTTAATTTCTTTATTCTACCTCTTTTGTATCACTACCTGTCACATTATCTTGCTGTTATTTGTGGGGAAAAGAGCAAATGTTGTGTATGGAGCAACTGATGTGACAAAATTTATGTAGCAATCATGAGACACCAACATAGCAATTTAATTTGTCGAATATAGAAATTGTATTATGTGTTTACAACAACATAATATGTTTTATGAAAAACCTGAATAGTTTTTAGTCCGGTTAACCATCATACACTGCATTTGTATGCAGAACCTGTTACTCAGTTGGCAAAACCTGTAAATCCATTTGAGTGTGACATTTTCTCGCATTCCCAGGTAACAGAGCAATTCTGGATAACATATATAGCACTTTTTATATGGATATACAACAAAAAAAACTGCAGCAGCTATGTTATTCAATAATCACTGCTGCATAAATGGGAAAACGATTTTCCCAGGTAACAAAGCAATTCTGGATAACATATATAGCACTTTTTATATGGATATACAACAACAAAAAATCTGCTTGTGTTCGACAACTTAATGCTTCCCAGATACAATAGCAATTCTGAATAACATAACTAGCAATTTTTACATGAATATACAGCAAAAAAAAGCAGCCCAGTTTTGGATAACATAACTCTGAATAACAAAGTTTTGTGCATACACAAGTTCCCAGATTTCTTTCTTCATCCATCAGTTTTGTTCGACGACCATTCATCTTACAAACATGTTTCAAAACCATCCATATAAAATGATCCAAACATTACAGGTTTGACAAAGACAAAAACAAACATGACTAGTTTCCAATCAACTCCTCGGCCATTATCTTCTCGACATCATCATTGTGGTTCTCTCTACCATCAATAAGAATTGATGCCAAGAACTTGCGGAAGTCCAAGACTGAATCGCTGTCAATCTCCGGCATTATCTTGCCGTTGTAGTGCTCCATGTATAGAATGCTGTAGAACCCGCAATCATATCTACAAACAAAAACTTAAACTCTTAGCATCACAAAATACACATGAAACCAACACATGCAGCAAATAAAACAGAATAAAAAGTAGTAAGGTATGAAGAAAATTACAGTGTTTCTTGCTGTGAATGGCTGGGATTGATATGCTTGAAACTAGCAAAGTCAACGTTGCAAATCTCTGATTCAGTTGCAGTCCTCACAAAGTTGGTGAACTACAGGAGAATGATGCATATATAAACAAACAGTCTTAAAAAAGTGCCAAAGTTGCAATGCTTAACAAACTAACCAGATTGTCTGCGAGTTTCTGAAGCTTGCTGACACCATTGGCCGGTGTCATGGAGTCAAACGTGTGAAATTGTTTGTGGAGCAAGTTGGCACAGCAAACAATCCAGTGTTGTTGTGCTACAATGGGAAAATAAAGCTACATACACAAAGTAAAGAAAAAAGAAAGGAAAACAGATTAAACATCTAGATGTTCATAATGAAACAACTATTTTATGAATATGTAGCACTATAATATATCATATATAGCAAAAAAAACATTGTTCACAACATTGTTGTAGCACTATAATATATCATATAATAGAGTGGTGCAGGCTGCTTATGTACAAAAATGTAGCAATAAGTATGTTCATAAAAAGCAAAAAAGATTAAATCCATTTCACTCACAAGGTCATCCTTTAGGATTTTGAACTTGCTACAAGCTTCCTTAAAATCTTTCATGAAACCATTGGGGTTGAATATTGATGGCTCAGCAACAAGCTTGTCCTGTCATTATTTTTGATGGATGAGCAACACGCAATATTGATGGTTTAACAAGAACATTGTTGGTTTAGAAAGACCAACACACAGGCTTACCGTGTCATATGTTGAAAAAGAGTACTTCTTCTTTGCGCGAGTGTTCTTGACAGCATATGCTTTTTCTACATTGTTGAATTTCTCAAGAAACACATTCATCACCTCATTTGCTCGAGATATTGGCGGGCGGAGAGACTCTTGAAACCTCTCAGAGGAAGTATAGAACCTACCATACTTCACAAAACATTTGCTGGAAATAAAAACAAAACAACATTATAATTTGGGGGCAACCAGATTGTACAAATGAAGCTAATGTTGGGGATTAATGTAGCATATAAAATTGGTAGGGGTAACTCACGGTGCATGTCTCTTAGCCCTCTTGAATCTGCGACCATTCATGACAAATTTGTCATATGTGTGGATCATATCTTGAGAGACCTTAATCTTTTTCATCTTGGGAGGTGAAAGAACTTCTTTGGCTGCCCTTTTGAACCTATTCTTCTTCTCAAGTGTTCCAGCACCAATACTATCATCTTTTGTTACATCATCTGAGAAACAATTGTCACCAAGGAAGTTAAGAAGCATATGCAAGTAAATAGCCAAAACTTAATTCGGCATTCTATGCAGCATGTGCAAAACCAAAGAATATAACTTCTAACCTGTGCTCATGCGGTTGGTTGGGGTTGCAGGCTTGTTCAAAACTTCTACTGATTTAGCTTCCTCGGAAGCTTTCGGTGACAACACTACATTGGTCTTGTCTTCAGAAGCTTTCGGTGACAAAACTATATTGGTCGGTTCTTCGTAAGAATTAGGTGACTTTGATTGAGCGTCCTTGAAGGCTTTAGGTGACACTGGTGCAACATTTGCATCATCCATTTCTTTAGCCTGCTCTGTAAGGCCTACAGAAATCAAAACAAGCAAAAACACGACAAGTTTGTAAAAGTTAGAATCCCATTAGCCTATGAAGCAAAATTAATAGATGAATGAAGCAAAATTAATAGATGAATGGAGCACGAAAATGAAAATGGGAAGCATGAAATATAAAAATGAACCATATAATATGCAGCAGTGCTTATATCCTAATGTAGCAAGAATATATCATTTATGTAGCAAGAATATAGCAACTTATGCAGCAGTGATGATTGAAATACCCATTTATGCAGCAAGAATATAGAAATGAAATATATGCATCTCCTGAAAAAACATAAAAAAGACATCCATCCAAAAATACCTGCTTCAGCTGGTTTTTCCATGATATTATCCTCTTGAGAGAAAAGTTCAAACGATGGAGCATCAGGGGCTGCATTCCATGCTTCGATTGATATACCATGAGGTGGGCTGGACCGGTAAGGTGAACTAACTGGGTTGTTGACATCAGGAAGGCCGCCAACAACACCTCTAGGGGTCAACAAATCCACAATTATTGCGGGCTGTGGAACATCTTGTGTGGTGGTTCGTGCACGCTTGAGCACCCTAAATTTTGCTGCAAGGTTGACTTCATCATCATCATCAGTTTCCTCATCGGTGCTTCGATAATCCACATGTTCCATATCCCCCATTGCTTCAGCCTCAAGGACTCCTCCCTCTTTCTCTATGCCCTGCTCTTCAGATCCCATATCAAATTCGGATCGCATTTCAGCATTACCATTTGGCTATTTCTCAGGTGCAGCTTCTGTTGGAAACATGACACTTGGATCGTCTTGTGAATTCTGCGCAGCATCAACATCAAGAAGCAAAGAAGCCATCCGGTGTGCATTCATTTGTTTTAACCCAACAACAAAGTTCTTCACAGCCATGTCAATATCAGCACCGTAGATGGACTTGTGCTTGTCATACAAGTGCTTGAAGCGAGCTGGAACCTGTAAAAGAAGTGTAAAATAATGTAACAATGGAGCACTGTTTTAAAACAAAAAGACGCAGCAACAATGCAGAAAATGATAGTGAATGTAGCAAAATCATATGGTTGAAGTAGCAAACTAGACATATGAATGAAGCATAAAACTTTAGTTTATGAAATAACACAAAAGTGGTGAAAACTGTAAGTAGCAAAAAATATAAATTAATGTAACAAGAATATAACATTAATGCAGCAGTATAACTGAAAGAAGCAGAACACTTTAAAAAGATGTATGCAAAAATATATAACATATGTAGCAACTGGTAGAACATAATAAAGCAAAAATACAAGAAAAATTCAACAAAAATATCAATTACATGTGCTCAGAATTTGTTATGATGAAGCAACTAGAAAAGTACCTTATGAAGCATTAAATTTATGCAATTAATGCTAAAACAAGATCATAAGGAAGCATGTAATGTACCTCTAATTCCTGACTACTAGGGAACACTAGCCATTCGTTTAGAGAGGCGGACAAGTTGCCTTTTGCTGCTCCCACAGCCTCAATGATAGGTGGTTCAACTTCATATGGAGTTGCTGATATTTGAAGAAACTACAAACAAATATAGAAAAAAGAGAAAAGTAAAAGAATGAGGAGAATAATTTTGACAAAAGAGCAAAAAGAAAAGATAAACATCAATAGAAGTACAAAAGATGTTGGTCAACTTACCGGACGCCTTCCAAAAACAGTTGTATTGTTCAGAATCTTCCTTTCAATATCTGTCTTCACTACAAACTTGAAGTCGGAACTAGTCACATGACACACTCTAGGTAGCGAGTAGTCAAAGACATGAGAGTTAGGTGGAAACTGAAGGTGGTCCATGTATACAATCTGTTGAAAACAATAAGCAGAAAAAATAAACTAGTTAATCAACAATGTCAAAATTGAATAAATGCAACATGTGAAACACAAACAAAGCAAAAAAGAAAAATGATCAGGCAGAAGACAACTTACACCAAGCATTGAATAAGGCCCGGTGATCCAGAACTCAAATTTAGGAGCCTTGGCACCTTTCTCATCACCCTCCTCGTCACCCTCCAACGCAGCATGCTTTGCTCCTTTTTTTGCATTTTTCTGAACACACTGCTTTGCACCTTTCTTGGGTTCTTTCTCCTCCGGTAGTTTCAGAGGCATGGCTTTGTGATTCTGAATATTTTGCACCAAATCCATAGCAAGCTGCAGCAAGTGTTCATCCCATGCAAATTCAGCTGTCCTTGTAGGATCCTCCATGCTGGCTAGATAATCCAATGTCAGCATATTACCACTGCTAGGATCGACCACAGTTGCCAAGCAAATAAGATCCCATGATCTAAGAATTGTTGCTTCATCTGTCACAGGACACTTCAGCAGCAAGTCGACAGCATTTTGAATATCAGGCCTCTGCTTGGGATTACCATTCTTGTACACCTCTCTAAGCTCGTGCTGCTCACTCTTCTTCAACCGTAAAACTGGCCTGTTGCCGCACCGGATGCCATAAACTTTCCTCACCATGTCCTTGCTGAAAACAATCTTGTTGTTGTTGAACTTGAACTCACGCAGCGCAGGGGTTGTGTTAGTAGCAATGAAATCAATGAGATTGTTTGGAATAATGAAAGGGGATACATTAAGCAACGCTCCAAACGCGCTCTTATTTTCAATTATACTTCTCTTGTCAGCGACAAGTTTATCAGCAAGAGTACGGAGCCGCTTCGCAGCAAAACGGTCCTTTGACATCCACATAGGTGGCTCCTGCTAAAGCAAACATACATAAGGACCAAATATGCACAACTAACAAACCAAAAACTGCTACAACCTAACAGAAAATATGCACTGCCTAAGCAATTAATATCAAAAGAGTAAAACTAGGTATGCTAAAAGCAAAAAACACTAACATAGGAAGCAAATCTACAAAGTAAAACAAAATGAATTTATGCTGCAAACTAACAAAAACTAGGTATGTGTATAAAACAAATTCAAAATAAAATGAAGCAAAATTGGAAGCACCACACAGTAAGAACAACAACAATAAGAACATGAACTCATCTGTACACTGAATTTCTACAAAATTAGAAGCACAACACAGTAAGAACACATCAAAAAACATCAACCTACATAGCATGAAAATTTCTGCACACTAACTTGCTACAAAAAAAATTGGGGAAAGCATCAACCAATCCGGCTGAGTAGGGCTTGGAAGGAGAGAAAACGCTTACACCCATGCCGCTGACCCGAGGAACTTGCTTCCCCATCGCCAAAATGATCCCCCCACCGTGGATTTCTTCTCTTTCCCCTGCTCAGGAAGCGCGAGATGGGTAGTTAGGGTTTCTATGGCGCAGAGAATCGGCGGGGAGAATCAGGGATGCAAGCAAAATCAGATGGAGCCAATCGGCGGGGAGGAACTTACGGAGAGAATTGGAGGGCGGCGGCGCCGCCGTTCGCAGGTCCAGCAGTCACCGGCGGGGGCACCGGCTTCGCCCCTGCAGTCGCCCCTGCGGTCGCCTCCGTCTGCGAGTCTGTGACTCGAGTCTGTGAGTATGTGAGTCTGCGGGGGAGCGATGCTGCGAGAGAGAGAGTAGATGCTGCCCAACTCCTGCGTCTACGTGGCAAACCGAGAACCGTCCGATCTGCAAGGAACCAACGTCCCACGATCCGGAGGACGCGTGCGACGCAACCTCCGACGGAAAGCGGAGCGTTTTCCATAATCTAATTTTCAAGGCGTTATCAAAGTGCCGGCAAAATGGGTACCGATACGGTACCCTTTCTTTCCTCGTTTTGAAGTGCAAGTCCATATGGAACAAAAAACGGTCAGCGCTCCAGCCCCGCACTCTGCAGTCCGCGTGATCCCCACCGCCGTCCCCGCCGATCTTAGCTTCCCATGCGCCCTCCCACCTGCCGCGGTGCCGCCCACTCTCGTCGGGGCTCGTCCCGTCTCTCCTCCGTGGTCCGCGGGTCACCTATTTCCGCGTCATCGCGGGAGAAGCTTCTCATCTCCTTTCCCTCGTTGCACGGAGGCCGTCAACTCAGTTCGCCACCCGGGGGTTACCGATGGAGAAGGATCTCGACTTGCCGTCATCTGCGTCTCTGACAGTCACTATGTCTCGCCACTCCGCGTATCATCGCAGCAGGAGAGCGAAAGGGAGAGCGGAGAAGGAGAGGCGGAGGAGACATCTTATGGATCTCCTCGTCGAAGACGAACGACATCCGCGACGCCAGCAGCGCAGGGTCTGGGTTCGTGCTCGCGCAGCCGAATTCTGTAGTCCTCATCTCCGAGGTAACTGCATCGGGATCTACAGTTTCAGGCGTCACGTCGCTGGTGGAGGCTTCCTCTCGGGCTAGCGGGCGGCATCCCCATCTGCTAGCATCTGTCCTAGTACGTCCTATACCCTTTTCCCTGACCTTTCCCTGAATCACATACACGTACGCACGTAGATGTTTTGGTTGTGCGATTGGGGTCAAATGGTTTTGAATCGACATCAGTTTAGACTGACGGTTTCCATGGTGTGGAAGAACAACTGTATGGCCGTCATGGATTTCAGATATGAGCGATTTCCCTCTTGTGCCCTCCGCCCCTGTGCCGATTAGGGAGCCGATTTGTTTGTTCCTTCGTTTGTTGGGGTGCTGAAACTAAAAGGGATTGATATTTTACTGAATATAAGTGTAGACGTAGTGGCATGCAGTTCATCTGAGATTATCCAATCGTCTATGTCTTGTGGCCTGTGGGGTGTGAAAACTGGATGGGTTGATTTTTACTGAATTTAAGTGTAGACCTGCTGGCATGTGGTTCATATATGCAATCTTCTATGTCTTGTGGCGTGTGGGGAAATATCACCAAAATTGTCATTGATTCACTTTAATGCAGTTCACCGCTTAATTGGAAACCCTCCTCTTTGTTAGAACCTATCTTCCTATATACTGCTTTGTTCGTTTCGAAATGCTACTTGTTCAAATCCAGAATTTAGGTATTCACATTTTAGTAATGGAATCAGGAATAAGGCTGGGATCTGTTCTTGTGGCGCCCTTTTTGGATGTTCAGGATCAAGATGCATCGCCTAAGGCCCAAAGCTTATATCAACTGGGTACGTTTTCAAGTTTTATCCATGAATTAGATGAATATTCTGAGTTTGGATGGGAATACTAGTTACTGCCTGTTAATCAGTTTGAAGCAATTAGGTTGCTTGTTTTAAAATTTAAGTGTCTTGTACACAGGTGTACTATAGGTGTTTGGCCTCTTCTTGGTTTGAGGAAAGCATCCTCTACTTTCCAAAAGACTAGAGGGAGTAGTATTGGCCAATACAACACAGTGGGTTGCAGTGCACTAAAGACTCCTCGGTCAGTTTATCGTCCCTTTTGGTACTAAACACTAAACATTGCACTACTCTGCACTATACATAGCGAGATGATCAAATGGACAGATAGATATTATTTTAATTAGTAGCTTTTATCTTCTCGTGTAAAAATCTTAGATCAGACAATACTTCCTTTTCTCCCTTTGTCATAAACACTGACAAATGGTCCAACAATGTGATTTTGTTATTACAATACAACGTCCACTTTCTGGTTTTTATGTTCCAGAAACTAACAATGGAAAATTTGGATGCACTGAATTAGCTGGTGATATTTGTTGGGAAGTTATTCTATGATGCACCGAATTTATCAGCTTTATCTGCTGGTTTGGCATCTGAGATAATTTGTGTTTTGAAATACATCGACATATGTTACTTGTCAGCTCAGTCGTATGGTTCTAGTTAGTTTTTTCGTCTACTTATTCTTCCCCCATCGGTCACATCAGATTCTGATTTTTTTGCCTTCTCTGGTTTCAGATAAGAGGCGTCTCACTGGAGAGTTTGAGAAGAAATACGAACGTAAGTGTGCAGGAGCTTCGACTCCTACATACACAACATCGATGCCGTTGATAGCCTCTTCTTCAACCTGCCCTCAAGCTCCATCAGGTTGGTCACTAGGGAAACTTCTCCTTGCAAAAGCTATGTGCACCAAATATGCTTGACGAAATCCATACAACTGCTATTAAAATACAACTTCTTATTGCTGGTAGTGGGTTGATTGTTGGCAACAACAAGGGGTCTATATATCAATATATGCATGCATACTGATATGTTTGTATTTGGTTTTCTTTCAACCTTGTAGTAGAACTAACTCCTGCAATTTTAATACTTTCTTTTACCGATATACTTACCTTTAGTAGAACTAACTCCTGTAAGTTTACAAACTACATTTTACTGATATACTGTCTGTATTGGGTGTTATGTTCAAGCATTTTCCGACTAGCATCTTGCTACTGATGGACAAACTTGATGCTGGACTTGAGAATTTAGAGTGGCTTGAACAGGTGCATAACTCATGATATAAAGCATTTGACGGTTCTATGTAAAGTTGTTTTCTTATTAGTTTCCCTCTTGTATGATATGTGTTGTGTATTGCTGTTGTAGAAGTGTTATGTAATTTGCATGTTTCTAAATATTGTAATGTGAGCTTGATATCAACAGAATAGATGAATTGTAACGTGAGCCCGAATTTGTTTTCTAGAGTGTATTTATTTGTTTAAGTCACCTTAGAAATGGTCCTTAATTGTGTTAACGCATTTTTGCTAGTGCTTGCATTTACTGTATAATGCCTTAAACTATTTTTTGAGGCATTTTTGTAAACTGCCTACAAATGTTTTTAAGCACTTTGAAAAGGGCCAACAAAATTATTAGAGGCTTTCCTCAGTAGTGCTTTAAAATTTATTCTGAGGCAATTTTCGAAGTGCCTCAAAAAATATATTTTTAAGACATTTTCAAAAGTGCCTAAAAAACTATTTTTAAAGGCACTATTTTAAAGTGCCTTAAATGATTTTTCCCTACACCATTTGATTCGGCATTATTTTTGTTGCCTTCAAAGATTATTTGAGGCACTTTTAATATTTTTAAGGTACTTTTTGTGCCTCTAATAATCAACCGTGGTGTAGTGATATATAACAATTTTTGTATTGTTGGTTCGAATATTCTCTGATTCAAATTAATTAACTTAAGTTTGTCTAAATTCGAATATATTTAGCATTAAAACTTGTCTAGATATAACTGAATATAGATATATATAAATATAATAAACATAACAAAGAACACAACGTTTCTGTCCACCGTCCGTCACTTGGACTTTTTTGCCCCTGCGAGTTTGATGTATTTACTGGGCCTGCCACCGCCAAAGAAAAACTGATCGGTTCGATGCTCCCACCACCGAGGCGACCAAATCGGCGACCGAATCCCCTCTCCTGCCGACGGAATCCCCTGCCTGCTGGTTGGGTGTGCCTGGCGCGTCTCCATGACCATGTCGAATTGTCGAGCACCCCAGCCTCCCCCTTCTGATTAATCTCATCAGACCCCAACAGGCGGACGTGGTGGAGACGGCCGACACCGGCCGGGCTGGAGGCGGCGAGATCAAGCCAGGAGGCGGACGGAGCTAGCAGCGACATGGATGGTTCTGAGATGAGTGGCAGAGGCCGTCGGGATGGAGGCGCCAAGGACGAGCAGATGGATTTTCCCCATGCCCTGAAGTCCCTTGTCCTCTTCGCAGTCCTACCAAATCCTGGCATGCTAGCCCCGCATAGTAGCTGTCGGCCACTAGGTCGATTCGAGCCTCTCTCTAGGCATTCCGGTCTCCACTCACACTCACCTCAATTTCTGGTAAACAAAAGAACAAGAGAGAGGGAGCTAGCTAGCAAGGAATATACTGTAGTTCACGGGGAGGAGTTGATAAAGTTGTGGATGCAATCCACCGTTAAGAAGGATTTCTGCCTCTTAACTCTAAGAGCATCTCTAGTGGCTCGTCTATATGCCCGTCTAAAACGATTTGGACGACCGTGGATAGAAAAAACCTTCCCAGTGGCTCGTCTAAATGGAGGTCTAAATTTAGACGTCCTCCCAAACCTGCTACCCATCGTCCATATATGGACGACGGTGCCACGGCCGTCCAAAGCAACTTCTTGCCCGGAAGCTCACTCCCGCGCCCATCCGGGGCAGGACGCGGGGGAACTCGCGAGAGGTCGCCGTCCCTCTGCTCGCCGGCTCCATGTACTCTTCTTTTCCATGTAGATTTGGCGAGAGGGAGAGAGAAAGTGGACAAGAACAAGAGGGTGCTCGACCATGGTGCTTAGACGCACGCTAGATCCATCCGCCAGCAGACAATTTTTGCCGGATCCGGACGCAAAACATTGTAGACGGGCGCGGTCTCGTCTGGTCCTGTTGGGGACAGGCTCGGGCGTGGAGGGGGGCATGGGGTCACATGAGGCGTCCGGCCTAGCGACGGACAGGGAAGAGAATGGGAAGGGGCATGGCGGCGGTTGGGGAGGAGCAGCGGCAGGGGCATGGTAGAGGGCTGTAGCTACTCCGATGATGTTGAAGAGGGGAGGCTTGTCTCGTACTGAACATGTTGCTGCTTGTGCATCGATACAGAATATAGAGATGGAGTGATGTACTACTGAATGTTGCTGAACATTGCTTGTATTTCTGCATAATATACAAATATTTGCTTGTATTGATAATCATGTCGTTGTTTTGTTTGCTATTGAATATTGCTTCTAAATTTTGATGGTAGTTATAAAAAAAATACTAAAATATTGGTTAGAGGATGTAGACGTCCTACATATACACGTTCCGCTGAAAAACTAAGATCGTCTATATTCTCTCTCCTTTTAGACGGTCATTCTATACGGACATATAGACGTTCAGATTTAGACGTTCCACTAGAGATGCTCTAACTCCGTTCGACACGCGCGGGATGTAGAGTGCGAGAGTAGCTACTAGCTATCACTGTGGATATATGGGGATAATTCCTGATAATCTATGTTTTTTATATAATTTTCGGTAAAATATATTGGTTTTAGATGCATTGGTTTCGCTATACGAATATGCTACCATTTTCCAATGAATGTCATTTTAGGGTACCTTTTGGTTTTGATTTAATCAAAATGTTTTAGAAAAAACAGTCGTTTTTCATTCTGGATTTCAATTTTTGGTTTGTGCATTTTGTCCGGGTTTTTCTGAAAATATCGAAGTCTAGGGTAAGTAAAAATACATAACTTTTATGTCGACACCTAGATGTATAAGTGAAAAACACTTCCATTCCATTGCGTTTACGGTGAAGACGATAGTGATATTTTTAACAAAATACTCAATACTAATTTTGCCGTAGCAACACACGGGCTTGTGTGTGCTAGTATAGATAAACATAAGTCAATTAATTTGGATCAAAGAATAGAGACGTAAAGCTAAAGAACGCCGAGGCCAAAACGTAGGGGCGAAGTAAATTAATTTGGATTAGAAGGAGTAGAAACGTTAAGCTACGGAACGGCGAGCGAGCGTGCGTGCGTGCCAAAACGTAGGGGCGGAGCTTCGCTCTAGCCTCTAGGCTCCACTCAAGGTTACTTAGGCGCTGCCGCGTAGCGACTTGAGCAGCGCGGAGTGGAGGGCGCCGCCGCCGTCGTCTCGCAGCGCGGAAGGCACGTCCACGATGACATCCTGCACCGTCACGCCCTGCACCTTGGTAACGAACGCGTGCTGCACCTGCAGCTCCAGCGAACAGAGCGCTCCCATCAACCGAGCCGGCGCGTGTGTGGCGCCGCCCGTCGCCGTCGCCATGCGCAACGCGGCCATGTCTCGCCCTACCATCCGCACCTCCACCAAATCTTCGCCCGCCAGGTGGTTCAGGGAGGCGCCGGCGTGGCCGCCTCGGGACGTAGCGGACGCGCTCGCCTCCCATTCCCAAGTCGCGGCGGCCGCCTGCCGGCACTCGTCTTCGAGCCGAGCGACGCGGGAGCGCAGGTCAGCGATGTAGTTAGCTGCGTCGGCCAGGAGGGAGGCCTTGTCCATGCGGGACACGGTGGGCACGGCGGCGCGGAGATCGCAGAAGCGGCGGTTCAGCTTTTCGCGGCGCTGCCGCTCGGCCTCCACGTGGCTGACGCTGGGGACGTCGGACCGGGGCCTGGGCTTCCGCCCAGGACGCATCGTCGCCGTCGTCGACGCCGGGAGACTGCACGGCGGCATCTCGGAGAGGTTAGAGTCCGCAGAGACCATGGAGCTCCCAGCGGGGCGCACGTAATCTCCGTCCTCGCGCTTGGTCGCCACGACGATGTCGCCCATCAGCCATTGCTCGGGGACCTCGCAGGAGGCGAACTCGAGGACCTGGTGCTGGTGGTGGCATCCGTCCGCGGGGGAGAACCGGGACGGCGGCGACGGCGGGAAGAAGGAGGAACACGGCGAGAGCAGCTCGTCCATGGCAGGAAATCCCCAGTACATAGTACTTACCAGCCTACTCAGATCCGTACGTGTCGCTCCTCTAACTGAGGAGCTCGAAGTAGCAAATTAGCTGAGATGCGGAGTACTGTGTGGTTAGCTGTGGGCGTGTTTTTATAGTGGTGTCACATTTGCGGTTAAGCCCTCGCTCAAACGTACGTGTCCCGGAAAATGTGTCTCTGTCCTTTTCTATTTAATTTCCTCCCGCCAAAAACATGTCCGTTAATTTGGGCTTGGGAGTTTGGAACCAATAGTTAGCATATATCGAGTCATATGTAGAATTGTAGATAAGGATAATCAACAATCCCAATTCCTAATAAGTGCTCGGGGGCTGGTTAGTGTTTTCTAGCCCTCAGTTTGCTGGCCGTCCGATGGACCGTGATGAACTCGTGTGTGGTGACATAGTTCCGACAACGACAGAAAGCCCACAACACCTATCCCTTTCTCTTCAACGAGTGTGCCGCCCACCCACACCGGCGCGCCCCGTCCTCCATCCCCGCCGGCGCGCCGCCCTCCATCCTCGCCGGCGCCGCCTCCCGTCAGCGCCGGCTTCTCTGGAATCGCCTTGAAGGGGAGAGTGAGCCACTGGCGCGCAGCTCCGATCTGCAACAATGTCTTCAGACCGAAGCCCCTGTCACTTCCGTTCATGTGCAGCGACACCGGTGACCACCATCAGCCTCATCCCCAACCCCCCAGCGAGGAAGCGACCATATCCCCGCGACATGGAGCTTGACAACTTCACCTCAGTAACCTCCCTTGCCTCGTCTCGAGGTGAACACGTACCCGGTGCATATACATGGAAATTCGATTTGTTGTTGTAGCAGATGCATCTGCATCGTGCCTTTTAATTGGTGAAAGCTAGGTATGCTTTACTGTTTGTTCTGGTACGTGCATCAGGTCCAGCCTGTATTGTTGTCTTGACTCAGTTTGCTGTTAGTTTCATTAAAATAAAAAATCTTTGTATTCTATCCGTTTTAAAATAAGTGAATTGAGTTTGTCTAGATTTGTATGTATCTAGTCTTGTTTTAGTGTAAGATGTATCCGAATCTAGACAAAAGCAAGTCACTTATTTTGGGACCCTTATGCAGAAATAATGGATTGTTATTTTGGAAAAATATTGAATCAGAATGAATGCTTGCCTACTCTGATAGTATTGCTCCTGATACCTTTTGTCTAAGATCTTCTAGTTGAATTTTTTGCAGCATGGAACTGAACTAGATCTTCTAGTTGGCCTAATTAAATTGTTTTTGCCCACATGCTAAGTTGCTTTTTGAACCCAATTAAGTTTGATTCCAGTGTTATTTCTTCTGATGAGCATGTAGAAGTTGGCTACTTGGCCTAGTTAAGTTGACTTTTCCCACATGCTAAGTTGTTTCCTAAATCCAACTAAGTTTGATTCCCTTGTCATTTTAGATTTCCTTTTTATATCGGTATTAGTTGACTAGTCAGTCTAATTAAGTTGTCTTTGCCCAGCTGCTAAGTTGTTTTATAAATCTAACTAAGTTTGATCCCGATTCGACAAAACCGGCGACGCCGCCTCAACTCTGGCCGGTCCTGACCTCCGCCTGCGTAAGGTCAACCCGGATCCCCATACGGTCCGCCATGAAGCTGAGTCGATTATGTAGAGACAACCTCCCGGTTCTCCTGCCTGAGCAGCTGGACCTATTGTTGGTGTCATCGCGACAGAGGAAGCAGGAGGCGTCGTGATTCCGCCGGACCACACAACTCACCGGTGTTGCCCTGACATCCAGTCCCATGGCGAAGTACCACGGGCGCGGAGGGCCCTGATGGTGAGGTACCGAAGCAAAAGCCGCCATCGTTGCCCCTTTAGATTGCGCGTGGCGGAGGGCCAGAGCCCGGAGGTCAGCGTTGTCCTGTGCGCTACTCCTCGATAAGGCGGCGACACACGGCATATGTTCTGCAACGACACTCCGGGATCTGCTCTCCAACGGATGTCGTTTTTTACTCTTGCTTTGATTTGTTCTCGCTCACAACTTAACCTGATTTTCTCTCTCACTCGCTACCACCAGACGTGTACCACCGCATGGAAGGATGGATGGATAGATCGACCAAGCCAGAGAAAATCAAGAGTTGTCGTTTTTAGTACTAAGTTGTATACATACCAGTGCTAAGTTGTCTATGCAATAATGCTAAGTTGTATACGCATCAGTGCTAAGTTATATATCTATTGATACTATGTTGTATAGCCACCAATGCCGAGTTGTATATATACTAACGCTAAGATTCACACGCATACTATTGTTAATGTATATACCCACGTAACCCACTACGCTCTTAAAACTAGATCCCCTTCGGCTTTTTCTAAAATGTGTTGTGTCTTGGGTTATGACTAGCCACATCTATGTTGATTGAGGCAGATTTTGCTATTTTTTATGATAATTGTATATCCATCGATGCTAAGTTGTGTATCCACTGGTGATAAGCTAAGTTGTATATCCATCGGTGTTAAGTTGTATACCTAAAAACGCTAAGTTGCACACACACTATTGTTAGGTTGTATATGCAGGCTAGTTTATATTTTTCGACTAGTGCTAAGTTGCATACCCACTAGTGCTAAGTTGTATTTTTGACTTGTGCTAAGTTGTCCACCTTTTGCTAAGTTATATAAGGACTAGGATTAAGTTGGACCCATTTTTATATAGTTATATCTGGCATCTTAGTTCCTTCTTGTAAGTTTATTAAGTTGTATATCTATTCATTTTAGTTGCCTTTTGTATGCTCATTAAGTTGCATACTTTTGCACCTAAGTTATGTTATAAAGTTGTTTTTTTTGCTACTAAGTTGTCCACCTCAGAAAGCAAGTTATCGACAATACTAGAAAATACGGTAGACAACTAGTAGTGCAAAGTAGCGGGTCTCACTATTATAAAGTTTCTAGTTGTTGTTGCTAAGTGGGTATCTCGAAAACAAAGTTTGTTACAAAATATAATAGAAGTAAATACTGGAAGCAACTATTTGTACGAAGTTGTTTTCGAATAACACTAAGTTGCTTTTAAAAAAAATTATCAATATATATATAAATGGGATCTAGTTTCGAATATCTTGACACGATGGGGCTAACGGTGAAAACTAATCGCAATTCCAACACACGGTTTTAAAGTTATGTTTTTTTTTATATAGCACAAAATTAAATCCTACGTAACAGCTATAGCTTTCCTTTTATAGGACGAGGGTTGGCTGAGACTAACAAGCCTCTGGAGGCTCGCTAGCCCCGTCCATCAACAATTAAGTGGGGAAAAGACAAGACTAGGTTACAGTAATAAAAAAGGCTACCACGCATAAGAAAGAAGTAATATCTGTATCTCTAATACTAAATAAATACACTTGAAAAAACATAGTTCAATATGAGTACTTACTAATCTTAACTTGGCGTTATATATGTTAATATTTTTCTATAAACTTGACCAAACTTTATTTTTTTTGACTCGTAATAACAAGCACTAGTACTAAAACTAATATAATCGGGGACTATTTGATTTTCCATTAGTTTCCTTGACCCTTTTATCCTTTACATATGAGGATTCATGGACTCCATGTTGTTTTGCTACACCTAGGATTTTGACATGACTTCAAGCTATGTCACCGTCCTCTTTTATTCGTGCAATGTAGGCCTCGACGGGGAGCTGAGGTGATGACCCCGTCGAAGCTATAGGTGAATCCAAATTCACTATGAGCTAGGGAAGAACTTGTCCTCCCCGAGAATAGAAGAGTACCGAGCGTGTGTCGTTGGTCATGGACATGGCATGATGGATGGTGGATCAGTGTTAGTCGGTGTGAACAATAGAGAACAGAAAGAGGCCGGCAACAATATCCTTTTTTTAATGGATATTTTATTACTTAAATTAAGTATTACACCCGGACTCTGCATAACTAGAATGTACACAACCACCAACTGTTCGAACATAAAGAAAAAAGGCGAAATACATGAGATCATCGGATAAGCGCATCAGCCCTAAGGAGATTGAGGGACAATTCTAAGATCATGTTGTTATCCATGTCATGTAAAAATATTCAATTGTACTTGGTTTCGAAAAAAGAAATTCCGTAAGATGAAAAGTACTAGCACAAATTTAGGAATACATGATTAGCCTTTCCGGCCGGGCAAGAATCGGCGCATGCATGTATGTGGCCTAAAGGGCATCTACACGTACTTAGGCCACGTATACATTCAGACACGTTACGTGCATTCTTTGCGTGCGCGCAGTGATTCTTAGCTGAGATGCATGCACCATGAATCCCCAAGCCACTGATGAGAAGCTAGACACGTCGGACGTTGACATGTCTATTAAGCTAGGCACAGAGCGACACGTACACTTTGACGCATTTGCAGCAGTCATCTGATATTCTTGGACTCACGGCAGCCATCTGAGCCATGCAGCAGCTGCCACCATGGCCATGGACGATGGATTTGGACGGCGTTGAAGTGGGAACCCTCCCCTGTGTTTTTGTTTTTTGTTCGACAGGGAGATATCTGTGCTGGCCGGCATGCCGGCCCCGTCTTGTTGGCCTCTTGGGAAATTGACGGATACATGAGTGCAGTGTTGCAGGACGCAGACGCAGCAGATCTCGCAGAGGCGCGCCGGGACTGACCGGAGGTGCAGGAGGAGGTCCTCGGCGCGGCACGGGCTAGATCGTGGTTCCGGCCCTCCTCTTCACCGGCGAGACAGTAAACTTAGAGCAAATTCGGTAATAAAGTCTAATATTGACTATAAGACGTCATCATGTCATCTATAGCCAACTAGTAGTCAACATATACAATAGTTAGCTATAAGGAAGTATCATTTTATTTAGTCAAGGTTCACCTTACACACTTACAAAGTGTCTAAGAGCACGTGCTGCAGCTAGCTATTGCATGAGAGCCTACTACTTTTCTCTCTTCTATTCTCTCCTCCACCTCATCTTAAATATATTATTTAAAATCTTATACCCCGCTTACATTATATACTTCCTCTGCATTTTACATGTCATGCACCTATATATAAATCGTTAATTTCATTAATAAAATATAAATTATATAGAAAAAATTATACGATTTAAAACTTTAGACATTATATTTTTTTAAAGTATAATTTTTGTGTTATACAATTTATATTTTATAGTGGTCAAAAGTTTCAACCTAGATATATGTGTAAAACTTGTAAATTGAAACCGCAGATCAGTGCCTATAAATACGAACTAATAAATTCGAAATTTAAAATTTCAGCTGCTCGCAGGTAAATCCATATTCGATCATCACATACATACATAGGCGACGGATCAAATGCTACTCGCATACATACAATAATTAGTGGCTAATTAGATGCCTAGCTACTACTGCGGCGTCCGCTCGTCCTCGCGGTCGAGCTCCGACTCGCACAGGAGCATCTCCACCGCGAGGCGCTCCTCGTCGGAGTCATGCTCGTAGTCGGCCTGCACGACGACCTGGGCGCGCGAAGGGTAGGGCGAGCTCCACTCGTCGGAGGACGAAGGAGAGGGAGGAGCGCGGCGAGAGGATCCTTCGCCGGCGTACGTGTACCCGCGGAGGGGCTCCGGAGCGTCGTGAGAGGGGCGGAACCACCACGGCGCGTATGCGCGCAGCAATGGCGGCGGCGACAAGTCGCGGTTGCACCACTTGAGCGTGGCGCGGTTCTTCGCGCCCACCGACCGGCGGCAGCGCTTCTTCTCAACCTCGTCGAGGCAGCACCGGCGCGGCGTCCGCTCGTCCTCGCAATCGCGGTCTCCCTCACTGCCTCCGACGCGCCCGTCGCCTAGCCTGAAGTGGCCGTGGGGTCTATGTGCGAACACCATGGTGGATCTGGAGGTCGAGCTCGAGCTCGAGGAATCGCTCGCCGGAGACGGGCTACTAGCGCGGCGGTGGCTAGGGTTTGCGGCCGAGCGAGTGAGGATTGTGACCCGCAACTGCCGCCGTGGCTAGTACATATACTGCAAAAGATAGGGCGGTAATGGGCCATGGTAAAAAACTTCACGGGCCGGTCCGCTATACAGGTCCTAGCTCGTCCGCGATGGGCCGAAATTGTAAATCGATAAGGCTTGGCTTTATATTTTACGGTTTTGCTAGAAATTACACGTCCGATTTTTAGTTATGTCTCGGTCGCCTCCCTCACCATGAATATACCTCGCGATTCGTGCAATATAGGAGTTACACATAAGAATTATCAGTTACAATTCTTATTTGTGCAATTTGTACAATTTTTCTTAGTTACAACTAGGTTAAGAATTAACACAAAATAGTAGGATGATGCCAGCGATTTAGATATAACTAAAAATCAGACGGATAAGATCTAGACGCTCCCTATATTTCAAATTTACCAGGCACTGCCAGTATGTGTCTAGCTTTTGTATAAAGTTCGGGCTGAATGAGAAAAGAGTAATTCAGACTCTTCGTTTGTCTAACCGATGGATGGTGATTTGGACCGGCCTCCAAATCTGGCACCGCCGCCTCCTTTCTCATAAGCTGCGACGCCTACCATTGCAATCGGACTTCTGTACCTCTTTCCCACCCACCAGCATCTTCCATCGATCGCAGTATCCAATCATGTGTCGGCTGCTTTCTTCTTGCCCAGCCGCCCATCGCAAGCGCCCGGCCAATACAGCAATCGAGTTGCAGCGGACATGGCCGTTTGGATTCCACGGCCAATCGGCATCTTCTTGATGATTAAGCAAACCATGAAATAAGTAATTGCATTAATTCAAGTATTCAACAATAACACATCAAAGATAGACACCCCATGGGCTCATGTAGAATCGACAATCTTACACTCTAGAAACATCTATCAACATATTTTTGTTGACACACTCGTGATTTTTTGTAGTTGGATACATCACATCATATCTCGGCGATGATAGTTAAACAAACAATATTGAATAGAAAAATATATAAATACAACATACTACATATACATTTCACTCGTAAGGTTATTCCATCTAGATAAAATTGGATTGTCATATAGTTCTCTTGGACCTAGGAGGACCGGTCCACATAATGCAGAATCACTTACTTGAGAGGCAATTTGTCATTTAACTTTCATTCCAGGACATTTTGCACAGCCGTATATTTGCCATAGAAGATGTTAGAGTTAAGACAAAATAATATATCCTAATATTTAGGATAAAATTTATGTTGCTAACACTAGTAAAAAGAGTAATGGGAAATATACAAGTCCGGAGTTTATACTGATATCGTGTTTTATATAAGAGCACAAAAGTTTATTATAAACAATCTTATGTGTTACAAAGTGTGGTAAAGTATTAGTTAATACCGAATTTGCAAGGTGAGAAATTAGTTTCACAAATAAACTTGCAAAGTTTGCTAGAGTCAGACGAGTGGTTATCAACACCTGTATATGAATGATGATAGTTTAATATATATGGTTCTTCATTTTACCAAGTCTGGTTTATTCTCTAAATTTGTATTTTTTTCTAAAAAGAATATTTCATGTGCCCGTAAAACCCCGGCCCCTAAAAACAAATCATGTACCTATTCAAAAGTCTATGCGCTTGAATAATAAAAAAATACTACAAATTAGAAAAAAGTTCTTAAAATCTCAATGCAAGCCATTACTTTAAATTGCATGGAACGCTTCGCACCCATCTCTAACTATGTAGTGTCTACTGTGCTTATGTGGATCTCATATGTTTGGGACCCTAAAAAGCGGACACACTTTTCTTGGACCCCTACTCCTAGAACAAAAATTAAATTTTGAGTTTTCTTAATCATACCTCCTTTAGTTGAAAAATTGCACATTCGTTGATCTAGGATGGCTCGTTTTTAGAGTAGTTCATATGTTCTTTTGAGGTTAGTTTATATTGGATTTTTGACATATACAACGTATATTATGTAGTTCTATTATGACGACAAGATAATGCATTAAATATGCACTCTTGCCTATGAAACCTCATCACATGGTAATATTGGTATTGTGATGAAGATGTTAGTAAGCAACATGCTAGAGAAACTCCGACATATTCATTCACCTCTCAGTTTGCTATAGCTCTAGTTATTGTTCTTTCGTGGTTTAATTCTTCTCAGGTTACTTATTGGTTTCTAAGTATGAATGAATAATGACTCATCGGGTCATTGTTGTGAAATTCGATCTCGAAGTATGAACAAAAAACTTGGGCCATAAGATTCAAGAACATGCTAGTTGAAAATCCCCAGGCCTTCCTTTGATTCATGGGATATGAAAAGTGTAGGAATAGGAAGGTCAAAGGATTGAGAAGTCATGACTAGTTGAATCCTATGGGAAGACAATTGTCTTTGATTGTGGTAAATGAATTTTTCATGAGCTCCAACCTCATGTTTTTTTCCTATGAATTTTACACTACCAGATTCCTATGGAATTTTTTTCTATAGGATATGATCCTTTGAATCAAACAACCATTGTAGGAAAATTTCCATAGGATTCTATTCCTACAAAAATCCTTTCACAATCCTATAAATCAAAGGAGGCCTTAATGTGTTGCGCAGTTAGATATAAGTTTTCATGTTATCACGGGAAATTTTAATTTTGTTTAACTTGAGTTAATGATCTATAATAAGCTGGGGAAACTTTAATGAGGTATATACACTTTTAGTTCCACATCTTGCATAGAGGAAACGTTTTAGTTCCACATCTTGTAAATTGAGCAAAACTAGTCCCATAACTTGCATCCCGTGAGCATTTTAGTCCAATTTAATCGCATTTCAACGAGTTTGACAAATTTTAACCAAATTCGTCTGCCTATATGGTGCCGCAATTTTTTCAGAATACCCCCTGTATGTTTTTCTCTATCACTTGCGAGCTCGGCCTGACAGGCAGGTCCCATCTGTCTGTGCAAATAATAAAATATGTAGCTGCAATAGAAGGATTTGAACTCACGGCCTTTAATGGTAGTACATGCTAGCCAATACCGCAGACACGGAGCCGATAGAAAATCAAGAACGTTACTCTATTATACATTATTGTTTAGGCTGATGCGTGCTAGCTCATCCACACGCGTGCAGCGCTGTGTGCCCAAGCTGCTCGGTGTTCGTCTCCAAGCACGTGCTCGTCTCTTTAATCCGATGGATATGGAGCCCATGGTGAGCTAGAGACACGGATATCAGTCTCTAGCTCATTTCATTGGTGAGCTAGAGACGGATATCAGTCAATTATGTATACTAGCGCGCGCGCACACACACACGAGAGAAGTGAGTATTGATTGACTGAGTGTATACACCTAGGCTAGCTTGTTATAAAGTTTTGAAAGATTCTAACAAATGATGTACTTGCAAGGGGTTATTTACGTTTTAAGTATGCAAATTTTCAGTCAGAAATAATTTATGTTATGGCCTACATAAAAAGACAAAATTAGAAATCCAGTTTTGTTAACAGTGCACCTTCAATTCTTGTCAGAATTGTCATTTTTTTTTGTGTGTAACCCCAATACAAATCAATACAGGTTGAAATTTTGCACACCAAAAGCTTATATCATTGCCCACATGTAGCTATTTTTCCGATTCTTGTGATATTTTGTATTTCATTTTTTAAATGTTCAAAATAAAGTCCTTCACGTAGCCTGAGACAAATGATTTTTTGATGTATACAGGTCTTATATAGGAGCTAGGAACCGACTATCCAAAAGAAATATCTGGTACTAGCACGCATCAAATTATCACGCATGTCTAGCTAAGACACACAACGCGGACATCAGCCTAAAAGCTAACGTATAATAAAATAACATTCTTCAATTTATCTTATCTTTGTTTGTGTTGTAGTGGCAAGCATGTACAAAGTGCAGGTCGTGAGTTCAAACCCCTCTACTTATACCTATATATTTTATTATTTCCACTAACAGATGGAGACCGTCTGTCAGGGCGTACCAAGGTCGCAATTGACAGAGAAAAATACAAAGGGGATATTTATAAAAACTGCGACATCATAGGTGGACGGATTTGATCAAAATTAGTCAAACTCGTTGAAATTTAATTAAATTGGACTAAAATGCTCACGAGATGCAAGTTGTGGGACTAGTGTCGCTCATTTTACAAGATGTGAGACTAAAATGCTCCCACGACGCAAGATGTGGGACTAAAAGTGTATATACCTCAACTTTAATTTACTTAGTAGCTCTAGGTATGACAACTAATATCATGAAGTTAAAAAAATGTAAAGGGGAGAGGAGGCCCCCTTGGCTGCAATGAAACGCTATCACTATATGCAAGGTTTTCCATATGATGATAGGTAGATAGGTTGGTTTTCCAAAAGCCTCCTAGACGACGCGGGCAGAGCGAGTGCCGGTGCTGCATCTCGCTTTCGAGGACCATCTAAGAGGCCAAATTTGGTGGGTGCAGCTTAGAGCTCGGTGGCGCTACGAGGAGGACGACATTGTGAGGAAGCGTATTTTTCTAGTGGGCCGCACGACGACTGCGAAGCTCGATCCCTATCGATTTCAATCATCACTCGGAATAGGCGGCGGCAACGACAAAATCGTGCGGGGAGGTGGGACGGAGAGGGGCGAGGGGCTCCATTTTTTCAGCTCACGATTATACCTACTAACAAAATTCAGCGACATACACTTTTCTAGATTGTCAATGATATGTTCTTCCCAGCCAACGAAGCTGACAATCTGATCATCGTTAGTAACCTTATCAAGTCGTCAGCGTTAACCTGCAGTGACAAATGCGTACGCCACTAGTTTCCGGAAAGACCCAGCGACAGACTCTATGTTCTCGTCACCATTAGGCTATACAGCCGTGACAGACGCAAAAGGTCAAATGTCATTACTTTCTTTTGGCCCACGAAACATGTTGCAACAATGGGCCTTTTCTTGTGCTAGTCAGTGGTAAGCCCTGCGGAAATTAGTTCTCGACTAATAGGTGACTTTTTTTTCTTGCTCGCCGGGGGTACATGTTACCACCGGCGGACTTTCGCTCTCCCGCCAATAAGGCTGCTGCGATGCTAATCCTTTTTCCAGTAGCGTAGGTGTCGGGGGGTTAACCTCGGGTAGGTCAGAGACGGGAAAAGACAGAGGTACTATCCCCGTCTAGTTTCCGAGTTACGGTCCAAGTCGGCCGAATCATGGATATGTCGGCCGATGAACGGAGGCAAGAAGCCCACGTATATGTATCAAGTAGTTACCCGGCCGAGCTGATGAGAGAATCGGCCGGGTTACCCAAGTGATCTTGATGCAGGTGAAGAACGAGCCGAGTAACACAAGGTAAGGCCGAGTGATACGAAGCTTGCAGGAGAAGGAGAAGCCCAAGGTCAAACTATAGCTGCAGGCTAGAAGGAATCAGAGCAGAGCCAAGCACAAGAGACAAGGATGCACAGCGGCAGAGGGGCAGAAGGAGGTCACGGAGGTGACAGTCCTGGAGCCCGAGGCACGCAGGAGGGGCCACCGAACCTTGCCGTTAGAAGGGCGATAGGGAAAGGAGGCCGCCGAACTACCAATTTGGGACAAGCATATTCCACGAATATGCTTGCCTCGTCAGCCCTAAGGGCACCCAAGGCGTTCCTTTATAAGGAGAGGCTTGGACCCTGAGGGAGGGATCGATTCTTTGAGCACCGTTAGGCTGGGGAGATTCATTGTGTCCCCCTGTATACAGCTCAAGGAGCACTAGTAATACAGAAAGAGAGAAATAAAGATCATCACTTTGGCAGCTTGAGTGTAGAGACAGTTGCATCTTCCCTCCCCAGATCCCACTAGCATCCATTGGCCCCATACTTTAGCCTACCCATGGCATCTGCCGTGCCAAAACCACGACAGTTGGCGCCCACCGTGGGGCCAGCAGCGTGCTAGCTGGAGTTGTGATCCGGACGGGAAACTTCATCAACACCGGCGAGCGCGTTGTTTCTGGCTTGGTCCATAGATTTGGTCTCTGCGACTATGTCAGAGACAATGCAGGGAGCTTCAGGGGGAAAACTCCCCTGCGCAACGGGATCTTCATCGGCCTGGGCGAGCACAGGGTCTACGTCGGCGTCGACATCACCGGCATTTATCCTCACCAGGTTGTTGTTGCAGGAGAACCACCTCGAAGCGCGGCGAGCTGTCCATCAGGAGAGCATCTTGCAGGCAACGTCGAGGTGATGGTCGCAGCAGGAGCTCAAGCGGGAGCAGCATTAGCCGGGTCAAGCAGAGAACCCGCCGCAGGCGCACAGGGCCCGCCCAAGCAGATCACACTACAAACCGCCGAGGTAATTCCGCCAGTGACAAACCAGGCCGAGCTGCATGACACCACCCCAAAGGCTCCAAGAGTGAGAGGGCCACCTCTGGAAAGACCAGAGAACATTCTTCAGGCAACTATAGAAAACTTAACCACACCTGTAGCGCCGATACTTGATCCGGCAAATGCTCAGGCAGAGTTAGAAGAAACCAGGCAAAAGGTGCTGGTAGAGGCCAAAAAAGTATCAGCTCTGCGGGAATCCTTGAACAGGACCCTGAGAGAATATGCAAAAGCTAATAAGCTTGATATCGCACCTGAGCGGGTGGACGAACTAAGGTTAAGAGGGAAGAACCTCATGAATGACATTAACAAAGAGCATGAAGCTCACAGAGCAGAGTCCGATGATTTGGGTTTGCCGAGGTACAGTACCCCGGCGAAAAACCTGAGAGCGGCAAATGCCGCAGCATTGGAATTAGAGGGGTTAACCGGGGAAGCTCGGCAGAAACAACAAGAAAGAGTGAATGAGCTGGTGTGCATCGCGAACCAGCAAAATGAGGAAATACTCAGAACTAACCCGGCAAGACCAGGGGCTTCGCGGATGGTTCATTCGGCAGCAGCACTGCTTTATCCAAGGCGACATCTTCACCCGGAAACAACGCTCGAAAAGAGAGAGCAGTAACCTCAGGGAAGAGGAACAAGCAAATTGTTCCATATGACCCGGCAATAGCTGGAAAGGCAAATGAGAACAGAGGCAATGCTAGCCGAGGTAACAGTGGGGAGAGAAACCACGGCCGTATGGAAAAGGACGGCGGCGGCCGAGGCAATGGGGATCTCGGCAGGAGAGAACCCGCAAGAGATAATCATGAAAACCAAACCCCGGCCGAAGTAAGGAGAGAAGTGCCGCCCAACCCGCAACCAAGACATGAGCCTCGGCAGGAAAGAGAAGTGAGGCCAGCTCGCCACAATCAGATGAATGAAAGGTATAATGATGGATATTCCAAGGTGGAATATGCAAACCAGGGTGGAAACAATCATTATGGGATGCAGGACAGAATCCTGTACAGAGATCTGCCAGCAAATGATGCAAGAGTAAATTTGGATCGGCTATACCGGTCCGAGTTGTTGTAAGAGCAAGGTCCACCGGGTCCGACATGTTTTGGACCACGGATCATGGGCGAACCACCAGTGCCGAATTTTCAGTTGGCAAGGCACAAAAAGCATACAATGGAAGTACCAAGCCACAAGACGGTTGATTGATTATGCCACCGCTGTGAAGATAGCGGTGGTAACCTAAGATGGTCGATGCGGTATGTCCCAGATCTTTGGAAGGACCAGGGTATGGTTGAATAATCAACCAGCTGGCAGTATCAACTGCTGGTTAGATTTCGAAGAAATGTTTGTCAGCAACTTTACCAGCACATGCAAGAGACCAAATAGACCACAACAACTAGCCATGTGCAAGAAGAGGCCGAATGAAACGGATAGAGAGTTTTTAACTCGATGGTGTAACCTGAGAAACTCATGTGAGGGAGTTATCGAATCACAAGCAATTGCTTGGTTCGCGCAAGGCTGCCGTTATGCCAGTGTGTTGTGGCAGCGCCTGCAAAGAGATATGCCGACCACACTGGCAGAAACTATCAGAATAGCAGACTCCTATGCATTGGGCGACCCAACCCAACCAGAATTAATGTCGGCAGATCATCGTGAGCAACAGGACCAGTACGCGAGAGAATTGGCCGGGTCATCCAGGCGTGATTTCAGAGGAAGAAGAAGAGAGGAGAGGCCGGATTATAGATATAATTAGGCCCAGGTGGCGGCGGTAGCACAAGAGCAGCCGAGTCACGGAGCAACTCAACGACAGAAAAATGGACCTCAACAGTGGACATCAAGAAATGAGGGAAAAAGGCAATGGACCCTAGAGCAAAAGAAGCAATGGCAAGAGAGGCCGAAGTATACATTCGAATCCATGTTAGATCAGCCGTGCAAATTTCACACATCAAACCCATCCAGACCAGCCAATCATACAACCCGCCAATGTGCCTGGATGAAAAATGCGATGGGGAATCCAGCAGGAGTTCAGGTTCCCCATCAGGTGCAACAAAGATCACCAGATTAATCGGAGCAAATACACGAATCGATGCTACCGCCTCCCCTAGGTATGATAACTCGGATCGGAGGGATGCAGTGCATCAAGTAATGAACCAGGGCCAGGACGGAAGGATGAATCCGGCAAATACTGGACGTAATGATTACAGGGAACATCACCAGTCTTATTGTGTGTTCTAGCAAACAGGACAAGCAAAGTGTGCAGCGCCGGCATATGGAAGTGAATGCGGTTGTGCCGGCGGTGCCAAGATACCAGCCATGGTCCGATCAGGAGGTGACCTGGAGCATGAAAGACCACCCCAGAATAATGCCGAATCCAGGATCATATGCACTTGTGTTGGATCCGACATTTGTTGGACCAAGCATCAATGTGTTGCCTGCCAAAACCCACCGGCGAGCAGCGACGAGCAACACGGAGAGCCGGGAGGCTCCCAGGACTGCTGGTGGGCCCTGGTCCCTCGGGCGACGGCCCGCAAAAACTCCGGCACACGTCCTGGCTTGGTTCGAGGGCGTGCCACCTGACCTATACCTGGTCAGGAAGGTGAAGGATTGCTCCGATTGATTTCCTACATGGTAAACAAGTATACGTAAAATTCGAGCCGTGACCGGCTCCCAGGTTTCCACAGAATCGGCTCCTAGAGCCGATTGCCCCATGGTTCGCATTAGATTTACGATAGCATGGGGTTTTGCTTGATCACTACAAGTTAAATCGATCTCTGACGGTTTAATGTTTTCACCACGTAATCGGGCGTCCTACACGTAATTGAGCCTGGTACGCATAAAAGATGAAGAATATTAACCCTAGAGGAGGCCTAATAACCAACGTAAAGTCAATTACCGAACAACTTCTCTAGAACGAATAAGCCACGTCCTATGTACTCTTTGGATCGTTCAACCCGTTTGTAAGGCCTGATTACGTGGATATTAAACTAAATCTTGGTGAACAAGGCACAACTATAACAGATCGAATCGACTAAATAAAGATCAAGCAAGAGGCTACCCTCGCACTTGGGAAATAGTGCAAAGGTAGCGAGGTAACTAGAGGTAGCATAACTTCAACGATAATAATAAAAAGCACCGATGCTAGCCTCAAACCATCTATGATAATGGTTTTACTCGCCATCAACAACGCTTCAGTACGAGTAAAACCAGGTAACGCATAAGTAGATACTGCCAAGATCGCAAGACGCGATCTAGGCAGCATGGCACTTACCGAAAGAAACCCTAGAAACAAGGGGTGGCGATGCGCCGAGATTGTGTTTGTTGTGAACGTGGTTGTCCTCCTTTTTTCGATAACCTTATGTACATATTTATAGTCCGGAGACTCTCTACTTTTGGAATAACTCTACAACTCTAACTTTACCTAAACATAAACGGAACCTAAACAAACATGAAACCTACTATGATACAAGATACACGGGCAATTTAGCCCAAATCCATACACTAGGCCGATCCAACAACATGTTGAATATACGTATCTTCCAAGTCCATCTTGATCACGGCCCATCTCCGTCTTTGGCCAAAATACGGTGATAACACATGCCCCCTGGTTTTGGCAATGATAATTCCAAAACCACTATGTGTGTTTTTTTTTTCTTCTCTTTTTTCTATCGGGCGTCGGCAGAATGCGTGGCGTAATGTAATCGCCACGCTACCCCTTCATCATGATGCCTGTCTTCTCAACTCTGCGCGAGGCATGATTTGACGATTTTGGCGGTAACTGGGAACCGCTATGGCATTGAACCGTCTCTCCACTATTCTCTTTATTTAAATTCGCCTGAATAGTTCACAATCCCCATCTTCCTCCAGTTGCCAGAAAACCCTTCTTCCTCCGCCGAAAAAACCCTCTTTCTTGCCATGGCCTCCTCCGCTTCCTCCGGTGTGTCTTCCCACGCCTCCAACTCGATGAGCGACCGAGAGCCGACGCCAGAACACCCGCCGATGGCGGCGTAACTCTCGCCCACAATGGTGGGGACGAGAGGGTTAATTCGTCTGGTCGGAGGATGACGCGTCCATGACCGACGGCGAGGAGGACCTGCAGTTCCTCGCTGACGGGGAACTGGAGGCGAAGAGCAGCGATGACGCTTGGTCTTGGGACGGCGTGGAGTCCTCCGACGAGGAGGAATCGGAGGAAACCTCCTCCGAAAGTACCGACGAAGCGCTTCCGCGGGTCCAGCGAACACAAGATGACGACGAGGATGAGGAGGCCCCAGCGGCTTCTTCAAGCGAAGAGTGAAGACGACGGCAAGAGCGCGAAGACAATGAAGACGGCGGCGGCATGGCGATGATCTCGCCTTTAGATTAGGAATTAGTAGCGCAATGTAGTAGTAGGCTTCCTTTTGTAACAATCATCCTTTATGGCGATCATCTTGAATGAATGAGAATCCGCTTCCCAAATATTGTTCCTCTTCGCTTCAATTTTGCCGATCGAAATAGGTCGATGCTCCGAAGTCGATGACATCAGATCGACTTTCAACATATCTGCACGCTGATCGGACAAGTCAAATCGCAAAGAGCCGATGACTACCCATCGGCTTCTCCCCAAAAACGTTGACAGGGTCAAAACTTGGTCGCATCTTTAGGCCCCTTAATACGGCCACTTCTTGGTTCCAATGGTAACCTGCAACCTTTTTCAAAACGGACGACCCAAACCTCCAATTGCCCAACGGAAAACGTGCCTTGAACAAACAACTAGCGACAAGCCACAAAGCTGAGATCGCTGAGGTGGATCGTGTCCGTCTTGACACCCTCCATGCCTTGAGCATTTCTCCGTAAGCTCGTGTCATGCGAACTATCATCTGTTGGTAACATCGGCTATGTATTTTTGCTTTTATTCGGCCGATTTTCAGAATCGGCCCCCATTTTTACTGTCCATCGTCTCACGTGCTTTACTTAGCCGATTTCATGTATCGGCCCCTCAAGCTTTACTGTCCAACATCCCACATGCTTGGGAAATATTTCTTGAGATGTTGACCGTTGACCGCTACTGGGAACTTTACGCCATCCAGCTGCTCGAGCATGTATGCGTTTCCTCTTAAAACTTGATCGACCCTGTACGGTCCATGCCAATTTGGAGACCATTTACCATATGCTGCATCCTTAGTCCCCAAGGGCAACACGGCTTCCCATACCAGATCACCAACGTGGAACTCCTTTGGCTTCACTTTCTTGTTGTATGCACGAGCTACTTTGGCCTTGTTCTCTTTGATTTTCTCCAGTGACCACAGCCTGAGCTCGGTTAAGTCCTCCACACTGTCACTCATCAGGGTTGTATATTCTTCAGTTGTTAGATCGTCCTGAAAAGTGACCCGTCTCGACCCAGCCGTAATTTCCCAAGGCAATACGGCTTCTTGTCCATATACTAGATGGTACGGCGAGGTTTTAATCGCCCCATGGCATGACATGCGATAAGCCCACAATGCCTCTGACAAAACCTCGTGCCAGCGCCTAGGGTGCTCATCGATTTTCTCTTGATTAGCTTGATGAGGCTCGTTGGGCTTGACTTGCCCATTCGCTGAGCATAGTATGGAGATGACCTCGACTTGATCCCGTGTCCTCGCAAAACTTTCTAAACTCTTGAGAAATGAAGACCGAACCTCCATCGGTCGTGATAGTTTGGGGAATCCCGAATCTATGGATGACATGTTCTTTCACAAAATTGATAACATCCTTCGAGTTTACTGATTTCATCGGGACAGCCTCCACCCATTTAGTGAAATAATAAGTGATGGCCAAAATCCACATGTGGCCTTTGCTTGATGGGGGATTGATTTTGCCGATCATGTCCATGCCCCAACCTCGGAATGGCCAAGGCTTGATGATGGGGTTCATTGCTGATGCGGGTACCATCTGAATTTTCCCGAATTTCTGACATGCCTGACACCCTTTGTAGTACTTGAAACAGTCCTCAGCATGGTGGGCCAATAAAATCCTGATCGCCTGATCAACCATTTCATCTTATGAGCTGATTGGTGAGTTCCACAGGTGCCTTCGTGTACCTCGTGTAGGAGCCGATTGGCCTCGGCTGTCCCCAGGCATTTGAGCAATAGTCCTTCCAGAGTCCTGTAGAACATGTTATCGCCAATCAGCACGTACTTCATGGCCTTGTATCTTATCCGTTTAGGTGCCCCTCGAGCCGGATCCTTCAAGTAATTGAAGATATCGTCTCTCCAGTCGTCTGCTTCCAGGAACTGTACCTGAACATCGGCTCCTTCTGCAGCGTCCTTGTAGCCTGAAGCCATCTGCGCAAGATCGTTCGCCTCGGTATTCTGCGATCGTGGGATCCAAGTGAAGTTTATGTACCGGAATTGCGCCATCAGCTCACGGCAGTGCAGCCATAATGGTAAGAGGGACTCGCTCTCGCACTTGTAGTCCTCCGTGAGCTGGGAGATCACCAACTTGGAGTCCCCAAAAATTTCCACCGCTTCTGCTCCAGCTTCGATGAGCAACTCCATTCCCTTGCGTATCGCCTCATACTCAGCGACGTTGTTGGTGCGGGCGAGATAACCTGATGGAGAAAGAGAATGTTGCCCCAGGCGACACGAGTAGCATGCCGATGCCGCTCCCATCGCCGCTGCATCGATCCATCAAAAAACATAGCCCACGCTCGGATCTGCAGTGCTGCTATATTCGTGTTGATTCTTTCGGCGATAAGATCGGCCAACGCTTGTCCCTTAACTGCTTTTGAGGGTTGGTACCGGATGTCAAACTCCGATAATGCAAACATCCATTTGCCCAATCGGCCTTTCAACATAGGAGCCGACAGCATGTGCTTTATGACGTCTGACTTGCATATGATGACAATCTCTGCTGACAGCAAGATATGGCGCAGCTTGGTGCAGGTAAAAAACAGGCAGAGGCACAACTTATCGATATCAGGGTACCTTGTCTCTGCGTCCAGCATCCTTCTGCTTATGTAAAAGACGACTCGCTCCAGCCCATCATAAATTTGCACCACCACTGAGGCGATGGACGTGTCAGCTACTGATAAGTAAATGTAGAACGGCCTGTCAGGCTGCGGTGGAACTAATACTGGCGGCTTCGTCAAATAAGCTTTGATCTCGTCGAAGGCACGTTGTTGTTCTGCCCCCCAGCGGAATTCCTCGTCAGATTTGATTTTTACTAGTCCCATGAACGGCTCTATCCTTCCTGACAGATTAGAGATGAATCTTCTGACGAAGTTGATCTTGCCGATGAGGGACTTCCGTTCTTTCTTCGTGGTGGGTGGCTTCATTGTTCGCACTGCCTCCTGACTTTTCAGGCCGATTTCAATTCCGCGTTCATGGACCAAAAAACCCAAGAACTGACCGGCCGTGACCCCGAAGGCACACTTCTTTGGATTCATTCGTAGCCCGAATTTCCGTGTTTGGTCCAGGACGCGTTGCAGATCGTCCAAGTGTCCGTGTGCTGAAGCAGACTTGACCACCACGTCGTCGATGTAAATTTCCACCAGTTTGCCGATCAGATCATGGAAAATATAATTCATGGCCCTTTGGTACGTGGCGCCGGCATTCTTCAGTCCAAACGTCATGACTACATATTCAAATAACCCCACTGACCCTGGGACTCTGAATGCAGTCTTGTGTATGTCTTCTGGAGCCATGAAGATCTGGTTGTAACCGGCATTGCCGTCCATGAAGCTCAAAATCTTATGACCAACTGTTGCATTGATTAATGTTTACGCCACGCATCGGATACTCATCCTTTGGGGTAGCTCTGTTGAGATCCGAAAATCTATGGCAACACGCCATCGGCCATCCTTCTTCTCTGATGCGATACTAGAAATCCACTCAGCGTACCTGCATGGCCTGATCAACTTGGCTGTCAACATTTTCTCGATCTCCTTCTTGACCTCTTCCAGAATTTCGGCCTTCATCTGTCGTGCTCGCTGCTGGAATGGCCGAAATCCCTTTTTAAGCGGGAGTCGATGTTCAATGATGCTCCTGTCTAACCCAGGCATCTCTGTGTAGTCCCAGGCGAAGCAGTCTGGATATTGTTTCAACAGGGCTATCATCGGAACCCGCAGACTCGGATCGAACTTCTTGCTGATAAATGTTGGTCGTGGCTTATCCCCAGGACCAATGTCGATTTCTTCTAGTTCATCAGCGGATGTGAACCCGTACCCTAGCTTCCCGTCACCTGTCAAATCGATGCTAAACACAGGGCAAACGGAAGGTGAGGATAACAAAAATAATTTGGGCCGATTGCTTGAATCGGCCCCCTTTTTGCTTGCATTAGTCAAGGACGGTTTACACCTTATTGTTTTACAGTGGCAGAGCATCTCTCTGCTACGACTACATGAGCTGCTTGTCGATGATCGCTGCTTTTTATTTTTTGTGGCGATCGCAGGATCGGCCGTACCTGGATGGTCGTGGGCTTTTCTACTGTAAGGCCGGTGGATAAGACCAGCCTCACCCGCTTTTTGTAGCTTCAATACGCCGCACCGTCTAGATTGATTCCAGATCGGCTCTTGGTCTGCTTCCCAGACGTTCATGCCGGCTATGGAGATCTCGATAGAATCATCTGCGTGGATGACCTCCACTTCATCTCCATCCCACTGGATCAGGCACTGGTGCATTGTGGACGGGATGCAGCAATTAGCGTGAATCCAATCCCTTCCTAGCAAGACAGTGTAAGTGCTTTTGCTGTCCACGACGAAGAATGACGTGGGGATGGTTTTTCTGCCCACGGTCAGATCTACGTTCAGTACGCCTTGCGTTTCCGAAGTCTGACCGTTGAAGTCGCTTAACGTGACGTTGGTTTTGATCAGATCTGCGGTGGAGCGTCCCAAACGTCGTAGCATGGAGTATGGCATGATATTGACTGCCGCCCCGGTGTCCACCAACATCTTGCTGACAGGTTGCCCATTGATGTAACCCCGCAGGTACAGGGCTTTCAGATGTTTATAACCCTTCTCACGTGGCTTCTCAAAGATAACCGGCCGTGGACCGCAGTCAAACTGTGCCACTGGTAGCTCATTGGTTCTTGGCGCGCAGAATTCTGACGGTAGTACGAACACCATGTTTGTGCCAGCCGATGTCTGTGCATCGGCTTTTGCTGGTTTGGGGCGCCATTCTTTCCTTGTCGGGCGATCTTCTGTTTCCAAAGTCTGCCTCACTTTGACGGCCAGATCAGGCCGTGCTTTCTTCAAAGCGTGGAGATACTGCGCTTCAGCTTCCTCCAAGTTACGCAGCCGCTGCACTCTACGCTTCTGGGTGTGTCTGAGTCCGTCGGGACACCACCTTGGACGGTGATACCTGTCTTCGTCTTTGTCATTCTTTGGCTTCTCGAGGTCCTCTGCTCGAGCGGACTCCCTGTGACGGCTCTGGGGTGGAAGAGGCCCTAGACGTTTGAACACTGACACTGGCCTCGTGTCTTCCTTCTGCTGACCGCATTCCGGGCAGTTGTCGACTGTAGGCAATCGGCTCATCCCCGCGTCCCAGCAGTACTTGAAGAAAGGACAATCCCAATGTTTGTCTGCGCCTTCCTTTTCTTTTGACGGTCCCCTAGCAAGGTGCTCATATCTTTCGTCGTCTCTGTCGCGCCGGCGACGTTGGTCATACTGGCGCTCATACTTATTAAGGAGATGCGTGGAATGTGGCTTCTGATATCGCACTTTCCTCACTTGTTCCTCTGTTAAGTACCGCCTGTCATTGTGGCTGGGCCGGTCGCATGGACTAGCCTCCTTTATTTCCTTGTCGCGAGAGCGACCACCTTCCTCCTTGTACGTGTTATGGTGGTGCCCTGACCCCGCCATATTAACGCCGAACGAGAAATCTAGCTGACGCCTCACGGAGCGACTGAGTTCTACCATGTTGACGCCGGGAAAGGGGTTCGTGTCCACTTTCATGGCGAACTGCCCGAGGATCAGACGGCCTTGTTCTATTGCCATTTGGATTTGGCGGCGAAGCTCTTTGCACTCATTGGTGGTATGGGTGAACGAGTGATGCCACTTGTAGTACGGCCTCCCGTTTATTTCCTGAGCCGTAGGGATTTTGTGGCCTTCGGGTAACCTCAGCTGCTTCTCCTTCAGCAGCAAATCGAATATCTGCTCGGCTTTGCTCACATCGAAGTCGAACCCTTTCGCAGGCCCTTGCTGTTTCACCCATTTGCAGGCCACAGATCGCCCTGAGCCCATTCAGCCACGGCCACCTCCTGGTCTTGCGCAGGATCACCTTCTTCTGTATCGACCAGGCCTATCGGACGTTTGAATTTGTCTTGGTACAACTCAGGGTGGCGCTGTTCATACATCGTCAGTTTCTGGGCCATGTGCGCCAATGAGTTGTACTCCACTTGGAAAGCGATCCTTGATGGGTCTGAGAGACCCAACACGCCATTCGACCGCTTCCTTCTCAGTTAAACGAGCCGAGTAACATCGGTTCTTGACGGTCCTGAAGCGCTGGATGTATTCGGCTATAGTTTCTTCCCGCTTCTGCCGCACCTGCGCCAGGTCCGCAATGCCAGCCTCGGTAGCCTCTGAATGGTAATCGGATGTGGAACTGCTCTTCCGATTGCTTCGGTATGAATTGAATCGGTGGCGAGGTGTACCACCCAAAGGCTGGTCTGTCGGATTGCGCAAAAATCTTACGCCGATCCGATCCGGCGTCAAATCATGCCTAGTTGGGCCGGTATCGGCTTATGTGCTCGATCGAGCTTGACCCTTCCGACCCGTTGAATCTTGAGAACTCGGGAGCTTATACTTGGGTGGCGGAATCAGATCAAACTAGTTGGTACGGCTTTGAATAGCCGATTGTCCTTCTCTTGACAAAGTCGAACTGGTCCTCGAGATGGTACCGATTTGCTCCTTTGTTTGAGGGGCTAGATTCTCATGACTTGTTCGATGGCATACTTGGCTAGCCACGCCTTTGTCGGCGTCCATCCTGCATATCGCTGCTCCGGACACGCCCTCGAAGATCCTGCCCCAGGAACTCCTGCCGCGGAGACTCCTGCGGTTGCAATCTGTTTGGTGCGTGTCAAGTTACTGCAGTCCGGCACGTAGGCGCATATATACCCGTGTGGGATTTCCTTAGGTGGCTCAAACAGGAATTGGCAATCGCCTGGGTCGCCTCCAGCCTTGTAGACGACATAAGCCGCTGCCCCTGACGACATAAGCCCCTGGCGACATAAGCCGCTGCCACTGTACAGGACCAGTACGCGAGAGAATTGGCCGGGTCATCCAGGCGTGATTTCAGACGAAGAAGAAGAGAGGAGAGGCCGGATTATAGATATAATTAGGCCCAGGTGGCGGCGGTAGCACAAGAGCAGCCGAGTCACGGAGCAACTCAACGACAGAAAAATGGACCTCAACAGTGGACATCAAGAAATGAGGGAAAAAGGCAATGGACCCCAGAGCAAAAGAAGCAATGGCAAGAGAGGCCGAAGTATACATTCGAATCCATGTTAGATCAGCCGTGCAAATTTCACACATCAAACCCATCCAGACCAGCCAATCATACAACCCGCCAATGTGCCTGGATGAAAAATGCGATGGGGAATCCAGCAGGAGTTCAGGTTCCCCATCAGGTGCAACAGCAGCATCAGCCGCAGTTAACTGGAGCAAATACACAGCAACTGATGCTACCGCCCCCTCCCCCTAGGTATGATAACTCGGATCGGAGGGATGCAGTGCATCAAGTAATGAACCAGGGCCAGGACGGAAGGATGAATCCGGCAAATACTGGACGTAATGATTACAGGGAACATCACCAGTCTTATTGTGTGTTCACAACAGAACAGCAGGACAAGCAAAGTGTGCAGCGCCGGCATATGGAAGTGAATGCGGTTGTGCCGGCGGTGCCAGCCATGGTCCGATCAGGAGGTGACCTGGAGCATGAAAGACCACCCCAGAATAATGCCGAATCCAGGATCATATGCACTTGTGTTGATCCGACATTTGTTGGACCAAGCATCAATGTGTTGCCTGCCAAAACCCACCGGGCGAAGCGACGAGCAACACGGAGAGCCGGGAGGCTCCAGATGACTGGTGGGCCCTGGTCCTCGGGCGACGGCCGCAAAACTCCGCACACGTCTGGCTTGGTTCGAGATGCCACCTGACCTATACCTGGTCAGAAGGTGAAGGATTGCTCGATTGATTTCCTACATGGTAAACAAGTATCGTAAAATTCGAGCCGTGACCGGCTCCGGTTTCCAGAATCGGCTCCTAGAGCCGATTGCCCCATGGTTCTGCATTAGATTTACGATAGCATGGGGTTTTGCTTGATCACTACAAGTTAAATCGATCTCTGACGGTTTAATGTTTTCACCACGTAATCGGGCGTCCTACACGTAATTGAGCTCGTACGCATAAAAGATGAAGAATATTAACCCTAGAGGAGGCCTAATAACCAACGTAAAGTCAATTACCGGAACAACTTCTCTAGAACGAATAAGCCACGTCCCTATGTACTACTGGATCGTTCAACCCGTTTGTAAGGCCTGATTACGTGGATATTAAACTAAATCTTGGTGAACAAGGCACAACTATAACAGATCGAATCGACTAAATAAAGATCAAGCAAGAGGCTACCCTCGCACTTGGGAAATAGTGCAAAGGTAGCGAGGTAACTAGAGGTAGCATAACTTCAACGATAATAATGAAAAGCACCGATGCTAGCCTCAAACAATCTATGATAATGGTATTACTCGCCATCAACAACGCTTCAGTACGAGTAAAACCAGGTAACGCATAAGTAGATACTGCCTAGATCGCAAGATGCGATCTAGGCAGCATGGCACTTACCCGAAAGAAACCCTAGAAACAAGGGGTGGCGATGCGCCGAGATTGTGTTTGTTGTGAACGTGGTTGTCCTCCTCTTTTCGATAACCTTAGGTACATATTTATAGTCCGGAGACTCTCTACTTTTGGAATAACTCTACAAATCTATCTTTACCTAAACATAAACGGAACCTAAACAAATACGAAACCTACTATGATACAAGATACACGGGCAATTTAGCCCAAATCCACACACTAGGCCGATCCAACAACATGTTGAATATACGTATCTTCCAAGCCCATCTTGATCACGGCCCATCTCCGTCTTTGGCCAAAATACAGCGATAACACAATGTAAAATTTTCAAAAGTACTCATCGACAATGGGAGCAGTATCAACATCATGTACAAAGATACCATGCATAAACTCGGAATATCGCAGAATATGCTGCAATCCACAAGGACAACTTTCCATGGGATAGTGCCAGGGCTTTCATGTGAGCCCATCGGTAAAGTCCGAGTGGACGTGTTATTCGGTACGAGAGACAACTGCAGAGCAGAAAACTTGGAATTTGAAGTGGTGGATCTGAAAAGTTGTTATCATGCTCTACTCGGACGGCCCGCACTGGCCAAATTCATGAGCAGCTGTCATATAAGTTATCTAAAGATGAAGTTACCCGGACCACAAGGGGTGATAACAGTTGCAGGGGATTACAAGAAGTCAATGGAGTGTGCTTGCGGGTCAAATTGGCGAGTCACTGGTTATAGCAAGAGAAAAGAAAAGGATTCAGGAGGTAGCAGCCTCGCTCGACAAGATTAAACATGCTTGGCACTGCCAACCCTCATGGCGATGTTTCTTTCCAACCAACCAAAGAGACGAAGAAATTTCATATTGATGAGCAATTCCCAGCGCCGATTACTATTGGTGCAGGCCTTGACGCTAAATAGAAGGCGAGCTCACCAACTTCCTCCATGAGAATCGGGACATATTTATGGTCAACTCAAGATCCGCAAGGTGTTCCGAGGGAGTTGTGAGCACTCTTTAAACGTCGGGCCGGAGCAAGGCCGGTGAAGCAACCTCTCCGCCGCTCACCAAGACAGGAGAAAAGTAATAGGGATGAAATAGCTCGGCTCCTCGCAGGGTTCATCATGGAGGTGTTATATCCGGATTGGTTATCAAATCCGGTGCTAGTAGAAAAGAAAAAATATGACCCCAATGTAGCCATTGTGTGGCGAATGTGTATCGACTACACTAACCTGAACAAGGCATGTCCGAAAGATCCTTTTCCATTGCCTAGAATAGACCAAGTCATTGACTCGACCGCTGGCTGTGAGCTGTTATCATTTGTAGACGCCAGCTGGTTTCCCCCAGATACCGTTAAATCCGGCCGATCAAATAAAGACTGCATTTATTACCCCGTACGGGGCTTATTGTTATCGCACAATGCCATTCAGCCTGCGAAATGCAGGAGCAACATATCAAAGATGCATGCAAAAATGCCTATATGATCAGATAGGAAAAAATGTACAAGTGTATGTGGATGACGTAGTCATCAAAACTAAGGAGAGCAAAACCTTGCTAGAAGATATACGGCAAACTTTCGCGAACCTGAGAAGGTTCCGAATGAAACTTAATCCGGAGAAATGCACATTTGGCGTACCGGCAGAAAAACTACTCGGTTTCCTTGTGTCTAGTCGAAGTATCGAGGCTAATCCAACAAAGATAAGAGCAGTAGAAAGAATGGAATTGCCGAGATGTTTGAACGATGTACAAAAATTCACGGGCTGCATGGCCTCGCTTAGTCGATTTGTATGTCGTCTAGGAGAAAAGGCACTGCCACTTTATCAACTGATGAGAAAGTCGGACAAATTCAGCTGGACTCCGCAGGCGGACCTGGCATTTCATGAGTTGAAAAAGATGCTAGTTACGGCACCCATTTTAGCTTCTCCATTATCGAAAGAACCTATGCTACTCTATGTAGCGGCTACCAACCGAGTAGTTAGTACTGTGGTTGTAGTGGAACGACTTGAAGATGGTAAGTCAGTTCAGAGGCCAGTGTATTATCTAAGTGAAGTATTATCCACTTCAAAGCAGAATTATCCGCACTATCAGAAGATGGCTTATGGAGTATATATGTCAGCAAAAAAGCTTAAGCATTACTTTGAAGAGCATCCCATCAAAGTAATGTGAGGCACCATAGCCGACATATTGAACAACAAAGATGCAAGTGGCGAATAGCAAAATGGGCGATCGAGTTATCACCGTATGCTCCACAATTTGATAGAAGAGATGCAATCAAATCTCAGTTGTCGCCGACTTCCTCGTAGATCGGGCCGAGGTGCAAGATGAGCCACCATTGCGGATCCAAATTCGGACAATGCATTTTGATGGTTCCAAACTAAGGAATGGTTTGGGAGCAGTAATAGTGCTAACCTCGCCTAAAAAGATCAATTGAAATATGTACTGCAAATACATTTTGCTGCGTCCAACAATGTAGCTGAATATGAAGCATTAGTCCATGGATTAAAAGTTGCAAAAGAAATTGGTATCACATGAATCCTATGCTACGGTGACTCGGATCTAGTAGTACAGACAAGTATCGGGCGATTGGGACGCATTAGATGCTAATATGGCTTTACTGATTCCATGTGCAAAAGATCGGTGGATACTTTGAAGGATGTGAATTCCACCACATACCACGAGCGTAAAATGACGCCGACACATTGTCAAAATTAGGATCAACTCGTGATCAATTCCACGGTGTATTGCCTCGAGCACCTCAGAAACCATCAATAAAACCATCACGAATCTGAATCAATCTTTATCCCAAAAGTTCAGCAGAAAATCACACGCCAATGGAGGTAGATCCAGAAGATTCGGAACCCTAAAGAGGGGGACAGCCGAGGTAATAACAATTATGGAGAGAGCCGAGGTATATACGTCGGCGAAAAACATGGAGATGACGGTGAGATCACTGCAAAAAAGTAACACCGATATGGGCGCAACCCATATTTTCTTACCTAAAAAGACGATATTGCGCGGGGTAATGAGGTATTAGCTAGACAAACCATAAGAAGAGCAAAAGCCTATACAATCATAAACAATGAGTTATATAAGAGAAGCGTCCACAAACGTATTGCGAAGCGTGAGTTCTCTGAAGGTCGAAATCCTTCTAGACATACACCAAGGAGAATGTGGGCACCATGCTTCATCTCGCTTTAGTAGCCAAGGCATTTAGGCATGGATTTTACTTGTAGCGTTAAAAGAGGCGAAGAATTAGTTAAGAAATGCAATGGATGTCGAGATACGCAACTGAATACATATGCCGGCCGAGTTAAAACAATACCCATCACTTGGCCATTTTCCGTATGGGGTCTAGATATGGTGGGACCGTTCAAGCCGGCGAGAGGAGGAATGACCCACATGTTGGTTATGGTAGACAAGTTCACAAAATGGATTGAAGTAAAACCGATTAAAAAGTGTGATGGGCACACAGCAGTGAAATTTCTCAAGGACATTATCTTGAGATACGGGTACCCACATAGTATTATTACGGATAATGGCACAAACTTTGCAGAAGGAGCTTTCGCTAGATTTTGCCAAGAGAAGCACATAAGACTAGATATTGCCTTGGTGGCTCACCCAGCATCCAATGGACAAGTGGAAAGGTCTAATGGACTGGTGCTATCAGGAATAAAACCACGACTTGTTGAACCTTTGCAAAGGTCGGCGCAGGATGTTGGATCGAAGAAATCCCAGTGTTATGGAGCCTTGACTACTCGAATAGATCAACAGTTACACTCCATTCTTTTACGGTGTGCAGGCGAGGCCGTACTCGGCCGACATAATATATGACTCGCCAAGAGTTGCTCAGTACACAACCTCAGAGACAAATGAGATAGCTCGGCAAGATGCCGTAGACCCGTTGGAAGAAGCCAGAGAGTTGACATTATCACAATCGGCTATTTATCAACAAAACTTACGGCGGTATCACAGCAAGAAAGTGAATCCAAGAGTATTCAAAGAAGGAGATTTGGTCCTCCGGCTAGTGCAACGCACGGCCAGCATGCTGTAGCATCCCAGTTGTCTAACCCCTGTAATGCTACTGGTTATAATAATAAAAAGGGCCACTTCCAACATATAATTGTTGCATCATCATCATATCATGCTCATGTCATCATGTTCCCTTGCATTTGAGCATCATATAAAACCCTTTTATTGTTTGGTTCTTAACTCATGTGCATGATTAATTGTAGTTGCCTCTTGATATTGCATTTGGGTCTTAATAAATTGTTAAATGCCCAAGTTGAGTTGAGGGCATCTCTCTTTTGACTCCACCACCTTTTCTTTCACCACCTTTTATATTCCACCATCCAATAATATGGGCTTGGCATTTTATTGAGTTAACTCTAGCCCATGTTGTTGGTTGGATCCACCCATAACCTTTGCTTGGCCTTGCCCACCTTTTGGGAATGCATATGGATAATGCCATGATTATAATATTGTTTTCACAAGGATAACTTGGCATTAATTAATTGCATGGGCCATGCAAGTACACCTTTTCCAGTTTTTGGTTCTTGCTTGCATTTTTAAGTGGAGCACCTTTTCTTTTGCTTAATCTGGTTTGTGCTTGAAGTTTTCCTCATCAAACCATCTCCCTCTCTTCTTCCCTTTAGCTAAACCCCACCCCATGTCCCATGCACACACTTGTGCTAATGGGGCATGCACCCTCTAAAACCCCCCTCTCTCTGGATCTTGCTTGTTCTTGCTTGGATCATGCATGGGCCAAAGGAGGACCACATCACCACCATATGGCCATCTTTCTCACCTCTCCCTCTTTCCTTGTATGATCTTGCTAGGGCTAGTATGAAGCTTGCTTAACCAAGATTAGTACCCTCCATCTTTCTTACCTCTTTTGGCAAAACCCTAATCCTACTCTTGCCCTCTTTCCTTCTAGCTAAACATAAACCCTAAGCTATCTTCCCCCTCTAATCAACATCCCCCTAAACCATACCCTAAACCACCCTCTTATCATAATCCACCTTTTCTTAGCTAAACCCTAAGTGCCTCCTCCCTTCTAGTTCTAGATGGACCATCCCATGTCCTACCCCATCTTTTTCTTTCCCTCTCCCATGCATGCCCCACCCCAGCTCGCCACTCCCCCTCTCTACACCGCCCCTGCCACCCGGGACCCTCCTATCTACCCTAGCCCTAGCAGCCTCCCCTTTCCTCTTATCTTCCCTCTCTGCCGGGACACGCCCCTACCCCACCTGCCTCCCTAGCCGGCATACCCCACCTACCATACCCCCCGGTGCCTGCCTTGCCCTGGCCTCGCCATGCCCAGCACGTGATCAGTAAAGGTGGCCGATGCCACCTTTTCTCCCATCAAACCCTCCCCCACGCAACCACCTGCCCCTCTCCCTTCTTATCCTCCCCTAGCCTCTCAGTGCGTCCCCAGATCCGTCCCAGGGCCCCTGCCCCGCTCCCCGCCTCTGCCTTCCTCCTCCACCGCCCCTGCGTTCTCTCGCCGGCCACGGCCGTCTACCACCTGCCCCAGTTGATCTAGCCAAGAAGGTTCTTTGCAAGGTTGTCGAGGGCGTCTCGAGCTCGCTGCGCGCGCTGGAGCCGGCGCGAGGAGAAGGCGAGAACCGGAGCCGACGCCGCCGTCGCAAAACCCTAGCGCCCGATCCGCGAGCTGCGTCGTTGATCGCCTCGTCCCGTGCCTCGCCACCGTCACCCGACGCCCGCCAGCCCCAGATCCTCCGGACATCGGCGTTCACGTTCGCTTCCTGGTTGCGCGGGTCACGGCGTCGAGCACCCTCTGTGCACGGTGGAAGCGACGTCGTCGACTGCTCTACCACGCGCGCAAAACCTTACCTGGCCGCTTAGCCTCCTCCTAGCATCTCCCAGCCCGGAGTGGTAGCCGCCCTGTTGGCGCATCCCGGTCAGCGGTTCGAGTCCCACTGCCTTGCGCCATGCGCCGATGCACGCGGGAAGATCCACAATGATGCTGACCATTTTACACATACCCCTACCCTTTTTGCTCGCTAACGCGGTCCCCAAGGGGCCCTCTCGGTGTCTGTAACTTTTATAAAAAGGCTCTGTGTTTTGTTTATTAAACCCATGGTCCATCCTTTCTCAGCACCTTTGGCGCGTGGGCCCATGGCCCCACCTGTCATTGACTAAGAGCTGGGATAGGCTGGGTAATAAACGTCCAGAACCTGTTAGAATTCGAATTAAGTTTAAATATTTTTCAAATTCAAATTTTCCAATCAGATTTGAAATAACTTTTTCAATCTAAACCCAAATTTGACAAATGATATATGTTTGAATATCAGGAAGATGAGAGGATTCCAAATATGCTATCTATTTTGACTTTTGCACAAGTAAAATTCCAAGTTTAGTTTAAATTACACAATTGCCACTGGATTTTCAATAATCCATAACTTTTGATTTAAAACTCCAAATTTAGCAAATGATGAGTCTAAATTGATCAGCTCGACGAGACCTTTCTGTTTATGCTATCCATGACTTCAATTGCAGCATGCATCATATAAATATATATTGAACAACAATTGTTATGGCAACAAATGTGATTCTAAAACCCAATTTAATGTTACTTTCTTGTTCTCCACACCTCACCATGCCATGCTACCTTACTTGCCATGTAAATTGTGCATCATTCATCATAGCATGATTGATTGCTTGACGCATCTTATTCATATGCTTGTGCTCTATATTCATGTTGGCCTTGTTTGTTTGGTTTTTCTCGGATAGACACTGAGCAGGGGTTGTATCAAGAGAACCAGGAGCACTACCCAGATCAGTCCCTTGCTTCAACAGAGATACCAGGCAAGCACTACCACATGCTTGCATACATACAGTACCTATTGCCTCTATCTTATTCTTGCATCATTGAGTCGCGATTGCATTAAATTGAATCCCAAGTATGCATAGCCTTTACTTTTAAAACCCCACTAAGCTTGTTCCTCCATCCCATGAGCCACTACTATAGGAGTTGTTTGAGCCATGCGAGTCGTAGAACAGCATGTGTAGGGTTTGTCTTGAGTCTGATGAATAATGAGGTACCTAAACAACTTAACTTGAGTAGTTCGGGATAACTAAAGAAAGTGGCACGGTGAGCAACATCGCTATTTGGTTCTTCCTGCTCACTTGTGTCCCGTAAGACCCCGAGTACTTGATTCTGTTCCTTGTTTTATCGCGCTATCCACATCCGGAGGTATATGGGACCCCCAGGCCGAGCTTGATTCCGTCTTATTTCTTGGGGCCACAAACTAGTTTGAGGTTTTATTTACGATCCCATTTATGCCATGCTATTTTCTTACGTATTTAAATTGTGCGAGTCTTGCACCTTGTACTGTTAGGATCGTGGCACGATTCCGCGGTGTCGACAAGCCCAGCTTTTGGGTTCCCATGCTCACGGCCCCACAACCTTGAGTCCGTCTCGAGCTTTCTTACTTGCTATGGGTGTACTTCAAGGGTGGCCCCTGAAATAATTCTGAATTTGTGATTGTTCAGTGAAAGCCTCGTTGGGTTTGATTTGGTTTTTCCGAGGTTGATCGGCGTGTGTTGCTATTGGTGCACCCGGGTAAAACTTTCAAAGCCGTGTCCATGGATATGGACGACTTGGATCACGATTTCTTGATCATAGACAAGCATAACTAAAGTACCGCTTTTAATCGACTAAAGTAACTTGACTAGTAAATAGTGCAATACTCATGGAATGGTTAATAAAATTTCCAACGGATGGGGGTTGTTAGGTCCTTCCTGTTGGTAGCAGGGAGGAGGATGGATCGGATGAGATTACCACTATAACTGTTGTTCTTAATTCACGGACATCCGCTATCATTGGTTAGGCGGATGGTTAGCGTTATCTGAGAATTGCTAGGGTTTACCTTTCGCCGCAATTGCGTCACCCTGTGTTGTGTCCCCTTTAGAGGCATTAAGACTTGCCGAGTACCCTTAGGGTCTCACACGATAAATTCTTGATTCAGATGAGCAGGTACCTTCTCGGGACGGATCTTTGGGTGGAAGAAGCCAAGATGTCAAGAACGATCGCTCGGTGTAGAGATTCCGGAACGGGATCCGTGAGACCTGTAGATGGGATGTGCTTATTTTCTCCGCATCTTATGCCGATTTGCTTCTTATCCGTACTCGGATCTTGTTTGCCGCTCCGCATGATACTCTGATGTGTGTTGTATGAGGAGTTATCCTAAAATATAGATTTATCCAGGTCATTTGAATCTTGCCGTATGGCGTTGGTATATTTTCTTTCTTTCTAGATGGTGTGGCTCTGATGTACTCTTGTATGGTGGCTTGCGTACATACCCACTTGTGTCGTAGTTGATCCTTCGCCGACCACGCCGCCTGAGGTCCCGTTGAGAGGGTAGTGGTTGGGACGTCTGAAAGGACTACCAGTGAGTGGCTTTTGGGGCCCCACCGTACTATTTCAACCACTATCACTCATCCAGGCTTGTATCTAGGAGTGTAGTTCACCGAGGTAGTTACAATTGGTATCAGAGCCATCCCGACCTTCAGGGTTTCAGCCAAACGGTCGTTGTCAGTCTAGCAAATAGTTTAGTAGTTATGTATATAGGGAAAAACAAAACGCGAGAGTAGGACTGCTTCATTTTTCTTCTTACCCTCCCACCCACCCTTTTCTGGTAAGGAAGTGCAACGTTTTCAATTCTCTTCTCAAAGTTCAAACTAGGATTCACGTGTTCTGGGTTTCCGTAGTACCATAGGTTGTGTGTGTGTGTGTGTGTGTAATCCCTTGGCTATCTGTTGCATCCAAGTTGTTATCTTATCTGCCTTTGGTTATCAACTGTTGGTACATTCCATACCGACAGGCTTTTGTGAACCGACGCAATCTATCTTCCTCTTTGAATCCGACGCTATCTTGTTTGGGGTGTTCGTTTCCGTAGTTATCAATCTTTAGGTTTCGTCGTGAGAAGAAGGGGTTAGGATATGTGTTCCACTTGTTCATGTGCGGAGTAATGATTTGAGTGCGGGATGGAGTCGCGACCATACCACTACTTGTATCATTCGCTTTTGTATATTGAATCGGTAGAGTCACTAATCTTGATTCGTTAAGTAATTTTGCGCATCTATTGGTATTGTAATGCCGAAATTTGCGGAAAATTTTTCTTTGATATGTTTGTGTACCACACTCCTTTTCAGTCGTGTGCGATATGCTTAATATCTTTGAGGTACTATGAGCTTTGTTGATATTTTAATATCATCTCAGTAAATTGTATCCTTTAATCTTGGTTAATTCCATCTTGGTACTATTTTGGATTATTATCATCTTCCATTATAGTACTGACTTGAGTTTTATATCAATGACAGGATGGTTCCCCCACGCCGGACTGAGGAGGACATTCCTCCGAATCGGCTCATTTATCAAGCATAGCTAATGCTTTGGCGGCAATGCAAGAGAACCAGCAGCGCTTTGAGGAGAGCGTCAGAAGGAACGAGTTTGCTCCACTTCCTCCACCTCCCAAGCGTGGTGACATCAAGAGCTTCCTCAAGTTCAACCCCCGTCAGTTTGATGTGTCTGACCGACCTCTTGATGCGGATGATTGGCTGCGTGAGATCTCAAGGTTGCTCGAGACTGCTGATGTTCCAGAACAGGAGTGGGTCAAGTGTGCTACTCACCTTCTCAAGGGAGATGCAGCTCTTTGGTGGGAGAACTACTTGAAGGCAAGTTGCACTGGGTTCCAGCCTACTTGGGAGAGGTTCACTGCAGCTTTCAAAGAACAGTTTCTCTCAGAGATTGTGATGGAAAGGATGAAGGAGGATTTCCTCAACCTGAAGCAGGGAAATGATAACGTCAACACCTATATCAGGAATTTCATGAACCTGTCTCGCTATGGTGGTGATGAGGTATCTGATGACAAGAAAAAGCAGAAAAGATTCAGGCAAGGGCTCAATGCGTCGATCAAGTATGCAATCACGCATGCAAGACCGGCAACCTTCTGGAACTACAAGACACAAGACCTTTGCAAGAGGAGGCAAGTAGGAAAATGTTCGAGGAGTCCAAGAAACATAGGGATGCATCAAGCTCTGCGATTATGGCAGCTCCTTCTAAGCGTGTCCGGGTTCCTAACACCCCACCGCTCCCGGCTCCACCAAGATCTGCAACTTACGCCAAGGCCATCAAACTTCACCATCGCGGCTCCTGTGGGCTACAACAACCCTTACCCCGAGCGCTGGCGGAGTCCTCGCTACTCGCTCCACGTCCGGTGGTGTTTGCTTCGTGTGGAGATCTGGACATCAAAGCGAACTGTCCAATGAAGAACAAAGCTCTCCTCCACCCCCGCCAAGATCTGCAACAAGCTCTTCCTCGGTTGCACCACCGCCGGGCTCTCAACATCAACACTAAGCCCGGTCTGCGGTTGTGCGTGCAATCGCGCAACGCCTCTCAAGCCGAGCTCGCACTGGAGTTGTCATGGGTATGCTTTCGCTAACTCAGTTCCTCGCGAGTTCTCTTCTTCGATTACGTGCATCGCATTCATTTGTGTCTCACAAGTTTGCATACGAGAATGTGTTAACTCTGGATCCTCTCCGTACGAAGTTAATGGTCCTATCTCCGGGGTCCAACATGAGGGCTCAGTATATCAGTCGTGGCAATAAAGTTGAGATTGGTGGTTCTTCATTCTTGGCTTCTTTGATTGTTACGGGCGACTCGACATTGATGTCATTTTGGGCATGGATTGGTTGACAAGAATGCATTTGTGATTGATTGTCTTTGAACGCCGGTGTCTCAAGATTCCTCAAGGCCATGTAGTCTTTTCTCCAAGTCGACTCCTGTCAGCTCTATTCCTTGGCTGCTCGAATAATGATGCTATGGAAGCTATTGAGTGTACCGGGTCTGTGAGTTCCGGATGTTTTTCCGAAGAGTTGCTGTATGCCTCCGGATCGCGAGGTTGAATTCGTGATTGAGCTTGAACTCGAACGGCTCCTATCTCCAAGAGGCCATATAAAATGGGTCCTTCCGAGTTGGTGAACTCAAACGACAACTTGATGAACAAGAGAAATTGGGTTTCATTCAACAAGACTTCTTCTTGGGGTAGCCCAACAATCTTTGTGAAGAAGCGTGATGAACCGATAGGCTATGTGTTGATTATCGGCTCTCAATGCTAAAACCATCAAGAACAAATATCCTCTTCCTCGGATAAATGATCTATTTGATCACCGTGGAGCTGTGGTGTTCTCTAAGCTGGACTTGAGAAGTGGTTATCACCAAATCAAAATTCGCAAAGAGGATGTGCCCAAAACAGCTTTCACCACTCGCTATGGCTGTATGAGTACACGGTCATGTCTTCGGCCTCACCAACGCACTTGCTACCTTCTCGATGAACTCCGTTTTCATGGAGTACCGGACAAGTTCGTGGTGGTATATCCGGATGACATTCGTCTATTCCAAGTCCAAGGAGGAGCATGAAGAGCACTGCGGTGTGTCTGAACAAGCTTCGTGAGAACCGCTTGTATGCAAAGTTCTCCAAGTGTGAGTTCTGGTTGCTGAAGTAACATATCTGGGACATGTCATCGCCAAGGGCATTGCGTTAACCCGAAACCGTGAAGACAATAGTTGAATGGCTTCCTCCGCTAATGTCAAGGAAGTGCGGAGTTTTCTCGGCTAGCTATTGCTATTGTCGCTTTGTGCGAACTTCTCAAGATAGCAAAGCCTCTCACCGACCTTCTCAAGAAGGGCAAGAAGTACTGTGGACTCCACTTGCCAAGAAAGTTTTGAGACACTCAAAGAGAAGCTCACTTCCACACCAGTCTTGGTTCCTCCAGATACATCTAAGCCTTTCCAGATATTCTGCGATGCCTCTTTGCAAGGATTGGGTGCGGTCCTTATGCAAGAGAGACAGGTGGTTGCTTATGCTTCTCGTCAGTTGAAGACGCATGAGATCAACTATCCCACACATGACCTTGAGCTAGCAGCAGTGGTCTTTGCTTTGAAGCTATGGAGGCACTACTTGCTTGGTAACCGTTGTGAGATCTTCTCGGACCACAAGAGTTTGAAGTATATCTTCACTCAGCCGGATCTCAACCTGCGGCAAAGGAGATGGATTGAAGCCATCAATGACTTTGATGTGACCATCAACTACACTCCAGGCAAAGCAAATGTCATGGCAGATGCGCTTAGCAGAAAAGCTTATGTCAACAACCTCATGGTAGAAGAGCAGCAGCCTCTCTTGTGCGAGGAGTTCCGTCAGCTAAACCTGGGAATTGTGGAACAAGGGCATCTCCTGAACCTTCTGGCTACTCCTCTCTTGGAAGAACAGATTCGTTCTCGTCAGCTTGGTGATCCGCACACCAGAAAGCTCATCTCTAAGCTTGGCACTCCGAAGTATGAATCCTTCCATGTTGATGATCAAGGCACGCTCTTCTTTGATCACCGGATGTTTGTTCCAAACTACCCGGGTCTGAGAGACCAAGTTCTCAAGGAGGCACATGATTCGGTTCTTTCTATCCATCCTGGCAGCACAAAGATGTACATGGACTTGAAAACACACACTGTGGCCTGGTTGAAAAGGTATTGTGCCAAGTATGTCTCGAATGTGATGTTCGCAGAGTCAAGGCTGTCCATCGAAACCTTTTGGTCTTCTACCATTGAAACCTCCTAATGGAAATGGGAGAAAGTAGAGATGGACTTCATCACTGGTTTTCCAAGGTCGCAGAAGGGCAACAATGCAATCTTTGTTGTCATCGATGTGCTTTCTAAAGTGGCACACTTCTTCCGATCAAAGAAACAATTTCGAATTCTATTTGAGCTCTATATCAACAGATTGTCTCTTTGTATGGGGTTCCACTTGAAATCAGTTCACTGTGGAGCATCTTCACCTCAAAGTTCGGGAGAGTTTCCAAAAGCTTTGGGAACCAAGTTGAACTTCAAAGATGCTACCACCCTCGGTCTCAAGGACAAGTGGAGAATCAATCGATTCTGGAGGATATGCTTCGGCTTGCGTCATCTCTTTTGGCATGAAGTGGGAGGAATGCCTTCCATATGCTGAATTCTCCTACAACAACAGCTTCGAAGAGTCTCAAGATGGCACCATTCGAGGCTCTCTATGGTCGCAAGTGCAACTCCGATTGGTTGGTCAAGTGCAGGAGAAAGAATCTGGTTTGGCCCGACATTGTAACCCAAGCAGAGAGAAGGTGCATATCATTCGGAGAACTCAAGATTGCTCAAAGTCGAAGAGCAACTATGACAGAAGCACACAGATATGGTATATGCCCTGGTGATCTCTCTACCTTCGTGTCACTCCCATGAGAGGAACACACCGCCGGTATCAAAGGAAAGTTGGCTCCTAGATACATCGGTCCTTTCAAGATACGTGGTAGAAGAGGAGAAGTTGCTTATGCCTTTGGAGCTTAGGAAAAACTCAAAGTCCATGATGTTTTCCACATCTCTCAGCTCAAGAAGTGCTTCAAAGATCCCGCAAGACCGTGGATCATGAGCTAATCGACCTCCAAGAAGATCTCTCTTATCGAACACCCCACCAAAATCCTTGAGACCGCAGAAGGGACGCAACAAGTCCATCAAGTTTTGCAAGGTGAAGTGGTCACACCATTCTGTTGATGAAGCAACATGGGAGCGTGAAGATGAACTCCGTGCCAACCATCCTTCTCTCTTTGTGTCTTCTTCTTCTTCTTCCTAGAATCTCGGGGCGAGATTCCTGTTTAGTGGGGGAGAGTTGTAGCATCCCAGTTGTCTAACCCCTGTAATGCTACTGGTTATAATAATAAAAAGGGCCACTTCCAACATATAATTGTTGCATCATCATCATATCATGCTCATGTCATCATGTTCCCTTGCATTTGAGCATCATATAAAACCCTTTTATTGTTTGGTTCTTAACTCATGTGCATGATTAATTGTAGTTGCCTCTTGATATTGCATTTGGGTCTTAATAAATTGTTAAATGCCCAAGTTGAGTTGAGGGCATCTCTCTTTTGACTCCACCACCATTTCTTTCACCACCTTTTATATTCCACCATCCAATAATATGGGCTTGGCATTTTATTGAGTTAACTCTAGCCCATGTTGTTGGTTGGATCCACCCATAACCTTTGCTTGGCCTTGCCCACCTTTTGGGAATGCATATGGATAATGCCATGATTATAATATTGTTTTCACAAGGATAACTTGGCATTAATTAATTGCATGGGCCATGCAAGTACACCTTTTCCAGTTTTTGGTTCTTGCTTGCATTTTTAAGTGGAGCACCTTTTCTTTTGCTTAATCTGGTTTGTGCTTGAAGTTTTCCTCATCAAACCATCTCCCTCTCTTCTTCCCTTTAGCTAAACCCCACCCCATGTCCCATGCACACACTTGTGCTAATGGGGCATGCACCCTCTAAACCCCCCCTCTCTCTGGATCTTGCTTGTTCTTGCTTGGATCATGCATGGGCCAAAGGAGGACCACATCACCACCATATGGCCATCTTTCTCACCTCTCCCTCTTTCCTTGTATGATCTTGCTAGGGCTAGTATGAAGCTTGCTTAACCAAGATTAGTACCCTCCATCTTTCTTACCTCTTTTGGCAAAACCCTAATCCTACTCTTGCCCTCTTTCCTTCTAGCTAAACATAAACCCTAAGCTATCTTCCCCCTCTAATCAACATCCCCCTAAACCATACCCTAAACCACCCTCTTATCATAATCCACCTTTTCTTAGCTAAACCCTAAGTGCCTCCTCCCTTCTAGTTCTAGATGGACCATCCCATGTCCTACCCCATCTTTTTCTTTCCCTCTCCCATGCATGCCCCACCCATTTCGCCACTCCTCTCTACCTGCCCCACACGCCACAGACCCTCCTATCTACCTAGCCCTAGCCGAGCCGCCTCCCTTTCCCTCTTATCTTCCCTCTCTGCCAGACACCCACGCCTACCCCACCTGCCGCCTCCTAGCGGCCTACCCCACCTACTGACCCCGGTGCCTGCCTTGCCTCGCCTCGCCATGCCCAAGACGTGATCGTAAAGGTGGCCGATGCCACCTTTTCTCCCATCAAACCTCCCCACGCAACCACCGCCTCTCCCTTCTTATCCTCCCTAGACTCTCGGTCGTCCCCAGATCCGGCCCTGTGGCGCCCCGCCTCCCGCTTCCTCCTCCACCGCCCTGCGTTCTCACCGCCACGGCCTACCACCTGCCCTTGATCTAGCCGAGAAGGTTCTTGCAAGGTTGTCGAGGCGTCTCGAGCTCGCCTGCGACGCCTGGAGCCGGACGCGAGAGGAGAAGGCCAGAACCGCCGGAGCCGACGCCGCCGTCAAAACCCTAGCGCCAGTCCATGAAGCTGCGTCGTTGATCGCCACGCCCTGCGCCGCCATCACCGCACGCCCGCAGTAAGCCCAGATCCTCCTGACATCGCCCGTTCACGTTCGCTTCACGGTTGCGCTGGTCACGCGTCGAGCACCCTCTCAGGCAGTGGAAGCGACATCGTCGATTGCTCGCCACGCCAAAAACCTTACGGCCGCTTAGCCTCCTCCTAGCATCTCCCTGTGCCCAGCCTTGGTAGCCGCCGGGCGCTGGCCCCGGTCAGGGTTCGAGTCCCACTGCACCAAGGCGCTGCTGCGCCGATTCATGCGTGGGAAGATCCACAGTAGCGCGTGGCCATTTTACACATACCCCCTACCCTTTTTGCCTCGCCAACCCGCGGTCCCCAAGGGGCCCTCTGTCGGTGTCTGTGTAACTTTTATAAAAGGCTCTGCGTTTGTTTATTAAACCCGCTGATCCTTTCTCGGCATCATGCGTGGCGCAGAGCCCATGGCCCCACCTGTCATTGACTAAGAGCTGGGATAGGCTGGGTAATAAACGTCCAGAACCTGTTAGAATTCGAATTAAGTTTAAATATTTTTCAAATTCAAATTTTCCAATCAGATTTGAAATAACTTTTTCAATCTAAACCCAAATTTGACAAATGATATATGTTTGAATATCAGGAAGATGAGAGGATTCCAAATATGCTATCTATTTTGACTTTTGCACAAGTAAAATTCCAAGTTTAGTTTAAATTACACAATTGCCACTGGATTTTCAATAATCCATAACTTTTGATTTAAAACTCCAAATTTAGCAAATGATGAGTCTAAATTGATCAGCTCGACGAGACCTTTCTGTTTATGCTATCCATGACTTCAATTGCAGCATGCATCATATAAATATATATTGAACAACAATTGTTATGGCAACAAATGTGATTCTAAAACCCAATTTAATGTTACTTTCTTGTTCTCCACACCTCACCATGCCATGCTACCTTACTTGCCATGTAAATTGTGCATCATTCATCATAGCATGATTGATTGCTTGACGCATCTTATTCATATGCTTGTGCTCTATATTCATGTTGGCCTTGTTTGTTTGGTTTTCTGATAGACACCGAAGGGGGTTGTATCAAGAGAACCAGGAGCACTACCCAGATCAGTCCCTTGCTTCAACAGAGATACCAGGCAAGCACTACCACATGCTTGCATACATACAGTACCTATTGCCTCTATCTTATTCTTGCATCATTGAGTCGCGATTGCATTAAATTGAATCCCAAGTATGCATAGCCTTTACTTTTAAAACCCCACTAAGCTTGTTCCTCCATCCCATGAGCCACTACTATAGGAGTTGTTTGAGCCATGCGAGTCGTAGAACAGCATGTGTAGGGTTTGTGCGAGTCTGTTGAATAATGAGGTACCTAAACAACTTAACCTGAGTAGTTCTGGGATAACTAAAGAAAGTGGCACCGGTGAGCAACATCTGCTATTTGGTTCTTCCTGCTCACTTGTGTCCCGTAAGACCCCGAGTACTTGATTCCTGTTCCTTGTTTTATCGCGCTATCCACATCCGGGAGGTATATGGGACCCCCCTGGGCCAGAGCTTGATTCCGTCTTATTTCTTGGGGCCACAAACTAGTTTGAGGTTTTATTTACGATCCTGTACTTATGCCATGCTATTTTCTGTATTTAAATTGTGCGAGTCTTGCACCGCTGTTTAGGATCGTGGCACGATTCCGCGTGTCGACAAGCCCGCTTTTGGGTTCCCGATCGTTCACAATGGCCCCACAACCTTGAGTCCGTCTCGAGCTTGCTTACTTCGTATGGTGTACTTCAAGGGTGGCCCCTGAAATAATTCTGAATTCTATGATTGTTCAGTGAAAGCCTCGTTGGGTTTGATTTGGTTTTTCCGAGGTTGATCGGCGTGTTGCTATTGGTGCACCCGGCGGGTAAAACTTTCTCAAAGCCGTGTCCGGATATGGACGACTTGGAGCAGTTTCTTGATCATAGACAAGCATAACTAAAGTATCGCTTTTAATCGACTAAAGTAACTTGACTAGTAAATAGTGCAATACTCATGGAATGGTTAATAAAATTGCCAACGGATGGGGTTGTTCATCCGCTTCCTGTTGGTAGCGAGGAGGAGGATGGATCGGATGAGATTACCACTATAAGTTGTTCTTAATTCACGGACATCCGCCTATCATTGGTTAGGCGGATGGTTAGCGTTATCTCAGAATTGCTAGGGTTTACCTTTGCTGCAATTTCGTCACCCCAGTTGTGTCCCCTTTAGAGGCATTAAGACTTCTTGAGTACCCTTAGGGTCTCACACGATAAATTCTTGATTCGGATGAACAGTACCTTCTCGGGATGGATATGGGTGGAAGAAGCGAAGATGTGGGCAACGATCGCTCGGTGTAGAGATTCCGGAACGGGATCCGTGAGACCTGTAGATGGGATGTGCTTATTTTCTCGGCATCTTATGCCGATTTGCTTCTTATCCGTACTCGGATCTTGTTTGCCGCCCGCATGATACTCGATGTGTTGTATGAGGAGTTATCCTAAAATATAGATTTATCCAGGTCATTTGAATCTTGCCGTATGGCGTTGGTATATTTTCTTTCTTTCTAGATGGTGTGGCTCTGATGTACTCTTGTATGGTGGCTTGCGTACATACCCACTTGTGTACGTAGTTGATCCCTTCGCCGACCACGCCGCCTGACATGTGTCCCGTTGAGAGGGTAGTGGTTGGGACGTCTGAAAGGACTACCAGTGAGTGGCTTTTGGGGCCCCACCGTACTATTTCAACCACTATCACTCATCCAGGCTTGTATCTAGGAGCGTAGTTCACCGAGGTAGTTACACATGCACAAATTGTCACCCCCATGGGAAGGACCATTTATTGTGAGCAAAGCATTGCACAACGATGCATATTATCTGATCGATGCTCAATCCCCTGGAGAGAACAAGGCAGACAAAGCTGGTGAAGAAACAAAGCGCCCCTGGAATGTGGCTTTACTTCGGCCATTCTACTCGTAGCATTATATCTCAAGGTCAAAATCCAATGATGTATCTGAACCTCGGCCCGAGCAATGACTGTGGACGCCTTAGGATATATTTATTTCAGATTATGTATTCGAACCTCGGCACCTGCAGGCGATTACTGGGACCGCCATATGTTATGTTATTTCGTGTTTGAACCTCGGCACCCAGAGCAGTTACTCGGGGACTGCCATATGTTGTGTTATTTCGTGTTTGAACCTCGGCACCCAGAGCAGTTACTCGGGGACTGTCATATGTTATGTTATTTCGTGTTTGAACCTCGGCACCCAGAGCAGTTACTCGGGGACTGCCATATGTTATGTTATTTCGTGTTTGAACCTCGGCACCCAGAGCAGTTACTCGGGGACTGCCATATGTTATGTTATTTCGTGTTTGAACCTTGGTGCCCAGAGCAGTGACTCGGGGACTATCATATGATATATCAATTTCGTATTGATACTTAAACTTCGGCAACTAAAGCAGCGACTCGGGGACTACCGTATGCTACCTCAAACTTATGCTGAACGCACTCATATCAGTTTTATACTACCTCTGAAATTTGATTTACATGAGGAAGTTTCGGACAATAAACAACGATCCAGCGATCGCTATATACTTTCACAACGAAGTAGTTAACTTATGTTCACAACAGATCAATATCATAGGTATTCAGCGCTCGTGCCTGGATAAGACCATAAAAAATAACAGCAAAGTTAAGCCCTAAAAGGTCAAGAAATTAAGGGCCAGCGAAGCAAGAATTCGGACGAGCATCCACTTAACCAAATGTCTCAACAATACATGGCAAAAGAAATTCAGATCACACAGCGAGTTAACAATTTTTTTCGCCTACATCATACGCCCGGCATACCAGGGATCGGAGATAACTTAGGCGCTGTTCCTTGGAGAAGCAGCTACTTGCTCAAAAAGGGCACTCCGAGGTAGGAGGGACCTCGATGAGGTTGCCTCGCCATCCACGACCTGTGGGCAACTTCAGGAAGTCCGAGGTTGTTCAGAGCGTCGGCCAAGGCGTGAGAATGCCCGGTACCTTTGGAAGAGGACCGCGCATCGTCGTTCTTGTCCGAGCTTGAGCTAGAGCTATCGACGCGGCCGAATCATTTCGCCTTCCCCTGCTCCGTGAATCATCATCCGAGGCACCTCACCGCAACCTCTCGATCCGGTCCGGGAGAAAACTCGGCCCTTCATTCCAAGTGTGCACGCGGGCGTACTCGACGAGTTGAACGCCGAGCTTGCCAAGAGCAACAAAGTGGGATCTTCAACCCAGCGAGCCGACTAAATTTCTCAGGATGTCCAAAGAGATATCTTCGTACCATGACATGATAACAGTAAGGGCCATGTCGGCACCAGCACGCCCAGCCGATTCTCTCCAAAGACTCAACTGCCTCTCAGATGCCATCATCCTTGTCACCAATAATTTGACTTCGTTGATATCAGGAGTCCCCGAGGTATTCGGCCAGAGTACATGGTAAGCTCGGATAGCGGCCTGCACCAAGTCCCGGCCCATAATTTTCATCGGACCAACCGCGGCACCAACGGCAACCAAGTAATCCTCCATGGAATATTCTGAATCAATGAATGAGTTCACCTCGGCGACGAGCTGCAAGAACTGCTTTAGAACTCACGGGCTTGGCCTCGGGAAATGATCTGCGCAAACCGAACGTGTCAAAGGGTAACAGGATGTAAAAGAAAAGTATAATTCGCCATGGCAAGTAGCTTACGATGAATGTAGCTCATCATTAATCAAGATCTTTGGCCCAATCAGCCTTGCTCTTCTCAAAACGAGCAATTTCTCGCTCAAACCCCGGTTTTAAGTTCGGCACTTCAAGGAGTTCTTTGTTCTTCTGCAGATCCAGTCACCGATTCTTTTCTCGGAAAATTCTTGGTCAACCTTCTAGTTCGGATTTTGAGAGAGCTTAAGGGTATCCACCTCGGATCGCAGCGGGCTATCTCATCGCCTTTTTCTTGTAGTTATGTTGAATGAACTGCATTTTGTTCTAAAAATGCAGCATCACGTCGCATGGGCATGCAATCTTGATGCAACATCTGAAGTCTTGCAACTCGGCTTTACCACAGCCAAACGCAATAAGAAACCTTAGCATATATATTAAGAAGAAGAAGGAGTAAAATGGAAAGGAAGCTAACCTTCCAAGTTCTTGATCTTCTTTTCAAGGCGAATATTGAGGTTATTAATATTACCTATTCAACAAGAAGTAAGCCGGCATTCCGTGGAAGAATACATGAGAAAGTTGGGAATAAGGAAAAGGAACTATCGACATACCGACTTTCTTTGCCATGGGCGTAACTTTCTCGTACTTCTCTTCGACTGCGGTGAGAAAAAGCAACCTCTGGAACTCAAGGTCCGTCGGTCATGTGCAACCCGAGTAGTGAGGCAAAATGATAAATCAACAAGTAAAGCTAACGAGATCCGAGTCAAGGTGACTTAACTCTCGGATCTAGGTGGCTGGATATTTAAAGCTAAATTAGATCCGAATCAAGCGAAGCTTAATTCGGCTCTAGGTGGCTGAATATTCAAAGCTAAACCAGATCCGAGTCATGAAGTACTTAACTCAGATCTAGGTGCCTGGATATTCAAAGCTAAATTAGATCCGAATCAAGCAAAGCTTAATTCAGAGCTAGGTGGCGGATATTCAAAGCTAAAATTAGATCCGGATCAAGCAAAGCTTAATTCGCTCTAGGTGGCTGGATATTCAAAGCTAAACCAGATCCGAGTCAGCAGACTTAACTCGGATCTAGATGGCCGGATATTCAAAGCTAAACCAAGTCCGAATAAAACACAACTAAACTCCGAACTAGATGGCCGGACTAACGAACCTTAGAAATAAATTTAAGTCAAACTTCCAAGTATACAACAAGTTATTTCCTTGCAAGTTTCGGGGACTAGAGCATATGGTAACATCTGGAGAATAATTTAAGACTCAGAAAAAACAATTACCTCATTCATCTTGTTGGTATCAATGATGAACTCAAAGATGGTCAAACGTCACCGATGTCGGAAAAGTCGAAAGGCTGGTTTGTTGGATTACCCTCAAACCGATCAAGAGTATTCCGCTTATTGGCATACTCAACCAGCGCTCAAGGTTGTTCCCACTAGTGTCGAGTTAAAACTTTACCCCGGCAAGGCGGTCCGACCACAGCAATCGCAGGCTCTTATGAAGAGCAAGCTTGCCGGTGGCCGAGGTAACAGGACTTTGGTAGGCGCTCCCTTGCGCAAGACGTCAAGAATACTGGTTGAGAAGAGCCGGCAAGACCTTCGAGAAGAAGTCTTGACGGCACAGCTTTTTTCCTTAGAAGAGGCATCAGCAGGAAGTGGCGCCCGAGGTGGGGACGAGTCCTTAGGAGCAATGAGGATAAGGTCGCAGAGGGCCGGATATAACGACCTTTCGAAGGTCGGGATGGCCGTAGAAACCGCCGAGTAGATGGAGGCTCAAGAGTAGCGGGGCCCATAGAAGGGCGGCGGGCTCAACGAAAACTTCGGAGGGCCGGATCGGATCCAGTCAATGGAAGGGGTCTCGGGGACATCGCGATTTAACAAAGCGGCGATTCGAGCTGGAGGAGAAGCAGGACGAATAGGACTAGGAATCCTGGTATCATCAGCGGGAGGAGGAGATGGCGGCCGAATCGGACGGCTAGTCATACTAGGACCGCCGGGTTTAATAGAAAGAGGAGCGCTGCAAAAATAAGAAAGAAGATTCGTCAGTATGAGAAACAGAAAGAGAGAAACAAGAAATATAGGCAAAAGAACTTACCCGTGACCCTGTGCATAGTCTTGCGCTGGGAGGGTTCGAGCGGATTTTCATTCGCTTCTAGGAACCGCCTCCGAGGCACTAGCGAGCCCGCTTCCCGAGGTAACGGAGGCCGGAAGCAATAGGCTCGGCGTCGTGAACTGACCATGGATTAGCTGGGAAAGTAGAAGCCGGAAATGCATAAGAAATAGGCATGGCGGCAACTACCTCAAGAATTTGGACCTCGTCCGAATCACCTTCCTCCTCATCTGCTGAAGTTTTGCGAGCTCGGGCCGGAGCAGGATCCGACTTAGGGACGAACTCCTCGGAGTCCGGCTCGCCAGTATCCGGGGTACTCCAGTCCGCGGGCCAAGGGAGCTGCAGAACTTCGGCGTCCTCGTTCTTCTGCTCTGCGAACCTCTGTAGGACGAGGAGAAAGAGAATCATGTAAACCAGTTTCTAAAAACTGTGGAATAACAGAGCAATACTGATCAAGCTTACCTCGGGAGGCGGACGATCGCGGGTGAATGGTTTTAACCCCCAAGACCAATCCTCAGGCATCTCAGTCTTGAAGATAGCTCGGACGCGCTTATGAATAAGATAGTTATCCAGCTCCACGGTCGAGACCCGGTTAGGGTCAAGGGGACCACTCATGTAGCTTGTGGGTCCGCTTTGGAAGGGCGATCCGGCTACTAATAAAGGTTGCCATCAGATCTTCGCCGCATAACCCGGCCCGGATCAACTCTTTTAGCCGAATCTCGAAGGCCTCGGCCAAGGCATGAGTTTTCCTCGGATTATAGAGCCAGTTCACTTTAGAGGGTGGGCCAATTGAGAATGGGGGGAGCCGAATCTTATCTTCCGCCCCTCTGTTCTTGACGTAGAAAAATGACTTGTGCCATTTCTTGCATGACTCCAACCCAGTGACGCGAGGGAACACGGATTTCCTCCGAGGTGTGATGGACGCCGCCCCACATTGGGTGAGCAACTTCTCGGAAGGGTGCAGAGACTTGTCAGGGACAACGTTGGAGCGGATCTGGAAGAACTTCGACCAGACATGCACTGACGGCCACAGGCCGAAGTAACCCTCCGAAGCGGAGATGAAAGCAGAAAGAGAAGCTATGGCGTTCGCAGGAAGGTGATGCGGTCAAGGCGTAATCGAGGAATTCTCTAGCGAAGTCGCTAAGAGGAGACCAAGCCGCGAAGTGAGACATGAAAACCACATACTCGCCCTCTCTGATATCTGGAGAAGATTCGCTGCCGGGTAAACGGCAAGAAACCTCGGCGGGAATCCGTCGAGTACGGATGAGCCATTCAATCTCACGGCGCGTGACTGAAGAGCCCTGCCACGAGCCTCGCTCGGGCGAGCCCGAGCCGTCGTCCTCAACAAGAGCGCCGCTAAACGAACTAGACATATGTGCGCCGGAAAGATCGCCGGAGGAAAAACTGGCGGCGGAGGGGAGTTTAGAACTGCGAGGCCCCGTCGGAACTTTGCACGAAAACAATGGCGAAGAAACGGAGGAACCGTTGCCTAAGCAGCCGAAACGGGCGTATGAATCTAGGGAAAGATCGAGGCAAGACGGCCGGAAAGGACTCACCGATGGCGGAGCCAAAGCCGCAGAGCGCGGGCAAGAAAGGCAGAACGACGCGGCGGAATCCTCGCCGGCGGAGGCTCTGGCTGACGAGCGGCGGAGGAACTACAGGAGAACGCGCCGGCGAAAGGAAGAAGAAGAACGGAGGCGAGCGATAAGGGGAAAGGTGAATCCCACGAGCGCAGTTTCCCTCTTTATAGTCAAGCCATGAACAGGGAAGTGGGATCATGGGTGTGGCAGTTATCCGTGTAGATCGTGGGAGCAGCACGAACGCACGATGGTGAGTGGAGCCACACCAACGGCCACACACGAAGAAAGGTCGTCACGATCCCCAAGGGGAACGGCACACGAGGCGTCGCAGCGGCGGCGCAGCAGGTACAGGGTTCACTGTAGCTTGTCAGTAAGCACTGTAGAAGGACCTAAAAACTAGAAGAACAATAATGGGATGACACGTAGGACATGGCGTACGAGGGAAGGAACGAGGAAACCTCGGACGAGGCCATAACTCGGAAACAAGAATATAATGAAGCTGATATAACCCGGCCAAAGCTATTGACAGGGCCACACCAGCTTCGGGGACTAATGTCGGGGGGTTAACCTCGGGTAGGTCAGAGACGGGGAAAGACAGAGGTACTATCCCCGTCTAGTTTCCGAGTTACGGTCCAAGTCGGCCGAATCATGGATATGTCGGCCGATAAACGGAGGCAAGAAGCCCACGTATATGTATCAAGTAGTTACCCGGCCAAGCTGATGAGAGAATCGGCCGGGTTACCCAAGTGATCTTGATGCAGGTGAAGAACGAGCCGAGTAACACAAGGTAAGGCCGAGTGATATGAAGCTTGCAGGAGAAGGAGAAGCCCAAGGTCAAACTATAGCTGCAGGCTAGAAGGAATCAGAGCAGAGCCAAGCACAAGAGACAAGGATGCACAGCGTCAGAGGGGCAGAAGGAGGTCACGGAGGTGACAGTCCTGGAGCCCGAGGCACGCAGGAGGGGGCCACTGGAACCTTGTCGTCGTTAGAAGGGCGATAGGGAAAGGAGGCCGCCGAACTACCAATTTGGGACAAGCCTCGTCAGCCCTAAGGGCACCCAAGGCGCTCCTTTATAAGGAGAGGCTTGGACCCTGAGGGAGGGATCGATTCTTTGAGCACCGTTAGGCTGGGGAGATTCATTTTGTCCCCCTGTATACAGCTCAAGGAGCACTAGTAATACAGAAAGAGAGAAATAAAGATCATCACTTTGGCAGCTTGAGTGTAGAGACAGTTGCATCTTCCTTCCCCAGATCCCACTAGCATCCATTGGCCCCATACTTTAGCCTATCCATGGCATCTGCCGTGCCAAAACCACGACAGTAGGGTGGTGCACCACCAGGGTTAGAGCCTATAGCTCCATGGGCGGCCCAGTCAACGAGAATAGACGGAAGCCCGTCCGGTTATGAGAAGGCCCAAAAGAATTACCGACTAGGGCACGACACCAGAAGACTTGGAGTATAAGATGTAGTAGTTACTGACTATGTCGTAATTTGTAACGTAGCCAGATATGATTTCTTCGTGTAAACCCTATAAAAGATGACTATATAAGCCAGCATACGGACAGCCTTAGGGCACGATTCATAACACCTCGCACATGCAAATTGCGAAGGAATTGAATAAATTATGTAAAAAATTAAAGATAGAACAATACTACTTTATCCGGTCCATACTAATGGTCTTAACTTTATCAAGATTCATATTTATCTGGTTAAATATTTAGACTATACATTCGTATCTCGACAAAATTAAAGTCATTAATATGAATATGAATATGAATGTGATTTTCTGCAAGGGACGGACAGTTTGAATATATGAGCTGCACGGGGCATCGGCAGCGCCTTCAGGGTCGATCTGTCTAGCGAGTTGCGAACTTGCGACCAGGTTGCGATCGATCAGATCAGATGCAGAAAATCAAATTCGGCGTGCCGCGAGCGCTGTCAAACACTAACGAGAGACGGGGAGTGAGGGGATCGACCGCCTAAAGTAGCATAACTCGCGTTCGCCGGGTCATACGCGAAATGCAATGACTTTGGGCAGAAGGGCTGGGCCTTGCAAAAAATATTCAAGCAGCAAGTATTTGTGGTCCCCTCTTTGGTATGGGCCCTTGGCCGCTACACCAGGTCGCCATGGGCCAGAGCCAGGGCGTCAATGAGCATAATATATGGGTACATATGACTAATGTATTCACTGGGTAAAAACCCATTAAGGGTATGGGTATAGAATAAAAATTACCTGTAAATATGCAAATGGAAAATTTTCATACCCATCACATAAGAGGGTATGGGGTCACATAACCCATATCTACGTACCCATCTACTCGTCCAAAATTTAACAAGTGGGTTCTATGTAATATTCTAACGTACTTAATTTTTTTAATCATGTATTGACGCTAGTTAGGTCATCTCACGCTTTCTAGTCTCAAGAATGCTCATTTGTTAGTTAGGATCACTTGACCTCCCGTCACGTGACTACCGCGGTCCATATCTTCTTTTATGTGATCACATCCTAATCATTGAGCGATCAATATCAATCTCGTATTTCTCTTATTCATCGCAACTTTGTGAGCCACTGCCAGGTTTACCGCCAGACCGTCAGCGTTTCTATTACAGGTTTGATAAATGTTTACAATGTGTTGATGTTTATAATGTTTTGATTTTTTTCTAGATTTGATTAGTTTAAACACGGGTATATTTACCACGGCTATCTGTTACCTGCTGTTGTGACGGGTAGTACCCGTTAACGGATATGGGTATGGGTCACGAGTAATATAGGAGGGGATGGGCAAGGATATAAGGATGGCTCTTTCGGCTGTTGGCGCGTATAGGAGGAGACGGTATCTGGGATTATGCCTTCGTCTGGGATTATGTATGCCTTCGGCTGTTGGCGCCTATGGGAGTATGGCAAGTGGGACGAGGGTTAAATTCTGTGTAGCAGTAAAATATTACTATGATGTGTGGGCCATAACTTCTTAAGTATTCTCCTGGTTAAATCGGCATCGAATCTTGACAGGACAGACCAAGAAGGCTAATGGCCGCCGTCGCAGCTCCGCTTCGCCGGAGACGGCGCTCTCCGCGGAGGATGGTTAGGGGGAGGAATGCTGCTCCGCCGACTGCTTCCTCCGATTGCTCGCCACCCACCCCGTGCACTGATGCGAGGTATTATCCCTCCCCTCCCCTCCTCCGCCTTGGGTTTTGGTGTCCCATGTAGGCTGGAGCGAGCGCCTCTCTCCCCCTCTCTCAGCACAATATCCGCCATTACTGATCCCATTCCCATATGTTGTCTCTATGGTTGCTCTTAAACTCCTTCCCAATTCCGTTAATTATGAGTTCTTCATTAAATTTAGATGGCTGCTGCTTACTATGTCAATCCGTTGCTTGCTCTGGGTGCCAGCCAAATTGCCTTCCGTTCATCTGTGAGCTAGTACTTGCCAAGAGTTCCGGGGGACGTTCTGCCCATCATGTAAAAAAAAAACTAGACAATACCTCCGTTTTGCGGCGGAATCTATAGAAAAAGAACCTCTGCAAAGAAATCTTAACTCTCTTTGAAAAAAAATACGATGCATACACGACTAAATATGACTACTTTGCAAATGCAGCATCATGCTACACTGCCACTTTCTGTTCAGACTTAGTTTTAGCTTTAGGGAATAAATAAAACCAAGTGCAGATCAATCTTCAGAAGAGCGAGCAATAGTAAAATAAATTTTTGATGTACATTTAATTGACTAGTTGGCGTGGAAATGAAATAATCAGGTAATCAACCATGAAACCAACCATACATAGTTTCAGACTAAGTTAATTCTTCCTGCTAAACTTAGGTGGGAAAAAAATAATTACTAATTATATGTGAGCATCATCCTCCGTCCTTTTTATTTCGAAACTGATTGACCTCCTCACAACCCTAGTAGAAAGCTATGGTTCAGATATGGAAGCAGTGCCACACTCCATAACATCATTAGAAATAATTCTACTGCTGTTCAACATTTAGGTAATATATATTACCCTCTATAAAAAAAATCAGAAATACTTCCTTTGTGATTCTTCAATGCAGCCACAAATATACCCTGAAAACATATCCATTGAAACTTACCAAAAAAAAATTTGAGGGAAAAACTTACCAATTAATCAGGCCAAAAGGGAAGTTAAATGAATTTGCATAGTTGACTAAAGTGTCACGGTTGAGCGAAATTACTGTGAACATACCAATAGTGGGATACATACCTAAATTTTCAAAAATATAGCTGAGAAATGAGTAGGTTCATCTTTGAAATAAGCATGTTTATGTAGCAAAGTGGAACCTAGAAAGGCCCATTGTCTAAGTACCAAAGCTTATTGTATGAGCAGGTTCATCTTCAGAGCATGCACATGAACTTCAGATGATGTGCTTGAGTCCAAAAATTGACATTTAGCTACATATATAGTATCACTAATATTTGGAGGAACAGACCATTTGAAAATGAATAGCTGAAAAGATCATAGCCTTCAGTTGATTGTTTAAAACTCCCCTGCAGAAGAGGATACAAAAGATTATCTAGACCTATAAACATTCTAAATGCGAAAATGAACTATAATGGAAAAAAGAGTATAAGTGACATACCAGGAAAATAAATTTATGTGCTGTATTGGTGCGTAGGGAAAGAAGTGTAGCATCAATTAGTCCACTTACTAACAGGCAAAAGGAACACCCAGTATACCAATCATTAAACTTTTAATGTAGGAACTAACTAATTGGAGGTGTAAAATATAGGTTGTAGGGACTTGTAGCGAGTCAAGGGATGGTACCACCCTGTAGGAGGAAGATATGATGTCCGGGATACTGAAGCTCCCTTGTAAATTAGGGAGTATAGTTTGCTGATGCACCCATGAACAGTCAGGAAACATAACACGAATAAACATAGGATTTAATCGCCAAATGCCATCAAGCCTTCTGCCGGTGCACACCATAACAACCCATGTAGAGCTCGTTGATGTGGTACTCAACGCCGAATCGTCGCCGACGATGCCGTCGGGTCACTAGCAAGCTGCCTAACGTCGCTGATGAAGAGAGCAGGCCTCGTCATGTCGTCAACACAGAAGATAAACGATGTTTAGGTGCAGCGTTGCAGGGTCATGGGAGCAGATAGGTCGGTAGGTCGGCGGGTATGCATGCCAGAAGGTTCAAGAGTCAAGACTCTAGAGGGAGAGGACTCTTGAGGATGAAAGATTTCCTGGGCAAGTCGAAAGAAGTAAGTGATTGGGAAATGAAGCGGGCTGGAAATATGCAGAGAAGACAGGGGACTGGGGAGGGCGTTGTGATTGAAAATCGGATCCGGAAGGAGAAAATGACCGATCGGGATTTCCGGTGTCTCGCTGGGCAAACGAAGCTAAAATGATTTGGTCGACGTTTGAAGCTGATTGCATGGAAACGGAACAAGTGCTGAGGACTCAGAACTTCGAGTGGGAACCATGGAATTGGTTTGGAGGAGTAATGGAAGAAGGCAGGGGTGGAATTAAAGCACTCCAGAGAGATATAAAGGAAGAATACAATTGGAAGATTTGTTGCCAAAAAAATAAGAATTAAGTAATAAATAGTATGGTGGATGATATGTGTGTGTGTGTGGGGGGGGGGGCTTACATGACGCCGCATGCTACGATTGATCAAAGATGTTCGATGAGGTGGATAGCTTCCATATTGAGAAAAATACCTTTAGTGGGTTGCTCCAATTTAGTTATTATAGATCCCTCAGATCCTATAGCATATCTGCAATTTCATTTAGAGCCGGATTGGTTGGCTTCCCTTCCGGCGTTCCAAAACTTGGGAAAGCCAAATAAATCTTAGTTTGGCATGGCAAGGATGTTAGCCAAGTCATGTTAGTAATGAACGAGTCAGAGTCATAGATCTTTCCAAAATTTTGTCATGCCCCTTACTTAGGCAAGGCAAGATTTTTGCCAATGAACCAATTTGAACTACTTATTTCAATTCGATTTAGATTTTACGTGATTTTACTTGCTCACTACGATTATTCCCTTTGTAATGCTATAATTTCTCGTCATCTTGTTGTTGTGGTTGCATGTGCTTCCGTTCCCATTTTGTTGCGATGTGAAAACATGGTTCGCCATTTGCGGTTTGCACGCCTTGCAGCCAGAGTTTAGGGCTTTGGGGGATTGGATGGCCTAAAAGAGATTGCACTACTTACCATTGAAACTTTCTTGGTGGTATGCTTGTCGCTTAAAACCAATTTTCTATGTCTGCTACTTCTTTTCTGATGCTGAGGTGAGGTGAACGATAGGATTAACTTAGGTTCTACCTACAGTAATAAAGTACCAGCTGATACACTTCTGTTTAGAGCATTTAGCACATCATATCTTGCCATGGTTTTGCTGTTTGTTTCACCAGTGGTCATAGTTTCAATGGTATCATCCTAGATGTGTCCTGTTTATTGCTAGCAATATGGTAAAACTTAGATGGTGGTCACATGGAAGAAAATAGTACCAGTTGTCCTATAAAATAGTAGATTTTTTTACCTTGAAAATAGGATGATGCTTAGTTCTTTAGTTATCCTTCTACCATGTAATTGTGCGACTTATCATCAGTTCGGCGTGCTGACCAGATAGATACACTGCTAGGTATTTCTTGTTATTGTTTTGAGTGCACCACCGAATTGTCCAAGCTTGTTCTCTTTTGGTCCTATAGTTTCTGTGCTAATGACTACTTTTGTGTTACTACCTTTTTTTCAACTAACTCTACTCCATCTTTATCTACAGGATTTTAGATATTTTTTGGAATATCAATGCTTCACATTTGTTCTTTTTCTTTCACCTCTTGAAAGTTCCAACAATATGACTATCAAATCAGATGGTAATAGGTGACATGGTCATTGCTTATTCTTTTGCTTCTCGCTGAGAAGGATATCCTGTGGTGCATATCGTGTTCTGATTTTGGCAATGTGAATGATGTCGACTCCTAAACTTCAACAGTGTCTTTCTTTTTATTGGACAAGGACTTGTCTTTTCATTGATGTAATTTCTGCTGGGCTGCATACTTATCATCAATATTCACGGGTTATCGCCTTGTGATCATTATTTTCTTTAAAAGGCTGTATGGTATATGCTTCAGAGGGATCACAATGTTAACCACTGTTGTCAATGTTTCTCTTAATTGCATAAATATATTTATGATATGCCCATTGTTCTTTGGCTGGTTGCTTGATATCCGCACTTCAAAATTGTTTGGTGCAACAATGTCTCAGAGGCTCAAACTTCAATTTGCTTCATCTTTGCACCTATCTTCATGGGTTTATTGGACGCACAAATGGAGAAGTTACACAGTATGCCTGTGGAGGTGTCGGCGCCAATAGTGTCGCACCAAAAGACCAGTATGGTAGCACTGCTTTTGCTAAGGATACAAGGTAAACCCATATGGTCTTGGCACTTCCATTTTCTAAAAGATTTACTTTTTTCACTTTCTTATAATTCACCGTTTCCTCTGTTGATTGAGGATACTTGCATTCTGGTGAACAGACTTCAGGCAGTAGTTTTGGCAGGTGATCAGGTTATTACTTCTTACCTTTCCGACGCATGGGATTGCAGGGACGGTCTTGTCATGCCAAAACTACGTGTCTTCTCACAGGGCATTATTCATCTTTTCTTGGAGCGCTGCATATTGTGAATTGAATATGCAATGAGACCCTTGCGCTGGTGCTTAAGATAGTCTTAGAGATGCCTTGTAGGTGACATATGCATATCAAATAAAACTCATCAGTTAAATATGTCCTGGAACTGGAATATTGCATATTTAGAGCCTCAAACGTTTTTAACTGGATGGAGTGGAATTGTTGAATCAAAGAAATTTGGTTGTCTGACTTGTCCATATGCCACTAGGAATCATATGAAATGTGTTCTCTGGGAGCCAAACGGTGTTTTCTAAAGTCTCAAAAGAAAGTAATAAACCATGTCTTTCTTTCTTCCTCCGCCTCTTGTTTGTTTGCTATACTTCTTTTTGAGAGCACATTTCACATGAAACATAAAGGATCGTTTTTTGATTAGATACTTACTCTTAGCAAGTGAACTGAAGTCCAATTATAGATTGCTCCCTTTGTAAATAAAGAAATGATTTATCTCTTTTGAGCTTGCTTGTGCAATCTTTCTCTTAGATCTGTTTTCTGTTGCTGTTGGATTTTGCATCACATCAACTATTATTGCTGCCTCTGTAGATTCATGTGCCCACGTGACTTCTGAGAACATGTTTTCTAGCATTGAAGACTCTGGCTTTATTCACATGGGTAGGAAATTTAACTGTGGTGGTTTGATTTATATGTTTTTTTATCTTCTGCTATAGTTCAGTAACTTAAAGCTGTCTGTTTCATTCCCTCCTGATCAGTCAGGAGGATACAGCTAATTTTCTAATTTATTCTAATTGTGCTACAGTTAGCCGTCAGAAAACAATCAACTCGTCATCCTTTTACTGTTGAATCCAGGTTCGTTGCACAAGGATCGCACCTTTCCTGGCATGACTGGAAACTTTCTTGGGCGTGGTAGGGTTGGCTTTCATGGCTTGGGTCTGCGAGATAGGTATTGCTACCCATGGCGTGTTTTCCCAATATTTGGCTGCTCTTCTGATGTGACTCAGCAGTATGCCGCTTGGCCTGGCTGGGCAGCCTCCATTGTGTGTGCTCTGCTATATTGCCAAGGTATGATACATGTGCTCATGGTTCTGTTAAGTAGCTGAAGATTTTTTCTTGAGATCTTTGTGCATACTACTAAGATATGTCTATACATCAGACGAGGCAGAGGATAATGGAAATTGATGTCTACATTCCTGACTTGCGGTTTGATCAAACAGTTGATGTATACATCATACTAAGAAAATACTATTTTAGCGCAAATTAGTCTAGAGCAGGACGTACACCAGTTGCAGATGATGAAGGATAGAATCACACAAGAGTTAATAGCCTTCAAAAAGATCTATGGCTTCCTGTGTGTTGACCCAGAGACGACCAAGGACCTCATTCATTGTGGGCCTGGTGGAAACCATGTGTTCTCTGAACGACGCTGTAAATGCGAGGTACAGTACTTTATCATCTCCTCAGCCACTGGGAGGGACCTTCCTAGCAATAACCAATATGCACATCCAGGTCTTGGTCAAAAAGCGTTCACTGCAGCCTCATCAAAAAGCGTCCATACTGCCAGAGACCCGGGCACCTCTCTATTATTGCTTAAGGGCATCTCCACCGGTCTGACCAATCCAAACTGTCCGATTCTGTTTGTTTGGGTCGAGTCGCAGATAATTTTGGGTTATAGTCCGGCCTGTTCTGCCAGCCGTGCCCAGCGACGCGACCCATCTGTCTGCCCTGGCGGTTAGTGCCATTGCCGGCCAATCCTTTGCCAATCAGCTTAAATACATAAATTGACAAGCAAATAATACGCAAATTGGCTAGCAAATAATATGGCAGACGTGTGCCATTGTTCTTTGGGCATCGCCAACAAATGTTCAATTGGTCTGAAATATATAAAAGGGGGCAATACCATACACAATGTCCAAAAAAAGCAAGTTCCTCCTAAAAAGTGGCATTCACCGTCACCATTGCTCTTAAAGCATCGTGAGCCCGGATGGTCTGATGCCTCCTCGCGACCCAACCCCTACAATCGGGATCGGCGATGGTGTCCAAGTCGGTGAGCATGATAGTATTCTCCTCGGCCATGATCTTGGCTGTGGCCTCCTTGGCCTTGACCTCTGCCTCTAACACCCTAGATCTGGCCTCAGCCTCCTTGGCCTTGGCTTCGGCCTCGATCTCCATTAGCTACCCTTGGTGTTGGCCTCGTCCACCTCAATAGACCTTGTCTGGAGGTTGACAAAGGTCTTGGCGGTGGCCTTTTTCTCTTTGAGCCGCCTCTCTTTCCTCTCGGCGAATGCCTCTTTCTTCTTCTCCAGGATCTTCCTCAAGGTCTCCTGGAAAGCCAAGGACCCAGCCTGGCGGGCGATGTCGGCCTTCGTGGCCTTGTGGCCTCCAGGCCGACGAGCACGGGCAACAGTCCCGTCGCCTGCAGGGTTGCCAATGCATTCGCCATTGTCGTCTTCTAGGTTGACGACACCGCTCGTCGAAGCATTGCCCTTGATCAACCCTAGGGATGGCAATGGAGCGGGTTTGGAAACCAAATCCAAATCCAAATCCATGAAACTTACTCTAACCCGCCCACGAAGATATCCATGGGCCGGATATCCAGTATCCATGGATATCCATTGGTTTACACACTATATACAATAATCATAATAACATTCAACATAACTACGATATAATAGCAATTTCTGACAGCATTTCAACAAATATTATATGGATAATACATAGGAATATCAAAGCAATAATATTTTAATCACATAGTACTTAAAATATCACACGGTAACATCACAAAGTACATAGATGTCTCATAACAGTCTTAGAGAATGCTTTTTATTACAAGTTTCCAATACAACATCTCATACATTTAATAGATATAGCAATGCATAGTAGAAATGTTGAGTTGAAACTTGGATGATTAGAGCCTCATTCCTCGGTGACAATGGATTCATTGGCATCCTACAATTGAAGAAACACTAAAGCTTATCGAAGTTACACATCACAAGAATGAATAATGAAAGTAAGTAAATGACTACAGAAATAGTACCATTTCTTCTTGTTCATCTTCAAGAACATTTTGTACAGCAAGGAGATTACCATGAATATCACCTAATGCAATTGCCAAAAATAAGAACAACTTAGATTTCATATTTCACAAGAGAAGTTAGAAACAAAGGTGGAAATGTATAAATGAATTACCTAACATGTCCACTCGAGACCATGATTGCATACACATGAGAGCTTCTGATATTTTTGTTGCAAGTCGACTATGATGTGGACTAATTAGTCTTCCGCTCGAGACCATGCAATTTGGGGTCATTTATTTAGTAAATATTGCATACATAAAAAATAACCTCACTGCCATGTGGGTCCCACGTGTCAGCCGGGTATCCGTTGGATATTCGTGGAGCAAAACTGCTACCCATGCCCGTCCCATGAATTAGCGGATATCCGCCCCATGAAATCCGTGGATGTAATTAGGACTCCATACCCTTGCCCATCAGGTCGGATATCCGTGGATACCCGGATCCATGGATAAAATTGCCCAACCCCCAACAATGGGATAACGTGAAGGCCTTGTTGTCATTCACCTTCTTGAAATGCTCCATTGATTTCATGACCTACACTTATGGATGCCAACAATGATTCAATGCATGTGCAACACATAAACAAAGAGAGGAAGAGGTTTTACAAGGTCAAGCGGCAACATGCCGCTTATTGTCCTTTTCATCACCGTCTCGTACGAGCCTTGGAACTTGCTACACTTGGCATGGATGGTGCCCCATCGCTTGGAGAGGGAGAGATCATTTTGATCGCTATAGAAGGCGTCTTTCCCTAGCTTCCTATGCTCATGGAAGGACTTGCCCTCCCATTTCAAATAGGCAAAGAACTTTTGCTCGACGCCGCATAGTGAATCTTGTGAAACCTTCATCCATGCCTTGCATATGATCTTTTCCTCGTCGGTGGTGTAGCTCACAGTTCGTTGGCTCAACTTCTTGCCGTCGACAAGTGACGCCGCAAGTGAAGCGGACAAGGACGGGGCCGTGACCCCCTCGCCCATGGAAGTGCCATCGTTTCCAAATAATGCCTCATCCTTGATGTTGTAGGCATCTTGTTGAGTCTCCTGCCGGATCTGTTGCTGGGTCTCATCGTCATCGGCATAGCCGTCGCCACCTTTATTGATCATGTCGTGCATGATGTCCTCGGCATCATTGGCCACGAAATCCTACACACAAATTGGCCATGATAAAGCGACGAGTGTAGGCTACTGGCAATGGCAAAGAAATGCCGTGACCATACTGTGTTGTTGGCGAATGGCGGCTGCTCGGACGTTCCGTCGAACAGGTTAACTGTCCCCGGCATGTCCGCGGTGGAGATGGACCACCGCTTCTTCGACGCCTCCGGGGTTGTGTCCACGGCTGTGGGAGTGCGGTTGAGGTTGATGGCGAGATCTCCCGCCTCCGACGACGCCGTGCGGGGGCAGACGGACTGGGAGAGCGCCGGCACGTTCCTACCGTGGCCGCCAAGCGATGGTGTGTGCGCGCCTGGCGGCCGGCCAGTAGAGGACGCGTCGGCCATGGCCAGGCCGGGAAGAACGATGGTGCCACCGAAAGCGGCGGCCAGCGCCTCCTGCTTCATCATGATAACGGCCTGCTTGGCGGCATTCGCTGCCAGCTTGTCAGTGTTGGCTCTGCTCTGCACGGCGAGGATGTGCTTGTTCTCCTCCTGGCGCTCCACGTCAAGCTTGGCAGCGATGAGTCGAGCTTTCGTCACGACCCGCCAGCCAGTGCGCTTGTCGGACTCAACTTTTCGCTCGGTCGGCATCATATCCTTGGCTGGCTTCTTCGGCCAGCCGTGCTTCTTGGTGACGGGACCGCCGGAGGACGCAACATGGGACGTGGCGGCGGGATCCATCGCCTCCGCTCCCGCTCCCGCCAGTGGAAATTTGGGAGAGGGTTTTTGGAGGGAGAAGTGGAGTGGTTTGTGTGCCACTGGAGGGAGGGACCGCCAAGGTGAAGGGGGGGGGGGGGGGGGGGACAAGCGCGCTGTCCAGACCGATGCAACCGTGACCAAAATTTGGTGCATGGATGGGCCGGTCCGTGCGGCGAGTCGGTCCGGATGGGTCGACTCGCTGGGTCGGCGTGCAGCTGTTCGCCAATCCGCTCGGACGCGTTCAGATGCCAGCTGGCTAGTTGGGTCAGCCTGGTGGAGTGCTGTGTACTGCGGCTCAGATGCTAGGGCTTGTTTATTTTAGTTTTTCTACCTTCTCTTTATGTCTTTGCATCAAGCAAAATCTTGCAAAAACAATATATACAAAGCAATTATAGCAAAATTTTGAAATATTGTTTTTTGCTACCCCTATTGGGCCCACCCGCGAACAGGGGAGGACGTCCACGGACCTCCCTAATGAACAAAACGGAATGCTCACAACCGCTGGGATGCTCTCAGCCATTGGGAGGGACCTTCCTAGCAATAACCAGTATGCATATCCAGGTCTTGGTCAAAAAGCGCTCACTGCAGCCTCGTGCCCTCATCAAAAAGCGCCCAGACTGCCAGACCCGGGCGCCTCTCCATTATTGCTTAACACACCAGTCCTCCATTATTGCGTTGCTGGCTCCTCGCTCTGGATCTCACCACCGTTGCTCCATCAAACACCATGTCGCTTGCGCAGCGGCTTCAGGAGTGAATCGCATCAGGATTCTTTCTGAACCACGCCGCGGTGCTCCATCTTCTCAGGTAATGTACATCTCTTTGCTCGATAATATGTTTCCGCTCTTGTTACAACGCGCATAGGGTCTCTTACTTGCTCCTCTTGTTTCAGTAAGAGCACACGGTTTTCTTTTCTTGTGAAACTGGTGATGTACTGATGTAGAACAGTTTCCTTTGTTTTTTCTACAGCAGATTCCTGTCTTGTAATTTCCAATCTGTGTTATGGATTTTCTTCCTAGCTAAAGATCCATACATTGAGAGCGGAGGAAGATCCATTCTGCCATGGAGGTGGTGACAGGTGCCATGGGGAGCCTGCTCCCCAAGCTGGGCGAGCTGCTCGTGGGGGAGTACAGGCTGCAGAAGGGCGTGCTGAAAGATGTTGGCTTTCTTGACAATGAGATGAGGAGCATGCAAGCTGCCCTTAGCAAGGTCGGAGAGGTGCCATGGGACCAGCTGGACCAGCAGGTCAAGGTCTGGGCCGGCGAGGTCAGGGAGCTGTCGTACGACATGGAGGATGTGGTTGACAACTTCCTGGTGCGTGTCGAGGATTCGGATCCTGCTGCCAACTCAAATAAGATCAAACAACTGATGGATGAGATGAGCAACCTGTTCACCAAAGGCAAGGCTCGCCATGAGATCGCCAACGCGGTTAAGGACATCAAGGACCGCGCACTACAAGTGGCCGCTCGGCGTGACAGGTACAAGGTTGACGACGTTATTGCTAATACATCTAGCATAAACAATGTCGTCGACCCTCGTCTGTTGGCCTTGTACAAGGATCAGAAAGAGCTCGTTGGCATTGAACAGGCACGGGATGAGTTAACCAAAAGGCTGCAAACAGATGGTGATGGTCATGCATCCGAGCAGGAGCTCAAGATAATCTCTATTTGTGGACCGGGAGGACTTGGCAAGACTACACTTGCCAAGGCAGTATACGATAGGCTTCAAACACAATATGAATGCCAAGCTTTTGTTCCGGTGGGTCGAAACCCTGAAGTAAAGAAAGTTCTCAAGGACATCCTCATGGAACTCGGCAAGAAAAGGCCTCTGGGTGATGTAGCCACATTGGATGAAAGACAACTCCTCGACAAACTCCGAGAACTGCTTGAGAATAAGAGGTACGCACCCTTCACCAGTAATCAAGTTTACATAATTTAGCTCAGTCATCATAATACAGAGGCATAAGTTGAAAATACCATCACATGTGGGGATGCATGACATGTAGAACCTAAGACGGCCGATCATATAACTTAGATGTAATGCGGAACAATATGTTATTAGGATGGATGCCATGCCTTATATGTGGAACCGACAAATGCATAGATACTAAACGTTTTGACTGTATAAACTAGGTGGCGCATCTCAACGTCATTAATTAGAGCATTGAGTCCAATGAAGCAACGAGTTACAAAACTGTTAGGAATAATAATCCCGATAGGACACGGAACGGTGTCATGTGCGTGTGTGTGTTCCGAGTAGGATTAGTAGTCCAACAACTATTCGTATTGACGCTGCGTCGTCTTGCCGGGTATACATACACCCATATAGTAGCCTTGTAAGACAACCGTGAGATTCAATACAACAGCAGGACCGAGAGGGCCCTGTAGCCATCAATATTGTTTTTCCCGTACGTACCCGTGTGAGTTGAGAGAGCTAGTTATTTTGATCACGCTAGATAGCTAGCTTGCTGATCGTTGTTAGCTGGTTCTTATACGTGCGCGCAACTCGCCGGAATACTTCGTTGTCGTCACGCCGGACTGCACTCGGCATTTGGGGCTGGGCCAACAATTGGTAGCCTCGAGGAGGATCTCCTAGTAACGGGAGGTCATGACGGGAAAGGAGCAAGGCGAGTACTCCGGTGCGGCTGCGGGTGCATCGGTGTCGTCGCAGTACCCGCGGTATGATCGCGGCAACTACACGACGTGGGCGAAACGGATGGAGTGGGCCATGGAGAGCAACGACATCTGGGAGGCTGTCGATACCGGCGGCGACGAGTTCAAAAAGGGCGCGTCGAAGTACCGCAAGGACCGACAGGCACTCACGGCCATCGGCTCCATGGTGCCGGCGGACGTGATGCAGCACCTGATCTCAAAGGATTCTGCAAAGGCGGCGTGGGAGACACTCAAGACGTTGAATCTTGGGCACGAGCGCGTCCGCAGGGCGACCCTACAAACCTTGCAGAAGAAGTACGAGAACCTGGAGATGGAAGGAGATGAGACGCTGGACGCTTTTGCCTCGAGGGTAGCCACAATTGTCAACGGAATTCGCGCGCAAGGTGAGAAGCTGGAAGATATCTCAGTCGTGTCACGTTTCCTTCAAGGCGCCGCGGTACATATATGTGGTGTCGGCAATCGAGCAATGCGTTGATCTCACCACCCTCATGATGAATGACCTGGTTGGACGGTTCAAGGCGCATGACGAGCGGATGAAGATCACCTACGGCGACGCGAATCAAGATGAGCACCTCATTCTTACACGTGCCCAGTGGCAGGCAATGGTCGCCAAGGAGAGGAGCGATAAAGCATCTGGCAGTGGCGATGGTTCGGTCCCGGCGAAGAAGTCGGACAGCAAGCCGAAGAAGCCAAAGAAGAAATTCGACAAGAAGAATCTTCGCTTGGAAGCACCCACAATGGAGCATTGGACAGCCGTGAAACATATACTCAGGTATATCAAAGGTACTACAAACTTTGGTATTGTCTACTTGAAAGAGAAGGAGGAGGTAAAGCTACTTGGCTACAGTGATAGCGACATGGAAGGATATATTGACGACCGTAAGAGTACCTCGGGCGTGGCATATTTCTTGGGAAGAAGCATAGTAAGTTGGCTATCACAAAAGCAAAAAGTGGTGGCACAGTCATCCTGTAAAGCTGAGTATATTGCGGCTGCAACTGCGGCGTGTCAAGGTGTGTGGCTAAGGAGTCTACTTGGTGATCCCACCAATCGGAAGGCGGAACAAGTGGTGCTCAATATTGACAACAAGTCTGCAATTTCATTGTGCAAGAATCCGGCGCATCATGACAGGAGTAAGCACATTGATACGAAGTATCACTACATACGGCAGTGTGTAGAGGAGAGCAAGATTGAAGTCAACTATGTGTGCACCGATGATCAGCTTGCGGATATCCTAACTAAATCTTTGGGACGAGTGAAGTTTGCGGAGATGCGAGGAAGGATCGGCGTCCAAGCTGTGAAGTTAGGCACATCGTGCTTAGGGGGGTGATTGTTAGGAATAATAATCCCGATAGGACACGAAACGGTGTCGTGTGCGTGTGTGTGTTCCGAGTAGGACTAGTAGTCCAACACCTATTCGTATTGACGTTGCGTCGTCTTGCCGGGTATATATACACCCATATAGTAGCCTTGTAAGACAACCGTGAGATTCAATACAACAGCAGGACCGAGAGGGTCCTGTAGCCATCAACATTGTTTTCCCCGTACGTACTCGTGTGAGTTGAGAGAGCTAGTTCTTTTGATCAGGCTAGATAGCTAGCTTGCTGATCGTTGTTATCTGGTTCTTATACGTACGCGCAACTCGCCGGAATACTTCGTTGTCGTCACGCCGGACTGCACTCGGCATTTGGGGCTGGGCCAACACAAACTGCTACTTATTTCTTCTTGACATGGTCTGTATTTGTATTTGGAGAGCTTATCCATGTTAATTATTTTTACCATCTTTACCTACTTTTCTATCGTTTGGGTCCTGAACAACTACCAAACATTTTCAGACATTCGGTTTAGAACTGTTTGGAATATAAACCTGAGTTCAAACTAATAGATAATACCAACTTTAATATATAAGAACATATGGCTTTGAGGCATGATGTTAATAAGAAAAATTGTTGTCATGAAATGAAACCAGATCAATCAAATTGATGCATCCATTTCTTCAGGGCCTTCTCTTCTTTTATCTACTACACCTTGTTGTAGATTGATTGATTCCTTATCTATTTATATTCCTTATCGAGGTAGTTATCATGCATGTTGTTTTATCTAAACATCTTGGACTCTCATGTGGATAGGTATTTCATCGTCATCGATGATATATGGGATTTTGAAATCATGGGAACTAATCAAATGTGCTTTGCTGGATAACAATCGTGGAAGTCGAGTAATCATAACTACGCGTATTCTCAATGTAGCCAACGGGACCGGTGATGTTTATGAGCATAAACCACTTTCTGATGATGTCTCTAAAGAATTATTCTATTCAAGATTGTTTGGTGGAAAAGACAGATGCCCTAAGGATCAACCTGCTGAGGTAACTGAAAAAATTATAAAGAAATGTCGTGGCATACCGTTGGCTATAATCACAATAGCTAGTTTGTTGGCTGGTAAACCAATGGAGGATTGGTCTAAGGTCTACACCTCTATTGGTTTTGGGAACGGAGATAATACGATAAAGATATTGTCATTTAGCTATTATGATCTACCATGTCATCTAAGGCCTTGTCTCTTGCATTTGAGCATATTTCCAGAAGATTCTGAGATCATGAAAGACACATTGATATGGAAGTGGATAGCCGAAGGGTTTGTGGCTGAGGAGCATGGGGTAGGGTTATTTGAGATTGGAGAGAGATACTTCAACGAGCTTATGAATAGAAACATGATTCTACCTGTAGAGGACAGTGTAAGCTACACCATATATGCTTGTCGTGTCCATGACATGGTGCTTGATATGATTTGCTTCTTATCAAATGAACAAAATTTTGTTACCATACTAGATAATAAGGAGAAATACTTATCTTCACTTTTGCTTCGGTATCCCCCCCCTGAGGGCAATCGAAGAGAAAAACCGGGTCTGGGCGGGGTTCAGGGTGGTAGCTGGATCGTCACGGACCGGTCGATAGCCGTCAGATATCGTGGGTCAGATACCCACTTGACGCTCACGCACGAGTGTGTCGATGTACGCACGAGTGTATCCATGTCTTCGTCATCCTCCCCTTCAGATATAAGGAATACCGAACCGTCCCCCTTCGACGTTTCATTCCCCATCTGGATTTGGCAAAGATCTCACCTACCCACTCCCACCGCCACCCGCCAGACTAGCCACCGGGTCGCTGCCGCATCGACCTCTCTCCAACTACGACGATGGAAGGCCGGCCGTCTTGTCCGCCGCGGATCTGCAGAAGAGGAGGAGAAGGGCGAGGCTGGTGCACGAGGTGGAGGTGGCCGTGGTGGTTCCGAGGAGAAGGAGGCGGGGTGGAGGTGATGGCGCCTGGCCGATCTGGAGCGGAAGCGCGAGGAGGAGGATGTGGGGGCTCTTCTTCTTGCAAGAGGAAGAAGGAGGCTAAGACGAGCCGAGGTGGTGCCGGAGGAGGGCGGTGCCGAGTCCGCTCTCGGTGCTGATCTGAATCAGGTGGTGTCGGAGGAGGACCGGGCGGTCGTGGATCTGGTGGTGGGCGACGATATCCTGGCGGGCGGCGATGTCGTTGTGGCGGATGTGGGGGAGCAGGTGGCGATGCAGGACGTGGAGGTCACTTCCGTGGTGGTGCCTGGCATCATGGAGCCTGGCACCGCGGAGCCTGCAGTGCATGTTGCCGAGCCTCAGGTGAGTTAAAATTTGACGCTCTCTTTTAGATTGTACGGTTCATATTTATGGTTTTGATTTGTACTTTGGTTTGTGGTTAGGGTTTTGATTTGTAGTTAGGGTTTGTACTTAGGCAGGGGCGAATCTACCGGCTATGCATCATTTTTCTAGATTGATTGAAACCATACTTTTTCCCCTTCATCTTGTATTTATCTATTAGCCGCGTGATCCGGAATCGGTGATATGTTAGATGATGGAATTTCCTGTTGTAAGGAATTTGGTTGGATTGGATGAAAGCCAGATTTTGTTAAACGATGTAATGTGATATATTTATCATTTAGGAGTTCACGTTATTCTTAAAAATAGCGTTTGAAGGCCATTTTCGGCTATCTCTCCATTCACGAGGAGCAAATCCCATTGAACCCTCAAGAATCATAATTTTCCAATTTACCGTTAAACAAAAATTTTTGATTATCCTATTTCTATATGTTGCTAGCTATCTAGTGTAGATACTTGTGATCTGTCTATGTAAAGTTAGATGAACTGCTACAAACTTGATATAGCTAATCAACCATGTTGTTAAATTGTAGCTTGTTTTTTGGATGTTGAATAGCCTACCTTTTAAGGTTATTGTACATCCCTAGATATTTGGCATGTTTCCAAGTTTCTCTAGCTCACCATCTTGTAAATTAATTATTGGGTGTTTCTAGATTCCTTGTTTGTGTGTAGATGTGAAACCTTGCTTTCAAAGTCTCTTGTATGATGGCCAGTGTTGCTTATATGTTGTTCATGATGTTTTCTCTAGGTTGATGCCTAGATAAGTTGTATGGTGCTTGTGTGTTTGTACCACATGTCCTAGTTGTATCAAGTTTGTAGCAGCAGTGGTTTACTCATGTCCTAGTTGTATCATGTTGCATGGTGCTTATATGTTGTGATAAACAAGTTACCACATGTCCTAGTTTACTCTTTCCTAGTGGTTTGTTTCATATGATGCATGTTAATCCATCTTTAGCTAAATTTTGTGGGTTTTGAAGTGGAATATGTTATTGTTTTATTGCTTAAAGCCTGTGATTTTATCTATGGGCTTGTCAAGATTATCCTTTGATAGGAAATGCATATTGTTGACCAATTATGTCCATATATATTTGTGTTATCCATTTGTTTTTTCATATATATAGTTTATTATAAAGTCTGAAACAATTAACTTTGCATCTGTTTGTTTTAATATGGATGTACGACGTTGATCCATATGGTTTCGGAGGATGGAAGCCCACTTTCGGTGATACATTCAACTTTTTACATATTATATTACATTGCACATTCATTTTGTAATATTTTTTTGCATTTTGTAAGATTGAATGTTTTTGTGTGCATTGTAGTTTGACTCGCAGGATGTTGATGAGTCTGTGGACAAGAGGAATGAAACTTCCTTCATTAAGAAGGAAGTGATCCATTGCTAGCAAACAACGCGGCCCATATGTGGTGAACAATGTACAGTGCCCATACCATCCTAGGAAGCCTAGGGGTGGGATGCTTGTGAACTTTCCGCAAAGACGTTCAAGCTCGCCATTGGCGATTCGGATGGTCGTGAGAAGGCTCAAAGATAAGGCTCGTGGGAGGTGCTTGTCGAGCGCACTTGGTGTAGTTAGTTATCCGAAATGTTATGTATGGTATGTAAGAACATCTAGTCTATGTTTGCTAGTTCGGACATGGTAGGTATGATCTTGGTGCACTTTGATGTGATGAAGGTGCTCTTTTGCTTTGGATGTTGTGAACAATCTATCGTTTTAGTTATCTATGATTGATCAATCTTTGTTAAAATGTGTGTGAAAATACCATTTAGTTTGCACTTTTGCCATTATGTTTGAATTTGTTATTTGAAAAATATGTAATGTTTTTGAGAAACACATATGAGTTTTGAAATCATTTGATTTGAATTGAAACAGAAATTAGAATTGAAAACGAAAAACAAATAAGAGGAAAAATAAATAAACGCACGATAACCGTGCCAGCCGAGATAATCTAAGACTGGCGCGGCTCCCGTGCCGTGGAAGCTCAAAGATCGTTGTGGGCAAGAATCGGCCCGTGCTTGCCAGCCATGGTCGAACTGCCGATGAGGGTGGGAGTTTTAGTCTCACCTCGCTAGTTGGAGGCGAGGAGGACCACTTATATACCCCTGCTCGATGCTCACCTCGAGCTCCTCTCAAAAACAACTCCGATTCAGCTTATATACCTGCTCGATGGTCGACTGGGCCGCCAGTCTGTACTACTGGTCTAGTTCGCTTGTAATAGGCTTGAGCTAGGCCAGTGTGGAACCCAACCTCCAGTGTCAAAACTTTTTCATGATTTTTTTGCCAATTAATATATCGTATGTCGGCCAAAAACAGGGCCTTTAGGGTCGTTTTCACATTTTTTAGTCATACGCAATGACAAATATAGCTAAATTTTGAACTAAAGCTACATAATTGAACAAGCAAACTTATAAATATTCCTCGAATTGACTCAAAAATGGCGGAGGTGTGTCTTGGCATGGCATACATTTCATCTTTTGGTGTCTCAATCGAAGGATGCCTTTAAATACCATTTTCCATTTTAAAATTGTAAATTCAGCTATATTTTGTGAAGGAAGTACAAAATTTATAGTTGAAACCTTTGTTTCACCAGCATGTTTAGGTAGATGGGGACATTTGGTGGGAACATAACCACTTTGGTGGTCTTTAATTTCTATATTGGTCAATTTGTAGCACAAGTCAAAGTTTGGTCAAATATGAGAAAACATGGAAAATTTGAACCATAGCTACACAATTGGAACCTGTAATATTTTGGGAAAAATCATTTTTAGGCCCACAGGATGTGGTTTAACCATGGATCTATTGGTAGATCAGCTAGGTTCATCCCTATGGCTACTCGGTGTTCGACGCAAAATTTGACCAGACTTTGACACAGCAGATAAAATCACAAAATTCAAAAATAGTGAAACCTTGTCCATTGGTCTTAGATTGAGCCCTATTTAGAATGAAAAATATTAAACCTTGAGTTTGTGGAAGCAAAGATGAGTTTGTTGTCTCACTCTTGGTTCCAAGTGTGAGTCTCATGGGTGTGTACCCAAATTTCATAGGACATGGCCAGCTCCATGTCATACTTCCTCAGAATTGAATCAAACTTGGCAGGGAGGTGTGTCTTGGCATGGCATACATTTCATCTTTTGGTGTCTGTCAGCAAGGATGCCTTTAAATACCATTTTCCATTTTAAAATTCAAAATTCAGCTATATTTTGTGAAGGAAGTACAAAATTTATAGTTGAAACCTTTGTTTCACCAGCATGTTTAGGTAGATGGGGATATTTGGTGGGAACATAACCACTTTGGTGGTCTTTAATTTCTATCTTGGTCAATTTGTAGCACAAGTCAAAGTTTGGTCAAATATGAGAAAACATGGAAAATTTGAACCATAGCTACACAATTGGAACCGTAATATTTTGGGAAAAATCATTTTTAGGCCCACAGGATGTGGTTTAACCATGGATCTATTGGTAGATCAGCTAGGTTCATCCCTATGGCTACTCGGTGTTCGACGCAAAATTTGACCAGACTTTGACCTGGCAGTATAAAATTACAAAAATTCAAAAAATAGTGAAACCTTATCCATTGGTCTTAGATTGAGCCCTATTTAGAATGAAAAATATTAAACCTTGAGTTTGTGGAAGCAAAGGTGAGTTTGTTGTCTCACTCTTGGTTCCAAGTGTGAGTCTCATGGGTGTGTACCCAAATTTCATAGGACATGGCCAGCTCCATGTCATACTTCCTCAGAATTGAATCAAACTTGGCAGGGAGGTGTGTCTTGGCATGGCATACATTTCATCTTTTGGTGTCTGTCAGCAAGGATGCCTTTAAATACCATTTTCCATTTTAAAATTCAAAATTCAGCTATATTTTGTGAAGGAAGTACAAAATTTATAGTTGAAACCTTTGTTTCACCAGCATGTTTAGGTAGATGGGGACATTTGGTGGGAACATAACCACTTTGGTGGTCTTTAATTTCTATCTTGGTAAATTTGTAGCACAAGTCAAAGTTTGGTCAAATATGAGAAAACATGGAAAATTTGAACCATAGCTACACAATTGGAACCTGTAATATTTTGGGAAAAATCATTTTTAGGCCCACAGGATGTGGTTTAACCATGGATCTATTGGTAGATCAGCTAGGTTCATCCCTATGGCTACTCGGTGTTCGACGCAAAATTTGACCAGACTTTGACCTAGCAGTATAAAATCACAAAAATTCAAAAAATAGTGAAACCTTGTCCATTGGTCTTAGATTGAGCCCTATTTAGAATGAAAAATATTAAACCTTGAGTTTGTGGAAGCAAAGATGAGTTTGTTGTCTCACTCTTGGTTCCAAGTGTGAGTCTCATGGGTGTGTACCCAAATTTCATAGGACATGGCCAGCTCCATGTCATACTTCCTCAGAATTGAATCAAACTTGGCAGGGAGGTGTGTCTTGGCATGGCATACATTTCATATTTTGGTGTCTGTCAGCAAGGATGCCTTTAAATACCATTTTCCATTTTAAAATTCAAAATTCAGCTATATTTTGTGAAGGAAGTACAAAATTTATAGTTGAAACCTTTGTTTCACCAGCATGTTTAGGTAGATGGGGACATTTGGTGGGAACATAACGACTTTGGTGGTCTTTAATTTCTATCTTGGTCAATTTGTAGCACAAGTCAAAGTTTGGTCAAATATGAGAAAACATGGAAAATTTGAACCATAGCTACACAATTGGAACCTGTAATATTTTGGGAAAAATCATTTTTAGGCCCACAGGATGTGGTTTAACCATGGATCTATTGGTAGATCAGCTAGGATTATTTGGAAAAAATTATATGGGTTTGAATCATTTTAAATGTAACTTGGAAAAAGAGAAAATACCTAATCATAGATAAATATTAAATAACAAGAAAATTATAATTGAGTGGATTTAATAACACAGTAAAAAATAATATGAAACCTACTTAAAAGGTTTCGTAATGGTTTAAAATCAAATTGAGTTTTGAAATCATTTGATTTGAATTGAAACAGAAATTAGAATTGAAAAAACGAAAAACAAATAACAGGAATAAATAAATAAACATACCTGAGATATCCAGGCCCGGCGAGACAATGTAAGCACTGGGCCAGCTCCTGTGCCCGTGGCAGCGCCGCATCCTGGTGGGACGGCAGTAAATCGGCCCATGTACGCGTGCTGCCCGTGGTCCCGATGTGTGTGGGAGGTTTAGTCCCACCTCGCTAGTTGGAGGCGAGGAGGACCAGCTTATATACCCGGGTCGATGCTCACCCTCGAGCTCCTCTCAAAAAACAAATCTGGTTCACCTGCTATCCTGTCCCTGTAATGGGCTGACCTCTGGGGCCGCCAGGCTGTACTACTCTGGTCTGGTTTGCTTGTAATGGGCTTGAGCTAGGCCAATGTGTGGAACCCAACCTCCAGAGTGTCAAAACTTTTTTCATGATTTTTTTTGCCAATTAATGTATACGTCGGCCTAAACTGGGCCTTTAGGGTCGTTTTCACATTTTTGTTTTCATACGCAATGACGCAGTGGTCGATAGACACGACGCGTCGGCTACATCGTCGCCTCTACCGCGTCTTCTCTTTACAACCGTGTTTCGCGTTGACTCCTTCGAGGAGCGGCCGTGCATGCGTTGCGGCGACTCGTGAGTGCGCCATTCGTATAACGGGCGCTGGAGAAGTACTGATGGCGGCGGGAGAAGTACAACGGCGACCGTCTCGTGTAAGATCGCATGGATCTATGATCGCATGCACCCTATCGCTTTGTGCCTAGATCTATGATCATGTAGATCTATGATCATGCTACTGATCTATGATCGCATGGTTTCGGTGTGCAGAGAGGGTTGGCGGGGCGGGGACGTTTTGATCTGTGGGCGGAGGTAACATGGTAGGGTGCGGTGGTGTGAATTACTAGGGTGCCAGGGGACGTTTTGATCTGTGGCGGCGGAGGTAACATGATCGCATGGTATTATCGCATGGATCATGAGCAGCTGATTGAGTTGAGTCAAGCTGACGACTTTTTGATTTTCCAATATGACCATGACGATTAGTTAGAACGAGCATACTTATTTTTAAATTGGCATTGTTTACACTTGTTTTTAATGTAGACTTTTGTTCCATTTTTTCTTTATGCCAACAATTTCCTTTACATAGTATAAACACATGCATGCACTAAGTTGACAATTGTTTTTTATTGTCATGTTGATTTTTCATGCAGCGTGATGGAACTGGATGGTGATATTGCTTGCTCTGTTGAAACATGGTGTAGACTTGTGGGCAATTTTACAAGTCAACAACGTATCAAATTTTTGGAATCAGATATGCGAAGTATGTTACAAATTCCACCAATTCGGATGCGAGTTGTCTTGCTGCGAGACATGTTTCACATTTATGATCATGACTCTAGCACTTTTGTCCTGCATAATAAAGGCAAATTTGCATTGATCGCACAAGATGCATAGTGCATTTATGGGTTACGAAACTATGGTGCATACGCTAATCGTATAATTGATGAGGAAGGTGAAGACGGAAAGTCCGTATTCCACCACATTTTCTCAAGGCAACTCATCGCAACATTGTTATTGAAGATTTAATAGCTGATATTGTCATGAGCAAAGCTGCAGACGATGACTTCCTCCGCAAATCTGCCCTTGTTCTCCTTGGTACAGTTCTGGCGCCTATGACTAAGAGGATTATACCGAAGGATTATTGGGTACTAGTGGAGGACATAGACCGTATGTCCACCATTAATTGGAGTGAGTTCACGGTAGATCATCTCATGGTATACTTCAGGCTTGTAACTAGATATAAACAAATTAGGCAGTGGCCTAAGGGAAATTTGTCTTTAATACAGGTATTAAATCTGTTCTCAACATGAGAAGGTCAAGCATGTAGATGATCCTTGTAGGATAAATCCAAGTTTGTCCTTGAGACCACTCATGCGTAATTGGACAGATGATGCTGCTAGGATCAGGGATACAATGGACTGTGATCATGGTCGGGGTGAAGGACCTATTCTGGTAACGATCCATGTTTCTAATATCATCTGTATATATATCATGTGGTTATGTTAACAAACTTACGCCTCTAGTTTGATTAATAACATTGAGTTATACTAATGTGTATGTATCAGGTTGAAGATAATATAACGTTGGAGTATAGGATTGAAATGCTAAATAAACCGCTTTGTTCTCAAGCCAAAGGCAAGTTCGCTAGGAAGGTCAGCCAGAAATTCAAACCAAAAATTACTAAAACGTCAGGAGATCGTGAGTCTATGATGGAGCGAGTGATGGATCGAGTGATGGAGCGAACAATGAATAGGATGGAGTCAACAATGGAGAAAATCGTCAAAAAATGATGGACTCATATGCACAGGTAATCACCATGTTATTGCATGTACTATTGGGAGTTTCTATTTTTATATCTGATAGCCTACGAGTACATTATATATTTCCATTTAATTTTTCAGGAACTAATTGTCAAGTTGAATAAAAATGGCATTATGTATAAAAGCAAAGAAGTTGAAAATGGAGATGACAACCTATCATTGAATAATGGATCCTCTAGTACGGGAAAAGAATTTTGGCATGGGAAAGAGAGTGCAGGTGCTTATGCTGATCAGATTATTAAGGAAACTATTGATTCAATGAAACACACTGGGTTGAACGGTAATGCAACTCCCGACGATGGCGCACATAAGGATGGTTGTAAAGATGCAATAGGCAGCACACCTTCCAACCCAGAGTTAGTGCTTGATATTTCTACAAAAGTCGTGTCAGACCTTCCATCGGAAATGTACGGAATTAGCAAAAATGGGAAAGAGCTGGATGGAGCAACTGCGTCAGACGATTCCAACAGCATCGGTAGTAAGTTGGACGTTAACAATGAGCCGGAACAAGGTTTGGGGAAACGTAAGCGCAAAATTTCTACAAAACTTGAAGGTTTCGTGGGATATGAGCCCCCTAAACGTCGTGCACTTAAGAAAGGTACTCCCTCAGGTTCAGTTTACACGACACCTTTTATTTTTCATGCAGTTTCACTAGGAATGCTGGTTTAGGCGCATAGCCATTTATTACTGAATAATTGTGGCGTTTGCCAGCATGCAGAGGTGGAAACTGTCGCATGCAATGTGAGAAATCAAGCGAGCATGCAACACACTCCATTTACACGAGCATGCATTGTATGTGTACCTACTAATTACATCTGTATGTAGTTCTAACGAGTTTTTTTAACCATTTTCATAGGATTATTTGTAAACCAAGATGATGATACACGAGTCCTGAGTGCTAAGCAAATACAAGCAGCCGTGACATTGGTTGAAAACGCATGTAAGGATGAATCGAATGGTAAAAAGGTTGTTTACCAACATGCAAATGGAATTATGTTGAATTCATTAAAGCTTAAAGATGTGTTGGACCATGAGTGGGTTAGCGATCGTGTAAGTTCTACTGTGTTATGATTATTTTATATCATGCTAATACATAATAATGTTACCACTCTGATAAAATTAATTCCTCTTATGGTTACGTTAATAGACAGTTACATTGGAGATTTGTCACTGTGTGGGACATGATCGGTACCTTTTCAGTGCATTAAGAACAACGTTCCTTGTGAAGAAGGGTACAACTTTGGAAGAAGCGAAAAAATCCAAGCATAACATGGACTTCACTATGTCCAAAAGTAGCTCAATTGGAAGAGTCATGGATGAATATTTCTTGCGAAATAAGGTAATTAGAACGTACATCATTTGTATGTTGAAAAGTGTTTTGTTGATTACATTCTTCAATTTATGTAGGTATATTTCCCTCTAAATATAAATGACGCGCATTGGACGACTATAGTCATGCACATACCGAAACAAGAATTTCAAGTTCTCGATTCTTTGTACTCTTTATCTACAACGAAGAAAATAATTGAAACAATGGTAATTTATTCTCTTAAATTTATCATGTACTACCTTAATACTTGTGTACATTACAATAATTTTTGCATTTTTCAGAGATATCAAATAGCGTATGACATAAAACAAACTAACATGATTACAAAATCACAATACCCCGACGTATCAAAATGGCCTATAAAACGTTATGAATTGGCTCGGCAAACAGATGGGTGAGTTTAGTTTACTTTTGTTTTTCTTGTATATTTCATGTTATCCATCATGCAAAATAAAATTAGTTCTTGTGCTGTGTCCCAGAAATTCATGTGGCTTATTTGTGTTAGAGTGTATGGAACACTGGGATGGCGATAAAATGACTAGGGAAATTTCGCAGGTTTGCATATTCTTTTAACTATCACTACCCGACCAGCTGTACTAAAAATATTTGTACTTACTTAGATTTGTCAATGCAGTCCACAGTGAATGATAACAGAAGACTGAAGGTTGCTCAGGTTGTTCTGTCCCCTTCAAACATCTGCCGTAACCAAGGTTCTTGAGGCGGCCAAACACATGAAAACACGAGGAACGAATTATGGCTTGTAGGTTGGGTTTTAGTCCCGTAGAAGGTTTCCCACCCTCTGTGTTTTTTGTTTCTATGTTACCATGACATGCTTGTAAAATATACTGAATATTTTGGATTTATACTCAATAATTTGTGTTTATTAGTCCATGTTTCAACAAACGGCACCAGAATCGAGAGCCTACAACCCATATACTACATCAAATATTGCATCTAAACAAACAGTTGCTACAAGCCAAAATGCTGCAACAATCGAGACCCGGTCCCCCTCTGTCTCAGGTGTTGCGGTGCCACCTACGCGCGTCCAGTTATGCACGCGTCCCTCCTCTCCACGCTGGGACGAGGGGGAGTCTGCTCCCGCGTCACCTCGTTCCCCCCAGTTCCCGCCCAGTCCTCTCCACACGGTCCCCCCACCTAGCGATGCAAGTGGGATGGGACTTCCGGCCCATCAGTCACGCGTCCCGTCCCACCGCTGGAGCACGATTATTATGTCCATGGGATCCCGCTAAGCATCGGAGGGATCAGCTCTTCCATCGCTACCCCCACCGTACGTCGCCAGGGCCACTAGGGTGCACTCTGTCCCCGCACAGTATGTCGCCACATGCGTGGGCTGACGCAGCAGACGAGGGGGACGCGGAAAATTCTATCTTTTTTCTACACAGAAAAGCCTGTTTTTTCTGCCGCGACATGGCTGCCTCGTTTTTCCGCCACGACAAATTTACACATCAAGTTATCATCATTGTTTTTTTGGAAACTTTAGCAATAACCATTCATACATAGCCATTGTTTTCTTCAAAACGGATTGCAACATTAATCCACCTTAATTTCATGATAACCAATAAAGATAAATAAACATAATACCCACATGTCACTATTATGTCCCTAATCAAGCATTACAACCAATCAAGATAACCAAACAACGTTCTCATAAACCAGATAAAAATCTCAACTACTGTTTATGATCTTTTCACTTCGATAATCATGATGATGAGCTCCCTCTCACAAGATACTTTGTTACTGCTGCTCACGTCGAACTAACATTTCTGCAAGATACCTGCAGATTACAAAGACATAAATCATAAATAACTATATTACAATAATTAATGCCAAAATTAAATATAATGGTTACCTGTGATGGAGTTTGCATTTCACACTATTTTTGTTGTGTCCAGGCGTTTTGCAAATGCTACACAACTTTAACCGCTTTTTCTTATCATACCCGAGTGGTCTACCGTTTTTACTCACAACATTGCTCTTTCCTTTATTCTTTCCCTTTGGAGCACCTTTTGTCTTGACTTTAGCAGGATCACCTATTGGAGTAGTTGCACTTGCAGAAGGTCCTCCATCGATTAGTGGAATTTCTTGGACCACGTACTCTGCATCGTCGCCACTTTTTCGATATAACTTCCTGGTACAAGGTCTTTATTTGTTTGTACAACTCAGGATTATTGCAGGCGACATGTAATGCTTCGACGACATCACACCGAGCTCGAATACCGACTCCGCCTCCCAGCAAATCCCCAGCCAAACAGATCGCTCGTGCGCCTCGAAGGCAACACACCCCTGGACCTTATCGAGAATCGTGAAAGAACACTACACCTTGGTAGTTCAACGAAGTTCAGCTCCGTCAACACAAACAGAATAGACTTGCAAGGAATTCCTCTACGTACCATCCTCCGGCAATTGCAATCTATACTTTGTGCTGGATTGTTTGGTGTATAGTCCACAGAAAAATTATGGCGTCGGTTATTTGACCATGCCACAAGATACCTTGCCGAATCTTCTATTTCCACACATTTTTCTACAGTCGTCATGCTTTCAATCTTACGAAGATCATCCTGCAAGATATAAAAATTAGCTGGGGTGAATGTGCTGGCCATTGCTAACTCAATTTGCTGCCATTTGGTAATAATCACAGGCATAGTCTGTGAAGCTGTGCAGTCATCTCGTGCCTCTGTTTCCCGGATACGTACAATGGCATTCTCATAGTGCATAATTAAATCCACAAGCGTCATCCCATAATCGAGGTGAAGATGAAGAGACGAGTTGAGACTTTCACTACGCTGGTTGCTTTTCATCCCTAGCCAAAATCCATCTGCGAGGTAAGCAGCCGCCCACAGGTGCTTCTTCTTGTACATTCTATTTAGCCACGGTTTTTTCTTATCTGTCTGCCATTTTCTCACATATGCGTGCCATCCTTCCTCAAACTTGGCCGTCGTGGTGGAGTAATATAATAGAGACCGAAACTCTGGCAATGATTTGGAACTTAGGTGCTTGCACATGTTCTTTTCAATGTGCCATGTACAAATACGGTGCCACACGTCTGGTAATACACTTCGTATCGCTCTCATCATCGCAGCATCCGCATCCGTGATTATAGACCGTGGCCTCTTCTGACATTGCTTTCAAAATGTTTTCGAGAGCCAAGCATAAGTATCCTCGGTCTCGTTTGATATGATGGCACATCCGAATACGGTAGTCTTCGGTGATTGTTCAGGCCGACAAACGGAACAAAAGGCATACCGTGTCGATTCATCTTGTAGGTGCCGTCAAACACCAAACGTCACCATAATCTTGGTAGTCCCGACGTGGATGAGAATCACACCAAGAGACATTTCAAACGTCCCTTATCGTCTGTGATGATCATAAAAAAGTCGTGGTCCTTTTCCTTCCTGCTTTGCATAATGCCGATGGCGTGGCCGCATCGCCGCTTGAAAGTAGCTTCCTTTCTCTCTCGGCACACATGTTATACAAATCCTTCCTCGTGAATCCAACTTGATTGTATCTACCGTTTGCTGATGAAAGAACTCATGATCATATGCTTTCTAATCCCACTAGCTGCCATTGCTAATATCTACGCTCTTTGGAAATCTTTGATCTTCCTATGAGACCAAAGAAAAGGCACCTCATCGGTCTAGCTAAAATATGATTGTGCTTGTCATCAAACTTCTCAACACACCAAACACCTTTAGATTTATCTAGCTTCACGACGAGCCAGCTGTGCATCCACAACGAGATTCTGCTCTCGGCTTGTATTTTCGCCTTCCAAAGGCAAGTATTTGCTACTACGTTTCCTTCCTGAGCATACGAACTGCCTCTTCGTACGATATCATGCGATACCTTTTGTTTTCCTTATACCTGCCCTTTCTTATGCTGAATCCATGGTCTTTAGCATAGCTGTTGTAAAAATAATAAGCCGCAGGTTCGTAAACAAAAGTCATATCCATTATTTTCCAATACTTCTCCCGCTCTTCACCTGGATGCCCAATATCCCTGTCACATTCCCCCTTATATTCTTTCTCTTTAAGAACATTCCCAAACACCTACAAATTCATAACATATAACACATAAGTTATTAGCACACTGGTACAACTTGGGTATATATATCACATAAAATATAAACACATACCTCAACATTATCACATGTCTCCAAGTCTGAATCACCATAGTAGTCAAAACTTTTATCACTCCCAACTATTAACTGAACAATTCAATAAGAAAATAATAGTAAGTTCTATTTTCATGCAACTAATTTCATCCACATATATACCTACAATAATGTACATACCTTATTCACGTACTCACTGTCCAATACCTCAGAATCGTTCTCCTCATTAGCAACTTCTAACTCAATCTACACAACACAAATAAAAATGAACATAATTTTATTTTGTTGTCTTCATTGCAATTACTAGTACACCACATAAAATTAAGGCCACTCACATTTTCGTCTGATGCATCATCAGGATGGGCGTGCCATCTACGTGAGAATCGATCCATGGTGGTCGAGGACTCGAATCGATCCATGGTGGTGAGAGGACTCGCCTCATTGTCCAAGTACTCGTCATCTTCTTCCATCATACTTGAACCACTGCTATCCACCATTATCTGCAATCACTAGAAACCATGAGAGTCGGAATTATCTTACGACAACACGGAGGAGTAGGAGGAGGAGCCGTCACGAACCCTAGAAGGCGGCGATATCTCACCTCGACACAGATTAGGTCCAGATCGTCTCCGATCTGGAAGTGCTGCGATCTAGACTCGTACGATCTGGAAGTGCTGCGATCTAGACTCGTACGATCTGGAAGTGCTGCGATCTAGACTCGTACGATCTGGAGGTGCTCCGATCTCGATTTTTTCTAGATGACAGGAGCGGCGATGAGGTCTGTCTCGCGTCTTAGGGTGCTGCCGTGTCTAGAGGAGAGAGGAGCGACAATGAGGTGCGATCTCGTCGGCTGCTAGGGTTACGCCGCCGGTCGGATCGCCGTGGATCTCACGTGGGACGTAGAACCTGAGACCTAAACCGGCTGCGTAGAGGTTCTGAGTAACAGCACCTCTACAACGTGGGACCTAAACTTTTTTTCCCCTAAACACACCCTATACAAAACGGATACGTACACCGATACAAAAAACATACAGCGCTAAACCGGCTCCTAAACTAACCCGGGACATGCCGTCGAACCACCCAGACCCGGTTTTTCTCTTTGATTGCCCTCAGGGGGGGATACCGAAGCAAGCCTCACTTATCTTCACAAAGCAATCCTCGTAGGTTAGCTATCCAAACAAAAGATGTGCACAACCCTCTAGCTAGCACGTGTATGCCAAAATTGAGGTCTTGTTATGCCAGCAGGTGTTATGTTAGTGTGATGCCATCACTTTCTAGCTTTCAAGTGTTACGTGTACTAGACATGGAAGGCTGTTATTCTTTGAGAGACTGTCATCTTAAGCATCTTGGGAGGTTGCTTCAGCTGAGATACTTGAGTCTAGAGGGGACATATATTAGCGAGCTTCCAGAAGATATAGGAGATCTAAGGTTTCTGCTGTCACTGTTCTTGAACGGCACCAAGATAAAAGAATTGCCGCAGAGTATTTGTTTGCTAAGGAAACTCAAGCACCTGCGTGTTGACAGCCGTGTTCCTATGATAGAGCCAAATTGGATAGGGAACCTTACATCCCTGGAAGAGATACATTTTCACATTATTGGCCAGTGCTCTATCTTCATGAAAGAGCTCGGAAAGCTGATAGAGCTGAGGGTGCTGGTGTGTTGTTTACATGAAGAATTGGATAAGTGCTCCCAGAAAACTTTTGTGGAGTCTATATGCAATCTGCCAAAAATTCAAGTCCTAAAAATTAGCAGTTCGATTCAAAGGTCAAAATGGTTGGCAGATGGCTACTGGCCAGGCTATGAGCGGCCAGAGCCCCCTCGGCAAGATGACTACTGGCCAGAGCGCCCTCGGCAAGATGACTACTGGCAAGGCTATGAGCCCCCTCGGCAACTCTGTGAGCTGGCCATTTTGTGGGGCATATTCAGTAGTCTGCCGGCGTGGATTAATTCCTCGCTTCTTCCGAACCTCTACTACCTAGATGTGAGGGTGGATCTGGAGGAGCAGGATTGGCTGATCCTTGGGAGTTTGCCAGAGCTTCGTTATGTCAGTAGGAAGATTCCCGGTGGCATGGAATTCTATTGTGGTGCTTTCCCCAACTTGAGGAGGTGCGATATAACTGCACCTTTCAGGTTTTTCCCGGGAAGTATGCAGAGCCTTGACTTTATATACATCAAGGTGTGCTTGGAGGATGCGAGCACTGATTTTGATTTTATTGGTAGTCTGGGGAACCTCCCTTCCCTTCGGGTAGTCCAAGCTGATATCAATTACTGGTGTGCCTGTGCAAGCGATGCGGAGGAGGTGGAGGCAGCGTTCAGGCGAGCAATGGACACCCACCCCAACCGCCCCACCCTTAAGCTCAAAAGACGTGGTAAAGTTAAGGAGGAAGAAGAATCGGATTCTGGCCAGACAGCACAAGAGGTGTACTACTTATTACTTCATTTCTTAGCTAGCTAGCTAGTTTCTTTTTCAATTCCTGTAATCGGTCCTCCACATCCCAATTCCCTTCTTGTTTTACAGTCACACAACGGCGTCGGAGAAGGACCAGCTTCCGAGCAGAGCAGCCCGAATATTCCACCGCATGTTGCACTTGCACTACCCCATGCATCTATTATTACCCTGCTGCAGTTCCTGAATTTTTGTGATCGATCCTCTTCCTTCCATTTACCCTTATCTATCTCTTCTCCATAGTCCCACGAAGACGAGGAAGCAGAAGCATCTGGAGCGTCTGATTCCGCACCGGCCAACAAACGCGAAGGCGACGACGGATCGGTAGAGACTGCCGCAGCGGCTTCAGTTGAAGTTCAACTCAGTCAAAGCGTTGGCACATATGCTCGATCACCAGCGCGCACGACGACTACGGGTGCCGAAACATCTGCTCAGGTGATGGACGACGATGGAGAGGAAGAAGAGTCACAGGCAGATCAACTGGAACAGGTAGTGTATGCTTATTACTACGATGGTGATCACGCCATTGCCTGCTGTGCTGCAATACTACTTATGGTTGGCTAACACAAGTTTTCCCACCTATATCCAACAGGACAAGGTATGCGAAGCGGAGGACGGGCCAGCAGAGCAGACTGCATCGGAGGGTCAGCGCTCAGTTGAGGAAGTTCACCCCGACCGTCCGGTCTCTGGTCTCGCAGAAAGCCGTGAGGCCGCTGGTTCTCAAGTGCCCGCGCGGCGGACGTGGAGGCAGTGGGCGTGCTTTGCTTGCCTTGACTGCGGCACAACTCCCGCTTCTTCAAAGCAATGTGGCGCTTCAGGAGGTGAATCAGGCAGAGGATGAGAACCACACTGCCCGGCCAGCCCTGAAATCATGCAATGATCTTGAAATTGCTTAGTGATTTGTCATTAATGATCGCAGAAAAAACTGGTACTACCGTTTGTTGTTAATCTTTGAACTGCTTGTTGTTATTTGGCTTGTAATAGGATAGTATGGTGCGCCAGGTTTTTTGCCCCGCAGACTGTGATCAGCGGGTTTTCCTGGCGTGCTCGAATCCTCTTTTCTTTTTATTGTCTTGATAAAACTTGGTTGTTCTGAGTTATTCCGAGTATGAGGAGGGCCAGGTTGGATCGAGCGAAGAAAGCAAAAAATTGCTGCTCTGTTATGTTTGTAGATTTCTTATTGTACAATATCATTTTTTCATTGCGTGGTTCTCTAAAAGGAAGAGTATTTTATCGTGGCTCTGACTTGGGGGGAATTAAGATCAAAAGCAATGTCAATAGATGTGGGAGTGTAGTCAGAAGCCCAAAGTGTGCAGTTTTTTGTGAAGGAGGAAGGGGAACCACTGAACCAGGTTTGACGATTTTTTTGTTGCCAGGGAATATTGTCGACGTGCATCAGTATAGCAAGGCTGAACCGCGGTAATTGTCTGCATCGGCCATTTTTGTTCAGCACTATAAGAATGTCCAGGTTAGCTATGCACTGCAAAAATCATGTTGGTTACCTCAAGTGGTTGACATATTTTTTTTCAAAGACGCAGTTTTTCGAAGGACTGGGGGTGCCGGATGTCACTGTTCTCCGGCATTTCTATTTTAATTACTCTCTCCTGTAGAATCGGCATTTGACATCAAAAATTCTGGATTCATTTTTTTTTTTGGAAAGGAGCATATATTAATATCGTGATGATACCAGTTATACTCCGTCTCTGCAACAATGCATTATTCTATTGGTATTAGGAATACACACAGCTAAAAAAAAATTACAAAAAAAATTCCGCTACAGAGATAAGATCCTTAGTAGCAGCGACACTAACCCCACCGGAACGACACCAGAAGTCCAACATTTCCAATAGCGATTCTTTCAAGTGAAAAACAGAGCATAACATCGTCGTTGCCTGATCAAAGATCAAAGGTTTTCGTCCCAGAGAAAGTTCTCGCTCACAAAACAATATCTTCAACAAGGTCACTTCTAGAGACAACCAATTAAGATCAGACCTTGGATTTTCACCCTGCAAGTTAAGAATGTGAAATCCTCCTATGCTGCCGCCCCCACTTTATGATGCCACTGCTACAAGTCCGAATCACCAAGCCAATTTCTTATCGCCACCAGGGCTCGACCCATACTTGCTAGTCCACAAATCTTGGCTTCCATGACATTCTCCGCATACTGACTTTATCATGAATTAAAGACATGTTCCGTGATGGCAACAAACTGCAGAGCTTCGTCTCGCTCCCTCTGAAACCAAACGGTCAGAAAGGTTGCGCGTGACCGAATTCCATTCCTTCCAGCAATCTCCAGGTATGAATCGTTCGTGGGAGTTCGCCGGCGGAGTTTTCGAAACACGACACTGCCACTAGATCAATAGAAACAGGCTGAAGACAAATCTTCATCTTGGCGTGAAAAAAACCCTAGGACTGCACCCTGCAAGCAGATGCGACCCACGCCACCATCCGCTAAAGGAGGACCGCCATCAAAGCCTGAGGCCGCCGCCCCGGCTTCTAGACCCGGCGCCATCAGATTGCCGTCGGGACGGCAACCTTCGAGCGCCCAAGGGGCTTCCTACGGAGAAGACACCATGCAAGAAAGCAGCCCCGCCACAACCGCGACCGCGACCGGCCCGTCGGCGTCCTCCGGTGGCAGCGGGAGGAGGAGTCGGGGGTTTGATGGATTACTGGACAAAGTAGATTATAATCCATCCATTGTCTGATTTATTCTATGGAGAATCAGGAGAGCAGATTAACCATTTTGGTACGTATTGTGAATAGAGACGTACGTTAAGCTCCGGAATTAATGGCGAGCGAGTGCGTGTCAATTGCCAAAACGTAGGGAAGCTTCGCTAGCTTTAGGCTGCCGATTAGCGTCTTGAGCAGCGCGGAGTGGAGGGCGCCACCGTCGTCGTCCTGCAGCGCGGCGGGCACCGTCACGCGCGCCCTGCACCTGCAGCTCCAGCGAACGGAGCGCGCCCATCAGCCGAGCCGGCGCGTGCGCGGCGCCCGCCGCCGTCGTCTCACGCGCACCGGGGCCATGTCCCGTCCTACGATCCGCACCTCCACTAAATCGTCACCTGCAAACCTACGTGTCAGCAAAAATGTGTCTCTGTCCCTTTTTTATTTAATTTCCTCCCGCCAAAAGTAAATCCGTCAATTTTTTTTTCTCGAAACGAAGACGTAGCTCCAGCCTCTGCATCGATTGATGCAAGCAAATCCGTCAATTAAGAGAGGAAAATAGCACTACAGTAAAACGGGCAAATGCCGACGGCCTTTTCATGGGCTGTTGGCACAAGTCCTATGTCTCGGGTTTATTCCGACGGCTGTCGTCGGGCATCGTGTCCGTCGATTTCTCTTGTGCTATTCCGAGGGTTGCCATGTCTCAGGCAACCGCCATGCGACGGCTGCGGGACGACGTTAGCTTCTATTTTCTATCCAATTTTTGCTATTATTAATTACCTTCTATTTACTTATGTTTGTATTTGATTTTCTTGTTGCATTGTAATTTTACTAATTACTAATCCAAACAATATAAAGTCCATTGGTCAATAATGGGTAAATCTGCGGGTCTCACTTTTTATGGTTTCAATGAAAAAATACCACCGGAGCACTGAAATCTGTCAAGGACTTCATGTGTACCTAGTATATGTTTACAAGTGTGGTGGAAGTTTTAGATACGCATTATCTAGCTCCCGGGTACAAGCATATTCACATGTATGCGATAACTCTTAGAAAGGTTCTCCATCTATAGCAGAAAATTCCTACTATGGGTCAATCAGAGGAAAAACTTGTGAAATCTTGGGAAAACCTTGTTTTTCCATGGCTCTAAAAAAACCTTGTTTTTCCAAGTAGCTATGGCCTAAACAAATAAAATAAAATAACAGTCTATTGGTTAACCGTCGTTGGAGGTCGGTCAAAGGGGTAGATCTATGGAGCCCCAGACTAGGGTTTTATTGGAAACAACGGATCTGAGCACGAGGATCCCTCGAAATTATGCATGTGGACCTATCGTATGTTTAAAAGTATGGTGGGATATCCAAGACACACATCCGGGTGCGAGATTGTTCACATGCATGCGATGACACTAATAACTATTTTGCATCTATAACTGAAAAATCCCACTATGGGTCAACCGGAGTGAAACTTGTGGTAACTTATGTTGTAAGCTAACCCAATTCATGACCACTTCCAGCAGGAGTTAAGGATTCTACTCCTTAACTCATTTTCTCTTAAACCATCTATAAATTGTTGATACCATCTTTAAGTATTTGTTTATCTTTTGGCATACAATCTAAATTTGATATTAGTTTATCCCGAAATTTATAAATGTAAAATAATTGGTCATAATTAATTTGATAGATGCTCTTTTGACTAAGTAGTTCATTACATATTGCTTTCGCTGTCCTATGCAATTGCAGAAAATGTCATTAGTTATCTTAGTTTTTGAACTTCCAAAATTATTTGATTTGTAGCAATGCAAGAATATAATGTACTGTTTTTGCATGATATAGGTTCAATACATGGAATCTATGATATAGGTTCAATACATGGAATCACTGTTCAAACTGTGGGCTACCTATGGGTCATTACATGATATTAGTACGTATATCACCAAATGGAATTTTTGCTCTACTCCGAATAAAGTTAGCATTGCCAGATGGGCAATTCTTTTTTTCCTTCTTAGAGATCATGAGCAGTCAACTAGTACGCAAACATATATACATGATATTAGATATAGGTCTGATTAAGTCAGTTCGAGAGGATGTCTATGGTACTCTATCAATATGAGCTTAGGTCGCCGAGCTGACCATGGACTTGGTTCTGTTAAGGTTGTTATTATGATATTATATCGTCCATTATACCTATCGGCCATGTCGGGCAATATATTAACTAAAAAAAATAGTTTGTATGTGATATTAGACGATAATGGAAAAACTAAGACTAAAATCAAAAGCAAGCCAGTCATTGTACTCAAGTGATGGATTGTGCATGCAATATTAGAGAAAAAGCACATACCTAATCATTAAAGGCATAACAATATAGATAGGTTTATTTATGGGAAACATATATCCACTAGTGGAAACGAGGTCTTTTGTTGATCCCGAAAAGGGGCTTTAACACCGGTTCTTCTACGAACCGGTGTTAAAGGGGGGGCCGTACCAGCGTGCAAAAAAGGAGCCCCCCTTTAACACTGGTTCGTGCCACGAACCTTTGTTAAAGGTCCCTGTAGTAGTGGCCCGCGCACCCCCCCTTTAACACCGGTTCGTGGCATGAACCGGTGTTAAGGGGGGGGGGCTATATAAGACACCACCCCAGCCCACACACACCCCACTCTTCCATTCTTTCACATTTTGGAGCCTAGCAAGAGGGTGTGAAGAGTGCTAGTTTGTGTTTTTTTCATATGCACTAGAGGTGTTCAGTGAAATGCCCGAGAGCTCAAAATAAGCTTTCTTGTTGCTCTTTCCGTCTCGATCGAGGTCGGCAACTATAGTTTCATGTGTCATTGATGTACTATATATATAAATCGTCATCTCCCTATTATTTTTTGATATATACTACATATTAATGCAGACAAATCGGCAATGGATGTACGGTGACCGCCGCACTTCCGAGTACATTACGGGCCTCCAAAATTTCATCGTTGTGGCTAATGCAAACCGTGGTCACAATGGTTTTATGTGTTGTCCGTGTGTTCACTGTCAGAACAAGAAAGACTACTCAAATACCAGAACCATTCACGCCCACCTGCTTCGATCCGGTTTCATGCCCAGCTATAATTGTTGGACCAAGTACGGAGAAAAAGGGGTTGTGATGGAAGACAACGAAGAAGAAGAGGATGATGAAAACTATCATAATATGTATCCTGAATATGATGATAATGCAACAGAGGTAGATAATGAAGATCAAGAGGGAGCAGATGGGCCCGCTGATGACGATCTTGGTCGGGCCATTACTGATGCAAAGGAAGAATGTGAAACTGAAAAGGAGAAGGAGAAGCTGGAGCAGATGTTAAAGGATCACAAAACATTGTTGTATCCAACTTGCGAAGATGGCCACAAAAAGCTAAGTGCCACACTGGATTTGCTGCAATGGAAGGCAGAGAATGGTGTGACTGACAACGCATTTTCAAAGTTGTTGGTAAAAATGAAGAATCTTCTTCCAAGAAATAATGAGTTGCCCGACAGTACATACCAAGCAAAGAAGGTTGTCTGCCCTCTAGGATTAGACGTGCAGAAGATACACGCCTGCATTAATGACTGCATCCTCTACCACGGTGAGAAGTACGAGAATTTGGATGCATGCCCGGTATGCACTACACTGCGGTATAAGATCAGACGAGACGATCCTGGCGATGTTGAGGGCGAGGCCCCTAGGAAGAAGGTTCCCGCCAAGGTTATGTGGTATGCTCCTATAATACCACGGTTAAAACGTATCTTCATAAATAAAGAGCATGCCAAGTTGTTGCGATGGCATATGGAAGACCGTAAGAAAGACGCGATGTTGAGACACCCCGCTGATGGGTCACAGTGGAGAAAAGTCGAGCGAGAGTACCCGGACTTCCATACGTGACGCGCAAGGAACTTAAGGTTTGGTCTAAATGCAGACGGCATGAATCCTTTTGGTGAGCGAGCTGCAGTCCACACCTGGCCTGTGACCCTATGTATCTATAACCTTCCTCCTTGGTTGTGTATGAAGAGGAAGTTCATTATGATGCCAGTGCTCATCCAAGGCCCGAGGCAACTCGGCAACGACATTGATGTGTACCTAAGGCCATTAGTTGAAGAACTTTTACAGCTGTGGGCCAAACCAGGTGTACGTATGTGGGATGAGCACAAAGGGGAGCCATTTGACCTACGAGCATTGCTTTTCGTAACCATCAATGATTGGCCTGCTCTTAGTAACATTTCAGGACAGACAAACAAGGGATACAATGCATGCACACACTGTTTAGATGATACTGAAAGTGTATATTTGGATAAATGTAAGAAGGTTGTGTACCTAGGGTATCGCCGATTTCTTCCGAACCTGGATCCAGTAAGAAAGAAAGGAAAGCATTTCAAACGTCTCGCAGAACCCCAGAGGAAGCCTGTCCTCCGTACCGGTGAGGAGGTATTTGGTATGGTCAAGGACTTAGAAGTAATCTTTGGAAAAGGTCCTGGCAGTCTATCTGTTCCGAATGACGATGCCGGACACGCGCCCATGTGGAAGAAGCAATCTATATTTTGGGACCTACCCTATTGGAAAGTCTTAGAGGTCCTCTCTTCAATCGACGTGATGCACGTGACGAAGAATGTTTGCGTGAACCTGCTAGGCTTTCTAGGAGTGTATGGGAAGACAAAAGATACACCGGAAGCACGACAGGACCAGCAACGTCTGAAGGCCCCTGAAGAGCCTATGCATCCGAGCGAGAAGGGTAAACGATGCCACTTAACTCCTGCCAATTACGCTCTTACCAAAGCGAGATAAGGAAATCTTTTTGAATGTCCGAAAGCGTATCAAGGTCTCGTCGGCTTCTAAATGAATATAAAGGGAATAATAAATATTGCAGAGAAAAAATTCCAAAACCTGAAGTCTCATGACTGCCACGTGATTATGACACAATTGCTTCCGATTGCATTGAGGGGGCTTCTACCTGAAAATGTTCGAGTATCCATTGTGAAGCTATGTGCATTCCTCAATGCAATATCTCATAAGGTAATCGATCCAGAAAGCCTACCAGGGTTACAAACAGATGTGGCCCAATGTCTTGTCAGCTTTGAGTTGGTGTTCCCACCATCCTTCTTCAATATTATGACGCATCTCCTGGTTCACCTAGTAGAAGAGATTGCCATTCTCGGTCCTGTATTTCTACACAATATGTTCCCCTTTGAGAGGTACATGGGAGTCTTAAAGAAATATGTTCATAACCGTGTTAGGCCAGAAGGAAGCATCTCCAAGGGCTATGTAACAGAGGAGGTCATTGAGTTCTGTGTTGATTTTATTCCTGACCTTAAGGCGATTGGTGTTCCGTAATCACGACATGAGGGGAGATCGTGGAAAAGGCACCCTAGGATGTAAAGCAATGATATGTAGGGACGGGCATTCTCTCAATCAAGCACACTACGGTTTTACAAAGATCTATCTTCGTTGCCCGTATATCAATGAACACAAGAATTTAATACGCCTCAAACACCGGGACGGTCGATGAATGGATTATAAGTGAACACATGGCGAGTTTTGGCGGTGGCTGCAAAGACTTCTCACGAATAACACCATTGTTGGGGATCAAAGTACTTGTTGGCAGACACCATCTTCGTATGTACTTTCCAAGGGTACGAGATAAGGGAATACATTTTACACGATAGGCCAAGATAAAAGAGCACCAACCAAAGCAGTGGTGTCCGCTTGATGCAGAAGACAATGGGCAAAAGACCACGTATTATGGGTTCATAGAGGAGATATGGGAACTTGACTATGGACCTAATTTTAAGGTCCCCTTGTTTGATGCAAATGGGTCAAGCTAACAGAGGAGGGGTTGAGGTAGACAAGAAGTATGGAATGACAACGGTGGATCTCAACAATCTTATGAAGAACTTAGACGAACCATTCGTCCTAGCCAATGATGTGGCTCGGGTTTTCTATGTGAAGGACATGTCCTCCGGACCAAAAAAGAAAAAATATGCAAACAAATACATCATATGATGAGCCAAAGCGTCACATAGTTCTTTCGGGGAAAAGAAACATCGTGGGAATCGAGGACAAAGATGACATGTCGAATATTATAATAAGTTTGATGAAATTCCGCCTTCACGGTGAAAACTGGCCCAAGCATTCCGTTAAGTAAAGAAGATGCTCCATGGTTACGTCAGGCGATCATAAGGAAGGACATATGCCAAGAAGTTCATGCTCATATTATGTAACTCTAGTTCATGTTTTTAATATTAATACATGTCTTGAGTGTTAGTCATGTTTTGTGGATGGACCGGGACTATGAGAAGAAGTTGTCCCGATTCATACTTACCATTAAGATCTGATCTCCAAACGCGCGCGGTCACATATTAGGGAGTGCCTCTATGACCAGTTTCTTGGAGATGCCGGAGGACTAGGCTCCGTCGGCATCTCCCTGAAACTGGCCGTAGTGGTGTCCTCGCTCGCTCAAACCATCTTGCAGCTTTGTAACTTCTCTAACTAGATCAATACACAGGAGCTAACTAATTTCACATATTAGAGTGCCTCTATGACCAGTTCGGAGATGTCGGAGGACTGGCTCCGTCAAGATCTCCTCGAAATCGGCCGTAGTGGTGTCCTGCCTCGGCTGGAGGACTGGACTCACAAGGATGCCTATTTATAGTACAAGCAGCTCGACATAGTGTTGACACTTACGAAATAATATCGACACACACCCCTATTATTAGTGCCTTTGTGTTTTGTCCCGGTTGGTGTCTCCAACCGGGACTAAAGGTTCATCTTTAGTCCCGGTTGGTGACACCATCCGGGACAAGGTACACGCCGCATGACATAATGTCGACACTCACCCCTATTATTATTAGTGCTGACTCGTGTTTTGTCCCGGTTGGTGTCTCCAACCGGGACTAAAGGTTCATCTTTAGTCCCGGTTGGTGTCTCCAACCGGGACTAAAGGTTCATCCCGCCATTTTTTCCCGCCATTTTTCTTCCCGCTAGTTCTTCTTCCCGCCATTTTTCTTCCCGCCAGTTCTTCCCTCCAGTTCTTCCCGCTAGTTCACTATATATATATATATATATATGTATATATATATATATATATGTAGGGGGTTGTCCTGCATTGCCATTGCACATCTCTAGACTCATATCTGCAACCTCATCACTCTTTCTCATGGCTTCCACCGTAGCACTAACCCCCAGGGAGGCGGAGGCGCTTTGCGCCTCGAACTACCCCCGCCGAACTCTGATGTCCCCGTCGGCTGGATCTTTGGCGTCGAGGCGTGCAGTTCCTCCGTCCCTCTAGGTGTGGCGCGGATGGCCATCACGAACCACTACTACTTGAGCTCACGCCGAGCAGCGGAGAATCCAGATGGCATCCCGACTATTTCCCTACTTGGGAAGCCTTCTTCGTGGATCGGCATGAGAGGGCGCCGCCAGACGAGGAGGACGGCCCACCTCCCTAACTTCAACGAGGCCGGCCGTCGGCTATGGTGGCGCAATCGGACTCTCCAGCGTCATGGCCTGACACCGCCACGACTCTAACCCCGTCTGCGCTACCCTCAAGTTCAGCCGCGCTACCCTCAAGTCCAGCCCACGCGTACTCTCCAGAGGTTCAATTACGGCGACCCGGCGGCAGCGGCGATGACGGCGGCGAGTACGACGACTACAAGATGGCGAGTATTACAGGTGTAGGCGGAGCATGGTGAATCACTCCAACATTCGAAACAAGTTCGCCGATTGTTACTTAATGGCCATGTATCTTAATTTTCAGTTCGGTTAACGATTGTTACTTAATGCCATGTATCTTAATTTTCAGTTCGATTCTTTATGTAACTGTCTCAAAATGACCTATCTCATTCGAGGTTTCTTGGCTTTGTCAAATGACCAATGTTATGACCAATGTTAATACAAAAGATGCGGCATTAAAATATGATTTGATCTAATAAAAATCATTTTTTAGATGCTTAATATTTCTTATGTTCAAAGTTTTAGGATTTAACAATTTATTTTGGTTTGAATTGAATAATCAAAATTTATATGTAAGTGCTTTAATTATTTTGAAAATTTTCATGTAAAGTAAATATAAAATGATTTACATGAATGGATAGAAATTATTTTTATGAAAATTATGATATATTATTCATATTTTTCTGAGTTGAAATGAAAAAGATATGAATTTTCTAAATTCATATCATATTTTTTGAATTAAAAATGCCCCTTTAATGCATGAAATAAATGCCCCTTTAACACGGTTCCATACAGAACCGTGTTAAAGGGGCATTTATTCGCTTCAACAGATTTGTACCTCCCCTTTAACACCGGTTCGACCACGAACCGGTGTTAAAGAAATATTTATTCACCTTCCTCCTTCCTTTCTTCCCCCACGAGCCAAATCGATCGAACCACGAGAGATAGCGCCGCCCCGACCCGCCGTCGCCGCCGCTTGAGCCCGACCGCCCGCTACCGCCCGACCCGTCGTCGCCCGCCGCCCTCGCTCGAGGTCCGCCCGACCTCTCTTCCTGCATCCTTCCCTCCCTAACACGGTGGGGCTCCGCGATCCTTCGTTCGGCCTTTGCTCCGGCGCGCCCGGCCTCGCTCCTCCGGACAAGGCCACCCGCGCCTGGCCCTCCACCTCCTGCTGCTCCCGGCGACGCTGCTGCTGCCGCGGGAGACGATGCAGCATGTCGGCGTCGACGGCTACGACGTGCCGGCGGGCACGAGGGTGGCCGTGAACGCGTGGGCCATCGAGGGACCCGATAAGCTGGGGCGATGGAGCGGTTCGACCCGGACAGGTTTGCGGGCGGCGAGGTGGACACTGCAGCCAAGCGCCGGGTGCCGTTTGGCTCAGCGGCGGCTGTGCCGGGCAGGTTGATGGCGATGCCTGGCGATGCTCTGCGACCGATTGGGCGCTGCCGGAGGGGACAAATATGAACATATTTGCATAATATATCAACTATATAAACACAGTTCTTTAGGCCTCGTTGGTTTTCTAGAAGACCGGGATTGACTTGGGTTACGGTCCAATCCACATCATCCTCCCCGCCGAGGCAAAAATTCGAGAAATATGGAGTATTTGTCTATTTCTGTATATTATTTTTTTGTTTGGCCAATCCATTTCATTTACATAGTCTTGGGATGAAAATAAATAATCGCCAATTGACCCTGACGATTCGAGGTGCCAAAGATGGGCGAGATGAGCGTAGTGACATCGACTCCGATGATCTAGGCCTTAATCCTTGCACATGTGAATTAGAAGCATGTGGAGTAAAAGAAAATAGCTTATAGCAAAGATATTATAATAGGCCACGCCTAAACCCTAATCGACCACCTCGCTCTCTTCCCGTGCGAGGCGTCTCGCCTCCGCCGCTTGAGCTCATAGGCCACGCCTAAGCAACGCCGCCGCCCGACGAGCCGCCGCTAGCACTGCTTGCCGATTTAAACCCGCATCCGTCCGGACGAGCACCGCCCGACGAAACCGCCGCATCCGTCAAGCGAGCACCGCCGCCCCGAGACCAACGTCACCCACGGTGAGCGCCACGTGTTCGCCACGTGTATGATTCTTGACTCATCCTGATTAAAACTTGTTTGCTCGATAAATTGTACTACATGCATAGATTAAAACTTGTATACAAATTGGACCTCTGACTCATTTGTGTATTTATTTGTGTATTTTGGTATGAATAATATGTATATTTGTGTATGAATCCAAGTCCACTTGAATATTTACACTCTTACTCTATATAATATTATTGTTTTAGAAACTATGGATCCACTTAGTAGAAACCTTGAAGAAGAAGAAATAATGGAGAACATTATTGATGAGGACACCTCACAATATCTGAACTTGGAGGGACATGATGACGACAGCTCAAGTACTAGTCATGGAGAAGATGAAGACTCCGGTGAACGCAATTTAATGGTTACAAAGTCCGGCAAGGTATATGCATTGATTAAGCCTCTGCTGACTTTCGTGTATACAAATTAATGCTTCTTTCTTCTTTTAGCCCTCTGGATCGACCAGCCAGCAACCATCTTCTTCTACGAAAAAGAGCAAGCGGTAGCGAGCTGGTTGAAAGATCGTGCAAAGTTCACGATCGAAGCAATCCGTGTTGATGGCAGGCCGATGGAGCCCAAGAAGGCCGCAGACAAATTTGTACGTCAGGCTGGAGTTCTTGTTAGGGACCAAATCCCAATCATAATTGAAAATTGGAATAAGCCAAAGAAGGGCGACGGTACCTTTGTCGATGACAGATCCAAAGAAACGCTTTGGAATTCGTTGTTGGTAAATTTCACCCTTCCGCCAGAGGAGGATGAAAACAACCCGGTTATAAAGGAAAATGTCAAAGAGTGGACTCTAAAGAAGATGGCTGACGCTTTCCGCAACTGGAAGACAAAATTGAACAAATTTGTCAAATCTGGCGAGACTCCAAATTTCGAAGACGCATATTATGCGAAGATAAGACCTCACTGGCCCGAATTTGAGACATATAAAAAAAGTGCTATAGCTAAAAAGAGGTCAGAAACTAATACGCTTAATGCCCTGAAGAAGGAATATCACCAGAGGACGGGGTCAGGTGGCTACATATCTCAGAGGCCTAAGTGGGAGGAAGCTGAGAAGGACACTGCGAGAGAGGATCACACCCAGACGGATGGGTGGGACCTCACGCAAAGACTTGGTTCTACGGAATCGGGCAAGGTTGGACCCGAACAGGATTGTGTATCTTCCCAACCCTCCTTGCCAAACCGCCATCCTTGAACTCATCACGACATACGAGGAAACATCCGCCAGGACCTTCCATCCCGACAGAGAGAATGACCAGCTCACACGCGCCATCGGTAAAAAAGAACACCCTGGACATGCACGAGGCACAGGGGGTATGACGTGGAAGGATGGGTTTGCCGACTGGAGCGACTCTTACAGATGGCACGGCAGAAAAGAAAAAGAGCGTACAGAGCGGATGTCACAGATAGAACATGCACTTGCGGCGCTGCAGGCGCAAGTGAATGCACAACAGAGCCATCAAGCTACCGGCCCATCTCAGCGGCACGAAGAGCCTGCATTGGAAGCTGCCCGTGGCCCAGACTCTGCGCGGAAAAGCAGTGTGGCTTCCACGGAGAACGTGCAGCCCATGCTTGAAATGACAGGTCCTCGATACCCCGTGGATGAGATCACGGAGAGCGAACACGCTGAGCTACATGTGAGATTAATGGGCTTATCCATTAAGGTGGTTGTCGGCTATGCCTTACCTCCTGTAGCTGGTGGAACTTACCACTGCCGACCGATTCCAGATGGCTATGCTATTGTCGGGGTGGATGATGTTGTGAAGGAATATGAGGAAGCACAGCTTGACCATGCTAGAGGTGAAGGGGAAACTCAACTCAAATTTGTAGTGAAAACAACCATTCTTTGGAAGAAGGAACACATTGTGCTTCCAAATTGGAGGTCACTGCACCCGCCCGTCTCATGCGTCGGTGATCTGAGCCGCTTCAGCTATCTCCTGCGCGGCAGCCATCTCCGGTGCGGCAGCCATCTCCTGCGCGGTAGCCATCTCCGGCCCGTCAGTCATCTCCTGCGCGGCAGCCATCTCCGGTGCTTCAGCCATCTCCTCAGCGTAAGCGGAAGAGCACTGCCACGAGGAGCATCAGTAGCACTGCCACAAAGAAATCCGCAGGAAACCGTACGCCAAAGAGTTCAAAAAACTATGTCCCGCAGCCTTCCGCCAAGCCATTGCCGGTTTTACCGTGGAATCGCAGCGACGAGGAGACCAATAGGATCTCGTCAGAACAGGTCAAGAAATTCTTTGCACCTAGACGGGCCGAGCCAAAGGATAAAATATATCCGGCGGTGGTGGAGAAGTTTTACAATAATCTTTTGAAACCTGAAACCCCACTTGTGCCGGACTACGAGCGCCAGATTTTGAAGGCGGATGCAAGGCGCCGTAGGGATACTGAAAGTAGCAGTCGTGAGGCACCCCAAAAAATAGTTCCCATGCTCGGAGAGCAGGAAAACCAATCATGTGACCCGCTCCAAATGTTCGACACACGGGATGCTCCTCCCGTAAATGATTACGAGGCAGAGCTACAAAGAAAGGCCAATGAGATGGGGATGACTTACATTGCATACTTGAACGTCATGGGAGACAACTTGCCCAAATGCGATGCCAACCCCATACAGCCATGGAAGTATGGGAAGAATCTCGTCAAGAAAGAGGAGCTCAAGACTCTACCAACAAAGATGCGAAAATTGCACAAGTGGTACCTTCATTTCTGCAAGACGAGAAAGGTAGAATGGATCACGACGCATATAAGAGATGATATTTTCTTCTGCGGAGATGACGCGATCGACTTCAACATTCAAGACTTGCATTTTCTATTCAATCAGAAGGAACTCGACAAAGCTGCCATCAGCCTTTATTGTGTGTAAGTACTATTTCTATAATTTATATCTCATCTCATTCATTTTATTAATTGCATGTATATATATATGCTCACCATATATGCATATACTATTATGCAGGAAAAAGGTTATGGAATGCAGGAAAGGAGGCCCTTTTGACATTGGGTTTGTTGATCCAAATAGAGTTCATGAAGAAGTGGTAGAAACCAAACATGGGCAAACAGAAGATTACTTGCTAACGTCTTTACTGAGACAACAAACCAAAAGGGAAATACTATTGCCTTACAACTTCTCGTGAGTATTGTTACCCTCTCTCTTGTACACATTCTATTTCAGCTTACTCGATGTTAAGTGTAACTGATGATGAGTTATGCGTGCGTAGGTTCCACTTTATTCTGCTAGTCATTCAACCCGACTCAGGAAAAGTCCTTGTCATGGACTCGTTACGAAAAGAAAAAGAGATATGGGCAAACTTTAGAGAGATGCTCCAGAGATAATTTCAATCATATTATCGCACTAGATCGGCAACTTTCGTGACAATAAGTAATTAATTACTCCTTTATCCATTTTCTTTGTCGGACAGGGTTTGGAAAAGGTTCACGGGCAGGGCCGTGGGTGAATGGTCAGAAGAACTAAAATTTGTAGACCAAAATGTAAGTAATACTAGCTAGCTTCCAATTCCATTATATCATGCTTTATTGATTATTATTTTGATTGAACTCTCTATTCTCGTAAAGTGCGCGCATCAGGGACACGACAATAACTTATGTGGGTACTATGTTTGCGAATTCACGATATGTGCGATGGGCCAAGCCGCACTAGAACAACTGTGGCATCCCGCAAAACCACTACTAGAAAATCGCGTTGTTTTTGTGCATTGCATCGTCATCATCATATGTTGTGTGCCAAAACTAATTTCGAAAACCTATTTTGTTTTCTAAAAACGCCCCGTCTTTAAATCAAAACCCAAACCCAGGTCTCCGGGTTATTTTGTTTTGGCCGCGAGCGGTTTGCAAACGGTCCAATAAAACAAATAAAATATGTATTATTTTTAGTGGGGCGGTCGAACGGGCCAAATGACCCGAACGACCACCCCATAAACTAAATCGGTCCAGCCCCACCTAAAACCTTTTCCCACCTAAAACTCTACCCACACACACCTCCACATCACTCCACCCAATCCATGGACGCCACCTCATCTCACCCCTCTTCCCTAACCACTCCCAGCCTGCCACCTAACCAAACCCACCCCCACGCGGACTTCCCCTCACCAGATCCCACCTCCCCCACCTGCCCCGGTCAACACCTGCCCCCCCACGGGACCCACCTCCCACGCCCGCACCTCTCTCTCTCTCCCTCCTTCCCCTCCATGACCGCCTCACTGCCCCACCGTGGACCGCCCACCATGATCCCCACGCGTTCCCCACCAACTCCCGTCCTTCCCCGACGCCTTCTTCCTCCTCCCTCTCTCTTCCATCCGCCTCCGCCTCCCTGCCGTCCTCACCACCGCCTCTCCCCGCTCCGGCAGCCGCCGTCCCGCTCGTCGACCTCCCCACCAGCCAACTCACCCGCCTCGCTCCACCCCTCTCAGGCGAGCCCCCCGAGCCCCCGGCCCGACCCCACGACCCCGCCTCCGTTCGCCACCATCCTCGCCCGGCCGCTCCTCTCCTCCGCGCCTCGCCTCGCGAATCGCGTGCGTGCCCGCCGACGCCGCCCTACCACCGCCGTACCCGCTCGCCCGTACCCGCCCGAGCTCGCGTCTTCCTCGCCCCTTGCGCGCCCGCGCCCTGCAACCGCCGCGCTGCCGCCTCACCGCCTCCCGCAAGCGGCCTCCGCCCGGCCATGCGCGCCCTCCTCTCCCGCCGTCGTCCTCGACCGCGGCTCGCCCACCGCTCCGCCCAGAGGACGCCGCCGCCGCTCTCCCGTCGCCGCCCGCCCCGAACGCCAGCGCCGACCCCGCCTTCCCCCCGCCTCCGGCCATGGCTCCGCCGCTCTGCGCCTGCGTCCGGCCCGGCCCGTCTCGCCGCCGATCGCCGTCCAGACTCCAGACCGCCCGAGCTCGCCACCGCCATCCTCGGCCACCTCCGCCCGCCGCTTCGTTCAAGTTCTACCGTGGCTGCCGGGGCGACCTCACCGCCACCTACCGGTCCGACGCCAGATCCGCAAGGACCTCCTCGCATCGCGCCGGTCGAAACCACCCTGTGGTCGCTTGGGAACGCAAGACCTACCTCGTAGACGCCAAGGGCGCCCGAGACCGACCCGTGGCACGCGCGCCGACCCCACCAAGAACCATCGACGCCGCACCGAGCTCGACACCGACAACCGAAGGAACCCCGAGTACCGCGGAAACTAGGGATGACGCCAAGACGACAAGATCCACCTCCCGGGCGGCGACCCCGGACACCAAGAGCTACCAAACGCGTTACCAGAACCGGACCCGATGACCATGATCCCCACGGGACAACGAGGACTTGAGTGGAACCGACAAGATCTGCTCCTCGGACACCGGAACTTCCTGAGCCAAGTTCGCCGACACGGATACACCGAAGCGATGCCTTGAGGACGCCAAGATCTTCACCCGGACACCGAGTCCACGAGACCCCGAATCGACAAGTGCTTGACCAGACGACCGACAACATGACCCGAAGACCCCGGATGCGCCAAGATCTACCCCTGAGTCCGAGAACGACCCCGTCGAACCCTAAACCCTGAGACCGACCCGGACCCCGGAAACCTCGGAACCCCAAGTTCGTCGAGCCTCCTCTGATGTGTGGACCCCTCCCCGAAAACCCTATTTTATAACATAATAACAACTTGTTGCATATTGAATTGTCATACTCGCATGCATATCTGTGGTTTGGGGGCCTTATGCCGACCCACCTAATAATTAAATATGGGGCCCATATGCGGGCAAATCTAGTCTCATATCGGCCTCATTTAAACTTGTGTAGCGAACCGGTATCCTATCTTGCCTTGTTAAAACAACATTTAAATTGCGGGGTAGCTAAATAACTTGAACCATATGCTTATTGTCGGGACCCCGGTTCCGCTTAACATGACCTGATTGCATCGCACTTTGCCATGTCATTCATCATACATGCATCATGCCGATCTTCTGCCGTTGTATTAAATATTGCAACCGGTGTTTCTTCTAGTGTTTTGCTTCTTCGCGGATAAGGCCGTTGAGTTGATGTGAGCTCCGCCCCGATCTTCGGATGAACCTTTCGGCAATGTTTTCAGGCGAGCATCTCCCCCTTTCTACCTATCTTACTTTCTAGTATTTATTCCCTCCTGTTGATCTTTGCTATCTGTGTTGCGATGCTCTAGTTTCGTACCCGTGATATCCCTTGCAGCCATATATAGCCTTGGACACATCCTATTACCTGTTGTTTGGTAGATAGTTGGACCCGCGTGTCGTAGTCGCTTGCTCAAGTGTTTTCGCTTGTCATCAAGTACCACAATTGTTGGAGGAATTGCCGCATGTTGACGTTGGAGATGATCATGTCTTTAATTACTGTTCACTTTAATTCCTGTTTAACAACTAAAATTGAATTAAGCAGAGGCATCGGTGGGTGATAGGTAAGATTTGGTTTCCGACCGCCCACTTGTGTCCCGTAGGACCCGAGTTCTTGACACTTGTTAGAGATCGAGCGCTAACCACGGTGGGAGATATGGGCCCCATTGATAATTACCTGATTTCAAAGTATCTTGGGGGCCACAACTAGTTTGAGGTGTTTTACTATCCTGTACTTATGCCATGCTACTTTCGTATTTAAATTGTGCGAGGTACTGCATCTGTTAGGAAGCGGAGTGATTACGCTGTATCGGCAGTCCGTTTGGGGGCATCTTGTCGCTTCTGACCATTGTCGCAAACCCTAAGTCCGTCTCGGAGACCGGCCGACTTCTATGGTGTACTTAGGGGTGGCCCCGTGCTTGCTTTGGGTCAGGAACGTCGTGACTTAGGCCCACGACATACCGATGGGCGTATGTTAACCGATCCGCAAAAGGGTCAAGTGCTGTGGATACTTTGGTGCACCCTCAGGTTAAATCTTTTCGAGAAGCCGTGTCCGCGGTTATGGACGACTTGGAGCACAGTGTCTGATCATAGACAACTATAACTAAAGTTTACTGTTTTAAAATGACTTGTTTCCGATATGATTAGTAATCAGCTTCACTACAACGGAATGGCTAAGTAAAAGTACCAACAACTGCTGGGTTTTGGGGTTATCTCATGATAATGGTATCTGACTAGTAAGTGATGCCACTATAACAGAATGATTAACTAAAAGTGCCCACTGCTTACTTTATCAGGACGATTATCTAAACCTGACTAGTAATTGCTACAACGCTAACTGAATAAGTAAAACGGCCAACTGTGTGAGTTCCTCGGTTGACTTCCTCGTTTGGTCTCGAGGGGGAACGCCAGGATGGGTTTGTTTGATGATAGTATCAGGTTGGTTCCGAATAGGGCTTTCTCACCCCTCTCTGATATCCGCCAGTTGTATTGAGTCTCTATAGGTTGTTTCGTGCATGCTGCCGCTGCCGCTCAGTCCACCATACCTATGTAGGCGAGGACCGCCGAATTCTAGCATCGCCGTGTCGGCCTCGATCGACGCTCCTCTTTTTCCTTTGCCCTTGTCGGCACCCCTTTGTTTAAGCAGGTTTTGAGATCGACGCCCGTTAGCGGTTACCCTTCCGCTTGGCTCAAGGGTTATGGACGCCATTGGTTATTCTTCAGGGCTCTTATCCCCATTTGCATCTTGTCCGTAGTCGGACGACCCATCGTTTTCAAGGTGATTTGGATCTTTGTACCATGTATTTGTATTCTTGACTCTTTGAGTCGCTGTTGTATATATATTTGTTCTGTGGGTCCCATCGAGGACTGTTGTGTAATGTTATTACTTCGTTTTCCACCCGCACGAAAGTGCCTGGTGGGCACCTTTGAATCGTTTCTATGCGGGTTTGGAGAATTTTTCCCAAACTTGCATAGGTCCGATTCTGAGGGTGTTACAACAACTTAGAGTAAGTAAACAAAGTTCACAACATTATTTTATTACCATCAATTGTGTTGAGTTTTATTCTTATATATATATTGACGGCCCATTCTTCATATATATTCAGATTGAACGGATGCGGGACCAACTCCTACCATTTGAACGCATACGAGCCATTCAAGAGGAATTGGAGGGGTTCATACTTGATGAGGTCGTCACGCCTGGCGGAGAACTGTTTAGATATCCACCAAAATGAACGATGACGATGTATGTGCCGATGACGATGTATGTGCCGATGACGATGTTTGTGTATAATAATAGTTGCTTAATTATTCATGTACTCGTATATACCGATGGCGATGTTTGTGTATACCGCTCCCGATCGATTCCCCTCCCCCCTCCAGTAAATACGCCTGAATGGGGCAGTCTGCATGGCGAGATTTAGGCCGTTTGCATGAAGAAGAACCTTAACACGGTTCCAGATACGAACCGGTGTTAAAGAACTGAGGCTCAGCAGCCCCGTCGCCACCCTTTAACACCGGTTTGTATAAGAACCGGTGTTAAAGGGGCCTCCCTCTAACACCGAACCCTCAACAGCGGTTGGGGAACCGCTGTTAGAGGGCCGTCCCAACCGGAGTTAAAGGGGGTGGCCTGCACTAGTGATCGCCGGTTGTAACATACTCCATATATTATAATTTTGCAATTCAAAAACAAAATGATGCATATTTTCACGTATAACTATGTATAAAGTTGTTCGTACATGTATGTTGTAATTTTATAGTCTATCATTTTCAAGGAAATTATTCTGACGAAAAGATATAGAATTTTAAAATTCTCATCCCATGATATATTTTCCACATTTTAATATTTTCCTTTTATAAAATGTAGAAATTCAAAAATACTTTTTTGTAGAATGAAGACACGTAGTTGTGATGGTGACATGGCTTATATGTAGGTTCCATGCCAGTAAAAAACCACTTTAAAATGCTCAAAACTAATCATATGGGTTAAATTTATTTTATTTGAAAAATCTAAATCCTATCAACAGTTAGGTACCAATGTATATTATTGATATGTATAGCTCCCTTTGTAGACTATGACATGATATTATACCAGGACATGAAACTAAAGCTCATATCCTGAAGCGGACAATTCCTATACTAAGTTGCTCCATTGTTATTATTAATACTATATCGATCAATATATCAATTAAAAAACATAGTATGTGCTCTACTTAGTAATGTAAGACATTATGGCAAACTAAATTAGTTTACCAAACATCTTATATTAGGAAATGGAAGGCATACATGATATTAGTTGAGCATCCCATACTGAAACTAAAATCAAGAGACAGTCACTCATTCATGTTAAGGCGAACTATTTTGAGTATGGGGTACCACGTAAAGGCGGAAAAATTAAAGTTCCAGTCATAAGCTTATTGATTGGTATGTGTGAGACCCTGACACATGGATTAATATGATTGATAGTATACTCATACCAACAAGTTATAACTTCTTTTTCGGAAGCTCATCTGAAAAAATTCCGAGGTTAAGCGTTCTTGGCTTATTAGAGAAATTTGAGGATGGATGATCGACCGAAAAGTGAGTACCAAGTGCGCATGAGTGATGACAAATTACACAGAAAAGACTAGTGTTGGTCTGTGGGCTATTCTAGAAATCCTATTGAGCTGTCAGGAGTAACAACCATTGGTCCGAAGAGGACGGATTGTTACAACTGCTATCAGAGCCGACCCTTGCGGTTATATGGATATGTGCGGATTAGTGGCGGACATGTGGAGCATGAACCGTGTGGCCCGGAGTGGACACGACATGGCACATATGCCGGCACTGGACGCACATACCACTAGTGGAAAAAGGGCTTCTAGTCCCGGTTTACAAGGGCCTTTAGTCCCGGTTTTGCACCCGGGACTGCGAAATCGGGACTAAAGGCCCCTATTTCTAGTTTCCGTTTGTTATAACCCGGGACTAGAGGGCCACCGCATGGGCGTTTTTTGCTATAGGGGATGAAGGACCTTTAGTCCCGGGTCGTAATACGGCCCTGGACTAAAGATTTGTTTTATTTATTTTTTTGATTTTTTTCAAAAAAAATTTCAAATTTTTTCTTAAACTTTTGAATTGTTTGACTCGCAATCATCTCACTTGGAACATTTTTAGCACTAAGTATATTTAATCTTAGGTCAAATTACACTTGTGGTCAAACTTTCCATTCGGTCACCCATCCTAGCACTACTCCACCCTCAGCACGCTTAACTTCTCTGTTCCATCCGGATGTCCTTGCGCGAAGCCCTTTTATACCTTGTTATCAACACTATCATATCAATCTTATTAGCCCATATCAATATGTCATACATCTTTATTTATTGAAACTACAAACAACTATTTTAGTAAACAACAATAAATAAGTAATAATAATATTTTAATATAATGAAAGTAAAAAAACTAAATAAAATAATATTTTATTCATTTTTTGCCATTATTCATTAAATATGGTATAAATAATATCTTTAAATCTGCAAATCGAAATTCGACAAATAATATATTCATTATTATCAGAAAAATGTGAGGAATCAAAATATGGAATAAAAACTTGCTAAATAAAAAAATAACTTTTTTCCCTTTTCAAATTTTAAAAATGTAAAAGAATCAGAAAAATGTGAGGAATCCATTATTTATAATTTTAAAAATCTAAAAATGTGAGGAATCCAAATAAGGTTGTTAAAATCAAACTCAAAATTTTTTTCCACACATTTTGATAGGTTGTATATTTTTTTCGACATCGTACGCAAAAGTTATAGCAATTTTAAGTTGCCCAGGTCACACCCCTTTAGTCCAGGGCCGTACCCCTTTAGTCCCGGGCTGTATCATGGCCCGGGACTAAAGGGTGTTGTCCGCGCCTGCACACCTTTAGTCTCGGACCGTATAACGACCCGGGACTAAAGGTCCGAAATGACCCGGGACTAGAGTTTTGTCGGTCTCCTGGCCACTAAAACCGGTATGAACAGGGACTAGTGCTTATATTAGTCCCGGCCGGTAATAAATCGGGACTAGTGTCAGACTCTAAATCGAACCGAAGCCTCTTTTTCTACTAGTGTACGTATGCCAAGAGGTGACGCTTTTGGCTTGTGGTTGATCGACGAGGGCGTCGATCTTCTAAGGGTGTGTGTATATGAGACCATGATGCATGGCTTAATAGGATTTATAGTATACCCATACCAACAAGTTGTAACTTCTTTTCCGAAAGATCATCTAAAAATAACTCTGAGGTTAAACGTGTTTGGCTAAAGAAATTTGAGGATGAGTGACCAATCGGGAAGTGGGTACCGGGTGCGCATGAGTTAGGATAGAGTGCGTAGAAAAGACTAGTGTTGGTCTGTAAGGTCTAGAGATCCTATTAAGCTGGCAGGAATGACAGCCGCTGGTCCGGAGAGGCCGGGGATGTTACAGTATGTATACTATATTACATTCATGTGTTGTAACACAAATTAATTCTAACTTTGCACTTCCACGAAGTAACTTATTGCTCTTTTTTTACCCACATGTAAAAATTTGGTACACATTTTTACTCAATCTTTTTCAAGGAGATAATGCTGGCTAATGCCGAAATCTGTCTTTTTTGCGTCACTAAATGAAACTAAAAGGTAAATGATGTTTTAGCAATTATCATACTTATGCCCGAGCAAGTGGTTGACAATGACTAAATTTCTTAGTGAACAAAATAAAGAATAACAACACGGGACAAGATAAAGGATAAACTATTAAACATATGTGAGACTAAAAGTCTCAATGTTAGAACAAGAGATTTAAGTTGTAGCATTATTCTAAATTATCATGTAATTTTAAGTACTTCTACATGGTTAAATTTGTGTAGTCGTGATAAATGAACATCACTAAAAATTTCCTTCTTACTGCACATTTGTTCAATGTACTATAGGGTAAGAACTTCACTCCTCTTTTAAATAGAAGTATAATCATCACTGCAATTACAGCCATGAGAATGGATACTTCAAAAAACTTGTTGGGCATAGAAACTCTAGGAAGCAAAACAATTACATAATTGTAGTACAATAATGTGAAAACAATTACTACTAGATTAGACCCTTATCATTGTGTAACACTTCTCCATTTTATATATTCTAAAAAAAATTATGATTCTTTGTTTTTTAATATTATTTGAGCAATAAATTGCTCTAGATTTAACTAAGTCACGGTCTTAGTGCCCGATTATGCGTACATGATAGAAGAATATTAATGAATGGCATGCACACACTAATAGTTCAACCTCAATTATGGAGCAAGTAAAAATAAGTTTCTTGGATAAAAACTCATTAGACTCTCTAGGTTTAGTTCTTTTAATAACTATATAGTATTAATTTTACAAAGTTAAAAGATCATAATAAATTTAAAGTAGACGTAATCTTTAAGAATAAAATAGGATTTTAAGATGTTGCGCTCACATTTGTGAGGCCACCCTGCCAGTTCTCCTAATGGTATGATCTCGTTATCAAGTAACAAAACATGCCTATGGTTAGAAAATCTTAACCAACTTGACTAACGAACTAGTCCATAAGAGGCTTACTAGAAACACAGTGTTGTTTTTATATCAACACATGTATTTAGTTTACAGTTCATACAATTATAACATGAAAAATAAAACTATAATATAAAATATAGTAATAACAATTTTATTATTGCGTCTTGGCCATATTTTCAACAACCTGAATTTCGTATATCAGAAGCCCGCTTACAAGAACGTCACAGATAGTATCCAAATACATACACGAGTACGCCTAGTATAAATTTAACAAGCAAATTTGAAAAGAGAAAAAAGATCACACACACATCCTATTCGGCCTGATAAACCTTGCATATGTATCCAAAGAGGCCTTCATACAGTTAACACATGGATACTGGAGAATGTTATTAATCCATCCATCGTCTGGTTTATTCTCCAGAGAACAGCAGGATAGCAGATTAACCATTTTCGTATTGTTTATTTGAATAGATACATTATACTATGGAATGACGAGTGAGTGAGTGCATGCGTGCCAAAACGTAGGGGCGGAGCTTCGCTCTAGGCTCCACTAGCTGTAGGTTACCTAGGCACTGTCGCGTAGCGACTTGAGCAGCGCGGAGTGGAGGGCGCCACCGTCCTCGTCATGCACCGCGGCGGGCACGTCCAAGACGACGTCCTGCACAGTCACGCCTTGCACCTTGCTAACGCAAGCGTGCTGCACCTGCAGCTCCAGCGAACGGAGCGCGCCCATCAGCCGAGCCGGCGCGTGCGGGGAGCCCGCCGCCGTCGTCACGCGCACCACGGCCATGCCCCGCCCTACCATCCGCACCTCCACCAAATCTTCTCCGGCAAGGTGGTTCAGGGAGACGCCGGCGTGGCCGCCTCGGGACGAAGCGGACATGCTTGACTCCCACGTCGTGCCGGCCGCCTGCCGGCGCTCGTTTTCGAGCCGCGCCACGCGGGAGCGCAGCTTGGTGATGTAGTTGACTGCGTCGGCGAGGAGGGAGGCCTTGTCCATGCGGGACACAGTGGGCACGGCGGCGCGGAGGTCGCAGAACAGGCGGTTCATCTTGTCGCGGCGCTGCCGCTCGGCCTCCACGTGGCTGACGCTGGGTACGTCGGACCGGGGCCCGGGCTTCCGCCCACGACGCTTCGCTGCCGTCGTCGACGCCGGGAGACTGCACGGCGGTATCTCGGAGGGGTCAGAGTCCGCGGACAGCGTAGAGCTCCCAGCAGGCCACACGTAATCTCTGTCCTTGCGCTTGGTCGCCATGACGATGTCGCCCATCAGCCATTGATCGGGGACCTCGCAGGAGGCGAACTCGAGGACCTGGTGTTGGCATCCGTCCGTGGGGTAGAACTGGGATGGCGGCAACGGCGGGAAGAAGGAGGAGCACGGCGAGAGTAGCTCGTCCATGCCGGGCACGCCCAGGTACTTACTAGCCTACTTCGGCCGTATGTGTCTGCTCCTCGAACTGAGGAGCTCGAAGTAGTAGCTGAGATGCGGATTAATTGTGGTTAGCCGTGGGCGTGTTTTTATACTAGTATCACGCGTTTGCGGTTAAGCCCTCGCTCAAAGTTACGTGTCACGAAAAATGTCTCTCTCTGTCCTTTTCGATTTAATTTCCTCCCGCGAAGAACATGTCCATTAATTAAGTGAGGAAAAGAAAAGACTAGGTTACAGTAATACAACAATTTGATGTGGTCCAAAATATGATATATCATCACCATATCACATGGGACAACTAAGCACAAGACAACCAAGCATTAAGCATGAAAAAGAAGACGAAAGAAACCAGAGTCCCCCCCCCCGGAGTCTCCACCCCCAAGCTCGACCAAAAATACTAGGAGCTCCTAAAATCTAGATCGGAGTCTACCCCGGAGTCCTTAGTGGGTCTCCTCCCTCCCAAAAGTGTCTGGCCCACACACCCTAAGTCTCCGGCCTGATGATGGGTCTGCACGCCTAAGATCTGCGCCACGACCCATGCATGTATCCCCTTTTTTATTCCTAAACTACCCATAGCACGCCCCCCACACCCATATGGGAACCCTAGAATGGATTAGCTCAAGAGATGTGATAAGGCTATGGCTCCCTCCCCCGAAGTCCTTTGGAGATGATTCGGGTTCTTCGCTTGTCTAGTATTTCCCCATGTAGACTCTAGTATTGCATGTGTCAATCTTCTCTCCCAAGGTTCTACTAGTGCCAATATTTCATAGTATTCTATTGGTTACTATTTTTTTGCTAGAGTTCTATTGGATTGGTGGACCAGCTAATAAGGAGGTTGCTCTGTTCGGGTTATATTGTTGGGATTGATTCTACGGGTTTGTTTCGTTATTTGTATCTATGTATGTATGTGTTCTTCGTCTCCTGCACCTCGAATCCCCCACGAAATAGTGCATATGGGGCCAACCCTTATCAAATGGTAACAAGAGCATTGGTTGCCACGGATTCGTCCTCCTTGTCTTACAAGAAATGTTTTCTTACTAATTCCACCAAAAAAATACATTCATGCTTTTGGATCGATCTAATATTTGGGTATGTTTTGGTAGGTTTTGATCCATAGATCCACTATATAACTTGTTGATCTACCTTCCTTTTCCTTCCCATAGTCTAATTCTTGTCGGTTCAAGTTTGAGGTTTTGGTTCGAGTTTTTGCCAAAAATCGTGTTCCGAACGAGTTCTTCACGTTCTAAAAATCTCGACCAAAGTCTCCTCCCAAGGGCCGGATTCTCCCGGTCTAGTGACTTCAGACTGGAGTCTCTGACTATGACACCCCGGCCTCTCCAGACCAGCGGTTGTCACTCCTGTCAGCTTAATAGGATCTCTAGACTAACCCACAGACCAACACTAGTATTTTTCTCCGCACTTTGTCCTCACTCGTGCGCACCCGATACCCACTTTCCGGTCGGTCGCCTATCCTTAAATTACTCTAGGCCAAGCACGCTTAACCTCAAAGTTCTTTTCAGATAAGCTTCCGAGAAAGAAGTTTCAACTTGTTGGTATGAGTTTCCTATCAATCCTATTAATAAGCCATGCGTCAGGGTCTCGCATACACCCTCCCACCCTTAGAAGATCGACGCGCCCTTGTCGATCAACCATAAGTCCCATCTTGGCATATACGTCTATGCGTCCAGTGTCGGCACATGTGACATTTCGTGTCCACTCTGGGCCACACGCGCCATGCACCAAATGTCCGTCACTGACCCGCACACGCTCGTGTAACCGTGAGGATTGGCTCTAATACCACTTATGTGACATCCCAGCCTCTAGAGACCAGCGGTTGTCACTTCTGGCAGCTCAATATGATCTCTACACTAACCCACAGATCAACAATAGTCTTTTTTGCACAATTTGTCCTCACTCATGCGCACCCAGTATCCACTTCCTGGTTGGTCACCCATCCTTAAAATTCTCTAGGCCAAGCATGCTTAACCTCAGAGTTCTTTTCAGATGAGCTTTCGAAAAAGAATTTGCAACTTGTTGGTATGGATTTCCTATCAATCCTATTAAGCCATGCTCCAGGGTCTCACACCGACCCTCCATCGCAGGAGTCTGCCCCTGCTGACAGATTCGGCAGCTTCGTTGTATTGAGCATAAGTTTTACATACAAAATCGGATTTTGGTGTTTTTAGCTTGTTTCACAGAGGATGAGTTATACATCATCATCACGCTGTCCATGCTATCTAATTCCATCCATTTTTGTGAGCAAGGACAAAATCAACAATAAAGGATGAAGATCGTGGTGTAAAGGTATAAACATCCCGCATATTTTCCCTACTTGCATTCCTTAAATTTGTGAGACGCACTATCTTTGGGACCTACAAATACCTATTGAGACTATAACGTGTAGAAATCCAAGCAAGAAATCCCAGCCTCTTCGGGACTATACAAGTTCCTCCGATGATTTCTTGGGATTTGCATAGTTTATAACGTGTAGAAATCCAAGCAAGAATTGTATACACTATCTCATATATTCATCTTGTATAGTTGTTGGCACAAGTAAGAAGCAAGGAAAAAGAAAGAAAAAAATAGAAAAAATAGAAAAAAGAAAGAAAGAAAGAAATGCCTAGCAGTAGAATAGGAAACACAAGCTTGATGAACAACTTGTACCTGTGCTACTCTTTGTGCAAATATTATAGCCCACTTTTACATGCAATTGAACTAGTGTCTCGCCAATTTGTGCTACATGATCTTATAGTCTTCGCTAGGTCCCTGTTTGGTTCTTAGCTCATTTTTCTGTTTGCACAAGTCTCATTTTTTCCACCATGTGTCTTTCCTTGAATATAATACCTATATTTTTTAGATCAACTTGGTTTGCTTCATGGTCATCGTGGTTCTTCACTTGCCATTACAATATCTTGATTTCTAGATGTTCCATTTTCTTGACACTTTCCAAACCTCCACCCAACAAAGTGTGTGTGTGTGTTGAGTTTTCCTTTTGGTTGTTGACACTCTTTCCACTTTGCTCTAGTTATGTATTGTTTCATCTTGGCCCATTAGTTCCAATACTATTCTACAATTAAAGGCAACGATGTAGGTTTCTAGTTCCTCTCTTATACACCATACACACATAACTTTTGGCATTGTTCTAACATGTATTGCGAAAGTGGATCAACATTGATGTCAAATGGGAAACCATCAACAACAACTTCGACGCCATGGAAGCGAACTTCCACCAACGCTACGACAAACTTGAACCTGCCCTCAAGAAAATTTCCAAGCACTGCCACCCTTTGTAATGATCAAGAAGGCTCCACAAGCCAAACACACCTATATGTATGAGTGAAAAAATGCCACCTATCCCACGTGAGGTAGAGAGACACATGCACCACTTGAGTGAGGGTGAGAGTTGAAAGTGCATTTCCTATCCTAAGTGATTTTGATGTTTGATGATAACACACATGTCGGACTAATAATTTGCTAAGTGTACCATAGGTTTTATTTAGGTGAAGACATTATTCGTTTCCCCCAAAAAGGAACACTTGCAAGACATTTCCCAACCTTTTGTGCTAACCGGTAGTACTACTGCTCATCACCAGTAGTATCGCTCAGCGATACTGGGCAGGGCAGTAGGGTTTGGCGAGCATGTCCGCCCCTACTGGTTCACCCGGTACCTCGACGCGGTACTACCGCCTGGGTCCGGTAGTACCGCTCATATGGATCGGTACTACCGCTTTGCGGTAGCACCGCTCTTCCTGGGTACTACCTCCAGGAGAGTTTGTTGCCTGGTCTCGCAATGGATAAAGTTCCGATACCGCATCTGGTACCTGACCGGTAGTACCGGTTGTATCCGGTACTACCCCTCCGGTATCCGGTAGTATCGCTTCTGACAAAACTGCAACGGGCAGATCTGCTCTAAGGGGTATAAAAAGACCCCTCTTCTACCTTGGGGAGTAGCTCGACCCACTCAAGAACACCAACCACATTTGAGTCACCAAATCGCCAAGATCTCTTCATCAAACCATCCAAAGTCCTTGATCTTTGGAGAATCAAAAGAGGAGGCCTTGATTTATAGCTTCACCAAGAGAGATCTTCATTTCCCCCTCATTCACTTGAGGGGCCATTGCTCTAGTGTTTCTTTGGAAACCCTAGATCTTGATTTGGTTCTTACAAGCTAGTCTTTGATTGTTGGCAACTTTCTTGTATCTGGGAGCCTCCAATTAAGTTATGGATGTGTGCCTCGAACTTGTTGTAAAGGTGTCGGCTTCCACCTTGAAGGTTGTTGGTATAGTAGAAGATGTGAATTGAACCCGTTGGGGTGAGGTTCATCGGAGAACAAGGGAGGCCTCTCATGGTGTTGGTGGTTTGAAACCACCCCTCTGCAAACGTAGACGTACTTCCCCTCAAAAGGAAGTAACTACGGGAAACAAACCCTTGTGTCTCTGTGTGCTGCACTTTGGTTATTACTTCTACCCTTTACCACACTTTACTTATCTTGTTCTTGCTTAGTGTTTGTTCTAGATTGACATATAGGTAAATTCACCATAGTTGCATAATCTAGAGAATTTACCTTTTGTATCAAACCCTAATTTGAAAAGGAGTAAAATTTGAAGTAGCACCTATTCACCCCCCCCTCTAGGTGCCCATATGATCCTTCCAATTGGCACCAGAGCCTCGGCTCTTTATTCGGGCTTTACCGCCTAAGAGTATATGGGTAGCCACGATGGATAAGGAGGGAGTGAGGCTAGTAACACGGTGTCCATGGAGGATCTCAAGAAATTGGAATCAAGCTTGACCTCCTCCCTGGGAAACAAAATCAAACAATTGCGTGACTTGGTTGAGCAACTTGTTAAGGAGAAATTGGCCTCACCTCCTCCTCCTCTAGAAGAAGCTCCATCATTACCAAAGGTGAATGCATCGGCATCACCCGCGGTTGTGGTGGTGGGGCATAATCAAGACAACACTAAACCATCCACCAAAAAGGATAATGGGAAGGGAGAGCACCATGATGTTACCAATTGGTACTCCCCCGACCCACCTATCCCTCACCCACATATCAACAATAGAGATGACCCACCTAAGCTAGCTAAAACTTCATTTGCTCAATGGCAATCATTAATGAAATCTCATGTGCGCAGCTCTTGAATTGAATTGTGGAGAATCACTGAAGAAGGAATCCGAATTATGGATCCAACCAACTTGACAAAAATATAAGTTGTCGATAGACAACTAAATGTCACATCTTTGCACATGATTCAATAAGGTTTGGGTACAAAAGATTACCTGTACATTGAACACCTCAACACCGCCAAGGAAGCTTGGGATGCTCTCACTGAGCTATATGTTGGAAATGAGAGCATGAGAAGAAATCGGTACAATGCACTGAGAAATGAAGTCGAAGGATTCTATATGAAGGATGGTGAAGATAATGAATATATGTATCGAAGGATCAAGTCCACTGCCATAGCTTTTAGGAATGTGGGTGCCTCCCATGTGGATGATGCTTGGATAAAAAGGAAATATGTGAGTGCACTCATGACCTTTGAGCCCACTGACTTGAAGAGTCTACAAGGAAGACACAACTACCATCTCATGACCTCCAATGAAGTTATGCAAGAGATGGCCGCTTTCAAAGTTGCTGCCAAAAATGCCAAAGATGCTCGTGCTTGAGCTATTGGAATGAGTAATGGGGTAACCTTTCCCTAAAGTCCAAAGTTGTGTAGTATGTGGATGAAGAAGAAGGTGATGAAGTCTTTTCTATGCAAGAAACTTTTGGAAAGACCCCGCCAAGGCCAAGATGCAAATGCAACAAAGAAGCAACCCAAATGGGAGAAGAGACAATGGCTAAAAATTGAGAACTTGCTTCAGTTGTGGTGATCGCTACCATTTTGTAGCCGGATGTCCCTATGATAAAAGAGAAGATCATGGGAGTAAACCTGTGTTAAATAAAAACTCCAAGTCTCCATTCAAGAAACCCTTCATCAAGAATAATACCGCCAACAAGAAGTCGTGTGAAATTGTTTGGATAACACATGCAGAATTCTCCTCCGACAATGAAGATGATGAAGAGGAAACATCAAGTGGTGTGGATACTCTTGCTACTACTTCTACTCCCACTTTCTCCCTATTCGACTCTCCAAATTAGAATATCTCCATGGATAGAGGGGTGGCCCTTAACAGCTATTAGGGTTATCATGTCTGCTAGATCACAAAGGATCAACGGTTGGTGGGCACAATCCACGTGATAACTGTCTCGACCAATCAGAGCGTAGAAGACAAGATGAGCATAAGTGTGAGAGTTTGTGACTAAGAGAGGGGAAAAACTAAGTAGAACTAAAAAACCAAGGGCAAAACTGACAAAAGGATTGAAATAGAAAATAGAAACAAACTTTAAAAATGGAAAATGCGTCTTTTATACAATAAAATACATCTTGGCATACACCAAACTGTTTGCAATTCAAATTTATATGAGTATGCCAATTATTGCCTCATTCAGATAAACTATGTTTTTGGGGAGTGATATTTTGGGAAGAGGCTTGAGTAGAAAGTCATGAAACTTCATAGATAATAGATGATTTGAGAAGTGGTGATTTAAGTTTAAACTTGATCCGTATATATTTTGTTATGGTAGCAGGTGTGGCATCCCGCAAAAACCACTACTAGAAAATCGCGTTGATTTTGTGCATTGCATCATCATGACCGCATGCTCATGTCATCATGCCACATTGCATTTGAGCATCGTCATCATCTTGCATTTTGCTTGCATAAAACTATTTGCGGAAAGACCTGTCCTTATTTTCTAAATGCCCCGTCTTTGTTCAAACGCAAAACCCGGGTCACCGGGTTATTTTGTTTTGTTTGCTATCGGTTTTCAAAAGTCTGTTTGAAACAAATAAAATTATTTAATTATTTTTGTGGGGGCAGTCGAACGGGCCGATTCGACCCAGTCGACCACCCCCGGTATTAATCGATCCACCTAAACCAGCCCCCTCTAATTCCTAAAACTACCCAAACCTATTCTACCCACCACTCACAGCTCGCCACCTCACCCCTCCCCCATTTCCCTACCCACCTGCCACCTCATCAATCCACCCTCTTCCCCCCACTCCTTCTCTCACCACAGCCCTATCTACCCTCCCTCTCTCTCTCCCCACCGACAACCGGGCCCCCCACCGCCCCACTCTCTCCACTCACCCCGCCTGGGCCCACCACCTTCCCACCCCACGCCCCACTCCCACCAAGCACCCATGCCTGTCCTTGGGACCACCCGCCCCAGCTGCCCCCCCCACCGACGCCGCCTTCTCCCCTTCCCTCCTCCCGACGCGCCGCCTCCCTGCAACCTCCGCCACCGGCTCGCGTCTCCCTCCTTCCCCTTCCTCCAGCTCGCCACGCGGCCTCCCTATCCTCCCCTGGTTCTCCCCTCCTCCCACCTCTCCCTCCTTTTTCCCCACCGGCGGCCCCGCTCTTCCTCAGTCCTCCGCCTGCGCCTCCACGCCACCAGCGCCTCCTTCCGCCCACAGCTCCAAGCGCCGCGCCCCGCACCTCCCTCCCCTCCTCCCCGCGGCCGCAGCCGCTCGACCCCACCAGGCCATGGCGCCACCGCCGCGCCCGCCGCCTCGCCCTCACTGGCCGCCACGCCGCCTCCTCGCCCCTGCGTCCTCTCTCCCTCCCGGGACCGTGCCCAGACCCCTCTCCGGCCACCGCTCTCCTCCCCACTCGGCGAGCCGCTGCCCGCTTGCCGCCCTCGCGTCCTCACTCGCCTCATGCCGCTCGCTGCCAGCCTCCACTGCCACCAACCTCCGCCGCTGCCGCTCAGCCTCCTCCTCTCCGTCGGCCTCCTCGCCGACGCTGGCCCCTGCCGCCGCCTCGCCTCGCCTCCCTCCCGCCGGCGTCGCCGCTCCACCCGCGCTCACCCCCGCCGGTGGCCCCCCCTCGCCTCCTGCTGGTCATCACCCCGCGGCCACCTCCTCGTCGACCGCCGGGAGCCCTCTGCCACCGTCTTTTCTGCGCGGATCCGCCGGCGCCGCCCTCATGCCTCGACTCTGCTCTGGGCCTCTCCCCGCATGCTCCCTATCGCGCGGAGCCCCGTTCGCCTTGCTGTCCTAGCGTCGATGCCTTGACCCTGTCCCCGCCGGTGTCCTGCGTGTGGAGTTACCGCCGAGAGAAGCGGTTCACGATGTTGTTGCTGGTGCTACTCGTTGTACAGAGACTACAACAGGCTCCCCACGATCCCTATGCCGCTTAGAAGCCGACGACCCCGACCTTGGGTAGACTGCACGGCAGTGTGGATGCTACGCTACTACCGCAACCCCGACGACAAGTTCTTCATCGCAGACAATTGAAACAAGATCGCCGTCATGGAGCCGATGAATGTGGGACCCAAGATCTTCTTTGCAGCACGCCAAGACCTACATCACGGAAACCTCTAGATCCACTTTTGGAGACCCGAGGACCAATCCCGCCGGACGCCAAGACCTTCAATCGGATCCGAGGACACCGAGGCCCCGGTGCGACAAGTACTACTTCCCGGTACGCGGACCGACAAGATCTTCGCAACGACAAGATCGACACCGACCAGGGCGAGTCCGATGCGCCCCGACGCCGAACCAAGTCCTTCTTCGCGAAACGCCAAGTTCTACCTCTGTTATCCGAGAACGCTCCCGCCAAGGACGAACCCCAGATCCGAACCCTGAGACCGACCCCGAACCCCTCGAACCCCAAGTTCGTCGAACCCTAATGTGTGAACCCCTTCCCGAAACCCTATTTTATAATATAATATAACTTGTTGCATATTAAATTGTCATACTCGCATGCATATTTGTGTGGTTTGGGGGCCTTATGCCGATTCACCTCTAATTAAATATGGGGCCCATATGCGGGCAAATCTAGTCTTATATTGGCCTCATTTAAACTTGTGTAGCAAACCGGTGCTATCTTTTGCCATGTTAAGACAACATTTAAATTGCGGGGTAGTTAAACAACTTGAACCATTTGATTAAATATCGGGACCCCGGTTCCGTTTAATACTGTCTAATTGCATCGCACCTTGCCATGCCATACATCATACATGCATCATGCCCGATCTTTTGTCGTAGTATTAAATATTGCACCCGGTGTTTATTCTAGTGTTTTGCTTCTTCGCGGATAAGGCCGTTGAGTTGATGTGAGCTTCGCCCCGATCTTCGGTTGAACCTTCGACAATGTTTTCAGGCGAGCATCTCCCCCTTTCTACCTATCTTACTTTAATAGTATTTATTCCCTCCTGTTGATCTATTGCTATCTGTGTTGCGTTGCTCTAGTTTTCGTACCCGTGATATCCCTTGCAGCCTTATATTGCCTTGGACACATCCTATTACCTGTTGTTTGGTAGATAGTTGGACTTGCGTGTCGTAGTCGCTTGCTCAAGTGCTGTTGCGTGTCGCCAAGTACCACAGTTGTTGGAGTATTGCCGCATGTTGATGTTGGAGGTGATCATGGCTTTACTTTTCAGAACTTTAATTACTGTTTAACAACTAAAATTGAAGTAAGTAAGCAGAGGCACAGGTGGCCAATAGATGTTATTTGGTTGTTAACCGTCCACTTGTGTCCCGTAGGACCCCGAGTACTTGATACCTGTTCCTTGAATATTCGCGCTATCCACATCCGGGAGGATTATGGGACCCCCTGAGCCAGAGCTTGATTCATTCTTATTTCTTGGGGCCACAAGCTAGTTTGAGGTTTTATTACTATCCTGTACTTATGCCATGCCTTACTGCTTTGTTACGATTGTGCGAGGAGCACACTGTACTGTTTAGGATCGTGGCACGATTCCGCGGTGTCGACAAGCCCAGTTTTGGGTTCCCAGTCGTTCACAGCCGTCCCCACAACCTTGAGTCCGTCTCGGAGCCGGCCGTTCTTGATGGTCTACTTTAAGGGTGGCCCCTGAAATATTTCTGAATCCTGTGATTGCTTTGTCGTGAAGGCCTCGTTGGGTTTTGATTTGGTTTTCGAGGTTGATCGAGTGTGTGTTGCTATTTGTGCACCCGGCCGGGTAAAACTTTCAAAGCCGTGTCATGGTTATGGGCGACTTGGAGCACGATTCTCGATCATAGACAACTATAACTAAAGTAGTGCTATAAATTTGACTTTATAATGATTAGTAATCAGCTTCACTATAATGGAATGGCTAAATAAAAGCGCCAACAATTGCTTGTTTGGTTTTTTTAAACAACAATTGTATCGACTAGTAAGTATTGCAACTTCTAGCGGAATGGCTAAATAAAAGTACCAACAACTGCTGGGTTTTGGGTTATCTCATGCTAATTGTATCTGACTAGTAAGTGTTGCAACTACAATGGAATGGTTAAATAAAAGTGCCCACTGCTTATTTTTATCAGGATGACTATCTATACCTGACTAGTAATTGCTACAACGATAACCGAATAAATAAAACTGCCAACGGTGTGAGTTCCTCGGTTGACTTCCTCGTTTGGTCTCGAGGGGAAATACCAGGATGGGTTTGCTTGGTGATAGATTCAGGTTGGTTCCGATTAGGTCTCTCTTACCCCTCTCTGATAGCCGCCAGTTGTACCGAGTCTCTATAGGTTGTTTAGTGCATGCTGCCGCTGCCGCTCCAGTCCACCATACCTATGTAGGCGAGGACCGCCGAATTCTAGCCTCGCCGTGTACTGGCCTCGATCTTGGCTCCTCTTTTTCCTTTGCCCTTTGTCGGCACCCCTTTTGTTTAAGCAGGTTTTGAGATCGACGTCGTTAGCGGGGTTACCCTTCCGGCTTGGCACAGGCAGTTATGGGCGCCATTGGTTATTCTTGTGGCTCTTAGCCCCATTTGCATCTTGTCCGTAGTCGGACGCCTATCATTTTCAAGGTGATTTGGATCTTTGTATATTATATCTGTATTCTTGACTCATTGAGTCAGTTATATATATCTACGTTACATGGGTCCCATCGAGGACTGTTGTGTAATGTTATTACTTCGTTTTCCACCCGCACGAAAGTGCCTGGTGGGCACCTTTGAATCGTTTCTATGCGGGTTCGGCGGGAAGCGCTGAAACTTGCATAGGGTCGATTCTGAGGGTGTTACAGCAGGTCACATAAGAAGACTCCCTATATAGGTTCCACTATGTTTTAATCTTTTTGATTTGTTGTGCATAAAATAACTCAATTAGCTAGCTAAAACCTATTTGTTGACTCTTTGTTGACCAACCATCGGAGGGTAAAACCGAGTATATTACACGTGGCAGTGTTAGTACTGGAGGGAAAAAATGAGCACAACCAAATTAACAGTGTTACACTAGAGGGTATAACTGAGTACACATAAGTCGCCAGGGTTAGACTCGAGGGAAAAAAGTGACGCACGGTACGCATGTCGCGGTGCACGGGACGGTAGCAGAAGAGTGTGGTCGTTCACGGTGTATTAGCGTACGCGGTTAAGCGGTGCACGCTGGTGCAAAGAAACGTCCCTTCCCTTCACCTTTATAGAGGCCTCCTCACTCTCACTCGCTTACTCGCTCGCTCACTCGCTCACAATGCAACCATCTCCATAGTCCCATCACCTTCTACAAACCCCCAAGAAAACCCCAATTGTGTAAGCGATATAGAAGAACGAAGCGGTGGACATTGTCGCCTCCAAGGCCGCCGGCGAGGCATCCCCGTCCCCGTCCCCGTCCAGGCCCCTGTCGAGGCATCGAAGGCAGCCATCATCCCTGTCGCCGCTTCCGCCATAGCCGCCAGCGAGGAGGCTCCCGCCAGTCTCGAGCAGATCCCGCTCGATTGGGACCCCTATGAGAAGAAGGAGTAGATCTGGCCGGAGAACCCCTATGACACCAGCATCGTCGACCCATGGGTAGAAGTAACTAGGGTTTTCTCCCCTTCCCTTGTTCTTCCCCCATTCCCATCGTTGGATACTAGATCGTGTGTTATTAGGGTTCGGCTGTTCCTATTTTCAATCATTGGATGCTAGGTCTTTTTACATAAGCTAATCCTCTTGTGTTTGATCTCGTGTTTTGATGAATCCCCTATTCGTATTTCAATCCTATTTTATTTGTCCTCTAAGTTATAGTTAAGGGATTCCCTAGTTAGTACTAGCGTCGATCTGTAGTTGGGATTGGTATTTGATTTTGTTTGACATTTGGGAATTGGGAAATTTAATCCATTCGGTTAATTTATGCAAATAATCAGGGGATATCAGTTGGTTAATTTATGCAAACAATCAATCCTGATAATCAAGGTATCTCAATCATGTGCTTATTGCACGCTACTATTTTTTCAATAGGTGGATAGCAGCGACGACGAGTCCAAGCACACCAAGACTTGTCAGGTGCTGAGGAGGCTGAAGTCCTTCCAGTACGTTGACTACTTCGCCGGCGATGTCTACAGGTACATCTTCTGCAAGAGGAGACTCCTCACCACCAACTTCAACTGCCTCATAAAACATGCCAAGGACGTGAGTTCCTTCAACCCCAAAGTCGTCCATACCATGAACGTACATGCTTTCAGAGCCAAGCATAAGGCGCTCAGCTTTCACCTCCGCAACCTCTAGAAGGTGGCCATCGAAGAGGGTCGCATACCCCCTATCAAGCCCAAGGATCCCAAGGTCAATAGAATGGGCAGAAAGAAATGGAGGAAGCGCCAGAGAAAGGAGGAAGAGGCCAGGATGTGCCACTGATCTTGTGTGCTGCTACTGTTGCTGCTATAAAGCATCTTCTTTTGTATTGTCCGTGTTGAACTTGTCCGTTGTTGCTGATAAGCATTCTAATTTTCAAACCTTGTTAAGTACCGTACTATATATCATATATTAGCTAATTTATCTACATCTGATTTGTTTACTAAATGTATTTATGCTGCTGGTTAGATTTGCTGCTCTAGATTTGCTATCATATTGAAAAAAAAATGAGGACCAAAAGGAACAATGAATAAAGAGAGAAGTTGATCTAGATTCACTACCTTTTGGGGCAAAAACACAATTGTTAGCGAGTGAGAGAGGGGAAAAGACCCTCTTAAAAAGCTAATCAAAAATAAAACTTCAAATTTATGCGAGAGATGCGCACATAACTACCAAACACACCCCACATGGTCTCACACTACGTCCCCTATGTCAGCGTAACGCGGCCCGAGCCAACTGGTCCCACGTGGTCCCACATGGCACAGCCCCACATGTCAGCATAACACCTTTCTGACCAACCGGCTCCACATGGTCCCACACTGTGTGGCCCCACACGTCATCCAATGGTTAACCTGGCGGCAGCTGTCGTTCGAGCTCTTTGATGAGTTTTAGAGAAGGAGATGGGATAAAGTAAGAAAAAATTAAGTGGCTAGAGAAAAGTGAGTATAATTAAGGAACCAAGGGCACGAAAATAGAGATCACTTTTTTTGTTGGGATCAAAGCATAGGTTCCTAGCTGCGTCCTCAAAGCCAGAAGTTTTAAAATCTTAATTTAGTCAAATTTGAACGATATGATTTTTATTGATATTGGTGAGTTTTTACAAGTCAGAATAAAATAAGATACAAAATAGAAAAGATGTCCTAATGCATGCCGAGGCGGCGATAGAACACGATGTAGTCACCATTATCGTCGTCTCTATCGCTCAGTAGCTCGTCTTTCTACAGCGGGCTGCAACCCTGCCCTTCATCGTTGTGCTGCTGTCGTGGCGCGCTCGGCCCTGCCTCCTCGCCGTTGGAGTCATCGAGGACGATGATAGCACGATCGAGGCGCGCTTGGCAGCGTGCGGCGCACTCCATCGCCCATTGCTGGTGCTATGCCTCCTCCCGTTTTGCCTCATCCTTTGACTAGGAGAGGGCATACTCCAACAATGCGAAGGCACGTCGTTGAAGGATGCGCGCTCGTCCTCCGTCGGGCCGAGCTAGTCCTTTGGGTCATTTGGCACTTCTAGCTGCAGCTGGCTCCGCACATACTCCTGCGGTAGCGCCTAGTCTGGCTCTGACTTCCTCTTCTTAAACGACATGTCACCGGTGCCAGGCTCCTTCTTTGGCCTAACGAGGCAAAGGTGGCGACGACGTGTTGCCCTCGCAGATGACGATGCCCCTACCACCGCTCGTGCTGGTACGCGGCATGTCCTCGGGCTCGTCCTGGACCAGGGCAAGCGGAGAGGAGAAGTGAGGAGTCGTCGATACCGACTCAGATGAGCGCGATGTGGAGGGCAAGGTGTTGGAGATATGCCCAAGAGGCAATAATAAAGTGCTTATTATCATATCTTCATGCTTATGATAAATGTTTATATGCCATGCTATAATTGTATTAACCGGAAACATTAATACGTGTGAGATTTGTAAACATGTAAGAGAGCCTAGTAAAGCCTCTTGTTAAACTAGCTTGTTGGATAATATATGATCATGGTTTCCTGATCACGAACATTGAGATGTTATTAACAACAAGGTCATATCCTTAGGAGAATGATGTGATGGACATACTCCTATAGTTAAGCGTAGCATAAGATCAAGTCATTTAAATAGTTCACTTGCTATAAGCTTTCAAATACATAGTAACCTAAATCCTTTGACCATGAGATCATGTTAATCACCATCACCGGATGGATGCTTTGATGACATTAAACACCACTTCGTAACTGGGTGGTTATAAAGGTGGCATTGAGTGTTTGGAAAGTATGTGTTGAGGCACATGGATCAAGAGTTTAATTTGTCCGTCCATATGACGGATAGATATACTCTGGGCCCTCTCGGTGGAATGTCATCCAATTGGCTTGGAAGCATGTTACTGGCTCACAAGGGATCACATATCACAGGAACAAGAAAAGCGTACTTGCCGTTAACGAGGTTGAACTAGGTATGCAGAGATATCGACAAACAAACCTCGGATAAGTAAAGTATAGCAAGACAAAGGGAAATTGGTATCGTATGTAAATGGTTCATTCGATCATGAAGTAATCTAGAAATATGTGGGAGCCATATGAATTTCCAGATTCCTCTATTGGTTATTGATGGGAGAAGAGTCTCGATCATGTCTGCATAATTCACAAACCGTAGGGAGACACACTTAAGGATTCGATGTTGTTTAGTAGATATGGAATGTGAGTAAAGAGACCAAATGTAGTTCGGAGTCTCGGATGGGATCCGGGATGTCATGAGGAGATTCAGAATGGTCCGGAGAATAAGATTCATATAAGGAAAGTCCAATTCCCGAGTTCAGGAATGGTCGGTGTTTTCACCGGAATGTTCTAGAAGGTTCTAGAAGATCCACCGAACCGGAAGGGGAAGGGTACATGGATGTGTCATGACAAAGTGGAATGGTTGCATCATGTCCTAGGTCACTTGTCTAGACACTTGGAAGAGACAAATCAAACTCTAATCTGAAAGTCAAAAAAGGCAGTTTGAAAAAATCAAATCCCAACATGGTTTCCGAGTTAGGGAGGGTTTCCACCTGGGTTGGGAACACCCTTGGACGCACCCCACCTATATAAGGAGGGTTGGGGTGTACCTGTAACACCCTCAGAATCGGACCTATGCAAGTTTGAGCAAAATTCGCCAAACCCGCATAGAAACGATTCAAAGGTGCCCACCAGGCACTTTCGTGCGGGTGGAAAACGAAGTAATAACATTACACAACAGTCCTCGATGGGACCCACAGAACAGATATATAACAGCGACTCAAAGAGTCAAGAATACAGATATAATATACAAAGATTCAAATCACCTTGAAAAGAGGGGGGCGTCCGACTACGGACAAGATGCAAATGGGGCTAAGAGCCCTGAAGAATAATCAATGGCTTCCATAACTCTGTGCCAAGCGGAAGGGTAACCACATTAACGACGCCGATCTCAAAACTGCTTAAACAAAAGGGGTGTGCAAAGGGCAAAGGAAAAGAAGGAGCGTCGATCGAGGCCGATTACACGGCGAGGCTAGAATTCGGCGGTCCTCGCCTACATAGGTATGGTGGACTGAAGCGGCAGCGGCAGCGTGCACTAAACAACCTATAGAGACTCGATACAACTGGCGGCAATCAGAGAGGGGTAAGAAAAGACCTATCCGGATCCAACCTGAGGCTAACACCAAAAACCCATCCTGGTGTTTCCCCCTCGAGACCAAACGAGGAAGTCAACCGAGGAACTCACACAGTTGGCAGTTTTATTTATTCAGTTATCGTTGCAGTAGTTACTAGTCAGGTATAGATAATCATCCTGATAAAGTAAACAGTGGGCACTTTTAGTTAACCATTCCGTGATAGTGGCAACACTTACTAGTCAGATACATTTATCATGAGATAACCCAAAAACCCAGCAGTTGTTGGTACTTTTATTCAGCCATTCCGTTGTAGTTGCAAGATTTACTAGTCAGGTACAATTGTCGCAAGCGACGACCAAACAAGCAATTGTGGGCAGTATTATTAGCCATTCCGTTATAGTAAGCTGATTACTAGTCATTATAAGTCAAATTTATAGCAGTAAACTTTAGTTATGCTTGTCTATGATCGAGATACTGTGCTCCAAGTCGTCCATATCCGCGGACACGGCTTTCAGAAAGTTTTACCCGGCCGGGGTGCACCAATAGCAACACACGCTCGATCAACCTCGGAAAAACCAAATCAAAACCCAACGAGGCTTTCACGGTGAACAATCACAGATTGAAATATTTCAGGCCACCCTTAAGTAGAATCCGAACGGAGTAAGCAAGCTCCGACGGCCTCAAGGTTTGGGTATACTGGTACGTGAGCAGGGAACCCGAAAGTGTGGCTGGGCTTGTCGACACCGCGGAATCGTGTCCCGCTCCTAACAAGATGTAAAGCGTTACCTCGCTGTAAATAAATAAAGCGGTAAAACATGGCATAAGTACAGGATCGTAAATAAAACCTCAAACTAGTTTGTGGCCCCAAGAAATAAGAATGAATCAAGCTCGCTCGGGGGTCCCATATACCTCCGGATGTGGATAGCGCAAAATCAAGGAACAGTATCAAGTACTCGGGGTCTTACGGGACACAAGTGGGCGTTGAAACCAAATATTATCTATCACCCATCGATGCCTCTGCTTATTCAATTTTAGTTGTTAAAGAAAGTAAAGTGAACAATAAGTAAAACTAGGATCATCTCCAACATCAACATGCGGCAATATATCAAGAATCGTGGCATATGACACACATCAACACTTGAGCAAGCAACTACGACGCGCAAGTCCATCTATCTACCAAACAACAGGTAATAGGATGTGTCCAAGGCAATATAAGGCTGCAGGGGATATTACGGGTACTAAAACTAGAGCATCGCAACACAGATAGCAATAGATCAACAGGAGGGAATAAGTACTATAAAAGTAAGATAGGTAGAAAGGGGGAGATGCTCGCCTGAAAACATTATCGAAGGGTTCATCCGAAGATCGGGGCGAAGCTCACATCAACTCAACGGCCTTATCCGCGAAGAAGCAAAACACTAGAAGAACACCGGATGCACTATTTAATACTCGGCAGAAGATCGTCATGATGCATGTATGATGTATGGCATGGCAAGGTGCGATGCAATTAGGTCAAGATTAAGCGGAACCGGGGTCCCGACAAATAATTAGGTGGTTCATGTTATTTAGAAGACCCGCAATTTAAATGTTATATAGCAAGACAATAGATGGCAACGGTTCGCTACACATGTTTAAATGAGGCCAATATGAGACTAGATTTGCCCGCATATGGGCCCCATATTTAATTATTAGGTGAAACGGCATAAGGCCCCCAAACCAATGACATGCATGCGAAATGACAATTAAATGTGCAACAAGTTGTTATGTTATAAAATAGGGTTCGAGGAAAAAGGGTCACACATTTAGGGGCTCGACGAACTTGGGTTCCGGGGTTCGGGGTTCGACAGGGTCCAGGGTTCGACGGTCCTTTCTCGGCTCCGGGGTCGTCCTCGGTAACGGGGTAGTCTTGGTGCATCAGGGGTATTCGGGTCATGTTGTCGGTCTTGCCGTGACGAAGATCTTGGCGTTCCGGGAGGGAGGTCGTGGTCCGGCGTCGGAACAATGGATTCGCCCTGGGTCGGTGCCGTTCTTGTCGTGGCGAAGCTCTTGTCGGGTCCCACAGGGTCGATCTTGAGGTTTTCCGTGACGGAGGTCTTGGTGGTGCCGTCTTCGTTTGTCGATGTCGGACTTGGGTGAGTCGGTTACCGGGGTTCGGGCTTGATCTTCGGACTCCGGGGTCGGGTGGCCGACACGGTCTTGTGACTCAGGGAACGGTCTTCGGGTCTCGGCACCTCCAATCCCGTATAGAGGTGCTCGGTGACCCGTGAGGAAAAGCTTGGGCCTGCCGCCAGCCTCACACGCATGGCTACTGCAGCGTCCACCGACAGACCGATCTACCGTAGCGCAGGCGGAAAACTTGGCGAGGAGCTCCTGCTAGGGAGGTGGCGAACGGGAGCGCGTCATGCGGGGGCGTGTTCTCGCCCGGGCTGTTGCGACGGTCGGGGACGGGCCCGGCGGAGAGGCAGGGCCGGGCGGCGGGCGTTGACGGAGTCTGCCATGGCGGCGTGGCAGCGACAAGCCGGCCGGGCGGCGGTGGACGCCAGCGGGACCGGGCATCGAGGGGTCACGCGGCGGGCAGCGCCGGCGGGCGGCAGCGCGCGAGGAGGGCTTACGCAGGCGGGCGCCGGAGATGAGGTGGAGGCGGTGGTTGGAGGCAGCGGCTGGGCTCGGAGGGCAAGGCGCTTCATTGAGGGCGGTGGTTGAGCGGGGACCGACGGGAAAGCGACGAGGGAGGCGGGCGAGGCGAAGCGGCGGCGGCGGCAGCGGCCTTGGCGGGCGCGCGCAGCTCCGGCGGCGTGGCTCGCGGCTCACTGGCAGCGAGGAGGCTTGGGTCGGGGCGGCACTAGAGGTAAGGCGGTGGTCGGCGTCGGAAGACGTGGGCGCGGAGGGGAGAGGAGGAGACGCAGAGGCGGAGCGTCTGTGAGACTCCAGCGGCGAGGGGTTGCGGGCGGACGGGGCGGCGGGCGAGGCGGGCGACGTGGGAGTGGGTCGGAGGCGCAGAGGAAGGGCAGAGGATGGAGAAGGAGTGCGGGCGAGAGGGAGGAGGGCGCCGCACACGGCAGGGGAGCAGAGTGGTGGGCGTGGGCCAGGCGCGGTCGGGGGTAGTGCGTGAGTGCGGGGAGGGCGGTTCTGGGGAGGGTTATCTGGGGAGGTGGGGTTGACCGCGTGTGGGGGGGGAGGTCCTGGGCGCGTGCGTGTGTTGTGTGTGTGTGTGTCTGCCGCGTGGGGCCACTGCGGGTCCGGGGGTGTGAGGTGAGCTGGAAAGTGGGGCGGGACCCACGGGGCAGGGGACAGGGTCGGGTGGGGTGTGAGCCGCGCGCTGCGTGCGTGTAGGTGTTGTGTGGCCCAGGGGGGATTGGCTGCTGGGAGAGAGAAAAGGAGGGAGAGAGAGAAGAGGGGGCTGATGTGGCAGCTGATGATTGGGGGACAAGAGGGAGAGAGGTGAGGTGGCGGGCTCTGAATGGTGGGAGTGAGGTGGAGAGGGGTTGGGGTAGATAGCTGGGTAGCTATAGGTTTTAGAGGGCTGGACCGATTTAATTATGGGGCGGTCGTTCGGGTAATCCGGCCCGTTCGACTGACCCGCTAAAATAATTAATGTTTTTATTTATTTTTAATTGGGCCGTTTGCAACCCGATAGCAACAAAACAAAATACTCCGGAGACCCGGGGTTTTTGCGTTTGAATAAAGATAGGGCGTTTGGAAATTCAAAACGGGTTTTACGAAATTAGTTTTGACAAACAATGCATGATGATGACGATGCAAAGCACAAATTCAACGCGATTTTCTAGTAGTGGTTTTGCGGGATGCCACAATTCGACACCACTAACAAGGGATCTCGCCCTCGAGATCCGCCTCATGGTACCAGAAGGAAGGTCGGCGTCTGATCCTTCGCGCTTCGTGTAGATCTTCGCGACACCACTAACAAGGGTTCCTCCTCCATCTTGAAAACGGCGACACCACCAACAAAGGTTCGTTGCTCCTGATCGTCGAGAGAACACTCCGGAAACAAAAGGTCGAAGTCAGAGGTATCAACAAATAAAGCCACCCCTAACTTCCGTGGACGGAGTAAAACTGCTGGATCCACTGATTCGATGTACAAGAGCGAATGATAAGAGTAGTGGTATGGTAGCTACTCCATCCCGCACTCAAACCATTACTCTGCACACGAATAGGCGGATTATGCAACCAACTCTCGGAGTCAGACTGAAGATCTCGACGAGCGAGGTTCGGGAACAACGAAGTGATGCATACTTTGCATCGGATCTGGCAGAGATGAGGTCGTCGCATCGGAAAACTCCGGAAGGCACAAACAAGAACAAAGGACGGCACCACCGACGGAGGATTCCTCGGATGGCATGAAGTCCAGATGTAGCAACACCGTAAGCAAAGGAGGAAGCGAAACCCTGAAGGTACGACGGAAACCCAACCACGAGAAATCCTGGACTCGAAGAAAGAGAAGAGGCGGATTCAAAACACGCAGGGGTAAGAGGAGAACAGCAGTGGGGTAAGGAGTAAAATCAGACCTAACCAGAACTATCCAACCGGTTTTAGAAAATAGTTTTGACACTCTACTTCGGCCGTTAGCTAGGTTATCCTACAGGCTGGACTTGTGGGGTATCGCAACTGCTGAGCTCTGATACCACTCTGTAACACCCTCAGAATCGGACCTATGCAAGTTTGAGCAAAATTCGCCAAACCCGCATAGAAACGATTCAAAGGTGCCCACCAGGCACTTTCGGGTGGAAAACGGTAATAACATTACACAACAGTCCTCGATGGGACCCACAGAATAATATATATGACTCAAAGAGTCAAGAATACAGATATAATATACAAAGATTCAAATCACCTTGAAAGAGGGGGCGTCCGACTACGGACAAGATGCAAATGGGGCTAAGAGCCTCAAGAATAACCAATGGCTTCCATAACCCTGCCTGTGCCAAGCCGGAAGGGTAACCCTGCTAACGACGTCGATCTCAAAACCTGCTTAAACAAAAGGGGTGCCGGCAAAGGGCAAAGGAAAAAGAAGGAGCGTCAGTACTGAGGCCAGTACACGGCGAGGCTAGAATTCGGCGGTCCTCGCCTACATAGGTATGGTGGACTGAAGCGGCAGCTACAGCGTGCACTAAACAACCTATAGAGACTCGATACAACTGGCGGCAATCAGAGAGGGGTAAGAAAAGACCTATCCGGATCCAACCTGAAGCTATCACCAAACAAACCCATCCTGGTGTTTCCCCCCTCGAGACCAAACGAGGAAGTCAACTGAGGAACTCACACAGTTGGCAGTTTTACTCATTCGCTATCGTTCGAGAGTTACTAGTCGTATAGATAATCATCCCGATAAAGTAAACAATGGGCACTTTTAGTTAACCATTCCGTGATAGTGGCAACACTTACTAGTCGATACATTTATCATGAGATAACCCAAAACCCAAAGCTTGTTGGTACTTTTATTCAGCCATTCCGCTTGAAGTTGCAAGATTTACTAGTCAGTACAATTGTCGCAAGTTTACGACCAAACAAGCAATTGTGGCGATTATTAGCCATTCCGTTATAGTAAGCTGATTACTAGTCATTATAAGTCAAATTTATAGCAAGAACTTTAGTTATGCTTGTCTATGATCGAGATATCGTGCTCCAAGTCGTCCATATCCGCGGACACGGCTTTCGTAAAGTTTTACCCGCCGGGTGCACCAATAGCAACACACGCCGATCAACCTCGAAAACCAAATCAAAACCCAACGAGGCTTTCACGATGAACAATCAGGATTCGAAATATTTCAGGGGCCACCTTAAGTAGAATCAACGGAGTAAGCAAGCTCGAGACGGCCTCAAGGTTTGGGTAATACGTCAGTGAACGATCGGGAACCCGAAAGTGTGGCTGGGCTTGTCGACACATGAATCGTGTCCCGCTCCTAACATAAAGCAAAGACTCGCACAATCGTAAATAAAGCGGTAAAACATGGCATAAGTACAGGATCGTAAATAAAACCTCAAACTAGTTTGTGGCCCCAAGAAATAAGAATGAATCAAGCTCGCTCAGGGGTCCCATATACCTCCCGGATGTGGATAGCGCAAAATCAAGGAACAGTATCAAGTACTCGGGGTCTTACGGGACACAAGTGGGCTCGAAACCAAATATTATCTATCACCCACCGATGCCTCTGCTTATTCAATTTTAGTTGTTAAACAGAAAGTAAAGTGAACAATAAGTAAAACTAGGATCATCTCCAACATCAACATGCGGCAATATATCAGCAACTGTGGCATATGACGACACACATCAACACTTGAGCAAGCAACTACGACGCGCAAGTCCATCTATCTACCAAACAACAGGTAATAGGATGTGTCCAAGGCAATATAAGGCTGCAGGGGATATTACGGGTACGAAAACTAGAGCATCGCAACACAGATAGCAATAGATCAACAGGAGGGAATAAGTACTATAAAAGTAAGATAGGTAGAAAGGGGGAGATGCTCGCCTGAAAACATTATCGAAGGGTTCATCCGAAGATCGGGGCGAAGCTCACATCAACTCAACGGCCTTATCCGCGAAGAAGCAAAACACTAGAAGAACACCGGATGCACTATTTAATACTTGGCAGAAGATCGGCATGATGCATGTATGATGTATGGCATGGCAAGGTGCGATGCAATTAGGTCAAGATTAAGCGGAACCGGGGTCCCGACAAATAATTAGGTGGTTCATGTTATTTAGAAGACCCGCAATTTAAATGTTATATAGCAAGACAATAGATGGCAACGGTTCGCTACACATGTTTAAATGAGGCCAATATGAGACTAGATTTGCCCGCATATGGGCCCCATATTTAATTATTAGGTGAAACGGCATAAGGCCCCCAAACCAATGACATGCATGCGAAATGACAATTAAATGTGCAACAAGTTGTTATGTTATAAAATAGGGTTCGAGGAAAAAGGGTCACACATTTAGGGGCTCGACGAACTTGGGTTCCGGGGTTCGGGGTTCGACAGGGTCCAGGGTTCGACGGTCCTTTCTCGGCTCCGGGGTCGTCCTCGGTAACGGGGTAGTCTTGGTGCATCAGGGGTATTCGGGTCATGTTGTCGGTCTTGCGGTGACGAAGATCTTGGCGTTCCGGGAGGGAGGTCGTGGTCCGGCGTCGGAACAATGGATTCGCCCTGGGTCGGTGCCGTTCTTGTCGTGGCGAAGCTCTTGTCGGGTCCCACAGGGTCGATCTTGAGGTTTTCCGTGACGGAGGTCTTGGTGGTGCCGTCTTCGTTTGTCGATGTCGGACTTGGGTGAGTCGGTTACCGGGGTTCGGGCTTGATCTTCGGACTCCGGGGTCGGGGTCGGGGCTTCGACAACGGTCTTGTGACTCAGGGAACGGTCTTCGGGTCTCGGCGCCTCCAATCCCGTGTAGAGGTGCTCGGTGACCCGTGAGGAAAAGCTTGGGCCTGCCGCCAGCCTCACACGCATGGCTACTGCAGCTTCCACCGAGACAGACCGATCTACCCGTAGCACGGAGACGGCCGGAAAACTTGGGGCGAGGAGGAGCTCCTGCCAGGGAGGTGGCCGAAACGGGGAGGGTCATGCGGGGGCCGGTGTTCTCGCCGGCGGCGGTTGCAGCGACGGTCGGGGGAGGGACGGGCCCGGCGGAGGAGACGGGCAGGGCAGGCGGCCGACGGAGTTCTGCCATGGCGACGTACGACAGCAGCCGGGCGGCGGTGGACGCGCCAGGCGGGACCGGGGCATCGGGGAGGGGTCACGCGGGCGGCGGGCCGACGCCGGGCGAAGGCCAAGGCGAGGCGCAGCGGGCGCCGGCGGTGGTGGAGGCAGAGGCGGTGGGCTCCGGAGGGGCTGGGGTGCTTCGCGGAGGGCGGGTTGAGCGGGACCGACGGGAACGCGACGAGGACGGGCGCAGGCGAGGCGAAGCGGGCGGCGAGGCGGCGCTGGCGCGCGCGCAGGCGGGCGTGGCTCGCGCTCACCGCAGCGAGGAGGCTTGGTCGGGCGGCACTAGAGGTAAGGCGGTGGTCGGCGTCGGAAGACGTGGGCGCGGAGGGGAGAGGAGGAGACGCAGAGGCGGACGGCGGAGCGTGCGGGTGAGCGGACTCCGGCGAGGCGAGGGGTTGCGGGGGCGGACCGGGGGCGGCGGACAGAGGCGGGGCGACGGTGGGAGTGGGTCGGGGGAGGCGCAGAGGAAGGGACAGAGGATGGAGAAGGGAGGTGCGGGCGTGAGGGAGGAGGGCGCAAGCACGGTGGACGCTGGGCAGTGGTGGGCCAAAGCGCGTGGGGTAGGCGTGAGTGGAGGGGCGGTTCGGGAGGGTTATCTGGGGAGGTGGGGTTGACCCGGCGTGGGGGAGGTCTGGCGTGTGCAGTGTGTGTGTGTGTGCGCTGCGTGGGGCCACTGCGGGTCCGGGGGTGTGAGGTGAGCTGGAAAGTGGGGCGGGACCCACGGGGCAGGGGACAGGGTCGGGTGGGGTGTGAGCCGCGCGCTGCGTGCGTGTAGGTGTTGTGTGGCCCAGGGGGGTTTGGCTGCTGGGAGAGAGAAAAGGAGGGAGAGAGAGACGAGGGGGCTGATGTGGCAGCTGATGATTGGGGGGACAAGAGGGAGAGAGGTGAGGTGGCGAGCTCTGAATGGTGGGAGTGAGGTGGAGAGGGGTTGGGGTAGATAGCTGGGTAGCTATAGGTTTTAGAGGGCTGGACCGATTTAATTATGGGGCGGTCGTTCGGGTCATCCGGCCCGTTCGACTGACCCGCTAAAATAATTAATGTTTTTATTTATTTTTAATTGGGCCGTTTGCAACCCGATAGCAACAAAACAAAATACTCCGGAGACCCGGGGTTTTTGCGTTTGAATAAAGATAGGGCGTTTGGAAATTCAAAACGGGTTTTACGAAATTAGTTTTGACAAACAATGCATGATGATGACGATGCAAAGCACAAATTCAACGCGATTTTCTAGTAGTGGTTTTGCGGGATGCCACAGTACCCCAACGTACCACTTGCCCAAGGCGCCCAAGACCCAATCCCTAGGCCACCGCCTCCCTCCCCAAGCCGTCGGCGCCCTAGATCCCCTCTAAACCATCGCTGCCATCTAGCCTAAACCCTAGCCACCGGCTTCCCTCTTCCCTCGACATCTAAACCCTAGCCTCGAGGCTCTCTCTACTCCACCATACCTGCTCTGGCCTAGGCGAAGCCCTGTGGGATTTCCCCTCTACTTCCGTCACCACGCTGTTATGCTGCCGGAATTATGAGGAGAGAGCTACAACCTCCGCTGCCTGCTGGAACAAGGGAGAGGAAGTTATTCATCGAGTACCGTATGTGTGAACGACCGTGGGAACGCTGCCAGAACGGGGTGCCGGAAGGATCGTCTACACGATCTTGAGATCGGCAAGTGAACGACTACATCACCCACGAGAATCTGCTCTCGTGAACCTCTTTGGATCTTCGAGGGTTAGTACTCTATCGACTCGTTGCTACAATATAGTAGATAGATCTTGTGTGTGTTCATGTAATAGATTTTTTTGTTTTCCATGCTACGAACCCCTACAGTGGTATCAGAGTCGTGTTTATATGTAGATTTGTTGCACGAGTAGAACACAATGGTCATTGTGGGTGGTGGTGCTTTTACTATCAATTGCTTCTTGTATACTTTGCATCTTACGGGATGGTAGGATGAAGCGGCCCGGGCTAACCTTACATGACATCATTCATGAGACTTGCTCCACGCTCGACATGCAACTTGTATTGCATAAGTGGCTTTGTGGGTGCATGTCTCTCCCATCATAGTGATTAGTGAAGATTAAATTTACAACGGGCACTTGATAGTTCATGCATCAATGTTGTGGTTCTTGTTCATAAGTTAGAACGGTACTTATTGAAAGCCCCAAACCACATAAAATATGCAAAGAAAATTAGAGGCGTCTAACTTTGTTTTGCAGGGGTGCGCTGTGATGTGATATGACCATGATTGTGGTTATATATGATGTATGCAATGATCCTTATTGTAAGTCAACAACCGGCAGGAGCCTTATGGTTGTATTTTAATTTTGTTAAGACCAGCGTGTCTATTATTCAAAGTAGTTGTAATAGTTGATGCTGGTGGACGACAACCATGGAGCAGTGCCATTGACCTTAACGACATGCTGATGATGATGGAGATCATGTTCGTGATTGAAGATGGAGATCGGAAGCACAAGAAGAAAGGCCATATCATATCACATATTATGAATTGCATGTGGTGTTAATACTTTTATGCATCTTGTATTGCTTAGATCACGACGGTAGCATTATAAGATGATCCCTCTCACAAAATATCAAGTTGTAAAGTGTTCATCCTTAGTAGGAACCGTTGCCAAGACTCATTGTTTCGAAGCACCACGTGATGATCGGGTGTGTTAGATTCTGCGAGTGTATACAACGGGAGGAATCCAGATTTTCTCATACGGAAATTAAGGTTAAATCTTGACAAGCCTAGCATGTACAGACATGGTCGCGGGACACGAAATACTTAAAGGTAAAGCACGAGTCATATAGATGATATGATGAACATGATGATTGTTCGCCTTTGAAACTACATCATGTCATATGATGATCGGACTTGGTGTAGTGGATTTGGTTCATGTAATCACTAAAACAATGTGAGGGATATTGTTTTGAGTGGGAGTTCAATAGCAATATGATTAAAAGCTGAACACTATTTATCATAAATAAAATCAAAATGAATTTTCATAGTTATTATAGTCATTGGCATCCGTTTACCACCTTGCGCTTAGATATAATTGAGATAATAGAACTATAGAATTCTGGTTAGTTACTTTACGAACTAGTATCGTATTGTTTTGATGTCTTAATCTAAAGTTTAAAAGTCCTATTGCAAACTTTTAGTAAGTACCGGTTACTCCGTCAAGTTTAATAATTGGTATTAAATCAAGAGTAACAATTCCAGTGTTAGTATATAAGTATCATGTTTTTCCTCCATGATTCTTGATATTCAAAAGATTGTTTTATTATCAAGGTTATCTAGGAGCTGAAAGAATTGTTTCAAAAACCATCATATGTGGAAGATATTGCAATATCTGAAATGATGTATTAATTACAACATGATAGAGTATAATACGGCAAAGTTTATGTTCTCATATTTGATGAAAATTTGCGAAAGGTTGGAGATTCTAGTCGTCCTAATCCTCCAAAAGGTTTTGGAGAGCAACATTATACTCGCAATTCACCATTATAAGCTAAAGTAGCTTGATCATGAATAGTTCCATGATAAAAGGATTAATATTTGATGTAGGTAAATTTTTTACTACACTAAAAGATTACTAAAGAATGGAATTTGAAAGAACACCAAACATTTGATGATGGTGATCTACTTCAAAGTGCAAGTCCAAAGACATTGGTATTTGACTATACTCGTTTTGGACTATGTGTCATGAGTATGGCGCCACTGTTGATGTTGATAGATTCTTTTGAAAGGATGAAGAAATACTAAAAGTGAAATCTAAGAAATATTTGGCAGAAGAGAAAAGACTAGAATTGTTCAGCTTAGGTATATAGAAGATATACATGTTATGGATATATTCTTTGCTTGTTAAACAATGTGGTTCTTAAGTATTGGATACTGAATTTATTGGTGTGAATCGTCATACGAAACAACACAATTTATGAACTACAAAGGCCTAAGTAACTAGCAAAACAATATGTGATGATGTTCATCGAGAACAAATAAAGGGTTGTTGTGTTACTCGTAAATATCAAAGCTTGCCTTCAAGATTTGTTTTATCAGGTGTTATGAGAACAAAAGGGTTGATCAAATAATTACCTTAATCCATAAAAGATGGATGATTTACAAATATCGTTGGAGAAATCACATCCATAAATATAATACTACAAATGTCAAAAGACAATTGACTGAAAGATCACTTAAGAAGTGACATCGCCATTTAAATTATAGTGGAAAGAAAACATGAAGAAACCCCATGCTTTATGGATGCGGTGACCCAGCATACCACTGCATGATGTAGTACACTATAGTCATTGACATAACACCAATGAAACACCGTTCACTAGTATTACATCCCTCAGAGTGGTACAACAGAAACACAGTAGGTCCAAGACATGACTATAGGTTACAACTCAACTCTTTACACAAGATCCAGAGAACACTCTAGGTTAAAGAGAGAGGAAGAAATTTCTTACAAAGAAGAATCAGAAATAAACAAGTCAAAAACTATCTTACTAATAAGACTAGTATCTAAACTATTGGGGCTTGCATTGATGCTATTGCAATACTCTACAGAAATAGGTTCTATGGCTAGAGATTTTGTTCCTATCTAATCACTAACTTCGCCTTCACTTTAGTTGATGTATATGTTGACTTCCTTGACTTCACTGAAGATCTTGAGCTTTTGATGATGATTCCTGGAGCATAACTTGATGTAGACGTCGTCTTAATGGCTTCAGAATCTAGCAAGGGTTAAGAAGATACATTGAATACGAGCGTACTCAGCAAGTTCACTAGAAAGGAGTATTTGATGCACTATATCTACAGCCACAGACCATAGGTCGTAGGCATTGCAGGTTTTTGTAAACATTTCTTCAAAGGTTTCTTTTATTCTGAAAAGCTATGTCCGTCAGCCTTCACGGGTTTACCGGAACTTTCATGGAGTTCCTTTCCCGCCGCGTTCGTAGCTCCTTCCCGGAACACGGAGTAACAAGTTACAGCTCTTACACTCTACATAGGTGCGTTACTTTACCCATGAGAGATCTTAGCTTTTGCACATCCAGGCCGCGAACCCGTCCATACTTCCTTGGTATGAGGCACAGACTAAGATCCAAGCTAATCACTGCCCTCTCCGCGACCCCATATGTCTGCATGATCCTTCGGGGCTGGCTCACCTCCGTTAAGCCCCCTTTCGGGCAGGCTAAAACCCTGATGAGTTCCCTAAGACTCTATGAACTAGTGATGCCCTGGCAAGTGCCATATCAGATGGACTATACCACTAAAAACCACTCATAGATAATATAGACACCAAAAGTGTGGGGCATAAGGGTGCACACCCATATGTTGGATCCACACAAGGAATCACAACGTCACGTTAAGGTCGTCTTGCCTCTATACGAGAGGAAAAGGATACAGCTGACTTATACGTCCCATTCCAAATCTCATGGTTAACGCGTAATATATGGCGCAAGAATCACTAGCGACATTGGTTGTTAAGTCCTAGATAATATGTTCCTTTACCACCGGAACTTTCATAGTAGGTTATTACCTCATGGTAATTAACCTATAATCACATTATTATAATCATTGCAGGTGATGACAATACTGGATTTGCAAAATACTTTATAGAAAATAATCAAAGGACATGAGCAGGTGTGAACTTGCCTTTTGTGATTGCAAGATTATGCACTCACGGTCTTCGAGACAATAGAAGATCCAATATCTGAAATCATCATTGGTCCGGTAAGGACTAATGTTTAAAGAAGCAAGATGCCATTATGCATAAATAATGCTATGCAATTTTATAATTCCCAAAGTGAAACCCTCAGTATTATAAATGAGTTGATCTTAGATATCTTCATTAAGATTGGGTTTATTTTTAAGTTTATTTCATAAGCAATGGCATTGATAAGGAACTTAAGTGTTAACAATCCAAAATATACAAGTAAGGATAAAGTAATGTGATTATGATTAATTGTTATCTGGTGACTAGGATAAAATTCCTTGGGTTGAGTTGTTAAGAGTTGAAGGAACTATTAAGACTTGTTGTTTGAAGTGTCAAAAAGAATAACATTTGAAGAAACTAGTGTTTAGTTAAGGTTAATCAATCTTGAGGGTTATTAGGTTTTACATTAGGGTTTGAGATGGTTACAAATGATGTTGAGTTATCATATTTTAATTTATGGTACAAGTGATCAAAGTTAACTATAAAAACATGAATAAACTTCAAATGAGCTATTTATGATTGTTTAGACCAAAGTTAACTATAAAAATAGAAGTGAACCTTAGGATATAGAGTTTTAGAACATCATCTAATTTTAGGGTTTTGGCAAATATGATTATGGATTTAGACTTGATAATTAAATTTAAAGGATTTAGTGTTTTATTAAGAAATGTGATTATTTCTTTCTTATTAAATAAATTTAAAGAATTAACAAAGTGGTTTATTTCATTTTAGTAAAATAAGTAAGTTAATTTTATTATTTAATGTTATTAAAATGTTTTTGAATAATATACATAGTATTTTTCTAGTAAAATATACTTATTAAAGATCTTTAAAATGATTTTTATTTATTTTTAAGTATTATCTTTATTTTTATATAATTCTTCAAAGAATTAAGTGTCTTTAAATATTTTCTTTATGTTTTATTTATAAAACTCTAAGTTAGTATTTTTATAAAATAGTAGAGTTATTTTTATACACAAGATTGATTTTTTACACATTTTTAGGGCTCTTCCTCATTTTCCTAAAATTCCATAAAGTTATTAGTGTGTTTAAATATATGTTTTATTTTATTAGATGAAAATACAAGACAATATTTTTATTTCAAAAGAAATATTATATATATATATTTAAAGGATTTTAAATTATTTTATGTCTTATCCCTATTTTTTAGAAAATTTCTTAAAGTATCTCTTACACTAAAATATTTAATTTAAGTTTTATTATGCTATTAATATTTTGTTTATTGGATAGTCTTATATATAAATATATATAACAATTTTATATGTTTATAAGTATTTTTAGTATTTGATATGAATTTCATATGCATTGGAAATATTTTATAGAGTTTATTTGATGGGAAAATGTTTTGATGGTGGCAAGTAGTTGGGATGTGGCCCATTTGGGTGTAAATGGTTCTGGTCCAACGGACTAAGTTGGTTTGGCCCAATAGGTTGGACCAGTTTGGGTTCTCAACACATTTCACCATTGGCCCCTCTCTTCCTCCTCGCACCAGGGCACTCACGTGAACGTGACCTGATTCCCCTCTCGCGACGCATTGAGGCGCCGCCACCTTCGGCTCGATTCCGGCGAGGCAGGCCATTGCGGTTGCCTCTGTTGGTTGCCGGATCTTCGCCTCCCCTAGACTGACCTGGCCTTCCAATTCGTATCTAACCCTCTCTTGTGCTAGGGTTCTAATGCCCGCGGCGCCTCCGTTCACCGATGATGTGTTGGATGATGCGGTGTGCATCGGCGTGGGTCGAGCGGTACGGTGCTCCCCATGTCACCCCGCCATGACGTTGCTATCCACTTATCCTATGGGTGTCGTCTCTGCTTCCTCTCTGGCGTGCCACGACTCGCCACCGGTGGTTGTTGTGGTATTGTTTCTTCTCCAACACGGGCGGGACGACAAGCTTCTGCAACCCCGGCGTCGGCCTTCTTGCCTGCTGCAGAAACCATGTCTCAAGACAGGTAATGCTTATGTGACCAGCCTTCTGCGTCGGCCTTCTTTCCTATTGCTGCGTCGGAACTATGATAATGGTAATATCCTAATTGTGAGCTTGAGGTTGTGGGTTGCTAGTGTGGAGGTTGGCCATGTTTTATCTTCTATACTAAAACATCTCTATGCTCTAGCGCTTATATTGGTACTCTGTCTTGGCTTGCTTTTTTACTTATCTATATGTGGCATTAATGTTGTTACTTCTGTTGTTACCTTAATATGGTGTCCTGATGCAAACATACTGATATGAATAGATACCACTTATTTGGTGAAACTTGCCCCTTCCAAAATTCAGCTCAATGATGAAAACTTAACAGTGCATTTCACTGTTCACTTCTGAGAGCAAAACTAACTATCCAACTAACATTCTTTTATTTTATTTTTATTTTGTTCTCTTTTTATTTTTGTTGTGTTTACAGGAAGTGAGAAGAAGAAAGAAAATGACAGATGATGAAAGGATAAGAGAACAGTAGCTTAGGAGTTTCTCTATATTAAATATTGTAATTTATTTTTATTTTTCTGTTTGAATATTGTAAAAACATTGTATGGTTGTATCTTATTTAATAAAATTACTTGTTGTATAATTCGTTTGTAAATACAATGTAATTCTATATAATATTAATAAAGCTTAATTTTTCTTTCTATTTGTAATCTAAATTCTTGTAATATTCATATTTTGTTTATAAATATGAACTCAATTCTTATTGTAAATCTTTTTCCTTTTGTGTTTGAATTTCAATTATATTTTATACTTAGATAATTGTAAATATTGTATCTTAATCATAAATAAGAGTTCACCTTTTAATTATTATTACAATTTACTTTCCAGTTATTATTCTATTTCAAATTCTTTTAGAATTTAAATTTATCAATTGAATATTAAATTTTGAATTTTTCTCTTCCCCAAACACAAAAGTTAAAGTAGAGGTCATGTCGAAATCCATCGCACCTGCTCTGATGTTTCCATCAGAACAAGAGAGATCTCGATCCCTCTATAGCTTCTTTAGTTTTGCGCGAAAATTCCCCGAATTTTCTAATGCATGAATGCAATGCACACACATGTGTCCTCTCTAATTCTAGGTGTTAATCCTAGGATGTTATAATGGAATTTTGGAGTCTTTTGATTTTTGATCAAATGACGCTTGTGAAACTTTCCTAGAGATAATTAAAACTCTGTTCATAGGCTAAAGGGAACGAATGACTAGCTTATTGGAACTTGTACATATTGTTGTATGAATTCCATTATGTGTAGTCAAGAGCGATGGATTTCAACTTCATATGATTTCTCTGAAAATTTGAGTGAATATATGAATATTTACTTAATGAGGATGAAGTGTGAAACATTTGAAAAGTTCAAAGACTTTCAAGAGGAAGTGCAAAATCAGTGTGACAAGAAAATAAAGAATTTATGATAGGATCATAAAGGAAGATATTTGAGTTACAAGTCTAGCATAAAACCTAAGATTTGAGGAATCGTTCCATGGATTTGCGTTTCCCGAAACACCATATGAGTATGGAATAATCGAGATATGCAATGAATACTTGTTTGACATGGTAAGATAAAAGGTATAATTCATAAAACTGCCATTATATTTTAAAGATTAAAAGCTTTAGAGACTACCGCTTTTTCACTGAAAAGAGCTCCATCATGATCCGTTGAAATGACACCATAAAAAGTTATGGTTTGGGATAAAACCCAAGTTGTCCTTTCTTAAGCATTGGTATGCTATGCATAAGTAAGATGTTTACAACCAAAGTCAAATGAACATGTCTTTATATGTTATCTCGAATAACTGTTGAGTATTCCTCCATAACACCAAAGACAAAAATGTTTGTCGCTTAAAACGTCAAGTTTCTTTGAGAAGGAATTTTCCGGGAAAGTTAAGTGGGAGGAAAATAGAACTTTGATAAGGTTAAGAGAACCTTAGCTATATGTGCAAAGTTGCACATCACTGAAAAGTGTTCCGGAGGCTGATGCGTGGTGGATGCTTCGTCGGGAAACCCCAAGAGCAAGGTATGAAGCAACGCGGCAGCAAGTTTTACCTCAGTAATAAACCAAGGTTATCGTACCAATAGGAGGAAGGAAACGTCACAAAGGTGATGCAGGCAACGTGGAAACCTTTACAACACAAACTCAAGACTTTGCCCCAACTAACAGTGAGGTTGTCAATCTCACTGGTTGCTATAACAAAGGATTAACTGTATGGTGTGGAAGGTGATGATGGTTTGCATCAAGTAAACAGTAATAGTGGAAGATGTATCAATGGTAAAGATTGGACCGGGGTCCATAGTTCACTAGAGGTCTTCTCCTTAGATAAACAAACATGGCATGCTGGGCAAACAAATTATATCATGGCAATTAACAGGACTGAGAAAGGCGTAACAATGCAATACTAGACATAAAGATCCTATGAGATTCGATTGGGCAATACAACAATATACATAGACCGCCATCCAACTGTATCTACGACTATAAGTTCACCTTTGGGTTGTCATCCGAACCCTCTCCAGTATTAAGTTGCAAGAAATAGACAACAGCTTTAAGCAAAGTGTGTAAGGTAAACTCCACTTGTTCCATGAACAAGAGACCGTTGTTTTCTCCCTAGTGGCAACAACACATCTACAACCGTAGATATTTCTGTCACTTCCCTTGATTAAGTAGAGTCATGAACCCACTATCGAGCATAAATACCCCCTCTTGGAGTCACTAGCAACTACTTGGCCAAGATAGCTACTAACAAAAGAGAGCATGCAAGATCACAAACAACACAGACATGATAGAATCAATAAGACAAACAATTAATCAATTTGACATAGTAATCTCAATATCCATCGGATCCCCGCAAACACAACATGCATGATTACAAATATATGAGATCTTGATCATGAACGGATCTCACAAGATCTAGACATGAAAGCACAAGGAGGAGATACAACCATCTAGCTACTACATGGACCCGTATTCCAAGGTGGAACTACTCACGCTTCATACGGGAGGCTGGCATGATGAAGAAGAAGGCCTCCGAGATGATATCCCCTCTGGCAGGGAGCCATGAAGAGCTTCAGATCTCCCCGATCTAGGGATGATGGTGGCGGCGGCTACAGACGGTTTCGTGGAATATTGATCGGGTTCATAGGGTTTAGGCATCGGGGGCTTCTTATAGGCGAAGAGGCGAGGCTGGAGGGCCACCAGGGCGGCTGCACTCCCCTGGCACAGGGTGGGCCCACCCGTGCGGCCAGGGAGTGTTCCCCCCTAGTGGGTATCCTTCGTCTCGTATTCAAGCTTCGTGTTCCCCACGGTAAAATATTGACTTTGGCTTTTGTTCCGTCCAATTCCAAGAATATTTATTTTCTACCATTCTGGAACAAAAACATAAGAAACAGGCAACTGGCACTGTGGCAACTTGTTAATAGGTTAGTACCAGAAAACATATGAAAAACACCTCAAAGTGTGGAAAAGGCAAAGTAGATACTAAAGAAGCATGGAACATCAAAAATTATAGATATGTTTCCGACGTATCAAGCATCCCCAAGCTTAACTCTTGCTCGTCCTCGAGTAGGTAAGTGATAAAAGAATAATTTTTGAGGTGACATGCACCATCAAAACCAAGATCAAACCATTTGCAAGCATTGAAAGCTAGTACCAAAGAACTCTAAACATGTGCATGAAAGATGGAGTTCTAACAATAAGACAAAGTAACTATGCATGCAACATGAAATGCTATAAACAAAGATCATGAATAACATGCATTGAAAAACGTTTGTTTGTTTCACATATAGAAAACATAGCATAGTGGCATTCAGCTTGTCCCTCATGGAGTATCAAATAGATGCATATGACACCTTCAAAGTTCATAAGGGTGACTAGATACAAATAGATCAAGAACAAGCAATATCAACAATATGCATCAATCAATAAGTTTTGGGACACTGCACATAGAACTAAGAATGGCAACTATGCTCTCTTAACTGGTGCCTAAGTATAGAAGGTGGAGACTCAATATAAAAGTGGTAGAAAGGCCCTTCAAAGGGAAGCAGGGATTTCAAGTTTCATAAATTGCTTCCAAAAATCATGGTACTTTTTATAGCTTTCAGCTCTCATTGCCCCTATCATAAGCATCTTGAAGTGATTAAGGTTAAAATGAATAAACTATGGAGTATATGCTTGACAAAGTATAAGTTGGCAATCTCATGTCCCTTGAATACGAGGGCCGCTCCTCATGCTACTCAAGTTTAGTTACTTGCAAGTTCTTGTCATAGTAAGTACATGTGTATCATAGAAAACCGCCAACGGGGTACCCCTTGCACATGGTATAGGAGCGTTACCATAAGCAAAATGACAAGGCAAGCAGACAATGAGCATCTCAGCATTCTTCTTATTTACCATGGGATATGGTGCTTTTTTCTCTCTTTCCTTTTTTTCTCGGTATCTTTTTTATAAGAAGAATGCTTCATAGATGTCGCTATGGTGATGTTGCAAGTTTTTTCCACCATGATTAGGAATGGCTTAGGGTAGAGGCCCAGGCGTTTCTCTAACACAAAATACATAACTCCATGGACTTACAAGCTCCCCTTTCATTTCACACCAACAACATCCATAGACAAAAGAGCATGATATCAACTTACAAAGTACAAGTGCAATGTTGAAAGCGTTCCCCATGGAAACATGGTTCTGCTAATTCCAACATATAAGTGCAAGCATATACAACATAGTTGACACAATGGTTCAAGTTTATTAGGGGCAAGAAATATAAAGTGTGCCATCAAGTTTATGAGAGCTTTAATCACTAAGTTTTCACATAACAAAATACTTTTTAATTGGAAGATAGCTGAAAACAAGAATATACTTGGAATGGTGTAACACACCATTCATAGGAATTTATAGTGGACACTTTGTAATAACTGGGTTTCTTGGGAGTTGGAAGCATGAGTAGAACTTACTCATTCAAGTGGAGGCTAGCAAAAGACTGGGAGCAACAACCTAAGAGAGAAATAATGGCCATAATCATGCAGAGGGACAAAAAAATACTAATCAAACCATAGAGTGGTACTACAAGTCAAGGACTAAATGATCATAGAGGCTATGGTGACTTGTTCATAGTCAAAACATGGTGTGATCATGTGCCAAGTCAACACAAACAAAGCATCAAAGGAGAATACCACAACACTATGCTTTTGTATGCTAAAACAACGCATAATTCTTTCAAGGCACACTAAGCAATCCCAATTGTTTGGAACAAGTCATGCTACATCAATAATCACTAAGTATAATGTCAAAACAACACCTAGCATGACATGCTAAAGTCTAAGTCTCAGTCAAAGCAAGCTCATCTTACACTTTTCAAGCAAGAACTTTCTACTCCTTTCCAACACCAATCAACTTATTTGAAACAACACAGCGAGAATGGGGGTCCAAACTACTTTATTCAAGCAAACTAAATAAACTAAGCAAAGCAAACAAAAACTAAGATGCTCCAAGAACAACACAAAAGTGCATGAAACAATAAAAATGAAGTGTCTAGAAAGACCTGAGCTTTTTATTGATGAAGAAGGGGATGCCTTGGGCATCCCCAAGCTTTGACGCTTGTACCTCTTGGATATTTCTTGGGGTGACACTAGGGTGGCATCCCCAAGCTTGAGCTTTTGTCCATTCTTCATCTCATTACATCATTCTCTTGATTAAGTAGAGGCATGAACCCACTATCGAGCATAAATACCCCCTCTTGGAGTCACTAGAAACTACTTGGCCAAGATAGGTACTAACAACAGAGAGCATGCAAGATCACAAACAACACAAACATGATAGAATCAAATAGGCAAAACCATTGATCAATCTGACATATTAATCTCAATATCCATCGGATCCCCACAAACACAACATGCATGATTACAAATAGATGAGATCTTGATCCTGAACGGAGCTCACAGGATCTAGACATGAAAGCACAAGGAGGAGATACAACCATCTAGCTACTACATGGACCCGTAGTCCAAGGTGGAACTACTCACGCTTCATACAGGAGGCTGGCATGATGAAGAAGGCCTCCGAGATGATCTCCCCTTCGTCAGGGTGCTAGGAAGAGCTTCAGATCCCCGACGATCTAGGGATGATAGTGGCGGCGGCTACAGACGGTTTCGTGGAATATTGATCGGGTTCTTAGGGTTTAGGCATCGAGGGCTCCTTATAGGAGAAGAGGCGGGGCTAGAGGGCCACCAGGGCGGATGCACCCCCAGGAGCGGGGTGGGCCTACCCGCACGGCCAGGGGTGTGGCCCCCTGGTGGGTCTCCTCCGTCTCGTATTCAAGCTTCATGTTCCCCATGGTAAAATATTGACTTTGGCTTTTGTCCCATCCAATTCTGAGAATATTGATTTTCTACCTTTCTGGAACCAAAAATAGAAGAAAACAGGCAACTGGCACTGTGGCAACTTGTTCATAGGTTAGTACCATAAAACATATGAAAAGCACCTCAAAGTATGGACAAAGCAAAGAAAAGTAGATACTAAACAAGCATGGAACATCAAAAATGATAGATACGTTTCCGACGTATCAGAGGCAGCAACAATGCTCATGGATCACGTGCCTCAAAGGTTGTGGTTACGGAGGTCTAAGTTCCTATTGAACCAAGTAGGTTGGGTAAATAATCAAATAATAGGATTTGAAAGTGCATCATTCTTATTTGATAATGATGAATCGACGGTATGCAAAGAAGCGATGATGGACCCTGACTCCATTAGATGGCTTTAAGCCATAGAATCCGTGATAGTTCCATACACGAGAAATTAAGCTTTGAACTTGAAAGACCCTCTAGAAAGGTGTAAGACCTTATAGTCATGTTTGGGTCTATAAAGTAATAGACATGGATATTTCACATCTATGAAATAGTTGGCATGTTGGGAAAGAGTTCACAACAATGTTCAAAAGTTGACTATGACAAGACTTGATCTTTCATAGCGATATTTAGTCTAGACAGATTAATGTAGCAACCACTACATATATTGGTATATGATAGTTGAATAAACAAAACAAAGTTCTTCTAATAGAATTGTTACCTAGGACGTGTGCATAACACGATCCAAAGGGTTTTGTTAAATTCAAAGGATGCTAAAAGTGTATGCAAACTTCAATGGTTAAAATAAGCATCGAGGAGTTGGAGTCTTCACCATGATGAAATTGTTAAAGGGTTTAATTTCATCGGAGACGATGAAGATGCTTGCATTTGCAAGAAATTAAGTGGGAGTGCTAATACATATTTCTAATACATTATGTGGAAGACATATTATTGATTGGAAATGATTTATCTTATATTAACACAAGTTAAGAATTTCATCTCGATGAAGGACTTAGGCAACACCCGAATATTTGGTATCAATATCTATATGGATAGATTGAGACGCTAATATGGTTGTGCCAAATGTACATAGATGAGATATTGAAAGAGTTCAATATGGAAATGTCAAGAAAGGTTCTTGCCACACAGAAAGTATTAAATCAAAATTCAAGTGTATCGACACTTGGCATAAGTGAAACAAAGATTCAAGTATTTTGATACTTGATGATTGAAATCACAAAGAGAGTTTCTCAATCAAACTGTGATATGTACACATCCAGATATGTCCTATACTCTAAATGTTATGAGCAAATACCAGAATGATTCATAAGATGATCATTGGACGATAGTAAGGATATTCTTATGATCTTTTGGAAGAACTAAGAATATATTATTTTTGTAGAGGTGACAAATAGATGGTTAGTTCATTGTAAAAGTACTACATTGATACTAGTTTTGTCACAAAGTACAGATTAAGTTTATCTCAATACAAACTAAGGGTGGCGCAATATAATGGAAAGTAAGTTCCATAATGGATTTGGATGAGTTCCAAAGTTAAAACATTGTGACAGATACTACAAAAAAAGGCTAAGTATATGACTACTATTATAGCAGCAAAAGAGGGCATTTGTGTCAAGTAGTTTGTTACCAAACTAGGTGTAGTTTACAGCGGGATAGTACTATGAAGATATATTGTACGATAATATTTTCAACATGTTTTAATCCCAAGGAACTAAAGGTCTCACCAAAGGTCCAAATTTATACAAAGACATCTCATTAGAGAATGAGTGATGTGTAGAGAAGCAAAGACATGCAATTACACACGGATCTGAAAGTGTTGGATCCGAAGATTGGTTGACCACTAGAAATCGTGTACATACAACACTAGAAAGCCATAAGTGTTGAATACACAAATATTGGAAACTAGATTATTGTCTTTAGTGCAAGTGGGAGATTGTTGGAGATATGCCCAAGAGGCAAAAATAAAGTGGTTATTATCATATCTTCATGCTTATGATACATGTTTACATGCCATGCTATAATTGTATTAACCAGACAAATTAATACTTGTGTGATTTGTAAACATGTAAGAGTCCTAGTAAAGATTCTTGTTAAACTAGCTTGTTGGTTAAAATATGATCATGGTTTCCTGATCATGAACATTGAGATGTTATTAACAACAAGGTCATATCATTAGGAGAATGATGTGATGGACATACTCCTATAGTTAAGCGTAGCATAAGATCAAGTCATTTAAATAGTTCACTTGCTATAAGCTTTCAAATACATAATAACCTAAATCCTTCGACCATGAGATCATGTTAATCACCATCACCGCATGGATGCTTTGATGACATCAAACACCACTTCATAACTGGGTGGTTATAAAGGTGGCATTGAGTGTTCGGAAAGTATGTGTTGAGGCACATGGATCAAGAGTGGGATTTGTCCATCCATATGACAGATAGATATACTCTAGGCCCTCTCGGTGGAATGTCATCCAATTGGCTTGAAAGCATGTGAATGGCTCACAAGGATCACATATCACATGAACGAGAAAAGAGTACTTATCGATAACAAGGTTGAACTAGGTATGCAGAGATACCGACGATTAAACCTCGGATAAGTAAAGTATCGCGAGACAAAGGGAAATTGGTATCGTATGTAAATGGTTCATTCGATCATGAAGTAATCGTAGAAATATGTGGGAGCCATATGAATTTCCAGATTCCTCTATTGGTTATTGATCAAAGAAGAGTCTTGATCATGTCTGCATAATTCCCGAACCGTAGGGAGACACACTTAAGGATTCGATGTTGTTTTGTAGATATGGAATGTGAGTAAAGAGACCGAATGTAGTTAGGAGTCTCGGATGGGATCCAGGATGTCACGAGGAGATTCAGAATGGTTCGGAGAATAAGATACATATAAGGAAAGTCCAATTCCGGAGTTCGGGAATGGTTTCGATGTTTTCACCGGAATGTTCTACAAGGGTCTAGAATATCCACCGAACCGGAAGGGGAAGGGTACATGGATGTGTCATGAAAAAGTGGAATGGTTACATCATGTCCTAGGTCACTTGGCTAGACACTTGAAAGAGAGAAATCAAACTCTAATATGAAAGTCAAAAAACGACGTCTAAATGCAAGTGCGCGCTTCCTGGATTATGGTGGACGTCTGCAGATAATTAACTTAGTCTTGTCGACACTGCCCAATCACTATCTTTGCTCGCTGAAAATTCATAAGACAGTGATAAAAATTGTTGACCGCTTCAGGAGACATTGTCTTTGGGCCCGAGATGAAGACTCTCATTCTGTTCATTCACTTGCAGCTTGGCCCTTTGTATGCAAACCTAAAAGATGAGGGGGTCTTGGTATTCTCAATTTGGAACTCCAAAATAAAGCACTCTTACTAAAGCAACTGCACAAATTCTATTGCAAAAAAGATATCTCGTGGGTGAAGCTCGTGTGGTCCCTTTATTCTGCTGATAACCCCCGCATGCTCAGTCACGTAGAGGCTCGTTTTGGTGGCGCGATGTCTTTGGTCTTGTGGAAACATATAGAAGAATCACCTCCTCAGACCCTGGAGATGGAATGACTATTCTCTTCTAGAAATATTTCTGGCTTGGAAACGAACTTCTGTGCGAGCGTTTCTCTCTGCTTCACTCGTTTGCGCTGGATGAAGATATATCGGTGGCTACTTTCATTCATGCTCAGGACCCATATTCTCTGTTTGCATTACCTATTTCTCCCCAAGCATTTGAAGAACTTGTTCAACTTCAAGCGCTGACTCTAGAGGTGAACTTGTCACTCGCTGAACTGGATAGCAGAAAGTTTGTTTGGGGTTCAGCCATCTACACTTCTTCAAAGTTTTAAAAATTCCTGTTTGAGGCACTGCCTGAAGACCACACGTTCACTGCAATCCTGAAATCAAAATTACTGCCCAAACTCAAGGTGTTTGCATGGCTCCTTTTGATGGACCGTTTAAATACAAAAGAAATGATGCAAAGAAAAAATTGGCATATTGAAGGGGGGCCTTCTTGTGTGCTGTGTGATGGCCAAGTTCTTGAAGATCGTGAACACTTATTATTCAGCTGTCCATTTGCGTTTGCTTGTTGGAAGAAGATTGGAGTCAACTGGGACCTCTCAAGGAGCATGTCAGACAGATTTTATCTGGCAAAATCGTACATTTACTGGACCTTGCTTTATGGAAATAGTGGTCTATGCTGCATGGAACATTTTGATGGAGCGAAATGATTCAATTTCTCGAAACATCTCGTGTTCGTTTGCTCGCTGGAAAGTTCTCTTCAAGAGTGACTTTCAGCTCCATCGCTATAGAGTGAAAGCCCCTTTTAGACTGGATTTTACTCACCTTTACTTAGCTTCGCCAATGTATTTTGCTCTCCGTTCTCTCCCCCCTTATGTAATTCCTAATCTTGTACTATTTTTGCTCACTTGGGAAGCTCTTATATAAAATTTGAAAATCTTACCATAGGGGTTCTCCCCGACGGTCCACTCTTCAAAAAAAAGTCAAAAAAAGATAGTTTGAAAAAGTCAAATCCCAACATGGTTTCCGAGTTAGGGAGGGTTTCTGAGTTAGGGAGGGTTCCCACCTGGGTTGGGAACACCCTTGGACGCCCCCACCTATATAAGGAGGGGTGGGGGCGCACCCCAAGGTATCCCCCTTGCCCAAGGCACCCAAGACCCAATCCCTAGGCCGCCGCTGCCCCCCAAGCCGCTGGCGCCCTAGATCCCCTTAAACTGTCGCTGTCGTCTAGCCTAAACCCTAGCCGCCGGCTTCCCTCTTCCCTCGACATCTAAACCCTAGCTGTGAGGCTCTCTCTACTCCACCATACCCGCTCCGGCCTAGGCGAATCCCTGTGGGATTTCCCTTCTACTTCCGTCACCATGTCGTCGTGCTGCGGGAATCACGAGGAGAGAGCTACAACCTCCACTGTCTGCTGGAACAAGGGAGAGGAAGGTCTTCATTGAGTATCGTATGTGAGCGACTACGGGAGCGCTGCCGGAACGCGGCGCTGGAAGGATCGTCTACGCAATCTTGAGATCGGCAAGTGAACGACTACATCACCCACGAGAATCTGCTCTCGTTAACCGCTTTGGATCTTCGAGGGTTAGTACTCTATCGACTCGTTGCTACAATCTAGTAGATAGATCTTGGCTTGTGTGTGTTCATGCGATAGAGTTTTTTGTTTTCCATGCTACGGACCCCTACACAAGGACGACGCGGAGCTCAACCTCCATGGTGTTTAGGAGCTCCGGCGGCCCGTGGTCGGCTGCTGCGGCTAGCGAAGCAGCCACGACTGGTTCCTGGCGGCAATGTACTCGAGGATGGCGGAGAGCATGCGTCCGGTGCACCCCACCAGAGCCTATGGCCTGTAGAGTTTTTGTTCGATGGCGGCGGGTCATTACCCTCATATGCCGTGAGATCCCTCTCGCGACGGATTCGAGAGTACATGTTCCACGTGATGTTGTTGTCAGGGTCGACGCACTGCTCCGACATGAGCTCGTCGTAATAGATCTACTAGATTTTGGCTAACTACTCCATGCCGATGGGCACTGGTGGTACTGGCACACCATCATCGCTCAGCCCGAGATCACTAGGATAGCTGACTGGCGACAGGCCTTAATGAGACCAGTGGTGTGCAATAACGCCGCCGTGTACCACACCACATCGTGGGCCGTGTTGTCCACTCTCCTAAAAAACTGGCTGGCGGCTTGCCTTAATGAGGAACAAGATACGAGGAAGCGATTGAAGGCGGGATTCTTTCATTGCCAAGGACAAGTCACCAGGGACAAAATGTTTTTACGCGTTTTTTCTTTTAGCTGGCGCCCCCGTTCCCACCCTCGGTGGACTAGGTTCTGTCTGGTTGAGCCGGATATTTAAAATAGGCCGGCACTTGCGAAAAACACCACTAGAGAGTGACAGCGAAGACTTTTCAAGGTAGGTTCTCAGAAAAGGCGCTTGGATGGGACCGCCGAAATGATATGAACACAATGTTGTAGAGATGACACTACGGGAATAACCAAATAAGCCGACGGCCTTTTTATACGCCGACGGCAAAATGTCGGGACCGCTTGCCAGAAGTTGACGTCAGCCGCTTTGGTCGATTGTAGAATAAATAGGTCGGCAATGCCGTCGGCGTAAACAGGGCCGTTGGCGTAGCCCATTGGGCTAACAATACAAGTCTACGATGCAAGATGACATTGCTGCCAGCGTAGCTATTTTTCTTTTTTTGCCACATTAATCTTAGAAAAATCATAAATAAATCATTTAAATTCAGAAAAATACATATAATATATCAAAATTTGAAGAAAAATAAGATCTATCTATATAAACTCAAATATTATATATTTTTATTCAAAAAAATACAAATACTTTCGTATAACATATTTTTCATTTTCCGAGTGCAAAAAACGAGGTGTTTTGTGAAGCAACCACCAAAAGAAAGTTTCAAAATGATAATACCACATTTTTCAAAAATACTAGACATTGAATGGACAATTTTTTCCAACCTATGAATCTCATACCTTTCCGTTCACCTCTCGTGAAAAAGACAAATTCCTGCCGAATTGGTAGGAAATGAGTTAGATTTGAACTACACGTACATGATATGTTCCATTCATTTTTTGCAAAAATCATTTTTAGGTTTACAATATGCTATTTCATCAGAGATCTAATACAAGTTTAGTGAGGCTCAGCCCCGATATAAGAATCTTCATGCCCCTTGATTTAGAAAGTTTGACGATAGTTTGAAATGGGCATAAAAATGCAAAAACGATCGATACAATGAAAAACCTTCGCGTGGTGTCATATTATATGACATAGTTGCATAGAAAAATACCATACTTGGTAAATTCATTGAGTCTCAAAAAAACCTTCACAAAATGACCTATCTCAATCGAAGTTTTTTGGATTTCATGTTAAATGACCAATGTTATTGCTAGATTCGCGGTATAATTTTCTATAATGTGTCCATATTGTGCACGCATGTGTATCATGGGATGGTGAACAATGTTGCAGGAGGAAGTTTTCCTTTTCGTCGCACCTAAAAGCCATTTTCATTTTTCGAGTGCAAAAAATGGGGTGTTTTTGTGAAGCAACCACCAAATGAAAGTTTCAAAATGATAATACCATATATTTAAAAATACTAGACCATATTGAATGGACAATTTCCCAACCTGGGTATCTCAAACCTTTCCGTTCACCTCTCGTGAAAAAGACAAATTCCTGCCGAATCGATAGGAAATGAGTTAGATTTGAACTACAGGTACATGATATATTACTCATGATTTTTTGCAAAAATCATTTTTAGGTTCACAATATGCTATTTCATCAGAGATCTAATGCAAGTTTAGTGAGGCTCAAATTCGATATAAGAATCTTCATGTCCCTTGATTTAGAAAGTTTGACGATAGTTTGAAATGGGCATAAAAAATTCAAAAACGATCAAAACAATGCAAAACCTTCGCGTGGTGTCATATTATATGACATAGTTGCATGGAAAAATAACAGACTTGGTATATTCATTGATTCTCAAAAACCTTCACAAAATGACCTATCTCAATCGAGGTTTTCTGGATTTCATGTCAAATGACCAATGTTATTGCTAGATTCGTGGTATAGTTTTCGATAATATGTCCATATTGTGCATTCATGTGTATCATGGGATGGTGAACAATGTTGCAAGAGGAAGTTTTCCTTTTTGTCGCACCGAAAAGCCATTTTTCATTTCCCGAGTGCAAAAAACTTTTTGTGAAGCAACCACCAAATGAAAGTTTCAAAATGATAATACCACGTTTTTTAAAAATACTAGACCATATTGAATGGACAATTTCCCAACCTGGGAATCTCAAACTTTTCCGTTCACCTCTCGTGAAAAAGACAAATTCCTGCCGAATCGGTAGAAAATGAGTTAGATTTGAACTACAGGTACATGATATATTGCTCATGATTTTTTGCAAAAATCATTTTTAGATTCACAATATGCTATTTCATCAGAGATCTAATGCAAGTTTAGTGAGGCTCAGCCCCGAGCTAAGAATCATCATGCCCCTCGATTTAAAAAGTTTGACGATAGTTTGAAATGGGCATAAAAAAATCAAAAACGATCGAAACAATACAAAACCTTCGCGTGGTGGCATATTATGTGACATAGTTGCATGAAAAAAATACCAAACTTGGTATATTCATTGAGTCTCAAAAAACCCTTCACAAAATGACCTATCTCATTCGAGGTTTTCTAGATTTCAGGTCAAATGACCAATATTATTGCTAGAATTGCGGTATAGTTTGCAATAATGTATCCATATTGTGAAAACATGTGTTCCATGTGATGGTGAACAATTTTGCAGGAGGAAGTTTTCCTTTTCGTCGCACCGAAAAGCCATTTTCTATTTCCCGAACGCAAAAAATGGGGCGTTTTGTGTAGCAACCTCCAAATGGCTAATTCAAAATACTATCACCCCATTTTTCAAAAATACTCGACCACCTTAAATGTACAATGTTTCAACCGGGTCAGCTCGAACCATTCCGTCCATCCCTGGTGAAAAAGACAAATTCCTGTCGAATCGGCACGGAGTGGGTCTGATTTAAACTATATGTACATTATCTGATGCTCATGATTTTTTACAGAAATCATGTTTAGACTCACAATATTATATTTCATTAGAGATCCACTTCAAGTTTTATTTTTCGTCGCACCAATAAGCCATTTTACTTTTTTTCCGAGTGCAAAAAAGGTGTTTCATGAATCCTAACATAGTTTCGGTTGTTCTAGTGTTAAAAATATACGATACATAATTAAATATATGATAGAGATGTCATATTTGGATTTCTCTTATTTTTTTGATCGATTTGGATATATTATTTGTCGAATTACGATTTACAGATTTGTAGTTGTGAATTATTCAATATTAAATGGTAAAAGGCAAAATAAATAAAATTTGTTTTATTTTAATTTGAATTCAAGATTATTATTACTTATTCATTGTTGTTTTCTTAAATAAATGTTTGAAAATTTAAAAATAAAGGCGTGATACAATCCTCCAAGGGTTAATAGGATTGATATGGTAATATTATCAGCAAGGTCTAGTTTTCTGAATGGAAGCTTATCTGAAAGGAACAGATAAGTTAAGCGTGCTGAGGATGGAGTAGTGCTATGATGGGTGACCGATGAGAAAGAAGTTTGACTATTAGTATAATTTAACCGGAAATTAATTATACTTAGAGTTAAAAAAATACTTGTGAGATTAATGAGTCAAATAATTAAAAAAATGCTTGTGAGAATAATAATTTAAAACAAAAAAATTGGAAAAAAAAAATAAAAAAGATAGGCCGCTCCAGCCAAATCCTCTAGGCCGACGGCAATGCCGTTGGCGTAGCTGCCACCAGGGCAAACGGCCATCAATCCTGTGATGTGGGTCTCACATCCTTTGCGCCGACGGGCAAACGGGCTACGCCTACGGGGTCGTACGCCGACGGTCATACGCCGACGGCAACCGTCGGTCGCCGACGACATTCAGGGACTACACCGACAGGGTCTGGCCGTCGGCGCCTGGCCTGTTTCCTGTAGCATGATAGTGCAGTAAACGGTATGTATGCGAAAACTATTTTTTTTACAGTTGGCTATACGTGCCGGTGGCCTATCCATCGTCCACTTTTGCTCTAAAATTGATGCGTCAGTCAAACTTTTTTCGGTCATATGGATGGCATCATGCCGACATCACTAACTAAAACAGAATTGAAACCGAATTGAAACTGTCTGTGAAAAGTATAAAATGTTTCATAAATTTCAGTCAAGTTTCACAAGTTTTAGTTTTGTTTCATAAAATTTCAAAAGTTTGGTTAGCACATGGATGATGTCATGCTAACGTCATCGCTGACGTGGCACACTGATACATATAGGTAACTCTGTAGAAAATCCGCCGTTCAGTATGTATGTTTGGGAATAGATGATGATTACTCTGTACGTTCACCTTTCGGGGCAAGTGGCGCTTGCATGCATGTAGCCTAAAAGGACAGTCGCACGTACGCAGACCACGTATACATTTGGACACGTTACGTGCATTCTTCGCGTGCGCGCAGTAGCCGATTCATCGAGGCTGAGATGAGCCCTAAGCCAAAGATGAGAAACTAGACACGTCGGACGTTGACATGTCTATGCTAGCTAGGGAGAAAGATTGCTGGACTCAGGCCGCAGCCATCTGAGACATGCAGCAGCTGTCACCATGGCCATGGGCTATGCACGCTGAATGATTTGGACGCGCGCGTTGAAGTGGGGACCCTGTGTTTTGTTTTTGTTCGACAGCGAGATATCTGTACTGGCCGCCTGCCGGGCCCCGTACGTCTTGGCCTCTTGGGAAATTGACGGATCCATGAGTGCAGTGCTGCAGAACGGAGACGCAGGCGGCAGGCGCGCACCTGCGGCGGCGAGGACCGGGCGACCGGAGGGGGAGGAGGAGTCCTCGGCGCGGCACGGGCTAGGTCGTGGTCCTCGTACGGCGACAACATACGAATTGCCCAGTGGCCTCGGCCGGCCCTCCTCTCCACCGGCCAGGAGGTGCACAAGGCCGTACGTAGACAAGCAGGCTTGACTTTAAAACTTAAATTTACCAGGCGCGGCCGTGATGCGTCTACCTTTTTCTAAAATTTTGCGCAAGCACTATAGGGTGAACAAATGAGGACAACATATAAGGTACCTTGGTACCCTCCAATGGCGGTTGTCAGTAAAAAAAATCATTACCGGTACAAATCGGGCCTATTGAGATCGCTCATCGCACCTAAAAAGGTTTTTCCGTACGGTGGCAGAAGATTGATGACGCCATGAAATTTGGATCATCCGTAAACCGCGCCGCAATATCATTGCACACACGACATAAGGAATTGTTGGTTCACCTCACCTTCCCGAACGTGGGTTTGCTTTACCAATATTGTTCTCTTTATGTGAACCCTTTTTCTTTCTTGGAAGACTAAGGTGTAGGTAGGGCAAAAAAACAAAAAAAAAATCAAATCACACCATCTCTATAATAAGTAAATGCTTTTTTTTCTCCTAAGGTTGTCGGAATTATTCACAAAAGGTAAATATCTTGCCGGTGTATGATTTATGTCACGATTTATTACATTATACTGAATCGTTGGGATGTGCCTCTGTCTTCCGCACACCGTTGTAACTATCGGAACCGTGTGCGTAATTTTGAATACAAGTCTTATATTTTTTTCGTCTGTGATGTTTGAACAAATGGCACATGCTTTACGTTTAGAAATTGTGTGATTTGTGACTAGTTAATAATTGTGGTTTCGACCGTCCACTTTAATCCAGCATCATTATTTCACTCCATATAGCATCTTGCGACGACAACGGCATTTGTGGGTGCAGCGATGCGGAGAGGTCAGGCCTGAGGTGGTTGTCGTTGTGCCGAGATCTAGCATGCAGGTGTTGACTGTATCGAGAGCTATTGTTGTATCGAGCGGCTAGCAGGCTTCTGCGACTATGGGTTGTGTGGCAGAAGGACATGCCTAGGCGTGGCGGTGCAGAGGAGGGTTACCCATAGAATGGTTCTATCTTGTTACCCATAGAAGCCATGTAAAACTTGCATAAACAAAGTAGATGATGTATAACTTGTTTTTGGAGGGTACTGTGATATAGTATGGCCAAAACTATGATGAGATACATGTGATGTATGAAGTGGTCATGCTTTGTAATCTTCTACGACTTGTATATCAATGAATATAGCAACCGGCAGGAGCCATATAGTTGTCTCACTATTATTGTATGACCTGCATGTCAATGTTTAAAACATCATGTAACTGTTTTACTTTATCGCTTGCAATAGCAATATATAGTTGATGGAGGCAACTATGTGGCAGCGACGTCTCATGATTGATGGAGATCATGCCAGTGCTTGAAAGATAGAGATCAAATGCATAAGAAGAGAAGTCTATACCATATCCCATTATAAATTGCATGTGGTGTTTATCTATTTTAAGCATCTTATTTTGCTTTGATGCGATATAAAATTATCCTACTGCAGCCTGACGTGAAGGGAGTGTTGAATTATAAACATACAGTCTGTCTGGTTGTGCTAGAGGTCGATCTCAGGTTATGAGGAAATGAACAGCTTAATTACCTGAAATATACCAATATTTCTCCGTCCCCTACATAGAATATGACAAATAGGGCGTGTACATCATGCCCATATGTGTATAGTATTGGCAGTTTGTGCCACAAGATGAGTAGTAGTTCTCGGTAACAGCGCTCACATAGTTCCCATCGATCCTCCGTACTGCAGTCTCCGTCGTCCGAATCGGGGATGATGATGTGAGGTCGCCATGGATAAAACAGGCCCGCGCGCGGGCCTGTAGCTGACGACAATTAATAATGGTCGAATTAATTATCAACGCTGTTACTACTCGATCGGGTAGTGGTGATCGATCAGAATGGGAACGACAGAGAAGAGGCGCGTCCACATACGGCCGGATCGGGACGTGCCCCGGCCGTCGATCACACGGGCGCTCCAACGTGACATCGCCACACCGTCTGATCCGATCAGGGGGCCGACCGCGATACAGTGCGCCGAGCACGCAGCACAAGAACATCACGTCACGGCGGATCCAACGGGTGTGCGCCGTGGCACATCCAGAAATTTGAAGTTTTCTTCCTACTAGGCTACTACCATGTCGGCTCAATACTAGTGCTAGCTAGCCAACGAAAAATATATTTCCTAAGTCTCAAAATAGATGCAACAGATTTATCAAAATTTAAATGAATCTAGACACTATTTAGTATATAGATTCATTTATATTTTAAAAAAACCCGAGATATCTATTTTGAGACGGAGGGAGTAACTGAGAAAACAATGATCACGGGCGCTGCTTCCTTCTTGAAGGCATCGCCGAAGTGATTTCCCGCCATCGCTGTTTGGGGAAGGTTCGGGGAAATCCCTAGACCCTCTGTGATCGGTCGATGGCGGTGCTCTTGTGTCGTCTTCCCTCTTGGAGGCATCGATTTGGAGTTGCTCTGTCCAGAGGGACCAGTGGTCGATGGTGGTGTTGGCGTTGCGAGTTGTGTGGCGACAATGACAAAAGTAAGTGGATCTGAGTCGCGGCATGTCCTTTGTCACCGCTTTGGATCTTCGAGGGTTAGTACTCTATCGACTCGTTGCTACAATCTAGTAGATAGATCTTGGCTTGTGTGTGTTCATGCGATAGAGTTTTTTGTTTTCCATGCTACGGACCCCTACACAAGGACGACGCGGAGCTCAACCTCCATGGTGTTTAGGAGCTCCGGCGGCCCGTGGTCGGCTGCTGCGGCTAGCGAAGCAGCCACGACTGGTTCCTGGCGGCAATGTACTCGAGGATGGCGGAGAGCATGCGTCCGGTGCACCCCACCAGAGCCTATGGCCTGTAGAGTTTTTGTTCGATGGCGGCGGGTCATTACCCTCATATGCCGTGAGATCCCTCTCGCGACGGATTCGAGAGTACATGTTCCACGTGATGTTGTTGTCAGGGTCGACGCACTGCTCCGACGTGAGCTCGCCGTAATAGATCTACTAGATTTTGGCTAACTACTCCATGCCGATGGGCACTGGTGGTACTGGCACACCATCATCGCTCAGCCCGAGATCACTAGGATAGCTGACTGGCGACAGGCCTTAATGAGACCAGTGGTGTGCAATAACGCCGCCGTGTACCACACCACATCGTGGGCCGTGTTGTCCACTCTCCTAAAAAACTGGCTGGCGGCTTGCCTTAATGAGGAACAAGATACGAGGAAGCGATTGAAGGCGGGATTCTTTCATTGCCAAGGACAAGTCACCAGGGACAAAATGTTTTTACGCGTTTTTTCTTTTAGCTGGCGCCCCCGTTCCCACCCTCGGTGGACTAGGTTCTGTCTGGTTGAGCCGGATATTTAAAATAGGCCGGCACTTGCGAAAAACACCACTAGAGAGTGACAGCGAAGACTTTTCAAGGTAGGTTCTCAGAAAAGGCGCTTGGATGGGACCGCCGAAATGATATGAACACAATGTTGTAGAGATGACACTACGGGAATAACCAAATAAGCCAACGGCCTTTTTATACGCCGACAAAATGTCGGACCGGCGTGAAGTTGACGTCGGCCCGGTTTGTAGAATAAATAGGCCAATACCGCCGTCAGAACAGGTCATGGCGTAGCCCATTGGGCTAATAAATCAAGTCTACGCTGACAAGATGTCATGCTTTGCTGTCAGTAGCTATTTTTCTTTTTGCCACATTAATCTTAGAAAATCATAAATAAATCATTTAAATTCAGAAAAATACATATAATATATCAAAATTTGAAGAAAAATAAGATCTATCTATATAAACTCAAATATTATATATTTTTATTCAAAAAAATACAAATACTTTCGTATAACATATTTTTCATTTTCCGAGTGCAAAAAACGAGGTGTTTTGTGAAGCAACCACCAAAAGAAAGTTTCAAAATGATAATACCACATTTTTCAAAAATACTAGACATTGAATGGACAATTTTTTCCAACCTATGAATCTCATACCTTTCCGTTCACCTCTCGTGAAAAAGACAAATTCCTGCCGAATTGGTAGGAAATGAGTTAGATTTGAACTACACGTACATGATATGTTCCATTCATTTTTTGCAAAAATCATTTTTAGGTTTACAATATGCTATTTCATCAGAGATCTAATACAAGTTTAGTGAGGCTCAGCCCCGATATAAGAATCTTCATGCCCCTTGATTTAGAAAGTTTGACGATAGTTTGAAATGGGCATAAAAATGCAAAAACGATCGATACAATGAAAAACCTTCGCGTGGTGTCATATTATATGACATAGTTGCATAGAAAAATACCATACTTGGTAAATTCATTGAGTCTCAAAAAAACCTTCACAAAATGACCTATCTCAATCGAAGTTTTTTGGATTTCATGTTAAATGACCAATGTTATTGCTAGATTCGCGGTATAATTTTCTATAATGTGTCCATATTGTGCACGCATGTGTATCATGGGATGGTGAACAATGTTGCAGGAGGAAGTTTTCCTTTTCGTCGCACCTAAAAGCCATTTTCATTTTTCGAGTGCAAAAAATGGGGTGTTTTTGTGAAGCAACCACCAAATGAAAGTTTCAAAATGATAATACCATATATTTAAAAATACTAGACCATATTGAATGGACAATTTCCCAACCTGGGTATCTCAAACCTTTCCGTTCACCTCTCGTGAAAAAGACAAATTCCTGCCGAATCGATAGGAAATGAGTTAGATTTGAACTACAGGTACATGATATATTACTCATGATTTTTTGCAAAAATCATTTTTAGGTTCACAATATGCTATTTCATCAGAGATCTAATGCAAGTTTAGTGAGGCTCAGCCCCGATATAAGAATCTTCATGTCCCTTGATTTAGAAAGTTTGACGATAGTTTGAAATGGGCATAAAAAATTCAAAAACGATCAAAACAATGCAAAACCTTCGCGTGGTGTCATATTATATGACATAGTTGCATGGAAAAATAACAGACTTGGTATATTCATTGATTCTCAAAAAAACCTTCACAAAATGACCTATCTCAATCGAGGTTTTCTGGATTTCATGTCAAATGACCAATGTTATTGCTAGATTCGTGGTATAGTTTTCGATAATATGTCCATATTGTGCATTCATGTGTATCATGGGATGGTGAACAATGTTGCAAGAGGAAGTTTTCCTTTTTGTCGCACCGAAAAGCCATTTTTCATTTCCCGAGTGCAAAAAACTTTTTGTGAAGCAACCACCAAATGAAAGTTTCAAAATGATAATACCACGTTTTTTAAAAATACTAGACCATATTGAATGGACAATTTCCCAACCTGGAAATCTCAAACTTTTCCGTTCACCTCTCGTGAAAAAGACAAATTCCTGCCGAATCGGTAGAAAATGAGTTAGATTTGAACTACAGGTACATGATATATTGCTCATGATTTTTTGCAAAAATCATTTTTAGATTCACAATATGCTATTTCATCAGAGATCTAATGCAAGTTTAGTGAGGCTCAGCCCCGAGCTAAGAATCATCATGCCCCTCGATTTAAAAAGTTTGACGATAGTTTGAAATGGGCATAAAAAAATCAAAAACGATCGAAACAATACAAAACCTTCGCGTGGTGGCATATTATGTGACATAGTTGCATGAAAAAAATACCAAACTTGGTATATTCATTGAGTCTCAAAAAACCCTTCACAAAATGACCTATCTCATTCGAGGTTTTCTAGATTTCAGGTCAAATGACCAATATTATTGCTAGAATTGCGGTATAGTTTGCAATAATGTATCCATATTGTGAAAACATGTGTTCCATGTGATGGTGAACAATTTTGCAGGAGGAAGTTTTCCTTTTCGTCGCACCGAAAAGCCATTTTCTATTTCCCGAACGCAAAAAATGGGGCGTTTTGTGTAGCAACCTCCAAATGGCTAATTCAAAATACTATCACCCTATTTTTCAAAAATACTCGACCACCTTAAATGTACAATGTTTCAACCGGGTCAGCTCGAACCATTCCGTCCATCCCTGGTGAAAAAGACAAATTCCTGTCGAATCGGCACGGAGTGGGTCTGATTTAAACTATATGTACATTATCTGATGCTCATGATTTTTTACAGAAATCATGTTTAGACTCACAATATTATATTTCATTAGAGATCCACTTCAAGTTTTATTTTTCGTCGCACCAATAAGCCATTTTACTTTTTTTCCGAGTGCAAAAAAGGTGTTTCATGAATCCTAACATAGTTTCGGTTGTTCTAGTGTTAAAAATATACGATACATAATTAAATATATGATAGAGATGTCATATTTGGATTTCTCTTATTTTTTTGATCGATTTGGATATATTATTTGTCGAATTACGATTTACAGATTTGTAGTTGTGAATTATTCAATATTAAATGGTAAAAGGCAAAATAAATAAAATTTGTTTTATTTTAATTTGAATTCAAGATTATTATTACTTATTCATTGTTGTTTTCTTAAATAAATGTTTGAAAATTTAAAAATAAAGGCGCGTGATACAATCCTCCAAGGGTTAATAGGATTGATATGGTAATATTATCAGCAAGGTCTAGTTTTCTGAATGGAAGCTTATCTGAAAGGAACAGATAAGTTAAGCGTGCTGAGGATGGAGTAGTGCTATGATGGGTGACCGATGAGAAAGAAGTTTGACTATTAGTATAATTTAACCGGAAATTAATTATACTTAGAGTTAAAAAAATACTTGTGAGATTAATGAGTCAAATAATTAAAAAAATGCTTGTGAGAATAATAATTTAAAACAAAAAAATTGGAAAAAAAAAATAAAAAAGATAGGCCGCTCCAGCCAAATCCTCTAGGCCGACGGCAATGCCGTTGGCGTAGCTGCCACCAGGGCAAACGGCCATCAATCCTGTGATGTGGGTCTCACATCCTTTGCGCCGACGGGCAAACGGGCTACGCCTACGGGGTCGTACGCCGACGGTCATACGCCGACGGCAACCGTCGGTCGCCGACGACATTCAGGGACTACACCGACAGGGTCTGGCCGTCGGCGCCTGGCCTGTTTCCTGTAGCATGATAGTGCAGTAAACGGTATGTATGCGAAAACTATTTTTTTTACAGTTGGCTATACGTGCCGGTGGCCTATCCATCGTCCACTTTTGCTCTAAAATTGATGCGTCAGTCAAACTTTTTTCGGTCATATGGATGGCATCATGCCGACATCACTAACTAAAACAGAATTGAAACCGAATTGAAACTGTCTGTGAAAAGTATAAAATGTTTCATAAATTTCAGTCAAGTTTCACAAGTTTTAGTTTTGTTTCATAAAATTTCAAAAGTTTGGTTAGCACATGGATGATGTCATGCTAACGTCATCGCTGACGTGGCACACTGATACATATAGGTAACTCTGTAGAAAATCCGCCGTTCAGTATGTATGTTTGGGAATAGATGATGATTACTCTGTACGTTCACCTTTCGGGGCAAGTGGCGCTTGCATGCATGTAGCCTAAAAGGACAGTCGCACGTACGCAGACCACGTATACATTTGGACACGTTACGTGCATTCTTCGCGTGCGCGCAGTAGCCGATTCATCGAGGCTGAGATGAGCCCTAAGCCAAAGATGAGAAACTAGACACGTCGGACGTTGACATGTCTATGCTAGCTAGGGAGAAAGATTGCTGGACTCAGGCCGCAGCCATCTGAGACATGCAGCAGCTGTCACCATGGCCATGGGCTATGCACGCTGAATGATTTGGACGCGCGCGTTGAAGTGGGGACCCTGTGTTTTTGTTTTTTGTTCGACAGCGAGATATCTGTACTGGCCGCCTGCCGGGCCCCGTACGTCTTGGCCTCTTGGGAAATTGACGGATCCATGAGTGCAGTGCTGCAGAACGGAGACGCAGGCGGCAGGCGCGCACCTGCGGCGGCGAGGACCGGGCGACCGGAGGGGGAGGAGGAGTCCTCGGCGCGGCACGGGCTAGGTCGTGGTCCTCGTACGGCGACAACATACGAATTGCCCAGTGGCCTCGGCCGGCCCTCCTCTCCACCGGCCAGGAGGTGCACAAGGCCGTACGTAGACAAGCAGGCTTGACTTTAAAACTTAAATTTACCAGGCGCGGCCGTGATGCGTCTACCTTTTTCTAAAATTTTGCGCAAGCACTATAGGGTGAACAAATGAGGACAACATATAAGGTACCTTGGTACCCTCCAATGGCGGTTGTCAGTAAAAAAAATCATTACCGGTACAAATCGGGCCTATTGAGATCGCTCATCGCACACGAAAAGGTTTTTCCGTGTACGGTGGCAGAAGATTGATGACGCCATGAAATTTGGATCATCCGTAAACCGCGCCGCAATATCATTGCACACACGACATAAGGAATTGTTGGTTCACCTCACCTTCCCGAACGTGGGTTTGCTTTACCAATATTGTTCTCTTTATGTGAACCCTTTTTCTTTCTTGGAAGACTAAGGTGTAGGTAGGGCAAAAAAACAAAAAAAAAATCAAATCACACCATCTCTATAATAAGTAAATGCTTTTTTTTCTCCTAAGGTTGTCGGAATTATTCACAAAAGGTAAATATCTTGCCGGCTGTATGATTTATGTCACAGACGATTACATTATACTGAATCGTTGGGATGTGCCTCTGTCTTCCGCACACCGTTGTAACTATCGGAACCGTGTGCGTAATTTTGAATACAAGTCTTATATTTTTTTCGTCTGTGATGTTTGAACAAATGGCACATGCTTTACGTTTAGAAATTGTGTGATTTGTGACTAGTTAATAATTGTGGTTTCGACCGTCCACTTTAATCCAGCATCATTATTTCACTCCATATAGCATCTTGCGACGACAACGGCATTTGTGGGTGCAGCGATGCGGAGGTCAGGCCTGAGGTGGTTGTCACAGCGAGATCTAGCATGCGGTGTGTTGATCGACGAGAGCTATTGTTGTATCGAAGCGGCTAGCGTGCTTCTGCGACTATGGGTTGTGTGCGAAGGACATGCCTAGGCGTGCGAAGGAGGGTTACCCATAGAATGGTTCTATCTTGTTACCCATAGAAGCCATGTAAAACTTGCATAAACAAAGTAGATGATGTATAACTTGTTTTTGGAGGGTACTGTGATATAGTATGGCCAAAACTATGATGAGATACATGTGATGTATGAAGTGGTCATGCTTTGTAATCTTCTACGACTTGTATATCAATGAATATAGCAACCGGCAGGAGCCATATAGTTGTCTCACTATTATTGTATGACCTGCATGTCAATGTTTAAAACATCATGTAACTGTTTTACTTTATCGCTTGCAATAGCAATATATAGTTGATGGAGGCAACTATGTGGCAGCGACGTCTCATGATTGATGGAGATCATGCCAGTGCTTGAAAGATAGAGATCAAATGCATAAGAAGAGAAGTCTATACCATATCCCATTATAAATTGCATGTGGTGTTTATCTATTTTAAGCATCTTATTTTGCTTTGATGCGATATAAAATTATCCTACTGCAGCCTGACGTGAAGGGAGTGTTGAATTATAAACATACAGTCTGTCTGGTTGTGCTAGAGGTCGATCTCAGGTTATGAGGAAATGAACAGCTTAATTACCTGAAATATACCAATATTTCTCCGTCCCCTACATAGAATATGACAAATAGGGCGTGTACATCATGCCCATATGTGTATAGTATTGGCAGTTTGTGCCACAAGATGAGTAGTAGTTCTCGGTAACAGCGCTCACATAGTTCCCATCGATCCTCCGTACTGCAGTCTCCGTCGTCCGAATCGGGGATGATGATGTGAGGTCGCCATGGACAAAAACAGGCCCGCGCGCGGGCCTGTAGCTGACGACAATTAATAATGGTCGAATTAATTATCAACGCTGTTACTACTCGATCGGGTAGTGGTGATCGATCAGAATGGGAACGACAGAGAAGAGGCGCGTCCACATACGGCCGGATCGGGACGTGCCCCGGCCGTCGATCACACGGGCGCTCCAACGTGACATCGCCACACCGTCTGATCCGATCAGGGGGCCGACCGCGATACAGTGCGCCGAGCACGCAGCACAAGAACATCACGTCACGGCGGATCCAACGGGTGTGCGCCGTGGCACATCCAGAAATTTGAAGTTTTCTTCCTACTAGGCTACTACCATGTCGGCTCAATACTAGTGCTAGCTAGCCAACGAAAAATATATTTCCTAAGTCTCAAAATAGATGCAACAGATTTATCAAAATTTAAATGAATCTAGACACTATTTAGTATATAGATTCATTTATATTTTAAAAAAACCCGAGATATCTATTTTGAGACGGAGGGAGTAACTGAGAAAACAATGATCACGGGCGCTGCTTCCTTCTTGAAGGCATCGCCGAAGTGATTTCCCGCCATCGCTGTTTGGGGAAGGTTCGGGGAAATCCCTAGACCCTCTGTGATCGGTCGATGGCGGTGCTCTTGTGTCGTCTTCCCTCTTGGAGGCATCGATTTGGAGTTGCTCTGTCCAGAGGGACCAGTGGTCGATGGTGGTGTTGGCGTTGCGAGTTGTGTGGCGACGATGACAAAAGTAAGTGGATCTGAGTCGCGGCATGTCCTTTGTCACCGACTGTGCCTGCCGTGATGGTGAAGTCGGAGCTGCGGTCACAGTGGCGACTTGTGGCAACGATGCCACTTGACCGGGTGTGGATTTCGTCAGTGCAAGGTGTGAAACTTTGTCTTGTGAAGGTCGCGGTTGAAATCAGGGTTTCCTCCTCCTCGGCGCGCTTGGGGTCCACTATTTGGCATGAGCCGACATGGGCTCCATTGCCGTTTGCGGTGAGGATCTCGTTGGTGGTTTTCGAAGGTGAAGTTGGAGTCGCTGGCTCATGGAGGAGTGATGGCGATGACGCTCGATGACGTCTTCAGCGATGGTGTCTCTTCTCGATAGTGTGTGTGTCCAGATTGGACGTGGTGCACAATGTGGTCGTGTTTCATGCGATATATTGGTGCTATGTAACGATTTTTGGCCGATTTCCCGTTAATGAACTAGTCGATTCTCTTCTACTTTTTTTTTAAAAAAAAAAGACAAATTGTCTGTTTTGTTAAAAAAAAAGAAACACGTGAATCAATTAGCTATGTATATTACTCATTTGGCATATTTGCATAGTACTAGTGTGAAAAAAATCAAAAGTATACACACCCTCCAGTTTTTTCATGGATCCGCCACTAAATAAGACCTTCCATGGGATGAAACATTTGGTTTATCGTATAGTGGTCTAGCATAGATCACGATGCCACCGAGACCCTGATATAGGTGAGATGGGATAGAAGAGATTTGTATAGATGACCAAACGTGCCCCATGTCGTCCCATCTCCGGTGAATTGTGCATGCGCACATACGGCCGGATCGGGATGCGCCCTGGAGTTCCGGGGGCGGCACGGCCGTCGGCCGGGGACACGTCGATCACACGGGCTCCGATGTGACATCGCCAGTCGCCACGCCGTCCGATCAGGAGGCTACCGTGATACACGTGCGCGGAGCGGCCTATCGATCAGCAGTGTATCCGATCCTGCGCTCGCGACCTGGCACGGCGTCTCCTCAGCAATCATACACGTACGGACTGAAAGTTACGGAATTCACTTACAGAAAAAAAAACGTAGAGATATTCAGTCGGATTACACCCCTCAAATCACGGGATTAGCACCAATCCTGTAGGATTTCCGTAAGAAACTCTCCGAATGTTTAGCATTATTGGATGGGTGCGTCCAATCAGATGCGGTTCAATCTAGAAGTTCAAAAAAAAAATCTGAAAACAATGTAATGATGTAACCAATTACGTGTTCTATCATCAGTATGTAAAGTTTCACCTCAAAATATTTTGTATTTTAGGCTTATTAGGAAATAAGTGACAAACTAGGCTTTTGTCGCCGGTGAATACTGTCAAACAGTACACCAGAGTGATGGTTTTGTCCTTTTATGCGATTTTATCTTTCTATGACCTGAAAATACATAGTATTCCGAGCTAAAAATCTACACAACAGTAGATTTCACGGTTGGCTACGTGCTTCAGAGTTTTTTAAAAACCATTAAATTCAAACTTTCGAAGTATAAAAAACCCACCCGTTCTATCTGGAGCCCGGGAGCCATCATGCTTATTTGCTCTAATGTGGGGACTACTTTGATTCAAAGAAGCTTCACATGATTTTTACAGGATTACAATCCTCGGAAAAATTAAATGTTTATTTGCGAGGAAATTATATGATTCAAACATCCACTCGAAAATCCTTGCCATTATATTTTGAAGATTTTTTTCCATCAACTCAAAGGTCTTGCTTACCCGCACCAAAAATTAAAAACTTAGACGTCTTGGTAATTATATCTCTGCCATTTCCTGTAGTGTATCAAACAATATTTGTATTGGAAATATAAGCAATAATTATATGATTTAATCCGAATAATAAACTGATAAAGCATGATCATACAAACAGTCGTAAAACCAATCATGCAGATCAACAAAGTAGATAAGCAGATTACATCTATACAAGATAAACCTATCACATCTACGTCAAACGCTATAACTAAAAACTCTAGCATAATTCGAAAGAGAGAGATTGAGATCACATACAATGCAGTTGCGGCAGTAGCGCAGCAGAGCTGTCGCCCATGTTGAGGTTGCCGAAGAGGTCGTTGACGTCCGGGAAGAAGTCGTCGTTCGGGAACTCCTCGTCGGACGTCGTCGTGGTTGCCAGTAGTTGCGCTTGAGCACTCCCTAAAACTCGACGCCTCACCCGTCTGAGTTCACGAGGCGGGGTTCCGGAGGCTCATCGTCTCTGCGGTGCGAGCCGCAAGCCGGATAGGAAGACAAAGCAAAGATAAGGTTCTAGAGGTAGGCGCGTGTGTGGATTGATTCACCAATTAGGTTTAGCGTAGACGCTTATATAGTGCAGGTTAGGGAGATCTTGGGGTCCGAGTCGGTAACAGTCCACGTCCATAAAAACTGGAAACGGCTATAATTAACGCGTTCGTTAATGACTCATAATCAGTTTTCCCAACCAACAACCCGTGGCGTGCGTCGTGGCGAGGAGGGCGGCGTCGGATGAGGAGTGCGCGAAGGCTACTCTTCTTGTCACACCTTAATGAGTGGTGCAACACTCTACTATATAAGATGGTTCAACTCCCCTTCAACTAGCAATGTGGGACTAAACTTTAGCACCACTAGCACAACCATATGCTGCCATATACAGGTGGAACAAAGAGAATTTCAGAATTTGTCTAATGTGTCAGCAGCCCAAAACTTATCAAATTCCAACAATTTGTGCACAGATCAGATTTTGTACTGTTTCCTGGGAAATTTCAGAGCAAACCTACACTTTTAATCTTGCATGGACATTGTGTAATCTTGCGTTTATAGAGTCCTGAGAACCAAAGAGGAGAGTGAGTGTGCAACCTACACTTTTCTATTTACAACCGTATCTTTCGGTGTTGTCCTGGTGCAAGGAAAAGCACAGTAACCATGAAAGCTAAGGAGATACTACTTGATTACTTCACTATTTTCGTCCCATGCTCATATCAAGAAAGCGCCAATAAATAACTGGGAGAATCGATTATGCACTGACCATAAAGATAAGATGTATTGACTAAATTTTCTGCGAATCAAGCACGTCCATGCATTTAAATCCCGAATTTCACCATCATAGCCCATGAAATTGGTCGAGTGGTTGGGACGACAAACAACCAAACTGCATAGGAAACAGTTCAAGGCGAAACATGCATGTCTGTTAAGTCCTCTTAGCATACGGAACTAACTTTCAGCATATGAAAGTAGCAACATCTGACGATAAGAAGATAAGAAGAACGAAGAAGGTTTGGTACAACAACAACAACAGCAACCAAGAGTTCTTGCACTAGTCTCGACTAAACTACCAGGGTCCCAGCAGCTAAGAAGCAGGGCCAAGGGGACCCTCGGCAGATGATGATGATGGCAACATGGATAGCTTGCTATTGGATGGATCACCTGCTGTAGAGGAAATCCGGTTCTAGATTTTGCCCTCCCACAGGCACTCGGGGGAGGGAGCGCCATTATTGCGATTGTTAGCTGATGAGGCCCGCGTTAAGAGATCCCGAAGATGAGGCGGTGGCTGGAGGCCCATGGCAGAAGCACGCTCCCAGCGCTGAAGCCGGTTAACGCCAATGCATGGGCCAAACTTCATGTCCAGGTCAAACTGCCGCAGCTGCTCCTCTTGCTCACTGAAGTCGTCTGCAGCAGCAAGATCATTACACACCAAGAATTATGGTTGTACAACAAACTAATGCAGCAGGAGAGTCTCAACTGTAAGCATAACATTCTCTCCAGCAAGTACCTTTGAGATCTAAGGATCCGTGAGAGATTAGCGCTGCTGTCTGAGCAGGATTTCCAGCCCCAACAGAGGCCCCTCCAGTGTACTGCTGTGTTTTCTTCTTAGAAGATGTTGAAGTTTTGGCGACACCTCCTTTCTTCTTCTGACGGTAGAAATCTTTCACGCCAGTAGAAGCCATTGTTGTCTACTATTCAGTTCGGCTTATGTTTCCTGTCAAAGCCTCCCAACAAAAAATTAAATTAACTTCCACTGTAGGTTTTGGATTTCATTTGAGAATTTATTCACTGGCACCGAAAGAATGCTACAGACTACAGTAAGTACAACACAGACATGGCAATAGCAGATACGTAGGTTTGTTCATAGCCAAGTCTCGATTCCTGAACACTTAACAATCCATTGTAATGAAAGGTATCTGCCGCTGCTCAAGAATCAATCTATGCATCTCATTTACTACTAAGTACTATGTGCATGAAGGCTGTAAAACATTTACCCAGTTAGTGCATAAACATGTGCATACAATCAGTTTGACTGCCTATGCCAGAACAAAGCCCATTATTCATCTCACCAGAACATGGACCATAAAAAGGACACAAGCATGAACACGACATATACAGAGATGTAAGTATGACTGGTTACCAGCATATACAATACAATCACCAAACAACACCATCATTTGAAGCCCTTTATATGTACCCTACAAGCGAAATCATAAAAGCTGGAATCGATAAGCTAAGGACCAAGTTAAAGAAAAAAATTCGGAGTAGATTGCTATGCTAAGCACTAAATTAAGGCACTGAAATACACTGATACGGCTATGTGGTAGTGCTTGAAAAAAAACAAGCATAGACATGTTGATTCTTGCAGAGCTTCACACCAAAATGCATTCCCGTCATGATCTTGCTCCCCCACTGAACCTGCTACTCAGGAACCAGAAGTAGTAGGCCAGCAGAAGTGTTCTTTGCGCGTTCCTGTATTCTATATATTACTCCCATCCCTGGGCATACTACCCTTTCAGGATAAACAGGCTAGAGATTAGTCTCCCCCTAAAACTAATGCTCTACCAGGCGCTCGCTAATCCGTGCACAAATAACCCAATCCCAGTCCCAATCCCCGCATTGACCTAGAATCTCCCTCCCGGAGTTTAGGTCCAAATCAGGCGGAGGTTGGGCAAGTGCTGCGTACGCAGGGAAGTTTGACAAAAAATGAGATCGAGCGAAGGGCGTACCACGTGAGGCGGCGGCGGCGGCGGCGGCGGAGAAACGAGCGGAGAGTCGGAGAACGGCGGCGAGGTCGGTAGTGAATCGATTCTTCCCTTCTTTGCGTTTGACATTATTTTTATTTTGATATATAGAACAGAAAATGGAGGCCTTCTTGGCCCACTTCACAGCCCATTGAGCGGATAGTGCATTTCAGTCGCTTTATTGGGCTTAACACCATAGTGGCTTTTCCATTCATCGCCAGTCGCCACAGCCTGTTCCTGGATCCTATCTTTTTCGGGCCTGTTCAAAGGAAAATGTACTCGCTCCGATCTATATTAATTATCACTAAATCAGATGTATCTAGTAGCATATTAAAATATATCTAAATATATCCACTTCAGCGATGATTAAGATGGATCGGAGATCTCTACACTTGTCTCAGAAATCAACACTCTACACATAATGGTTTAAAAGTTATCGACTCAAGTCAAATTTGGATGTGCCCAAATGTGTTATCAGATATTAGTCAATTTTGTCCCACTGGGAGGAGGTCCGGAGGTTTGTCCAAAATACAAACCAACTCGGAGGTCAAAAGGGACACTAAGACCTCCATCAAGGGCATCAAATTTTGCCTAAAAACACTCGAAGTAGTTCCTAGATATGTAAATCCATTCTAAATCTTTGTCAAGCAGGGCGGGTTACGACACTGTTTTTTAACTAATCTTTTTCTAATTTTGCTAAGTCCTGAGACCCTTTTTTGCCTATATTTTGCTTTCGCGGGTAGTTATGCAGGTGCCGCTTGCCACCCTATTTATAGCTTTGTAAATATTATTTGAATAATACAGATATAAGCACAACCTTAGTCTATTACGCACTAGGCGACTTAAACTCGGTAAAACCAGGATGTCTTTGTTGGGTCGACGCTACGTGATTCCCGCCGTAATGTTGTTTGCACGACTTCTCATGGATCGTTCATCATCGACCCTGAATATACATGAGTTGTGCATACTTCATACTTTTATTGTGGAGTCACAACATAAGTGTACATAGCAGATATGCAGACGGTTCATACTCGGGCAATGCAATCCTCCCGTAGGAGAGGCCCCCGGTACCATCTTTGCTTTTTATTTTTTGGAGATTCGTGATACAATTTTTACAGAACAACCCTCTCACCTTACTTCTCAAGTTTATTGCTGTTTTGCTTATTAGTCCTCAGTTTTTTTATGTTTTATACATTTTTGTCACTGTCTTCAACGAAAGAACGTGATTCACAGATACATCTTTGTTTAATTTAATTAGCCAGTTTTAATTAGCCAATCTAATTAATATAATTTAATTAACAATTTCTTACATAATTATTTTTTCAATAATATTCAACAATATTTCAAAGAAATTTTTTTAAGAATTTTTCTAGAAATATCCGTACAAGTTTTATATTTTTTTCAACAATTAATATAATTTGTTTTTCAACAATTTCTTTTGATAATTTTTATTTTTCTACTTTTTATTTAACAATATTTAGACACTCTTACTTTGTTTCATCTTAGATTCAGAAGTTTCATACAAGATTCACACGTTTTACAAACTTGTTTCTGCCAAGAGATATTCATATAATTTTTTCACAGAATACATGCATAATGTTTGTTTCTTTTTCACCTTATTTTTTCTCGCAAAATTTCAGGGATAATCAACAATTTTTTATGTACATTTTTCACCTCATTTTGTTATGTACATTTCAGGAATAAGATTAATAACAAGAACTTTTCATACAAGATACACACAAGATTCACGAGATTACTCACAATTTCTAATCTCATTCGTATATTTTTTTCATAGAAAACAACATTTCCCTCAGATTCTTGACCGAAATCATTTTCGTTTTCCCTCTTTTTTTGATGTTTCATACATAGATCCATAGAAGATTCATACCATGATTCATACAATTTTTTTTAAGGATGTTATACAAAGATCAATCTAAATAAACTAACCTTAAAAAGACAAAATCTAGAAAAATGGAAAAGAAAAGAGAGGCCTCAGATCACGACCATTACAGATTCAATCAATACCGAATTTGTAGCATACAAGATTCATACATGTTTCTATCAAAGTTTTATGAACATGAGAATCTATTTTTGTAGCGATCTGTTTTTGTACCCAGATCGAATCAAGTTCTATGAACATGAGAATCTCAAGACCAGTAGAGAATCATAAAACCAAATCGACTGAAAACGAAACTAAAAAACCAAATCGACTGAAAAAACAAATCGATTGAAAAGGCTAGTTGCTGCACTTATCTGACAGATGTTCTAAATTTTAGGTGTGGATCATACCTGTGTTCTCAATTTTACTTCATAAAAGAAATTGAATAACACGAATTATATAGGGATGGCGAGTTGGGGACTAGCACGTGGGATACAAGATTCATACAAGATTTAATACAAATCCATACAAGATCGATAAGAGAATCATACAATTCCCATATACTTGACAATCTGGAAAAAGGAAACTACATGTTTCATAGGTCAAACAAATCTACAAGATCTAGAACAAAAACGTTCCACATGAATTCAGATTCGTGCCTCTCAAACAGAATAAGAAAAAAATAAGAAAAAGGAGGCCCGCAGATCCGGCCACTCCTAGCCAAGAACAAGACCTCCATGGCCAAATCGGGGGCGTCGTCGATGTTGGGGAAGGGCATGGGCGTCCTACTCCATGGAGGCGACACATGGGGGAGGTGGGGAGCACGGGGGAGGAGGGGTAGGGGAGGCGACGAGGTGGGGAAGGTGGGGAGCACGGGGAAGGAGGGGTGGGGGAGGCGAGGTGGAGGAGGGGTGTGGGAGGCGTCAAGGTGGAGGAGAGGTCGAGGAGGCATCGAGGTGGAGGATGGGTCGGGGGCGACCAGGTGATGTCGGCTGGGCCTGGGATTATTCCTCTCCACGGGGACTGCGGGTTGAATAAAAAAATTCGAAGGGCTAAAATGCAAAATATACTGGCGACGATGACCGTGTTGACTTTGCACAAATCTCCAACAAATGTGCGGCAAAGATGATGCCGGAACCCCTCCTAGGTGTGAGAAATCCGCTCTCGTTCATACTCCCCTCTCGTCGACTCAAAGAGAGAGGAGGAACATCCAACATGACAAATTGCCAACGCGGGGAAATCAAACGTCATTTTAGAGATTTTTCCACCTATCAACTTTTCCGTGCTAGATAAAAACGTGACAGTTGACGCACTTAGGTGTGTGGAGCAAGAAACTAGACTTTGAAATGTCTGAACCAGTAACACACCACACACACCGGTGGCCGTGCTCCCTACGGCGCAATCCGGTCAACTCTGTCGGGCGAACGCGCGCCGCCGGGAAAAACCCACAGAGCGCGTCCCTTTTCTTCTCCCTCCATAAACACAGAACAGAACAGAACCAGTCCGTCCGCCCGATTCAAAATCAAACAGACGTACAGACGAGCTCCATTCTGCCTTCCTCGGACGGAAGCCACAGCTCGATCTTGGAACACGGGTCGCGTATGCGCCGGGCTGCCGCCGCGACGAGGAGTATGGCAGTGGCCGTCAAGACGAGGCAGGCATCCACGGCCGTCGAGGTGGCCCCCGCGCGGCCCGCTGGGTCGAGGTGGCCGTCCGCGCTGCGCTGGATGCCGACCTCCACCGGCAGCATCGTCGCTGCCGAGAAGCGCCTCCTCGCCACGCTCAAGTAAGTTCTACTCTTTTGCCCTCTGAGGTTAATTAACTCGGCAAGTAACGCAGCATTTCTTTCGGTCTACGCCCGCCATTCCTCAAGTTCCTCCTGTGGACACTTCCACGATGAGTCCATGTCATGCATGACTCGTTCAGCGCTAGTACAACTGCTGACATCTCTTTGTGGGTGATCAGCACCTTGCTAAGTCCTGACTCTAATAACAATTGTGATTTAAGTTCCACTAGCTTAGGGAGCTTGGCCCCGGCCCCCTGCATGGTTTACTTCACTTAGTAGCACAATATACTACCACCGATAAATACTATTGTGATAATAAGTAGGTACTACTTATTATGTAATTATTCTTGCCACGTTCCTTAATTTGACCAACTATTTGTTAAGCAAACACCGGCCTATTCTTTAAGTCAAGCGTCTCAATATCTAATCCTCCCTTGTCCTTAGGGTGACAGATAATATTCTATCTTGTTAGCCTATATTTCTTCCTTGTATCATCGAGTGCTAAATAGCCTAGAAAATCTATTAATGGGATCATATCGCAATAGTTTTGTAAATTAGGAATCATGGAAAAGCCTAGGCTTTTCGATTGTTATGAATGCCGATAGTCTGGGGCTCTCGGTTGCATTTTCAGGGATCTTCTGATTTAAAAGATTTTCATAGAAATTTTGAAGAATTTTGATCTTTAGGAATTCTTTTATATGTATGTCATTCGTAGGAATCGAGTCCTTAGTGTTGAAGTTTGATCCAAATTCATAAAGGAGGCTAACTTCTGACGAGTGAAACGAGATCTGTCGCTGCTAAGCTTGGGACGAGTGGAGCAGAGTCTAAAGTTAGGATGCCTGGGGTGCAAGGGGGTGCCCAACGGGTACAGATCGTTCAAGACTTAGTTTTGTACCATTATATATACCTCTTATATGCCACCGGTTGGGATAAGTTACATATGCGAAATCCCCAGTGTCGTGTAAAAACTACATATATAGTAAAGTTTTCATGAGTGTTGCCCGTGGTTTTTTCCATTTTTTTATTGGAGATGTTATAATCACGACAAGCAAATAACACAGAATGAAAAGGAAATCGCAGGAAGGGGACACCAATTTAACGTGGAAAAACCTCTCTAACAAAGAGACAAAAACCCAGGGGTGCCAGCCAGCAAAATTTCACTATATCGGGGAGTGCTTACAAACGTCGGAGATTTTCACAGATGCAACTTATCCCGACCGACGGCTTACAAGAGGTTTATATAGCGGTGAAAACCTATGTCTTCAATGATCTATGACGGGTCTCGCTCCGCTCGTCAGAAGTTAGCCTCCTTAATTGAGTTTGGATCGTACTTCAACATGAGAGGTTTTCCACGTGAAATCCTATGTCTCCTGCCATGTTTTCATTTTTTGTTATTTTTTGTCGTGTTTATAACACTTAGGAATATTTCCTATCGAATTCCACTATATTTGGAGGATTTTTTTCCATTCACTCAAAATCACTTGCTACAATTCATTTGATTTTTTCTATGATTATGATATAAAACATTGTTTAAACCAAATTGCCGTAGCATTCTAATCCTATAGGATTCAACAATGCATGACACTCCAATCTCGCATTTTTTGTGTTCCTATGTTTTAAGAATCCACATAATCAAAGATGCCCTAAAATAGTATTTGGTTGTTGGTTTCTTCGAGGTCATATGGTACTACTACTTTGTTTTTAAAAGGTTGGGAGCAATTTGGCTATCCAGATTCAAACTTTGACCATATATTTTTTCACATGATTTTTCATTACCAGTGAGAAAAATGCAATCACAACAATGTTCTTTTAAACGAATCTAATGGCATCAACTATCAGCTTTATATAACATAACCCATATATCCTTGGATTATAATTGATTGTTAGTCATAGACCGGGTTTGGGAAACATGGAAACCTCTGAGGTTTTTCACTATTCTGATACATGATGTATCTTACTGCTTTCCTTTACAGAACCAGCTATGTCCAGGAACAAGTTAACATTGGTCTGGCTCCACCTGGGTTAAAAGTAAGATCATCAAGCGACGAGCCAAGGTTCATAAATACGGTGACATTTGATAGCAAGGAGGGTGCACCCACCCTTGTCATGGTCCATGGTTTTGGTGCTTCACAGGGGTTATTTTTTCGAAACTTTGATGCTCTTGCAACCCGTTTCCGCGTGATTGCCATTGATCAACTTGGGTAAGTTACGATGAAAAAATAGGATTGTGATTTATGTCCCTCCGTGTGGTGATTCAAGTACGTATTTATCAACTGTTATTACAACAGTCCAAGCTACTCGTACAAAATGAACATTGAGCCTAACAAGTTTATGCATTATAATATATGTGTAGTGCCATGTCACCAATCTAATTTTGATTATTAAACACTATCAGTGTTGATGTTGCCTTTTCTAGTAAATCATGCAGTGTAAAATAAGTGTAATGCCAAAATATTGATCCTGGACTTTAGGATTTATTTAGCATTTGAATACTGTATACATAAAATGTGGCTTACGAAGAAGAGTCAAGAGTACTCGGGATTTAGCTACCTCCTTTAACATGTTCCCTTATCACTCCCTCCTCTTGTGTGCAATCTATGGACCTAGACTAAAGAATCAAACCTATATGATATTCGTAGGAAAAAGACACCCGCAGCCAAATAAAGAAAATATAGCTTGATGCTGTTTTCCTATTGTTACAGAAATTTCTCATGCATGCCAAACAATGATTTATGACGTTCCCTTAGCTATTCACATACTTTTTTGTAGCATAATATTGAATGTTGTCTTTCGTTCACAGTTGCGGTGGATCTAGTAGACCTGACTTCACATGTAGAAGTACTGAAGGTTAGAGCCACACTTCTTTTGATGACTTTGTAATATTATGTTTGATATTTCAACATGCTATTGGTGATTCTTAGTTGTTGCTATTATTTATATTCTGAGCATGCCATGGAATCCAATACTGATTTTATGCCGGAACATCTCTAATGCTCCTTTTTTGGTTAGATTTTTTGTAATTCTTTAAAAAAAATACTAAGAAAGACCTTGTTCTGTTACATTTTCTTTGTGGTTTAGTTCCTGCTACATATTTTTGTGAGATCGTGCAATCATATGCTCCCATTTTCTTTCTTTTGGTGAACTTTGTAACCAGAAACTGAGGCTTGGTTCATAGATTCTTTTGAGGAATGGCGCAAAGCTAAGAACCTCAGTAATTTTATATTGCTTGGTCATTCTTTTGGAGGATACGTGGCTTCACAATATGCCTTACAGGTATATATTTAATAGTACTCCCTCCATTCAGAAATATAAGACATTTTAGTTTTGTGAAATAAATATATCTAGACGCTTTTTAATGTATAGGTTCACACTGAACCTCTACCAACCTATACATGTCTAAATACATTCGATTTACAAACCTAAAACGTCTTATATTTCTGAACGAAGGGAGTACCATTTAGCGAGCGGAGCTACTCTAGTGGTGCCTAAAGTCCTACTAAATTTTATGTCCAATGTCAGCATCCCGAACATGTTCAACACTTGATCTTGGTCGGTCCAGTTGGATTTTCACCAGAAGCAGATCCAAGTGCCGAGAGGATAACCAAGTTTCGAGCAACATGGAAAGGCATGATAGCGAACCATCTTTGGGAGTCTAATTTTACTCCTCAGAGAATTGTGAGGTAAGGCTAGGACCAATTTTATTTGTTTGTTTATGACTCTTAAAGAAAGATTGTAATGGAAGCCTTTCTACTTCATAGTTAGGATAATCAGGCACCTCCACTTTTATTTGATAAGTACAGGTTTCCAAACAATATAATGCAGCCCACAAACTTGGCCCATATGTTAACTGAGGGATGCTTTATGTGGTAATCTCGTATGCAAGGCGTGGCTACCATGCCTGAAGTCGGGCAGAACCTGCCAGCATGATTCTGTTAGGAAAACAATAAGAACAATAAATGAAAGTTTCAAAACACAAGTTGCATTAGAGTTTGCATTCAAATTTAAGACAACCAAATTATACAAAAAAGTAACTCAAATTAAAAAAACACAACCAAGAAATCCATGAAGGCATCATATGCTCTGAAATGGCAGTAACAACTAGGGCTAATAATAGCATCGACACGGCATGCTTCAGCCAGTTAAAATGATTGGAAGGAGTTCACTGTTTCAGAAAAATGGAAGGGTTAATTTGCTCCATTTAGTAAAGTAGAAGGTCAAAATATTCAGATATAAGAGATAGCTCCTCCAATGAAGATAGAATGGGATTTTCCTGTGATTTTTCTTTAAAAACAAAGAATGGGTGTTTTTTATTCTAAGCTGCACTTCAGTACCTTCTGTCCCGACTTTTTTTTTCCGCTTAAACAGAGGATTGGGTCCTTGGGGTCCTGCTTTAATTCGGAGATACACCACTTCTAGGTTTGGCTCATTCTCAACAGATGCATTGGTATCAAAACATGAGTCCTCTTTGCTGACAGGTAAGCATTTGCTGTTAAATAAAACTAGTAAGTGCACTGTCTTAAATTATACTCCCTCCGTTTCAAAATATAAGATGTTTTGGCTTTGTAAAGCAAATATATCTAGATTTCTTTTAGTATGTAAGTTCACTCAGGTTTAGAGTGTTGGCCCAGCCCCAAACGCCGAGTGCAGTCCGGCGTAACGACGACAATGATCCGGCGAGTTCGCGCACGTATGGTACGATCAGCCTAGCACTTTGAGCTAGCTAGCTGATCAAACTCTCAACTCACACGAGTACGTACCAGGAAAAACAATGTTGATGGCTACAGGGCCCTCTCGGTCCTGTTGTTTGTATTGAATCTCACGGTTGTCTTACAAGGCTACTATATGGGTGTATATATACCCGGCAAGACGCAACGTCAATACGAATAGGTGTTGGACCACTAGTCCTACTCGGAACACACACGCACACGACACCGTTCCGTGTCCTATCGGGATTACTATTCCTAACAATCACCCCCCTAAGCACGATGTGCCCATCTTCACAGCTTGGACGCCGATCCTTCCTCGCATCTCCGCAAACTTCACTCGTCCCAAAGATTTAGTTAGGATATCCGCAAGCTGATCATTGGTGCAAACATAGTTGACTTCAATCTTGCTCTCCTCTACACACTGCCGTATGTAGTGATACTTCGTATCAATGTGCTTACTCCTGTCATGATGCACCGGATTCTTGCACAATGAAATTGCAGACTTGTTGTCAATATTGAGCACCACTTGTTCCGCCTCCCGATTGGTGAGATCACCAAGTAGACTCCTTAGCCACACACCTTGACACGCTGCAGTTGCAGCCGCAATATACTCAGCTTCACAGGATGACTGTGCCACCACCTTTTGCTTTTGTGATAGCCAACTTACTATGCTTCTTCCCAAGAAATATGCCACGCCCGAGGTACTCTTACGGTCGTCAATATCTCCTGCCATGTCACTATCACTGTAGCCAAGTAGCTTCACCTCCTCCTTCTCTTTCGAGTAGACAATACCAAAGTTTGTAGTACCTTTGATATACCTGAGTATATGTTTCACGGCTGTCCAAGGCTCCATTGTGGGTGCTTCCATGAAGCGACTCACATAGCCAACGGAATAGGCCAAGTCGGGTCTTGTGTTGATGAGATACCTCAAACTTCCGACAACGCTCCTATACTCCGTTGCATCAACCGCAGGTGCTTCACTCCTTTTTCTCAGTTTAAGACGAGGTTCCATCGGAATATGAGTTGGATTGCATTCTTCCATGCCACACTTCTCGAGTATCTTCTTTGCATATGCCTCTTGGCATAGTGTGATCTCACCCAGCTTTTGATGTACCTCGATCCCAAGGTAGTAGCTCAATAAGCCTAGATCACTCATCTTGAATAACTCCTTCATCTGTAGCTTGAACTTTGCAATCTCCTTCTCATCCGCTCCTGTTATCAATAGATCATCAACATAGATGCCAACTAGTAGATGATCCCTTCCTTTACCTCGCTTATACATCGCATGCTCCAGTGGGCTCTTCTCGAATCCGAGAGATCAATGTATGATCAAGCTTGATGTTCCACACCGAGGGCTTGCCGTAGCCTGCATAACGCCTTGTGTAGCTTCAAAACCTTGTGTTCTTCTCCATCTTTGATGTATCCCGGTGGTTGCTTCACATAAACTTCTTCTTCTAACTCCCCATTCAAAAACGCGGATTTCACATCCATGTGATGCAATTTCCAAGATTCTTGAGCTGCGAGAGCGATAAGTAATCTCACCGATTCCATCCTTGCAACGGGAGCAAACACTTCTTCGAAATCCACACCTTGCTCTTGCATGTATCCCTTGGCCACTAGCCGAGCTTTGTGTTTCACCAACTTCCCTTCGGCATCCTTCTTGATCTTGTACACCCACTTGAGTCCTATGGCCTTGTGATTGTTGGGTAGATCGACAAGCTCCCATGTATCGTTGTCGCAGATCGACCCCAACTCCTCATCCATAGCCCAACACCAACACTCCTCCGTATTAGCATCCTCGAATTTCGTCGGCTCCTCGGTGAGTAAACACCGACCTTGTCCTCTCCCTCGCGCACGTGTTGTACGAAGGGTCTCCGGCGGATACAACTCCAGTACACTTCGGAATTTTTCTGGAGTAGGTGGCCGTATCCTTTCTTCCCGTGCACTTGGAGGAGACGTGGAAGCTGACGTAGTACTTGTTTCAGCGTCTACTGAATTTTCTGCAGTTTCGCCGATTGTCTTGCATGTTGGCGGCGTGACATCGTCGCCCGTGTCCACTGCCGCTAGTCCCTCCTGGATGGGAGTGTGCAGCTGATGGGCCACTTGCGCCAGGGCTCTCGTCCACGCGTGGACTGGATGGCGACGCCGAGCCTCCAGGTGCAGCGCGTGAGCTGCTGCTCGTGCCGGGACTCCCACGCGGAGATACCTCTCCAGGCGTAGCGCTGCTGCTGCTCACTTCCGTACTTCCATCTTCTGAACCAGCGCCTAAATCCGTAACGCCACGGGACGCCATTTCTTGATGATCTGCATGCGAATCACTGTAGACTACAGTAAATATTTCATCAGAAATTGATTGTACCGGTTCCACAGAGCCCCAATTCCATGATTTCTGCTCCTCGAAGACGACGTCGCGTGTCACCACCACCTGTTTTTTCATTGGATTGTACGCGCGATACGCCTTTGAACCGTATTCATAGCCGATCATGACCATTGGAGTATTTCGATCCGCCAACTTGCTAGTATGCCCGGTCACCGTCTTCACATGCGCCACGCACCCGAAAGTGCGAAGATGATCAACCGAGGCCTTGCGCCCGTACCATGCTTCGTACGGCGTCATACCAACTACACTCTTAGTTGGCGCCCTGTTCAGCAAATAGACAGCTGTACTAACTGCCTCATCCCAAAACCTGCCTGGCATGACTTTGCTCTTCATCATGCTGCGTGCCATGGCCACCACGGTTTGGTTCCTTCTTTCCACAACACCGTTTTGCTGCGGTGAATATGGTGCGGCGAGATACTGCCGGATCCCATGAGCTTCGCAAAACTCCTTGAAATCATTGGATTTGAACTCCCCACCCCGATCGGTACGGAGGGCCTTCAACTTTGCCTCGGACTCCACCTCGGCTGCCATCTTCACAATCCTGAACGCTTGCAAAGCTTGATCCTTACTCTTCAGCAACACAACCCACATGTATCTACTGAAGTCGTCGACGATGAGCAAAAAGTACTTGTTCGGCGAAGTCATGGCGTGATTGGTCCGCATAAGTCTCCATGCACCAACTCAAGAACCTTACTTGCTCGATATTGTCCCTCCCTTGGAAGCGGGCTCGCCTTTGCTTCCCAATGAGACAACCGTCGCACACCTGCTCAACATGATCAACACACGGTAAGCCACGTACCATCTCCTTCTGTCCAAGTTGTCGTAGAGCTTGGAAATTTAGATGTCTGTAGCGAGCATGCCACTTCCACGCCGAGTCTTCCATGCTTGTCATCAAACATACTGGATCCGCCCGATTGAGATTGAGGATGTAGAGTCTATTCTTCGACCTCTCCACCTTCATGATGAGCTGCCTTTGGCGGTCATATCCCCACAGGAACTCGTCCTCCAACATGATCTTGCATCCACGCTCCGCGAGCTTGTGACCTCCATCCTTCAACTCAAACATGACAGTGCCTCGTCCTGCAATCTCCACCTTCGACCCATCGCCGAATCGAACGGAGCCTCCAACCGTGAGGTTCAACTCAGAAAACTGAGCCTTGTCGCCGGTCATGTGGTTGCTAGCGCCTGTGTCGAGGTACCAAACGTCGTGAGCCGTCTGCATCCTCCGCGGGAAGACCTTCTCTTCCACGAGCGTGACGATATCCGTAGCTGACTCCTGAGGAGTTGATTCCTTGGTGGTCATTAACTCGCAAGCTTCGAGCATGAGCATCATCGGTCCATCATCTCCTTCCTTCGCCATGAGAGCCTTCTCCTTTGAACAGTTAGGACACTCCGATTTGAAGTGCCCGAGCTGATTGCACTTATGGCAGCGAAGATTCTTCTTGTCGAATTTCTTCTTTGGCTTCTTCGGCTTGCTGTCCGACTTCTTCGCCGGGACCGAACCATCGCCACTGCCAGATGCCTTATCGCTCCTCTCCTTGGCGACCATTGCCTGCCACTGGGCACGTGTAAGCATGAGGTGCTCATCTTGATTCGTTTCGCCGTAGGTGATCTTCATCCGCTCGTCATGCGCCTTGAACCGTCCAACCAGGTCATCCATCGTGAGGGTGGTGAGATCAACGCATTGCTCGATTGCCGACACCACAGATATGTACCGCGGCGGCGCCGCGCGAAGGAAACGCATTACGACTGAGATATCTTCCAGCTTCTCACCTTGCGCGTGAATCCCGTTGACAATTTTGGCTACCCTCGAGGCAAAAGCGTCCAGCGTCTCATCTCCTTCCATCTCCAGGTTCTCGTACTTCTTCTGCAAGGTTTGTAGGGTCTCCCTGCGGACGCGCTCGTGCCCAAGATTCAACGTCTTGAGTGTCTCCCACGCCGCCTTTGCAGAATCCTTCGAGATCAGGTGCTGCATCACGTCCGCCGGCACCACGGAGCCGATGGCCGTGAGTGCCTGTCGGTCCTTGCGGTACTTCGGCGCGCCCTTCTTGAACTCGTCGCCGCCGGGATCGACAGCCTCCCAGATGTCGTTGCCCTCCATGGCCCACTCCATCCGTTTCGCCCACGTCGTGTAGTTGCCGCGATCACACCGCGAATGCTGCGGCGACACCGATGCACCCGCAGCCGCACCGGAGTACTCGCCTTGATCCTTGCCCGTCATGACCTCCCGTTACTAGGAGATCCTCCGCGAGGCTCTGATACCAATTGTTGGCCCAGCCCCAAACGCCGAGTGCAGTCCGGCGTAACGACAACAATGATCCGGCGAGTTCGCGCACGTATGGTACGATCAGCCTAGCACTTTGAGCTAGCTAGCTGATCAAACTCTCAACTCACACGAGTACGTACCAGGAAAAACAATGTTGATGGCTACAGGGCCCTCTCGGTCCTGTTGTTTGTATTGAATTTCACAGTTGTCTTACAAGGCTACTATATGGGTGTATATATACCCGGCAAGACGCAACGTCAATACGAATAGGTGTTGGACCACTAGTCCTACTCGGAACACACACGCACACGACACCGTTCCGTGTCCTATCGGGATTACTATTCCTGACATAGAGTAAATCTACGTATTAAAAAAAGTCAAGATACATTACCTTTACAAACCTAAAACATCTTATATTTTAAAACGGAGTACTTGGAATCGAAACTTATTGTTGCTCTCTCTCGTATATGAAGACTACATTTACCACACTACAGCCGCCAAAGCTAGTGGAGAATTGTGCTTCAAATATATATTTTCCTTGGGAGCATTTACAAGGAAATCTCTTCTGCCAAGGTCAGATCTTCTTCCTACATGCCTAGTATTTCAGATTTTCTCTGGTGATCTTCATGGCATGTACACAATTCTTGCTGTTAATGTACACAATATATGCGGAGTGAATAGATTTATGATGTTTACTGACTGCCCTATAACCATCAACAGTTCATCCAACTGGAAAGTGCCGGCTACTTTTATATACGGTGAGGATGATTGGACGAATTACCATGGGGCCCAACAAGCACGCAAGGACATGAAAGTTCCTTGTGAAATCGTCAGAATCCCACAGGTTGTCTTCCTCCCTGGCAGTATACACACTAATAAGTGCTTGAATAATGGTACTGACTATGAATATCTCAATTTCTATATATGCAGGCAGGACATTTTGTGTTTCTTGAGAATCCATCGGCATTTGTGTCGGCGGTTTTCTACGCTAGCCGAGATTTTTTATCTAGAGATGCGGAGGAGGGTCTTTCTCTTCCGAATGGCTTGACATATGTATGAGTTTTCTTTTAAGCAAAGCTAAGAAGCTAGGAAGCGATCGAAGTTACCAATTTATTGGGTTTTTATATGTATGAATTGTTTGTGTGCCATTTTGTATGTGCTTACGTACCAATAGTGTAAACATAGTAATGTTATGTATGCAGTTTATATCGGACAATATAAGTTGTGTGGAGGTGTATGAAAAATAAGACTGTACATGTAGGCCCGAAAACCTAGCAATGTCACCCTAGCTCCTCCCAACTGATACCGGCAAACCGTTGTCAGACGTTCTTGTCTCGTTGGCATGAGTCAGAGTCGGTTATATGGACGAGTTGTATTTTTTTAAGAAACACAGTACAATTGCAGACGCTCGTAATACGTAAATGCAACCACCCCTTTGAACACGCGTACGCATACCCTACCCCTATGAGCACCTTCCAGGGACTAAGCCGGCTGAAAGAATATTTATTGTCTTAATCAGTTTTGATGTTCATTAACAACTTGAGGGTCATTTTATAGTGTTCTGATGTTCACAGGTTAATATGCCGAAAAGAGAAAAGTCCATAGCATTGTGGAAATCGTTCCTGGAAGAAACATACGTTTCATGGAGATTCCAAACCGGAGTCTTCGGTGTGGATCGGAGTTTTCCCACAAATCTCCGGAGAGGTTTCCAGGAGTTGTCCAGGAACAGTCTATGTGGGGGTCCGGAGATGGTTCGGAGACGGACCGAAATATCTGGTGTACTCGGTTAAACCGGAGTCTGCGGAGTGAAAAGTCCGGAGTCTCCGGTGTGCCCCGGTCTAGAGTTTTGCCAAAGTCCCCGGAGGGAGTTCTCAGACCAGGCTCAGGACATTCTGTATGGGGGTCCGGATATGGACCGAAGATGGGCCGGAATCTCTGGTCTGAGGCAAGTGCAGACCGGAGTCTCCGGTCTACATGCCAAAATCTCTGGTGTGGAAAATCCCCAACGGGCAGAAAACGGTATGTGGAAGTGGGGGCTATAAATAGAAGACCTCATCTGAAGGGTTTCGCGGCATAGTAAATCAAAAAATTTCTACGGATGCGAACAGAGGGAAAGCCAAGATCTAATCTAGGAGATGCAAACAACGAGAGAGATTGGATTAGATCTTCATACCCTTGAAGATTCGACAATGAACGTTCGTCGGAACGTGGGTGATGTAGTCGTGCTCGCTTCTCCTCCTCGCGATCCGATCCGATCTAGCACCACAAGTGGCGGTGCCTCCGTGAGATGCACGTGCAGCACCTCAAGTCTCCTCCTTCCTCGGACCAGAAAGTATGGTGGAGACGGATTGGATCTACAACACGGCGTGGTGTATATGGTGGAGAATTCTGCGCAGGCTTCGCCACAAGCGGTCGGGAGGAGAGAGGAGGCGCAAGGCGGCTAGGGTTGGAGGGAAGGTGTGAGGGTTGGTGCGCCCACCCTCTTTATATAGAGGGCGCAGCCAGCCCTCCCCAAGCCCAAACCGGTGGCCCCAAGGATAAGGAGTGGGGGCAAGGAAACCCCCTTCTAGAAGGTCTATCTCGAGTTTAAACCTCTCTTGGTCGGCTGGGCCCTATGGGGCCTTGTGCCCTATTGTGCGGCCAGGGCACTCCCTCATAGGCCCATGCCCCTCCCGGAAGGTGGGGCCACGTTGGTCCCCTTCCGGAAGGTTCTAGAAGCTTCCGTACAATACCGATTAACGAACAATTCCGAACTCCAAAAATTGCACTGCCTTATATGAATCTTATTCTCCGGACCATTCTGGAACCTCTCGTGATGTCCCGGATCCCATCCGAGACTCCGAACAAAAAACTCATAAACCAATTATCCAATCTATCCTAGCGTCGAGACACGTTAAGTGTGTGACCCTACGGGTTCGAGAATATGCATATGATCTTCTATCAATAATCAACAGGGGTGCGAAACCCATATTGAATCCACACATTCATCGATGATCATATCGGATGAACCACGATGCCAGGATTCAATCAATCCCATATATATATTCCCTTCGTCTCGCGATATTTTACTTGCGAGATTTGATCGTCGGTCGTCATACCTAGTTCAATCTCGTTCACGGCAAGTACTTTACTCGTTCGTAATCCGATATCACTTTGTGATTAACTCCTTAACCACAAGCTTGCAAGCGGTGTTGATATCGATTACGAGTGGGCCCAAGTATATCTCCGACTTGGGAGGACAAATCCCATCTCGATACATACAACCCAACAAATACTTTCCGATCACGAGAGACACCTTTATGATCACCCTCTCATAGGATGACGTTTGATGACCTCAAAGCTTTCTTCCGATACCAGGAGTTGTATTATCTCATGGTCTAAGGAATACAATATTTGACATAAGAAAAGCTTCGCAAAGACGAACACGATGACACAATCTAATTGCTTCGCTTAGTTTGGGTACACCATATCATTCTCCCAATGATATGATCTCATTATTAATCGACAACTCATGTCCATGGTTAGGAAACCTTAACCATCATTAATCAATGAGCTAGTCCATAGAGGCGTACTAGGGACACGGTGTTGTTCACAAACCACACAAGTATTAAAGTTTCCGCTTAATACAATTCTAGCATGGAATATAAACATTATCATGAACAAGAATTATAATAATAACAGCTTTATTATTGCCTCTAGGGCATAATTCCAACAGTCTCCCACTTGCACTAGAGTCAATAATCTAGTTTACATCTGGCAACAATCTCACACCCATGGCACTGAGGTGCTGATCATGTTTTACACGTGGAAGAGGTTTAGTCAATGGATCTGCGACATTCAGATCTGTATGTACTTTGCTAATCTTCAGATCTCCATATGCTATATAATCTCGGATTATATGAAACTTGCGGTTGATATGCTTGGTCTTTGGATGATATCTTGGTTCCTTAGCGAGTGCTATGGCGCCAGTGTTGTCACACAATATCTCTAGTGGGTCCAATGCACTTGGAACCACGCCAAGCTCAGTGATGAAGTTTCTGATCCAAACTCATTCACTTAACGCTTCTGCAGCCGCCATGTATTCCGCTTCTACTGTAGATCCCGCGATCACGCTTTGCTTGCAGCCTCTCCAGCTCAAAGCTCCTCCATTCAAAATATAAACGTATCCTGTCTGAGATTTAGAATCATCCTTGTCGGTGTCGAAACTAGCGTCGACGTAACCTTTTACGACGAGCTGTTCATCACCCCCATAGACTAAGAACATTTCTTTAGTCCTATTTAGGTACTTTATGATGTTCTTCACGGCTGTCCGATGTTCCTCTGGATCACTTTGATACACCTCGTCAAACTAAGAGCATTGGACACATCCGGTCTAGTACACAGCATGGCATACATGATAGAACCTATGGCCGAGGCATAAGGCACTTTGCTCATAGCTTCCCTATCATTACCGTAGCTGGACACTGAGCCTTGCTCAATATCTTACCTGACAACATGGGCACTGAACCTTTCTTTGCCTTATCCATTCTAAACCTTTTCAGAACTTTGTCTAGGTATGTACTCTGGCTTAAAGCTAGCAGGCGTCTTTGTCTATCTCTATAGATCTTGATGCCCAATATATAAGCAGCTTCACCTAGGTCTTTCATTGAAAAACACTTGTTCAAATAGCTCTTCACATCGTTAAGCATGTTGATGTCATTTCCAATAATCAATATGTCATCCACATATAGTACCAGAAACGTCACCGAGCTCTCACTCACTTTCTTGTAGATACAAGCTTCGTAGCAATTTGGAACAAATCCAAAGCTCTTGATCACTTGATCAAAACGAAGGTTCCAACTCCGAGATGCTTGCTTCAGTCCATAAATGGAACGCTGAAGTTTGCATACTTTATTAGCATCCTTAGGATCGACAAAACATTCGGGTTGCATCATACACAACTCTTCATCAATGTTGCCATTGAGGAACGCAGTCTTGACATCCATCTTCCATATTTCATAATCATGAAATGCAGCAATTGCTAATAAAATCCGAATGGACTTAAACATTGCTACGGGAGAGAAAGTCTCATCGTAGTCAACACCTTGAACTTGTCGAAAACCTTTCGCGACAAGCCGTGTTTTATAGACGGTAACATTACCATCCGCGTCCGTTTTCTAATTGAAGATCCATTTGCACTCAACGGCCTTTCGGTCGCTAGGAGGGTCCACCAAAGTCCATACTTGGTTTTCGCTCATGGATCCCAATTCCGATTTCATGGCTTCTAGCCATTTCTCAGAGTCTGGTCTCATCATCGCTTCCTCATAGTTCGTAGGTTCACTGTCTTCTACTAACAAGACAACAAAGGATGTTGCCGTACCACTCGGGAGGGCACGCGACCTTGTCGACCGCTGACGCTCGATGCGACATCGTCCAAGCCTCATGATCCTTGTCATTAGCTTCCTCTATTGTTGGTGCAGGACGGTGGAACAATTTCAGTCTTTGCGCTACTCTCCAATTCAAGAGAAGGTTCAATTACCTCGTCTAGCTCTAATTTCCTCCCACTCACTTCTTTTTCGAGAGAAACTCCTTCTCAAGAAAGGAACCGTTCTTCTGACAAACACTTTGCCTTGGTTACGTGATAGAAGGTATACCCAATAGTTTCCTTAGGGTATCCTATGAAGACGCATTTCTCGCTTTGGGTTCGAGCTTGTCCGGCATCAACTTCTTGACGTAAGCTTCAGATCCCCAAACTTTAAGCGACAACTTAGGTTTAGCACCAAACCATAGTTCATACGGTGTCGTCTCAACGGATTTAGATGGAGCCCTATTTAAAGTGAATGCAGCGCAATGCATAACCCAAAATGATAACCCCAAAAAATCGATAAGAGACATCATTGATCGGACCATATCTAATAAGGTTCGATTCGTTCCATTCACACCATTATGTTCGTGGTGTTCCGGTGGCCGGTGAGTTGCGAAACAATTCCGCTTGCTTTAAGATGCGTGAGAAAATCATAACTCAAATATTCGCCCCCACGTTCAGATCATAGAAACTTAATCTTTCTGTTATGATGGTTCTCCACTTCATTCTGAAATTCTTTGAACTTTTCAAACGTTTCAGATTTATGTTTCATTAAATAGATATACCCATATCTACTTAAGTCATCGGTAAAAGTGAGAAAATAGCGATATCCACCGCGCGTCGAAACACTCATCGGTCCGCATACATCGGTATGTATGATTTCCAACAAGTCCGTTGCTCGCTCCATCATACCGGAGAACAGGGTTTTGATCATCTTGCCCATGAGGCTGTTGGAATTATGCCCTAGAGGCAATAATAAAGATGTTATTATTATAATTCTTGTTCATGATAAAGTTTATATTCCATGCTAGAATTGTATTAAGCGGAAACTTTAATACTTGTGTGGTTTGTGAACAACACCGTGTCCCTAGTACGCCTCTATGGACTAGCTCATTGATCAATGATGGTTAAGGTTTCCTAACCATAGACATGAGTTGTCAATTGATAATGAGATCATATCATTGGGAGAATGATATGATGGACAGACCCAAACTAAGCAAAGCAATTAGATCGTTTCATCGTGTTCATCTTTGCGAAGCTTTTCCTATGTCAAATATTGTATTCCTTAGACCATGAGATAATGCAACTCCCTAGTATCGGAAGAAAGCTTTGAGGTCATCAAACGTCATCCTATGAGAGGGTGATCATAAAGGTGTCTCTCGTGATCGGAAAGTATCTCATTGGGTTGTATGTATCGAGATGGGATTTGTCCCTCCCAAGTCGGAGAGATATACTTGGGCCCACTCGTGTCGATATCAACACCGCTTGCAAGCATGTGGTTAAGGAGTTAATCACAAAGTGATATCGGATTACGGACGAGTAAAGTACTTGTTGTGAGCAGATTGAACTAGGTATGGCCGGTACCCGATCGAATCTCGGGCAAGTAAAATATCGTGAGACGAAGGGAATATATATATGGGATTGATTGAATCCAGCATCGTGGTTCATCCGATATGATCATCGATGAATGTGTGGGAGTCAATATGGATGCGCCCAGACCATGTTGATTATTGATAGAAGATCATATGCATATTCTCGAACCCGCAGGTCACACACTTAACGTATCTCGATGCTAGGATAGATTGGATAATTGGTTTATGAATTTTGTTGAGTCTTAGATGGGATCCGGGACATCACGAGAGGTTCGGAATGGTCCGAGAATAAGATTCATATAAGGCGATGCATTTTTGGAGTTCGAATTATTCGGTTAATCGGTATTGTCTGGAAGCTTCTAGAACCTTCGGAAGGGACCAACGTGGCCCCACCTTCCGGGAGGGCATGGGCCTATGAGGGAGTGTCCTGGCCGCATTGGGCCAGGGCACAAGGCCCCATAGGGCCCAGCCGATCCTAGAGAGTTTAAATCGTTTAAACTAGAGATAGGGTTTCTAGAGGGAGAGTCCATGCCCCCACTCCTTATCCTTTGGGCTTGGGGAGGCTGGGGCTGCGCCCCCCTCTATATAAAGAGGGGTGGGGCACCAACCCCCACACCTCTCCTCAAACCCTAGCCGCCTTGCTAGCTTTCCTCTCCCTCCCGATTGTTTGTAGGCGAAGCCTGCTGCGAAATTCTCCACCATATACACCACGCCGTCATGTTGTAGATCCAATCTATCTCTCCACCATACTTGCTGGTCCGAGGAAGGAGGCGTAGAGGTGCTGCGTGTGCATCTCACGGAGGCACCGCCACTTGTGGTGCTAGATCGGATCGGATCGCGAGGAGGAGAAGCGAGTGCGACTACATCACCCACGTTCGACGAGCGTTCACGTTGCGAATATTCAAGGGTATGAAGATCTAATCCAATCTCTCTCATTGATTGCATCTCCTATATTAGATCTTGGCTTTCCCTCTGTTCGCATCCGTAGAAAATTTTGATTTACTATGCCGCGAAACCCTTCAGTGGTATCAGAGCTAGCTCTCTGCGTAGATGTGTTTCACGAGTAGAGCATAACATGGTTGTTGCGGGCGTTGATGTTTTCTATTGCAAGCCTCTTGTTTGTGTTCTTCTTATGACGCGGGATAGTGATATTGAAGCGGTCCAGGCCAACCTTACGCGACGTCGTTTGCGAGACCGGCTCCGCACTTGACGTGTGGCTTGTTCCACACATGCGGCTGGTGGATGTCAGTTTCTCTCACTATAGTTGTCATGGGATTAACACCGGAGTTTGGCAACCATAATATCACCGTTGTGGCTTTCCGTAGGTAAGAATCGTTTTTAGCATCTACTCCCATAAGCCACGTAAAACATGCAACAACAAAGTAGAGGCGTCTAACTTGTTTTTGCAGGGAGTGTTTTCTGTGATATGGTATGGCCCAAGATGTGATGTGTATATTGTATGCGATGATCATGTTTTGTAATGTTTCACGACTTGCATGTCGATGAGTACACAACCGGCAGGAGCCATATGGTTGTCTTTATAATTGTGTATGACCTGCGAGTCAACTTCTTATACGCCATGTAATAGCTTTACTTTATCGCTAAGTAGTTAGCAATAGTTGTAGTTGCTATTCGTGGTGGAGGCAATCATGGTGGAGTGATGGAGATCATGCCGGCACGCACAAGATGGAGATCATTGTGCGAAGATTGGCTATACCATGTCACATTAAAGTTATATGCATGTGATGTTTATCCTTTTATGTATCTTATCATGCTTAGATCGCGACGGTAGCATTATAAGATGATTCCTCACTTAAAGATCAAGATATAACTGTGTTCTCCCCAAGTATGCACCGTTGCGAAAGTTCGTTGTGTCCAAGCATCACGTGATGATCGGGTGCTATAGACTCTACGCTCACATACAACGGGTGCAAGCGGTTTTTACTGCGGAAATACTTGAGTCTAACTTGACGAGCCTAGCATGTACAGACATGGCCTCGGAACACATGAACCTAAAGGTTAAGCATGAGTCATATGAATGATATGATCGACACTTCGTTTTCCACCATTGAAACCACATCTCTTCTCGTGAAGATCGGATTAGCTGTGGTGAATTTGGATCGTGTTCACTAAACAACTTGAGGGATGTTGAATTTAGTGGGAGTTCATCTAGTAATTTGATTAAAAGTTGAACTAGTTATCATGAACATAGTCTAAATTGTACTTGCCAATACTGTAGATCACATGGCAAAGTCGAACTTCAACTTCAACGTTTTTGCTGAGCAGGAAAAGCTTAGAAACAATGGGTCTAACTTCACCAATTGGTTCCGCAATCTAAGAATCATTCTGTCTGGCGGACAAAAGGACTATGTCCTTGGGAAAGCGTTAGGTGACCCCCCTGCTGCAACTGCGCGGTGATGAAAGCTCTATCGATCGCATAAAGATGGTTATGGTGTGATTAAGAGCACCATGTTGTTTGCTATGGAACCGAGCTTCAAAATCGTTTTGAAGAGTATCCGGGCCCTTCGAGATTCTCGAGGAGCTGAAAACCATGTTTCGACTCGGGACCGTTACGAGAGATATGAGATCTCCGAGAAGTTCTTTAAGCGCAAGATGGAGGAAGGAGTTCCGTTAGTGAGCACGCCATAAAGATGTCGGGCTACACTCAACGTCTTGAGCAAGCTGGAATGCACGATTCGGAGGAGCTCAAGATTGACAGGGGTCGTCAAGTACTCCCTCCCAGCTACAAAAGTTTTGTAGTGACTCATAATCAGATTGGTTCCACTGATACGATCACCGAGCTCTTCGCAAAGCTGAAGGCTGCAGAGGTGGACATCAAGAAGGATAATCATGTGTTGATGGTCAACAAGCCCTCCTTTAAGAAAGGTAAGGGAGCAAAGAAACCCTTCAAGAAGGGCGGCGGCAAGCGCAATGCCCCTGCTGAGAAGAAGCTCAAGTCTGGTCCTAAGCCCGACACTGAGTGCTTCTATTGCAAGGACAAGGGTCCTTTGGGCAAGTCAAGTACTTAGCGGACAAGAAGGCTGGCACCATCAAAGGTATATTTGATATACATGTTATTGATGTTTTCCTTACTAGCCCTCGTTGTAGTGCACGGGTATTTGATCGGTTCACTGCTAATATTTGTAACTCGAAGCAGAGCTACGGAATAGACGGCGGCTTGCGAGGATGAGGTGACGATCTTGGCGCAACGGATCAAGAGTTGATGTGATGGCCTTCGGCACGCTCTCCTTAGTTTTACCTTCGGGATTAGTTTTAAACCTTAATAAGTGTTATTATGTGCCTGCGTTGAGCATGAACATTATTTCTGGATCTTGTTTATTGCAAGACGGTTATTCATTTAAATCGGAGAATAATGGTTGTTCTATTTACATGAGTAACACCTTTTATGGTCATGCACCTCTTGTGAATGGTTTATTTCTTCTAAATCTCGAAAGGGATGAAACACACATCCATAACATTGAGGCTAAGAGATACAAAGTAGATAGTGATAATACTACTTATTTGTGGCACTGTCGTCTAGGTCATATTGGCGTAAAGCGCATGAAGAAACTCCATTCTGATGGACTTTTGGAGTCTCTTGATTTTGAATCATTTGACACGTGCGAACCATGCCTCATGGGCAAGATGATCAAAACCCCGTTCTCCGGTATGATGGAGCGAGCAACGGACTTGTTGGAAATCATACATACCGATGTATGCGGACCGATGAGTGTTTCGACGTGCGGTGGATATCGCTATTTTCTTACTTTCACCGATGACTTAAGTAGATATGGGTATATCTATTTAATGAAACATAAATCTGAAACGTTTGAAAAGTTCACAGAATTTCAGAATGAAGTGGAGAACCATCGTAACAGAAAGATTAAGTTTCTACGATCCGATCGTGGAGGTGAATATTTGAGTTATGATTTTCTCACGCATCTTAAAGCAAGTGGAATCGTTTCACAACTCACGCCACGAACACCAGTAGCAATGGTGTGTCGAGCGGAACCAAACCCTATTAGATATGGTCCGATCAATGATGTCTCTTCTTGATTTGCCGTTATCATTTTGGGGTTATGCATTAGAAACGCTGCATTCACTTTAAATAGGGCTCCATCTAAATCCATTGAGGCGACACCGTATGAACTGTGGTTTGGTGCTAAACCTAAGTTGTCGTTTCTTAAAGTTTGGGGATCTGAAGCTTATGTCAAGAAGTTGATGCGGACAAGATCGAACCAAAGCGAGAAATGCGTCTTCATAGGATACCCTAAGGAAACTATTGGGTATACCTTCTATCACAGTAACCGAAGGCAAAGTGTTTATGTAAGAACGGTTCCTTTCTTGAGAAGAAGTTTCTCTCGAAAGAAGTGAGTGGGAGGAAAGTAGAGCTTGACGAGGTTATTGAACCTTCTCTTGAATTGGAGAGTAGCGCCACCTGAAATTGTTCAGTCTTTGCACCAATAATAGAGGAAGCTAATGACGAGGATCATGAAGCTTGGACGATGTGCTCTTGAGCGTCGCGGTCGACAAGGTCGCGTGCCCCTCTGGTGGTGCGGCAACCTGTCTTGTCTTGTTAGTAGAAGACAGTGAACCTACGAACTATGAGGAAGCGATGATGAGCCCAGACTCTGAGAAATGGCTGGAAGCCATGAAATCCGAATTGGGATCTATGAGCGAAAACCAAGTATGGACTTTGGTGGACCCTCCTAGCGACCTAAAGGCCGTTGAGTGCAAATGGATCTTCAAGAAGAAAACGGACGCGGATGGTAATGTTACCATCTATAAAGCACGGCTTGTCGCAAAAGGTTTTTGACAAGTTCAAGGTGTTGACTACGATGAGACTTTCTCTCCCATAGCGATGTTTAAGTCCATTCGGATTTTGTTAGCAATTGCTGCGTTTCATGATTATGAAATATGGCAGATGGATATCAAGACTGCGTTCCTCAATGGCAACATTGATGAAGAGTTGTATATGATGCAACCCGAAGGTTTTGTCGATCCTAAGGATGCTAATAAAGTATGCAAACTTCAGCGTTCCATTTATGGACTGAAGCAAGCATCTCGGAGTTGGAACCTTCGTTTTGATCAAGTGATCAAGAGCTTTGGATTTGTTCCAAATTGCTACGAAGCTTGCATCTACAAGAAAGTGAGTGGGAGCTCGGTGACGTTTCTGGTACTATATGTGGATGACATATTGATTATTGGAAATGACATCAACATGCTTAACGATGTGAAGAGTTATTTGAACAAGTGTTTTTCAATGAAAGACCTAGGTGAAGCTGCTTATATATTGGGCATCAAAATCTATAGAGATAGACAAAGGCCGATAGCTTTAAGCGAGTACATACCTAGACAAAGTTCGAAAAGGTTCGAGAATGGATAAGGCAAAGAAAGGTTCGGTGCCTATGTTGTCGAGGTAAGATATTGAGCAAGGCTCGGTGTCCATTCTGATAAATGATAGGAAGCTATGAGCAAAGTGCCTTATGCCTCGCCATAGGTTCCATCATGTATGCCATCTTGTGTACTAGACCGGATGTGTCCAATGCTCTTAGTTTGTGACGACGAGATATCAAAGTGATCCGAGTGGAACCTTTGGACAGCCGTGAAGAACATCCTAAAGTACCTAAATAGGACTAAAGAAATGTTCTTAGTCTATGGGGTGATGAACAGCTTGTCGTAAAAGGTTACGTCGGCTAGTTTTGACAATCACAAGGATGATTCCAAATCTCAGACAGGATACGTTTATATTTTGAATGGAGGAGCTGTGAGCTGGAGAAGCTGCAAGGAAAGCGTGATAGCGGGATCTACAGTGGAATAGGAATACATGGCTGCTGCAGAAGCGTCAAGTGAAGGAGTTTGGATCAGAAACTTCATCACTGAGATTGGCGTGGTTCCAAGTGCATTGGACCCACTGGAGATATTGTGTGACAACACTGGCGCCATAGCACTTGCTAAGGAACCAAGATATCATCCAAAGACCAAGCATATCAACCGCAAGTTTCATATAATCCGAGATTATATTGCAGATGGAGATCTGAAGATTAGCAAAGTACATACAGATCTGAATGTCGCAGATCCATTGACTAAACCTCTTCCACGTGTAAAACATGATCAACACCTGTGGCATCCCGCAAAACCACTACTAGAAAATCGCGTTGAATTTGTGCATCGCATTGTCATCATCATGCATTGTTTGCTAAAAATATGTTTGCAAAGCCCGTGTTGTTTTCAAAACGCCCCCTCTCTTTTCAAACATCAAAACCGGGTCCCCGGAATATTTTGTTTTGGCCGCTATCGGTTTGCAGACGGCCCGTTTAAATTAAATAAAATATTTAATTATTTTGCGGGGGCAGTCGAACGGGCCGTTTTAGCCCGAACGACCGCCCCAGGAAAAACTAAAACGGTCCAACCTGCGCCCCATCTAATCCTAGACCTACCCAGAATCCTACCCCAACCCAACCTCCACATCACTCCCTCCTATCCCTGCACGCCACCTCAGCTACCCCTTCTCCCCTGACCAATCTAAACCTGCGTGGCCATCTCTCTCTCCTCTCACCCCCTCCCCGATCAAACCTCCCCCACACGCATGCGCACTCACAAGCCGGTCCCACCCTGGACCCGGTCCAAACCACCCACCCGCTCGGATCCCCTCACGGTCGCGTCGACCCACCTTCTCCTTCTCACCAACCGCGCCCGTCCCCATCCTCCCTCTCACCGACGCTTCCTCCCTCGCCCTCGTCGCCGTCGACCGCGGCGCCCTTCTCCTCCGGCCGCCTCCTCTTCCCTCCCGTCGGTCTCCCCTCGCTGACAGCTGCGCACCGCTGCGCTTCGCCTCCTCCTCCTCCCTTCAGCGCGGCCACGGTCGACCCGCGCGCCCGCCTCCACCAACCTCCGCGCTCCGCCCGCCTCTCTCGGCGCGCGCCGCCTCCCGCTCCAGCGCGCTCCAGCCACCGGCCGCTCGACCCCCTCACCCCGTCCTCGCCGCCTCATCGCATCCCGGCCCGCTCACCTCCTCCGCCCTGCCCGCGACCGGCGCCCGTCAATGCACGCCCGCCGCGCGCCTGCGCAACGCCGCCCGCATCCCTCGCCGCCCAAGCCCTCCTCTACCCGCGGCGGCAGCTCGCCCGGAGCCGCCCTCGTCACGGCGGTTACGCTCCGCCCGCGTCGCTCCGCCGTTCGCCGTCGTGGCCGCTCCGCAGCGTTGCCGCCTCGGCTCCGCCCGAACTGCCGCGTCCCTCGCCGCCTCTGCCCGACGGACCCAGCGCCCGGCCGCCTCCGCGAACGCCCGGTACCTGCGAGCCACGGCTCCTCCCGTCGCTCCTCCCGTTCGCCCTCACGCCTGGCCGCCACCGTGGCCACAGGCAGCCGCGTGTGCTCGTGTATGTGTGTGCTCGTGTATGCGTGTGCTCGTGTATGTGTGTGCTCGTGTATGCGTGTGCTCGTGTATGCGTGTGCTCGTGCTCGTGTATGCGTGTGCTCGTGTATGCGTGTGCTCGTGTATGCGTGTGCTCGTGTATGTGTCGTGGTAAACGCGTGTGAACCCTATGGTCGTTTTGGAGCACCCCGAGCTCGCCAACAACCTTCGGCACCGAACCCTCGGGACGCAAGATCGCCACGAGACCGACAAGCACCTCCCCCGAAGATCGAGATCGAACCAAGTTGAGAAACCGGCAAGACCTTCGCGATGACGAGAACGACACCGAACCGAGTTCTGCTTCCCGGACATCGAGGTCCCGGATCGCCAGCGGCGAAGCCGAGAACCCGACATGGACACACCAAGTTCTTCATCGAGGAAGCCAAGGCCGTCGGCGTGGAACCATAGAACGCCGGCGCTTCACCGGACACGAGAACATTCCCGGGCCAAGACCATCTCGACCCGTGGAACCCGACAAGATCGCACGACAACAAGAACGGCACCGATCCGGAAGATCCGATGAACCCGACACCGAACCAAGTCCGGCTTCTCGGGCCAAGGCCTACCCGATATCCGAGAACGCTTCGCGAACCCGAACCTCGGATCCGTCGAACCACGGACCCGAGACCGACCCGAACCCGGAACCCCAAGATCGTCGACCACCCCTAATGTGTGAACCCTCTCCCGCAAACCCTATTTTATAATTGAGATACAACTTGTCGCATATTGAATTGTCATTCATCATGCATGCATCTTATCATGTGGTTTGGGGGCCTTATGCCGATTCACCTAATGATTAAATATGGGGCCCATATGCGGGCAAATCTAGCCTTATATTGGCCTCATTTAAATTTGCGTAGCGAACCCGATGCTATCTTCTACCATGTAAAACAACATTTAATTGCGGGGGTTCTAAACCACTTGAACCATTTAATTAATTGTCGGGACCCCGGTTCCACTTAACTTGACCTAATTGCATCGCACCTTTGCCATGTCATCCATCATACATGCATCATGCCGATCTTCTGCCGTTTTATTAAATAGCGCATCCGATGTTTCTTCTAGTGTTTTGCTTCTTCGCGGATTGGACCGTTGAGTTGATGTGAGCTTCGCCCCGATCTTCGGATGAACCTTTCGACAATGTTTTCAGGCGAGCATCTCCCCCTTTCTACCTATCTTACTTTATAGTCTTTATTTCCCTCCGGTTGATCTTTTGCTATCTGTGTTGCGATGCTTTAGTTTCCGTACCCTTGATATACCCTGCAGCCCTATATTGCCTTGGACACACCCTATTACCTGTTGTTTGGTAGATAGTTGGACTTGCGCGTCGTTGTTGCTTGCTCAAGTGCTGATGTGAGTCGTCATATGCCACAGTTGCTGATGTAATGCCGCATGTTGATGTTGGAGATGAATCTAGTTTTACTTATCGTCACTTTACTTTCTGTTTAACAACTAAAATTGAATAAGCAGAGGCATCGGTGGGTGATAGATAATATTTGGTTTCGAGCCCACTTGTGTCCCGTAAGACCCCGAGTACTTGATACTGTTCCTTGATTTTGCGCTATCCACATCCGGGAGGTATATGGGACCCCCACGAGCGAGCTTGATTCATTCTTATTTCTTGGGGCCACAAACTAGTTTGAGGTTTTATTACGATCTGTACTTATGCCATGTTTTTGCTTTATTTACGATTGTGCGAGGAGCACCTTGTCTTTGTTAGGTATGCGGAGTGTTTACGCGGTATCGACAAGCCCAGCCACACTTTCGGTTCCCATCGCTTCTGACCATTGGCGCAACCTTGAGGCCGTCTCGGAGCTTGCCTACTCCGTTGGTTCTACTCAAAGGTGGCCCCTGAAATATTTCTGAATCTGTGATTGTTCGATCGTGAAAGCCTCGTTGGGTTTTGATTTGGTTTTCGAGGTTGATCGGCGTGTGTTGCTATTGGTGCACCCGGCGGGTATAAAACTTTCGGCCGTGTCCGCGGATATGGGCGACTTGGAGCACGATATCTCGATCATAGACAAGCATAACTAAAGTTTACTGCTATAAATTTGACTTATAATGACTAGTAATCAGCTTCACTATAATGGAATGGCTAATTAATACTGCCCACAATTGCTTGTTTGGTTGTCGCTCATGACAATTGTATCGACTAGTAAGTATTGCAACTACAACGAAATGGCTGAATAAAAGTACCAACAACTTTGGGTTTTGGGATTATCTCATGCTATCTCACTGATTAGTAAGAGTTACAACTATAACGGAATGGTTAACTAAAAGTGCCCACTTGCTTACCTTATCGGACGATTATTTAAACGACTAGTAAAGTGCCGCAACTATAACTGAATAAGTAAAAGCCCATGCGTGAGTTCCTCGGTTGACTTCCTCGTTTGGTCTCGAGGAAACACCGAGATGGGTTTGTTTGGTGTTAGCTTCAGGTTGGATCCGGATAGGTCATTCTCATCCCTCTCGATATCCGCCATTGTATCGAGTCTCTATAGGTTGTTTAGTGCCTGTTGTCATTGCCGCTCGATCCACCATACCTATGTGGCGAGGACCGCCAATTCTAGCCTCGCCGTGTCTTGGCCTCGATCTTGACGCTCCTTCTTTTTCCTTTGCCCTTTGTCGGCACCCCTTGTTAAGCAGGTTTTGAGATCGGCGTCGTTAGCGGGTTACCCTTCCGGCTTTGGCGGGGTTATGGGCGCCATTGGTTATTCTTGAGGCTCTTAGCCCCATTTGCTTCTTGTCCGTAGTCGGACGCCTACCATTTTCAAGGTGATTTGGATCTTTGTACCGTATATGTATTCTTGACTCTTTGAGTCATGTTATATATATACGTGGGTCCCATCGAGGACTGTTGTGTAATGTTATTACTTCGTTTTCCACCCGCACGAAAGTGCTTGGTGGGCACCTTTGAATCGTTTCTATGCGGGTTTGGCGAATTTTGTTCAAACTTGCATAGGCCCGATTCCGAGGGTGTTACAGAGTGGTATCAGAGCTCAGCAGTTGCGATACCCCACAAGTCCAGCCTGTAGGATAACCTAGCTAACGGCCGAAGTAGAGAGTCAAAACTATTTTGCAAAATCGGTTGGATAGTTCTGGTTAGGTCTGATTTTACTTCTTACCCCTCTGCTATTCTCCCCTTACCCCTACGTGTTTTGAATCCGCTCTCTTCTCTCTCTTCGAGTCCAGGAATTCTCGTGGTTGGGTTTCCGTCGTACCTTCAGGGCTTCGCTTTCTCCCTTTTTGTAACGGAGGTGCTACGATCGTCAATCTGCAACTTGCCTGTTGTACCCTTCCTTCGATCTTTTGTTCTTGAAATCTTTTTCTATCTGTGTTCCTTGCTGGGTATCAGTGTCGTTGAAAAACATATGAGAAGGACGAGCTTTGGTGAAGTTGGAGTCGACCTTGAGCACGTGTTGTTCATGCCAATGGAACCACCGCGAAACCTAATCAGTGTGTCTTTCATACGATTTCTGCTGGCATCACCCCTTTGTTCCGAACCTCGCTTGTCGAGATCTTCAGTCTAATTCCGGGAGTGGGTGCTTAATCCGTCTGTTCGCGTGCAGAGTAATGGTTCGAGTGTGGGATGGAGTAGCTACCCTACCACTGCTCTTATCATTCACTCCTGTATGTCGAATCAGTGGATCCAGCAGTTTACTCCGTCCTTTGTTTATCCGGAGTGTTCTCCCGACGATCAGGAGCAACGATCCTTTGTTGGTGGTGTCGCCGTTTTCCAGATGAAGAAGGAACCCTAGTTAGTGGTGTCGCGAAGACCTACATGAAGCGCGAAGATTCGGATCGCCGACCTTTCCTTCCGGTACCATGAGGCGGATCTCGAGGGCGAGATCCCTTGTTAGTGGTGTCGAATTGTGGCATCCCGCAAAACCACTACTAGAAAATCGCGTTGAATTTGTGCATCGCATTGTCATCATCATGCATTGTTTGCTAAAAATATGTTTGCAAAGCCCGTGTTGTTTTCAAAACGCCCCCTCTCTTTTCAAACATCAAAACCGGGTCCCCGGAATATTTTGTTTTGGCCGCTATCGGTTTGCAGACGGCCCGTTTAAATTAAATAAAATATTTAATTATTTTGCGGGGGCAGTCGAACGGGCCGTTTTAGCCCGAACGACCGCCCCAGGAAAAACTAAAACGGTCCAACCTGCGCCCCATCTAATCCTAGACCTACCCAGAATCCTACCCCAACCCAACCTCCACATCACTCCCTCCTATCCTGCCGCCACCTCGGCTACCCCTTCTCCCTGACCAATCTAAACCTGCCACGTGGCCATCTCTCTCCTCTCACCCCTCTCCCGCCCAGTCAAACCTCCCCACCCCTGCACACGCACTCACACAAGCCGGTCCCACCCCCTGGACCCGGTCCAAACCACCCACCTGCCGCTCGGATCCCCTCACGCGGCCCCGCGTCGACCCCACCTTCTCCTTCTCACCAACCGCGCCCCGTCCCCATCCTCCCTCTCAGCCGACGCCTTCCCTCCCTCGCCGGCGACCCCCCCTCGTCGCCGTCGACCCGCGGCCGCCCTTCTCCCTCCGGCAGCCGCCTCCTCCTTCCCTCCCCGTCAGTCTCCCCCTCGCCTGACCGCTGCGCCGTCCACCGCCCCTCGCCTGCGCTAGCGCCTCCTCCTCCTCCCTTCCCGGCGCCGGCCACCGGTCGCGGCCGCGCGCCCCGCGCCTCCACCAACCTCCGCCGCTCCGCCCCACCCTCTCTCTGGCCGCGCGCGCCGCCCTTCAGCGCGCGCGCTCAGCCACGCCACGCGAGCCCCTCACCCCGTCCTCGCCGCCCCTCGCCGCATCGGCGCCCCGCTCACCTCCTCCGCCGCCTGCCCGCGGCCAGCGCCGTCAAGCGCCGCCCGCACGCCGCCCGCGCCTGCTGCCGAACGCGCCCCGCATCCCTCGCGGCCCAAGCCCTCCTCTACCCGCAGCCGGGCCGCCCTCGTCACGCGGTTACCTCCGCCCGCGTCGCTCCGCCGTTCGCCGTCCGTGGCCGCTGCGCGTTGCCGCCTCGGCTCCGCCCGGCCTGCCGCGTCCTCGCCGCCCGCCTGCCCGACGGACCCCGCGCCCCGGCCGCCTCCGACGAACCGCCAGTACCCTGCGAGCCACGGCTCCTCCCCGTCGCTCCTCCCGTTCGCCCTCCACGCCTGGCCCGCCACCGTGGCCCTGGCCGCGTGTGCTCGTGTATGTGTGTGCTCGTGTATGCGTGTGCTCGTGTATGTGTGTGCTCGTGTATGCGTGTGCTCGTGTATGTGTGTGTTTGTGCATGCGTGTGCTCGTGTATGTGTGTGCTCGTGGATGCGTGCTCGTATGCGTGTGCTCGTGTGTGTAAGTGGTAAGCGTGTGAACCCTATGGTCGTTTGGAGCACCGAGCTCGCCAACAACCTTCGACCGAACCCTCGGGACGCAAGATCGCCACGAGACCGACAAGCACCTCCCGAAGATCGAGATCGAACCGAGTTGAGAAACCGGCAAGACCTTCGCGATGGCGAGCGACACGAACCGAGTTACGCTTCCGGACATCGAGGTCGAGATCGACGCCGGCGACCGGCCGAGAACCCGACATGGACACACCAAGTTCTTCATCGAGAAGCCAAGGCCGTCGGTGGAACCATAGAACGCCGGCGCTTCACCGGACACCGAGAACATTCCCGGAGCCAAGACCATCTCGACCCGTGGAACCCGACAAGATCTGCACGACAACAAGAACGGCACCGATCCGGAAGATCCGATGAACCGACACGAACCAAGTCCGGCTTCTAACGCCAAGACCTACCCGATATCCGAGAACGCTTACGCCCCGAACCTCGGATCCGTGAACCTCGGACCCCGAGACCGACCGAACCCGGAACCCCAAGATCGTCGACCACCCCTAATGTGTGAACCCTCTCCCGCAAACCCTATTTTATAATTGAGATACAACTTGTCGCATATTGAATTGTCATTCATCATGCATGCATCTTATCATGTGGTTTGGGGGCCTTATGCCGATTCACCTAATGATTAAATATGGGGCCCATATGCGGGCAAATCTAGCCTTATATTGGCCTCATTTAAATTTGCGTAGCGAACCCGATGCTATCTTCTACCATGTAAAACAACATTTAATTGCGGGGGTTCTAAACCACTTGAACCATTTAATTAATTGTCGGGACCCCGGTTCCACTTAACTTGACCTAATTGCATCGCACCTTTGCCATGTCATCCATCATACATGCATCATGCCGATCTTCTGCCGTTTTATTAAATAGCGCATCCGATGTTTCTTCTAGTGTTTTGCTTCTTCGCGGATTGGACCGTTGAGTTGATGTGAGCTTCGCCCCGATCTTCGGATGAACCTTTCGACAATGTTTTCAGGCGAGCATCTCCCCCTTTCTACCTATCTTACTTTATAGTCTTTATTTCCCTCCGGTTGATCTTTTGCTATCTGTGTTGCGATGCTTTAGTTTCCGTACCCTTGATATACCCTGCAGCCCTATATTGCCTTGGACACACCCTATTACCTGTTGTTTGGTAGATAGTTGGACTTGCGCGTCGTTGTTGCTTGCTCAAGTGCTGATGTGAGTCGTCATATGCCACAGTTGCTGATGTAATGCCGCATGTTGATGTTGGAGATGAATCTAGTTTTACTTATCGTCACTTTACTTTCTGTTTAACAACTAAAATTGAATAAGCAGAGGCATCGGTGGGTGATAGATAATATTTGGTTTCCGAACGCCCACTTGTGTCCCGTAAGACCCCGAGTACTTGATACCTGTTCCTTGATTTTGCGCGCTATCCACATCCGGGAGGTATATGGGACCCCGAGCGAGCTTGATTCATTCTTATTTCTTGGGGCCACAAACTAGTTTGAGGTTTTATTACGATCTGTACTTATGCCATGTTTCTTTGCTTTATTTACGATTGTGCGAGAGCACCTTGTCTTTATTTAGGTATGCGGAGTGTTACGGTATCGACAAGCCAGCCACACTTTCGGGTTCCCGATCGCTTCTGACCATTGGCGCAACCTTGAGGCCGTCTCGAGCTTGCCTACTCCGTTGGTTCTACTCAAAGGTGGCCCCGAAATATTTCTGAATCTGTGATTGTTCGATCGTGAAAGCCTCGTTGGGTTTTGATTTGGTTTTCGAGGTTGATCGGCGTGTGTTGCTATTGGTGCACCCGGGTATAAAACTTTCAAAGCCGTGTCATGGATATGGGCGACTTGGAGCCAGATATCTCGATCATAGACAAGCATAACTAAAGTTTACTGCTATAAATTTGACTTTATAATGACTAGTAATCAGCCTCACTATAATGGAATGGCTAATTAATACTGCCCACAAGTGCTTGTTTGGTTGTCGTCGCGACAATTGTATCGACTAGTAAGTATTGCAACTTCTAGCGAAATGGCTGAATAAAAGTACCAACAACTCTTTGGGTTTGGGATTATCTCATGCTATTTGCACCTGATTAGTAAGAGTTACAACTATAACGGAATGGTTAACTAAAAGTGCCCACTGCTTACCTTATCAGGACGATTATTTAAACCTGACTAGTAAAGTGCCGCAACTATAACTGAATAAGTAAAACTGCCAACTGCGTGAGTTCCTCGGTTGACTTCCTCGTTTGGTCTCGAGGGGGAAACACCAGGATGGGTTTGTTTGGTGTTAGCTTCAGGTTGGATCCGGATAGGTCATTCTCATCCCTCTCTGATATCCGCCAGTTGTATCGAGTCTCTATAGGTTGTTTAGTGCACGCCATTGCCGCTCGATCCACCATACCTATGTGGCGAGGACCGCGGTCTAGCCTCGCGTGTCTTGGCCTCGATCTTGACGCTCCTTCTTTTTCCTTTGCCCTTTGTCGGCACCTTTGTTAAGCGGGTTTTGAGATCGGCGTCGTTAGCGGGGTTACCCTTCCGGCTTGGCAGCGGGGTTATGGACGCCATTGGTTATTCTTCAGGGCTCTTAGCCCCATTTGCTTCTTGTCCGTAGTCGGACGCCCTACCATTTTCAAGGTGATTTGGATCTTTGTACCGTATATCTGTATTCTTGACTCTTTGAGTCGCTGTTATATATATCTGTTCTGTGGGTCCCATCGAGGACTGTTGTGTAATGTTATTACTTCGTTTTCCACCCGCACGAAAGTGCTTGGTGGGCACCTTTGAATCGTTTCTATGCGGGTTTGGCGAATTTTGTTCAAACTTGCATAGGCCCGATTCCGAGGGTGTTACAACACCTCAGTGCCATGGGTGTGAGATTGTTGCCAGATGTAAACTAGATTATTGACTCTAGTGCAAGTGGGAGACTGTTGGAATTATGCCCTAGAGGCAATAATAAAGATGTTATTATTATAATTCTTGTTCATGATAAAGTTTATATTCCATGCTAGAATTGTATTAAGCGGAAACTTTAATACTTGTGTGGTTTGTGAACAACACCGTGTCCCTAGTACGCCTCTATGGACTAGCTCATTGATCAATGATGGTTAAGGTTTCCTAACCATAGACATGAGTTGTCAATCGATAATGAGATCATATCACTGGGAGAATGATATGATGGACATACCCAAACTAAGCAAAGCAATTAGATCGTTTCATCGTGTTCATCTTTGCGAAGCTTTTCCTATGTCAAATATTGTATTCCTTAGACCATGAGATAATGCAACTCCCTGGTATCGGAAGAAAGCTTTGAGGTCATCAAACGTCATCCTATGAGAGGGTGATCATAAAGGTGTCTCTCAGGTGATCGGAAAGTATCTGTTGGGTTGTATGTATCGAGATGGGATTTGTCCCTCCCAAGTCGGAGAGATATACTTCGGGCCCACTCGGTAAACGATATCAACACCGCTTGCAAGCATGTGGTTAAGGAGTTAATCACAAAGTGATATCGGATTACGGAACGAGTAAAGTACTTGCTGTGAACGAGATTGAACTAGGTATGACGGTACCGACGATCGAATCTCGCAAGTAAAATATCGCGAGAAGAAGGGAATATATATATGGGATTGATTGAATCCTGGCATCGTGGTTCATCCGATATGATCATCGATGAATGTGTGGAGTCAATATGGGTGCCTGCACCCGTTGATTATTGATAAAAGATCATGTCTGCATATTCTCGAACCCGCAGGGTCACACACTTAACGTATCTCGACGCTAGGATAGATTGGATAATTGGTTTATGAATTTTTGTTCGGAGTCTCGGATGGGATCCGGGACATCACCAGAGGTTCCAGAATGGTCCGGAGAATAAGATTCATATAAGGCAGTGCAGTTTTTGGAGTTCGGAATTGTTCCGGGTTAATCGGTATTGTACCGGAAGCTTCTAGAACCTACCGGAAGGGGACCAACGTGGCCCCACCTTCCGGGAGGGGGCATGGGCCTATGAGGGAGTGTCCTGGCCGCATTGGGCCAGGGTCACAAGGCCCCATAGGGCCCAGCCGAGCCTAGAGAGTTTAAATCGTTTAAACTAGAGATAGGGTTTCTAGAAGAGGGGAGAGTCCATGCCCCCCACTCCTTGTCCTTTGGGCTTGGGGGAGGGGCTAGGGCTGCGCCCCCCCCTCTATATAAAGAGGGGTGGGGGCGCACCAACCCCCCACACCTCTCCTCCAAACCCTAGCCTCCTTGCTAGCTTTCCTCTCTCCCTCCCGACTGTTTGTAGGCCTGCTCGTAAATTCTCCACCATATACACCACGCCGTCGTGTTGTAGATCCAATCTATCTCTCCATCATACTTGATGGTCCGAGGAAGGAGGAGACGTCGAGGTGCTGCACGTGTGCATCTCACGGAGGCACCGCCACTTGTGGTGCTAGATCGGATCGGATCGCGAGGAGGAGAAGCGAGTACGACTACATCACCCACGTTCCGAAACGTTCATGTCTAATCTTCAAGGGTATGAAGATCTAATCCAATCTCTCTCGTTGATTGCATCTCCTAGATTAGATATTGGCTTTCCCTCTGTTCGCATCCGTAGAAAATTTTGATTTACTATGCCGCGAAACCCTTCAGAGGCATGGTTCGTATGTGTCAAATGATTCAAAATCAAGAGACTCCAAAAGTCCATCAGAATGGAGTTTCTTCATGCGCTTTACTCCAATATGACCTAGACGACAGTGCCACAAATAAGTAGTATTATCACTATCTACTTTGCATCTCTTAGCCTCAATGTTATGGATGTGTGTTTCATCCCTTTCGAGATTTAGAAGAAATAAACCATTCACAATAGGTGCATGACCATAAAAGATGTTACTCATATAAATAGAACAACCATTATTCTCCGATTTAAATGAATATCCGTCTTGAAATAAACAAGATCCAGAAATAATGTTCATGCTCAACGCAGGCACATAATAACACTTATTAAGGTTTAAAACTAATCCCGAAGGTAAAACTAAGGAGAGCGTGCCGACGGCCATCACATCAACTCTTGATCCGTTGCCAACGCGCATCGTCACCTCATCCCTTGCAAGCCGCCGTCTATTCCGTAGCTCCTGTTTCGAGTTACAAATATTAGCAACTGAACCGGTATCAAATACCCAGGCACTAAAACGAGGGCTAGTAAGGAAAATATCAATAACATGTATATCAAATATACCTTTGATGGTGCCAGCCTTCTTGTCTGCTAAGTACTTCGGACAATTGCGCTTCCAGTGACCCTTGTCCTTGCAATAGAAGCACTCAGTGTCCGGCTTAGGACCAGACCTGAGCTTCTTCTCAGCAGGGGAAGTGCGTTTGCCGCCGCCCTTCTTGAAGGGCTTCTTTGCACCCTTACCTTTCTTAAAGGTGGGCTTGTTGACCATCAACACATGATTATCCTTTTTGATGTCCACTTCCGCGGCCTTCAGCTTTGCGAAGAGCTCGGTGATCGTATCAGTGGAACCAATATGATTATGAGTCACTACAAAACTTTTGTAGCTGGGAGGGAGTGATTGCAGAACCCTGTCAATTTTTGAGCTCCTCTGGAATCGTGCATTCCAGTTGCTCAAGGCGTTGAGTGTAGCCCGTCATCTTAATGGCGTGCTCACTAACGGAACTCCCTTCCTCCATCTTGCAGTTAACGAACTTCTCAGAGATCTCATATCTCTCGAGCGGGCTGGAGTCAAACATGCTTTTCAGCTCTTGAGAATCTCAAAGGGCCCGGATAGTCTTCAAAACGATTTTGAAGTTCGGTTCCATAGCAAACAACATGGTGCTCTTAATCACACCATAATCATCTTTCTTGACGATAGACAACTTTCTCATCATCGGTAAGCGGTTGCGAGGGGTCACCTAATGCTTTCCCAAGGACATAGTCCTTTTGACCGCTAGAGAGAATGATTCTTAGATTGCGGAACCAATTGGTGAAGTTAGACCCATTGTTTTTAAGCTTTTCTTTCTCAGCAAAAACGTTGAAATTGAAGTTGGACTTAGCCATGTGATCTACAATATTTGCAAGTACAAATTAGACTATGTTCATGATAACTAGTTCAACTTAATCAAATTACTAGATGAACTCCCACTAAATTCAACATCCCTCAAGTTGTTTAGTGAACACGATCCAAATTCACCACACCTAATCCGATCATCACGAGAAGAGATCTGGTTTCAATGGTGGACAACAAAGTGTCGATCATATCATTCATATGACTCATGCTTAACCTTTCGGTTCATGTGTTCCGAGGCCATGTCTGTACATGCTAGGCTCGTCAAGTTAGACCCAAGTATTTCCGCGTGTGCAAAACTGGCTTGCACCCGTTGTATGTGAGCGTAGAGTCTATAGCACCCGATCATCACGTGATGCTTGGACACGACGAACTTTCGCAACGGTGCATACTCGGGGAGAACACAGTTTTATCTTGATCTTTAAGTGAGGAATCATCTTATAATGCTACCGTCGCGATCTAAGCATAATAAGATACATAAAAGGATAAACATCACATGCATATAACTTTATGTGACATGGTATAGCCAATCTTCGCGCAATGATCTCCATCTTGTGCGTGCCGGCATGATCTCCATCACTCCACCATGATTGCCTCCACCACGAATAGTAACTACAACTATTGCTAACTACTTAGCGATAAAGTGAAACTATTACATGGCGTATAAGAAGTTGACACACAGGTCATACACAATTATAAAGACAACCATATGGCTCCTGCCGGTTGTGTACTCATCGACATGCAAGTCGTGAAACATTACAAAACATGATCATCGCATACATTATACACATCACATCTTGGGCCATACCATATCACAGAAAACACTCCCTGCAAAAACAAGTTAGACGCCTCTACTTTGTTGTTGCATGTTTTACGTGGCTTATGGGAGTAGATGCTAAGAACGATTCTTACCTACGGAAAGCCACAACAGTGATATTATGGTTGCCAAACTCCGGTGTTAATCCCATGACAACTATAGTGAGAGAAACTGGCATCCACCAGCCGCATGTGTGGAACAAGCCACACGTCAAGTGCGGAGCCGGTCTCGCGAACGACATCGCGTAAGGTTGGCCTGGACCGCTTCAATCTCACTATCCCGCGTCATAAGAAGAACACAAACAAGAGGCTTGCAACAGAAAACATCAACGCCCGCAACAACCATGTTGTGTTCTACTCGTGAAACACATCTACGCATAGATCTAGATCTGATACCACTGAAGGGTTTCGCGGCATAGTAAATCAAAAAAATTCTACAGATGCGAACAGAGGGAAAGCCAAGATCTAATCTAGGAGATGCAAACAACAAGAGAGATTGGATTAGATCTTCATACCCTTGAAGATTCAAGACAATGAACGTTCGTTTAACGCGTGGGTGATGTAGTCATACTCGCTTCTCCTCGCGATCCGATCCGATCTAGCACCACAAGTGGCGGTGCCTCCGTGAGATGCACACGCAGCACCTCGGCCTCCTCCTTCCTCGGACCAGCAAGTATGGTGGAGAGACGGATTGGATCTACAACACGACGGCGTGGTGTATATGGTGGAGAATTTCTGCAGCAGGGCTTCGCCTACAAGCAGTCGGGAGGGAGAGAGGAGGGCAGCAGGGCGGCTAGGGTTGGAGGGGAAGGTGTGAGGGGTTGGTTCGCCCCCACCCCTCTTTATATAGAGGGGGGCGCAGCCCTAGCCCCTCCCCCAAGCCCAAACCGGTGGCCCCAAAGGATAAGGAGTGGGGGGCAAGGAAACCCCCCCTTCTAGAAGGTCTATCTCGAGTTTAAACCTCTCTTGGTCGGCTGGGCCCTATGGGCCTTGTGCCCCTGGCCCAATGCGTCCAGGTCACTCCCTCATAGGCCCATGCCCCCTCCCGGAAGGTGGGGCCACGTTGGTCCCCTTCCGGAAGGTTCTAGAAGCTTCCGGTACAATACCGATTAACCCGGAACAATTCCGAACTCCAAAATCTGCACTGCCTTATATGAATCTTATTCTCCGGACCACTCTGGAACCTCTCGTAATGTCCCGGATCCCATCCGAGACTCCGAACAAAAACTCATAAACCAATTATCCAATCTATCCTAGCGTCGAGACACGTTAAGTGTGTGCCCCTGCGGGTTCGAGAATATGCAGACATGATCTTCTATCAATAATCAACATGGGTCCGAAACCCATATTGACTCCCACACATTCATCGATGATCATATCGGATGAACCACGATGCCAGGATTCAATCAATCCCATATATATATTCCCTTCGTCTCGCGATATTTTACTTGCCCGAGATTTGATCGTCGGTACCGTCATACCTAGTTCAATCTCGTTCACAGCAAGTACTTTACTCGTTCCGTAATCCGATATCACTTTGTGATTAACTCCTTAACCACATGCTTGCAAGCGGTGTTGATAACGATTACCGAGTGGGACCGAAGTATATCTCTCCTACTTGGGAGGGACAAATCCCATCTCGATACATACAACCCAACAGATACTTTCCGATCACCTGAGAGACACCTTTATGATCACCCTCTCATAGGATGACGTTTGATGACCTCAAAGCTTTCTTCCGATACCAGGGAGTTGTATTATCTCATGGTCTAAGGAATACAATATTTGACACAAGAAAAGCTTCGCAAAGACGAACACGATGACACGATCTAATTGCTTCGCTTAGTTTGGGTCTGTCCACCATATCATTCTCCCAATGATATGATCTCATTATTAATCGACAACTCATGTCCATGGTTAGGAAACCTTAACCATCATTAATCAATGAGCTAGTCCATAGAGGCGTACTAGGGACACGGTGTTGTTCACAAACCACACAAGTATTAAAGTTTCCTCTTAATACAATTCTAGCATGGAATATAAACATTATCATGAACAAGAATTATAATAATAACAACTTTATTATTGCCTCTAGGGCATAATTCCAACATCATCTTCTACCTCCACCTGCTCATTTCACCAAAAGAGATCTTCATTTCCCCCTGATACGTGCATTTTGCATCATCAATATTAGTACTTATATGCACTGTTTAGGATCATATTTACCTTAATACATAATTGTTCTTGCATATTTAGATGATTTACGAGACTTTCCTACAAAGTCCCTTTCATTGGTATTTAATTTCTGGGAGGCAGAAAACCTCCTTTTTCATTTTTTTGTGTTTTAGTGACCTTTCTAAAAATCGGAGGAAAAATACCTGATGAGTTTTTCACCTGGAGAACCACCTTGGGCCAAAGGAGCACACGAGAGGAGTCCCGAGGGCTGAAAGAGGAAGGAGGGCGCGCCTAGTAAGGGGGGCACCCACCTAGACCGTTTTAGCCTCGAGCGTCATCTGGCCTCCTCCTTTTTACAGACGCCTCCATCTCGACAGAAAACCTACGCCATATTTTTTCCACGATTTACAGAGGCGGCCGCGGAGGTGAAAGTCATCTCCTACTCTGGGAGAGGGCAGATCCTGCTGCACCAGATCCTCCGGTGAGGGGGAAATTGACACCATCGTCATCACAACTCCTCCTATGCATAGGGGGAGGCATCTCCATCAACATCTCCACCAGAACAATCATCATCACCATCACCATCTCCAAGATCCATCTCGTTCCCCTCATAGTTTGTGATTGATTGAACCCCGGATATTGTTTTAAGGGCTATTTACATGTTTGTGATTGGCATCTTGTCATTATTTGGTGGAGAGATTATATTTTCAGATTGTGTTGTATTCCATATGCTACTAAACTATATCATGTTTGCCACTTGTGAGTAGATTTCCATGTTCCTGAGGGCATAGGATGAATTAGCTATGATTTCCATATAATATGCCATGTGTATGTGGTTAAGTTTTTATCTTTTATATTATCCTATGATGGTTCTATGCGAACGTCGACTGCATATTACTTCACCTATATGGGCTCATAGGATGGTACTTCAATGCAATGATGGGGCTTGGAAGGACGGAATTGACAGAAATTGTTTTCCATTACTTTGAGTTGCATTGGAGGGATTATATGTCGGGGACCAAAGAACTTATTGCTATGGTGGGACATTTATGTCTTAATGCTTTTTAGATGCTCATGTGAATGGCTCTAGGAACCATCATAAGTGGTGTGGTTATCTCATGTTATATGGCAGCACCAAATTTAGGCTCCGCCCTAAAGGAATGAACCTTGACAGCATATGCATATGCACCATATTGTGTAGAAATCTATATGCTAATTATATCCATGCCACCCTCGGGAACGCTTGTCACATATAAGTTCACACACACTTGAACTTTTCCTGTTACTGAATAGAGGATTGGGATTTCTCTCATTGAGAACATTTACTTATTGCTATTTACTTTCTGCACTTTATATTCTTGGAAATCATAAACCAAAAACACCAAATTACTGCATTTATTATTCTTTTCATTATCGAACTTGCTAACCAATACCCTCATCTCCTCGTGGGTTCGACAACCTTTCTTTATTGAAAAGTACTATAATTGATCTCCTGCACTTGGGAGCCATCACCCCTCATTCACTTGAGGGCCCCCTTGCTCTAGTGTTTCATTGGAAACCCTAGTTCTTGATTTGGTTTTTACAAGCTTGTCTTTGATTGTTTGACGGCTTGCTTGTATTCGGGAGCTTTTAATTCAGTTGTGGATGTGTGTCTCAAACTTGTTGTAAAGGTGTCGGCTTCCACCTTGAAGGGGATCGATTCACTCATCCACTCTGATGTAAATATTTTGAGGTTGTTGGTTAAGCTGCCTATATTAACATGCATGGTGTGCCTCGGTATGACATATTCCAAACAATTCCACATAGTATCAGAGCACGGAACCTCCAAATACATCTAGATTCCATGGCACCCTCATCCTCCACAGCCTCTTCCGGTTCTCCCTACGGCTCTAGTGTTACCAAGAAGCTGGACAAAGGAAACATTGTCCTCTGGTAGGCTCAGCCAGCAGTCAGGGGCAGCTCAGTCAGCGGTCAGGGGTGCCCACCTCACGGGCTTCCTTGATGGAATCATCGAAGCACCCAAGGAGGAGCTCGAAGTAAAGAAAGGTGACGAGACTGTCGCTGAGCCAAACCCAGCCTACGATGACTGGGTAGCACATGACCTAGAGGTGCTAGGCTTCCTCATGTGTTCCCTCTCTCAGGAAGTTCTGCCCCACACCGTTGCTACCAAGATGGCGGCCGAGTTGTGGGAGATACTGCAGGAGATGTACATGGAAAGGTTCCGTGCGCACACCACCAACACCCGCATCACCCTCACATATGCAGAAAAGGGCAACAAAAACATGGGCGAGTACGTCGCCATGATGAAATCATTGGAGAACGAAATGGTCTCCCCGGGCAAGGTTCTCGAAGATGAGGCCATGGTCTCCTACATCCTTGTCAGCCTCCACAACCCCAACTACGATGAGAACAACTCTGCATTATGTAAATTTCACTAAGGAATGTAATGTAATAAATTTGTACTAGTGATGTATTGTAATAAGTTGTTCTGGTGATGACATGTTTTATTTTTGTTGTCATAAAATGTTCAATTGTACTAGTTTGTGGTGAATAACTGTAATATATGATTATGTGTGTGCATGTTATGATATCAGTTATGTCAGACCTTTTACAGGGGCGTGCGATACATGACACTGATGCCACCTCTGGTTAGACCCGCATTCCCAAATAAACCACCGACCTTCAGGCGTCAAACCATCAAGAACCGATGGAGGGTTTATAATATTTTTAGGAGCACCTTAAGGCTTACAAACTTCTTTCTTTGGCTAAGCTTATATTTAGCAAGGATAAGTTCATGTTAGAACCCTCTCTCTGCGTAAAGGCTTTCTCATGCATGACGAAATGATAATGTTAATAAAAGATCAACAGTAACACAAATAATATGACTATTGGTCACTATTAAAACATATCGCAGGCTTGTGGTACGTTGAAATTGCAACGGGTGGATTATGCACATAATTGGCACACATGTAAAACTTCATGCCCAAGGATGGTCGCACCAACACGGCCCGGCTCCCACACCCGGGGGAAACCTAGCATCCTTCATCTTCTTCAGCCTGATAGACTGGTTTGAGCAAGACCAACTCATAGCCAGTAAGAAAATTGGGGAACAAAGAAAGAAGTATAAATGGTTGCTTCGATGAAGAATGGAGAGGGTATTTTTATAGGCTCGAATAAGTGGTGTTGCACGATAATAGAGCGGGAAAGCAGTGTTGGAGGAATCCGTCACATGCAAATCAGTCAAATGAACTACTCCCTCCGATTCATATTAGTTGATTTAAATTTGCCTAGATACAAGTGTATCTAACACTAAAACTTAAGGGATTTCTATTTTCGTGTCCTTCGTTCGTTAGTTGTACTCACTTTTCCCCGGCCGCTTAACTTTTCCTCACTTTTCCCCTCACTATGTTATGAAACCCTCGCAGGCGCTCGGACGGAGGGATGCCATCAGGTCAAAGTCTTGATCGTTACATGATGACCAGTGGGACCGTGTTAGGGCGGGTCCTTCCGTGGATGTTACATGCTGACAAGTGGGGCTGTGTTAAGTTGGTTCCCGTAGTGGACACATCTCTCCACTTATCCAGATCAACGTGGCACCCACAGCTTATCCACGTGAGCGCCGAACCCATAGCTTATCCACGTGAGCCAGCCCCACGCCTGCGCCCGTGCCATTGCCCCTCTTTCTTCTTCTTCTTCTTCGACGATGGCAGCCCTTTGTCGAGCTTCACTTCGGCCTCCCGTTCGTCCTAGCCACAGTATGGTGTCGTCTCGTTGACATGTATGAAGGATGACAATGGAAACCGTGTGCAGAGAAGGTTAGATCCCATACCAAAATGTTCTGATTAGACGGGGACGCTTGCTGTGGAGAATGCGGCCGGTGAGCCGTTCCGATGATTCAAAGGGGTGGTTTATCGAGTTAATGTCTCGTCTGCAATCAAGTGAAAGAGTGTTTATAATAAAAACAAGGAGATGGATGTATAAGAAATAAGAAATTGACACAACTCTTGAACACTTTCAAATTAAAAAAATTATACAAGTCTTGATGTAAAAGAGTGTTTATAATTGACGCAACTCTTGAATACTTTCTAATTAAAAAAGTTACTCTTAATGTAAAAGAGTGTTTATAATTGACATAACTCTTAAGCACTTTCAAATTGAAAAAATTATACAATTGTTAATGTAAAAGAGTGTTTATAATTGACACAACTCTTGAACACTTTCAAATTGAAAAAATTATACAATTCTTAATGTTAAAGAGTGTTTATAATTGACACAACTCTTGAACACTTTCAAATTAAAAAAATTATACAACTCTTAATGTAAAAGAGTGTTTATAATTGACGCAACTCTTGAACACTTTCAAATTAAAAAAATATTATACAACTCTTAATGTAAAAGAGTGTTTATAATTGACACAACACTTGAACACTTTGAAATTAAAAAATTATACATATCTTAATGTAAAAGAGTGTTTATAATTGACACAACTCTTGAACACTTTCAAATTAAAAAAATTATAGAACTCTTAATGTAAAAGAGTGTTTATAATTGACACAACTCTTGAACACTTACAAATTAAAAAAATTGTACAACTCTTAATGTAAAAAAGTGTTTATAATTGACACAACTCTTGAACACTTTCAAATTGAAAAAACTCTACAACTCTTAATGTAAAAAAATGTTTATAATTGACACAACTCTGAACACTTTCAAATTAAAAAAAACTATACAACTCTTAATGTAAAAGAGTGTTTATAATTGACACAACTCTTGAACACTTTCAAATTGAAAAAACTATACAACTCTTAATGTAAAATAGTGTTTATAATTGACACAACTCTTGAACACTTTCAAATTAAAAAAATATACAACTCTTAATATAAAAGAGTGTTTATAATTGACACAACTCTTGAACACTTTCAAATTACAATTTGGACATGATAATGTTGTCTTAACAAAATCTTGAGAGTTTACCATTTTTAGAGTGTGAAAAGTGATCCCTAGACTAAAATCTTTATGCCTCGTGCATATACGAAAATTATACACCTTTGAACTCTTTGAAATCGCACCTAGAACATGATATAGTGGAATGTAATGCATAAACTTGCATATAGGAAAATTATACACCTTTAACACTTTCCCTTCATTATATTCAAAATCATATGTTTGTGGAGTTAAAGTACCGGTGGCAAACTCGTTATTTTGCATAAATAGAGAACTGCCTCCCGGCAGATATAGGGGTTATCCTGTCCGCTAGATCACAGAGGATCAACGGTTGGTGGGCACGATCCGCGTGACAACTGGCTCGACCAATCAGAGCATAGCAGTCAAGATGAGCACAGATGTGAGAGTTTGTGACTAAGAGAGAGGGGAAAACTGAGTAGAACCTAAAAATAAAGGGCAAAACTGAGTACAACTTTAAAACAAGGGAAAACTGACAAAAGGTTTGAAATAGAAAATAGAAAGAAATTTAAAAAATAGAAAATGCTTCTTTTATACAATAAAATACATCTTGGCATATATTAAACTATTTGCAGTTCAAATATACATTAGTTTGATAATTATTGCCTCATTCAGACAAACTATGTTTTTGGTAGGGATGTTTTGGAAAGAGGCTTGAGTAGAAAACCATGAACCTTCATACATAGTAGGTGATTTGAGAAGTGGTGATTTAGGTTAAAACTTGATTTATATACATTTCTTATGGTGGCATGTCACATACTAAGACTCCCTGGATAGATGCCACTATGTTTTGATCTTTTTGAATTTATTGTCCATAAAATGACTCAATTTTCTATCTAAAACCCATTTGTTGACTCTCTGTTGACCAGCCACCGGAGGGTAAAAGTGAGTATATTGCACACAATAGTGTTAGTACTAGAGGGCATAACTGAGTACAACCAAACTTCCAGTGTTACACTCGAGGGTATAACTGAGCACAACTAAATTGCCAAGGTTAGACACGAGGGGATAATTGAGCACCACTCAGTGGCCAAGGTTAGACATGGTACGCGTGTCGCGGTGCACGGGACGGTAGCGAACGTGTGTGACCGTACACGATGCAGTAGCATACACGGTTACGTGGTGCACGATGGTGCAACGAAACGTCTTCTCCCTTCACCTTTATAGAGGCCTCCTCACTCTCACTCATCACTCACGCAACCATCTCCATTGTTCCATCATCTTCTGCAAACCCACAAGAAAACCCCAACCATGTCGGCGGTGGAGAAGAACGGCGTGGTGGCCATGGTCGCCTCCAAGGCCGCCGGTGAGGAGGCCCCCGTCCCCGTACATGCCCATGTTGAGGCATCGAAGGCAGCTGCCGTCCCCGTCCAGACCCCCATCCCCGCTTCTGCCATAGCCACCGGCGAGGAGGCCCCCGCTGGTCTCGGGCAGATCTCGTACGACCATGACCCCTACGAGGAGCGGGATGAGTACATCAGGCCGGAGAACCCCTACAACACCAGCCTCGCCGCCCCATGGTTGGAGGTAACTAGGGTTTTCTCCCTTCCTTTATTCTTCCCCATTCCCATCGTTGGATGCTAGATCGTGTGTTATTAGGGTTTGGTTGTTCGTATTTTTAATTGTTGGATGCTAGGTATTTTTACAGTAGTTAATCCTCTTGTGTTAGATCTCGTATTTCGATGAATGCCCATGTTCGTATTTCATACCTATTTTATTGTTCCTCCGAGTTGCATTTAATGGATTCCCTAGTTAGTACTAGCACCGATCTGTAGTTGGGATCAGTATCCGATTTGGTTAGAGATTTGGGGATTGGGGAATAATCAGGGGATCTCAATCTGTTAATTTATGCGAGTAATCAATCCAGATAATCACGGTATCTCAATCATGTCCTTATTGCACTCTACTGTTTCCTCCAACGGGTGGATAACAACGATGTGTGCAGGGAGAATGAGGCCACGGACACCAAGACTCGTCAGGTGCTGAGACGGATGAAGTCCGGCCAGTACAACAACTTCTTCGCCGATGACGTCTGTAGGTGCCCCTTCCATACCAAGGCCTCGCCACTGACTTCAACTCCATTGTGAGGCATGCCGAGGACGTGAAGACCTGTGGCTTGTCAAATAACATCCATGCCTTCAGAGCCAAGCACCAGGCGCTCGGTTTTCACCTCCGCAACCTCCAGAAGGTGGCCATCTAGGAGGGTCGCATGCCCCCGATCAAGCCCATGGCGCCCAAGGTCAAGGGACTAGGCAGTAGAAAGTGGAGGAAATGCCAGAGGGAGGAGACGGAGGCCCTCCTAGCGGAGGCCATGAGGAGCCACTGATCTTGTGCTGATGCTGCTGCTGTAAAGCAGCTTCTTTCGTTTTGTTGTATGTGTTGAACTTGTCCGCTGCTGCTGAGCAGCCTAATTGTCAAACCTCGTTTAAGTACCATACTTTACATATCCTATATTAGCTGCTTTATCAACATCTGCTCTGTTTATCTACATATTTATGGTGCTGGTTAGATTTGCTGCTCTAAATTTGCTACCAGATTAGGAAAATACGAGGGCCAAAAGAAACCATAAATGAAAAGAGAAGCTGCACTAGACCTTTTTGGACAAGAATTAACACAAATGTTAGCGACATAAAGGAAAAAAGACGCTCTAAAAAAGTCCAAACAAAAAAAAATCTTCCAATTTAGACGACGGAGCGCACGTAACTAACAAACGCGCCATATGGTCCTACACCATATCCCCAAAACACGTTCCCAACAATCCGGCCCCACGTAGTCCAACATGAGGGTCCTACTACGAGACCCGACTGAACGTGGCCCGACTTGTCAGCACGTAACGGGGGTCCTACTTGTCAACACGTAACGGCGAGGATCCACTACGAGATCCGACTGAATGCGGCCCCATATGTCAGCACGTAACGGCGAGGGTCCACTATATGATCCAACTGAATGCGGCCACCTAGTCAGCACGTAACGACGAGGATCCACTAACGGGACCCGACAGACAGCGAGTTTCGGACCAATGCGAGAATTTCAGACAAGCTGAGTAAAAGTGAGAAAAAGTTAAGCGGCTGGGAAAAATGAGTACAACTAACGAACCAAAGACACAAAAATAGAAATCCCAAAACTTAACTGATACATTCATATCTAGTAGATAAATTTAAATCAATTAATATGGGTGGAGAGATTACACAACCGACGGTGCGCAACTACTCTTTTGGCCAAAAAAAAAGAGCACCTGCCGATGTTTTGGCTTTTTTAAATAATACATTTTTTTAGTCAATTTTATAAATAATACACGAAATCCAAAAATTGCAAATCTAACGAACCGGACTCGAACCTCCACGCTCTTCAGCACGAGATTTTGAGTCTCGCGTGTCTACCATTTCACCATCAAGGCATCTTGAAAGTGAATCGTATTCCATGAATATGATATCTATCTAATGTGATATATGGAATATATGACAAAGGTGGAGTCTTGGAGTATTTCGATCGATCGGTCATATAGGCCTGAGTCAGACATCAAATCGTCCGTTGAAAAGACGAAGATGGTGGTTCGTCTTTTAAAAAGACGAAGGTGTGGTTCGTCCGTTCAAAAGACGACCGACCACACCAAGCCAACGTGTGAAGAACATGTCCATCGTCTTTTTAAAAGATGAACCATCCCCTTCATCTTTTCAAAAGACAACCCCCCTCGTCTTTTTAAAAGACGAACCACCACCTTCGTCTTTTCAGCGGACGACGGTCCGTCAGATTTGCATTTTTTGGATTTCGTGTATTATTTATGAAATTGAATAAAAAATATATATTATTTAAAAAAAATTAGCGATGTTTTGAGTGCCAAAAATCACAGTTTGCGTGTGAGAATCAGTGCAATAAGCGGCATGTGAATTAGTACAGTCAAAAATGAAGGCCGTCGGCAGAACATACTAGAGCGCGTTAGGACATGTACATTGCATGGTCGCTTAAGAAAAAAAATTAATGATTAAATACATAGCGTACGTACAGTAGTCCTTCTCTCCAATGCGGACACCAGCGTTGGGACGCTAAACTACTTTTTCTACCACCCGGCGAAGAGTCTGGTCTAGTTTGATAACAAAGTTTTCACAAAACTAAAGTGTTATAAGACTATGCCTAGTTTGGTATGGGCGCATACCGGACCATGACCTAAAAACGCCGGTGACTCGACTAAACGGACTAAAATGTACTGTTTAGATCGTTCGTTTAAGTCTTGCCGGTGAAGATGCCCTTAGCGCCTGCATTGTATGTGTCCAGCTGCCTCTTGGGCATGTGGCAGTTGGGCCCACCTCCTGGGGTAGATAGGCGTGTCACTAGTGGTGGCGGCGGTAGCAACGGTCTTGTGCCGACTCTTCTCGTGGCAGTAAGTTCTACCAGGCGCTCTAGTAACTTTAGCGGTCGTGCCGTTATCCCTATGTGCCGCCATGGACCATGGCGTCAAGTGCCATGCGCCACTTGGCTGGCCTGTCACCGTGGTAGTTTGACCAATTACATTCTGGTGGTCTTTCTTGTCATTTCAGTCGAGGTAGGTGGTTCTTTTTGCCAAAAAAATCAATCCATGATGGTTTTGTCTTTTTAGAAATAATAATGGTGGTGGTGATTTCATCTTCGTAGTTCATACTATTGTTTTGGATATGGATATGTGACGTGTAAATGTGCACACAGTTCATACTCCCCTCTCATCGACCCAAAGAGAGGAGGAACATCACAGATGCCAAATTGCCGATGCAAATAACCAAACGTTCATTTTGAAGATGTTTCTAGTACAGTATCAACTTTTCTGGGAAATAAAAAACGTGGCAGTTCGACGCGCGTAGAGTAAATGTGTGTGGATCAAGAAACCACCTTTGAAATGTCTGAAACAATGCAGACCACGGGCCGGTGCGGGCCTCGGTGGCCGTGCTCCCTGCGGCGCAATCTGGTCAACGTGAGCTCATAGTGCCTGTAAGCGCAAATACAATAGATCTTAATCAGCAGGATATAAGTAAATACACGTTATCAGTATCAAGCTGGAAGCGAGAGAAGAAAGAAGAGAGAGGGAAGCGGTCGATTCATGTATCGCCGGCCACAGCACCAAAATCAATACGCTATATCTTGCTTGCAGCACAGTGAAGATGATGGAGTTCTGTTCAAAAAAAGAAGATGATGGAGCCAGCTGCATGCATTAAATGTCAGCCAAAGTGAGTCTTGCATGCAAAGAGAGCATGCAGCCATCCAAATAATAAAATAGTCAATGAAACCTACCTAATACACAGCTTATTGTACTTGCAAATGATTTTAGCTGACATGGCTTTGCTCTAAGGGGCATGTACAATGCTGGAGAGGGTATGTCTTTTCTTAGTCATCCACATCATCTAGAGAAGTTATTAGAGATAAATCATACAATGTATTATCCCTTATGGCCATCTCTACCCGTTAATAAGAATTGTCTATTTTTAGTAAGAAAATAATTTGCTAAGAAAAGACATGGTACAATCAAGAAATTAGCCTTCCCTTATTTTTAAGAGATCACCCCTTAGCTAAGGGAAGACAACCTTATTTTTCTTATTTCTCTCTCCTCCAACTAAGCAAATATCCAACGTGGCAGTCATAAGGAAAGGCTGACGTCATTGCATTGTACGTGCCCTAAGGCCCTCCACAGCGTATGGATTTATCGGTGCCCAAAGCACTTTTGGCCATTTGAGCACCGGTGCCTTTCATTATATAGGTGGTGTCTGAAACTTCTTTTGAAGAATCGGAGCAAATAGGTGCTCCGATACCTCAACTCTACAGCGTATAAAATATTGGTATCTACGTACTATTGCATGCAGCTGAGAGAAATTTGTGTGGTGAGAAAGTGTTGAAACTTGGCAGACTATTTGTTTATCAAATTGTGGATCCTACTTTTTACCCGTGCCCAAAGTCCTCACGCTGTGAGCATTGTGTCTTAAATTTATTTCTAGACATCGTTGTTGAGGTGGCAATATTTTTTTGTATTGGGCACCGGTGACATCGTGGGAGCCCACCTCCACCGACGGCATCGTCGCTGCCGAGAAGTGCGCGCCTCCTCTCCACGCTCAAGTACGTACCCGTCTCCCTCCCCCTCCCCTCTGCAGTCGATTCAACGGCGCTGCGCCTATTTTTTTGTCCAGCTCATCGCCATTCGTGAAGTTCCTCCGTAACCACTTCCACGGTGACTCTTCATCGTTGGGAGCGGTACAGCTGCTAGCTTTTTGCGTGATAAGCATCTCCACTCGTTGTACGAACCTATGCCGAAATCCGGAACTTTTTTTGGCCGCACGAAACTTGATTTCTGTCTGGGTATGCGCAGTTTCTCACTCGCGTATTCAGGCCGAGTACACATGCGAATATAAAACGGCGAAATATTTAAATATTTATCGTTCCCGCCGGCGAGTCCTTGGTCACAAGGTGTTTGACAGAAACGCCCACAAATTCGGTGTTAAATTATTACAGATCAGGGGACTCTCGATCGTCGATAGGGATGGGCTTGATACGTCGGAAACGTATCTATAATTTTTGATGCTCCATGTTTATTTTGTATCTACTTTGCTTTGCTTTGTCTATACTTTAAGGTGTTTTTATATCTTTTCTGAAACTAACCTATTAATAAGATGCCACAGTGCCAGTTGCATGTTTTCTTCTGTTTTTGGTCCAGAAAGGCAGAAAATCAATATCCTCGGAATTGGACGGGACAAAAGCCAAAGTTATTTTTTTCCCGGATCAACACAGAACCACGAAACAGAACCGGAGGGGGCCACAGGGTGACCTCACCCCCCTAGGCGCAGGCAAGCCCTAGAGGCGCCCGGAGGGGGTGTGGGCCCCCTGGACCCCCACCGACTTTGATTCCTGTGCCTATAAGAAGCCTCCGATGGGAAAACCCTAAACAATCTAGAAGAAATCCATGAAAACCTCTGTAGCGCCGCCGCCACCAAAGGGGAGACTCGGGAGACAGAAAGTCTCGGTTCCGGCACCCTGCCGGGACGGGGAAGTTCCCCCAGAGCTATCTCCATCGATCTCCGTCACCATCTTCATCACCGTTGCTGATTCCCATGATAAGGAGGGAGTAGTTCTTCCTTAGGGCTAAGGGCTCTACCGGTACCTATGTGTTCATCTCTCTCTATGCATGATCTTGTGGTCATGAGCTTTGTAATCAAGTAGATCTACCTTGCTACTCAAGTGCTTCATTAGATCTCTGCTCTCCCCATGTGTGTGAAAATGACAACGTGCACGCCATGGTGGCACTTAGGCTTGAGTCTACATAAATACTCTTTGTGCTTTAATAGATCTATGCTTTTCCCCACGTGTGTGAAAGTGACAGCGGGCATACCGTGTGTGACACTTTGGCTAGATTGAATATTTGTTATGAGTTATATTTGGAGTTGGATGTCTCTATGAAATTGTGGTGTTTGTTGGAACCATCTAGTGCTCAAGGTGACAGTGTGGGGTTATCTAGATTGGGGAAGGAAGACTTTGAGGAGTGTTGTTATACCCCTACCGATGATTAGAGTGTCCAATCGGAGAGTAGTTAAGAGTAGTATCATAAAGAGAGGATACTTATATGAGAGAGTGTTCACTAGTGAAAGTATGATCCCTAGGCCTTGTTTCTAAGCATTGAAACACCATTTGCTACTAGATCTGTTGCATGTTTACTTGCTTCCATCTTTGTTCCGTTTGCCGGGGAGGTTTTAGGATTTTACCTTTCCTCCATGCCATCTACTCTTTTCTGGCACCGTTACCCCGCGTCAACAACAAGTCAGAAGCTATTTTTTGGCACCGTTACCACTTGTATTTTACTATCTCTTCGCTGAACTAGTGCACCTATATTGGGTGTGTTGGGGACACAAAATACTTCTTATATCTTGATTGCAGGGTTGCTTGAGAGAGAATACCTTTGACCACTTCCTCCCTGAGTTCGATAAACCTTGGGTAATCCACTTAAGGGAAACTTGTTGTTGTTCTACAAACCTCTGGATTGGATACCCAACAACTATCTACAAGAATAGAAGTGCGTAGACATCAAGCTCTTTTCTAGCGTCGTTGCCGGGGAGGTAAGGTAAAAGGTTCTCACATCCTCTGGTGTGAGTGCTCGAAGTTATTTCCTTTAGATTATGCAGTTTTGTCTTTTTATTTCTTGTTTTCACTAGTTAGACTTAATGGAAAACAACAACAAAATTAGAAAGCTTTATAGTATCTATCTTGAGTTAGGACATGAAGTGTTTGAAGAGAAAATTAAAAAACCTATGGAGCTTTATTTTCATGCTAATAGTAATGTTATTAGTATGAATTATTTAGACACCATTATTTCTAATGCTATGAAAAAGTCTAAGCTTGAGGAAGCTAGTTTTGATGAAAATGATCTTTTTAGTCCCCCAGCTTTGGAAGATAGTTATTCTATTGCTTATGATGATACCAAACCTCCAATATATGATGACTACAATGATGAGTACGACATTTTTAGTCCACCTACTATTGAGGAGACAATTAATTGTGATTACAATATGCCTCCTATATTTGATGATTATGGTAAAGAGAATAACACAAATAGCTATTTTGTTGAATTTGCTCCCACTACAATTAATAAGAATGACTATGCTTATGCGGAGAGTAATAATTATATGCATGTGGCTCATGATATGAATGTTTTATGTGATAGTTATATTGCTAAATTTGTTCATGATGCTACTGAAAGTTATTATGAGAGAGGGAAACACGGTTTTATGTATCTCAATAATATTAAGTTTACCCTCTTTATGTTGAAAATCTTAAAGTTGCACTTGTTTTGCTTTCCTATGCTTGTTGCTTTGTGATTTCATGACTTGTTTCTTTACAAGATTCCTATGCATAGGAAGTGGGTTAGACTTAAATGTGTTTTGAATTTGGTTCTTGATGCTCTCTTTTACTTCAATTCATATTTCTTATGTGAGCATCTTCTCAAACTATCAAGCCTAACTTAAAGGCATTAAAGAAAAGTACTTGTTGGGAGATAACCCAAGAGTTTTCTTAAGTCTTGGAAGTTATTACTTTAGCAATGACCTCTCCTTGTCATTTTTTGTTTGCTTTTTGTGCCAAGAATGACCTATAATGAGAGAGAAGTAAGATTTGGGGAGTTGCTGTCCCAAAACAGATTTCTGTTCTCCACCATAAACATTCGTGAGGAGTCTCTGTAAGTCGGATTGAGCTGAAAATTTTCGAATAAATCCCCCAGTATGTTAGCTAACGTTAGTTAGTTCAACACTTTTTGATTTGAGCAACATAAGGTCTTCTTAAAAATCGGTTTCTACCTGCTAGTCTGTTTTGACAGATTTCTGATTATTTGCATTTGCTTCTTATTGATTCCTTTTTGGGTTCTTTTTGGGAAATAGAGCTTTTCGAAGGAGTTAATACAGTAGATTGTGTCTTTAGCGAAAGTTTTGTTGTTTTGAAACTAAATCCAAAGGTCTATTATCTTTTGAATACACTAATGTTGTCAATAAAGATTGTGTGAAGTTTTGTATGAAGGAAAATTTGCAGGTGTAGAGAAAGAATGATGTAATAAGATGAAGAATGGACAAAATCTCAAGCTTGGGGATGACACCATGTGTCACCCTAAGAAATATTAAAGAGGTACAAGCGTCAAAGCTTGGGGATGTCCAAGGCATCCCCTTCTTCATCTCAATAAAAATCTCAGGTCTTTCTAGACATTTCTTTTTTATTGTTTCATGCACTATTGTGTTGTTCTTGGAGCGTCTTAGTTTTCGTTTTTGGTTTTCGTTTGCTTAGTTTGCTTGAGTGAGTTGGTTGATCACAACACACTTCTTTTGGAGAGAGACACACTCTTTTTTCATTGCCTAGAACACTCTAGATTTCACTCTTATTATTTTGTGAGTGTTCTCTTTTGCTAGCACTGTATTTAGCCTCAGTTTTCTTGTGCTTTCAGCTTAGAACTTTTTAGTTCTTCTTTGTGGATTTGTGAAACAAGCTCACTGATCTTTGTTGATTATTATCTTTGTGAGTTGTTTCAACTAAGTTGTTTGGTGTTGGAAAGAGTAGAAAGCTTCATGCTTAAGTGGTACAAAAGGGAGCTTGTTTTGACTGTGACTTAAACTTTATCATGTCATGCTAGATATTGTTTTGATCTTATGCTTAGTGATTATTCATGTAGCATGACTTACTCCAAACAATTAGGATTGCTTAATGTGCCTTGAAGAAATCATGCGTTGTTTTAGCATACAAAAGCATAGTATTGTGGTATTCTCCTTTGATGCTTTGTTTGGGTTGACTTGGCACATGCTCACACCATGTTATGACTATGACAAGTCACAATAGCCTCTATGATCATTTAGTCCTTGATTTGTAGTACCACTCTATGCTTTGATTAGTATTGTTTTGTTGCTCTGCATGATTATGGCCATTATTGCTCTCTTAGTTGGTTGCTCCCAGTCTTTTGCTAGCCTCCACTTGTATGAGTAAGCTATACTCATGCTTCCAACTTCGAAGAAACCAAGTTATTCCAAAGTGTCCACTATAAATTTATATGCATGGTGTGTTACACAATTCCAAGTATATTCTTGTTTTCATCTATCTTCCAATTAAAAAATATTTTGTTATGTGAAAACTTAGTGATTAAAGCCCTCACAAACTTGATGACACACTTTATATTCTTTGCCCCTAATAAACTTGAACCATTGTGTCATCTATATTGTATATGTTTGCACTTATATGTTGGAATTAGCAGAACCGTGCTGTCACGGGGAACGTTTTCAACATTGCACTTGTACTTTGTACTCAGTTGATATCATGCTCTTTTGTCTATGGATGTCACCGGTGTGAAATAAAGAGGAAACTTGTAAGTCCATGGAGTAAGTATCATGTGTTAGATAAACGCCTGGGCCGCTAGCCTAAGCCATGCCTAATCATGGTGGAAACTTGCAGCATCACCATAGTGACATCTATAAAGCATTCTTCTTATAAAAAAGAGACACATTGAGAAAAGAGGAAAGAGAGAGAAAAACATCATATTCCCATGGTAAATAAGAAGATTGTTGAGATGATCATTGTCTCCTTGCCTTGTCATTTTGGTTATGGGATAGCTCCTGTACCATGTGCAAGGGGTACCCCGTTGGCGGTTCTCAATGATATGCAAATACTTACAATAACAAGAACTTACAGGTGACTGAAGTTGAGTAGCATGAGGTGTGGCCTTCATATTCAAGGGACTTGAGATTGTCAACTTATACTTTGTCAAGCATATACTCCATAGTTTGTTCACTTTAACCTTAATCACTTCAAGATGCTTATGATAGGGGCAATGAGGGCTGAAAGCTAACAAGTACAATAATTTTTGGAAGCTCTTTTTGAAACTTTAAATCCCTGCTTCCCTTTGTGAAAGGCCTTTATTCCACCACTATTGAGTCTTCACCTTCTACCTTTAGGCACCATTAAGAGATCATAGTTATCATTCTATGTGCAGTGTTCGAAATCTTATTAATTGATGCATATTGTGTTATTAATTACTCTTGTGCTACTTGTTTCTAGTCACCCTTGTGAACTTTGCATGTGTCCTATGCATCTATATTGCTACTCTATGAGGGACAAGATGATTACCACTATGTTATGTTTTCTGTATGTGAAACAAACAAACGTTTTTCAATGCACGTTATTCACGATCTTTGTTTGTAGCCTTTCATGTTGCATGCATAGTTACTATGTACTATTGTTAGAACTCCATATTTCATGCACATGTTTAGAGTTATTTGATCTCAGCTTTCAATGCTTGCAAATGGTTTGATCTTCATTGTGAAGGTGCATGTCACCTCAAAAATTATTCTTTCTATCACTTACCTACTCGAGGACGAGCAGGAGTTAAGCTTGGGGATGCTTGATACGTCGGAAACGTATCTATAATTTTTGATGCTCCATGCTTGTTTTGTATCTACTTTGCTTTGCTTTGTCTATACTTTGAGGTATTTTTATATCTTTTCTGGAACTAACGTATTAACAAGATGCCACAGTGCCAGTTGCCTGTTTTCTTCTGTTTTTGGTTCTAGAAAGACAGAAAATCAATATTATCGGAATTGGACGGGACAAAAGCCAAAGTTATTATTTTCCCGGAGCAACACAGAACCACGAAGCAGAGCCGGAAGGGGTCCACAGGGTGACCGCACCCCCCTAGGCGCGGGCAAGCCCTAGAGGCACCTGGAGGGGGTGTGGGCCCCCTGGACCCCCACCGACCTTGATTTTTGCGCCTATAAGAAGCCTCCGATGGGAAAACCCTAAACAATCCAGAAGAAATCCACGAAAACCTTTTTAGCGCCGCCGCCACCGAAGGGGAGATTCGGGGGACAGAAAGTCTCTGTTCCGGCACCCTGCTGGGATGGGGAAGTTCCCCCGTAGCCATCTCCATCGCCATCTTCATCACTGTTGTTGATTCCCATGATGAGGAGGGAGTAGTTCTTACTTAGGGCTAAGGGCTCTACCGGTAGCTATGTGTTCATCTCTCTCTATGCATGATCTTGTGGTCATGAGCTTTGTAATCAAGTAGATCTACCTTGCTACTCAAGTGCTTCATTAGATCTCTGCTCTCCCCATGTGTGTGAAAGTGACAGCGTGCACGCCATGGTGGCACTTAGGCTTGAGTCTACATAAATACTCTTTGTGCTTTAATAGATCTATGCTTTTACCCATGTGTGTGAAAGTGACAGCGGGCATACCGTGTGTGGCACTTTGGCTAGATTGAATATTTGTTATGAGTTATATTTGGAGTTGGATGTCTCTATGAAATTGTGGTGTTTGTTGGAACCGTCTAGTGCTCAAGGTGACAGTGTGAGGTTATCTAGATTGGGGAAGGCAGACTTTGAGGAGTGTTGTTATAGCCCTACCGATGATTAGAGTGTCCAACCGGAGAGTAGTTAAGAGTAGTATCATGAAGAGAGGATATTTATATGAGAGAGTGTTCACTAGTGAAAGTATGATCCCTAGGCCTTATTTCTAAGCATTGAAACACTGTTTTCTACTAGATCTGTTGCATGTTTACTTGCTTCCATCTTTGTTCCGTTTGCCGGGGAGGTTTTGGGATTTTACCTTTCCTCCACGCCATCAGCTCTTTTCTGGCACCGTTACCCCATGTCAACAAGTGAAAAACTATTTTTTAGCACCGTTATCACTTGTAGTTCACTATCTCTTCGCCAAACTAGTGCACCTATATTGGGTGTGTTGGGGACACAAGAGACTTCTTGTATCTTGATTGTAGGGTTGCTTGAGAGGGAATACCTTTGACCACTTCCTCCGTGAGTTCGATAAACCTTGGGTAATCCACTTAAGGTAAACTTGCTGCTGTTCTACAAACCTCTGCACTTGGAGGCCCAACAACTGTCTACAAGAATAGAAGTGCGTAGACATCAGGGTTCATGCGGCGTGGCCGACGCGGCATTGTTGTCCGTCTCACCGGCGAAGGCCGCCAGATTGGAGGAAATGGATGCAGAGCTCGGCGTGGGGGCATTCGGCGCAGGTGTGTTCGGCACAGAGGAAGGGGAAGGCGTGATCACGCCCTGGAGGATGGCCTGACGTTGCGCCATGTACCAGGCCTTGATCGGCGAGCTCATCTTCGACATGTCCTCGCCGCCCATCAGGAACTTGAGGTCCGTGTTGCGCTTCTTGGCGGCGTAGTTGGCCTTCTTCTCGGCGAGGTTGGCCTTGATGAGGGCCACATTTTCCCCTTGTGTCTCGATCAGCTGCTTCCAGCGCTCCTCGCTCTTCTCGGCCTGCGCCCTTGTGTCGGCGATGCATTTCTCGATCGAAGCCTGGAGACACTGGGCGGGAGGTCCGGCAGCTTTAAGCATCTTCGCCTTCTTCTGGCCGATCTCTGGTCTTCCTTCGCCGGCGGTAGCGGCCGGCGCCTCGGGGTTGTAGACGTCGTCCTTGCTCTTGGAGAGGCTCAGGCGAGTGTCCCGCCACTTCTCGCAATTCTCGATTTGCTCGAAGACATGATGGAACTTGAAATCCATCTTCATGTCCTCTCGAAACAGAGCAAGTGCACGACGAAGCTGCAAGTGTGTCAAGTGTGCAAAATGGAACCGAGTGCACGCCAAAGCTAGTGTTTGCGAGTACCTTGTTGTCCATGTTTCCCCCGTTGGCTTGTGTGTGGTCCACCTCTTCCACACAGCTGTGCCATTTGCTGCAGGCAGTCTGGATGATCGCCCAATGGTTGGTAATAGCCTTCTCCCCTCGCTCCATGTGGACTTTGCGATACTTTGGGTCGCAAAGGCTATGCTCGTCGAACGATGTCTTCACGCGCCGAATAGTTGTCTGAATTCTGGTTCGCGCCGGTGATCGGATCCATGCTCACCGTTTTCCAAGCTTCGGCGAGGCAGGTGCCCTCGGCCATGGTCCACTTGATCCGAGCATCCACCAAAGTGCCCGGATTCTTATTCCCCTTCTTGTCTTTCGCCAGCAGCAAGCCTTCACCCTTGGCGTCCTCTGGCTGCGTCTGCTCGGCCTGCGTCTCCTCGGCGTCGGTGTCGGCGAGATCCTGGGACTCGATGCCGTGCTCGGCGTTGGTCTGGCTCTGTTATTTCGTGAAGAAGAAGGGGTGGTTGGAGGCCGAGCCTGTTGCGATCAAGTCCTCCATGTACGTCTTGACCGACATGCCGTCCGGAAGGGCGACCGGCATTGTGCCGAACATGTTGCGCGCGTCGGCCTCGAGGTAGGGCGTCGAGCTTCCGCCGAATGACAGAGGTCCGCGGTGCAGAGCGGACCTGCGTACGCCAGAGAGGTGGAGTAGGGGAGGTTGATGTCCATGTTGAAGGCCGAAGGAGGGCGCGGCGCCGGGCAGGGGAAGATCACGTTGGGGTTGAACCCGCTGTCGAACTCGGGCGACGAGGAGTACCTCTGTCGAGCAGTCGCCCGGCTCTCCTGGAAGTCGGCCGGAGATATCGGCGAGAATCCAGCGGGCGAGCCAACGCTTTCCTGGCTTCCCCAGTGTGGTGGGTACGGCGCCGCCATCATCGCCGACCTCGTCGCCGCCGCCTGCTTCTCCTTTAGGTTCGCCTGCTCTTCCGCCGCCGTCTTCTCCTCCGCCGCCGCTTGCTGTTGCCGGAGCTTCGCCCTCTCCTTTCTTTCCTTCCGGTCATCCGACTTGATCTTCCTGGCGTGCTCCCTCTTCTCCCACTCGGCGGCGGACATGCTCTCCGGCTTCGTCGGCGGCGCTCTCGGCTTCCTCGCCTTCTTCTCCGCCGGACCCTCGCCGAGGGTCGATCTGGGTTGAACGAAGCTCTTGGGCGGCATGTTGGGCGGGGAGCTCGGCGGAGTGGCGGGAGGGTAATGGGGGAGAAAGGCGGGAGGGGAAGAAAAGGGCGGGAGCTCGGCGAAGTGGCGGGAGCTCAGCCTTCTCTCGCCGACAGAGCTGGTCCACGCCCGTTTTCGCTGCGTCGGCGTTTCCAGAGCGTATCCGGGATCCTGGATACGGCCTGGGTAGGCCGAACCAAACTTTGCCCAAATCCGGACGAAAACGGGTTTCTGAATACGCGACTGGGCCGATTTTCGGCGTCCGGACCGAATTTCGGCGTCCAGATCGGCGTCCTAGATAGGTGAGTAGAGATGCTCTAATCATACTGACCGTCCGGATCCTAAAATACCACAGCTACTTGTGATTTATACTGGGGATCATATCACAATAGTTTTGTCACTTTGGAGTTTGGGATCACCGAAGCCCGAGCTGCTCGATTGTTGTGCATATACTACTTCCATTTCAAAATTTGGGGCGTGCTTTGACTATCCAATTTTAAACGTATACTGTTCGCACATTACACAAAATCACAACCACAACAAAGTTCTTTTAAATGAAAAAAACATCTTTCTGTTTTTGTTTACAGAACTGGGTATGTCCAAGAACAAATTAACATTGGCTCGGCTCCACCTGGGTTAAAAGCAAGATCATCAAGCGACGAGCCAAGGTTCATAAACACGGTGACGTCTGATAGCAAGGAAGTGTCAGGAATATGCAACTTGTATTCCTCTGGGGCCAAAGGCCACAATATATATTACAGGTACAGGGAAAATATGCAGGAAGCCCCCTAACAATATACATATATATACATCTAACACCCCTCCTCAAACTCATGGTGGATCCACAACACTCAGTTTGGAGAGGAAGAAATCATGCAAGGCCTCGTCTCGTCAGAAGAAATCCGCCAACCAGAAGTCAAGGCACATAATGAAACGCAACAACTTCGAGCCTCGCACCGAGCACGTGTATAGAAAGCATCAACACCAATATGCTTGGTAAGCTCATGCTTGACCGGATCACGTGCAACACTAATAGCACCTGTACTGTCAGACAAAACCAGAGTGGGTGTAGTAATAGAGACCCCAAAATCCGCAAGTAAACACTGTAACTAGGTCACCTCGGAATCAACAAGGCCATAGCACGCAACTCGGCCTCAACACTCGAACGGAAACTCACTGCTTTCTTCGTCTTCCAAGCAATGAGCGAACCACCAAGAAACACACAGTAAGCAGAAAGTGAACGACGATCCGAAGGATCACTCGCCCACGTAGCGTCCGAATAGCACTGGAGCTGGAGAGAGCTGGAACGAGGAAAGAAAAGGCGACGAGTGATCGTACCACGAAGATAACGAAGAACACGGAGAAGATGACTATAGTGAACAGTGGTGGGAGCAGAGACAAACTGACTCAGAATATGAACAGGATAAGAGATGTCAGGACGAGTGACAACAAGATAAACAAGACTCCCAACAAGATGACGATAACGCCGGATCGTAAAGGGATCACCATCGAGAGGTTGAAGCTTAACATTAAGCTCCATAGGGGTCTCAACAAGGCGCTCATCCCCAAGAGCAAGACGAGCAAGAAGGTCCTGAATATACTTTTCCCGAGAGATGTAAAAGCCATCAAGTGGAGGAAACCTCAATCCCAAGAAAATATCGAAGAGGACCAAGATCACCATAAGAAATCGATCACGAAGACGAGCCTTAACAAAGGCGATATACTGTGGATCATCACCAAGAATGATCATGTCATCAACATAGAGAAGAAGAAGAGTCGTCCACGAGGAGAAGTGTGAACAAATAGCTACTGGATCATGAGCACTAGGGGAGAAACCAGCAGCAGTCACTACGAGCAAAGCGCTCAAACCAGGCACGAGGAGCCTGTTTGAGGCCATAAAGACCGTCAAGACGACAAACCATCCTCGAACAGAATACCCGGAGGAGGCTGCATATAAACCTCCTCACTCAATTCACCATTGAGAAAGGCGTTACAACATCAAGCTGAGACACGCATCATGACGCAATGCAACAAGAAGAAGAGTACGCAAGGTCATATGAGCCACGGAGCAAAGGTCTCATCGTAGTCACGACCATGCTCCCGCTGAAAACCACGAGCCACAAGACGCGCTTTATAGCGCTCAAGAGATCCATCGAGCGGGTCTTAATCTTATAGACCCACTTACACGTGATAGGACGAACACCGAGGGGGAGAAACAAGATCCCAGTGCGGTGCGCTCAAGCGCAGCAATCTCCTCAGCCATGGCCAGCTGCCATTCAGGATGATGCTCGGCATCCCGATAAGAAGTCGGCTCAGAGGCAACAGAAAGACCATACTGACTAGGAGAGTAACGGTTGGGGGCACGACGCTGACGAACAGGACGAGTAGAGGGAAGATCATCAGTGGAAGACGACGCAGGAGACGGCGATGAAGAAGAGGGAATAGTAGAGGAAGACTCCGGAGAACGAGGAGAACTAGGAGAACTAGATGGAGCAGAAGAGAACGGTGTCGAAGAAGAGACAGCAGGGGGAGAAGATCCTGAAGAAGACATAATAGGGGTAGAAGGAGGTGTGTCAGGAAAGAGAAGAAAAGAGATATCTTCCACCGGGTAAGTACCAGCGGTGGGACGCGGATAGAACGGACGCGTCTCATCAAAAGTAACATCACGAGAGATACGCATCCGACGACCAACAGGGTCCCAACAGCGATAGCCCTTATGCTCATCATCATGGCGAGGAAGACACACTCAACGGTGGCGGTCGGTTTGGAGCGTTCGCGAGCAAGGAGAACATAGCAAACACAACCAAACAAGCGAAGCATGGAGTAATCTGGAGACCTCCAGAGAGGCGCCAAGAGGGATACCACCGCAAGGCAGAAGGCTGAATATTGATAAGGTAAGCCGGCGTGGCGGCGATCTCAGCCGTAAATGCGGCGGAGAGAAGAAGCAATCATCATAGCGCGAGTGGTCTCAAGAAGATGGCGATGCTTACGCCAAGAACGCCATTCGGCATGTGCACCAGACAGAGAATCGAGCAAGAGTGCCCGCCAAAGAAGAACACCTCGCAACATCCGGGAGATATACTCACCAGCAATCAAGAAAACACACGGATGGGGTAGAATATTGAGTACGAACCATGGCCGCAAAACGCTGATATATGGAGAGCACCTCACTACGAGCGCGCATAAAATACAACCAAGTGTACCGAGAAAAATCATCGATGAATAAAATATAGTAGCGATGGCCCCCTTTTGAAGCGAAGGGAGCCGGACCCCAAACATCGGAATAAACTAAATCAAAAGGTCACTGAGATACAGGCACGCTAGTAGGATAGGGAAGCTGAATCTGTTTACCCAACCTACAGCCCGACAATGCAAAGACCAGCTCCCAGATGCACCGAAGACCACGATGAACTAATGATGACAAAGTAGAATCACAGAGGTGACCAAGACGATGATGCCACCGCTGAAAAGAGCTGGTAGTAGGCGACAACCGGAGAAGAAGCTGGCGAAGAAGTGGCGATGGAAGGAACACGGCCGCCTAACTCCCAAAGACCAAGAGTCACGGCTGAGGGCCGCTCAACCAGAGCACAGGTGCGACGGTCTGAACAACACAGAATCAGATCAAGAATGACACGACAACCAGAGTCAGTAAGCTGGCTAGCAGAGAACAGATTCATCTTAAGAAGAGGGACATGAGAAATATCAGGAACAAAAAAAGAAGAAGTAGAAAGGGTGCCCCGACTAGAAACAGGGAGAGAGGTACCATCAGCCGTAAAAACACGGACAGGAGAAGGGAGAGAACGAAGAGCGGACAGAAAAGAAGACTCAGAGGTCATATGAAAAGAAGCTCCAGAATCCAGATACCACGGAGACGCACTGACCGTAGAAGGTGGTGGTCGACATTGCTGAAGAGTCACCAGAACCAAAGAAGCGTCGTAGAAGAAGAGCCGGTGACAAGCGACGCGAAGACTCCTGATAATGTCCTGATCAGAGAGAGCAACTGCTGAAGGTCCGGAAGAAGCCGACTGCCCACGAGCCTGGTGCTGCTGACGTAAACTGGGGTCCCGTGTATAACAGGTGGCCCAAGTGTGACCATCCCTGTTGCAGTAAGAGCAGTGACGAAGAGAACCACGGCGACCCTGACCACGAGCCTGCTGACTCTGACCCTGAGGCTGCGGTCTTGTCAAGCCGACCACGACCCGGAGGAGGGTATCGTCGGCAGACTGGGACCGCGACCGAGTCGAGGGGAGCGGCAAAAGGAGCACCACGTAGCAAGCGCAGATGGAACCGCAAGAAGACCAGCACCACGAAGACGGGTCTCCTCACCAAGCTCGACAACACCTCGGAGAGCGGAACACGACCACGGGCATTCAGCTGAGCACGCCGGGCTCAAACTCTGGCGGCCGAGATGAAACTCATAGATGCGGTGAAACTCCAAATCCGGCGCACAATCCGGCAACACGAGCATGTGCCACAAACAAAGAAGACGGAGAGAATCAAGACGCCAGATAAAGCACTGAGTGTAGAACTCATCAATAGTGGAATCACCTGCTGAAGAGCATGCTCTGGCGAACCACGATGTAAAGAGCATCCCAGACGGTGATAAGCGGCGACGAAGATGTGCCCATTGAGCGCAAAGATGGCGACTCATGAACTCAGCGACATCTGGTGTAGAACACTGGAGGTGAGAACAGCAGCGGCACGAGCATCCTCATCGACCCACTGAGTGTAAGCAGTCAGAGCATGGCGATAGGCCTCGAGATCAGAAGAGTACTGCTTGAACTTCAGGTCATAAGCAGCAACAGCACTATCATCGGCACTCTGAGCAGCATCCTTGGCCTCCTGAGAAGCATCAGCACCAAGAACAATCGGCGTTGGCGGAAGAGGAGCCACAGGTGCAGGGGGGCACGACGGACAGGAGACCTCGCCAGAGAGCACACCCCAGAGACGAAGACCGCGCATATGAACGCGCATAAAGGCAGCAAAATCAGGGTAATTTGCGCCATCGAAGATCACCGGGCAGCGAGGAATCGCAACATACCCCGATGAAGAAGACATATCGCTCTTTTTTTTTTTTTAACTCTCATATCGAATCGAAAATTGACAAAGAACAATAGTCAGAATCGAAACCGACGGACGGGGTAGGCCGGACGAAGCAGGCCTGGGCGGTTCGTCGGGAGCAGCAGGTGGCGTCAGGACGGGCACGCGGGATTGGAACCGCTGAGCACGCGTCGAGCAGTGGGGAGCAGGTGGAGTCCTGTGTGGCCCACGTGGAGCAGGAGATCGTCACGCGGTAGCAGGAGATCTCACGCGGGAGCAGGAGATCGGCAAGAGCAGGAGATCTCAGGCGGCACGCGGGACAGGTCCTGGGCGGAGGCCGAGCTCCACGTGGCGCTGCGGGCGTGGGCTGAAGTAGTCCCGTCGTCAGGCGCCAGAGGAGCATCGCCACGCATGCACCACGCGGGAGCAGGAGGTCATGCGGGAACACGCGGGAGAACGTCAGACGGCGGTGCCGCGTGGCCCGCGGGGAGCAGACGCGCGGGTGCAGTCCCGCGTCGGTGGAAGCAGGAGGTCAGGCGGCGGTGGAAAATTGTCAGGCGGCGGTGGAACCAAACCGATCTGCAGACAAAACGGAAGAGACCAAACCGATCTGCAGACAAAACGGAAGACGGCGACGAAGTTGCAAAAAGAGGCTAACCTAGCTCTGATACCATGTCAGGAATATGCAACTTGTATTCCTCTGGGGCCAAAGGCCACAATATATATTACAGGTACAGGGCAAATATGCAGGAAGCCCCCTAACAATATACATATATATACATCTAACAGGAAGATGCTCCCACCCTGGTCATGGTTCATGCATGGCTTCGGTGCTTCACAAGGGTTATTCTTTCGAAACTTCTATGCCCTTGCAAGCCGTTTCCGAGTGATAGCCATTGATCAGCTCGGGTAAGTAACGAGGGAAACAATATACATGATTGTGATTTACATCCCTAGATGTGGTGATTCAAGTAATGTTTCCTTTTATGTGCTACATATTTGTCAACTGTTATAACAACGCGGCCCATGAAACTAGTACGAAAGTTGTAATATGTATGCAATGTATGTAGTTACCCATAATGACATATAATTCCTGCCTTTTTGCCATGCTATGGATTTTATTTTGATTATTGACCACTATTAATTTAGTGTTGATTTTTCACTTTCCATTAATTCACGCAATCAAAAACAAATGTAAATGTCAAGTAGTTGATCTCAAAGTTCATGATTAATGTTAGAATTTGAATGTTATCATACATAGAACGTGTATTACGGATAGTAGTGGTCAAGAATACTCAGGAGTCAATTACCTCCTTTAACAGTGCTTTGTATTACTATTTCCTCTTCTTTGCGATTTACTACGAAACTAGAATTCAGAATGAAACCTATATGATATTTCTAGAAAAAAGCCACGGCATCCAAAATAAAGGAATAGATAATTAGCTTGATGAACATCTGCCTATGTTGTAGAGATGTGTCATGCATGCCAAAAGATTTTTGTTTATTTCAAGAAGGGGTAATAATGACCTATGCTGTTCCTGTAATTATCAACTTCTTTGTTGTGACATAGTAATCTTGTCTTCTGTTTCGGCAGTTGGGGTGGATCAAGTAGACCCGACTTCACCTGTAGAAGTACCGAAGGTTAGAGCTAATACATTATTGCACAACTTTATAAGATGGTGTCTGATATTTCTTTATGCTTTTGGTTCGCAATTACGGCTATTGTTAATATGGTTGAGCATGCCATGGAATCTAGTTTCCTGCTAGAACATCTCCAATGCTCCCTACAAAAGTTATTTTTACATTGTTTGAGTTGTTTAATTCCGCGTGTCATCACAATCTTTTCTATATGGAAAATTCAAAATATTTTGTACTTATAAAGTTTAGAGTTGGTGTTCAGGCCGGTCACCATCTCTCCATTTTAGTTATAGTATAATACGTGTGGGTCCAACTATCTTGCAAAATATTTAAATACGCAAACACACCACTGCCACAAAAGACACCCAATGAACTGATGAACTAATGTTCACATGTGGGACCCGTAGTCTTCAAAAGGCACAAATAATAAAATACTCTCTTACTCTCATCTATACTCCACATTCTTGTTATTTTTAGGAACAAACAAATGCACGATGATACTCTAAATCAAAACCTAGTTTTAACTTGGTCCACAAAAGCATACCTTCTCGTTATGTATCGCGACATACATGACTGAGCATTTTTATTTATTTCAATGAGTTGAAATGCCCTTCATCCTATCTCATTGTCCCCGATCATCTCATCAATATCACATATTTGAAGATTCAAAATTATGTCTCACTTTAAAACCTAGTACTCCCTCCGTCTCGGTTTATAAGACTTACGCGTATTTCTAGGTTGACAAATTAACCAACTTCGCATGAGGTATATAAGATAAAAACTATATTATTAGAAACTTCAAATGTTATATTTTCTAATGATATAATTTTTATATTATATAATTCATATTATATAGCCCATGCGGACGACCTAGGTATATGCGTAAGTCTTATAAACTGGGATAGAGGGAGTAGTTGGTTCTTAATTCCCGTTTTAGTTGCCGAAGCAACCTTGTGGAACAAAGAACCGGTTGTAGGATACCGATCGAGACTATCTTGTGGCCTAACTCCTTGCAATCTTTGGTGTTTTTTCGTAACATCGCATGCGGTGCTAGTTATCTATGAGATTACATATTACCTAAACAATTAATCAAAAATCAATGACACATATGTCTAATATATATTAAGAATCAATATCCTAACGGTGAACATACCGCCACCAACTCAGATATTTATAAGAGTAAGGGTTCTTTAAACAATTTTTTACTAGGAAAATCCACCTAGATTTGTCCCATTCTATCTCCATTGTGATTTAGTTCCTATTACATACATTTGTGAGGCAGTGATATGTTTCCGTTTTTTTCCTTCTTTTTCGTAAACTTTGTAACCAGAAACCAAGGCCTGGTTCATAGATTATTTTGAGGAATGGCGCAAAGCAAAGAACCTCAGTAATTTTATATTGCTTGGTCATTCTTTAGGAGGATATGTGGCTGCAAAGTATGCCTTATAGGTATATTTGTTATAAGTAACATTTAGCGAGTGAAGCTACTCATCCATCAGTGTCTATGATTGTTCTAAATTATATGTTTAATTTCAGCACCCCGAACACGTTCGACACTTGATTTTGGTCCGTCCTGTTGGCTTTTCACGAGAAGCAGAACCTAGTGCGGAGAATTTAGCAACATGGAAAGGCAAGTTGGTGAACCATATTTGGGGGTCCAATTTTACTCCTCAGAAATTTGTGAGGTAAGGCTAGGGTGTATTTTTCTTGTGATTTCATTTTGCATGACATAATTTTTTGTAAGGAGGATAACCCTAGGACTTTGCATCAATAGATACACGCAGTCACATATTATTTATTATTGAAAACAATGTCAAGAATTGATGTCAAACAAATTATTTCACAAAAAGAAGAAAATAAAAATATCCTAAGCTATCCACATTGGACATACCTCACGACAACATCTCCAAAAAACTACAACAAGTCTTGTGACCATGAACCAATCCAATAGTTAGGCAACATGTCAGCTCACAGAGTAAGTAAGGGTCCAAGACAACACGTTCAAGAAGCAATTGCCTCTCGCACCCAGATGTTTGCTAGTCTAATCGATGCTAGGCCAGAGGCTAGCATCCTGCCATCCCCAAAGCCGATCCTCGAGCCAACACTTTCAACACGGTAAAGGCATGCATATGTTGATGCTGCCTGATCAAGCTGAAAAGTTAGAATATTAATTTTCTCTCTCCGTCATAGTCTCCAGCCACTACTCTACCAACCTACTCACAAAGAACTGTTTAGGAAAAGGAGAAAATGGTGAAAGTAAAGACGTCATCACATGACTACTAACACTTTCGTACATATCATGTCGTTGATGGTTGTCATGTACATCATGGCAGCGCCTAGCCGGTGCAACCGCTAGATGCACCGCCAATATGCCACCAACTCCTAGGGCCTTGACCCATCCCGCGCCCGACCATGGAGCTTGTCCACAAATCACAGACACGATGGTAACTCTCTAGGGTCACTACACTTGATGTCCCGCTGATGAGGACACTAGCTAGTGAAGCCTGCTGCTACTAAGCCCTCCTAGACCACCGTCACCCCACCACCATGACCCACAAAGTAGGAGACCTACCACCCGTCGCACACAACTTATGTCACCTGATATATATAGAGATAAGGCACAATTAGGATAATCACACACCTCTATTTACATTTGAATAATATAGGTTTCTTACAATATGGTGCAGTTCACCGGTTGCTAATTAAGTGATCGATGGATCTGTTATATGGGCAATCTTGTATACAAGCCGTGATTTCCATATCAGACGGAACTTCGGAAAGTTTTTTAGGGAAATACTAAAATAAAAATAAATACAAGTTCCAAAATTAAGGTATGCAATACTTGCTTTCAAATTATCACTGTGGGATTCAGTCTTTGTAGTAAACCTTTCGCAAGTTGTCCCGGACAATATTCATTGGAAATTCACTAGTGATGGTGTCTACTCCACAAAATCGGACTACACGATGCAATTTCAGGGAATCATCTCCACTTCTTACAATGTGTCGGTTCGGAACCCCCCCCCCCCCCCCCTCCATTGCAGATTCTTCAATTGGCTAGTAATGAAAAACATAATTTGGACGACGGATCATCTTGAGAGGCAGGGCGGAAAAATTGTGGTAATTTGTTCCCTTTGTAACCAAGTTTAGGAATCGGCAGGGCACTGTCTCTTCAAGTGTCGTTTCTCCATTCGGATTTGGAAAGAGATCTTTGCTTCGTGTGGTTGCAATGACATTGATGCGGCTAATTAGGCATCCATTGAGTGGTGGATGAAGCTTGCTTTTGAACATGGAAAAACAAGGAAGGCAGTGGCTTCCATGATAATGCTTGTCTCATGGGAAATATGAGAAGATCTCAATGCTGTAGTATTTCGGCATCACGCATCTCCGGCAACTACCGTAGCCACTAGAATTAAGGACGAAGCGAGGGCATGGTGCTTAGTCGGGGCTAAGTTTATGGGAAATGTAATTCTGGAGAGTAGACTCCCTATTCTTAAACTCTTACGGCATGACCTAGACATTTCTCTCTAAATCCTCTTCTTTATTAATGAAAATAGTAAATATTTTGTCTTGTTTCAGAAAAAAGAAACCATGGAGGCATCATATTCTCTGAAATGGTAGTCACGGACGAGGCTAATAATAGCTTCACCATGCTTCAGTCAGTTAAAATGAATGGAAGGGGTTCATAGTTTCAAAAAGAGAAAGGGTTAATTTTCTTCTTTTATTTAAGTTGAAGGACATACTATTCAAATTTAAGTAGAGATAGTTGGTCAAATGCAGATGTAATAGAATGGGATTTTTTGATGTGATCTTTCATTAAAAACAAAAATTATGTGTTTTTTCCAAGATACACGTTAATACCTATTGTTCTGACATTCGTTTGTTTTCCTTAAACAGAGGGTTGGGCCCTGCTTTAGTTCAGAGATATACTACTTTTAGGTTTGGCTTGTCCTCAACAGGTTCACTAACAAAACATGATTTCTCCTTGTTGAAAGGTAAATATTTGTTATTAACCTAAGTGCATTATCTTAAATAATACTTGGAACCGGAACTTAATTTTGCTTTCTGGTATATGTAGAGTACATTTACCATACAATAGTTGCCAAAGCTAGTGGAGAGCTGTGCCAAAAATATGTGTTCTCTTCTACAGAGGTCAGCTCCCTCTTCCTATGCGCTTAGTTTTTTCCTCTTTCCCTAATGATCTCTATGGCATGTACATAATGCTTTGTTAAGAAATATTTCCTTTTGTTTCTATATTTAGAGTTCCTCGTCCTTCCTTATAGTTGCCTGTGTAGTCTGCATCCCATTACAAAATCATGGTGTGTTAAGCAGTGAAATATGTGTGTGTGGGCTCAACTATCTGACAAATATCTATTGTCGTTGATTGCTGGTTTAAAATCTCATGATGACATGATAGGGTGTTGCTCTTCATATTATTCCGTAGCATAGTTTATAATTCAGTTTTCTCTATGAAGTCTTAGCCATAATAACGAAAAGTTGAACATATGATTCTAAAATTGCATCTATGTGGATATCAGTTCATAGTATCATTGATCCTGGAGTCTTTTACAAGATTATGGTTTTAAAATTTTAGAATTTTCTTCACATGGTGTTGCATGTGTTTAAGGATTTAGTACCAAGATGATGCAAGTAAAGCATGCATTTGTTTACTCCGTTGCTTTATCAGTTGCTCTTTGACATAATCTGCTCCTTTGGGAACTACTTGAGCTGATATGATCTTGCTATAGAATGACTTGATATTGCATTCTTTTTATGGAAGAGACAGTCGTAATCTGCACATTATTCGTGTGAAACTCCCTTCTCTTTCAAAGAGAGTAATAGTGAGTGTTCATCCATATTTTAAATACACATAAGGTATAATATTGTAGATGCCGTAACTTATAATAAAATGATAACTTAAAATCAGATGCAAAGGGAACTATATATGTCATGTGAATATTTTTGTGATATCTTCTCACTACCCTATAACTCGTAACAGTGCATCCGACTGGAAAGTGCCGACTACTTTCATATATGGCCAGGATGATTGGATGAACTACAAATGGGCGCAACAAGCACGCAAGGACATGAGAGTTCCTTGCCAAATCATCACAGTCCCACAAGTTTGTCTTCCTCTCTGGAAATATACACACCAATATATGTGCTTTAAGAATATGATACTAACTAGTTCGATGCCTTAATGGTTGTGTATGTAGGCAGGACATTTCGTGTTTCTAGAAAACCCTTTAGCGTTTGATTCGGCGGTCTTCTATGCTAGCCGGTATTTTTTTTATCTAGGGATGCAAACGAGGATCTCACTTCCTGAGGCACCATCTCATACCAATGGACATAAGCAAGACTATACAAAGTTAGAAAGTGATCAATGTTAGTTATATATATGAATTGTGCATATATTATTTTATATGTGCTTGTGTACCCATAGTGAGAAACAGGAAAACATACCTACATGTAGATATGGATGTATCATACAAGCTGCACAATTTCAATACACATGAAAGACAACAAACTTAACATATGATAAAAAGAAAGATAAGAAGTGAAAATTCTAACACATAGTTTTCTATGAATAAGTTAGCCACACAAATTTGCATGTCACTCTGCTAGTTAATTGTATGGAACTTCATCTATATACATATAGAATATGTTTCCAGTGGTTTGCTAGTGTCTATGTCAACCATGTATACAACATGCCACATATAATAAAATGAAATGAAGAAGGGCCATGAATGCATATTTCATTGATTTCTTATTCCCATTGTTCATGAGCACATCCACCCATTGTTATTACACGGTTCTCACTAGTGATTACTCAATTTTTGGGGCACTGCAATTTGCACTTGTCCATTGTTTCATAACAATAACCTTCGCCCCCAAGGCAACAGTAACAATTATGAGTGCATTGCCACTCATCTCTTCTTTTGTAGTACTCCCTCCGTCTTAAAATAGATATCTCAGATTTGTCAACATTTAGATGTATCTAGACACTATCTAGTATATACAAAATTTGACAAATCTAAGACATCTATTTTGGGACGGAGTGAGTAGCATATTCGACTTGCAAGCACACCCTTGTTACTCGTGTCATTCATGCTTGGTCCTGTTGGTCAAGAATGTACTAGTAAGATTCCCGCAATAAAAAAAAGAATAAATTAGTAACACAAAACCATTGATATACATATCTACATAAGTCCATATGTCCATGGAATTATATTATTCATGGTTTTTTTTTTGGATTGTTTATGACGTGTTTGTACCAATATATAGTTTTGTAGGTGGAGGAGAGACCATGATGGTTGATCTCAAGCTATTGAAGAACATGTATTCTGGATTCACTGAAACGAAATTGAAGTACTAATTATTCTGAATTCACTCATACAGTTGCCGCTAGGTGGTCCAGTGATTTATTTGTAATTTTATTACTATGAGTCTCTTTGCACTATTGTTGCTGATTTTGTCTTCTTGCACTATTGTTGCTGATTTTTAATAGTACTACCTCCGTTTCAAGAAATAAGGCATTCTCATTTTGCGCGTTTTTTCTTTAACTAAAATTTACTTTAAATATATGAAGAAATGTTGATACAAAATTAGTATGGAAAATGTGTTTCAATACGAGTCCAACACAGTGATTGGTAATATTGAACCGCGCCGCCGCGGCCGGTAATATTGGTAATATTGTGTTTCAATACGAGTCCAACAAAATGTGTTTCACCGCGCCGCCGCCGCCGCGTCGTACCACTACCATCACGAGCACGCGCTGCGCCATCGCCGTCAGCACACGCGCCAGCCACGGAGAGACCAACCCGACTTCCCCGAAGGCGGGCGGGCGGGCGGGCGCGAGTCAACAGCCGCGCTGCTTCTAGCCAGCCCTCCTCTGATCTCTCGCTTTGCTTGCGCCCCAGTCCATAGGCGTCGGCACGCACACGCAAGCCATTACGTCAAGCCACGCACCGCACCACAACGTGCGGTCGGGATCGGGCGCGCCCGCCCGCCCGCATAAGAACTCCTCCGGAACGAATCGGAACAGAATCAACCGCCGATCTCTCCTCCATCCAGACTCCAGAGTCCAGGGCCGCCGCGCGGAGTCATCATCAGAGCAAGGGGAGGAAAAGTCTCGCATGCGACGCGCCGCCTCCAGTGCAGCAGCCGCCGCCGCGACGACCACGAGGAGGATGGCAGCGGCCGAGGAGGTCAGGCAGGCGTCCGCGGCCGCCACGGCGGCCGAGGCCGCGTCCGCGTCCGTGCCGCCGCCCGCCGGGTCCAGGTGGGCGCGGGTGTGGCCGTCCGCGCTGCGCTGGATCCCCACCTCCACCGACCGCATCATCGCCGCCGAGAAGCGACTCCTCTCCATACTCAAGTACACCCCTTCTCCCTCCCTCCCTCCCTCCCTATTTCTTCTCGCCCAGTTCCAGCTACTTTTACTCTTCGCCCCCGAATCCGCCTGAGAAACCAAGCTCATCGACCGACCGGAACGATTGCCACTTTAGTTCTGTAATAATAATAGTCGACTCCATGATTTGCTTCTTAGGTGGGTGGTCAGTTGGCCTCCAATTTAGCTCATGATTCGTGGTTATCAGATTGAGTTCCTCGCTGTAGCCCAATTGGGGATGCATCCCTTAATTTGCCCATCCCTTTCACGTTGACGCGTTGGACAAGGGCGAGTGCTACGGCCGTGCAGCAGCTGACTGTGTGCTGTGCTGTCCCAGTGTAACTGACGGATAAGCATCTTGCCGAGTACTGAATCCGGAGCCAATTGTGATTTAAATTATACTAGCTTATGTACTCCCTCTGTCTCAATTAGATGTCTCAACTTTTTTTTTAGAGAAACTATGGGGTTAAACCCCACAGCAATTTATCTATACGCATTTTAGTGTGTAGATATGTGTGAATCTAGACAAAGTTGAGACAACTAATTTGAGACCAAGGGAGTACAATATATGGGATGGTTGAATAGTGTGTCACTTCGGGATCACTATAGATTTAGTAATTGGACGAGCTCTGTTAGTGTTAGGTTCTTAAGCATGAAATGGCTGTTCTGTCTGCTAGTTATCTGTTTTATCTATACGCATTTTAGTGTGTAGATACGTGTGAATCTAGACAAAGTTGAGACAACTAATTTGAGACGAAGGGAGTACAATATATGGGATGGTCATCTCAGAATAGTGTGTCACTTTGGGATCACTATAGATTTAGTAATTGGACGAGCTCTGCTAGGTTCTTAAGCATGAAATGGCTGTTCTTTCTGCTGGTTATCTGTTTTGTTTCTTCCACGCCATTCAGGAATATAATCTGCGCCGTATTTGATAGTTGGTATTTTGGAAGCATTGACATTTGTCCATTCTGTATATGACCGTTAGTTGGATTTTGTTCATTCGGTCTTTTTATACCGTGCAAAGTATATGCAATGGTTCCCGGCTTTGCGCGTAGCCGTAGATACTTCAGGACTCGTTTTGCTGTGTTTTAGAAGAGTTCCTTTTGTTGTTCTGCCATGTGATGTGTCTTTCTGTCTTTCCTTTACAGAACTGGATACGTCCAAGAACAAGTTAACATTGGCTCGGCTCCACCGGGGTCAACAGTAAGATGGTTTAGATCATCAAGCGATGAGCCAAGGTTCATAAATACGGTGACATTTGATAGCAAGGAGAACGCTCCCACCCTTGTCATGGTCCATGGCTATGGTGCCTCACAGGGGTTCTTCTTTCGAAACTTTGATACCCTTGCAAGCCGTTTCCGGGTGATCGCCATTGATCAGCTTGGGTAAGCTCTAAGGAAATTAAAAGACTGGATTGTGACTTACATTCCTCAATGTGCGATTCAAGTAATTATGTTTCCGTTCCCTTGCTCAATGTTTCTCAATTGTTGCAACAGTCATTCGATACCTGCAGAGAAGGGACATTCATCTGAACAATTTTGTTCATTGCACTAATTATTACATTAAGAAAGAAAAACCAACAGCAGGATATCATTCCCGACTTGTTGCCATGCCACATATTTTATTTTGATTGTTGACTACTATTGGTGTTGCTGTTGCTTGTTTTAGTAATTTATTTAGGTAAAGAAAGAAATTTGTTAGTTTAGGTCCATGTTAGATTTTGAGTGTTAGTTAAGAAGAAGAAACAAAATTCTTCTTTATTTACCTTTCTCCCTATTACTTTTTTCTATTTTATTTATGTGATCTATGAACCTAGACGTAGGGAATACAACCTACATGAAGTGTTTGCCTACTGTTACAAAACAGTGTCATGCATGACAAATAATGCTTTATACTGTTCTTTTTAGCTACTCCCCATTGCATAGTGCTGAGTGTTCCTTTCCCTTTGCAGTTGGGGTGGATCAAGCAGGCCTGACTTCACCTGTAAAAGTACTGAAGGTTAGATACAGATACTTATTTGGTGCATAACTTTGTAAAATGCTTTTCGATATTTGTTATGCTACTGGTGATCTTCAGTTGCCGTTATTATTATGTTGTTTATGTTTAGCATGCCATGGAATCTAATTTTATGGAGAAAACAGAAACATCTTGAAATGCTCCCTTCCTTTTGATTTGTGGGTGATTCTGTAAACAATAGCTTCTATGAAAAATCTACGTAGATTTATTTCATCATATTTCTCTGTGATTTAGTTTTTGGTAGATACTTCTTTGAAAACACGAGTAACATGTTTCCCTTTGTTCTTTGGTCAACTTTGTAAACAGAAACTGAGGCTTGGTTCATAGATTCTTTTGAAGAATGGCGCAAAGCAAAGAACCTCAGTAATTTTATATTGCTTGGTCATTCTTTTGGAGGGTATGTTGCAGCAAAGTATGCCTTGAAGGTAATATGTACAATACATTAAGCAAGTGAAGCTACCCCACTGGTGCCTGTGATTGTACTAAAATGTATGTTTTATTTCAGCATCCTGAACATGTTCAGCACTTGATTTTGGTTGGCTCTGCTGGCTTTTCATCGGAAACAGATCATAGCTCTGAGTGGTTAACCAAGTTTCGAGCAACATGGAAAGGCATGCTAGTTAACCATCTCTGGGAGTCCAATTTTACTCCTCAGAGAATAGTGAGGTAAATCTAGGGTTTCTTCTGTTTGCATTATTTCCTTTTTACCTACAATATAAAAACAAAGTAAGGTGGCAATGGAAGCCTTTCTATTTCACAATTTGGAGCAATCAGGCACTTGTACTTAAATTTGAATACTCTAGGTACCTTAAGTAAATCCACTTCTGCGCATGTTAACTGATCGAAGTCTTATGTGATAACCATGTATGCCAGCTGTGACCACCATATCAGGCCAAACCTGCCAGTAAGGTCCAGTTACGTAAAGTGAATGGAAGTTTCAGAATAAGCTGTACTACTATTTTGCTTTCACATTGAACTCTACCGATTTATATACTCTAAACGTCCAAAATAACGCAAATTACAAAAATATAACCAAAATCATTTTGGTGCTTCCTTAGATGTCCACGCAGGTATCATATGCTCTCAGTTGGTAGTCACAGCTGGGTGTTTATGATAGCCTACCATGCTTCAGTCAGTTAAAATGGATGGAAGTCTTGACTTTTCCTTCTAGCAATGTAGATGAGTACGATGCTCCAATTTAAGTACAGAACTGTTCCATAGCTGAAGCAGTGAGATTTCTAATGTAATGTTTTCGTAAAAAACATTGGGGTGGTTTTTTCTAAGCTGCCTTTTATACTTTTTGTCCTGACATCCATTTCTTTTGCTTAAACAGAGGATTGGGTCCTTGGGGCCCAGATTTGGTTCGGAGATATACCACAGCTAGGTTTGGCACACGTTCAACAGGTGAATTACTAACAGACAATGAGTCCAGCTTGCTAACAGGTAAACATCCATTACTTCATTATATCAGTAAGTCTATTTTCTTAATGATGCTTGCAGCGGAACCTTATTGTTGCTTTCTCATCATATGAAGATTACATTTACCACACATTAGCTGCAAAAGCTAGTGGAGAGCTGTGCTTGAAGTATATTTTTTCCTTGGGGGCATTTGCAAGGAAACCTCTTCTGCAGAGGTCAGCTGCTCTTTCTACGTGCTTAGTTTCTATGAACCTTTTTTCCTGGTTATCTAAAGTCTTAACAGTGCATCCGACTGGAAAGTGCCGACTACTGTGATGTTTTCTCACTGTCATGTAACTTGCAACAGTGCATCCGACTGGAAAGTGCCGACTACTTTCATATATGGCCATGATGATTGGATGAATTACCAAGGGGCACAGCAAGCACGCAAGGACATGAAAGTTCCTTGCGAAATCATCAGAGTCCCACAGGTCAGTTTTCCTCTTGCAATATTCACAAGAGCTAAAAGTTTGGTACGGATGACTGATACCTCAATTGCCTATGCAGGGAGGACACTTTGTGTTTATAGATAACCCGGAAGGTTTCCACTCGGCAATCTTCTACGCCTGCCGTAAATTTCTGTCTGCAGGTGCAGAGGAGGGCCTCTCTCTTCCCGATGGCCTGATATCTGCATGAGGCGTCATCTGGTGCCATCTCATGCCGAATAGCGGCGTGAGCATAAAGCAGAGCTATACGACGATAGGAACTGTTAAAAGACAGATGCCACTGGTTTGCTTTTGTATGTATGAGTTGTGTAAATATGTGTCATCCATATGTTCTTGCGTACCGACACTGAAACATAATAGTGGTCATATATTTATTATAAGATTTCTCTAGTGGATTGTTAAGAGTTATTGTGAGTGAAATTCTTGATTCTGTCAAGCTCAACTTTGTATTTGCCATCTTCATAGTACCAACTATACCATTGCACATATCTGATACGGCCATTGCTGTGTCATGGCAGGTTGGCAAGGTGTCACTGCATTTCCCAGTTCTTAATGTCACTGCACCTGGAGATTTATCTCAACAGTTAAAAACTCAAAAAATACAAAAAACGTTACGTTTGTCCCAGAAGGTGATCTAGACTTCATCTTATATTTTGAAACGGAGGGAGTACCGATCTGTGTGACTGAGTGCAAGTCAAGGGAAAAGAGAAAAATAACTGTATTCCATTTCAGAACCAGCGAGCCTACCTCTCTCACTCTGTCGCCGTTTTCGCCTACCCCATTTGATGACCTTAAACCCACGGGCCGGTCGCGCGGCAGCACGCGTAGCAGAGCATGGAGCCTCCACCTACGCCGGCCTGGCCGCCGCCACATCCAAGATCGCCTCCCATGGCCGCGCCGGCGACGCCGCCGCCGCGCGCGCCGTGTTCGACGCGATGCCCAGCCGCGACGCCGTCGCCTGGAACGCCATGCTCACCGCCTACGCCCGCGCCGGGCAGCCGCGCGCCGCCCTCGCGCTCTTCGCCCGTATGCGCGGTGGGCCGGACGCCTTCTCCCTCACCGCCGCGCTCTCCGCGGCCTCGTCCCTCCGCTGCTCCGTCACAGGCGCGCAGCTCCACGCCCGCCTCCTCCGCCTCGGCTTGCGCGCGCAGCTCCCCGTCGGCAACGCGCTCGTCGCCATGTACGCCGGGTGCGCCCGCACGGAAGACGCCGCGCGCGCCTTCCGCGAGATGCGCGAGCGCAACGCGCTGTCCTGGTGCTCGCTCCTCCACGCCTACGTCGCCTCAGGCCACATGAAGCTTGCACAGGAGCTGTTCGACGAAATGCCTGCTGCAAGCTGTGTTGCCTGGAACACGTTGCTCATGGGGTATTCTCGCACTGGCAATGCCAAGAAATGTTTACTTGTGTTCAACGAGATGCGGGTGTCGGGGCTCTCTTGCGACGATGCAACGCTCAGCATTCTCATTGACGCTTGCACGGAGCTGCCCAACCCATCTACCGGCTTTGCAGTCCACAAGATCGCGGTACAGAGTGGCTGGAATGCCGTCCCCGAGGTCAGTAACTCGCTTATTTCCTTCTACAGTAAGTTCAGTTTGCTAGATCATGCTGAGAAGATCTTCGAGTCTATGGAGAGCAGAACCATTGTGTCGTGGAATTCACTGATTGATGCATACACACGGCTTGGGTACATTGAGAAAGCTGCTGCTCTGTTTCAAGGTGCTCCCGAGACAAATCTCATCTCATGGACTGCGATGATCGGAGGTTTTGCAAGGAATGGCTGTGCAGACGAGGCCCTTGCACTGTTTGTCAAGATGTTGACAGAGAAGGATTTCCAACCCGACGTCTTCACTTTTGGGGCTGTGCTTCATGCTTGCGCTACCGCAGCATCTCTTTCCAGTGGAAGGATGATCCATGCCTGTGCATTGCAAAACGGTTTTGCGTCCTACTTGTACGTGGCCAACAGCTTAATGGATATGTATGCCAAGTGCGGAGACGTCGAGGGTGCAAGCAATGTCTTCAATACCATTCTTAAGAAGGACTTGGTCTCGTGGAACACCATGTTGTTCGGGTTCGCGATAAATGGGTGCGCAAATGAAGCACTGGCACTGTATGAAACCATGTTGTCCCATGATGTCTGCCCTGACGAAGTTACATTCGCAGGCTTGCTCACTGCCTGCACCCATTGTGGATTCCTAGAGCAAGGGAGAGCCTTCTTTGAGTCAATGGTGTCTGTCCATCGACTGAAACCAACACCGGAACATTTAGCTTGTGTTCTTGACATGTATGCTAGATCAGGGAACATAAAAAAGGCCATTGAGTTGCTAGACCAATACTCAGAAATGGTTCAGACGCGAAGCAGCGATATGCGTGAATCTCTGCTTAGTGCCTACTCATCGGGCAACCTGGATGTCAGAATCGGAAGGAAGGTGGGGAGCAGCATGGTGTCGACGGAGCCTGCCAGAGATGCTGGCTATGTCATGTTGTCCAACTTGTTGTGCGCCACTGGGCAGTGGACGGAAGCCGAGAGAGTGAGGAGAACCATGTCAGAGCACGGCGTCAAGAAGTCTCCTGGCTGTAGCTGGATCCAAGTGATGGGTTCTACTAAGGTGTTTGTATCAGGTGACCAAGAACTTAATTCAATAGAATGTGATATCATTCACCGGTTGGATGACGAAATGAGAAGTACTATGCATTGCTGCACTGTTGGTCAAGACATTGACAGAGAAGGATATCCAACCTGACGACTTTACTTTGGGGCCTGTGCTTCATGCTTGTGCTGCTGCGGCTCCTGTGGCCACTGGAAGGATGGTCCGTGCCTGTGCATTCCAAAATGGTTGTGCATCTTACATGTACGTGGCCAACAGCTTGATGGGTATGTATGCCAAGTGTGGAGACGTAGAGGGTGTAAGCATTATATTCGCTATTCAGATGGACTCGGTCTTATGAACCACCAACCTGTTCGGTTTCGCAATAAACAGATGGGCAAAGGAAGCACTGTCTGTGTATGAAAAGATGTTGTCCCAAGATGTCTGCCCCGACGAAGTTTACATTCGCAGGCTTGCTCATCATCTGCAGCCATTCTGGTCTCCTGGAGCAAGGGAGAACCTTCTTTGAGTCAATGGTGTCTGTCCGTCAACTGAAACCAAGACCGGAACATTTAGCTTGCGTTCTCGACATGTATGCTAGATCAGGGAACATGCCAAAGGCCATTGAGATGCTAGACCAATATTCAGAAACAGTTCAGCACATAGCAGCGACATGCGCGAGGCTCTGCTTAGCGCCTACTCATCGGTTCACCTGGACGTAAGGATCGGAAAGAAGGTGGTGGGGAGCTGCATGGTTCGATAGAGCCTGCTAAAGACGCTGGCTATGTCATGCTGTCCAACTTGCTGTGCGCCACTGGGCAGTGGACGGAAGCCGAGAGGGTGAGGAGAGCCATGCCAGAGTTAAGTTGTTTGTATCAGGTGGGCAAGAACTTGATCCGTCAGACATGGTATGTGATACCATTCACTTGTTGGATGACGAAATGAGGAATACTATCTGTGTCGGTACGTAAATTTTTATGAGTTTTACCTCAGAATTTTTGCTAAGTAGAAATCGTCATATATATTATTGGCTTGGCCCTGCTCTATATATGGCCTAGACATTGCTATCACTGGCACCGAATAGGATGAACAGATGAAGAAGTTCAACTCAGCATTTTAATTAGGATTGGAACACAGACATCCATTACAGAAGTGTTCAGGTGTGAGGATAGACCCAGTCGACTCGGAGCTTGCGGTCGCCGACGAGGTGGCCATTGAGCTTGTCGATGGCCTCCTCTGCGTGCTCGCGGTTCTCGAACAGCACCCACCCAAATCCGATAGGATCGTCAAGGCTGAGGTTCGTCAGGTCGCACTGGCCGAGCGGCCCGAACCTCCTGAAGAGCGCACACAGCTCGCTCTTTCCAGGGATGACGCTCAGCGGCACATTGGTCACACGTACGAGGCGCCGCAGCTGCTGGTGGCTCCCGGAGCCGGAGGAGGAGGAGGAGGATGCTGGCAAGAGAGGGTGCATCCCCGGGTGGCACCGCTCCCTGCAGGTGGTGAGGCTGAAAGGCCCGTGGATGTAGTTGTAGGGGCAGAAGTGATCGTTTGTGTGCATTCTGCCTACTCCGCAGAGGCCACACGTCCTCTCGTCACAATATTGGCGCTCCTTGTCTGAGAAAAACATACATGAAAGGCATCTTTGGTTGTGAAAATGCATGAATAGAATAAAGATAGAAGGGAATGTGATACTAGTAATGTATTATGTATGTGTAAAATAGAGGAGTAAAAACAGATGAAAACTTGGGTGCTTGGTTCATAGGATAAACATAATAAGAATCTTAATGAACCAAAAAGAGGCTAGAGAAGCGTCAGAGTGCAGGCTTCGAGACTTACTGAGTTCATGCTTGTTGTCGTCCTGCTCCTTGATCGGCGTCGCTGCCTCGCCCGCCGTGGCCTGCTGCTGGCTTATGCGTCTTGTGCGCGCTGCAGAGGATTTGAGTCTGGTGGCTTTCAAAGATGTGCGGGGTACGCGTGTTAGCAATTAAGCAAATTATAAAGTAGGGCTCAACTTTGCTTGTCCAAGAAGAAAAACACGAACCTTGCGGCGCTGGGGTAGACTCCTTCTTGACGATCTTCTTCTTCATCTTCTTCATCGTCGCCGCTCTGATTTCTCTCTTCTTCCTCCGCCGTCTGCTGCCGGCCATCTCCCGGATGTGCCCTCGCTTACGGCGATCCGGTTGATTGCTTTCCTATCTTTTCCTTGACCGGCCTTTGTGGCCCTAATTGTTCAGAGCTGGAGGCTATGGAGTTCTTTTCCTATCTTTTCCAATTCGATCAGGACTCGGATCCGATTCGCCTGTTATGAAAGGCAACGTGACGTACGGGTACGACCAGACGCAGAGACGACCTATCGGAAGAAACATCAGCGGCACCAATGGAACAGGACGCGCGGTGGGACGCGATCAACTTCTGGAAGGACCCGAACGCCGAGTCATGCTGCATCTGCGGGGAAGAGGATGCGGAGGAGAAGCACGGCGAGCTCGCCTGCCCCTACGACTACCTGGTGTCGCCGGCGGCGTACGTGCCCTGCAGGGCGAGGCTCGCCGTCTGGAGGGAAGACAGGGACGCGCCGTCCGGCCACCGCCTCTTCCTGCGGCGCTTCGTGCGCGTCACCAACCTGCCGGAGCGCTGCCCCCGCCCGGCTCGCCTCGCCGCGCTCTTCGCCCGGTTCGGGCCGCTGCGGATGTGGCACGTCGCCATGGACGCCCCAGCTGTGTGCAAGGGCTTCGCATGCGTGGTCTTCGAGCGCCGGGAGGATGCCGAGAAGGCTATCGATGAGCTCAACTGCTATGACTTTGACGGTCGTAGCATGCGAGTAGACTGGTTTTATCCCAGCGCATGACTGTATTATCTCTACTATCTAAAAAATACGAAGGCGTTCCGTTTTCTGCCGCCTCGCGCTACGTCGCTTCCTTCGTCGCGCTCCCTCTTCCAAACGTTTCCGCCGACATGTGGGCCTTCGAGCGTGTGAGTCTCTCCACGGAGTTAGCGCTTCCCCGAGCAATCCCCCTCCTTCTCACGATTTCGCCGCCGCAAACTGCCCGCACCGCTACCGCGGATCTGGCTCCGCGGCTCTTCCCTCTCTCGACCTCCTCCTTTCTTGGCCCTAACTCATCCGCCGACATCGCTCCACCGGAGACCATGGTCGCCGCCGTTCCACCAGAGACAGACATCACTCCCCAGCGAAATATTAGTCTACTCCATATTAGTCGCTCCCGACCGCCGAGCTCGTCGGCATAGTCCTTGGTGGTGGCTCCCCAATGGCATGCGCGTGCACAAGGGCAGAGGGGAGGCATCCTACGCCCGCCGGTCTGCCCAGATCCAAGTTGCAGCCGGAAATCAGAATCTGGGCGACACGGCGAGGCTCTAATCAAGCCTCCGTCGATGATCTATCGCGTCTATTTACTCCAGCGGCAACGAGAGGGTTGGTTCCCTCTACTCCGGTGCAGCGGTGCAGCTAGAGCTCAATCGACGGGCAACATCCTTCGTCTCCCCTCACAGTACTTGTGGAATCCCCTAGGCTTTACTAATAAGATGCGTTGTGGCCGCGTGCTCTACTTACTAGAGGCTAACTCCTAGAGAGAAAGGTAAGCCTAATCGATTACCATATGAGGGTGGCAGTATATAGGTTGAAGATCTCAAAGTTAGGAAAAGGTAATTCAAGATACGTGCACATCTTTCTACTGTGGCTTGATAATTCAAGTACAGGTACCTTTATTCTCAACTTAATTAGTGGCTTGTTTGTCCATGCGGCTACAAAAATTAGTATCACAAAGAGTTAGCATCACCGGTTCTTCTTCCTAGAATTTCCTGTATTTTGTTTGTTCGTACTTAATTTTTAATATCTTATACATGCCTGACTAACAGAAAAGTCCGTCCCACTTCAGGCATTCTTGGTAACCACTGACACCCATCACTTCTGGCGAGGTCCGGCTCCTCTTGTCCCTACCGGTGAAGTCAGGAATTCATGGTAACCACTAATGCACATCATTATACCCAAGCCATGTCGCCAGGAAGGACCTAAAGTCGGATGCTGGCATCATCCTATACCAGCTGAAATCCATGGCCATGTTGTACCTGTCATCGCCGCACTCACATTTTCGTAAATTATGTACTTGTCATCTCTTCTAACAAAATGCATTGTCTTTCTGGTTATTACACACCGATCCGTTTGTTGTTTCTATGAGCTAAATAGATGTTACCCCAATACAACCATTACATGACTTGCAGGACTTTTTGTGATTGTTTGTTCTGAATTTGGTTATTGCTAAGAATTTTTTCATCAAACCGAGTGATTCATAGATGGGTAAATACAATTGGATTTCCATTGAATTGAGTTCGATTTGTTCAATTTCCAACTATGACCTGATGTTATATTTATACATTCTGTAAAAAGTTACTTTTGTAAGTCATGGTGTATTTGGCATGCTTCTCATTAGACTGTCTGCTACAACTCCAGCCTAGAGTTTTAAGTTCTCATAAAGTACAATCTAAAATCAGGTACTCCCTCTGACCCATATTAGTTGACTTGGATTTATCAAAATTGGATGAACCTATATACTAAATAGTGTCTAGATTCATCCAAATCTAGACAAATTTGAGTCAACTAATATTGGTCGGAGGGAGTAGATAATACGGGGAAGTCTAACCTGATTTTTGTTCAAGGATGGATGGCCAGCCTCTTGTGAACCAAGAGCTTTTTAGTAATAATTTTGACAATGGCTCGTCAGGTGGCATTGCACTTTTTACCTATGTTCTGCTCAAGTTATTTTTGTATCCTGACAATTTTCCTAATGTATCCAAGCATACAGATATGATAAGATTTATATACTCTTTACTTCGTTACAGGTACTTTGTACAAGCACCTTACTCACTGCACAACGACACCTGGTTAGATTAAGAAGATGGATATGCGGTCCGCTAATGGACGATGATGCTATAAATAGAAGGCTCAATGTTGCTATGGCTTCATTTAAAATTGTAAGGTAGGCTCGATGAGACATAAGCTTCAGAGGCACTACTATGGTGGGGCGGAGGATTTCTAGATGGACTACTCTATGTAGTCTGATGTTTGCATTGTGGCGCAGGTCGAGATAGATGCGAATCACATGCCAATGAGAGGTGCCACAGATACTGCTGCGGTGGATCGAGAGCCTGAATTTGGCTGTCGTTAGGAGGGACGTCATCAATTCGATTTGGAAGGTGAGCTAACTCCTCTTGCTCTGATTGGAATCCTCGATTCCTTGTTCGTTTGTATCGTCCTGATTCAAGTAAAGATGGATTTGTTTGAATCTGAACTTCTTCTGTCATAGATGGGACCGTGGTATTCTCATGCTCAAGTACATCGACATCAGAGCTCTCAGATTATTTTTTCTTCCGGCGGGTATAATAGAGGTCTTCTGAGTTTCAACTCAGTAAATGTGCTTAACCATTGTTTCTTTGTAGGTGCTCGAGTTTCTATGACCTTGAGGATTTGTAGAACATCCATGTAAAACGATATATATAGTGGACAAAATCTTGAAGCAAACGTGGAACATCACCCATCATACGCCAAACACGGTTCATGCGGCTATCAATCTCAAGGAAATGAGCCTATAGATATGGGAAGTCCATAATTATGTCATAATCATGTATGTATCAATCTTTTTTAACAAAACTAAAAAGAAGCAATGGGTCAAAGTTATATATGATGGATTTCAACATTCTAAAGGTGGGATCTCTATACATTTATTTAGATTATAGTACCTTTCTTTAACATATGAATCTAAAAAAGTACCTTTCTTTAACTTACGAATCTAAAAAGAAGTATTTTGGGCATGTGATTAAGGGACACGCTGTAATTTTTTCTTGTCGTTTCATACCCAAGACTGTTTCTTACATGTAGGAGATGTTGTCATGTAGGCAGTATGTCTTTATATAGCCTGCGAGACGTGTAGAAGAAGGTCGTAAACAGTTTAGCCTGTCGAAAGTTCATAATTCTTGGCTCCCAGGTTGTTGTATTATGAGGAGCAGACATGACTGGACACCAAAACTCCCGAATGGGATGTGATCTCCTACCAGTGGCTTCCAGTGAAACTACTGCATCACATTTACTGGTTAATTCATCTAGATACCAGTGCATCTAAGTGAAACGAAAATTATGTATCCAATAATGTTGTTCTTTTGCCAGGCATGTAGCAGGAACTCTGATTAATAAAGCTACATCATAAATACTTCCATATCACATATTTCATCTTACTGTGACTATAGAGCACACATGTTTTTTCCTCATAGATCTACTGGAATTGGCAACCAGCAGTTTCCATACTGATCCAAGTTTGCTTACCTCCAACAGTTAAGTGACATCGGTTATTGGGCAATCAAAATTGATGTTTAAATTATATGCTATATAGTGGTGTCGGCGGTTGCAGGGATGGGTAGGGGAGGAGCAATGGTGAAATCTGGCCATAGTAAATTTCTACAAATGACTTCAAGTTCTACGACGATCCTCATCGGCTGTTGCTCTTCAGGTAAATGCTTCTTCTTTATGACCAAAATTTTCCAGCCAAGAGGATTCGTTCTTAATATATTTTTAGATGTTATGATCTATAGTGGACTATAGCTGCATCTTATTTCTGTTTTGTAGTTTGCCGGTTTCTGTTATTATGATTAAGTTAGCTTGTTTGCAGTTATGATTGGTATATATAATTTTTATTACAAAGTACTATGTTTGCAAGGTCCTTTTTGTTTTGTCATTTATCCTCATTGCTTCATGTTTTCTTTAATGTATGATGTACTGTCATGGTTATCACTGCCTTAATTAGATGCTCCTAAATCAAGAGAATTTGTGTGATGTCGTAGTCGGTCGGTCACCAATTGATCTTTATTAGTCTGAAAGGGTGCAGAAGAGATCCCTGCAAAAAAAATCACGGGAAGGTGATGTCGCGAGAGGGGGAGGTGATCGATGCCTTTTTCGCCACCCAGTTTGGTGTGCCCATGCTCGACGACGAGGAGAGGTTCATCTAGGTCGTCTCCAAGAAAGACTGGTCATGGCCTCCAACAGGGTTAGTGCTCCTCCTCGTCTTCCTCTACACTACTTGTAGTTTCTACTTGCATTTGGCATGCCTGCCATGTTCCTAATGGTACGAGTATATTTGTGACCTTATGTGCACTATTTGTAGTTTCTAACCACAAGTTGGATCCTCATGCTGTAGTATATGATAATGATGAATCTTCTGACATATTGTGCCTTTTGGTTCTTACTATGGTCATCACATGCAATTTTAAGTGAATATCTCTTGACGCTTGTATCCTGTTATTTTACAACCCTACAAAATTAAATTTAACATTTTATTTTCTTCACTTTACATGTTATCTACACATCTATAATAGGAATTCACGATGTTCTTAATTCATACCCTATGCACTGGTGCATCTGAAGATATCAGTAAGTCCATGATTTGGGGACTATAAGGAGTTAGAGCTTCCATCATAGTTTTAGCTTCAGAATTAGGGGGTGGGCAAAAGCGGTTTGACTGGTTTAACCAGTTTGGGTTAGTTCATTGTTTATAACTATATTGGGAGATCCGATTGGGTTTATGAAAGAAATTGAATTGGCTCCTAAACAGCCTGTTTACACAGTTTACATGGTTTCGATTTCTGCCCACCCCTGTTCAGAATTTCAATGTTTTTACATATTGGTGCTAAGAATCAACCGAACATGTACAGTCTAAGAACAACAGTCTAAGAACAACTGGTACCATAGCTAGGATGATCACATGCATTATATGGAAAAGTGTGAACTCCTTTTGTGCTTACAATATGTTTGATAGGACGACACGTTTACGACCTGGTGTCTGGGACTGAAAAGCCATCTATAGGTTCTCTGCCATAATTTTTTCTAGATGATAAGTATACTGGATTGTTATATAGATGAGGATTGATACCTTATTAACACATTTTGAATTGATTAATATAAATCAGAATGTAGTTCCAAAGTTGGTCATGGGATCGCAAGACGGATGCATTAGAATTTAGGTCTTGCTTGCAAAGAAGACGGCTTATGTTTCTCTTGTGGAACCGAACTGACCTGTGCATGCACCAAATACTGCAATTGATCACCTTGAAATAATGTTTTTCCTTAAAATAGCAATTATTGCAGTGGAACGAAACGGAACTGCACCTTTTTTTTTGTAGCTATTGCATGGAGTATAAACAAAATAGAACATACACCATCCATATGAAAAAGGATGTCGGGAATGGTCTAAATACTTATACTGGATGCCAGAGCATCATTTTTTAAGGTTACATCCCTCTACTCTGGCTAAGCATCCTATTTTATTTTATGGAATATATCTTGTTTGACATTTTGTGCCTATAGGTTTTAATGCAACTACTATTTGACTAGCGTGTCTCATTCTGGTTCTAAATAGGAATCTGACTTTCTTCTCTATCATTCTTTTGTATCTAGGTGTGTACCAGACTGTATTAAACATTGTTGTTGTCTGACAATGTTGTGGAGGTGGGCTTTGCTTTTCTTCATTGCGTCTTCTTTCTTTGCTTAGTCTCTTGTTGCTTACCTACTTCGCTTCAATGTTGTTGCCTGTTTAGCTGATTGCTGCTGCTAATACTAACACAGTACAAAGAACAAAATCACATCACTCTAAGTCTAAGAGAGAGGTGATATGGAGCTTGATCATAGTTGAGCTCACTCTATTGACCACATGTGGGAATGTGAGCCAATTTTCTTTTCCAGCGGCATACGTTTTGGGGGAAAAGAGAAGTATGGGTGATCATCCAGCCCCGGCATTGGTGGTGATGGTCCGGTGGCTTCCCAAGAACTTCCAGCCGAAGTTGAAACTGAAGGTGAGGAGGAGGTGCCAAGAAATCAAAGGAAACACCTGGAGGATCTAAGGATAGTTCCATGTAGCGGTAGTGAAGATTTTGTTATTAACCAATGTTTTTTGTGATAGTGTCATGGCTTCTGATGACCAATGATTTTACATTAATGCGAGAGATATTGGTACCGGTAATTATTTCTTTGACCAGTGTATTTTATGATATCCTTGATTTGTTTTTATTTTTCATACATGAATTATACATGTGCCACCGTTGCATGGTAGGCAATTGTCCACACGTGAGACAATGATTTGTTTTATGCAATATACAATGAATTTTGCTGGTCTAAGAATGCAAGTGTACGTATTGTGTAGCTGAAAAATACTATTTATTGACGTGCCATATCCATTAGATGGGTCGCTGATTCGAGAGGGTAACCAACTTGGATGTTTGTAGAACGAAATCAGTTAGAAGTTGTTAAAATTTACTGCATAAATAATTTAAAAATGAACATGGTCATATTTTTTACTTTTGAGTAAGGAGAAGAGTATGCATTACATCTCATCATCTGGTGGCGCAACGTATAGCTCCCAAATTTACCTTGTTTGATTGCATGACGGCAACTCCATCTATCACAGCTTCACATATGAGAGTCCCCTTGATCATATTTCTTGTGAAAATCCCTACAAAATTTCTTAGAAAAAATGATCTCTTATTTGGCAATGATTGTCATTCAAAAATTACACAGCTTATGCAAACTCTTACAAAATGTTAAATCTAATATGTAAGTTAATGGTCTAAGTTTGAATGCTAATTTAGTGAATGCATGCATATATTTTAAGTAGCGGAGGAAGAGGGAGGGAGAGAGATTCACACAAGCAATGATGGAAGCAAGATTCGTGATTCGTACTTTGAGTAACTAAAATCACAAAATATTTTCCTCAGTTGTATGTTGTTGTCTTTGAATGTTAACTACATGCGTTATATTTAAATATGCGGTGAGAAATGTTTACGTGTGCATTAAAGAAATATTTGAAAACCCGTAGCAACGCACGGGCATTTAACTAGTAAGTGTTAAAAAAGAGCGGATCGTATGGTTTTAGACGGTGAAGTTTTAGTGAATCTTTACATATGAGATCCATTGAACTAATAAAACAGTTGTTAAGTTGATTTTGAGAAAGCTTATGATAGGCCAAGGGCCCTTGCACACCGTGGGGGGCGTCCATTGCCCCATGGACATGGTGCTACGGATGTATCGGAGAATCCGTTTCACCAGAGTCCAGTGAGTGTCACGCGGAGCATGCATATGAAGACACACCTGCTGGACAGCATACTGTAGGTCCGGCCGTGTCAGCGTGAGGTACTGTAGGGCCCCGACGATGGAGCGATAGAAAGAAGCATCGGATGCCGGAGAGCCCTCAACGGCGGATACCTTGGCCTTCGTGTCAACAGGCGTAGTGGCAGGGGAGCAATTAAGCATGCCTGCGCGCTCCAGAACCTCATGCGCGTACTTCTGCTGATGCAGGAAGAAGCCAGTGCCACGGCGGACGACCTCGATGCCGAGGAAGTAGTGAAGGGCCCCCAAGTCCTTGAGGGCGAACTCAGCGCTGAGTTGAGCCGTAATCTGCTGTAGGAGAGTCGTCGAGGAAGCAGCCAGGATGATGTCGTCGACGTACAGAAGGAGGTACGCTGTGGCAGCACCCTGGTGGTACACGAACAGAGAGGCATCGGACCGAGTGGACCGGAACCCCTGCTGCTGAAGGAAGCCTGCCATCCGCTGGTACCAAGCACGAGGCGCCTACTTTAACCCATAGAGCGAACGGGAGAGCAGACACACATGGTCGGGGAAGGCGCTGTCGACGAAGCCGGTGGGCTGCTGGCAGAACACCTGCTCGGCGAGATGTCCATGCAAGAAAGCATTGGAGACATCGAGCTGGTGAACCGGCCAGGCGCGAGAGGCGGCGAGCTGGAGAACCGTGCGAATCGTGCCCGGTTTGACAACCGGGGCGAAGGTGTCGGTGAAGTCGACGCCTGCTCGCTGACGAAAGCCGCGTACCACCCAACGCGCCTTATGGCGCTCGAGGGAACCGTCCGGGCGAGTCTTGTGCCGAAAGACCCACTTGCCAGTGATAACATTGGCGTTGGGGGGTCGCGGTACGAGATGCCATGTGCGGTTGCGCTGGAGGGCGTCGAACTCCTCGCGCATGGCGGCAAGCCAGTTCGGATCCCGAAGGGCGACACGAGCGGAGGAGGGTAGTGGAGACGGAGTCGAGGTAGCCGCGGCGTAGGTGTACGTGGGGTCGGTGTAGCGTGGGTTGGGACGCCGAGTCCTGGTCCGAGCGCGCGTGACGGCACCGGTGAGGGGTGCGGCCACGGCCGGCGTAGCCGGGCATGCCGACGAGGCAGGAGGTGCCGAGGGCACCGAAGGCGCGAGGGGTGCAGTCGGAACCACGGTGGGTGCGGGCGCAGCCGGGGCCGCAGGTGGTGGGGGTGCAGCTGGGGCGACATCACTGCTCAAAGGCGCTGATGTAGTCGGTGCCTGCTGAAAAGGAAAAACCAGCTCATCAAAGTACACATGTCGTGAAGTGTACACATGGTGGGACACGGGATCATAGCATCGGTAACCTTTGGTGTTAGGGGGGTAACCGAGGAAGACACAGGGAACCGAACGTGGAGCGAGTTTATGAGGGGTGGTGGACACGGTGCTAGGATAACAAAGACACCCGAAAATCCGGAGACCGTCGTAGGAGGGAGGGACACCGAAGAGGAGCTGATGAGGAGTATAATTCCAGCGAGGACGACAAGGACGAATGTTAAGGAGAAGGGTGGCGGTGGCGAGTGTGTCCGGCCAGAACCTAGGAGGAACGTGGGAGTGGAAAAGCAACGTGCGGACACAGTCGTTAAGAGTGCGAATGACGCGCTCAGCACGGCCATTTTGTTGGGACGTGTAAGGGCAAGTGAGGCGAAAGACGGTGCCGTGCGACGCGAGGAGGTGGCAGACAGCAGCGTTATCAAACTCTTTCCCATTGTCAGTTTGAAGGACGAGAATGGGACGACCAAATTGAGTATGGACATAGGAATAAAAATCGGTGAGAGTGGCGAGAGCGTCAGACTTGCGACGAAGGGGAAAAGTCCACACATAGTGAGTGAAATCATCTAAAATCACCAAATAATATATGTAACCCGTGTTGCTAGCAACCGGGGACGTCCAAACATCACTATGCAACAACTGGAAAGGAAAAGTGGAAATAGTGGTAGACTCGCTAAAAGGAAGACACACGTGCTTGCCGAGACGGCAGGCCTCACAAGTATGGTGTTCAGCTTTATTACAAGTGAAGGAAAAACGCTGGAGAATCTGATGCAAAACGGTGGAGTTGGGATGGCCGTAACGAGCATGCCAAAGGTCGACGCTAGCGGCGAAGGCGGCTGGACGAGTGGTGGTGGTGGTGGTGGCAGGAGGGTGCACCGGGTAGAGCTCGTCGGGGCTGTCACATCGGTGGACAACCGTCCGTGTACGGGCGTCCTTCACAGAAAAACCAACAGCGTCAAATTCAATAGTAACGGGATTTTCACGAGTAAGACGGCGAACAGAAACAAGGTTTTTGACTAAATTAGGAGAGAGAAGAACATTAGACATGGTAATGGGAGTGGATGTGGAAGGAAAAGACCTATGACCGACATGAGTAATGGGTAAGGAGGATCCGTCACCGACGGTGATGCGAGTAGAAGTTTGAACAGGAGTGGAAGACGTAAGGTTACCGGGATGATATGTCATGTGGGCGGTGGTGCCCGTGTCCATGTGCCAGTCACCACCGCCTCCATAGTTATGGGGGGATGGCACCGAGTGTAGCGCGGCGAGGAGTGCGGGATCCCACGGGGGCGGCACCTGGGGTGGGTACCCACCAGATGGTGGCGCGGCGGGAGGTCTAGCAGCTTTGGGCAGCATGAAGTAGGCCGGGTAGGGAGCACCGTGGGGCGCATCGCCGAGGGCCGGGTAGGAGGCGCCCGGGGATGCCACGGCAAGCGCGGCAAAGTAGGCCTGGTGGCTGGACGGATGCGCTCCGAAGAGGTTCGGCGCGGGTGCCCGAGGTACCGACATGGAGTAAGCGTGGACAACGCCTGTCCATGGATTGGTGCCGTACGTCCAGGGAGGAGTGGGCTGGGGCGGGCGCGGACCTCCCCCTCCTAGTGCCTGGTCTTCCTCGGTGGCCTGCTGCTGGGGCTGCTTGCGGCCTCCGCGGCGGTTACCGCGGCGTCCGCCCTGCTGCTGCGAGGGAGCGGCAGGAGGGGCAGCGTAGAACCCTGGCGGGGTGGGCTGCGACGGTGGCCGGGGGGCAGGCGGGGCAGTGGACGGTGGTGCACCACGCGATGTCCCAGCGGCGAGGGCTTGATGTTGCGCACGCTGCTTGACCCCGCGCATCCGGCGTTCCTCCAGCTTCAAGTATGCCACGAACTTGGGAAAGGAGGGATCCGTCATCAAGGAGAGGTTGCTGGCGGCATGCCCGTAATCCTCGTTGAGGTTGGCGGTGAGCGTGATGAGGAGGAAATCATCACCGATGGGTTGGCCAATGTCGCGGAGATCGTCCGACAACTGCTTGAGACGACGAGTATACTCGTCAATGGTCTTGTCGTCCTGATGGCAGGCAAAGAATTCTTGCTGCAGGTAGACGGACCGCTGAAGTTTGTTGTCGGTGAAGAAGGAGTTCAGCTTGTCCCACACAACGGCGGCATCATCGTCGTCGGTGACGACGGTGTGGAACAGATCTCGCGAGATGGTGGTGAAGAACCACCTGATGAGCGTGGCGTCGATTGCGGTCCACTCAGGATCAGCCGCCATGACGCGCGAGTCGGTGGAGCCGTCGACATGGTCCAGGAGATTCTCCTCGTGGAAAAGGAGAGTGAAGTAGGTCTTCCAAGGGTGGTAGGAGGCGTTGGAGGCGTCGAGGGTCACATGGACTAGCTCCCGGACCTTGATCTCGCGAATAACAGCGGGATCGGGGCCGGCGAAGGGATTTGTGCGGGAGGAGGCAGGTGTCGACGACATGGTGGAGAGGAAGGAGGGTAGGGCGCGACGGCTGTGGGGAAGGGCAGCGGCGACGGGAGATGCTGCGGCGACGGCGGCCAAGAGCCGGCGGCGGCGGTAGAGGGTAGGAGCGGTGGCGGTGGCCAAGAGGCGGCAGCGGCAGAGGGTAGGAGCGGCGGCGGCGGCCAAGAGGCGGCGGCGACAGGGTGGGGCGGAAGCTAGGGTTTAGGGATCGAGTTGGTGTCTGATACCATGTTAGAGACTATTTGGTGCATCGATAGATTGATTGATCGTGCACGGGGCACATATATAGGTACAGGGTATGACCGGGTCTAGTCTCCCAGGAAATACATGGGAAGAGAGACGCTATAGGTACAATATACAAAACCCTAACCTATATACGTACAAATATATTCAACAATTCGCATTGGCTCTCAGGGTTCAGGTGCAGGTGGAACTGTCCGTGGGAGACATGTATAGTCTCCCAACAGTTAAGTGGGTGTCCGACGGGAGCCTGCTAAATTTATATGCATGCCCATCATCCCACTTATGTATCATATATGCGCGCAAACATTAAATTATATACTCTTTTAGTCTTAAAATAGATGTCGAAAGTTTGTCTAAATTTAGATGTATCTATATACGAACTAGTGTCTAGATACGTCTAAATTTATACAAAATTTTGACATCTATTTTATAAGACATAAAGAGTACTTCTATGGAACACAAAATGGTACAACATAATGTTGGGATTTAAGCCATGGATGAAGCTAACGTGCTCACAGGGTCGAACCGTAGTGATCTGTTGCATGCTGGCTATCGGTGTCGCCACCTTGGAGCCGAACAGGTGAGTGAGGGTGCAAACCACGTTCTACGGTGGCAGCAAAGCCCCCAGTAGGCTGTACTGAACTCTGTGAGGTATTTCGGCGGACACCATTTTGGTTTCGTCTGGAGTCCGGTTCGTCGGATCAGCCGCTGGACTTTGTGATCATCATAGGCAGGTGGCGCAACCGCGCGGGTGGCACGTATACATAAACCCGCCGATCAACATGGTTGCCGCAGGATCGATTAAGGCGACAGATGTCATGAGCTCCAAGTCCAAGAACTAGATGCCATGGCACTCAACTGGTGCATCACCTAGCAGTCGCTGGCCTACCTCGACGAAGCGAGCCATGATGGAGATTCCAGCGCCAAACTAAGTCGCAACCTGAGGACAATATGGGATGGATGTGGGATGTAGGATAGGCTACTTATTTTTCTTCTTACCGGTGGGATGCCTCTCAAGTTTTTATGCGGGCTTGGGAAGTGGGTTCCATGGGCAGCCTACTCCCATCTGCAACGTGAATTGGTCCTAACTCGGCGACATCAGGTGGTGGATGGGGAAGGAGAGCTCGTTGTGCTTCTCCTCCTCGTACGTCCTCTTCCCCGCAGATGGAGCATGACTCGGCGTTCGGATCATTCCAGAAGTTGATTGAGGCGGCGCCCAGCAAATCGATCGCCACAGCGTGCGGGCTCGCTCGTGTTCTATAGTATAGTAGGTATATCTATCTATCTATCTATCTATCTATCTATCTACTAATTTGGTAGATTAGTCAAATACGTTCCATCCATCAAAAATACGTTTTTTCTTTTTTAGACCAGTTTACCACTAATGTTTTGTAAAAATTACCCACCACTGTCATCTTGAAGTGAAAAAACGGGTTGACCACTTCGCCTGCTCCTTCTACCTGCCGTCCGCGCGCATCTCGACCACCTCCAAGCGCTACAAGGCACAAGAAGAGGAGCGCTGTCAGACCAAGCAGAGATAGCAAGGGGAATCTCCGAGCATGTCCGGGGAGGCGCAGCAAGGCAGCCGCCCATACTCTCCGGAGAAGGCAGCCGCACAGCCGTGCTCCTCCACCTCCGCCTCCTCTCCGGTGAGGCATGTCCCAGACGCCCTCCTCTCCGGTGAGGCATGTCCCAGCCGCCATATTCCCGATCCACCGGTGTTCCTCGCGTCTGGCGCCTCCGCTCGCTTCTTTTATCCCGCAAAGGCAGCCGCCCCCTCCCGATTTGGCCGTGTCGGCGTAGCTTGTCACCTACCTCTATAGGAGTTCATGAGGGTCTAGGAAACTGGAATCCAAAGAATCCAATCGATCTAGCAGCTTAATCGATCAATTACCTAGGGAACCTCCGCATGGAGAGGAGGAGGTGGTAGTAAGGAATTTATGAAGCGATGATGCAATTAAGCTTTTTATTCATGACAGCTTACAATTGATTTGATTCATTGAGGTGCAGCTCGCGCGGGGCGTTCTACTTTTCTTCTCACCCTATAAGTACCGATGGCACCCGCCGGGTATGGAGGCGGTTATGGCACCTTCATACCCTCCTCCACCATCTCTTCCCGCCACCACCACCCGCCTCCATATCCGCCGTTGGGTCCAGGTCTCCACCAGACCCGCCACCTGGTGGGTACCCACGACCCGATGGGTACCCGCGACATGTGAGCAAAATTTGACAGCAAATAACATGTAAAATTGAACAAAATTTGACAGCAAATAACATGTACAATTGAATAAAATTTGACAGCAAATAACAACAGTTCAAGACAATAGCTCACATAACATATCACATTGATAGAAATTAGGAACAATTAAACATAAGACATCAAGCCATGAAAGGTACAACCGTACAAGATATAAGTCCAAGTGTCCAACGTCTAACACTCTACCTAATAGAAAATAGCATTACAACTAGTTCAATAGCAGTACAAGTCCACGTCCAACAGCAGTACAAGTACAACATCCAGCACTTGTTTAAAATTACAAACAACTTGTTTCAGCAAACCATGCCACACATAATTCGGTTCATCCAATAGCCATCACACGTAGATCAGGACCAGCAGTACGCGTAATCAGCATTCCATCAAACAGCCATAAAAAATGAATCCTATTTACAAAACATAATGCCAAACATTAGTAAGTTCTTATTTTTTCATGAAATTCACAGGAATATCGTTATGGTACATACAAACACATTCATACTAACCTCGGATTCTTCTTGTGTGTCTTGTAGACAAGTCCAAAAGCTACCTTCCCCTACATGAGCATCTGCAAGAAACAATATTTGCATGTGATAAATAGACAAGGTCACAAACATTAGTAAGAATAAAAGATTGTTAAGAAAGTGCATCATTAGCTTACCTTTATACTTGTTTCTAAGCCAATTTTGATATCACATTAATACCTCAATCATGTGAGAAGTAAGGCGGCTCCGATGTTCATCAACTATGCTATCACTTGTACTAAATGCAGATTCTGAAGCAACAGTCATGACAGGAATAGCAAATACATCTCTAGCTACCTTCCTTAGTGTTGGGTACCTTGTGCCAGCCACTTTCCACCAATCTAGCACATTGAACTTCTCGGTATATGGCGGCAAGTCATCACTTAAGTAATGATCTATATCACCTTGTAGTCTAGCTGCCGCAGGCCTTTGCTGTGCTACAATATCATGGAAGAAAGACATAATCGCTGGAGCTGGCATTTCAGATAATGAAGGATCTCCATTTGACTATATTCATCTCCATCCACTTCATAATCCTCGATCAATCGATGGAGATTGGCAACAACAGAATCAACCTTTTCAGTGCATTCATAAGAGGATGGCCCAAAGCCATGGAGCATAGCAAAACATGCTACCAACATCTGCCTCTTATATCTAGGGTCAAGGAGAGTAGCTATGGCCATGAGCCCTTGGATATCATTCCAATATTTATCAAATTTTTCTATCATGCTATTTGACATCTCTTGGATAACCAAATCAGTAGAGGTTGCCCACTACCTAATTTTCATCTTGATTTCACATACCTTAGGAAAGAATATATTGGCAGTGACATAATTTGTGCCCGAGAACAATTCACTGATCTTATAGAACAGCCTAAGCCTTGGGACAACCTCAGCAGCAAAGTCCCATTCATCAGCACTAGGCAATGTTTCATATTGCTTGTCTACTATTTTGGCCCTTTCATAGACAACTCTATAAGGCAAAGCTGTATCAAGCATAACGAAAACTGAATTCCACCTAGTCTTGCAATCTAGTATCAATTTATTTGTGATTTTTACTTTCTTATACTTAGCCATCTCTTCAAATTTCTCAACTCTTTTTGGTGTGGCAGTCCAATATGCAACACTTTCTCTAATATTGTGTGTAGCTGACTTCATTGCCGGCACATCTAAGCCATCCTTTACTACCAAATTTAAGATATGACAACAACAGCGCATATGAACCATTGTACCTTGTAGGAGCAACTTGGCCTTCCCTATCTTCATCACCATTTGGTCCATTGCCTTATCATTTGATGTGCAGTTGTCAACTGTCACAGTTGATAGTTTCTCATCCAAGTTCCATTGCATTAAGGTATTGTAGAGCTCTCCAGCAATAACATCTCCAGTATGTGGTGCTGGCACATATATAAACCTGCAATATAATATGATCACAGATAGCAATATAAGATGGAGAGCAATATAAAATTACATCAAGATAATATGGACAGCAGTATAATATGATCATAGATAGCAATATAAGATGGATAGCAATATAAAATTACATCAAGTTAATATGGATAACAATATAATATGATCATAGACAACAATATAAGATGGAGAGCAATATAAAATTACAGCAAGATAATATGGACAACAGTATACCCCATAAGAATGCTTCGCAACTTCCAAGATTCGTCGATGAAATGACCCGTGACAGCCATGTAGCCCTTCTTCTGGTTGTCAGCTGTCCACATATCAGCGGTGACAGCTACCCTTGACTGCAACATAGTCATGTAGTCATGTGCCTTCTTTTTTTCCTTATCATACCGTTTTATTATATCCTTCCTACAAGTACAAACAACAATGATAAGCATCATTCACAACAGAAAATGGCAGAAATATATATTACATATCTCAATGAAGAGAATGACAGAGACAAACCTGATAGTATTCCTTGTATGCATATTAAAGAGTGGCTGAAGTGCATGAATAAATCTCCTAAATCCATCATGGTCCACGATACTCAACGGGTAACCATGCAACACTATCATGTTACCGAGCTCTTCTCTTGCGGTTTCTTGATCAAAAGTATAACTCTCTACATTCACCTTGCCATCTACTTGTGCAGTCATCCTCAATGAAGACTGACTCAGTGATTTTCCTGCCTTTCCTCGCAACTTCAACGACTTTTGAGTACATATCTTCAAATGGTCACGCAGATGTGAAGTGCCACTCTTTGCTCCTGCAGTAAGTGCCTTGTTACAGTAGTTATATATGGCCTTCCATTCTCTAGGCACCAGCTTTTTTGTCATCTCTTGCCACACATCAGACCTGAGCTTGCACGTATTAGCTGCAACATTCACCTCCACCACCTCATCTTCATCATCTTCACCATCAGAAATTTCATTCACAGATTCAGATGGGGCTGCTTGACTAGTACAACTTGGAGCACTACATCAATTTAATCAAAAAATCAATAGGCAGTAGCACTACATTCCTAAATCAGTAGCACTAAACATCTAAATCGATTTACCTATATAACTAATTAGTAGACAGTAAACTAAATACATAAATCAGTAGGACTAAATCTTAACCAATACCTAAATTGCTACCACTAAATCATCAACAATACCTAAATCAGTAGCACATCTACAGATTCTACACCAATACCCAAGGCCCTAAGCCCCCAAGTTGCATGCGTGCATACCGTGGTGGTGCAGGTGGTGACGGTGCTGCTGCTTGTTTGCGGCCGGCGACCTGCTTCCGCTTCTTTTGCACTCGACCACCGTCAACAGAGGGCACCGGTGCCGGTGACGTGCGTCCCCGCTTCTGCCCGCCAACTTGCGCCGCTCCCTTGCTGGTTCCCTGCTGGCCGCCGCTTCCGCCCCTGTCGTTTGACGTCGAGGTCGGCAAGCCAAGGAGGAATCCAAGCCGAGCACCACTGCCATGGGGCGGGATCTCCCGGGCATCTCTGTGTTGGGGCGAAGGCGTGGGGTCAGTTGGCAGCATGCCTCGCTGGCCCTCCCCGGAGTCGACGCCATCCTCCAGGTCCACGGCCTCCATGCGGTTGCGGGCTTGCGGCGCTGGAGAGGAGAGGAAGGCGGCGCTGCCGTGCCGCAGCGGGGTGGGGTGGGGTGTGCGGTAGCGAGCGTGTGAGCCTGCGAGGGGGATTGCGGCGCGGGAGGAGTAGGTACGGGACAGGAGAGGTCGGGCTCGGGGCCTCGGGCTCGCTTGACCAGGTCCAGGTAGAGTTAGGGTTAGGGTTATTTGTTACACAGTATACTTACATGTGGGGCCTACGTCGAGTTGTCGGGTCTGCGGGTTAAAGGGTATGGGTTTACCACCTCCAGACCCGCACCCGCTAGACCCGTTGGGTCTGAATATTTACCACTAAGTAGACCCATGTGTTTTATTTTTAACCAAACCCTCCTCCATTTGATGCGGGTACCCACTGGGTTAGCGGGTGACGGGTACCCATTGCCATCCATACCTATATGGCATTACATGGTGAGGATAGGTCGGCTGGCACATCGACCTCGGCTGGAAGGTGGTCTAGCACTACCGGCTGCTCTCTTTTTTTGGTCAACAATCGATCATGATTTACATCTCTCTACCGACTGAGCGGTCACGTGGCATTGCTTGTTTCAGACACTATGAATCGGCAGTGGACAAGAGTTCATGGTGAGTACTTACGCTCTTTCAGTAGTGTTCGGTTTATTTTTAGTTTAGCTTGCCTTAGGAATACTTGCAGTCGTTCTTTATTTTTGTCTTGCGGGTTTTCTTCATGCATTGTACATGTATATGATGATGTGTGATGTATGAGTCAGCGTGGCTATTGTAATACTACACGGTAAGGGAAAATAGTGCTATGATTTATTACGCTTGAATGGTGAGGGCGACACGATTGCTAGGGTTGTGGTTAAGTTTAGTCAAAATTCAAATTCTACCAAGTTTGATCAAATATTTTATAAAAAATATCAACATCTACATTATTGAATTAACAGACCACTCAATTCAAAAAAAAAAAACAGACCATTGATTTACTAATTTTGATCAAATATTTAGGAAAAAATATCAATCTACATGATTGAATTAACATACTGAGAAAATATACTTTACGGGTAAATCTCTTGATAGTGAATTGGCATTATAGATGTCCATATTCTTATATATAAACTTTGATCAAACTAAAAAGATTTAACTTTTGACCAAACTTATATGAAAAGTAATTAACCTATGTCCATTGCAACATTGTTATAAGCCTCATGCAACTTCTATTGTTATAACTTTTCTTTTAACAATATCGATATGTCTAAGTTTATTGTTCCTTGGCAACGCACACTACAACAAGAACCCCCATATTGCAATGCATACCTAGCAACGGCTTAAATATTCGTTGTACTTATCCTAGATACACACTTATGTGTTGCAGGCTACATCCATTTTCTATACATAAAGCAATTGATAGGAAAACCTTTATGAGCCCAGCCCATTAAAGCACGATTCCGGATCCTTTGACCCTCACCTCCCATTGTGATTTGGTGCACGCCCACACCTGGCAGTCTCGGTCATCCCCTCCCCCAAACCTAGCCGCCTTTCTCCACTTCTCCACGTCTTGACCTGGCTGTTGGCATGCAGTGCGTCCCTCGCCGATGGCCCGGTTGACGTGCGACCTCCCAATCCTTGCTTCCCATTTATAGGATTCAGAGCAAGGGCTTCTCGAAGGGATGATTCGACCACGGCATCACAATTGCGTACCACGAGATCCCTAAAATCCAGTGCAACGAAGATGGATTTCGGGTACTCTATGATGCGGTGGTTTCAGGAAGAGCCGTGGTAGCCAGTTGGAGCACAAGAGGTACGGTGGGGCTAGGCCACGACAGAGGTTCAAGCTCCAGGTGCAAAATTTCCTTGTCCCGTCTCAGACTCGTCTCCTTTTTCCTTGGCTTAAACCGTGTTCACCAATTCTCCTGTTTTTGTGCATACATACCTATTCCTGTCGTTGGCCGCCCAACCCATGTACTCCCTTCGTCCTAAAATAGATGTCGTAGATTTGTCAAAATTTAAATGAATCTAGACACGTTTCATCCAAATTTCGACAAATCCGAGACATCTATTTTGGAACGGAGGGAGTAGTTACATTTTTTCCTGTTTGGATTGTTAGATGACGTGGGAGAATTGCAGAGTCTGTCCTGGTTTTGCATTCGAAGCTTTCCAAGTTAACTGTATTGGACCTTTGCTGGAGCTGACATTAAGTATGCAGGTTTATCAACACTCGGTAAAGGAAGGTGGGTTCAGAAGATTCAGCAACAGTGTCATAACTTCAATACTGTGCGGGAGTGGTACCACCAACAAAAATTTGGCCGCATTGCACATTGGGAACGTACAAGGATATCAGGAAGTGTTGTCAAGGTAATTTCCAAACACTATTTCTCATATGTATTTGTTGCTCTCAATATTTTCTAATTAAGTGTATCGTTCAGACTACCACTGTGATAAGTACTTCTTTACCCCAATTCAAATTGCGTGACTTTCTTTCTATTGATGCAAATTGCAGTCGATCAGTGCACCATGATTTATGTATTGTCCCAATGTCTGACCTTGAGCTACTCCTGTTACGTAATGCAAGACACTACTCCTGTTATGTAATGCAAGACATGTGTGAGCTACTTATGTCCATCCGATGTTTAGCTATATGATACCATGAGTAACCATACTATTGATTAGTTAACCGAGAATTTCGATCCACTGCTTGACCAACAATCTAGTTAAATATTTTGATCTTTTATTTCATGGATTCATTCAGACCCTCCTATCCAATACTTTTTGTATTTTCATCTGTGTGATAATGACTATGACTTGTTGGTCTGAGGAGCTATATCAAATGCACATGATAGCAAATATGTCTTGTGTGCTAACTTGGCATTGCCATGCCGCAAAGGTGTATGCAGTTTTATAAACAAGTACTTGGTTACAATTTACTATACCATTCACACTCTTTTCACCACTTTGATACTGAAAACAAAATTTCTTTTTGCAGGTCACATACATCAACAAGACGTGATATTTGGAAACCGGTTCTGAATATGATAGGAAAAATATTAGAAAGAAGTCAAAGAACATATATAGACTAGGTAGAATATCATATTTTGATGCAAGATTGTAAACCGTCTACTCTTCAGATAATTTTCGTGTATGGAATTGTGTTCCAAAATGTATATATAGAGTACTTGGTAGAATATCATTTTATAATGCAAGATTGTACATTGTATACTCTTCAGATGATTTCCGTGTATGGAATCATGTTACAATAACAAATATTGAATTACTCGTGATGAATGTATTCGTTGTCTAGTTTTTTGGAAGAAACGGTGTTCTCGTTGGAGACCCCGGGTACGCGTTATATGAGGCGATAAAAGCCCTCGCCGTGGCTTGTACAGGAGATATCGATCGATCGTGAAACCAATCTTTACAAGAGATAGAGATAAGCAATCTCCTCCTTCCTATTTTAAACAGACAAAGCTATCTATCTAAAATAGTTGGAGTACTACTCCAATACGTTACAAGTCACGTTACAAGCCATAATACATGAAATCTAACAGCCTCCCTTAATCACAACCTTCAGAAAGGTTGAGATTACGCTTAAACTCATTTAGATCTTTAACTGCCAGATCTTTGGTGAAACCATCTGCAACTTGATCTTTACTTGATATAAACCTGATGTCAAGCATTTTGTTTGCAACTCTCTCTCGAACAAAATGATAGTCCATCTCAATGTGTTTGGTTCTGGCATGAAAGATAGGATTTGCAGACAAGTATGTAGCTCCTAAATTATCACACCATAAACATGGCTTTACCTTTAGTTGAACACCAAGTTCACCGAGCAAAGCTTCAACCCATATCAGTTCAGCTGTGGCTTTTGCTAAAGCTTTATATTCAGCTTCAGTGCTAGACCTTGAGACTGTAGCCTGTTTTCTTGCACTCCATGAGATCAAATTTGGTCCAAGAAAAATAGCAAAACCTCTTGTTGATCTTCTGTCATCCAAGCAACCTTCCCAATCTGCATCTGAGAAGGCACTAAGCAAATAAGATGAAGACTGTTGAAATGTTAACCCAATATGTATTGTTCCCTGAACATATCTTAGAATCCTTTTTGCAGCTATCCAATGAGAAGTTGTTGGAGCATGAAGATACTGAAAAACTTTATTTACTGAGAAAGAAATGTCAGGTCTTGTAAGTGTTAGATATTGTAAAGCACCCACAATGCTCCTATATTGTGTACTGTCATCAGGACCAAGAGGTGTTCCTTCGGTTAAGGACAATTTTTCAGTGGATGATAAAGGTGTAGGAGAAATTGTGCACTTTGTCATACCAACATTAGCTAGCAAATCAGAAGCATATTTTTCTTGAGTGAGAAGCAAACCATTCTGAGTTCTCTTTACCTCAATTCCCAAGAAGTAGTGCAAATCTCCCAAATCCTTGAGTGCAAAATCAGTATTGAGATCATGAAGAAGAGCAGAAATAGCCTGATCACATGAACTGGTAACTATGATATCATCAACATAGATCAAAACAAATATCATAACTTGTGCTTTAGTATAAAGAAAAAGTGAAGTATCTTCTTTAGACGCAATAAAGCCAAGCTGTTGCAACTTAGCACTAAGTCTTGAGTACCATGCTCTGGGAGTCTGCTTAAGACCATAAAGAGCCTTATCAAGTTTGCAAACATAATGTGGAGTAGCGGAAGACTCAAAACATGTAGGTTGTTTCATATACACTTTCTCTTCCAGAACGCCATGCAAAAACGCGTTCTTGACATCTAGCTGAATCCTTTGCTTGAATCCTTTTGCTACCAAGCGTGCCTTGTACCTGTCAATTGTACCATATGCATGTTTCTTAACACGATATACCCACTTACAATCAATGAGATTTTTCGTGAAGTGTGGAGGAACAAGGTGCCATGTTTTATTTTTGATCAGTGCATTATATTCTTCCTCCATGGCCTTGCACCAACGATCATCCTTAAGGGCTTCCGAAAGTGTTTGAGGTTCACCTGTGGATGTGAACAGACCATAGCAAACCGTACCATCAGTATATTGCTTTGGATTACGTATACCTTTTTGAAGTCTCGTGCGAGGTTCCAGAGGCGGAGGAGGGTTTTGTGGTGCAGGCGATGGTGAAGTAGAGCCAGCCACAGTAAATCCCCCATTGTTTGTCCCCACCGTTGTCACTGTCTCTGCCAGCAGGTGGTGTACCAAGGAGAGAATCCTCCCTTACATCATCTGGGGGAGAGGGGGACCGTGACAAGGCAACATGATGGCGACGTGAGCGGGCGCGCGTCGTTGTCCATCCAGAACCAGGGGAGAGCATACGCCGACGCGAGCGAGAGGACAAGGTGGTCCCGCTGGGCGACAGGGACCGAGCCCGCAGTGCTGTTTCCTGCGCGCGCGCAGGCGGGGGCGACGTTTCCCGCGCGCGATCTGGTGGAGTAGAGCGAGCCAATCGGGAGGAATCGTCCTGCGTAGGCGAATCTTCAGGTGTAGGTGGGGCCCGCAGTCATGACGCGACCCGCGTGGGAGACGCGGTGTCTTCAGGCAAGACGGGCATGTCTCCAGGCGGGGCCCGCAGACGCACGGTGTCCCGTGCGCGTACGGGAGAGAGCATGTCTTCAGGCGGGGCACGCAGACGCGACGCGCGCATGGGCGAGCGTGACAGGCGCAGACGCGTACACCCGGAGGGCGCCAGTTGGCGCAAATGTGCCTCGGGACTTTATTCTGCGCGATCCAAGACAGCAGGGGAAGCAGAATCATGCTCATGATTGCTGCCCAGGTGAAAATTGTCCTGCACCCTTTTCTCTACTAAATCTTCATTATTTTGTGCAGAATTTTGTGCAGCTTCTTCCTCATTGTTGATAATATCTGCAGGGGCATCAGATTCTGCAGCATGTTGTTGCTCATTAGTAACAATAGGCACAACAGGTAAAGGCATATAATCATCAATAGTTGCAACCCTATTATTTGATGTATTGTGAGGTAAAAGAAGTATATCATTTCGAAGTCGTGAGCCAGCATTAGGATACAACTCAGCAAAGGGAAAGATGTTTTCATCAAAAACAACATCTCGTGAGATATAAACACGACCAGTAGAAATATCTAGACACTTGACTCCTTTATGACGGGGACTATAGCCCAAGAACACACATCGTGTGGAACGAAAAGAGAGCTTTCGTTCATTGTATGGATGAAGGTTTGGCCAGCAAGCACAGCCAAATATTCTAAGAGACTCATAGTTGGGTTTTGTATGAAGAAGACGTTCTACAGGCGTGTCATGATTTATGACTTTGCTGGGAAGGAGATTTATAAGAAAAGTGGCGGTGAGGAAACCTCATCCCAAACTTGAGAGGCATGGAGGAATTTGCAAGTAATGCAAGACCTACTTCAACAATGTGATGATGTTTTCTCTTGGCAGACCCATTCTATTGATGAGCATGTGGACATGAAACATGATGAGTGATGCCAATTTTTTGGAAGAAACTGTTGAGTTTTTCATATTCACCTCCCCAGTCGGTTTGCATGGTGATAATTTTCCTAGCAAATTTTCTCTCAACAAGTTGCTGGAAATTAAGGAAAACTTGATAAACCTCAGAACGCTTCTTGAACAAATAGATCTAGGTGAATTTACTAAAATCATCAATAAAACTCACATAATATGAATGTTTTCCAGCAGAAATAGGAGCTGAACCCCATACATCAGAAAAAACTTGCTCTAATGGAACAGCGGAAACACTGGTAGAGACAGGATATGGCAACTGATGACTTTTAGCTAACTGACAAGGATCACAAACATATGGGTTTATTTCAGGAGAATAAGCAATACTATTTCTTATAAGTATTTGTTGAACTACAAAGGAGGAGGGATGTACTAAACGGCGATGCCACGTAGAAGACGAAGGCTTTATGGTGATGAAGGCTTGCTTGGAGGATCCAGTAGGGGAAGGAACTAGCGGGTAGAGACCAACATGGAATGGTACCTTAAACAGATTTCTCCTTGTGGCCTGATCCTTGATAAAAAAAGAAATGTGGGTGAAATTCTAGAAACACATCATTATCAAGAGTAAGCTTGTGAAGAGAAAGAAGATTCTTAGATGCACTAGGAACATGCAGAATATTTTTGAGTTGTAAAGTACTTTGTGGGGTGCATAAAGTTGAATGACCAATATGGCTTATTTGCATACCGTTACCGTTGTCCGTGTGGACACGATCATGTCCGTTGTACTTTTCATGGGTGGTGAGCTTGCTCAGCTCCGATGTGACATGGTGGGTGGCGCCGGAGTCAGGGTACCAGTTGGTGTCGACGCCGCAGGATGCTGCATGGGAACACTTTTCTTCGCCATCATCATCATCATCATCATCATCAGAATCATGGCGATCTTGATAGCGCCACCAGCACTCGTTGGCAGGATGGCCGTGGATCTTGCATATTTGACATGTGACGTCAACGAAGGGAGTAGGAGCGCGGCCACGACGGCGCCCTCCATCATTACGACGGCGAACACCATCGCGACGACCATTGTCATCACGACGACGGTTGTCATTGTTACGACGGCCATCGCGTCCACCATCACGTCCACCATCGCGTCCATCATCACGCCGTCCGTCTCGGCGTCCTCCATCACAAGCACCATCATCACGGCGACACCCTTCACCATGATCACCACGATAGCCGCGGTCAGGGGATCTGGCACGATCTCCACGTGGGCGGGAATCACGGTAGACGTCACATGCCGGTCTTGTAGCGAAGTTGGCGGAGGAGGTGAAGCCGCTGTCCTGTCCGCATTTGAAGGGTTTCGCAGCATAGTAAATCAAAATTTTCTACGGATGCGAACAGGGAAGCCAAGGTCTAATCTAGGAGATGCAAACAACGAAGGGGGATAGATGAGATCTTCATACCCTTGAAGAAATCGCACAGCGGAACGTTCAACGGAACTTGGTTGATGTAGTCATACTAGCCTTCTCCTCCTCGCGATCCGATCCGATCCAATGCCGCAAGTGGCGACGCCTCCGAGAGATGCACACGTACGGCACCTCGACGTCTCCTCCTTCCTCGGTCCAGCAAGTGGGGTGGAGAGATAGATTGGATCTACAACACGACAGCGTGGTGCAAAGGTGGAGAGTTTCTGCGGCAGGGCTTCGCCTACGCGCAGTCGGGAGAGAGAGAGAGAGAGAGAGAGAGAGAGAGAGAGAGAGAGAGAGAGAGAGAGAGAGAGAGAGAGAGAGAGAGAGAGAGAGAGAGAGGAGGGCAGCAGGTAGGCAGCTAGGGTTGGAGGAGGTGTATGGGGAGGGTGCGCCCTGACCTTGCACATCCTCCAAGCCCTAGGGCCGGCGGCCACATGGGGTGGAGTGGGGGGCAAGTTCCCCCCCTTCTAGAAGCTCTCCCTAGGGTTTCCCCTAGGGCTTGGCCGGCTGGGCCTATGGGGCCTTGTGCCCCTGGCCCAATGCGGACAGGGCACTCCCTCGTAGGCCCACGCCCCTCCCGACAAGTGGGGCCACGTTGGTCCCACTGCGGAAGGTTCTAGAAGCTTCCGGTACAATACCGAACATTCCGAAACAATTCCGAAATCCAAAAACTGCTTTCCCTTATATGAATCTTATTCTCCGGACCTTTCCGGAACCTCTCGTGATGTCCTGGATCTCATCCGAGACTCCGAACAAAAACTCATAAACCAATTATCCATTCTATCCTAGCATCGAGACAAGTTAAGTGTGTGACCCTACGGGTTCGAGAATATGAAGACATGATCTTCTATCAATAATCAACAGCGGGGTCTGGAAACCCATATTGACTCCCACATATTCATCGATGATCATATCGGATGAACCACGATGCCAGGATTCAATTAATCCCATATATATATTCCCTTTGTCACGCGATATTTTACTTGCCCGAGATTCGATCGTTGGCATCGGAATACCTAGTTCAATCTCGTTCACAGCAAGTACTTTACTCGTTTCGTAATCCGATATCACTTTGTGATTAACTCCTTAACCACTTGCTTGCAAGCGGTGTTGATATCGATTACCGAGTGGGCCCGAAGTATATCTCTCCGACTTGGGAGGGACAAATCCCATCTCGATACATACAACCCAACAAGTACTTTCCGATCACCTGAGAGACACCTTTATGATCACCCTCTCATAGGATGACGTTTGATGACCTCAAAGCTTTCTTCCGATACCAGGGAGTTGCATTATCGCATGGTCTAAGGAATACAATATTTGACATAAGAAAAAGCTTCGCAAAGATGAACATGATGACATGATCTAATTGCTCTGCTTGATTTGGGTTTGTCCATCATATCATTCTCCCAATGACATGATCTCATTATTAATTGACAACTCATGTCTATGGTTAGGAAACCTTAACCATCATTAATCAATGAGCTAGTCCATAGAGGCATACTAGGGACACGGTGTTGTTCATAAACCACACAAGTATCAAAGTTTCCGCTTAATACAATTCTAGCATGGAATATAAACTTTATCATGAACAAGAATTATAATAATAACATCTTTATTATTGCCTCTAGGGCATAATTCCAACAGTCTCCCACTTGCACTAGAGTCAATAATCTAGTTTACATCTGGCAACAATCTAACACCCATGGAACTAAGGTGCTAATCATGTTTTGCTCGTGGAAGAGGTTTAGTCAACGGATCTGCGACATTTAGATTGGTATGTACTTTGCAAATCTTCAGATCTCCATCTGTTATATAATCTCGAACTATATGAAACTTGCGGTTGATGTGCTTGGTCTTTGGATGATGTCTTGGTTCCTTAGCCAGTGCTATGGCGCCAGTGTTGTCACACAATATCTCAAGTGGGTCCAAGGCACTTGGAACCACACCAAGCTCAGTGATGAAGTTCCTGATCCAAACTCCTTCACTTGACGCTTCTGCAGCAGCCATGCATTCCGCTTCTACTGTAGATCCCGTGATCACGCTTTGCTTGCAGCTTCTCCAGCTCACAGCTCCTCCATTCAAAATATAAACGTATCATGTCTAAGATTTAGAATCATCCTTGTCGGTGTCGAAACTAGCGTCGATGTAACCTTTTACGACGAGTTGTTCATCACCTCCATAGACTAAGAACATTTCTTTAGTCCTATTTAAATACTTTAGGATGTTCTTCACTACTGGATCACTTTGGTATCTGCTCGTCAAACTAAGAGCATTGGACACATCCGGTCTAGTACACAGCATGGCATACATGATAGAACCTATGGACGAGGCATAAGGCACTTTGCTCATAGCTTCTCTATCATTTACCGCAGCTGGACACTGAGCCTTGCTCAATATCTTACCTGACAACATAGGCACTGAACCTTTCTTTGCCTTATCCATTCTGAACCTTTTCAGAACTTTGTCTAGGTATGTACTTTGGCTTAAAGCTATCAGGCGTCTTTGTCTATCTCTATAGATTTTGATGCCCAATATATAAGCAGCTTCCCCTAGGTCTTTCATTGAAAAAAAATTGTTCAAATAACTCTTCACATCGTTAAGCATGTCAATGCCATTTCCAATAATCAATATGTCATCCACATATAGTACCAAAAATGTCACTGAGCTCCCACTCACTTTCTTGTAGATACAAGCTTCGTAGCAATTTGGAACAAATCCAAAGCTCTTGATCACTTGATTAAAACGAAGGTTCCAACTCCGAGATGCATGCTTCAGTCCATAAATGGAACGCCGAAGTTTGCACACCTTATCAACATCCTTAGGATCGACAAAACCTTCGGGTTGCATCATATACAACTCTTCATCAATCTTGCCATTGAGGAACGCAGTCTTGACATCCATCTGCCATATTTCATAATCATGAAACGCAGCAATTGCTAATAAAATCCGAATGGACTTAAACATCGCTACGGGAGAGAAAGTCTCATCATAGTCAACACCTTGAACTTGTCGAGAACCTATCGCGACAAGTCGTTCTTTATAGACAGTAACATTACCATCTGCGTCCGTTTTCTTCTTGAAAATCCATTTGCACTTAACGGCCATTCGGTCGCTAGGAGGGTCCACCAAAGTCCATACTTGGTTTTCGCTCATGGATCCTAATTTGGATTTCATGGCCTCTAGCCATTTCTCAGAGTCTGGGCTCATCATTGCTTCCTCATAGTTCGCAGGTTCACTGTTGTCTACTAACAAGACAGTCAATACAGGGTTATCGTACCACTCAGGAGGGGCACGTGACCTTGTCGACCTGCGACGTTCAGTAGTAGCATCGTCCGAAGCTTCATGATCCTTGTCATTAGCTTCCTCTATTGTTGGTGCAGACGGCACTGGAACAATTTCAGGTGCTGCGCTACTCTCTAACTCAAGAGAAGGTTCAATAACCTCGTCTAGCTCTACTTTCCTCCCACTCACTTCTTTCGAGAGAAACTCCTTCTCAAGAAAGGATTCGTTCTTTGCGGCAAACATTTGCCTTCGGATCTGTGGTAGAAGGTATACCCAATCATTTCCTTAGGGTATCCTATGAAGACGCATTTCTCCGCTTTGGGTTCAAGCTTGTCCGGCATCAACTTCTTGACGTAAGCTTCGCATCCCCAAACTTTAAGAAACGACAACTTAGGTTTAGCACCAAACCACAATTCATACGGTGTCGTCTCAACGGATTTAGATGGTGCCCTATTTAAAGTGAATGCAGTGGTTTCTAATGCATAACCCCAAAATGATAACGGCAAATCTGTAAGAGACATCATTGATCGCACCATATCTAATAGAGTTCGATTCCGGCGTTCAGACACACCATTGCGCTGTGGTGTTCCGGGTGGCGTGAGTTGCGAAACTATTCCGCTTGCTTTAAGATGCGTGAGAAAATCATAACTCAAATATTCACCTCCACGATCGGATCGTAGAAATTTAATTTTTCTGTTACGATGGTTTTCCACTTCATTCTGAAATTCTTTGAACTTTTCAAATGTTTCAGATTTATGTTTCATTAAATAGACATACCCATATCTACTTAAGTCATCAGTAAAAGTGAGAAAATAGCGATAACCACCGTGCGTCGAAACACTCATTGGTCCGCATACATCGGTATGTATGATTTTCAACAAGTCCGTTGCTCGCTCCATTATTCCGGAGAACGGGGTTTTGATCATCTTGCCCATGAGGCATGGCTCGCACGTGTCAAATGATTGAAAATCAAGAGACTCCAAAAGTCCATCAGAATGGAGTTTATTCATGCGTTTAACACCAATATGACCTAGACGGCAGTGCCACAAATAAGTCGTATTATCACTATCTACCTTGCATCTCTTAGCCTCAATGTTATGGATGTGTGTTTCATTGCTTTCGAGATTCAGAAGAAATAAACCATTCATAGCAGGTGCATGACCATAAAATATGTTACTCATATAAATAGAACAACCATTATTCTCCGGTTTAAATGAATAACCGTCTTGCAATAAACACGATCCAGATATGATGTTCATGCTCAACGTAGGCATATAATAACATTTATTAAGGTTTAAAACTAATCCCGAAGGTAAAACTAAGGAGAGTGTGCCGACGGCCATCACATCAACTCTTGATCCGTTGCCAACGCGCATCGTCACCTCATCCCTCGCTAGCCGCCGTCTATTCCGTAGCTCCTGTTTCGAGTTACAAATATTAGCAAATGAACCAGTATCAAATACCCAGGCACTACAACGAGCGCTAGTAAGGTAAACATCAATAACATGTATATCAAATATACCTTTGATGGTGCTAGCCTTCTTTTCCGCTAAGTACTTCGGACAGTTGCGCTTCCAGTGACCCTTGTCCTTGCAATAGAAGCACTCAGTGTCCGGCTTAGGTCCAGACTTGAGCTTCTTCTCAGTAGGGGCAACGCGCTTGCCGCTACCTTTCTTTAAGGACTTCTTTGCACCCTTACATTTATTAAAGCTAGGGGGGCTTGTTGACCATCAACACATGATTATATTTCTTGATGTCCACCTCCACAGCTTTCAGCTTAGCGAAGAGCTCAGTGATTGTATCAGTGGAACCAATCTGATTATGAGTAACTACAAAACCTTTGTAGCTAGGAGGGAGTGGTTGCAGAACTCTGTCAATTTTGAGCTCTTCTGGAATCTTGCAGTTGTTATCGCCGTATTTTGACCAAAGACGGAGATGGGCCGTGATCAAGATGGGCTTGGAAGATACGTATATTCAACGTGTTGTTGAATCGGCCTAGTGTGTGGATTTGGGCTGAATTGCCCGTGTATCTTGTATCATAGTAGGTTTCGTATTTGTTTAGGTTCCGTTTATGTTTAGGTAAAGATAGAGTTGTAGAGTTATTCCAAAAGTAGAGAGTCTCCGGACTATAAATATGTACCTAAGGTTATCGAAAAAAGGAGGACAATCACGTTCACAACAAACACAATCTCGGCGCATCGCCACCCCTTGTTTCTAGGGTTTCTTTCGGGTAAGTGTCATGCTGCCTAGATCGCATCTTGCGATCTAGGCGATTCATCTATCGTTACCTGGTTTTACTGCGTCAAGCGTTGTTGATGGCGAGTAATACCATTATCATAGATTGTTTGAGGCTAGCATCGGTGTTTTTCGTTATTATCGTCGAAGTTATGCTACCTCTAGTTACCTCGCTACCTTTGCACCTCTTCCCAAGTGCAAGGGTAGCATCTTGCTTGATCTTTATTTAGTTGTTTCGATCTGTTATAGTTGTGCCTTGTTCACCAAGGTTTAGTTTAATATCTACGTAGCCAGGCCTTACAAACGGGTTGAACGATCCAGTAGTACGTAGGGACGTGGTTTATTCGTTCTAGAGAAGTTGTTCCGGTAATTGACTTTACGTTAGTTATTAGGCCTTTTCTAGGGTTAATATTCTTCATCTTTTGTACATACCAGGCTCAATTACGTGTAGGACGTTCCAGTTACGTAGTGAAAACATTAAACTGTCGTAGATCGATTTAACTTGTAGTGATCAAGCAAAACCCCATGTTATCGTAAATCTAATGCAGAACCATGGGGCAATCGGCTCTAGGAGCCGATTCTGTGGAAACACGAGCAGTCACGGCTCGAATTTTACGTATACTTGTTTACCATGCAGGAAATCAATCGGAGCAATCCTTCACCTTCCTGACCAGGTATAGGTCAGGTGGCACGCCCTCGAACCAAGCCAGGACGTGTGCCGGAGTTTTGCGGGCCGTCGCCCGAGGGACCAGGGCCCACCAGCAGTTCTGGGAGCCTCCCGGCTCTTCGTGTTGCTCGTCGCTGCTCGCCGGTGGGTTTTGGCAGGCAACACATTCTGGCACGCCCGGTGGGACAGCAAATGGGTGAAACAGCAAGGGCCTGCAAAAGGATTCGACTTCGATGTGAGCAAAGCCGAGCAGATATTCGATTTGCTGCTGAAGGAGAAGCAGCTGAGGTTACCCGAAGGCCACAAAATCCCTACGGCTCAGGAAATGAACGGGAGACCATACTGCAAGTGGCATCACTCGTTCACCCACATCACCAATGAGTGCAAAGAGCTTCGCCGCCAAATCCAAATGGCGATAGAGCAAGGCCGTCTGATCCTTGGGCAGTTCGCCATGAAAGTGGACACAAACCCATTTCCCGGCGTCAACATGGTAGAACTTCAAGCTCCGAGGCGTCACCTGGATTTCGTTCGGCGTTAATATGGCGGTGCAGGTACCACCATGACACGCATAAGGAGGGAGGTGTCGCGCTCGGGCAAAGAAAGAGAGGAGGCTAGTCCACGCGACCGGCCCACAATGACAATGAGCGGTAACAGAGGAACAAGTGAGGAGAGTGCGATATCGAAGCCACATTCTACGCATCTCCTTAACAAGTATGAGCGCCAAGATGACCAACGTCGCCGGCGATGAGACGACGAAGATATGAGCACCTTGCTAGGGGACCGTCTAAAGAAATGGAGGCGCAGACAAGCCTTTGGGATTGTCCTTTCTTCAAATCTTTGGGACGCGGGAATGAGCCGATTGCCTACAGTCGACAACTGCCCGGAATGCGGTCAGCAGAAGGAGGACACGAGGCCAGTGTCAGTGTTCAAACGCCTAGGGCCTCTTCCACCCCAGAGCCGTTACAGGGAGTCCGCTCGAGCAGAAGACCTTGAGAAGTCAAAGGATGACAAAGACGAAGACAGGTATCACCATCCAAGGTGGTGTCCCGACGGACTCAGACACACCCAAAAGCGTAGAGTGCAGCGGCTGCGTAACTTGGAGGAAGCTGAAGCGCAGTATCTTCACGCTTTCAAGAAAGCACGGCCCGATCTAGCCGTCAAAATTAGGCAGACCCTGGAAACGGAAGACCGCCCGATAAGAAAAGAATGGCGCCCCAAACCAGCAAAAGCCGATGCACAGACATCGGCTGGCACAAACATGGTGTTCGTACTACCGTCAGAATTCTGCGCGCCAAGAACCAATGAGCTACCAGTGGCACAGTTTGACTGCGGTCCACGGCCGGTTATCTTTGAGAAGCCACGTGAGAAGGGTTACAAACATCCGAAAGCCACAGTACTGCGGGGTTACATCAATGGGCAACCTGTCAGCAAGATGTTGGTGGACACCGGGGCGGCAGTCAATATCATGCCATACTCCATGCTACGGCGTTTGGGACGCTCCACTGCAGATTTGATCAGCACCAACGTCACGTTAAGCGACTTCAACGGTCAGACTTGAAACGCAGGCGTCTTGAATGTAGATCCGACTGGTGAAGACCATCCCCACGGCATTCTTCGTTGTGGGACAGCAAAAGCACTTACACTGTCTTGCTAGGAAGGGATTGGATTCACGCTAATTGCGCATCCGTCCACAATGCACCGATTCGATCCATGGGATGGAGATGAAGTGGAGGTCATCCACGCAGATGATTCTATCGAGATCTCCATAGCTGGCATGAACGTCTGGGAAGCAGAAGACCAAGAGCCGATCTCTGGAATCAGTCTAGACGACTGTGAGCGTATTGAAGCTACAAAAAACGGGGTGAGGCTGGTCTTATCCACTGGCCTTACAGAGTAGAAAAGCCCACGAGCGTACGTGGTACGGCCGATCCTCGCGATCGGCCACAAAAAATAAAAAGCAGCGATCATACGACAAGCATCTCATGTAGTCGTAGCAGAGAGATGCTCTGCCACTGTAAAACAATAAGGTGTAAACCGTCCTTGACTAATACAAGCAAAAAGGGGGCCGATTCAGGCAATCGGCCCAAATTATTTTTGTTATCCTCACCTACCGCTTGCCCTGTGTTTAGCATCGATTTGACAGGTGAAATGGATGTTTGCATTATCAGACGTCATAAAGCACATGCTGTCGGCTCCTATGTTAAAAGGCCGACTGGGCAAATGGATGTTTGCATTATCAGAGTTTGACATCCGTTATCAACCCGCGAAAGCAGTTAAGGGACAAGCGTTGGCCGATCTTATCGCCGAAAGAATCAACACGAATATAGCAGCACTGCAGATCCGAGCGTGGGCTATGTTTTTTGATGGATCGGTCTGTGACGATGGGAGCGGCATCGGCATGCTACTCGTGTCGCCCCGGGGGGCAACATTCTCTTTCTCCATCAGGTTATCTGCACCCCGCACCAACAACGTCGCTGAGTATGAGGCGATACGCAAGGGAATGGAGTTGCTCATCGAAGCTGGAGCAGAAGCGGTGGAAATTTTTGGGGACTCCAAGTTGGTGATCTCCCAGCTCACGGAGGACTACAAGTGCGAGAGCGAGTCCCTCTTCCCATTATGGCTGCATTGCGAGCTGATGGCGCAATTCCGTACATAAACTTCACTTGGATCCCACGATCGCAGAATACCGAGGAATGATCTTGCACAAATGGCTTCGCTACAAGGATGTAGCGAAGGAGCCGATGTTCGTGTACGCCTGAAGGCGACGATCGAGAGCCGATATCTTCAATTACTTGAAGGATTCGCCTGGGGCACCTAAAGCGGATAAGATACAAGGCCATGAAGTGCGTGCTGATTGGCGATGACATGTTCTCAGGACTGGAAGGACTATTGCTCAAATGCCTGGGGACAGCCGAGGCCAATCGGCTCCTACACGAGGTACACGAAGGCACCTGTGGAACTCACCAATCAGCTCATAAGATGAAATGGTTGATCAGGCGATCAGGATTTTATTGGCCCACCATGCTTGAGGACTGTTTCAAGTACTACAAAGGGTGTCAGGCATGTCAGAAATTCGGGAAAATTCAGATGGTACCCGCATCAGCAATGAACCCCATCATCAAGCCTTGGCCATTCCGAGGTTGGGGCATGGACATGATCGGCAAAATCAATCCCCCATCAAGCAAAGGCCACATGTGGATTTTGGCCATCACTGACTATTTCACTAAATGGGTGGAGGCTGTCCCGATGAAATCAGTAAACTCGAAGGATGTTATCAATTTTGTGAAAGAACATGTCATCCATAGATTCGGGATTCCCCAAACTATCACGACCGATGGAGGTTCGGTCTTTATTTCTCAAGAGTTTAGAAAGTTTTGCGAGGACACGGGGATCAAGCTGATCAGGTCATCTCCATACTATGCTCAGCGAATGGGCAAGTCAAGGCCCAACCAGAGCCTCATCAAGCTAATCAAGAGAAAAATCGATGAGCACCCTAGGCGCTGGCACGAGGTTTTGTCAGAGGCATTGTGGGCTTATCGCATGTCATGCCATGGGGCGATTAAAACCTCGCCGTACCATCTAGTATACGGACAAGAAGCCGTATTGCCTTGGGAAATTACGGCTGGGTCGAGGCGGGTCACTTTTCAGGACGATCTAACAACTGAAGAATATACAACCCTGATGAGTGATAGTGTGGAGGACTTAACTGAGCTCAGGCTGTGGTCACTGGAGAAGATCAAAGAGAACAAGGCCAAAGTAGCTCGTGCATACAACAAGAAAGTGAAGCCAAAGGAGTTCCACGTTGGTGATCTGGTATGGGAAGCCGTGTTGCCCTTGGGGACTAAGGATGCAGCATATGGTAAATGGTCTCCAAATTGGCATGGACCGTATAGGGTCGATCAAGTTTTAAGAGGAAACGCATACATGCTCGAGCAGCTGGATGGCGTAAAATTCCCAGTGGCGGTCAACGGTCAACATCTCAAGAAATATTTCCCAAGCATGTGGGATGTTGGACAGTAAAACTTGAAGGGCCGATACATGAAATCGGCTAAGTAAAAGCACGTGAGACGATGGACAGTAAAAATGTGGGGGCCGATGCTGAAAATCGGCCGAATAAAACAAAAAATAATAATATATAGCCGATGCACGGTCATCGATTTTAGAGGTTCACACAGATGCCAGTTTACACATACGAGCTACTGAAGAAATGCCTCGAAGGCGTGGAGGGCATCAGCACGGAAACGATCCACCTCGGCGATCGTGGCTTCGTCATCTTCATCCTTACCCATCACTAGCTGCTTGCTCAGGGCACGTATGTCTGCCAGATCGGTCTTCAGTTGAGCTTTGAGGCCTGCCGCCTCGTCTTGGGAACGGGCGATGGATTCTTCCTTGTCACGGATGAGCTGTTTAGTCACCCGGACCTTCTCCTCAAGATCTTCCAGCTCCTTTTTTAAGGATGCGAGCTCGGCGGTACTGACGGAGGTGTCAGTTTTAGCATCCAGAGACGCCTTTTTCTCGTTAAGCTGCTGACATCTGTCTGCAATATCGGCTTTCAGCGGAAGTTGGGCGTGGCGCAGATTGATCCTTTCACGGGCTAACTTCACCCGTGGCCCGAAGAAAGACAGATTTGCGACTGACCAAAGCTTCAATTGCAATGCTACTGGAAGATGGTCCTGAATTTCGGCAAGAACGCTTCGCTTCCTCAGCACCCTCGATCAACTCCTCGATCGGGGAGGACAGCAAGGTTTTAAGACTGGAATTGAGGTAGAGCAACCTGGTGGTGGTTCAGCGTGGGCAACAGAGGGAGTTGGTTCGATGGATTCAGGGTCGAACGACAGCAAACCTGAAAGATCACAACTCTGGCAGCCAGAAAAGCGTCAGTATGCATCCAAACATGTAAGGATGAGCCGAAAGAACCTGAACGTACCTCTCCTAAGATCGAGGGATAGCCGATGAGGAGACCATCGGTTTGTGTGTGGTTATGGTGCCTTGGCGAGTGGTAGCGTTTCATCTACACCTTCGGGATTCCCAGATCCGGCGTCAGACCTTGCCTCCGTCTCCACGAAGACATCGATCGTCTGCATAAAGGATGTTCTTAGCGGTGTGAATAACAATAAATCGGCGGACCAAAGGAAACAAGTAGGAGGAGTATGAAGGCGGTGATTTTGAAACCTCTGGCTCGACGAAGAAGCTTGTTGTCCTTTGCGAGCTCTCTTGGGACTCAGTTGGCCCCCGCCTACTGGTGCTCGAGGCGGCAGGTTCGAGCCGACCTTTTCTGAAGCCGATGGTGGTGAATGGCTGGTTCGGTGTGATGGTCCTCTCGAATCCGTTGGGCCTAGTTCTCCTCGATTAGTCTGGGTGTCCTCATGGAGGTGTCTTCGACGGAAGCTTTGTAAAGAGGAGAACCAAGAAGCGAGTATGTCCGCAAGAATGAAGAATGACAAGGATCGACCAAGGCTGAATTAGCTTACATGCGAGCCGTGCGGAGAAGGGCTCGTGCCTCAAAGTCTTCCTAGCAGCTACCTTCCTCACCATCGTCCTGGTTTTAGTCGGAACTCGAGGAGCTGCTGGTTTCTTGGAAGCCGATTGTGGGGTTATCGGCTGTTTCTGCATTATGACCTTTTTCAGAGGTGGCGAGTCTTTGCAGAAAAGAACCACAGGGGCTGGCGGGAAGAACTCGAAAGGGGAGCCATCGCTGTGCGTAGGCTCAGGGCCATCTTGTTGCTGCAAAGAGAAAGAGTGGATTAATAAAAGGATCAATTGCAGGCTGCATCAAGAAAATTTGCAAGTAGTGGTACCTGGTCCACGGGGATGTCATAGTCCGCGTCGAGCTGTTTCAATAACGGTCCCAGAGCCTTCCTGAAGGCGTGGGTTTTCCACATCATCCACCAGTCTTCGAAGCCGTCAGTTGATGAAGAGAAGGTGAGGTCATTTGGAATAGGGATGGTCAGAGCATCAAAGAAAGAGTAACACCTCTGACTGGTGAGAGGATCAGGCAGGTCGGCTCTGCACTCCGTGAGATGATGGAGAAAGAGATGGGGAGGTACTTGCCCAAGGCCAAATTGCCGGGCCACTACGACCGGCTGGTAGAATTCATACCCAGGCTTGATAATTCTGTTGGATGTGCTCATGCCAACTGGAAGGAAACAGGGACGGATCACAATGGAAAAGAGTTGCCGAGTGCTGGTGTCATCGGCAAAATTATCTAGCCTGAAGGAGAGTGGATTTTCGAAATGTTCAGATTCTTCCATATAAGGGAAGAAGGTAGGATTGTCCAGGCCTTGGAAGAAAGTGCTGAACCACTTGGCTGCTTCCTTAGGGGATAGTTTGCTGCCTGGCAGCCTGTACAAAGCTTGGCCATAACTAGTGCATCGGATCTGTTTCCCTTTAACATCTGGAAAAGTACAACTCGCCAGAAGGGGGAAGTCTGGGATGTGGTTTTGGAAGTACAGCTGAGCCCATAACTGAATGAACCACCAAGGTCCACCTGTTTTAACTGCTATGCCAGAGAACAGCTTAACAGACATCAATTGGAGGTATCGATAGACTTCTCCAAGAAACAATTTGCCGAGGCCAAGTTGAGTACCTTTGGCCAGTTCATGGGCTAAGGAGAGATAGTTTTTGGTTGGAGCAAGGGAAGGGCCACAGAAGATGAAATGCTCTAGCCAGAAGTTGAGAAAGGCTGTATGTTCTTTCTCTGAAACAGGGCCCTTTGTTTTCATATGGCGTTGGAGATAAGCACCCCAACTTGTACAATCTGTTTTGGAAGACAGTTTGTAGGGGACTGTGGTCAGTTTGAAAGCAGAGGGGCTGGGTGATGTAACATCTAGACCAGTGATCATCACCACGTCTAGCAAGGTTGGTGACATAGGGCCATGGCCGAACATAAAGCAATTCAGAGCGTCAGACCAGAAGTAGCCGATGGTTTTGAGAAGATTCTCGTGTTTTTCAAGAGGAGACAACGATAGATGCAATGCATCGGCTATTCCCAAAGTTGCCCATTGGGATTGGTAAGCTCTAGCTACCCTACTGAACCAAGAAACCCAATGTTCAGGGGGATTAGGACAGGCTCGCAAGCAGTCGGCCCAAGAGTTCAGATCTAGGTCTTGGCTTACGAAGGGGATTCTATTTGCTTCGCAAGAAATCAGATGGGCGGGACTAGAATCTGTACGAGGGCCAAGACAGAGAGAATTTGGGAGAGAAGGATGCGGCAGCAGAATGTCTGAGACCTAGAAAATTTAATGGTAGGAATAAAGGCATTAATTCAGGTGTTCGCCATCAAGTTCTAACATTGCGTTCAGACTGCGAGGGGTAAGCGTACCTTCAGACCGGAGACCTCTGGATTGGTGTTGGACGATTCTGCCATCTGGTTTGCCGGCGGAGATGGATCTGTGCAGATTAAGGATTGAGGGTTCTTGTTGCTGTGAGCTCAATCTGGTCGGTGGGCAGTTGGGGATCTAGGTCGCCCTTTTTGAAGAGAGTCGCAGGTTACCGTTTGAAACCAAGAAGTGGCCGTTTAGGTTTGCCTAAATATGCGACTGAATTTGACCTTGTCAACGATTTCGGAAAAGCCGATGTGCATCGGCTCTTTGAGTTGTAGCTTGGTTGACTGTGAGAACATGACAAGGTGAAAGCCGATGCGTTGCTATCGGCTCCTGGAGCATCGACTTATTTATGTTATCGACAAAATTGGGGCGGAAGAACAATTTGCGAGAAACGGATTCTTCATTCATTCATTCAAAAGCAGATTGCTTACAAGCGACCGATGGATTACAAAAGGGAGCCTACTACTACTACGACTACTACTACTGGTTCCTAATCTAGGCCGAGGTCGCTGCCGCCGCCGTCACGCCGTCTTGTGCGCTATCTCGATCGCTACCGGCGTCGCCTCCGCTTCTTCTTGAAGAAGCCGGAGGGGCCTCCTCGTCCTCGTCGTCGTCTTCGCTGGACCCGGTGCGGAAGTACTTCACCGGCTGATACTCTTCGGAGGAGGTGTCCTCCTCTTCCTCCTCTTCTTCGGAGTCGACGCCCCGTGACATGGCGTCGTCAATGTCTCGCCTCCGCCCCCATCGGCAAGGAACTGCAGGTCTTCTTCGCCGTCGGTTAAGGACGCCGTCCCTCCGACGGCGAATCAACCCCTCTCGTCCCACCATTGTGGGGCGAGAGTGTTGTACGCCGCCATCGGCGGGTGCTCCGGCGTTGGCTCTCGGTCACTCATTGAGTTGGAGGCGTGGGAGGACAGGCCAGAGGAAGCAGAGGAGGCCATGGCGAAGAAACAGGGTTTTTTCAGCGGAGGAAGAAGGGTTTTCCGGCAACTGGAGGAAGATGGGACCGCGAATCTGTTGAGCGGATTTAAATAAGGGGAATAGTGGAGAGACGGTTCAATGCCATAGCGGTTTCCCAGATTGCACTGCCAAAATCGTCAAATCATGCACTGCGCAGGAGTTGAGAAGACAGGGCATCATGATGAAGGGGTAGCGTTACGATTCTGTTCTGCCACGCATTTTGTCGACGCGCAGCCCGATAAAAAAAAGAGGAGAAGAAGAAAATAAAAACACACAGAGTGGTTTTGGAATTATCATTGCCAAAACCAGGGGGGCATGTGTTATCGCCGTATTTTGACCAAAGACGGAGATGGGCCGTGATCAAGATGGGCTTGGAAGATACGTATATTCAACGTGTTGTTGAATCGGCCTAGTGTGTGGATTTGGGCTGAATTGCCCGTGTATCTTGTATCATAGTAGGTTTCGTATTTGTTTAGGTTCCGTTTATGTTTAGGTAAAGATAGAGTTGTAGAGTTATTCCAAAAGTAGAGAGTCTCCGGACTATAAATATGTACCTAAGGTTATCGAAAAAAGGAGGACAATCACGTTCACAACAAACACAATCTCGGCGCATCGCCACCCCTTGTTTCTAGGGTTTCTTTCGGTAGTAATATGCTGCCTAGATCGCATCTTGCGATCTAGGCGATCTACTATCGTTACCTGGTTTTACTCGCATCAAGCGTTGTTGATGGCGAGTAATACCATTATCATAGATTGTTTGAGGCTAGCATCGGTGTTTTTCGTTATTATCGTCGAAGTTATGCTACCTCTAGTTACCTCGCTACCTTTGCACCTCTTCCCAAGTGCAAGGGTAGCATCTTGCTTGATCTTTATTTAGTTGTTTCGATCTGTTATAGTTGTGCCTTGTTCACCAAGGTTTAGTTTAATATCTACGTAGCCAGGCCTTACAAACGGGTTGAACGATCCAGTAGTACGTAGGGACATGGTTTATTCGTTCTAGAGAAGTTGTTCCGGTAATTGACTTTACGTTAGTTATTAGGCCTTTTCTAGGGTTAATATTCTTCATCTTTTGTACATACCAGGCTCAATTACGTGTAGGACGTTCCAGTTACGTAGTGAAAATATTAAACTGTCGTAGATCGATTTAACTTGTAGTGATCAAGCAAAACCCCATGTTATCGTAAATCTAATGCAGAACCATGGGGCAATCGGCTCTAGGAGCCGATTCTGGAAACAGGAGACAGTCACGGCTCGAATTTTACGATACTTGTTTACCATGCAGAAATCAATCGGAGCAATCCTTCACCTTCGACCAGGTATAGGTCGGTGGCATCTCGAACCAAGCCAGGACGTGTGCCGGAGTTTTGCGGGCCGTCGCCCGAGGGACCAGGTCCCACCAGCAGTTCTGGGAGCCTCCCGGCTCTTCGTGTTGCTCGTCGCTGCTCGCCGGTGGGTTTTGGCAGGCAACAGCAGTCCAGTTGCTCAAGGCGTTGAGTGTAGCCCGATATCTTAATGGCGTGCTCACTAACGGAACTCCCTTCCTCCATATTGCAGTTGAAGAATTTCTCAGAGATCTCATATCTCTCAAAACGGGTCTGGGTTTGAAACATGGTTTTCAGTTCCTCAAGAATCTCAAAGGGCCTGGCGAACTCCTCAAAACGATTTTAAAGGTCCGATTCCATAGCAAACAACATGGTGCTCTTAATCACACCATAATCATCTTTGCGCGACTGATAAACAGCTTTCTCATCAGCCGGCGCATCTACAGCAGGGGCGTCACCTAGTGCTTTCTCAAGGACATAGTCCTTTTGTCCGCCAGCGAGAATGATTCTCAGATTGCGGAACCAGTTGGTGAAGTTAGACCCATTGTTCTTAAGCTTTTCTTTCTCAGCAAAAACGTTGAATTTGAAGTTGTACTTAGCCATTTGATCTACAAAATTTGCAAGTACAATTTAGACTATGTTCATGATAACTAGTTCAACTTAATCAAATTACTAGATAAACTCCCACTAAATTCAACATCCCTCAAGTTGTTTAGTGAACATGATCCAAATTCACCACACCTAATCCGATCTTCACGAGAAGAGATGTGGTTTCAATGGTGGACAACAAAGTGTCGATCATATCATTCATATGAATCATGCTTAACCTTTCGGTTCGTGTGTTCCGAGGCCATGTCTGTACATGCTAGGCTCGTCAAGTCAAACCCAAGTATTTCCACGTGTGCAAAACTGGCTTGCACCCGTTGTATGTGAACGTAGAGTTTATAGCACCCGATCATCACGTGGTGCTTGAACACGACGAACTTTCGCAACGGTGCATACATGGTGAGAACACAGTTTTATCTTGATCTTTAAGTGAGGAATCATCTTATAATGCTACCGTCACGATCTAAGCATAATAATATACATAAAAGGATAAACATCACATGCATATAATTTTATGTGACATGGTATAGCCAATCGCCGCGCAATGATCTCCATCTTATGCATGCCAGCATGATATCCATCACTCCACCATGATTGCCTCCACCACGAATAGCAACTACAACTATTGCTAACTACTTAGCGATAAAGTAAAGCTATTACATGGCGTATAAGAAGTTGACACACAGGTCATACACAATTATAAAGACAACCATATGGCTCCTGCCGGTTGTGTACTCATCGACATGCAAGTCGTGAAATATTACAAAACATGATCATTGCATACAACATACACATCACATCTTGGGCCATACCATATCACAGAAACACTCCCTGCAAAAACAAGTTAGACGCCTCTACTTTGTTGTTGCATGTTTTACGTGGCTTATGGGAGTAACAAGCTAAGAACGATTCTTACCTACGGAAAGCCACAACGGTGATATTATGGTTGCCAACATCCGGTGTAAATCCCATGACAACTATAGTGAGAGAAACTGGCATCCACCAGCCGCATGTGTGGAACAAGCCACATGTCAAGTGCGGAGCCGGTCTCACGAACGAGGTCGCGTAAACTTGGCCTGGACCGCTTCGATCTCACTATCCCGCGTCATAATAAGTACACAACAAGAGGCTTGCAACAGAAAACATCAACGCCCGCAACAAGCATGTTGCGTTCTACTCGTGAAACACATCTACGCATAGATCTAGCTCTGATACCATTGAAGGGTTTCGCAGCATAGTAAATCAAAATTTTCTACAGATGCGAACAGGGAAGCCAAGATCTAATCTAGAAGATGCAAACAACGAGGGGGGATAGATGAAATCTTCATACCCTTGAAGAAATCGCACAACGGAACGTTCAACTGAACGTGGTTGATGTAGTCGTACTAGCCTTCTCCTCCTCGCGATCCGATTCGATCCAACCCCGCAAGTGGCGATGCCTCCAAGAGATGCACACGTATGGCACCTCGACGTCTCCTCCTTCATCGGTCCAGCAAGTGGGGTGGAGAGATAGATTAGATCTACAACACGACGGCGTGGTGCAAAGGTGGAGAGTTTCTGCGGCAGGGCTTCGCCTACGCTCAGTCGGGAGAGAGAGAGAGAGGAGGGCAGCAGGTAGGCAGCTAGGGTTGGAGGAGGTGTAGGGGGAGGGTGCACCCTTGCCCTCTATATATAGAGGGCTGCCGGCTGCCCTTGCCCCTCCTCCAAGCCCTAGGGCCGGCGGCCACATGGGGTGGAGTGGGGGGCAAGTCCCCTCCCCCCTTCTAGAAGCTCTCCCTAGGGTTTCCCCTAGGGCTTGGCCGGCTGGGCCTATGGGGCCTTGTGCCCCTGGCCCAATGCGGCCAGGGCACTCCCTCGTAGGCCCACGCCCCCTCCCGACAAGTGGGTCCACGTTGGTCCCACTCCGTAAGGTTCTAGAAGCTTCCGGTACAATATCGAACATTTCGAAACAATTCCGAAATCCAAAAACTGCTTTCTCTTATATGAATCTTATTCTCCGGACCATTCCGGAACCTCTCGTGATGTCCTGGATCTCATCCGAGACTCCGAACAAAAACTCATAAACCAATTATCCATTCTATCCTAGCGTCGAGACACGTTAAGTGTGTGACCCTACGGGTTCGAGAATATGCAGACATGATCTTCTATCAATAATCAACAGCAGGGTCTGGAAACCCATATTGACTCCCACATATTCATCGATGATCATATCGGATGAACCACGATGCCAGGATTCAATTAATCCCATATATATTCCCTTCGTCACGCGATATTTTACTTGCCCGGGATTCGATCGTTGGCATCAGAATACCTAGTTCAGTCTCGTTTACAGCAAGTACTTTACTCGTTCCGTAATCCGATATCACTTTGTGATTAACTCCTTAACCACTTGCTTGCAAGCGGTGTTGATATCGATTACCGAGTGGGCCCAAAGTATATCTCTCCGACTTGGGAGGGACAAATCTCATCTCGATACATACAACCCAACAAGTACTTTCCGATCACCTGAGAGACACCTTTATGATCACCCTCTCATAGGATGACGTTTGATGACCTTAAAGCTTTTTCCGATACCAGGGAGTTGCATTATCTCATGGTCTAAGGAAACAATATTTGACATAAGAAAAAGCTTCGCAAAGATGAACACGATGACACGATCTAATTGCTCTGCTTGATTTGGGTCTGTCCATCATATCATTCTCCCAATGCCATGATCTCATTATTAATTGACAACTCATATCTATGGTTAGGAAACCTTAACCATCATTAATCAATGAGCTAGTCCATAGAGGCATACTAGGGACACGGTGTTGTTCATAAACCAGACAAGTATCAAAGTTTTCGCTTAATACAATTCTAGCATGAAATATAAACTTTATCATGAACAAGAATTATAATAATAACATCTTTATTATTGCCTCTAGGGCATAATTCCAACAGGGTTCCCCTAGCATAACTTGCCGAAGATCATGAGCGCAAAGTTGACTATAGAGATCATCAAGGGTAGTACCGGGGTTGGCATTGACGGAGGACACGAGGTCGTTGTAGCTGGCGTCGAGACCGTTGAGGATGTACCCAACCATCTCATCTTCTTCAACGGGTTTGCCCGCAGCGGCGAGCTCAGATCCGAAGCTTTTCATCTTGGCAAAGAATTCTGCTGCAGACATATCTTGCTTCTTGGTGTTGTTCAGCGACCCCCGCAGGTGATTGATCTTTGTGTGGGAGTGGGTGGAGAACATGCCAAAAGATGGCTAGGGCCAACTTCCTCTTCTGGAAGACCCTGGTCCTGCCCCCCCCCCCCTTCGTGGCGCTCAGATCCTCGAACAACTCGATGGTACCGACGCCTCACTGGTGAAGACTCTGGAGGTTGAGGACACCGACAAGAAGAAGACAATAATCCCCAATCCTGCCTACACGGTATGGTTGGCTAAGGATCAAACGGTGTTTGGGTTCCTAGTGCTAAATAGTGTTTAGATTCACCTAAATTTTAATAAATTTGAGACATCTATTTTAAGACAGAGGAAGTAGTACCTTGTACTCCCTCCGTTTGAAAATATAAGATGTTTTAGGTTTGTGAATAAGATGTATCGAAGTGTCTAGATTTATTTAAACCTATACACTAAAAGATATCTAGATACATCTTTTTTACAAACCTAAAACATCTTATCTTATATTTCTAAACGGAGGTGTAGGCCACAAAACGGAGAGGAGATAAGGTGCATGGCTTTGGTTCGTACTAGGTGGTGTTGCACTTGCATCCGATCCGTGTCACGATCGAACTCCGCTCTCGGTATCGAAACCTTCCAGCTCATGCACGACAGTTATAAACCACAAGGTACAAGGAAAAGATATGTAACGAAACACGTACGGGCTGACCGGAAGTGGGGCAGCAACAACTCGAGTCGCGGAGATATGCCTAGCCGGAGACAACGGAGGAGCATCACCGAGAAGAAGAAGAAGCAGAAGAGGAGGAACAAGGCCAGAGCGGCAACGATAAGGAAGAAGATTATTGTCAAGATGGAGCCAACGGCGGCCGCGCAACGCAAATCCTCTGCCGGCGCAACGGGATGCAGAAACCGGCGGCAGGACACGGCGGCGAGCGAGGCAGCGAACGAGCGGCGCCGCCAGGACAAGAGGATGACATGCTGCGGCGTCTGCGGAGCAGCCAGATTCCACAACGATTACTTCTGCCCCTATAACTACGTCCACGGCCGTTTTGGCGCCAGCACCTGCAGGGAGGGGTGCCTTCCGGGGAGGCACCAGGGAATCCTGCTGACCGCCTCCTCCTCCACGGGCTCCGGCGGCACCCACCGCCACCAGCAGCTCCGCCGCCTCGTGCGCGTGACCAACGTGCCGCTCAGCGCCATCCCCGGCGACCGCGAGCTGTGCTGGCTATTTAGCCGGTTCGGGCCGCCCATCAAGTGCAACCTCACGAGGGTGAGCCTCGACGACAGCGTCGGCTTCGGTTGGATCACGTTCGAGAGCCGCGAGCACGCGGAGGAGGCCATTAACAAGCTCAACGGCTACCTCGTCGGTGACCGCAAGCTCCGAGTTGACTGGGTTTATCCTGGCGTCTGATCGATTTTATTGATCTCTGTGTTCCTATACGTAGCCTAAGTAACAGCCCATCAGCAATCAGTTCAAAAGCTGAGTTCAACTTTCTTTCCGTTTGTTCACACTCATCTTCACTGCCAGCGAGTTCCCTTAAATCATCTTTTTCGTTTCTTTTCCCTTGAATCTTTGTCTTTCAAGCGGTGGAGGTAGTTCTCTCGCACGTGACATTCCTCGCCAAAGTTTTCTCTCTTTCATTCTCACCGGCTAGTGCATAAATCCTGTATGTGGGTCACAGTGAGACAGCGGTAGCGACTTCAAAACTGTGGTGGCACTTACGTGGACGGCGAGCTTGGTGAAGCATTACAAAGTGCTCGGAAGTGCGTTTTTTTAGGGATCGGGAGAAATTTTTGTCTTACACCGACACGGTGACGCTCTTTGTAAAGGGCGTCAGGTGTATCTCTTCTCCAACTCCCGTTGCGTACCGTCGGAAATCCTAGGACCAGTCCGGGCAGCAGTATCTTCGTCACTTGTCTTCTTGAAGGTGTTGTTTGGTACGTGGCGTTTAGGACCGCAAGATGTGATGATACTTCTCCGGATGACACAATGGTTGTGTGTTGTCTCTGTTTTCATTGTATCGGGTGGTTACTCTATTAATATAGCGGAGCATAAAGCCTGTTTAGTGGAGTTTTGCACAATATATTGAGCAGGGCTACCAATATATATACACAACAAAACATTGATAAAGTAAAACTACACGTACCGCAAACGCATGGAATTTTTCACTTCGTCATCCAACAAGTGTGCTCACTGCCGGAGCTACATACGGAAGAGAAAAGAGAAGGGGATGCATATATACCGTGCGGGTAGCAAAGTGTGCCATCCTCTGTTCATCGAAACGTTCCAAAATTTATGTACCGATTTTTATTTTTTTGTAAGCTAAGCTATTTCCTATTCGATCCAGGGACGGCCCTGAGTTGTGAGGGGCCCGGTGCAAGAAAAAAAACAAGGCCCTATATAAAAAAATAATTATATATATATTTTTTTTATTTGTAATAGCAATATATATATTGAACAAGATTCTCTCTAAATTTTAAATGGACACATAACATTACAAACATGTTTTCTCTAAATTTTCAATAGATATATTACGTAGCATTTTTTTTCTTTTTCGCTTTTCATAACCAAGATGGCATTAGGCACACAAGTGGAAACACAAACACTAGACAATTAGGACATGAGATTATAATTGAAACAAAAGCACCGCAAGAAGGAATGAAACCTGATTGATTCTGCGCTGCAATTTGCGGCCGACTTGCTCTTGACCGTCCTGTTGGTTCCGGGCACCAAACGTCGTCCCTCCTCTTGGCTGCGTTGCCGCTAATCTCCTATTCACTTTATATTTGACCCCTTCTTCCACCTTTTATCTCCCTTATTAAATAATAAAGCCCATTGGAATGAAGAAGGAGAAACAGATCGAATCTTATCTCCATTAATTACTTCAAAATGGCTAAAAAACTTTATGGGAGAACGAGGCCCATTATCGGTGGTGATTAGTGAACGGGGAAGAACAAGAGCCGAGCCAAGCCGAGAGGCGACCTGAGTCCCTCGGTAGCGATAACAACGAGCATGCACGTATGTACTGGGCTACTAGCAATTGGGCCGATTAAGTAATTTTTTCTAAGCTAATAAGCATGCACGTCCTACCTGGGTGGGGGCCCCTTGCAGCTCGGGGCCCTGTGCGGTGGGACCGGATGCGTGATTCGATCGGGACACAAATTCGACCGGGAGTACTACTACTAATTTACTACTACTAGACGCGAAGAAGAAAGAAGATAATTACCGTCCCCGGCAGAACCGATCGAAGTTGGATTCAGGGCGGGCCTGCTTGGCGCACGCCCTCGCCATGAATAAGCGCAAGGCAGACGGGACCCTAAAGTTTGATTCACGGGGAGTGGATCGGCTTGGCGACCTTCCCGACGACGTGCTTGGGCGCATCCTCGGCTTCCTTCCCACCCTGCTGGCGGTGCGCGCGTCCCAGCTATCGCGGCGGTGGCGGCGGCTATGGCCGGCGCACGTGCTAGCCCTAAACCTCTCCGTCAAGAACTGCCCGCTCCGCGGCGTCGGGGTCATGTTCGGCGACCTCTGCACGGAGGCCCTCTCGCGGTTCCCGACGTTCGCCATCTCCTCCATCTCCCTCGAGTTTGACAGGCACGCCTACACCGGCAAGGGCAACCCCTGGTACCGCGAGGCAATGGAGCGCGCGGCCGGGTCCGTGCGCGTCACGGTGCCACGGGGGCTGACCCGGCTGGAGCTCCCGCGGTTCACGCGGGCGGAGGCCCTGAACCTGACGCTGACCCACAGAGTCGCTCTGAAGCTTCCGGCGGCCGGGGACGATCCGGTGCGCTTCGACAGGCTGACGGAGCTGGTCCTCTCAACGATGCGGCTGCCCGCCGGCACACCGCCGTTGCACGAGTTCCTCTCGTCGTCCTGCCCGCGGCTGCGCAGGCTGCGCCTGTGCTCCCTGAGAGGCGGGGAGGCCGTGCGCTCGCTCGTCCTGCGCTCCGACGCCCTCGAGGCGCTCGACGTCGACAACGTCGACGGCCTGACCAGGCTGGACGTGGCGGCCCCCAACCTGCGGTCGCTGAGCGTGCGCTCCTGCTTCCGGTTTCCGATAACTACCAGCGAGACGGAGGTGGTCGTCTCGGCGCCGAGGGTGGAGTCCATCTGCTGGTACCGCAGCTACCCGAAGCGGCTCGTCTTCGAGGGGGAGGAAGACGGCTCCCTGCTGCGCGTCCGCCGGCTCTCCGGGCTCAAGCTCGCGACGCTCGGGCAGAGCGACCAGTTCGACTATCCTTACACCATGCAGCTCCTGGGGGCCTGCTCGCTCACCACGGAATACCTGGAGCTGGACTTGGTTCTGCCAGACGAGATGAGCCTCCTCAACTGGCTAGGCCCGGATCAGAGCTCGTGCGAGGACCTGATGAGCTCGGTGCCCCGGCTGCCTCGTGTGGCGGTGCTCTCGCTGACGGTGCGGTGGGGGCTCGGTGCCAACGTCGGGCCATGCCTGGCCTCCCTCCTCTCGCGTGTCCCCAACGTGAGGACGCTGTACGTCGACTCGGCCCCCTACTGCCTCACCGTCTTGGTATGTACGCATGCATGTTGATGTCGCGCATGAATATGTATGTATATATATCGTATGCATGATTTTTGATTATTATTTTCCATCTCTACGTACGTGCAGCAGAGCGGCGGCGTGCCAACGCGAGGAGAGCCATGCTGGTGGGGTCGCGCCGTTTGTGCGGACGAGAAGATTGGCCTCCTCCTGGAATCTCTCCGAGAGATCAGAGTCGGCGGGCTCAGGGGAACCGACGGCGAGGAGGGCAGACTCGTCGAGGCTTTGCTGGGAGCCGTGCCACCGTCCATCGAGAGGATATCTCTCGCGTTTCCCGACGTTACAGCCGCGTCCGCCGTCGACGAGACCGCCGCCGGGTTGCAAGCCAACTTCCCTATGGCGACTGCTGGCCGTTGGTCCAGGACGGCCAGGTCAACCGAGATCGATTGGACCAACGGGGGCTGCTCTGTAGGAAACCACCTCCACGAGATTACGAGAATATAGGCTGGGACGTCTCTGTGGCTGATTTCATGGCCTCATGAAGCTCCCAGGGAGATTTCTTTAGCGCAAGCTGATTCTCGAGGAGAAAAGGCCAACAAGAGAAGATTGTGGCCCGATTATATCTAGAGGAGAATCGCTGGCTTCCTATAAAAGGAGAAGATTGTTCTACAACAAAAAAAGAGAGAAGAATCATCATTCGGTACACTATTCTGCATTTTTGTATTTTTACACCGTGACCGTGTCATGTTGACTGAACACCATTATCAATTTTTACACGGCCATCTACATCTTGTGGGCCTACCTCTTTCGTATTCAGCCATCATTATCCCTCGAGCTTATTGCATGTCATCAACTAAGGAAAAACTTTGTGGCATCAATAAAGGAGGTCTTATTTGTTTGAGTTACTGCATGAGATCATCTAAAACTTAAGGAAAATCTTTGGGCCATCATTAAAAGTGAAGCCACTTAACTATGAGCATAGGAACAACCCACTTGGTCAAAGCCTCATAGCAGTATTAGAGAGATGTGTCGCATCATATCTACATCGTATATTCTTATAAATGTGATCAAACACTACAATAACATTTATATAGCACTTATCTTCTCTAGAAGTGCTAATTTTATGTCACCGTGCTTATGAGAGAGATGTCAATTGAATCCATAAACCTCAGTCCATTCTTATCATAAGAATATACTTTAAAATTGTGCTAATTTGTGTCACCATGTTTACGAGAGAGATGTCAATCGACGCACTGGCCATCCCATTCGTCCTCACGTACACAGGCTGGATGCAGGCCCTCCTATGGGTATTTGCCTCCGGCAGTGGGCTCATGGATGGAGTTCTCACCAAAGGAAGTTCGGTTACAATGCTACTGTCTTCAATGCTCCCGTGTATGGTGGTTTCTCCTGCCATCACCTTCCATTCTATTGTCTTCTCGGCCTTGTTCCAATGGTTGTTGCTCATAGCCATGGTTTCCTACCTAAGGTTACATTCACAACTCAGACACCGCTGCTGTACCACCAGGGTAACTTTAATTGTCTCCTGCACTGTAACATCCCAAACATGCAAATATCAAGGATATGGTACCACTGACATTTGGCTTGCTTTTTTAGTACACCGGCTATGGTGAAACAAGAGACCCTGCAAAGTGGAGGAGATTCAACATGATAGCATTGGGTAGGAGATGCTTGATCCTGCATTTAGAGGAACACAAGTAAAACAATTGCAGCTGCTCTGCTACTGTCTAGTTTTTCTGTAGTGACTAATGAACCACATTATTGCAGTGCACTCATGCATTCTATATTATCCATCTTGTAACTTGTATGTATGGTTTTAGTGCCACTAAGCTAATTATGTTGAGTTTGAAGAGTTGATGCATGATAATTGTTTGGGTTCCAGATTCTTATTTTCAGTACTTGCTAGATTGTTGCTATCAATTTCCTTCTTTAGTTCAACTCAAAGGAAGATTGGGAGAAGACGGTATTTTTTTTTTGCAAAAATGTTGGCTTACCTAGATTACACTACCTCATGTTATCTTACCTTGTGTCAGTTTTGGCAATTCTCAGATTCTTTTTTCAGATCTTAAAGAAATGTCTCTCAACAGCTATTAGTAAATTATAGTACTCTGATGAAATATATATTCATCTATCTCAGAAATTTCGACCAAATTTTTTCAAATTTAAATGAGGTTTGACTATATTTCAATTCCATTTGATTTTTTTTTAAATCTGGTCCGAATTTTCCTTGAAACTCCAACCCCTTTCATGTGTCTTTACATGTTGAGATGCTTCTTAATTCTACTCCCAAGATATACTCCCACATTGGTGCGTGTCCTTTCCATTTTTGTGTACCTATCGCGTTGTGTATAGTTTCCAAACAATAGTGTGTAGTTACGTTACGCATGTGTACGCTCTCATATAGTGTGTGTACACTTATACTAGTATGTATCACGAGAGGCCTCCCGCTATGGCTATGGCGTTTATATGCTAAATAGAGAATAGCCGCTAATAGCTAGCTATAGCCGATTTAGCCATAAATTAACCTCTCAATTAGCCGCTAAAGGTCATGATTTATGGATTGTTCTTTTTTTTCCTTTTAAATCTCTGTTTAATCTGATTCAATAAAATATTGTGAGTTGAATGGTTAAATACTTATTTGCGTTGTTGTAGCTTGAATCATGTTTGTGTCATAGTTTTTTCGCTTTTTGGCAAGATATAACTAAAATTTCCTTTTTTTTGAAAAATGCTAAAACATAATAGCCCCGCTATAGCCTTGTATAGCTGCTGAAAATGTTGCCGCTAAATAAAATAGACGGCTATTTCAAACTTTGATTACGTGTACATCCATTGTGTAAATACGTGTGTGGGTTTGTACGCCGAATATTATTATTGTGACAATGTGAGACCATATACTAGAAAATCTAAAAGCTAAGTAGCAAAAACACGAGAAGCCTTATGTACGGCATGCAACAACTTCAAATCGTTTTCCACTGCATTCCCACATCCAAAATGTGCAGAAATAAAGGATAATATCAGTGACATTAGCTAATTTGTTGATTTGTCTAGTACACCTGTCGGTTGGTGAATGCAGACTCTGAAGAACAGCGTGGCCAGAGTGCTCGAAGCGGCCCAGCGAAGGACGCAAAAGGAGCGAGCCGCGCATGCAGCAGACTAGGCTCTCTCTCTCTCGATTGGACTCGGGAGCAAAATTGAACGATGGCACGAGCATGCAATAAATATTATGAGTGGGAAACGTGCGCGTGATTAACGGGAAGCTGGAACGGAGAGTGGAGGAATCGAAGAGGCTCTCGCGCGCGGCGTGCGGCGTGCGGCGTGCGGCGGCTCCCCCTTATATTATCCTCCCTGAACCCAAACGGCAACCATAGGAAGCTCCATCTCCGCCGCCGCCGTGCCAAACACCATGGCCGCTTCCCATGCTGCATCCAACAAAACGGTAACCGGCACCGACGGAAATCTCTCCGCCGGCACCGGGAACGCCGCCATGCCGACGGAGATAACCTCCTGGCCAGACCGCGCCTACCGGCACCTCTGCACCGACCTGCATTCACTGGGCATCTGCGCCTTGTCGGTCCTGAGCAAGTACGTTCGCGTGCGCTTCAAAGAGCTCGATCCGGCTATCCGTCCAATGGTGATACGCGTCTGGGTGATCATGGCTACCTTCTTGGTGCTTGCCCTGGCCGTACCTCCCCTCCTGCTGGTCTACCTCTTCGGGCAGGAAATCGCTCAGGTGTGGGCCATGGCGGACACCCTTTGCTTCTACGTCTTCTTCCTCCTCTTCCTCTGCGTCAGGCGAAACTGGCAGGGCTATGACGGCGGGTATGTCGACTTCTTCCTTCTCTCCTACGGTCTCCTGCTCGTCTACCTCGCTGCCGTCGTCATCGGCCCGCCGCGCACCATCGTCTTCGTCCTGCACCTGACAACGGTGTCGGCCGCCGGATACCTGGGGTACTGCCTAGCCGTGCACCGCCTGTCGAAGGGCACCGAGGAGGCCATTCACTCTTCGTACCATAGGAACGACACCGCCAAAGAACTCGCTCGCTGGATCTCCAATGCAGGTTTCGTGGCAGCGGTACTCTCAACCGCGCTCACGGCGGCGATTTTGTTGGCCCAGCCCCAAACGCCGAGTGCAGTCCGGCGTGACGACGGCGAAGTATTCCGGCGAGTTACGCGCACGTATAAGAACCAGCTAACAACGATCAGCAAGATAACTATCTAGCCTGATCAAAAGAACTAGCTCTCTCAACTCACACGAGTACGTACCAGGAAAAACAATGTTGATGGCTACAGGGCCCTCTCGGTCCTGTTGTTTGTATTGAATCTCACAGTTGTCTTACAAGGCTACTATATTGATGTATATATACCCGGCAAGACGCAACGTCAATACGAATAGGTGTTGGACTACTAGTCCTACTCGGAACACACACGCACACGACACCGTTCCGTGTCCTATCGGGATTATTATTCCTAACAATCACCCCCCTAAGCACGATGTGCCTAACTTCACAGCTTGGACGCCGATCCTTTCTCGCATCTCCGCAGACTTCACTCGTGCCAAAGATTTAGTTAGGATATCCGCAAGCTGATCATTGGTGCAAAAATAGTTGACTTCAATCTTGCTCTCCTCTACACACTGCCGTATGTAGTGATACTTCGTATCAATGTGCTTACTCCTGTCATGATGCACCGGATTCTTGCACAATGAAATTGCAGACTTGTCAATATTGAGCACCACTTGTTTCGTCTCCCGATTGGTGAGATCACCAAGTAGACTCCTTAGCCACACACCTTGACACGCTGCAGTTGCAGCCGCAATATACTCAGCTTCACAGGATGACTGTGCCACCACCTTTTGCTTTTGTGATAGCCAACTTACTATGCTTCTTCCCAAGAAATATGTCACGCCCGAGGTACTCTTACGGTCGTCAATATCTCCTGCCATATCACTATCACTGTAGCCAAGTAGCTTCACCTCCTCCTTCTCTTTCGAGTAGACAATACCAAAGTTTGTAGTACCTTTGATATACCTGAGTATATGTTTCACGGCTGTCCAATGCTCCATTGTGGGTGCTTCCATGAAGCGACTCACATAGCCAACGGAATAGGCCAAGTCGGGTCTTGTGTTAATGAGATACCTCAAACTTCCGACAACGCTCCTATACTCCGTTGCATCAACCGCAGGTGCTTCACTCCTTTTGCTCAGTTTAAGACGAGGTTCCATCGGAACATGAGTTGGATTGCATTCTTCCATGCCACACTTCTCGAGTATCTTCTTTGCATATGCCTCTTGGCATAGCGTGATCTCACCCAGCTTTTGATGTACCTCGATCCCAAGGTAGTAGCTCAACAAGCCTAGATCACTCATCTTGAATAACTCCTTCATCTGTAGCTTGAACTTTGCAATCTCCTTCTCATCCGCTCCTGTTATCAATAGATCATCAACATAGATGCCAACTAGTAGATGATCCTTTCCTTTACCTCGCTTATACATCGCATGCTCCAGTGGGCTCTTCTCGAATCCGAGAGAGATCAATGTACGATTAAGCTTGATGTTCCACGCCCGAGGGGCTTGTCGAGTCTGCATAACGCCTTGTGTAGCTTCAAAACCTTGTGTTCTTCTCCCTCTTTGATGTATCCCGGTGGTTGCTTCACATAAACTTCTTCTTCTAACTCCCCATTCAAAAACGCGGATTTCACATCCATGTGATGCAATTTCCAAGATTCTTGAGCTACGAGAGCGATAAGTAATCTCACCGATTCCATCCTTGCAACGGGAGCAAACACTTCCTCGAAATCCACACCTTGCTCTTGCACGTATCCCTTGGCCACTAGCCGAGCTTTGTGTTTCACCAACTCTTCCTTGGCATCCTTCTTGATCTTGTACACCCACTTGAGCCCTGGCCTTGTGATTGTTGGGTAGATCGACAAGCTCCCATGTATCGTTGTCGCGGATCGACCCCAACTCCTCATCCATAGCCCGACGCCAACACTCCTCCGTATTAGCATCCTCGAATTTTGTCGGCTCCTCGGTGAGTAAACACCGACCTTGTCCTCTCCCTCGCGCACGCGCTGTACGAAGGGTCTCCGGCGGATACAACTCCAGTACACTTCAGAATTTTTCTGGAGTAGGTGGCCGTCTCCTTTCTTCCCGTGCACTTGGAGGAGACGTGGAAGCTGACGTAGTACTTGTTTCAGCGTCTACTGAATGTCCTGCAGTTTCGCCGATTGTCTTGCATGTTGGCGACGTGACATCGTCGCCCGCGTCCACTTCTGGACTGCCGCTAGTCCCTCCTGGATGGGAGTGTGCAGCTGATGGGCCACTTGCACCAGGGCTCTCGTCCGCGCGTGGACTGGAAGGCGACGCCGAGCCTCTAGGTGCAGCGCGTGAGCTGCTGCTCGTGCCGGGACTCCCACGCGGAGATACCTCTCCAGGCGTAGCGCTGCTGCTGCTCACTTCCAGACTTCCATCTTCTGAACCAGTGTCTAAATCCGTAACGCCACGGGACGCCGTTTCTTGATCATCTGCATGCGAATCACTGTAGACTACAGTAAATATTTCATCAGAAATTGATTGTACCGGTTCCGCAGAGCCCCAATTCCATGATTTCTCCTCCTCGAAGACGACGTCACGTGTCACCACCAACTTTTTGTTCACTGGATTATGCAGCGATACGCCTTCGAACCATATTCATAGCCGATCATGACCATTGGAGTACTTCGATCCGCCAACTTGCTAGTATGCCCGGTCACCGTCTTCACATGCGCCACGCACCCGAAAGTGCGAAGATGATCAACCGAGGGCTTGCGCCCGTACCATGCTTCGTACGGCATCATACCAACTACACTCTTAGTTGGTGCTCTGTTCAGCAAATAGACAACTGTACTAACTGCCTCACCCCAAAACCTGCCTGGCATGCCTTTGCTCTTCATCATGCTGCGTGCCATGGCCACCACGGTTTGGTTCCTTCTTTCCACAACACCGTTTTGCTGCGGTGAATATGGTGCGGTGAGATACCGCCGGATCCCATGAGCTTCACAAAACGCCTTGAATTCATTGGATTTGAACTCCCCACCCCGATCGGTGCGGAGGGCCTTCAACTTTGCCTCGGACTCCACCTCGGCTGCCATCTTCACAATCCTGAACGCTTGCAAAGCTTGATCCTTTCTCTTGTTATCGCCATATTTTGGCCTAAGATGGAGGTGGGCCGTGATCAAGATGGGCTTAGAAGATACATATATTCAACGTGTTGTTGGATCGGCCTAGTACGTGGATTTGGGCTGAATTGCCCGTGTATCTTGTATTTTAGTAGGATTCGTATTTGTTTAGGTTTCATTTATGTTTAGATAAAGATAGAGTTGTAGAGTTATTCCAAAAGTAGAGAGTCTCCGGACTATAAATATGTACCTAGGGTTATTGAGAAAAGGAGGACAATCACGTTCACAACAAACACAATCTCGGCGCATCGCCACCCCTTGTTCTAGGGTTTTTTCTCGGGTAAGTGCCATGCTGCCTAGATCGCATCTTGCGATCTAGGCAGTATTTACTTATGCGTTGTCCGGTGTTACTCGTACTAAGCCTTGTTGATGGCGAGTAACACCTTTACCACAATTTGTTAGAGCTAGCATCGATGCTTTTACTATGATTGCTTATTTATGCTATCTCTAGCTATCTCGCCTTTTGCACCGTCTCCCGGGTGTAAAGGTGGCATCTTGCTTGATTTCTGCTTAAGTCGATTTGATCTGTTATAGTTGTGCCTTGTTCATCAAGGTTTAGTTTGATATCTACGTGGTTAGGCCTCACAAACGGGTTGAACGATCCGGTAATACGTAAGGTATGGTTTATTGATCTTAGAGGGGATGTTTCCGGGAATTGACGTTATGTTGGTTTTTAGGCCTTCTCTAGGATCGGTTTGCTACTATTTTTCGTATCTATTAGGCTCAACTACGCGTGGGACGTTCCGGTTGCGTGGTGAAAACGTTAAACTATCGTAGATCGATTTAACTTGTAGTAATTAAGCAAAACCCCATGTTATCATAGATCCAATGCAAAACCATGGGGACAATCGGCTCTGAAAGCCGATTTACAGGGAAACCTGGGAGCCGATCACGGCTCGAATTTTACGTATACTTGTTTACCGTGCAGGAAACCAATCGGAACAATCCATCACCTTCCTGACCAGGTATAGGTCAGGTGGCACGCCCTCGAACCAAGACAGGACGCGTGCGTGCCGGAAGATTTGCGGGACGTCGACCGAGGGACCAGGGCCCACCAGCCGCTCTGGGAGCCTCCCGGCTCTTCGTGTTGCTCATCACTGCCCGCCAGTGAGTTTTGATCGGCAACACATTCGCACGCCGATGGGACCTTCAACAACATCTACATCAATGTCCGACGCCACGATGGAGAACAGGCCGGTCACGCGTCACGAGCTTCTGCGAGCACAAAGCGGCGTATGACGAGATCAAAGGGCTCTTGAAGCCGACCTCATCGGCTCTTTCGAGAGGACCCGTTCGCGTGGCATCGGTGGAAGGATTCTCCCGAGGGTGCCCTCGATGAAGTGGATCATCTGTTCCTTCGGAGGAACGCTCAGGCTCTGACGGAGGTCAACTACATGGTGGCTCATTCTCTACACCGCCACTCGAGAGCCCGTGAAGCAGCGTTGAGCGGTCGCGGTTCGCGTGGTCCAGAGATCATGAAACATCGTACTCTCCGTCGGGGCCCACTTTAGGAACCCACCAAGGAGAAAGACCGCTCCACACCAGCAATCGCCATTCACATCGCGGCTCCGGCCGCCAGATCAGCCATATATTGTCTACTGAGGCGGGCGATCCAGTGATTGCCAATTCCTGTTCGAGCCACCCAAAGAGATCCGCATGGATGCGTATGTGCCTACGTGCGGATCGCAACAACTTGGCGCGCCGGCCAGATCGCATCGCAGGAGTGTCCATGGCGATTCCTCTGCAGGTCTTCAGGAGCAGGCGTTCCTGGAGCAACGATGTCTGGGATGGACGCTGACAAACAGGCGTGGCTAGCCAAGTATGCCACTGGAACAAGCCATGAGAGTCTAGCCCCTGCAGCTCAAACAGTGGATCAAATCACTACCATCCTGAGAGATCAGTTCGGCTTCGTGCCGAAAAGGCGCACCATCGGCTACTCAAAGCCGTACCCCAACGAGTTTGACCTGATTCCACTACCACCCAAATATAAGCTCCCTGAGTTCTCAAGATTCAGCGGATCAGAGGGGTCAAGCTCGATCGAGCACGTAAGCCAATACCTGGCACAACTAGGCATGATTTCGGCATCGGATCAAATGCGCGTAAGATTCTTTGCACAATCTCTAACAGGACCAGCCTTTGGGTGGTACACCTCGCTGCCACCTGATTCAATTCGCACCTGGAAACAACTAGAAGAACAGTTCCACATCCAATACCATTCGGAAGCTACCGAGGCTGGCATTGCGACTGGCGCAAGTACGACGAAGCGGGGAGAAACTAGAGCGAATACATCCGGTAACCGGGACCATCAAGAACAGATGTTACTGCTCGTTTAATCGAGAAGGAAGCAATCGAGTGGCGATGTCAGCCTCTCGGCACCCATCAAGGACGTGGCATTCCGGTAGAATACAACTCATTGGCGCACATGGCCCGAACCGACGATGTATGAGCAGCGCCACCACGAGCTGTACCAAGACAAATTCAGACGTCCGATAAGCACGGTCGATGCGAAGAGGAAGATCCTCCACGGGACCGTGAGGTGGCCGTGAATGGGCTCGGGGCAGATCCGTGGCTGTAAATGGGTGAAACAGCGGGGGCCTGCGAGAGGTTCGACTTCGATGTGAGCAAAGCTGAGCAGATATTCGATCTCTCTGAAGGAGAAGCGGTGAGGTTGCCGAAGGTCACAAAATCCCTGGCCCGGAGATGAAGCGGAGACCATACCAAGTGGCATCATTCGCTCACTCACCCCACCAACGAGTGCAAGGAGCTTCGCCAAATCCAGATGGCTATAGAACAAGGCCGTCGATCCTCGGCCGATTCGCCATGAAAGTGGACACGAACCCGTTCCCGGTGTCAACATGATAGAGCTCGATCGCTCCGCGAGACGTCAATCGGACTTTTCGTTCGGTGTCAACATGGCTGCAGGCACCACCATGACACGTGACGGGAAGGCGATCACCCTCGGGGCCAAGAAAGAGAGAAGGCTGGTCCACGCGACCGGCCCGGCCACGATAGCGGGCGACACTTAACAGAGGAACAAGTGAGGAGAGTGCGATGTCAGAAGCCACATTCCACGCATCTCCTTAATAAGTATGAGCGCCAGTATGACCAACGTCGCCAGCACGACAGAGACAACGGACGATATGAGCACCTGGCTAGGGGGCCGTCGAAAGAGAAGGAAGGCGCAGACAAACATTGGGATTGCCCCTTTTTCAAGCATTGCTGGGACGTGGGAATGAGCCGATTGCCCACGGCCGACAACTGCCCAGAATGTGGACAACGAAAGAAGGGCACGAGGCCAGTGTCAGTGTTCGAACGTTTAGGACCTCTCCAACCTCAGAGCCGTCCTAAGGAGTCCGCTCGAGCGAAGGGCCTTGATAGGCCTGTGGATGATAAAGAAGAAGACAGGTTTCACCGTCCAAGGTGGTGCCCGATGGACTCGACACACCCGAGCGTAGAGTGCAACGGCGTAACAGAAGATCTTTGAGCAGTATCTCCACGCGCTAAAGAAAGCACGGCCTGATCTGGCCGTCAAAATAAGGCAGTCTACAGAGACGGAGGGCCGCGCGACAAGGAAAGAGTGGCGACCCAAGCCAATAAAAGCCGATGCACAGGCATCGGCTGGCACGAACATGGTGTTCGTGCTCCCGGCAGAGTTCTGCGTGCCACAAACCAACATGCTACCAGTGGCACAACTTGACTGCGGCCCACGGCCGGTTATCTTCGAGAAGCCACGTGAGAAGGGTTACAAACATCTGAAAGCGCTGTACCTGCGGGGCTACATCAATGGACAACCCGTCAGCAAGATGTTGGTGGACACCGGAGCGGCAGTTAATATCATGCCATACTCCATGCTACGACGATTGGGACGCTCCACTGCAGACCTGATCAAAACCAACGTCACGCTAAGTGACTTCAACGGCCAGTCGTCGGAGACTCAAGGCGTTCTAAACGTGGATCTGACCGTGGGCAAGAAAACCATACCCACGTCTTTCTTCGTCGTGAACAGCAAAAGTACCTACGCCGTCTTGCTAGGAAGGGATTGGATCCACGCTAACTGCTGCATCCCATCCACGATGCACCAGTGCCTGATACAGTGGGACGGGGATGAAGTGGAGGTCGTCCATGCAGACGATTCCATCGAGGTTTCCACTGCTGGCATGAACATCTGGGAAGCGGAAGACCAAGAGCCGATCTCTGGAATCAATCTAGACGGCTGCGAGCGTATTGAAGCTACAAAAAACGGGGTGAGGCTGGTCTTATCCACTGGCCTTACAGAGTAGAAAAACCCACGATCATCCGTGGTACGGCCGATCCCTGCGATCGGCCACAAAAAATAAAAAGCAGCGATCATACGACAAGCAGTGCATGTAGTCGTAGCAGAGAGATACTCTGCCACTGTAAAATAATAAGGTGTAAACCGTCCTTGGCATACGCAAGCAAGAAGGGGGCCGATTCAGGCGATCGGCCCAAATTATTTTTGTTGTCCTTATCCATCGTTTGCCCTGTGTTTAGCATCGATTTGACAGGTGATGGAAAGCTAGGGTATGGGTTTACATCGGCTGATGAGCTAGAAGAGATCGACATTGGTCCTGGGGATAAGCCACGACCAACATTTATCGTAAAATTAGAACCAAGTCTGCGAGAACCAATGATAGCCCTGTTGAAACAATATCCAGATTGCTTTGCATGGGACTACACAGAGATGCAGGTTGGACAGAGCATCATCGAGCATCGGCTCCCTCAAAAAGGATTTCGCCATTTCAACAATGAGCACGACAAATGAAGGCGAAATTTTGGAAGAAGTCAAGAAAGAGGTCGAGAGAATCTGTGACCAAGTTGATCGGACCATGCGGGTATCTGAATGGATTTCTAGCATCGTGCTCAGAGAGAAGAAGGCGCCAATGGCGTGTTGCTATAGATTTTCGAGATCTCAACAGAGCTACCCCAAAGGATGAATATCCGATGCCGGTGGCAGAAACATTGATCAATGCAGCAGCTGGTCATAAAATTTTGAGCTTCATGGACGGCAATGCCGGGTACAACCAGATCTTCATGGCTCCAGAAGACATACACAAGACTGCATTCAGAGTCCCAGGGTCCGTGGGGTTGTTTGAATATGTAGTCATGACGTTTGGGCTGAAAAATGCCGGCGCAACATATCAAAGGGCCATGAATTATATCTTCCATGATCTGATCGGCAAACTGGTGGAAATCTACATCGATGACGTGGTGGTCAAGTCTGCTTCAATAAGGGCACTTGGGCGATCTGCAGCGTCTGGACCGAACAAGAAAGTTTGGCCGAGGATGAATCCAAAGAAGTGCGCCTTGGAGTGACGGCGGTCGGTTCTTGGGTTTCTTGGTCCATGAACGCGGAATTGAGATCGGCCGAAAAGTCGAGGGAGGCGTAACAATGAAGCCACCCACTACAAAGAAAGAGCTCTGATCTCTCATTGGCAAGATCAACTTCGTCAGACGATTCATCTCTAACCTGTCAGGAAGGATAGAGCCATTCATGGGGCTCGTAAAAATTAAAGCTGATGAGGAATTCCGCTGGGGGGCAGAACAACAACGAGCCTTCGACGAGATCAAGGAATATCTGACAAAGCCGCCAGTGTTAGTTCCACCCCAGCCAGACAAACCGTTCTACATTTACTTGTCAGTGGCTGACACGTCCATCGCCTCAGTGGTAGTACAAGTGCATGATGGGCTAGAGCGAGTCGTATTCTACATAAGCAGGAGGATGCTGGACGCGAGACACGGTATCCGAGATATCGACAAGTTATGCCTCTTTTGTTTTTACCGCAAGCTTACGCCACATTTTGCTATCCGCAGAGGTCATCATCATATGCAAGTCAGACGTCATAAAGCACATGCTATCGGCTCCTATGTTAAAAGGCCGATTAGGCAAATGGATGTTTGCATTATCAGAGTTTGACATCCGTATCGACTGCAAGCTGTTAAGGGACAGGCGCTGGCTGATCTTATTGCCGAGAGGATCAATACTAACATAGCAGCACTGTCCATAAAAGCATGGGCTATGTTTTTCGACGGATCAGTTTGTGACGATGGCTGCGGCATCGGCATTTTCCTCGTGTCGCCCCGGGGGGCAACATTTTCCTTCTCCATCAGATTGTCTACCTCTCCCACTAACAATGTAGCCGAGTACGAGGCAATACGCAAGGGGATGGAGTTACTCCTCGATGCCGGAGCAGAAGCAGTGGAAATTTTTGGAGACTCCAAGTTGGTGATTTCCCAGCTCACGGAGGACTACAAGTGCGGGAGCGAGTCCCTTTTCCCATTATGGCTGCACTGCCGCGAGCTGATGACGCAATTCCGGTACATCAACTTCACTTGGATCCCACGTGCGCAGAATACCGAGGCAAATGATCTTGCGCAGATAGCTTCCGGATACAAGGATATGGTAGAGGGAGCCGATGTCCAGGTACAGTTCCTAGAAGCAGACGACTGGAGAGCCGATATCTTCAATTACTTGAAAGATTCGGCTCGGGGGGCACCTAAACGGATAAGGTACAAAGCCATGAAGTACGTGCTTATTGGGGATGACATGTTTCTGAGGACTGGAAGGGCTATTGCTCAAATGCTGGGGACAGCCGAGGCCAATCAGCTCCTACATGAGGTACACGAAGGAGCACTGGAACTCACCAATCGGCTCATAAGATGAAGTGGTTGATCGGCGATCGTGGTTTTATTGGCCCACTATGCTTGAGGACTGTTTCAACTACTACAAAGGGTGTCAAGCATGTCGAAATTTGGAAAAATCCAGATGGTACCAGATCGAGAATGAATCCCATTATCAAACCTTGGCCATTCCGAGGTTGGGGCATGGACATGATCGGCAAGATCAATCCTCCATCAAGCAAAGGCCACATGTGGATCTTGGCCATCACAGATTATTTTACCAAGTGGGTGGAAGCCGTCCCTATGAAGTCAGTAAGTTCAAAAGATGTCATAAATTTCGTGAAAGAGCACGTCATTCATAGGTTTGGGATTCCCCAGACTATCACAACCGATGGAGGTTCGGTTTTTGTTTCTCACGAATTCAGAAAGTTCTGTGAAGACACGAGGATTAAAGCGCTACGGTCGTCCCGTACTACGCTCAAGCAAATGGGCAAGCCGAGGCGTCAACCGAGTCTTATCAAGCTGATCAAGAGGAAAATCGATGAACACCGAGGTGTTGGCATGAGGTTTTATCGAGCTTTATGGGCTTATCGCATGTCGTGTCATGGGGCGATAAAACCTCTCCGTACCATCCGGTCTATGGGCAAGAAGCCGTATTGCCTTGGGAAATTACGGCTGGATCGAGACGTGTTACTTTTCGTAATGAGCTAACGACTGAAGAATATGCAACTTTGATGAGTGACAGCGTGGAAGATGTGACTGAGCTTAGGCTGTGGTCGCTTGAGAAAATAAAAGAGAACAAGGCTAAAGTAGCTCGTGCCTACAACAAGAAGGTGAAGCCAAAGGAGTTCCACGTTGGAGATCTGGTGTGGGAAGCTGTGTTGCCCTTGGGTACTAAGGACGCAGCATATGGTAAATGGTCTCCAAACTGGCATGGGCCGTACAAGGTCGACCAAGTTCTAAAAGGGAACGCATACATGCTTGAGCAGTTGGATGGAGTAAAGTTCCCAGTGGCAGTCAATGGCCAGCATCTCAAGAAGTATTTTCCAAGCATGTGGGATATGGGACAATAAAAAGAGGGGCCGATGCGAGAGATCGGCTAAGTCGATTGGCAGTAAAATATGGGGGCCGATGTTGAAAATCGGCCGAATAAAAAAAAAAAGAGAAAAAATGCTTTGAGGGCATGGAGAGCGTCAGCACGGAACTCAGTTATCTCAACTTCGTCGTCATCATCCTTGCTGGTCGATAGTTGTTCGTTCAGGGCACGTTTTTCGATGGGCGATGGAGGTTTGGTTACCGTTTCAGACCAAGAACTAGCCGTTGTGATTCAATTGAGGGTTGACCCTGTCAAACGTTTTTTAGAAGGATCCGATGGGTGGTCATCGGCTTTGTGCAAATTGACCTGTTTAGAAAGAGCCGATACCGTGTCATCGGCTTATGGAACATCGACCTGTTTCGGTTATTGGCAGAATTAAAGCAAAAAGGAGCAGCATTTGGGAAACAAAGTTTCATTCATTCGGAAGGGCATTGCTTACAAGATTCGATTACAAAAGGGGCCTGCTAATGCTACGGCCATTGCTACTAGTCCTAATCGAAGCCGAGGTCGTCGTCGCTGCTGCCGCCGCCGTCTTCCTCGCTTTCTTCGGCGCTGCTGCCAGCGTCGTCTTCGCTGCTACTGAGGAAGCCGGTAGGGGCCTCCTCGTCCTCGTCTTCGTCGTCGTCGTCGTCTTCTGACCCGGCCCGGAAGTACCTCACCGGCTGGTACTCCTCGGAGGAGGGGTCCTCCTCCTCCTCTTCTTCTTCCTCTTCTTCAGAGGAGTCGACGCCATCCCAGGACATGGCGTCGTCGCTGCTGTCCGCCTCCAGCTCCCCGTCAGCGAGGAACTGGAGGTTCTCTTCGCCGTCTGTCGGGACGCGTCGTCCTCGACCAGACGGCAAAGTCTAACCCTCTCGTCCCACCATTGTGGGGCGAGAGTGTACGCCGTCGGCGGGTGCTCGAGTCGGTTCATGTCACGAGGCTATTGGGCGTGGGAGGAGAGATCGGAGGAAGCAGAGGAGGCCATGGCAAGAAAGAGGGTTTTTTCCGGCGGAGAAAGAGGGTTTTCTGGCTACGGGGGGAAGATGGAGACTGTGAACTGTTCAGGCGGATTTAAATAAAGAGGAATAGTGAAGAAGCGGTTCAATGCCATAGCAGTTTCCCAGTTATGCGCCAAAATCGTCAAATCATGCCTTTGCGGAGGAGTTGAGAAGACAGGCATCATGATGAAGGGGTGGCGTGGCGATCCTGTTACGCTGCAGCGTTACGCCGCGTCTGGCCGATAAAAAAAAACCCGGGAGAAGAAAAAACACACAGAGTGGTTTTGGAATTATCATTGCCAAAACCAGGGGGGCATGTGTTATCGCCATATTTTGGCCTAAGATGGAGGTGGGCCGTGATCAAGATGGGCTTAGAAGATACATATATTCAACGTGTTGTTGGATCGGCCTAGTACGTGGATTTGGGCTGAATTGCCCGTGTATCTTGTATTTTAGTAGGATTCGTATTTGTTTAGGTTTCGTTTATGTTTAGATAAAGATAGAGTTGTAGAGTTATTCCAAAAGTAGAGAGTCTCCGGACTATAAATATGTACCTAGGGTTATTGAGAAAAGGAGGACAATCACGTTCACAACAAACACAATCTCGGCGCCACCCCTTGTTCTAGGGTTTTCTCGGGTAAGTGCCATGCTGCCTAGATCGCATCTTGCGATCTAGGCGATTTACTATCGTTATCCGGTGTTACTCGTACTAAGCCTTGTTGATGGCGAGTAACACCTTTACCACAGATTTGTTAGAGCTAGCATCGATGCTTTTACTATGATTGCTTATTTATGCTATCTCTAGCTATCTCGCCGTCTTTGCACCGTCTCCCGGGTGTAAAGGTGGCATCTTGCTTGATTTCTGCTTAAGTCGATTTGATCATTATAGTTGTGCCTTGTTCATCAAGGTTTAGTTTGATATCTACGTGGTTAGGCCTCACAAACGGGTTGAACGATCCGATGTCGTAAGGTATGGTTTATTGATCTTAGAGGGATGTTTAGAATTGACGTTATGTTGGTTTTTAGGCCTTCTCTAGGATCGGTTTGCTACTATTTTTCGTATCTATTAGGCTCAACTACGCGTGGGACGTTCCGGTTGCGTGGTGAAAACGTTAAACTATCGTAGATCGATTTAACTTGTAGTAATTAAGCAAAACCCCATGTTATCATAGATCCAATGCAAAACCATGGGGGCAATCGGCTCGAAGCCGATTTCTGGAAACCAGGAGCCGATCACGGCTCGAATTTTACGTATACTTGTTTACCGTGCAGGAAACCAATCGGAACAATCCATCACCTTCCTGACCAGGTATAGGTCAGGTGGCACGCCCTCGAACCAAGACAGGACGCGTGCGTGCCGGAAGATTTGCGGGACGTCGACCGAGGGACCAGGGCCCACCAGCCACTCTGGGAGCCTCCCGGCTCTTCGTGTTGCTCATCACTGCCCGCCAGTGAGTTTTGATCGGCAACAACTCTTCAGCAGCACAACCCACATGTACCTACTGAAGTCGTCGACGATGAGCAAAAAGTACTTGTTCCCGGCGGGGGTCGCCGGCGTGATTGGTCAGCATAAGTCTCCATGCACCAACTCAAGAACCTTACTTGCTCGATATTGTCCCTCCCTTGGAAACGGGGCTCGCCTTTGCTTCCCAATGAGACAACCGTCGCACACCTGCTCAACATGATCAACACACGGTAAGCCACGTACCATCTCCTTCTGTCCAAGTTGTCGTAGAGCTTGGAAATTTAGATGTCCGTAGCGAGCATGCCACTTCCACGCTGAGTCTTCCATGCTTGTCATCAAACATACTGGATCCGCCCGATTGAGATTGAGGATGTAGAGTCTATTCTTCGACCTCTCCACCTTCATGATGAGCTGCCTTTGGCGGTCATATCCCCCAGGAACTCGTCCTCCAACACGATCTTGCATCCACGCTCCATGAGCACCAAGACTGATAATGTTGGTCTTAAGCTTGGGAATATAGTACACGCCATGAGTACCTTGTGACCTCCATCCTTCAACTCAAACAGGACATGCCTCGCCCCAATCTCCACCTTCACCCATCGCCGAATCGGATGGAGCCTCCAACCGTGAGGTTCAACTCGAAAAACGTGAGCCTTGTCGCGGTCATGTGGTTGCTAGCGCCGTGTCGAGGTACCAAACGTCGTGAGCCATCTGCATCCTCCGTGGGAAGACCTTCTCCTCCACGAGCGTGGCGATCTCCGTGAGACTCGAGGAGTTGATTCCTTGGTGGTCATTAACGCAAGCTTCGAGCATGAGCATCATCGGTCCATCATCTCCTTCCTTCGCCATGAGAGCCTTCTCCTTTGAACGGTTAGGACACTCCGATTTGAAGTGCCCGAGCTGATTGCACTTATGGCAGCGAAGATTCTTCTTGTTGAATTTCTTCTTTGGCTTCTTCGGCTTGCTGTCCGACTTCTTCGTGGGACGAACCATCGCCATCGCCAGATGCCTTATCGCTCCTCTCCTTGGCGACCATTGCCTGCCATCGGGCACGTAAGCATGAGGTGCTCATCTTGTTTCGCGTCGTCGTAGGTGATCTTCATCCGCTCGTCATGCGCCTTGAACCGTCCAACCAGGTCATCCATCGTGAGGGTGGTGAGATCAACGCATTGCTCGATTGCCGACACCACAGATATGTACCGTGGCGCGCTGCCAGGAAACGACACGACTGAGATATCTTCCAGCTTCTCACCTTGCGCGCGAATCCTGTTGACAATTGTGGCTACCCTCGAGGCAAAAGCGTCCAGCGTCTCATCTCCTTCCATCTCCAGGTTCTCGTACTTCTTCTGTAAGGTTTGTAGGGTCGCCCTGCGGACGCGCTCGTGCCCAAGATTCAACGTCTTGAGTGTCTCCCACGCCTCCTTTGCAGAAACCTTCGAGATCAGGTGCTGCATCACGTCCACCGGCACCACGGAGCCGATGGCCGTGAGTGCCTGTCGGTCCTTGCGGTACTTCGACGCGCCCTTCTTGAACTCGTCGCCGCCGGGATCGACAGCCTCCCAGATGTCGTTGCCCTCCATGGCCCACTCCATCCGTTTCGCCCACGTCGTGTAGTTGCCGCGATCATACCGCGGGTACTGCGACGACACCGATGCACCCGCAGCCGCACCGGAGTACTCGCCTTGATCCTTGCCCGTCATGACCTCCCGTTACTAGGAGATCCTCCGCGAGGCTCTGATACCAATTGTTGGCCCAGCCCCAAACGCCGAGTGCAGTCCGGCGTGACGACGGCGAAGTATTCCGGCGAGTTGCGCGCACGTATAAGAACCAGCTAACAACGATCAGCAAGCTAGCTATCTAGCCTGATCAAAAGAACTAGCTCTCTCAACTCACACGAGTACGTACCAGGAAAAACAATGTTGATGGCTACAGGGCCCTCTCGGTCCTGTTGTTTGTATTGAATCTCACAGTTGTCTTACAAGGCTACTATATGGGTGTATATATACCCGGCAAGATGCAACGTCAATACGAATAGGTGTTGGACTACTAGTCCTACTCGGAACACACACGCACACGACACCGTTCCGTTTCCGTGTCCTATCGGGATTATTATTCCTAACAGATTTTGTACGGACAGAGCATGACCAAGGCGCTGGACATTGTGTTCGCCATCTTTTACATGGGCTGGATCCATGCCGCCCTGTTGGCAGCGTGCGTCGCCAATAGGCTCCTGCACGAACTTCTCCTCCTTCGTGCCGTTGCCCCTGAGCCGCCGCCGTCACTGCTGGTCGCTTGTGTTATTGCTTCTCCTTTCATCGACCTTCTTTCTGCTGTCATCTCGGTCTTATTCCAGTGGCTGTTGCTGATGGGCTTGGTTGCCTTCCTTGGGTACAATCTTGCTGTTTACATGCACTACCTGCACACTGTTGCCGCACCAAGGCATGCGAATCGGCCGGGTTACTGATACATGCCCTATGTACTGTATTACTACAGAGCAGCTTCAGTTGCCTTCCGCTGCATTGTAAGTTTGTAACATCCGGAACGTAAAAAATAAAGATAATATCACTGACATTAGCTATCTAGTTTTCGTGCAGAGTGTAATCATGCATGTTGTGTTATCCATCTTTTTTTTGAAAGGAATACGGTAGGAAAAGTCCCTACGGCGAGTTTTTTTTTGAAATAATAAGACTCTAAATTTGCATCCGTGAGGACTTGAACCTGAGTGGCTGGGTTGTACATCCACTTTCCTAACCAAGTGAGCTGGACTCAATTCTTCCGTGTTATCCATCTTGTAAGCACGCTTTCAGTGTTACGTTGAGACCAGAGAGATGCCTCCAAGCAATGTTACTAAGCAAATCCGCCAAGACAACACCAAAAAATTCATCTTCTGCAAAAACAATGCCTCCAAGAAGGTAACAATGCACAAACGCCGTCGCCGTCCTGATCATAGATCATAGGTTTTTATCTTGGAGAATGTCCGCGCTCACAAAATAATATCTTCAACAAGACCATTGATAGGCACAACCAATTAAGACCAGACCTTGGGTTTTCAGCCTGAAAGTTTATACTCTGAACTTCTCCTCTGCTATCACCCCCACTTGATGATGCCGATGCTCCAATTCACGAATCACTAAACCAATTTCGCATCACCACAAGGACTTGAACCACCATTTCTAGTCCTCAAATCTCAACTTTCATTCCATTCCTCGCCACTGACTTCACCATGGAACCAAAGACATGTCCCACATGGCAACAAACTACAGGGCTTTGCACCACTCCCTTTGAAACCAAACGGTCAGAAAAACACGGTTGCGCGCGACCGTCTCCCATTCGATCCAGGAAACTCTAGGCATGAGTCTGCCAAGGGAGTTTCCCGATGGAATCTTTCGAAACTCGAAACTCCGACCAGATCAATAAAGAAATGCATCAAGAAGATCGACATCTTGATGTGAGAGGAACCCTAGGATCACCGCCTTTATTAGAACCGAGACGGCGGCCCCCATGCTGCCCGCTGGCCTCTACCAAGACCGGTCAGCTCAAAGCCCACCGGCAGCCCGAAGGACGGTCGACAACGAAGGCGACCCATATGCCACCCGAAGACTCTACCAGATGACCACACAACTTCGAGCATGCTGGAGGTGAGCCACCACCACGCCATCGATGCAGGGGTCGAGCGTCCGCACAGCCACCGCAGGACCACGCCACAAGAGCCCTTCGCCGTGCTCCACGTCCCAGTCGAAAAACACCCCCCACCCCCGCCATCAGCTAGGGAGGACCAACACCGCCTCGAGCCGCCGCCCTGGTTCCCAGCCTTCGGCGTCATGAGCGCGTTGTCCAGGGCGATACACCGATGCGACTTATGGGCTCTTCGTAGGGGAGAGGTTGCCTCGTGATCAGACCGTCCCACCGATGCTGTCAGTCGAAGGCCTTTGACCGCCGGCATCCTTCGACGATAGTGGAGGAGACTAGAGAGGTGGCGCTGGGGCAGCGGCGGCTAAGGTTTCCGCCCGAGCCACACGCCTGGAGAGCTGACACGGGGGAGTCTTGAAAGAAAGGGAAAAAGGCACGAAGATCTTTAAGGAATATATATAAACAAACTAACAAGATATTTCTGCAACAAATCCAGAATTTTAATATTTTTTTCAGAATTTACTGTTTAGATACAACACATGCTTCTTGGAGATATTACACGCTTCGCAAACATGATTATTACATGCTGGAAATATCTGTTTTATTTTAGTGTATCGGCAATGGTGGTCATAAAGCAAAGGAAGCGCTACATCTTGCTGCTCACGCCCTTGCGAGTGGACCCCAACTCCTTGGCGACGTTCCGGAGCATGTACTTCTGAATCTTGCCCGTGGACGTCTTGGGCAGCTCGGCGTGGAAGACGACGGTCACCAGTATAAAACAGCCTATCCGTTCGCATCTTCTAACAGCATTAGTTTCAGTTGTGGCATAAATCGGGACTAATGCTGACACGCGTCCCGGTTTAAGCAGACACGGTGGCCGGAGGCATGCGTTTCGGTTTGTGAGGGGTTATGCGTCCCGGTTTGTGTTCTTCCCTCTGTTGTTTCTTAGTAAAAGGTGTGAGAGGTGTGCTAGTTTATTTTTTTTCTATGCATGCATTTAAGGTGTTTGATGAAATGTTTGAGTGAATGATCTCGTTTAATTTCTCACAGAACAAAAATATAGAAGGTGTCCGAGACACATTTGAGCTTTCTCCTCTTTATTTCCCTCGATCGAGGTTAGCAATCTTATCTTTTCTCTGTCATTAATACAATGCATGTGTCGATGTGAATTGGCCATTTCACTATTTATGATGTTCAGTTTTTGATAAACTTAATTATATGATGCAGATAAACGGTCGGAAATGGATGTACGATGACTGGCGTGTACCCAAGTATATTAAAGGCGTGAATAAATTTATCGATGTGGCTACGGCAAACAAAGAGAATGGTTTTATACGTTGTCCATATGTTCAATGTCGGAACAACAAGGAATACTCTTTCTCGAAAATCATTCACGGCCACCTGGTTATGAAAGGTTTCATGCCCAACTATAATTGCTGGACCAAGCATGGGGAAAGAGGGGTTATGATGGAAGACAGTGAAGAAGAAGATGATGATAACAACTATCATCATATGTTTCCTGAATATAGTGATACTGCAATGGAAGACAATGAAGAGGAAGTAGGTGAAGAACGGGTATCAGATGAGCCCGCTGATGAACTTGGTAGGTTCATTTCTGATGCAAAGCGAGACTGTGAAACAGAAAAGGAGAAGTTGAAGTTAGAGGTCATGTTAAAAAATCACAAATTGCGAAGATGGCAGCACAAAGCTCGGTTCCACACTAGAATTGCTGCGATGGAAGGGAGAGTGTGGTCTAACTGACTCCTCATTTGAAAAGATGCTGAAAATAATGAAGACGAAGTTTCCAAAATATAACGAACTTCCCGAGAGTACGTACGAAGCAAAGAAGACTCTTTGTCCTCTAGGATTAGATGTGCAGAAGATACATGCATGCATTAATGACTGCATCCTCTACCGCGGTAAGGAGTATGAGAATTTAGATAAATGTCCGGTATGCAATGCATTGCGATATAAGATCAGACGAGATGACCCTGGTGATGTTGAGGGAGAGCCCCTCCGGAAGAGGGTTCCTGCTAAGGTTATGTGATATGCTCCTATGATACTAAGATTGAAACGCATGTTTAGAAACAAAGAGCATGCCAGGTTGTTGCGATGGCACAAACAAGACTGTAAGAAACACGGAAAGTTGAGACACCCTGCTGATGGGTCACAATGGATAAAAATCGAGAGAGACTTTCCGGACTTTGCAGGTGACGCAAGGAACTTATGATTTGGTCTAAGTACGGATGACATGAATCCTTTTGGGGAGCAGAGCTGCAGTCACAACACCTGGCCCGTGACTCTATGTATCTACAACCTTCCTCCTTGGTTGTGTATGAAGCATAAGTTTATTATGATGTCAGTTCTCATCCAAGGCCCGAAGCAATCGGGCAACGACATTGATGTGTACCTAAGACCATTAGTTGAAGAACTCTTACAGCTGTGGGGCAAACCAGGTGTACATGCGTGGGATAAGAACAAACAGGAGCCATTTGACCTACGAGGGTTGCTTTTCGTAACCATCAATGATTGACCCGCTCTTAGTAACCTTTCAGGACAGACAAACAAGGGATATAAGGCATGCACGCACTGTTTAGATAAGACTGAAGGTACATATTTGCATAAATGCAAGAAGGTTGTGTACCTGGCGAATCGACGATTTCTTCCGACCAATCATCCCGTAAGAAAAGAAAGGCAGGCATTTCAAAGGTGAGGTAGATCACCGGAAGAAGCCTGAACTCCCTGCTGGTGATGATGTATTTGGTATGGTCAAGGACATAGAAGTAATCTTTGGAAAGGGTCCCGACGGTCAATCAGTTCCGAACGACGTCGCTACAGGACACGCACCCATGTGGAAGAAGAAATCTATATTTTGGGAGCTACCATATTGGAAAGTTCTACGTGTCCGCTCTTCAATCGACGTGATGCACGTGACGAAGAATCTTTGCGTGAACCTTGCTAGGATTCCTAGGCGTGTATGGGAAGACAAAAGATACACCAGAAGCACGGGAGGACTAACAAATTATGAAAGACCCAAAGAACATGCATACACTGAACAAGACGGATAAATGGCGTCACTTAATTCGTGTTAGCTATGCTCTTACCAAAGCAGAGAATGAAATCTTTTTTGAAGTCCTTTACAGTATCAAGGTGCCGTCTGGCTTCTCATCTAATATAAAGGGGATAATAAATATGGCAGAAAAAAAGTTCCAAAACCTGAAGTCTCATGACTGTCACGTGATTGTGACGCATTTGCTTTCGATTGCATTGAGGGGGATTCTACCAGAAAACGTTCGAGTACCCATTGTGAAGCTGTGTGCATTCCTCAATGCAACATCTCAGAAGGTAATCAATCCAGATATTCTGCCAAGGTTACAGAAGGATGTGGTACAATGTCTTGTTAGTTTTGAGTTGGTGTTCCCACCATCCTTCTTCAATATTATGACACATCTCCTGGTTCACCTAGTGGAAGAGATTGCCATTCTTGGTCCTGTATTTCTGCATAATATGTTCCCCTTTGAGAGGTTCATGGGAGTCTTAAAGAAATATGTTCATAACCGTGCTAGACCAGAAGGAAGCATCTCCAAGGGATATGGAACAGAGGAGGTCATTGAGTTTTGTGTTGACTTTATTCCTGACCTTAAGCCGATTGGTGTTTCTGACTCGCGGCATAAGGGAAGACTAAGTGGAAAAGGCACGCTGGAAATGAAAGCAATGATATGTAGGGACGGGGATTCTTTCACTAAAGCACACTACATAGTTCTACATAATTCCACCTTGGCAGCTCCGTATATCGAGGAACACAAGAATATTGTACGCTCCAAAAACCCAGGGAAGCCTAACTCATGGATTATAGATGAACACATGAATTCTTTTGGTGGTTGGAGGCGGACACATCTCTTGAATGACACCACTGTTGGAGATCAGTTATACTTGTTGGCCGCGTCACCATCTTCTACTATATTTAATTTCCAAGGGTACGAAATAAATGGGAATACATTTTACACGATCGCTCAAGATAAAAGAGCACCAACCAAAATAGTGGTGTCCGCTTTGATGCAACGGACGAGAATGGGCAAAAGGACACATACTATGGTTACATAGAGGAGATATGGGAACTTGACTATGGAGTCTCTTTTAAGGTCCCTTTGTTTCGCTGTAAATGGGTCAACCTGAATGAGGAAGGGGTAAACATAGATCAGTTGTACGGAATGACAATAGTGGATCTCAACAATCTTGGTTATAGAGATGAACCGTTCGTCCTAGCCAATGATGTGTCTCAGGTTTTCTATGTGAAGGACATGTCCTCCAGACCGAAAAAAGAAAAAATATGCAAACGGGTACATCATATGATGAGCAAAAGCGTCACATAGTTCTTTCAGGGAAAAGAAACATCGTGGAAATCGAGGACAAGATAGACATGTCAGAAGATTATAATAAGTTTGATGAAATTCCGCCCTTCACAGTGAAAACTGACCTAAGCATTCCGTTAAGTAAAGAAGATGCTCCATGGTTACGTCTGAAGCGATCATAAGGAAGGACATACACCAAGAAGTTCATACTCATATTGTGTACCTATAGTTCATGTCTGGCCGGTCGGCTGCATATTGTGAACCTAAATGCCATGAGACATGAAAGCTCATTTTTTGGAAGATATTTTATGATGTTTGCAATTTTACAAGTTTAATAAATGTATTGAGTGTTAATCCCGGTTTGTGGCTTGACCGGGACTATATATAGGGGGGCCTTTAGTCCCAATTTTGTAGTCTCGATTTTTAATATTAATAAATGTCTTGAGTGTTAGTCCTATTTTGTGGCTGGACCGGGACTAAAGGGGGCCTTTAGTCCCGATTCGTAGAACGACTTTCCCGAACTATGAAGAAGTTATCCCGATTCGTACTTACCATAAGATCTGATCTCCAAACGCACATGGTCACATATTAGGGAGTGCCTCTATGACCAGTTTGTTGGAGATGCCGCGGGACTGGGCTCCGACGGCATCTCCCTCAAACTGGCCGTAGTGGTGTCCCTTCTCTCGCACACCATCTTGCAGCTTGTAATTTCTCTAACTAGATCAATACGCCTGGGAGCTAACTAATTTCACATATTAGGGAGTGCCTCTATGACCAGTTTTCTTGGAGATGCCGGAGGACTGGAATCCGGCGGCATCTCCCTGAAACTGGTCGTAATGGTGTCCCTGCTCTCGAAAACCATCTTGGAGATGCCTCAATCTGGATGGAGGACTGGACTCACAAGGATGCCTATTTATAGTACAAGCAGCTCGGCATAGTGTCGACACTCACGATATAATGTCGACACTCACCCCTATTATTAGTGTTGACTCGTGTTTTGTCCCGGTTGGTGTCTCCAACCGGGACTAAAGGTTCATATTTAGTCCCGGTTGGTGACACCATCCAGGACAAGGTACAAGCCGCACGACATAATGTCGACACTCACCCCTATCATTAGTGCTGCCTGGCCTAGCCTGCCAAAATCCCTCCAACCGGGACTAAAGATGAACCTATCATGTTCGAGGTTTCATGCTTTTGGTCCAAATGACCGATGTTATGCACGCCGGTTCGACCATAGTTCGAAAAGGGAAAAATTCAAAACGGGCATAAGAAATTCAAAAAAATTCCGAACAATGTAAATCCTTCGCATGGTGTCATATTATGTGACATAGTTGCAAGGGAAAATTACAGACTTGGTATATTGATCATGTTTCGAAAAAACTTCACAAAATGACCTATCATGTTCGAGGTTTCATGGCTTTCGGTCCAAATGACCGATGTTATATGCTGAATCACGGCATAGTTTGTGATGTTGTGCCCATATTATGCATGCATGTGGACATTGGGATGGAGAACAATGTTGCAGGAGGAAGTTTTCCTTTCCGCCGCACGGAAAAGCCATTTTCTATTTTCCGAGCGCAAAAAACAGGTCGTTTTGTGAAGTAACCACCAAAATGTTGTTTCAGAATGCTACCGTTCTATTTTTCTAAAATACTAGACCACCTTACATGGACAATATCCCAACCGGGACATCTCAAACCTTTCCGTCCATCCTGGGTAAAAAGAACAAATGTCTGCCGAATCGGTAGAAAGTGGGTCCGGTTTGTACTAAAGGTACATGATCTAACGCCCATGATTTTTTGAAAAAATAATTTTTAGACTCACAATATGTGGTTTCTTCAGAGATCCAATGCAAGTTCTAACGATGCTCGTCCCCTATATTCATGCACGTCGGTTCGGACATAGTTCCAAAAGGGAAAATTCAAAACGGGCATAAGAAATTCAAAAAAAGTCCAAACAATGTAAATCCTTCGCGTGGTGTCATCTTATGTGACATAGTTGCAAGGAAAAATACCAGACTTGGTATATTGATCATGTCTCGAAAAAACCTTCACAAAATGACTTACCATATTCGAGGTTTCATGGCTTTCGGTCGAAATGACCGATGTTATGTGCTGAATCGCGGAATAGTTTGTGATGATGTGCCCATATTATGCATGCATGTGGACATTGGGATGGAGAACAATGTTGTTTTCCTTTTCATCGCACGGAAAAGCCATTTTCCATTTTCCGAGCGCAAAAAACGGGTCGTTTTGTGAAGTAACCACCAAAATGCTGTTTAAGAATGCTACCGTCCCATTTTTCTAAAATACTAGACCACCTTACATGTACTATCTCCCAACCGGGACATCTCAAACCTTTCCGTCCATCCTGGGTAAAAAAGACAAATGTTTGCCAAATCGTTAGGAAGTGGGTCCGGTTTGTACTACAGGTACATGATCTAACGCCCGTGATTTTTTGAAAAAATCATTTTTAGACTCGCAATATGCGGTTTCTTCAGAGATCCAATGCAAGTTCTAACGATGCTCGTCCCCTATCTTCATGCACGCCGGTTCGACCACAATTCAAAAAGGGAAAATTCAAAACGGGGATAAGAAATTCAAAAAAAGTCCGAACAATGTAAATCCTTCGCGTGGTGTCATATTATCTGACATAGTTGTATGGAAAAATACCATACTTGGTATATTGATCATTTCTCTCAAAAAAACCTTCACAAAATAACCTATGATGTTCGAGGTTTCATGGTTTTCGGTCCGAATGACCGATGTTATGTGCTGAATCGCGACATAGTTTGTGATGCTGTGCCCATATGATGCATGCATGTGGACATTGGGATGGAGAACAATGTTGCAGGAGGAATTTTTCCTTTTCGTCGCACAGAAAAGCCATTTTCCATTTAAACGAGTCGTTTTATGAAGTAACCACCAAAATGCTATTTCAGAATGCTACCGTCCTATTTTTCTAAAATACTAGACCACCTTACATGGACTATCTACCAACCGGCACATCTCAAACCTTTCCGTCCATCCCGGGTAAAAAAGACAAATGTCTGCCAAATCGGCAAGAAGTGGGTCCGGTTTGTACTACAGGTACATGATCTAACGCCCGTGATTTTTTGAAAAAATCATTTTTAGACTCACAATATGTGGTTTCTTAAGAGATCCAATGCAAGTTCTAACGATGCCCGTCCCCTATCTTCATGCATGCTGGTTCGACCATAGTTCAAAAAGGGAAAAAATTCAAAATAGGCATAAGAAATTCAAAAAAAGTCCGAACAATATAAATCCTTCGCGTGGTGTCATATTATGTGACATAGTTGCAAGGAAAAATACTAGACTTGGTATATTGATCATGTCTCGAAAAAACCTTCACGAAATGACCTATCATGTTCGAGGTTTCATGGCTTTCGGTTCGAATGACCGATGTTATGTGCTAAATCGTGGCATAATTTGTGATGCTGTGCCCATATTATGCATGCATATGGACATTGGGATGGAGAACAATGTTGCAGGAAGAATTTTTTCCTTTTCGTTGCACGGAAAAGCCATTTTCCATTTAAACGGGTCGTTTTATAAAGTAACCACCAAAATGCTGTTTCAGAATGCTACCGTCCCATTTTTCAAAAATACTAGACCACCTTACATGGACTATCTAACAACCGGGACATCTCAAACCTTTCCGTCCATCCCGGGTAAAAAAGACAAATGTCTGCCGAATCGGTAGGAAGTGGGTCCGGTTTGTACTACACGTACATGATCAAACGTCCGTGATCTTTTGAAAAAATCATTTTTAGACTCGCAATATGTGGTTTCTTCAGAGATCCAATGCAAGTTCTAATGATGCTCGTCCCCTATCTTCATGCACGCCAGTTCGACCATAGTTCAAAAAGCGAAAAATTCAAAACGGGCATAAGAAATTCAAAAAAAGTCCGAACAATGTAAATCCTTCGCGTGGTGTCATATTATGTGACATAGTTGCAAGGAAAAATACCAGACTTGGTATATTGATCATGTCTCGAAAAAACCTTCACAAAATGACCTATCATGTTCGAGGTTTCATGGCTTTCGGTCCAAATGACCCATGTTATGTGCTAAATCGTGACATAGTTTGTGATCCTGTGCCCATATTATGCATGCATGTAGAGATTGGGATGGATAACAATGTTGCAGGAGGAAGTTTTCCTTTTCGTCGCACGGAAAAGCCATTTTCCATTTTCCGAGCGCAAAACACGGGTCGTTTTGTGAAGTAACCACCATAATGCTATTTCAGAATGCTACCGTCCCATTTTTCTAAAATACTAGACCACCTTACATGTACTATATCCCAACCGGGACATCTCAAACCTTTCCGTTCATCCCGGGTAAAAAATACAAATGTCTGCCAAATCGGTAGGAAGTGGGTCCTGTTTGTACTACAGGTACATGATCTAACACCAGTAATTTTTTGAAAAAATCATTTTTAGACTCGCAATATGTGGTTTATTCAGAGATCCAATGCAATTTCTAACGATGCTCGTCCCCTATCTTCATGCACGCCGGTTCGACCATAGTTCGAAAAGGGAAAAATTCAAAACGGGCATAAGAAATTCAAAAAAAATCCGAACAATGTAAATCCTTCACGTGGTGTCATATTATGTGACATAGTTGAAAGGAAAAATACCAGACTTGGTATATTGATCATGTCTCGAAAAAACCTTCACAAAATGACCTATCATGTTCGAGGTTTCATGGCTTTCGGTCCAAATGATCGATGTTATGTGCTGAATCGCGGCATAGTTTATGATGCTGTGCCCATATTATGCATGCATGTGGACATTGGGATGGATAACAATGTTGCAGGAGGAAGTTTTCCTTTTCATCGCACGAAAAAGCCATTTTCCATTTTTCGAGCATAAAAATGGGTCGTTTTATGAAGTACCACCAAAATGCTGTTTTAGAATGCTACCGTCCCATTTTTCTAAAATACTAGACCACGTTACATGGACTATCTCCCAACCGGGACATCTCAAACCCTAAACCCTAAACCCAAGTTTCTTCCCGCCATTTCTTCCCTCCATTTTTCTTCCCGCCATTTCTCTTCCCGCCATTTCTTCCCGTAGTTTTCTTCCTGCCATTTCTCACTACATATATGTAGGATTGGCCTCCATTGTCATTGCACATCTCTAGACTCATATCTGCAACCTCATCACTCTTTCCCATGGCTTCCACCATACGACTAACCTGCAGGAAGGCGGAGGCGCTTTGCGCCTCGAACTACCCCTGCCCGTCAGGCTACTGCGTCCCCGTCGGCTGGATGCTGAGCGCCGGAGGCGTGCCGGTTCCTCCTATCCCTCTAGGTGTGGCGCGCCGGATGGCCATTACGAACCACTACTACTTCGAGCTCACGTCGGAGCAGCGGAGGAATCCCAACTGGCATCTCGACTATTTCCCGACTTGGGAAGCCTTCTTCGGGGATCGGCATGAGAGGGCGCTCGCCAAGCACGAGGAGGAAGGCCCACCTCCTCCGAACTTCAACGAGGCCGACCGTCGGCTGTCGTGGCGCGGCCGGACTCTCTAGAGCGTCATGGCCTACGACACGGCCGCCGACTCTAACCCCTGCTGGCGCTACCCTCAAGTCCAGCCCACTCGTACTCAGCCTTCAAGGTTCAACTACGGCGACCCCGACGATGACAACGACGATGGCCTTGGGGGTGAGTACGACGACTACAGTGTCGAGTATTACAGGTGTAGGTAGGAGCATGACTGTATCACTCCAACATTGCGAAACAAGTTTGGCCGATTGTAACTTAATGTGGCCATGTATCTTAATTTTCAGTTCCTATATGTATCTTAATTTTCAGTCGTGCTTTATGTAACTTAGTGTTAGTTGCGTTATGTACTTTAATTCCAGTTATATCTAATAAAATTTTTCTTCCCGCCCATTATTTCCCGTCCTTTTCTTCCCGCCCATTAATATATAAAAAATATAAGTTAATTCATTTTTTAATTTGAAATGGTTCATATTTTAAATGGTTACATTAATTATTTTTAAAAACAGAAAATGGTTTTGAATTAGTTATTCAAATTTAAACACTTTTTATGTTTAAAGTTTTTCTAAATTCCAAATTAGTATATAAAAAACATAAGTCAATTCATTTTTAATTATAAATGGTTCATATTTTAAATGGTTACATTAATTATTTTTAAAAACAGAAAATGGTTTTGAATTAGTTATTCAAATTCAAACACTTTTTATGTTTAAAGTTTTTCTAAATTCCAAATTAGTATATAAAAAACATAAGTTAATTCATTTTTTATTTTAAATGGTTCATAGTTTAAATGGTTACATTAATTATTTTTAAAAACAAAAAATGGTTTTGAATTAGTTATTCAAATCCAAACACTTTTTATGTTTAAAGTTTTTCTAAATTCCAAATTAATATATAAAAAATATAAGTTAATTCATTTTTAATTTTAAATGGTTCATATTTTAAATGGTTACATTAATTATTTTTTAAAAAGAGAAAATGGTTTTGAATTAGTTATTCAAATCCAAACACTTTTTATGTTTAAAGTTTTTCTAAATTCCAAATTAATATATAAAAATATAATTTATTTCATTTTTTATTTTAAATGGTTCATAGTTTAAATGGTTACATTAATTATTTTTCTAAATTCAAAAAATGATTTTGAATTAGTTATTCAAATCCAAACACTTTTTATGTTTAAAGTTTTTCTAAATTCCAAATTAATATATAAAAAATATAATTTATATCATTTTTTATTTTAAATCGTTCATAGTTTAAATGGTTACATTAATTATTTTTCTAAATTCAAAAAATGGTTTTGAATTAGTTATTCAAATCCAAACACTTTTTATGTTTAAAGTTTTTCTAAATTCCAAATTAATATATAAAAAATATAAGTTAATTCATTTTTAAAAATAGAAAATGGTTTTGAATTAATTATTCAAATTCAAACACCTTTTATGTTTAAAGTTTTTCTAAATTCCAAATTAATTATCATTTAAAAAAATTACAAATTTAAACCCCAAAATAAAAAATAAGACGGGAACAGAGAGATAATTTGTGAAAAAATTTGAAAACAGGGTCATACGTCTCGGTTGGAGCCACTAACCGAGACTAAAGGCCCGCTGCGTGCGCCGCTTGGGCTTAGCCCAAAATATGATAAAAAAAGTGAAGCATACGCCCCGGTTGGTGGCTCCAACAGGAACTAAAGGGTCCCCAGTTGGTGGCTCCAACCGGGACGTATGACCCTTTAGTCCCGGTTGGAGCCACCAACCGGAACGTATACTCCCTCCTTTATAACTTGCGCGTCTCTTCTTCTTCTTCCCCATCTCTTTTCTTCGTTTCTTCTCTGCTTCTCATCGACGACGCCGCCCCCGATCCCCACGACGCAGATAGGCTGCCCGCGCCCACCGTCATCGTGGCCGCCCGCCCGCCTCAGCCGCCTCAGCCTCCGCCTCCGCCGTCTCCGTCGCCCATCGCCACGCGCTCCGGCCGCCACCGCCGCCCGTGTCTAGCGCCGCCCGCCGCTTCTCCCTCTCCACCCCGACCGCAGCCCGCGTCCACCGCTTCCGTCCTCCGTCTCCGGCCGTCCTCCATCTCCATCGTCCTCGCCACGCGCTCCGGCCGCCACCGCCGCCCATGTCCAGCGTTGGCCTGCCGCCTCTCTCTCTCCTTTCCCAACCGCTGCCTGCGTCCACCGCCGCCACTGCCGGTACCATGAACGACCCGAGAGGGCCCTTCCTTTTAGTGTGTATGCATGCATGTATATGTAGATGTATATTTTTTTGACATGTGTAGATGTATATATTTAGATTTTAGGTGTGTATGCATGTATGTATATATTATTTAGATTTTAGGTGTATAATTGTTAGATGATTTAGGTGTATTTATATGATGTAGATGATTTTTAGTTGATGATTATTTTAGTTGATATGATCCCGACACGCGCGCACAGGGAGACGTCGACGGCTGCCGCGCCATCGCCTTTGTCCGCTGCCGTGCATCATCGTGCGTTCTCTCCCTCTTTCTCCCCCTCGCATGCGTTCTATCCCTCTCTGGCCAAACCCTAGCCGGCCCCAGTAGCCGGCCGTCGCCGCTGTTCCCGGCCTCCCCTCGACCATCTGGTGGTGCCAGCAGCTCCGCCTCGGTCCCCTGTTTCGTCCCACTGAAGGAATCAAGCCCCGACCCCGACAAAGATCACCGCCATCGATTAGCTCGCCTTCGGCCTTGCCTGGATTCCACGACCCCACGTCGAGCACCGTGCTGAGCTTCTGGTGCTCAGGGCACCCTCCGTTTGCCTCCTAGATCTTCGTAGCCGCCGCGTGCCGTTCGTCTGTGAGCTCCGTCGCTGCTGCTCGTCATAGGCCTCGCTCCGGTGACCCTAAAGGGGCGGCACTGCCACTATGTGGTTCCCCTCGTCACGCTCTTTCCAGCGCCTGATGCCTCCCGCCGCCGCGTCTAACGTGGCGCCTGCGTGGCCATGAGGTGGACCCAGCTCGGCCTAGGGCCCCCTAGTCAGTGGCTATGGGTAGGAGCAACCCCGGTGTAGAAAGTTAGGGATAGGGTTGATGACGTCAGGGTAATGCAGTAATGGCTTAATCCTTTTCAGAAATGTTTGAAAATAGCAGAAATTAATATAATTTTGTAAAATCAATAACTAATTCATATTTAATCATAAAAATATGTATAATATATCAAAATGTTCAGAAAATTGAGAGCTATGTGTCTAAGCAATCATAATACATTGTCAAGCAACTTTAAACCCTAGTTTAGTTGGAAGAACATCGATACCCCTCATATACATGTGAGTTTGACGATGCACCTTTGCCAGGGCATTCCGAACCCTCTTAAATCAACATGCATTATGGTTATTGCGTAGTATCTAATCTGACATGTCATACATATTGTTTGCGCATTGCATTATTCCATGTCTTGAATTGTCGCCTTTCTTTCCGGTATTGGTTCTTCGCGATAGGATCCGAGCCCAAGGGCAAGCGTAGCCTCTCATTATGAACCTATTACAAAGTATCTACTTTATCGCTACGATGTATATGATTCCAATGTGGTCTTTTGTCAGTAGCTATAGTTACCTATCTAATACATAGTTTCCTTTTTGTAGCTAGGTTTAGGGTTTAGGATTTCTCTTCATTTTTATTATTGTGTATGTATATATTAGGGTTTCTCTGAATTAGGGTTTGTATCTCTCACCCTACCTAACATTCTCCCTTAGTCGCTTTGACTTATCTATTTTTTCACCTATGTAGAAAATATGGAACCACACGATAGAGACGAAGAAAAGGAAGAGTTGATCCAAGGTGTGATCCGCGGGGAAGAAAATTTAGATGTATCGACATTTCTGAACAACTCCGGTGAGGGTGATCCTCTTTTTGCCAGAAGAGATGACTTGTTTGCGGTTGAAGGTGATGCCTTCCGTGAGGGAGAAGGCGATGCCTTGTGTGATCGAGAAGACGACCGCTCCGGCGAGGTGCATGTAATATAATAAATTCATTAGTTAATCATCTGCTGTCTATATAGAAATAGTAACGAAGATCTTTCTTCTTTTATCCCTCCAGATCGAACAAATCTACTGAAAAGAGCGGACGAGGCCCAACCAAAAAGTTGGAAGACCATGAGAGGTTCAGGATCGAAGATATCGGTGAAGACGGCAAACCGACGGCTCCCGTTGTTGTCGCAAACAAATTTGTGGCACAATGCGGAGTAATGGTTAGGGACTTCGTCCCGATCACCGTTCGAAATTGGAATAGGCCTGCTGATGCGGAAGAAGAGGGAACATGTTTATATGTCCCTAACATGGCCAAAGATTTACTGTGGAAGATGCTCATGCTTAATTTCAAACCACCGAAGGTAGAGTTGGATCCAAATGCGGAGGATCCAGTTGAGGATGCCTTAGAACATGCGAAAGCCATGGAGATGAAGGTCAAGGAGTGGGATATGAAGAAGATGGCCTAGTGTTTCACCAACTGGAAGAAAAATTGCACCTTGACTATGTCGTGAAAGAGAAGACTCCGGATTTCGAGAAGATTCAGTATTAGAAGTTAAAACCATTCTGGGCTGAGTTTGTGAATTACAAGACATTAGAAAAAGCTAAGAAAATTTCTGCAACGAATAAGCTGAATGCTGCTAACAAGAAGTATCACCATACTATGGGGCAAGGTGGCTACATGGCTGGCATTTCTAAGTGGAAGAAACTTGAGGATGAACTGCGTGCTAAAAAGATCATCCCAGAGACAGACGATTGGATCGAACGTGCAAAGAATTGGTTTTATGGGCATGGGGGCACGTTGGAATCGGAAGGGAAGTGCATATATAACATATGACATAAAGAAGACCCCTTGCCAATCGAGAAGATGAGAAACGCAGTAAAGGCTGTTAAAGATGGGGACTTCATTCCCGATAGAGAGAATGATGAGATCACACCCGCCCTTGGAAATAAGGAACATGATGGACGAACACGAGGCACAATAGGCTCCCAACCATGGAGCACTGGGTTTCCCGAAAGAGAGGAAGAAATATCCTGATAGAAGCCGTAAGAGGAGAAAGGACAAGGCGGAAGTTGAAGCAGATATTCAGAAAGAGCGAATGCGTATAATTGAAGAACGAATAAAGCAACAACAAGATCAAATTAACGCACTTAGCCAGCAAGGTACTACCGGCCCATCTCAGCAGCACATGGTGGTAGAACCTGCATTCGATGCTACCGACCTATCGAATAATCGAAAAAGCAGTGTGGCTTCCACCGAGGTCCCGGGTGATGACAATGACGATAACGATAGTGCACCGATGATGGCTCGTGTTGGCTACCCAGTGGATGATATCACACAAATGACACACTGCGAGCTACATGTCAAAGTTGTGAACATATCAATGAAGGTGGCGGTCGGCTATGCCTTACCAATTGGACCCACACCAACTTACCATTGTCGTCCGGTTCCAGAGGGCTACACTGTTGTCAAGGTGGATGAAATCATTCCCACCTTTCAAGGTTTGAAGCTTTACTACCCTGCAGGCGAAGGGGATGTGACTAAACTGGGAGAAGCAACAAACGTCACCATTCTATGGCCAAAGGAATGTATCATGCTTCCAAATCACACGCCAAGGCCATCTTCGCCGCCGCCTCACCTGTCTCTAGCGCGGTCATCGCCGCCGCGGCAGCCTTCTTCGTCGCCTCACCCGTCTTCGTCGCCTCACCAGTCTCCGGCGCAGACATCGCCGCGGCAGCCATCGCCGGCGCCTCAGCAAAAAAAGTGTAAGCGTACCACCGCTACTCTGCGGAGAGGTAAGCGATCGCCGACACATAAACAGGAGCCTCTTCCAAAAGTACCAAAGGTTCCTCCCAAGAGAGCTTATGACTGTACTGAAGAGGAGACTATGGCGATCGTTGAGGCAGAAACGACAGCGTTTTTCGCTAAGCTGAGGCGGCCGAAAGAGCCAGAGTTCCCTAGCACCAAAGAAGAAAAAGCCCGAGTGTTCAAAATGCTAAAGGCCCTTCACCAACCCGAGCCAAACCTATCATCAGACTATGAGCGCTCTATTCTCAAGTTACATGCGACACAACAACTGTCGAAGAGCAGTACTGATGAAAACGGGAAATCTATTGCCCAACTCAAAGAACAAACAAAACAATCTTGCGCCCCTCTCAAGGTGATTTCCCATACCAATATGGGGTCGAGCAAATATGTGGCCAAAGAGCAGTATGATCCATATGTAGTTTCACTATACGGAGAAGCTGCCGTTGCTCAAGGTATGAGTATTGCCCACTACTTATCCTAGTTGTAGTACTTCCCCGTGGGTGAAGTAGCATATGAATACCGGGTACGGGTAACCTCTCGTCAAACCTGAGGAGGTAAATAATCTTCCAACAAAAATGCGAAGATTGCATAACTGGTACATGCATACCACAAAGGCCGGGGCTAACTGGATAATGCTGAGGGTTGCAAAAAAAGCATTTTGAGAAAGAAGTAGATGACATGATAGCCATTGAATTTGTTGAACTATTTCAATTATTCAATCAAGACGCCTTGAACAAATCGATCAACAGTGTCTATTGTCTGTAAGTTCTAATTATGTAATTAATTTAGTCTCTAGATATCTCACCCTGTTTATTGCATGTTTATAATCATACTATAATATGCAGAATGATGATTCTCGAATGCATTAGAGGACAAATCTATGACATTGGGTTCATTGACCCATATTGGGTTCATCAAACTAATCTTAAAACAAACCCCCAGGATACGGAGGATAATATCGTACACGCGTTAAGGTTTTAAGAAACCAGAAGGAAAATACTATTTCCTCACAACTTCGAGTGAGTGTTATTGTCTTGTATACACTTTTTATTTCGCTTAGTCGACGTTAAGTATATAATTGATGAGTTATGAATGCACAGCTTCCACTATATTCTGTTAATCATTTAACCTGACAAAGGGCGTGTACTAGTCATGGACTCGAAACATAAACCCCTTGAGACGTGGAAGGACATGCAGATGATTCTCCAGCGGTAATTCTAATTATTATGATACTATATCGGCTACGTTCGTGAATTTTATGATATCAAGTAATTAATAACTTCTTTTATTCGTTTTTTCATCGGGTAGCGCTTGAAAACGGTTCACCAAGAAGACTAGGGTGTTAGGAAAGAGGAGCTTATATTTAAACCACTAGATGTAAGCACCACTAGCTATATCCGCGCATCTCTTTGATTCTAGTTTTGATACCGATATTATCATGCTTGATTATTGTTTTGATTGAACTATATTCTGGTAAAGTGCCTGACGCAGGTACCAGGGAACAATTTATGTGGATACTATGTTTGCAAGTTCATCCGTCAGACGTGCTGTGAGAATGGAGAAATTTAGAGCAACTTAACGTGTGTAAACAATTTCTATAGTTTTTAATTACCATTAAATTGTGTTTAGTTTCGTTCATATAGGTTGACTCCTTTTTTAAATCAGATCGAACGTCTACGGGACGGTCTTCTGCCAAAGGATCGTGTACGAGCAATTCAGGAGGAATTGGCGGGATTCTTGGATACAGAAGTTCTAGACCCAAAAGGAGAATACTATACGAGTTTGTATATATTGTACAAAGAGCTTATTTTGTATGTAGTGCATGAACTCCGTGTATCGAATGTAATATGTTCGACACTTAGATCTATATTGTCATGATGATCTTGTGTAATATAATGGTTCCTTCATTAATAAATGCAAAACACTAAATAAAAAATAAAACAACATAAATGAATTCTCTGTCTCGGCACAAAAAGTGGCCAAAATGCTACAGCAGCAAAAAAAAGTTATCAAAATGAATTCTCTGCCGCGGCAGAGAAATATAGCAAATCTCTGTCGCGGCAGAGGGTTATCTCCTCCCCTCACACGGAACAGCGGCCACGTGTACGCTGTTTTATCCCGGTTGGTGGGACAACCAGGACTAAAGGTTAGGGTTTTAGTCTTGATTGCCCCGTTCCGGTTGGAAAACCGGGACAAATTGCCTTACCAACCGGGACATATGGGCCATTCTGCACTAGTGGTTTCTAGACAACATGCATGTAGCTCGGCATGCCACGAGCTCGGCCGCGGTCATTTCGCCCCTGTTCTTTTCCTTGAGGCTCATGAACGCGCAAGGCGTCTCCCCCCAGAACTCTTCCGGCCGCGGTTCACAGCCGGGTGGCCGTACATCACCGACTCCACCTCCACGCTGCTGATGTTCTCCCCTCCGCTTATGATCACGTCCTTGGAACGGTCGCATATCTCCACGTAGCCGTCCACAGGGTGCATCACCGTGACATCTCCCGTGTAGAACCAGCCGTCCTGTCGGATCGCTGCCTTCGTCGCCTCCTCGTCGTTGAAGTATCCCAGCATGGCACACCCTCCACGGATCACGACCTCGCCGATCGTGGATCCGTCGCGGGGCACGCCGCGGCCGCTCCTGCTGTCGACGACGTCAACCTCGGCGGTAGCCGGCGTGCTCACGCCCTGTCTCGCCTTGAGCCGTGCGCGCTCTGATTCCGGCAGATTATCCCACTCAGGGAGCTGGAGGAACGCAGGGTTGACGAAAACGAGCTTCATTCGAGCCGGAGTGCTGGAGCAGGATGTACGGAGACGGTGCGCGCGTCAAGGCAGGCGCGTGTTGATGTTGTTCAGAATGGCGCCGCTCATCGGCACGCCCAAGTGCATCTCGTACATGGCCGGCACGTTCGGCAAGAGCACAGACACCTAACAGTTCGTTTGGCGAGATAACCAACTGTGTGTCAGTTCAATTTCAGGCCAAACTATGTGTTATAAACTGCTTACGACATCGTGGCGGGCGATCCCGATCGAGGCGAGGGCAGAGGCGAGGCGGAGACAGCGACAGAAGGTCTGGCTCCAGGTGTAGACGGTGGTGTGGTAGACGACGGAGGGGCAGCCCCGGTACACGGTGGTGGCCGCACGCTCCAGGAATCCTAGCGGCGTCAGGGGGCAGGAGTTCGTCGGGTTTGATCGTCCGAGCTTATTCATGACCGCCGTCGAGTCGCCGGATCCGGACGAGGCAGCTTGGCTTTCCATCGTACGCCACGACTGCGCCAGCAGTGAGCTCACCTGCTCTCTTAGTGTGCTAAACAAATCAGGGCAACTAAACAAACCAGGTAGCAGCGGCTTCGTCTTATCAAACCCTACGACTTTCGTGAATGCGCCTATAATTTGAGGTTCCAGACGCTGCAGAGAGGGGCGCCATTCTCAGATTGCATCACAACATCACCGAAGGATATCCACCACCATAGTCCATCCTCTCCATAGCCATAGCCATTAGCTTGTAGTTGAGATCTCCTTGTGATTCGCGACCATTGGAATAATATTTGATTTCAATCTAAGTATTTTGCATGATGTTTTTTATCCTTGATCTTATTGTTATGAGTGAGTAGTCCTCACGGGCTACAGTTTGAGGTGAAACCTCGTAGCGATTATGTGCATGTAATCCGTGAGAGTACGGTGTATCATTGGAATAGAGATTTGTATCTTTGTCTTTTGTCTTGATCTATGGATTTGTAGGTATCCAAGACCCCAGAGATTGATAAAGGCTTGAGGTGATATATTTGGTGAGCGGCGATCTCATAGGAAACCTAGTGACAGAAAGAGAAGTACGTTCTTCGTTTAGCGATCAATTCGGAAACAACATCGACATCACTTCTTAAGCTTTAGTATGTGTTGTCACTTAATAAATGATGTAGCCTGGTATTTTATGGTGCAATGGTTGGATCAAAAGACTTGCTATGCCTGTGACTAGCATGGGCTCTAGTATATCGGGTGCCCATAAATTTTATCTTTATTAAAAATACACATGAATATGCGTATTACTATATTTATCCCATATGATATGCAGCCGTAGGTGAATCTTCAACCATGGCATATCTACATCCATTGAAACAAACCATGTTCTAAAGTAAACTAGAAAGGTCTGGTAAATGAAGGTAAAACGAACAAACAAGTCTTGTAGACGTGCCTTATTTAATTTCCTTTTAGCATTGTTTACCAAGGTTCGATTAAACCTAGGTCTACTAGGTAAAAAGCTACTATACTGCACCGTTAATCCGGATTGAAGGTATCAACCATTTTCTGGCGTTGTTGTCGAGGAAGCAATTCGCTATCCTCGTGAGGTCACTAGAGACCTTGTTTTCGCTTTTATTTTTGTTTGTAGCTTATTTCTTCTTATTATTTTGTCTTTTTTATCTATTGAAAACCCCAAAAAATTAGTTACTTATTTATTTTTTCCTCTTATTCAAAAACACCAAAAAGAAAAAAGGCATGGCTCAAAAGAAACTGGGGGAATATGCTACTCCCACTGATGATTTTATTTGCGCACCTATTACTCAGCCCGCTGTTGGTGTGGAAGCATATCAAATTAAGCCTAACCTTTTGAGTTTGGTTCAACAAAACCAATTTGTAGGCTCATCCACTAAGGACTTAGATTTGCACCTAAATACTTTTACTAAGATTTGTGACATGATGCGCATTAAATATGTTGACCCAAATGCGGTTAAATTATGTTTATTTCTTTCTATCTAAGAGTAAAGGCAAAGGACCGGCTACTAGCTTTGCCTAAAGTCACTATTACATTTTGGGAGGAATGTATTAATCTTTTTATGACTAAATTTTTTCCTCCAGTTGTGAGATCCAAGCACATGACTTAATAGGATTGATAGGATACTCGTACCAACAAGTTGCAACTTTTTTTTAGAAGCTTATTCGAAAAGAACTATAAGGTTAAGCGTGCTTGGCCTAGAGAAATTCTAGGATGGGTGACTGACCGGGGAGTGGGTACCGGATGCGCATGAGTGAGGACAAAGTGTGTAGAAAAGACTAGTGTTGGTCTATGAGGCCAGTCTAGATATCCTATTAAGCTACCAGGAGTGACACACCCGGGGCCTAGTGGACGGGGTGTTATAAGTGGTATCAGAGCCGATCCTCGCGGTTAAACAGATGTGTGTGGGTCAGTGACGGGAAATGTGGAGCATGACGCTTGTGGCTCGGAGTAGACACGGCATGGCACATGTGCCGGCACTGGACGCATATACGCGTGCCGGGTGTGTGCGGATCAGTGGCGGGACATGTAGAGCATGGAGCGTGTGGCCCGGAGTGGATATGTGGTACGTACAAAACGTATCTACTTTCCTGAACAGTTTTGCTATTGTTTCTCATCTAAATTTGTGTAATTTGGATACAACTAACACGGACCGACGGTGTTTTCAGCAGAATTACCTTGGTGTCTAGTTTTTGTGCAGAAAATCAACTATCAGGAAAAATCCCGGAAAATATGCGAAAAATCCTATTTCACCAGAAGACTCACGGAGCCAGAATACGAGACAGAGTGGGGATCTGAGGGGCCCACACCCCCTGTCGCGCGGGCTGGGCTTGGCTGCACCCCCTCGGCCTCCCTCTTTGCCTATAAGTTGTCTTCTAACCTAAAAACTCTGGGGGTTCAACGTTCTTTCAAAAATAGTTCCGCTGCGCCGCCACTACCAGAAACCGCGATTAGGAACAAGAAACTCCGTTCTGGCACCCTGTCGGGACGGGGAATTTGGAGAGGATCATAGCCATCATCATCACCAACGTCTCTCCATCAACCATCCATGTTTCCCACATCCATGAGTGAGTAATCCCCCGATGTAGGCTATAGAGATGGTAGGGATTGGTGAAGGGTTTCGCGGCATAGTAAATCAAAATTTTCTACGGATGCGAACAGAGGGAAAGCCAAGATCTAATCTAGGAGATGCAATCAACGAGAGAGATTGGATTAGATCTTCATACCCTTGAATATTCGCACGTGAACGCTCGGAACATGGGTGATGTAGTCGTACTGCTTCTCCTCCTCGCGATCCGATCCGATCTAGCACCACAAGTGGCGGTGCCTCCGTGAGATGCACACGCAAGCACCTCGACGTCTCCTCCTTCCTCGGACCAGCAAGTATGGTGGAGAGATAGATTGGATCTACAACACGACGGCGTGGTGTATATGGTGGAGAATTTCTGCAGCAGGGCTTCGCCTACAAACAGTCGGGAGGGAGAGAGGAGGGCAGCAGGGCAACTAGGGTTGGAGGACAGGTGTAGGGGGGAGGGGACGCACCAGCCCTCTATTTATAGAGGGGGGCGACCAGCCCTTGCCCCTCCTCCAAGCCTTGGGCCAGCGGCCAAGGGAGGGAGAAGTGGGGGGCAAGGACTCTCCCCCTTCTAGAAACCCTATCTCTAGTTTAAACGAGTTTAAACTCTCTAGGATCGGCTGGGCCCTATGGGGCCTTGTGCCCCTGGCCCAATGCGGCCAGGACACTCCCTCATAGGCCCATGCCCCCTCCCGGAAGGTGGGTCCATGTTGGTCCCCTTCCGGAAGGTTCTAGAAGCTTCCGGTACAATACCGATTAACCCGGAACAATTCCGAACTCCAAAAACTGCATTGCCTTATATGAATCTTATTCTCCGGACCATTCCGGAACCTCTCTGATATCCCGGATCCCATCCGAGACTCCGAACAAAAATTCATAAACCAATTATCCAATCTATCCTAGCGTCGAGACACGTTAAGTGTGTGACCCTGCGGGTTCGAGAATATGCAGACATGATCTTCTATCAATAATCAACAGCGGGTCCAGGCACCCATATTGACTCCACACATTCATCGATGATCATATCGGATGAACCACGATGTCGGATTCAAACAATCCCATATATATATTCCCTTCGTCTCGCGATATTTTACTTGCCCGAGATTCGATCGTCGGTACCGTGCATACCTAGTTCAATCTCGTTCACGACAAGTACTTTACTGCTCAGAATCCGATATCACTTTGTGATTAACTCCTTAACCACATGCTTGCAAGCGGTGTTGATATCGATTCCCGAGTGGGCCCGAAGTATATCTCCCCGACTTGGGAGGGACAAATCCCATCTCGATACATACAACCCAACAGATACTTTCCGATCACTTGAGAGACACCTTTATGATCACCCTCTCATAGGATGACGTTTGATGACCTCAAAGCTATCTTCCGATACCAGGGAGTTGTATTATCTCATGGTCTAAGGAATACAATATTTGACATAGGAAAAGCTTCGCAAAGATGAACACGATGATACGATCTAATTGCTTCGCTTAGTTTGGGTCTGTCCATCATATCATTCTCCAATGATATGATCTCATTATCAATTGACAACTCATGTCTATGGTTAGGAAACCTTAACCGTCATTGATCAATGAGCTAGTCCATAGAGGCGTACTAGGAACACGGTGTTGTTCACAAACCACACAAGTATTAAAGTTTCCGCTTAATACAATTCTAGCATGGAATATAAACTTTATCATGAACAAGAATTATAATAATAACATCTTTATTATTGCCTCTAGGGAATAATTCCAACAGTCTCTCACTTGCACTAGAGTCAATAATCTAGTTTACATATGGCAACAATCTCACACCCATGGCACTGAGGTGTTGATCATGTTTTACATGTGGAAGAGGTTTAGTCAATGGATCTGCGACATTCAGATCTGTATGTACTTTGCTAATCTTCAGATCTCCATCTGCAATATAATCTCGGATTATATGAAACTTGCGGTTGATATGCTTGGTCTTCGGATGATATCTTGGTTCCTTAGCAAGTGCTATGGCGCCAGTGTTGTCACACAATATCTCCAGTGGGTCCAATGCACTTGGAACCACGCCAAGCTCAGTGATGAAGTTTCTGATCCAAACTCCTTCACTTGACGCTTCTGCAGCAGCCATGTATTCCGCTTCCACTGTAGATCCCGCGATCACGCTTTGCTTGCAGCTTCTCTAGCTCACAGCTCCTCCATTCAAAATATAAACGTATCCTGTCTGAGATTTGGAATCATCCTTGTCGGTGTCAAAACTAGCGTCGACGTAACCTTTTACGACAAGTTGTTCATTACCCCCATAGACTAAGAACATTTCTTTAGTCCTATTTAGGTACTTTAGGATGTTCTTCACGGCTGTCGATGTTCCACTCTGGATCACTTTGATATCTCGTCAAACTAAGAGCATTGGACACATCCGGTCTAGTACAAGATGGCATACATGATGGAACCTATGGCCGAGGCGTAAGGCACTTTGCTCATAGCTTCCCTATCATTTCATCAGTGGACACCGAGCCTTGCTCAATATCTTACCCGACAACATAGGCATTGAACCTTTCTTTGCCTTATCCATTCTCGAACCTTTTGAACTTTGTCTAGGTATGTACTCCGCTTAAAGCTATCAGACGTCTTTGTCTATCTCTATAGATTTTGATGCCCAATATATAAGCAGCTTCACCTAGGTCTTTCATTGAAAAACATTTGTTCAAATAACTCTTCACATCGTTAAGCATGTTGATGTCATTTCCAATAATCAATATGTCATCCACATATAGTACCAGAAACGTCACCGAGCTCCCACTCACTTTCTTGTAGATGCAAGCTTCATAGCAATTTGGAACAAATCCAAAGCTCTTGATCACTTGATCAAAACGAAGGTTCCAACTCCGAGATGCTTGCTTCAGTCCATAAATGGAACGCTGAAGTTTGCATACTTTATCAGCATCCTTAGGATCGACAAAACCTTCGGGTTGCATCATATACAACTCTTCATCAATGTTGCCATTGAGGAACGCAGTCTTGACATCCATCTGCCATATTTCATAATCATGAAACACAGAAATTGCTAATAAAATCCGCATGGACTTAAACATCGCTACGGGAGAGAAAGTCTCATCGTAGTCAACACCTTGAACTTGTCGAAAACCTTTTGCGACAAGCCGTGCTTTATAGACGGTAACATTACCATCCGCGTCCGTTTTCTTCTTGAAGATCCATTTGCACTCAACGGCCTTTCGGTCGCTAGGAGGGTCCACCAAAGTCCATACTTGGTTTTCGCTCATGGATCCCAATTCGGATTTCATGGCTTCCAGCCATTTCTCAGAGTCTGGGCTCATCATCGCTTCCTCATAGTTCGTAGGTTCACTGTCTTCTACTAACAAGACAAGACAGGATTGCCGCATTACCACTCGGGAGGGCACGCGACCTTGTCGACTGCGACGTTCGAGCAACATCGTCCAAGCTTCATGATCCTTGTTATTAGCTTCCTCTATTGTTGGTGCAAAGTGCATGAACAATTTCAGGTGCTGCGCTACTCTCCAATTCAAGAGAAGGTTTAATAACCTCACAAGCTCTACTTTCCTCCCACTCACTTCTTTCGAGAGAAACTCCTTCTCAAGAAAGGAACCGTTCTTTGCATAAACACTTTGCCTTCGGTTCGTGATAGAAGGTATACCCAATAGTTTCCTTAGGGTATCCTATGAAGACGCATTTCTCCGCTTTGGGTTCGAGCTTGTCCGCATCAACTTCTTGACGAAGCTTCGCATCCCCAAACTTTAAGAAAGGACAACTTAGGTTTAGCACCAAACCACAGTTCATACGGTGTCGTCTCAACGGATTTAGATGGAGCCCTATTTAAAGTGAATGCAGTGGTTTCTAATGCATAACCCCAAAATGATAACGGAAAATCAGTAAGAGACATCATTGATCGGACCATATCTAATAGGGTTCGATTCCGCTCGAACACACCATTGCGCTGTGGTGTTCCGGGTGGCGTGAGTTGTGAAACGATTTCACTTGCTTTAAGATGCGTGAGAAAATCATAACTCAAATATTCACCTCCACGATCGGATCGTAGAAACTTAATCTTTCTATTACGATGGTTCTCCACTTCATTCTGAAATTCCTTGAACTTTTCAAATGTTTCAGATTTATGTTTCATTAAATAGATATACCCATATCTACTTAAGTCATCGGTAAAAGTGAGGAAATAGCGATATCCACCGCGCGTCGAAACACTCATCGGTCCGCATACATCGGTATGTATGATTTCCAACAAGTCCGTTGCTCGCTCCATCATACCGGAGAACGGGGTTTTGATCATCTTGCCCATGAGGCATGGTTCGCATGTGTCAAATGATTCAAAATCAAGAGACTCCAAAAGTCCATCAGAATGGAGTTTCTTCATGCGCTTTACACCAATATGACCTAGACGACAGTGCCACGAATAAGTAGTATTATCACTATCTACTTTGCATCTCTTAGCCTCAATGTTATGGATGTGTGTTTCATCCCTTTCGAGATTTAGAAGAAATAAACCATTCACAAGAGGTGCATTACCATAAAAGATGTTACTCATATAAATAGAACAACCATTATTCTCCGATTTAAATGAATAACCGTCTTGCAATAAACACGATCCAGAAATAATGTTCATGCTCAACGCAGGCACATAATAACATTTATTAAGGTTTAAAACTAATCCCGACGGTAAAACTAAGGAGAGCGTGCCGACGGCCATCACATCAACTCTTGATCCGTTGCCAACGCATCGTCACCTCATCCCTCGCAAGTCCCGCTCATTCCGTAGCTCTGCTTCGAGTTACAAATATTAGCAACCGAACCGGTATCAAATACCCGGGCACTACAACGAGGGCTAGTAAGGAAAACATCAATAACATGTATATCAAATATACCTTTGATGGTGCCAGCCTTTTGTCCGCTAAGTACTTGGACGATTGCGCTTCCAAATGACCCTTGTCCTTGCAATAGAAGCACCAAAGGTCCGGCTTAGGACCGGACTTGAGCTTCTTCTCCAGGAGCATTGTGCTTGCCGCCCTTCTTGAAGGGCTTCTTTGCTCCTTACCTTTCTTAAAGGAGGGCTTGTTGACCATCAACACATGATTATCCTTGTTGATGTCCACCTCCGCAGCCTTGACTTTGCGAAGAGCTCGGTGATCGTATCGATGGAGCCAACTGATTATGAGTCACTACAAAACTTTTGTAGCCGGGAGGGAGTGATTGCGAACCTGTCAATCTTGAGCTCCTCCGAATCGTGCATTCCAGCTTGCTCAAGGCGTTGAGTGTAGCCCGTCATCTTTATGGCGTGATCACTAACGGAACTCCTTCCTCCATCTTGCGATTAAAGAACTTCTCGGAGATCTCATATCTCTCGAGCGGGCCTGAGTCAAACATGGTTTTCAGCTCGAGAATCTCAAAGGGCCCGGGATACTCTTCAAAACGATTTTGAAGCTCCGGTTCCATAGCAAACAACATGGTGCTCTTAATCACACCATAATCATCTTTACGCGACTGATAGACAGCTTTCATCACCGCCGTAGCGATTGCTAGGGGTCACCTAACGCTTTCCCAAGGACATAGTCCTTTTGTCCGCCAGAGAATGATTCTTAGATTGGAACCAATTGGTGAAGTTAGACCCATTGTTTCTAAGCTTTTCCTTCTCAAAGAAAACGTTGAAGTTGAAGTTGGACTTGGCCATGTGATCTACAGTATTTGCAAGTATAATTTAGACTATGTTCATGATAAATAGTTCAACTTAATCAAATTACTAGATGAACTCCCACTAAATTCAACATCCCTCAAGTTGTTTAGTGAACACGATCCAAATTCACCACACCTAATCCGATCATCACGAGAAGAGATGTGGTTTCAATGGTGGACAACAAAGTGTCGATCATATCATTCATATGACTCATGCTTAACCTTTCGGTTCTTGTGTTCCAAGGCCATGTCTGTACATGCTAGGCTCGTCAAGCTAGACCCAAGTATTTCCGTGTGTGCAAAACTGGCTTGCACCCATTGTATGTGAGCGTAGAGTCTATAGCACCCGATCATCACGTGATGTTGGACACGACGAACTTTCGCAACGGTGCATACTTGGGGAGAACACAGTTTTTATCTTGATCTTTAAGTGAGGAATCATCTTATAATGCTACTGTCGCGATCTAAGCATAATAAGATACATAAAAGGATAAACATCACATGCATATAACTTTATGTGACATGGTATAGCCAATCTTCGCGCAATGATCTCCATCTTGTGCGTTAAGCATGATCTCCATCACTCCACCATGATTGCCTCCACCACGAATAGCAACTACAACTATTGCTAACTACTTAGCGATAAAGTAAAGCTATTACATGGCGTATAAGAAGTTGACTCATGGTCATACACAATTATAAAGACAACCATATGGCTCCTGCCGGTTGTGTACTCATCGACATGCAAGTCGTGAAACATTACAAAACGTGATCATCGCATACAATATACACATCACATCTTGGGCCATACCATATCACAGAAAACACTCCCTGCAAAAACAAGTTAGACGCCTCTACTTTGTTGTTGCATGTTTTACGTGGCTTATGGGAGTAGATGCTAAGAACGATTCTTACCTACGGAAAGCCACAACGGTGATATTATGGTTGCCAAACTCCGGTGTTAATCCCATGACAACTATAGTGAGAGAAACTGACATCCACCAGCCGCATGTGTGGTACAAGCCACACGTCAAGTGCGGAGCCGGTCTCGCGAACGACGTCGTGTAAGGTTGGCCTGGACCGCTTCAATCTCACTATCCCGCGTCATAAGAAGAACACAAACAAGAGCCTTGCAACAGAAATCATCAACGCCCGCAACAACCATGTTGCGTTCTACTCGTGAAACACATCTACGCATAGATATAGCTTTGATACCACTGAAGGGTTTCGCGGCATAGTAAATCAAAATTTTCTACGGATGCGAACAGAGGGAAAGCCAAGATCTAATCTAGGAGATGCAATCAACGAGAGAGATTGGATTAGATCTTCATACCCTTGAAGATTCGCGCAGCGGAACGTTCGTCGGAACGTGGGTGATGTAGATCGTACTCGCTTCTCCTCCTCGCGATCTGATCCGATCTAGCACCACAAGTGGCGGTGCCTCCGTGAGATGCACACGTGCAGCACCTCGAAGTCTCCTCCTTCCTCGGACCAGCAAGTATGGTGGAGAGATAGATTGGATCTACAACACGACGGCGTGGTGTATATGGTAGAGAATTTCTGCAGCAGGGCTTCGCCTACAAACAGTCGGGAGGGAGAGAGGAGGGCAGCAGGGAAACTAGGGTTGGAGGCCAGGTGTAGGGGGGAGGGGCGCACCAGCCCTCTATTTATAGAGGGGGGGCGGCCAGCCCTTGCCCCTCCTCCAAGCCTTGGGCCGGCGGCCAAGGGAGGGAGAAGTGGGGGGCAAGGACTCTCCCCCTTCTAGAAACCCTATCTCTAGTTTAAACGAGTTTAAACTCTCTAGGATCGGCTGGGCCCTATGGTGCCTTGTGCCCCTGGCCCAATGCGGCCAGGATACTCCCTCATAGGCCCATGCCCCCTCCCGGAATGTGGGGCCACGTTGGTCCCCTTCGGAAGGTTCTAGAAGCTTTCGGTACAATACCGATTAACCCGGAACAATTCCGAACTCCAAAAACTGCATTGCCTTATATGAATCTTATTCTCCGGACCATTCCGGAACCTCTCGTGATATCCCGGATCCCATACGAGACTCCGAACAAAAATTCATAAACCAATTATCCAATCTATCCTAGCGTCGAGACACGTTAAGTGTGTGACCCTGCGGGTTCGAGAATATGCAGACATGATCTTCTATCAATAATCAACAGCAGGGTCTGGGCACCCATATTGACTCCCACACATTCATCGATGATCATATCGGATGAACCACGATGTCAGGATTCAAAAAATCCCATATATATATTCCCTTCGTCTCGCGATATTTTACTTGCCCGAGATTCGATCGTCGGTACCGTCATACCTAGTTCAATCTCGTTCACAGCAAGTACTTTACTCGTTCCGTAATCCGATATCACTTTGTGATTAACTCCTTAACCACATGCTTGCAAGCGGTGTTGATATCGACACGAGTGGGCCGAAGTATATCTCTCCGACTTGGGAGGGACAAATCCCATCTCGATACATACAACCCAACAGATACTTTCCGATCACCTGAGAGACACCTTTATGATCACCCTCTCATAGGATGACGTTTGATGACCTCAAAGCTTTCTTCCGATACTAGGGAGTTGTATTATCTCATGGTCTAAGGAATACAATATTTGACATAGGAAAAGCTTCGCAAAGATGAACACGATGATACGATCTAATTGCTTCGCTTAGTTTGGTCATCCATCATATCATTCTCCCATGATATGATCTCATTATCAATTGACAACTCATGTCTATGGTTAGGAAACCTTAACCATCATTGATCAATGAGCTAGTCCATAGAGGCGTACTAGGAACACGGTGTTGTTCACAAACCACACAAGTATTAAAGTTTCCGCTTAATACAATTCTAGCATGGAATATAAACTTTATCATGAACAAGAATTATAATAATAACATCTTTATTATTGCCTCTAGGGCATAATTCCAACAATTGGATGAGTTCTATCATGTAATCGAATAAGATTGTTAGGGCATGGTGCCTAGTATCTCTATTAGTGCTATTTGACTTTGTTGCAACTTGTTGTGCTTAATGCTTGTCATTAGGGCCCGAGTGCCATGATCTTAGATCTTAACTTATTATTGATTCATGATGATAGTATTGTTTGTGATCTTATCTGCAAGTTGTGTACACATATCATTGTCCGGATCCAAAGGCCCCGAAGTGACAGAAATTGGGACAGTCGGAGGGGATGGTTGTGATGTGAGGATCACATGTGTTCACGGAGTGTTAATTCTTTGCTCCGGTGCTCTATTAAAAGGATTGCCTTAATTGCCAGTAGATTCCCTTGAGGCCCCGCTGCAATGGGCTGGCAAGACAAAATATGTTGTGCATGTTCTCATTGCGAGCACGTATGACTATATATGGAGCACATGCCTATGATTGTTTAGTACTTGGATGCTTTATGTTATTTATCTGCAATTTTCCTAGATCTTGAAGTTACATGTTTAGACTTTTCCATGCAACGCCCGTCCATCCATACCTATGCATACTGCACTCGTATCCTACTGTTTGCTACTACTGTTACTATTGCTCTTGTTTTACTGTTGTTGTTGCTTTGCTATTGCTACTACAAAATTGTTGCTACTGATAAACTACTGTGAGAGCTGAATTGACAACTCAGTTGTTAAGTCTTATAAGTATTCTTTGGCTCCCCTTGTGTCGAATCAATAAATTGGGTAATACTACCCTCAAAGACCATTGCGATCCCCTATACTTGTGGGTCATCAAGACTATTTTTTGGCGCTGTTGCCGGGGAGCATAGCTTTATTTGTAAGTTCACTTGGATCTATTATTGTTCACTGCTATTCCTTTCATCATGGGGAAATCTCGTGATGGAAAGTTTCCTATTTTACCATCCACTACAAGAAGAGGTATAGTCCTAAACACCTCTAATGCTCTTGATTCAACGCCTGTTATAAGTAAGCTTGTTACACCACCACCACATACACATGCTACACACACTGCTACTACTGTTGAATCTGAAACTTCTTCTGATACTCATGATATTACTTCTACTGTGCTTGATGCAAGTGGTTCATTAGGTCCTTTCCTAGATGCTACTATTGCTAGAACTATTTTGGGAAACACTAAAACTCCTAGTGAAGACACTATTACACATGTTAGCTCCCTTGAGTCTAGAGAGAGCTATGATATTAGTGATGGTTACATTGAAATGACTGATGAATTTATTGAAGAGTACCAAAACACACATGGTGCTAGTGCTATTAGGAGTCTCCTTGAGAGACGTACCTGAAAGAACATTTCATAATACCTAGTATTTCGTGTGTTAGATAACAATATCATGGATTATTTAATGTGTGTTGAAGTGCTGCAGAGAATAATCCACCCCACCCCTTACCCAGAAGGGCGCAACCCCCAGAGAGGGCGCGGAGAATAAACCGGATTTTCCGGCATGGGCAGATAGTCCGCCCCCTGAGGGGGGCGGATAATCCGCCCCTCGAGGAATTTCGCCAAATCTGGACTTAGATCGCTCTCTACATGGGGGGCGGATTTTTCCCCGGACTTTCCGGCTCGGGGGCGGAGTTTTCCCCTAGGACGGATAGTCCGCCCCTTGAGGGGGGCGGATAATCCGCCCCTTGAGGAATTTTGCCAAGTCTGGACTGCTCGCTCAGAGGGCGATTTCCCGGAGTTCCCCGGGCGGAGTTTTTCCGCAGGGCGGATAATCCGCCCCTAGTGGGGGGAGGATAATACGCCCCCAAACTTCTTCAATGGCCAGATCTGGGCAGGGGGTATTTAAGCCCGTCTTCCCCCTTCTGCCAGATTGCTTGGTTCATTCGAAAAAGTCAAGATCTGATCTGCAACCTTCATCCAAGAGAGCTCCACCTAGATCCACCCAAAGGCCCCGTCCCTTGGGGAATCGAAGGAGGAGGACTCGATCTTCAACAACTGCAATCAAGCGCTTCATCTCCTCTCCATTCGTTTGGAGAATCTCCGATCTAGTATTTCTTGCAAATATCTAGATCCTTGTTTTGATTATATTGATAATCCTTGTTCTTGTGACAGCTTGTTGTCATTACGGGAGCCCCAAATTCAGTTGTGGGTGTGTGCCCCGGTAGAGTTGTAAAGGCACCGGTTCCCGCCTCGAAGGGTACCAATAGTGGAGAAGGTGGATCAGGCCTTTCGTGGCGATATCCATCGGAGAATAGGGTGAGGCCTATTGTGGCGTGGTGGTCTTAGAACCGCCCACCCCTCCAACACAGATGCACTTCCCTTAACAAGGAAGGAACTGAGGTAAAACAACTCCATGTGTCTCCGTGTGCTCCACTACGGTTTCCTCGCTCCTCTCTTTACGTGCTTAATAGCTAGGGTTGCATATAGGGAAATTCTCATAGTTGCATATCCAGAGAATTTACTTTATGCCAAGACTAAAACTGAAACAAAACTAAAAATTGACTAGCACCTATTCACCCCCCCTCTAGGTGCCCATAAGATCCATTTCAATTGGTATCAGAGCCTCGGCTCTTAATGCGGGCTTAACCGCCTAAGAGAAGTATGGGTTCCAAGGGAGATGGGAGTGATGCTCTAGAGGTAGTCACCATGAACGATCTCAAGACGTTGGAAACAACCTTGGTTAGTTCAATGGAGGCTAAGATGGAAGATATGCGTCAATTGATAATGCGTCTCTCCACATTCGTAGCATCACCTCCATCTACCCCTAAGGCTACCACTCCGCAATCCAAGGAAACGGGTAAAACCGGTTCCAAAGATAACGAAGTGGTTGGTGATGGCACTAGCAAGAGATCCTCCTCGAAAAAGGATAGTGGTAAGGAAGGATACAATGAGGTTCCTCATGTGTATTCTCCTGATCCACCTATCCCTCACCCACATATACATAATAGGGGTGATCCACCCAAACTTTCAGCATCTACTTTTAATCAATGGCAATTTTTTATGAAGTCTCATGTGTGCAGCTCCTCCATTGAGTTATGGAAAATCATAGAGAATGGTCTTCATTTTGGAGATCCCAACAACCTAACAAGAAGAGAGGTTGTAGATAGTCAACTCAACGCCACAGCTCTACACATGATCCAGCTTGGTGTGAGTGACAAAGACATGCCACACATTCAGCATCTTAGTATAGCTAAGGAAGCTTGGGATGCACTCACCGAGCTCTTCATTGGAAATGAAAGTATGAGAAGGAATAGATATGATGCTTTGATCAATGAAGTTGAAGGTTTTTATATGTTGGATGGAGAAAACCACGAGGACGTGTTTAGGAGGCTCAAGTCAATAGCCACCACTTTCAGGAATCATGGTGCCTCTCATGTTGATGATGCGTGGATCAAGCGCAAGTATGTCAGTGCTCTCATGCCATTTGAGCCCACAGATTTGAAGAGTCTTTAAGGAAGGCATAATTACCACCTTATGACATCCAATGAGGTAATGCAAGAAATGGCTGCTTTCAAAGTGGCTGCCAAGAATGCCGAAGATGCTCGTGCACGAGCTATGGGGATGCAAAAGGGGGTCAACATGGCCTTGAAGAATAGTGTGATTGATCATGATGAAGATGACATAGAAGGTATGGACTGTCCCGAGGATGTAAAAAGAATCCATGGACAATACCTGGCCTTTTATGCTAGAAACTTTTGGAAAGACCCGGCAAAGGCTAAATATGAACTAGAACGCAAGAGTGGAGCTTATGGAAGAAAGGAAAATGGTCCCAAGATGAGAACATGTTTCAACTGTGGATACCGGTTGCACTTTGTAGCTGAGAGTCCATATCAAAGTGGGGAAGATAATGGAGGAAGACTTATTTTCAAGGAAAAGTCAAAGGCTCCACGCAAGAAACAATTTGTAAAGAAGAATGCTCCCTTCAAGAATCAACCAAAGATTGTTCTAGTGGCACAAGAAGAATATTCTTCGGGAAGTGAAGATGAGGACGAGGTGTTGGGCCACACGGAGATAAAACAAAAATTTCCCCTCTAACATGGTGATCCCAAGATCTAGCTGAGGTAGAAGGCCACGAGGTTTACCACAAGACGCGCAGTTGCAGATTACTGATGAAGCGCATCAGTTGATGCAATGCAGTCCTTTGCGATCCGATCGTCCTGGTGCTGATCGTACATCAGCTCTGCTGGTATCCACTCGTACAAGGAGGAGCACCGACGGCGAACTGCTAGGTTCGTAACGACGGTAGGACTGTTGTGGAGCTAGGGTTTCCAACACATGGAATGACCTAACCGAACAACGATTAACCTTTCTGGGTTACGATGCTCCACTATATATAGGGACTGAACGTCGGCTCTGCTCGCACGGACCATTCACTAAAGCCCATATAACACTAGTCACCATGAGTCCAACTCACTAACTCAGTCCTAATCCGGTTTAGGTCCAACCCAACCAGATTACAGGTTCAGATCCAATCCGAACTTTCTCCGCTCTTAAGTGCGTGACCCCGCAGGCTCATGGCTACTTGGACACGATTGGAGTCCGACTCTCAATCGATCAGTCGGTAGCGGCTCCTAGCAGAACATGCCGAATCCCAAGTACCAAAGAGTCATGACGACTTGCCTTTCCAATGCGACTTACGTCCGAGTCCCTTTTGCCTCACGATATACCTTGTCAGACTATAGGCGAATATTTGTCATCCCTTAAATAGTGTGACTCTCTTCTCGATCCGAGATAAGTGATTCACCCGACTAACTCTTAGTCGATCGCCTCGGTTAACACTTAACCGAGTCGTGCATGACCATGCTTTCCGAATCATATCTCACGAGAGGGCCCAGAGAATATCTCTCCAAGTGGAGGGGTAAAATCCCATCTTGGTTATTCACATCACACAACTTGATTCTCAGTCGACCCGAACTCTGCCTTTATAACTGCTCAGTTATGGATCAGCGTTTGACAGAACCTAAGTCGGTGATCCTCAACTCGGACTATGCAATAACCTCAAGTCTAAGGATTACATTGATTGAGATATACAAATGACAACTTGTTCGTTGTACCTCAATATGGGTCAATCCGACTCTCTAAACTCTTTAGCCGAGTTTTTTGTAAGTTGGAATAGCATCTCCATGCCCATGACAAGTGGAACCGAGTCATCAAGCCAACTTTCACATTGGTCTAAGTTGTGTGTCCAGCACAACCTCAATGACCAAGGATATTTAGTACAAACAACATGAATGCATAGTTCCACAACCGAATCACATATTCAATGATACACATCAGATGTTTATACAAGGATTATTTAATATATTTATGAATACAATGGTAAATATCATCATACATGATTGCCTCTAGGGCATATTTCCAACAGTCTCCCACTTGCACTAGAGTCAATCTTCCGACATCACATGTCTAAGCATCTAATGCCCATGGCTCTCAGGTGCGCCTCAAGCTTCGGCTGTGGTAACGGCTTTGTCAACGGATCCGCAATATTTGCATCCGTGTGTACCTTGCGTAACTTGATATCACCCTGATCCACGAACTGGCGAATCAGGTGGTACCGCATGAGTATGTGCTTGTTCTTCTGGTGCTGTGTAGGTTCCTTGGCTTGTGCAATAGCACCATTGTTGTCACAATACACATCCAACGTATTGGACGAGCCCTGAACCACACCAAGATCCATGAGGAAATTCCTCATCCAAACAGCTTCCTTTGCTGCCTCCGAGGCGGCAATATACTCACCTCATTGTAGAAGGCATACGCCTCTTGCTTGGAACTCTTCCAGCTCACAGCACATCCGTTTATAATAAACACGTATCCGGATTGCAAACGAGAATCATCAGAGTTAGTAAGATAACTCGCATCCGTGTATCCCTTTACACTGAGTTCATCTTCACCACCATAAACCAAGAACATATCCTTAGTCCTTCTCAAGTACTTTAGGATATTTTTGGCCGCTGTCCAGTGGATCTCTCCAGGATCAGCCTGGTATCTACTCACAACACTTAGAGCATAGGAAACATCCGGACTAGTACAAATCATGGCATACATGATGGATCCGACTGCAGAAGCATATGGAATCGCACTCATCCGACTTCGCTCATCAGTTGTCGAAGGACACTGAGTCTTGCTAAGTTTTACACCATGGGACATCGGTAAGAACCCCTTCTTAGACGATTCCATGTTGAACTTCTTCAACACTTTGTCCAAATAAGTACTCTGACTCAATCCAATGAGCCTTCTTGATCTATCTCTATAGACCCGTATTCCGAGAATATATGTTGCCTCACCCAAGTCTTTCATTGAGAAACTCCTTTCCAATGATTCCTTGGTTTCTTGCAACATCTAGACATCATTTCCAATCAGTAATATGTCATCCACATATAAGATTAGAAAGTTTAATTTGTTCCTCTAAACTTCTTGTATAAACAAGAATCATGATCACTCTTGATGAAGCCAAATGATTTGACTACCTCATCAAAGCGAATATTCCAACTCCGAGATGCTTGCTTCGACCCATAAATGGATTTCTGAAGTTTGCATACCTTGTCAGCATTAGCCGGATCAACAAAACCCTCGGGCTGTATCATATACACGTCCTCGGTTAAATTTCCGTTAAGGAAAGCCGTTTTGACATCCATCTGCCATATCTCATGGTCGAAATAGGGTGCTATAGCTAACATGATCCGAACTGATTTAAGCATCGCTACGGGCGAGAAAGTCTCGTCGTAATCAACTCCTTGAACTTGTCGGAACCCCTTCACGACAAGATGTGCTTTATAGATTGAAACATTTCCATCCATATCATTTTTCTTCTTAAAGACCCATTTGCACTCGACGGGTCTTGCACCGTCTGGCAGATCAACCAAGTTCCAAACTTGATTTTCATCCATGGACTTTAACTCGTATCTCATGGCTCCAAGCCATGACTCGGAATCAGATCCCACCATCGCTTCCGAATAATTTGCTGGCTCATCATTGTCTAACAGTAACACATCACGAACACTTCGTAATCTCGCCGATCTTCGTAGTATAGGTGCTGCTGCCGGCTCAGCTACCACGACTAGCTCAACCTCCAAGGTTTTTGCCGACTCGCTACTAGCCGGTTTATATCTAATTTCTTCGAGTTGTACCGTGCTCCCACTGACTCCCCGACTGAGAAACTCTTTCTCAAGGAATACACAGTTCCGAGCGGCAAACACTTTGCCCTCTTCTCGGTTGTAGAAGTAGTAACCCAAGGTTTCCCTCGGATACCCTATGAAAATACACTTATCCGACTTGGTTGTAAGCTTGTCCGACTGAAGTCTCTTGACAAATGCTTCACAACCCCAAATCTTAAGAAAAGACAAATTCGTCTTTTTGCCTGTCCACATCCCATGCGGTGTCTTCTCTACCGACTTTGATGGTACTCTATTTAGTGTGAACGCCACTGTTTCTAGACAATAACCCCAAAATGATAAAGGCAGATCTGTCCGACTCATCATTGACCGTACCATGTCCAACAAGGTCCGATTCCGCCTTTCCGAAACACCATTCCTTTGTGGCATTCCTGGCGGAGTAAGTTGATGAACTATTCCACAACTTTTTAGATGGTCATCAAACTCATGGCTCATGTACTCGCCTCCTCGGTCCGACCGAAGAAACTTTATTTTCTTGCCGAGTTGATTTTGTGCTTCATTCTGGAATTCTTTGAACTTTTCAAAGGCTTCCGACTTATGTTTCATCAAGTAGATATATCCATACCTACTCAAATCATCAGTGAAGGTAATGAAGTACTCATAACCTGTTGGAATTATGCCCTAGAGGCAATAATAAAGATGTTATTATTATAATTCTTGTTCATGATAAAGTTTATATTCCATGCTAGAATTGTATTAAGCGGAAACTTTAATACTTGTGTGGTTTGTGAACAACACCGTGTCCCTAGTACGCCTCTATGGACTAGCTCATTGATCAATGATGGTTAAGGTTTCCTAACCATAGACATGAGTTGTCAATTGATAATGAGATCATATCATTGGAGAATGATATGATGGATGACCAAACTAAGCGAAGCAATTAGATCGTATCATCGTGTTCATCTTTGCGAAGCTTTTCCTATGTGAAATATTGTATTCCTTAGACCATGAGATAATACAACTCCCTGGTATCGGAAGAAAGCTTTGAGGTCATCAAACGTCATCCTATGAGAGGGTGATCATAAAGGTGTCTCTCAGGTGATCGGAAAGTATCTGTTGGGTTGTATGTATCGAGATGGGATTTGTCCCTCCCAAGTCGGAGAGATATACTTCGGGCCCACTCGGTAATCGATATCAACACCGATTTCAAGCATGTGGTTAAGGAGTTAATCACAAAGTGATATCGGATTACGGAACGAGTAAAGTACTTGCTGTGAACGAGATTGAACTAGGTATGACCAATGACGATCGAATCTCGGCAAGTAAAATATCGCGAGACAGGGAATATATATATGGGATTGTTTGAATCGACATCGTGGTTCATCCGATATGATCATCGATGAATGTGGGAGTCAATATGGGTGCCTGCACCTGTTGATTATTGATAGAAGATCATGTCTGCATATTCTCGAACCCGCAGGGTCACACACTTAACGTGTCTCGACGCTAGGATATATTGGATAATTGGTTTATGATTTTTTGTTCGGAGTCTCGGATGGGATCCGGGATATCACGAGAGGTTCCGGAATGGTCCAGAGAATAAGATTCATATAAGGCAATGCAGTTTTTTGGAGTTCGGAATTGTTCCGGGTTAATCGGTATTGTACCGAAAGCTTCTAGAACCTTCCAGAAGGGGACCAACGTGGCCCCACCTTACGGGAGGGGGCATAGGCCTATGAGGGAGTGTCCTGGCCGCTTTGGGCCAGGGGCACAAGGCCCCATAGGGCCCAGCCGATCCTATAGGGTTTAAATCGTTTAAACTAGGGATAGAATTTCTAGAAGGAGGGAGAGTCCTTGCCCCCCACTCCTTCCTCCCTTGGCCGCCGGCCCAAGGCTTGGAGGAGGGCAGGGCTGCCGCCCCTCTATATATAGAGGGCTGGTGCGCCCCCTCCCCCCTACACCTTGCCTCCAACCCTAGTTGCCCTGCTCGCCTCCTCTCTCCCTCCCGATTGTTTGTAGGCGAAGCCCCTGCAGAAATTCTCCACCATATACACGCCATGTTGTAGATCCAATCTATCTCCACCCTACTTGCTGGTCCGAGGAAGGAGGAGACGCCGAGGTGCCGTGTGCATCTCACGGAGGCACCGCCACTTGTGGTGCTAGATCGGATCGATCGCGAGGAGGAGAAGCGAGTACGACTACATCACCCACGTTCGACAAAACGTTCACGCGCCGAATCTTCAAGGGTATGAAGATCTAATCCAATCTCTCTCGTTGATTGCATCTCCTAGATTAGATCTTGGCTTTCCCTCTGTTCGCATCCGTAGAAAATTTTGATTTACTATGCCGCGAAACCCTTCATAACCATCCATGGCTGTCGTGCTCATTGGTCCACATACATCACTATGTACTAGTCCCAACAAGTCGGACGCACTTTCGGAACTCTTTGCAAAAGGTGTCTTGGTCATTTTGCCGAGTAGGCAAGATTCGCATGTCTCGAATGACTCCAAGTCGAACGAAGTTAGGAGTCCATCATCATGGAGCTTCTTCATGCGTTTCCAACTTATATGACCAAGCCGACAGTGCCAAAAGTAAGTCATATTCAGATCATTTGGTTTCAACCTTTTAACATTTTTGTTATAAACCGACTCACCATCAAGATTCAAATAAATAACCTATCCTGGACGGGTGCAAAGCCGTGAAACATATCATTCAAATACAAAGAACAACCATTATTCTTGATATTCGACTCATAGCCTTGCCTCATCAAACATGAAGCAAAAATAATGTTTCGACTGAGCACTGGAACATAATAACAATTACTCAGTTCCATAATGAATCTGGAAGGTAAATGAAGTTGCATCGTGCCGACTTCCAACGCAGCAACTCTTGCTTTGTTGCTGACTCGAATATCAACCTCGCCTCTTTCTACGCTCCTAGTTCTTACCAGTCCCTGCCATGAGTTGCAGATGTGAATAACTGATCCGGTATCATATACCCAAGAACTATTAGGTGCATCAGCAAGATATATGTCTATAACATTGCAAACAAGTGTACCTGAGTCGTAAGTCATACCTCCACTCTTGGCTTTGTCGGCCAAGTACTTGCTGCAGTTCCTCTTCCAGTGGCCATCCGCCTTGCAGTAGAAGCAAGTGGATCCGGCTGAAGGAGATGGCTTGGTCCCTAAGGAAGTGCTTGGGACCGGGTCCTGAGCCTGCTTTCCTCCTGACTTAGCCTTCTTCTTAGTCCAAGAACTCTTCTTGAACTTAGCCTTATTCTATACCATCAACACTTGACTGGCGCCCTTCTTGAGATCCGCCTTTGCCTGCTTGAGCATCCCATGTAATTCAGTGAGCTTCTTATCCATACCATGCATGTGGTAGTTCGAAATGAACTGCCCATATGCACTAGGAAGAGAGTTCAGAATTATATCTGTAGCGAACTCTTCGCTTATGGGGTATCCAAGCCTCTCCAGAGACTGCACGTAACCAACCATTTTGATCACATGCGGACTCATTGGATCACCATCCTTAAGCTTGCAACTAAGCAAAGCCTGAGAGACTTGATACCTCTCAGTCTTCACCTGAGCCTGGAACATAATTTTGAGGCTTTCGATCATATCGTAGGCCTCAACATGCTCGAACTGATTTTGAAAGTCCGGTTCCATGTGAGCAAGCATAAGACAGCTAATATTCGTGGACTCATCCTTAGCCCGACGGTAGGCATTGGTGGCAGCGACAATGATTCTCATTCGCTCATCCGAAGTGGGTTGTCTAGGACATGGTCCTTCTTTTCTTGTTTGAGAACAATTCTCAGATTTCGATACCAGTTGGTAATATTAGTGTCGTTCATTTTATCTTTCTCAAGGATAGTTCTCAATGCAAAACCGGATATCTGAGAGCGACTGCTACTTGGTGCCATGATATACAACAGAAATATGCAAAACACTTAAGACATGTATTCATAACAGAGCAAGCATATTAAATACTTTATTATTTTATGCTCCCACTAGAACCAACACCCCTCCGATGGTTGCTTAGTGATTTAGGATCCTAAATAAGCAAGTCGGCTAGTGAGCTTTAGCATCACCGCTAGCCGCCAAGTGATCTAGGTAGACAACTCCTTGTCAATTGCATCTCATGCGACTCCTGTTGGACGAGTGGCATCATATGCCCTGGCTCCCATCCGACCTTTTCCCGAGCCCCACAACCGTTGTGATAGACCCGTCTAGCTTACCGAGTGTTTCCGCAGTAAGAGTCCGACTCGAGCCCACCTAGTCGGAAAGAATTGGCAGCACCTCAATTTTATGAGCCCAATACCAAAAAAGTCCGACTTGTGATGGTGCAAACACTGGCGGGAAAACCGACTACACCTTCTTTGAGGGATTAAATTTTACCGACTATCTAATAGAGGTAAAATAGAGACATAACAATAACACAAAATAAAGCAATTATAATGTGAAATGGTATGGCTCTCTTCATGGCGATCTCCATCTCCACAAAGCCTGTAATCCGACTTGTGCCAACTCTTGTCACTTGCCGTCTTACTCCATGTCACCGACATGTACAACATCTTGCATGCCTCCCGGGTTCTCCAAACAGCTACACTAGCTTAGTAAAGTAAATTACATAGAGAATCCGACACGCGGGTCGTTATACAATAAAATGACAGCACCTAGGCTCCAGCCGGCTGACAAAAACCGTGATTCGCAGGTCACGTATGGATTACACACATACATCACATGAACATGATCCATACCATTCACAACTTCATGCAAAAACAAGTTATGCATGGATACAATATCTACCGGCGTTGTGAAACTCGCAACGACATCTAAGGCGCTACGATTTTTTCGAAAACGTAGATCTCATCTACGATCCGCACATGGATTCCGACCATTGTTCCAATTCGATCAAACTTTTTGATCTTCGATCACCATCTCTGGATTTACGTGTCACAGTCTACTCCGATGGCGGAAGCCGACCGGTAGGGATATGTCGTTCCACGACCTCAGCAGTATGATCACGGAAATCAGATCTACCATTCTCCGAGTATAGTTGATCCAATCAACCTCGTACAAAACCGATCTATCTCATAGATCGACCACCAAAACAGCATATAGATCTCATCTACAGTCTACCGCATATCACATATGCGAGATCTCGAGCCTAAAACCAGAAGCTATCGCTCTGATACCACTGTTGGGCCACGCGGAGATAAAACAAAAATTTCCCCTCTAACGTGGTGATCCCAAGATCTAGCTGAGGTAGAAGGCCACGAGGTTTACCACAAGACGCATGCGATTCGGATTACCGATGAAGCGCGTCGATTGATGCAAGGTCTCCTGCGATCTGATCGTCCTGGTGCTGATCGTAGAACACCTCTGCTGGTATCCACACGTACAAGGAGGAGCATCGGCGGCAAACTGCTAGGTTCGTAATGACGGTAGGACTGTTGTGGAGCTAGGGTTTCCAACACATGGAATGATCTAACCGAACAACGATTAACCTTTCTGGGTTACGGTGCTCCACTATATATAGGGAGTGAACGTGGGCTCTGCTCGCGCGGCCCATTCACTAAAGCCCATATAACACTAGCCACCGTGAGTCCAACTCACTAACTCAGTCTTAATCCGGTTTAGGTTCAACCCAATCAGATTACAGGTTCAGATCCAATCCGAACTTGCTCTTGTTCTTAAGTGCGTGACCCCGCAGGCTCATGGCTACTTGGACACGATTGGAGTCCGACTCTCAATCGATCAGTCGGTAGTGGCTCCTAGCAGAACGTGCCGACTCCCAAGTACCAAAGAGTCATGACGACTTGCCTTTCCAATGCGACTTATGTCCGAGTCCCTTTTGCCTCACGATATACCTTGTCAGACTATAGGCGAATATTTTTCATCCCTTAAATAGTCTGACTCTGTTCTCAATCCGAGATAAGTGATTCACCCGACTAACTCTTAGTCGATCGCCTTGGTTAACACTTAATCGAGTCGTGCATGGCCATGCTTTCCGAATCATATCTCACGAGAGGGCCCAGAGAATATCTCTCCAAGTGGAGGGGAAAAATCCCATCTTGGTTATTCACATCACACAGCTTGATTCTCAGTCGACCCAAACTCTGCCTTTATAACTGCCCAGTTACGGATCAGCGTTTGATAGAACCTAAGTCGGTGATCCTCAACTCGGACTATGCAATAACCTCAGGTCTAAGGATTACATTGATTGAGATATACAAATGACAACTTGTTCGTTGTACATCAATATGGGTCAATCCGACTCGCTAAACTCTTTAGCCGAGTCTGTGTAAGTTGGAATAGCATCTCCATGCCCATGACAAGTGGAACCGAGTCATCAAGCCAACTTTCACATTGGTCTAAGATGTGTGTCTAGCACAACCTCAATGACCAAGGATATTTAGTACAAACAACATGAATACATAGTTCCACAACCGAATCACATATTCAATGATACACATCAGATGTTTATACAAGGACTACTTAATATATTTATGAATACAATGGGAAATATCATCATACATGATTGCCTCTAGGGAATATTCCCAACACGAGGATGATAGCTCTCGAGAGGTGAATGCTATAGTCACCACATCTACACCAACATCACTCTTTGACTCCCCGAACAAAAACGTCATCAACAAGAATGCTACTTGTCTCATGGAAAGAGGTTCCGAGGTAACTACTTCTAACTCCTCTTTTCCTAAGGCTATGATTGACATGGATGATCCTACTAGTATTAAGGTTAAAGAAGAGATTATTGCTTTGGACTATTTCTTCACTAACTTGCAAGGTGAGCACAAAATACGTCTTGAGGCTCTTATGGGCCAACTGGCCCAAAATGAAGTTCTCCTCGAAGAAAAGGGCAGAATTGAAAGGGAGGATGCAATGGAAATTGCATCCTTAAAAAATGCTCTAGAATAAGAAGAGGCTCGGGTTTCTCTTGAAGAGAGGCTTGAGTCCATTGCGGAGTCACATGAAGAAATAGTGGCTAAGCTTGTTAAGGAACGTGACAATGCAGTCGCCAAAGCAAAGAAGTTAAAAAGGGAAGATTGACTTTGGGGCTGCTCATGATAGACTCTCCGAGGAATTGGAGACACTTGAGATCGCTCACAAGGCGTTGAAAAGTGTTTTCTCCATTCTCAATGAGTCACATGATCAGCTCCAAATTCGATTGACCAAGTATGATGTTCCTAGCACATCTAAGTCAACATATTTTCACAAGGAAAATGCTAGTGTGGAAGAAGTATTTGTCAAGGACATCACTCACAAAGATAAGGGTGTCCTTGATGAGGTTCTTGGCAAGCAAAAGTCAAATCTTGGTAAAGAGGGACTTGGGTATGTCACCAAGTCCAAGGAGAAGAAAAACAAGAAGAAGAAGGCCAAGAATGTTCAATCAAAGACAAGCACCACTGAGAAGAATGTCACAAAAGATAAAACTAACAATATTGGTTTTGCAGGGTCTCACAATCCTAATTATGAACTCTTTTGTGATTATTATGGCGATGTTTATGCTTATTATGTTGGTCCTTTTGATGAATATGTTGCTTGGTCTATTTGGGTTCCAAAGACCCTTGTTACTAACATGAGAGGACCCATTGAAAAAATAGGTACCTAAAACCAAAAAGTAATTCTCTTGCAGGGCTATGCTTTCGGTGGGTCGAAATGGGTGCTGGATAGTGGATGCACTAGTCATATGTCCGGAAGCAAGGAGATCATCACGAAGATGCGTCCCAATCATGATAATATTACAGTCTCCTACGGTGATAAGTCTAAATCTCAGGTATTGGGTCTTGGCAAGGTTGTGGTTGCTCACGATATCTCTCTCATGGACGTCATGCTTGTTGAGACCCTCGGTTACAACCTTCTTTCTGTACGTGCCCTTGGCAAGATGGGTTTTGCTGTTTTCATTGATGATGATTTGGTGGTACTTTTGTGGAGCAAGTCTCTAAAGGTCACTTTCGTTGGGTACGTCGAAAATGACCTGTATGTGTTGGACTTTTTGGGGAAAACCACTTCGGGTCCGATGTGCCTATTCGGAAAGGCAGACGTGGGCTAGCTATGGCATCGCCTTTTATCCCATATCAACATGAGAACTTTGCAAAGTCTCCACAAGGGTGGCCACATCCTTGGACTAAAAGACAATGTCTCCTTTGCCAAAGATCGTGTTTGCAGGGCTTGTGTAAAATGCATGACTCTCCCCACAAGAGGAAGACTATTGTGTCTTCAAAGAGAATCTTGGAATTACTTCATATGGATTTATTTGGTCCTCCATCTCATGCCAGTCTCGGTGGGAAGAAATATTGCTTGGTCATTGTCGATGATTACTCAAGATATACATGGTATATTTATTCAAGCTAAAGAGTGAGACTCAACAAATGGTCATTGACTTTTCCAATGAAGTTCAACGTCAACACAATGTTCCTATCTTGGCAATAAGAAGTGACAATGGCTCCGAATTCAAGAACTACACTTTGAATGAGTTTCTAAGTGAAGAGGGGATAAGACATCAATATTTCGTTGCGTACACCCCTCAACAAAATGGTGTAGCCGAGAGGAAGAACCGCACCTTGATGGATATGGCAAGATCAATGTTGGCTGAATTCAAGTCTCCTTAAAATTTTTGGGTTGAAGCCATATCCACCGCTTGTCACTCATCTAAACGGCTCTACCTCCAAAAAATCTTGGACAAGACCCCGTATGAAATACTTACCGGTAACAAGCCCAACATCTCATACTTCAGGGTATTCGAGTGTAAGTGTTTCTTTCTTATCAAAGGTGTCCACTTGTCTAAATTTGAGTCCAAGGATTTAGAAGGTATTTTTGTTGGTTACCGTGCCGAATCCCACACTTATAGAGTCTACAACAAGCTCACCGGGACTGTTGTAGAATCTTGTAGTGTGGAGTTCGTTGAAAATGACGGCTCCCATGTGGGGCAAGTTGATGTTCGTGATGCAGATGTTGAAATACCCCAAGATGCCATAAGAGGAATGGGCGTGGGATTTTTCCGCCCCATTGAGGAACCTCTTATGGCGGATCGGGAAGGACAATGCTCCACTCAAGTGGATCCCTCATCTACACAAGATCAACAAGCCCCTACCGCTGGAGAAAACTCTGCACCAACACTACAACCTGCTAAAGACCATCAATCTTCTGGGCCAAATGATAGTCCCAGGCCGGACTATTCGCCCCCTCCAAGGGGCGAACAGTCCGCCCCTGGAACTCCAACTCGTCCCAGGGGATAAGAAGGAGAATAAAATAGCCAAGAAGACTCCAGGCCAGATTCTCTGGCCCCCGGGGGCAGATTATCTGGCCCTGGATCTCCCAGCTCAGTCAGGCAGTCACAGGAAGAGGAAGTTATAGACACATCTCCCAGTCCAGATAGTCCGACCCCACGAAGGGGCGGATTATCCGGCCCTGAAGAACATGTTCAGCAGCAAGCTCCTATTGTCAACTCAGATCAAGATCAAGGGCAAGGTAGTGGACAAGACAAGGATACAAATGTTGAATCAACTCCTTATAGAAACAATAAGGACATTGAGGCTCGTCGCAAGGCTCATGCTGATCGGAACCTTGAGCTAAGGGGTCACACTCTTGACAAGGTTGTTGGTGATCTACGAAGAAGGGTGTCTACTAGATGAGAACTTGCAAGCTTCTGTGATCATCAAGCTCATATTTCTATGGTTGAACCAAAGAAGGTATTTGATGCTCTTGAAGATCCCGATTGGGTAGTTGCAATTCATGAAGAATTAAATAACTTCGAGCGCAACAAAGTTTGGAAGCTCGTAGAGAAACCCAAAGAATGCCGCAATGTTATCGGCACCAAGTGGATTTTCAAGAACAAACAAGATGAAAATGACATTGTTGTGAGGAACAAAGCAAGACTCGTGTCTCAAGGATTCTCTTAAGTGGAAGGAATTGATTTTGGCGAGACTTATGCTCCTATGGCACGTCATGAGTCCATCCGTTTCCTTCTTGCATATGCAGCTCAGCATAATTTTAAATTACAACAAATGGACGTTAAGAGTGCGTTTCTTAATGGTCCACTACATGAGTTGGTATACGTCAAGCAAGCCCCGGGTTTTGAGGATCCCAAATTTCCGAACCATGTCAACGGTGTGAAATAAATAGGGAACCTGTAAGTCCATAGAGTTTGTATCCTGTGTTAGAGAAACGCCTGGGCCGCTAGCCTAAGCCATGCTTAATCATGGTGGAAACTTGCAGCATAAATATAGTGAGCTATCTATGAAGCATCCTTAATAAAAAGCTATGCACATGGAAAATAAAAAGATCGCCGAGATGCTCATTGTCTGCTTGCCTTGTCATTTTGGTTATGGGAAAGCTCCTGTACCATGTGCAAGGGGTACCCCGTTGGCGGTTCTCAATGATATGCAAATACTTACAATGACAAGAACTTACCTGGGACCGAAGTTGAGTAGCATGAGGACTGGCCCTCATATTCAAGGGACATGAGATTGCCAACTTATATTTCGTCAAGCATATACTCCATCTTTGTGCACTTTAAACTTAATCATCTCAAGATTCCCATGATAGGGGCAATGAGGGCTCAAAGCTAGTAAGTACCATAATCTTTTGGAAGCTCTTTATGACTTGTAATCCCTTCTACCCTCTATAAAGGGACCTTTCTCCTAGTTACTAGTTGAGTCAGTAAACATACTTCCTCTCTATCTCCAGCAAGCATTTGAGTTGTTGTGTTTCAAGCATTCATATGGTGATTTATTCAATCATGTTCTTTATCTTCCTTGTTTACACAAAACTCTTATCTATTGAGTATTACTTTGAAAGCCTTCACTTGTGAAAAACCTTTTTGAGCAAAGAGTGCTCCTGTTTTGAAACTTCTACAAAAAGCTTTTGTGAAACTGTTTTCCAGGTATTCTCTGACCAAGAACAAGTTTGCCAATTCCAATTATGATTTATCTTTATGCATCTCTATTGTGACTGTTGTAATTGGTTGCAAGCTAAGTTATATAATGGTGAGTTGCTTTCTTCTATGAGTTGTGCAAGGGTAAGTGTGATGCTTGTTGTTCGTATTCTTTTATCGAAACTTCACTCCATAAACCTGTGGACATGTTTACTGAGCTCAGTTTCCGCTTGGGTACAAGCGAAGTCTAAGCTTGGGGGAGTTGATACGCCCAATTTGCATCACCATTCTATATCATAATTTACCTCTATTTATTGATATTTGTCTTATTATGAGGTATTACTTATGGCTTTTCATCTGTTTATGCATGTTGGATGATTCTTGGAGGATGGACTGCCGGAGTCTGGATTCTAATGAAAAAGAAGGCGTTTCGGTGAAATTTCTCGAAGATCGGAAAAATACCATAAAAATATGGAAACATATTATTTTACCAGAAGACGAAGGATGCTAGAAGGAGGGACGAAGAGGGGTCGTAGGGGGCCCACACCCCCCAGGCGGGGGCCCGCCTGACCCCGCGCCTAGGGCGGGTGTGGCACACCTGCCCGGCCTCCTACTCCGCCCCTTCGCCTATATCTTCCCTACGAAACCCTAAGCCTAGGGGAGCGACCACAGATAGATTTCCGCCGCCTCTGGGGCGGAAAACACCGAGAGAGAAAGATCTCTCCGGCAGACAGATTTCTGCCGGGGGAATTCCTTCCCGGAGAGGGGAGATTGTCGCCATCAACACCGTTATTAAGCTAGGCTTCATCGGGATCATCATCGTCATCCACACCATCATCTCCACCAGCACCATCATCACCACTCCGTCCCGCTGTAATAATTGTGTTGGATATTGCTTGAATTTTTAGGGGAAACTTTCCCGGTGTTAATTACTATTGTATTTGATGCTTGTGAGTGGAACCATTGGATTATTGTTTATGTTTAGATTGTTATCTATTATCATATCATCTTTGATATTAATCCATATGATGTCTTGCGAGTAGTTCGTTCAGTTCTTGAGGACATTGGAGAAGTCATGTTGTTATTATTGGATCTGTGTTGAGTTATTATTCAATGGTTTAGTATTTAAGTTGTGATGTTATTCTTCTAGTGGTGTCATGTGAACTTCGACTACATGACACTTCACCATTTATGGGCCTAGGGGAATGCATTGTGTATTTGGCTACTAATTGTGGGGTTGCCGGAGTGACAGAAACCTGAACCCCCATTAGGACACCATTGCATAAGGGAGCGTAGGATCTCAGAGTTTAAGGCTGTAGTTATATTTATATCTTAATTACTTTCCTGTAGTTACGGATGTTTGCAGGGGATTTAATCACAAGTATGTATTAGTCCAAGTAAGGTTGGTACATTAGCACACAGGTTCACCCACGCAACACTTACAACACCAAAAAAGAGTACTTAGCTATTTGAAGCGAAAGCACTTGACGGAATTCACATGTGTCCTCGAGAACGTTTCGTCCTTATAAGTATTTCCACCGGCTTGTCCTTTGCTATGAAAGGATTGGGCTACTTTCTCCGTTTGTTCGTTACCTTTGTTACTTGCTCCTTGTTTTATTTCCTTGTCAGAAAATCACTAAAAATCCGTTGGCTAAGTATTCACAGAGATTTTCTGCTCCATACCACTGTTCAGTACCTTCTGCTCCTCGTTGGGATCGACACTTCTATTTATCGAAAGTACTACGATACACCCCCTATACATTTGGGTCATCAAGGTCCACAACAACTCCGGGCCCTGTAAGAGGGCCCGGTAGGCCGAGGTCACTGAGAACTCCCCACTCAAGGTCAAGCGCCAGGATGCCGAGTCCTGTTCCTCAGACAAGGAAGCAGTGAGGGCATCCATCAGGCGCTAATACTCCTCCGCCTCGACCACACTAAAGGTTCGCCGAAACAAGATGTTCAAGACCCAAACAATTATCATGGTATGCGTTATCCCTTCAGTCTCGATGCAATTTGTTTAGTAACATTGAAACCGTGCTTACATCTTTTATAGGTGTTGCACATAAAGATTGATAGTGGATGCACTCATACTACACATAAGAGTACACACACTATATGAGAGCTATGCAAAGGCAAAAATGGGAAGTACACGTGTGTAAACTACATACTAGTTTGGAAACTATAGACATGACGCAAGAAGTACACAATTTTTTTTGGGAAGTACACAAAAACACACATGAATGGGAAGGGTACACACCAATATGTGAAGTATATTTTGGGAGTACAATTAAGAAGCATCTCAACATGTAAAGACACATGAAAAGGTTCAAACTTTCAAGGACATTTCCAAAATTTCACTAAGTTTTGCAGGTCTCAAATTTAATTATCTCATATATGGACTAGATTTAGACAAAATTCAATTGACATTGAAATTCAATCAAAATTTTGAAATAGTTGGAACATATATTTCATCAGAGTACTGTAATTTGTAGATAGTTGCAGACAGAATTTTTTTTAGAACTGAAAAAAGGAATTTGAGCATTGCAAAAACTGGCACACGGTAAGATAACATGATGCAGTGAAATCAAGGCAAACTAACATCTGCAAATTATTTGTTTTAACCATCTTCTCCCAAATTTCCCTCCAGTTGAACCAAAGAAGGAAATTAATAGCAACAACCTAGCAAGTATTAAAAGGAAGACTGGAACCCAATCAGTTATCATGGTATAAGCGTTACCCTCATCAGCCTAAACGTAATTCGATTAGCAGCACTGAAACCACGCTTACAAGATGGATAATATAGCATGCATGAGTACACTCCAATAGTTCACTCTAGAAAAGCTAGAAAGTAGCAGAGCAACTGCAGTTATTTTAGTGCAGGATCAAACTTCTGCCGAAGACCATTTTGCTGAATCTCCACTCTGCAGGGTCTCTTCTATTCACCATAGCCGATGTACTAAAAAAGCAACGAATTAAGCCAAATGTCAGTGATATTATCCTTACTTTTGGACGCTTTGGATATGCTAGAAATGCAGTTGAAGACAATTGAAGTTGTTCCAAACAGTAGATATCAGTGATTGCCCTTCACATACCTTGGTGTAGCAGCGCTGCAGCGGTGTACTACCAGGCAATATTGTAGCCAAGGAAGGCAACCAAGGCCATCAGCAACAGCCACTGGAACATAACCGAGTGGACATCAGACAGAAGGCCGATGAACCAAGGCCATCAGCGACCAGCAGTGCGTCGCCCTTACTATGGCATGAAGGGCTAGGCCACGCGTCGCCCTTGGGCAGGCGGGGCACGGCGACGTAGTACCCGTATCCGGCGTTAGGAATAATAATCACGATGGACACCACCGGAATGGTGTGTGTTTTTCTTATACTTGGCCGAGTAGGACTAGAATTCATCACACGCTGCGTCATCTTGCCTGGTATATATACATTCATATAATAGTTTTTTAAAACAACCGTGAGAATCAATACGAATTAAGGAGTGATACGCCCAGTGGCCATCAACTTGGTTTTCACATACATGCGAGTTAAGCGAGCTAGCTAGCTGCTTGTTGGCTGTTCTTGTACGTGGGCATGACTCGTCGGATCATAGTCGTCGTCACGTCGAACTGCACTCGGTGTTTGGGGCTAGGCCAACATCCGGCGGCCCATGCCCTAACCCACCCTAGATGGAGGCCCTGACAGAGTACTCAGGCTGGATCTGATGGAGTCTGCACCTCGATCTCCTCCAACGTCAATCCTGCTCGGAAGGCCAGCTTCTCAACACAACTAGATGCTCTCCTCGGAATGCCTCTCCTGTCCCTGACGCACGCCCCTTGCACGCCTCTCGGCGAGAGGCGAACTCTCTGAGTGTCCGAGGGAAGGGTGCATCGGAGAGGACACGAATGGCGGATAGTGGAGTTGCGGTGGGGGGAACGGGGGAGAGAGGGGAGCACATTCTTAGCCGAAAGATATGAAGTTCGTTCATTTCCGTCTATATGGACATGTTTGACGTGTGATAGCGACACCGGTGCAGACTACAGACGACTATGTAAAAATAATAATAATACGATCTACCACCGATCCAAATTAATAGACTTGGTTAAATCTAAGTAACCTAATTTGGACCGGAGAGAGTAGTATATCTTTATATATAAATGTAGGGTAGAACCCAAACCTTATGGGCGTGTTTGGTAGCATGCATGAGGGTCTGGCGGCCTTTAGGGAGACAAAATCGATCCGTTTGGTTGCCTGCATGCGAGTTTGGGCGGCATCAGCACGAGTCTCAAAGCAGCCCACTATCAAGCCCAACACGACAACACTCAGATTGATTGTTTCTATGGAGCCCCCCGGGCATGGATATTAAAGCACCTATTGATGCAATTCTTGCACACACTGGTCTGATGGTTTTCTCTCTCCTCTCCATCCCAACCACTTGGGATTAGCCTAAATATGCTCCAAATCAACTCAAGCTCTACCTGAAAAAGAGGCACGTCAACTGTAGGGTTCCATTCCGACCATTGACACCGAGGTTCGTGCTTTGTATCATCTCAGATTCATAGTCAAAGTTGAAATTTTTTGGAAGGAATTTCTTCAGATCTGTCGCACATAATCAATCTTTTAAAGGGTCCTTTGAGGTGTAGCTTGATCTTGTTGTTCATACAACTATCATATTGCAAGTTTTTCGTTTTGATGCAGGTTAGTGATCCATCTGAAGATGTACTTGTTCTATATAACTTATACGTGAGGAGGATGAGGGGCTTCTCTCTGCGCCCTCAAACATGCTCTCACATATCCACTTGTAATCAATACAATTATGCTTGGATTGCAAACAAGTTCCACATAAAAAAGATGAGCATTGACGGGGTTCCATTTCAACCATTGACACCGAGTTTTGTGCTATGTATCTTCTTAGATTTGTGGTCAAAGTTGTAGTTTTTGGGCGAATTTCATCCGATTCGTCACACATATTTAACCGTTCGAGGTGGTCCTTTGAGGTGTAGCTTGATCATGATGTTCTCCACAAATCTCGTGTTTGAAGTTTTTCGTTCTACTGGAGGTATATAAATTCATCTTTAGCTTACCTATGGTTGAAGATAAAAGTCTATGGAAGCCAAGGTCGTGCAGGCGGAAGAGCTGCATCGGCCGGCCCTCTCCGTGTCCTCCCACACCCCTGTCAGTCGCTAGGGCCACTAAAGAAGGTGCCGCGCCGTCGTCCGGAAACAGCTGCCGTGCTAGCAGACGAACACGAAGAATACTAACTGCTAATGACGGTTTAGGTGTACCAATTAATGTGATGCCCAAATCCAATGCAGGCAACCAACAACATGGATATAGTAGCTCAATTGATGCACCCTCTAGAACTGCAGGCTACCAAACGTGAAGTGAAAAGTGGCTCAGCTTGTATATGTGTAACAGTGCAGCCACAATATTGGCTAACTGAGCCACAAAAAGCATACAGGCTACCAAACACGCCCTATGAGTATAACATAGTTGCAAGAAAAAAAGAAGAATGTACACCCCGGGTTGCGAAGAAGAAAAGAGGGGTGGACAGAGTTAAGGAGTAGGTTACTTGTAAAGCTATTTTTCTCCTAGCTATTTTTACATTGTATTCGAAAATAGTGTATATTAAATCGACGATCAAGAAACAAAGGTGCCCTGTATAGCTCTGTACTTTATTTTGCGTGGGAAAGTAAAGCCCTGTACTCGACTGCACGATCGAGCTCAGCCGTATGGTCAGCGACACAGAGACATGACCTTGCTAGCTTGCTAGCAAGAACGTGCATACAGTAAGTAGGATGCATTCATGGTGACTGACGAGGCCGTACACTGATACGTGTATACAGATTACAGAGTCATGCCGGCTGGTACGATCGGCATTCATGGTGAGTGACGAGGAGCGACAATGCCCTACTACATCGTACTTAGTACTATTTACATGCCCGGCCGGGCTTATGCAAACCGACATCTCTGTATTCAAAGCTGCACCGCCATTCAATTGCAGAAGTGAGGCATGCTCGCTCGATCTCATTTGAACCAGTATCTACACACATCGTCAGAGACTTGTCCGAAAGAAATGAACTCAGAAATCCGTCTAAACTGAACTTGATTAACTGTTTTGTTAATATTTGGATGTCCGGGAAACATTTTGAAGTTGATGCATGTTAAGAACCATTAATTCGAACCGGGACTTGACATTTGAGAACTATAAAAGTACTAGAGGAGTGGAAAAAAGATCTCCATTGATGAATATTGACAGGGAAATTACTATTTCTGGCTCCACAAAGAGGGACCATAGTCACCCCTCAGAATACAGCAAATGAAAGGATGAGGTAAAATCTAGAGCCCAGGGGTGTCTATGGTTTTCCTTGTCCCCTCTCACCTTCTGTTCTCGACCTAGCAATCGGTAAGGCCCGGACAAATACCTCTAGGCATGTATTTCTGTATCTACGTTAGGTATGTGCACAATTGACAACGGGTATATCCCAAGGATCCGTGGTGTGAAATAAAAGGTATGTTAGCACCAGCCATATTGTGGTTGATGCAGATGTTGATAATGAGCATTGTTTTCTTCTTTGATGAAGGATGATCTAACGAACGGGGCACACTCATGATGAAGAGGCGAGGGGATTGAGAAAGTAAGAGGAGGAACAGATGAACTGGGTGAAGGGATAATATTTCGTTGCTTAGATTTATAGAAGCACCGAGAAGAATAGGTGGGAAAGAACAGCAGGAAAAAACGGCGGCAAGCAATGGCGGGAAAAAACAGCGGGAAAGAATGGCGGGGAAAAACGACGCGAAAAAAGGGCTGAAACCTAAAACGTTTTTGGACGTGCACGTAGTATGCATGATCAATGTCACAGTCTTTATTTCGAAAGACGAACATCTCGATTGTCTTTGCAACAGACGATTCCATGTTTCGTTTGTCCAACGGACAATAGACGTGCGCGTCGTCTTTCAAATGGACGAACTGTCCATCGTCTTTTGGACGGACGACGGTCCTTTAAATTTACAACATTTGCATTTCGTGTATTATTATGAAATTGAATAAAAAAATATATTATTTTAAAAAAAATAGCAAGGCTAAAAGTTTGGACTTTGGAGGCCATTTTCCAACTAAAACAACCCAAACCCAAAAACTAACTAAGGGGTGGACAGAGTTGTCCAACGAGTTGCCGAAGGAGGGGATATTTTTTCTCCTACCTATTTTTATATTGTATAATCGAAAATAGTAGTCCTTCGTCCTAAAATAGGTGATCTATGTGAATTTAATCTACGTGGAGTTACGCGCATTTGTGCGGGAAGTGACCTGACGAGAAACGGACCAGCCTGCTAGGCGTTAGGTTGCGAATAAGTGTGCATCTGGAACGTTTCTGCGGCATCGGCATGCAGCTAGTAGTAAATGAGGCGGTACACTGGTACGAACGTGCATACAGATTACAGAGGCATGCTTGCCGGCTGGTACGATCGGCATTCATGGTTGGCTGACGGCGAGAGACAGTGGCCGGCCGGGCTTATGCAGACCGACTCTGTCGTCAAAGCTGCACCGTCATTCAATTGCAGCAGTGAGGCTATAGCTCGATCTACACATGCATCATCACAGACTTGCCCGAGAAGAAGGCATGCAGTCACAAATGGTCAGTGGCGGATCTAGGATTTTGCATTAGGGTAGGCCGCATTAAAATTACTATACATGCTTTGTAAAAAGAATTTTTAACAATTTCTTCACTCCTGCCATTGAGTTTGCTCTTCTGCCACAGTTGCAATTCGATAATCATTTGAAACATCAAATTTTTGGTTCTTTTAGTATTTTACTCAACATTCTTGATTTACTGGGATATCCTGACCGACCAAAAGCATGTCGGTATATAGTAAAAGTAGCTATGTTTTCTAAGCATATTTTGTAATTTATTCAGAATATACGTGAGGTGTATATACCCAAATACAGTAAATCAAAGAATGCTACAAGTTTATACTTCCTCTAATATAAAATAATAGACTCAGATTTGTCTAGATTCAAATACATCTAGCAATAAAACATGACTACATACATCTCAATCTATATGAATCTAAGTCCATTTTAGATCAAAGCGAGTACTAACTTGTGGGTAATATATGGTAAATTAATCAGATATATAATTAACTGGCATAACTAACCGAGATGCCTAACGTGGTCCAATAAACTACATGCATCTATGCTCGTTTTAATAGGCGGTGAGGAATTAGTGCACGCGGTGGCCTAACATGCATGTCCTGCCCGCGTACATGGAAAGAACCGATTCAATCAGCTAGCTAGCAGATTTGAAAACGATTGATCAGCTAGCCATGAGGAAGCCCGGCATCGCGCGGGGTATGCCGCGGCATACCGGGCATACCCCATAGATCCGCCACTGCAAATGGTGTCTAAAATGAGCTTGATTAACTGTTTTTTTTAATTGCTTGGATGCCCGAGAAACATTTTGAAGTCGATGTTCAGAACCATTCGAATCGGGGCTTGACATTTGAGATTTGTACAAAATCTAGAGCAGTGGAAAAGATCTCCATTCATGAACATTGAGGCCTTGTTTACTTCTAGGGTATTTCAGGGGATGAGAGGGGATTATTTTGTATCCCGAAATTTCCCCGATAGGTCGTTTATTAGGTCGGGTTTTGAGGGGATAATCCCGGAATATCCCCACAAATCTCCTCCACACTAGTGTATTTTTGACTAGATTAAAAACTCTCCATCATGATAGAGTATTTTTGGGGAAGGGTATTTGAGGGGATTTAACAGTATTGGGCGAACACCAAATCCCCGCATATCCCGTGTTTTTTCGGGATAAAAATACCGAAGAAGTAAACAAGGCCTGACTGGGAAATAACTATTTCATTCCGGCTCCACAAAGAAGGTCCATTGTCACCCCTGGCCCTCAGAATACAGCAAATGAAAGGATGAGGTAAAAACTAGAGCCCAGTGGTGTCTCCTTGTCCCCTCTCACCTTCGGTTCTCGACCTAGTAATCGGTAAGGCCCGGACAAATGGCTCTTGACGTTTATTTTCCGTATCTACATTAGGTTTGCGCATACTTCCTTCGTCCGTAAATAAGTATATTTATAGCTTTGTCTTAAGTCAAAGTTAGTAAAATTTGACTAATTTTATAGAAAAACATAGCAATATTTATGACTTCAAATTAGCATCAGTAGATATGTTTTTAAATTTGGTTTTATAATATGCCAATTAGATATAATATATTTTGCTATATTTATCTATAAAATTGGCCAAATTTGACAAAGTTTGACTTAGGCAAAAGCTAGAAGTACACTTATTTACGAAGGGAGGGAATAATTGACACCGGTATCTAAAAAGTTAAGGGACATGTGGTGTGAAATAAAGGTTTGTTGGCACTAGCCATATTGTGGTTGATGCGGATGTTGACAAGGAGCATTGTTTTCATCTTTGTTGAAGGGGCGTGCTACGCGTCTCCAGGGATGGAAAGCCCCTATCCCGGGTTCAGAGATTGACACGTGTCCAAGGACTACTCACGGAAATTTTTCTGCACTCCAGGAAAAAAAGGAAGCAAATCACCTCGCCGTCCTCGCTGGAAACTTCCCCACACTCCCAGAGAAAAGGAAGCAAATCACCCAGTCATCCTCGCTCGAATCAACGACAAGCGGTTCCTGACCCCATCGCCATGGGGCAGGTCAGCTTGGCCCCTAAACAGTCTAGCCGCGGCGAGGTCGATCCCATTCGCTGTCGTAGCAAGAACGTGCATACAGTAGGATGCATGGCAGGTGGAGTACGCGCATTTGTGCGCGGGAGGTGACCTGACGAGAAACGGACCAGCCTGCTAGGCGTTAGGTTGCGAATAAGTGTGCATCTGGAACGCTTCTGCGGCATCGGCATGCAGCCAGTAGTAAATGAGGCGGTACACTGGTCACTACAGGAACGAGAAGCTACGCCGACGGCCGGTCGCTACGCCGACGGCCAAATATCGGGGCCGTCGGCGTAGCCATCGTCTAGGCCAGCTCCGCCAAGCAGCCGTCGGCGTAGAATTGCCCTCGGCATATCCTATGCTACGCCGACGGCTGCCCTCGGCGTAGCATACGCCGACGGCTACCCTCGGCGTAGCTATTTTTTATTTTATCTCATTAAACTTTGAAAAATCATAACTAAATCATTCTAATTCGGAAAAATACAAATAATATATCAAAATTTGCAGAAAAATAAGACCTATCTATCTACACTCAAATTTTACATATTTGTAAATAAAAATTAATTAAAACATAAGACATTATATATAGTTTAAAACGGGCATAAAAAATTCAAAAATGATCGAAACAATGCGAAACCTTCGCGTGGTGTTATATTATGTGACATAGTTAGAAGGAAAAATATCAAACTTGATATATTGATTATGTCTCAAAGAAACCTTCACAAAATGACCTATCTCGTTCGAGGTTTCTTGGCTTTCGGGTCAAATGACCAATGTTATGGCTAGAATCAAGGCATAGTTTGTGATAATGTGCCCATATTGTGTATACACATTCATCATGGTATGCCAAACAATGTTGAAGGAGGAAGTTTTTCTTTTCGTCGCACCAAAAAGCCATTTTCCATTTTCCGAGCACAAAAAACAGACGATTTTGTAAAGCAACCACCAAATGGATAATTCAAAATGGTACCACCACATTTTACAAAAATACTATACCACCTTATATAGAGAATGTCCCAATAGGGGAATCCGAAACCTTTCCGTCCACCTCTGGTGAAAAAGACAAATTCCTGCCGAATCGGTAGGAAGTGGGTCAGATATGAACTACAGGTACATGATCCGATGCTCATGTTTTTTTACAAAAATCATTTTTAGGTTCACAATATGCTATTTTATCAAAGATACAATGCAAGTTTAGCGAGGCTCGGCCCCGAGCTAAGAATCTTCATGCCCGCCGTTCGACAAAGTTTGACGATAGTTTAAAACGGGCATAAAAAATTCAAAAATGATCGAAACAATGCGAAACCTTCGCGTGGTGTTATATTATATGACATAGTTAGAAGGAAAAATATCAAACTTGATATATTGATTATGTCTCAAAGAAACCTTCACAAAATGACCTATCTCGTTCGAGGTTTCTTGGCTTTCGGGTCAAATGACCAATGTTATGGCTAGAATCAAGGCATAGTTTGTGATAATGTGACCATATTGTGCATACACATTCATCATGGTATGGCAAACAATATTGCAGGAGGAAGTTTTTCTTTTCGTCGCACCAAAAAGCCATTTTCCATTTTCCGAGCACAAAAAACAGACGATTTTGTAAAGCAACCACCAAATGGATAATTCAAAATGGTACCACCACATTTTACAAAAATACTATACCACCTTATATAGAGAATGTCCCAATAGGGGAATCCGAAACCTTTCCGTCCACCTCTGGTGAAAAAGACAAATTCCTGCCGAATCGGTAGGAAGTGGGTCAGATATGAACTACAGGTACATGATCCGATGCTCATGTTTTTTTACAAAAATCATTTTAGGTTCACAATATGCTATTTTATCAAAGATACAATGCAAGTTTAGCGAGGCTCGGCCCCGAGCTAAGAATCTTCATGCCCGCCGTTCGACAAAGTTTGACGATAGTTTAAAACGGGCATAAAAAATTCAAAAATGATCGAAACAATGCGAAACCTTCGCGTGGTGTTATATTATATGACATAGTTAGAAGGAAAAATATCAAACTTGATATATTGATTATGTCTCAAAGAAACCTTCACAAAATGACCTATCTCGTTCGAGGTTTCTTGGCTTTCGGGTCAAATGACCAATGTTATGGCTAGAATCAAGGCATAGTTTGTGATAATGTGCCCATATTGTGCATACACATTCATCATGGTATGGCAAACAATGTTGCAGGAGGAAGTTTTTCTTTTCGTCGCACCAAAAAGCCATTTTCCATTTTCCGAGCACAAAAAACAGACGATTTTGTAAAGCAACCACCAAATGGATAATTCAAAATGGTACCACCACATTTTACAAAAATACTATACCACCTTATATAGAGAATGTCCCAATAGAGGAATCCAAAACCTTTCCGTCCACCTCTGGTGAAAAAGACAAATTCCTGCCGAATCGGTAGGAAGTGGGTCAGATATGAACTACAGGTACATGATCCGATGCTCATGTTTTTTTACAAAAATCATTTTTAGGTTCACAATATGCTATTTTATCAAAGATACAATGCAAGTTTAGCGAGGCTCGGCCCCGAGCTAAGAATCTTCATGCCCTGATTCGACAAAGTTTGACGATAGTTTAAAACGGGCATAAAAAATTCAAAAATGATCGAAACAATGCGAAACCTTCGCGTGGTGTTATATTATGTGACATAGTTAGAAGGAAAAATATCAAACTTGATATATTGATTATGTCTCAAAGAAACCTTCACAAAATGACCTATCTCGTTCGAGGTTTCTTGGCTTTCGGGTCAAATGACCAATGTTATGGCTAGAATCAAGGCATAGTTTGTGATAATGTGCCCATATTGTGCATACACATTCATCATGGGATGGCTAACAATGTTGCAGGAGGAAGTTTTTCTTTTCGTCGCACCAAAAAGCCATTTTCCATTTTCCGAGCACAAAAAACAGACGATTTTGTAAAGAAACCACCAAATGGATAATTCAAAATGGTACCACCACATTTTACAAAAATACTATACCACCTTATATAGAGAATGTCCCAATAGGGGAATCCGAAACCTTTCCGTCCACCTCTGGTGAAAAAGACAAATTCCTGCCGAATCGGCAGGAAGTGGGTCGAATATGAACTACAGGTACATGATCCGATGCTCATGTTTTTTTACAAAAATCATTTTTAGGTTCACAATATGCTATTTTATCAAAGATACAATGCAAGTTTAGCGAGGCTCGGCCCCGAGCTAAGAATCTTCATGCCCGCCGTTCGACAAAGTTTGACGATAGTTTAAAACGGGCATAAAAAATTCAAAAATGATCGAAACAATGCGAAACCTTCGCGTGGTGTTATATTATATGACATAGTTAGAAGGAAAAATATCAAACTTGGTATATTTATTATGTATCAAAGAACCCTTCACAAAATGACATATCTCATTCGAGGTTTCTTGGCTTTCGGGTCAAATGACCAATGTTATGGCTAGAATCAAGGCATAGTTTGTGATAATGTGCCCATATTGTGCATACACATGCATCATGGGATGGCGAACAATGTTGCAGGAGGAAGTTTTCCTTTTCGTCGCACCAAAAAGCCATTTCCCATTTTCCGAGCACAAAAAACGGACGATTTTGTGAAGCAACCACCAAATGGCTAATTCAAAATGGTACCACCACATTTTACAAAAATACTATACCAACCTATATAGACAATGTCCCAACAGGGGAATCCGAAACCTTTCCGTCCACCTCTGATAAAAAGACAAATTCTGGAATCGGCGGGAAGTGGTCGAATATGAACTACAGTACATGATCCGATGCTCATGTTTTTTACAAAAATCATTTTAGGTTCACAATATGCTATTTTATCAAAGATCCAATGCAAGTTTAGCGAGGCTCGGCCCCGAGCTAAGAATCTTCATGCCCGCCGTTCGACAAAGTTTGACGATAGTTTAAAACGGGCATAAAAAATTCAAAAACGATCGAAACAATGCGAAACCTTCGCGTGGTGTCATATTATGTGACATGGTTATAAGTAAAAATATTAAACTTGATATATTGATTATGTGTCAAAAAAACCTTCACAAAATAACCTATCTCATTCGAGGTTTCTTGGCTTTCGGGTCAAATGACCAATGTTATGGCTAGAATCAAGGCATAGTTTGTGATAATGTGCCCATATTATGCATACACATGCATCATGGTATGGCGAACAATGTTGCAGGAGGAAGTTTTCCTTTTCGTCGTACCAAAAAGCCATTTTCCATTTTCCGACCATAAAAAAAGGACGATTTTGTGAAGCAACCACCAAATGGCTAATTCAAAAATGCTACCACCACATTTTACTAAAATACTATTCCACCTTATATGGACAATGTCCCAACAAGGGGTTCCGAAACCTTTCCATCCACCTTTGGTGAAAAAGACAAATTCCTGCCGAATCGGCAGGAAGTGGGTCAGATATGAACTACATGTACATGATACGATGCTCATGTTTTTTTACAAAAATCATTTTTAGGTTCACAATATGCTATTTATCAAAGATTCAATGCAATTTTTCCTTTTCATCGCACCAAAAAGCCATTTTTCATTATCCGAGCGCAAAAAGGGAATTTTCTAAAGCAACCACCAAATAGATAATTCAAAAACGGAGGGTTTGTGATTAGTTGATATAGATATCATATTTGGATTCCTCTTATTTTTCTGATCAATTTAGACATATTATTTGTTAAATTCCGATTTATAAATTTAAAGATATTAATTATTCCATATTAAATAAAAAAATACAAAAAAGTAAAATTATTATATTTTTATTTGAATTCAATAATATTTTTACTTATTCATTAATGTTTATTTAAATAATTGTTTGTATTTTCAAAAAATACAAACATGTGACATGTTGATATAAGGGTTAATAGGATTGATATCATAGTATTGAAAACAATGTATGAATTACTTTGCGGAAACAGATTCTGAAGGAACGAGGAAGTTAAGCGTGCTGGAGCTGGAGTAGTATTAGGATGGGTGACCTTCCGGGAAGTTCGACCACGACTGCAATTTAATTAAATATTAAGTGTAATTAGTGTTAAAAATATTCAAAGTGAGAGATTAACGAGTCAAATAATTCGAAGATTCAAAAATTGTGAAAAAAAGAAAATAAAAAATTTATTTTTTTAAAAAAATAAAATATTTTTGCAGCATACGCCGACGGCATTTTGATACGCCGACGGCCTCTATGTGCTCCGCCGAGGGAGCCCTTTGCCGAGGAGGCTACGCCGAGGGCAGCCGTCGGTGTAGCATACGCCGAGGGCATTTTAGCCTACGCCTACGGCTTTTTGCCCTCGGCGTAGCGCGCGCGTCCTGTAGTGACTGGTACGATCGTGCATACAGATTATTGAAGTATATAAGTGGATTGCACTAGTCCTTTCCATTAGTTCGGAATTTGGTTGTGTTGGCTAGTGCATGAAGCTTGACATGGTATCAGAGCCTAAGGTCTCGAGTTTGAGTCCTGGCTTTCGCAATTTATCCTAAAATTGTTGTTGACCCCTCTGTGTCCACGTATAAGCCTTTTAAATCATACGTGAGTTTCGCGCGCCGTCGCTCTCTTCCAGTTGCACGGTTGCACGTGCTGACTTCTCTTCATCACACGTGAGAGAGGGTGTTGAAGTGTATAAATAAATTGCACTAGTCCTTTCCATCAGATTACAGAGACATGCTTGCCGGCTGGTACGATCGGCATTCATGGGTGGCTGACGGCGAGAGACAGTGGCCGGTCGGGCTTATGCAGACCGACTCTGCCGTCAAAGCTGCACCGTCATTCAATTGCAGCAGTGAGGCGGCTATAGCTCGATCTACACATGCATCATCACAGACTTGCCAGGGGAAAATGCATGCAGTCACAAATGAGCTTGATTAACTGTTTTTTTATTGCTTGGATGCCCGGCCGAGAAACATTTTGAAGTCGATGTTAAGAACCATTCGAATCGGGGCTTGACATTTGAGATATGTACAAAATCTAGAGCAGTGGAAAAGATCTCCATTCCATGAATATTGACCGGGAAATAACTACTCCCTCCGTCCAAGAATAGATGTCTTAGATTTTTTAAATTTTAGATGAATCTATATATACTAAATAGTGTCTTTTTTCAGAGGGAGTATTTCATTCCGGATCCACAAAGAAGATCCATTGTCACCCCTCAGAATACAGCAAATGAAACTATGAAAGGATGAGGTAAAAACTAGAGCCCAGGGGTGTCTATGGTTTTCCTTGTCCCCTCTCACCTTCTGTTCTCGACCTAGCAATCGGTAAGGCCCGGACAAATACCTCTAGGCATGTATTTTTGTATCGTTTGTGCACAATTGACAACGGGTATATCCCGAGGATCTGTGGTGTGAAATAAAAGGTATGTTAGCACCATCCATATTGTGGTTGATGCGGATGTTGATAATGAGCATTGTTTTCTTCTTTGATGAAGGATGATCTAACGAGTAGGCTAGTGCCTTCTAGTGGTGGGACCCAAGAAATTTTCAAAGCCGGAAAAAACAATGTATTTTAAGACAAATGATACTATCTTTTTATCAAGGAGGTTGGATCCGCCTATGCCTCTATCCATCTTAAAGGCCATTGGAGGTATCTTTTATGATGTTGTTCTCCTCTCCTTGGCCAATCTAGCGACTAATAATGGTACAAGAACATGCCCATTCTTCATGAGATTCGAGATGGGAGAGGGCCGGGTCCCCCTATTGGGGTCATTGACCTGACCCAAAATAAGATGGTTGCTAGGGCAGTTGGGTTTGGACCCGACCCAAAGAGCCTCCCAACTCGACCTATCTCTAGACGTAACATCATGCAAACCAAAGCAAAATAAGTCTATTAAATAATAAATAAAATCTTGCATGACACTACACTTAAGTTATTTGGCACTATAGAGGTGATAACTTTAGACTATTAACATAGAGGCAGTGTGACGCAGGTAGACCACCGGTACGGAGATACGTCCATCAGATAGAAAGCCCAATCATGATGGACCGTTGCCTAGGCGCGACAAGTAAAACCGCGTCTGTTTTATTAGAAAAAAACATGGCTTGGGTGGGCCGAGGGGTGCTCGATCATTTATCTCCTCCACTGATTGGCTCCGCTCTCTGCCCCCAGTCCTCTCCTTCCCTTTCCCCTTGGATAGCTCACGCTTCGTCGCCAACAGGAAGGAAGGTAGCTAGCTAGGGAAGAGAGTCTGATCGAGAGGAACCTCAAGCAAGCTAGCTCTATCGGAGTCCAGGCCGTCGATCGGTGCCACCGGCATTGGCCAAGGAATCAAACCGTTGGCACCGCCGTGCGCGGCGCCCAGCCTTTGAGAGGTACGTACGTACGGCAGTGCCAGTGCGCCATCGGCCAGCTCCCTTCATCCCGTTCAAAGGTGCCGTATGCAGACTTCCGTCGGCATCAGTAGTCTTTCTTCTGTATTCTTCATGGATTATTATCTTCTTTATTATTTTTCTCTATTATACTGTATTAAATTGGGAACCGCCGTCGTGGTTGCTGATTGGTGAATGGTGATGCAAGTCACGGTCCTGTCAAAAACCCTCTTCTACGTAGTTTATTTTGGTAGTTAAACTTTTGAGGCAAAAAGTTGAAGTAGAAATCACCACATGAAGCCGCAGAAGCCGGTTTTCTGCGAGAACCCACTCGACACCCTAGTAGGTGACGGTAGGCGCAAAGACATGCGCCCTTTTGTAAATCGTTTTTCCTTCTTCTGCATTTCGTTCTTGTCGGATTTGGCCATGTTTGTTCGTGTGTGTTGTGTTACAACAGGAGTACAAGACATGCAAAGGAATCCCGTACTAATTCCTCAGTTTCCAATTAGTCGAGAGGCAACTTTGATCAGATTTGGTCCACATACGCATATAACTGGAGGCGTTTAAGTGTATATAATACTCTCTTCGTTTAGAAATACAAGACATTTTAGTTTTGTAAAATAGCTAAACACATTTTAGTGTATACGATTTACTCCGACTCTCTACAAACCTATACACACTATAAACCATCTAAAAACATTTGATTCATAAAACTAAAAGATCTTATATTTTTAAACGGAGCGAGTACTACCTATTTTGAAACCGAGGGAGTTATACACTTTCATCTTTTTTTTTAAACTACGATGAGTGTACGTGTTTGCCAAGGAGGCCTTAGTAATGAACCTGCTGTCGGAAAGCACGTACTCCCTCCGTTTAAAAATATAAGATGTTTTAGATTTGTAAAGAAGATGTATCTAGACACATTTTAGTGTCTAGATTCATTTGAACCTATACACTAAAACATGTCTAGATACATCTTCTTTACAAACCTAAAACATCTTATATTTCTAAACGGAGGGAGTACATGCTTGCCTAGGAATTTTTTCACGCCCTATTTCCGTGGATGGAGAAAGTAGTACTACTCTGACGCAGGGCCTGCTGAGTAAATGAACTTGCTGTCGAAAATACTAGCAGTACTATAAGGCTAGTCATAGTGAGAGTAACTTAGCTAGTAACATGCATATACATGCAATGTCAACTATACAAAATAGTGATATGACATGATAATTAATGAAGAAAGAGAAGGAGATAGTAACTTAGCAAAAATGGTTATTTAGATGGTTTATTTTGCCTGAGTTGGAAGAGAGAGAAGAGGAGAGAGAAGAAGAGCTGTCTGTAAGTTAAGAGCCAGATATAACACGTGCTCCTAGGCATTTTGTAGGAGTGACATGTGGGCCATGTACTAACAAACTAATACATGTTTGTAGTTAGCTATTATACTTGTTGGCTATAGTGGTGACTATAGATGACATGGCAGTGACTTATAGCCAACGGTGGGCTATACTATTAAACTTGCTCTTAAGAGTCAATCTAATAGCCAACATATACAATATTTAGAGATAAAAAATATATTAATTTATTAATATATGTCTCACTTTACACTGTCACATAGTGCCTAGGAGCATATGCTGCAGTTGGCTCTTGACTAAAAGCCCACTCTTCTTCCTTCTACTCTTCTCTCTCATCCAACTAATCATAAATATACTAGTTTAAATTTTATAGTCTACTGACCACCGGACCTTATTGTACTTGCTCTCGTTGTGACTGACGAGGAGAGACAATGCACGTGGTACGTGAAGTCGCTGCTGGCCCATCACGATTCATACTTTAGCTAGTCGAGCAGAGGTCTCTGATTGCACAGCATGGCATGAAGAGCCTCCCGATTTTCTTTGCTAAGTAATAAAATGCGCAGCAGAACGGAGTCCGAACTGTTTCCTTAAAAAATGGACTTCATTAATTAACTATTCTGTTATTTCTTGGATGCCCGGAAACATTCTGAAGTCGATGTTAAAACCATCATATCGAATCGGGACAATTTGAGATCTATTGACATACTAAAGGGATAAGAAGATGTTCATCCATGAATGTTATATTCATCGGGAAATAACTATTTCTAACTCGACTAAGAGAATACAATAAATGAAAGGATGAGATGAAAACTAGCAGAGAGGCATCTATAGTTTTCTTCCTAGATTAGACATTTTCATCGCCCCCCTCTCGTCTCTAATTGTCCATCTAGCAATCGAGAAGCTCCGACCAAATAGCTCTCGACCTGTAGAACCCGTATCTGATATATATGCCAGGTTTGCGCGTAATTTACAAGGGCATCTAAGAAATGGAGGCTCCATGGTGCAAGATAAAGGTATGTGAGCATAAACCCCTATTGTGGTTGATGCAATTGTTGATAAGGATCATTGTTTTCTTCTTTGTTGAAGGACGATCTAACACGTGGGCGTTCATGTGTCCATCTTAAATGTCAATGTGGGTATTATGTTATATGATGCTGGTCTCCTCTCCTTGTTCAATCGACTACAAATGGTACAAGAAAATGCCCATTCTCCATGAGAGTCGTTATGGGACTGTGCCGAGTGGCCCCATCGGGTAATTGACCTGACCCAAAATAACATGGTCGCTAGGGCAGTTTTTTCTAGAGCAACCAAGTGATTCATTAATAGAAAATCAAGTTACACGAGTAAACAAACGTGAAAACTAACAGACAGAACATGAGAAAACAGATATCCTAAAAACTTTCAAGAGAACTATCCCTAGGGTTTTCTGCATCCGCCGAAGCCAGCGGCCGTCGCCAAACACCAACGCCTCCTAGATGTGCGTTGGAATAGACATCGAGCCTCAACCATTGCCGAATGCAAGAGGGCACCATCGCCAACGAGGCTTTGTGAGTCGATAACAGGAGCACTGCAAGCAGCAAGGCAACGTCGTTGTGGCACGTCGACCAACGGATGTCCCCGTGCTACCTTGAACCAAGATCCGCCTGACATGGTTATACCCTACGGGTACGTGACTTCAGCATACCTGGTCCAGCCCAAGGAAAGCCCACAGCAGATATACGCTGGCCCATGAAGATTTTCGGGTAGCCAAGGCCCATGACGCATTCGGATCCTTGGAGAGCAAGACTAGCATAGATAGGAAATTCAAAGGGGTAAACCCTAGAACTTGTAACCGACTAGGACTATGCCCGGGACCTGCCTAAGTATATATAAAGTCCATGAGGGCATGTCCTAGATCTCTCGACTCATACTTTTCGCACACACCTCCACGCCAGATTGAATCTGCGCACCCTATAATCTTCGGTTCCGCCGTAATCAAGAGCAGACAAGCAGGAGTAGGGTTTTCCCTCCGGGGGCCTGAACCTGGGTAAATCCCGTGTCCCCTGGTTGCTTTTCTGTTAACCGTGCCACGATCTCCAGCATCCCCATCTTCTCCAAAATCCAAGTCCATAACAATGGGCATTGACGAGATTAAACCTCGTCAATTGGCGCCGTCTGTGGGAATCGGGGCTGCTGATTGTGCGATCGTGACGGTCCCGACCCGATCGATCTACAACTCCGTGGCGACGGAGAATCACCTCCTCTTCGACACTTTCGACTTCATCGCCCACTCGCCGGCCACCATGAAGGATTTCGAGCCCGTAGGCGACGGACTCGAAATTTTGTTCGGGAGCTTCTGCTTCCAAGTGGGACAAACTGGCACCCTCCGCCTTCCTGAGCGGGTGCCCGTGCCATCAATCAGGCCCGCTTCGTGGGCTCCACACCTCGTGCTACGCACGTCACCATCGACAGATGAGTTCTACAACAGCAGCAGCTGCAACTCCGATCTGTGCGATCCACCTTCGGATGAAGGGACCTACGGTTTCGGATCTGAAAGCTGCGGCAGCAGCGAACCGATCTACGAGCGCTACCTATGCGCCGCGGTCATCCAGGAGCAACAAACGCCTAACCCGCCACCCAACACGAACCCCAGCCCGGGGCGGAAGCGGGAAACGGAAGAAGCAGTCCCCCAAGAGAAACAACAACCACGTCATCCAACTTAGCAAAGAAGGATGGGTCCGAGCCGCCCGTGCGTCATGCGACATAGTCCTACCCGTGGACTCCCCACGTGACCTACTGATGGCGTACCACTACCTCCTCATCGAGGAGCACAAGAAGAAATTCAAGATGCAGGAGACGCTCGACAAACGCAAGCAAGCAGCCTCCGAGTCCAGCGCGCGACGAGCTGCGCTCTCCGCCATGGCACCCGGCTCTAGCACGAACGGAAACCAGGGAAACAAGCACCGCTCACGGGTGGAGAACATGGATCCCAAGGAACGCTGTGATGTAACCCGAACTCTCCACACGTCGTTCATGGATATGGATGCCGACGGCAACATCATCCCGAAGACACTGCAAGTTGCGATCCTGGCAGCCACTGTGTATCTCGTGGCCCACCAAACTCCTGAAGGGGACCCGAAAAGAGCCATGCATAAGTCCGCACTCACCAGACTCGGACTCGTCGGAGCTGCGCTCCACGAAGACGCTCCTGCGCAGCCAAAGAAGAAAGCTCCGGTCAGGCGCGACCGGAGCCCCACCCCTTCATCCGAAGAGGAGGAGGAGCACGAACTTCCTCGAAGGAAGAAGAGCTCGCATCGCCATAAACGCGACTACGACGCCAGAGACGCGCTTACACAGCGCAAAATCGACAAAGCGCGAGCCAAACGCGCATGCTCGTCCGAGTCCGAGATGGATGAAGATGAAGGAGAACTTTGTGGAGCTCGATGCTTCAGCAGATTTGTTCGGCGAACACAGATGCCACGCAATTTCAAGCTTCCTTCGGATACTCCGAAGTTCAACGGCACGTAAGATCCAAAATCTTGGCTCAGCGATCATCTGTCATCCGTCAAGCTGCACGGTGGTAACAAAGAAACCGCCATGCAATGCCTCCAGCTGCAGCTGACAGGCGCGGCGCGGGTCTGGCTCAGCAGCCTATCATCAGGATCCATCCGAAGTTGGGAGGAGCTAGCTTACAGCTTCATCCGAAATTTCAAGGGCACCAGCAAGAGGCCCGCCTCAATCGAAGAGTTGCGAGCCTGCACTCAGAGAACGGGGGAATCTATTCGCTCGTACATATTACGCTGGTCTACCACCAAGAACTCCGCAACACATATCTCCGAGGAGAGGGCCATCGACGCCTTCAGAGACGGCGTCAAACGCCAAGATTTCAAGGAGGAACTTGGGCGTGTCAAGCCCAAGACACTCGACCACCTCATGGAAATTGCCAACAGCTGGGCAGACGGCGAAGATTGCATCCAGCGAGCGCAATCAGATGAATAGGACGACTACGGCCGAAGACGAGAACGCCGCAGAAAGAGGAGATCGCGTGTCTACGAAGACCGCGACGGACCCGGCATGGTCGCGGCTGGCTACGCCGACCGCCGCAACGACAACACCGCAACAACGGAGGATACCGCGGAGGAAATTTCTGTGACAGCGGACGACCAGCGCAGTCGTGGCAACGCCGCGACCACGACAACGGACCCTCAGCATTCGACAAACTTTCGGGTCCATGCACCATCCACTTCTACATCGACAAACAAGATGGCAAAAATAAAGCCAGTCACATGCTCAAGGACTGCCGCGAGTTCCAGAAACTCAGCGAAAGCATGGTGCAGATGAGGCAACAAGCCCCAACCCCTGCGTTCGGAAACGCACCCGCGCCAGGAGAAATAGCACACGGAGCTCCTCCACCGCCACCTATTGGAGGCCCAAACCAACCCGATCGCACAGTATCAAAACAACGCCGGGGTCGGGTACCCCCCACCAAAGGGAGCACTAAATATGATCCAGAAGGGACGCCCCACAAACAGGGTGCAGAAGAAAATCACCCGACAAATCAACTTGGCCGTGGCAACTCCGCCTGCAATCCCTGAGTACCTCAGCGGATCGGAGTCCTGCATCACATTCACTTGCGCGGATCACCCTTGCCAGATCCCTCGCCCAGGTCATGCTGCCCTGGTGCTGGAGGCGCAGATCGGAGGCTTCGAGATGAGTTGCGTCTTCATGGACGGCGGCAGCGGCATCAACCTAATGTTCGCAAGCACTCTAGCAGCTATGCGGATCCCGCAATGCAGCCTGGAACAATCAGACACAACGTTCCACGGCATTGTCCCAGGAAAGGGCATATTCCCCCTAGGCAAAATAGGGCTCGACGTTATCTTCGGGAAGCCGGACAACTTCCGGCAGGAGCGCCTAGAATTCGAAGTGGTGGACTGGTCGTCGCAATACCACGCCATCCTGGGGCGTGTAGCATTCGCAAGGTTCCTGGCCGTCCCGCACTACGCATACCTACTACTCAAGATGCCAGGACCAAGGGGCGTCATCATAGTCCACGGGAGCTTCACCCGATCGGACCAATGTGATAGGGATTTCAACAAAATCTCCCAGTCTTTCGGCATGCAAGACGAGCTTGTAAGGCTCCGTGAAGTAACAGACAATGGGGCACCCCCAGTCACAAGGCAGAACGCACCTGACATGTCCTTCGATTCCACCGTCAACACCAAGAAAGTACAGGTCCATCCGACGGATGCCTCCAAGACGGCCTTGATCGCCAATGACCTCAGCACCGCATAGGAAGGCGCACTCGACGAATTCCTCCGTGAGCGCTGGGAAATCTTCGCCCGGTGTCCTGCGGAAATGCCAGGAGTTCCCAGGGAATTCGCCGAGCACGCACTCAATGTCTTTCCAGACACCAAGCCAGTCAAGCAGTCCATCCGAAGACTGTCGGAGCCACGAGCTGAAGCTATCGGCAAGGAAATCAATAGACTACTCGTTGCAGTCTTCATCAGGGAAATCAAAGAAAGCGAGTGGCTCGCAAACACGGTGATGGTCCCGAAGAAGTACACGGACATCCTGCGGATGTGCGTGGACTTCACGTCACTAAATAAGCATTGCCCAAAGGACCACTTCCCTCTTCCACGGATCGACCAGATCATCGATTCGACTGCAGGTTGCGAGAAACTCTCCTTCCTCGACGCCTACTCAGGCTATAACCAGATTCGGCTCAAGGTCGAAGATCAGGAGAAAACGGCGTTTATCACACCGTTCGGAGTATTCTGCTACAACACAATGCCCTTCGGGCTAAAGAACGCAGGTGCCACGTACCAGCTATGCATGCAGGCCTGCCTCAAGGACCAGATCGGTCGCAATGTCCAAGTCTATGTCGACGACATAGTAATAAAAACTAAGGAGGCAAGGACACATATCGACGATCTCTGCGAGACGTTCGACAACCTTGATCGCTACAGGATCAAGCTCAATCCCGAAAAGTGCGCCTTCGGCGTCCCATCAGGTCAGCTGCTCGGATACTTCATCTCTCAACGAGGGATCGAGGCGAACCCGAAGAAAATCAGAGCCATCATGACGATGGAGAAGCCGAAAAACCTCAAGGGCGTCCAGCAGCTCGCAGGACGAGTAGCGGCACTAAGCAGGTTCATCAGCCGCATGGGCGAGAAGGCCTTACCATTCTACCAGCTGCTGCGCAAAGCAGACAAGTTCGAGTGGACACCATAAGCCAATGACGCATTCGAAAGCCTCAAGCGGCTCCTCTCCACCTCGCCCGTTTTGGTCACGCCAAAGGAGAGCGAGCCCCTGCTGCTGTACATAGCAGCCACACACCAGGTGGTCAGCACCGTACTCGTGGTCGAACGACCCGAAGAAGGCAAGACCCACGGGGTCCAGCGCCCAATTTACTACCTCGGTAGTCTTCGACACCAACAAAGCAGAGGTACCCTCACTACTAGAAGCTAGCCTACGGCGTGTTCATGACGGCTCGACGGCTGAGCCATTACTTCCAGGAGCACCAAGTGATGGTCGTCAACGAGGCACCCCTTAACAGCATCCTGAATAATCCAGAGGCCACAGGACGGGTGGCCCTGTGGGGCATTGAACTATCACCCTTGGACATCGTCTACGAGAAGCGACACACAATTAAATATCAATCCTTCCGGACTTCCTGGTACATTGGATGGAGCTGCAGCTGCCAGACACCCCAGACATGTCGCAGTCATGGACAATGCGCCAGCGGCTCCAAGCGTGAAGCGGGCGAGGCGAGGTCATCTTGACCTCGCAAGGAGACAAGATGAAGTACGTTCTTCGGATGAAATTCAGAGCCTCCAACAACGAGGCCGAATACGAAGCCCTCATCCATGGCATGAGGATGGCAAAGATATGCGGCGCAACGCGCCTGGTTATCTACGGTGACTCCAACCTCGTCGTCCAGCAGACGATGAATGAGTGCGACGCACACGCCGAAAAAATGATCGCGTACCGCGCGCTCTACAACGCATTCGAAGGAGCATTCGACGGCTGCGAACTTCGACACGTTGGAAGAGAGAGCAACGAGGAAGCCGATAGACTCGCCAACATCGGCTCCACTTGTGCAAAGGTGCCACCAGGTGTGTTCCTCGAACAAATCTGCGTGCCATCCATCAAGCGGAAATTCCCCAAGGGATCACCCGAAGAAGCAGAGCACTCGGGAGCCACGTTACCCGAAGGACATGAAGGACCCGAAAAGCTGGACACAGAGGTAGCCATGGTCAACCTAATGCAGGTCATGGCAGTCGAAGAAACTTGGACGCGACCATACCTCTAGTTCTTGATAACCGGAGAATTGCCTGACAGCCCAACAGACGCCCGGCGCATATCTCACTGGTCAAAAGCCTTCACCACCATCAACGGCGAGCTGTACAAGTGCAACATCACGGGTGTACTTCAACGGTGCGTCACCATCGACGACGGCAAGGCCATACTCCAAGACATCCATGAAGGCATCTGCGGCCACCATGCAGGCAGCCGCTCCCTTGTCGCTAAATCTCTACGAGCAGGATTCTACTGGCCAACGGCCATGAGCGACGCAAAGGACATCGTCCGAAGATGCAACGGCTGCCAACGGTTCGCCGACAAACCGCACGCACCTGGGTCCGAGCTCAGGCCCATACCCATAGCTTGGCCTTTCGCTCAATGGGGCCTCGACATGATCGGCAAACTGCCAAAATCCTCGAAAGGGGGACACGTCTTCCTCCTGGTTGCAGTCGACAAATTCACCAAGTGGATCGAGGCCATGCCGGTCACCAACCAGAAAGGCAAAACTGCCGTCAAGTTCTTCGAGTCCATTGTCTACAGGTTCGGCGTACCACACAGCATCATCACCGACAACGGATCGAACTTCATCTCCGAAGAATTCCAGGACTTCTGCGAAGGCCTTGGGATCAACATCACGTACGCCTCAGTGGCACACCCGCAAACGAACGGGCAAGTGGAAAAGGCCAACGGCCTAATCGGCGCCGGCATCAAGAAGCGCCTCATGAGCTCACTCGAACAAAAAGCTGGAAATTGGACGAAGGAGCTACCCTCCGTCCTGTGGAGCTTACGAACTACGCCAAACAGCTCCACCGGCTACACACCATTCTTCATGGTACACGGAGCCGAAGCCGTGCTACCAGCCGAAGTACGCCACCAGGCCCCACGGGTCGTCGCCTACAGTGAAGCCGAATCCACGGCTGCACTCGAAGACGCTGTCGATACACTCGACGAAGCACGGGATATAGCAGCAGCTCGATCAGCGGTGTACCAGCAGAGTCTCCGCAACTACCACAGCCGCCGGCTGCGCCCAAGGTGCTTCGTCGAAGGAGACCTCGTCTTGCGACTCAAGCAAAAGCGACCGAATAAATTCGAGTCTCCATGGGAAGGACCCTACGTCATCACCGTAGTGATCCCAGGTGGCGCCTATCGCCTCAAGCACGTGGAGTCTGGAGTCGCATACTCCAACCCATGGAATATCTCGCACCTGCGACGATTCTATCCGTAGCAACCTACCCCCTTTTACTTTCAATAAGGCTTTCAGCCAAGGCTACTCAGCCGAACAATGTACCTCCTCCATTACGATATAAATAAAGCTAAGTGTCTCGCCCCAAAACTTCGGTTCACTATTTTACCTCTGTACTACATGCTACAAACGCACTCGGGGCTCCCCACCTCACGATTTCATCGATGAGGACCAAGCGTGTACACTGAGTGGTGACAATGTCGAAAAGCGAAAAGGACACATACTCAATTAAAGCACTGCGTGCTCACAAACAAACAAACCTTTACAACAAAGGGCACAACACGCCCAGCCAAAATATACAAATTTTACATCTCTCTCTCTTTTTACAGGTACTACCTATGTTGAAGAATAATCTGGGCACGCTGCTCAAACAAATCTACAATCTGTTTGGCATACTGCCTTACAGCCGCGTAATGCGGACGCATGTCCCACTCGCCACCATCAGGGCGAAGAGGTGTCCCAGCAGCCAGAGCAGCCAAATCCACGTCAGGCCGGTGCAGCCTCACAAGAGACAACGCAGCTTTCACTCCTGCGACAAGCTGCTGCCGCACCAACTCCTTGACATTGCTTACGTTCCGAAATTTCGACAGAAGACCCGCAAGGCTTGTTGGTACGACATCCAAAGGGAACATGACGTGCAGCACCGAGGAAAGCGATGTCTGCACTTGGCCTAGCACCCGCGAAACTTGATGAACACGATCCTGCACCGTCGCCAGAGCCATGGCGCGATCGCGATCCATCCAGAAGAAGCCGCCGGCCTCCATGTCCTGTTGAGTCAAGCAATTGACCCGAACAGCGACATGCTCTTTTTCTTCCCTCGGAGCAAGATTCGCACCTGCAACAATCGGACAAAATAAGAGTAAGGCGAGCAGGCTCATCCGAAGAACAGAGCTACAGCTCGAAACAAAGAACAACTTACATTGCAGCTGCTCGGACAGCCGAACCAGCTCCGCCATTAAGTACTCCTCTCTGGCTGCACCACGATCCGCCTTGGACTTCCAAACGTCGGCATGACTGCGTAACCCGAGCAACTCCCTCTCCAGACTACGCATACGATCCTGAAGGAAAGTGAGCTGCGAGGAATCATCCAAGGATGGACGCAACAGCATTGCGGATGGGGCGTCAACAGGGTCAGCACCCGAAGGAACCTAGAGCAGCAGCAAAAGAAAGGAACACAGACATTCAGCCAAGGATAGAGCACAACCCAGAGGAATTCATTAAATATATAAGGCCACTACGTGGCACAAGTATAGTGTTCTTCAAGATATTTACAACAAAAGCAGACTACAAACTACCCTACGTCTACTATGCCTAAGATGCGGGACCCTGAGTCGCCTCGGGCAGCCTAGCTTTGGCCCGCCACTGCCGATGCATACTCAGACAGCAAATCAATGAGCTTGGGCCCATATCGCTTGCAGCGATCAGAATAGGCAGCAAAGGCTACCTCGGATCCATCCGTAGTCGTCGGCATCCGAGAGGTGATCTGGGGCAGATCCAGCTCCGCTCCAGCCGCCATGGCCATCGCTAGCCCGACAGACGCGCCGATGCCCTTTTGCTTGCGCTTGTCGCAGCGGTATGCCGGTGTGAGCCTCCGCCAGAGCATCCACATCGTCAAGGGCTGCGCCCTTCGGGACAAGCTCCTTGTAGAACCGACCAAGGACCTCTTTTGCCTTGGCGAGGGAGTTGACGACGGTGCTGCAGCGGTCTTCGAACGCCACAGTGGCATCATCTAGAGCACTCCCGTGCTCCAGAGCACCGCGGTCGAACTCGATGCCTGCGGCATCTGAGACAAAAGAAGAAAAGCATGAAGAAAAGCAGCATAGAAGAAGACCCGAAGAAAAAGAATCAAGTACAAAACTAGCACTCACCCGAAATAGCCTTGGCAGCAGCCATGAGCTTCGCCGCCACCTCTTTTTCACGAGCAGCCGCAACGGTGGCCAGCTGCTCCTCACGATCTGCGGCCTCCTGCTGCAGACGCTCCTTCGCTTCGGCTGCCTTAGTCAGCTCTAGCTCGAGGCGCTCTTTCGCGCCAATGGCGGCTTCGGTCTTCTGCTCCGATTGACCAAGGCTCTTTTTGAGAGCGTCGACCTCACGGAGGGAATTGTTATGCTCCTCTGCATTCAAGACAAGCAAGTGTCAAAGAATAGGACCAAGATAAAAAAGAGAGGCATTAAAAGGCAGATAAATACCTTGAAGCTGCCGAAGGTTCGCCTCCAGCGCCAGGCGCTCCTGCACCAGCCGCTTGGCCTCCTGCACAAAAGGCTGAAGAAAAAGAAATAGCAGTAAGAAATGGGCTCGGGGGCTATGCCCAACACAAAGGAGTAAAAACAAAATTTGCACACGAAGACACTCGGGGGCTCCCCCCGTGATATGAAGCAGAAAAACTTACATGCTCTAATGGCGACTCCGAAGGACCGCCTGTGAAATTCTGAGGCGCAACCACATGCACCTCCTGCAACGGAGGATCCGGAGGCGCGCCACCCGAAGTCGCCACCGTCTGAGGAGGAGGAGACGCAATTTTCGACTCCCCCATCATCTCCCGCGCACCACCACTGGAGGAATCATGGGAGGAATTCCTGCACACGAACCAATCAGCACAAGCACAACAATCATGAAGGAAAAGGGACAATAGTACAGCAAGAAACTTACGAGCCCAGTGATCTCAGGTCAAAGACATGAGGAGACCTTCGGGCTCTCTTCTCCTCCTTCTTTTCTTTCTTCTTCTCCTCCTTTTTCTCTTCCTTCTTCCACTTCGCTGGCGGGTGCCGCGCTACAGCCCGCACAGGAATGGCAGGAATGGGAGAAGTAGAACCTCCATGACTGCCACTATGACGCTCAAGGCCCAGAGGGTTTCTGGGAGTCGGAGGAGTCGAGGCATCCGAAGACTCGCTGGAGCTCCGTGAACGTTTTCGCGTATGGTCCTCACTCGACTCGTCGGCATCCTCCGCTGGAGATCGCGCCGACGGTATCTCGGACACGGAATCAACCACTTCATTATCCGGGGCATTCGGATACCTTTCGGGCAATGGCGGTACCATGCCTGGCACTTTGAAGCTCTGCAAGATCAGAAGGAACTTTGTTAGCAAACAAAGGAAACAAATACACAGCCGACAAAAAAAGCACTACGTGCACAAATCTACACCTGCGGTACGACCAACGTCGAAGAAAATGGAGGAGTTAGCGACTTCCTCGGGATTTCTTCCCCGGCCTTGAACTTCAGCAGCGCGCGAAGGGCCCTGTCAAGATCCCCCTCGGAGATTTTCTCACTCGAAAGACTCGTCGGATCACAGCGTCCAGAATAAAGAAACATCGGGTGCGCCCTCGCTTGGAGAGGCTGCACCCGACGCTCAAGAAACGTCCGGATGATGTCCACGCCGTTCACCTCCTTCTCCGGAATCAGTTGGAGATCCTCCACCCGACGGTAAAGGGCCTCTATCTCCGCCACCTCACCGTCCAAGATTTGGTTTTTCCAAGACCTTTTCTTCTCAATCATTTGGGAGGGGTCAAAGGGAACAAGACCAAAATCTTGCCCGGCACCTCTGGTCGCGGATATAAAACCATCGCCTCCTTGATCTTGGACAGATTCAGACATGGAAAAATAAAAGAAGAGAAGATTGGGACTAAGGGAGATGATGCAACCCCCAATGGGATACACACCATCCGAACCAGACTGCCTCTTCACGGAATAGAGCTTCCGGAAGAGGCCAAAGTGCGGCTCAATGCCAAGCCAGCACTCAAAAAAGGTGATAAAACAAGCAATGTGGAGAAGAGAATTGGGAGACAGATGATGAAGCTGAATCCCATAGAAGAAGAGCAGTCCACGGAGGAACTCGTGGACTGGAAAAGAAAACCCACGCAAAACGAAGGCGAGAAACATAAACCGGTACCCAGATGGGGGACGGGGGATTACCTCATTGCCAGGGAGTTTGACGGCCTCCCTATCTTGCGGGATCAAGCCCCGCTCGCGAAGCTTGCGGAGATTGCTCTCCCGCGTCTCTGATCGCCGCCAGCCACCATCGGTGACGCGAGTAGCGGCGGTGCCCTTTTTTCCTCCGGCGGCGCTGGTCCCAACCGCAGATGAAGATTTCTTTGGTTTCCCCATTGCGCTCTGGCCTTGCGCGCGATGAAAGCAGAAAGAACGGCGGAAATGTGGAAGGAAATCGGTAGCGGCAAGAATCGCTAGAGCACAAGGAGGCGGTGAACACAAGAACTGTGCGGTGAAAACAAACCGCGGCTTTCCCCAATGATTATAACGAAGACGGCCTTGCAGCCGTCCATCCAGAAGACCTAACGCCAACGGCAGATCTGGCCGTACACGTGTCAACATCACAACGAACCGTCGTTACCACGCCGTCCACTACACGCGGAAATCGAGGAAACACCGTAATTATCTCCACGCCGCGCGTGACCGGTCAATTCAAAGTCAGCAAGTGGGACCCACATTCATCCAGTCAAGTCATCTCTGGCGTAGCAGACGCTTGAGGTCATCGATCGTCGGCACTGATGTCATCAAAAGCTATACTAGCACCAACTACAATTCTTCGGCTTCACAGCTAAGAGTACTCACTTGAATCTTAGATTCGACTAAATACTCGGGGGCTACTCCTATCAGGAGCGCTGGCCGCACCCGGAAGATGAATAACGACAAAGTATTTCTTCGAGTCCTACGTCGAGTTTGCGACTCCACTACGGACTCGGGGGCTACTCCCATAGGGAGGATGGATTTAAACATCCGAAATTTTTTGAGTCCTACGGACTTAACAACCGAACAATGCATGAACTAAAGTCTCTGCTCGAGTCTACGACTCGAACAGACACTCGGGGGCTACTCCCATAGGAAGCGCTGGTCGCGCACCCTATGAATTCTTCGACTGCGGTCTTTCGGATCAGCACGCAAAAACTTTTTGGCATCTCTGCCCCAACAAAACGCTGAGTGAGCAATGATCTCATTGGCCACCCGAAACACCTACGCGGTGACAAACATTCGGATGTTGTGTCTGCGACACAAAGATAAGACCTGCAGATATCATCTGACGGCCTGGCAACGTACATGACTGCGCTCTGCTAGTACAAATCCATGTCAACAGGCGTGATGAAAAATCCCGATGGACGCGTTGGGTACATTAATTAAAATCACTGGAATTCCACTCCTGTAAGTCCTCCGCGGTCTGAGTCGAATTACGCCAGCATATGTTCCAGGTCCGAGTTAAGGGACTCGAACTTGAAGAAGATCGTGTTGTTTCGTCCTAAGACAGTTAACTGACCCTGATCCGTCGGGTGAGTCAGGCACACGCGTCAACAATCCCTACGCACATATATTATTAATACATAGTTGCACCCGAAAGATGGAAGAGTCCTCAGCCGAATCTACGATTCGACTGATCACTCGGGGGCTACTGACAAGGTTATACCCCACGGGTACGTGACTTCAGCATACCTGGTCCAGCCCAAGGAAGGCCCACAGCAGATATACGCTGGCCCATGAAGATTTTCGGGTAGCCAAGGCCCATGACGCCTTCGGATCCTTGGAGAGCAAGACTAGCATAGATAGGAAATTCAAAGGGGTAAAACCCTAGAACTTGTAACCGACTAGGACTATGCCCGGAACCTGCCTAAGTCTATATAAAGGCCAGGAGGGCACGTCCTAGATCTCTCGACTCATACTTTTCGCACACACCTCCACGCCAGATCGAATCTGCGCACCCTGTAACCTTCGGTTCCGCCGTAATCAAGAGCAGACAAGAAGGAGTAGGGTTTTCCCTCCGGGGGCCTGAACCTGGGTAAATCCCGTGTCCCCTGGTTGCTTGTCTGTTAACCGTGCCACGATCTCCAGCATCCCCATCTTCTCCAAAACCCAAGTCCATAACAATGGGCATTGACGAGATTAAACCTCGTCACCGCCGCATACCATCGTCGAAGTCAAGGAATAACGGCAAATCCACCACCTCTATACCAGCATCCTTACTCCAGAGCATCCTCCTCGCCCTGCCCCTAGCGCCGGCGTGGATAACAACGAACGCCAGCGACACATCGAGATACAGATCTCGCTAGATCTAAAGATCTGCGAGAAGACCAAGTTGCCGATCTAAAGGATCGACATGCATACATTGCCATCAACTCCGAGACGCTGCCGTGAAGGTCATCGCCGGTATGGGAGAAGAGTTAAGGCAGATTTATTCGTCCGTATGTCGCTCCCACCACCCCAATGATACACCACAACAAAATGACCCTAACCCTAACTACAGAACGGAGGAACAAGGTCCGCCCTTCTTCGCGCCGCCAGAGCGGCATGGAGGAGAGGGAACTCACGCTATGGCTGATGGAGATTGGGGCAGTTGGATTGGCCTCATACAAGAATCTCAGAGATGTTGGCAGAGAAGTTGAGTCAGACCACCATCTTGTTAGTCACGCCTCCTATTATTATCTTCTCAGCGGATTTAGGATGCAACACGTGGGTTTTCTTCGTTAACTATACTATTGTAGTGGTCATTGACTTGGAAAAGTATTTTAAAACTTTCGCAAATCACCAATGTGTAAAACTGATCTCATGAGAAGCTAACATTAATGGGGAACATATGAGGCCTCTACATTCTTTCTAATTTTTTATATACTAAAAATAATACTCTCTCCATCCCGGTTTAAAGGACATAATTTGCAATTCTCTGAACACTAAGGTCTCCTCTAATTAGATATACACGAAGCGTTTTGCCTCTAGTGAGAGGCGACGGCGCAAAGTCCTCCTGATCTCATCCGACCAGGGCGTTGGCCTTGGTACCCTCTCCCTCTGCTTGCTGCTCCGGCGACGACAGGAGGAAGGGGGCCTCGTTCCTCCGTTCTAGCCTAGGTTTTGTCTTCTATGGTGCACCGTTGGAGGGGTGGGAGCGGCGTCCGGGCAAATAAATCTGGCTCAACCCTACTCCCACACCGGCGACGACCTTCGAGATGGTGCCTCAGAGTGGATGGCAACGTGTGTTGATCGGTCCTTCAGATTGACAACTTGGTCTTCTTGTTGTTCTTCATATCTGTCAAGAACAGTTTATCGATGTTTCGCTGACGTTCGTTGTTATCTACGATGGCGCTGGTGGCCGAGGCGAGGTGGTTCTTCTGGAGCGAGGATGTTAGTCCGGAGGGGGTGGATTTGCCGTTCTTCTCCGACTTCGTCAATAGGAGGCGAAAAATCTTGGCCCAAGATAGCACGGGGCGTCCCTCGATCGACATGCCACAGCGACATGTGCCTCGCAGCATGCAGCATGCTTATTCATCGACTCTCAAAGCCTCGTTGGCGATGGTGTGGTTTTGAATCTTGTAATGGTGGAGGTCCGTTGGCTATGGTTGTTGCGGGAAATCCTGAAGATCATTTTATATTTCTCGATCTCCTAGGATTTTATCTGCAAATTCAGGATAATCGGTTTATCCCAGACTTTCTTTTAGTTTTCACATGTGTTGCCTAATGTAACTTGATTTTCTAGTAAAGAAATACGTGTGGTTTGCTCTAAAAAAGGTTTTCTTTAATTGGACTAATTTGGCTCTCCACCAGCGCTAGAATTAAGTCTAAAGGAGGATGTTAATAAAGGTAGTTGTAGAACGTGCCTAAATCTATGCGTGATAATAGCCCGAGTTAATTGCGGGATTAACTAAATTAGAAAATTATGATATATTTCCGTTGCACGAATTGGTAGAGATCTAATGTTCCGGATCGCGCTAGCCTTCTTCTTCTCTTCTCCCCTACTTTTTTTTTTTTTTTTTTTTTTTTTTTCCCCCCCCAAGCTTTTTCCTTTGAACCCCCCAAAAAAATTCTAAAAAAAATTTTCGCCTACTACTTTCATGGCAAAATACAAATTCTAAACAGAAATCTAGCGCCAATCTCTTCGTTTTAATATCCATGGCAATTGGGAGACGAAGAGAGCGAGCACTTCTCTCCTCTTCCTCCACCTTTCCATGGCGCTCGGGAAGACCGGCGAGGGAAATCGCCGCCCGCCGCCTCTCGGGCTTCGTGGTCTTTCTCGCGTTACCTTTCTTCCTCGATCAGGACATGTACAGTGCTAGAGAGAGCATGTCTTTCCTTGGTCCTCCATATCATCTAGAGAAGTTATTAGAGACTAGCTGAATGCCCGTGCGTTGCTATGGAACAATTTATTTAATACTGTGTATCATTCTTTAAAACATCAACTAATGGCACTGAAACTCTTCAAATTTAGGCTAATTTATGTGTATCCAATATTGAGAATGGAATATTGAGAATTCTATTGATTCATAATATCAATATATAAATCCTTCCAGGTGCAATCCGGGACAGAGTCTGAGATAAAACCTACTAAATCTATCTATTAATTTCTTTTGAGGGATTATGAGAAATCCTTGTCGTCCAGACACCAACGCGATGAGGGTGTTGCCATCCTTCCTAAAGAGTGTTGTTCCCCATCTCCCGTAGCGTATCGGGAAAAACTCTAGGACATTAGTGTTGTTCTTGTCGCTCCCTTCTTGAAGGTGCTGCTTGGTACGTGGCGCTTCAGAGTGCTAGAGTTGCGGTAGTACATCTTCAGAGGGCGCAGCGGTTGCGAGTTATCTCTGTTTTCGTTGATCTACCGACTTCGGCTTTGTTTTGTTTTTGTTTTATTTTTGGTCTGGTTGTTGTGTTGTCTATGTCTCTCTTGTATTGGTTGGTTGCTATATTAATATAGCTACGCGAAAGTCTGTTTGGAGAAAGTAAACCCTGCAATAAGAAACTTTATGTCCTTGACCAGAGAACGAACCATAGAATGATCCTGGCTGCTGAAGAGACAAGCAATCCGAGGCGAAAATCGACTTTTCAAAACCCTCGTCGTCTATAATAGCCACAACACAGTTGTCACAAAAAAAAATATTTTCTAGAGATATTAATTTATTGAGCAAATATTTAGTCTGGAAACACACACATTAAATCCACGAGCGTCTACCATTGTATTGTGTTTCTCAAAAAAAAATCCATGTTTCCTGTAGCGCTCAATATAAACAATTTAACTGCTTGGGCCGGGTCAACATCTAATTCCAATCGTAGCGGACCCACGTTTTTTGTAAGCAAAAATAGCAGCCGAGTAAGGGCTCTTACTTCCAAACAAATAAACTGAGAAATAATTAGCAATCAATTATGATCAATATATAGAAGAGAAAACATCATCTAAATTAAGTTTTCAGCTTCCTTTTTACATGCCATCATTTTGATTGTTGTACATCGTTTTGATTTGTACCTATCAGGGCAACTAAAGAACATAGATCAAAAGGTAGCAAAATAATGCAAGGAAACGGAAGCATATGCTCTCATTTTGTTTTTGATTAAAAAGGTAGAGGATACTCTTCCTTATACTTTTAAGGTTCTTATTAAAACAGACTGCTGTAAAAAATGAAAGCTTAGTTATTGCTTGTTGGGAATGATATGTGTCGAGCGACTCTCTGTTGAATACTCAGTTGTTTCTGGCTTTTCATAGTGAAAGCAGACATGCCGCAAAACATACAGGCCAAGCAGAATTGGCGTAGCGACGTCGACATGAGATGAATTTCTCAATTGTGTGCATTGTGCCCCAGTCTCCCACAACCTAAATGTTGCCAGAGTCATTGAGCTACCTTACAGTGAAGTCTAATGTGAAGAAAATACCTAAGCGTGCGGTATGGCTCTGTTCCAAACCCATTCTGCTGGGAGCCAGCGCATTCCTCTATCAGAAAAAATCTTGTAGAAAGCCGATGTGGATATATTTCATGAGATGATTGTTTCTCTTTTGTCTAGCTCTGTACTGACGATGTACTGCAAGGAGTTGGGACAGGAGAGGAGCCGTGCCAGTTGCTATTCTACGGTGCTTGAAAGCCTACTATCATGCAGATGCAATACCAATTGCCCTGCTGTCTTTGAGATGCAACCGTGCAGTACTGATGCTTCACAAGGTAAAAAGTAGGGGAAAAAGGGTGTGTAGGCTGCCAACTGGGCACGAGAGATCATACCAACGAGACCGTTCTCCGGAAACCGACAGTGCATCTGATTACAATTGCACAACCTTGATCATTGGCAACACTTGCTCTGAATATTACGGTGCCATTGTTGTCTGGAGATGACTGAATCCACCCGCCTCTAGCACGGCGGCGATTCTTCTGGCCGGCACCCCCTTGTAGAAGCAGCAGCCCACCGTGCAACCGGTCAATAGGTACTTCATGTCGCCGACGTGCAGCCGTGCAGCTCGAGGCGACGTGAGGGGTTTCTGCTCTACTAGTTGTGGCGACGCATGGGGATTAGGGACCTGCTGAATGCCGGCGCGCGGGCGACGGACAGCGTATGGGTCCGGCGACGAGCTCGACCCCATCGCTCGCACGGTGCCTCTCTCCCGTCGCCCGTTTTCTTCCCCTCAAGCGTCGCCCCTCTCCTGGCTCGCTCCGTCTCTCCTGCTCGCACGAGCTCCAGCAGCTCTGCCTCGATTCCCCTCATATACTGGCCTTTCCTTCAAAATCCTCATGTCCTACCTGTGTGAGATCAGTCATGCCCAGCCTCCCCTCCAGTCGAGTACTCAAGCTTCTCCCTAAGATTCAGTTCCTCATTCACACAACCCCCTTCCCCTCCCTTGAGCTCCCTTGAGCTCCACCATGGCCTCCGCCTGCAACGAGTCCCTCCTAGGTCTCCGCCTCCACCATTCCCCAAATCACCTGACGAGGTTCCTCCATCAACAAGAAACTTGTGGCTCCACCCGGCGGCGAGCACCTCGCCAGCGAAGTCGAGCATGAAGGTTCGGACCTTGCGTCGGCGGTGGATCAGGGGCTCGAGGGGAACAGGGCGGGCTGTCGGCGGCCACATCGGACGCCGGCTGGGCGGTGCCGAGGAAGGCGGGGCCAAGTGCGCCCCGGTCGGGGAAGCTGCCATGGGCGAGGAACCTAGCTACTAAAGGGGATGGCGGCGGATCAGAGGCTCGAGGGGAACAGGGGCGTCGTGGGGACGAAGGAGTTTCACGGGCTGACAACGAAGGTATGGCAAGGAACGGACGGAAACGTATTTTGCGCTGAGGGAAACGTACTGGACGAACCTACCTCAGAAGAAATTATTAGATAGATAAGTCGTATAATACATTATCCCTTAGTGTCATCTCTACCAATTAATGAGAATTGTCTAATTTTAGTAAAAAAATTGATTTGCTAAGGAAAGACATATGGTACAACCAAGAAATTAGCCTTCTCTTATTTCTAAAAAATTATCCATTAGCTAAGGGAAGACAACCTCATCTTTTTCATTTCACTCTCCTCCAGCTAAACAAATATCCAACATGGCAGTCATAAGGAAAGACTGACGTCATTGTATTGTACATGCCCTCAGGCGATGCGGCTTCGCATAGTGTTGGGCTTCCTCCACTAGGACTTGCCGGACGGGCTCCTCCGCCCTCTTTTCGTCATCTACACGGCCGGTTTATGGGTAGACTTTAATAGGGAGTATACGAGGTTATTTTGAGATATCATGTTAATCCACATCATCTAAATTATTATAATGGTTAGATCTAATGTTTATGGATAGATTTTACAAAAGATTATTTGCCTGAAAAAATATTTATCACGTAACCATTTTGACTCGAGGTACTCCCTCCTTCACGGTTTGCATGACGCCTAATTAAATTTGGATTTCTCCAAAACTGCAATATTCCTAGACGCATAAGAATTAATTGTTGATTAATGTGCCAGCTTTTCTTTCAACTTTTTATGCATGCAACAGTCTCCCACCACTGCATGCGCCTTAACCGGTCACTAACGGACCTAATTTTCAGCCAATACGTTCACGCCTAGATCCGTAAGATTTTTGTAGAGCGTCCTGCAAACCGTGAAGGAGAGAGTATGTTAAAAAGTCACATGGAACATGGACTCCGTAATTGTCGGGTCTGTAATGGGTGGTCGGATTACACTACAGGACGCGCGTGCTACGCCGAGGGCAAAAAGCCGTCGGCGTAGCCTAAAATGCCCTCGGCGTATGCTACGCCGACGGCTGCCCTCGGCGTAGCCTCCTCGGCAAAGGGCTCCCTCGGCGGAGCACATAGAGGTCGTCGGCGTATCAAAATGCCGTCGGCGTATGCTACGCCGAGGGCAATGCCGTCGGCGTAGCAGCCGTCGGCATAGCTTGTCGACAGGTTGCAAAAATATTTTTTTAAAAAAAATTAAATTTTTTTTTTCTTAATTTTGAATATTTGAATTGTTTGACTCGTTAATCTCTCACTTTGAACATTTTTAACACTAATTACACTTAATATTTAATTAAATTGCAGTCTTGATCAAACTTCCCGGAAGGTCACCCATCCTAATACTACTCCAGCTCCAGCACGCTTAACTTCCTCATTCCTTCAGAATCTGTTTCCACAAAGTAATTCATACATTGTTGTCAATACTATGATATCAATCCTATTAACCCTTATATCAACATGTCACATGTTTGTATTTTTTAAAATTACAAACAATTATTTAAATAAACATTAATGAATAAGTAAAAATATTATTGAATTCAAATAAAAATATAATAATTTTACTTTTTTGTATTTTTTATTTAATATGGAATAATTAATATCTTTAAAGCTATAAATCGGAATTTAACAAATAATATGTCTAAATTGATCAGAAAAATGAGAGGAATCCAAATATGATATCCATATCAACTAATCACAAACCCTCCGTTTTTGAATTATCTATTTGGTGGTTGCTTTAGAAAATTCCCTTTTTGCGCTCGGATAATGAAAAATGGCTTTTTGGTGCGATGAAAAGAAAAAATTGCATTGTATCTTTGATAAAATAGCATATTGTGAACCTAAAAATGATTTTTGTAAAAAACCATGAGCATCATATCATGTACATGTAGTTCATATCTGACCCACTTCCTACCGATTCGGCAGGAATTTGTCTTTTTCACCAAAGGTGGATGGAAAGGTTTCGGAACCCCCTGTTGGGACATTGTCCATATAAGGTGGTATATTATTTTAGTAAAATATGGTGGTAGCATTTTGAATTAGCCATTTGGTGGTTGCTTCACAAAATCGTCCGTTTTTTATGCTCGGAAAATGGGAAATGGCTTTTGGTGCATTTAAAAGGAAAACTTCCTCCTGCAACATTGTTAGCCATCCCATGATGCATATATATGCACAATATGGACACATTATCACAAACTATGTCTTGATTCTAGCCATAACATTGGTCATTTGACCCGAAAGCCAAGAAACCTCGAATGAGATAGGTCATTTTGTGAAGGTTTCTTTGAGACATAATCAATATATCAAGTTTAATATTTTTACTTATAACTATGTCACATAATATGACACCACTCGAAGGTTTCGTATTGTTTCGATTGTTTTTGAATTTTTATGCCCGTTTTAAACTATCGTCAAACTTTGTCGAACGGCGGGCATGAAGATTCTTAGCTCGGGGCCGAGCCTCGCTAAACTTGCATTGGATCTTTGATAAAATGGCATATTGTGAACCTAAAAATGATTTTTGTAAAAAAACATGAGCATCGGATCATGTACCTGTAGTTCATATCTGACCCACTTTCTACCGATTCGGCAGGAAATTGTCTTTTTTATCAGAGGTGGATAGAAAGGTTTCGGATTCCCCTATTGGGACATTGTCTATATAAGGTGGTATAGTATTTTTGTAAAATGTGGTGGTACCATTTTGAATTAGCCATTTGGTGGTTGCTTTACAAAATCGTCCATTTTTTATGCTCAGAAAATGGGAAATGGCTTTTTGGTGCGACGAAAAGGAAAACTTCCTCCTGCAACATTGTTCGCCATCCCATGATGCATGTGTATGCACAATATGGGCACATTATCACAAACTATGCCTTGATTCTAGCCATAACATTGGTCATTTGACCCGAAAGCCAAGAAACCTCGAATGAGATAGGTCATTTTGTGAAGGTTTTTTTGAGACATAATCAATAATATATCAAGGTTAATATTTTTACTTATAACTATGTCACATAATATGACACCACGCGAAGGTTTCGCATTGTTTCGATCATTTTTGAATTTTTTATGCCCGTTTTAAACTATCGTCAAACTTTGTCGAACGGCGGGCATGAAGATTCTTAGCTCGGGGCCGAGCCTCGCTAAACTTGCATTGGATCTTTGATAAAATAGCATATTGTGAACCTAAAAATGATTTTTGTAAAAAAACATGAGCATCGGATCATGTACACAAGTTCATATCGACCCACTTTCCACGATTCGGCAGAATTTATCTTTTCACCAGAGGTGGACGGAAAGGTTTCGGATTCCCCTATTGGGACATTGTCTATATAAGGTGGTATAGTATTTTTGTAAAATGTGGTGGTACCATTTTGAATTAGCCATTTGGTGGTTGCTTTACAAAATCGTCCGTTTTTATGCTCAGAAAATGGGAAATGGCTTTTTGGTGCGACGAAAAGGAAAACTTTCTCCTGCAACATTGTTCGCCATCCCATGATGCATGTGTATGCACAATATGGGCATATTATCACAAACTATGCCTTGATTCTAGCCATAACATTGGTCATTTGACCCGAAAGCCAAGAAACCTCGAATGAGATAGGTCATTTTGTGAAGGTTTCTTTGAGACATAATCAATATACCAAGTTTGATATTTTTCCTTCTAACTATGTCACATAATATAACACCACGCGAAGGTTTCGCATTGTTTCGATCATTTTTAAATTTTTTATGCCCGTTTTAAACTATATATAATGTCTTATGTTTTACTTAATTTTTATTTATAAATGTGTAATATTTGAGTGTAGATAGATAGGTCTTATTTTTCTGCAAATTTTGATATATTATTTGTATTTTTCCGAATTAGAATGATTTAGTTATGATTTTTCAAAGTTTAATGAGATAAAATAAAAAGTAACTACGCCGAGGGCAGCCGTCGGCGTATGCTACGCCGAGGGCAGCCGTCGGCGTAGCATAGGATATGCCGAGGGCAATTCTACGCCGACGGCTGCTTGGCGGAGCTGGCCTAGACGATGGCTACGCCGACGCCCCGATGTTTGGCCGTCGGCGTAGCGACTGGCCGTCGACGTAGCTGCCCATTCCTGTAGTGTTAGCTGGAGTCTTTGAAAAGAAACTGCACGTTCGGTGCAATGACTAATACTAACTGTCACGTCCCTGGCGAACAAATCCAATACCTGATCCCGTAAAATAAGATGGTACGAGCATGCGGGTGGGACTATTTTTTAATGTAATCGCCAAAAAAAACTGAATTTGAACGTAATACATGTGGTATGATGGATGTGTGAATGAACATGTATTCCTTGGAAAGTGCACTAGATGTGACAGGACATACAACGTCCACATTACTAGGAAGACCTTTTTTTTTGGATTTGGCGTGGAAAACATCTCGCAAAAAAAGTTGCCTAATAGTATTTGAAATACCATCGTTGTATCTCTTATTATTTTCCTGTTTCATAGCTAAACAAAAATATTGTACTACTTCTGGCCCAAATTATTTGTCGCAGGTTCACTAAAACAAGTTAGATTGTATTGTAGGCAATGTTTTGTCTAAATCCACGACATATAATTTAAGTCGAAGGGAGTACCTTTCATTGTTTGTCAGTATACGTCATCCTAAAAATCGTACAATCGAAGTTCTATTACATAGGCATTTAAATTATTTAGTAGTATCAACATTGATAAAATAAATATAATATATACTTTTATTTTCCTAAAAATATATTTAAATAGTATTTCCATTGATTTATAATATAAGATGTTTTAGCTTTTATAAAACAAATGTATCTATACACATTTTAGCGTGTAGTTTACTCCGAACTTACACGCTAAAAGATGTCTAGCAAAAGCTAAAACATCTTACATTTTGAAACAAAGGGAATGTATATCTTATTATTATTTATATTTTCATAAACATATTAAAATAAAGGATCAGATATGTGTTGGCAAACCGTCCAAAAAGACATAATTAAGTGGTAGCGTTCCTCAACGGCCGCCTGCCTCGTTAGCACGTCGTGGGCGCGCACCTTGACGGTGCGCAGTGGCCAGCGCCGCGTCGGACAACTCCCTCATTTTCCGTTGGCAATTGGCATAGCTATCTCTACCTCTACGGGATAGGATACCATGCGTTGGTGGTTTTTTTTTCACATGGGGTAGGTGGCTGTTGGAGGCACGCGGGTTGACGTGATCCGTTTTTATAATCGTTACGCGCCGCATAAGAGAGCGGCTGGTGCGGCGTCTCTTTTTATATTTTTCTAATAAAAATATATGCATTTTTAAAAAATACTAAAAGATCTTACATTAGTAAACGGAGGAAGTACGTATAACTGCCATAAATGTAAGACCCCAAGAGCTAAACTTACCTCCTTAATTTAAAAAGAGGTGTATCACACTGAGTGGGACCCTAATATCGTCAAATGTAGTACTTTGGAAAGGACACTTCCATTGAGGCTCAGGCTACCAGACCAATGATCTATCATTGAATTATAGAAGCACAAGGAGACGAGTAATGATTACGGTTGGTCACATACGAAAAACCATGACAACCAGCTTGGGACAATTGATGGAGTTAGAAAACGATATTTTGTTCAATACGTACCATCTCAACCCATACTGATGTAGTCATAAGAAGAAGATACAAATCCAACTAATTGGATATCCAAATTGCCTTTGATCTTGATTCCTTTAAGATGACGGTACCAACAATTGGGCATTGATTGACTATATTGACAACATACATATTTTGATTTTGATAAAGAAGTTTGAAAATATAACAAAGATAGTGGATCCCTGGTACGCCCTGAGGACGCCGGACGCGGTTAATTGGCCGAGTGGATCAGCCTGTCAGCGACAGAAGCCGAGTCGCCCCCATCCTTCCCGCCGTTTTCCTTTTCCCGCCCTCGCCGCTACACCCCTCCCGCCATTCTTCCAGTGGAACTCCGCCTATAAAAGGCGTACATCTCGCCGTCTCTTTTCACAGTCTCTCACACCACCACAACTCCGGCGAACTTCGGACGTTCGCACATTTCTTCCTCCTCAACTGCGCCGAGAAGCCATGGCCGAGGGCCGACGCATGATGCCGTCGTGGGAAGCCCGGCTGCTCCACGAGGCGCTTATACAGCCGGACACTCGTCCCTCACCGGTAACTCGGCGCGGGATCCCTGTTCCGCCGGTGCCGGCCGACGAGGACCTCGCCGGAGAGATCCTGGTGGCTATCGCCGACATGCAAAACCCAGATCGCGGAGAGTTCTAGGGGGCTATCGCCGACATGCAAGACCCGGATCCTGGCAACCTGGTCTTGTGGAGACAGTTCTTCGCCGACAGGTGCCTCGAGGAACTCGCCCGACAAAACGGTCCGTCGGGCTCGCCGCACCCGCATCACAATATGGCTTTCCGCCGCCGCTTCTGGAGCGTTCCAGGGCGAACTCTTGCCGGCGTCATGGAGCATATCCAGGCCGACAACCACCCCCGCCTCGGCATGTAGTTTCGGCGTCCGGCATCGACCACGGCGACGACGGCCTTTTCGTAGTTTTTAATTCGATGTAATATGTGCGCTCTTTCCCTACTTAATAAAATCCGCCTATATACGCCCATATTTCGCCGAGTTTAACTGAATTTCGTCGAACCTGGGACTCGTCTTGGGTACGCGAGTGGGAAACTGGGCGTACCCAGGCCGAAATCAAGTTCCGTCCAGCCAAAAAAAGTCCGGATTTTGGCCTGGGTTCGCCCAACGAGTGGAGATGCTCTAATGCCCACCCTATATTTCAATAGCTGGCGCCTGTTGTAGCGGGGCATCAGACTTCATAGGCCCAATTCTAGGCCTGGTCAGACCCTCTTGGGATTGGTGTGCCCCCCTCGGGGTGCTTTACGGGCCCACTTGCCCTAGCTGGACCCAACTGTGACTGGTGGTTTCCTATGGCCGCGTTCGGTCGACTGCCGTCCTTGGTGGTGGAGGGGGTTCCCTCCCGTGCGGCTGCGGTGCTACTGATTGTGCTTCAAACTACTCTTCGTCTCCATCGTGAAGGGCTTGTGATGTAGATTCGGTGAGACGATGGTGATGGCTTCGTGACCGTGATGGCGCATGTTGGTGGGTAGGGTGGCGAGCTTGGTGATGTCAAGGCCTCGACCTCGTGGGGCTCCTATGCAACATATCACGTGGTAGGGTTTTTCTGGGAAAACCCTTGTCGTCTCGCTCAACACCGGCGCAGTGCCACCCTAGGGTGGCGTCATTCCTTCCTCGATGGCGTCGTGGCTACCGTATGTCCACTCCCTTCTATGTTTCAGGGGGGATCCCTAGGAAAAGTGCTATGGTTTGGGCAGCAGCGTCCTCGCTCTCCTTCTTGAAGGTGACACTTGATACTTGATGATTCGGTGTTAGGAGCGTGGTGAAAATTCTTCGATGGGCGTAGTGGTTTTGGACGCCGGCGTTTAGTCGATCCGCGTAAAAGCAATATACGAATGTCTAACAGAGATATCACATTAAACCACATCTGTCAAATTATTTTTTATCAATAGATCTAAAACTCGCGGCTAGGATTTAACAAGAGTTACTTCCTCCGTTCACTAATGTAAGACGTTTTATAGCTTTTTCTAAATTAAATGTATATAGACATGTTTTAGTATATAAACACTCGTACACTAGTGCACACACCCCTCTCTAACACCGGTTTGGAGGGCCCTCTAACAGCGGTTGTAGAACCACTGTTGAGGGTTCGGTGTTAGAGCCCCCCCCCCCTTTAACACCGGTTCTCATACGAACTGGTGTTAAAGGGTGGCGCACGTGGGGCTGCCGCAGCGCTCAGCCCCCCCCCCCTTTAACACCGGTTCGTAACACGAACCGGTGTTAAATGTTTTCTGCCGCGACAGGAAAACGACCTAAATCATTGTCGCGGCAGAGTTACGCCTGCCCGCTGGGCGTATTTACGCTGGGGAGGGAGGGGGCAGGGGGAATCGATCGGGAGCGGTATACACATACATCGTTATCGGTACGTACAAGTACATAAATAATTAAGCAACTATTATATACACAACATCGTCATTGTGTGGTATTCTCCGTAAACGTTGAAGCATCAAGTACAAGACAAACACGTTCAAGCATATATACAACGTTTATTTTGGTGGATATCTAAAGAGTTCTCCGCCAGGCGTGACGACCTTATCAAGTATGAACCCCGCCAATTCCTCTTGAATGGCTCGTATGCGGTCAAATGGTAGGAGTTGGTTCCGCATTCGTTCGATCTGAATATATATGAAGAATGGGGTCAATATATATATATATAAGAATAAAACTCAACACAATTGATGGTAATAAAATAATATTGTGTACTTTGTTTACTTACTCTAAGTTGTTCTAGTGCGGCTTGGCCCATCGCACATATAGTGTTGCGAATGAACTCGCAAACATAGTAACCACATAAGTTATTGTCGTGTCCCTGATGCGCGCACTTTACGAGAATAGAGAGTTCAATCAAAATAATAATCAATAAAGCATGATATAATGGAATTGGAAGAAGAATCAAAGAGATACGCAGACCTAGCTAGCTAGTATTACTTACGTTTTGGTCTATAAATTTTAGTTCTTCTGACCATTCACCCACGGCCCTGAAGGGTTTCGCGGCATAGTAAATCAAAATTTTCTACGGATGCGAACAGAGGGAAGCCAAGATCTAATCTAGGAGATGCAAACAACGAGAGAGATTGGATTAGATCTTCATACCCTTGAATATTCGCATAGACGTTCGTCGGAACGTGGGTGATGTAGTCGTACTCGCTTCTCCTCCTCGCGATCCGATCCGATCCGATCTAGCACCACAAGTGGCGATGCCTCCGTGAGATGCACACGTGCAGCACCTCGACGTCTTCTTCTTCCTTGGTCCAGCAAGTATGGTGGAGAGATGGGTTGGATCTACAATGTGACGGCGCGGTGTATATGGTGGAGAGTTTCTGCAGCAGGGCTTCGCCTACACGCAGTCGGGAGGGAGAGAGAGGAGGGCAGCAGGGCAACTGGCTTGAGGGGAAGGTGTGGGGGGTGGTGTGCCCCCAGCCCTCTTTATATAGAGGGGTGGTCGGCAGCCCTAGCCCCTCCCCCAAGCCAAGGCCGGCGGCCAAGGAGGAAGAGTGGGGGGCAAGTAATCCCCCCTTCTAGAAGCTCCAATTAGGGTTTATCCCTTCTTGGCCGGCTGGGCCCTATGGGGCCTTGTGCCCCTGGCCCAATGCGGCCAGGGCACTCCCTCATAGGCCCATGCCCCCTCCCGGAAGGTGGGGCCACGTTGGTCCCCTTCCGGAAGGTTCTAGAAGCTTCCGGTACAATACCGATTAACCCGGAACAATTCCGAACTCCAAAAACTGCACTGCCTTATATGAATCTTATTCTCCGGACCATTCCGGGAGCTCTCGTGATGTCCTGGATCCCATCCGAGACTCCGAAAAAAACTCATAAACCAATTATCCAATCTATCCTAGCGTCGAGACACGTTAAGTGTGTGACCCTTCGGGTTCGAGAATATGCAGACATGATCTTCTATCAATAATCAACAACGGGGGATGGAAACCCATATTGACTCCCACACATTCATCGATGATCATATCGGATGAACCACGATGCCAGGATTCAATCAATCCCATATATATATTCCCTTCGTCTCGCGATATTTTACTTGCCCGAGATTTGATCGTCGGTACCGTCATACCTAGTTCAATCTCGTTCACAACAAGTACTTTACTCGTTCCGTAATCCGATATCACTTTGTGATTAACTCCTTAACCACATGCTTGCAAGCGGTGTTGATATCGATTACCGAGTGGGCCCGAAGTATATCTCTTCGACTTGGGAGGGACAAATCCCATCTCGATACATACAACCCAACAGGTACTTTGCGGTCACCTGAGAGACACCTTTATGATCACCCTCTCATAGGATGACGTTTGATGACCTCAAAGATTTTTTCCGATACCAGGGAGTTGTATTATCTCATGGTCTAAGGAATACAATATTTAACATAAGAAAAGCTTCGCAAAGATGAACACGATGACACGATCTAATTGCTTCGCTTAGTTTGGGTCTGTCCACCATATCATTCTCCCAATGATATGATCTCATTATTAATTGACAACTCATGTCTATGGTTAGGAAACCTTAACCATCATTAATCAATGAGCTAGTCCATAGAGGCGTACTAGGGACACGGTGTTGTTCACAAACCACACAAGTATTAAAGTTTCCGCTTAATACAATTCTAGCATGGAATATAAACATTATCATGAACAAGAATTATAATAATAACATCTTTATTATTGCCTCTAGGAATAATTCCAGTCTCCACTTGCACTAGAGTCAATAATCTAGTTTACATTTGGCAACAATCACACCCATGGCACTAAGGTGTTGATCATGTTTTACACGTGGAAGAGGTTTAGTCAATGGATCTGCGACATTCGGATCTGTATGTACTTTGTTAATCTTGAGATCTCCATCGCTATATAATCTCGGATTATATGAAACTTTGTTGATATGCTTGGTCTTTGGATGATATCTTGGTTCCTTAGCGAGTGCTATGGCGCCAGTGTTGTCACACAGTATCTCCAGTGGGTCCAATGCACTTGGAACCACGCCAAGCTCAGTGATGAAGTTCCTGATCCAAACTCCTTCACTTGACGCTTCTGCAGCAGCCATGTATTCCGCTTCTACTGTAGATCCCGCGATCACGCTTTGCATGCAGCTTCTCCAGCTCACAGCTCCTCCATTCAAAATATACACGTATCCTGTCTGAGATTTAGAATCATCCTTGTCGGTGTCAAAACTAGCGTCTACGTAACCTTTTATGACGAGCTGTTCATCACCCCCATAGACTAAGAACATTTCTTTAGTCCTATTTAGGTACTTTAGGATGTTCTTCACGGCTGTTCAGTGTTCCACTCCTGGATCACTTTGATATCTGCTCGTCAAACTAAGAGCATTGGACACATCCGGTCTAGTACACAACATGGCATACATGATAGAACCTATGGCCGAGGCATAAGGCACTTTGCTCATAGCTTCTCTATCATTTATCGTAGCTGGACACCGAGCCTTGCTCAATATCTTACTTGACAACATAGGCACTGAACCTTTCTTTGCCTTATCCATTCTGAACCTTTTCAGAACTTTGTCTAGGTATGTACTCTAGCTTAAAACTATAAGGCGTCTTTGTCTATCTCTATAGATTTTGATGCCCAATATATAAGCAGCTTCACCTAGGTCTTTCATTGAAAAACACTTGTTCAAATAACTCTTCACATCGTTAAGCATGTTAATGTCATTTCCAATAATCAATATGTCATCCACATATAGTACCAGAAATGTCACCGAGCTCCCACTCACTTTCCTGTAGATACAAGCTTCGTAGAAATTTGGAACAAATCCAAAGCTCTTGATCTCAATTGATCAAAACGAAGGTTCTAACTCCGAGATGCTTGCTTCAGTCCATAAATGGAACGCTGAAGTTTGCATACTTTATCAGCATCCTTAGGATCGACAAAACCTTCGGGTTGCATCATATACAACTCTTCATCAATGTTGCCATTGAGGAACGCAGTCTTGACATCCATCTGCCATATTTCATAATCATGAAACGCAGCAATTGCTAACAAAATCTAAATGGACTTAAACATCGCTACAGGAGAGAAAGTCTCATCGTAGTCAACACCTTGAACTTGTCGAAAACCTTTTGCGACAAGTCGTGCCTTATAGACGGTAACATTACCATCCGCGTCCGTTTTCTTCTTGAAGATCCATTTGCACTCAACGGCCTTTCGGTCGCTAGGAGGGTCCACCAAAGTCCACACTTGGTTTTCGATCATGGATCCTAATTCGGATTTCATGGCCTCTAGCCATTTATCAGAGTCTGGGCTCATCATCGCTTCCTCATAGTTCGTAGGTTCACTGTCTTCTGCTAACAAGACAGTCAAGGTAGGGTTGCCGTACCACTCAGGAGGGGCACGCGACCTTGTAGACCTGCGACGTTCAGTAACAGCATCGTCCGAAGCTTCATGATCCTTGTCATTAGCTTCCTCTATTGTTGGTGCAGGCGGCACTGGAACAATTTCAGGTGCTGCGCTACTCTCCAACTCAAGAGAAGGTTCAATAACCTCGTCTAGCTCTACTTTCCTCCCACTCACTTCTTTCGAGAGAAACTCCTTCTCAAGAAAGGAACCGTTCTTTGCGACAAACACGTTGCCTTCGGTTCTGTGATAGAAGGTATACCCAATAGTTTCCTTAGGGTATCCTATGAAGACGCATTTCTCCGCTTTGGGTTCGAGCTTGTCCGGCATCAACTTCTTGACGTAAGCTTCGCATCCCCAAACTTTAAGAAATGACAACTTATGTTTAGCACCAAACCACAGTTCGTACGGTGTCGTCTCAACAGATTTAGATGGTGCCCTATTTAAAGTGAATGCAGCGGTTTCTAATGCATAACCCCAAAATGATAACGGCAAATCAGTAAGAGACATCATTGATCGGACCATATCTAATAAGGTTCGATTCCGGCGTTCAGACACACCATTGCATTGTGGTGTTCCGGGTGGCGTGAGTTGCGAAACGATTCCGCTTGCTTTAAGATGCGTGAGAAAATCATAACTCAAATATTCACCTCCACGATCGGATCGTAGAAACGTAATCTTTCTATTACGATGGTTCTCCACTTCATTCTGAAATTCCTTGAACTTTTCAAACGTTTCAGATTTATGTTTTATTAAATAGATATAGCCATATCTACTTAAGTCATCGGTAAAAGTGAGAAAATAGCGATATCCACCGCGCGTCGAAACACTCATCGGTCCGCATACATCGGTATGTATGATTTCCAACAAGTCCGTTGCTCGCTCCATCATACCGGAGAACGGGTTTTTGATCATCTTGCCCATGAGGCATGGTTCGCATGTGTCAAATGATTCAAAATCAAGAGACTCCAAAAGTCCATCAGAATGGAGTTTCTTCATGCGCTTTACACCAATATGACCTAGACGCGATTGCCACAAATAAGTAGTATTATCACTATCTACTTTGCATCTCTTAGCCTCAATGTTATGGATGTGTGTTTCATCCCTTTCAAGATTTAGAAGAAATAAACCATTCACAATAGGTGCATGACCATAAAAGATGTTACTCATATAAATAGAACAACCATTATTCTCCGATTTAAATGAATAACCGTCTTGCAATAAACAAGATCCAGAAATAATGTTCATGCTCAACGCGGGCACATATAACACTTATTAAGGTTTAAAACTAATCCGAAGGTAAAACTAAGGAGAGCGTCGGACGACCATCACATCAACTCTTGATTCGTTAACGCCAAGATCGTCACCTCATCCTCGCATTGTCTATTCCGTAGCTCCTGTTTCGAGTTACAAATATTAGCAACTGAACCAGTATCAAATACCCAGGCACTATAACGAGGGCTAGTAAGGAAAACATCAATAACATGTATATCAAATATACCTTTGATGGTGGCAGCCTTCTTGTCCGCTAAGTACTTCGGACATTTGCGCTTCCAGTGACCCTTGTCCTTGCAATAGAAGCACTCAGTGTCCGTCTTAGGACCAGACCTGAGCTTCTTCTCAGCAGGGGCAACGCGCTTGCCCCTGCCTTTCTTGAAGGGCTTCTTTGCACCCTTACCTTTCTTGAAGGTGGGGGGCTTGTTGACCATCAACACATGATTATCTTTTTTAGTATCCACCTCCGCAACTTTCAGCTTAGCGAAGAGCTCAGTGATCATATCAGTGGAACCAATCTGATTGTGAGCAACTACAAAACTTTTGTATCTAGGAGGGAGTGATTGCATAACTCTGTCAATCTTGAGCTTTTATGGAATCTTGCAGTCCAGTTGCTCAAGGCGTTGAGTGTAGCCCGACATCTTAATGACGTGCTCACTAACGGAACTCCCTTCCTCCATCTTGCAGTTAAAGAATTTCTTAGAGATCTCGTATCTCTCAGAACGGGCCTGAGTCTGAAACATGGTTTTCAGTTCCTCGAGAATCTCAAAGGGCCCGACGAACTTCTCAAAACGATTTTGAAGATCTGATTCCATAGCAAACAACATGGCGATCTTAATCAAATCATAATCATCCTTGCGCGACTGATAAACAACTTTATCATCAGCCGACACATCTATAGCAGGGGCGTCATCTAGCGCATTGTCAAGGACATAGTACTTTTGTCCGCCAGCGAGAATGATTCTCAGATTGCGGAACCAGTTGGTGAAGTTAGACCCATTGTTTCTAAGCTTTTCCATCTCAGCAAAAACGTTAAAGTTGAAGTTGGACTTAGCCATTTGATCTACAGTATTTGCAAGTACAATTTAGACTATGTTCATGATAAATAGTTCAACTTAATCAAATTACTAGATGAACTCCCACTAAATTCAACATCCCTCAAGTTGTTTAGTGAACATGATCCAAATTCACCACACCTAATCCGATCTTCACGAGAAGAGATGTGGTTTCAATGGTGGACAACGAAGTGTCGATCATATCATTCATATGACTCATGCTTAACCTTTCGGTTCATGTGTTCCGAGTCCATGTCTGTACATGCTAGGCTCGTCAAGTTAGACCCAAGTATTTCCGCGTGTGCAAAACTGGCTTGCACCTGTTGTATGTGAACGTAGAGTCTATAGCACCCGATCATCACGTGATGCTTGGACACGACGAACTTTCGCAACGGTGCATACTTGGGGAGAACACAGTTTTTTTATCTTGATCTTTAAGTGAGGAATCATCTTATAATGCTACCGTCGCGATCTAAGCATAATAAGATACATAAAAGGATAAACATCACATGCATATAACTTTATATGACATGGTATAGCCAATCTTCGCGCAATGATCTCCATCTTGTGCGTGCCGGCATGATCTCCATCACTCCACCATGATTGCCTCCACCACTAATAGCAACTATAACTATTGCTAACTACTTAGAGATAAAGTGAAACTATTACATGGCGTATAAGAAGTTGACACACAGGTCATACACAATTATAAAGACAACCATATGGCTCCTGCCGATTGTGTACTCAACGACATGCAAGTCGTGAAACATTACAAAACATGATCATTGCATACAATACACACATCATATCTTGGGCCATACCATATCACAGAAAACACTCCCTGCAAAAACAAGTTAGACGCCTCTACTTTGTTGTTGCATGTTTTACGTGGCTTATGGGAGTAGCATGCTAAGAACGATTCTTACCTACGGAAAGCCACAACGGTGATATTATGGTTGCCAAACTCCGGTGTAAATCCCATGACAACTATAGTGAGAGAAACTGGCATCCACCAGCCGCATGTGTGGAGCAAGCCACACGTCAAGTGCGGAGCTGGTCTCGCGAACGAAGTCGCGTAAGGTTGGCCTGGACCGCTTCAATCTCACTATCCCGCGTCATAAGAAGAACACAAACAAGAGGCTTGCAACAGAAAACATCAACGCTCGCAACAACCATGTTGCGTTCTACTCGTGAAACACATCTACGCATAGATCTAGCTCTGATACCATTGAAGGGTTTCGCGGCATAGTAAATCAAAATTTTCTACGGATGCGAACAGACGGAAGCCAAGATCTAATCTAGGAGATGCAAACAACGAGAGAGATTGGATTAGATCTTCATACCCTTGAAGATTCGCACAGCGGAACGTTCGTCGGAACGTGGGTGATGTAGTCGTACTCGCTTCTCCTCCTCGCGATCCGATCCGATCTAGCACCACAAGTGGCGATGCCTCCGTGAGATGCACACGTGCAGCACCTCGACGTCTCCTCCTTCCTTGGTCCAGCAAGTATGGTGGAGAGATGGGTTGGATCTACAACGCGACGGCGCGGTGTATATGGTGGAGAGTTTCTGCAGCAGGGCTTCGCCTACACGCAGTCGGGAGGGAGAGAGAGAGGAGGGAAGCAGGGCGACTGGCTTGAGGGGAAGGTGTGTGTGGGGGGGGGGTGCGCCCCCAGCCCTCTTTATATAGAGGGGTGGGTGGCAGCCCTATCCCCTCCCCCAAGCCAATGCCGACGGCCAAGGAGGAAGAGTGGGGCGCAAGTAATCCCCCCTTCTAGAAGCTCCAATTAGGGTTTATCCCTTCTTGGCCGGCTGGGCCCTATGGGGCCTTGTGACCCTGGCCCAATGCGGCCAGGGCACTCCCTCATAGGCCCATGCCCCCTCCCGGAAGGTGGGGCCACGTTGGTCCCCTTCCGGAAGGTTCTAGAAGCTTCCGGTACAATACCGATTAACCCTAACAATTCAACTCCAAAATTGCAATCGCTTATATGAATCTTATTCTCCTGACCATTCTAACCTCTCGTGATGTCCCGGATCCCATCCGAGACCGAACAAAAAACTCATAAACCAATTATCCAATCTATCCTAGCCAAGACACGTTAAGTGTGTGACCCTTCGGTTCGAGAATATGCGTACATGATCTTCTATCAATAATCAACGGGTCCGAAACCCATATTAACTCCCACACATTCATCGATGATCATATCGGATGAACCACGATGCCAGGATTCAATCAATCCTATATATATATTCCCTTCGTCTCGCGATATTTTACTTGCCCGAGATTTGATCGTCGGTACCGTCATACCTAGTTCAATCTCGTTCACAGCAAGTACTTTACTCATTCCGTAATCTGATATCACTTTGTGATTAACTCCTTAACCACATGGGGCCCGAAGTATATCTCTCCAACTTGGGAGGGACAAATCCCATCTCGATACATACAACCCAACAGGTACTTTCCGATCACCTGAGAGACACCTTTATGATCACCCTCTCATAGGATGACGTTTGATGACCTCAAAGCTTTCTTCCGATACCAGGGAGTTGTATTATCTCATGGTCTAAGGAATACAATATTTGACATAAGAAAAGCTTCGCAAAGATGAACACGATGACACGATCTAATTGCTTCGCTTAGTTTGGGTCTGTCCACCATATCATTCTCCCAATGATATGATCTCCTTATTAATTGACAACTCATGTCTATGGTTAGGAAACCTTAACCATCGTTGATCAATGAGCTAGTCCATAGAGGCGTACTAGGGACACGGTGTTGTTCACAAACCACACAAGTATTAAAGTTTCCGCTTAATACAATTCTAGCATGGAATATAAACATTATCATGAACAAGAATTATAATAATAACATCTTTATTATTGCCTCTAGGGCATAATTCCAACAGGCCCTACCCGTGAACCTTTTCCAAACCCTGTCCGGCAAAGAAAATGGATAAAGGAGTAATTAATTACTTGTTGTCACGAAAGTTGCCGATCTAGTGTGATAATATGATTGAAATTACCTCTGGAGCATCTCTCTAAAGTCTACCCATAGCTTGTTTTTTCTTTTCGTAATGAGTCCATGACAAGGACTTTTCTGAGTCGGGTTGAATGACTAGCAGAATAAAGTGGAACCTACGCATGCATAACTCATCATCAGTTACACTTAACATCGAGTAAGTCAAATGTAATGCGCATAAGAGGGTAATGATTACTCACGAGAAGTTGTAAGGCAATAGTATTTCCCTTTTGGTTTGTTGTCTCAGTAAAGACCTTAGCAAGTCATATTCTGTTTGCCCGGGTTTGGTTCTTACCACTTCTTCATGAACTCTATTTGGGTCAACGAACCCAATGTCAAAAGGGCCTCCTTTCATGCATTTCATAACTTTTTTCCTGCATAATAGTATATACATATATGGTGAGAATATATATATACATGCATGAAATTAATGAAGTGAATGAGATGAGATAGAAAATACAGAAATAGTACTTACACACAATAAAGGTTGATGGCAGCTTTGTCGAGTTCCTTCTGATTGAATAGAAAATGCAAGTCTTGAATGTTGAAGTCGATCTCGTCGTCTCCGCACAAGAAAATCTCATCTCTTGTATGCGCCGTGATCCATTCTTCCTTTCTCGTCTTGTAGAAATCAAGGTACCACTTGTGCAATCTTCGCATCTTTGTTGGTAGATTCTTGAGCTCCTCTTTCTTGACGAGATTCTTCCCATACTTCCATGGTTGTATGGGGTTGGCATCGCATTTGGGAAAGTTGTCTCCCATGATGTTCAAGTATGCAATGTAAGTCATCCCCATATTATTGGCCTTTCTTTGTAGCTCTGCCTCGTAATCATTTACGGGAGGAGCGTCCCGTGTGTCGAACACTTGGAGCGGGGCACATGATTGGTTTCCTGCTCTCCAAGCATGGGAACTGTTTTCTGGGGTTCCGCACGACTGCTACTTTCAGTCTCCTACGGCGCCTTGCATCCGCCTTCAAAATCTGGCGCTCGTAGTCCGGCACAAGTGGGGTTTCAGGTTTCAAAAGATTGTTGTAAAACTTCTCCACCACCGCCGGATCTATTTTCTCCTTTGGCTCAGCCCGTCTAGGTGCAAAGAATTTCTTGACCTCTTCTTCCGAGATCCTATTGGTCTCCTCACACCTTGTGATTCCACCAGAAACCGGCAATGGCTTGGCGGAAGGCTGCGGACGTAGTTTTTGAACTCTTTGGCGTACGGTTTCTCATGATTTCTTTGTGGCGTTACTCGATGCTCTTCGTGGCGGTGCTCTTCCGCTTACATCGAGGATATGGCTGGCCGGAGATGGCTGCCAGAGATGGTCAAGCGCCGGAGATGGCTACCGCGCAGAGATGGTCAAGCGGCTCACGACGCATGGAGACGGGCGGGGTGCAAGGCCTCCAATTTGGAAGCACGATGTGTTCCTTCTTCCAAAGAATGGTTGTTTTCACTGAAAATTTGAGTTGAGTTTCCCCTTCACCTGTAGCATGGTCAAGCTGTGCTTCCTCATATTCCTTCACAACCTCATCCACCCCGACAATAGCATAGCCATCTGGAATCGGTCGGCAGTGGTAAGTTCCACCAGCTACAGGAGGTAAGGCATAGCCGACAACCACCTTAATGGATAATCCCATTAATCTCACATGCAGCTCAGCGTGTTTGCTCTCCGTGATCTCATGCACGGGGTATCGAGGACCCGCCATTTCAAGCGTGGGCTGCACATTCTCCGTGGAAGCCACGCTGCTTTTCCGCGCAGAGTCTGGGCCACCGGCAGATTTTAATGCAGGCTCTTCGTGCCGCTGAGATGGGCCGGTAGCTTGATGACTCTGTTGTGCATTCACTTGCGCCTGCAACGCCACAAGTGCATGTTCTATCTGTGTCATCCGCTCTGTACGCTCTTTTTCTTTTCTGCCGCGCCATCTGTAAGAGTCGCTCCACTCGGCAAACTCATCCTTCCACGTCATACCCCCTGTGCCTCGTGCATGTCCAGGGTGTTCTTTTTTACCGATGGCGCGTGTGAGCTGGTCATTCTCTCTGTCGGGATGGAAGGTCCTAGCGGCTGTTTCCTCATATGTCGTGATGAGTTCAGTGACGGGTTTGGCAAGGAGTGTTGGGAAGATACACAATCCTGTTTCTAGGTCCAACCTTGCCCCGATTCCGTAGAACCAAGTCTTTGCACGTAGGTTCCACCCATCTGTCTGGGGTGTGATCCCTCTAGCGCGCAGGGCCTTCTCAGCTTCCTCCCACTTAGGCCTCTGAGATATGTAGCCACCTGATCCCGTCCTCTGGTGATATTCCTTCTTATGGGCATTTAGCGTATTGGTTTCTGACCTCTTTTTACCTATAGCACCTTCCTTATATGCCACAAATTCGGGCCAGTGAGGTCTTATCTTCGCATAATATGCGTTTTCGAAATTTGGAGTCTCGCGAGCTTTGACAAATTTGATCAATTTTGTCTTCCAGTTGCGGAAAGCGTCAGTCATCTTCTTTAGAGTCCACTCTTTGACCTTTTCCTTTATAACCGGTTTGTTTTCATCCTCCTCTGGCAGAAGGGTGAAATTTACCAACAACGAATTCCAAAGCGTTTCTTTGGATCTTTTATCGACAAAGGTACCGTCGCCCTTTTTTGGCTTATTCCAATATTCAATTATGATTGGGATTTGGTCCCTAACAAGAACTCCAGCCTGACGTACAAATTTGTCAGCGGCCTTCTTGGGCTCCATCGGCCTGCCATCAACACGGACTGTTTCGATCGTGAACTTTGCACGATCTTTCAACCGATGGCTCGCGCCTCGCTTGCTCTTTTTCGTAGAAGAAGATGGTTGCTGGGTGGTCGATCTAGAGGGCTAAAAGAAGAAAGAAGCATTAATTAATACATGTAGAAGAAGATAGTTGGTGGAAGTCAGCAGAGGCTTAATCAATGCATATACCTCGCCGGAGTTTGTAATCACTAAATTGCGTTCACCAGAGTCTTCATTTTCTCCATGACTACTTGAGCTATCATCATGTCCCTCCAAGTTCAGATATTGTGAGGTGTCCTCATCGATAATGTTCTCCATTATTTCTTCTTCTTCAAGGTTTCTACTAAGTGGATCCATAGTTTCTAAAACAATAATATTATCTAGAGTAAGAGAGTAAACATTCAAGTGGACTTGGATTCATACAAAAATACACAAATAAATACACAAATGAAATTAAAACGACGACGCCACTAAAACGGGCAGCGCCACTACCTAGGGGTCACCGGAGCGACCTAGGGCGCGCGAGGTAGCGTGATGCGGCCTACCTAAAACGGGCGGCACCACTACCTAGGGTTCACCGGAGCAACGTTAATGACGACGGCCAGCGGCGGCGCTTGCAGAGCAGCGAGGTGACGACCCTAAACTAATACTAACTATAAAATACACTAAATAACCCTAAACTAAATACACTAAACTACACTAAATAAATAACCCTAAACTAAATAACCCTAAACTAAATAACCCTAAATAAATAAACCTAAACTAAATAACACTAAATTAAATATGCAAAAATATATACAACATATATGCAACAATATATATGCAATTACACACAAATAAAATTATTCATACACAACAATATATATACATATATGCAACATTTATCCAATATACACACAAATAACATCAATATCCAATATACACACAATATACACTAATTTATCCAATATACACACCAATATCCAATATACACACTAATTTATCCAATATACACACAATATACACACCAATATCCAATATCTCCAAAACACAAACAGAGAGATCTCACCGTCGGTGGCGGCAACTCGCGAATGGGGTCGATCGGCGGCAGCGGTCGTGGACGCGGGGTTGGCGGCGGCGGCTCCGAGTTGGCGGAGGCGTCCAAACACTAGAACAGGGGTTCCTCGAAATCACCTGTGGGGTTCAAATGATTCTTCTAATTAAACTTGTCATAAAACTAGGTTAACAATGTATTATGATTACTTAAACAGATAGTTCTTAATTTTCTGAACATTTTTATATATTATTTGAATTTTTATGATTTAAAATGAATTAGTTATGAATTTCTCTAATTTTAATTCATTTTAAATCATTTTTGGAATACTTAAATTATTTTTTCCAACTTAGGACCACATGTCAGACTTTTATTAATTTCAGAAATGATTTACAAAAATATTAAAACCCTAACAGACAGGGCCTACCTGTCAGCATTTACTTATTACAGAAAACATTTAAGTAAATAAAAAAGGATTTATTGCATCATGGTGACATCACTGTGACGTCATCAATGGCTGATCTTCTCAGATCGTAAGAGGGGCGAGCGATTGGCGGCGTCTGTGGATGCGTGGTTGGTCTTGTTCGAAAGAGGAGGCCGAGGCAAGCATTATAGTGGTGGCGCCGCCTCAGTATGGTCACCGGAGCGACGGCAGCGACGACAAACAACGGCGACGGCGGCAGGTGCTCATCGGGACAGCAACGCAGCGCGAAAGGGAGGAAACAGAGGGTACCAGGAGGTCCGCTAGCTCACCACGAGCATGATGGTGAGGTCAATGAAGCGATGGGAGGACGGATAGATGATTCGACTGCGGCGGCCGGAGTTGAGGTCGATCTTGATTCTGGCCAAACGAAGTCCTTCTAGCTCGCGCGGTGGCGGTGGCGGTGTTGGCGCGCGCGGTGGCGGTGGCGGCTCCGAGTTGGCCGTGGCGGCAGCCTTGTGATGGCGATGGGGCTCCGAGTTGGCGGTGGCCGATTTGCGCGGTGGCAGACTTTGGCCGTGGCGTCGGCTGACGACGAGGGCGGCGACGACAAGGGCTGGACGGCGCCAGCGGCTCTCCTCTCTGGTTTTCTCTACGCGCGCTTTCGATCTGGCTGGGGGGAAGAAGGAAGGGGAAGGCCCGCATTTAATACCCCCCTTTAACATCGGTTCGGGGCTGGAACCGGTGTTAAAGGGGGGGAATTCGTTTCGCGCGCGCACCCCCCCCCCCTTTAACACCGGTTCGTGGCTGGAACCGGTGTTAAAGGGGGGCATTTATTTCATGCATTAAAGGGGTGGGGGCATTTATAATTCAAAAAATAGGATATGAATTTAGAAAATTCATATCTTATTCATTTCAACTCAGAAAAATATGAATAATATATCATAATTTTCAGAAAAATAATATCTATCCATTCATGTAAAAACATTTTATATTTACTTTAGATGAAAATTTTCAAAATGATTAAAACACTTACATATAAATTTTGATTATTCAATTCAAACAAAAATAAATTGTCAAATCCTAAAACTTTGAACATAAGAAATATTAAGCATCTAAAAAGGAATCTAACCCTATTTTATTAGAGCAAATCATATTTTATTTTGTATTAACATTTTTGAATTGATTGGATATTTAAATGACGCATCTTTTGTATACACTTGAATCTGACAAAGCCTCGCTCAACTTGCATTGGATTTTTGATAAAATAGCATATTGTGAACCTAAAAATGATTTTTGTAAAAAATCATGAGCATAGTATCATGTACCTGTAGTTCATATCTGACCCACTTCCTACCGATTCGGCAGGAATTTGTCTTTTTCACCTGAGGTGGATGGAAAGGTTTCAGATCCCCTTGTTGGTACATTGTCCATATAAGGTGGTCTAGTATTTTTGTAAAATGTGGTGGTGGTTTTTTGTATTAGCCATTTGGTGGTTGCTTCACAAAACCGTCCATTTTTTATGCTCGGAAAATGGAAAATGCCTTTTTGGTGCGATAAAAAGGAAAACTTCCTCTTGCAACATTGTTTTCCATGATGCACATGTATGCACAATATGGCCATATTATCACAAATTATGTCTTGATTCTAGCCATAACATTGGTCATTTAACGCGAAAGCCAAGAAACCTCGAATGATATAGGTCATTTTGTGAAGGTTTTTTTGAGAATAATCAATATACCAAGTTTGAGATTTTTCCTTCTAACTATGTCACATAATATAACACCACGCGAAGGTTTCGCACTGTTTTGATCTTTTTTATTTTTTTATCCCCGTTTTAAACTATCGTCAAACTTTGTCGAACAACGGGCATGAAGATTCTTAGCTCGGGGCCAAGCCTCGCTCAACTTGCATTGGATTTTTGATAAAATAGCATATTGTGAACCTAAAAATTATTTTTGTAAAAAATCATGAGCATCGTATCATGTACCTGTAGTTCATATCTGACCCACTTCCTACCGATTCGGCAGGAATTTGTCTTTTTCACCAGAGATGGACGGAAAGGTTTCAGATCCCCCTGTTGGTACATTGTCCATATAAGGTGGTCTAGTATTTTTGTAAAATCTTGTGGTGGTTTTTTGAATTAGCCATTTGGTGGTTGCTTCACAAAACCGTGCGTTTTTTATGCTCGGAAAATGGAAAATGCCTTTTTGGTGCAATAAAAAGGAAAACTTCCTCTTGTAACATTGTTTGCCATGCCATGATGCACATGTATGCACAATATGGCCATATTATCACAAACTATGCCTTGATTCTAGCCATAACATTGGTCATTTGACGCGAAAGCCAAGAAACCTCGAATGAGATAGGTCATTTTGTGAAGGAGATAGAACTGTAATTAAAATACAGAATGCAACTAATAGTGAGTTATCTAAAGCACGACTGAAAATTAAGATACATAAAAGAACTGAAAATTAAGATACATGGCCATATTAAGTAACAATCGGCCGAACTTGTTTCGGAATGTTGGAGTGATTCAGTCATGCTCCTGCCTACACCTGTAATACTCGCCACTGTAGTCGTCATCGCTGTCGTCGTCGGGGTCGCCGTAATTGAACCTTGAAGGCTGAGTACGCGTGGGCTGGACTTAAGGGTAGCGCAGACGGGGGTTAGAGTCGGCGGCAGTGTCATAGGCCATGATGCTCTGGAAAGTCCGACCGCTCCACCATAGCCGACGGACGGCCTCGTTGAAGTTCGGAGGAGGTGGGCCGTCCTCCTCGTGCCTGGCGAGCGCCCTCTCACGCCGATCCATGAAGAAGGCTTCCCAAGTAGGGAAATAGTCGGGATGCCATCTGGGATTCCTCCGCTACTCCAGCGTGAGCTCAAAGTAGTAGTGGTTAGTGATGGCCATCCGACGCGCCACACCTAGAGGGACAAGAGGAACCGGCACGCCTCCGGCGCTCAGCATCTAGCCGACGGGACACAGTAGCCCGGCGGGAGGGGTAGTTCGAGGCGCAAAGCGCCTCTGCCTCCCTGGGGGTTAGTGCTACGGTGGAAGCCATGGGAAAGATTGATGAGGTTGCAGATATGAGTCTAGAGATGTGCAATGACAATGGAGGCCAACCCTACATATATATATAGTGAAGAACTAGCGGGAAGAACTGGAGGGAAGAACTGGCGGGAAAAAATGGCGGGAAGAAAAATGGCGGGAAGAAAAATGGAGGGAAGAAATAGAAGAAAGAAAAATGGCTCATTTAATACATATACTATTAACATAAGAAATATGACATTGTTCTAAAAATGGGACGGTTGGAGGGATTTCACCAGGCTGGGCCAGGCAGCACTAATGATAGGGGTGAGTGTCGACATTATGTCGTGCGGCGTGTACCTTGTCCCGGATGGTGTCACCTTTAGTCCCGGTTGGAGACACCAACCGGGACTAAAGATGAACCTTGAGTCCCGGTTGGAGACACCAACCGGGACAAAACATGAGTCAGCACTAATAATAGGGGTGAGTGTCAACATTATTTCGTAAGTGTCGACACTATGCCGAGCTGCTTGTACTATAAATAGGCATCCTTGTGAGTCTAGTCCTCCAGCCAGTTTGAGGCATCTCCAAGATGGTTTTCGAGAGCAGGGACACCACTACGGCCAGTTTCAGGGAGATGCCGACGGAGCCCAGTCCTCCGGCATCTCCGAGAAACTGGTCATAGAGGCACTCCCTAATATGTGAAATTAGTTAGCTCCCAGGTGTATTGATCTAGTTAGAGAAGTTACAAGCTGCAAGATGGTTTTCGAGAGCAGGGACACCACTATGACCAGTTTCAGGGAGATGCCGCCGGATCCCAGTCCTCCGGCATCTCCAAGAAACTGGTCATAGAGGCACTCCCTAATATGTGACCGCGCGCGTTTGGAGATCAGATCTTAATGGTAAGTACGAATCGGGACAACTTCTTCTCATAGTCCCGGTCCAGCCACAAAACATGACTAACACTCAAGACATTTATTAATATTAAAAACTGAGACTACAAAACCGGGACTAAAGTCCCCCCTATATATAGTCCCGGTCAATCCACAAACCGCGAAAGATATCCTTCGGTCAAGCCACAAACCGCGAAAGACATGAACTAGAGTTACATAATATGAGCATGAACTTCTTGGCATATGTCCTTCCTTATGATCGCTTCAGACGTAACCATGGAGCATCTTCTTTACTTAATGGAATGCTTGGGTCAGTTTTCACTGTGAAGAGCGGAATTTCATCAAACTTATTATAATCTTCTGACATGTCTGTCTTGTCCTCGATTCCCACGATGTTTCTTTTCCCTGATAGAACTATGTGACGCTTTGGCTCATCATATGATGTATTCGTTTGCATATTTTTCTTTTTTTTTGGTCTAGAGGACATGTCCTTCACATAGAAAACCTGAGCCACATCATTGGCTAGGACGAATGGTTCATCTAAGTTCTTGTCTACCTTCATAAGATTGTTGAGATCCACCGTTGTCATTCCATACTTCTTGTCTACCTCAACCCCTCCTCCTGTTAGCTTGACCCATTTGCATCGAAACAAGGGGACCTTAAAATTAGGTCCATAGTCAAGTTCCCATATCTCCTCTATGAACCCATAATACGTGGTCTTTTGCCCATTGTCTTCTGCTGCATCAAAGCGGACACCACTATTTTGGTTGGTGCTCTTTTTATCTTGGCCTATCGTGTAAAATGTATTCCCATTTATCTTGTACCCTTAGAAAGTACATACAGTCGAAGATGGTGTCCTGGCCAACAAGTACAACTGATCCCCAAGAGTGGTGTTATTCGTGAGAAGTCTTTGCAGCCAGCCGCCAAAACTCGCCATGTGTTCACTTATAATCCATTCATCAGACTGTCCCGGGTGTTTGAGGCGTATTAAATTCTTGTGTTCATTGATATACGGGGCAACCAAGATAGATCTTTGTAAAACCGTGTAGTGTGCTTGATTGAGAGAATGCCCGTCCCTACATATCATTGCTTTACATCCTAGGGTGCCTTTTCCACGCAGTCTCCCCTCATGTCATGATTTTGAAACACCAATCGCCTTAAGGTCAGGAATAAAATCAACAAAGAACTCAATGACCTCCTCTGTTACATAGCCCTTGGAGATGCTTCCTTCTGGACTAGCACGGTTATGAACATATTTCTTTAAGAATCCCATGTACCTCTCAAAGGGGAACATATTGTATAGAAATACAGGACCGAGAATGGCAATCTCTTCTACTAGGTGAACCAGGAGATGCGTCATAATATTGAAGAAGGATGGTGGGAACACCAACTCAAAGCTGACAAGACATGGGGCCACATCTTTCTGTAACCCTGGTAGGCTTTCTGGATCGATTACCTTCTGAGATATTGCATTAAGGAATGCACATAGCTTCACAATGGGTACTCGAACATTTTCAGGTAGAAGCCCCCTCAATGCAATCGGAAGCAATTGTGTCATAATCACGTGGCAGTCATGAGACTTCGGGTTTTGGAATTTTTTCTCTGCCATATTAATTATTCCCTTTATATTCGACGAGAAGCCAGACGGGACCTTGATACTGCTCAGACATTCAAAAAAGATTTTCTTCTCTGCTTTGGTAAGAGCGTAGCTGGCAGGAGTTAAGTGGCATCGTTTACCCTTCTCGTTCTCAGGATGCATAGGCTCTTCAGGGTCTTTCAGACGTTGTTGGTCCTGCCGTGCTTCCGGTGTATCTTTTGTCTTCCCATACACTCCTAGGAAGCCTAGCAGGTTCACGCAAACATTCTTCGTCACGTGCATCATGTCGATTGAAGAGCGGACCTCTAAGACTTTCCAATAGGGTAGGTCCTAAAATATAGATTGATTCTTCCATATGGGCGCGTGTCCGGCATCGTCATTCGGAACAGATAGACTGCCAGGACCTTTTCCAAAGATTACTTCTAGGTCCTTGACCATACCAAATACCTCCTCACCGGTACGGAGGACAGGCTTCCTCCGGGTTCTGCCAGACATTTGAAATGCTTGGCTTTCTTTCTTACTGGATGCAGGTTCGGAAGAAATCGGCGATACCCTAGGTACACAATCTTCTTACATTTATCCAAATATACACTTTCAGTCTCATCTAAATAGTGTGTGCATGCATTGTATCCCTTGTTTGTCATACTGAAATGTTACTAAGAGCGGGCCAATCATTGATGGTTCTGAAAAGCAATGCTCGTAGGTCAAATGGCTCCCCTTTGTGCTCATCCACACATACACCTGGTTTGGCCCACAGCTGTAAAAGTTCTTCAACTAATGGCCTTAGGTACACATCAATGTCGTTCTTGGGTTGCCTCGGGCCTTGGATGAGCACTTGCATCATAATGAACTTCCTCTTCATACACAACCAAGGAGTAAGGTTATAGATACAAAGAGTCACGGGCCGGTCTTTGTGTGGACTCTAACTCACCAAAAGGATTCATGCCATCCGTACTTAGACCAAACCTTAAGTTTCTTGTGTCACGTCTGAAGTTCGGGTACTCTCGCCGACTTTTCTCCACTGTGACCCATCGGTGGTGTCTCAACATCACGTCTTTCTTACGGTCTTCCATGTGCCATCGCAACAACTTGGCATGCTCTTTATTTCTGAAGAGACGTTTTAACCGTGGTATTATAGGAGCATACCACATAACCTTGGCAGAACCTTCTTCCTAGGGGCCTCGCCCTCAACATCGCCAGGATCGTCTCGTCTGATATTATACCGATGCGGTGCATACGGGCATGCATCCAAATTCTGGTACTTCTCACGCGGTAGAGGATGCGTCATTAATGCAGCATGTATCTTCTTCGTCTAATCCTAGAGGCGCACAACCTTCTTTGCTTGGTATGTACTATCGGAAACTCATTATTTCTTGGAAGAAGATTCTTCATTTTACCAACAACTTTGAAAATCTTGTTGTCGATCACACCGTTCTGCCTTCCATTGCAAACCAAATCCGATGGTACCTAGCTTTTTGTGGCCATCTTCGCAAGTTAGATATAACAATGTTTTGTGATCCTTTAACATCTGGTCCAGCTTCTCCTTCTCCTTTTTAGTTTCACATTCTTCCTTTGCATCAGTAATGGTCCGACCAAGATCGTCATTAGCGGGACCATCTGCTGCCTCTTGCTCTTCATTATCTACCCCCGTTGCAGTATCATCATATTCAGGATACATATTATGATAGTTGTCATCATCCTCTTCTTCTTCGTTGTCTTCCATCACAACCCCTTTTTCTCCGTTCTTGGTCCAACAATTATAGCTGGGCATGAAACCGGATCGAAGCAGGTGGGCGTGAATGGTTCTGGTATTTGAGTAGTCTTTCTTGTTCTGACAGTTAACACATGGACAACACATAAAACCATTGTGACCACGGTTTGCATTAGCCATAAAATATGAAATTTTGGAGGCCCGTAATGTACTCGGAAGTGCGGCGGTCACCGTACATCCATTGTCGGTTCATCTACATTAATATATAGTATATATCAAAAATTAATAGGGAGATGACCATTTATATATATAGTACATCAATGACACATGAAAGGATAGTTGCCGACCTCTACCGAGAAGGAAAGAGCAACGAGAAAACTTATTTTGAGCTCTCGGGCATTTCATCGAACACCTCTTGTGCATATGAAAAAACACAAACTAGCGCACTTCACACCCTCTTGCTAGGCTCCAAAATGAGATAGTGAAAAAATGGAAGAGTGGGGTGTGGGTTGCGGTGTCTTATATAGCCCCCCCCCCCCTTTAACACCGATTCAAGCCACGAACCGGTGTTAAAGGGAGGTTGCGCGGGCCACTGGTGCAGGGTCCTTTAACACCGGTTCGTGCCACGAACCGGTGTTAAAAGGGGGGCTCAATTTTTGCTGTACGGGCCACGCTGGTACGGGCCCCCCTTTTAACACCGGTTCGTAGAAGAACCGGTGTTAAAGCCCATTTTCAGGATCAACAAAAGGCCTCGTTTTCACTAGTGGTATCTAGTCAACTTCGAAATGTCTAAAATGTCTTACATTTGTGGACCGAGGGAGTAATAGTTATATGTTACGTTCCAATGAAGTGGCAAGTTGACATGTTTCATATACTGTAGAAAGAGTCCGTGCACAATAAGGAGGAAACGTCCACAGCTCACGAGGCGGCTAGGGCCATGATTTAACGCCATGTATGTACGTGTACATGTCCATATACCGGTCAATTCTGACATGAAATCGTTTGGTTGATCCAAGGTCCGTATATTAACCGAACTCTAGCAGCGTCAGTTAAACAACTGCATAGACTAGCTAGCCGTGCATAGTTGATCAGAGGATCAGTTGAGTCTGCATCAGGATCAAGCAGCTCAAGGCTGGGTACCATCTCCAAATCATCATCATCATCATCATCATTATCATCATCATCATCATCATCATCATCATCATCATCATCATCATCATCATCATCATATCTCTCTGTCTGTGTGTGCATCTCCTGCCGACGGCAGCTGCCGCCGCATGTAAGGGAGTGGGGATAAGCTATGGTATAGTACTCTGATTTACTAGGCAACACACATCTTAAATAAAACAATACCCCAACCCCAATTCAAAATATACTGCGATAGATAATCTTGTCAAAAGTCAAACAATTATAGAAGTTTACAAATTAAAATATATCAACATATAAAATTCTGAATCAATGCAAGGTAAGGTAAAGATTACGCCAAGGTGGATAGTGTAAAAATATAGAAGAAAAATCAAAATTTACTCTACAACACCGGATATAGCAATAACGAGACTATATCAACACAGACCCACACTATGTCAAAAAAAAAACAGATCCACACCTGATTATGGTTAAATACATTGTGTATTTCACTCCATAAATTGCGTTATCATTTTTTACAAAATATTTTCGACAAAGAATACCAAATTAAATGTGAATATAGTTGAATAGAAACATTAAGGGAATATAATACATAAAATACCGACAACTAATGATTAGGGGTTATTAGCAGTGAAAATATCACATTTTATAACACCCATTTAAGTATTAGGTCATAATACAAAATTGGCTAAATAGTAGTTTAAGAGCATATATAGTGACCTAGAGCTTATCTTTGGCTAAAAATATAGAAATTAATATTCTTCTTACATTTAATTAAATATTTTGATGCATATAATTTAACAAAATAACTTAGAGCATATCTAATTCCACATTTCAGGTGACACGAGAGATTAATATAAAATTTAGGAAATTTATATTATTTTTAGTCGTGACTTAAGATAGGGTTGGTGGTTCAAAATTCTATGATGGAAGTGGCGAATTTGTCCGCATTGTCAAATATGCTAATACAAGTGCACACACCCTGGTAAAATCAAATACTGGTCAACAAAAAAATGTTTTTGAAAGTATTTTGTCAAATAAGTTATACGTTACAACACATGAGAAAAAGAGTGTAGGGTAACTATATTAATTATTCAGAGTCCCGGGATGAGATGCCTCTTTTATGCATAAGATTCTCAAAAAACAAGAATAAGAAAAACAAAAGGTCATAATGTCATGTCTATTTCAATCATATCATATATTAGTTTTATCGCATCATAGAAAAATCAAACAATTTATTGCATGATACTTATGTGGATGCTAAATTTCTTAAAAAATACTCCCTCCATCCCAAGGCTTAAGGCCTATAATTTTTTTAAAAAGTTAAACCAACTAAACTTTGACCAAACTTTTAGAAAAAACTATCAATAAACATGATATTTTGTAGTCATCATATAAAAATATATTTCATTATCTATCTAATGATATTGATTATGTATTTTGCATATTAACAGTTTTTGATAAAATTTTGGTCAAACTTGACATAGTTTGACTTTTCAAAAAAAATAGGCCTTAAGCCTTGAAACGGAGGGAGTATAGAGCATAAAAATTCTTAAAAATCCCCTTAAGATTTTATCTTGCAAATCAAATGACCAACATAAGATAAATTCTAAGTATTTGTGTCATCTAAAAATCCTATGAAAATCCATTGAATTAAATAGGCCCTTGCAAAATAAATAAATAAATAAAGATAATTCTAGTTCAAACTAGATCACATCCCAAGGACTATTATATAAATAGTATACTTGTTCTGAAATAAAAACACATGATTTGTCTGCAAGAAAATTATTTCATAACAAAATATGATTTTAGCGACAATATCATACAAATCAATGTCATTAGTGTGCATGGTTTTTTCATAATCGTATAAAAGGTGTTAGCAACGCATTCATACCAAAAATAGATGATGTGTACTCTTGGAATAAATAACCAAATAAAAAGAAAAAAGATTGATAATATGAAAATAATACTTCACGGACAACCGACACATGCATGATTTAAATGATTAGTATGTCGTGTTAAGTGAAAATGACACCTTGATTTCCTGGCATGAAAAATATGATCATTAGGCTACAAATCAAATGAATTTTTGGGCTTAGAATTTAACAAAACATTTGTGGTTCCTATAGAAAAAGTTGTTGAAAAATGTACAATAATGAGTATCTATGAAATCATTTATTCGTCAAATACTTCCAACAAGTGAAACTTGATTATGAAGAGAGGACATATAGTAATTAAATGTTTGATTAAAATACTAAAAATTCCAGATCTCTTTTCTTTAACTCCAATAAGGTAGGTGAAACCGTTGTCACACAAGTTGGTATTGTTATTGTTACAACAAATACATGTCAATGGGAGAGTACAACACCATGAACAGCGGGATAAATCAGGAAGAGAGTAAAAATACAATAGCACTACCAATGTTTTAAAGTAGACGTCATTGTATTTATTTCATATGGAATTTCAATAAGTTTCATAATAACTCTTGAACTCAAATTGAAGTTATTAGAAAATAATAACCACATTTGAGATCTTTTACCCGTCTATATAGAATCTTACGATTTATAATTCCACGTTTATATTATATTGCAGTATTATTCATTTCATGTAAAGATGCGACACTCTAAGGGTATTGCCCTCGCATGTGCGAGGGCCATGCCACCTTCCTAGTTAATATGTAATAATGGGATATTTTAGGTACATATATGCTACCTGGACTGTCCAATCGGCTCGGTTTGATAGTACAAATCCCATATACTACCAGGGATTTTGGTAGTATATTTCATCCTAGGGATAGTTTTGGTATTACATTGTTTAAATCGCACGTCTAATTTTCCAGTCGAAGGATAATGTTGTATTTTTTCGTCGTTTACCCTGAAAAATTTGACCGGAACTATCAGTCAAATGAACTAATAGCCAAAAAAATGCCCAGTTAATTTGAACCCTCTGATAATGCCATATACTACACACATAAATTTGTAGCTAGTTTGATGCACTGTAAAACCTCACTATATATATGAGCCTAAACTATATCCACTTCTGGTAAATTGCAGGGCACAAGCTAGCTGGACTATGATGGAATCAACCACCGCAGCCTTATTGAAACTATGGAAGGATCAGGATATCCAGGTTATGATACTCATGAGCCTCACGGTGCAACTCTTCCTTCTATTCACCGGCAGCCTCCGGCGGCGCAGAATCAATAGATTTCTTAGTTTCATAATTTGGCTGGCGTATGTGGGGGCAGACGCTATTGCCGTCTTCACTGTCGGCCTCTTCTCCCAGTACGAGGAAAAATACAAATTAAGAAGCCACCAGCAGTCATCGTCATCAGGTACGCCGGGGAATCAAACCCTGCCGTTCCTGTGGGCACCTTTTCTCCTCCTTCACCTGGGAGGGCAGGACACCATCACGGCCTTCTCCATAGAGGACAACAACCTGTGGCTGAGGCACTTGCTCAACCTCGTGGTCCAAGTCACTCTAACCTTATACATCTTCTGGAAGCTGATTGACATTCTAGTCCTGGAGCTGCTAGCCATTGCCGTGCCCGTATTTGTTGCTGGTACAATCAAGTACGGGGAGAGGACATGGGCACTCTATAGTGGGAGCCGGGACTACCTCCGTAGCTGCAGCAACAAGCAGGGGGAGGAGAAACACAACAACAACAACAACAACAACAACAACAACAACAACAACAACAACAACAACAACAACAACAACAACAACAACAAGTATGGTGATGGCGTGGACTGTTATGCTCTTAACACGGTGCTCCGTCTCAGAGGGTTGCTTGTGGGACGGACGTTGTTCCAACTGGGACAGCAAGTTGAGAAAGAACTGGTGGATGATTTTGCAGAGCAAGTGCCAAGCATAGAAGGGGGCAGCAGACTCAATATCGTAATGGTGGAGCTTCGCATGATGTACGATCTCCTGTACACCAAGGCCATGGTGCTGCAGAGCAGGACCGGTCGCATACTCCGGTGCATTGCCGAGATCTCCATGGTGGTTGCCTTTGTGCTCTTTATGGCAAACCGTGAGCTGCATACACAGAATGGAGCCAACGTTGTCATCACCTATACATTGTTCGTCGGGGCGATGTTTATGGAAGCCTATTCCGTCAGTATGGTGATACTTTCGCCATGGACAAGGGCGCGCTCGAAAAGGGGCAGCTTTCTCAATTGGTTGTCCTGCTGCAGTGCTTACTGTCTTTCCAATGCCGGTATGCAACCAGCTGCAGGTTTCTCCATGGGGCAATTTAACCTTACAGACTACTCAGTCTCGGAGAAACACATGCCGAGACTTTTCTCCAAGGTCGTCGGTATGTTGGGTCTGGAGAACAGATGGAGGAACTTTTGGCACATCCAGAACGTGGAGGACAAGGAGATCAGCCTCTACATCGAGGGATTGCTCTCTTCCGAGAAGGGATCCAATAACCTAGAGCTTAGGCGGGAACTGAACTACGCGCTGAGTTTGCCTTTCGAGCATGCCCTTTTCCGTCTACACATCTACACAGACATGCATTTGAGCAGGCTCGGACGACATCTGGGAGACGAGATGGAACTGCTCGCCTCGCAATGCAGGAAGCTCTCAGAGTACATTATCTACCTCATGGCGGTTCACCCTTCCATGTTGCCGGTCAGCAACGCCGCACAAGATCTCGAACACCACTACACCGTATGGGTCCGCGACCACAGCGGCACCATGAGAAAGCCAGATGTTCTGGAGAGCTATGAGAGTGAAAGGCTCTCCAAGCCCACTGAGCCCTACTCCAGGTCTCCATTCGGTCCATCACCTCCTTCCGTGTCATCGCTGAAGGCGATGAGGGAGGTGTGGGCGTGGCTGCTGATCTACGTGGCCGGCAAGTGCCCCGTGGAGCTACACGCGCGGCAGCTTGGCAACGGGCTGGAGCTCCTCACCTCCGTCTGGTTGCTCATGGTGCACCGTGGTCTTGGTGATGTGGGTAAGAGGGAGGTCAACCTCTTCGAATCTCGTGATCCTTATGTGCCAAAAGCAGGGTCGCTGGTGTCGGTCGATGAGAGTAGCTGGATACAACGCCGAGAGGGGCCTCTCTACGCCTTTGAATTCCCGCAGGAGAATGAGCCGCGGCGGAGAGGAGAAACACCACGCTTCTTCGGAATCGAACAGCCTCTGGACTTCATGTTAGCACGCATGTTTCCGCAGGTAATTTTATAAGTTGTTCCTCCATTGCTCTCTGCTTCACCATATATCGATTACATAGTTGGTCCTCAATTTCCATTAATTGTCTGCTCTTTTCTGGTTGATTCATACGCTAAAAGATTCTATATGCAAACAAGAAAAAGAAAAGGGAATCTGGATAGTTAGCTAGCTAATCCATGCGCTTATTTAATTAATGCTGATGCCGTTCATAGGAGGATACCTCCTCGGGGACTGATGTGACAATAATGGAGATGGAGCTGGTCGATACTGATATATAGTTGGTCCTCGATTAATTTCCTTTGTCTGCTATTTTCTGGTTCATTCATCTAAAAGATTCCATTTGCAAAAAAAAGAAAATCTGGATGCTTAATTAATTAGCTAGCTAATTTTTTTTCCGAATAGGGATGCATATAGCCTTTATTGTCAATTAGTTACTCCCTCCGTCTCGGTTTATAAGACCTACGCGTATTTCTAGGTCGATAAATTAACCAACTTAGCATGAGCTACATAAGATAAAAACTATATTATTAGAAATTTCAAATGTTATATTTTCTAATAATATAATTTTTATACTATATAATGTATACGCGTAAGTCTTATAAACTGGGATAGAGTAGTAGCTAATGTGCATGCTGATGTCCTTCACAGGAGGGTACCTCCCGGGCAACTGATGTGTCAGTGCGGATTGCTGCTCTGATGGATGCTGTCGGTATTGATGTGGGGGCACCGGACGAGGAGCATGATATTGTTGTGGCACCGGAGATACAGCAAACTCGTTATTAGTATGTCGCAGCGGAGATCGAGCACAGGGGCGATCCGGGAAACTGATGTTCCAGCTCGATCGTGTCGCACTTGCCTGGGGATCGATCGGCTGTCAGGAGAAAACAATTCGCTCCTTGAAATAAATTGATTCCCTAGTATTTATTTGCATAGACAGCAGTTATATTTGCCTGTAATTGATGGTGTAAGCTGCAGGAACTTGTGCCAGCTCAGCTGAAATATTTGTTTCTCATTGCGTCACACGTATGGCTATATATATAGCTAGCTGGTTATGTGTTCGCGTATTCAGGAGTTCACGGCCTTCCTGTTTACTCAGCTCAGCTAGCTATGCACTTGATGGAATCTATCTATTATACTAGTTGACTAGTAAAATTTGATGTAATCGCATACTTTTTCATGTGCTATTTAGAGTAAACTAGAATGGGGGCCCTCGCAAATGCAAGGGCCATCACCTATTGTTGATATCTTTAATGTGGCAAAATTTATTGAAAATATTAAATCCTTCTCAAATTCTATAAAAATAATAAATTATATAGCATGAGTTTTGTGAAGTATATATCACATTCGTAGAAGATATCTATGATTGTCATTAATTTATGGTTAAAAGATTATTAAGATGTTTATAAAATACGTAAAGTTTGTGCATGATATTAAATTGGTTTATCTATACTATTAAAAAGATTGGGACCGTTCGTCATTCCCTAAAAATTTCCTTCTGTCAGGATTTTACGATTTTGCCCTCTATCGTTTCAGGGTAATTACCCACTGTGCCACCGCCTACGTGAAACTGGACGGTTCCGTGGAAAAGAAAAGGATTTCTCCAATCCATCGTGCAGTCGGGAACGTGGATGTGCGCGAAGACGCTGCCAAAAGACGAGAAGAATTGCGGGGGTGGATCTCGCCGGCCCTGGTAGGGAGCAGGTGGGGGTGCAGACCAACGCGGATGTGGTCGATACGAAATCTCCATGGCTTTTCTCCACCACCGCAGCCCGCGCGTGCAGCAACGCCTCCTTGCCGGTGCCCTCGACCTCGCCTTCCTCCTGCCACCGTCCATCTCCGGCTTGGGGGGAGGGGCGATGAGCCGCGGGTGGGAAGTGGCGGCTCATCGGGGATGTCTAGGGTTGGGATTCTTTACCGCGGGCGGAGGTCATTGGACGGACATCCATGGCGAGTCCGTACATTGCTCACCATTGCTCACCAGGAATCGAGCGGCTGACAGATGTGACGGTGGTCCTATTCTCTTTGAGCGCCAGATTTGGGAGATAAAATATAGGATTTGGTGTGGAGTTGGCTGATTTTGGTGAAATTGGTTGTTCTTGGCCATGGGAATTTGAAGATCAGGATTTGGTGTGGGGATGGCTGATTTGGGTGAAATTAGTTGTTCTAGGCCATAGAAATTTAAGGATATGCATCGGGAGTGAAGGGAAAATGTAGAGGAGAGAGAGAGGCGGAGAAAGGATTTGCCCGTAGGGAGCTCGCTGAGCCGCACCACGCTGCTGCTGGAGTACGGCAAGCTTCCGCACGCTGAGGCAGTAGGCGTCGAGCGTGTGCAGCGCAATGGCGCCGGTGAAGCGGAGTAGCATGACGTGCCGCTGCAGCTTCCTACAATAGTACAATTGCGCCTGAAATATCACCGACCCCTCGCTCTATTCTTTGCCACAGGTCGGGGACGCACGGAGGCAAGGACGACGGGTAACAGCGAGGCGTGGCGGTGAGGAACCGACTGAAGGCGAGCTCTGCGGAGACGCGCGGAGAGAGGCGGCGGCAGAGCAGCCCAGCTACCGGCGGCCCACGGCGAGGAGGCAACGGCCAGAGCTCGCGAGGAGGCGCAGGTTGACGGGGAGGGAGAGGCTCGACCGCTCGAGGGACTGGAATCGAATATGTCCACCTGACCAAGACCTTTCCATTCGTCTATCTCAAGGTCACGAATCTTAATCCAAATTAGTTTTATCTGAATCACAATTAACCTGACGGACAGCTCTGCAAATACCATTTAGTAATTGGGCCGGAGGTTTTATCCTCTATGTTGATGATGGTCTTTGGCAAGTCTGAAAGGAAGGCAATGGCGGAATTTTTAGGCAAAGCAGCGTTCATTTTTCTGATTTCAAGTTCGGAGAGGGAGCTTATTGGATGGTAATCACCTAATTATAATCTGGTTTACACCCACGTAGAGTTTACATGGTTATGGTTTTTGTTTCTTTTTCTTTTTCTAGACACTCTCTGTAGGTTTTCTTGTAAACCTGGAGCCATCTCTTAAAAATAATACTCCCTTCGTTCCAAAATAGATGTCTCAGATACCAGGAAGCACATATGTATCGGGAAAGCACAACTGAACTTACTGCTACAGTTTTTCAGCCGTTGCAACGCACGGGCATTCAGCTAGTAGAATTAAAGTTTAGACCGTGACCTAGGCGATAGTTGTTATGTGACAGCAAGAATAACTTCCATAAAATTAGGTTTTGCTTGAGAAATAATCGAATTCTATCGGAACGAAAAATATTTCTTCTTATTTTTTTTTCAAAAGAATATATGCTCATTAATATTGTTCGGCAAAAGATCAAGAATTTTATCTCTACTTTTATTTTATATGATCGTTCTACCGCTTGTTTTCTTCATTTGTTGTAAAAATATGTGACACTCTCCTGTTGTTGAAGACATAAAGTCTTATACATGAACAATCTATAATATATAACTTTGATCATCATTTATTTTATTAAATAAATCATTAATACATTTTATCACAAATATATCAATCTTACTTTATTTTGTCATGGTTTAGTACATTAGTACTAATAGCATACCATTTATTCATAATGGTTGCAATATTATGTTTAACTATTTTTTAACTATGACAAGGTTATCCTGCTCTTCAATCCAGACATTCTGCACACGCGCTCACTTGTACCTGTCGCGTGATGTAACATGACTACACTACCATGGACGAGAAATTTTAGGCATGTTACTCGATTGCTATTATTTCTACACGATTGTATGTTCGAATGAAGTGTGTCAAGGAGTGTGCCTTTTCATCACTGTGCGATCCAATGTCTAATATGCTTTTTCAAAAACTGTGAGGTCAATTTAACTTTACCTATTATGTTTTCAAGTTTTCTACCATTCGCAGTTTCAAAAATGTTTTTGCATTAGTCGGTGATTATATTTTTTTAATAAATGTATTCGGTGATATATGTATACACTAGTGGAGAACCGGCCTATAGTCCCAGCCCGTAAGGGGTTTTTGTCCCTGTTTGGAAACCGGGACTAGTCACACCGGACTATGGCCACCCCCATTTAGTCCTGACCCAGTTACCAGCCAGGAAAAATGGCCCTTCACGTGGCCGGCGGATCGCGCGCGGTGTGCACCCCCTTTAGCCCGGTTTTTATTATGGCCCGCGACAATTGAGTCTCTGCCGCGGCAGAAGTTTGGGCACTTTCTGTGCGGCGGCAGAGAATTCATTTTGTATTCTTTTATTTATTTTTTTCTTCACCATGTTGCGTTCTACTCGTGGAACACATCTATAGATCTAGCTCTGATACCACTGAAGGGTTTCGCGGCATAGTAAATCAAAATTTTCTACGGATGCGAACAGAGGGGAAGCCAAGATCTAATCTAGAAGATGCAAACAACGAGAGAGATTGGATTAGATCTTCATACTCTTGAAGATTCGTGCAATGAACGTTAGGCCGGGCGTGGGTGATGTAGTCGTACTCGCTTCTCCTCGCGATCCGATCCGATCTAGCACCACAAGTGGCGGTGCCTCCGTGAGATGCACACGCAGCACCTCGGCGTCTCCTTCTTCCTTGGTCCAGCAAGTATGGTGGAGAGCGGATTAGATCTACAACACGGCGTGGTGTATATGGTGGATAATTTCTGCAGGCTTCGCCTACAAACAATCGGGAGGGAGAGGAAGGCAAGGCGGCTAGGGTTGGAGGGAAGGTGTGGGGGTGGTGCGCCAGCCCTCTTTATATAGGGTGGGCGCAGCTAGCCTCCCCAAGCCCAAACCGGCCCCAAAGGAGAAGGAGTGGGGCAAGGAAACCCCTTCTAGAAGGTCTATCTCGAGTTTAAAACCCCCTTGGCCGGCTGGGCCCTATGGGGCCTTGTGCCCCTGGCCCAATGCGGCCAGGGCACTCCCTCATAGGCCCATTCCCCCTCCCGGAACGTGTGGCCACGTTGGTCCCCTTCCGGAAGGTTCTAGAAGCTTCCGGTACGATACCGATTAACCGGAACAATTCCGAACTCCAAAAACTGCACTGCCTTATATGAATCTTATTCTCCGGACCACTCCGGAACCTCTCTTGATGTCCCGGATCCCATCCGAGACCCCCAAAAAAAACTCATAAACCAATTATCCAATCTATCCTAGCGTCGAGACACGTTAAGTGTGTGACCCTGCGGGTTCGAGAATACGCAGACATGATCTTCTATCAATAATCAACAGCGGGGTCTGGAAACCCATATTGACTCCCACGCATTCATAGATGATCATATCGGATGAACCACGATGCCAGGATTCAATCAATCCCATATATATATTCCCTTCGTCTCGCGATATTTTACTTGCCCGAGATTTGATTGTCGGTACCGTCATACCTAGTTCAATCTCGTAAACAGCAAGTACTTTACTCGTTCCGTAATCCGATATCACTTTGTGATTAACTCCTTAACCACATGCTTGCAAGCGGTGTTGATATCGATTACCGAGTGGTCCCGAAGTATATCTCTCCGACTTGGGAGGGACAAATCCCATCTCAATACATACAACCCAATAGATAGTTTCCGATCACCTGAGAGACACCTTTATGATCACCCTCTCATAGGATGACGTTTGATGACCTCAAAGCTTTCTTCCGATACCAGGGAGTTGCATTATCTCATGGTCTAAGGAATACAATATTTGACATAAGAAAAGCTTCGCAAAGCCGAACACGATGACACGATCTAATTGCTTCGCTTAGTTTGGGTCTGTCCATCATATCATTCTCCCAATGATATGATCTCATTATTAATTGACAACTTAAGTCCATGGTTAGGAAACCTTAACCATCATTAATCAATGAGCTAGTCCATAGAGGCGTACTAGGGACACGGTGTTGTTCACAAACCACACAAGTATTAAAGTTTCCGCTTAATACAATTCTAGCATGGAATATAAACATTATCATGAACAAGAATTATAATAATAACATCTTTATTATTGCCTCTAGGGCATAATTCCAACAGTCTCCCACTTGCACTAGAGTCAATAATCTAGTTTACATTTGGCAACAATCTCACACCCATGGCAATCGAGGTCTTGATCATGTTTTACGTGGAAGAGGTTTGGTCAATGGATTTGCGACATTCGATCTGTATGTACTTTGCTAATCTTCGATCTCCATCGCTATATAATCTCGGATTATATGAAACTTTGTTGATATGCTTGGTCTTTGGATGATATCTTGGTTCCTTAGCGAGTGCTATGGCGCGGTGTTGTCACACAATATCTCCAGTGGGTCCAATGCACTTGGAACCAAGCCAAGCTCGATGATGAAGTTCTGATCCAAACTCCTTCACTTGACGCTCGCAGCCATGTATTCCTTCTCATAGATCCATGATCACGCTTTGCTTGCACCTTGTCCAGCTCACAGCTCCTCCATTCAAAATATACACGTATCCTGTTTGAGATTTAGAATCATCCTTGTCGGTGTCGAAACTAGCGTCGACGTAACCTTTTAAGACAAGCTGTTCATCACCGCCATAGACTAAGAACATTTCTTTAGTCCTATTTAGGTACTTTAGGATGTTCTTCACGGCTGTCGATGTTCCTCTGGATCACTTTGATATCTTTCGTCAAACTAAGAGCATTGGACACATCCGGTCTAGTACACAAGATGGCATATATGATAGAACCTATGGCGAGGCATAAGGCACTTTGCTCATAGCTTCCCTATCATTTCATCGGCTGGACCGAGCCTTGCTCAATATCTTACCTGACAACATAGGACCTGAACCTTTCTTTGCCTTATCCATTCTGAACCTTTTCAGAACTTTGTCTAGGTATGTACTCTAGCTTAAAGCTATCAGGCGTCTTTGTCTATCTCTATAGATCTTGATGCCCAATATATAAGCAGCTTCACCTAGGTCTTTCATTGAAAAACACTTGTTCAAATAACTCTTCACATCGTTAAGCATGTTGATGTCATTTCCAATAATCAATATGTCATCCACATATAATACCAGAAACATCACCGAGCTCCCACTCACTTTCTTGTAGATGCAAGCTTCGTAGCAATTTGGAACAAATCCAAAGCTCTTGATCAAAACGAAGGTTCCAACTCCGAGATGCTTGATCCATAAATAGAAACGCTGAAGTTTGCATACTTTATCAAGATCCTTAGGATCGACAAAACCTTGGGTTGCATCATATACAATTCTTCATCAATGTAGCCATTGAGGAAAGCGATCTTGACATCCATCCCATATTTCATAATCATGAAACGCAGCAATTGCTAATAAAATCCGAATGGGCTTAAACATCGCTACGGGAGAGAAAGTCTCATCGTAGTCAACACCTTGAACTTGTCGAAAACCTTTCGCGACAAGCCGTGCTTTATAGACAGTAACATTACCATCCGCGTCCGTTTTCTTCTTGAAGATCCATTTGCACTCAACGGCCTTTCGGTCGCTAGGAGGGTCCACCAAAGTCCATACTTGGTTTTCGCTCATGGATCCCAATTCGGATTTCATGGCTTCTAGCCATTTCTCAGAGTCTGGGCTCATCATCGCTTCCTCATAGTTCGTAGGTTCACTGTCTTCTACTAACAAGACAGTCAAGACAGGGTTGCCGTACCACTCAGGAGGGGCACGCGACCTTGTCGACCTGCGACGTTCAGTAGCAGCATCGTTCGAAGCTTCATGATCCTTGTCATTAGCTTCCTATATTGTTGGTGTAGGCGGCACTGGAACAATTTCAGGTGCTGCGCTACTTTCCAATTCAAGAGAAGGTTCAATAACCTCGTCTAGCTCTACTTTCCTCCCACTCACTTCTTTCGAGAGAAACTCCTTCTCAAGAAAGGAACCGTTCTTTGCGACAAACACTTTGCCTTTGGTTCTGTGATAGAAGGTATACCCAATAGTTTCCTTAGGGTATCCTAGGAAGACGCATTTCTCCTCTTTGGGTTCGAGCTTGTCCGGCATCAACTTCTTGACGTAAGCTTCGCATCCCCAAACTTTAAGAAACGACAACTTAGGTTTAGCACCAAACCACAGTTCATACGGTGTCGTCTCAACGGATTTAGATGGTGCCCTATTTAAAGTGAATGCATCGGTTTCTAATGCATAACCCCAAAATGATAACGGCAAATCAGTAAGAGACATCATCGATCGGACCATATCTAATAGGGTTCGTTTCCGGCGTTCAAACACACCATTGCGCTGTGGTGTTCCGGGTGGCGTGAGTTGCGAAACGATTCCGCTTGCTTTAAGATGCGTGAGAAAATCATAACTCAAATATTCACCTCCACGATCGGATCGTAGAAACGTAATCTTTCTATTACGATGGTTCTCCACTTCATTCTGAAATTCCTTGAACTTTTCAAACGTTTCAGATTTATGTTTTATTAAATAGATATACCCATATCTACTTAAGTCATCGGTAAAAGTGAGAAAATAGCGATATCCACCGCGCGTCGAAACACTCATCGGTCCGCATACATCGGTATGTATGATTTCCAACAAGTCCGTTGCTCGCTCCATCATACCGGAGAACGGGGTTTTGATCATCTTGCCCATGAGGCATGGTTCGCATGTGTCAAATGATTCAAAATCAAGAGACTCCAAAGTCCATCGAATGGAGTTTCTTCATGCGTTTACACCAATATGACCTGAGCAGCGATTGCCACAAATAAGTAGTATTATCACTATCTACTTTGCATCTCTTAGCCTCAATGTTATGGATGTGTGTTTCATCCCTTTCGAGATTTAGAAGAAATAAACCATTCACAATAGGTGCATGACCATGAAAGATGTTACTCATATAAATAGAACAACCATTATTCTCCGATTTAAATGAATAACCGTCTTGCAATAAACACGATCCAGAAATAATGTTCATGCTCAACGCAGGCACATAATAACACTTATTAAGGTTTAAAACTAATCCCGAAGGTAAAACTAAGGAGAGCGTGCCGACGGCCATCACATCAACTCTTGATCCGTTGCCAACGCGCATCGTCACCTCATCCCTCGCAAGCCGCCGTCTATTCCGTAGCTCCTGTTTCGAGTTACAAATATTAGCAACTAAACCGGTATCAAATACCCAGGCACTACAACGAGTGCTAGTAAGGAAAACATCAATAACATGTATATCAAATATACCTTTGATGGTGCCAGCCTTCTTGTCCGCTAAGTACTTCGGACAGTTGCGCTTTCAGTGGCCCTTGTCCTTGCAATAGAAGCACTTAGTGTCTGACCTAGGACCAGACTTGAGCTTCTTCTCAGGAGGGGCAATGCGCTTGCCGCCGCCTTTCTTGAAGGGCTTCTTTGCTCCCTTACCTTTCTTGAAGGTGGGCTTGTTGACCATCAACACATGATTATCCTTTTTGATGTCCACTTCCGCGGCCTTCAGCTTTGCGAAGAGCTCGGTGATCGTATCAGTGGAACCAATCTGATTATGAGTCACTACAAAACTTTTGTAGCTGGGAGGAGTGATTGCAGAACCACAATCTTGAGCTCCTCGAATCGTGCATTCCGGTTGCTCAAGGCGTTGAGTGTAGCCCGTCATCTTAATGGCGTGCTCACTTCCTCCATCTTGCGATTAAAGAACTTCTCGGAGATCTCATATCTCTCGAGCGGGCTGAGTCGAAACATGGTTTCGACTCTTGAGAATCTCAAAGGGCAGGATAGTCTTGAAAACGATTTTGAAGTTCGGTTCCATAGCAAACAACATGGTGCTCTTAATCACACCATAATCATCTTTCTTGTTGATAGACAGCTTTCTCATCGGTAGCGATTCTTGAAGGGGGTCACCTAACGCTTTCCCAAGGACATAGTCCTTTTGACCGCCAGAGAGAATGATTCTTAGATTGCGGAACCAATAGGTGAAGTTAGACCCATTGTTTCTAAGCTTTTCCTTCTCAGCAAAAACGTTGAAGTTGAAGTTGGACTTAGCCATTTGATCTACAGTATTTGCAAGTACAAATTAGACTATGTTCATGATAACTAGTTCAACTTAATCAAATTACTAGATGAACTCCCACTAAATTCAACATCCCTCAAGTTGTTTAGTGAACACGATCCAAATTCACCACACCTAATCCAATCTTCACGAGAAGAGATGTGGTTTCAATGGTGGACAACGAAGTGTCGATCATATCATTCATATGACTCATGCTTAACCTTTCAGTTCATGTGTTCCGAGGCCATGTCTGTACATGCTAGGCTCGTCAAGTTAGACCCAAGTATTTCCGCGTGTGCAAAAACTGGCTTGCACCCGTTGTATGTGAGCGTAGAGTCTATAGCACCCGATCATCACGTGATTCTTGGACACGACGAACTTTGGCAACGATGCATACATGGGGAGAACACAGTTTTTATCTTGATCTTTAAGTGAGGAATCATCTTATAATGCTACCGTTGTGATCTAAGCATAATAAGATACATAAAAGGATAAACATCACATGCATATAACTTTATGTGACATGGTATAGCCAATCTTCGCGCAATGATCTCCGTCTTGTGCGTTCCGGCATGACCTTCATCACTCCACCATGATTTCCTCCACCACGAATAGCAACTACAACTAATTGCTAACTACTTAGCGATAAAGTGAAACTATTACATGGCGCATAAGAAGTTGACACACAGGTCATACACAATTATAAAGACAACCATATGGCTCCTGCCGGTTGTGTACTCATCGACATGCAAGTCATGAAACATTACAAAACATGATCATCGCATACATTATACACATCACATCTTGGGCCATACCATATCACAGAAAACACTCCCTGCAAAAACAAGTTAGACGCCTCTACTTTGTTGTTGCATGTTTTACGTGGCTTTATGGGAGTAGATGCTAAGAACGATTCTTACCTACGAAAGCCACAACGGTGATATTATGGTTGCCAAACTCCGGTGTTAATCCCATGACAACTATAGTGAGAGAAACTGACATCCACTAGCCGCATGTGTGGAACAAGCCACACGTCAAGTGCGGAGCCGGTATCGCTAACGACGTCGCGTAAGGTTGGCCTGGACCGCTTCAATCTCACTATCCCGCGTCATAAGAAGAACACAAACAAGAGCTTGCAATAGAAAACATCAACGCCCGCAACAACCATGTTGCGTTCTACTCGTGAAACACATCTACGCATAGATCTAGCTCTGATCCCACTGAAGGGTTTCGCGGTATAGTAAATCAAAATTTTCTACGGATGCGAACAGAGGGGAAGCCAAGATCTAATCTAGGAGATGCAAACAACGAGAGAGATTGTATTAGATCTTCATACCATTGAAGATTCGCACAGCGAAACGTTCGTCGGAACGTGGGTGATGTAGTCGTACTCGCTTCTCCTCCTCGCGATCCAATCCGATCTAGCACCACAAGTGGCGGTGCCTCCATGAGATGCACACGTGCAGCACCTCGACGTCTCCTCCTTCCTTGGTCCAGCAAGTATGGTGGAGAGACGGATTGGATCTACAACACAACGGCGTGGTGTATATGGTGGAGAATTTCTGCAGCAGGGCTTTGCCTACAAACAGTCGGGAGGGAGAGAGGAAGGCAACAGGGCGGCTAGGGTTGGAGGAGAAGGTGTGGGGGGTGGTGCGCCCCCAGCTCTCTTTATATAGAGGGTGGGGCGCATCCCTAGCCCCTCCCCCAAGCCCAAAACGGCGGCCCCAAAGGAGAAGGAGTGGGGGGCAAGGAAACCCCCCTTCTAGAAGGTCTATCTCGAGTTTAAAACCCCCTTGGCCGGCTGGGCCCTATGGGGCCTTGTGCCCCTGGCCCAATTGTTGGAGATATGCCCTAGAGGCAATAATAAATGTAGTTATTATTATATCTTTGTGTTTATGATAAATGTTTACATTCATGCTATAATAGTATTAACAAGGAAACATTAATACTTGTGTGATTTGTAAACTTAATTTGAAGTCCCTAGTAAAGCCTCTATATAATACTAGCTTGTTGGTTAATAGATGATTGTGGTTTCCCTATCATGAACATTGAGATGTTATTAACAACAAGATCATATCGTTAGGAGAATGATATGGTGGACATACTCCTATAGATAAGCGTAGCATAAAGATCAAGTCATTTTAATAGTTCAATTGCTATATGCTTTACGATACATAGTAACCTAATTCCTTCGACCATGAGATCATGCATATCACCTTTCTGGATGGATGCTTTGATGACATCAAACACCACACCGTGGCGGGTGGCTATAAAGGTGGCATTGAGTGTTCGGAAAGTATTGGTTGAAACACATGGATCAAGAGTGGGATTTGTCCATCCATATGACGGATAGATATACTCTGGGCCCTCTCGGTGAAATGTCATCCAATTAGCTTGCAAGCATGTGACTGGCTCACAAGGGATCACATATCATGGGAACGAGAAAAGAGTACTTATCGGTAACGTGGTTGAACTAGGTATGCAGAGATACCGACGATCATAACCTCGGAAAAGTAAACTATCGTGAGACAAAGGGAAATTGGTATCATATGTAAGTGGTTCATTCGATCACAAAGTAATCGTAGAAATATGTGGGAGCCATATGAATTTCCAGATTCCTATATTGGTTTTTGATCGGAGAAGTGTCTCGATCATGTCCACATAATTCACGAACCGTAGGGAGACACACTTAAGGATTCGACGTTGTTTGAGTAGTTATGGAATGATGAGAAAGAGTCCGAATGTTGTTCAGAGTCTCGAATGGGATTCGGGATATCACGAGGAGATCCGGAATGGTCCGGAGAATAAGATTCATATAAGGAAAGTCCCGTTTCAGAGTTGGAGAATGATACCGGTGTTTTCATCGGGAATGTTCTAGAAGGTTCCGGAATGTCCGGCACTCCGGAGGGGATGGGTACATGAATGTGTTATATCAAGTTGGTATGATTGCATCATATACTAAGTGTCATCGCTGAACAAAATAAAGGATTAAATCAAATCCTAGTTTGAAAAGTCAAACGGCTAGTTTGAAAGTCAAACGACTATTTTTGGGAAGTGGAAAAAGAGGAGGAAACCGAGTTGGGGAGGAGTCCCTCCTCCCCACCGTCGGCGCCCCACCAAGCCGAGTTGGGGAGGGACTCCTCTCCCTGGCCGGCCGGCCTCCACCTATATAAGGAGGCGGGGCTCCTCCTAGAGACACACAAGATCCTCTCCTCCAAACCCTAGCACCAAGCCGCCGCCTCCATAGCCTTGCCCTAGCAAACCGCCGCCGCCTATCTAAACCCTAGCCGCCGGCTTGCTCCTCCTCGGTATGTCTAAACTCTAGATCGTCGAGGAACTCTCTCATACACCACCATACTCGCTCCGGCTTAAGGCGAAGCCCTGCGAGATCTCCCCTCTACTTCCGGTACCACGCCCGTTGTCTTGAGGAATCGTGCTACAACCTCACACTGCTGGAACAAGGGAGAGGAAGGTATTCGAGTAATCGAACGTATGACCAGCTGGGAGCTATGGAGCAGCCGGAAGGATCGTCTACGCGATCTTGAGATCGGGAAGAGTACGACTACATCACCCACGAGAATCCGCTCTCGTTAAACACTTTGGAATCTTCGAGGGTGAGTTATTCTATCGACTCGTTGCTACAATCTATTAGATAGATCTTGGCTTGTTTGTTTGTATGCGGTAGAAAATTTTTGTTTTCCATGCTACGAAACCCTACAGTGGTATCAGAGCCGTGTCTATATGTAGATCTGTTGCACGAGTAGAACACAATGGTCATTATGGGCGTTGATGCTTTTATTGTCGATTACTTCTTGTGTACTTTGCATCTTGCGGTATGTTGGGATGAAGCGGCCCGGGCTAACCTTATATGACATCGTTCATGAGACTTGCTCCACGCTTGACATGCAACTTGTATTGCATAAGTGGCTTTGCGGGTGCCTGTTTCTCCTAGCATAGTTAAGATCCAATTTACAACGGGTGATTAACAATACTAGTATCAATGTTGTGGTTCATATTCATAAGTTAGAACGACACTTATTGAAAGCCCCAAACCACGTAAAACATGCAAAGAAAGTAGAGGCGTCTAACTTTGTTTTGCAGGGGTGTGCAGTGATGTGATATGGCCATGATTGTGATTATATTTGATGTATGCAATGTTCCTTATTGTAAGTTAGCAACCGTGAGAATATATGGTTGTCTTTAATTTATGTTAAGACCCGCGTGTCTATTCAAAGTAGTTGTAATAGTTGAAGCCGGTGGATGACAACCATGGAGAAGCTTCATTGACCTTGATGCAATGCCGGTGATGATGGAGATCATGTTCGTGCTAGAAGATGGAGATCGGAAGCACAAAGAAGAAAGGCCATATCATATCACATATTATGAATTGCATGTGATGTTAATCCTTTATGCATCTTGTATTGCTTAGTTAGCAACGGTAGCATTATAAGATGATCCCTCATGCACATGAATTTCAAGTCATAAAGTGTTCACCCTTAGTTAGCACCGTTGCTAAAGCTTGTTGTTTCGAAGCACCACGTGATGATCGGGTGTGTTAGATTCTGCAAGTGTATACAACGTGAGCAAGCCAGATTTGCTCATGCGGAAACTAAGGTTTGATCTTGACGAGCCTAGCATGTACAGACATGGTCTCGGAACACGGATCTCCGAAAGGTAAAGCATGAATCATATAGTAGATATGATGAACATGTCGATTGTTCGCCATTGAAACTATATCAACTCTCGTGATGATCGGTGTTGATGTGGTGGATTTGGTTCGTGTGATCACTAAAACAATGTGAGGGATATTGTTTTGAGTGGGAGTTCACCTAGATTAATTTTATTATTAATTTGAACTCAATTTTTCATAAACTTAGTCTAAACTATTGCAAATATGTTGTAGATCAATGGCGGCCCTACCATCAATTTGAACTCAATAATGGAAGCAACTTCGCGGATTGGTTCCGCAATTTGAGGATTGTCCTCACAGCTGGTAATTTGACCTATGTGCTAGATGCACCGCTGGGTGACCCACTGGTGATCTTCGATGAAGTAAAGAACGTTTACCTCACTCGGAAGACTCAGTACTCCACAGTTCAGTGTGCTATATTGTATGGTTTAGAATCGGAGCTTCAGAAAAGGTTTGAGAATTCAGACCCATATGATATTGTCGAGGATCTCAAATTGATATTTGAGACTCATGCGACAATTGAAAGCTATGAGGCTTCTGAAAAGTTCTTTAACTACAAGATGGAAGAGGGCAGCTCCGTTAGTGAGCATGTGCTTAAGATGTCTGGGCACGCAAACAAACTTCAAAGCTTGGGTATAGTGATTCCTAATGCTTTGGGGATTTACCGCGTCCTCCAATCACTACCACCAAGTTACAAGAATTTTGTGATGAACTACAACATGCAAAACATGAACAAGACGTTGCCAGAACTCTTTGCCATGTTGAAATCTGCAGAAGTGGAGATCAAGAAAGAGCACCAAGTGTTGTTGGTTAATAAGACCACCAAATTCAAGAAAGGCAAGTCTAAGCAGAAGGGACACTTCAAGAAGGGTGGTAAGAAAGTTACACGCCAGAAGAAGACCAAGGCTGGACCTAAGCACGATCTTGAGTGCTTTTCTTGCAAGGGAGAAGGTCCTTTGGGCGGAATTGCCCAAAGTACTTGGCGGATTTGAAGAACGGCAACATCAAGAAGAAAGGTATATCGATATACATGTTATTGATGTGTATCTCACTAGTACTCGTAGTAGTGCACAGGTATTTAATCTTTGGTTCGGTTGCTCATATTTGTAACTCGAAGCAGTCTTTGCAAAATAAACGGAAGCTAGCGAAGAACGAGGTGACGATGCGCGTGGGAAATGGATCAAAGGTTGATGTGATCGCGGTCGGCACGCTACCCCTTCATCTACCATCGGGATTAGTTTTATACTTAAATAATTGTTATTTGGTGTCTACGTTGAGCATGAACATTATATCGGGATCTTGTTTATTGCGAGACGGTTACTTGTTTAAGTCCGAGAATAATGGTTGTTTGATTTATATGAGTAATATGTTTTATGCACATGAACCTTTGATAGATGGTCTATTCTTGTTTAATCTCGATAGTGGAAATACACATATTAATAACATTGAGGCTAAACGTTTGAAATCGAGCGATAACTCGACCTATATGTGGCACTGTCGTCTTGGTCACATTGGAGTGAAGCGTATGAAGAAACTCCATTCCGATGGACTTCTTGAATCACTTGATTTCGAATCACTTGAAAGATGCGAAGCATGTCTAATGGGTAAAATGATAAAGACTCCATTTTCTGGTATGATGGAGCGAGCTACGGACTTATTGGAAATCATATATACCGATGTGTGTGGTCCAATGAGTGTAGCGTCGCGCGGTGGTTATTGTTATGTTCTTACCTTCACGGATGATTTGAGTAGATATGGGTATATCTATTTCATGAAACATAAGTCCGAAACTTTCGAGAAGTTTAAGGAATTTCAAAGTGAGGTAGAGAATCAACGTAACAAGAAGATTAAATTTCTACGTTCTGATCGTGGAGATGAATATCTAAGTTACGAGTTTGGCGAGCATTTGAAGAAATGCGGAATACTTTCATAATTGACACCGCCGGGAACACCACAGCGTAATGGTGTGTCCGAACGTCGTAATCGAACTCTCTTAGATATGGTTCATTCTATGATGTCACTTATAGATTTACCGCTATCATTTTGGGGTTATGCATTAGAAACAGCCGCATTCACTTTAAATAGGGCACCATCTAAATCCGTTGAAATGACACCGTATGAATTATGGTTTGGGAAGAAACCTAGATTGTCGTTCCTTAAAGTTTGGGGATGCGAAGCCTATGTAAAGAAGTTACAGCCGGACAAGCTTGAACCCAAAGCGAAAAAATGCGTCTTCATTGGATACCCGAAGGAAACAATTGGGTATACCTTCTATCATAGATCCGAAGGCAAAATCTTCGTTGCCAAGAATGGATCCTTTCTAGAGAAGGAATTTCTCTCGAAAGAAGTGACTGGAAGGAAAGTAGAACTCGACGAGGTTGTCGAACCTTCTCTCGTAATTGCGAGTAGCGCAACGCCGGAAGAAGTTCCTGTGGTGCCTTCACCAATTAGAGAGGAAGCTAATGATGATGATCATGAAACTTCGGTCGAAGTTGCTACTGAGCCTCGCAGGTCAACGAGAACTCGTACCACTCCAGATTGGTATGATCCCGTTATGAGTGTCATGTTGGTGGACAATACCGATGACCCTGAGACATATGAGGAAGCGATGATGAGCCCAGATTCCAATAAATGGCAAGAAGCCATGAAATCCGAGATTTGATCCATGTATGAAAACCAAGTATGGACTTTGGTGGACTTACCGGATGGCCTAGGAAGAAATCGAGAACAAATGGATTTTCAAGAAGAAAACAGATCTTGTGGTAATGTTCATCTATAAAGCTCGACTTATGTAAAGGGTTTCGACAAATTCAAGGAGTTGACTATGATGAGACTTTCTCACCGATGGCGAAGCTAAAGTCTGTGAGGATTATTTTAGCAATCGCGCATATTATGATTATGAGATATGGCGGATGGATGTCAAAACAACATTCCTCAATGGAGACATTGATGAAGAGTTGTATATGATGCAACCCAAAGGTTTTGTCGATCCTAAAGATGCTAACAAGGTATGCAAACTTCAGGTCCATCTATGGATTGAAGCAAGCATCCGAAGTTGGAATCAACGTTTGATAAGGTGATCAAAGTTTTGGTTTATACAAACTTATGGAGAAGCTTGTATTTACAAGAAAGTGAGTGGGAGCTCAGTAGCATTCTTAATACTATATGTAGATGACATATTGTTGATTGGGAATGATGTAGACCTTCTTAGTAGTGTCAAGGAATATTTGAATAATAGTTTTTCAATGAAGGATCTTGGCGACTTACATATTAGGCATAAAGATTTATAGAGATAGATCGAAGCGCCAAATATCATTGTCACAAAGTACATATTTGGACAAAGTTCTAAAGAGGTTTGGAATGGAAGATAGCAAGAAAGGGTTCTTGCCCATGTTGCTATCGACCTTGAGTAAAACTCAAAGTCCGACATCGGCGAAGATAGAGAAAGGATGAGTAAGACTCCCTATGCCTCACCATAGGATCTCTAATGTATGCCATGCTATGTACTAGACCCGACATTGCATATGTTGTTAGTTTAACTAGCAGATATCAAAGTGATCCGAGTGGATCATTGGACAAGATCAAAAACATCCTTAAGTACTTGAGAAGAACTAAGGATATGGTTCTTTCTTATGGAGGTGATGAGCATTTCGTTGTTAATGGTTACACCGATGCTAGTTGGAACACCGATCCGGATGATTCTAAATCACAATCTGGATACGTATTTATTTTGAATGGTGCGAAGTTAGTTTGGAGTGCAAAGCAAAGCGTTGTGGCGAGATCTTCAATGAATCGGAATACATGGTCGCCTTGGAGGCTTCACAAGCGATATGGATGAAAGAGTTCATTACGTGGGTGTGGTTCCTAGTCTTGCTGGACCCAATGTCTATCTCTTTGTGATAACATGGGCCATAGCCAATGCGCAAGAACCAAGGTCACACAAGAAGCTGAAGCACATCAAGCTACGTTTTCACGCTATTCGAGAACATATCCAAGATGGGGATATAAAGATTTGCAAAGTACACACGGATCTGAATGTGGCGGATCCATTGACTAAACCTCTCCCGAGGGCAAAACATGACCAGCACCAAACTGCCATGGGTGTTCGGTATATTACCATGTAATCTAGATTAGATGACTCTAGTGCAAGTGGGAGACTATTGGAGATATGCCCTAGAGGCAATAATAAATGTAGTTATTATTATATCTTTGTGTTTATGGTAAATGTTTACATTCATGCTATAATAGTATTAACAAGGAAACATTAATACTTGTGTGATTTGTAAACTTAATTTGAAGTCCCTAGTAAAGCCTCTATATAATACTAGCTTGTTGGTTAATAGATGATTGTGGTTTCCCTATCATGAACATTGAGATGTTATTAACAACAAGATCATATCGTTAGGAGAATGATATGGTGGACATACTCCTATAGATAAGCGTAGCATAAAGATCAAGTCATTTTAATAGTTCAATTGCTATATGCTTTCTGATACATAGTAACCTAATTCCTTCGACCATGAGATCATGCATATCACCTTTCGGATGGATGCTTTGATGACATCAAACACCACACCGTGGCGGGTGGCTATAAAGGTGGCATTGAGTGTTAGGAAAGTATTGGTTGAAACACATGGATCAAGTGGGATTTGTCCATCCATATGACGGATAGATATACTCAGGCCCTCTCGGTGAAATGTCATCCAATTATCTTGCAAGCATGTGACCGGCTCACAAGGGATCATATATCACGGAGCGAGAAAAGAGTACTTATCGGTAACGAGGTTGAACTAGGTATGCAGAGATCAAGCGATCATAACCTCGGATAAGTAAACTATCGTGAGACAAAGGGAAATTGGTATCATATGTAAGTGGTTCATTCGATCGCAAAGTAATCGTAGAAATATGTGGGAGCCATATGAATTTCCAGATTCCTCTATTGGTTATTGATCGGAGAAGTGTCTCGATCATGTTCGCATAATTCACGAACCGTAGGGAGACACACTTAAGGATTCGACGTTGTTTGAGTAGTTATGGAATGATGAGAAAGAGGCCGAATGTTGTTCGGACTCGAATGGGATTCGAGATATCACGAGGAGATCCAGAATGGTCCGGAGAATAATATTCATATAAGGAAAGTCTCGTTTCGGAGTTGGAGAATGATTCCGGTGTTTTTATCGGGAATGTTCTAGAAGGTTCCGAAATGTCCGACACTCCGGAGGGGAAGGGTACATGAATGTGTTATATCAAGTTGGTATGATTGCATCATATACTAAGTGTCATCGCTGAACAAAATAAAGGATTAAATCAAATCCTAGTTTGAAAAGTCAAACGGCTAGTTTGAAAGTCAAACGGCTATTTTTGGGAAGTGGAAAAAGAGGAGGAAACCGAGTTGGGAGGTCCCTCCTCCCGCCCAGCGCCCACCGAGTTGGGAGGGACTCCTCTCCCTTGGCCGGGCCCTCCACCTATATAAGGAGAGGCGGGGCTCCCTCCTAGAGACACACAAGATCCTCTCCTCCAAAACCTAGCACCAAGCCGCGCCACCTCCATAGCCTTGCCCTAGACAAACCGCCTAGCTAAACCCTAGCCAGCTTGCTCCTCCTCGCGTGTCTAAACTCTAGATCGTCGAGAACTCTCTCATACACCACCATACTCGCTCGGCTTAAGGCGAAGCCTGAGATCTCCCTCTACTTAGGTACCACGCCGTTGTCTTTAGGAATCGCGAGGAAAGTGCTACAACCTCCGGCCTTTGGAACAAGGGAGAGGAAGGTCTTCGTCGATCTGCGAATGTGTGACCAAGCTGCGGGGCTGTAACGCAGCTCCCACATTCATCGATGATCAGCAATGGGTCTGAAACCCATATTGACTCCCACACATTCATCGATGATCATATCGGATGAACCACGATGCCAGGATTCAATCAATCCCATATATATATTCCCTTCGTCTCGCGATATTTTACTTGCCCGAGATTTGATCGTCGGTACCGTCATACCTAGTTCAATCTCGTTCACAACAAGTACTTTACTCGTTCCATAATCCGATATCACTTTGTGATTAACTCCTTAACCACATGCTTGTAAGAGGTGTTGATATCGATTACCGAGTGGGCCCGAAGTATATCTCTCCGACTTGGGAGGGGCAAATCCCATCTCGATACATACAACCCAACAGATACTTTCCGATCACCTGAGAGACACCTTTATGATCACCCTCTCATAGGATGACGTTTGATGACCTCAAAGCTTTCTTCCGATACCAGGGAGTTGCATTAACTCATGGTCTAAGGAATACAATATTTGACATAAGAAAAGCTTCGCAAAGACGAACACGATGACACGATCTAATTGCTTCGCTTAGTTTGGGTATGTCCATCATATCATTCTCCCAATGATATGATCTCATTATTAATTGACAACTCATGTCCATGGTTAGGAAACCTTAACCATCATTAATCAATGAGCTAGTCCATAGAGGCGTACTAGGGACACGGTGTTGTTCACAAACCACACAAGTATTAAAGTTTTCGCTTAATACAATTCTAGCATGGAATATAAACATTATCATGAATAAGAATTATAATAATAACATCTTTATTATTGCCTCTAGGGCATAATTCCAACAACTATATATATATATATAATGTACATGTTCATGCATATATAAGATAACTTGTCTTATGATCGAGCATAGAAATATATAAAATTTTGATAGTTACATGGAGATCACAATTACCGAGACTAAAGGCCATCTATTCGATTACATGAAGATCACTAGCGTCTATTCATACAAAATTCTGTGGCATCGTCTACCATCTCTTTCATCAAAAATTCCGTCAGTTTATCTGCAATTCCTAATACGCGTTGCTCTGGTAGGAGCTGATTCCGCATGCTGTCAAACTATATACTCCCTCCGGCCCGAATTAATCGACGCGATGAACAATTTGCAAAACGCCCCTTCTCCTTTTTCCGACAAACAACCGAGGTCTCAGGGTTGTCTCTCTCCCTCACACTCTCCCCTTTCCTCGCCGTCGACCACACTCTCGCCCGCGCCGCCTGCTCTGCCCCTCCCTCACCGCCCTCCATCCTTCCTCCTTGTCTCCTTGCCTTAGTTCCTCCACCTTCCACCAATCAGATCCCAACGACGAGGGAGATTATAGATGAAAGGGATCACTTTCCCCCCAAGAGTCTGACTTTGCTGGCTCCTGAGGCGGTGCTCGTCACCGGCGGGGCGAATCCATAGGGAGGTACCTCGAGGATTGTCGGGGACGACGGCCAGCACGAATTTCGATGGGCGGAGGGGATCAAGAGGACCAAGGACCCCGTCTCGCTAGCTGGTCGGGTGGTGGTGGTGGTCTCGACCCGCCCCGACCCGATGGATTGGCGGCGGTGGCATACACGGCAGTGGCGCTGCTCTGCGCCACGGCGGCCACCGTCATCACGCTAGGCCACATCTACCGCCACCTGCTCCACTACGCCGAGCCAATCTTCCAGCGCTTCATCGTCCGCATCATCTTCATGGTCCCGGTACGCTCTCCTATCCTCCGCGCGCGTGCCTAGCTCCCCACCCCGCGTCAGATCTGTCGCTACAGACGCCGTAATATTTTTTTCAAAAAAATTTATGGGGCGAATTCGTGGTTCCGAGCTGGGATGCGAGCCCGCCTCTGCGGATTCGTCGGGTGGTTCTGGCCTCTGGGTGAACCCAGACGCGTGAGCCAGCGCAATGTTTGTCTGAGGCGCTCTCTGACGAACATGCTCCCGATGCTGTCCGAGCTCATTATGGATTTCGGGAGTAGGAACGCCTCACGCTCTCCCCAGCAATATCGTTCTAGTTGTGCCAGTTTAGCATATTCAGACAGCTGATCACTTTGGATTTTCAGCCTTTGCTCCTCTGGTTTGTCCTGAATAAGCGAATCAATTCATCAGAGTAGCAGAGTTCTTGTAGAAACGTAGGGTGTCTCTGAAATAACTGTTATCATGTGAGATGTTTGGTAATTTTCATGCAAATCCGAAACATTTGTTATCATGTGAGATGTTTGGCAATTTTCATGCAACTCCGAAACAACTGTTTGAGCATTGTGATTGTTTGTCAATAGATTATTATTCACCAACCATGCATTTAGGATATGTTTGGTCTGAGCCCAAGATTGCCCCACCAAGTATGATCAGGATACTGCTCTTAAGCATTCGCATAACAAAGATTCTTATATTCAGGGTGATATGATTTTTCATAACAATACTTCCTCCAACCTATATTAGTTGACTCAAATTTGTCTAGATTTGAATGAATCTAGACACTATTTAGTATATAGGTTCATTCAAATTTTGACAAATCCAAGTCGAGTAATATGGATCAGAGGGAGTATGTAATTTATTAGGCCTGAGCTGCAAGTATATATCTCTGACTTTGTAATTATCCCGATTCTATATTTAGAGATGTAGTACATGTTAACTAAGCTCACCAAGTTTTCTATATCTTCAGAACTTGTCCCATTGATTTACTGCCATGGTATATTGCAGATTCCATTGATTTACTCGAAGTGAGCCAACCTGCTCTTTACACGAAGGATCTGGTAGAGCAGCATCTAATTTTGAACTATTTGAACCTGGAGTGAAGCATGCAATTGATTAATGGGTATTTGTCAGGCACATCTCTTTGTAGAAGGTATAGTACTTCAGTACCATCTTCCATAATATTATCTTTGTCACATATGGAACAAAATATTACTAATATTTGTCCATAATATTCACTCCCACATGTAGAACACATATGATAGTACACAAGTATGATAGTACACAAGTAGACACACATATGATAGTAATACACATGAATATATATTGTGTCAATTACAACACAAGTAGACACACATAGTACACAATTACAACACAAGTATACACAATTACAAAACAATTGGCTCTTCTCCTTTAGTGACTAGCTGAGCTTCTCCTTTTGACTAGCTTGAGCTTCTTCTTTAGTGACCAACTGAGCTTCTCCTTTTGACTAGCTTGAGCTTCTTCTTTAGTGACCAACTGAGCTTCTCCATCAGTGACTAGCTCGAGCTTCTCCTTTAGTGACCAGTTGAGCTCCTTTTGACTATCTTGAGCTTCTTCTTTAGTGACCAACTGAGCTTCTCCATCTGTGACTAGCTGAGCTTCTCCATTAGTGACCAGCTGAGCTTCTTCTTTAGTGACCACCTTGAGATTAATTCGCCTATCTTGACATACACCGCCGACTTTAGCCGTTTGATCTTGTTTTCTAGAGACTGAAATGGTTTGAGGCTGCTTGTGTGGCGCCTTAATTCACCCCATGTGAACCTTCTCTGTAATGTACTATAAGGGACACCAAGAGATCTTGCTAGTGCTCTCAATGTACCCCTTTTGTTTAGTTCAATCCGACGCACCCTTTCAAGGAGATTAAGTTGTTTTCTCTTTCGACCACATCTACCCTTTCTTTTATTTGAAAAATCAACTTCTTGGCCGTGTGTTTCTTGTTCTATTGCCTTCCTCCAGGTCTTTTCAACAGTTCTAAGACTTGTTTTCAAAAGTTGAGCAACAAGCTCTTTATCAGCCTTCTCAATTGGTCTACCTTTGCTGAGCGCTTTTAATGCAATATATGCTGCGAATTTGTGACTCTCTGGCAGATCACTATGGTGCGGCTGTGCAACATGTTCTTCTTCGTATATATGATCTGGCTGTGCAACATGTTCTTCTTCGGATATATGATCTGGATGTGCAATATGTCGTTGTTGTTGTTGTTGTTCTTCTTCTTCTTCTAATCTGACGTTGAGATCTAGGTCCATCCATCCTTCCTCCACCACCTCCTCTTCTAGTCTGACGTCGACATCCAGGTCCATCCATCCATACTCCTCCTCCTCTAGCCTCATGTTTAGATCCAAGTCCATTCCTCCTCTTCTAGGCTTATGTGCGATGTGTCACGGGCTAAAGATATTTACCTACAGAGCAATCAAATGTAGTCAAATGATGATGTAAATCTGAATTGGAATAAGTATGACATTTGTATATATAGTAATCTAAGAAGATCGACTTTACATTGGAAGCATTTGGTATTAGACATGTAGTTATTTCTATACTACATAATTAGGCGTGGACCGATGAAGAATGTAGTTATTTCTCAAACAAATCATAAGCTATTTCATTTTAACGACTTCAATGATTGCCTCCTTATCAACGGCTTATCATTGGACTACTCCTAAGTCTGTGGCAAAATCTGAAGGATCATGAGGCAGTAATGCTTGGATGAGATCTTAGATAGTCAATAGTTCTTGTTTACAAAATCATGGAGATTGTGAGAAGAATTCATACTCAACCCCCATTACATCCTTACAATGGTAAGAATTAAACTGCTGTTTTATTGATTCTTACCAAATCCTATTGTTACTTAGTTCACTATATCAAAACTATATGCATAGCTTGCTATATTCTGCAAAATTTACCAATTTCTGCAAACGGGAGTACTATCATGTCAACAATGTTCTCTTGTTTACCATGTCTTGTTTGAACTGCTAGTCTAATTTTTTATGTTGTGAATTGCAGTTGCTCGGTACTATGGGAACATGGAGCTCTGCAGGCCTACGGAGCAGGTTTCTCCTGTTTTCAGAAATTGGTATTCCAGCTCAAACAAAACGACCCATGCAGATCAGGTCGCATGGAGTAGTCTAACCTCCGAAAAAGGGCACCTGTGACCCATGGAGATCAGAAATTGCATGGAGATCAGAAAGTGCAGGAAGATGGAGTAGTCTAACCTCCTGGCAACAAGCGACCCATGGAGGAGGAGCCCGAGCTAGGTAGAGGGGGCCATTGAGGTCGTCCACCTGTCCCGTGGCGGAGCTAGGCTCTCCTCCCTTCCCGCCGAAGGTGTGCTCTCCCTTCCTCCGGCGGCGGAGGCTGACCTCGCCTCACGGCCAAGACGGCAAGGGAACTCCAGGGAGCTCGCGGTTGGGCCATGGCGGGGCAGGCGATGGACGGGCCAGGATGGGGATTGTGGGCGATCCGGGGATCGAGGCGGACGCGGAGATCGTGGATCATGATCATGGGGATCGTGGATCATGGGGATCGTGGATCATGGGGATCGTGGATCGCGACCTCAGGGATCATGAGCTCGGACGCCTTGATCGCGAGTCCTGGAATTGCCAAATTTTGAATTTTGATTTTAGCCTAATTTGAAACGATCTGAAGCTATTTGGGTTTTTTTTTGTAACTTTTGATTTGAACTGAGCCCGCATCAATTAATTCGGGCCGGAGGGAGTAAGAAAAGTAGATCAATATGAATATCAATCATGATAACAAAAAGTGACGGTAATAAAATGATGTTGTGAATGTATTGCTTATGTCGAATCTATAATATTCGTTCTCAGTGGTAAACGTGCGAATAAACTCGCAAATGTAGTATCCACATAGATTCGTCTCTGGTAGCTTCCTCGCGCAATTTACGAGAATAGAATTCAATAATAATCTATCATCATAATTGTTGGAATTATGCTCTAGAGGCAATAATAAAGATGTTATTATTATAATTCTTGTTCATGATAAAGTTTATATTCCATGCTAGAATTGTATTAAGCGGAAACATTAATACTTGTGTGGTTTGTGAACAACACCGTGTCCCTGGTACGCTCTAAGGACTAGCTCATTGATCAATGATGGTTAAGGTTTCCTAACCATAGACATGAGTTGTCAATTGATAATAAGATCATTTCATTGGAGAATGATATGATGGACAGACCCAAACTAAGCGAAGCAATTAGATCGTTTCATCGTGTTCATCTTTGCGAAGCTTTTTCTATGTCAAATATTGTATTCCTTAGACCATGAGATAATGCAACTCCACGATGCACCGTAAGAAAGCTTTGAGGTCATCAAACGTCATCCTATCGAGGGTGATCATAAAGGTATCTCTCGGTGATCGGAAAGTATCATTGGGTTGTATGTATCGAGATGGAATTTGTCCCTCCCAAGTCGGAGAGATATACTTTGGGCCCACTCGTAATCGATATCAACACCGCTTGCAAGCATGTGGTTAAGGAGTTAATCACAAAGTGATATCGGATTACGAACGAGTAAAGTATTTTGTGAGCGAGATTGAACTAGGTATGCATGCGACGATCGAATCTCGGGAAGTAAAATATCGCGAGACGAAGGGAATATATATATGGGATTGATTGAATCTCGGCATCGTGGTTCATCCGATATGATCATAGATGAATGTGGGAGTCAATATGGGTGCCTGCCGTTGTTGATTATTGATAGAAGATCATGTGCGCATATTCTCGAACCAGGTCACACACTTAACGTGTCTCGACGCTAGGATAGATTGGATAATTGGTTTATGAATTTTTGTTGAGTCTCGGATGGGATCCGGACATCACGAGAGGTTCCGAATGGTCCTGAGAATAAGATTCATAGAAGGCGGCAGTTTTGGAGTTGAATTGTTCCGTTAATCGGTATTGTATCTAAGCTTCTAGAACCTTCCTAAGGGGGACCAACGTGGCCCCACCTTCCGGGAGGGGGCATGGGCCTATGAGGGAGTGTCCTGGCCGCATTGGGCCAGGGGCACAAGGCCCCATAGGGCCCACCCGATCCTAGTGAGTTTAAATCGTTTAAACTAGAGATAGGGTTTCTAGAAGGGAGAGTCCATGCCCCCACTCCTTATCCTTTGGGCTTGGGGGGGGCTGAAATTCCCTCTATATAAAGAGGGGGCGCAACCCCCACACCTCCTCCAAACCCTAGCCGCCTTGCTAGCTTTCCTCTCCTCCCGATTGTTTGTGGCGAAGCCTGCAGAAATTCTCCACCATATACACCACACCGTCGTGTTGTAGATCCAATCTATCTCCACCATACTTGCTAGTCCGAGGAAGGAGGAGGCGTCGAGGTGATGCACGTGCATCTCACGGATGCACCGCCACTTGTGGTGCTAGATCGGATCGGATCGCGAGGAGAAGCGAGTGCGACTACATCACCCACGTTAAACCGAGCGTTCATTGTCTTGAATCTTCAAGGGTATGAAGATCTAATCTAATCTCTCTCGTTGATTGCATCTCCTAGATTAGATCTTGGCTTTCCTCTGTTCGCATCCGTAGAAAATTTTGATTTACTATGCCGAAACCCTTCTGGTATCGAGCTAGATCTATGCGTAGATGTGTTTCACGAGTAACGCAACATGGTTGTTGAGCGTTGATATTTCTGTTGCAAGCCTCTTGTTTGTGTTCTTCTTACACGGGATAGTGAGATTGAAGCGTGCGGGCCAACCTTACGCGACGTCGTCATAGACCGGCTCGCACTTGACGTGTGGCTTGTACCACACATGCGGTGGTGGATGTCGGTTTCTCTCACTATAGTTGTCATGGGATTAACACCGAGTTTGGCAACCATAATATCACCGTTGTGGCTTTCCGTAGGTAAGAATCATTCTTAGCATCTACTCCCATAAGCCACGTAAAACATGCAACCACAAAGTAGAGGCGTCTAACTTGTTTTTGAGGAGTGTTTTACGTGATATGGTATGGCCCAAGATGTGATGTGTATATTGTATCACGATGATCATGTTTTGTAATGTTTCACGACTTGCATGTAGATGAGTACACAACCGGCGAGCCATATGGTTGTCTTTATAATTGTGTATGACCGCGAGTCAACTTCTTATACGCCATGTAATAGCTTTACTTTATCGCTAAGTAGTTAGCAATAGTTGTAGTTGCTATTCGTGGTGGAGGCAATCATGGTGGAGTGATGGAGATCATGCTTAACGCACAAGATGGAGATCATTGCGAGGATTGGCTATACCATGTCACATAAAGTTATATGCATGTGATGTTTATCCTTTATGTATCTTATTATGCTTAGATCGCGACGATAGCATAATAAGATGATTCCTCACTTAAAGATCAAGATAAAAGCATGTTCTCCCAAGTATGCACCGCGAAAGTTAAGTCGTGTCCAAGCATCACGTGATGATCGGGTGCTATAGACTCTACGCTCACATACAACGGGTGCAAGCCAGTTTTGCACACGCAGAAATACTTGGGTCTAGCTTGACGAGCCTAGCATGTACATACATGGCCTCGGAACACAAGAACCGAAAGGTTAAGCATGAGTCATATGAGTGATATGATTGACACTTTGTTGTCCACCATTGAAACCACATCTCTTCTCGCGATGATCGGATTAGGTGTGGTGAATTTGGATCGTGTTCACTAAACAACTTGAGGGATGTTGAATTTAGTGGGAGTTCATCTAGTAATTTGATTAAATTGAACTATTTATCATGAAAATAGTCTAAATTGTACTTGCAAATACTGTAGATCACATGGCCAAATCTGTAACACCCTCAGAATCGACCCTATGCAAGTTTCAGCGATTCCCGCCAAACCCGCATAGAAACGATTCAAAGGTGCCCACCAGGCACTTTCGTGCGGGTGGAAAACGAAGTAATAACATTACACAATAGTCCTCGATGGGACCCACAGAACAGATATATACAACAGCGACTCAACGAGTCAAGAATACAGATATAATATACAAAGATCCAAATCACCTTGAAAATGATAGAGCGTCCGACTACGGACAAGATGCAAATGGGGCTAAGAGCCACGAAGAATAACCAATGGCGTCCATAACTTGAGGCCAAGCGGAAGGGTAACGCTAACGACGCCGATCTCAAAACCTGCTTAAACAAAGGGTGCCGACAAAGGCAAAGGAAAAAGAGAGAGCTCGATCGAGGCCAAGACACGGCGAGGCTAGAATTGGCGGTCCTCGCCTACATAGGTATGGTGGATCGAAGCGCAGCAAGATGCACTAAACAACCTATAGAGACTCGATATAACTGTCGGCTATCAGAGAGGGATAAGAAAGATCTATTCGGATCCAACCTGAATCTAACACCAGACAAACCCATCCTGGTATTTCCCCCTCGAGACCAATCGAGGAAGTCAACCGAGGAACTCACACCGTTGGCAGTTTTACTCACTCCGTTATAGTTGCGGCAATTACTAGTCAGGTATAGATAGCATGAGTCATCCTGATAGAATAAGCAGTGGGCACTTTTAATTAACCATTCCGTTGTAGTTGCGACACTTACTAGTCAAAATATACGATTAGCATGAGATATCCCAAAACCCAGCAGTTGTTGGTACTTTTATTTAGCCATTCCGTTGTAGTGAAGCTGATTACTAGTCATATCGGATACAAGTCAATTTATAACAGTAAACTTAAGTTATAGTTGTCTATGATCAAGCACTGTGCTCCAAGTCGTCCATAACCGCGGACACGGCTTCTCGAAAAGATTTAACCCTGCAGGGGTGCACCAAAGTATCCACAAGCACTTCGACCCTTTTGCCGATCGGTTAACATACACCCATCGGTATGTCGGGGCCTAAGTCATGACGCTTCCTGCACCCAAAGCAAGCACGGCCACCCCACTAAGTCTACCCGCAAGTCGGTGCGGTCTCCGAGACGCACTCGGGGTTGGCGCAATTGGTCAGAACGACGGGAACCCAAACTGGGATTGTCGATACCGCGAAAACACTCCTCTTCCTAACAAGACAAAGTGCTCCTCGCAATCGTAATAAAGCGAAAGCCCGGCATAAGTAGGATAGTAAATAAAACCTCAAACTAGTTTGTGGCCCCAAGACAATACTTTGAAATCGGTACTAATCGATGGGGCCCATATCTCCCCACCGTGGTTAGCGCGCTCGATCTCTAGCAGTGTCAAGAACTCGGGGTCCCACGGACACCAAAGTGAGCTCGAAACCAAATATTATCTATCACCCACCGGTGCCTCTGCATTTACCTACTTCAATTTTAGTTATTAAACAATAATTAAAGTAACGATAATTAAAGCCGTGATCATCTCCAACATTAAACATGCGGCAATACTCCAACAACTGTGGTACTTGACGACACGCAACAGCACTTGAGCAAGCGACTACGACGCGCAGGTCCAACTATCTATCAAACAACAGGTAATAGGATGTGTCCAAGGCAATATAAGGCTGCAAGGGATAACACGGGTACGAAAACTAGAGCATCGCAACACAGATAGAAATAGATCAACAGGAGGGGATAAATACTATAAAAGTAAGATAGGTAGAAAGGGGGAGATGCTCGCCTGAAAACGTTGCCGAAGATTCATCCGAAGATCGGGGCGAAGCTCACATCAACTCAACGGCCTTATCCGCGAAGAACCAAAATACTAGAATAAACACCGGATGCAATATTTAATACTACGGCAAAAGATCGGGCATGATGCATGTATGATGTATGGCATGGTAAATATACGGTGCAATTAGGCCATATTAAGCGGAACCGAGGTCCCGACAATTAATTAAATGGTTCAAGTTGTTTATCTACCCCGCAATTTAAAGGTTGTCTTAACAGGACAAAACATGGCATCGGTTCGCTACACAAATTTAAATGGGACCAATATACGACTAGATTTGCCCGCATATGGGCCCCATATTTAATTATATGGTGACTCGGCATAAGGCCCCCAAACCTCATGACAATATGCATGCGAATATGACAATTTAATATGCAACAATTTATATTACATTTATAAAATAGGGCTCGAGAAAAGGGGCACACATTAGGGTTCGGCAGATCTTGGGTTCCGGGGGTTCGGGGTTCGACAGGGTTCGACGGGACCGGCGAGGTTCAGATACAAGATGGAGAGCTTAGCGTTCCGGGAAGAAGGGCTTGGTTCGGTGTCGGGGCGCATCGGATTCGCCCGGGTCGGTGTCGATCTTGTAGTCGCGAAGATCTTGTCGGGGCCGCGTATCGGGTCGGTCTTGGCGTCCGGGATGAAGAACTTGGCGTTCTGCGTCGGTGTCCTTACCGTCTGGGTTCTCGAGCATCGCATCCGGGAAGGAGTACTTGTCGTTCAGGGTCTCGATGTCCGGGGTGAAGTACTTGGCGTTCCGCGGCGAAGTGCTTGACGTCATTTGGTTTCATGTCGACGGTCTTGGTGACGATCTTGTCCGATGGGGATCTTGGTTCGACATCAAAACAGGGTTTGCCCCAGGAGATGTTGCAGAGGACCAAGGGCAACGCTCCCCGCAGAACAACTCGAAGTTCCTGGCTTGACTTGCAAAACTTGACAAGGAGAATTCCCAGGCTCAGAAGAGGCCTTGAGCACGCGGCGAGCAGATGAAAAGGGGCGTCCACGGGAGGCGCACAGACGGCGACAAAGATCAGGGAGGACCGCGGAGACCGGCGAGGGTGCTGTTGGAGGTGGTCAGCGAGCAGGGTCGGAATGGGAAGACTAGGCTCCCACGACCGACAAAAGGGGCGAGGGAGGCCACGGTGGCGGAGGAACGAGGCCGGCGAGATGGAGAGGTGGCCGGAGAGGGAAGGGCGCAGGGGCGGCTGGAGGAGCTCCGGCGAGGGAGGCCGGAGGCGAGGAGGACGGGTGGAAGGCGGCGTCGTGGCTCGCAGAGGAGGCGCGGTTGGTGGGGGAGAGGATGGAGGGTCGACGGGGAGGCGACGACGGCCGCCTGCGGCCACGGCGGTTGCGGGAGGAGGGGCACCGGCCAGAGGCGGCTCGGGGTCTGCGGCGGCGCTGGAGGAGAGGAGGACCAGGCGGCGGCGGGAGGGCCAGAGGAGGGAGAAAGATGGAGGTGGGGCGAGCCCATGTGGGATCGGGGTGGTTGCTGGCGGCGGGAAGCTCGGCGGCGACGGGTTCACTGGAACCGAGGAGGCGGGAGAGCTCAGGAGGCGAGGAGTGAACGGGGTGGGGTGGTTCAGCGTCTGGGATGCGAGAGGAGAGAGAGGCGGAGGAGGGAAGGCGAGTGGGAGAGAAAGGCGGCTGAGGCGGCCGGGGAGCGAGGCCGGTGGCTGGAAAGAGATGAGGGAAATCGGGGGGAAGAGGAGCATCGGGGGAGAGGGAGACGGGGAGGGGCGTGGGGCCAGTGCCAGGTGGGGAGCGGGTTGGTGGGGGTCAGGGGTTCCGGCAAGGTGGAGTGAGGAGAGAGGTGGTTGGGCGTGTGTGCTTGTGTGTGTGGGCAGGGAAGAGGGAGGGAGTGGGGTGAGGTGGCGGTGTCTGGTTGGGTGGGGATTGGGGCCATGGTGACGTGGCGAGCACTGATTGGATGGGGTGAGGTGGCTGGAGGGGTGGGTAGATTAGGACTAGGTAGGAAAGGGTTTAGGTGGACCGTTTGGGTTTTGTACTGGGGGTGGCCAACTGGGTCGGATTGGCCCGGTTCGGCTGCCCCCTAAAAATAATTAAACAATTTATTTATTCCAGACGGGGCTTTTGCAAATAATTGGCCGACAAAACAAAATAATCCGGAGGCCCGGGTTTTGCGTTTGAACAAAGACGGGGCGTTTAGAAAACAAAAATAGGTTTTTACAAAAATAGTTTTATGCAAGCAAATGCAAGATGATGACGATGCTCAAATGCAATGTGGCATGATGACATGAGCATGCGGTCATGATGATGCAATGCACAAAAACAACGCGATTTTCTAGTAGCGGTTTTAGCGGGATGCCATAAAATCCAACTTGAACTTCAACGTTTTTGCTGAGAAGGAAAAGCTTAGAAACAATGGGTCTAACTTCACCAATTGGTTCCGCAATCTAAGAATCATTCTGTCTGGCGGACAAAAGGACTATGTCCTTGGGAAAGCATTAGGTGACCCCCCTGCTGCAACTGCGCCGGCTGATGAGAAAGTTGTCTATCAGTCGCGCAAAGATGATTATGGTGTGATTAAGAGCACCATGTTGTTTGCTATGGAACCGGAGCTTCAAAATCGTTTTGAAGAGTATCCCGGGCCCTTCGAGATTCTTGAGGAGCTGAAAACCATGTTTCAGACTCAGGCCCGTTCTGAGAGATATGAGATCTCCGAGAAGTTCTTTAACTGCAAGATGGAGGAAGGAAGTTCCGTTAGTGAGCACGCCATAAAGATGTCGGGCTACACTCAACGTCTTGAGCAACTGGAATGCACGATTCCAGAGGAGCTCAAGATTGAGTGGTTCAATCACTCCTCCGGCTACAAAAGTTTTGTAGTGAGTCATAATCGATTGGTTCCATCGACACGATCACCGAGCTCTTCGCAAAGTCAAGGCTGCAGAGGTGGACATCAAGAAGGATAATCATGTGTTGATGGTCAACAAGCCCTCCTTTAAGAAAGGTAAGGAGCAAAGAAACCCTTCAAGAAGGGCGGCGGAAGCTTAATGCCCCCGCCGAGAAGAAGCTCAAGTCCGTCCTAAGCCCGACAGAGTCCTTCTATTGCAAGGACAAGGGTCACTGGAAGCGAATCGTCAAAGTACTTAGCGGACAAGAAGGCTGGCACCATCAAAGGTATATTTGATATACATGTTATTGATGTTTTCCTTACTAGCCCTCGTTGTAGTGCACGGGTATTTGATACGGTTCGGTTGCTAATATTTGTAACTCAAAAGGAGCTACGGAATGAGCGGCTTGCGAGGATGAGGTGACGATGCGCGTTGGCAACGGATCAAGAGTTGATGTGATGGCCGTCACACTCTCCTTAGTTTTACCTTGGGATTAGTTTTAAACCTTAATAAGTGTTATTATGTGCCTCGTTGAGCATGAACATTATTTCGATCGTGTTTATTGCAAGACGGTTATTCATTTAAATCGGAGAATAATGGTTGTTCTATTTATATGAATAACATCTTTTATGGTCATGCACCTCTTGTGAATGGTTTATTTCTTCTAAATCTCGAAAGGGATGAAACACACATCCATAACATTGAGGCTAAGAGATGCAAAGTAGATAGTGATAATACTACTTATTTGTGACAACCGCTGTCTAGGTCATATTGGTGTAAAGCGCATGAAGAAACTCCATTCTGATGGACTTTTGGAGTGTCTTGATTTTGAATCATTTGACACATGCGAACCATGCCTCATGGGCAAGATGATCAAAACCCCGTTCTCCGGTATGATGGAGCGAGCAACGGACTTGTTGGAAATCATACATACCGATGTATACGGACCGATGAGTGTTTCGACGCACGGTGGATATCGCTATTTCCTCACTTTTACCGATGACTTAAGTAGATATGGGTATATCTATTTAATGAAACATAAATCTGAAACATTTGAAAAGTTCAAGGAATTTCAGAATGAAGTGGAGAACCATCGTAACAGAAAGATTAAGTTTCTACGATCCGATCGTGGAGGTGAATATTTGAGTTATGATTTTCTCACGCATCTTAAAGCAAGTGGAATCGTTTCACAACTCACGCCACCCGGAACACCACAGCGCAATGGTGTGTTCGAGCAGGAATCGAACCCTATTAGATATGGTCCGATCAATGATGTCTCTTACTGATTTTCCGTTATCATTTTGGGGTTATGCATTAGAAACCGCTGCATTCACTTTAAATAGGGCTCCATCTAAATCCGTTGAGACGACACCGCATGAACTGTGGTTTGGTGCTAAACCTAAGTTGTCGTTTCTTAAAGTTTGGGGATGTGAAGCTTACGTCAAGAAGTTGATGCCGTACAAGCTCGAACCCAAAGCGGAGAAAAGCGTCTTCATAGGATACGCTAAGGAAACTATTGGGTATACCTTCTATCACAGAACCGAAGGCAAAGTGTTTGTCGCAAAGAACGGTTCCTTTCTTAAGAAGGAGTTTCTCTCGAAAGAAGTGAGTGGGAGGAAAGTAGAGCTAGACGAGGTTATTGAACCTTCTCTTGAATTGGAGAGTAGCGCAGCACCTGAAATTGTTCCAGTGCCGCCTGCACCAACGATAGAGGAAGCTAATGACAAGGATCATGAAGCTTCGGACGATGCTGCTACTGAACGTCGCAGGTCGACAAGATCGCGTGCCCCTCCTGAGTGGTACGGCAACCCTATCTTGACTGTCTTGTTGGTAGAAGACAGTGAACCTACGAACTATGAGGAAGCGATGATGAGCCCAGACTCTGAGAAATGGCTGGAAGCCATGAAATCCGAATTGGGATCCATGAGCGAAAACCAAGTATGGACTTTGGTGGATCCTCCTAGCGACCGAAAGGCCGTTGAGTGCAAATGGATATTCAAGAAGAAAACGGATGCGGATGGTAATGTTACCGTCTATAAAGCACGGCTTGTCGCAAAAGGTTTTCGACAAGTTCAAGGTGTTGACTACGATGAGACTTTCTCTCCCGTAGCGATGTTTAAGTCCATTCGGATTTTATTAGCAATTGCTGCGTTTCATGATTATGAAATATGGCAGATGGATGTCAAGACTGCTTTCCTCAATGGGAACATTGATGAAGAGTTGTATATGATGCAACCCGAAGGTTTTGTCGATCCTAAGGATGCTAGTAAAGTATGCAAACTTCAGCGTTCCATTTATGGACTGAAGCAAGCATCTCGGAGTTGGAACCTTCGTTTTGATCAAGTGATCACGAGTTTTGGATTTGTTCCAAATTGCTACAAAGCTTGTATCTACAAGAAAGTGAGTGGGAGCTCGGTGACATTTCTGGTACTATATGTGGATGACATATTGATTATCGGAAATGACATCAACATGCTTAACGATGTGAAGGGTTATTTGAACAAGTGTTTTTCAATGAAAGACCTAGGTGAAGCTGCTTATATATTGGGCATCAAAATCTATAGAGATAGACAAAGACGCCTGATAGCTTTAAGCCAGAGTACATACCTAGACAAAGTTCTGAAAAGGTTCAGAATGGATAAGGCAAAGAAAGGTTCAAGGCCTATGTTGTCGTGTAAGATATTGAGCAAGGCTCGGTGTCCAACACTGGTAAATGATAGGAAGCTATGAGCAAAGTGCCTTATGCCTCGGCCATAGGTTCCATCATGTATGCCATCTTGTGTACTAGACGGATGTGTCCAATGCTCTTAGTTTGACGAGCAGATATCAAAGTGATCCAGAGTGGAACACGGACAGCCGTGAAAACATCCTAAAGTACCTAAATAGAACTAAAGAAATGTTCTTAGTCTATGGGGGTGATGAACGACTTGTCGTAAAGGTTACGTCGATGCTAGTTTCGACATCGACAAGGATGATTCCAAATCTCGACGTGATACGCTTATATTTTGAATGGAGGAGCTGAGTGGAGAAGCGCAAGCAAAGCGTGATCGCGGGATCTGATGAGAAGCGGAATACATGGCTCTGCGAAGCGTCAAGTGAAGGAGTTTGGATCGAAACTTCATCATCGAGCTTGGCGTGGTTCCAAGTGCATTGGACCCATGGAGATATTGTGTGACAACATTGGCGCCATAGCACTCGCTAAGGAACCAAGATATCATCCAAAGACCAAGCATATCAACGCAAGTTTCATATAATCCGAGATTATATAGCGTATGGAGATCCAAGATTTGCAAAGTACATACGGATCTGAATGTCGCAGATCCATTGACTAAACCTCTTCCACGTGTAAAACATGATCAACACCTCAGTGCCATGGGTGTGAGATTGTTGCCAGATGTAAACTAGATTATTGACTCTAGTGCAAGTGGAAGACTGTTGGAATTATGCCCTAGAGGCAATAATAAAGATGTTATTATTATAATTCTTGTTCATGATAAAGTTTATATTCCATGCTAGAATTGTATTAAGCGGAAACATTAATACTTGTGTGGTTTGTGAACAACACCGTGTCCCTGGTACGCCTCTAAGGACTAGCTCATTGATCAATGATGGTTAAGGTTTCCTAACCATAGACATGAGTTGTCAATTGATAATGAGATCATTTCATTGGAGAATGATATGATGGACAGACCCAAACTAAGCAAAGCAATTAGATCGTTTCATTGTGTTCATCTTTGCGAAGCTTTTCCTATGTCAAATATTGTATTCCTTAGACCATGAGATAATGCAACTCCCTGGTACCGAAGAAAGCTTTGAGGTCATCAAACGTCATCCTATGAGAGGGTGATCATAAAGGTATCTCTCGGTGATCGGAAAGTATCATTGGGTTGTATGTATCGAGATGGAATTTGTCCCTCCCAAGTCGGAGAGATATACTTGGGCCCACTCGGTAATAGATATCAACACCTTGCAAGCATGTGGTTAAGGAGTTAATCACAACGTGATATCGGATTACGGAACGAGTAAAGTACTTGCCGTGAACGAGATTGAACTAGGTATGATGCAACGATCGAATCTCGGCAAGTAAAATATCGCGACGAAGGGAATATATATATGGGATTGATTGAATCCGGCATCGTGGTTCATCCGATATGATCATCGATGAATGTGGGAGTCAATATGGGTGCAGACCCGCTGTTGATTATTGATAGAAGATCATGTCCGCATATTCTCGAACCCGCGGTCACACACTTAACGTGTCTCGACGCTAGGATAGATTGGATAATTGGTATATGAATTTTGTTCGAGTCTCGGATGGGATCCGGGACATCACGAAAGGTTCGAATGGTCCGGAGAATAAGATTCATATAAGGCAAAGCTTTTTGGAGTTCGAATTGTTCAAGGTTAATCGGTATTGTCTAAGCTTCTAGAACCTTCGGAAGGGACCAACGTGGCCCCACCTTCCGGGAGGGGCATGGGCCTATGAGGGAGTGTCTGGCGCATTGGGCCAGGGCACAAGGCCCCATAGGGCCCAGCCGATCCTAGAGAGTTTAAATCGTTTAAACTACAGATAGGGTTTCTAGAAGAGGGGAGAGTCCATGCCCCCCACTCCTTATCCTTTGGGCTTGGGGGAGGGGCTAGGGCTGCGCCCCCCTCTATATAAATAGGGGTGGGGGCGCACCAACCCCCTACACCTCTCCTCCAAACCCTAGCCGCCTTGCTAGCTTTCCTCTCTCCCTCCTGACTGTTTGTAGGCGAAGCCCTGCTGCAGAAATTCTCCACCATATACACCACGCCGTCGTGTTGTAGATTGTAACACCCTCGGAATCGGACCTATGCAAGTTTGAGCAAAATCCGCCAAACCCGCATAGAAACGATTCAAAGGTGCCCACCAGGCACTTTCGTGCGGGTGGAAAACGAAGTAATAACATTACACAACAGTCCTCGATGGGACCCACAGAACAGATATATATATAACAGCGACTCCATGAGTCAAGAATACAGAAAGCATATACAAAGATTCAAATCACCTTGAAAACGATAGAGCGTCCAGCTACGGACAAGATGCAAATGGGGCTAAGAGCCCTGAAGAATAACCAATGGCGTCCATAACCCTGCCCAGGCCAAGCCGGAAGGGTAACCTGCTAACGACGTCGATCTCAAAACCTGCTTAAACAAAAGGGGTGCCGACAGAGGGCAAAGGAAAAAGAGGAGCGTCGATCGAGGCCAAGACACGGCGAGGCTAGAATTCGCGTCCTCGCCACATAGGTATGGTGGATCGAGCAAGCAGCAAGATGCAATAAACAACCTATAGAGACTCGATACAATCAAGGCAATCGAGAGGGTAAGAAAGACCTATCCGAAAACCTCGATACTAACACCAATCAAACCCATCCCGCTTTCCTCGAGACCAAACGAGGAAGTCAACCGAGGAACTCACGGTTGGCGCTTTATTGATTCGCTTATCGCTAAGAATTACTAGTCAGGTTTAGATAATCGTCCTGATAAAAGAAACAGTGGGACCTTTTAATTAATCATTCCGTTGTAGTTGCAATAATTAGTAATCAGATACAGATGGCATGAGATAAACCAAAACCCAGCAGTTGTTGATACTTTTATTCAGCCATTCCGCTAGAAGTTGCAATACTTACTAGTCAGTACAATGGTCGCAAGTTTACAACTCAAACAAGCAATGGTGGGCATTTTTATTTAGCCATTCCATTAGAGTGAAGCTGATTACTAGTCATTATAAAGTCAAATTTATAGCGGTAAACTTTAGTTATGCTTGTCTATGGTCGAGATACTATGCTCCAAGTCGTCCATATCCGCGACACGCTTCTTTGAAAGTTTTACCCGGCGGGTGCACCAATAGCAACACACGCCGATCAACCTCGAAAACCAACTCAAAACCCAACGAGGCTTTCACGATCGAACAATCACAGGATTCAGAAATATTTCAGGGGCCACCCTTAAGTAGAATCCGCAACGGCTCCCGAGACGGACTTAAGGTTTGGGTAGACGGTCAGAACGATCGGGAACCCGAAAGTGTGGCTAGGCTTGTCGACACCGCGGAATCGTGTCCCGATCCTAAACAAGACAAAGGTGCTCCTCGCACAATTTAAATACATAAGTAGCATGGCATAAGTACAGATAAATAAAACCTCAAACTAGTTTGTGGCCCCAAGAAATAAGACAATCAAGCTCGCCTGGGGGTCCCATATACCTCCCGGATGTGGATAGCGCGATAAATCAAGGAACAGGTATCAAGTACTCGGGGTCCTACGGGACACAAGTGGGCGTTCGGAAACCAAATATTATCTATCACCCACCGATGCCTCTGCTTACTTCAATTTTAGTTATTAAACAGGAATTAAAGTGAACGGTAAGTAAAGCTAGGATCATCTCCAACAGCAACATGCGGCAATACATCAACAACTGTGGCACTGGACGAAACGCAACAGCACTAGAGCAAGCGACTACGACGCGCAAGTCCAACTATCTACCAAACAACAGGTAATAGGATGTGTCCAAGGCCATAAAGGGCTGCACGGTATATCACAGGTACGGAAACTAAAGCATCGCAACACAGATAGCAATAGATCAACAGGAGGGAATAAATACTATAAAAGTAAGATAGGTAGAAAGGGGGAGATGCTCGCCTGAAAACATTGTCGAAGGTTCAACCGAAGATCGGGGCGAAGCTCACATCAACTCAACGGCCTTATCCGCGAAGAACCAAAACACTAGAAGAAACACCGGATGCAATATTTAATACAACGGCAGAAGATCGGGCATGATGCATGTATGATGTATGGCATGGCAAAGGTGCGATGCAATTAGGTCATATTAAGCGGAACCGGGGTCCCAACATTTAATTAGATGGTTCGAGTTATTTAGAAACCCCACAATTTAAATGTTGTATTAACATGGCAACAGTGAACACCGGTTCGATGCACAGATTTAAATGAGGCCAATATAAGGCTAGGTTTGCCCGCATATGGGCCCCATATTTAATTATTAGGTGAATCGGCATAAGGCCCCCAAACCACATGAATGTATGCATGCAAGACAATTATTATGCGACAGGTTATTATTTTATAAGATAGGGTTTCGGGAAGGGGTTCACACATTGAGGGGTCTCGACGGTCTTGGGGGATCCGGGGGTTCGGGGTTCGACAGGGTCCAGGGTTCGACGGGTTCGGTCTCGGCGGCTCGTTCCCAGATAGCGGAGGTAGTTCTTGTCGCATCTGCGGCCTTCGCACGGATCGGTCTCCGGTTCGGGTCTCGACGTTCCATGAAGAATTACTTGGCTCGGCCGGGCAACGGTCTCGATCCGGTTGTCGTCGCTGTCGCTGAAGCTTTTGTCGGGTTCAAGGCCACAAGTCGGTCTTGGCGTCCGGGGTGAAGAACTTGTCGCGTCTGCGGTCTCCGGGTCGGAGAACTTGGCTCGCCAGGTTCGGTCTTCCGTCTCCGGGAGGATCGGTTTCCCGGGTCTCGACATCTTCGGTTCCATGAAGGCGTGCTTGTCATCCGTGATGGCGAACTCGATGTCCCGAGAAGATCTAGGCGTTCCGTGTAGACGACCTCGGCGTTCGGGCTCTTGACGGGCTTGGCGTCCTTGTAGAAGATCTGGTCGATGATTCTTCTAGCGATTTCCGGGTTTGCCGGTGTCGAACTTGGGCTTGGCGCCGATGGTCATTGGCGTTCCTGGTTTACATACATGTCTTCGGAAGATCTTGATGAGGCATCGTATCACCGCAATGTGGAACGGCTCATCCACCTCACCTCATCGGACCGCAAAAACACGTATGCAGGCAGAACTCGTAGCGGGGCCAACGACGCTAGGGGCAACGAAGCAAGCAGAGTCCAGAGCGACGGTGGCGGGGCCGGCTCGCGGGGCTCGCCGGGAGGGGCGGAACGCGCGAGGCAGGGGTCGAGGCCGACGCGTCCCGGCCCGGCAGGACGGCACGGCGCGGAGGCAGGCCGACGCAGAGGAGGCGACGCGCGAGGTCGCGGCCGGACGATGGGTTCGCGACGGGCGCGGCCGAGGAGGGTCGAGGCGGTTGGCCGAGGGGAGGTCCGGCGGGCGGCAGAGCCGCTGGGTCGAGCTCGGTTCGGGCGGGCGGTGGAGCTCGGGCAGCGCGGGCGCTGCCGACGGCGATTGCCGCCGACGCCGAGGACGCGGAGGGCGGGTGAGGCCGGGCGGGGTCGGTGGACAGTGGCCGGGAGCTCGAGGCGGAACGCGCAGGGGACGAGCGGTAGCGCGCGGGCCGCGAGGAAGGCGGCGAGCCAAGGCTGCGCGGACGCGGGCGGAAGGGCGGGAGGGTGGGGAGAGGCGGGCGGATGGAGAAGGGGAGCGGGCGGCGCGTCGGCGAAAGCGAGGTGGGTGGCGGAGGCGGTTTGCGCGGGCCGCGCTGGGGACGAAGGGGCCGGGCCGGGCGGAGGAAGAAGAAGGCGGCGCAAGCGCGGGCGCGGAGCGAGCGGAGCCAGCGAGAGGGCGAGGCGCGGCGAGGGACCGCGGGTCGACGCCGGCGGGCGCTGGCGACGCTGCAAGCGCGGCGCAGAGGGTAGGGGAGGGGCGGGCCGGGTAGGTGGCGCCGGCCGCTATGGGGGTGGCGCTGCGGACAGGGCTGATGGGGTGGGGCCACCGCGTGGGAGAGGTGGAAGCAAAGGGTCCAGAAGGCCGGGACTGGCCTGCACGCCGGTTGGTCCAGGGTTGGGGACGCGCTACCAGTGGGGTGGGAATAGGTGGAGGTGGATTTGGCGGGAGTTGGCGGGTGGGGCAGTGAGTTGTCCGTGTGGTTTGGTGGCGGGCGGGAAGGTTGGGGAAGAAAGGAGAGGTGATGTGGCAAGTCGAGAGTGGTGGGAGTGAGGTGGAGGGAGGGTGGGTAGGATCTGGTAGGTTATTTGGTAGCTTAGGATTTTAGGTGGACCGCTTTAATTTCTGGGCGGTCGGGTCATTCGCCCGCTCGATCGCCCACTAAAAATAATAAATATTTTATTTCTTTTACAAACACCGCTTTGCAAACCGATATCGTATACACACAAAAATAATCCGGGACCCGGGTTTGATATTTGATTAAAGATGGGGCGTTTAGAAAACCAACGGGCTTTGCGAAAATAGTTTTAGACAAACAACACATGATGATGACGATGCAATGCACAAATTCAACGCGATTTTCTAGTAGTGGTTTTATGGATGCCACACCGACACCACTAACAATGGATCTCGCCGAGATCCGCCTCATGGTACCGAAGGAAGGTCGGCGAACGGCATCTCCTCGCTTCATGTAGATCCTCGCGACACCACTAACAAGAGGTCGTTGTCCGTGATCGTCGAGAGAGCACTCCGGAAACAAAAAGGTCGAAGGTAGAGGTATCAGCAAATTAAGCCACCTCTAGCTTCCGTGGAAGGAGTAAAATTGCATCGATCCACCATTCAATATACAAAGCAAAAGATAAGAGTAGTGGTATGGTCGCGACTCCATCCCGCACTCAAAGCATTACTCGCATACGATTAGAGATTATGCAACCAACCCTCAAGATTCAGATCAAGATCTCGACCACGAGGTTCGGATCAAGGAGTGATGCGCATCTGATCGGATCCGCGAGATGATGTCGTCGCGTCGGAGAACACCGGAAGGCACAAACAAGGAACAAAGAATGGTACCACAGATAAAGGATCACTCAGGCAGCATGAGCACCGGATGGTAGAACACCGTTACCAAAGGAGGAAGCGAAACCCTGAAGGTACGACGGAAACCCAACCACGAGAATTCCTGGACTCGAAGAAAAGATAAGAGAGTAGGTTCAAAACACGTCGAGATAAGAGCAGAATAGCAGAGGGGTAAGGAGTAAAATCAGACCTAACCAGAATTATCCAACCGATTTTCGAAAATAGTTTTGACACTCTACTTCGGCCGTTAGCTAGGTTATCCTACAGGCTGGACTTGTGGGGTATCGCAACTGCTGGGCTCTGATACCACTCTGTAACACCCTCGGAATCGGACCTATGCAAGTTTGAGCAAAATCCGCCAAACCCGCATAGAAACGATTCAAAGGTGCCCACCAGGCACTTTCGTGCGGGTGGAAAACGAAGTAATAACATTACACAACAGTCCTCGATGGGACCCACGTAAGCAGATATATATATAACATGACTCCATGAGTCAAGAATACAGAAGCATATACAAAGATTCAAATCACCTTGAAAACGATAGAGCGCGTCCACGGACAAGATGCAAATGGGGCTAAGAGCCTCAAGAATAACCAATGGCGCCCATAACCCCTGCCCAAGCCGGAAGGGTAACCTTCTAACGACGCCGATCTCAAAACCTGCTTAAACAAAAGGGTGCCGATGAGGGCAAAGGAAAGAGGAGCGTCAAGATCGAGGCCAAACACGGCGAGGCTAGAATTCGCGGTCCTCGCCTACATAGGTATGGTGGATCGAGCGCAAGCGGCATGCAATAAACAACCTATAGAGACTCGATACAAAATCAATCAGAGAGGGGGGGGAAGACCTATCCGGAAAAACAAATTACTAACACTAATCAAAATCATCCCATCGCTTCCTCGAGACCAAACGAGGAAGTCAAACGAGGAACTCACACGGCATTCGCTTATCGCTACAGAATTACCAATTACTTCCAATCGATAATCGCCCGATAAAAGAAACAAGGCCTTTTAATTAATCATTCCATTGTAGTTGCAACAATTACTAATCGACATGATGGCATGAGATAAACCAAAACCCAAGCTTGTTGATACTTTTATTCAGCCATTCCGTTGTAGTTGCAATACTTACTAGTCAGGTACAATGGTCGCAAGCGACAACTCAAACAAGCAATGGTGGGCAGTTTTATTTAGCCATTCCATTAGAGTGAAGCTGATTACTAGTCATTATAAAGTCAAATTTATAGCGGTAAACTTTAGTTATGCTTGTCTATGGTCGAGATACTGTGCTCCAAGTCGTCCATATCCGCGGACACGGCTTTCAGAAAGTTTTACCCGGCCGGGGTGCACCAATAGCAACACACGATCGATCAACCTCGGAAAAACCAACTCAAAACCCAACGAGGCTTTCACGACTGAACAATCACAGGATTCGTAAATATTTCAGGGGCCACCCTTATAGAATCCGCAACGAAGCCGGCCGGCCGAGACGGACTTAAGGTTTGGGTAGACGGTTGTGAACGATCGAACCCGAAGTGTGGCTAGGCTTGTCGACACCGCGAATCGTGTCCCAATCCTAACAAGACAAGGTGCTCCTCGCACAATTTAAATACATAAGTAGCATGGCATAAGTACAGATAGTAAATAAAACCTCAAACTAGTTTGTGGCCCCAAGAAATAAGATCAATCAAGCTCGCTCGGGGTCCCATATACCTCCGGATGTGGATAGCGCGATAAATCAAGGAACAGTATCAAGTACTTGGGGTCCCACGGGACACAAGTGGGCTCGAAACCAAATATTATCTATCACCCACCGATGCCTCGCTTACTTCAATTTTAGTTATTAAACAGGAATTAAAGTGAACGGTAAGTAAAGCTAGGATCATCTCCAACAGAACATGCGGCAATACATCAACAATCGTGGCATCGGACGAAACGCAACAAGACTAGAGCAAGCGATCACGACGCCGCAAGTCCAACTATCTACCAAACAATGTAATAGGATGTGTCCAAGGCCATAAAGGTCGCACGGTATATCATGTGGAAACTAAAGCATCGCAACACAGATAGCAATAGATCAACAGGAGGGAATAAATACTATAAAAGTAAGATAGGTAGAAAGGGGGAGATGCTCGCCTGAAAACATTGTCGAAGGTTCAACCGAAGATCGGGGCGAAGCTCACATCAACTCAACGGCCTTATCCGCGAAGAACCAAAACACTAGAAGAAACACCGGATGCAATATTTAATACAACGGCAGAAGATCGGGCATGATGCATGTATGATGTATGGCATGGCAAAGGTGCGATGCAATTAGGTCATATTAAGCGGAACCGGGGTCCCGACATTTAATTAGATGGTTCGAGTTATTTAGAAACCCCGCAATTTAAATGTTGTATTAACATGGCAACAGTGAACACCGGTTCGATGCACAGATTTAAATGAGGCCAATATAAGGCTAGGTTTGCCCGCATATGGGCCCCATATTTAATTATTAGGTGAATCGGCATAAGGCCCCCAAACCACATGAATGTATGCATGCAAGACAATTATTATGCGACAGGTTATTATTTTATAAGATAGGGTTTCGGGAAGGGGTTCACACATTGAGGGGTCTCGACGGTCTTGGGGGATCCGGGGGTTCGGGGTTCGACAGGGTCCAGGGTTCGGCGGGTTCGGCTCGTTCCCGATAGCGGAGGTAGTTCTTGTCGCATCCGCGCCTTGGCACGGATCGGTCTCCGGGTTCGGGGTCTCGGCTCCATGAAGAAGTACTTGGCCCGCGTCGGGCAACTGCCTCACCCGGTTGTTGTCGCTCGCTGTCGTTACGGTTTTGTCGGTTCGCGCCCGAGTCGGTCTTGGCGTCCGGTGAAGAACTTGTCGCTCTGGCGTCTCCGGGTCGGAGAACTTGGCTCGCCAGTTCGGCCTTCCGCCTCCGGAGGATCGGTTTCCGGTCTCGACATCTTCGGTTCCATGAAGGCGTGCTTGTCATCCGTGATGGCGAACTCGATGTCCCGAGAAGATCTAGGCGTTCGTGTAGACGACCTCGGCTCGGCTTGACGGCTTGGCGCCCTTGTAGAAGATCCGTCGATGATTCTTCTAGCGATTTCCGGTTTGCCGGTGTCGAACTTGGGCTTGGCGCCGATGGTCATTGCGCTCGGTTTACATACATGTCTTGGAAGATCTTGATGAGGCATCGATCACCGCAATGTGGAACGGCTCATCCACCTCACCTCATCGGACCGCAAAACACGTATGCAGCAGAACTGTGGGCGGGGCCAACGACGCTTAGGGGCAACGAAGGCGAGTCCAGAGCGACGGGAGGCTCGCTGGGCTCGGGCCGAGGGAGGAACGCGAGGCAGGGGTCGAGGCCGACGCGTCCCGGCGGGGCAGGACGGCACGGGCGCGGAGGCGGGCTGCACGGTGAGGAGGCGACGCCGCAGGTCGCGCCGGGACGGCGGGGCCCGCGACGGGCCGGCAAGGAGGGTCGAGGCGGTCCGAGGGGAGGTCCGTGGCGGTGCAGAGCGCTGGGTCGAGCTCGGTTCGGGCGGTGGAGCTTCGGGCGGCGCTGCCGACGGCCTGGGCCGCCGACGCCGAGGACGCGAGGGCGGTGAGGCCGGGCGCGGGTCAGTGGCCGGGGAGCTCGAGGCGGAACGGCGCAGGGGACGAAAGCGGGCGCGGTCGCCAGAGGAAGGCGGCGAAGCCAAGCAAGGCGGCGACGCGGGCACGGGCGCAATGGAGGGGAGAGCCGGGCGGGCGGATGGAGAAGGGAGCGGGCGGCGCTCGGCGAGCGAGGTGGGTGGCGGAGGCGGGCACGGCCGCTGCCGGGACGAGGGCCTGGCCGGGCGGAGGAAGAAGAAGGCGGCAGCCATGCGGGCGAGCGAGGGAGCGGAGCCGCAGAGAGGGTGAGGCGCGAGAGGGACGGCGGGTCGACGCCGGCGGGGCGGCGACGCTGCTTTGCAAGCGCAGAGGGTAGGGGAGGGAGGGCGGGGTAGGTGGCGCTGGTCGCTATGGGGCAGTGGCGTCGGGACAGGGCTGATGGGGTGGGGCCACCGCGTGCAGGGGAGAGGTGGAAGCAGGCGGGTCCAGGGAAGGCTGGGACTGGGTCGGGCACGTCGGTTGGTCCAGGGGGTTGGGGACGCGCGCCTCAGGTGGGGTGGGAATAGGTGGAGGCAGGGATTTGGGCGGGAGTTGGCGGGGTGGGGCCAGGCTGAGTTGTCCAGGTGGTTTGGTGGCGGGCTGGGAAGGTTGGGGAAGAAAGGAGAGGTGATGTGGCAAGCTGAGAGTGGTGGGAGTGAGGTGGAGGGGAGGGCTGGGTAGGATCAGGGTAGGTTATTTGGTAGCTTAGGATTTTAGGTGGACCGTTTTAATTTCTGGGGCGGTCGTTCGGGTCATTCGGCCCGTTCGACTGCCCCACTAAAAATAATAAATATTTTTATTTGTTTTACAAACACCGTTTGCAAACCGATATCAGACACACAAAAATAATCCGGGGACCCGGGGTTTGATATTTGATTAAAGATGGGGCGTTTTAGAAAACCAAACGGGCTTTTGGTAAAATAGTTTTAGACAAACAACACATGATGATGACGATGCAATGCACAAATTCAACGCGATTTTCTAGTAGTGGTTTTGCGGGATGCCACAATTCGACACCACTAACAATGGATCTCGCCCTCGAGATCCGCCTCATGGTACCGGAAGGAAGGTCGGCGAACGGAATCTCCTCGCTTCATGTAGATCCTCGCGACACCACTAACAAGAGGTCGTTGTCCGTGATCGTCGAGAGAGCACTCCGGAAACAAAAAGGTCGAAGGTAGAGGTATCAGCAAATTAAGCCACCTCTAGCTTCCGTGGAAGGAGTAAAATTGCATCGATCCACCATTCAATATACAAAGCAAAAGATAAGAGTAGTGGTATGGTCGCGACTCCATCCCGCACTCAAAGCATTACTCTGTACACGATTAGACAGATTATGCAACCAACCCTCAAGATTCAGACTGAAGATCTCGACCAGCGAGGTTCGGATCCAAGGAGTGATGCATCGCATCGGATCTCATGAGATGATGTCGTCGCCGGAGAACACCGAAGGCACAAACAAGGAACAAAGAATGGTACCACGATAAAGGATCACTCAAAAGATGAGCACCGGATGGTAGAACACCGCTACTAAAGGAGGAAGCGAAACTCAAGGTACGACGGAAACCCAACCACGAGAATTCCTGGAATCGAAGAAAAGATAAGAGAGTAGGTTCAAAACACGTCGAGATAAGAGCAGAATAGCAGAGGGGTAAGGAGTAAAATCAGACCTAACCAGAATTATCCAACCGATTTTCGAAAATAGTTTTGACACTCTACCGCCGTTAGCTAGGTTATCCTACAAAGTCGACTTGTGGGGTATCGCAACTGGGCTCGATACCACAGAACACCCTAATCGGACCTATGCAAGTTTGAGCAAAATCCGCCAAACCCGCATAGAAACGATTCAAAGGTGCTCACCAGCACTTTCGCGGGTGGAAAACGGCAATAACATTACACAACAGTCCTCGATGGGACCCATGTAATGTATATATATATAAATGACTCCATGAGTCAAGAATACGTAAAGCATATACAAAGATTCAAATCACCTTGAAAACGATAGAGCGCCAGCTACGGACAAGATGCAAATGGGGCTAAGAGCCTCAAGAATAACCAATGGCGCCCATAACCCCGCCTGTGCCAAGCCGGGTAACCTTCTAACGACGCCGATCTCAAAACCTTAAACAAAAGGGGTGCCGACAGAGGGCAAAGGAAAAAGAGCGCCAAGATCGAGGCCAAGACACGAGGCTAGAATTCGGCGGTCCTCGCCTACATAGGTATGGTGGACTGGAGCGGCAGCGGCAGCATGCAATAAACAACCTATAGAGACTCGATACAACTGGCGGCAATCAGAGAGGGGTAAGAAAGACCTATCCGGAAACAGCCTGATACTAACACCAATCAAACCCATCCTGGCGTTTCCCCCTCGAGACCAAACGAGGAAGTCAACCGAGGAACTCACACAGTTGGCAGTTTTATTGATTCAGTTATCGTTGCAGCAATTACTAGTCAGGTTTAGATAATCGTCCTGATAAAAGAAACAGTGGGCCCTTTTAATTAATCATTCCATTGTAGTTGCAACAATTACTAATCAGATACAGATGGCATGAGATAAACCAAAACCCAGCAGTTGTTGATACTTTTATTCAGCCATTCCGTTGTAGTTGCAATACTTACTAGTCAGGTACAATGGTCGCAAGCGACAACTCAAACAAGCAATGGTGGGCAGTTTTATTTAGCCATTCCATTAGAGTGAAGCTGATTACTAGTCATTATAAAGTCAAATTTATAGCGGTAAACTTTAGTTATGCTTGTCTATGGTCGAGATACTGTGCTCCAAGTCGTCCATATCCGCGGACACGGCTTTCAGAAAGTTTTACCCGGCCGGGGTGCACCAATAGCAACACACGCTCGATCAACCTCGGAAAAACCAACTCAAAACCCAACGAGGCTTTCACGACTGAACAATCACAGGATTCAGAAATATTTCAGGGGCCACCCTTAAGTAGAATCAAGAACGGCCGGCCGACTCGAGACGGACTTAAGGTTTGGGTAGACGTCGTGAACGATCGGGAACCAAAGTGTGGCTGGGCTTGTCGACACCGCTGAATCGTGTCCCGATCCTAAATAGACAGGTGCTCCTCGCACAATTTAAATACATAAGTAGCATGGCATAAGTACAGATAGTAAATAAAACCTCAAACTAGTTTGTGGCCCCAAGAAATAAGACCAATCAAGCTCGCTCAGGGTCCCATATACCTCCCGATGTGGATAGCGCGATAAATCAAGGAACAGTATCAAGTACTGGGTCCCACGGGACACAAGTGGGCTCGAAACCAAATATTATCTATCACCCACCGATGCCTCCGCTTACTTCAATTTTAGTTATTAAACAGGAATTAAAGTGAATGGTAAGTAAAGCTAGGATCATCTCCAACAAAGAACATGCGGCAATACATCAACAATCGTGGTAATCGATGAAACACAACAGACTAGAGCAAGACCACGACGCCAAGTCCAACTATCTACCAAACAATGTGTAATAGGATGTGTCCAAGGCCATATAGGGCTGCACGGTATATCACTGTACGGAAACTAAAGCATCGCAAATACGTATAGCAATAGATCAACAGAGGGAATAAATACTATAAAAGTAAGATAGGTAGAAAGGGGAGATGCTCATTGAAAACATTGTCGAAGGTTCAACCGAAGATCGGGGCGAAGCTCATATCAACTCAACGGCCTTATCCGCGAAGAACCAAAACACTAGAAGAAACACCGGATGCAATATTTAATACAACGGCAGAAGATCGGGCATGATGCATGTATGATGTATGGCATGGCAAAGGTGCGATGCAATTAGGTCATATTAAGCGGAACCGGGGTCCCGACATTTAATTAGATGGTTCGAGTTATTTAGAAACCCCGCAATTTAAATGTTGTATTAACATGGCAACAGTGAACACCGGTTCGATGCACAGATTTAAATGAGGCCAATATAAGGCTAGGTTTGCCCGCATATGGGTCCCGTATTTAATTATTAGGTGAATCGGCATAAGGCCCCCAAACCACATGAATGTATGTATGCAAGACAATTATTATGCGACAGGTTATTATTTTATAAGATAGGGTTTCGGGAAGGGGTTCACACATTGAGGGGTCTCGACGGTCTTGGGGGATCCGGGGGTTCGGGGTTCGACAGGGTCCAGGGTTCGATGGGTTCGGTCTCGGCGGCTCGTTCCCAGATAGCGGAGGTAGTTCTTGTCGATCCGCCTTCGCACGGATCGGTCTCCGGTTCGTGGGTCTCGACGCCCATGAAGAAGTACTTGGCTCAAGGCCGGGCAACGGTCTCGTCCGGCTGTCGCTGCTCGTTGTCGCTACGCTTTTGTCGGGTTCGCGTCGAGTCGGTCTTGGCGTCCGGGGTGAAGAACTTGTCGCGTCTGCGGTCTCCGGGTCGGAGAACTTGGCTCGCCAGGTTCGGTCTTCCGTCTCCGGGAGGATCGGTTTCCCGGGTCTCGACATCTTCGGTTCCATGAAGGCGTGTTTGTCATCCGTGATGGCGAACTCGATGTCCCGAGAAGATCTAGGCGTTCCGTGTAGACGACCTCGGCGTTCGGGCTCTTGACGGGCTTGGCTTCCTTGTAGAAGATCTGGTCGATGATTCTTCTAGCGATTTCCGGGTTTGCCGGTGTTGAACTTGGGCTTGGCGCCGATGGTCATTGGCGTTCCTGGTTTACATACATGTCTTCGGAAGATCTTGACGAGGCATCGTATCACCGCAATGTGGAACAGCTCATCCACCTCACCTCATCGGACCGCAAAAACACGTATGCAGGCAGAACTCGTGGCGGGGCCAACGACGCTAGGGGCAACGAAGCAAGCAGAGTCCAGAGCGACGGTGGCGGGGCCGGCTCGCGGGGCTCGCCGGGAGGGGCGGAACACGCGAGGCAGGGGTCGAGGCCGACGCGGTCCTGGGCCCGGGGCAGAGGACGGCACGGCGCCTGGAGGCGGGCTGCACGCGAGGAGGCGACGCCGGCAGGTCGCGGCCGGGACGGCGGGGCCGCGACGCGGCCGGCGGAGGGTCGGAGGCGGTTGGCCGAGGGGAGGTCCGGTGGCGGTGCAGAGCCGCGGGGTCGAGCTCGGTTCGCGGCGGTGGAGCTGGGCAGCGCGCGCCGACGACGGCCTCGCTGCCGACGCCGAGGACGCGAGGGCGGCCGGTGAGGCCGGGTCGGTGGACAGGTGGCCGGGGAGCTCGAGGCGGAACGGCAGGGGACGAAGCGCAGCGGGGCGCGGTCGCCGGAGGAAGGCGGCGAAGCCGCGGCGGACGCTGGCGCGCCGGCGCGGAAGCAGCGGGGAGGGGAGAGCCGGGCGGGGCGGATGGAGAAGGGGAGTGGGGCGGCGCGGTCGGCGAGCAGAGGTGGGTGGCGGAGGCGGTTGCCGGCGGAGGGCACGCGCGCGCCGGGACGGAGGCTGCCGGGCGGAGGAAGAAGAAGGCGCAAGCGCGCGCGGGCGGGGTGGCGAGCGCGGAGCCGAGAGAGGGCGAGGCGCGGGGCAGAGGGACCGGCGGGGTCGACGCCGGGCGCGGCGCTGCGACGGGCGCGCGCAGAGGGTAGGGAGGAGAAGAAGGGGGCCGGGTAGGTTGCGCTCGCTATGGGGCAGCTGCAAGGGACAGGGCTGATGGGGTGGGGCCACCGCGTGCAGGGGAGAGGTGGAAGCAGGCGGGTCCAGGAAGGCACTGGGTCGGGCGCAAGGTTGGTCCAGGGGTTGGGTACGCCTACCGTGGGTGGGAATAGGTGGAGGTGGATTTGGGCGGAGTTGGGGTGGGGCCAGGCTGAGTTGTCCAGGTGGTTTGGTGGCGGGCTGGGATAGGTTGGGGAAGAAAGGAGAGGTGATGTGGCAAGCTGAGAGTGGTGGGAGTGAGGTGGAGGGGAGGGCTGGGTAGGATCAGGGTAGGTTATTTGGTAGCTTAGGATTTTAGGTGGACCGTTTTAATTTCTGGGGCGGTCGTTCGGGTCATTCGGCCCGTTCGACTGCCCCACTAAAAATAATAAATATTTTTATTTGTTTTACAAACACCGTTTGCAAACCGATATCAGACACACATAAATAATCCGGGGACCCGGGGTTTGATATTTGATTAATGATGGGGCGTTTTAGAAAACCAAACGGGCTTTGCGAAAATAGTTTTAGACAAACAACACATGATGATGACGATGCAATGCACAAATTCAACGCGATTTTCTAGTAGTGGTTTTGCGGGATGCCACATAGATCCAATCTATCTCTCCACCATACTTGCTGGTCCGAGGAAGGAGGAGACGTCGAGGTGATGCACGTGTGCATCTCACGGAGGCACCGCCACTTGTGGTGCTAGATCGGATCGGATCGCGAGGAGGAGAAGCGAGTACGACTACATCACCCACGTTCCGACGAACGTAACGCTGTGCGAATCTTCAAGGGTATGAAGATCTAATCCAATCTCTCTCGTTGATTGCATCTCCTAGATTAGATCTTGGCTTTCCCTCTGTTCGCATCCGTAGAAAATTTTGATTTACTATGCCGCGAAACCCTTCAATAATTGTATTGGAACTACAAGTAAAGAGATGCGCAGACATATCACGTACTACTTACCGAGACCGGAGTAAACGTCAGCTTCTTACTAAAGAAACCCGTAACCTCACGCTTGAACATGTTCCAAACCCTGCCCGACCATCTTCTTAAAAGCCCACTCCTTGACTTTCTTCCTTAATGCAGCTGTGTCGGCATCATCCTCATATTCTAGAAGGGTGAAATGTGCCATGAGGTCATTCCAAAGACCCTCTTCACACCTTTCGGCGACATACCCACTCTCTTCCGCCCCTTGGGCTTGTGCCACTCTCGAACGATGATCGGGATGCGATCCCTAACCATAACTCCGCATTGTTGTTTAAATACATTTGCGGCCTTTTTGGGTTTCAACGGTTCAACCAGTGCTGATATCGCCATAATTGTATAACACGTAGATGCGGACAACTTTTTGCCTAGCCTTGTTTGGAAGATTTGCTCGATGTGGAGGCCTAAGAGAAGAAACATTCGTCAATATAATATATATACAACTCGTTATATACAACTCCTCCCGAACATCATATATCTAGTGATCACCGGACATCATATATATACCTTGACGGTCTTCGTAAAGGGTCCATGGGCGATAGGGAAGAGGGCGATAAATGGGGGGTGGGGGGCAAGAGCTCAGCGCGACGGACCGATCGGAACGATCGTTGACACCAAGAGCGGCCACGTAAGCTTGATGTGGGGCCTGGAGTTGTTCAGACCGTACACATCCAAGTCAACACGCCATGGGCCCACTTGTCAGTTCGTGTCACAACGGTCATATGTTTGGGCCCATCTCACATAATCCTAACAATAACAAATATGTTTTGGTGCTTAAAGCCTAAAGACAACTGGGTTGGGCCTTGGCTATTTGGGCCACCAAAATCATCGCACGCGGGCTATTTTCATCGAACGATGGCGCTTCCTGAACAGTTCACCCCAACGACATCGCACAGGAGCTAATAGCCCTTAGGACACAAAACAATGTTTATAAAGTTCTTCAAAAAAATTCATGCATGAGTACACTCCAATAATGTGGTTCGCTGTAGAAAAGCTAGACAGTAGCAGAGCAACTGCAGTTATTTCAATGCAAGATCGAACTTCTCCTGCCGAAGACCGTCTTGCTGAATCTCCACTCTGCCGGGTCTCTTCTGTTCACCATATCCGAGATGTACTAAATAAACAACAAATTAAGCCAAATGTCAATACTTTTGGACGCTTTGGATATGCTAGAATGCAGTTGAAGACAAATGAAGTTGTTCCAAACAGTAGATATCAGTTGTTTCGCTTCACATACCTTGGTGTAGTTGCGGTATGCTAGCAGTCACCGTGCATGTAAACGGCAATACTGTAGCCAAGGAGTAGAACCAAGGCCATCAGCAGCAGCCACTGGAACAAGACCACGGGGACAGCAGACAGAAGGGCGATGAAAGGAGAGGCTATCACACATGCGACCAGCACCGAAGGTAGCGACGGCATCGGCTTGTCAAAGATTTTAAGAATTACTTGCATAGGGTGACGCTCACCAGCAGCGCGAGCTAGCCAGAGGGCGGCATGGATCCAGCCCACGTACGAAAGGACGAAGACAATGTCCAGCGCCTTGGTCATGCTCTGTCCAAACAAGATCGCAGGCACGAGCGCGGTCCAGAGCACCGCCACGACGAACCCTCCAATAGGGGTAGAGATCGATTGGGTGAGTTCTTCGGCGGCCTCCTTGCTATGGCATGAAGTGCTAGGCGGCGCGTCGATGGCATCCTCTGTTCGCTTGGGCAGGCGGTGCACCGCGAGGTGGTACCCCAGGTTTCCAGCGGCCCACGCAGTGGTCAGGTGCAGGAATAAGACGGCGGTGCGCCGCGGACCGATCACACCGGCGGCTAAGTAGACGAGCAGGAGACCGTAGGAGAGACGCAAGAAGTCGGCATAGCACTGCCAGTTTCGCCTGACGCAGAGGAAGAGGAGGAAGAAGACGTAGAAGCAAAGGGTGGCCGCCCTGGCCCAAATCTGGGCCATCTGCGGCCCGATGAAGTAGACCAGCAGGAGCGGAGGTACAGCCAGGGCCAGCACCAAGAAGGTAGCCATGGTCACCCAGACGTGGATCACAATTGCACGAAAGGCCGAGTCGAGCTCGTCGAAGCGCTCATGGAGGCACTTGCTCAAGACCGGCAAGGCGCGGATGCCCAGTGAACACAGGGCGGTGTTGAGGAGCCAGTGGAAGGGGTTTTCCCAGGAGGTCTTCTCCTCCGCCGGCATGGAGGCGTTCGCGGTGCCGGCGGAGAGATTTCCGTCGGTGCCGGTTACCGTTTTGTTGGATGTAGCAGGGGAAGCGGCCATAGTGTTTGGCACGGCGGCGGCGGAGATGGAGCTGCCTATGGTTGGCGTTGGGGTTCAGGGACAATATAAGGGGAGCCGCCGCACGCCTCACGCCGCACGCCGCACGCCGCGAGAGCCTCCTCGGCTCCTCCACTCTCCGTTCCAACTTCCGTTAATCACGCGCACGTTTCCCACTCATAATATTTATTGCATGCTCGTGCCATCGTTTCAATTTTGTTCCCGGCCCGAGTCCAATCGAAGGAGAGAGAGTCTAGTCTGCAAGCGCGGCTAGCTCCTTCGCGCCGCTTCGAGCACTCTGGCAGTCTGGCACGCTGTTCTTCACGCGCACGTACGATTGTCTTGCTGAATCTCACTCTTCAGGGTCTTTTTTTTTTTTGCGAAACTCTTCAGAGTCTCTTGATCTGCATTCACCAACCGACACGTGTACTACAAAACAAAGCAACAAATTAGCCAACGTGAGTGATTTTATCCTTTATTTCTTCACGTTTTGGATGTGACATTGCAGTGGACAACGATTTGAAGTTGTTGCATGCCATACATAAGGCTTTCGTGTTTTGCTAGTTAGCTTTTAGATTTTCGGTGGTCTCACCTTATCACAATAATATTCGGAGTACAAACTCACACACATATTTTACACATTGGATGTACTCATAATACATACTTCCTTCATCCCAAAGTTTAAGACCTATATTTTTTTTAAAAGTCAAGCCATGTAGGGTTTGATCAAACTTTTAGAAAAACTATTAAGAACTTATATCTATATACCTAATAATAAAAGCGGCAACGCTTCTGTCAACCAGCTTTTTTCCTTGACCCTTTTGCCCTCCCACCTATTCCCATATTATGCACCATGCCATTGTATTGTACCGCTTCGCTATTTCTTTTCTCCCGAGCATCGACCGCCGTCCTCTCCCGCCTCCACGACCAGAGAGGGTCACGCGCCTCCGCTATCACTCACTTTTCTCCTCACCGGATCCATCCGCGGAAGCACAACGAAGACTGCGGACAATCTCGGGGCCGCGAGCGCCTGAATAAGGAGGGGTGAGCGATACTGCGCGCGGAGCGCCTGCATGGAGGGCGCCTGCGACCTGCGGCTCGAGCGGGGTTGAGGACGAGCGGCAGAGCTCCGGGAGCTGCAGAGGGGCGACCATCAAGCAGCGGTTGCGAGCACGCAGTGCGACAGAGCTCCGGGAGCTGCAAAGGGGCGACCATCAAGCAGCGGTTGCGAGCACGCAGGGCGGTGGAGGATGGCGGCCGCGCGCGATGCTGCAAAGAAGACGCGGCCTAACCACCGAAGCCAGTAGGAGCTCGGAGACACGAGGGGGAGATCGCGGAGACGGCGAGACGTAGGGCGGAGGTGATGACCCACAAGTATAGGGGGTCGCAACAGTCTTCGAGGATAGTATTACCCAATTTATTAATTCGACACAAGGGGAGCCAAAGAATACTTGCAAGCCTTAACAACTGAGTTGTCAATTCAGCTGCACCTGGAAATAGTTCTTGCTGTCAGAAGTTTATCAGTAGCAACAGTTTGTAGCAGCAAAAGCAAAGTAACAACAACAACAGTAGTAGCAAACAGTAGGATATGAGTGCGATAGGCATAGGGATGGATGGAAGGGCGTTGCATGGACGAGTCTAAACATGTAACTTCAAGATCTAGGGAAATTGCAGATAAATAAGAATAAGCAGCCAAGTACCAAACAATCATAGGCATGTGCTCCATGTATAGTCATGCGTGCTCGCAATGAGAACTTGCACAACATCTTTTGGCCTGCCAGCCCGTTGCAGCGGGGCCTCAATAGAACTACTGGCAATTAAGGTGCTCCTTTTAATAGAGCACCGGAGCAAAGCATTAACACTCCGTGAACACATGTGATCCGGTTATCCCAATTTCTGTCACTTAGGGGCCTTTAGATCCAGACAATGATATGTGTAAACAACTTGTAGATAAGATCACAAACAATACTATCATAATGATTCAATAATAAGTTCAGATCTTAGATCATGGCACTCGGGCCCTAGTGACAAGCATTAAGCACAACAAGTTGTAACAAAGTCAAATAGCACTAATAGAGATACTAGGCACCATGCCCTAACAATATTATTCGATTACATGATAGAACTCATCCAATCCGTACCATCCCCATAGCCTATAGCGGGGGATTACTCAGTCATGGATTAGGGAAACATTGATGATTGATAGAGAGGCGTTGGTGATGACGATGACGATGATCCTCCTCAAATTCCCCGTCCTGGCAGGGTGCTAGAACGAAGTTTCTAGTTCCGAATCGTGGCTTCTGGTGGTGTCGGCGCAGCGGAACTCTTTCTGGAAAAGCGTCGACCCCCCCCCTGAGTTTTTAGGTCAGAAGGCAACTTATAGGCGAAGAGAGAGGCCAAGGGGGTGCCTGGGCTAGCCACACCCCTCCCAGGCACGGGGTGGGCCCACCCATGCGGCAGGGGGTTGTGGGCCACCCAGGGCTCCCCTCCGTCTCATATTCTGGCTCCGTGGATCTTTTGGTGAAATATGATTTTTGGCATATTTTTCGGGATTTTTCCTAATAATTGATTTTTTACATAAAAACTAGACACCAAGGTAATTCTGCCGAAAACAGCGTAAGTCCGTGTTAGTTGTATCCAAATCACACAAGTTTAGAGGAGAAACAATAGCAAAAGTGTTTGGGAAAGTAGATATGTTTTGGATGTATCAACTCCCTCCAATCTTAGCTTATTGCTTGTGCTCAAGCAATTCAGTTGAAAATTGAGTGCGATAAAAGAACTTTCACGAACACATTTGCTTCATATGATGTAAATATTCCCAGCACATGAGTAGATACTTAAACCATTCATAATAAGAAGTATGCAACTAAGTCTACTCAATAGTCATTACGAGCTATAAAGAGAAACCAACTCAATAATAATAAGTAGCATGAAACATAAACATAAGCAACATTGAATGCTCATAAAAAGGTATGATAGAGTGGTATCTCGCTTGCCTTTGTTTGTAGATCACAATATAAATGCCAAGGCACCTCTAAAGTTCAAGTGAAGACTAGAAGTAAAGATATCAGAGATACAGGCATCAAAGTAATGACATAATTAACCAAGTTTTGAGTCAAACACAAGAATGACAACTATGCTCTCAAGAAGGTGCTCATAGAATAGGTGGTGAGTCAACAAGGAGGTGAAAAAGTTTTGAAAGGTTTTAAAGGCTTCCAAATGCTGAAAGTAAAGTACTCATTAGCTTTGAGCTCTCATTGCCCCTATCATAGGCATCTTTATATGGTTAAGGTGAAAGTGAGGTCCAATATGACTTATATGCTTGACAGACCATAAACTAGAAATCTCAAGTCCCTTGAGTACGAGGGCCGCTCCTCGTGCTACTCAACTTTAGTTACCTGTAAGTTCTTGTCATCATAAATACATGCATATCATAGAGAACCGCCAACAGGGTACCGCTTGCACATGATACAGGAGTTATCCCATAATCAAAATGACAAGGAAAGCAGACAATGAGCATCTCAGCGATCTTTTTATTTACTATGTGCATAGCTTTTTATTGAGGATGCTTCACAGAATGCTCATTATGGTGATGCTGCAAGTTTTCACCATGATTAGGCATGGCTTAGGCTAGCGGCCTAGACATTTCTCTAACACATATATATAACTCCATGAACTCACAAGCTCCCCTTTCATTTCACACCAACGACATATGCAAACAAAAGAGCATGGTATCAACTGGATATGTATCCATAAGTGTTGAAAGTGTTCCCCTTGACAACACGTTTCTGCTAACTCCCAGCCTATAATTTGCAAGCATATAACTTTCATGGACAGTCACAATGGTTCAGGTTTATTAGGTGTAAGGAATAAAGTGTGCCATCAAGTTCGTGAGAGCTTTACTAACTAACTTTCTCAAAACAGTAAACAAGGCATAATGATTATGCACTGGAATAGCAAATGATGCTAATAGGTAGGTATGGTGGACAGTGTTGGAAATATTGGTTTTGGGGAGTTAGATGCACAAGCAGAGCTCGTACTCAGTGCAGGTGAAGACTAGCAATAGAGAGGGAGCAGCAAACGAGAGAGCAAAAATTGTCATAATCATGCTTGCAACAAAACAGGACTAATTGTGACATGAAAGTGATACAAGAACTCTGAGGCAACATAAATCATCGAGGCTTACTGACTATTGTTTAGTCATATGCATGCGTGAGCATGTGTGTCAACACCCGGATTTTTCAATCCTAGATGCCTGTTATGCCATACATCGCAATCCCAGGATTACCATTTTTGCGAGACATAACAGAATTGGATACCATAGTACATCATCCATTACAAACGATACATAAGTTCTTACACAAATAGGGATCTCATGATCCAGTTCTTAATACAAAATCAAGCAGCGGAATACGTAATAATAACGGTAGCGTAGGCGAAGCTCCATCTTCGGGGTCACAGGCAATGCTGACGATGGGAGATGATCCTAGTTGTCGTAACCTTCCTGGGGTCCATCTTCCAGGTACTCCTCTTCATAGTCTGGCCATGGGAATAGCCAGGGACAAAGCCATGAGTACTCTTTAAGTACTCGCAAACTAATACTAATAGGTAAAGGGGTTTTTTGGATAATAGGACACTAGGCTCTAGGGTTGTTTTGCAAAAGCCAGATTTATCTCTACTAAGTTCTAAAGCTAGTCACAATTTTATAACTCCTAACTGGGAACTTGTATTTCATATCACAACTCTGTTGTGGTCAAGTCAAAGTCTTAGTTCATTTCACAGGTCATTTTGAAAAGTCTGACGGGGGAACAGTATGGCCACTCCAACTGTCCATAATCATGACGCTGCTATTCAAATAGTTTGACACTGCAGAGATTGTACACTTTCACCACAACATTCGATACATCCGTCAGAACAAATCCTGAATTCACCATACTCGAGATGGATAATCAATCCTAACCTTTCGATTACACGCCCTAGTATAAGCACCTCTCCTGTGAGTTTGGCCTCCCAACCATGACCAACTGTCATCTTGGGTACTGCACAGGTGGACAATATTCACAAGGTAGCCTCGGCTCAGACCTTGGCCGTGAGGGAACTAATACTAAGGAATATAAGTTTACAGTCAAGCCCTACCCAATATTCGGGTATTGTGGTTGTACGATAAAATTGGAATGGTATCGCATCCAGACAACCATCAGTTTTATAAAGGGCTAAGGCTCATGCCTCAACATTTTTATCACCAAAATTATCAAGTATTTGGAAACACATGTCCAAAACATTTCAATAGAATGATCCATCATTCCAAGGTTTTCATAACCATTTTTCCACCAAGTATTCCCATCTAAAAGTTGATCAAGTTTTATGCTTAGCACTAGCATCTACAGGTGGGAGTAGTACTAATGAGGGGTGGTAACTAGTGGAGTTTCAACTAAGTACAACCTCATGTCTCATGCTGATGTCAAGGTTTCTAACTTAGGCCAAATTTTATGCTCTTTATACAACCTTCAGCATCTTTCCAATATTTACCAGTCACTTAAGTAAACTCTAAGTAAGCTTTGATAAAGAAATAGAGTAAGAATCTTGCACATAAAACTAGGATTGGTTTATCTGTAGGGGTTCGTAGCATGGAAAACAAAAAATTTCTATCGCATACAAACAAACAAGCCAATATCTATCTATTAGATTGTAGCAACGAGTCGATGGAATATCTTACCCTCGAAGATTCCAAAGTGTTTAACGAGAGCGGATTCTCGTGGGTGATGTAGTCGTACTCTTCCCGATCTCAAGATTGTGTAGACGATCCTTCCGGCGCTGCGTTCCGGCAGCGCTTCCGCAGTCGGTCACATGTTTGGTACTCGACGAAGACCTTCCTCTCCCTTGTTCCAAAGAAAAGGAGGTTGTAGCACTCCTCGCGATTCCGGCAAGACAACGGCGTGGTACCTAAGTAGAGGGAGATCTCGCAGGCTTCGCCTAAGCCGAGCAGTATGGTGGATTATGAGAGAGAGAGCTATTAGTGGTCTAGAGATTAGACACACCAATTAGAAGGCTCTAAACCGCAGGCTAAAGCAATTAGAAGCTCTAAACCAAAATGGCTCTAAACCGGAGATTAGAGGATAGGAACTTGTGTGTCTAGAGGAGGAGGCCCTGCCCCTCCTTTTATAGGTGGGAGGGCGAAGGGAGGGAGTACCTCCCAAGTCGGCCTTGTTGGCTACGCTTGAGGGACTCCTCCCCCAAGTCGGTTCCAGCCACCTCTTGCTTGTTTCCCACACTTTCTTGTTTTAGCCGTTTGACTTTTAAACTGGCCATTTGACTTTTTTGTTTTCGGATTCAATTTAATACTTTATTTGGAACAGCAAGAACACTTAGTACATGATGCAATCATTCAATATGTAATGACACATTCATGTACCCTCCCCCCCCCGGAGTGCCGGACAATCCGGAACCTTCTAGAACATTTCCGATGAAAACACCGGAATCATTCCCGAACTCCGAAACGGGACTTTCCTTATATGAATCTTATTCTCCGGACCATTCCGGATCACCTCGTGATATCCCGGATCCAATCCGAGACTCCAAACAACATTCATTCTCTTTCTCATAATACCATAACTACTCAAAACAACATCGAATCCTTAAGTGTGTCTCCCTACGGTTCGTGAATTATGCGGACATGATCGAGACACTTCTCCGAACAATAACCAATAGAGGAATCTGGAAATTCATATAGCTCCCACATATTTCTACGATTACTTTGCGATCGAATGAACCACTTACATACGATACCAATTTCCCTTTGTCTCACGATAGTTTACTTATCCGAGGTTATGATCGCTTGATCTCGCATACCTAGTTCAACCTAGTTACCGATAAGTACTCTTTGATCGTTCCCGTGATATGTGATCCCTTGTGAGCCATTCACATGCTTGCAAGCTAATTGGATGACATTCCACCGAGAGGGCCCAGAGTATATCTATCCGTCATATGGATGGACAAATCCCACTCTTGATCCATGTGTTTCAACCAATACTTTCCGAACACTCAATGCCACCTTTATAGCCACCCGCCACGGTGTGGTGTTTGATGTCATCAAAGCATCCATCCGGTAAAGGTGATATGCATGATCTCATGGTCGAAGGAATTAGGTTACTATGTATCAGAAAGCATATAGCAATTGAACTATTGAAATGATTTGATCTTTATGCTACGCTTATCTATAGGAGTATGTCCACCATATCATTCTCCTAACGATATGATCTTGTTGTTGATAACATCTCAATGTTCATGATAGGGAAACTACAATCATTAATCAACCAACAAGCTAGTGAAGTATAGAGGCTATACTAGGGACTTCAAATTAAGTTTACAAATCACACAAGTATTAATGTTTCCTTGTTAATACTATTATAGCATGAATGTAAACATTTATCATAAACACAAAGATATAATAATAACTACATTTATTATTGCCTCTAGGGCATATCTCCAACAGTCTCCCACTTGCACTAGAGTCATCTAATCTAGATTACATGGTAATATACCGAACACCCATGGCAGTTTGGTGTTTGGTCATGTTTTGCCCTCGGGAGAGGTTTAGTCAACGGATCTGCCACATTCAGATCTGTGTGTACTTTGCAAATCTTTATATCCCCATCCTGGATATGTTCTCGAATAGCGTGAAAATGCAGCTTGATATGCTTCAGCTTCTTGTGTGACCTTGGTTCTTGCGCATTGGCTATGGCGCCCATGTTATCACAGTAGATAGACATTGGGTCCAAATAGACTAGGAACCACACCCAGCTGTAATGAACTCTTTCATCCATATCGCTTCTTGTGAAGCCTCAAGCAGCCATGTATTCCGATTCAGTTGAAGATCTCGCCACAACGCTTTGCTTTGCACTCCAGCTAATCGCTGCACCATTCAAAATAAATACGTATCCAGATTGTGATTTAGAATCATCCGGATCGGTGTTCCAACTAGCATCGGTGTAACCATTAACAACGAAATGTTCATCACCTCCATAAGAAAGAACCATATCCTTAGTTCTTCTCAAGTACTTAAGGATGTTTTTGATCACGTCCAATGATCCACTCGATCACTTTGATATCTGCTAGTTAAACTAACAAATATGCAATGTCGAGTCTAGTACATAGCATGGCATACATTAGAGATCCTATGGTCGAGGCATAGGGAGTCTTACTCATCCTTTCTCTATCTTCGCCGATGTCGGACTTTGAGTTTTACTCAAGGTCGATTGAGCAACATGGGCAAGAACCCTTTCTTGCTTTCTTCCATTCCAAACCTCTTTAGAACTTTGTCCAAATATGTACTCATGACAATGATATTTGGCGTTCGATCTATCTCTATAAATCTTTATGCCTAATATGTAAGCTGCTTCGCCAAGATCCTTCATTGAAAACTATTATTCAAATATTCCTTGACACTATTAAGAAGGTCTACATCATTCCCAATCAACAATATGTCATCCACATATAGTATTAAGAATGCTACTGAGCTCCCACTCACTTTCTTGTAAATACAAGCTTCTCCATAAGTTTGTATAAAACCAAAACTTTTGATCACCTTATCAAAACGTTGATTCCAACTTCAGGATGCTTGCTTCAATCCATAGATGGACCGTTGAAGTTTGCATACCTTGTTAGCATCTTTAGGATCGACAAAACCTTTGGGTTGCATCATATACAACTCTTCATCAATATCTCCATTGAGGAATGCTGTTTTGACATCCATCTGCCATATCTCATAATCATAATATGCAGCGATTGCTAACATAATCCTCACAGACTTTAGCTTCGCATCGTGAGAAAGTCTCATCATAGTCAACTCCTTGAATTTGTCGAAACCCTTTTGCGACAAGTCGAGCTTTATAGACAGTAACATTACCATCAGCATCTGTTTTCTTCTTGAAAATCCATTTGTTCTCGACAGCCTTCCGGCCATCCGGTAAGTCCACCAAAGTCCATACTTGGTTTTCGTACATGGATCCAATCTCGGATTTCATGGCTTTTTGCCATTTATTGGAATCTGGGCTCATCATCGCTTCCTCATATGTCTCGGGGTCATCGGTGTTGTCTACCAACATGACACTCATAACGATATCATACCAATCTGGAGTGGTACGAGTTCTCGTTGACCTCCGAGGCTCTGTAGCAACTTCAACCGAAGTTTCATGATCACCATCATTAGCTTCCTCTCTTATTGGTGGTGCACCACAGAACTTCTTCCGGTCGCGCTACTCGCAATTTCGAGAGAAGGTTCGACAACCTCGTCGAGTTCTACTTTCCTTCCAGTCACTTCTTTCGAGAGAAATTCCTTCTCTAGAAAGGATCCATTCTTGGCAACGAAGATTTTGCCTTCGGATCTATGATAGAAGGTATACCCAATAGTTTCCTTCGGGTATCCTATGAAGACGCATTTTTCCGCTTTGGGTTCAAGCTTGTACGGCTGTAACTTCTTTACACAGGCTTCGCATCCCCAAACTTTAAGGAACGACAATCTAGGTTTCTTCCCAAACCATAATTCATACGGTGTCGTTTCAACGGATTTAGACGGTGCCCTATTTAAAGTGAATGCGGCTGTTTCTAATGCATAACCCCAAAATGATAGCGGTAAATCTGTAAGTGACATCATAGAACGAACCATATCTAAGAGAGTTCGATTACGACGTTCGGACACACCATTACGCTGTGGTGTTCCCGGCGGTGTCAATTGTGAAAGTATTCCGCATTTCTTTAAATGCTCGCCAAACTCGTAACTTAGATATTCACCTCCACGATCAGAACGTAGAAATTTAATCTTCTTGTTACGTTGATTCTCTACCTCACTTTGAAACTCCTTAAACTTCTCGAAAGTTTCGGACTTATGTTTCATGAAATAGATATACCCATATCTACTCAAGTCATCCGTGAAGGTAAGAACATAACGATAACCACATGATGCTACACTCATTGGACCACACACATCGGTATGTATGATTTCCAATAAGTCCGTAGCTCGCTCCATCATACCGTAAAATGGAGTCTTAGTCATTTTCCCATCGACATGCTTCGCATCTTTCAAGTGATTCAAAATCAAGTGATTCAAGAAGTCCATTGAATGGAGTTTCTTCATACGCTTCACTCCAATGTGACCAAGACGACAAAGCCACATATAGGTCGAATTATCGCTGATTTCAAACGCTTAGCCTCAATGTTGTTGATATGTGTATTTCCACCATCGAGATTCAATAAGAATAGACCATCTATCAAAGGTGCATGTGCGTAAAACATATTACTCATATAAATCGAACAACCATTATTCTCTGACTTAAATAAGTAACCGCCTCGCAATAAACAAGATCCCGATATAATGTTCATGCTCAACACAGCACTAAATAACAATTATTTAAGTATAAAACTAATCCCGATGGTAGATGAAGGGTAGCGTCGACCGCGATCACATCAACCTTGATCCGCTTCCACGCCGCATCGTCACCTCGCTCTTCGCTAGCTTCCGCTTATTCGCAAAGATCTTTTAAAGTTACAAATGAGCAACCGAACCAAGATTAAATACCCGTGCACTACTACGAGTACTAGTGAGATACACATCAATAACATGTATATCGATATACCTTTCTTCTTGATGTTGCCGCTCTTCAGATCCGCCAAGTACTTTGGGCAATTCCGCCCAAAGGACCTTCTCCCTTGCGAAAGCACTCAAAGATCGTGCTTGGGTCCATCCTTGGTCTTCTTCTTCACGTGGTAACTTTCTTACCACCCTTCTTGAAGTGTCCTTTGCTTAGACTTGCCTTTCTTGAATTTGGTGGTCTTATTGACCAACAACACTTGGTGCTCTTTCTTGATCTCCACTGCAGACTTTAACATAGCAAACAGTTCGCAACTCTTTGTTCATGTTCGCATGTTGTAGTTCATCACAAAGTTCTTGTAACTTGGTGGTAGTGATTGGAGGACACGGTAAATCCCAAAGCATTAGGAATCACTATACCCAAGCTTTGAAGTTTGTTTGCGTGCCTGCATATCTTAAGCACATGCTCACCGACGGAGCTGCCCTCTTCCATCTTGCGCTTAAAGAACTTTTCAAGCCTCATAGCTTTCAATTGCCGCATGAGTCTCAAAAATCAATTTGAGATCCTCGACAATATCATGTGGGTCTGAATTCTCAAACCTTTCTCAAGCTCCGATTCCAAACCATACAAGATAGCACATGAACTATGGAGTACCGATTCTTCCGAGCGAGGTAAACATTCTTTACTTCATCGGGAGCATCACCGCAGTGGGTCACCCAATGTGCATCCAAAGACATAGGTCAAATTACCACCGTGAGGACAATCCTCAAATTGCGGAACCAATCCGCGAAGTTGATTCCATTGTTTTCAACTTTTCTTTCTCTAGGAACGCATTAAAATTGATGGTAGGGCTGCCATTGATCTACAACATATTTGCAATAGTTTAGACTAAGTTTATGACAAATTGAGTTCAAATTAATTAATGAAATTAAACTAGGTGAACTCCCACCAAAACAACATCCCTCACATTTTTTAGTGATCACATCTAAGATCCACTACATCAACACCGATCATCACGAGAGTTGATATAGTTTCAATGGCGAACAATCGACATGTTCATCATATCTTCTATATGATTCATGCTTTACCTTTCGGTGATCCGTGTTCCGAGACCATGTCTGTACATGCTAGGCTCGTCAAGATAAAACCTTAGTTTCCGCATGAGCAAATCTGGCTTGCTCACGTTGTATACACTTGCAGAATCTAACACACCCGATCATCACGTGGTGCTTCGAAACAACAAGCTTTAGCAACGGTGCTAACTAAGGGTGAACACTTTATGACTTGAAATTCATGTGCATGAGGGATCATCTTATAATGCTACCGTCGTCTACTAAGCAATACAATATGATATGGCCTTTCTTCTTTGTGCTTCCGATCTCCATCTTCAAGCACGAACATGATCTCCATCATCACCGGCATTGCATCAAGGTCAATGACGCTTCTCCATGGTTGTCGTCCACCGGCTTCAACTATTACAACTACTTTGAATAGACACGCGGGTCTTAACATAAATTAAAGACAACCATATGGCTCCTTCCGGTTGCCAACTTACAATAAGGAACATTGCATACATCAAATATAATCACAATCATGGCCATATCACATCATCAGACACCCCGCAAAACAAAGTTAGACGCCTCTACTTTCTTTGCATATTTTACGTGGTTTGGGGCTTTCAATAAGTGTCGCTCTAACTTACGAACAAGAACCACAACATTGATTCTAGCATTGTTGATCACCGTTGTAAATTGGATCTTAACTATGCTAGGAGAAACAGCACCAAAAGCCACTTATGCAATACTAGTTGCATGTCAAGCGTGGAGAAAGTCTCATGAACGATGTCATGTAAGGTTAGCCCGGCCGCTTCATCCCAACATACCGCAAGATGCAAAGTACACAAGAAGCAATCGACAAAAAGCATCAACGCCCACAATGACCATTGTGTTCTACTCGCGGCAATGATCTACATATAGACACGGCTCGATACCACCGTAGGGGTTCGTAGCATGGAAAACAAAAATTTCTATCGTACAAACAAACAAGCCAAGATCTATCTATTAGATTGTAGCAACGAGTCGATGGAATATCTTACCCTCGAAGATTCCAAAGTGTTTAACGAGAGCGGATTCTCGTGGGTGATGTATTCGATTCTTCCCGATCTCAAGATCGTAGACGATCCTTCCGGTCAAGTGCTCCGCAGCTGGCAGTCGGTCACACGCTCGGATTGACGAAGACCTTCCTCTCCTTGTTCCAAAGAAAATGAGGTTGTAGCACTCTCCTCGCGATTCCGGCAGCACAACGGCATGGTACCGGAAGTAGAGGGGAGATCTCGCAGGGCTTCGCCTTAAGCCGGAGCGAGTATGGTGGAGTATGAGAGAGAGAGAGCTATTAGTGGTCTAGAGATTAGACACACCAATTAGAAGGCTCTAAACCGCAGGCTAAAGCAATTAGAAGCTCTAGACCAAAACGACTCTAAACCGGAGATTAGAGGATAGGAACTTGTGTGTCTAGAGGAGGAGGCCCTGCCCCTCCTTTTATAGGTGGGAGGGGCGGCCAAGGGGAGGGGAGTCCCTCCCCAAGTCGGCCTTGGTTGGCTTGCTTGAGGGACTCTCCCAAGTCGGTTCCAGCCACCTCTTGCTTGTTTCCCACAGTTTCTTGTTTTAGCCGTTTGACTTTTAAACTTGCCATTTGACTTTTCTGTTTTCAGATTCAATTTAATCCTTTATTTGGAACAGCAAGAACACTTAGTACATGATGCAATCATTCAATATGTAATGACACATTCATGTAACCTCCCCCCCGGAGTGCCGGACAATCCGGAACCTTCTAGAACATTCCCGATGAAAACACCGGAATCATTCCCGAACTCCGAAACGGGACTTTCCTTATATGAATCTTATTCTCCGGACCATTCCGGATCACCTCGTGATATCCCGGATCCCATCCGAGACTCCGAACAACATTCGGTCTCTTTCTCATAATACCATAACTACTCAAAACAACGTCGAATACTTAAGTGTGTCTCCCTACGGTTCGTGAATTATGCGGACATGATCGAGACACTTCTCCGAACAATAACCAATAGAGGAATCTGGAAATTTATATGGCTCTCACATATTTCTACGATTACTTATGATCGAATGAACCACTTACATACGATACCAATTTCCCTTTGTCTCACGATAGTTTACTTATCCGAGGTTATGATCGCTTGTATCTCGCATACCTAGTTCAACCTCGTTACGATAAGTACTCTTTTCTCGCTCCCGTGATATGTGATCCCTTGTGAGCCAGTCACATGCTTGCAAGCTAATTGGATGACATTCCACCGAGAGGGCCAGAGTATATCTATCCGTCATATGGATGGACAAATCCCACTCTTGATCCATGTGTTTCAACCAATACTTTCCAACACTCAATGCCACCTTTATAGCCACCCGCCACGGTGTGGTGTTTGATGTCATCAAAGCATCCATCCGGTAAAGGTGATATGCATGATCTCATGGTCGAAGGAATTATGTTACTATGTATCAGAAAGCATATAGCAATTGAACTATTGAAATGACTTGATCTTTATGATACGCTTATCTATAGGAGTATGTCCACCATATCATTCTCCTAACGATATGATCTTGTTGTTGATAACATCTCAATGTTCATGATAGGGAAACCACAATCATTAATCAACCAACAAGCTAGTGAAGTATAGAGGCTATACTAGGGACTTCAAATTAAGTTTACAAATCACACAAGTATTAATGTTTCCTTGTTAATACTATTATAGCATGAATGTAAACATTTATCATAAACACAAAGATATAATAATAACTACATTTATTATTGCCTCTAGGGCATATCTCCAACATTATCAAGTGGGAATGATCATATATGCTTAAGGCATATAGTAGTCATAGAACAAGTATGGGTTTGTTGCATCAGTAGGGTATCTTGCAAGGGTTAGCTTGCATAGGTCAACTTGATTAGTAAGGCTTGCATAGGTATAGTATCAGCTTGCATCAATATCAGTTTAAGCTTGCCTTGTGCAGAGCAGTGGTTGAAGTTCTCCTCCGCTTCTTCTTCGTAGTATCCTCCTTCCTCCTTGTATCCTTGGTCGGTACTAGCGTCTATGAATAAATACGAGGTACACAATCACCAAACAATACTTAACTACTTGCAATCATCACACACAAGGGTCCTATGGATGATCTAGCATCATCCCTAACATTACAAGGTTAGGGCTTGATTTAAATCCTTTTATTTTTAGAAAAGTAATTTCTACTCATTGACAAACTACTTAAGGTTTAATATTCTCCAAACCAAACATGGTATCATGTTGACACATGTCATCACCACATATTTTAGTCCATGGGAATGTGATTTAAAGTGGTGTCACAATTTAATAAGGTTTTACCCTTTTATTTTAATTAATTAAAGTGGCTAGAAATGCCTATGTAGCATTCTTTTATTCCTTGAACATTATTTCTGCAAGTAAACCTATATATTTTTATATATTCTGAAAGGTACGGTTAAATGTGATTTTTTAGAGTTGGAATCAACTCAAAAGCTATTATGGTTTAAATTTGAAAAATGTTTGAATGCAGAAAAGCTTTTGCCTTGTTATTTTTACCATGGGTGATCTATAGATCCAAATGCCTTGAATCCAACGGGCTTGGATTCAGCATTCACATACCTTTCCAACAAAATTGGTTTCATTCAATTTGGTGCACTAAATCGATCTGGGTTGATTTTTGAAGTTGGGTACAGAAGTGTGTTTGAATTGAAATAGAAAAAGGTTTAATTTGAATAACTAGGCTACGCGGGAAAAGTTACTGGGCCGGCCTGCTAAGCGCAGTGCTCCCGCGGGCTTCTTAAGTGGGTGTCCCCACTCGTCAGTGACATGGGGCTGGGCGAAGCGGTATGTGGTGACGTGGATCGTTCGATCTAGTTCTAATCTAACGGCTGGGAGTCATCGTCGACGCGAGACAACGCCGGCAAGAACGAAACCTAGCGCGACCAGTGAGGGTTGCTGGGGGCTCACCGGGGTACTGGCGAGGGTCGGCGAGGCCGGCGAACGACGAAGTCGACGACGGCGAATCTCCTGGTACCGATGGCTTCTCCTGGGGCGGCTCCAATCACTGGATCCCTTCTTCTCCAGAGGCGGCGGGCTCCGGTGAAATTCCGGCGGGGTGGTGCTTGCCTTGCTCTGAGAATGGTGTGGCAGGATCAGTGAGGAGAGGGGAGTGAGATGGTGTGAAGAAATCGTGCGGGGGTGGCCTCTATTTATAGTCGAGCGAGGGGACCGTCGGGGCGCACAGTGAGCTCGTCGGGGGCGAGGTTACAGGCGGCTAATGGCATGGGCAAGGGTAGGGGACGGTGCGGTGTCTCCTGGCGATGCTCAACGACATGGTCTCGAGGCATGGGCGGTGAGGTTTGGTCTGGAACATGCGGTGCTCACGGCGTAGGCGGCATCTTCGACGGCGGGCGGTGGCGGCACGGGCGGCAAACGGGATGTCTGCGTCTCGGTCTCGGTGGGGATTGTGTATGCACGCGGCAAGGACGGCGCGCGGTCTGTGGGCTTCGGTCGAGGATCGTGCTCTGGCGCATGCTCGGCATGGTCTCTGGCGGTCTGGGCACGACTTGTGCGCGTGGTCCAGGGCTTGGAAACGCTCGCGGCTGGGATAGGTAGTGGCGGTGGACGGTCGGCTGCCTCCTAGACAAGGTTGGCAAGGCTAGTTCTTCCTCTAGCCTGCTGTCCACAATAGGGTGACAAGGGGGTGCTCAGTTGTTCACCATTGATGGCAATGGCAAGCTCACAGGGGTGCTAGTCCTTAATTAAACTTCCTAGATGATCTACTGAGCTGTGTGTGAGCTAACTAGGGAACAAGTTAGGCCAATTTTACTGCACACTATAGTGTTTGATGTTTTTTGATTTGTGTCTGCAACTTGTTTGATGAAATGGCCGCATGAACTCAAGTTTTGAATTTTGAAAATATTTTTGGTGGGTTTGCTAGATTGGTGCTGGTGAGTCTGCAGATGCTTGGGTTTTGAAAGTTGAGCTTGTTTGAGTGGTTTTTGAAAAAGTGGGATCTTCCCATATGATAAAGATTCAATTTTGAATTGTCATTTAAACTATGCATTTGAAAGTTTCTGGATGATCACATAGTGGGCCTTGATACCTTGTTATGAGTACATTCAAGGGGTGCAAAGATCCAGAAAAGTTTCTGTTAGGTTCTGAAAGTTTGAGACAACCAAAGTAGGCATGGGAGTTAAATTGGCCAAAATGACCATTCATTTCATATATGTGTTTTGATTTACTTGTCTTTAGGAAAGGTGTGGGAAATGTTTTAGATGATGTTTATTTCACCTAAGAAACATTTTACAAGCAATGAAACAAACAAACAAGGTGGTTTTAAAGGATTTCAAAATCCATGCATACACATATGCATGCATTCATGATTTCATTTAGAAAAGTTTTTGTTAACCCTAATTTTGATGATTAGAATTTGATGATCCAAGCTTAGTATTTTTGGGATGTTACAAACCTTCCTCCCTTAAACAAAATCTCGTCCCGAGATTTGAAAAAGGACGAAAAGATTATCTAGGATTTGAAGAGATCGGGAAACTCCGTCCTGATGTGATCTTCAAGGCCCTGTAGCTTCCTCTTCTGTGTGGTTGCTCCACTTAATCTTGAGAAACTTGATGCTTCGGGTTCGGGTAGTTCGAAAAGCTTCTTCCAAAATGCGGATGGGTACTTCGGGATAGGTCAGGTCATCGTTGATCTCTATGGTCCAGTGATCGATATTCTTGAACACTTCGGTCTTCTCGGGCACTTCGAGACATTTGCGAAGTAACGAGATATGGAACACATTGTGCACAACTGACATCTCTTCAGGTAGTTCCAATTGATACGATACTTCTCCTTGACGGTTCAGAATTTTGAAAGGTCCGATATATCTGGGGGCTAACTTTCCTTTGAGTTGGAAACGCTGCATTCCCTTCAATGGCGACACTTTCAGATAAACAAAATCTCCTATATTGAAGGCGAGGTCTCGACGTCTCTTGTCGGCATAACTCTTCTATCGGGATTGGGCGGTCTTGAGGTGCTCATGAATCTTGTGAACCTTCTCTTCTGCTTCTCGGAGGATGTCAGGTCCAAAAATCTGACTCTCTCCTACTTTCGACCAGTTCAAAGGGGTATGACACTTTCTTCCATACATAAATTCAAATGGGGCCATTTGCAAACTGTCTTGATAACTATTGTTGTATGAAAATTCTGCAAACGACAGACAGTCTTCCCACTTGGATCCATATTCTAACACACATGCTCTCAGCATATCTTCGAGTATTTGATTTACTCGCTCCGTTTGTCCATCGGTCTGAGGGTGATATGCGGTGCTGAAATCTAGGCGGGTTCCTAAACCTTCTTGGACTTTCTTCTAGAATCTCGAGGTAAACTGAGTTCCTCGATCCGATACTATGTTCTTGGGAACTCAGGTAAACCGATTCTAGCGATGTACAATCGCTAGCTTCAACTCGATAGGTGGTTTTGACGGCAAGAAATGGGCGACTTTGGAAAATCTGTCCACTATGACCCAAATAGAGTCATTTACCCTACTAGAAGTAGGTAGTCCAAAGGATAAAGTCCATTCCTACGTAATCCCATTTCCATTCGAATTTGCAAAGGTTGCAACAATCCAATGGGTCTTTGATGTCCCCGCTTGACTCACGACATATATCACACTTGGCGATATAGCTTCCGATTTATCTCTTCATCTTATGCCACCAAAATTGCTCTTTCAAATCTTGATACATCTTAGTTCCTCCGGGATGGATAGAATAAAGAGTATCATGAGCCTCCTTCAAGATAACTTCTTTCAACTCTGAATCTGCTGGTACACAAAGGCGTCCTTTGTACCACAGAACTCCTTCTTCGTCCTCGGTGAATCCAGGTACTTTGCCTGTACCGATACGACGCTTGATTCCGTCGATACTAGCATTTCCTTTCTGTGCCTCTTTAATCTGACTGATCAAAGTGGGCTGGAGTTCTATGCTAGTCAAAAATCCTTAACTTACTAATTCCATTCGAAAATCTTCCATCTCCTTGTGCAAACTTGGTTGCTCCTTCAAAATCATGGATTTCAAGCGGCACGGCAATCTGCTAAGGGCATCGGCTACCACGTTGGCTTTACCAGGGTGATAGTGAATGTCCAGGTCGTAATCCTTGATTAGCTCAATCCATCTTCTCTGCCTCATATTCAACTCCTTCTGAGTGAATATATACTTTAGGCTCTTGTGATCCAAATAAATCTCACAACGGTTTCCCATTAGGTAATGTCTCCATGTCTTCAGGGCTAGGACTACTGCTGCGAGTTCGAGGTCATGGGTTGGATAGTTTTGCTCATGTTGCTTCAATTTTCGAGATAGATAAGATATAACTTTGCCTTCTTGCATTAGCACACATCCGAGACCAATCTTGGATGCGTCACAATACACATCGAAGGGCTTCGTGATATCCGGCATGATCAAGGTTGGGGCTGAAATCAATCTCCTCTTGAGTTCTTGAAAACTCGCTTCACATTTGTCGGTCCATTCAAACTTCTTGTCCTTCTTCAGCAATTGGGTCATGGGTCGGGCGATACTCGAGAATCCTTCTATGAATTTGCGGTAATATCCCGCCAATCCGAGAAAAGCACGAACTTGGGTTTGAGTGGTTGGGGCTTGCCAATGTTCTACATCTTTCACTTTGGCAGGGTCAACGGCAATTCCTCCGGCTGATACAATGTGACCGAGGAATCCTACTTCCTGTAACCAGAATTCACATTTGCTAAACTTTGCATACAACTGATGCTCTCTAAGGGTTCCAAGAATGGTCCTTAGGTGTAGCTCATGTTCTTCTTCTGATTTGGAAAAAATCAGAATGTCATCGATGAAAACAACGACAAACTTATCCAGGAAGTCCATAAAAATCTTATTCATGAGGTTCATGAAATAAGCGGGGGCATTGGTTAATCCAAAAGACATGATCAGATACTCATAATCCATATCCGTGGTAAAGGCAGTCTTTGGAATATCCTCTGCACGAATTTTGAGTTGATGATAGCCAGTTCTAAGATCAATCTTATAAAACACCTGGGCACCGGTCAACTGATCAAACAAATCTTCTATCTTGGGCAAGGGGTACTTGTTCTTGATGGTGACATCATTTAACTTCCTATAATACGTACACAAATGGTTACCTCCATCTTTCTTGTCCACAAATAAGACAGGTGATCTCCATGGTGACGCACTTGGTTGAATCAATCCAATTTCTAGCATGGAATCTAGTTGCTTCTTCAGTTCTGCTAGTTCCGACGGGTTCATACTATAGGGTCTCTGGGCTGTTGGTCCTGTTCCGGGGATTAGTTCGATGATAAACTCGATATCCCGATCTGGGGGCATACCGGGCAAAACCTCCGAAATACATCGGGGTATTCACAGACTATCCGGACTTGGTCAATGGTAGGTTGGTCTAGACTCTTGTTACACTTGAATTGGCGAGGTAAGGTTTCAGATATATGCTCGACTGATATTCCGGTGGTACTGGTCATGGTGATGGCTTTCTTAGCACAGTCAATCAATCCCTTATGTTTGGACATCCAATCCATTCCTAGTACTACTTCCAAACCTTTAGTTCCGAGTACTATTAGATTAGCATAAAAATCTATGCCATGGATTCGGATAGGGACGGCTTTGAAAATTTGCCCAGCATTGGTGGTTGATCCGGGAATTTGCACAATCATAACATGCTTCAGTTTGGTTGGTTGAAGTTTACTAGTGCAGGCAAATTCTTCGGTGACAAATGAATGCGAGGCACCAGAGTAAAACAACACTCTTGCAAGTACTGAATTTACAGAAAACATACCGAACACGACGTCTGGCGCTTCCTGAGCTTCTTCAGCATGCATGAGAAAAAGACGGCCATTGCGGTTGAGTGAATTCCCTGGGGCAAATCTTCTCCCTGGCTGGACACGATGTTGCTGCTGAGCTGGGGCATTGGCATTAGGGGATGTAGCATTCTTCTTGTTGGGGCACTCGTTGGAATAGTGGCCTTTATTTCCACAGTCATAACAGGTCACTTGTGACTTGTCCTTGGCTGCGACAGGCACAACATTGCTTCCAGTCCTCGGGGCAGTGTTGGGGTTGGCGGTAGCATTGTTGTTGTTGAACTTGGGTTGGGCACGGGTGAAATTGCTAGAGTTGCTGGGGTTGTTGTGATTTCCTCCGGGTCTAGGGTTTCCACGGTTGGGGTAGGTCGGACGAGTCATAGGGGGTCTGTTGGTTCTTGGGGCAAATCCTGGAGATGGGTTGGGGCGATACTTTGGGGTCTGATGGGTTCCTGGTTGATGCATCATGCGACGCTTGCGGTTCTCATTGGCTTGGTTGATCTTTCCTTCCATATGGATAGCAGAGTCGACAAGGGCTTCAATATCAGCAAAGGGGATATTGACTAACACCGCCTGCATCTCGTCATGCAGACCATTCAGGAATCTTTCTTTCTTCTTGGCTTCGGTGTCTATCTCGTCCGGGGCATACCTAGCTAATGACAAAAATTTGTCATGGTATTCCACTACAGTCATCCTTCCTTGCTTCAGCTCTCTGAACTCGTCTCTCATTCTCTTGATCAAACCTGGTGGCACATGGGTTCTGCTAAACTTGACCTTGAATTCCTCCCAGGTCATCATCTGGCCTCCGGTCATTGCACGAACACTGTTCCACCATGCCCTGGCATCTCCGGCTAGATAATGGGTGGCGAACAGGACTTTCTCGTTGGCTTCCACTTCGGCGACTTCTAGGTTTTTTTCCATGGTTTGCAGCCAATCATCGCCATCTAGGGGTTCTTCTGACTTGGTGAAAACGGGTGGGTTGGTATTCTAGAAATTCTTGAGCTTAGATCCATGGTTGTCCTGATTTCCGTGGCCTTGGTTGTTGTGGGTTAGTTGGCTATCTGTTGCAGAGTGGCTAGGTTGGCTTGACGTTCCGCTCTTTCAGCTTCGCGGTCAGAAGTCAACATTTGCAGGATCTGCAACATCGGGTCCGGGGCTGAACCACTTCCTCCACGTGGCATCTGAAGATTGATATAGATCATGAGAAAAGAGGGAAATTTCTAAGGTTTTGGGTCTTTGAAAAGTTTTAAATGTTTGACTCAGATTTTTCTAGCAACTTGCTTTTTTTATTCATTCATTCACTTGATACAACGCACACCACAGCAAGGAAAAACAGATGGTTTTAAGAACCATTCTGGAATATACGATACAGTGGGACCGACTACTACTCACTACGCTAGTGCTTAGTGCTACTACTCCTCGGAGTCTGTGGCTTCATCATCTTCATAATCATCGATGAAGGCGAAATCATCCTCATCGGTGAAGAAGTCTATGGCCTGATCCTCCAGAAAATCATCGTCATCGCTGAGATAGGAGTAAGGGTCTCCACGAAGATCCTCTCCGGCATTCTCCCTTTCCTCCAACTGCATGTCTCTCTCGTGGATGGTCTCCTCCAGAGATGAGATGCGGTGGCGAAGACGGGCAATAATGCGCTCCTTCTTGTCGAGCTGACGGTGGCGAGACTTGCGATCCTTTGCTAGCATGGCTATGGTCTGATCCTTCGTCTTGATGATGGCAGACTTGTGGTTGCAATAGTCACGGCAGTTGTCCAACTCCTGCTGACGATCATACATAATGAAGCTAAGGTGGTCCAATTGAGTCTTCAGCGGGTGGTATGGGGCTTCGGTGGTTGTCCATTTGCATCACGCCTTGGGCAAAACTCAAAGCGAGTACCCTTGATCCGATTGATGCTCTGCCCACACGACGGGAAAGAGCTTCTGCATTTCTCCGGCAAGTCCATCGAGCCGCTTGTTTTCCTCAAGGTAAACTGAATTTCCTCCGCAGCGGGAGGTTCAATCTTTCCTGAGACTTGCAACAATTAGCCATGCAGATCTTCTCCTCCTTGATCATTGAGCTGAGCTCCAAAGAACTCGAAGTGCGGACGCCCAAGTTCTCGAAGCTGATCCAGATCCCTCTCAAAGATAAGGTCTCCTCCATTGCCAAGTTGGTAAAACTTGCTGTACTTCACGTCCATCTATAAAAATAGAGGATGAGTAGATTAGCAGAGTGATCAAGTGTGTCAAAATTTTATGTATTTTGCAAGAGTTTTTGAGGAACATGAATTTTTATGAAAGAATCAAAGAGATAAGAATGAGAATAAGTTTTTGTAAATATTTGTTTTCTTTGGTTTTGAAACTAAGTTTTTGATTCAAACGTCCAGTCTAACTAGGGTCTCCTATGGTCAGAATGGCTCTGATACCAACTTGTCAACACCCGGATTTTTCAATCCTAGATGCCTGTTATGCCATACATCGCAATCCCAGGATTACCATTTTTCTGAGACATAACATAATTGGATACCATAGTACATCATCCATTACAAACGATACATAAGTTCTAACACAAATAGGGATCTCATGATCCAGTTCTTAATACAACATCAAGCAACGGAATACGTAATAATAACGGTAGCGTAGGCGAAGCTCCATCTTCGGGGTCACGGGCAATGCTGACGATGGGATATGATCCTAGTTATCATAACCTTCCTGGGATCCATCTTCCAGGTACTCCTCTTCATAGTATGGCCATGGGAATAGCCAGGGACAAAGCCATGAGTACTCTTTAAGTACTCGCAAACTAATACTAATAGGTAAAGGGGGTTTTTGGATAATAGGACACTAGGCTCTAGGGTTGTTTTGCAAAAGCCAGATTTATCTCTACTAAGTTCTAAAGCTAGTCACAATTTTATAACTCCTAACAGGGAACTTGTATTTCATATCACAACTCTGTTGTGGTCAAGTCAAAGTCTTAGTTCATTTCACAGGTCATTTTGAAAAGTCTGACGGGGGAACAGTATGGCCACTCCAACTGTCCATAATCATGACGCTATTCGAATAGTTTGACACTCTCAGAGATTGTACACTTTCACCACAACATTCGATACATCCGTCAGAACAAATCTGAATTCACCATACTCGATGTGGATAATCAATCCTAACCTTTCGATTACACGCCCTAGTATAAGCACCTCTCCTGTGAGTTTGGTCTGCCAACCATGACCAACTGTCATCTTGGGTACTGCACAGGTGGACAATCTTCACAAGGTAGCCTCATATCAGACCTTGGCCGTGAGGGAACTAATACTAAGGAATATAAGTTTCCAGTCAAGCCCTACCCAATATTCGGGTATTGTGGTTGTACGATAAAATTGGAATGGTATCGCATCCAGACAACCAACAGTTTTATAAAGGGCTAAGGCTCCTGCCTCAACATTTTTATCACCAAAATTCTCAAGTATTTGGAAACACATGTCCAAAACATTTCAATAGAATGATCCATCATTCCAAGGTTTTCATAACCATTTTTTGTAGGGGTTCGTAGCATGGAAAATAAAAATTTTCTATCGCATACAAACAAACAAGCCAAGATCTATCTACTAGATTGTAGCAACGAGTCGATGGAATAACTTACCCTCGAAGATTCCAAAGCGGTTAACGAGAGCAGATTCTCGTGGGTGATGTAGTCGTACTATTTCCGATCTCAAGATCGCGTAGACGATCCTTCCGGCGCCACGTTCCGGCAGCGCTCCCGCAGTCGGTCACACGTTCGGTACTCGACGAAGACCTTCCTCTCCCTTGGTCCAAAGAAATGGAGGTTGTAGCACTCTCCTCGCGATTCCTAGAAGACAACCGTGGTACCGAAATTAGAGGGAGATCTCGCAGGCTTCGCCTTAAGCCGAGCGAGTATGGTGGAGTATGAGAGAGCTATTAGTGGTCTAGGTTTAGACACACCAATTAGAAGGCTCTAAACCAAGGCTAGGGCAATTAGAAGCTCTAAACCAAAACGGCTCTAAACCGGAGGCTTTGGCTAGGGTTTAGATTAGAGGATAGGAACTTGTGTGTCTAGAGGAGGAGGCCCCGCCTCCTCTTATAGGTGGAGGAGGGCGGCCAAGGGAGGGAGGAGTCCTCCCCAACTCGCCTAGGTGGTGCGCCAGCTTGGAGAGGAGGGACTCCTCCCCCAAGTCGGTTTCAACCTCCTCTTGCTTGTTTCCCTCAGTTTCCTATTTTAGCCGTTTGACTTTCAAACTGGCCATTTGACTTTTCAGTTTTAGGATTCAATTTAATCCTTTATTTGGAACAGGGAAAACACTTAGTACATGATGCAGTCATTCCAATATGTAATGACTCATTCATGTACCCCTCCCCCCCCGGAGTGCCGGACATTCCGGAACCTTCTAGAACATTCCCGATGAAAACACCGGAATCATTCCCGAACTCCGAAACGAGACTTTCCTTATATGAATATTATTCTCCGGACCATTCCGGATCACCTCGTGATATCCCTGATCCCATCCGAGACTCCGAACAACATTTGGTCTCTTTCTCATAATACCATAACTACTCAAACAACGTCGAATCCTTAAGTGTGTCTCCCTACGGTTCGTGAATTATGCGGACATGATCGAGACACTTCTCCGAATAATAACCAATAGAGGAATCTGGAAATTCATATGGCTCCCACATATTTCTACGATTACTTTGCGATCGAATGAACCACTTACATACGATACCAATTTCCCTTTGTCTCACGATAGTTTACTTATCCAAGGTTATGATTGTCGGTATCTCTGCATACCTAGTTCAACCTCGTTACTGATAAGTACTCTTTTCTCGTTCCCGTGATATGTGATCCCTTTTTGAGCCAGTCACATGCTTGCAAGCTAATTGGATGACATTCCACCGAGAGGGCCCAGAGTATATCTATCCGTCATATGGATGGACAAATCCCACTCTTGATCCATGTGTTTCAACCAATACTTTCTGAACACTCAATGCCATCTTTATAGCCACCCTGTTACGATGTGGTGTTTGATGACATCAAAGCATCCATCCGGTAAAGGTGATATGCATGATCTCATGGTCGAAGGAATTAGGTTACTATGTATCAGAAAGCATATAGCAATTGAACTAATGAAATGACTTGATCTTTATGCTACGCTTATCTATAGGAGTATGTCCATCACATCATTCTCCTAATGATATGACCACATTGTTAATAACATCTCTATGTTCATGATCGTGAAACCAAGATCATATACTAACCAACAAGCTAGTTTAACAAGAGGCTTTACTAGGGACTCTTTTATGTTTACAAATCACACAAGTATTAATGTTTCCTGTTAATACAATTATAGCATGGTATGTAAACATTTATCATAAGTATGAAGATATGATAATAACCTACTTTATTATTGCCTCTTGGGCATATCTCCAACAGTCTCCCACTTGCACTAGAGTCAATAATCTAGTTTCAAACCTTTGTGTATATAACACCTATGGCTTTCCGGTGTTGTATGTACACGATTGCTAGTGGTCAACTGATCTCCGGATCTGACACTTCCAGGTCCGTGTGTAATTGCATGTCTTTGCGTCTCTACGCATCACTCATTCTCTAATGAGATGGCTTTGTACAAATGTGGTCTTTCGGTGTGACCTTTAGCTCTTTGGGGTTAAAACATGTTGCTAATATTGTCGCACAATATATCTTCATAGTATTATCCCACTGTGAACTACACCTAGTTTGATAACAAACTACTTGACACAAATGCCCTCTTTTGCTGCTAAAATAGCAGTCATATACTTAGCCTTTTGTTGTAGTATCTGTCACAATGTATTAACTTTGGAACTCATCCAAATCCATTATGGAACTCACTTTCCATTATATTGTGCCACCTTTAGTTTAGATTGAGATAAACTTAATTTGTACTTTGTGACAAAGCTAGTATCAATGTAGTACTTTTACAATGAACTAACCATCTATTTGTCACTTCTACAAATATTATACTCTTAGTTCTTCCAAAAGATCATAAGAATATTCTTACTATTGTCCAATGATCATCTTATGAATCATTCTGGTATATGCTCATAATATTTAGAGCATAGAACATATCTGGATTTGTACATATCATAGTATGATTGATATAAATACTCTTTGTGATCTCATACATCAAGTATCAATCTATACTTGAATCTTTGTTTCACTTACCCTGTGTCAATACACTTGAATATATCATTAATATTGAACTCATTCAATCCTTTCTGTGCGACAAGAACCTTTTTTGTAGTTTCTATATTGAACTCATTCAATATCTTATCTATGTACTTCTGGCACAACCATATTGGCGTCTATTGATGCCAATTATTTGGGTTTTGCCTAAGTCTTTCATCGGGATGAAATTCTTATCTTGTGTTAATAAAAAGATACATCACTTCCAATCAACAATATGTCTCCTACATAATGTATTAGAAATATGTCTTAGCGTTCCCACTTAATTTCTTGCAAATGCAAGCATCTTCATTGTCTCTGATGAAATTAAACTCTTTTAACAGTTTCATCATAGTGAAGATTCCAACTCCGCGATGCTCACTTCAACCATTGAAGTTTGCATATGCTTTTAGCATCCTATGAATTAACAAAACCCTATGGACCGTGTTATGCACATGTCCTAGGTAACGATTCTATTAGAAGAACTTGTTTTGTTTATTCAACTATCATATAACAAAATTATATGTAGTGGTTGCTACATTAATCCGTCTAGACTAAATATCACTATGAAAGATCAAATCTTGTCATAGTCAACCTTTGAACATTGTTGTGAACTCTTTCCCAATATGTCGATTATAGATGTGAAACATCCATGTCTATTTCTTTATAGATCCAGACAAAACTGTAAGGTCTTACACCTTTATAGAGGGTCCTTCAAGTTCAAAACTTGATTTCTCATGAATGGAACTATCACGGATTTTATGGCTTCAAGCCATTTGACGAGTCAGGCCCATCATCGCTTCTTTTTGCTTGTAGTCGGACATTATTCTCAAATAATGATTCAACCTCAAATCTTGGTATTTGATTGTTCATCCGACCTACTTGTTTCAATAGGAACTTGGATCTCCGTGACCACAACCTTTGAGGTACGTGAGCCATGAGCTTTGTTGTGCCTCCTAACACTTTTCTACAAGCAACTCTGCACATACAGCTAAGGTTCTTTAACCTTATCAAAGTTCTATTGTCCTCCCACTTAACTTTTCACGAAAAATTCCTTCTCAAAGAAACTTGACGCTTTAAGTGACAAACACTTTTGTCTCCGATGTTATGGAGGATTACTTAACAGTTATTCAAATAACATACAAAGACAGGTTCATCCGACTTTGGTTGCAAACATCTTTCTTATGCATAGCATACCAATGTTTAAGAAAGGACAACTTGGGTTTTATCCCAAACCATAACTTTATATGGTGTCATTTCAACGGATTATGATGGAACTCTTTTCAGTGGAAAAACGGTAATCTCTAAAGCTTTTAATCTTTAAAATATAATGGCAGTTTTATGAATTATACCTTTGATCTTACCATGTCAAACAAGGTTTAATTACATATCTCGAACGTTCCATACTCTTATGGTGTTTCGGAAATGCAAATCCACGGAACGATTCCTTAAATCTTAGGTATTATGCTAAACTTGTAACTTAAATATTTTACTTTATGATCTTATCATAAACTATTCATATTCTTGTTACAATGATTTTGCACTTCATCTTGAAAGTCTTTGAACTTTTTCAAGTGTTTCATAATTTATCCTTATTAAGTAAATATTAATATATTCACTCAAATTTTCGAAGAAAGCATATGAAGTTGAAATCCATCGCTTTTGACTACACATAATGGATTTCATACAACAATATGTACAAGTTCCAATAAGCTAGTCATTCGTTCCCTTTTGGCCTATGAACGAAGTTTTAATTATCTCTAGGAAAGTTTCACAAGCATCATTTGATCAAAAATCAGAAGACTCCAAAATTCCATCCACATGGAGTTTCTTCATGTTTTCTTTCCATTATAATTTAAACGGTGATGTCACTTCCTAAGTGATCTTTCAATCAATTTGTCTTTCGACATTTTTAGCACTAGTTTTATGGATGTGATTTCTCCTACGAGATTTGTGAATCATCCATCTTTTATGGATTACGGTAATTTATTTGAACAACCCTTTTGTTCTCATAATACCTGATAAAACAAATCTTGAAGGCAAGCTTTCATGTTTAACGAGCAACACAATAACCCTTTATTTGTTCTCGATGAACATCATCACATATTCTTTTGCTAGTTACTTAGGCCATTGTAGTTCATGAATTGTGTTGTTTCGTATGACGATTCACACCAACAAATTCAGTATCAAATACTTAATAACCACATTGTTTAATAAGCAAAGAATATAGCCATAACATGTATATCATCTATATACTTAAACTGAACAATTCTAGTCTTTTCTTTTCTACCATATATTTATGAGATTCTCTTTCAATATTTCCTTTTCTGTTTGAAAGAATCTATTAATATCAATAGTGGAGTCATACATATGACACATAATCCAAAGTGTGTATAATTAAATACCAATGTCTTTGGACTTGCACTTTGAAGTAGATCACCTATCATCAAATGTTTGGTGTTCTTTCAAATTCCTTTCTTTAGTAATCTCTTGGTGTAGTAAACATTTTACCTACATCAATTATTCATCCTTATCATGGAATCGTCCATGATCAAGCTACTTTTAGCTTATAACAATGAATTATGAATATAATGTTGCTATCCAAAACCTTTTGGAGGATTAGGACAACAAGTGTCTCCAACCTTTTGCAAATTCTCATCAAATATGAGAACATGAATTTTGCCATATTATACTCTATCATGTTGCAACTAAAACTTCGTTTCAGATATCACAATATCTTCCACACATCATGGTTTCTGAAACAACTCTTTCAGATCCTAGATAACCTTGATATTAAGAGAATCCTTTGAATATCAAGAATCATGGAGACAAACATGATACTTATATACTAACACTTGGAATTGTTACTCTTGATTTAATACTAATTATTAAACTTCATGGAGTAACCGGAACTTACTGAAAGTTTGCAATATGACTTTTACACTTTTAGATTAACACTTCAAAACAATACGATACCAGTCAGAAAGTAACTAACCGTAATTCTATAGTTCTATCATCTCAATTATAACTAAGCAAGGTGGTAAACGGATGCCAATGACTACAACAACTATGCAAATTCACTTTGATTTAGTTTATGATAAATTGAGTTCTAATTAATAATTAAATTAATCTAGGTGAACTCCCACTCAAAACAATATCCCTCACATTGTTTTAGTGATCACACGAACCAAATCCACCACATCAAAACCGATCATCACGAGAGTTGATGCAACTTCAATGGCGAACAATCAACATGTTCATCATATCTACTATATGACTTCATGCTTTACCTTTCGGTGATCCGTGTTCGAGACCATGTCTGCATGCTAGGCTCGTCAAGATCAACCTTAGCTTCCGCATAAGCAAATCTGGCTTGCTTACGCTATACACTTCAGAATCTAACACACCCGATCATCACGTGGTGCTTCGAAACAACAAGCTTTAGCAACGGTGCTAACTAAGGGTGAACACTTTGTGACTTGAAATTCATGTGCATGAGGGATCATCTTATAATGCTACCATCGTCTACTAAGCAATACAAGATGCATAAAGGATTAACATCACATGCAATTCATAATATGTGATATGATATGGCCTTTCTTCTTTGTGCTTCCGATCTCCATCTTCTAGCACGAACATGATCTCCATCATCACCGACATTGCATCAAGGTCAATGATGCTTCTCCATGGTTGTCGTCCACCGGCTTCAACTATTACAACTACTTTGAATAGACACGCGGGTCTTAACAGAATTTAAAGACAACTTACAATAAGGAACATTGCATACATCATATATAATCACAATCATGGCCATATCACATCACAGCACACCCCTGCAAAACAAAGTTATACGCCTCTACTTTCTTTGCATGTTTTACGTGGTTTGGGGCTGTTAATAAGTGTCGTTCTAACTTACGAACAAGAACCACAACATTGATACTAGTATTGTTAATCACCCGTTGTAAATTGGATCTTAACTATGCTAGGAGAAACAGACACCCGCAAAGCCACTTATGCAATACAAGTTGCATGTCAAGCGTGGAGCAAGTCTCATGAACGATGTCATGTAAGGTTAGCCTGGGCCGCTTCATCCCAACATACCGCAAGATGCAAAGTACACAAGAAGCAATCGACAATAAAAGCATCAACGCCCACAATGAACATTGTGTTCTCCTCGTGCAACAGATCTACATATAGACACGGCTCTGATACCACTGTAGGGGTTCGTAGCATGGAAAAAAAATTTTTTCTATCGCATACAAACAAACAAGCCAAGATCTATCTACTAGATTATAGCAACGAGTCGATGGAATAACTTACCCTCGAAGATTCCAAAGCGGTTAACGAGAGCAGATTCTCGTGGGTGATGTAGTTGTACTATTTCCGATCTCAAGATCGCGTAGACGATCCTTCCGGCGCCACGTTCCGGCAGCGCTCCCGCAGTCGGTCACATGTTCGATACTCGATGAAGACCTTCCTCTCCCTTGTTCCAGCAGGCAGCGGAGGTTGTAGCACTCTCCTCGCGATTCTGGCAGCACAACGGCGTGGTACCGAAATTAGAGGGGAGATCTCGCAGGGCTTCGCCTTAAGCCGGAGCGAGTATGGTGGAGTATGAGAGAGCTATTAGTGGTCTAGGGTTTAGACACACCAATTAGAAGGCTCTAAACCGAAGGCTAGGGCAATTAGAAGCTCTAAACCAAAACGGCTCTAAACCGGAGGCTTTGGCTAGGGTTTAGATTAGAGGATAGGAACTTGTGTGTCTAGAGGAGGAGGCCCTGCCCCTCCTCTTATAGGTGGAGGAGGGCCGGCGGCCAAGGGGAGGGAGGGGAGTCCCTCCCCAACTCGGCCTAGGTGGTGCGCCGGCTTGGAGAGGAGGGACTCCTCCCCCAAGTCGGTTTCAACCTCCTCTTGCTTGTTTCCCTCAGTTTCCTGTTTTAGCCGTTTGACTTTCAAACTGGCCATTTGAATTTTCAGTTTTAGGATTCAATTTAATACTTTATTTGGAACAGCGAGAACACTTAGTACATGATGCAATCATTCCAATATGTAATGACACATTCATGTACCCTTCCCCCGGAGTCGGACATTCCGAACCTTCTAGAACATTCCCGATGAAAACACCTAATCATTCCCGAACTCCGAAACGGGACTTTCCTTATATGAATCTTATTCTCCGGACCATTCCGGATCACCTCGTGATATCCGGATCCCATCCGAGACTCGAACAACATTCGGTCTCTTTCTCATAATACCATAACTACTCAAACAACGTCGAATCCTTAAGTGTGTCTCCTACGGTTCGTGAATTATGCGGACATGATCGAGACACTTCTCCTAACAATAACCAATAGAGGAATCTGAAATTCATATGGTTCCCACATATTTCTCACGACTTTGCGATCGAATGAACCACTTACATACGATACCAATTTACCTTTGTCTCACGATAGTTTACTTATCCAAGGTTATGATCGCTTGGTATCTCTGCATACCTAGTTCAACCTCGTTCTCGATAAGTACTCTTTTCTCGCTCCTGATATGTGATCCCTTGTGAGCCACCACATGCTTGCAAGCTAATTGGATGACATTCCACCGAGAGGGCCAGAGTATATCTATCCGTCATATGGATGGACAAATCCCACTCTTGATCCATGTGTTTCAACCAATACTTTCTCAACACTCAATGCCACCTTTATAGCCACCCTATAAAGGTGGTGTTTGATGACATCAAAGAATCCATCCGTAAAGGTGATATGCATGATCTCATGGTCGAAGGAATTAGGTTACTATGTATCGTAAAGCATATAGCAATTGAACTAATGAAATGACTTGATCTTTATGCTACGCTTATCTATAGGAGTATGTCCATCACATCATTCTCCTAATGATATGACCCTGTTGTTAATAACATCTCTATGTTCATGATCAGGAAACCATGATCATATATTAACCAACAAGCTAGTTTAACAAGAGGCTTTACTAGGGACTCTTTTATGTTTACAAATCACACAAGTATTAATGTTTCCTGTTAATACAATTATAGCATGGTATGTAAACATTTATCATAAGTATGAAGATATGATAATAACCTACTTTATTATTGCCTCTTGGGCATATCTCCAACATTTTTCCACCAAGTATTCCCATCTAAAAGTTGATCAAGTTTTATGCTTAGCACTAGCATCTACAAGTGGGAGTAGTACTAATGAGGGGTGGTAACTAGTGGAGTTTCAACTAAGTACAACCTCATGTCTCAGGCTGATGTCAAGGTTTCTAACTTAGGCCAAATTTTATGCTCTTTATGCAACCTTCAGCATCTTTCCAATATCTACCAGTCACTTAAGTAAACTCTAAGTAATCTTTGATAAATAAATAGAGTAAGAAGCTTGCACATAAAACTAGGATTGGTTTATCAAGTGGGTATGATCACATATGCTTAAGGCATATAGTAGTCATAGAACAAGTATGGGTTTGTTGCATCAGTAGGGTATCTTGCAAGGGTTAGCTTGCATAGGTCAACTTGATTAGTAAGGCTTGCATAGGTATAGTATCAGCTTGCATCAATATCAGTATAAGCTTGCCTTGTGCAGAGCAGTGGTTGAAGTTCTCCTCGGCTTCTTCTTCGTAGTATCCTCCTTCCTCCTTGTATCCTTGGTCGGTACTAGCATCTATGAATAAATACGAGGTACACAATCACCAAACAATACTTAACTACTTGCAATCATCACACACAAGGGTCCTATGGATGATCTAGCATCATCCCTAACATTACAAGGTTAGGGCTTGATTTAAATCCTTTTATTTTTAGAAAAGTAATTTCTACTCATTGACAAACTACTTAAGGTTTAATATTCTCCAAACCAAACATGGGATCATGTTGACACATGTCATCACCACATATTGTAGTCCATGGGAATGTGATTTAAAGTGGTGTCACAATTTAATAAGGTTTTACCCTTTATTTTAATTAATTAAAGTGGCTAGAAATGCCTATGTAGCATTCTTTTATTCCTTGAACGTTATTTCTGCAAGTAAACCTATATATTTTTATATATTCTGAAAGGTATGGTTAAATGTGATTTCTGAGAGTTGGAATCAACTCAAAAGCTATTATGGTTTAAATTTGAAAAATGTTTGAATGCAGAAAAGCTTCTGCCTTGTTATTTTTACCATGGGTGATCTATAGATCCAAATGACTTGAATCTAACGGGCTTGGATTAAGCATTCACAGACCTTTCCAACAAAATTGGTTTCATTCAATTTGGTGCACTGAATCGATCTGGGTTGATTTTTGAAGTTGGGTACAGAAGTGTGTTTGAATTGAAATAGAAAAAGGTTTAATTTGAATAACTGGGCTGCGCGGGAAAAGTTATCGGGCGCCTAAGCGCAGCTTCTCCGCTGGCAGCAAGTGGGAGTCCCCACTCGCGCTGACACGGGCTGGGCGGTATGGGCGACGTGGATCATTCGATCTAGTTCTAATCTAACGGCGGGAGTCATCGTTGACGCGAGACAACGCGCAGAACGAAACCCAGCGCCGCCAGTGAGGGTTGCCGGGGCTCACCGGCATCGTAGGGTCGGCGAGGCGGGCGAACGACGAAGTCGACGACGGCGAATCTCCTGGCACCGGTGGCTTCTCCTGGGGCGCTTCCAATCACTGGATCCCTTCTTCTCCAGAGGCGGCGGGCTCCGGTGAAATTCCGGCGGGGTGGTGCTTGCCTTGCTCTGAGAACGGTGTGGCACGATCAGCGAGGTGAGGGGAGTGAGATGGTGTGAAGAAATCGTGCGGGGGTGGCCTCTATTTATAGTCGAGGGAGGGGACCGTCGGGGCGCACGGTGAGCTCGTCGGGGGCGAGGTTACAGGCGGCTAATGGCATGGGCAAGGGTAGGGGACGGTGCGGTGTCTCCTGGCGATGCTCAACGACATGGTCTCGAGGCATGGGGCGGTGTGGTTTGGTCTGGAACGGGCGGTGCTCTGCGCGGCAGAGGCGGCGTCTTCGACGGCGGGCGGTGGCTGTGCGGCACGGGGCGGCAAACGGGGATGTCTGGCGGTCTCCTGGGTCGGTGGGGATTGTGTATGCACGTGGCGAGGGCGGCGCGCGGTCTGTGGGCTTCGGTCGAGGATCGTGCTCTGGCGCATGCTCGGCATGGTCTCTGGCGGTCTGGGCACGACTTGTGCGCGTGGTCCAGGGCTTGGCAACGCTCGCGGCTGGGACAGGTAGTGGCGGTGGACGGTCGGCTGCCTCCCAGACAAGGTTGGCAAGGCTAGTTCTTCCTCTAGCCTGCTGTCCACAATAGGGTGACAAGGGGGTGCTCGGTTGTTCACCATTGATGGCAATGGCAAGCTCACAGGGGTGCTAGTCCTTAGTTAAACTTCCTAGATGATCTACTGAGCTGTGTGTGAGCTAACTAGGGAACAAGTTAGGCCAATTTTACTGCACACTATAGTGTTTGATGTTTTTTTTGATTTGTGTCTGCAACTTGTTTGATGAAATGGCCGCATGAACTCAAGTTTTGAATTTTGAAAAGATTTTTGGTGGGTTTGCTAGATTGGTGCTGGTGAGTCTACAGATGCTTGGGTTTTGAAATTTGAGCTTGTTTGAGTGGTTTTTGAAAAAGTGGGATCTTCCCATATGATAAAGATTCAATTTTGAATTGTCATTTAAACTATGCATTTGAAAGTTTCTGGATGATCACAAAGTGGGCCTTGATACCTTGTTATGAGTACATTCAAGGGTGCAAAGATCCAGAAAAGTTTCTGTTAGGTTCTGAAAGTTTGAGACAGCCAAAGTAGGCATGGGAGTTAAATTGGCCAAAATGACCATTCATTTCATATATGTGTTTTGATTTACTTGTCTTTAGGAAAGGTGTGGGAAATGTTTTAGATGATGTTTATTTCACCTAAGAAACATTTTACAAGCAATGAATCAAACAAACAAGGTGGTTTTAAAGGATTTCAAAATCCATGCATACACATATGCATGCATTCATGATTTCATTTAGAAAAGTTTTTGTTAACCCTAATTTTGATGATTCGAATTTGATGATCCAAGCTTAGTATTTTTGGGATGTTACAATGTGCCAAGTCGATTCACATGAAACATTCAGAAGAGGATACCACAATATCATACCAAGTTATGAATAAAACAATGCAAGCAAACATTCATATGACATGCTACAAACTATTAGCAAACTGGAGCTAATCACAAGATGTCGCCTAGAGGGGGGTGAATATGCGATTAAAACTTTTCCTAGAGTGGCTCAACAAGGGCGGAATAAAACTAGTGTTTACTTTGTTAAGCACAACCTAGAACAACTAAGGTTCACCTATGTGCACCAACAACTTATGCTAAGCAATACAAGCAATCAAACTGATAGCAAGATATATATTACTTCAAGCACGAAGGCTATCACAATATAAAGTGCATAAGTAAAAGCTCGGGTATAGAGATAACCGAGGCACGCGGGGACGATGATATTTTACCGAGTTCCTCCCAACATGGAGTACGTCTCGTTTGGAAAGGGGGTGGTATCAAACCACCTACGCCACAAAAGGCCTCCCTTATTCTCCGGTGAATCTCACCCCAATGGGATCGATCCATGCTTCCACTATCGGTGCACTTGTCGGTGGCAACCGAAACCTCTCACAAGGTTGGGGCACAACTTCACAACTTAATTGGAGGCTCCCAACAAACGCCACAAAAGGCCTCAACAAATGCCACCAAGGCTACAATGCCACCAAGGCCACAAAACCGTCTAGGGTTCCAAGAACCCAAGAGGGACAAGCTCCAATGAGCAATTCAAACCAGATCCTCCAAAGAGAACTCAAACCGATGCACCAAATGCAAATGGCAAGAACACCACAAAGATGATCAAATCCCTCACTCTCAAGTTCCAACAAAGCTACTAAAGTTATTGGGGGAACAAGAGAGGAGGAATCAAAGAGAGACACAAAATCCCCCAAAATCTAGATTCCCAAAGATACACTCACAAAGAGATGTTTTTGTTTGGTCAAAACGTAGATCTAGATCTCCTCCAACAACCCCTCAAATATATGCAAGAATCAATAGAAGGGTGTGTAGAAATCAAGCTTAAAGAGTACAGCAAATGGGGGCAAAGCTTGGGCAAGAAAAGGAGGAAGAAGTAACCCTAAATGGAAAAGGGGCAAAGCTATTTAAAGAGATAGGCAAATTCTGCCCGTTGGGACTATTTTTTCGGACAGGTCCGGTACTACTGGAATTAACCGGTAGTACCGCATGCCCCAGGAAAAAACAAGGCAGCAGCAGATCTGGAGCCAGCATGAAGTCAGAGTCAAGGCGCTGGTCAACGCGGGCCGCAGCGTGCGGCAGGCGGAATCGAGATGAAGGCAGTTGAAAGATGTGTGGTTCACATGGCCAGCAGCAGTGGCCACACGACTGTTGGAATTATGCCCTAGAGGCAATAATAAAGATGTTATTATTATAATTCTTGTTCATGATAAAGTTTATGTTCCATGCTAGAATTGTATTAAGCGGAAACTTTAATACTTGTGTGGTTTGTAAACAACACCGTGTCCCTAGTACGCCTCTATGGACTAGCTCATTGATCAATGATGGTTAAGGTTTCCTAACCATAGACATGAGTTGTCAATTGATAATGAGATCATATCATTGGGAGAATGATATGATGGACAGACCCAAACTAAGCGAAGCAATTAGATCGTTTCATCGTGTTCATCTTTGCGAAGCTTTTCCTATGTCAAATATTGTATTCCTTAGACCATGAGATAATGCAACTACCTGGTACCGGAAGAAAGCTTTGAGGTCATCAAACGTCATCCTATGAGAGGGTGATCATAAAGGTGTCTCTCGTGTGATCGGAAAGTATCTGGGTTGTATGTATCGAGATGGAATTTGTCCCTCCCAAGTCGGAGAGATATACTTGGCCCACTCGAATCGATATCAACACCGCTTGCAAGCATGTGGTTAAGGAGTTAATCACAAAGTGATATCGGCCATTTGAACGAGTAAAGTACTTGCCGTGAACGAGATTGAACTAGGTATGACGGCATCGACGATCGAATCTCGGCAAGTAAAATATCGCGAGACGAAGGGAATATATATATGGGATTGATTGAATCCTGCATCGTGGTTCATCCGATATCATCATCGATGAATGTGTGGAGTCAATATGGGTGCCTGCACCCGCTATTGATTATTGATAGAAGATCATGTCTCATATTCTCGAACCCGCAGGTCACACACTTAACGTATCTCGACGCTAGGATAGATTGGATAATTGGTTTATGAATTTTGTTCGAGTCTCGGATGGGATCCGAATATCACGAGAGGTTCCTAATGGTCCGGAGAATAAGATTCATATAAGGCAAAGGCAGTTTTGGAGTTCGGAATTGTTCCGGGTTAATCGGTATTGTACCGGAAGCTTCTAGAACCTTACGGAAGGGGACCAACGTGGCCCCACCTTCCGGGAGGGGGCATGGGCCTATGAGGGAGTGTCCTGGACGCATTGGGCCAGGGGCACAAGGCCCCATAAGGCCCAACCGATCCTAGATAAGTTTAAACTCGTTTAAACTAGAGATAGGATTTCTAGATAAGGGAGAGTTTAAATCGTTTAAACTAGAGATAGGATTTCTAGATAAGGGAAAGTTTAAATTGTTTAAACTAGAGATAGGCTTGGAGGAGGGTCAAGGGCTGGCCGCCCCCCCTCTATATATAGAGGGGTGGTGCGCCCCTCCCCCCTACTACAACTACACCTTCCTCCAAGCCCTAGCTGCCTTGCTACCTTCCTCTCTCCCTCCCGACTGTTTGTAGGCGAAGCCCTGCAGCAGAAATTCTCCACCATATACACCAAGCCGTCGTGTTGTAGATCCAATCTATCTCTCCACCATACTCGCTGGTCCGAGGAAGGAGGAGACGTCGAGGTGCTGCACGTGTGCATCTCACGGAGGCACCGCCACTTGTGGTGCTAGATCGGATCGGATCGCGAGGAGGAGAAGCGAGTACGACTACATCACCCACGCCCGGTTTAACGTTCACTGCGAATCTTCAAGGGTATGAAGATCCAATCCAATCTCTCTCGTTGTTTGCATCTCCTAGATTAGATCTTGGCTTTCCCTCTGTTCGCTCCGTAGAAAATTTTGATTTACTATGCCGCGAAACCCTTCAGTGGTAATAAAGCTAGATCTATGCGTAGATGTGTTTCATGAGTAGAACGCAACATGGTTGTTGCGGGCGTTGATGTTTTCTGTTGCAAGCCTCTTGTTTGTGTTTTTCTTGTGACGCGGGATAGTGAGATTGAAGCGGTCCAGGCCAACCTTACGCGACGCCGTCATGAGACCGCTCGCACTTGACGTGTGGCTTGTACCACACATGCGGCTGGTGGATGTCAGTTTCTCTCACTATAGTTGTCATGGGATTAACACCGGAGTTTGGCAACCATAATATCACCGTTGTGGCTTTCCGTAGGTAAGAATCGTTCTTAGCATCTACTCCCATAAGCCACGTAAAACATGCAACAACAAAGTAGAGGCGTCTAACTTGTTCTTGCAGGGAGTGTTTTCTGTGATGTGGTATGGCCCAAGATGTGATGTGTATATTGTATGCGATGATCATGTTTTGTAATGTTTCACGACTTGCATGTCGATGAGTACACAACCGGCAGGAGCCATATGGTTGTCTTTATAATTGTGTATGACCTGTGAGTCAACTTCTTAGAGGCCATGTAATAGCTTTACTTTATCGCTAAGTAGTTAGCAATAGTTGTAGTTGCTATTCGTGGTGGAGGCAATCATGGTGGAGTGATGGAGATCATGCCGGAACGCACAACATGGAGATCATTGCGCGAGGATTGGCTATACCATGTCACATAAAGTTATATGCATGTGATGTTTATCCCTTTATGTATCTTATTATGCTTAGATCGCGACGGTAGCATTATAAGATGATTCCTCACTTAAAGATCAAGATAAAAACTGTGTTCTCCCCAAGTATGCACCGTTGCGAAAGTTTGTCGTTTCCAAGCATCACGTGATGATCGGGTGCTATAGACTATACGCTCACATACAACGGGTGCAAGCCAGTTTTTTGCACACGCGGAAATACTTGGGTCTAGCTTGGCGAGCCTAGCATGTACAGACATGGCCTCGGAACACAAAAACCGAAAGGTTAAGCATGAGTCATATGAATGATATGATCGACACTTTGTTGTCCACCATTGAAACCACATCTCTTCTCGTGATGATCGGATTAGGTGTGGTGAATTTGGATCGTGTTCACTAAACAACTTGAGGGATGTTGAATTTAGTGGGAGTTCATCTAGTAATTTGATTAAGTTGAACTATTTATCATGAACATAGTCTAAATTGTACTTGCAAATACTGTAGATCACATGGCCAAATCCAACTTCAACTTCAACGTTTTTGCTGAGAAGGAAAAGCTTAGAAACAATGGGTCTAACTTCACCAATTGGTTCCGCAATCTAAGAATCATTCTGTCTGCGGACAAAAGGACTATGTCCTTGGGAAAGCATTAGGTGACCCTCATAACTACTACCGATGAGAAAGCTGTCTATCAGTCGCGCAAAGATGATTATGGTGTGATTAAGAGCACCATGTTGTTTGCTATGGAACCGGAGCTTCAAAATCGTTTTGAAACCTATCCCGGGCCCTTCGAGATTCTCGAGGAGCTGAAAACCATGTTTCAGACTCAAGCCCGTTCTGAGAGATATGAGATCTCTGAGAAGTTCTTTAACTGCAAGATGGAGGAAGGGAGTTCCGTTAGTGAGCACGCCATAAAGATGTCGGGCTACACTCAACGCCTTGAGCAACTGGAATGCACGATTCCAGAGGAGCTCAAGATTGACAGGGTTCTGCAATCACTCCCTCCCAGCTATAAAAGTTTTGTAGTGACTCACAATCAGATTGGTTCCACTGATACGATCACTGAGCTCTTTGCTAAGATGAAAGTAGCGGAGGTGAACATCAAAAAGAATAATCATATGTTGATGGTCAACAATCCCCCCACCTTTAAGAAAGGTAAGGGTGCAAGGAAGCCCTTCAAGAAAGGCAGCGGCAAGCGCGTTGCCCCTGCTGAGAAGAAGCTCAGGTCTGGTCCAAAGCCGGACACTGAGTGCTTCTATTGCAAGGACAAGGGTCACTGAAAGCGCAACTATCCGAAGTACTTAGCGGACAAGAAGGCTGGCACCATCAAAGGTATATTTGATATACATGTTATTGATGTTTTCCTTACTAGCCCTCGTTGTAGTGCCTGTGTATTTGATACCGGTTCAGTTGCTAATATTTGTAACTCGAAACAAGAGCTACGGAATAGACGGCGGCTTGCGAGGGATGAGGTGACGATGCGCGTTGGCAACGGATCAAGAGTTGATGTGATGGCCGTCGGCACGCTCTCCTTAGTTTTACCTTCGGGATTAGTTTTAAACCTTAATAAATGTTATTATGTGCCTGCGTTGAGCACGAACATCATTTCCGGATCGTGTTTATTTCAAGACGGTTATTCATTTAAATCGGAGAATAATGGTTGTTCTATTTATATGAGTAACATCTTTTATGGTCATGCACCTCTTGTAAATGGTTTATTTCTTCTAAATCTCGAAAGGGATGAAACACACATCCATAACATTGAGGCTAAGAGATGCAAAGTAGATAGTGATAATACTACTTATTTGTGGCACTGTCGTCTAGGTCATATTGGTGTAAAGCGCATGAAGAAACTCCATTCTGATGGACTTTTGGAGTCTCTTGATTTTGAATCATTTGACACATGCGAACCATGCCTCATGGGCAAGATGATCAAAACCCCGTTCTCCGGTATGATGGAGCGAGCAACGGACTTGTTGGAAATCATACATACCGATGTATGCAGACCGATGAGTGTTTCGACGCGCGGTGGATATCGCTATTTTCTCACTTTTACCGATGACTTAAGTAGATATGGGTATATATATTTAATGAAACATAAATATGAAACGTTTGAAAAGTTCAAAGAATTTCAGAATGAAGTGGAGAACCATCGTAACAGAAAGATTAAGTTTCTACGATCCGATCGTGGAGGTGAATATTTGAGTTATGATTTTCTCACGCATCTTAAAGCAAGTGGAATCGTTTCACAACTCACGCCACCCGGAACACCACAGCGCAATGGTGTGTCTGAACGCCGGAATCGAACCCTATTAGATATGGTCCGATCAATGATGTCTCTTACTGATTTGCCGTTATCATTTTGGGGTTATGCATTAGAAACCGCTGCATTCACTTTAAATAGGGCTCCATCCAAATCCGTTGAGACGACACCGTATGAACTGTGGTTTGGTGCTAAACCTAAGTTGTCGTTTCTTAAAGTTTGGGGATGCGAAGCTTACGTCAAGAAGTTGATGCCGGACAAGCTCGAACCCAAAGCAGAGAAATGCGTCTTCATAGGATACCCTAAGGAAACTATTGGGTATACCTTCTATCACAGAACCGAAGGCAAAGTGTTTGTCGCAAAGAACGGTTCCTTTCTTGAGAAGGAGTTTCTCTCGAAAGAAGTGAGTGGGAGGAAAGTAGAGCTAGACGAGGTTATTGAACCTTCTCTTTAATTGGAGAGTAGCGCAGCACCTGAAATTGTTCCAAGGTCACCGCACCAACAATAGAGGAAGCTAATGACAAGGATCATGAAGCTTCGGACGATGCTGCTACTGAACGTCGCAGGTCGACAAGGTCGCGTGCCCCTCCTGAGTGGTACGGCAACCCTGTCTTGACTGTCTTGTTGGTAGAAGACAGTGAACCTACGAACTATGAGGAAGCGATGATGAGCCTAGACTCTGAGAAATGGCTGGAAGCCATGAAATCCGAATTGGGATCCATGAGCGAAAACCAAGTATGGACTTTGGTGGATCCTCCTAGCGACCGAAAGGCCGTTGAGTGCAAATGGATATTCAAGAAGAAAACGGACGCGGATGGTAATGTTACCGTCTATAAAGCACGGCTTGTCGCAAAAGGTTTTCGACAAGTTCAAGGTGTTGACTACGATGAGACTTTCTCTCCCGTAGCAATGTTTAAGTCCATTCGGATTTTATTAGCAATTGTTGCGTTTCATGATTATGAAATATGGCAGATGGATGTCAAGACTGCTTTCCTCAATGGGAACATTGATGAAGAGTTGTATATGATGCAACCCGAAGGTTTTGTCGATCCTAAGGATGCTAGTAAAGTATGCAAACTTCAGACGTTCCATTTATGGATCAAGCAAGCATCTCGGAGTTGGAACCTTCGTTTGATCAAGTGATCAAGAGCTTTGGATTTGTTCCAAATTGCTACGAAGCTTGCATCTACAAGAAAGTGAGTGGGAGCTCGGTGAAGTTTACAGTGCGTATGTGGATGACATATTGATTATCGGAAATGACATCAACATGCTTAACGATGTGAAGAGTTATTTGAACAAGTGTTTTCAATGAAAGACCTAGGTGAAGCTGTATATATTGGGCATCAAAATCTATAGAGATGACAAAGACGCCGATAGCTTTAAGCCGAGTACATACCTAGACAAAGTTCAAAAGGTTCGAATGGATAAGGCAAAGAAAGGTTCAAGATGCCTATGTTGTCGTAAGATATTGAGCAAGGCTCGATGTCCATTCTGATGGTAAATGATAGGGAAGCTATGAGCAAAGTGCCTTGTGCCTCGGCCATAGGTTCCATCATGTATGCCATCTTGTGTACTAGACCGGATGTGTCTAATGCTCTTAGTTTGACGAGAAGGTATCAAAGTGATCCAGGAGTGGAACACTGGACAGCCGTGAAGAACATCCTAAAGTACCTAAATAGAACTAAAGAAATGTTCTTAGTCTATGGGGGTGATGAACAGCTTGTCGTAAAAGGTTACGTCGATGCTAGTTTCGACACCGACAAGGATGATTCTAAATCTCAGACAGGATACGTTTATATTTTGAATGGGGGAGCTGTGAGCTGGAGAAGCTGCAAGCAAAGCGTGATCGCGGGATCTACAGTAGAAGCGGAATACATGGCTGCTGCAGAAGCGTCAAGTGAAGGAGTTTGGATCAGAAACTTCATCACTGAGCTTGGCGTGGTTCCAAGTGCATTGGACCCACTGGAGATATTGTGTGACAACACTGGCGCCATAGCACTCGCTAAGGAACCAAGATATCATCCAAAGACCAAGCATATCAACCGCAAGTTTCATATAATCCAAGATTATATAGAAAATAGAGATCTGAAGATTAGCAAAGTACATAGGGATCTGAATGTCGCAGATCCATTGACTAAACCTCTTCCACGTGTAAAACATGATCAACACCTCCGTGCCATGGGTGTGAGATTGTTGCCAAATGTAAACTAGATTATTGACTCTAGTGCAAGTGGGAGACTGTTGGAATTATGCCCTAGAGGAAATAATAAAGATGTTATTATTATAATTCTTGTTCATGATAAAGTTTATGTTCCATGCTAGAATTGTATTAAGCGGAAACTTTAATACTTGTGTGGTTTGTAAACAACACCGTGTCCCTAGTACGCCTCTATGGACTAGCTCATTGATCAATGATGGTTAAGGTTTCCTAACCATAGACATGAGTTGTCAATTGATAATGAGATCATATCATTGGGAGAATGATATGATGGACAGACCCAAACTAAGCGAAGCAATTAGATCGTTCATCGTGTTCATCTTTGCGAAGCTTTTCCTATGTCAAATATTGTATTCCTTAGACCATGAGATAATGCAACTCCCTGGTACCGGAAGAAAGCTTTGAGGTCATCAAACGTCATCCTATGAGAGGGTGATCATAAAGGTGTCTCTCAGGTGATCGAAGTATCTGTTGGGTTGTATGTATCGAGATGGAATTTGTCCCTCCCAAGTCGGAGAGATATACTTCAGGCCCACTCGTAATCGATATCAACACCGCTTGCAAGCATGTGGTTAAGGAGTTAATCACAAAGTGATATCGGATTACGAACGAGTAAAGTACGTTACGTGAACGAGATTGAACTAGGTATGACGCACCGACGATCGAATCTCGCAAGTAAAATATCGCGACGAAGGGAATATATATATGGGATTGATTGAATCGGCATCTTGGTTCATCCGATATGATCATCGATGAATGTGTGGGAGTCAATATGGGTGCCCACCCGCTATTGATTATTGATAGAAGATCATGTCCGCATATTCTCGAACCCGCAGGTCACACACTTAACGTATCTCGACGCTAGGATAGATTGGATAATTGGTTTATGAATTTTTGTTCGAGTCTCGGATGGGATCCGGATATCACGAGACGTCCGGAATGGTCCGGAGAATAAGATTCATATAAGGCAAGGCAGTTTTTGGAGTTCGGAATTGTTCTGGGTTAATCGGTATTGTACCGGAAGCTTCTAGAACCTTCCGGAAGGGGACCAACGTGGCCCCACCTTCCGGGAGGGGGCATGGGCCTATGAGGGAGTGTCCTGGCCGCATTGGGCCAGGGGCACAAGGCCCCATAAGGCCCAGCCGATCCTAGATAAGTTTAAACTCGTTTAAACTAGAGATAGGATTTCTAGATAAGGGAGAGTTTAAATCGTTTAAACTAGAGATAGGATTTCTAGATAAGGGAAAGTTTAAATTGTTTAAACTAGAGATAGGCTTGGAGGAGGGGCAAGGGCTCGCCGCCCCCCCCCTCTATATATAGAGGGGTGGTGCGCCCCCTCCCCCCTACTACAACTACACCTTCCTCCAAGCCCTAGCTGCCTTGCTACCTTCCTCTCTCCCTCCCGACTGTTTGTAGGCGAATCCCTGCAGCAGAAATTCTCCACCATATACACCACGCCGTCGTGTTGTAGATCCAATCTATCTCTCCACCATACTCGCTGGTCCGAGGAAGGAGGAGACGTCGAGGTGCTGCACGTGTGCATCTCACGGAGGCACCGCCACTTGTGGTGCTAGATCGGATCGGATCGCGAGGAGGAGAAGCGAGTCCGACTACATCACCCACGCCCGTTTAACGCTCACAGGCGAATCTTCAAGGGTATGAAGATCCAATCCAATCTCTCTCATTGTTTGCATCTCCTAGAATAGATCTTGGCTTTCCCTCTGTTCGCTCCGTAGAAAATTTTGATTTACTATGCCGCGAAACCCTTCAAGAAGATGCGGGGCCACTGGGCATGCAGACCGCTGGGCCACCGCAGGTAGCAAGAAAAGGCATGCGCCAAGATGCAAGCAACAATGCGCAGCGCGGCGCTTGACAATGACAGCATGCAGCCAGCATACGATGCAGCAATGGCGGCGGCGGAGCGCGCACAGAGGTAGCAGAAATGACGGCAGCAATGAAGCTTTCAGCGGCCCCTCGCAGCAATGAAGGTCAACGCAGCGAAGCAAGCGAGCAAACGAATCTGGATCTCGGAATAAGAAAAACTGGGACGACCGGTAGTACCGGCCTATCCGGGTCGTACTACCGGGCCGGACGGTACTATCGTAAAAAGGTACCTAGCGAGGCAGAAAGAAATCGGGCCGTTTTTAGGCTCGGGCGGTAGTGCCGGACCGTCCGGGCGGTACTACCGCTTGGCCCAAAAAATAGACCGACGGGCAAATATTCAAACGACAATAAATTTTGACTGGAAGCTCCGATTGACCCAATTCAAATTGCGTTGGATAGAGGACGACAAGGGCTTCCCAATAAAAACCGAAAAGCCGCATAAATGAAAATCGCAACAAGATACAAATGGGAGATCCGATTTAGATGAACAAGAGCTTGTTATGGAGATTACCACAAGCTCTATATCATCACATGGATAAGACCAAATAACAACCAAATATGATGATGCAAGTATGCAAAGGTTTGAGCTCTCTCCGAACGATGTGACCGAATTACTCATCCGAGAGCCCCTCTTGATAGTACGGTTATCTATCCTAAATCCGGTCTCACAGACACAACGTGAGACCGACAAAAGGGAAAACCTATCAATATTATACCTTTGCCTTGAGCATTCCACTTGAGCTCGATGTAGACGATCTTGCCCTTCTCAAGATGGAACGCCATCCTTAAATCCTCATCATCGACCTCGCATATTGAGCTTGCCCAACAAATCTTCTTTGCATTTCATTGACCTTGAAGCCAACACATGCTCCAAGTGATGCCAATGGACAAATCCTACAAGTATAACTTAATACACACATTAGTCCATAAAGATTGTCATTAATTACCAAAACCACACATGGGGGCCCAACATGTTCTTTCAATTGTTTACCTCCTCAGGTTTGACGAGAGGTTTGCCGTACTGGTATTTGTATGCTACTTCACTCACGGGGAAGTACTCTAACTGGGATAAGTACTGGGCAATACTCATACCTTGAGCAATGCAGACTTCTCCAGACAGTAACTACCTGGATCATACTGCTCTTTGGCCCCATATTTGCTCGACCCCACATTGGTTTGGGAAATCACCTTGAGAGGGGCGCAAGACTGTTTTTCTTGTTCTCCAAGATGGGCAACAGATTTCTCGCTTGCATCACTACTTCTCTTTGAGGATTTTTGTGCGGCATGTGACTTGAGAATAGAACGCTCATAGTCTGATGACAGCTTTGGCTCGGGTTGATGAAGAGTCTTTAGCATTTTCAACACTTTGCCTTTTTCTTCTTTGGTGCTGGGGAAAAACGCTATCGTTTCCGCATCAACGATCGCCGCAGTCTCCTCTTCAGTACAATCATAAGCTCTCTTGGGAGGAACCTTTGGTACTTTTGGAAGAGGCTCTTGTTTACGTTTCGGCGATCGCTTACCACGACGCAGACTAGAGGTACGCTTACGCTTTTTATCCCGAGGCGCCGGCGATGGATCCCGCGGCGATGGCTGCGCCGGAGATTGGTGAGGCGACGGAGCCGGGTGAGGCGACGGAGCCGGTTGAGGCGACGAAGACGGCTGCCGCGGCGGCGATGACCTCGCTGGAGACGGGTGAGGCGGCGGCGAAGATGGCCTTGGCGTGTGATTTTGAAGAACAATACATTCCTTCGGCCATAGAATGGTGACGTTTGTTGCGTCTCCCAGTACAGTCACATCCCCTTCACCTGCAGGGTAGTCAAGATCCAAAACTTCAAAGGTGGGCATGATTTCATCCACTCCGACAACGACGTAGCCCTCTGGAACCGGAAGACAATGGTAAGTTGGTGTGGGTCCAATTGGTAAGGCATAGCCGACCGCCACCTTCATTGATATGTTCACAACTTTGACATGTAGCTCGCAGTGTGTCATATCTGTGATATCATCCACTGGGTAGCCAACAGGAGCCATCGTCGGTGCACCATCGTCATCGCCATTGTCATCACCCGGGACCTCGGTGGAAGGCACACTCCTTTTTCGATTATTCGATAGTCCGGTAGCATCGAATGCAGTGTGCTGCTGAGATGGGCCGGTAGTACTTTGCTCTTTAAGTGCATTAATTTCATCTTGTTGTTGCTTTATTTGTTCTTCAATTATACGCATTCGCTCTTTCTGACTATCTGCTTCAACTTCCGCCCTGTCCTTTCTCCTCTGACGGCTTCTATCAGGATATTTCTTCCTCTCTTCGGGAAACCCAGTCCTCCATGGTTGGGAGCCTCTTGTGCCTCGTTGTTGTCCATCATGTTCCTTATTTCCAAAGGTGAGTGTGAGCTCATCATTCTCTCTATCGGGAATGAAGTCCCCATCTTTAACAGCCTTTACTGCTTTTCTCATCCTCTCGATTGGCAAGGGCTCTTATTTATGTCGTATGTTATATATACACCTCCCTTCCGAGTCCAACGTGCCCCCATGCCCGTAAAACCAATTCCTTGCACGTTCTACCCAATCGTTTGTCTCTAGGGTGATCTTTTTAGCACGCAGTTCATTCTCAAGTTTCTCCCTCTTAGGAATGCCAGCCCTGTAGCCACCTTGCCCCATAGTATGGTGATACTTCTTGTTAGCAGCATTCAGCTTATTCGTTGCAGACATTTTCTTAGCTTTTTCTGATGTCTTGTAATTTACAAACTCAGCCCAGAATGGTTTTATCTTCTCAAACTGAGTCTTCTTGAAATCTGGAGTCTTGTCTTTCACGACATAGTCAAGGTGCAATCTTTTCTTCCAGTTGGTGAAACACTGGGCCATCTTCTTCATAGCTCACTCCCTGACCTTAGCCTCCATGGCTCTCCCATGTTCTAAGGCGTCCTCAACTGGATGCTACGCATTTGGATCCAGCTCTATCTTCGGTAGTTTGAAATTAACCATGAGCCTCTTCCATAGTAAATCTTTGGCCTTGTTAGGGACAAACAAACATGTTCTCTCTTCTTTAGCATCAGCAGGCCTATTCCAATTTTGAATGGTGATCGGGATTAAGTCCCTAATGATTACTCCGCATTGTGCCACAAATTTGATTGAGATAACTTCGGGAGCCGTCGGTTTGCCGTCTTCAGCGATATCTTTGATCCTGAACCTCTCATGGTCTTCCAAATTTTTGGTTGGGCCTCGTCCGCTCTTTTCAGTAGATTTGTTCGATCCGGAGGGCTAAAAGAAGAAATATAGTCGTTACTATTTCTATATAGATAGTAGATGATTAATTAATACATTAATTATATTACATGCACCTCGCCAGAGCGGTCGTCTTCTCGATTACACAAGGCATCGCCTTCTCCCTCGCGGAAGGCAACACCTTCAACCTCAAACAAGTCGTCTATTCTGGCAAAAATAGGATCACCCTCACCGGAGTTGTTCAGAAACGTCGATACATCTAAATTTTCTTCCCCGCGGATCACACCTTGGATCAACTCTTCCTTTTCTTCGTCTCTGACGTGTGGGTCCATATTTTCTGCACAGGTGGAAAAACGGATAAGTCAAAACGGATAAACCTTAATTCAGAGAAACCCTAATATATACATACACAATAATAAAAATATATACATACACATTATATATACATACACAATATATACATACACACTAAAAGGGAAGGGGTGGCTGGAGCGTGTGGCGGTCGGGGAGGAGGGATAGGCCGAATGCTCAAACAAGGATGATGATATGACAAGTTGAATTGCATTGAAATGAAACCCTACAACTTGCTCGGCAATTTAAACGGGGTTCCGAGGGTTGAAAACCCTAACTCGGTAAACTCCGGAAACACATGATAGGGGTTGATTTAGTTCTCTAATTAAACTTGTCATTAAAGGATGCCCTGGCGAGGACACACCGTCTAACCCTAGGTGCAACATCGATTCAACTGGGGTCTATGAAAACTAATATCATGGCTAAGCATCTACAATACGATGGCTATCAAGAAATCTTCGATATTCGATGGTGTTGACCTCGGTCTTTGATCTCGATCTCGTATTCTACCGCGAAGAACCGAACGCCAGAAAGAGAGGGGAACAATCAACACATGGCATCGATGCAATGATCAAGCAAGTATGATGATATGACAAGTTAAATTGTATTGAAAAGTAACCCTAAAGCATGCTCGACAAATTAAACGGGGTTCCGAGGGGCGGAAACCCTAACTCGGGGAAACTCCGGAATCACCTGTGAGGGGTTACTATGTTCTTCTAATCAAACTTGTCATTTAAGTTGCTTAACAATGCATGATTATAGCTTAAAGAGGTAGGTTTCATTTTTCTGAACATTTTGGTATATTATACATATTTTTCTGACTTATAAACAATAAGTTATTCATTTTACAATATTAAATCATTTTCTGGAATTAAAAACAAAAAGGCAAATAGTTTTACACTTTGCGACCCTAGCCGTGAGATCAGAAGGGCCCCAGTGCCAACTCAGACTCCACGCAAGCAAGCAGGACCCACCGAAGGTTTATCAAGCTGACCCGCCACGATGTCACCAGTCGTGACGTCATTTACCGGGGATCAGCCCCTGATCGTCGATGGGGAGGGCGCTGGAGCGCGGGCGGAGCAGCGGGAGCGGCAGCGATGGATGCGGGCTAGCGTACCGAGCCGTTTAGTGGCGGCGCCGCTCCGGATTGGTCGCCGGAAGAGGAAGCACGACGGCGGCCGACGGAGGTGGCTTCAGGTCCCCAGGCAATGTCTGAGGAAGAGGAAGAACGGAGAGGACTGTGAGGTGGAGGGGCTCACCACGGAGGCGGTGGAGGGGTCAGCTCGACCAAGCGAGCTCGGACGCGGCCGGAATCGTCGAGAACAGCGGTGGCCGGACTTCGGGGAGGAGCTCCTGATTGCGGTGGTTACGGGCGCCCTTCGTCGATTCTGTTGGAGGGGAGGCGGTTCCTGGCGAGGCGGAGGCAGAGCAGCGGCGGCGGCCGGTAAGGCGTGCAGGGCGGCGGGGCAGCCTGACGGCGTCGCTTCAGTCCCTGTGCGCGAGAAGATTGCGAGATGGGGAAGAAGAAGAGGAGGGGCACCCAGTTATTAAACAAAGGAGATGGCTAGATTCGTATGTATGTAGACACCTTTTAGGGTAGAGATACATGCGAATCTAAACAAATCTGCGACATCTCATTCGGAACCGAGGGAGTATTAATTTTGATATCTCTAAATTTGATTGCTAAATAACAGCCAAAATGCGGGACCTTGTACATGTGAGCTAACATTTTGTATATGTAATCCTGCCAAGAATATTAAAATCCAAAGAAATAACTGAAAAAAAAGAAAAACAGAGAAATTAAAAGTGGAGCTCACAAACAGAGCTCTTCCCGACGATGGGGGCGGCGTGGAGGTGGCGGGGACGGGCCGGCATGGGCGGCGCTGCGCGGGGACGGTGTGGGCGGCGCTGCGTGGGGACGGCCGACGCGTGGACGACACGGGCCAGGACAAGCGTGGAGGCGCTGGCGTGACGCGGCCGGAGATATGCGGCGGAGCTCCTCTCTCTAGGGCGCGGACGGGCGGCGGTTCATGAACGGCTCCACGGGCGCAAGCGGCGGCGCTGACGACGACGGAGGGCAGCTGCGTTCGGGGATCGAAGGCGGCGTCTCCCCATGCACTCTTGGCGCGACGGGTTGCAGAGAAGTGAGATGGGGAAGAAGAAGAAGAAGAAGAAGAACAGGCGTGCAAGTTATAAAGGAAGGGCCTTTTTGTCTCGGTTGGTGGCTCCAACCGGGACTAAAGGGTCATACGTCCCGGTTGGAGCCTCCAATTGGGACGTATACTCCAATTTTTTCAGCAGACCAAGGGGCGCGCGCATGGAGTCTTTAGTCCCGGTTGGTGGCTGCAACCGGGACATATGACCCTGTTTTCAAAAAAAATCAGCAATTTTCTCTCTATTCCCGCCTTATTTTTTATTTTGGGGTTTAAATTTGTAATGTTTTTAAATGATAATTACTTTGGAATTTAGAAAAACTTTAAACATAAAAAGTGTTTGAATTTGAATAACTAATTCAAAACCATTTACTGTTTTTCAAAATAATTAATGTAACCATTTAAACTATGAACCATTTAAAATTAAAAATGAATTAACTTATATTTTTTGAATATTAATTTGGAATTTAGAAAAACTTCAAACATAAAAAGTGTTTGAATTTGAATAACTAATTCACAACCATTTTCTATTTTTCAAAAATAATTAATGTAACCATTTAAAATATGAACCATTTAAAATTAAAAATGAATTAACTTATATTTTTTGAATATTAATTTGGAATTTAGAAAAACTTTAAACATAAAAAGTGTTTGAATTTATACAACTAATTCAAAACCATTTTCTGTTTTTAAAAATAATTAATGTAACCATTTAAACTATGAACCATTTAAAATAAAAAAATAACTTAACTTATATTTTTTAAATATTTATTTGGAATTTAGAAAACTTTAAACATAAAAAGTGTTTGAATTTGAATAACTAATTAAAAACCATTTTATGTGTTTTAATTTGGATTTGAATTAACTTATATTTTTTATATATTAATGGGCGGGAAAAAAGGACGGGAAATAATGGGCGGAAAGAAAATTTTATTAGGATAGAACTGAAATTAAAGTACATAACGCAACTAACACAAAGTTACATAGAAGAACTGGAAATTAAGATACATGGCCAGATTAAGCCACAATCGGGCGAACTTGTTTTGCAATGTTGGAGTGATTCAGTCATGCTCCTGCCTACATCTGTAATACTCGCCACTGTAGTCGTCGTACTCGCCGCAGCCGTCGTCGTTGTCGTCGTCGGGGTCGCCATAACTGAACCTTGAAGGTTGAGTACGAGTGGGCTGGACTTGAGGGTAGCGCAGGCGGGGGCTAGAGTCAGCGGCCGTGTCATAGGCCATGACGCTCTGGAGAGTCCGACCGCGCCATCACAACCGACGGCCGGCCTCGTTGAAGTTCGGAGGAGGTGGGTCATCCTCCTCGTGCCTGGCGAGCGCCCTCTCACGCCGATCCATGAAGAAGGCTTTCCAAGTCGGGAAATAGTCGGGATGCCATCTGGGATTCCTCCGCTGCTCCGGCGTGAGCTCGAAGTAGTAGTGGTTCGTGATGGCCATTCGACGCGCCACACCTAGAGGGACAGGAGGAACCGGCATGCCTCCGGCACTCAGCATCCAGCCGACGGGGACACAGTAGCCCGGCGGGCATGGGTAGTTCGAGACGCAAAGCGCCTCCGCCTCCCTGGGAGCTAGTGCTACGGTGGAAGTCATGGGAAAGAGTGATGAGGTTGCAGCTATGAGTCTAGAGATGTGCAATGACAATGTAGGCCAACCCTACATATATATAGTGAGAAATGGCAGGAAGATAACTGAAGGGAAGAACTGGCGGGAAAAACTGGCGGCCGGAAATGGCGGCAGAAATGCCGGGAAAAAATGGCGGGAAGAAAAATGGCTCATTTAGAACTTGCATTGGATCTCTGAAGAAACCACATATTGCGAGTCTAAAACTGATTTTTTTCAAAAAATCACGGGCGATAGATCATGTACCTGTAGTACAAACCGGACCCACTTCCTACCGATTCGGCAGACATTTGTCCTTTTTACCCGGGATGGACGAAAAGGTTTGAGATGTTCCGGTTGGGAGATAGTCCATGTAAGGTGGTCTAGTATTTTAGGAAAATGGGACGGTAGCATTCTGAAATGGCATTTTGGTGGTTACTTCACAAAACGATCCATTTTTGCGCTCGGAAAATGGAAAAGGGCTCTTCCGTGCAACAAAAAGGAAATATTTCTCCTGCAACATTGTTCTCCATACCAATGTCCACAAGCATGCATAATATGGGCACATCATCACAAACTATGCCGTGATTCAGCACATAACATCGGTCATTTGGACCGAAAGCCATGAAACCTCGAACATGATAGGTCATTTTGTGAAAGTTTTTTCGAGACATGATCAATACACCAAGTCTGGTATTTTTCCTTTCAACTATGTCACATAATATGACACCACGCGAAGGATTTTCATTGTTCGGATTTTTTTTGAATTTATTATGACCGTTTTGAATTTTCTGAATTTCTAACTATGGTCGAACCGGCGTGCATGAAGATAGGGGACGAGCATCGTTAGATCTTGCATTGGATCTCTGAAGAAACCACATATTGCGAGTCTAAAAATGATTTTTTCAAAAAATCACGGGCGATAGATCATGTACCTGTAGTACAAACTGGACCCATTTCCTACCGATTCGGCAGACATTTGTCCTTTTTACCCGGGATAGACGAAAAGGTTTGAGATGTCCCGGTTGGGAGATAGTCCATTTAAGGTGGTCTATTATTTTAGGAAAATGGGACAGTAGCATTCTGAAACGGCATTTTGGTGGTTACTTCACAAAACGACCCGTTTTTGCGCTCGGAAAATGGAAAAGGGCTTTTCCGTGCGACAAAAAGGAAAACTTCCTCCTGCAACATTGTTCTTCATACCAATGTCCACAAGCATGCATAATATGGGCACATCATCACAAACTATGCCGTGATTCAGCACATAACATCGGTCATTTGGACCGAAAGCCATGAAACCTCGAACATGATAGGTCATTTTGTGAAGGTTTTTTCGAGACATGATCAATATACCAAGTCTGGTATTTTTCCTTTCAACTATGTCACAAAATATGACACCACGCGAAGGATTTTCATTGTTCGGATTTTTTTGAATTTATTATGCATGTTTTGAATTTTCTGAATTTCTAACTATGGTCGAACCGGCATGCATGAAGATAGGGGACGAGCATCGTTAGATATTGCATTGGATCTCTGAAGAAACCACATATTGCGAGTCTAAAAATGATTTTTTTCAAAAAATCACGGGCGATAGATCATGTACCTGTAGTACAAACCGGACCCACTTCCTACCGATTCGGCAGGCATTTGTCCTTTTTACCCGGGATGGACGAAAAGGTTTGAGATGTCCCGGTTGGGAGATAGTCCATGTAAGGTGGTCTAGTATTTTAGGAAAATGGGACGATAGCATTCTGAAACGGCATTTTGGTGGTTACTTCACAAAACGACCCTTTTTTGCGCTCGGAAAATGGAAAAGGGCTTTTCCGTGCGATAAAAAGGAAAACTTCCTTCTGCAACATTGTTATCCATACCAATATCCACATGCATGCATAATATGGGCATAGCATCACAAACTATGTCGTGATTCAGCACATAACATCGGTCATTTGGACCGAAAGCCATGAAACCTCGAACTTGATAGGTCATTTTGTGAAGGTTTTTTCGAGACATGATCAATATACCAAGTCTGGTATTTTTCCTTTCGACTATGTCACATAATATGACACCACGTGAAGGATTTTCAATATACTAAAGGTTCATCTTTAGTCCCGGTTGGAGGGATTTCGGCAGGCTGGGCCAGGCAGCACTAATGATAGGGGTGAGTGTCGACATTATGTCCTACGGCGTGTACCTTGTCCCGGATGGTGTCACCAACCAGGACTAAAGATGAACCTTTAGTCCCGGTTGGAGACACCAACCGGGACAAAACGCGAGTCAGCACTAATAATAGGGGTGAGTGTCGACATTATTTCGTAAGTGTCGACACTATGCCGAGCTGCTTGTACTATAAATAGGTATCCTTGTGAGTCCAGTCCTCCAGCCAGTTTGAGGCATCTCCAAGATGGTTTTCGAGAGCAGGGACACCACTACGGCCAGTTTTAGGGAGATGCCAACGGAGCCCAGTCCTCCGGCATCTTCGAGAAACTGGTCATAGAGGCACTCCCTAATATGTGAAATTAGTTAGCTCCCAGGTGTATTGATCTAGTTAGAGAAGTTACAAGTTGCAAGATGGTTTTTGAGAGCAGGGACACCACTATGACCAGTTTCAGGGAGATGCCGCCGGATCCCAGTCCTCCGGCATCTCCAAGAAACTGGTCATAGAGGTACTCCCTAATATGTGACCGCGCGCGTTTGGAGATCAGATCTTAATGGTAAGTACGAATCGGGACAACTTCTTCATAGTCCCGGTCCAGCCACAAAACGGGACTAACACTCAAGACATTTATTAATATTAAAAACTGAGACTACAAAACCGGGACTAAAGGCCCCCCTATATATAGTCCCGGTCAAGCCACAAACCGCGAAAGATATCCTTCGGTGAAGCCACAAACCGCGAAAGACATGAACTAGAGTTACATAATATGAGCATGAACTTCTTGGCATATGTCCTTCCTTATGATCGCTTCAGACATAACCATGGAGCATCTTCTTTACTTAACGGAATGCTTGGGTCAGTTTTCACTGTGAAGGGCGGAATTTCATCAAACTTATTATAATCTTCTGACATGTCTGTCTTGTCCTCGATTCCCACCATGTTTCTTTTCCCTGAAAGAACTATGTGACGCTTTGGCTCATCATATGATGTATTCGTTTGCATCTTTTTTTCTTTTTTTGGTCTGGAGGACATGTCCTTTACATAGAAAACCTGAGATACATCATTGGCTAGGACGAATGGTTCATCTCTATAACCAAGATTGTTGAGATCCACTGTTGTCATTCCGTATAACTGGTCTATCTTTACCCCTTCCCCATTCAGGTTGACCCATTTGCAGCGAAACAAAGGGACCTTAAAAGAGACTCCATAGTCTAGTTCCCATATCTCCTCTATATAACCATAGTATGTGTCCTTTTGTCCATTCTCGTCTATTGCATCAAAGCGGACACCACTATTTTGGTTGGTGCTCTTTTTATCTTGGGCGATCATACCCTTGGAAATTCAATATAGTAGAAGATGGTGACGCGGCCAACAAGTATAGATGATCTCCAACAGTGGTGTCATTCAAGAGATGTGTCCGCATCCAACCACCGAAAGACTTCATGTGTTCATCTGTAATCAGTGATTCAGGCTTCCTCGGGTTTTTGGAGCGTAGAATATTCTTGTGTTTCTCGATATACGGAGCTGCCAAGGTGGATATGTAGAACTGTGTAGTGTGCTTTAGTGAAAGAATCTCCGTCCCTACATATCATTGTTTTCTTTCCCAGCGTGCCTTTTCCACTTAGTCTTCCCTCATGCCGCGAGTCAGAAACACCAATCGGCTTAAGGTCAGGAACAAAGTCAACACAAAACTCAATGACCTCCCTTGTTCCATAAAGCCACATGGCTGACGTCCAACCTTTAGTCCCGGTTTGTGTTACAAACCGGGACGTATGCCCCCTTACCAACCGGGACGCATGCCTCCGGGCCCCGTGCCCGCTCGATCCGGGACGCGCGCCAGCATTAGTCCCGGTTGGTGACGCAACCGGGACTAATGCTCTGAGGGGGCGCGAACGCATGACATGTTTTCTACTAATGGTCCCTGGCAGCAGCGAGGATCCAGACGAGCGGGGGTGTGCCTCGCGACGAAGGGGGTAGGTGGCGACCGCGTGCGGTGGAGTCACGGGCATGGGATGTGTGCGTGCGTGCGTGCGTGTGTTGTGTGCTACAGCCTGCAGCGTGTCGAGTAGGGGTGCGTTCATGACAGTGTAGTGCGTGTGTTGTGTAACGTGCGGGTGCGTGTGGTGTTCTGCTTGCGTTGGGTTTGGTTGTGGTGTGCGTGAGTGTGGCTCCGTGTGTCTGTTGTGGCGGCGGCTGGGGTAGGATTTGGTCTGCGTCTAGGTTAGGGCACCGGGGTGCTAGGTGGCTGCTGGCTGGGTTTGCCAGCGGCTGCCTCCTCCACTAATTTTTATTAGTTTACTATAGTTTATATTAGTTGATTTGAATTTGTCTAGATACAAATGTATTTAGCACTAAATAGTTTAGTGCTAAATATCTAATATGGGTCAAAGGGAGTATTTTATTTTATAAGCCTTTTGTAAATAGTTTTTAGATAAATAAAATATTCAAAATGACCTGAATTTTAATTTAAAATAAAAATATAAATAATTAGAAAACAAAATAATAAAAAAAATGTTTCTTTCCGTTCCTAATTTTTTAGGACGATTTTATCCCTAATACCTAGACTAGTCGCTAAGGAGAGTAGTCACTTCTTCTTTTAAACCTAGGAAGAGCAGTCAGTTTTTTTTATATGGGAGAGCAGTCAGTTAGATAGGTTTTTTATTTTCGGAGCTTATTGCCCTACTATCAGACCTTGCTCATGTCAGCATGTTTTTCTAGAAAAAGCATGGTGTCGTTTATTTGTATAGATAAGATTATTTCATGGTTAATACACCTTGTGAGAACTGAGCACATAAGTGTGCATCATGACTATATACTTTGGATGATTTGATTTCTTAAGCATAGTCGATGGAGAAAAGGTGATGTAGTAAATCTTCGGAAACATATGAATGGAGTTGAAATATGAGATAGTAAGTCTACCATTTTATGCATATCATGTTTTAATATTATGTTGTGCATGCTGCCGACGAGGGTGATTGTACTTTGTTGTATTGCACTCAGATATGCGTTTAAATTTCTTCTAATAATTTATCCATCTTTTTTATCTTGCTTAATCTCTACTCCTTGAAGCGAAGGCATTCACAGAGTGGAGCGAGGTGATGATAGCTATGCATGGATTTAGCACTCTTGTATTATTGTTCTTGCTTAGGTGATGGGCAGATGAAGCAGTGGACGATACTTGTGATCGTAGATCAACTTAAGGTGGATGATTTTTGTGACACAACATAGATTTATGTATGACAATTTGCTTCGTGTATTTTCGTAATATAGTTTTTCTCTCTCGGTGCAACGTACGGACATGTTTTCTAGTATTATACAGATAATGGCAGAGGCAGGAAAAAAGAATGAGGGGGGCCATTTGAACCAAAGTATAAATTTAAGCTGTTTTGAGGTATTTTTGGCAACAAATTAAGAGGGAATTTCCCAAATTTCTGAACCTTGGGGGGGGGGGGGGGCAGGGCCCCTAATGGTCCCCCCGGCCTCCGCCACTGTATACAGATATCATATGAAAATATGTTTTATAATGTATAAAAGTATATAGATTACGTATTATAAATATTAATGTTTTTGTTTAAAAGTTTGGTCAAACTTTAGATAATTTGACTTCTAGGTTTTGTCTAAATCAAACTTCATCAAATCAAATCGACGGAGGGAGTAGGCCTTAAACCTTGGTACGGAGGTTTGGAAACTACACGCAATGATGATTTTTCTCGCTCTTTTTTAAGAAACAACCTTCTCCTTTTCTAGGAAGCCAGTGATTCTCCCCTAGCTATAACCGGGCCACAATCTTCTCTAGTTGGCCTTTTCTCCCCAAGAGCCTGCGCTAAAGAAATGTCCCTGGGATCTTCATGAGCCGATATGAAAGCAGCCACAGAGTTGCGTCTCAGTCCTGGAGCTGGTTTCCTACACAGGGCAGGAGCCCCCGTTGGTCCATTCGATCTCGGTCGATCTGGCCGTCCTGGACCAACGGCCAGCAGTCGCCATAGGGAAGTTCCCTTGCAACCCGGCGGCGGTCTCGTCGACGGCGGACGCGGCTGTAACGTCGGGAAATACGAGAGATATCCTCTCGATCGATGGTGGCACGGCTCCCAGCAAAGCCTCGACGAGTCTGCCCTCCTCGCCGTCCGTTCCCCTGAGCCCGCCGACTCTGATCTCTCGGAGAGATTCCAGGAGGAGGCCAATCTTCTCGTCCGCACAAACGGCGCGACCCCACCAGCAGGGCTCTCCTCGCGTTGGCACGCCGCCGCTCTGCTGCACGTAATACGGGATGGGGAAAAAAAATCAAAAATCATGCATACGATATATATTCATGCGCGACATGCATGCGTACATACCAAGACGGTGAGGCAGTAGGGGGCCGAGTCGACGTACAGCGTCCTCACGTTGGGGACACGCGAGAGGAGGGAGGCCAGGCATGGCCCGACGTTGGCACCGAGCCCCCACCGCACCGTCAGCGAGAGCACCGCCACACGAGGCAGCCGGGGCACCGAGCTCATCAAGTCCTCGCACGAGCTCTGATCCGGGCCTAGCCAGTTGAGGAGGCTCATCTCGTCTGGCAGAACCAAGTCCAGCTCGAGGTATTCCGTGGTGAGCGAGCAGGCCCTCAGGAGCTGCATGGTGTAAGGATAGTCGAACTGGTCGCTCCGCCCGAGCGTCGCGAGCTTGAGGCCGGAGAGCCGGCGGACGCGCGGCAGGGAGCCGTCTTCCTCCCCCTCGAAGACGAGCCGCTTCGGGTAGCTGCGGTACCAGCAGATGGACTCTACCCGCGGCGCCGAGACGACCACCTCCGTCTCGCTGGTAGTAATCGGAAACCGGAAGCAGGAGCGCACGCTCAGCGAACGCAGGTTGGGGGCCGCCACGTCCAGCCTGGTCAGGCCGTCGACGTTGTCGACGTCGAGCGCCTCGAGGGCGTCGGAGCGCAGGACGAGCGAGCGCACGGCCTCCCCGCCTCTCAGGGAGCACAGGCGCAGCCTGCGCAGCCGCGGGCAGGACGACGAGAGGAACTCGTGCAACGGCGGTGTGCCGGCGGGCAGCCGCATCGTTGAGAGGACCAGCTCCGTCAGCCTGTCGAAGCGCACCGGATCGTCCCCGGCCGCCGGAAGCTTCAGAGCGACTCTGTGGGTCAGCGTCAGGTTCAGGGCCTCCGCCCGCGTGAACCGCGGGAGCTCCAGCCGGGTCAGCCCCCGTGGCACCGTGACGCGCACGGACCCGGCCGCGCGCTCCATTGCCTCGCGGTACCAGGGGTTGCCCTTACCGGTGTAGGCGTGCCTGTCAAACTCGAGGGAGATGGAGGGGATGGCGAACGTCGGGAACCGCGAGAGGGCCTCCGTGCAGAGGTCGCCGAACATGACCCCGACGCCGCGGAGCGGGCAGTTCTTGACGGAGAGGTTTAGGGCTAGCACGTGCGCCGGCCATAGCCGCCGCCACCGCCGCGATAGCTGGGACGCGCGCACTGCCAGCAGGGTGGGAAGGAAGCTGAGGATGCGCCCAAGCACGTCGTCGGGAAGGTCGCCAAGCCGATCCACTCCCCGTGAATCAAACTTTAGGGTCCCGTCTGCCTTGCGCTTATTCATGGCGGCGACCGCGTGCGCCAAGGCCCGCCGCTAGTTGTGTACTTTTGCTTCTGCTTCTGCCAGGGACGGTAATTATCTCCTCTTCTTCGCCGTCTAAAATATACAAAGTACTCCCGATCGAGTTTGTGTCCCGATCGAATAGGAAATAGCTTGTCTATGTTTCTTTTCCATACATACTATCTCTGTTCCTTAAAATAAAGCCTATAAATTTAATCAAAAGTCAAACGATACAAAGTTTGACGTAGTTTATAATTAAAAAAACGCTTTTGCTAGAAATCAGGCGCCTGATTTTTAGTTAAGTATCAGTCGCCTCTCTCACCATTAGAAATACTTCGCGATTCGTGCAACGTGGAAATTACTCATGAGTTGCAACTAGGTTGTAACTGAAAATTTGATGAGTCGTAAGTAGGTTGTAACTGGAAATTAGTACAAATTTTATAAGTTGCAAGTAGTTTGCAATTGAGAATTAGCATAAAATAGTAGAATGATATCAGCGACTGAGACATAACTAAAAATCAGGCGCCTGATATTTAGACGCTCCCTTAAAAAAACTATCAATAACTATGATAATACATTGCTACGGGCGGAACTACTTGGGGACCATACAGGGCCCTGGCCCTGGCCCGGTCTTCCAAAATGGCAAAAAATTAATACCCAGGTATATGGCCTCATGAGAACCACTCGTGCAGGTCAACCAGCCTAGTTATTTGGTCGCTCCAGTCTAAAATCGACGACATCCTGGTATCCTGTACGCCGAATAGCTGAAGCGCTCTCTTCATGCTTCTCCTGTTCCTCAAATTGCTAGGTCTTGTTCTCCTTCCCAATCTCAATCCCATTCTCCAAGATGGCTAGCTGCTCTTCTACCCCAAATCAGGTACCATGTCCGCTACTCTCCGAGCCATCAACACCAAGAAATCAAGCGATTGGTGAAGTTGCAGCTCCAATCTCCTGGCCGCCCGTTGGCAGATCTAATCAGGTGTGTTTTGTTTGATTTCTTTAATCCCATTCAAACTTAGTTGATGTAAATTCAGACTATATCACATCATCTTGTATTCCAATTGGAGATTGGATTCTATTTTTGCTACACACTGTAAATTTGTGATAATAATAATAATAATTGATAAATATACAATGAGAGAATATAATGGTTTATATAGGAGAGGGGGGAGGAGGTGCAGCGCACCGGCCTAAACCCTAACTTGATATGCAAGTAAATATAATCTAACATCCCCCCGCAGTCTTAACCATGGGCTCGACAACGTTGAGACTGAAACGAATCTCTGTAAATGGTGTAGTAGCAAGTCCTTTGGTAAAAATATCTGCAAACTGGGTCGTAAAAGGCACATGAAGAACACGCACTTCTCCCAAAGCGACCTTCTCTCGAACAAAATGGATGTCAATCTCGATATGCTTTGTCCGCCGATGCTGTACTGGGTTTCCAGACATGTAAACAGCTGAAATGTTATCGCAATATACCACTGTGGCATGACCAATGGGTCGATGTAACTCAACAAGTAACTGACGCAACCAAACTGTTTCAGCAACTGCGTGAGCAACAACACGGTACTCAGCCTCTGCGGACGAGCGAGAAACTGTAAGCTGACGCTTCGAAGACCAAGAAATTAAATTATTGCCAAGAAAAACACAGTATCCTGAAGTGGATCGACGAGTGTCTGGACAACCATCCCAGTCTGCATCGGAATATGCTGTCAATGATGTGGGTGATGAGTGGTTGATATGCAAACTATGATCTAATGTACCTTTGAGATATCTAAGTATGCGTTTGACATGGTTAAAATGCGGGACTCTTGGATCATGCATGTAAAGACAAGCTTGCTGGACAGCATATGATATTTCTAGACGTGTAATGGTGAGATACTGAAGGGATCCAGTTAAACTACGGCATAGAGTCGGATCAGGAAAAATATCACCATCCGAGGAAAATTTAGAAGAAGTATCTACATGTGTACGGGATGGTTGACAATCTAACATTCCAGCCCTAGTTAGGAGATCAACAGAGTACTAACGTTGAGAGAGAAAAAGACTATAAGAATCACGAGTGACAGCTATACCTAAGAAGTGATGAAGGGAACCTAGATCAGTCATAGAGAATTCAGTTTGCAGGAGAGAAATAATATGAGTGAGAAAAGTTGTGGAGGAGGCAGTGAGAACTATATCATCAACATAAATTAGGAGATATGCAACCTGGGTGTTAGAGTGGTAAACAAAAAGAGAGTAGTCAGAGCGAGAGGGAATGAATCCTATAGTTTGAATAAAGGTAGAAAAACGTTGAAACCAGGCCCGGGGTGCTTGTTTGAGACCAGAGAGATTTTTGGAGAAGGCAAACGTGATCAGGAAAAGAAGAATCTTCGAAACCGGAAGGTTGTTGAGAATAGACGACTTCATTTAAGGAACCATGGAGGAAAGCATTTTTTACATCGAGTTGATGAATGGGCCAGGAAGAGGAAACATCAAGACTAAGAATGGTTCGGATGGTACTAGGTTTAACTACTGGAGAGAAAGTTTCTTCGTAATCGACACCGTGTTGTTGAGAGAACCCACGACAAACCTAACACGCTTTATACCGAGAGAGAGTGCCATCAGAATGAAATTTTTGACGGAACACCCACTTTCCAAAAACAACATTTGCATTAGGAGGTCGGGGAACAAGTTGCCATGTGTTATTGGATTGGAGTGCTTGAAACTCATCGCGCATGGCAGCGGACCAGTTCGGATCAAGAAGAGCAGATTTGTATGTTTTGGGAAGAGGTGAGAGAGTTGGAGAAGCATGAAGATTGAGGCGTGTTTGAGGAAGTCGAAAACCAGCCTTGGCACGTGTGCGCATGGAATGGTCGTTGGTAGGTGCGATAATGGGAACGACATGTGAAGGAGGAGCTGTTGCATCTGGCGCAGCGGAGGAGGAGGACGCAGCAGCATGAGGGACAGAGGATTGGGTAGTTTGATTGTTGGGGGCATGAGTTTTGGGGCGGCGAGCGGAAACCTGGGTTATGGGTGGTTGAGACACGGGTGCTGATGGGGCTGTCGAGGTAGTCGAGTCGGCCGGGGCAGTGTTAGGGAGTACCGTGGCAGGGTTAGGGAGTACTGTGGCAGGAGAATCGGGAGCGGTATTGGTTGAGGGAGGGTAGTGGGCAGCCGTGGCAGGGTTGTAGGGCAGGTTAGGAACGAAAAAGTGAGGTTTTATGGAATTGGCTGAGTGAGGGGTGGATGTGGTGGGAGTAGATGTAGGGGTTCTAGTGGCGAAAGGAAAGGTGTTTTCATCGAAAGTGACATGCCTAGAGATGTGAATGTGACCGGTCACAAGATCAAAACACCGGTAGCCTTTGTGTTCATATGAACAACCTAGGAAGACACAAGGAAGGGAACGAGGAGAGAGTTTGTTTGGGGAAGTTGCATAGACATTGGGAAAGCAAAGGCAACCAAAAACGCGAAGCTCAGTGTAGTTTGGGTGAGAGAGAAAAAGGGAGTAGAAAGGTGTGGTGTTTGGGTTAGTGCTAGATGGTCGAATATTGAGGAGATAGGTTGCGGTTCTAAGAGCTTCAGCCCAAAACGTGGAGGGCATAGATGATTGAATGAGGAGTGTGCAAACTATGTCATTGATGGTGCGGAGTGATCGCTCAGCCTTGCCATTTTGTGGGGAAGTGTAAGGGCAAGAGAAACGAAGGAGAATGCCATGTTGGAGAAAGAAATTATGGTTTGCAAAGTTGTTAAATTCTTTTCCATTGTCACATTGGATCAATTTTATGGGTAAAAAGAAGTGTGTGTTGACATAGGTTTTAAAGTTGATAAAAAGTGAGTGGACATCAGATTTGTTGCGAAGTGGAAAAGTCCAAACGAAGTGTGTAAAATCATCTAAAATAACTAAGTAGTATTTGAAACCGGAGAGACTCACGGTTGGAGAGGTCCATAGATCACAGTGCAAAAGTTCAAAGGGATAAGTACTATGAGAAGTAGAATGCGCAAATGGTAAACGAACATGTTTTCCTTGTTGACAAAACTCACAAACGGAGGAATTATGAACCTCTTTATTACAAGGGATCGAAAAATCACTAAGTAGAGAGGATAAAGTGGCTTTATTCGGATGGCCTAAGCGTTTATGCCATAGATCTACGGAGGCGAGCATGGATGATGGAGACGAGGCCGCAGGAGCGCCATGAACAGAGTAGAGGTCGCCAGAGCTATCGAAGCGAGCGATCTCCGCCTTGGTCATGAAATCCTTCACAGACAAGCCAAAAGGGTCAAATTCGACGGAAACATGGTTGTCTTTGGTGAAACGACGAACAGAGATTAAATTTTTAATGAGGGCTGGTGCAACTAAGACATCTTTAAGTAGGAGTGGTTTGGAAGTGGAAGATGCAAGGTTTGTATGACCGACACATGAAATTGGTATGGAGGAACCATCGCCTAATGTAATGGATGAAAAATGAGATGGTATGCAAGTTGACAGCATAGTATTCGATGAAGACATGTGACTAGAAGCACCAGAATCGAAAATCCAATCAGTACCTGAGTTACCTTGAGCAGCAAAATTATTCATGGCCTGTAGAAACGCGGCTTGGTCCCAGCTCGGAGGAGAGGGAGTCGATGCAGTTGACGGAGCAGGTACTGGCGCAGGTGGTGGCGGTGCAGCAGGAGTCGAGTACATGGTGTATGGCGAGTAGTATCCTCGAGGATTATAAGTGACCGGTGCCGAAAGGCCATAAGGACCCATAGCAAAGGGCACCGGCGAGTGCATCAGTGAGGCATAGGGAGCCGCGATGGTGCTGTTGGAGATATGCCCAAGAGGCAATAATAAAGTAGGTTATTATCATATCTTCATACTTATGATAAATGTTTACATACCATGCTATAATTGTATTAACCGGAAACATTAATACTTGTGTGATTTGTAAACTAAAATAAGAGTCCCTAGTAAAGCCTCTTGTTAAACTAGCTTGTTGGTTAATATATGATCATGGTTTCCTGATCATGAACATAGAGATGTTATTAACAACAGGATCATATCATTAGGAGAATGATGTGATGGACATACTCCTATAGATAAGCGTAGCATAAAGATCAAGTCATTTCAATAGTTCAATTGCTATATGCTTTCTGATACATAGTAACCTAATTCCTTCGACCATGAGATCATGCATATCACCTTTTCCGGATGGATGCTTTGATGTCATCAAACACCACACCGTAAAAGGGTGGCTATAAAGGTGGCATTGAGTGTTCAGAAAGTATTGGTTGAGACACATGGATCAAGAGTGGGATTTGTCCATCCATATGACGGATAGATATACTCTGGGCCCTCTCGGTGAAATGTCATCCAATTAGCTTGCAAGCATGTGACTGGCTCACAAGGGATCACATATCACGGGAACGAGAAAAGAGTACTTATCAGTAACGAGGTTGAACTAGGTATGCAGAGATACCGACGATCAAAACCTCGGATAAGTAAACTATCGTGAGACAAAGGGAAATTGGTATCGTGTGTAAGTGGTTCATTCGATTGCAAAGTAATCGTAGAAATATGTGGGAGCCATATGAATTTCCAGATTCCTCTATTGGTTATTGATCGGAGAAGTGTCTCGATCATGTCCGCATAATTCACGAACCGTAGGGAGACACACTTAAGGATTCGACGTTGTTTGAGTAGTTATGGTATTATGAGAAAGAGACCGAATGTTGTTCAGAGTCTCGGATGGGATCCGGGATATCACGAGGAGATCCGGAATGGTCCGGAGAATAAGATTCATATAAGGAAAGTCCCGTTTCAGAGTTGCGGAATGATTCCGGTGATTTCATCGGGAACATTCTAGAAGGTTCCGGAATGTCCGGCACTCCGGGGGGGAAGGGTACATGAATGTGTTATATCAAGTTGGTATGATTGCATCATGTACTAAGTGTCATCGCTGTACCAAATAGAGGATTTATTCAAATCCTAGTTTGAAAAGTCAAACGGCTAGTTTGAAAAGTCAAACGGCTAGTTTTGGTAAAGAGGAGAAGGAGGTTTATGTGAAACCGAGTTGGGGAGGGAGTCCTCCTCCCAAACCGGCGCACCACCTCTAGGCCGAGTTGGGGAGGGACTCCCCTCCCCTTGGCCGCACCTCCCACCTATAAAGGGAGGGGCAGGGCTGCCCCTCCAAGACACACAAGTTCCTATCTTCTACCTCCGGTTTAGAGCCGTTTCGGTTTAGAGCTTCTAATTGCTTTAGCCTTCGGTTTAGAGCCTTCTAATTGGTTTAGAGCCTTCTAATTGGTGTGTCTAATCCCTAGACCACTAAAGCCTCTCTCATACTCCACCATACTCGCTCCGGCTTAAGGCGAAGCTCATGATCTCCCTCTACTTCCGTACCACGCCAGCCGGAATCGCGAGGAGAGTGCTACAACCTCCGCTGCCTGCTAGAACAAGGGAGAGGAAGGTCTTCGTCGAGTACCGAACGTGTGACCGATCTGGGAGCGCTGCCGAACGTGGCGGAAGGATCGCTCACGCGATCTTGAGATCGGAAAGACGACTACATCACCCACGAGAATCGCTCGTTAACCACTTTGGAATCTTCGAGGGTAAGTTATTCCATCGACTCGTTGCTACAATCTAGTAGATAGATCTTGGCTTGTTTGTTTGTATGCGATAGAAAATTTTGTTTTCCATGCTACGAACCCCTACAGGTGCAGCATACATGGGCGGTGAAGGAGCGGCGTAATGAGCTTGTGCAGGGACCCGTGGTGCAAGGAGGCCAGGTGAGCCTGTATGAGGATGCACGCCGGGCTGCCACGAACCAGTGTAGGCAGGTGGCACGCCAACAGGAGAGGGCGCGGTCCAGGGCATTGGCCAAGCCTGAACCATGCCAGTCCAAGGGTCCTGAGAAGATCGCCAAGCTAGTGCTGCAGGTGGAGCCGGTGGTGCCGCAGGCAGGTCTTTGCTGGAGGAGGCCGTGGTGCAGGCGGCCGATAGATAGGCCGGGTGCCCCTGTAGTTGGGGCTGGGGCGCCAACCTGGCGGTGGAACATGCGCAAGCGGCGCCGAAGGCGGTGGCGGTGCAGGAGGCCGTGGAGCAGCAGCATAGGCCTGAGGGCGAGACTTGGGTGGTCATGGCGCGGTCCGCCCAGGAGAGCATGGAGCGGACTTCTGCAAAGGAAGGAGACGGCCGCATCATGGGGATGAAAGACTGCTGCTTGTCGAAGCGCTGATTGAGGCCGACGAGGAGGATCTTGATGAGTTGTTTGTCCTCAACGGGATCACCGAGTTCACAGAGTTCATCGGCGATGGTCTGGAGGCGCTGGCAGTATACCCCCACGGGCAAGACGCCATGGGCGGTGTTCCGAAGCTCCGTGTTGAGCGTGTTGACACAGGCGTCGGCGTTGTCCTGAAAAAGCTGACGGAGGGCTGCCCAGAGGGCGGCGGCGCTGGTGGCAGCCCTGAAAACGAGATTGAAAATCTCGGTGCTCACTACCGGTAGATCCATCAGACAATGAGATCATCCTTAACCAAGCGGGGATCCGAGGGAGACAGCGGGATGTTGGGGTCGACGTGCGCCATGAGGTTGCAGCGGCCCAAGTGCACCTCAAAAAGATGCCTCCAATGGTAGTAGTTGTGTTTGGGGAGATCTAAAGTGATTGGAATCAATGGGGTAACGTCGGAGATTGTATCGGCGAAGTTGATGGTGGTGGCGATAGGAGGTGGGGCGGATGAGGTGGATGGTTTGGCAGCCGCAACGGCGGCCATGGCGGCGCGCCACTCGAAGAACCCCGGAGGGGGCGGCGGCGGCGGGGTGGGAGGCGTGGGAGCCATTCCCTAGAATCTAACCTTAATCTAATACCATGTAAATTTGTGATAATAATAATAATTGATAATTGTATAATGAGAGAATACAATGGTTTATATAGGAGAGGGGGGAAGGAGGTGCAGCGCACCGGCCTAAACCCTAACTTGATATGCAAGTAAATATAATCTAACACACACAAATGCAGACGTGTATTTTACCGAAAACTAACCAATTATTATTTGTATATTCCGTTTAGGTGACAATGGTTCAAGAAAAAACCATATATTCATTCTACAAAAGAAAAAGAAATGCTACAGAAGCTGAAGTTCCTGAACCTGACATTGGCGTTGATTGAAACCGAGTTGCCTGAGCAAGATCAACCAAGTCAAAATAAAGAGCAGCAGACAAATGAACCTGTCATATTCAGAGGCATTGAGTTTTTGGAGCGAGACCCTGCATTACGGCCACAGATTTGACAAATGAACCTGTCATATTTAGAGGCATCGATGAATTTAAGGGCCGGAAGTACAGAAGAGTGACTCTTTGATCACTATCCACGGGTTAATTTACTTGCATTTTGATGTCATTTCGTTGCTTCAGGCTACAAGCCTAAAAGGCTAAAACATCAACATATTTCTTAATGCAAGCTATTTTGTGAATAACTAATATATGTATGTTAATATATGGTTTTTTCTGATGATTCCTTGTTATTTTAACCCATTGGTCCGTCCTAAGTTGCTTGTCACGGTCCGCCAGTGGCTACAGTATAAAAATATATTTCATAATATACCTAATAAGCTTGATTTGATCCTGTAGAGGTTTATAGTTTTTTCTAAAAATTTGGATAAACTTTGTAATGTTTGACTTTTGATAAAGTTTATACGCCTTATTTTAAGAAACGAAGGGAGTATTAAATTACTATAATTTATGTCATTTAATACCCTCCTCAAAGTCACCCATGCATTATAGGTAAACGCTTCATTCAAAACAACACTTTTGCTTCAGTCCCCCACCCCCTCCCCCTCCCCCTCTTTCAAATTTTGACAAATAAAAACTCGATTTTGGTTGTTTAGAGGACCGTACAAACCCATCCGAACTCCATATGTCCTCTTAGACGTATACTCACCATATACGTATGCTCATGTGAATGTGAAAGACGAAAATCAGAAGTTATATAACAATAACAAAAAAATTAAAATTATGACATACAAAGACGTAGATCGCGATAATAGGAGGTAGGATCAGCCGATCGGAACGTGAATTATACCCAATTCGACCGAGTACACATATACAGAGATAGACGTGATCTCGATATGGGTTTCGACCGGTCAAAAAAATAACAAGGCTCATGTAGCTTAAGTTTAGGGGTGGGGGGCCGAAGCACATTTTCAAGTTCATGTACCAAACTGAACATTTTCATGTACCTCTCGTGTTCACTCCAAAATACCTACATGTTCCGTGTCGTATTTAAAGGAGCTTTCATTTAACGGAATCACCTGTTAACGAGTGTTAAAAACTTAGAAATTTCAGAAGGGGAGCGCTACCGTTCCCCAGGGATAACTCCCCCGATCCACCAGGTTCTCTGGCCGCCACGTGCTCCCTAAAAATGATTTGAATCCCATTTTTGCTACAAAATAATTCACTTTTACTATAAATTGTTCCGGCATGACCCAGAAAATAGAATAAAAAGACCAGATCATGCCGCTGACCTCGCGAGAGACTTTGTAGCAATTTTTTTTACTAATATAGCAAAACCGACTTCACCGAATATATCGCCGAAGACTTTGTAGCAAAAGTTTTACCCAATTGTAGCAAAACCACGAAATGATTGTAGCAAAATGTTTATCCTATTGTAGCAAAGACGACTTTGCCGAAGACATCACCGGAATCCATAGTCCAGTATTTGAACAGGGAACAGTGTAGCATATAGAAAACACCAATGTAGCAAAAACAAAATAAATACATAGCAAAACAAAAACAAGCATGTAGCAAAACAAATCCCGCTTCACCCAATGTAGCACCCGGCGAAGCCGCTCGTAGCACCGACACAACCCTTCCATAACAACACTGCATGCCTATGGTAGCAGTCGGGCGTTGCCACTTGTAGCAACCAGCGCTGCGACAACGTCGTCTGTCGTCCGAAGCACTGTCAGGCACCGTCGTCGGCCGCACGTAGCACCTGACATGGTTATACCCTACGGGTACGTAAGTTCAGCATACCTAGTCCAGCCCAAGGAAGGCCCACGGCAGACATACGCTGGCCCATGAAGATTTTTGGGTGGCCAAGGCCCATGACATCTTCGGATCCTTGGAGAGCAAGACTAGAGGAGATAGGAAATTCAAAGGGGTAAAACCCTAGAACTTGTAACCGACTAGGACTACGCCCGGGACCTGCCTAAGTCTATATAAAGGCCAGGAGGGCACGTCCTAGGGCAACTCGACTCATACTTTCGCACACGCATCCACGCCAGATCGAATCTGCGCACCCTGTAACCTTCGGTTCCGCCGTAATCAAAGAGCAGACAAGCAGGAGTAGGGTTTTCCCTCCGGGGACCTGAACCTGGGTAAATCTCGTGTCCCCTGGTTGCTTGTCTGTTAACCGTGCCACGATCTCCAGCATCCCCATCTTCTCCAAAACCCAAGTCCATAACAACAGGCATTGACGAGATTAAACCTCGTCAATTGGCGCCGTCTGTGGGAAATTCTATCGCCGGCCGGTATAGCAAAACTCGACATCCTACGTAGCAGCGTTACTGGCCACGTGTAGCAAAATCCCGATGCCAAGAGTGCCATGGGAGAGCACGAGAGTTGTGTGCTAGCTTGGAGTCCCGTCAGCGGTGATGCTACCATGGGATAGTGCCGGTCCCTTGAAGTCCTCATCTTCTCCATGTGCGGCGAAGCATGACAACGGTGTTGCGACTGTAGGGATGGAGTCGGAGGGGCCGTCCCTTGGCAGCAGCACGCAACAAGGCAATCTCGCCTCCGCCAGAGATCGACAACTGGAGCGGTGGGCCAGCGATAGGCAACGGCGGAGCTGGACACGAGCAAGGGCTGGTGCGGACGCGCGACAGGAGCAGCTGGAGCTGGAAACGGACGCCCGGGGGAGGAGCTGGACATGGAGCTGCGGCACGCTGGGCAGAAGCGGCGGCGCTCTGGGACCAGCTCCAGAAACAAGAAAAAAGCAAGTACTACCTCCGTCTAATTTTTTTTTTAAAATTAATATTCATAATACGATAATCCATATGAAACATATTTTCACATAGTATCTATATAATATACTCCCTTCGTCCAAGAATAGATGTCTTAGGTTTTTCAAATTTTAGATGAATCTATATACTAAATAGTGTCTAGATTCATCTAAATTTTAACAAATTTGAGACATCTATTTTGGGACGGAGGGAGTAATAGTTTTTCATAGTTTTTACTAAAAGTTTAGTCAAATTTTACATGGCTTGATTTTTAAAAAAGTTATATTCCTTAAGACTTGGAATGAATGACTTAGAAGAGATGGGAAAATATAAGCTTGGTAGTGGGACCCGCCATGATAGGGATGGGTGCGCAGTCGTACACAACCCGGACGATGAGCGCTTGTTATCCCCAGGAGAATCATATCATTTCCCATTTCAGAATTCTTGTCTTATGCTAAATTTTGCTTACAATTTCTTGCATGTATCAAATTTATCTTGGCGTGACTGGCTGTTGTACCACTTCCCACACACTTCATACACCACACCTCAAACACCTCGTACTTAGCTATACCATAGTCAAAAAATAGCTTCACGCTTTGCGTCTCATCTCCAGTTGTAAAATAGGCAACGGCCAATACACTTTTTTGGGCTCAACAAATGGCTGCTACCTGAGCCTTTAGTTACTCCTTTTCCCGCCATTTACTCACACCTTTGAAGTAGATATCCTTGTTTCGTCGGTTCTGCAGAGAGGGATCCATTCTGACCTATGTAACAGGCTAACCTCGGCCACCACTAGCGAGTTGTTGTCTCTTCGTATTTTGTTACAGGGTGTTGTGATGTCCATCGATCTAGACCAATGGACGATGCTTGCCGGTCGAGCTTCTCCACCAGTAGGGCATATCTGCCCTAAGGTCGCAACTCCAAGACAAGCACCTTGAGATCGTGTGGAATTCCTCCGCCCCGCAAAAAAAATGTAAGGTATGGGAAACCATACGTAGTGGTGTCTTGTATTACTCATTATATAGGAGGATTACAAGAGGAGTCCTAGTCTTATACAATACGGTCACATACAAAAAGGAATACACAATATGACCGTATACCTATACAAACACGATACGGTCACATATTCTAACATCCTCCCTCGGTCGAAAATGGGCATCCGACGAATATTAAGACTGTCCCGAAAATCTAAGAAGAGAGGTGACGGTAATATTTTGTGATAACCCACAAGTATAGGGGATGTATCGTAGTACTTTTGATAAATAGGAGTGTCGATCCCAACGAGGAGCAGAAGGTGCTGACTAGTAAAACTGGCTCAAGAGTTCTTTGTAAATACTAGCAAATGGATTTTTATGGGTTTTTGATAAAGCAAAGAAATAAAGTGCAAGTAAATAAAGATAGCAAATAATTGCAGCAAGTGGCCTAATCTTTTTTTAGCAAAAGACAAGCCGGTGATAATACTTATAAGGACTAAACGTTCTCGAGGACACATGAGAATACTGTCAAGTGTTTTCGCTTCATATAGCTGAGTAATCTTCTTTGGTTGGGTAAGTGTTGTGTGGGTGAACCTGTGCTAATGTACCAACCTTACTTGGACTAATACATACTTGTGATTAAACCCCTTGCAAGCATCCGCACCTACAATAAAGAAATTAAGATATAAACCTAACCATAGCCTTAAACTCTGAGATCCTACACTCCCTTGTGCAAAGGTTTCCTAACGAGGGTTCAGGTTTCTATCACTCCGGCAACCCTACAATTAGTAGCCAAATACACAATGCATTCCCCTAGGCCCATAACTGGTGAAGTATCATGTAGTCGACGTTCACATGACACCACTAGAAGAATAGCACCACAACTTAAATATCAAACCATTGAATAATATCTCAACACAATTCCACTACTAACAACATGACTTCTCCCATGTCCTCAAGAACTAAACGAACTACTCACGAGACATCATATGGATCAAGATCAGAGATGATATAATGATGGATAACAATCTAAACATAAACAATAATTCAATGGTTCCGCTCACAAGCATCAACTACAATAGTAATCAACACCGGGAAAGTTTCCCCTAAGAACTATGCAAGATTCAACACAATTGTTACAGAGGGATGAAGTGGTGATGATGATGCTGGTGGAGATGGTGGTATGGATGATGATGATTGTAACACCCTCTGAATCGACCCTATGCAAGTTTTAGCGAAACCCGCCAAACCCGCATAGAAACGATTCGAAGGTGCCCACCAGGCACTTGCGTGCGGGTGGAAAACAAAGTAATAACATTACACAACAGTCCTCGATGGGACCCATGTAATGATATATATATACAAATGACTCAAAGAGTCAAGAATACAGATATACAATACAAAGATCCAAATCACCTGTAAAACGATACAGAGTCCGACTACGGACAAGATGCAAATGGGGCTAAGAGCCCTGAAGAATAACCAATGGCGTCCATAACCCTGCCCAGGCCAAGCCGGAAGGGTAACCCTGCTAACGACGTCGATCTCAAAACCTGCTTAAACAAAAGGGGTGCCGACAAAGGGCAAAGGAAAAAGAGGAGCGTCGATCGAGGCCAAGACACGGCGAGGCTAGAATTCCGGTCCTCGCCACATAGGTATGGTGGATCAAGCGCAGGCAAAAGCACTAAACAACCTATAGAGACTCGATACAACTGGCGGCTATCAGAGAGGGGTGAGAAAGACCTATTCGGTTCCAACCTGATACTATCATCAATCAAACCCATCCTGGCGTTTCCCCCTCGAGACCATCGAGGAAGTCAACCGAGGAACTCACACAGTTGGCAGTTTTACTTATTCAGTTATAGTTGCGGCACTTTACTAGTCAGGTTTAGATAGTCGTCCTGATAAAGTAAGCAGTGGGCACTTTTAATTAACCATTCCGTTATAGTCACAACACTTACTAATCAGATACAATTAGCATGAGACAACCCCAAAACCCAGCAGTTGTTGGTACTTTTATTTAGCCATTCCGTTGTAGTGAAGCTGATTACTAGTCATATCGGATACAAGTCAATTTATAACAATAAACTTTAGTTATAGTTGTCTATGATCAAGCATTGTGCTCCAAGTCGTCCATAACCGCGGACACGGCTTCTCGAAAAGATTTAACCCTGCAGGGGTGCACCAAAGTATCCACAGGCACTTCGACCCTTTTGCCGATCGCTAACATACACCCATCGGTATGTCGGCGGGGCCTAAGTCACGACGTTCCCAAACCCAAAGCAAGCACGGGGGGCCACCCCACTAAGTACACCCGCAACGAAGTCGGCCGGTCTCCGAGACGGACTTAGGGTTCGCGACAATGGCTGTAAACGACAGCAGGTCCCCAATCGGGGACTGTCGATACCGCGAAAACATTCCGCTTCCTAAACAGTACAGCGTGCTCCTCACACAATCGTAAATAAAGCAGTAAACATGGCATAAGTACAGGATAGTAAATAAAACCCCAAACTAGTTTGTGGCCCCCAGTACAATACTTTGAAATCAGGTAATAATCAATGGGGGGCCCATATCTCCCCACCTGTGGTTAGCGCGCTCGATCTCGGAACAGGTGTCAAGAACTCGGGTCCTACGGGACACAAGTGGGCGGTCGGAAACCAAAACTTACCTATCACCCACCGATGCCTCTGCTTAATTCAATTTTAGTTGTTAAACAGGAATTAAAGTGAAACAATAATTAAAGCCAAGATCATCTCCAACATCCCATGCGGCAATATATCAACAACTGTGGTACTTGACGACATGCCACAACACTTGAGCAAGCGACTACGACGCGCAAGTCCAGCTATCTACCAAACAACAGGTAATAGGAGGTGGCCATGGCAATATAGGGCTGCACGGTATATCACAGGTACGGAAACTAAAGCATCGCAACACAGATAGCAATAGATCAACAGGAGGGAAGTAAATACTATAAAAGTAAGATAGGTAGAAAGGGGGAGATGCTCGCCTGAAAACATTGTCGAAGTTTCAACCGAAGATCGGGTCGACACTCGCATCAACTCAACGGCCTTATCCGCGAAGAGGCAAAACACTAGAAGAAACACCGGATGCAATATTTAATACACGCAGAAGATCGGCATGATGCATGTATGATGTATGACATGGCAAAGGTGCGATGCGATTAGGTCATATTAAGCGGAACCAGGGTCCCGACAATTAATTAGGTGGTTCATGTTGTTTAGAAGCCCCGCAATTAAATGTTGTTTTAACAAGGCAAGATATGACAACGGTTCGATGCACAAATTTAAATGAGGCTAATATGAGACTAGATTTGCCCGCATATGGGCCCCATATTTAGTTATTAGGTGAATCGGCGTAGGGCCCCCAAACCAATGATATGCATGCGAGATGAATGACAATTTAATATGCGACAAGTTGTTATGTTATTATAAAATAGGGTGTCGAGGAAAGGGGTCACACATTAGGGTCTCGACGGTCTTGGGGTTCCGGGGTTCGGGGTCGGTCTCAGGGCTCGGATCTGGGGTTCGACGGAAGCGTTCTTGGACTCCGGGAGCTAGGGTCTTCGGATCGGGGTCCCAGTCATAGCGTCCCAGGGAAGTACATGTCGTGTCCGTGGCGGAGACCTTGGCGGTTTCTGGCCTCAGGTGGCATCTTGGCGTCCTGGGGGACGATCCTGTCGATGGGAAGAGCTTGGCATCTAGGTTCTCGGCGAATCTTGGCGTCCGAGGTTCGGTCCATCCTCGACCATCAGGGTCCATGACGAAGATCTTGGAATGGGCGCCACTTGGGTTCGATGTCGACCTTGGCGGTTACTTGTACACGTGGTCGTTCTTGTTGAGGGGTGGTCTTGAACGCGCGGCGGAGGGGTCTCGCGGCGACGCACGGCGACGGCGCAGGACGGCCGGCTTCGCCGAGACAGGCACAGGCGGCGACGACGGGGCGCGGGACCGGGCTTGCCGACGGTTGGCGGAGCGGCGGTTGGCGCTGCAGCGGACGGCCGCGACGGGAGGAGCCCGGCGAGGTCACGCCGCAGTGGCGGCGGGGTCGCACGGAGGCGGCGCCAGAGGAGAGGGTCGATGGCGACGACGGCGGGGCGGAGCTCGTGACCACGACGGCGAGGGAGCCGCCGGCGGAACGGCGGTTCCAAGGCGCAGGAGGTGGTCGCGCGGGGCGGGCGCGGGCGGCACTCGCCGAGCGGGAGGCGCTGGTCATGGAGGTGGCCGGGCGGAGCCGGGCGGGCAGAGACGCGGAGAGGGCGGCGGGAGCCCGCCGGGGAGGAGACGCCAAGGAGGGCGAGCGAGAGGCGCTGATGGCGGACGCCGGCGGGCGCACGCACGGCGGGCGCCGGGCGGGAGGTACGCGAGAGCGCGGCGGGGTGCTGCAGGAGAAGGCGAGCGAGCGGAGCGGCGGCGGACGCGGGGCGCGAGGGTGCGGCGAGGTGGACGGAGGTTCAAGCGAGGGGAGGAAGGGCGGCGAGGGCGAAGGGATGGGCAGCCGGCGGCAAGACGCTGGCGCGCGCGTGAGCGAGGGAAGGAGAGGAAGAGAGCCACGGGGAGGGAGGGGCGAGGTAGGTGGGGGTGGGTCCCAGGCGTGGGGCCGGGCCAGCTGTGGCGTGATGGGGACGGTGGGTGCGGAGCTGGCTTTGACCAGGAAGGGAGGAGGTCAAAGTGCGGGCCTGGGAGGTTAGGGCCACGGTCGAGGGTGGGGAGCTGCGGTGCGTGTGTGGTCGTGTGTGTGGCAAGGACAGGCCGGGGGTGGTTGAGAGAGAGAGGGAGGGGGGTAGGCGAGGTGGCAGCTTAGGAATGGGTGGAGGGAAGAGAGAGGTGCGGTGCCAGCAGGCCATTGGGCAGGGTGAGGTGGAGGGGTTGGTGTGGGTAGGTTAGTTGGTAGTTTTAGGAATTGTTGGGGCGGACCGATTAGAAATGGGGGTGGTCGTCGATTCGCCCGCTCGACCGCCCCGCTAAAACAATTGAACTTTTTATTTGATTTAAACGGGCCGTGTGCAAACCGATAGCGGCCAAAAAAAAATAATCCGGGGACCCGGGTTTGCGTGTTGAACGAAGACGAGGCGTTTGTAAAACAAAATAGGTTTTCGAAATTAGTTTTAGGCAAACAATGCATGATGATGACGATGCCATGCACAAATTCAACGCGATTTTCTAGTAGTGGTTTTGCGGGATGCCACAATTCGACACCACTAACAAGGGATCTCGCCCTCGAGATCCGCCTCATGGTACCGGAAGGAAGGTCGGCGTCCTGTGTCTTCTCGCTTCGTGTAGATCCTCGCGACACCACTAACAAGAGGTCGTTGATCCCGTTCGTCAAGAAAACACTCCGGATAGACAACGAACGAAGCTAAAGGTAGGGCCACCTCTAGCTTCCATGGAAAGAGTAGAATTGCATCGATCCACCATTCAATGTGCATGAGCGAATGATAAGAGTAGTGGTATGGTCGCGACTCCATCCCACACTCAAAGCATTACTCTGTACACGAATAGACAGATTATGCAACCAACCCTCAAGATTCAGACTGAAGATCTCGACAAGCGAGGTTCGGATCAAAGGAGTGATGCCGATTCTGCATCCGATCTGGCGTGGATGATGTCGTCGCGTCAGAAAACACCGGAAGGAACAAACAAGGAATAAAGAATGATACCACAGACGAAGGATTCCTCGGATAGCATGAAGACCAGATGTAGCATCACCGTTACCAAAGAAGGAAGCGAAATCCTAAAGGTACGATGGAACCCAACCACGAGAATTCCTGGACTCGAAGAAAAGATAAGAGAGCAGATTCAAAACACGCAGAGGTGAGAGGAGAGCAGCAGAGGGGTAAGGAGTAAAATCAGACCTAATCAGAACTGTCCAACCGACTTTGCAAAATAGTTTTGACACTCTACTTCGGCCGTTAGCTAGGTTATCCTACAGGCTGGACTTGTGGGGTATCGCAACTGCTGAGCTCTGATACCACTCTGTAACACCCTCTGAATCGACCCTATGCAAGTTTTAGCGAAACCCGCCAAACCCGCATAGAAACGATTCGAAGGTGCCCACCAGGCACTTGCGTGCGGGTGGAAAACAAAGTAATAACATTACACAACAGTCCTCGATGGGACCCATGTAATGAGATATATATACAACATGACTCAAAGAGTCAAGAATACGATATACAATACAAAGATCCAAATCACCAGAACGATAGAGTCCGACTACGGACAAGATGCAAATGGGGCTAAGATCCCCAAGAATAACCAATGGCGCCCATAACTCGCCTGTGCCAAGCCGGAAGGGTAACCCCGCTAACGACGCCGATCTCAAAACCTGCTTAAACAAAAGGGGTGCCGCAAAGGGCAAAGGAAAAGAGGAGCGCCAAGATCGAGGCCAAGACACTCGAGGCTAGAATTCGGTCCCTCGCCACATAGGTATGGTGGATCAAGCGACAAAGAAGCACTAAACAACCTATAGAGACTCGATACAACCGGGCGCTATCGAGAGGGGTGAGAAAGACCTATTCGGTTCCAACTCGATACTATCATCAATCAAACCCATCTCGGCTTTCTCGAGACCATCGAGGAAGTCAACCGAGGAACTCACACGCTTGGCGTTTTACTTATTCGCTTATAGTTATGCACTTTACTAGTCGTTTAGATAGTCGCCCGATAAAGTAAGTAAGCACTTTAATTAACCATTCCGTTATAGTCACAACACTTACGAATCAGATACAATTAGCATGAGACAACCCCAAAACCCAGCAGTTGTTGGTACTTTTATTTAGCCATTCCGTTGTAGTGAAGCTGATTACTAGTCATATCGGATACAAGTCAATTTATAACAATAAACTTTAGTTATAGTTGTCTATGATCAAGCACTGTGCTCCAAGTCGTCCATAACCGCGGACACGGCTTCTCGAAAAGATTTAACCCTGCAGGGTGCACCAAAGTATCCACAGGCACTTCGACCCTTTTTGCCAGATCAGTTAACATACACCCATCGGTATGTCGGCGGGGCCTAAGTCACGACGTTCCCAGACCCAAAGCAAGCACGGGGGGCCACCCCACTAAGTACACCCGCAACGAAGTCGGCCGGTCTCCGAGACGGACTTAGGGTTTGCGACAATGGCTGTAAACGACAGCAGGTCCCCAATCGGGGACTGTCGATACCGCGAAAACATTCCGCTTCCTAAACAAGACAAACAGTGCTCCTCACACAATCGTAAATAAAGCAAAACATGGCATAAGTACAGGATAGTAAATAAAACCCCAAACTAGTTTGTGGCCCCAAGACAATACTTTGAAATCAGGTAATAATCAATGGGGCCCATATCTCCCACCGTGGTTAGCGCTCGATCTCGGAACAGGTGTCAAGAACTCGGGTCCTACGGGACACAAGTGGGCGGTCGGAAACCAAAACTTACCTATCACCCACCGATGCCTCTGCTTAATTCAATTTTAGTTGTTAAACAGGAATTAAAGTGAAACAATAATTAAAGCCAAGATCATCTCCAACATCCCATGCGGCAATATATCAACAACTGTGGTACTTGACGACATGCCACAACACTTGAGCAAGCGACTACGACGCGCAAGTCCAGCTATCTACCAAACAACAGGTAATAGGAGGTGGCCATGGCAATATAGGGCTGCACGGTATATCACAGGTACGGAAACTAAAGCATCGCAACACAGATAGCAATAGATCAACAGGAGGGAAGTAAATACTATAAAAGTAAGATAGGTAGAAAGGGGGAGATGCTCGCCTGAAAACATTGTCGAAGTTTCAACCGAAGATCGGGTCGACACTCGCATCAACTCAACGGCCTTATCCGCGAAGAGGCAAAACACTAGAAGAAACACCGGATGCAATATTTAATACACGCAGAAGATCGGCATGATGCATGTATGATGTATGACATGGCAAAGGTGCGATGCGATTAGGTCATATTAAGCGGAACCAGGGTCCCGACAATTAATTAGGTGGTTCATGTTGTTTAGAAGCCCCGCAATTAAATGTTGTTTTAACAAGGCAAGATATGACAACGGTTCGATGCACAAATTTAAATGAGGCCAATATGAGACTAGATTTGCCCGCATATGGGCCCCATATTTAGTTATTAGGTGAATCGGCGTAGGGCCCCCAAACCAATGATATGCATGCGAGATGAATGACAATTTAATATGCGACAAGTTGTTATGTTATTATAAAATAGGGTGTCGAGGAAAGGGGTCACACATTAGGGTCTCGACGGTCTTGGGGTTCCGGGGTTCGGGGTCGGTCTCAGGGCTCGGATCTGGGGTTCGACGGAAGCGTTCTTGGACTCCGGGAGCTAGGGTCTTCGGATCGGGGTCCCAGTCATGGCGTCCCAGGGAAGTACATGTCGTGTCCGTGGCGGAGACCTTGGCGGTTTCTGGCCTCAGGTGGCATCTTGGCGTCCTGGGGGTCGATCCTGTCGATGGGAAGAGCTTGGCATCTAGGTTCTCGGCGAATCTTGGCGTTCGAGGTTCGGTCCATCCTCGACCATCAGGGTCCATGACGAAGATCTTGGAATGGGCGCCACTTGGGTTCGATGTCGACCTTGGCGGTTACTTGTACACGTGGCCGTTCTTGTTGAGGGGTGGTCTTGAACGCGCGACGGAGGGGTCTCGCGACGGCGCAGGACGGCCGGCTTCGGCGAGACAGGCACAGGCGGCGACGACGGGGCGCGGGACCGGGTTTGCCGACGGTTGGCGGAGCGGGCGTTACGCTGGCGACGGCCGACGGGAGGAGCCCGGCGAAGGAGGTCCCATGCAGCGGGCGGCGAGGTGGACGGAGGTTCGGCGGCGGAGGGGAGGAAGGGCGGCAGAGGGGCGCTGCGGAAGGGAGGGGGCAAGCTCGGCGGCGCGCCGGCGATGCGCGCGTGAGCGAGGGAAGGAGAGGAAGAGAGCCACGGGGGAAGGGAGGGGCGAGGTAGGTGGGGGTGGGTCCCAGGCGTGGGTCCGGGCCGACCGCGGTGGCAGATGGGGACGGGTGGGGTGCGGGAGCTGGCTTTGACCAGGGGAAGGGAGGAGGCTGGTGCGGGCCCAGGGGAGGTTAGGGCCACGGGTCAGAGGGTGGGGGAGCTGCGGGTGCGTGCGTGTGGCTGTGTCGTGTGTGCGCGCGGGACAGTGTGCTGGGGGGTGGTTGAGAGAGAGAGGGAGTGGGGTAGGCTAGGTGGCAGCTTAGGAATGGGTGGAGGGAAGAGAGAGGTGAGGTGGCAGCAGGCCATTGGGCAGGGTGAGGTGGAGGGGTTGGTGTGGGTAGGTTAGTTGGTAGTTTTAGGAATTGTTGGGGCGGACCGATTAGAAATGGGGGTGGTCGTTCGGGTCGATTCGGCCCGTTCGACTGCCCCCGCTAAAAACAATTGAACTTTTTATTTGATTTAAACGGGCCGTGTGCAAACCGATAGCGGCCAAAACAAAATAATCCGGGGACCCGGGTTTGCGTGTTGAACGAAGACGAGGCGTTTGGAAAACAAAATAGGTTTTCGAAATTAGTTTTAGGCAAACAATGCATGATGATGACGATGCCATGCACAAATTCAACGCGATTTTCTAGTAGTGGTTTTGCGGGATGCCACAATGATGATCCCGATGAAGTCTATCTTGATGACGGTGTTGATGGCGACGATCTCCCCTCTCCAGGAAGAAATTTCTCCGGCAGAAATCTGTCTGCCGGAGAGATCTTTCTCTCTCTGTGGTTCCCGTCCTGCAGAGGCGGCGGAATCTTTCTGTGGTCGATCCCCCGACTTTAGGGTTTCGTGGAGAAGATATAGGCGAGAGGGCGGAGCCAGAGGTGGGCCAGGGTGGCCACACCCCCTGTAGGCGCGGCCCAGGGTGGCCCTTGCCTGGGGTGTGTGGGCCTCCTGTGGCCCAACTCGTCTCCCCTTCTGGCATCCTTCGTCTTCTAGGGAAATATAATTTTCTATAGTTTTCTGGTATTTTTCTGATCTTCGTGAAATTGCATCAAAACACCGCTTTTTCCATCAGAATCCTGACTCCGGCAGTCCATCCTCCAAGAATCATCCAACATGCAAAAGAGATGAAAAGACATAAGTAACACCTCTTAATATGATATCAATGAATAGAGGCAAATTATGATATAGAATGGTGGTGCAAATTGAATGTATCAACTCCCCCCCAAGCTTATACCTCGCTTGTCCCCAAGCGAAAACTCAACTCAGTACACATGTCCACGGGTTTATGGAGTGAAGTGTCGATAAAAAGAATACGGACAAGAAGCATCACCCTTACCAATTCACAACTCAAAGTAGAAAGCAACTCACCATTATATAACTTAGCTTGCAACAAGTATGGAAGTCACAATAAATATGCATAAAGATAAATCATAACTGGGAATGGCAAACTTTGTTCTTGGTCAGAGAACAGTTGACAAATAGTTTTCAAGCAAAGCTTTTTGTAAAGAAGTTTTATAACAGGAGTCCTTTTTTCTCAAACATAAAAAGCTTTTCACAATGATGGCTTTCAAAGTAATACTCAATTAGATAAGAGTCTTGTGCAAACAAGGAAGATAAAGAACATGATTGAATAAATCATCATATGAATGCTTGAAACATAACAACTCAAATGCTTGCTGGAGATAGAGAGGAATAGGTTTACTGACTCAACTTAGAAGTAGAATAAAGGCCCTTCATAGAGGGAAGCAGGGATTTCAAGTTCATAAAGAGCTTTCAAAATATTATGGTACTTACTAGCTTTGAGATCTCATTGCCCCTATCATAAGCATCTTGAGGTGATTAAGGTTAAAGTGAACAAAGATGGAGTATATGCTTGATGAAATACAAGTTGGAAATCTCATGTCTCTTGAGTACGAGGGCCGCTCCTCATGCTACTCAACTTTAGTTACCGGTAAGTTTTTATCATAGTAAGTACATGTGTATCATAGAGAACCGCCAACAGGGTACCCCTTGCACATGATACATGAGCTATCCCATAATCAAAATGACAAGGCAAGAAGACAGTGATCATCTCAACAATCTCTTATTTACCACGGGAAAATGGTGCTTTTTTATCTCTTTCCTCTTTTCAATATGTCTCTCTTTTTTTATATAAGAAGAAATCTTCATTGATTTCTCACTATGGTGATGCTGCAAGTTTCCACCATGATTAGGCATGGCTTAGGCTAGCGGTCCAGGCGTTTCTCTAACACACATACATAACTCCATGGACTTACAAGCTCGACATCCAAAAACAAAAGAGCATGATATCAAGTGGGTATGTATTTACAAGTGTTGAAAGCGTTCCCCGTGACAGCATAGTTCTGCTAATCCCAATGTATAGGTGCAAGCATATACAACTTTGATGACACAATGGTTCAAGTTTATTAGAGGCAAGAAAATAAGATGTGTCATCAAGTTTGTGAGAGCTTTACTAACTAGTTTTCACATAACAAAATAATTTTTTATTTGAAAGATAGATGAAGCTTGAAAATTTACTTGGAATAGCAATAATGCTAATAGGTAGATATGATGGACACAAATGGCACATGTTTTGGTTTAAAGGAATGGATGCATGAGAAGTGTTCCCTCTCGGCATTGGTTTTGGGCTAGCAAGGCTGGGTAGCAAGCAAAAGAGTTGAAGGAAACAAGCAAACATACAAGTGATAAAGTCAAACATGCAATCTTCCTTGAAGACACAAAAGATCTTAAATAAAGAATACTAAGCTTATGGGCCAATCAAGAAAGAAAATAAATGATACAAAATACTTGTAAGCTTTTCTCTTTTCCTTTCAAACCTCAATAAGTGTTGCTACTGACATGCCAAAACCAATTTAGATCTACTTGATGCTCCCAAAGTGACACCAATACTGATCAACAAGATCAATCATATAATAGATATTGGAAACTAAAATAAGAAGTGCAAAAAGTAAAAGATGAAACTTCTCATTAATATTCCATAAAGGCACTCACACCAAGGGATACATAGATAACCAACTAAAGGAGAGATACTTCCTCAATGCAAACCATCCTATATGATAACTTCTCTAAACATGATATGAGTCTACTAAAAAGGTAAAAAGATAAAAGATAATGATGTGATACCACGACACTCCCCCAAACTTGGAACAAGCCAAGGGGATGCCAAACCTGATGACGAATTACTCCTTCGGTGGTGGTGGTGTTACCTTGATGAGTTCTTCGACCAGCTTCCTTAAGTCCTCTATCTCAAAGGTTAGATTACGAATCAACTCTAAATTATGCTCAATGCAGTTCGTGATCATGTCGGCCCGAGATTCCCAGTCCTTGTTATTCTTTCCCCACTCTTCCCTCTTAGAGTGTTCCTTCCTTGCATAGTTAGAGCGAGGCAAATCCCAAACAAAGGGCAAATTCCCTTTGGGCACCTTTTGGAATTGTTGCTCATGTATAAGAGTATGGAAGGGGTTCTTGTTGAGTGGAGGAAGTGACCGTGGAGATAGGATATGACACGGAGTTTTCCCTCTTGTAGACATCTGTGTTGTCCTCCTAAGCTTGGTAGGGTTTTCCACCACTCCAATGCTTGTAAAAGTAGCACGGGTGTCCGGATGCTCGTCCTTATTCACGTCTTCTTCATCCCCAACCAAGATCTCCTCCTCCTTGGGGTTTTGAGGATCATCTTCCACTGGCTTCTTGCCCTTTTCGTTGGCGGATACCATGGCGTCTCTAAACTTGAGAAGATTTCCTGACAGAAACAGATCGAAACGAAAACACGATGAGAACACAATATACGAACCTCGGGGGATCCGGGGGGTTATAAATTACGAAGTTTTACAACATAAGGAAGGTACTGTGTGAAAACAAGGCGGAGACGGACTGCAGGAGGCTCACACCCCCTGGTGGCGCGGCCAGCTAGGGCCCGCGCCACTGGTGGGTGTGGCCCGCCTGAGCTCCGTTTCCTCCTCTGTTTCGTCTCGTAACCTTCCATATGTAATAAAATAGCTAAAGTATAAAGAAAATAGTTTTTCGTGAACTTTCTATTTGCAGCACTTTTTACCTATTCAAAGACGGACTCTGCATATTTTGGAGTTTGGTTTCTGATAAATTCTTTCGGACTCACCATTTGAATAATATCAACATCTTCATTATAAGAATCTCCAGAAATATAATGTTTGAGCCTTTGACCATCCACCACCTATGTAGATTTTTCCTTCAAAGAAGATATTTTGATATCCCCTGAATGATACACGTCCTCAATAAAAAAGGTCCACTACTAGGAAAAGGCCCATCAGTGGCGCACCATTTTTGTACTTCTGTGGCGCATATGAGATACACCACTGTTATCTCGCCACTAAAGTTCAGTTCTGTGGCGCATATTGAAATGCGCCACAGAAGTCTGAAAAACTTCTATGGTGCATATGGCCAAAATGCGCCACAGAAGTCCCAAACCAGATCTCAAACTTCTGTGGCGCATTTGGCCAATATGCGCCACAGAAGTTTTTTTCAAATTTCAAAAAAAACGCCGGCCAGATCTGGCCGGAGGTGGGGGTCGCCGATGGAGGAGAGAAGGATGTCGCTGATGGATGAGGTGGAGGTCGCCGGTGGAGGATAGGAGGAGGCCACCGGAGGAGGAGGAGGCCGCCGGAGAAGGAGGAGGAGGAGAAGGTCGCCGGAGGAGGAGCTCGCCGGGGTGGAGGAGGGAGGTGGGAGGAGGAGGAGCTCGCCGGGGTGGAGGAGGGAGGTGGGAGGAGGAGGACGAGGAGGAGCTCACCGGGGTGGAGGAGGGAGGAGCTCACCGGGGTGGTGGTGGTGGAGGAGGAGGAGGAGGAGGAGCTCTCCGGGGTGGAGGAGAAGGAGGAGGAGGAGGAGGAGGAGGAGGAGAAGGAGAAGGTGAGGAGAATGAGAGAAGAAGTGGAGGAGAAGAAGGATGGAGGAGTGGAAGAGTATAAGAGGGGGAGAAGGGGGGAGGGATTCAAAATTCGAACCCCTCCCAAAACTTCTGTGGCGCATATGGAAGAAATGCGCCACAGAAGTTTGTCCTCCTTTTTATTTTTTTGCAGGAAAAAATGATCTTTTGGCCATAACTTTTTACTCTTTTCAAATTTTGAAAATCTAAGACATCGCTCGAGCGGATGCGAAATCTCGTTCTCATCATTTTGGTATATTATACGTATTTTTCGACATCGTATGCAGAAGTTACGGCCGTTTTACCGTGGCATAAACTTTTTTTGTATAAAAAGTTGAAATGCATGTTTGTTAATTTTCCTACAAACTAGACCATATTACGTATCACTATGTGAAATGATTTTATTTTTTGAAGTGTTTTTCATTTTATATTATTTTTTACAAGGCTAAAAAGGCGAGTACAGAAACTTTTGTGGCGCATGCCTCTATATGCGCCACAGAAGATAAGTACAGTCAATGAATTCTGTGGTAGGGTCCACCCAAGCTTTCTGTGGCGCATATGTCCATATGCGCCACAGAAATTGGAACTTCTGTGGCGCATGTGGACATATGCGCCACAGAAAGTTCCAACTTCTGTGGCGCATTTTTCCTATATGTGCCACAGAAGTTGGAAGACTTCTATGGCGCATTTGATGAAATGCGCCACTGGACAACTTTTGTGGCGCATGGTCAGAACCATGCGCCACAGAAGGTCTGTCTATCTATAGCTAGTTTCCTAGTAGTGGTCCTTCCCATTTTGAGAGTAGTTTCCCTACAAAAAATCTGAGACGGGACCTATACAAAAGAACTTTCTCACCAACATGGAACTCCCTTTTGAGAATTATCCTATCATGCCATCATTTTACTTTTTCCTTAAAGAGTAGCATTTTCATCAGCTTCACTTCTCCACTCATCTAAGGTACTTAAGTTAAGCAATCTTTTCTCACTAGCAAGTTAATTCTTTCACTGCCCAATAAGCTTTGTGTTCTAATTCTAGAGGCAAGTGACAAGCTTTACCATAAACCATTTTGTAAGGAGACATTCCCATAGGAATTTTATAAGCAGTTCTATAAGCCCATAAAGCGTCATTCAACTTTTTAGCCCAATTTTTCCTAGGTCTATTAATAGTCTTTTGCAAGATAGGCTTAATTTCTCTATTTGAAGGTTCTACTTGCCCACTGGTTTGGGGGTGATAATCTGAAGCAATTATATGGTTAACATTGAAAGGATCGTATGGGCACCTAGAGGGGGGGTGAATAGGTGCTACTTCAAATTTTCTTCTTTTTCAAATTAAAGTTTGACAATAAGGTAAATTCTCTAGATAATGCAACTAAGGTGAATTTACCTATATGACAATTGTAGGGTTCGCAGCATAGAAAACAAAATTTTTCCTACGATGTGAACTATATACCAAGATCTATCTACTAGATACAAACAACGGGCGGATGTATATACGTAGAGAACATACCCTTGAAGACCGACAAAGCTTAACGAGTTCAACTCGTGGTTGATGTAGACGATCTCTTGCCGATCTCAAGATCGAGAGGAAGTCCTAGCGCCAGAATCAGCAACGATCCGTGCTCGCACACACGCTCGAGGCACCGAGCAACCTCCGCCTCGCTCCAGCGATGCAGCGGAAGCACAACTCTTTCTTGCCGAATAGCCACCGGGAACATGTATCTCGCTAGTCCGAGACCATGGGGAATAAATTCTAGAGGGGGAGAGAGATCCTTCACGAGGAGGTGTGAGAGACAAGTGAGGAGGGGTCCTTTTATAGGAGGAGGGGGACCCAAGGGGTGGCAGCGCATGGGGTTGCCCCTTGCCCTCCCCTCTTCATGTGGGTGGACACTCCACTCACAAATCTCCTTTAAATTCCCTCCACTCAAAAGTCCACTCAAATTCCCATTAAATTTCCACCAAATTTAATGCAAACTCTCATTAAATAAAACTCTTTTATTTTATTCAGAATTTTGTCAATTACTTTAATGACAAACATTCACAAATAACCCCTTGCTAGAATTCTATTTCACATGCATAACCACTTTATGCAATTTCACCAAAACCTGCTTTTGTATCTAGTGAAATAAATTCTCCGCTTGTTCATTCTTTCGGCATGAAACATTTGTTCCAATTGGATGTCGGTGTCTATTAAGTGTGTCACCCTACGGTTCGTGAATAATGCGGACATGATCGAGACCCTCTCGGATCAATAATCAAGCGGATCCGGAGACCCATATCGACTCCACACATTCAACGATGACTTTCTTGTGATCGCTTAACCTTTTACGCTAGTATCTTAATCCCTTTGTTTCACTATATATTACATGTCCGAGATTCGATCATCGGTATCTCCATACCTAGTTTGATCTCGCATCGACATGCACTCTTTCTCGCTCGTGATATAACATTCTAGTGATCAAATCACTTGCTTGCAAGCTAATCAATGTGATATCACCGAGAGGGCCCAGAGTATATCTATCCGTCATCGGGATGAACAAATTCCACTCTCGATCCATGAGCCTCAACATAACACTTTATTAGTATTGAATCCATCTTTATAATCACCCTGTTATGGTGTGACGTTTGATGTTATCAAGAAACTCTTCCGGTGTTAGTGATTGACATGATCTCATGGTCTAAGGATTAGGATCACTTCATAAGTTGTTATAGCAATATAAACTCAATGACTTTGATCGTAATGCTATACTTCGGATGAATGTTCATCACACCATTACACTAATGTTGTGATCCCGTTATTAACAACATCCAATGTCCATGATCAGGAAACCTTGATCATCTTGTTAATCAACGAGCTAGTTTATGAGAGAGGCATAACTAGGAACTTTCGCTTGTTTATTAAACACATATGTATTAACGCTCAGATTAATACAATTATAGCATGCAAAATAAACATCTATCATATACTTGGAATACACATAATAAACACCTTATTATTGCCTCTCATGGCATATTCCCTTTAGTCTCCCACTTGCACTAGAGACAATAATCTAGTTACATAGTGATAAATCTAACACCCATTGAGTTCTGGTGTTGATCATGTTTTGCTCTAGGGAGAGTTTTAGTCAACGGATCTGCTACATTGAGATCCGTATGTACTTTACAAATATTTATATCTCCATCCTTGACATGATAGAGGATGGAGTGAAACCGGCGTTTAATATGCTTGGAATGCTTGTGAGACCTAGGCTCTTTGGCATTGGCAATGGCACCATTGTTGGCACAATAGATCACCATTGGGTCCAACGCGTTTGCCACCACTCCTAGTTCGGATATGAACTCCTTCATCCAAATCGCTCGAGCCGCTCAAGCAAAGAACATATTCGCCTCCGTTGTTGATCCCGCTACCACAGGTTGTTTGCAGCTCCTCCAACTAACCGCCCGCCATTCATGAGAAATACGATCCGGATTGAGACTTAGAGTCATCCGGATCGGTGTCAAAGCTAGCGTCGACATAACACTTAGCGACGAGCTCTTCTTCACCTCAGATACAAGAAACATATCCTTAGTTCTTCGTAAGTACTTAAGGATATTCTTGACCGCTATCCAAAGGTTCAACTCGATCCGTTTGGTACCTACTAGTCAAACTAATAGCATGTGCCACATCCGGTCTTGTACATAGCATGGCGACATTATAAAGCCTATGGTCAAGCATAGGGACTTTGTCCATTATCTCTCTTTCTTCCATGAAGCCGGACTTTGAGTCTTACTCAATGTCTTGCCTTGCAACATAGGTAAGAACCCCTTCTTACTTCCGTCCATTTTAAACTTCTTTAAAATCTTATCAAGGTATGTACTTTGCGATAGCCCTATTAGGCGCCTAGATCTATCTCTATAGATCTTTATGCCTAATATGTATGACGCTTTACCTAGGTCCTTCATTGAAAATTTGCTGTTTAGATAACTTTTAACACTGTTTAAAAGATCTATATCATTTCCGATCAATAATATGTCATCCACATATAATATCAGAAATGCCACATTGCTCCCACTCACTTTCTTGTAAATACAAGCTTCTCCATAAGTTTGGACAAATCCAAACTCTTTGATCACCTCATCAAATCGGAGATTCCAACTTCGTGATGCTTGCTTCAATCCATAGATGGATCGCTGAAGCTTGCACACCTTGTTAGCATCCTTAGGATCGACAAAACCCTTTGGTTGTATCATATACAACTCTTCTTCAATATTACCATTGAGAAACGCGGTTCTGACATCCATCTGCCATATCTCATAGTCGAAATAAGCAGCAATTGCTAACATTATCCTAACTGACTTTAGCATCGCTACGGGAGAGAAAGTCTCATCGTAGTCAACTCCTTGAATTTGTCGAAACCCCTTTGCGACAAGTCGAGCTTTATAGACGGTCACATTACCATCAGCATCAGTTTTCCTTTTGAAAATCCATTTGTTCTCCACGGCCTTTCGGTCGTGAGGTATTTCCACCAAGTTCCAAACTTGATTTTCATACATGGATTCCATCTCGGATTTCATGGCTTCTAACCATTTGTTGGAATCCGGGCTCATCATCGCTTCTTCATACGTCGCAGGTCATCATTTTCATCAACCATGAAATTCATGACAGATTTCCGAGCTCAGAGCTGCACGTCTTGTTTGACTGCGAGGTTCGGTAGTACTCTTCGGAGTTTCATGATCATTATCATTAGTTCCTCTTCAATGTGGAGCCAACTCGAACAACTTCCGCTACCGTGCTACTCGCCATACTTTGAAGAGAAGGTTCCACAACCTCTTCGAGTTCTACCTTCCGACTACTCACACCTTCGCGAGAAACTCTTTCTCGAAAGGATCCATTCTGGCAACAAAAACCTTGCCCTCGTGATAGAAGGAATACCCAATAGTTTCTTTAGGGTATCCTATGAAGACGATTTTTCCGCTTTGGGTTCGAGTTTATCCGGTTGAAGTTTCTTCACATAAACATCGCATCCCCAAACTTTAAGAAATGACATCTTAGGTTTGTTTCCAAACCACAATTCATACGGTGTCTTTTCAACGGATTTAGATGGTGCCCGATTTAAAGTGAATGCAGCAGTTTCTAGTGCATAACCCCAAAATGACAACGGCAAGTCCGTCAGAGACATCATAGATCGAACCATATCTAATAAAGTACGATTACGACGTTCCGACACACCATTTCGCTGTTGTGTTCCGGCAGGTGTGAGTTGTGAAACAATTCCACACTCTTTCATGTGAGTGCTAAACTCGTAACTTAGATACTCACCTCCACGGTCGGACCATAGAAATTTGATCTTTCTATTACGATGATTTTCCACTTCATTCTGAAATTCCTTGAACTTTTCAAAGGTTTCAGACTTGTATTTCATCAAGTATATATAACCGTATCTACTCAAATCATCCGTGAAAGTAACAAAATAACGATATCCACCTCGCGCCGACACACTCATTGGACCACATACATCAGAATGTATGATTTCCAATAAATGTCGCCTGCTCCATTGAACCGAAAACGGCGTTCTAGTCATCTTGCCCATAAGGCATGGCTCACATGTATCAAATGATTCATAATCAAGTGATTCCAAAAGTCCATCCGAATGGAGCTTCTTCATGCTTAACGCCAATATGACCTAGACGGCAAGGCCACATATATGCGGATATATCATCATTAAGTTTAATCCTTTTAGCATCAACATTATGAATATGTGTAACATTATCATCGAGATCTAATAGAAATAAACCATTCATCATCGGTGCATGACCATAAAAGATTTCATTCATATAAATGGAACAACCATTGTTCTCGTATTTAAATGAATAACCACTTCGCATCAAACACGATCCAGATACAATGTTCATGCTCAGTGCAGGCACCAGATAACATTTATTCAAGTTTATAACTAATCCCGACGGTAAGTGGAGAGGCAGTTCGACGGCGATCACATCAACGCTTGATCCATTGCCGACACGCATCTTGACCTCACCCTTGCTAGCGGTCGCTTGTTCCGCCCCGATTCGAAAGTTACAAATATTAGCAATCGAACCGGTATCAAATACCTGTGTGCTACGAGCACTAGTCAAGTACACATCAATAACATGTATATCATATATACCTTTGTTTGCCTTGCCGGCCTTCTTGTCGCCAGATACTTGGGGCGCTTATGCCCATGGCAGTCCCTTACAATAGTAGCACTCGAATCGACTTAGGTCCAACTCGGGTTTTTCAGCGCTGCAAAGCTTGCCGCCTTACTTCCTTCCGCTTTCCCTTCTTGTCTTTCTTGAAACCAGTGTTCCTATTGATCATCAACACTTGATGTTCCTTTTTATCTCCACTTCTGCAGTTTTAAGCATTGACAGAAGCTCGGGGAGAGACTTCTTCATGCCTTGCATATTATAGTTCATCACGAAGCTCTTATAGCTAGGTGGCAGAGACTGCAGAACACGATGGATGCGTAAGTCAATGGGAATCGATATTCCCAAGGACACAAGCTTATCACAGAATCGACATCTTGAGTACATGCTCACTAACGAGCTGCTCTTCCATCATGCAGCTAAAGAACTTTTCTAAAGCGTTGTAGCTCTCTACAGCAACATGTGTGTCGAAAATCATTTTCAACTCACCCATTGTATCAAATGCATTGCCGTTTCAAACGCTTTCGAAGTTCCGGCTCTAGCCCATACAATATGCCGCAATGAACTAAGTTGTGGTCCTCCTGACGAGTCTGATAGACATTCTTCTCCTCGTCAGGGGCATCATCAAAAGGTGGGGGGCCTAATGGCGCTTCTAGCACATATTGCTTTTGTGCAAAGAGAGGAGAATCCTCAAATTCATGGCCCATTCGGAAAGTTGCTACCGCTCGCTAGTTTCTCTTTCTCCATGAACACATTGAAATTAAAAGCAGGTGGTGCCATCTACAACAGAATTTGTAAAGTTTAGACTAAGTGTATGATAGATTGAGTTCAACTAATCTATATTATGAATGAACTCCCACTCAAAAACGACATCCCTCGTGCCTTTTTGGTGATTACATGAACCAAATCCACTATACCAAGTCCGATCATCACGTGAGTCGGTATAGCTTCAAAGGCGAGCATCAAATGGGCATCATATCAACTATATGAATCATGCTTAACCTTTCGGTCCGTGTTCCGAGGCCATGTCTGTACATGCTAGGCTCGCCAAGTTAGAACCTTAGTATTCGCGTGTAATCGCTTTACACCAAATATGGTCGTGGATCCAAGAACACCCGATCATCACGTGATGTCTTGGAGCCATTTAAAACATAATCCGTGCATACTAAAGGAAGAACACATTCTTATCTTGATATTTAAATGAGGGATCATCTTATTATGCTAACAAAGCGCTAAACAAGCAATATAAGATGCTATCAAACATCATATGTTTATTAGTGAAATGATATGGTTCCCAGATGATCTCTATCATGTGCATCGTGGTATGATCACTATCATACCTATATGTGTAAATCCAAGGTCTATGGATTTTATGACGCTATGTGTGTTGTAAGAGTATCATCTCATACTTCTACTTACAACACTACCATATCATAACACTAGCCCAAAGAACAATCTAAACTAGACGCCTCTAATTTATCCATTGCAAGTTTTACGTGGCTTAGGGCTTTCGAGATAGAACCGTTCTTACCTACGAACATGAACCACAACGAGGATAATCAAATTGTTGACAACTTGCAAAATAGATATTGACTATAGTAGGAGACAGACACCGCTAGCCACTTATGCAAACTAGTTGCATGTCAAGCGTGGAACAGGTCTCATGTGCGAGGACATGTAAAGTTTGTCCGGTCCGCTTCATACCACTATGCCACCAGTATCCAAAATTACAACAAAGGAGCAACAACATGATCATCATCGCCCACATACTCATATGTGTACTACCCGTGTAAAGTATCTACGCATAGATCCGGCTCTGATACCACTGTAGGGTTCGCAGCATAGAAAACAAAAAATTTCCTACGAGGTGAACTATATACCAAGATCTATCTACTAGATACAAACAACGGGCGGATGTATATCCGTAGAGAACATACCCTTGAAGACCGACAAAGCTTAACGAGTTCAACTCGTGGTTGATGTAGACGATCTCTTGCCGATCTCAAGATCGAGAGGAAGTCCTAGCGCCGTAAATCAGCAGCGCATCCGTGCTCGCACACACGTTCGAGGCACCGAGAAACCTCCACCTCCTCGCTCCAGCGATGCAGCGGAAGCACAACTCTTTCTTGCCGAATAGCCACCGGGAACATGTATCTCGCTAGTCCGAGACCATGGGGAATAAATTGTAGAGGGGGAGAGATCCTTCACGAGGAGGTGTGAGAGACAAGTGAGGAGGGGGGATCCTTTTATAGGAGGAGGGGGGAACCCCAAGGGGGTGGCCGGCGCATGGGGCTGCCCCCTTGCCCTCCCCTCTTCATGTGGGTGGACACTCCACTCACAAATCTCCTTTTAAATTCCCTCCACTCAAAAGTCCACTCAAATTCCCATTAAATTTCCACCAAATTTAATGCAAACTCTCATTAAATAAAACTCTTTTATTTTATTCAGAATTTTGTCAATTACTTTAATGACAAACATTCAAAAATAACCCCTTGCTAGAATTCTATTTCACATGCATAACCACTTTATGCAATTTCACCTGAAAACCTGTTTCGGTATCTAGTGAAATAAATTCCTTCGCTTGTTCATTCTTTTGGCATGAAACATTTGCTCCAATTGGATGTCGGTGTCTCTTAAGTGTGTCACCCTACGGTTCGTGAATAATGCGGACATGATCGAGACCCCTCTCGGATCAATAATCAGAAGCGGGATCTGGAGACCCATACTGACTCCCACACATTCAACGATGACTTTCTTGTGATCGTTGGAACCTTTTACGCTAGTATCTTAATCCCTTTGTTTCACTATATATTACATGTCCGAGATTCGATCATCGGTATCTCCATACCTAGTTTGATCTCGTTACCGACATGCACTCTTTTCTCGTTCCTGTGATATAACATTCTAGTGATCAAATCACTTGCTTGCAAGCTAATCAATGTGATATCACCGAGAGGGCCCAGAGTATATCTATCCGTCATCGGGATGAACAAATTCCACTCTCGATCCATGAGCCTCAACATAACACTTTATTAGTATTGAATCCATCTTTATAATCACCCTGTTACGGTGTGACGTTTGATGTTATCAAGAAACTCTTCCGGTGTTAGTGATTGACATGATCTCATGGTCTAAGGATTAGGATCACTTCATAAGTTGTTATAGCAATATAAACTCAATGACTTTGATCGTAATGCTATACTTCGGATGAATGTTCATCACACCATTACACTAATGTTGTGATCCCGTTATTAACAACATCCAATGTCCATGATCAGGAAACCTTGATCATCTTGTTAATCAATGAGCTAGTTTATGAGAGAGGCATAACTAGGAACTTTCTGTTTGTTTATTAAACACACATGTATTAACGTTTCCGTATTAATACAATTATAGCATGCAAAATAAACATCTATCATATACTTGGAATACACATAATAAACACTTTATTATTGCCTCTCAGGGCATATTCCCTTCAACAATTATGCAAGATCTAACACAACACAAGGTAAGAACAAGTAAGTAAAGTGCGGTAAAGGATAGAAGTAACCAAGGTGGTGGACGCGGAGACACAAGGATTTGTTTCCCGTAGTTCCTTCCTTTTGAGGGGAAGTACGTCTACGTTTGGAGAGGGGGTGGTTTCAAACCACCAACGCCACAAGAGGCCTCCCTTGTTCTCTGATGAATCTCACCCCAACGGGATCGATTCACCTTCCACTATATCGGCAACCTTCAAGGTGGAAGCCGGCACCTTTACAAGTTTGGGGCACACATCCACAACTTAAGTGCTCTATAGCAATTGAGTGCAAGGACCTACCAAGAAATTGGCAAGCCCCGGATGTTGATTTTCTATCATCCTTATCACCCGCCCAATCCGAATCCGTGTATCCACAAAGAGCAAATGTTGAGCCTCGAGGATACCAAAGACCATAAAATGGGGTATGAACTAAATATCGAAAGATTCTCTTGACCGCCATCAAATGACTTTCTTTAGGAGCCGCTTGATATCTTGCACACACACCTACACTCAACACAATATCGAGTCTAGATGCACAAAGGTAAAGCAAAGAACCAATCATGGACCGGTATACCTTTTGATCCACATCTTTACCATTTGGATTTTGTTCTAGATGAGTCTTTGTAGCCATGGTAGTAGGAGCTCCATTTAAATCTTGCATTTTGAATCTCTTGAGCATATCTTGAGTATACTTGGCTTGATTGAAGAATGTTCCTCCTCTAACTTGCTTTATCTCAAAGCCAAGATACTCTCAACTCTCCCATCAAAGACATCTGGAACCTACTAGTCATAAGCTTTGAGAATTCATCATTAAAAGCTTTGTTAGATGAGCCAAAGATAATATCATCAACATATATTTGGCATACAAAAATCTCCCCATTGACTTTCTTAGTAAAAAGAGTGGGATCGATTTTCCCAACCTCAAATCCACGGTCAAACAATAACTCTCTAAGGTGCTCATACCACGTGCGTGGGGCTTGCTTGAGCCCATGGAGCGCCTTATCAAGTTTGTAGACATGGTTTGGGAAGTTGGGGTCCTCAAATCCTGGGGGTTGCTTAACATGTACCAATTCATTTAATGGGCCATAAAGAAATGCACTTTATACATCCATTTGTTGCAACTTAAAGTTATGATGTGCCGCATAAGCAAGAAGGATACGGATGGACTCAAGGCGAGCTATGAGTGCATATGTCTCTCCATAGTCAATGCCTTCAATTTGAGTGAACCCTTGTGCAACCAATCTAGCCTTGTTTCTTACTATGGTTCCATGCTCATCTTGCTTGTTCTTGAATATCCACTTTGTTCCAATAACATTGCGGCAATCCTTTGGCTTCTCTACTAACTTCCATACTTTGTTTATCTCAAAGTTGTTGAGCTATTTATGCATAGCTTCCAACCAATCCGAATCTTCAAGAGCCTCCCACACTTTCTTAGGTTCAATCATGGATATGTGATCTTGATGTTCACTGAACCTCTTCAATTGTGCTCTTGTGGAAATTACCTTCCTTAGATCACCAACTACATTTTGTAGAGAGTGGTCTCTTAATTCCAACATTCTTTCCTTTCTAGCTTCGCGACGAGCGTGGATCTTCGTGTTGTTTCTTGGAGGACCCTCTTCATCATTTTGATCCTCGTCTTGACCATCAACTTGACCTTGATCATCATCGGAATTATTCTCTTCATTTAGAGGCAAAGATTGACCTTGGTCATGATCAAGTAATCTTCTGGCATCAATTTCTGCTTGTCTCAAAGCAGTTTGTACAGATCTTCCTTGAGTAATTGCCTTGGCACCACTTGACATCCTGGCGAATGAATCAACCTCGCCTTGACTAGAGTTATCACTATGATCATCATGTTGAGGGTCCACATCTTGTCTTTGGCTTGAGTCATTGTCCTCCTTGGTGGATGGAGATTGTTGATGTTGTGAAGATGAGGGCTCCACTTGAGTGGGGCATAGTTCTTCTCGATCTGCCATAAGGGGTTCCTCAATGGGGCGGATATATCCACACCCATTCTTCCTATGGCATCCTGAGGCATTTCATCATCTGCATCACAAGCATCAACACGCCCCCTTGGGGACCATCATATTCTTCGAAGGTCACACTACAAGATTCTATGACGGCTCCGGAGAGCTTATCATAGATTCTATAAGTGTGAGATTCGAGACCATAACCAACAAAAATACCCTCTAATGCTTTAGACTCGAATTTGGATAAATGAACACCTTTTATGAGATAGAAACACTTACAACCGAACACCCGGAAGTAAGATACGTTGGGCTTGTTACCGGTAAGTATTTCATTTGGAGTCTTGTTGATTTCTTTGCAGAGGTAGAGCCGGTTTGAAGCATGGCAAGCGGTGGAGATGGCTTCGGCCCAAAATATTTATGGATATTTAAACTCCGCCAACATGGTCCTAGCCATCTCAATAAGGGTCCAGTTCTTCCTTTCGGCCACACCATTTTGTTGAGGGGTGTATGCAGCGGAATATTGATGTTTTATCCCCTCATCACTCAGGAAATCATTCAAGGTGTAGTTCTTGAACTCGGTGCCGTTGTCACTTCTTATAATAAACACGGGAACATTGTATTGCTGTTGGACCAAATTGATGAAGTCAATGAAGGTCTTTTGAGTCTCACTCTTCAACTTGAAGAAATAAACCCACGAGTATCTTGAAAAGTCATCAACAATCACCAAGCAATATTTATTCCCACCAAGATTTGCATGAGATGGAGGACCAAAGAGATCCACATGGAGGAGCTCCAAGATCTTGGTGGACTTGATGCGGTTCTTAGGCTTGTGAGGAGCATCATGCATCTTCCCTAGAACACATGCCCTGCAAACACGATCTTTGGCAAAGGAGACATTTTCTTTTAGCCCAACAATATGGACCTCCTTGTGGAGACTTTGCAAAGTTCTCATATTGACATGGGCTAGTCGGCGATTCCATAACCAACCCACATCGGCCTTTCCGAATAAGCACATCGCACTTGTAGTGGCTTGCCCCGAAAAGTCCACCACATACAAGTCATGTTCGACATACCCAACGAAAGCGACCTTGAGATACTTGCTCCACATGAGAACCACAAGATCATTATGTAAAAAGACAGAAAAACCCATCTTTCCAAGAGCACAGACTGAAAGTAAATTGTACCCAAGGGTCTCAACAAGCATGACATTCACGAGTGTAATGTCGTGAGCAACCACAACTTTGCTGAAACCCATTACCTTAGACTTTGACTTGTCGACATAAGTGATAGATATTTGATCATCATTTGGTCTTAAATCTTGAACAATAGAGGAGCTGCCGGTCATATGACTTGTGCAACCACTATCAAGCACCCACTTAGAACCCCCGGAAGCATACGTCTACAAAAGATCAAACTAGTTTTTAGGTACCCATTTTTCAATGGGTCCTCTTTTGTTAGCAACAAGGGTCTTGGGAACCCAAATAGACCAAGCAATATAACCATCATATGGGCCAACATATTGTGCATAGACATCACCATAATAATCATGCATTAGAACATAGTGAGGGTTAGCACTTCCCGCAAAGTCATCATGAGACATAGTTTTACCACTTGTGGTCTTACTATCCACAATGGTCTTGTTGGTCTCTTGTGCGGGCTTGGCCTTCTTATTCTTATTGTTCTTCTTCTTGGTTTTGGAAACAAAACCAATGCCCCCTTTTTAACCACAAGGTCTTTGCTTACTCAAGAGATCATCAATGGACTTGTTGCCTTGTGGAAATGTGTCCTTAGCAAGCTTCCCCTTCAACCTAGCATTTTCTTCAAAAATAGTTGTACTACTAGATGGAATGAAGTTACTAGGTGAAGGAATATTGGCCAATTGAGTTTGAAGCGTTTCATGGGACTTTGTGAGTGACAAGAGTTCACTTTCCAAAGCCTTGTTAAGCAAACTAAAGTCCTCGGCAAGTTTTTCATGAACCACACCAAACTCAATCTTGTCCTTTTTAGCCCTTTTGTATTTAGCAATAGCATGATCATGCTCTTTGATGAGTTTGTTAACAATAGTGTCATTGGCCTCATCAAGCCCTTCAAGTTTTAATTCAAGTGATAACCTAGTTTCTTGTTCTTCTTCTAGAGTATTGTTTAAAGCCTCTAGCTCAATCATGTGTTCATGCCCAAGTTTACATCTTACATCTAGAAGTTCTTGTGTATGGGAAAGTTGATCTAAGATGTTTCCAAAATGTATCTTAGCATCTCCTTGTAGGTTAGTCATAAACTCATCAAAGGCAATTAATTCCTTTTTAACATCAAGAGACATCTCATCATCAATTTCATCATTAGCTAAAGGAGTGGGGTGAGATGATGAGGATACCTCCGTTCCTCTTGCCATAAGGCAAGTGACGTTCTTGACGGGAAAATTCTCATTTGGAGAATCGAATAGTGAGAATGTTGGAGTAGAAGTAGTGGCTAGAGCTGCCACACCATTGGGAGTTTCCTCTTCCTCATCTTCATCATCATCATTGTCGGAGGAGTATTCTTCATGAGTGATCAAGACGATTTCTCCCGACTTCTTGTTGATGGGATTCTTCTTGATGAAGGGTTTCTTGTAAGGTGCTTTGAGAGTTTTCTTCAACACAAGCTTACCCCCATGATCTTCCCTCTTCTCATAGGGGAAACTTGCCACAAAGTGATAGCGGTCACCACAATTGAAGCAAGTTCTCAATCTAGTAGTGTTTTCTCTTTTCCCATTTGGGTTGCTTCTTCGTTGCATTTCCATCTTGGCCTTGGCGGGATTCTTCCAAAAGTTCTTTGCATAGAAGGCCATATATTTACCATGAGCAATCTTGACTTCATCGGGGTGATCCATGGAGAGCCCTTCATCACTATCATCTTCATCCCCATGGTCCACAACTTTGGCCTTCAAAGCAACATTGACAACGTTTCTCATACCAAGGGCACGGGCACGAGCATATTTGGCATTCTTGGCGGCAACTTTGAAGGCGGCCATCTCTTGCATAACTTCATTTGAGGTCATGAGATGGTAGTTGTGTCTTCCTTGTAGGCTCTTCAAGTCGGTGGGCTCAAAAGGCATGAGTGCACTCACATATTTCCTTTTTATCTATGCATCATCCACATGTGAGGCACCCACATTTCTAAAAGCGGTAGCGGTGGTCTTGAGCCTTCGGTACATGTCTTCGTGATCTTCACCTTCTTTCATGTAGAAGCCTTCGGCTTCATTGCTTAGAGCATCATATCGGTTCTTCCTCATACTCTCATTTCCAACAAACAATACAGTGAGGGCATCCCAAGCTTCCTTGGCAATGCTGAAGTGCTCAATGTGTGGATAATCCTTGGTCCCCAATCCTTGTTGAATCATATGCAAAGCAGTGGCATTGAGTTTACTATTGACAACATCTCTTCTTATCAAGTTGTTTGGATCCCCAATAAAGAGTCCATGCTCGATGATGTTCCATAGTTCAATGCAAGAGTTGCGCATATGAGTTCTCATTAGTGATTGCCATTGAGCAAAGGTAGAGGATTCTTCAAGCTTAGGTGGGTCACCTCTATTGTATACATGAGGGTGAGGGATTGGAGGGTCGGGAGAGTACCATGAATCACGGTGATCACCCTTCCCACCATCATTTTATGTGGAGGAATTAGTGTTGTCTTGTTTACCCCTAACCATTCTATCCTCGGGGGATATGGGAGTATCCCCTTTAGGTAAAACAGATGGAGGATCCCCTTGAGGAGAAGGGGATGATGAGCCATCTTTGTCTTTAAGAAGTTGCTCAAGCATCTTCTTGACTTCATTGACCAAGGAAGAGCTCAATATTGTTTCCAAGTTTTTGAGATCTTCCATGGTCACCGTAGTATGCTCACCATCACCTTCCCCTTCTTGGCTACCCATATTCTCTTAGGCGGTAAAGCCCAAATAAAGAGCCGAGGCTCTGATACCAATTGAAAGGATCGTATGGGCACCTAGAGGGGAGGGTGAATAGGTGCTACTTCAAATTTTCTTCTTTTTCAAATTAAGGTATGACAATAAGGTAAATTCTCTAGATAATGCAACTAAGGTGAATTTACCTATATGACAATTATGCAAGAGCTACCACAACACAAGGTAAGAACAAGTAAGTAAAGTGCGGTAAAGGATAGAAGTAACCAAGGTGGTGGACGCGGAGACACACGGATTTGTTTCCCGTAGTTCCTTCCTTTTGAGGGGAAGTACGTCTATGTTTGAAGAGGGGGTGGTTTCAAACCACCAACGCCACGAGAGGCCTCCCTTGTTCTCCGATGAATCTCACCCCAACGGGATCGATTCACCTTCCACTATATCGGCAACCTTCAAGGTGGAAGCCAACACCTTTACAAGTTTGGGGCACACATCCACAACTTAATCGGAGGCTCCCAAATACGAGCAAGCTGTCAAAGCAATCAAAGGCAAACTTGTAAGAACCAAAACAAGAACTAGGGTTTCCAAGAAAACAATATAGCAAAGGGGCCCTCAATTGAATGAGGGGGAAATGAAGATCTCTTTTGGTGAAGTAGTAGATCAGGGCCTCCTCCTCCTCCTTCGATTCCCCAAAGATCAAAGACTTTGGGTGGTGGATTGAGGAGATCTTGAAGATTTGGTGGCTCCAATGGTGGTCTTGACTTTAATGTGGATGAGCACTTTGTCCCAAGGTAGGTGAAGGGGTATTTATACCCCTCCAAGAAATCTGACCGTTGGTGCCTTTAATACAGCGGTAGTACCGAAAGTTTAAGCGGTACTACCAGAAAACTCCGGTACTATCAGACCTGGTACCGGAAGAGCAACTTTCAAACTTCATATGCCCTGGCCACAGCGGTACCACCATGTGGTGCTACCGTAAAGCGGTAGTACCGCATTGTTGGAACCGGTACTACCGGACGGGCAATGGAATCTGAAACTTGGTCGAAAAACTCTCTGTCACTGCCTTGCTAGTGGCTTTTGCCAACATACAAAAGTTTACTGCCTCGCTAGGTACTAAAATGCGGTACTACCGCATTTTATTACCGGGGCGAGCAGTGGCCTTTTATGGGTTGGAAAAAGCCTCTGCCGCGCTAGGTACTAAAATGCGGTACTACCGCATTTTAGTACCGGAGCGGGCAGTAGCTTTTGATAAGTGGTCAAAAAGCTTCTGTCGCGCTAGGTACTAAAATGCGGTACTAGCGCTTTTTAGTACCTAGCCCGGCAGTGGCCTTTTGACAACCAAATAAACTTACGTCGCGTCCGTAGCAAAAGCGTACCGCCAAAGTGCAGTTTTTGGACTGTTGTTTAACCATTGCAAAACCTTTTTCAATGCACCTGGGATACACTTGGCAAATAATTAGTCTGATATGTGTGTTGTTATAAACCACCAAAATCACTAGAAATAGGAAATGCTCTTTCAAACATCATATTTAGCAAGAGTCTTTCTAAAACCACCATGAATAAAATGAGAACCTCCATCAGTCATAAGATATCTAGGCACACCAAACCTAGGAAAAATAACATCCTTAAGCATTTTTAAAGAGGTCTTACCATCAGCACTATTTGTAGGTATGGCTTCTACCCACTTTGTAACATAATCAACAGCAACAAGAATATGAGTATACCCTTTTGAAGGAGGAAAAGGACCCATAAAGTCAAATCCCCAACAGTCAAAAGGTTCAATAACAAGAGAATAATTCATAGGCATTTCATTGCGTCTAGAAATGTTACCAACTCTTTGACATTCATCACATGATATAACAAACTTCCTTGCATCCTTGAAGTGAGTACGCCAATAAAAACCCAATTGTAAAACCTTTTTTGCGGTCCTATCTCCAGCATGATGTATTCCATAAGCATTGCCATGGCATTTTCTCAATATCTCTTGTTATTCATATTCTGGAACACACCTTCGCATAATGCCATCTACTCCTTCTTTATATAAGTGTGGGTCGTCCCAAAAGTAATGTCTCATATCATAAAAGAATTCCCTACTTTGCTGAGTTGTAAAGGTTGCAGGCAAATACTTGGAAACAATGAAGTTAGCATAATCAGCATACCAAGGACTCTCTTGCGGGCTTACCTTTATTGCAGCCAACTGTTCATTTGGAAAACTATCATTAACAGGCATAGGGTCAAAAGAAATGTTTTCCAAACGAGATATATTATCAGCAACAGGATTTTCGGCACCTTTCCTATCTACAATATGCATATCAAACTCTTGTAAAAGCAACACCCATCTAATAAGCCTAGGATTAGCGTCTTTCTTTGTCATAAGGTACTTAATAGCAACATGATCAGTATGGTAACCTTTGAATCCACAATATAAGGTCTAAACTTATCACAAGCAAAGATTACAGCTAAAAACTCCTTTTTGGTAGTAGCATAATTCTTTTGAGCGGCATCTAGAGTCTTGCTAACATAATGATTAACATTCAACTTTTTATCTATTTGTTTCCCAAGAATAGCACCCACAACAAAATCACTAGCATCACACGTAATTTCAAAGGGTAAATTCCAATCAGGTGGTTGGACAATAGGAGCAGTAGTCAAAGCTTTCTTCAAAGCTTCAAAAGCTTCCTTACAATCATCATCAAAAACAAAAGGTACATGTTTTTGAAGAAGATTAGTAAGGAGCTTTGAAATTTTGGACAAATCTTTAATAAACCTCCTATAGAAATCAACATGACCAAGGATACTATGAATACCTTTTACATCCCTAGGACAAGGCATCTTCTCAATTGCTTCAATTTTGGCTCTGTCTACTTCAATACCTCTTTCGGAAATTTTGTGTCCAAGAACAATTCCTTCATTAACCATGAAGTGACATTTCTCCCAATTAAGAACAAGATTAGTTTCTTCACATCTCTGCAAAACTTTATCAAGGTTGTGCAAACAATTATCAAAAGAAGTTCCATAGACGGAGAAATCTTCCATGAAGACTTCCACAATTTCTTCATAAAAACCATGAAAGATAGCAGACATACATCTCTGAAAGGTAGCAGGAGCATTGCATAAACCAAAAGGCATACGCCTATAAGCATAAGTTCCATAGGGACAAGTGAAGGTGGTTTTCTCTTGGTCTTGCACTCTCATAGCAATTTGAGAGAACCCAGAATAACCATCAAGAAAACAAAAGTGAGTCTTTTTAGACAGTCTCTCTATCATTTTATTAATAAAAGGTAGAGAATAATGATCTTTCTTAGTAACTTTATTAACCTTTCTAAAATCAATGCGCATACTATAACCAACCACTACTCTTTGAGGTATAAGCTCATTATTTTCATTAGGCACAACAGTGATTCCCCCTTTCTTTGGGACACAATGAACAGGGCTAACCCATTGACTATTAGCAATAGGGTAAATAATACCAGCATCAAGGAGTTTTAATACCTCATTTCTTACCACATCCTTCATCTTAGGATTTAAACGGCATTGATGTTTAATAACTGGTTTTGCATCAGGTTCTATATTAATAGCATGCTGACATATAGTAGGATAAATGCCTTTTAAATCATCAAGAGTATACCCCATAGCTCCTCAGTGTTTCTTCAATATTTCCAATAATCTTTCCTCTTCCTTTCCTGAAAGTTTAGAACTAATAATAACAGGATATATTTTATTATCATCTAGATAAGCATATTTAAGATCATCACGTAGAGGTTTTAATTCGAAAACAGGATCCCCTTTAGGTGGTAATGTGGTACCCAAATCTTCCACATTTAGGTTATGCTTAAGTAACTCAGGTTGACGAAGGAAAAGCTCGTCAATCTCATTTATTTCCTTCATGAAGACCTCACTTTCATGATCTTCCATAAACTGCTGCAAGACATTGTTAGGAGCAAGAGAAATAGCATAAAGTTGTTCAACCTTGAAATCCTCATTAGGCAATTCGTTTTCATAAGGAGTTTTAGCAAATTTGGAAAAATTAAACTCATAAGATTCTCCATCAAACTTAGTTAAAACTTTCTGCTTCTTACAATCTATAATATCCCCACAAGTATTCAAGAAAGGTCTACCAAAGATAATAGGACAAATTTTACTAGCTTCTGAAACAGGTACTAGGAAATCCGCAGGATATTTAATCTTACCACAAAAAACCTCCACATCTCTTACAATGCCAATTGGACAGACTGTCTCTCTATTAGCAAGGTGAATAACCACATCAATGTCCTCAAGTTCACAAGGACCAATTTCATGCATAATTTCCATGTAAAGCTCATAAGGAATAGCACTAGAACTAGCACCAATATCACATAAACCATAATAACAATGATCACCAATTCTAACAGAAAGCACTGGGACACTAGTTTTCCTAGCTTTACTAGGATGAGAGACAATATTAGAAGCGTCTTCACAGAAGACAATGTGCCCATCCTCTATATTTTTAGTGACAAGGTCTTTTACCAAGGCTACATTGCTCATCAGGTTCCACAGTTTTCTTTGTACTTTTTGTAACCACATTAGCTATGATAGAATGTTCCTTTACCTTAGCAGGGAAATGGATTTTCTCAATATAAGGTTCAGACAAAATAGGATCAATAGTACAAACTTCAGCGCTTCTAACAGGAACATGATTAACAACATCTTTATAAGGTGCATGATACTTGTCAAACTCCTTTTTAGGAATTTCTATGTAAGAAGCAAAGGCCTTCAAACAATTTGCAAGAACTGGAGAATCAAGACCATACTCAGTACTAATATCACGAAATTTATCAATTCCCATAAAAGATTTAATGCATTTATAATCATAATTTATACCTGACTTTCTTCCTTTGTCATTCTCCCATGCTTCAGAGTTTTCTTGAATAAGGTCTAGAAGATCCCATTTAACATCGTCCTTCATACGTGTAAATGATCCAGCACAAGAAGCATCTAATAAATCTTTATCATGAAGAGAAAGCCTTGCATAAAAGTTATTGATGATAATATTGTTAGGGAGTTCATCAATCGGACACTTAACCATTAATAACTTCAATCTCTCCCAAGCTTGGGCTGTACTTTCTCCATCACAAGGCCAAAAGTTATATATTTGATTCCTATCCTTATGAATTTCACTAGGATGATAGAATTTAGAATAAAAGAGAGGTACTATTTCCTCCCATTCCATAGATTGTCCATTCTTCAGCAGCTTATTCCATTCTTCAGCTCTTCCTTTCAATAATATAGAGAAAAACTTCTTCTTCACCTATTCAGTTGTGATACCTGCACACTTAAACAAACCGCATAATTCATGGATAAAAAGCAAATGATCACTAGGATGGACAGTTCCATCCCCAAAATAATATTATCCATAACACGATCAACAATTCCTATATGTATCTTATAATGATCTATCGCAACAGGAAACCAAGTAATAAATAGAAATAAAAAACAATACTCAAAGGAGAAGTTTCCTTTACCAATTCCACACTTCAATAGCGCTCCACTCCCCGGCAATAGCGCCAGAAAATAGTCTTGATGACCCACAAGTATAGGGGGTGTATCGTAGTACTTTCGATAAATAGGAGTGTCAATCCCAACGAGGAGCAAAAGGTGCTGACTAGTGAAACTGGCTCAAGAGTTCTCTGTAAATACTAGCAAATGGATTTTTATGGGTTTTTGATAAATCAAAGAAATAAAGTGCAAGTAAACAAAGATAGCAAATAATTGCAGCAAGTGGCCCAATTGTTTCTTAGCAAAAGATAAGCCGGTGATAATACTTATGAGGACCAAACGTTCTCGAGGACACATGGGAATACTGTCAAGTGCTTTCGCTTCATATAGCTGAGTAATCTTCTTTGGTTGGGTAAGTATTGTGTGGGTGAACTTGTGCTAATATACCGATCTTACTTGGACTAATACATATTTATGATTAAACCCCTTGCAAGCATCCGCAACTATAAGAAAGCAATTAAGATATAAACCTAACCACAGCCTTAAACTCTGAGATCCTACACTCCCTTGTGCAAAGGTTTCCTAACGGTGGTTCAGGTTTCTGTCACTCCGGCAACCCCACAATTAGTAGCCAAATACACAATGCATTCCCCTAGGCCCCTTCTGGCATCCTTCGTCTTCTGGGAAAATATAATTTTTTTTGTAGTTTTTCTGGTATTTGTCTGATCTTCGCAAAATTGCATCAAAACACCGCTTTTTTCATCAGAATCCTGACTCCGGCAGTCCATCCTCCAAGAATCATCCAACATGCAAAAACATATAAAAAGACATAAGTAACACCTCTTAATATGAAATATATCAATGAATAGAGGCAAATTATGATATAGAATGGTGATGCAAATTGGACGTATCACTTTGGTGAAGATGTCCCCGAACTGAGATGAACTAGGAACATATAGAACCCTGACCTTGCCAGTTGTCACGCGATCTCTGACAAAGTGTAGTTCAATCTCCACATGTTTGGTGCGCTGATGATGTACTGGATTCTGTGTCATGTAAACTGAACTCACATTGTCACAGAAGACGACGGAAGCATCAGGCACCAGTCGATGAAGCTCCTGAAGTAGTTATCATAGCCAACATAGTTCGGCCACCACATTTGCTACTGCCCGATACTCAGCCTCCGAACTCGAGCGTGAAATAGTGTGTTGTCGCTTGGCCGTCCAAGACATCAGATTTGCGCCGAGGAACACACAATATCGAGAAGTAGACTGGCGAGTGTCTGGACAAATATGCTCAGTCAGTGCCAGAGTAGGCCATCAGTATGTTCGAGGTGCGTTGATACAAAGTGAGACCATAGTCGGTGTTGTCGCGGATGTAACATAGAACACACTTCACAAGGAGCTCCATAGCATACTTCTCCTGCGAGAGAAAGAGGCAGTCCTTACTGCGCTTGACGAAGATGCCCAGAAAGTAATATAAATCACCCATGTCTGTCATGGTAAACTCAGAACGGAGTGAAGCAATCAAACTGTGCATTAGTGTCGAGGAAGACACAGTCAAAATTATGTCATCCACATAGAGTAGGTGATAACCATATCGAAGCCACGGCGATAGACGAACAATGAGCTGTCAGTCTTGGCACATAGACCCAAGAGATGCAATACAGGAGGGAAACCGCTGAAACCAGGCCCGTGGAGCCTGCTTCAACCCGTACAAGGATTTGTTCAGGCAGCACACCTTCTCGGGAGAATTGTTTATAGATCACTCCAGCTGGTGGTCACACTAGAATACACACTTGTGATGATTACACCATTATGTTGATTCTCGTAGGTGGCCACCAGGATAACATTGAAATTTCCTCAATGGCAGTTGTTGCGCACGTTCCCCCGATCGTTGTCGGTATAGAGCACCGCCTAATGGTAGTAGACAATGTTTCGATTATGGAACTCTAGGGTGTAGCAGCCTTTAGGGATAGGTGTAGCAACCTTTAGGGATAGGGTCCCACAGTATGCACTAATGTCATGGCGGTAGTCAACTAGGTCCTAGCCCTGGAAGCGGCCATCGTCTCGCAGCGAGATGCACCCAGGACGAACCTTGTATGGAGGTTCCAGAATGGTTCTGAAGGAGAGATTCTAGGGCTTATTCATATAGCCGTAGAGAAGTCCGAGGAGGAAAGGCTTACGATGGTGGATGTGGAAGCTTTCATGAATTTCTAGTCGGCGGTGATACTTTGCCAGTTTGTGGAGACGAAGGAAGCGCGCAGGAGAAAGGGCGAATGCGGGGGAAGATGGAGAAGGTCATCATCTCTGAGCGGATGTGCGAGCTCCACCGACAGCGAGTGTGGCGGTGGCTACTGCTGCAGCCGGTCATGGCACCTATATTGGGGAGTGGAATCATCCGCCAAAGTGGATCTCTAGAATGGCAACTAGCACGAGAGTAGGGAGTTGAAGTGGTTTTTTTTGTCTTCAATAACTTCTCAAGGCCAGGTTTTTTTACTTTGATATCAGCGATCCTCTTAAGTGCTTGACAACACGGCAACGACGAAATCGCATTAGGAAACTAGAAGAGAAGTGTGGCTGTTTGGCCACGTACTAAGAAAATCCAGCGACATACTAAAGTCTTTGTTACCAATATATCTACTTAACTGACGAAGCTGATAATGCAAATGTCGCTACTAACCATCGGAGGTGTTTCTATATCAGGTCGCAAGCAAGATGGAATATGATGCAAGATACAATGCAATGCAAGAAAAGGTGACATGATGCATGACACGGCTTATTATGATGCAACAAGAATACAATCATGCTAAGTTAGTGGGTTAGAGAACCTTTGGGATGTTATAGTGGCATACCTCTTGGTCGGCCGAGGCAGAGGACATACGTGCAATGGAGGTGGTACAACTATGCTGTGACTAGCGCGTCCAAGTGCCCTACCCCGACGCCCACCTCCCCGGCAGGTGGCACTTAGACCAGGGGCGGGTTCTAGTGCCCGCTCGTCCCTGCGTCCGGTGCTGCGTGCCAGGCTGAGATCTAGTGTCGCCGCGCCTACCTCCCGCCTAACCTAGCCAACGACCCGACCTACCCCGGCGAGTCACTCCTCTGGGACAATTGGTCCGAGTGCGAGCACGGCGCTTGTTGTCGGTCATCCTTCACCATGGAGTATGCAAGGGTCCATGCCGCCCCCTCTCCGCCCGCGAGGTCCTCGCCCCAGGCAACGACGATGAGGACGACGAGCCACCCATGCCTGTGATGGTTGAGGCGAAGGACGAAGAGGAAGCGACGCCACTACACTGGTACGATGGGCCAGTGTACAAGGAAGAGGCGGCCATGATGGCCTTGGAGGCCTCTGCGGCGCGGGCTAACCGCCAGGCGTTGGCCCAGACCTCCTCTAAACTTTTCGCGCGGCAAGCCGGCACACAACACGCTCTGCCGCCGCCTCAAACCCCGCCAGTCCAGGCCACTCGGCGGTCTTCGTGGCCTAACCAGGCGGTCAAATCTGCGCCAACAACCGTGGTGGCACCGTGGCCATGGTCGCCCACCTATGCATAAAGTATTGTGAAATAACATGAAGTTTTAGAAAAAAAAGTGTCCCACCATTGGGTGCACGATGGCGGACAAAGTAAGAATAACATGTCCATTGGTGTCCCCTCCATGATCCAAGCATGTCGAATAAGACCATGTATGAAATGCACGATTCCTTATACAGTATGGTCAAGTCATCTACTCCCTCTGTTAAAAATAGATATTGCAGATTTATCAAAAATTAGATGAATTTTGACACTATTTAGTAATAGATTTGTTTAATTTTTTATAAACCTAAAACATCTATTTTGATTTTGAGACGGAGGGAGCAGGAGTTTTGGTGATCATTTTTTCACTCATGAGTTGTGAAGTCGTTGAGAGAGCTTGTTATCTCAGAGTGTAAAACTTGCTTGATAGTCGCATTAATAATAGGAGGCTACTAGGCGTCCCTGGGGAATTAAAATCTGCTATCCTCCGGATGGAGAGGACGACACGTGTCCACCCCGGTCAAAATCCAGTGTTGACCAGGCACACCACGCAACCTTTGGTCCCTGACATCCACCTCCTCCTCTGCGGTCGCACTTAGCTGCAAGACACACGCCATCGCCTGTAAACCCTCCCTATGGCAGCGTCACCTACCTCTCTTCCATAGAAAATAGTTTGCTCGGAATACCACCGCCTCCCATGGCAGGTCATCGTCGCTGGAGAACACACAACGGCCTCGCAGCAAAACGCCGGCAGCTGGTTGTAGCAGCGTCGGTGACCGGCTGTAGCACTACCGCTAGCACCTTATAGCAGCGCCGGTGGCCGGTTGTAACATCGCCGATGGTGGACGATGCAGGTAGCATCCACGAGGGCCGCTTGTAGCAACGGCGGGCCCCGCATGTAGCATCGGCAGAGCACCCTTTCCCTTGTAGAAGGCGCATCGCCGCCCTTGTAGCAGATGCCGCCGTCGTCGCTAGTAGCAAAGCACTGTTTACCTTGTAGCAGAGCAGCGGTGCCCTTGTCCTAGATTGTCGCTATAGTTGTAGCAGACGCCCTGGCCACTTATAGCAGATGTCACCGCCGCTAGTAGATGAGCGCTGCCGCCCTTGTAGCAGAACAGAGCTGGACTTGTAGCAAAGCGCCGCCGCCGTTGTAGGGGACGCCATGGCCGCTTGTAGCGGAGCGCCGCCGCCGTTGTAGCGGACGCCATGGCCGCTTGTAGCAAAGCGCTGCCGCCCTTGTAGGAAGTGCGAGCGAGGAAGGCCATGGCGACGACGTCCTGCGAGAGGAAGCCATGGCGACACAGGGCCGGTGCGCGGAGCGCCTGCATGAGGAAGGCCATGGTGAGTGGAGCCGGTGGCGGAGCACCTGTACGAGGTTAGCGAGGGATGCACGCAGCCTGACGAGTACGTGGTGATTGGTGAGGGAGGAGCAGGGGCTGCGTGCCAGGGAGGCGCGGCGAGGAGGAGAAGGGGCGACGCAGTAGGAGGGAAGGGAGCAGGGCAGCACGTTGAGGAGCAGCAGGAAGCACCATGAATTAGGATGGGGGAGAAACAATGGAATAGAGACGCGCGTGCGGATAAGGTGGACCCACACACCGACCGTGTCTCACGCGAGCAGTAGTACATGCGTCGAGGTTAGCGAGGGATGCACGCAGCCTGACGAGTACGTGGTGACTGGTGAGGGAGGAGCAGGGGCTGCATGCCAGGGAGGCGTGGCGAGGAGGATAAGGGGTGACGCAGCAGGAGGGAAGGGAGCAAGGCGGCACGTTGAGGAGCGGCAGGAAGCGCCAGGAATTAGGATGGGGGAGAAACAATGGAATAGAGACGTGCGTGCGGATAAGGTGGACCCACACACCGACCGTGTCTCACGCAAGCAGTAGTACACGCGTCAACGCTAGGAACCAGGGGACGTGAGTCGCGCGATCCCCCGGTTGAACCGTATCATTTTCCTTAATAATAGGGAGTGACTAAGTGAGATTTAAACAAAATCTCAGTCAAGTGACGGCATGTCCTATCCTTTTGCTTAATTGAGGATCCTCTTTTTAGCCATTGTCCCGTGTCACCTTGTTACCATATTATTTGGGCCCTTTTCTCTAAGAAGAACATCTTGCTGGGCTGGTTCTTCGGTTCTTATCCTCTTCGCTGGCATATGGGATTTTCGGTTTTACATGGTTTCTTGTCAGATGTTTTTTACCTCATCTTGTTCCGTCTGACGTACGTTCCAGGCTACAAGCACGAGGAACAACGGCGAGGGCCTTTTTTTTATCCTGTTCTATAGGGTAGTGTTCATCTTCCTTGTGAATATAGGCCTAGGCTACGGTTGATGCTTTTAATGATATGTGTTATGGGCCTCTTGCTAGTTTACGGGTAAACTAAATTAGCCTTTTTCTAATCCATGCAATTCTTGTATTTCCTCCAATCCATATTAGTTGTCTCAAGTTTATATAGATTCATATATATCTTGTTAAGTATTTAGTCTAAATGCATCTGTATCTATACAAAGTTGTGTCAACTAATATGGGTCGTCATGATGATTCAAAAGTGGTAGAATTCATACAAAAAATTCGAGGCAACGACAAAACATAAGTCAAGTGATGTCATCTCAGCGATTTTATACTTAAAAAATCCATATATATAATTATTTTGAACTGCATGAATTATTTCAATTACAACCAGTTTTAACTTGAAAATATCAGCTACAACTCATTTAAAACTAGAAAAAATTAGCTTAATTTTGTTTCAATTTAAAAATGTAACTATAGAACTAAATCTCGATTGCAAGGGTAGTTGCAACTGATGGGTACAAGATGTACCAGTTGCAAGTCAAATTGTAACTAGAAACATTAGCTTAATTCTCGATTTAAGATCTCAGTTGCAAGTGCAATTGCAACCGATGGGAATGTCGCAGTTAAAAATCAAGTTGCAATTGGGAAATATTAGCTTAATTACCATTTCAATTTAAACACATAATTACAAAAAAACATTTGAATTGCAAGTGTAGTTGCAACCGATGGGTACAAAGATGTCCTAATTGCAAGTCAAGTTGCACCCAGAAGATTAGCATAATTCTCATTTGAATTTAGAAAAATATCAGTTGCAAATGCAATTGCAACTAGGAATATTGGGTTTACTTCTTATTTCAATTTAAAAAATATAATTCAAAAAAATCTCAGTTACAACTGTAACTGATGGGTAGAGAAATATCTTGGTTGCAGGTCAAGTCGCAATTAGGAAAAGATTAGCTTAATTCTCATTTCAATTGACAAAATATAATTTCAAAAAAGATCTCAGTTGCAAGTGTGATTGTAAATAAAATGTCTCGGTTGCAAGTCAAGTTGTAACTAGGCAAGATTAGCTTAATTCAAACCAAGTATTATAAAAAAGGTTAAAAGCGTCTTCATACTAACAATATGCAAAAATAAATGTATGGAAAATTCAACTGCAAAAAAAGTTTTTGCACTGCAAATAATTCAAAAAAGGACCACTTTCACAAACTATTTATGGACAGTCTATATTTAGTAGTCATATTTTGCCCCTCAAAAACAGCTAACTGCGCACAACACCAGGTATGATCCAAACAACACATACAAGAAATAGGCTTGAACGACCAAAAATAAACAAACAAAAAATAAAAATAAAACAAAGGAAAAAAAAGGACGATAATCCAACAACATGCGTGACAAAAACTTAGCAAAGAAAATCCCACCACGTGACGCCCCCCTATGATGATCAACCAATCAGAGTGAAAGCCCCCGCAACCTCCAGCCTACAGCGTGACAAACCAATCTGAGCACCAATCTTAACATGCAAGGCAAATCAACGGTTCATGAGTTAACTATGACCTAAGTTAAATCTTAGCTAGCTAAGAATTAGCAAATCCCTTATGACAACCAAGTTCTTTGTGTAACAAAAATCATGTTTTATAATAATGAAAAAGAATGTTTGTGAGATTTAAAATGTTTGTTAATCCATGTTGAAAAACATAATGTTCTAAAATTTATATAATACAAAAAGAACATATAGGCTCCAGAAAAACCGAGATGTGATAATGCAACTCATAAAGGAAACAAAGTTGCAAATCTGATTGCAACTTACACGGAGAATAAGCCATTTTGGTAGTACAAAAACAACTCACATGAACCAAAATCAAAAAATCAAATTCAAACTCATGCAACTCATACATATAAAAAACAGTTCCGAATCCAATTGGAATACACTAAAATGTTTCTATATACATTTGAATCTACACAAAATTAACTCAGTTATTTCTGATCTATATACATTCAAATCTACACAAAATGTACCAGTTGTGAGTCCAATTACAACTCATGCCTCTATGGAAAAAAAAACAAGCCAGTTGCGATTCCGGCTGCAACTCATATAAAACATCGACCAGTTGCGATTCCGACTGCAACTGATATGTCAAGTCCAATTGCGAAACATGTACCAGTTGCAAGTCCAATTGTAACTCATACCTTTATGGAAAAAAGACAAGTCAGTTACGATCCGATTGCAACTCATATGTACAAAACTGGACTAGTTTCGAGTCTGATTGCAACTCAAATAAGTTCTGAATCCGATTATGAAACATGAAAAAGTTACGAGTCCGATTACAACTCAAGTCAATTCCAACTCCGATTATGAAACATGTACCGGTTGCGATTCCGATTGCAACTCAAGTCAATTCCAATTCCGATTGCGAAACATGGACCAATTGCGATTCCGATTGAACTCATGCCTCAATGAAAAAGACAAGATGCAAGTCTGATTGCAACTTGGACAATATGCAAGTCCGATTGCAACTCAAGTAAGTTCCAAGTCCGATTGTGAAACATGGAGCAGTTGCGAGTCCGATTACAACTCAAGTCAATTCCGAGTCCGATTGCGAAACATGTACCAGTTGTGAGTCCAATTACAACTCATGCCTCTATGGAAAAAACAAGCCAGTTGCGATTCCGACTGCAACTGATATAAAACATGGACCAGTTGTGATTCAGACTTCAACTAATACCTCAAGTCTAATTGCTAAACATGTACTAGTTGCGAGTCTAATTGTAACTCATACCTTTATGGAAAATACAAGTCAGTTGCAAGTCTGATTGCAACTCATATGTATAAAACTTGAACTAGTTCTGAGTCCGATTGCAACTTTATGTAAAGAAATTTGGACAACGTGCAAGTTCTAAGTCCAATTGTGATACATGGACCAGTTGCGAGTCCGATCGCAACTCAAGTCAATTCCGCCTCCGATTTTGCGAGTCCGATTGCAACTCATGCCTCTATGGAAAAAAGATAAGCCAGTTGCGATTCCGACTGCAAATCATATGAAACACCGACCAGTTGCAATTCCGACTGAACTGATACCTCTATGAAAAAACAAGTCAGTTGCAAGTCCGATTGCAACTCATATGTACAAAACTTGGACTAGTTTCGAATTCGATTGCGACTTATATGTAAAGAAACTTGGACAAGATGCAAATCTGATTGCAACTCAATTAATTTCCAAGTCCGACTGTGATACATGGACCAGTTGCGAGTCCGATCGCAGGTCAAGTCAATTCTGAGTCTGATTTTACGAGTGCAATTGCAACTCATGTCTCTATGAAAAAAAGAGAAGCCAGTTGTAATTCCAACTGCAACTCATATGAAACACCGACCAGTTGCGATTCCGATTGCAGCTGCGACTGATACCTCTATGAAAAAAGACAAGTCAATAGCGAGTATGATTGCAACTCATATATACAAAACTTGGACTAGTTTCTAGTCCAATTGCAACTTATATGTAAAGAAACTTGGACAATATACAAGTCCGATTGCAACTCAATTAAGTTCCAAGTCCGATTGTGATACATGGATCAGTTGCGAGTCCGATCGCAACTCAAGTCAATTCCGAGTCCTATTGCGAAACAAGTACTAGCTGTGAGTCCAATTGTGAGTCGATATTGATTCCGACTGCAACTGATAAAGACAAGTTACTCCAAAATCCAACTCATCCATATACCTCTACAAATAAAACAACTCAGTACCAATATTGACTGCAACTCATATGAAACATGAACCAGTTTCAAAAGACTAATTGCAACTCATACCTATGAAGTAAGATCGGATCAATTCTAAAATTTTAATTTAATATATATAAAACATGGACCAAATTGTGAGTCCAATGACAAGTCTGCTTGAAAAAGTTGAAACAAATCGTAGAAAAAAGAAAGAAGATGAAAATTAACGAACAAGGAGATGAGTATGCAAACATAGAAAAATGTTATTTTAAAAAAATTCAAATGGAAACAAACATGAGAATCTACTGCGTGAAAACTTCCTTACATTTAATAAAAAAAGAAAAAAAATCGATGCCTATATGAAAAACCATCTTATATGGTAGACTAAAACGTGCGTGAATTAACAGCCCAAAAGAAGGCATCCAAAAAGAATAAAAACCATTTTATATGACTATCCATGAATAAAAAGAATAAAACAGGCATCCAAAAGAAAAAAAAGAAAAAAGAAAGGCAACGTTCAACCCAACAAAAACAAACGACGTTCTCTAAAAAAAATAAAAACAAACATTCAGATGACAAACAAGCCAACTTACATGGACCGGATTCGAAGCAACAACACAGGAAAACATGAGGCACGAACACAACGAAAAACAAAACTGACACGGCCCAAGATAACGAATCAGAAACCACAACGGGCCTAACACAAGGCAGAAACCAGCGCGCACGGATCTTGACGCGCTCACGCGATCGAACGCTGTTAGACTCGACTGCGCTGAAAGAATTAGCAATTCCGTTAATAATAATAAAGAGAACAAAAGGAGAATTCCGTCGGAACGGTCGCGCGAGGGGATTGATCGGTGTTCAGTCCCAATTTCAGACCGCGAGAAAAAAAAAAGAGAAAGACGATCTGATCCAACGGCTGCTATTACTTCAATGTGATTCGCCCCGGCCGCCGCTGGGAAAAACAGGGCTCGCTCCTGCTCGTGCGCTTTAAATCCCGAGTCCCACATCCCCAATCCACCCAGATTTCCCTAGGGTTTAGCAGCGATGGCTCGCACGATCTCTTCCCTGGAGGGGATGAGGTCGCTGTTCGCCGAAGCCAACGCCTTCCCGACGGGCTCCTTCGAAGGGCCGGTGGTGGTCGTGTCTGTAGACAAGCTTAGCCACGCCGGGGGATGGTCCAACTGATGGACAGCTTAATCTCCCAAGGATGGCAGTTCGAGCTCGAGGGGGAAGTCGTCCTCAGGGGGCTCGCACGAGCCGACGCCCTTCTCGTCCACATCGCCGACGAGCCCCTCCGGGTCTTCCTCAACAACCCACGCTCGCCGAACGTCGTCAAGGACCTCTGACGGGTGGGATGGAAACTCAACCGGGCCAGCAAGATGTACGGCGACCGCGGTCGCGCCCGCACTCCCGGTGTCCCGGTCCCGAGGCAGCCCATGCTCAACCGGGTCAGCAACACCCTTCGTCGACTCGCCGGCCACGCCAGCAAGAACACCAAGCGGTCCAAGCCCATTGAGTACATCGAGCGGCGAATTCGTCTCCTTCGCGAAGAGGTAATCCCTGCGTGCAGAGCCAGTAGCGTCGTGGTGCAAGCCCCTCTCCCGCCTCCACTTCCGCAGCCATCCCCTCTTCCGCCTCCACGTCCGCAGCCGTCGTCCTCGCCTACGTCCACAGGGTCTACTTCGTCGACTTCGACTGCGCGCGCCTCCACTCCGTCAACAGCTGGAGGATCCTCGTCATGGTCAGATGACTCGTACAATTCTAACTGTTCCAGGTGTGTTGAAGGCCGACCGCATGGCAACTTCCAGATACCCTTCTACTCCTCCTCCTCGTCCTCCACAGGACCCTCGTCCGGATCATCAGGTGAACACGACTTGTAGGTGATCGAGGCAAAGCAATGCGTGATGATAGTACTATGTTTCGGTCTCCTGTTATTGTTATTGGTGGTGTTCTGGGTCTTATCTATTTATGTCACAATATCGATGGGATAGTTTATTGTTCCAATCTTCTCATCATTGTCTGTGTAACTTAAGTACTTGATATGTGAATGCTGCTGTGCAATTTGAGCAATGTTTGGGTACGTGATGTTTTATCTGGTATTTCTTGTCCCACTGAACAAATCAATGTCTTCCCAATTATTTCTGTCATGGTGTCAAATCTAGGAAATACCTTATTTCTATGTCTGCATGATTTGAGAATTTGGTACGTACTTGAAATGTGAATGCTGCTGTGCAATTTGAGCAATGTTTGGGTACGTGATGTTTTATCTGGTATTTCTTGTCCCACTGAACAAATCAATGTCTTCCCAATTATTTCTGTCATGGTGTCAAATCTAGGCAATACCTTATTTCTATGTCTGGATGATTTGAGAATTTGGTACTATGATATTTTGATGTCAGATCCAAGTTTCGGTTTGAGGGCAGTGCCTGCTGCTTGATCTGCTTGTGTAGAATGCTCGGACCAATTAGGTTTGGCTAGCTGAGTTTCCTTTGCAACTTTGGCTTCTACAGACTGGTATGTTCTTTAGAACAGTAGAAAATCGCAGTTGCAAGCGTGCAACCGTTTTGCTTGTGCGACCTGCAGAGCAGGTTTATAGACTAGAAGAACTGGAGCATGTAATTTATTAACCAATGCAGCCTACTAAGCCAGGCCAAATTAACTTGTTAAATGTCGGGTTTAATAGTAGCACATTTATATCTAGAGCTCTTACTTCCGATGCTTTTGGATCTGTGTATGAAGGTGCATGGAGGTCTGACAAGAATCATATCAAGGAATTGTGTTTGTTTACCTGAGAAGTAGAGCCAATTTTTTTACATTGTCCGCATTCATATAAATCAGGGCTAAGATACTACACATCTTTGCAACTATTATATCAAGCTTAGAGGGTCATTGTAATGTTCTTGGCGGTGTATTTTCATGGAAGATTTCCATAGTCTATTTCTTATCTGAAGGTTGAATAGAAGCACCGGTTCTGCTGCTGCCATTTCTTTTCTGTTATAAATCGAAGTTGGTGCGCCTGTAGGTTGTCACTCGACATCGAACATTGGGAGAATTTTGACCATCGAATCTTACATCAACATCTCCACTCACCATCTAATTCATGCTCACCGCCTGATGTCCTCCCCAATGCTTAAGGAAAGCTACCGTATCTATCTATCAGTTATTAATTTTGTTCCAATCACTAAGTTTTTATACTATAATAATTCCATCACGAAAGTTTTCCTAATAATCAGGTCAATCAATGTTGAGTGGTGATTAAGGCCCATGCACGACTATCAATAAGTACCTCTTTCTTTGCTACCCTATCAATAAGTATCTCTTTCTTTGCTACCCGCAGCTATATATGCACGTTCGCCGCGCTGCAGTCACCCACCCAGATTGCATCTACTATCATGGCCCCATGGGATCAGAAGGGTTCGTTGTCCCCTAGAGGCCTGGATGCTCTGCTCATCCTATGGTGGAGGCGGACATGACTGCATGCGCTCATACCAAAGTAGCCCTAGCAGCATTGCCAGCCATGGGGAGGACGACAATTGAGTCGGCTGACAGTTGACAATGCGATGGTGGGGCAGCGGGCTGTGTCATCTCCACTGGCCGCGTCGGGGAGGTGGCAGATGATGCAGCAATAGGTCCACAAGCTGGAGGTGTACACGGAGTCGACGAGGCGCCCCCATGACACCGACGTCCTCGAGGAGTAGTCCCTAGGGTACGACGAGGTGCTCTAGAGGCAGTTCAACCGCCACCTGCTCGTTGTCGGTCCTTGTGTGGATTGATTTTTGTTTGTTGTTTTGGGTTTGAAGTTACATGATGTATGTGGTTGTGGAGAGGGAGGCAGATACTCACACACAAGCGGCTCTTGGAGCTGGTCAAGGATCTGGCGCGGCGCCCGACTTTCGTGGTGCCGACCATGCAACATGTGATGTGTTCTCGACAATGTAGGAGTTGTTCCCGGTTGTTGAGGATTCAATTTTTGCAGTGTAGATTTTTTTCTTCTCCATATCGACACTGAATCTTAGTGAACGAGTCATTCTCGGGTGGTACTAAATTTAGTATTCCCTCCGTTTCAAAATATAAGATGTTTTAGGTTTGTGAAAAAAATAAATCTAGACTTATTTTAGTGTGTAGATTCATCCCTAAGTTGAGTGAACCTATATACTAAAACAAGTCTAGATACATTTGCTTCACAAATCTAAAACATCTTATATTTTGAAACAAAGGGAGTAGGATCGAACATCTTGCTGATCCGACAGTTGTTTATATTTTAGCAGCAGGAACTAAGAAGCCTCATGGGCGTCCCATCACCATTGTGTTTGAGATTTGACGGAATGCCATGAAGGGCCTTTGAATGGTTTAAATGATAACATTGTTATTTACTTGACTGATGGAGACTTGCACTGTTAAATTCTTGTATTATATTGTTAAAACGATATAAAAATTGGATGTGCAGTTGGATCATATATCCTTTTTAGAATGAGATTAAAAAGTCTTTAGGTATCTCTCCGGAGAGTAGCACTCTTTGTTTGGTTTTAACCACTTAGCCTTAGAAACCAACTGAGAGTTGGCGAGTGCTACGCAATCCTTCGGAGGATATTTGCCCCAGATCCCCTGGTCGACAGCACGATAGGTGTCCCTAAAAACAACACATCCTCCCGATTTTCCTACAAAAGACCCGTTTTTTATATAAATAATCCCGCTTTTGCTGCATGTAGCAAAAAACGGTTCGGTCCAGAAAAATAACAAACAGACTAGACCTCGCCGGAAGAAGGTTGGGGCAGAGGTCGGTGGCGGCTTCCGGCGAGCTTTAGGGGAGGGCAACGGCGTCCGGCGTGCTTTAGGAGAAGGCGGCTGCGCGCTCTGTCCGGAGCTCTGCAACGAACTGCGTCCAACATTGGGCTATGGAGGCGCGGGCGCACGGGCGTGCTTTGCCGGGGTGGAGGTCAGCAATGGCTTTCGGCGAGCTTTAGGGGAGGGACAGCGGCCACTGTCTAGCTTTTAGGGAGGGAGGCGGCATACTCTGGCGGCAAAAAAAGAGAAGTCGGGCGCGAGGAACAGGAAATTGCGGGCGGCGACGAAGAGAAAAGCGAGGAAGAGATAAACGAGAGAAGAGATAAGATAGAGAAGAAAGTGGGTCGACCTGCGAGTGAACGAACCACCCGGGGGATCGATCACTGTCAGGGACGGCCATGAGGGGGAGAAGGGTGTGTGTGACACCCCCGAAATCAGGGCTAAACAAATCCCAGACCTCCGTCTGACATAAGCTTAACATTGAGCTCGAGGATATCCAGTGAAGAATCGATAACACAGCAGTGACCCTACGACACAAAAATTATTACAGCAAGCTCATAACTGAGCAGAGAACCAAAATATTATAAGCAGAGGTCACTAACCGCAAACATCAAACAACGGAAGGCAAACTATGCTATTAATTATAGAAAACTTAACAAATGGCCTAAGAGGCCTGAAGCATAACGATGATGTCTCAGCCCATAGATTCCAGGCTGCCGGCCGGAAACCCCAAGCTACTCGTCGGTGTCGATGTAGTACCAAACTGATCTTCAGGAAACACTTACTCTACAAAAAGTATCAACAAAGCAAGGGTGAGTACATGGTGTACTTCGCAAGACTTCTGGCTGGTGGAGTTGTTTTGCATAAAGCCATCTTTATTTATAAAACAAGAGAGAGAGAAGAAGCTCGTCTAATTAAAGTATTTTAAAAAGAGATAAGAGAGTGACATCTCCTAAATATTGATCATCATCTTTGATATCCATCAAATTATTATCATCTACCAACTAGGATCACCCCCTCGTAACCATGAGAAAGCATCCTTAAACACACATTGATTTGCCAAGTTTTACGATTAGGTTAAAGTTCTCTATGATCATCACGTCCGTTCCCAAGTCGTTCATAACCGTGAACACGGATTTACGAAAAGATTATTACCCTGCAGGGGTGTACAACTTTACCCACGTGTACTAACCTTCTCTTAATGCCACATGATTAGCCTCAGTGGCGGACCGAGAATTCAAGAAAGACCAGGGCTAATTTCTAATACCCCTAAACTATGAAAAAAATATTATCTTCGAATCCCTTCTCAATAAAAACATATAATAGCGTAAGCATGGTAAAAATGCATAAGTTGAGTTTTGACATAAATATTTAACCGAATGTCAATAATAAAAACATTAAAAAGTGTGGTGGTATAGTCGCATAATCAAGATGCATTTGTAGTACCTAATAATGAATCCTTGCTTTGATACTAGCCTACGATTTCCTCATCAATCATGAGAGAAGAACCGGAACCTACAAATACAAGAAATATAATAATCAGAAATAGTATGGATGAATACATGAAAATTGAGACATAAGTTTTATGGGTAAAACGTAACTTACCACTTGCTACACATGGTACTTGTTTTTTGCGTGACCTTATACTTTGGAAACAATCCAAAATCTTATTCTCTTCAATGCTTGCAAATATGTCTCTCTCAATATAGCACAATATACTATGATTCATCCAATCATCATTCATCTTGTTCCTCAAATCTGTCTTGATAATCTTCACTGCTGAGAATGCTCTTTCCACTGTTGCCATTGCAACCGACAAAATCAAGGCTAACTCAATAAGTCGATATACCAATGGAAAGGTCTTGTGTCTCTCCATCTTGAGAGCAAGGTTCCCAATCCCAAGATCAATACAATTTGCAAAGCTCGGATCATCTCTCGCATCAACAATAAATGTGGCAAGTTGGTCCCTAAGGACTATACACTCATACTGAGAGAAGTCATCGGCATACATTCTTGCAAGTTCAACTAACTTATCATTATCAAAATTAGCAAATGAATTCTTTGGATCAAGACAAGCTATGAATCTCAAGAGTTGAGTAGACCTTTCAGCAAAGCGATTATTGAACTCGATAATAATTTGATTAAGCACCACATTTAATATTTCATGATGGAAATGGTCATAATAAGTAACTAGTTGGCTGCCACGACCCCTCGAACGACCTCTAGCTGGTATTTTATCTTTCATATTTGGTACAAAATATTATCCGCAAGACAAAAACCCTCTATATTTTCCAAAAGCTCATCCCAACCGGTGTTTCTTAGTTTCTCTACTTCCTTTAATGTAGTACCAATCATCCCAATAGCACGCACAATGTTTTGATCTTTCCTTTGCAAGCATGTTGATAGATCATTAGTCTTTCCAAGAATTGTGATCATAAGATGCATTATCAATACAAACTCAAAGCTTTCCATTTTTTTCCAATAAACCTAAAGCTGTGGTTTTTTGTGTTGCCTTAGTAGCATCATCACTCAAATTCTCTAATACATGTAGGACATGTTTCCACATGTGAACAAGACGACATAAGGTTTTATGGTGAGAGCCCCAACGAGTATCCCCTAGTCTTGCAAGATTAGTTTGTTGGTTTTTTCCTCTTCTAGTGAAGATATCACCGGTCTCAATTTGGTTCAAAATCTCATCATGCTGACTTTGCAATAATTTATCTTTTCTATGACAAGACGCATTAACCGTGTTGACTTGCATAGTTAAAAAAAGTCTAAGACAGAGGAACAACACTTAGCAACAGAGACAACCACTAGCTGCAACTGATGGGCAAAACAATGAATGTAAAAGGAATATGGATTTTCATCTAATATGCGTCTTTGCAATCCATAGAATTGTCCCCTCATATTTGATGCCCCATCGTAACCTTGACCTCTCACACTAGAGATAGATAAGCCAAAAGATTTTAACATACCATCCAAAGCTATCTTTAGTAAAGCGGATGTTGTATCCGGAACATGCTTCACACCAACAAACCTCTCTATCACTTGTCCCTTATTATTGACATACCTACATAGGATAAGAAACTCATTGTTAGTATACTTTAAAATTTTGAATCACTCAAATCGAACAAATATACAAGCCGTAGAAGCTAACCTCAAAACCAAGGCCATTTGTTCCTTAATAGATGCATCTCGCGCCTCATCAACAAGTACAACAAACTTTTTATCACCAATGTCATCAATAATAGCTTTGGTGCTAACATGAGCACAAGCTTTGCAAATCTATTTTTGTATTTTTGGTGCGGTCATTTGACAGTTTGCAGGAGCACTATCAAGCAATTTTGCAACTTTTTCATCTTTGAGTTTATACCATTTCAACATCTCAAGAAAATTTCCTCTATTATTTGAGCTAGAAGATTCATCATGCCCACGAAAAGCAAGAGCTTGCAATAGCAAATTTTTTGCAATGCATATCATAATCATCATGCGAGCTTTATATTCTTCCTCGTTCTTCTTGGTTGCGGCTGCCAACACATAATCCACACCTTGCCGCTGATTTTTAAAAGCCTCACAACATTTCCTAGCTTTATTGTGAGCGCTATTCATATTCTTACCAACATGTTGATCACAAGCTTCAATTCCATTCTTCCAATAACTAAAACCAACCCTTGTAAATGATTTTCTACCAAAATTTTCTGCCTGTGGTTGCTTAAAGAGAAAACAATAAAAACAAAATGCAGCGTCTTTAGATACGCTATATTCCAACTAATCATACCTTTTAAACCATTTCCCCTGAACTCTCGGCATTTGGCATGCAATCAATTTTACAGGATATTTGTGACCAACTGGTTGGAATGGACCCTTTATCAAATACTCTCTCCTAGCAGCAACTCTGATGTTCACATCTAGCTCCTCAATTGGTTTCCAAAGCCCAGGATCCGTAACAATGTCATCCGGATTAAGGTCAATACTAGCATTCTCATCATGGGTGCTAGCATTATCCACTTCCGCACTAACAACAATGTGAGTATCAGAATTATCTTGCTGATGTTGATGTTGGGGAGGGGACAACTGCTGTGTGGTATCGACAACTTATGTTGCAGCCGCAGGAGATTGGTTCGAATTGGCAAGTTGTGACAGTGATGGAAAATAAGATGACATCGGTATGATTGATGAGCAGGTCTTTGATCTCTTTGTTCCCTTCATCCTCTATGCAATCAGACAAAATAAAATGAGGAAACAATGAGTCCTAGAAACAATTCAAAATCAGCACTGAAATTGATTGTTTGCACTGCTTCAATCTTCAGAGCGTTCAAGTTCAGATTTTCTATTGAAAATTTGAAATCAATCAAAGACAGAAATTATCAACTATCAAAGACGACTTGACTGCTTCTATTGAAAATGAGTAATAAATCAAAGACAGAAATTAACCGTGGGCGTGCCAGCCGTGTAGCAGTGCTCTGCTTGACGCCTTGACTGCTTCTGTTGTTTTGTACTTCTGTAGACACTAGACAGTCAGCTAGTCCCCTGCAGACGGGGGAGCCTGGAGTGTGGAGGCGCGTCTCGTCCGGTACTCCGAAGGTGAACTGGCAGGATGGTGGCGCCGGCGGGTGGTGGCAGTCCCTGGGTCTGGGTGATTTGGTCGAGGGAGACGAGGAGGTTGGGGCGGCGTTGCGGGATACGAAAGGAATTTCCTTTTTTTCCGATAAATGCAAACAGACTAGAAACGTGACCATCGTGGCGAGCGTTGCAGCGTTGGTTCTGCTTTCTTCCTGAGCTTTTCTAAGTCAAGTCCCGGTCAATCTGGCCCAACAGCACGGGCTAATTTTTTTCTAGAAATCTACAAAGGAATTACATGTACTCGATGGGCCAAGACCCGACCCGGGGCCCAAATCCGCCCCTGATTAGCCCTCTTCCTTGGAAGGCCAGCAAAGGGTGGTTAGACATGACCTTTTATCTTTCTTTTGCTGAGACCATGAGTCACGCCCTAAGGAAGTAAGGATGGTTCCGCCGTAACGGGTCAAGTCCCGAAGTCGGTTCCTAGAGATGTGAGGCGAGGTTGGTTTACCAGGGGATCCATCCACCCCAAGCAACCCGGTCCATGCTTCCCTACCTATTATAAATGCACCTCCTTCACCGCATTCGAGAAGATCCAGAATGCATGTCAAATAGAACGCCCAAACTATGTGACTCATGGAATTTACTAGGCAAGTTAGTTGCTCGTGAGGTTGTCCAGGCCCTGTGTGGTTGTATGCTCGTCTTGGTTCAAGAGGCAAGAAGTCGGGTCCTAGTGGTGGCGAGCATGGGACTAGAAAAACCACATCCCATTGTGGCCTCTCATACAAGCCTTAGCATGTTTAATCTCATATCACCTCTGATCTCATCTCATCATGTTCTCATGGCATACTAGATTATCTGCATCTGATACATCATCTGGATGAACCAGCACTGGCAGTTATGCATGGCTAAGCACGACACATATAAAAGCTCTAACAGTGCATACAAGCCAAACCTAGTTATGCTAGGAGCAGTGGATCAGCTAATATAAGCTCAGGGGGTAATGCAACAGGTAGGATAGGATACCTATCAATAAAAGACCACAATAGAATCATATGCAACATGGCAAGAATGGAAATGCCTTCGAAATCATAGTATTATATCATGGTGGGGCTATGCTTACCTTTGCCTGTTGATAACCAGAAAGTAGAGTTTCAGACATCTGGTATTTGACTTAGTTACAGTTGGTCAATATTGATCTTCGATCTTCGATGGTCTTGATCTTGGTCTTCAATCTCGATCTCGATATCGTATTCTACCGAGGAAGAACCAAATACCGAAAAGAAAGGGAAACAATCAACACATGGCATCGATGCAATGCTCAAGCAAGGATGATGATGTGACAAGTTAAAATTGTATTGAATTGAAACCCTAAACATGCTCGACAATTTAATCGAGGTTCCGAGTGGTGCAAACCCTAGCTCGGGGAAACTCCAGAATCACCTGTGAGGGTTCATTTGGTTCTCTAATTAAACTTGCCATGTAAATTGATTATCAATGCATGATTATAGTGTAATTAGATAGATCTCATTTTTCTAAACATTGTTGATATATTATTTGTATTTTTCTAACTTATAAATAATTAGTTATTGAATTTATAAGATTATATCAATATTAGAAATTGTTAAACCATTTTAAAATGGATTTACTGCGCCGGGCTGACGTCGGCACATGGGTGAGGGGTATTTCTTACCGGGGCTGAGCACCAGTGGGCCATATGCCCACATCAGCCTCCATGGTGGCGGTCAGCGGGTCAACAGGGTCCGCCAGCACTGTGTCGGCGTGACGTCACGCGATAGTCATCGTCGGGTGGTCGCCGGAGACGACGGAGGAGGGTGGCCTGGGAAGCGTAGCTATGCACGTTCGAACCAGAGCGACAAGGCGAGCATACGGGTGGCGACGCCGCTTGAAAATGGTCACCGGAGACGGCGGCACGGCGAGAAACAGCGATGGCGGCGGCAGGTAGTCACGTTGACGGCGATACAGAGAGGGAGAGAGGCAGTGGAGAGGTTCTTTTGAACCGTGAGCTCACCGGGATCGCAGAGAAGGGGTGGGCTGAGATGATGCAAACCGGTGGAAACTAAACAGCTTGCGCGGCCGGCCGGCCGCACGTACTAGTATACGACCTGAGTCAGCTGATCCGATCGATCGATCCGTCGTGATCGCTGGGCGCAAGCGAGCTGAAACGACTCCTGAGTCCGGACTCGACGAGTCCTCTAGACGCCGCCAGGACGTACTGCTGCCAGACGGTCTGCTGCCGGAGCGCCTCCCTTCAGGGCCGGCCCTGGGAAGAATTCTTCAGAAGCCCCAGGCGATCGAATCCACCTCGGCCGGTCGCGCTCGGCACTACAGCACGCGACGGCTACGCCGACGGCTAAACGCCCTCGGCGTAGCCAGCATTACCGTCGGCACACGCTACGCCGAGGGCTGCCGTCGGCGTAGCCCCCTCGGCGAAGGTCTCCCTCGGCGGAGCAAAAACGGCCGTCGGCGTAGCTCTACGCCGACGGCCGAGGCGGGCCCGTCGGCGTAACGGCCGTCGGCGAACGGTGGCGCTGCCGTTAGACGGCCGCTAACGGCGCACCATATACGCTGACGGCCATACCCTCGGCGTATGGTGGCCACGTGGCACGCGCTGGGCCTCCCCAGGAGGGGGCTACGCCGACGGCCTCGCCCTTGGCGTATGTGGATGCGTGTCCACCGCCTGAGCCTTCCAGGCTGACGCTAGGCCGACGGCCCGCCCTCGGCGTAGGAGCAGGTGCTACGCCGACGGCAGTGCCCTCGGCGTAGCCCTGACCATATGGCACATGGCAGAGGGCTACGCCGAGGGCATTGCCGTCGGCGTATCACATACACAGTTTTTTTTTTGAATTTTTCTCAGCAGCACTCACAGCACCCATACATCATCCATGCATACATCCATACATCATCCATGCATACATCCATACAGCCATACATCATCCATACATCCATGCAATATATATTCCACACATTAGTCATACATCATCCATACAGCCACACATGTATCAACATCAGTCATACAATATCATCCATACATTAGTCATACAAGATCATCGACATCATCACACATCCCTACAACTCTGGAGGAGACGGGGTGTACCCGAGATCTCCCCTGGTGAAAAGTGGCGACCTCTGCCGAGGGTTGCGTCCAGTAGAAGCAGCAGAAGAGCCACCTGGCGAGGGAGTAGGAGAAGTGTGAAGCTCGGGAGAACCACCTGCAGAATGGCCAGGAGATGGACCATGCCTTACCATCAGATGGATGTCCCATCTTCTTCCGTCCGTGCCCGTCCTCGTATCTTTTCCCCTTCTTGTGCCACGTCATCTGTTTGGCAGTCTCCTCGCTCAAGTAAAGCCGCTGGATTCTTTTTATGAATGGGAGATACCGAAGTATCTTCTTAGCGACCTTCGACTGCCTCACCTGACCATCCTTCCCCTTTATCTCTTCATATCTAGAGGCCTTACAAATGGAGCAGTACTTGTCACCCTCAAACTGTTTCCAAAACAAAAGGCAGCCTTTTGGACAACAATCTATCTTTTCATAATCCATGTTGAGCTCCTTCATGAGTTTCTTCGTTTCGTGAAAGGTTTTGGGCAGACAATGCCCTTCGGGCAACATGTTACCACATGTTCTCAGATTAGCTTCAAAGTGAGAACGGGTGGCGGAGTACTGGCACTTGTCGGCTAGACACTGAGAGATGGCATCGAGCTGAGAAATCTTTGCACCGCATGAGAGGCCTCTTAGCCGCGGCCATCATATCAAGGAAGGCCTTCGCGGTTGGCTCCGGTTCCTCCGGTTCTAGCGGTTCCTCCGGTTCTGGTGATTCCTCCCGTGGAGGTGGCGAATTCGGCTGGTCGGCATCGATAAGATCATCTAGCATGTTTCATCCTTTCCCTGACGATGACGCTTAGTGCAATGAGCGCAGGGACAAAGTGCCCGAACAATTGCCTTCGAACCACGCGCTAACTCATTCACTAACAAATGAGTGTTCCGTACCCAATCGTCTGTTTTATTAGTCGCACTAATACGGCCACTGTACATCCACCCATTATCAGCCATCCTCTTCTGCTTTGTTGGGAGACAAACAACAAATATAACATTTTATATCAAACAGGAGATTAAATGCTTCATATTTTTACGCATTCATCAACCTACATGTCCAATAGGAAAAGAGGGTCCTACCAGCCGGATCCGTGGGTAAGTTCTCCTGGTTCTCGATCCAGCAGAATTTCGGCAGCACCTCCCCGCTGCTCTCCCGATACACGTCTCGACAAAAAGCCAAGAGGATGTGCATCCGGAGAACAACGAGGAGGCGCCACCGAAATCCTGTCTCGAATCGAGGTAGAGCCAGGGAGAACCAAACCCAACTACGAATCCGCCGACTGCCCGATAAAAGCCATAAGCGTTACGGTCCAAAATATGCGAGACCACTAATGCATATTAAGTCGCGTAACGCTTACGGTCGGGATGACGCCTAGGTGACGCGACAGACTTGGTGATCTAGACACAAAAATAAAACCTAGGTACAAGAGAGGCGAACAGATTCTCACCCTCGGCGGTAGAGGAAGTAGTCGATCAACCGAGTGTCGAGGTCGGTGACGGAACTCGGAGACGGGATCGAGGTGTCACCTACACCATCTCCCGCAACGACAGTCAGTCCGCCAAGGATGGTCACTCCCGAAACACTACAAAGTCTGTACATTGACATAAAAAGAACACTTTTGTAAGCATGCAACGCACTCACGGCCCTAGTGTGGCTTCTCTCTTCAACGGCCATATGACCAAGCTAGCTTGCCACTAACCAACGGCCTAATCCTAGCAACTTGTGCATGCATATCACTTAACAAATGATATAAACTACTAATAGATGCAACTAATAAATTCTAACAAGATTAACAACAAGATTTAATCTAACAAAATTAACTCTAACAACAATATTTGCTTCTACAGGGGAGTGGAGGAGGTACCTGCAGAGGGGGCCGAGCTTGGGGAGGAGGGGGCCGAGCTCGGGGAGGAGGGGGCCGAGCTCGGGAAGGAGGGGGCCGAGCTCGGGGAGGAGGAAGGGAGGCAGGGAGGCTCGGGGAGGAGGAAGAGAGGAGGGAGGGAGGCAGGGAGGAGGGGGGGGGGAGGGAGGGAGGGGGGGGGAGGGGGAAGGGAGGAGGGAGGGAGGCAGGGAGGAGGCGGGAGGCTCGGGAGGAGGAGGAGGAAGGAGGAGGCGGTTGGCAGGGAGGAGGAGGAGGAGGGGAGGGTCGGGAGGAGGGAGGGAGGCAGGGAGGAGGCAGGGAGGCTCGGGGAGGGAGGAGGGAGGGAGGAGGGAGGAGGGAGGGAGGGAGGAGGCGGTTGGCGGCAGGGAGGAGGGAGGGAGGAGGGAGGGAGGGTCGGGGAGGGAGGCGGCGGTTGGCGGCGGCTGGTGGCGGCGGCGGTTGGCGGCAGCTGGTGGCGGCGGCGGTTGGCGGCAGCTGGTGGCGGCGCAGGGTCGGGTCAGGCGGGTAGGGAAGAGGGTGTGTGAGTGAGGTGGCCGGGGTGGGCAGCGGGTAGGGAAGGGATAACGCCACGCCGACGGCGGTGACGCCGAGGGCAGCGTCAGCGTAACAAGGTTTTTTTAGTTATAAATAAAAAAAATATTTGGTGTCTGATATAACAAATTAAAATATATTATTTGATGTCTATTATTATAGAAGAAACATGCAAGTTTTATCGATTCGATTCACCTAAACGGGACATTCCCCCTTATACTGGTCCGTGAAACCACGATCTCTGCACACTCGGATCGTCACCCCTAGACGTTCCGACAGGGTAGCCCGTAGCTCTCTCTTGTTTTGTGTTTGTTTAGGTCATAGGGTGATGTCAAACCATGTTGGCTCACAAGTTGGGGCACTATCCTACCCGGTTTCACCTCGACGGGAGATTCCACCCTCATACGGGTCCAACCTTCGCCTCTAGGTTAGAGCGCATGCGAGGGGCACACATGCAAGCACCTATATATACCAACCTCTAACCACACACACACACATATGCTAGGGGCACATGCAAGTTTTCATCTCATTCCGATGTTCTCGTGGTCTTCCTCCGTCGAAACCACGATCTCTGGCACACTCGGATCGCCACCCCCTAGACGTTCCTCCGACAGGTAGCCAGGTATCTCTCTCTTGTTTTGTGTTTGTTTAGGTCATAGGGTGATGTCAAACCATGTTGGCTCACAAGTTGGGGCACTATCCTACCCGCTTTCACCTCGACGGGAGATTCCACCTCATACTGGTCCGGAACCTTCGCCTCTAGGTTAGAGCGCATGCATGCGAGGGGACACATGCAAGCACCTATATATACCAACCTCTAACCACACCCACACACACATATGCTAGGGGCACATGCAAGTTTTCATCTCATTCCGATGTTCTCGTGGTCTTCCTCGTGAAACCACGATCTCTGCACACTCGGATCGCCTACCCCTAGACGTTCCTCGACAGGTAGCCGGCGTAGCTCTCTCTTGTTTTGTGTTTGTTTAGGTCATAGGGTGATGTCAAACCATGTTGGCTCACAAGTTGGGGCACTATCCTACCGGTTTCACCTCGACGGGAGATTCCACCCTCATACGGCCCTAACCTTCGCCTCTAGGTTAGGCGCATGCATGCGAGGGGACACATGCAAGCACCTATATATACCAACCTCTAACCACACCCACACACACATATATGCTAGGGGCACATGCAAGTTTTCATCTCATTCCGATGTTCTCGTGGTCTTCCTCCCAAACCACGATCTCTGCACACTCGGATCGCCTACCCCTAGACGTTCCTCCGATGGGTAGCCCGGCGTAGCTCTCTCTTGTTTTGTGTTTGTTTAGGTCATAGGGTGATGTCAAACCATGTTGGCTCACAAGTTGGGGCACTATCCTACCCGCTTTCACCTCGACGGGAGATTCCACCTCATACGGTCCGAACCTTCGCCTCTAGGTTAGGCGCATGCATGCGAGGGGACACATGCAAGCACCTATATATACCAACCTCTAACCACACCCACACACACATATGCTAGGGGCACATGCAAGTTTTCATCTCATTCCGATGTTCTCGTGGTCTTCCTCCCAAACCACGATCTCTGTGCACACTCGGATCGCCTACCCCTAGACGTTCCTCCGAGGGTAGCCAGTAGCTCTCTCTTGTTTTGTGTTTCTTTAGGTCATAGGGTGATGTCAAACCATGTTGGCTCACAAGTTGGGGCACTATCCTACCCGGTTTCACCTCGACGGGAGATTCCACCCTTATACGGGCCCTAACCTTCGCCTCTAGGTTAGAGCGCATGCATGCGAGGGGGGACACATGCAAGCACCTATATATACCAACCTCTAACCACACCCACACACACACATATGCTAGGGGCACATGCAAGTTTTCATCTCATTCCGATGTTCTCGTGGTCTTCCTCCAGCGAAACCCTGATCTCTGTGCACTCGGATCGTCTACCCCCCTAGACGTTCCTCTGACAGGGGTAGCCCGGCGTAGCTCTCTCTTGTTTTGTGTTTGTTTAGGTCATAGGGTGATGTCAAACCATGTTGGTTCACAAGTTGGGGCACTATCCTACCCGGTTTCACCTCGACGGGGAGATTCCACCCTTATACCGGCCCGGAACCTTCGCCTCTAGGTTAGAGCGCATGCATGCGAGGGGGGACACATGCAAGCACCTATATATACCAACCTCTAACCACACCCACACACACATATATGCTAGGGGCACATGCAAGTTTTCATCTCATTCCGATGTTCTCGTGGTCTTCCTCCGGCGAAACCCTGATCTCTGTGCACACTCGGATCGTCTACCCCTAGACGTTCCTCCGCAGGGTAGCCCGCGTAGCTCTCTCTTGTTTTGTGTTTGTTTAGGTCATAGGGTGATGTCAAACCATGTTGGCTCACAAGTTGGGGCACTATCCTACCGGTTTCACCTCGACGCGGAGATTCCACCCTTATACGGGCCCGGAACCTTCGCCTCTAGGTTAGAGCGCATGCATGCGAGGGGGGACACATGCAAGCACCTATATATACCAACCTCTAACCACACCCACACACACATATGCTAGGGGCACATGCAAGTTTTCATCTCATTCCGATGTTCTCGTGGTCTTCCTCCGGCGAAACCCTGATCTCTGTGCACACTCAGATCGTCTACCCCCCCTAGACGTTCCTCTGACAGGGGTAGCCCGGCGTAGCTCTCTCTTGTTTTGTGTTTGTTTAGGTCATAGGGTGATGTCAAACCATGTTGGCTCACAAGTTGGTGCACTATCCTACCCGGTTTCACCTCGACGGGGAGATTCCACCCTTATACGGGTCCGGAACCTTTGCCTCTAGGTTAGAGCGCATGCATGCGAGGGGGGACACATGCAAGCACCTATATATACCAACCTCTAACCACACCCACACACACACATATGCTAGGGTCACATGCAAGTTTTCATCTCATTCCGATGTTCTCGTGGTCTTCCTCCGGCGTAACCCTGATCTCTGTGTACACTCGGATCGTCTACCCCCCTAGACGTTCCTCTGACAGGGGTAGCCCGGCGTAGCTCTCTCTTGTTTTGTGTTTGTTTAGGTCATAGGGTGATGTCAAACCATGTTGGCTCACAAGTTGGGGCACTATCCTACCCGGTTTCACCTCGACGGGGAGATTCCACCCTCATACGGGCCCGGAACCTTCGCCTCCAAGTTAGAGCGCATGCATGCGAGGGGGGACACATGCAAGCACCTATATATACCAACCTCTAACGACACCCACACACACATATATGCTAGGGGCACATGCAAGTTTTCATCTCATTCCGATGTTCTCGTGGTCTTCCTCCGGCGAAACCCTGATCTCTGTGCACACTCGGATCGTCTACCCCCCTAGACGTTCCTCGGCAGGGTAGCCAGCGTAGCTCTCTCCTGTTCTGTGTGTGTGTAGGTCATAGGGCGATGTCAAACCATGTTGGCTCACAAGTTGGGGCACTCTCCTACCCGGTTTCACCTCGCCGGAGAGATTCCCCCCTCATACGGGTCCGGAACCTTCGCCTAGGTTAGAGCGCATGCATGGGGGACACATGCAATCACCTATATATACCAACCTCTAACCACACCCACACACACATATGCTAGGGGAACATGCAAGTTTTCATCTCATTCCGATGTTCTCGTGGTCTTCCTCCGGCGAAACCCTGATCTCTGTGCACACTCGGATCGCCTACCCCTAGACGTTCCTCGACAGGTAGCCCGTAGCTCTCTCTTGTTTTGTGTTTGTTTAGGTCATAGGGTGATGTCAAACCATGTTGGCTCGCAAGTTGGGGCACTATCCTACCCGGTTTCACCTCGACGGGGAGATTCCACCCTCATACGGTCCTAACCTTCGCCTAGGTTAGCGCATGCATGCGAGGGGGGACACATGCAAGCACCTATATATACCAACCTATAACCACACCCACACACACATATGCTAGGGGCACATGCAAGTTTTCATCTCATTCCGATGTTCTCGTGGTCTTCCTCCGGCGAAACCCTGATCTCTGTGCACACTGGATCGCCTACCCCCTAGACGTTCCTCGACAGGTAGCCCGCATAGCTCTCTCTTGTTTTGTGTTTGTTTAGTTTATAGGGTGATGTCAAACCATGTTGGCTCACAAGTTGGGGCACTATCCTACCCGGTTTCACCTCGACGGGAGATTCCACCTCATACGGGTCCTAACCTTCGCCTCTAGGTTAGAGCGCATGCATGCGAGGGGACACATGCAAGCACCTATATATACCAACCTCTAACCACACCCACACACACATATGCTAGGGGCACATGCAAGTTTTCATCTCATTCCGATGTTCTCGTGGTCTTCCTCCGTGAAACCACGATCTCATGCACTCGGATCGTCTACCCCCCTAGACGTTCCTCTGACAGGGGTAGCCCGGCGTAGCTCTCTCTTGTTTTGTGTTTGTTTAGGTCATAGGGTGATGTCAAACCATGTTGGCTCACAAGTTGGGGCACTATCCTACCCGGTTTCACCTCGACGGGGAGATTCCACCCTCATACGGGTCCGGAACCTTCGCCTCTAGGTTAGAGCGCATGCATGCGAGGGGGGACACATGCAAGCACCTATATATACCAACCTCTAACCACACCCACACACACATATGCTAGGGGCACATGCAAGTTTTCATCTCATTCCGATGTTCTCGTGGTCTTCCTCCGGCGAAACCCTGATCTCTGTGCACACTCGGATCGTCAACCCCCTAGACGTTCCTCTGACAGGGGTAGCCCGGCGTAGCTCTCTCTTGTTTTGTGTTTGTTTAGGTCATAGGGTGATGTCAAACCATGTTGGCTCACAAGTTGGGGCACTATCCTACCCGGTTTCACCTCGACGGGGAGATTCCACCCTCATACGGGCCCGGAACCTTCGCCTCTAGGTTAGAGCGCATGCATGCGAGGGGGGACACATGCAAGCACCTATATATACCAACCTCTAACCACACCCACACACACATATTCTAGGGGCACATGCAAGTTTTCATCTCATTCCGATGTTCTCGTGGTCTTCCTCGTGAAACCGATCTCTGTGCACACTCGGATCGCCTACCCCCTAGACGTTCCTCTGACCGGGGTAGCCCGGCGTAGCTCTCTCTTGTTTTGTGTTTGTTTAGGTCATAGGGTGATGTGAAACCATGTTGGCTCAAAATTTGGGGCACTATCCTCCTACCGGTTTCACCTCGACGGGAGATTCCACCTCATACGGGCCAACCTTCGCCTCTAGGTTAGAGCGCATGCATGCGAGGGGACACATGCAAGCACCTATATATACCAACCTCTAACCACACCCACACACACATATATGCTAGGGGCACATGCAAGTTTTCATCTCATTCCGATGTTCTCGTGGTCTTCCTCGTGAAACCACGATCTCTGTGCACTGACTGCTCACCCCCCTAGACGTCTCCGACAGGTAGCCCGTAGCTCTCTCTTGTTTTGTGTTTGTTTAGGTCATAGGGTGATGTCAAACCATGTTGGCTCACAAGTTGGGGCACTATCCTACCCGGTTTCACCTCGACGGGGAGATTCCACCCTTATACGGGCCCGGAACCTTCGCCTCAAGGTTAGAGCGCATGCATGCGAGGGGGGACACATGCAAGCACCTATATATACCAACCTCTAACCACACCCACACACACATATATGCTAGTGGCACATGCAAGTTTTCATCTCATTCCGATGTTCTCGTGGTCTTCCTCCGGCGAAACCCTGATCTCTGTGCACACTCGGATCGTCTACCCCCCTAGACGTTCCTCTGACAGGGGTAGCCCGGCGTAGCTCTCTCTTGTTTTGTGTTTGTTTAGGTCATAGGGTGATGTCAAACCATGTTGGCTCACAAGTTGGTGCACTATCCTACCCGCTTTCACCTCGACGGGGAGATTCCACCCTCATACGGGTCCGGAACCTTCGCCTCTAGGTTAGAGCGCATGCATGCGAGGGGGGACACATGATAGCACCTATATATACCAACCTCTAACCACACCCACACACACATATGCTAGGGGCACATGCAAGTTTTCATCTCATTCCGATGTTCTCGTGGTCTTCCTCCACAGAACCACGATCTCTGCACACTCGGATCGTCTACCCCCCTAGACGTTCCTCTGACAGGGGTAGCCCGGCGTAGCTCTCTCTTGTTTTGTGTTTGTTTAGGTCATAGGGTGATGTCAAACCATGTTCGCTCACAAGTTGGGGCACTATCCTACCCGGTTTCACCTCGACGGGGAGATTCCACCCTCATACGGTCCGAACCTTCGCCTCTAGGTTAGAGCGCATGCATGCGAGGGGGGACACATGCAAGCACCTATATATACCAACCTCTAACCACACCCACACACACATATATGCTAGGGGCACATGCAAGTTTTCATCTCATTCCGATGTTCTCGTGGTCTTCCTCCGGCGAAACCCTGATCTCTATGCACACTCGGATCGTCTACCCCCTAGACGTTCCTCTGACAGGGGTAGCCCGGCGTAGCTCTCTCTTGTTTTGTGTTTGTTTAGGTCATAGGGTGATGTCAAACCATGTTGGCTCACAAGTTGGGGCACTATCCTACCCGGTTTCACCTCGACGGGGAGATTCCACCCTTATACGGGCCCGGAACCTTCGCCTCTAGGTTAGAGCGCATGCATGCGAGGGGGGACACATGCAAGCACCTATATATACCAACCTCTAACCACACCCACACACACACATATGCTAGGGGCACATGCAAGTTTTCATCTCATTCCGATGTTCTCGTGGTCTTCCTCCGTGAAACCCACGATCTCTGTGCACACTCGGATCGCCTACCCCCTAGACGTTCCTCCCGACAGGGTAGCCCGTAGCTCTCTCTTGTTTTGTGTTTGTTTAGGTCATAGGGTGATGTCAAACCATGTTGGCTCACAAGTTGGGGCACTATCCTACCGGTTTCACCTCGACGGGAGATTCCACCCTCATACTGGTCCTAACCTCTAGGTTAGAGCGCATGCATGCAGGGGGACACATGCAAGCACCTATATATACCAACCTCTAACCACACCCACACACACACATATTCTAGGGTCACATGCAAGTTTTCATCTCATTCCGATGTTCTCGTGGTCTTCCTCCGGCGAAACCCTGATCTCTGTGCACACTCGGATCGTCTACCCCCCTAGGCGTTCCTCGACAGGGTAGCCAGTAGCTCTCTCTTGTTTTGTGTTTGTTTAGGTCATAGGGTGATGTCAAACCATGTTGGCTCGCAAGTTGGGGCACTATCCTACCGGTTTCACCTCGACGGGAGATTCCACCCTCATCTGGTCCGAACCTTCGCCTCTAGGTTAGAGCGCATGCATGCGAGGGGGGACACATGCAAGCACCTATATATACCAACCTATAACCACACCCACACACACATATGCTAGGGGCACATGCAAGTTTTCATCTCATTCCGATGTTCTCGTGGTCTTCCTCCGGCGAAACCCTGATCTCTGTGCACACTCGGATCGTCTACCCCCCTAGACGTTCCTCTGACAGGGGTAGCCCGGCATAGCTCTCTCTTGTTTTGTGTTTGTTTAGTTTATAGGGTGATGTCAAACCATGTTGGCTCACAAGTTGGGGCACTATCCTACCCGGTTTCACCTCGACGGGGAGATTCCACCCTCATACGGGTCCGGAACCTTCGCCTCTAGGTTAGAGCGCATGCATGCGAGGGGGGACACATGCAAGCACCTATATATACCAACCTCTAACCACACCCACACACACATATGCTAGGGGCACATGCAAGTTTTCATCTCATTCCGATGTTCTCGTGGTCTTCCTCCCGAAACCACGATCTCTGTGCACACTCGGATCGCTCACCCCTAGACGTTCCTCTGACAGGGGTAGCCCGGCGTAGCTCTCTCTTGTTTTGTGTTTGTTTAGGTCATAGGGTGATGTCAAACCATGTTGGCTCACAAGTTGGGGCACTATCCTACCCGCTTTCACCTCGACGGGGATATTCCACCCTCATACGGGTCCGGAACCTTCGCCTCTAGGTTAGAGCGCATGCATGCGAGGGGGGACACATGCAAGCACCTATATATACCAACCTCTAACCACACCCACACACACATATGCTAGGGGCACATGCAAGTTTTCATCTCATTCCGATGTTCTCGTGGTCTTCCTCCGGCGAAACCCTGATCTCTGTGCACACTCGGATCGTCTACCCCCCTAGACGTTCCTCTGACAGGGGTAGCCCGGCGTAGCTCTCTCTTGTTTTGTGTTTGTTTAGGTCATAGGGTGATGTCAAACCATGTTGGCTCACAATTTGGGGCACTATCCTACCCGGTTTCACCTCGACGGGGAGATTCCACCCTCATACGGGCCCGGAACCTTCGCCTCTAGGTTAGAGCGCATGCATGCGAGGGGGGACACATGCAAGCACCTATATATACCAACCTCTAACCACACCCACACACACATATATGCTAGGGGCACATGCAAGTTTTCATCTCATTCCGATGTTCTCGTGGTCTTCCTCCGGCGAAACCCTGATCTCTGTGCACACTCGGATCGTCTACCCCCCTAGACGTTCCTCTGACAGGGGTAGCCCGGCGTAGCTCTCTCTTGTTTTGTGTTTGTTTAGGTCATAGGGTGATGTCAAACCATGTTGGCTCACAAGTTGGGGCACTATCCTACCCGGTTTCACCTCGACGGGGAGATTCCACCCTCATACGGGCCCGGAACCTTCGCCTCTAGGTTAGAGCGCATGCATGCGAGGGGGACACATGCAAGCACCTATATATACCAACCTCTAACCACACCCACACACACATATATGCTAGGGGCACATGCAAGTTTTCATCTCATTCCGATGTTCTCGTGGTCTTCCTCGTGAAACCTCGATCTCTGCACACTCGGATCGTCTACCCCTAGACGTTCCTCGACAGGTAGCCCGCGTAGCTCTCTCTTGTTTTGTGTTTGTTTAGGTCATAGGGTGATGTCAAACCATGTTGGCTCACAAGTTGGGGCACTATCCTACCGCTTTCACCTCGACGGAGATTCCACCTCATACTGGTCCGAACCTTCGCCTCTAGGTTAGGCGCATGCATGCGAGGGGGACACATGCAAGCACCTATATATACCAACCTCTAACCACACCCACACACACATATGCTAGGGGCACATGCAAGTTTTCATCTCATTCCGATGTTCTCGTGGTCTTCCTCGTGAAACCACGATCTCTGTGCACACTCGGATCGCTCACCCCCTAGACGTTCCTCGACAGGGTAGCCCGCGTAGCTCTCTCTTGTTTTGTGTTTGTTTAGGTCATAGGGTGATGTCAAACCATGTTGGCTCACAAGTTGGGGCACTATCCTACCCGGTTTCACCTCGACGGGAGATTCCACCTCATACGGCCCTAACCTTCGCCTCTAGGTTAGAGCATGCATGCGAGGGGACACATGCAAGCACCTATATATACCAACCTCTAACCACACCCACACACACATATATGCTAGGGGCACATGCAAGTTTTCATCTCATTCCGATGTTCTCGTGGTCTTCCTCCGTGAAACCACGATCTCTATGCACACTCGGATCGCCTACCCCTAGACGTTCCTCCGACAGGTAGCCCGCGTAGCTCTCTCTTGTTTTGTGTTTGTTTAGGTCATAGGGTGATGTCAAACCATGTTGGCTCACAAGTTGGGGCACTATCCTACCCGGTTTCACCTCGACGGGAGATTCCACCCTTATACGGGCCCTAACCTTCGCCTCTAGGTTAGAGCATGCATGCGAGGGGACACATGCAAGCACCTATATATACCAACCTCTAACCACACCCACACACACACATATGCTAGGGGCACATGCAAGTTTTCATCTCATTCCGATGTTCTCGTGGTCTTCCTCCCACAAACCACGATCTCTGGCACACTCGGATCGTCTACCCCCTAGACGTTCCTCCCGACAGGGTAGCCAGTAGCTCTCTTGTTTTGTGTTTGTTTAGGTCATAGGGTGATGTCAAACCATGTTGGCTCACAAGTTGGGGCACTATCCTACCCGGTTTCACCTCGACGGGGAGATTCCACCCTCATACGGGTCCGGAACCTTCGCCTCTAGGTTAGAGCGCATGCATGCGAGGGGGACACATGCAAGCACCTATATATACCAACCTCTAACCACACCCACACACACATATGCTAGGGGCACATGCAAGTTTTCATCTCATTCCGATGTTCTCGTGGTCTTCCTCCGTCGAAACCCTGATCTCTGTGCACACTCGGATCGTCTACCCCCCTAGACGTTCCTCTGACAGGGGTAGCCCGGCGTAGCTCTCTCTTGTTTTGTGTTTGTTTAGGTCATAGGGTGATGTCAAACCATGTTGGCTCACAAGTTGGGGCACTATCCTACCCGCTTTCACCTCGACGGGGAGATTCCACCCTCATACGGGTCCGGAACCTTCGCCTCTAGGTTAGAGCGCATGCATGCGAGGGGGGACACATGCAAGCACTTCATGTGGTCGTGGTGAGTGCTATTGAGAACCACATGTGATAATAACACTTACAAACATATAGAAATTTCTCGGGGTGTGAGAAGATTCGCAACGACATTTCATGTGGACGTGTAGACTGCTATTTAGAGGGTACGAAATTATCCAATTAATAAAAAAAATATAAATAATTGATGCAAATACAAAATATATGAAAAATAGAGAAGGCTACGCCAGGGTGACCGTCGGCGACGCTTCTACGCCGAGGGTGGCCGTCGGCGTATGCTATGCCGAGGGTCGCCGTCGCTAACCGACGGCACCGTTAGCGCGTCGTCGGCTGCCGATGTGCCACGCCGTCCGCTAGCTACGCCGAGGGCCGCCGCTACGCCGAGGGTGACCGTCGGCGTAGTGTATGCTACGCCGAGGGCTGGCCAGTTGGGCTGGCCCGGTGCGGTGCTACGCCGACGGCCCCGACGTTTGGCCGTCGGCGTAGCCGGCGGCCGTCGGCGCATCTGGCCATTCCTGTAGTGCGGCCGCGACGATCAGCCATCTCTAGGACCGTCGTAGTACGGTATGATTTCACAAATTAGCTTCTTTCTAAATTTCAAGATTTCTCTGATCGTTAGGTCTTAATTTTGGGGGCCCTTGATTGCGAGAATAGTACACCTCGTTATTTGATCAATCCGAGGTATATTATTCCCTAATCTCAATGTTCACACACACATGATGCAAGTTGGTATAACTTAATGTTTGATGTAAACTTTTTCAGCATTGTGTGTTATCATGTCGTCGAGAAAGTATGAATCTGGTTCCTCTAAAAGGAAAAGAGCACAAAATGTGGCAGCCTTGGTACAATCACAAAGAGGAAATATTTACAAATTTTTCAAGGCTGCTACGAGTGCTTTGAGAAACCCAAATAATGAGTTGGCGATAGTTCTCGTGGAGGAAAAGCAACAAACTAGTGACAAATCCGAATCTGGTAATCAAGAGGAAAATACCGACACCAACAGTGATGGTAACAATGTAAGTGCCTCAGCGAATGCAGGTAATTCATCGGATGGACAACCACAGTCTGCTAGTGTTGATGAACAACCAGTTTATACTTCTGATATCTATAATCCAAGAAATTGGGATAAGCTTGATAATAAAGCAAGAGACATTTTAGTAGAGAAAGGACCTATGACGAGAGGAAAAATTAGAGTACCCTCATGACGATGCATCAAGACATTTTTCAGATTTTCATTATTACAGAAATTTAAGCAACAGAGAGAAACATGATAGAAAATGGCTTGTTTATTCAAAGGATGTTGATCGAGTGTTTTGCTTCTGCTATAAGATCTTCAAGTCTAGCACTAGCAGGAGTCAGAGTTCTTTAGCACATGGTGGATTTAGAATTTGAGGTCATATTAGTGAGAAGCTTAAAGACCATGAAAATAGCGCCGAGCATATTAATAACATGAACAAGTGGAATGAACTAAGGATTAGACTACGGAAGGAGGAAACTATTTACAAAGAATTGCAGCATCAAATCACAAAGGAGAAAGAAAGGGTGAGGCAAGTTTTGTTAAGAATAATAGCCATCGTAAAATATCTCGGTAAACGCAACTTGGCTTTCCGTGGAAAAAGTGAGCAGCTTTACAAGGATGATAATGGTAATTTTTTAGCTTGTGTTGAGATGATTGCGGAATTTTACATGGTAATGCGAGACCATCTTAGACGTATTTAGAGCAATGAAATTCAATATCATTCTCTCGGTCATAAAATTCAGAATGAGTTGATATCTCTTTTGACTTCTGACATCACATGTTCTATTATAAAGGTTGTTAAAGAGGCCAAGTATTTTTCTGTTATCCTAGATTGTACCCCTGATGTTAGTCATCAAGAGCAAATGACTTTCTTAGTTCGTTGTGTTAATTTATCCGATGGCAAAATAAAAATTGAGGAGTACTTTTTGGGCTTCTTGAAGGTGGATGACACTTCCGGTTTGGGCCTTTTTAAAGTTTTGCTTGAATCTATGAAATATTTTGGCCTAAATATTGATGATATAAGGGGTCAAGGCTATGACAATGGTTCTAATATGAAAGGTAAAGACAAAGGGGTGCAATCCAGGTTACTTCGGATGAATCGAAGAGCATTGTATATGCCATGTGCTTGCCATAGTCTCAATCTTACTCTTTGTGATATGGCAAAATCATGTGAGAAAGCTGTTACATTTTTTGGAATTGTTCAACGCATATATGTTTTATTTGCTAGTTCTATAAGAAGGTGGAGTGTCTTGCTCAAACATGTTCCTAGTTTAACTGTGAAATCATTGTCCAATACTCGCTGGGAGAGTCGAATCAAAAGTGTTACAGCAATAAGATATCATGCTACTGAATTAAGGTCAGCTTTGTTTAAGTTACATCATGATAGAGATGTTGAGCCTAAAGATAGAAGTGATCAAAAAAATTATTTGATGTGCTTCGACGCTTTGAATTTCTACTTGGTATGGTTATCTGGCATGACATTCTATTTGCGGTAAATAAAGTTAGCAAGATGGTGTAATCTCTAGCCATGTGTGTTGACTCTACTTTGATGCATATACAAGGTATAACACAATATTTTGAGAAGTATAGAGACGAGGGGTTTTCTACTAGTTTGGGCATCGCCAAAGATATTGCAACCGAAATGAGTGTAGATGCATTTTTCCACTAAAACACAGTGCTACGAGGAAGATTCAGTTTGATGAAATTAATTGCCATGAAGAAATTCTAGAAGCTGAGAAGGCATTTCAAGTTAAATATTTTTATGTTGTGGTTGATATGGCCATCACTTCTTTGAAGGACAGATTTAAAGAACTCATGGTTTTTAAAGATATATTTGGATTTTTGTTGAGCTCGAGCACCCTGAAGTCTTTAAATGATCATGAACTTGAAGAGGGTTGCAACAAGTTTGCACAGACTTTCTCTCCTAAAAAAGGTCCATGTGATGTTGAGGTATATGATCTTATTTCTGAATTGAAGATGATAAGATTCACTTTGCCAGATGCCATAATGTCTGCTATGGAGATTTTTTAGCATGTCAGAGAAGTTGATTGTTATCCTAATATCTCCATTGCTTATCGCATCTTATTTACTCTGCCCGTGATAGTCGCATCGGCCGAAAGAAGCTTTTCAAAGTTGAAACTATTGAAAAATTATTTGAGGTCAACCATGAGTCAACAGAGATTAAATGGATTGGCAACGTTATGCATTGAGAAGAAATTATTGGATGTCGTCGACATTGATCCTATCATTAGTGAGTTTGTGTCGAGGAATGTTAGAAGAAAATTTTAAGGTAATATTTATAACTTATTTGCATGCGCACTGTTCTTAGATGTATTGAAGTGTAACTGAAAACATATATTCTAAACGTATATTTATTATTATCATGGAGATATATATATAATAAGGGCCCCGAGTTTTGGTCTCGCCCAGGGCCCCTGAAATCTCAGGATCGTCCCTGATCGCTATTATCCCCCGTGGAAGTAGTATCGTTTTCCTTGAGAGTTTGAGCTATCCCATTAGCTGATAGTGCCTGATGCTTTCCTTTTTAACTTTAAATTAGCTGCAATCATATGTAAAGAAGTATTATTATTGTTCATTATCCTTATTTTAGAGTCTTGATTCATTAGGTGTCCCCGATTCTTGACGGGATGTTGATTCAAACACTGCAAGGGAGGAAGAGTGGTTCAAGGTTGTTCAACAGGCAACGAAGGTACTCGTGTCTTTCACCTATTATTGAATATTTTCACAGTTTGAGGAATGGCTAATATTTTTCTCATGGCCGTGTATTGCAAAAGAGTGGAACACAAATGTTGTGACCAATGAAGGAACACCGTCTCAAATTTAATGATTTTCTTTTTCTGTCTGTACGTAGATATATGCAGCTTTTTTGGATATACTAGAGATAGTACTCAACATCTATTTCAGTCTGGATTATTGAGTAGCTGAATCTATATCATCAAGTTCTTAACAGTGTAGCTTGATTTCACTTCCATGTGATATTAAAGGATCCAGGTTTGTACAAGATACATAAAATTCCTGCTCTTTTTCTTATTTTGACATCCCTTATGGAGTGCTCTTATCAGAACGAACCACAAAAGGTCTGCCCATGTGTCGTCTAACCTAGGCAACATGGGGGTGTCCGCACTAGCGCCGCTAGAGGCCTCCCCCACCCTTCCCCCTTCCCTTGCCATCACCAGACGTCACCACCGTGCAAAGCCTGATGGGGACGGTGGCGGCAAGGCATCCCCCTGAGCGGCGGCTTCCCCTCTTCTCCCGTGATGGCAGACAAGTTCTGGTGCCTATGTGGCGGCATGGTGTTGTGGACTTGCAGCAGCGATCTCGGCACGTCAAAGACAAAGGTGGAGCTCCCTACGGTCGATGGTGGCGCCCCTGTGGCGGTGCTGTTAGATCTAGGGCCGGCCTAGACCTCCTTGGCTTGGGCGGTCCCATGGATCTGAGGCTGTTGCTGCAGGTGGTGTGGTGGCGCTTAGTTGCGGCGGCTGCCTGACACCAAGTTGGTGCCGGCGGTGGCAGGCTAGGCAGCGGTGGTTGTAGTGATATTGGCGATGGGTGACGACCTTCTGCAACTTTATTGTTCCTCTCCTCGTGGTGGTGGTTAAAGTCAGCGGCTTCACCATCACCCCCCATCTTCGGTCTTGCTCTAGCAACATCAGGGTCGCGGTGTATGGCCGGTGCGAAAGCCCTACTTGGCGGCGGCCGGTGCTGAACAAGACGACACCTACATGTGTCGTTTCCTTCTTGGAGGCATGTCATGGCCTTCACGGGGCCTTCCCTCGCCCCGGATGCCAGGGGAAACCCTAGGTTCGGTTCACCAAACCATGCGGCAGCAGAACAACAGTTTCGTGATCTTCCTGAAGGCGTCGTCTAGGCCATCTGGGGTCAGGCGGATACGACTTGGAGTCTGAGGGTTTGGGATGTCCTGGTGGTGTTGGCTGCTACCTAGATCTTGGGCTTTCGAGGCATGATATACGGCATGGCAGACACATCTTGGTCGGCCTCTTCCCCGAGCCTGTTAGGACCCAGACTCTCTAGGCGTATTAAGAGAGGTATGTTGGTCCAGGTTTCCTTGGACTCGAGGTCGGGCTTTGGTGGAGTCTTGCTTAGTTCGTGACGCAGTCAGGAAACCATGTGCCCTTTCTTCTCTCCATTCGTGGTAGAACGTTGGGCAAGGCGAGTCGTTTATCATCAGGTTTGTAGAGGGTGCGTTGTTTGCCGCTTGGCAATGTATCGTGTTGTGTGCATGTAGTTGTAGCCTTCTTGGCGTTCTATCAAGCGTTGTATCGGTCGTCTTGGTCTTTCTTCTATATGATTAATATACCTTCCAGGTTGTATTCTAAAAAAAAATACATCCCATATATATGAATCGTTAGAGGTAACCACAGTGATGCCATTTCAAGTTAGGTAGAGCTACTCGGAGTGCAGTCGATGTCAATTGATTAAATATGAAGAAACGCCTTACTTAACACGTATGCGCACAACATAATAACCTCCATATGATTAATAATGGATGCAAACAGTACACATTCATATATACTTTTGTTTCTACTATACGAAGATAGTTGGTGAATTAGGGCATCACAGCCCCTCTTCTTATCTCCAACTTAGCCCGGTATTCATCGGTCCAGTACAGCTGTTGCAGTAGAATGACAACAGACTCATGTATAGGGAACTAAATTAACTTAGCTACCTATCTAATAAATTGTAGAAACTTGGGATCCACCAACGGACGTGGAAATACAAATACTTTTTCTTGTGTAAATGAACATATGACTCGATCAATAGGCCTCTATTCTGGCATTTAGTATTCACATTAGGAATATATAGCCAAGCCTATTAGTGAGTGTGTTCATTTTGATTAGGTGTTTGCAGGGGATTATCAGAGTTAGTAGTTGTTAGGCGTGTGAATTTAATTGGCTTGTTTATTTAAAATGGTGAATGAAGAAGACATCCATGCATGTTGGCAGAACTATTAATGCATTCTGGTGTTATGGCTTATATTTCATAACTAATCTCAACTGTACAAGGTGAGGATGTCCTTCAGAGGCAGAGGCCATGGGTTAGCGAGACATAGAGTGTATATATGGGCCACCTGAGATACGCAAAGGTGTTATCTTTCGATTATTTCCTCTCGGGTTTTACATAAACAAGAAATTTATATTCTTCGTAAGATATCCAACAAGGTATGTCTAAATCGTTCTTATTTGCAAAAAAAATGCTGGATGCACAAGCTATTATGGTTTGAGCCATTCCGCGGATACATGTGCAAGCTTATGAGTTTACATTATATGTTGCATTAGTCTTTTGTGTGGTTCTCCATTCTGAAATTGGTATTTCCACAATGCAAATAGTATGTTGAAAAAAAGAACACATTGACACATGAGCGACTTGCTGATTAACGGACTTTATGTTCGAAAATATGAGATTGATGGAAATTGATCCCGCTTCGCATTTGATTCAAAAGACTTTATTCCGCAGTTTATAGGACATGAAACTTACGACTATATGAGGATAACATACTTGATGCTTCTGATTTTAGAACATATACTATTTTATTATTACTCTAGCAGACACAAGTAACTCTTAATTAAAGCACCACTATCAATCATCAAAGACCATGTAAACTGCGTATAAGATTCACCTAAGGACCATGTGACAATAGAAGGAGAACGTGACTTTGATGAATGGACTTAACATTCTTGTTTTCTTCTATAGCCAAGGCGATACAACGGGTCGTTGGAAGCGATACTTATGTTGGGACGAAGAGACAACTATGATCGGACAAGAGGGGATGAATAAAATATAGTAGAGAGGAAGGAGGGGAGGAAGAAATATGTTTTCTTCTGATCGTCAGAAGAAGGTGGTTAAAGAAATATGGTAATTGCCAACAAGAAAAGAAGCTAATAATGTAAGAGTTACTATTATTATATAAATGGATACAATTTGCCATCATTTTTGACAGATTTCTAAATAGAGCATTGTTTGACTAATATGTCTATAATTTTTTATTCTGTGGCAACGCACTGGCATTCAACTAGTTTTACTAAGTTTGGATTGTGCAGCATTGGTAGAATTCATTAGCTGTAAATTTCTGCAGAAAAAAGGCAAAAAACAAAAAAAAACATGTATGTGTAACTTTGGATCAAATATACATCTATGGGAATGAAAATAGGACCATGATGTACAAAAATATTGTCGGCATGGCTAAAGACAGGATGTATTTATACCATATACAAAGTTATAGTCTACATGCTATTTTCAGTAAATCCCATCTTACAAAGAGAGAGATATGATTTGAAAAACTTCAAGTGTATACACCGTAACTCAGAAACTTGCAACATAGTATCTAAAAAACTTCAGGTATAGAAAATATATATCCAACTGAAACTAACACAAGATGTATACATTTTTTAGCATGAAAAAAACACATCTCAAACTGAGGTATAGATAGTATCCACATGTAAAAAGTTAATGGTTGTACATAAAAATGTACAGTCCATATGAATTTAATACCATAACAATTACAACATGTATTCTATCTATATGCAAAAAATTTGTAGTCTACAAGACGCCTATAGACGGTATATAAAAGTTATAGGCCATATGCAAAAAAGTTACAGTCTACGAGCCATATATAAAAAGTTACAGTCCATATGGGATTAATACTATAAAAATTACAGCCTATATGCTATGCATATACAAAAAGTTACAGTCTACATAATATGTATACGCATAAAAAGTTACAATGCATAAGTACAAAAAAGCTATAGTCCATATGTATAAAAATTACAGTAATCCATACAACAACATGATACCCTTCGTGTGTACATGAGTAAGCATCATGTTTGCCTACTGTAACAACACAACAGAAAAATCATCAACGAAACATTGTCCATACTAATCAAAGTGAAAATTCCTACTAACTAAAATCTAAGAAATCTTATGCACATGAAAGAATATCTTCTGTTGTACATGAGTAAGCAAACTAAAAAATGATTTCGGGGGTTCTATGCGCGTGTAAACTCCCGTGCTAGTACTTTCCCCGATTTTGATTTCAGGGAATCCACACACACCGATTACCCCCTGTTGTACATCAGCAAAACAACAATCTGAGTTCAAATTCATTTGATCTACATCATGGCACCATATTGTACATGAGAAAACGACTAGTATCACCTGACTTCAAATTCACTGAACCTACATCATTTGGCTGTTGTCTATGGGCAAAAACTGGTATACGAGGAATTTCTTTTTTTTTCCGAGAGCACATCAAAGGCGTGCCTTATCTTTACAGAAGAGAGCAAACTCAAATTACAAGAACATCAAGACGACATGGTTATACCCCACGGGTACACAATATTGGCATATCTAGTCCAGCCTAAGGAAAGCCCACGACAAGATACGCGGCCTGCGGAGATTTCGGGTGGCCCAAGCCCATGACGTCTTCGGATCCTTGGAGAGCAAGACTAGAATAGGTAGAATTTTGAAGGGGACAAACCCTAATCTGTAACCGACTCGACCAACGCCCAGGACCTGCCTATCTATATAAAGGCTAGGAGGGCACGGCGAGGAGGGCTCCTCAACTCACCTCATACACACCTCACGCCAGATTGCATCTGCGCACCCCTGTAACATTCGGTTCCGCCGTAATCAAGAGCAGACAAGCAGGAGTAGGGTTTTCCCTCTGAGGGCCTGAACCTGGGTAAACCTTTGTGTCCCTGTGTTGCTTGTTTGCTAACCGTTCTGCGATCTCTAGCATCCCCATCTTCTCCAAAACCCAAGTCCATAACAATGGGCATTGACGAGTCGAAACCTCGTCAATTGGCGTCGTCTATGGGATATGGGGACGCTGATTATGCGATCGTGACGGTCCCATCCGGAGCGATCTACAACTCATCGGCGACGAAGAGTCATCTCCTCTTCGGCACCTTCGACTTCACCGCCCACTCGCCAGCCACCATAAGGGATTTCGAGCCCGTAGGCGATGGGCTCGAGATTCTATTCGGGAGCTTCTGCTTCCAGGTGGGGCAGACTGGCACCTCCGCCTCCCAGAGCGGGTGCCGCCACCATCCATCGGGCCCGCTTCGTGGGTCCCACCCATTGCGTGTTATGCATGTCGACGCTGACAGATGAGTCATACGACAGCAGCAGCTACAACTCAGATCTGTACGGACCTCCCTCAGACGAAGAAACCTACGGTTCCCGATCCGAAAGCTACGGCAGCAGCGATCCAAACCGTGGACGCTACCAATGCGTTGTAGTCATCCAAAGCGAAGTAGAACCGCCACCAGGTACGAGTGCGGCAAATCCACCGCCCAACCCAACCCTCAACCCGCAAGCCGGGAACGGAGGAAACAGAGGAAACCCATCCCTCCAGCCCAATAAAGGCGACGCTAATGCCTACCGGAAGATCAACCTCAACGAGGATGGATGGCGCCAGGCACGCGAAGCCGTGGCGGGCAACATCATCCTACATGTGAACGCTTCACGGGATCTACTGATGGCATACCACCTCCTCCTCATCGGCGAGCATAACCGGCAGGTGAAGCTGATGGAGGACCCTCGACAAACGCAAGAAGGCGGCTTCGGAGTCTAGCGCGCGGCGAGCTGCGCTCTCCGCCGCTGGTGGCTCCAGCTCGCATGGCAACAACGCCAACAAGCATCGCTCCCGCATGGAGCACATGGACCCTGCCGCACGCCGCGACATCACGATGACCCTCAACACGTCCTTCATGTCAATGGACGTCAACGACAACGTCATACCGAAGACGCCGCAGGCTGCGATCATGGCAGCCACCACGTACCTCGCTCTAGGGGTGGGCAGGAAAACCGAACCCGAAAAAACCGAGACCGAAACCGAATAGACCGAGAACGAAAGGACCGATCAAAATATTGGGTAGCAAATTTTATAGACCACATTTTCCAAACAAAATCCGGTCATTAGTTCTTGTTAACCGAATGGACCGAACTGACCGAACTTTAGGTGAGAATGGCCTAGTTCCAAAGCGCTAGTTGCCCATAACTATAGATTTATCTTCCTCGTCTAAGCAAAAATTATAATTATTGAATGTTAGTTTCCGCCAATTAATATGACTATATGAAGTGTAGTTTCTATTCAAATTACAACTAAAATGGTACCGGGTGGTTTACCAAATATTATCTAACTTTTGTATTTGATAATATCTACTACACAATTCAGTCATGACCGAAACCGAACCCGAATTATCAGGTAACCGAATTTGTCGGTTAGTAAAAATAAAAAGTAAATTTCGGTCTTTATTCTTTGAAGACCGATTTTAAAATAGACCGATATGCAAAGACCGAATTTTCGATCATGACCGAACGCCCACCCCTACTCGCTTCCCATCCACCTCTGGTGGGTGACCCGAAGAGCGCCATACACAAGTCCGCGCTCGCCGGACTCGGACTCGTCGGAGCTGCGCTCCACGATGAAGCTCCTGTGAAGCCGAAAAAGAAAGCTGCGGTCAGATTCAACTACAGCCCCACACCCTCATCCGACGAGGACGAGCACGATCTGCCTCGACGTCGCAAGAGCCCAAGGCATCACAGCAGGGACTACGACGCTCGAAATGACCTCGCCCAGCGCAAGGTATACAAGGCACGCACCAAGCGCGCGTGTTCAACCGAATCCGACGAGGATGACGACGGAGAACTGTGCGGAGCCCGATGCTTTAGCAGATCCGTTTGGCGGACGCGGATGCCAAAAAAATTCAAGCTCCCTTCGGACACTCCGAAGTTCGACGGCACACAGGACCCGAAGGCCTGGCTCAGCGATCACCTCTCATCTGTCAAGCTGCACGGTGGTAACAAAAACACTGCGCTATAATGCTTTCAGCTGCAGCTGACAGGTGCAGCTCGGATCTGGCTCAGTAGCCTGTCCTCCGGCTCCATCCGAAGCTGGGAGGAGCTGGCGTACAGTTTCATCCAAAACTTCAAGGGCACCAGCAAGAGGCCAGCCTCGACTGAGGAACTGCGGGCATGCACCCAATGTACTGGCGAATCCATTCGCTCGTACATCTTATGTTGGTCCCACATCAAGAACTCCGTCGCGCACATCTCCGAGGAAAGGACGATCGATGCCTTCAAGGATTGGCTAAACACACACACACTCCACTCCACTCCGAGACTAATGATGGTGCTCGACGTGGCACTTCGTTGATAACCCAAAGCGCAGGGTGTGAAGAGCACAGCAGCAAGCTTTCCCTCAGTTGAGACCGAGGTTATCGAACCAGAAGGAGGAAGGAAACGTCACACATGTGTTGCAAGCAACGCGGAGACCTACACAACACAAACTCAAGACTTTGCCCCAGCGAATCAATGAGGTTGTCAAGCTCACCAGTTTGCTGTAACAAAGGATTAAACGTATGATGTGGAAAGTAATGGTTTGCAGCAAGTAAACAAGTAAAAGTGGAAGATGTATTGATGGTAAATATTGGACCGGGGTCCATAGTTCACTAGAGGTTCTTTTCTTAGGTAAACAACATGGCATGAAGGGTAAACAAATTACAGCAGGGCAATTGACAAAAACTGAGTAAGGCATAACAATGCAATTAGTAGTCAGAAAGATCCTATGAGGTTGATTGGGCAATACAACAAGATACATAGACCGCTATCCAACTGCATCTATGACTAGAAGTTCACCTTAAGGTTATCATCCGAACCCCCTCCAGTATTAAGTTGCAAGCAACAGACAACTGCTTTAAGAAAAGTGTGTAAGGTAAATAGTCCACATGTTCCATGAACAAGAGACCGTTGTTTTCTCCCTAGTAGCAACAGTACATCTACAACCGAAGAGATTATTGTCACTTCCCTTGGAAACTAGAGGCATGAATCCACTATCGAGCATAAATACCCCCTCTTGGAGTCACTAGCAACTACTTGGCCAATATAACCACTAGCAACGGAGAGTATGCAAGATCACAAACAACACAGACATGATAGAATCATAAAGACAAAACCATTAATCAAACCAACATAATAATCTCAATATCCATCGGATCCCCGCAAACACAACATGCATGATTACAAATACATTAGATCTTGATCATGAACGGAGCTTACAAGATCTATACATGAAAGCAAAAAGGAGGAGATACAACCATCTAGCTACTACATGGGCCCATAGCCCAAGGTGGAACTACTCACGCATCATACCAGAGAGAAGGCCTCCGGGATGATCTCCCCTCCGACAGGGTGCCGGGAAGAGCTTCAGATCCTCCCGATCTAGGGACGATGGTGGCGGCGGCTACAGACGGTTTTGTGGATTTCTGATCGGGTACTCAGGGTTTCTACATCGGGGGATTTTTATAGGCGAAGGGGGAGGTCGAGGAGCCGGCCAGGGGCACCAAACCCTAGCCAGGCGCGGGCCCACCTATGGCCGCGCCTGGGGGGTGGCCCCTCTGGCTCTCCTCCCCGGCTCCCCTCTGGACTTCTTGTTCCCCACGCAAAGTAATTGACTTTGTCCTTTGTCCCGTCCAATTCCGAGAATATTTCTTTACTAACTTTTCTGAAACCAAAAACAGCAGAAAACAGGCATATGGCACTGTTGCAATTTGTTAATCGGTTAGTACTAGAAAACATGTAAAAATCACTTCAAAGTGTAGACAAGTAAAGAAAAGTAGATACTAAACAAGCATGGAGCATCAAAAATTATAGATACGTTTTCAACGTATCAACTAAGCCTACTATCTCGCTCTAACATGCCTCCCTCCAACTCTCGCCATTTTCAAGAGATGGAACTCCTCTTTGATCCTATCTGTGAGTTGTGTGACATTGCATTACTCTCTCGTGTTTCCGAAAACCCTAGAATTCCTTTGTTTCCATAACATCCATGAAACAAGGATGATTAGAGTATCAAATTTCCTCTTGTCGGCATCCACCGCTCCTTCCCTCACTTGCAGCCACCAGTTCTCCAAAGTGCTCCCCATTTGAGGCTCCTCTAACTGTAGCGACGCTGCTTGCAAGAAATTGTACCACACCTGCCTTGCAAAAACACATTGCACGAGGATATGCTCAACATTATCCTCCTCTTGAAGACATGTGAAACACGCGCTTGGCTGATCTTGCAGGCCATGTTTGTGTCGCCTGTCATAAGTTCAGAGTGTTTTCTTCAGTGCTATCCAACTGAAGATTTTGCATTTGGTAGGTGTGAATGATCTCCATATAGGTTTGTGCATGCTAAACCTATATGTCTCGTGGAATAGCAGTTTGTATGTATCCTTGGCAGTGTATTGACCAGATCAGGAGCCAATCCAAGTGAAAGTATCCAATGATTGCGGTTCTCTTATGAAACTGCTTATTAGCTCTACCCAAATGCGCACACATTGGGCATACCCCTCCATGTCCAGACCTCCTGCAATGTCTGTCACCCATGCATTTTGCGGCAGCGCCTTTGCGACCAAACGACTGTTTTTTCTTTATGTCAGAACCAATTGACAAATTCGTGGCGCTATGGACTCTATCTTGCGTCCATTAATCAACTTATACCTCCAGAAGTACACCATCTTTCGTCTCCCATAGTAATGTTAGCAAGGCTGTGAAAGAGCTATGTCGCTGCAGTATCCTTTGGCAGTTTCAGACCTTGCCACGATTTCAAAGGATCAGTGCTTCTCAACCACTCCCAGCATACTCTTAAAGCTAAGACATGCAGTCTTAGGTCTTTAACTCCCAATCCTCCATAGCAGAGGGGCTTGCTAATACACTCCCACGCTACAAGGCACTGCCCTCCATTTATTGATTATTTACCAGCCCAAAAGAAAGCACACAGTCCTTTAATAATATCCTCTAGGAGCCAGCTTGGGGCCTCCTCAACCAAGATGTGATGAATCGGTCTGGCAGTTATCACTGATTTAATTATTGTTAGTCGTCCTTCTCGTGCAATCATGCCTCCTTCCCGTGCAATCATGCCTTCTTGCCATGCGGGCATTAGGTTTAGTACCTTGTCTTGGAGAGGCTACCATTATGCTTTGGTCAGTGGTCTAAGTGCTAGTTGTAGCCCAAAATACCGGATGGGAAATTTAGCCAATTTGCAGTCTAAAATGTCCGTGATACTCTCCTCATCTGCCTCCCCTTCTCTGATTAAGGTAGCTGACGTTTTGCTATAATTAACATGGAGCCTTGAAGCCTGACCGAACACCCTTAAAATTTCCTTGGTTGCTAGTAATTCTCCTCTTTGTGGCCTGAAGAAAAGGACCACGTCGTCGGCATACACTGATATGCATTGAATTGGCGAAATGCCAGCCAAGTTTTGAAGTAGACCCTCTTCAACCACTCTCGTAATTGCCACAATTAAAACCTCCATCCCAGCCACGAGGAATTTCACTTCGATCTTACGGGGGATCTAGACATACATGAGCAGCTAGCTAAAAAAGCACCTAAAAAGGGTGTGCAACTAGGCATCCACGTCTCATACACCCAGCGCACCTTTTTTTAAAAAAGAGTATATATTAATATCACGGGGATACCAATTATATCCGACCTACGCAACAACGCATGTCCTAGCGGCCCTACGGATGCACACAACCTAAAAAAAAGAAAAAAGAAAAAAGAATTTAAAAAAAAAGGAAAAAATCCCCCTACAGAGAACTATTACTCAAAGCAACAACACTGACACCATTAGAACAATACCAGTAGTCCTCCACTCCAATAACAACGCCTTCAAAAAGGAAATAGTGTTCAAGCATCGTCGTTGTCCGATCAAAGATCATAGATTTTCATCCTGGAGAAAGTCCTCGCTTGCAAAACAATGTCTTCAACAAGGCCATTGCTAGGCACAACCAGTTAAGGCCAGACCTCGGATTTTCACCTTGCAAGGTAAGACTAGGAACTTCTCTTGTGTTGTCTTCCTGCACCAACAGTCGCTGCTACAAGTCACAGATCACGCAACCAGTTCTCCGTCGCCACAAAAACTAAAATCACCATCACTACCCTCATATTTCCGCTTTTCTGACATTCTCCACATCTGACTTCACCATGGCTCGATGAATGGCGCTTGGTGGGAACAAACAACAGAGCTTCGCAACGCTCCCGCTGAAACCAAACGGCCAGAGAAACAAGGAACGCACGACCAAATACCTTCTGATCCAGCAATCTCCAGGCATGATACGCCCATGGGAGTTCGCCGGCGGAGCCTTTCGGAACTCGCCTCTCCAGTCCAGATCAACGAAGGCAGACATCAAGCAGATCTTCGTCTTCGCGCGAAATAAACCCAAGGACCACCTCCTTTATTAAATCCGACACAGCGATCCCCACACTGTCGGCCGGTTTCCGGTGGACGGATCGAGCGTGCCGACTCAGCCACCAGAATGGTCGATGCTTCCACCTCGATGTCGCCTTAGGAAGGAGAACGGCGCCTGCAGCATCTTTGACATCGTGGCCGCCAACGGCCAAGGGTTTCCCCCGGTTAGCTCTGCCTCCAGCACCCACCAGCCGCCAAAACAAGTTATAGGGCCAGAAGGAGAAGCGCGGGGAGGAGCAGCCCTCTTCAGATCCTATGACCTCCACACGTCGACGCCGTCCACCCGCGCGAGGCCGCCGCCTCAGATCCGAGGCTCTCCAGCGCAAGAGGGTTCCTCCCTTCAGTCGTGCGAGAGCCACCAAGACAGATCCCCACCGCCCCCTTCACCGGATCCACGCGTGCCTTAGGCCGGCGGCCCTCCGGGGGAGACCGGGTGGGGGAAGAGAAGGAGGGAAGAGGGAGGCGGAGGGTGCTAGGGCTGGCCCCCTCGGTTGCCTGGAGGTGGTGACGCGAGGCGGCGCTAGCAGATGCGTTTCCTTGGTTTTACAGTTATAGACTATATCTCTCTGAATCTGACCCGTATTTTTCACACCCAGCGCACCTATGGGTGAAGGTAAATAGACAGGGGATATGGAAATATAGGTACTCACCGCACAAAATCGAGACGCGGCGCTAGGAGCTGGGACACATGACCTCGTCGACGGGGCTTCCGATGTACTCTGCTCTCAGCCCGCTCAATCGACCGCATTGGCCCTTCGGTGACGACGATGAAGCTCTGATCCGTGACGTCGATGCGGCGTCGCATCTCCGGATCAAGAACACGAACCGCTTCTTAAGGCCCAATGCTTCCGGACCACTTGCCGGCAACGAGAGAGATTAGAAGGAGGAGGTTTGAGGTGGGATGGGAGAAACGACGAGTGTGCGACAGGGGCAGACGCAACGGGCGGTTTGACTTCGTCGAGTAGCGCTTGAAAAGGAATGGACCGCCCAGAGCACTTTGTATGACCGACCAGTGCCCAGGCAGTTATTCGATTTTGGGTTCTTCAATGGTCTTTCAATTACTACAAGAACTTGAACCCTCGAGTGATGTAAAGATAATTAATCAGAGGTTCTTTAAAGCCGGATATCGTTTCTTTAAACTGGAGTCTTCGTTTTTACAAGTGTGCATGTTAGTACTTAAACACTCAGAAAGATATGGAATGGTATTCCAGTAACAAGAACTTGAACTCTCAAGCTGGGATAATGCACATTGTGGGTGTTCTTATCGATGATACAGAAGTGAAATACATATTCGCATATTAAAGGCACAAAAATATCATCAGAAATTGTACGGTAAACATAAAAGATAATTAATCAGAGACACATCTAAGGCTCATCGAAGAAGCATGGCATCGGCCACAAGGCTCCAGAACATCTAACTTGACTGTGGAGGGGATCTTGCATTGGATGTACTTTTGTACAGCCAGGAGCGCCGAAGGGACTTCCTTTCGAGTACTCTCGCGCATGGCAATGCATTTGTCAATGTAGCTGTCCGAGCATCTCAAGGCACAACCAACGGTGTCCAACGTAAGGGATTCTAGTGATACTGCATTCTCGATGATATGAACCGTTAGCTCAATCAAGCTCTTTGCAGAGTTAAAACCAATGATCGTCACACTCTTCAGCTTGTCATGCCGATGTCCTGGCATCCGCCTCAAATGCGAGCGATCTCTGAAAATTGACTTATGCTCCATGGGTTCCAGTGCCTAAATATGAAAGGGCCAATTTAATTAACGGGTCTACCATTTATAATCACTAGGTATTATTGCAGGATGAGCATTAACTTACATTCAAGACAAAAGTCTCCAGGGAAGGAGATGCGTCCAAGAAAGGAATCAATGAAATATAATCATTGATATTAGGATACGTGTATCCATAAACAGTAACCGTCAGGTACTTGAGGCAGAGGAATTGGCTCTGCATAATGGGGATATTGGTCTGAATGAAGATATCTCAGATTAGTAACCATGCAAGAAATATATCACTATCATATGCATATCTCTTTCAGAACAGTATACCTCGAGATGTGAAGTTATGTAGAGAGTTTCGAGGTTTGGCATAGTAGACAGAAGCGTGCCATGAGCATCGTGGAGGGCACATAAATAAGACATTGCCAGCTTCTTCAGTTGCAACGACTCTCCAAGTGAGAGTTGTACTCGTTTACCAAAGGACAAACTGGAGACGTTTGGAGCTTTGATTTCTATCGCTCGTAACTTGTTGCATGCGACAACCCGCAGGTCCCTGAGCCGCTGCAGCATGCAAGGTATCTTCAGGCAAGTTATCTCATTGTTGTGCCCAAATCCAAACTGCTCCAAAGCAGAGCAACTGGAAAGAAGGACCCCTAACTCATCCTCATTGATGCGCACATTATACAAGAGCAGATTCACCAGGCTGCTAAAGCAACCGAGTCTGACCGCAGGACGGAAGACACATCCCCCAAGGTGTAGATACCGAATTGAGTGCCCACACTGATCAGTTAAAAGTGGGCAGGGGAAGCTATATGTTGTCTCGTTTGAGGACAGCACAAGGCTGAGTTCTTCAATCGCCGGTGTAATAGCAACCTGAAGCCAGCTATCGATAAAACAACAATCACAGGACCTGTGGCCAAAAAATTCAAGCTTGATAGTCTTCAAGCCAATGCCGGAGTGGTTTGTCAGAACTTGGTTAACTTTGCTGGCGTATTCACTTGCTGTTTCTTCCTTTCCACGAACATCTCTGTTCAGGCCTACAATGGTGTTGCGGAATGTGATGTTAGGATAGTACCTCCAACAGCGTCGAAAGGTACGAGACACACAGGAAGCACGAGCAGCATCTTGCATTGGCACTAGTGAGTGTATATGACACCAAATTTCCTGCATGCACAAGTAATGGAGAAGAGTTAAGCACTGGATTCCTGAAGGAAAATGACTACTTTCGACTAGGGAAAGAAAAAAGGGCCATATAGTGCGATTCATTGGAGGAAGATAGTGCATTCTTTTTCCCTACAGTTCATTAATGGCTTCCCTAAACCATCTCTGTAAAGAAATGCCTTGAATGATGTGTACTGCACAATACCATGCTATAGATAGGTCCGCGTAGCAAAGAAACAGCAACAAACATGAAACTTCTACATTATACAAATTACATTTTAAGATTTAATCAGCCACAAAGCTCGTGCAACAGCTACCCAGAAAGATATACTCCCTCCATCCCCCAAAATGTAAGGCAAACAAAATTTTGCACGGTCTTTAAAGCAATGTATACCAAAGTATATGGGTTGATTATAGTATGGTATTGTTGTATTTTCTTGCAGAATACTTTTATTTCGTATGTACTTATACTTATACTAATATTACAGACATACTACTATAAGTGAAAAACATATTCAAAGTTGAGTGTTGTTGACCAGAAAAAGTCAGCCACGCGTTACATTTTGGGACATCTCTTGCATGACAGAAGAGACGTAACTAAAGTGAGAAGATAGGACATTGAAGAGACAAGATAAATATGTGTGTTCTCCAGAAATGAGAGAAACTCAATACTCTAGCGTGAAGTATGGACACTCCAGAGTCCAGATGTCTAGATACATTTGTTTCACAAAAGCTAAAACATCTTATATTTTGAAACGGAGGGAGTATTCAAGAGTGGAGTAAATCATCCCACTTGTTAAGTGGTCAAAACTGGCCGTTTCACACATTTGTTTTCTAGTCTAATAAGCTAGTATGCATATTTGGCATGGGTCCAAGCTTTAAAATCATGCTTTAATCATGCTTCTTTGTTTCCAGGAACCCTGAATTTTAGTTGTAACTTGCGATGTTCTGGTCACAATCTGCCCAAAGGCCAGATGCCCAGACTCAATGGACGACAGCAGAAATGGCACCATCCAAACCTGAGAAGTCAACTGTATGAAATCATGTTGTACACAGCAGTGAGCAACCGACTTGGCAGTCTGTCTAGATAACTGAACTGTGAAAGAAAAAACATAATTAATTTCAAGGATTTCTGCCAGAATGGAACTGGTCACAGATCGCTTTGTTCTCCACTCACCCCAATGCTTGAAAACTTCATGGCAATCTGTTCCATCTAGATATTTGGAAAGCTCGTCCTTTGGCAAAGAACACGATGTCCCACAACGCAAAGGCTTCAATGACACTAGGGGTTAGGACGTTATGTAATACCAATTACCCATACGGTGGCGTACAAGGCACCAAAAAGATCCAGCGCATCATCGCGCTCAACACCTGTTCAAGCCCTCTGTGGTCTGTGCCAACCACTGCTGTACCATCAGTGTTTAGAGCATCTCTAGCAGATACCGCAAAACTCGTTTGCGGTAAACTGCAAACCTGTTTTGCGGTAAAAAACTTGTCCCGGCAGAACAGATCCCGTATATCTATACTGCAAAACAGAATATTCCGTGAATATTCCATCGTCTTCTTCGCAGGGTCGTCTTCCTCGCAGGTGTGCAGGTCCCTCGCGCACGTCCTCTGCCCGTGCCCGTCCCTCACGCATGTCCCTGCCCCTGCGTGCGTGCGGCCGGCCGGCGAGCTGCTGCGGCCAGTTCCGGCCGGCGAGCTGCCGCGTGCGTACATGATGCGCTGCGGCTGCATGCGTCCTTGATGCACTGCTGCTGCTTGCTGCCGCATGCGTGATGCACTGCTTGCTGCTGCCCTGGTGATGCTTGCGGCTCCGGTTCCATCCGGCCGGCCGGCGAGCCGCCACAGCTCTGGGCAGCGTCCATGGCGGCCATAAGCTGATAATAGATGTGGGAATCAAACCTACTAGCCGGAAATAGAAGATTGGCACCGGAATCGAGACTACCCGCCATGGAATCGACCTTCAGAAGCGGTGGCGCCGTCGACGGTGGGAGCGGTTGGTGCTGAAATTTGTGCCGCGTCGAGCATTGACCGGTTTGCGGTTTACCTCAAAAACAGACTCGGAAACTGGATATATTCGTACGCAGAGTAGTTATGCAGGAAACTGCAAAAAAATTGCAGTATTAACCACTTTTGCGGTATCTGTTATGTCCATTTTTTCGACCAAAACTGCAAAAGTTTGCAAAATTTGCGGGGTTAACCACTTTTGCGGTATCTCCTAGAGATGCTCTTAGCTTGACACAACTCTTAGGTGTCACCGTCCACGGATTGTACCCAACTAGTAACACTAGTGAGACTGAATGCACATTTGTTCGTCTTACCAGAGAACTATAGTAGGAGACTCCAATTGTAATTTATTAATAAAAATAGTAGGCATATAAATTTAGTCAAAAGTCAAAGCTTACTAAGTTTGACCAATATATAGAAATTAATATTAATATAATGTATACAATATATTGAATAAATACACTACGAAAATATATTTTATGGTGGATCTACTGATATTCATTTCATATGGTAGATAATTCATATTATAATCTATAAAATTGGTCAAACTTAGAAGACATTAACTTCCAACAAAATCTATACACATTATTTTTGGAATATAGGGAGCACGTGCAAAGAGTGAGAGTGGGAGCATATACAAAGGACGAAAAGAATCAGCCATGTCAGCTTTCATTCTATTCTCTTTGAAAGATGAAGGACCAAGATTAGAGGATAGGGTTCACATTGTCAAAGATGTGCGTGTTTCTTTGTTTACAGATGCTCCAAGCGCCATGGTGAATGCTTCCATGAAAACAGGTTTTGCAAACGATGTTCGGCTGAGGTGATGGTGGAATTGACATCAGGGTTTTAGATGAAGTAAAGAGCAGCCTTATGTCAGTATTCCAAACTGAGGGTGCATCTCTAGAAGAGCTGAACTTCTTTGGTTTGCAGCCATTATCCTAGGCAACGTGAGTCTTAACTTTATCAGAAAATTTAGATTTAGCTAGAAGCAAATTCGTCTGGCCCTATCAATGCTCGCAATGACACCAAGAGGTAGCTTCAAAGAACAGAGAAAGGTGGGAACCGGTAAGAGTGCTAATACAAGATTTAGTGACTGTAATACGCCCACCGAGGGAGAGGAAGGAATAGTACAAAGCAACGTGACGCTTCAGCTCTCCACAGGGGAGCAAAGTCTCCAATCTCAAATCTCGCGTGTTGATGGGAAGGAGACAAGAATTTGGAAGTTTCGTGGACAACCAAAATCAACCCTACCAACATTTTGGTCATGACCAAAATTTTAGGGTGTGTTTGGCTGGTGCCAAAATTTGGCCTGCCAAAATATTGGCAGCCCTTGAACTTTTGGCGTGTGCTTTGTATGTTACCAATTTTTTTGTTGCCAATGCATGTCTTCCCACTCCTCTCAGAGATTCTTGCGAAATAATTGGCCAAGTGAGGGTGGAGGTTTCCTTGGCCAAAAAAATGTCAAGCAAATTCTTGCAAACTTTGGCAGGGCTAGATTTGGCATGAACAGAAGTCTCCTTAGCTCTTGCTTAGATGGTTGCCTATGGTATGTAAATGCTCCATAGCGGTATCTAGTTAGTTAGTTTTTTTTGCCAACTTTAGCTAAAACATGAGCAAACACAACACCTTAGCCAAAATATTTAATAACCAAATTTTTGTGGGGTCGGCTCTCAGACAAATCATGGGCTCCTTGCTATCTCCAAGGTTGACAAACTCTTTTCACATATTCAATCGATAATTCAATACGGGTGGGATGCAACCCTTCTCACTTATCATTGTATGTCCATCTAATGTAAGACAACCATATAGTCCACACAATAGGGATGATCATAGCAGCCTACCGCGTACGAGATCCCCTTCAATGTTACTGGATGATAGATCAATTATAAAGCACTCCAGTACCCCATGGAACAAGGTTGTGCATACAGAATGGTCCACAGAATAGGTACTTAGGTAGGGTGGGCAGTAGCAGTGGTGGTGTCAGACCGAAAACTCTGTGTGGTTAACTAACACAAACTTATCAGGATTTTGTTGAATCGTATTAAAAATAATAGTTTGTAAGAAGCTGTGGGGGCGACATAGAATCGCCACTAGGTGGTGGCAGTAAGTCAAAAAAATAGGTTAGAGAACTCCCAAGATGCGAGTACAGATGGAACAACAAAGGATCCAATAATCCACAAAAGTGAAACATTTGTAATGGAGATCGGAACTTACAGTTCTTGGGGCTGTGAGCAAAATGGAATTTAATAACACCTGCCAGATCTTATGACCAATCTTCCAGCAACTATTTTCATTAGATTGTACCTTCTAATGAAGCTAGAAACAATATAAAGTTTGATAGCAACTTAGCAAGTGCTCACAAGTAACAACTGAATATAAATGATGGCAAATTGGTAACGTGGAAAATCTCTTGGCTTGGTAGAAATGCCTATTTTGCATTGGAGGGCTGGATATGCCTAAGAACAAACTATTCGGGATGCTTTTTCAATCTGGAGAAAGTTAGTAATGGAGGTGCTAATACTGGTGGACACCACAGTTAACATATCCAGAAAATTTGAGAAACAGACAAGTCACGGGGATCAACAGGGATGCTCGACTCAGCGGCGGCAGGCTCGTGTACCTTCCAGTGAACAGGGGCGGAGAGAAGGTGAATCGGAGCACGGTGGAGGCACAGGACGGGAGACAGACGAGGATAGAACAACTCGACGTCGTCTCTGTAGGAGGTGATTTCTGCGTCAGGGATGCAGCAGCACTTGGCTGCCCAGGCAAAGGCAAGAGGATGCCCTACTTCTTCCACATGACGAACCAGATCCAAGAGCTCCAAGCGTACGTGCCCTTGCCCCCTATACGTGTGATTCGTTGCATGCTCGCTTCTCTGATCGTGCACACATGCGTGTGGTTGTTCTTCGGTGCAGGCTCTTCCGGGAGTGCCCACACCATATGAGACGCAGCGGGAGGAGCTGGGCAAGAAGCTCTTCCTCAAGCCCATCTAGGTCAAGTTCTGGTTCCAGAACCGGTGTACACCGACGAAGGTTGCAAGCTCAAGTGCAGCTGCTCACATGCCTCGGAATCCTGTGCATGGGCCTTGGAATGCTTCACTTCAATCAGATGGAGCACCAAAAGCTGCTTCTGCTGATGCACCAACCACATCAAATTCAAAGGCTGCTCACCCAGTGGCGTAGACAGGCCCCAGGCTACACGGCCGTGGCCTGGGGCATGGGCCAAAAAATTAGTCTAAATTTTAGATTTGACCTGGGGCGTAGCCCAGTCCAGCCCATTTAAAAGTTGGGCCCTTTGTTTTTGGCCTGGGTCGCAGCCTATTTCTGACTATGCTACTGTACTCACCCATCGTTGGTATGTTGTGGTAACCATGTATTTCCAGCTGGTCACATGGGCCAGAACAATACATGGATTACACAGCCTTCAAATAATTTACTGGCCTTATAGATGTCAAATAATTTACTGGCCTTATAGATGCCTATGTAGGTGGAATTAGATGCGAGTCATGTCTAATTTTTTTCTTTTCTTCATTGTGCTGTTGTTGTATGCACGCATGTTTCTTTGATCTGGTCAAACAATTTACTGTATGCCTCGCACTAAGAATAAGTACATTTTTTTTATCCAGACGCAATAGAGCTCATGACTATTATGTTTTATCGTAAGACATCCCTTTTAGGTTCAATTTACTTTGAGCACCTCAGCTGCATTTTTCTCCAATTGCAACGCATGGGGAAATGTACTAGTAATAGTATATGCAGCAGGCCTTCTAAAAGTTGGTTTTGAGATGGACGAGGGTGACAATTGACATGTGCCAGGCTAGCAGCAAGTCGAGAATTCTGGTGAGCATAAACTGCAGACACTAATGTTGCATCTGAAACACATCAATCAAAATAAAGGAAACACAAGCCACTGCTGATAGGTGAGATAGACCTAAGGGAAGTCTACTTGAAAGGAAGGTAGCAGCTGATCTAAGATTGAGGACAGATTTTTCTACAAGAGATTTAAAGATGTAACATTTACCCCCTTTCTAAACTACAAGCAGAGGTACTGACGCAAGAATAATTTTTATTCAGTTAGCACAGGTCCAACAGTTTTATTATGGCAATCATGGTGATACTTTGCCTGCAATCTAAGCCTCCCATTATTAGCGTTTTATACCATACCTCTGGAAGATCTGGTCCTGAATATTTCAATCTTTTCCCTTCTGAATCATCATGTTTCTGTCGGGAAGAGCATCCTCTTTTCGCCAACAAGGGAACAGATACATCTGCAACACAGTATTGTTACACCCAAACATACAAACAGAAAAAAATAGGTACACAGTGACATAAAAAAGTTGCAATATGGATCCACTACCCAACCTTTACACACAAACACTAAAACCTTAAACAACCCAACTTGTTTCATTAAAAGAAAGTGTTTACTTGAGCATAGGTGTTTTTTGGTAGAATGTTGGAACCTCTCCCAAGTCCATTTGGGGAGATTTGATTTTTACCCCCCGTAACTCGCACGCCTTCGATCTTATACCCATTTTTTCGTCCGCCTCGCTCCAAACCCCCCGTTCAGCCTGATTGTCGCTGATTGCCCCCTTGGCGCTGTTATCTGTTCAATTAGCATGTAATGAAAGAAAACTGGAGGGATAAAAAATGGATTGACTAGTCTGCCCCCGTGTGGTTCCTCAACACAACACACGATACAGAGAGGAGTTTGGCCCGTTCTTTTCACTTGTCTCTGCTCGTTTCCAACCCAGCCAGACACCAGCCACCAGACGCTGCACCCCGCCGTCCGTCGCCCCTTGCTGCTTCACCGTGTTCCCCTCCCCATCCGCCGTCCTCCATTGCTGCCCCAAGGTAAATTCAGCTTCTCCCCTTCCGTTTTTCGTGGATTTGCTTGCTTTCTCTGTTGCGTTGTCTAAATCGGAGAAACCATAGGTCTTTGAGAGATTGACATGGGGATTTAAGTGGGGAAGGGCTGGATTAAGAAAGGGGTGTGATCGATTTGGAAAGGTAACATCATATTCCCTTACGATCAAAGGCATGCGAGCTGGGGGATTAAATCAAATCTCCCGTAATATACATCATCAGAGGAAGGCTAGATGAATAGTTTTCTGTTGCACATACTAGGTTGCAAAATAAATGAATTAGCTTGCACTGCTTCTTTGATGTTTGCATGCTATTTTCAACTAGCTCTGCCTCGAGTCTGAAATCCCCTCCCAAATTAATTTGTTTCTATGGGAAAATCAGATTGGGGTCGAAACGGAGCTGGAGCGTAGGCCTTGGCCTAGTCAAAGAGAAAAATTAGCAATCTCGCTTTTCTATTAAAAAATTAGCTCAAATTAAGTTCGCTAGCAGGGTAAGTCCATCAGAACATTTTTTTTTTCCGGAAAAGTACCCTAAAACAACAAACACGATAAAAGATCGATTTTTTTACAGATGCCGCCGGACATGAACAATAGGGGCTTACCACGGGCTTGGGTCTGGCGACGCCGCCGGTCCCGCTGCATGGACATGAGCCGCTTCAGCGCCAGCACCCCCACGGTAGGACGACGAGAAATCGACTCTGGGCCTGTTCGGTAGCCCTCCGCGATCCGCGCTCCCACCAGTGAAATCTGGATCGGTCCTACTGTTGGGCAACAAAATCCGCGGATCTGGAATCACCCCAAGCACCGCAACCAAACCAGCGACCTCCTCTTCACGAATGCAGAGGAGCACGGCGGTCGGAGCAGGGAGAACAGGCGGGCGGTACGAGCACAAACAGGCGTAGGGGAGCTTTTCTACCGATTCGACAAAGGTGAGATGAGATACTTTTTTTTTCGGAAGATCTACGTTTAGGGCGGTCGGTGGGTATCAAAACCCGGCGGGCTCTGATGAGCCGTCCGATCCGTGATTCGTTCCTCCTTTCATTGATAGGCGTCTAGATAAGGCTGCCTCGCTCGGCTCCGCCTCTTCTTTTCAGTTCCTCGCCGTCCGTGTTGGTTCCTCACATGCCGACGCTACCAGCTGGCCGGACGGCCGCATCGATATCGCGCTATCGGGCAAGGTCTGTCGCCGCCTCGCCTCACGCACGAGACGTATGTATCTTATCCTCTTTTTACCATGCTTCGTGGCTGTTGCTCCTCGTCGCTCGTCACCATCTAGGCCACGAGCAGTCTCTAGCCACCGTCATGTACTGCTCCTACACGGCTACACCCCGCGAACGGCGCGTGCTATGGCCTCTAGCCGACTCCCCAGCGCTACAACCGCCGCCCGCATGTATCAGGGTACCCATGAAGCTGCCTCGAGCTGAAACTCTAGGAGGTAGAGAGCTTGTCACGACGGGCAGCGGGCAGGGGTTGAGGTGTTCTTAGGGGATGCATAAACACGCAATCGGTGTCAGTGCAGAACAATGCGGCGTCCTCAACTGACTTGCTACAGTGTTGACTGATGGAACCGATGCTAGTAAAATTTGAGATTAGTAGGTTGGATTTGGACATGCTGTTCTGATTTTTTATGAATGAACTTCTGAATTCTAGTGTGTTATATGCACGAATCTACCGAATGATTTTAATTTGTGTTCGGAAAATTCTAGCAACATGGGATCTTCAATTCTAAAAAATGGCAGCTTTAGTTTTGACCTGCACAGTATATGCACAGACCGATTTGGCTTCACATTTTCACAGAATATTGTCCAATTTGTTTGGAAGAAAATTCATCCCAAGATTATTTTTTACGGAAAATCTAATCTCAGACAGGTTGCTGGTTGTCCAAACATGGCGGGAAGTGCGAATGGCGGATAGTGCGAACACACGCTGTCAACCAGCTTAGGATCAAACCAAAAATTTGAACCGTAGATCAAACCGTTTGTTCGATTAGGATCCGTTTTTACCGTTGGACTAATCGCGATGAGATCTTCAAAACTAGATTCCATGTTAATATGTTTCGATGAAATTGTTTCACTAAAACGTTACCCATTTCTAACATGTGAGTTATCCATGCTATAATATGTAAGTTATCCATCATGTAATACATAAGTTATCCACCGTATAAATGTGTTGGATAAAGGCGGTTCTTGCATACATGTTGTGCAAGTTTAAATGGAACGCGGTAGATTAGGTGTTAAGGTACCAAGACTTTATCATCGTCAACGTGTTATGAAGACTCGGTACCCTAACACCCTTCAATACTTCATCACTTGTATGGCACGGTAGCGACGACGGGCCATAAAATCGACCGATAGACTACTGATTGCGCTTTATGTTGGTTCACTATGATTTAATTTTTTAGAAAAATTATGCTTAAAGTTTGATGCGGTATCCTTTCGAGGTTAAGTCACGCGTACGCCGCGAGAGCGACGACGGGCGACGAAGATAAGCAGCGAGAATTATTTTTATATTGTATATATGGGTAAATTTGACATATTATTTGGTGGATAACGTATATGCTAAAGGCTGAATAACTCTCGTATTACTGTTAGGTAACTTTTGGCCAAATAAAGTCATGTTATCCACCCTTAACACGTGACTTATCCATGTCATAGTAGTTAAGTTATACATCCTGATACATATAAATTATCCACCATATAAACGGGTTGGGTGGAGACATTCTCGTATTTTCCATGTGGCTAACTTTTGTATTATTTTTTCTACTCATAAAATCTCGGTTATCCCATGTATTTTAGTTTAGTTAACTAAATATAAGCTATAAGGCCCCGTTCGGCAACCCATCGCTCCGCCATATCCCGTCGCTCCGCTCCACTCCGCGCGATTTCTGCTCTCCCGATCGAGACGCTGGAACTGATGCCGTTCGGGGTGCTCCGCTCCGTGAAAGGACGGGCTGCTAGCCCAATAGTGCCCCGATGAATCCTGTTCATACGGTAAAAACTGATCCAGCCCAATGGGAGCTGAAGACTCATGCGGTAAAAATTGATCAAGCACGGTAGGATCTGAAGGCCGACGGGCTCGTCGAGATGTAGAGACGCGGCGAGGCCCTTGTGCCGGTAGGGAGGTCTTGGAACGGTGACGGCGAGATCGTGGCTTGGTCTCCTAGTATCAGCGTTGGGCTCTGGCAGCGGCTGCTAGCACATGATCAATTCGTGCGGCCTGCAAGCTCTTGCGATCGGTAATGCCCAATTAGTGCGGCCGGAAGATCGATTCGTTTGCCGGCGGTCTCGTTTTGGCGGCGGCAGCCGTAAAGCGAGCAACATCATGGGTGAATCGGGAACAAGTGTTCAGACACGCTCTGTGCCAGACAGAGAGAGAGAGAGAGAGGACAGAGGCGGAACAGATAACGCCTACCGCTTAGATTCACTTGTCAGTGGCAGGCTGAAGTAATTTTGAGCAGCTCCGCGATTTCCAATTCTGCGGATCGCCAAAACACTTGCTCCTCGTTTTTAACTAAATAGTCGGAGCGCTCCACCGATCCTGATCCGCGGAATGGATGCGTTCGGCGCAACTCCGATCGCTCCGGAAGTGGAGTTGAGAGCCGGAGCGTTTCCGAACAGACTCTAAGCTAGTTTAATTGATTCGTGATAGTCTAAGTGTTAGCATCGACGAGCGATGAAGGCTCAGTATTCTAACACGTTTTGAGGCTTCATCATCTATACGTTGTGGTAGCAACGACACACGATTAAGCCGAGCCGATAGACTACTGGTTATGCGTTATGAGATTTGTTCACTATGATTTAGGATGGTTGGTGGGGTATAAGACATCATTTATCATTTTTAGGTTGAGTCCTCCGTAGGCCTTGAGAGCGGCGACGGACGACGAAGCTGAGCCGCTTGAAAATTTTATATTTTATCTATAGATAAATTTTTATAACGGTGGATATTAATTCGAACAAACGCTTTGATCTAGAAAATATTTAAAAAAATCTATTTAAATTGAGCTGGCTAATCAAAAATCTTGTCCTTAGTGCTTAGAAAGGAATCAGTACATGCAATTGCTAGAGTGATTCCTGTCTAAACATTCGCTTGGATTTAACTTTTTCAGGCCGGTCGCTACGTAACAACGTCTAGCTTAAAATTTTCAAAAAAAACTAAAAATGAGATCTAATTTCAAGCCAAAATTAATCTTTGATAGTATGAGTAAGTTAAATACTACAGACCGGATAACTTACGTGTACTTTTTGTCTGAAATAAGTTGTTGAAATATATTGATATGTGATTTATTTTTAAAGATGTCATCACGATTAGTCTAACATTGATAACGTATTCTAAATCAGAAAAATAGTTTGGCATAAAAAACATTTTAATTTTTTAGATTTTATATTAAGTTCAGACGACGTCAGATTTTTCGTTGTTTTATATTCAAAGCTAAACAAATTGTAATTAGCCTACAAATCGCAATTATCACCTTGGACACGCTAGCGCTCACGTGATTCTGGCACGGTGTCCAGATTTTCACTTGGATGAAGAGCGAGGGAATAAAGACGGCGCGAGTTTATTTTTCCTGACGCGCTCGTCTAAACGGAGGGCTGTCGAAACAGTGCAAACGTCCGCCGGATTTTACCATCTATAGAACGCCCTATAAGTAGCAGCGTCCTTTTTTTTATATGAGAGCACAGGGAGCCCCTGAAAGGGCAAAAAGCCAATAGTATATTATTTTACTAGTGGGTATACAGAGGACCCATAAAAAAAGAAAATGATACATGGGTCCCTGGCAAATGCAGAAAGGACCTTGCAAAATAAAGACGATTACAATCAAGTTCTTCTCTTTCCCCACTATCGAGCCAGAAGCCATACTTGACGTCGCCGTACACCGCCGCGGGGACTTCGCCACTTGCGTCGATGCCGACCAGAACCGCAGCAACATCAGGCTTCAGAGAGGGCATCCCAATGGAGGTTCAACAAAGGCTGGATTTTAACAGCAGATTCAGGTCACCATGGACCAAAAGGGAGCTAGAGAAATTAGAGGCTTTACTTCTCCCTTGCCGGCAGCGCTCAGCAACCCTCCTACTATCGCCAACTCCACCAAGGAGAGAAGAAGAGGAGAGCATGGCATAAGACCACCACCGGCGACGAACACGAGCCTGCGGCCACTATGCCTTGATTGCAAGCCCGCCATCGAACTCCAAGCCCCCGCCACGAGCTGGAGGAGCCAGACCAAGAGAGAAATTGCATTCGCCGAAGACCGGGACACTGACCTTATTCGGCAGAGGAGTTGTGTAAGAGCTCATCGCTAGCGCTGGGTGATGTCTGCAAGTGCACATATCGGTTGTAGCTAGTTTCGAAGTTAAGATATCGATCTCACAGGGGTCCCAAAGGAAAGTGTTTATGAGTGAAGTCTCCGACACACTCAAAGTTGTCATAGGTCTTCGAGTGAATTGACTGCAAGTGTTGAAATAAAAACGAATTTGGATTAAACTGAATGTATTTAAATAAAACTAAAATGTAAACTTCAGAAATAAAAAGCGTAAAAGTAAAAAACGATTCGATTGTTTGTTGTTTTCTACAGATGGCAAAGCATGCGCGGGGAGATACAATTCATGGTGATAGTGATTGTGCCAAATGAATGAGTGATAAGTGTAACAATTATAATCTTATAAATATATGTGTAGGCGAGCAACCCATAATTAGGCAGAACTCCTCTTGGTAGATTTTATCCCAACTTTAATAATCTTACTAGTTTGTTACCAAAACCATGGTCAGTCACTAGGCGATTAAGATCCTTTAGATTGCTTAGCAGTTTGCTCCTTGGATTGGACAAATGCAATAGGCACAGTGGTTCCTCGTGATCCTCGAGTTCAACTAGCTTTACATTGATATTCCCATGTCACTCGGGGGTCATCGGTCTGCTAGCAAACAAGATCTTATCTATGTAGAACAAAGCATCATGTTGTTTTGGCCCTTAATTGTATAACAAGCATCCCACATATAGTTAAGAACACATAATATTGTAATTAAAATCAATCACAAATTAATGGAAAATTTATAGGAACACCACATCTCACCAATCCCTTACATCTCCCACGCCCAAAGGAACTTACTTACACATGAGAGAAGAAAGCATCATTAATATAGTTAAATAAAAGGAGTTCATCTCAATATTATCGTGGAGATCCACAATAAGAATAGAAAATCAATCCAACACAATTCAAGATAGGAAGAAACAATCTCAAACCCTAATATTGCAAGGTGAAGATCTCTCTCTCTCTCTCAAGTACAAGTAATGGCTATGGGGGTGTTGTTGGAGATATGCCCAAGAGGCAATAATAAAGTGGTTATTATCATATCTTCACACTTATGATAAATGTTTACATACCATGCTATAATTGTATTAACCGGAAACATTAATACTTGTGTGATTTGTAAACTAAAATAAGAGTCCCTAGTAAAGCCTCCTGTTAAACTAGCTTGTTGGTTAATATATGATCATGGTTTCCTGATCATGAACATAGAGATGTTATTAACAACAGGATCATATCGTTAGGAGAATGATATGGTGGACATACTCCTATAGATAAGCGTAGCATAAAGATCAAGTCATTTTAATAGTTCAATTGCTATATGCTTTCTGATACATAGTAACCTAATTCCTTCGACCATGAGATCATGCATATCACCTTTAGGATGGATGCTTTGATGACATCAAACACCACACCGTGAATCGGGTGGCTATAAAGGTGGCATTGAGTGTTGAAAGTATTGGTTGAAACACATGGATCAAGAGTGGGATTTGTCCATCCATATGACGGATAGATATACTCTGGGCCCTCTCGGTGGAATGTCATCCAATTAGCTTGCAAGCATGTGACTGGCTCACAAGGGATCACATATCACGAACGAGAAAAGAGTACTTATCGGTAGAGGTTGAACTAGGTATGCGGAGATACCGACGATCATAACCTCGGATAAGTAAACTATTGTGAGAAAAAGGAAATTGGTATCGTATGTAAGTGGTTCATTCGATCGCAAAGTAATCGTAGAAATATGTGGGAGCCATATGAATTTCCAGATTCCTCTATTGGTTATTGTCCGAGAAGTGTCTCGATCATGTCGCATAATTCACGAACCGTGAGGAGACACACTTAAGGATTCGACGTTGTTTTGAGTAGTTATGGTATTATGAAAGAGACCGAATGTTGTTGAGTCTCGGATGGGATCCGGATATCACGAGGTGATCCGGAATGGTCCGGAGAATAAGATTCATATAAGTAAAGTCCCGTTTGAGTTCGGGAATGATTCCTGTTTTCATCGGGAATGTTCTAGAAGGTTCGGATTGTCCAAGACTCCGGGGAGGGTACATGAATGTGTCATTACATATTGAATGATTGCATCATGTACTAAGTGTTCTTCTTTCTGCTCCAAATAAAGGATTAAATTGAATCCTAAAACAGAAAAGTCAAATGGCCGATTTAAAAGTCAAACGGCTAAAGCAGAAGCTGGGAAACAAGCAAGAGGTGGTTGGAACCGACTTGGGAGGAGTCCTCAAGCCGTAGCCAACCAAAGGCCGACAGGAGGGACTCCTCCCTTGGCCGCCCCTCCCACCTATAAAAGGAGGGGCAGGGCCTCCTCCTCTAGACACACAAGTTCCTATCCTCTAATCTCCGGTTTAGAGCCGTTTTGGTTTAGAGCTTCTAATTGCACTAGCCGTCGGTTTAGAGCCTTCTAATTGGTGTGTCTAATCCCTATACCACTAATAGCTCTATCATACTCCACCATACTCGCTCCGGCTTAAGGCGAAGCCCTGCGGGATCTCCCCTCTACTTCCGGTACCACGCCGTTGTCTTTGGGAATCGCGAGGAGAGTGCTACAACCTCCATTTTCTTTGGAACAAGGAGAGGAAGGTCTTCGTCAATCTAACGCGATGTGACCGATCATGGAAGCACTTAGGAATCTGGCAGGAAGGATCGTCTACGCGATCTTGAGATCGGAAAGAGTACGACTACATCACCCACGAGAATCTGCTCTCGTTAACCGCTTTGGAATCTTTGAGGGTAAGTTATTCCATCGACTCGTTGCTACAATCTAGTAGATAGATCTTGGCTTGTTTGTTTGTATGCGATATAAATTTTTTGTTTTCCATGCTACGAACCCCTACAGTGGTATCAGAGCCAGGTCTATATGTAGATCTGTTGCACGAGTAGAACACAATGGTCATTGTGGGCGTTGATGCTTTTATTGTCGATTGCTTCTTGTGTACTTTGCATCTTGCGGTATGTTGGGATGAAGCGGCCCGGGCTAACCTTACATGACATCGTTCATGAGACTTGCTCCACGCTCGACATGCAACTTGTATTTCATAAGTGGCTTTGCGGGTGCCTGTTTCTCCTAGCATAGTTAAGATCCAATTTACAACGGGTGATTAACAATACTAGTATCAATGTTGTGGTTCATGTTCGTAAGTTAGAACGACACTTATTAACAGCCCCAAACCACGTAAAACATGCAAAGAAAGTAGAGGCGTCTAACTTTGTTTTGCAGGGGTGTGCAGTGATATGATATGGCCATGATTGTGATTATATTTGATGTATGCAATGTCCCTTATTGTAAGTTGGCAACCGGCAGGAGCCATATGGTTGTCTTTAATTTCTGTTAAGACCCGCGTGTCTATTCAAAGTAGTTGTAATAGTTGAAGCTGGTGGACGACAACCATGGAGAAGCATCATTAACCTTGATGCAATGTCGGTGATGATGGAGATCATGTTCGTGCTAGAAGATGGAGATCGGAAGCACAAATAAGAAAGGCCATATCATATCACATATTATGAATTGCATGTGATGTTAATCCTTTATGCATATTGTATTGCTTAGTAGACGACGGTAGCATTATAAGATGATCCCTCATGCACATGAATTTCAAGTCACAAAGTGTTCACCCTTAGTTAGCACCGTTGCTAAAGCTTGTTATTTCGAAGCACCACGTGATGATCAGGTGTGTTAGATTCTACAAGTGTATAAAACGTGAGCAAGCCAGATTTGCTCATGCGGAAACTAAGGTTTGATCTTGACGAGCCTAGCATGTACAGACATGGCCTCAGGAACACGGATTACCGAAAGGTAGAGCATGAGTCATATAGTAGATATGATGAACATGTTGATTGTTCGCCATTGAAGCTATATCAACTCTCGTGATGATCGGTTTTGATGTGGTGGATTTGGTTCGTGTGATCACTAAAACAATGTGAGGGATATTGTTTTGAGTGGGAGTTCACCAAGATTAATTTAATTATTAATTAGAACTCAATTTATCATAAACTAAATCAAAGTGAATTTGCATAGTTGTTGTAGTCATTGGCATCCGTTTACCACCTTGCGCTTAGTTATAATTGAGATGATAGAACTATAGAATTATGGTTAGATACTTTCTGACCTGGTATCGTATTGTTTTAAGTGTTAATCTAAAGTTTAAAAGTCCTATTGCAAACTTTCAGTAAGTTCCGGTTACTCCATGAAGTTTAATAATTAGTATTAAATCAAGAGTAACAATTCCAAGTGTTAGTATATAAGTATCATGTTTGTCTCCATGATTCTTGATATTCAAAGGATTCTCTTAATATCAAGGTTATCTAGGATCTGAAAGAGTTGTTTCAGAAACCATGATGTGTGGAAGATATTGTGATATATCTGAAGCAGTATTGGTTACAACATGATAGAGTATAATATGGCAAAAGTCATATTCTCATATTTGATGAGAATTTCCAAAAGGTTGGAGACACTAGTTGTCCTAATCCTCCAAAAGGTTTTGGAGAGCAACATTATACTTGCGATTCACCGTTACAAGCTAAAAGTAGCTTGATCATGGATAAATCCATGATGACGGTAAATATTTGATGTAGGTAAGATGTTTACTACATCAAGAGATTACTAAAGAAAGGAATTTGAAAGAACACCAAACATTTGATGATAGGTGATCTACTTCAAAGTGCAAGTCCAAAGACATTGGTATTTTATTATACACGCTTTGGATTATGTGTCATATGTATGACTCCACTATTGATATTGATAGATTCTTTCAAACAGAAAAGGAAATATTGAAAGAGAATCTCATAAATATATGGCAGAAAAGAAAAGACTAGAATTGTTCAGTTTAAGTATATAGATGATATACATGTTATGGCTATATTCTTTGCTTATTAAACAATGTGGTTATTAAGTATTTGATCTTGAATTTGTTGGTGTGAATCGTCATACGAAACAATGTAATTCATGAACTACAATGGCCTAAGTAACTAGCAAAGAATATGTGATGATGTTCATCGAGAACAAATAAAGGGTTATTGTGTTGCTCGTTAAAACATCAAAGCTTGCCTTCAAGATTTGTTTTATCAGGTATTATGAGAACAAAAGGGTTGTTCAAATAATTGCCGTAATCCATAAAAGATGGATGATTCACAAATCTCATTGGAGAAATCACATCCATAAAACTAGTGCTAAAAATGTCGAAAGACAAATTGATTGAAAGATCACTTAGGAAGTGACATCGCCGTTTAAATTATATTGGAAAGAAAACATGAAGAAACTCCATGTGGATGGAATTTTAGAGTCCTTCTGATTTTTGATCAAATGACGCTTGTGAAACTTTCCTAGAGATAATTAAAACTTCGTTCATAGGCCAAAAGGGAACGAATGACTAGCTTATTGGAACTTGTACATATTGTTGTACGAAATCCATTATGTGTAGTCAAAAGCGATGGATTTCAACTTCATATGCTTTCTCCGAAAATTTGAGTGAATATATGAATATTTACTTAATAAGGATAAAGTATGAAACACTTGAAAAGTTCAAAGACTTTCAAGATGAAGTGCAAAATCATTGTAACAAGAATATGAATAGTTTATGATAAGATCATAAAGGAAAATATTTAAGTTACAAGTTTAGCATAATACCTAAGATTTAAGGAATTGTTCCGTGGATTTGCATTTCCGAAACACCATAAGAGTATGGAACGTTCGAGATATGTAATTAAACCTTGTTTTGACATGGTAAGATCAAAGGTATAATTCATAAAACTGCCATTATATTTTAAAGATTAAAAGCTTTAGAGATTACCGTTTTCCCACTGAAAAGAGCTCCATCATAATCCGTTGAAATGACACCATATAAAGTTGTAGTTTGGGATAAAACCCAAGTTGTCCTTTCTTAAACATTGGTATGCTATGCATAAGAAAGATGTTTGCAACCAAAGTCGGATGAACCTGTCTTTGTATGTTATTTCGAATAACTGTTAAGTAATCCTCCATAACATCGGAGACAAAAGTGTTTGTCACTTAAAACGTCAAGTTTCTTTGAGAAGGAATTTTTCGTGAAAAGTTAAGTGGGAGGACAATAGAACTTTGATAAGGTTAAAAGAACCTTAGCATGTCTGCAGAGTTCAGCAGCCAAAAAGTGTTCCCGGGCGACAACAAAGCTTATGGCTCACGTACCTCAAAGGTTGTGGTCACGGATATCCAAGTTCCTAGTGAAACAAGTAGGTCGGATGAACAATCAAATACCAAGATTTGAGGGTTGAATCATTATTTGAGAATAATGAACCACTACATGCAAAGAAGCGATGATGGGCCCGACTCAAGTCAAATGGCTTGAAGCCATAAAATCCGTGATAGTTCCATTCATGAGAAATCAAGTTTTGAACTTGAAGGACCCTCGAGAAAGGTGTAAGACCTTACAGTTGTGTCTGGATCTATAAAGAAATAGACATGGATGTTTTACATCTATGAAATAGTCGACATGTTGGGAAAGAGTTCACAAAATGTTCAAAGGTTGACTATGACAAGATTTGATCTTTCATAGTGATATTTAGTCTAGACGGATTAATGTAGCAACCACTACATATAATTTGTTATATGGTAGTTGAATAAACAAAACAAGTTTTTCTAATAGAATCGTTACCTAGGACATGTGTATAACACGGTCCATAGGGTTTTGTTAATTCAAAGGATGCTAAAAGCATATGCAAACTTTAATGGTTAAAGTGAGCATCGCGGAGTTGGAATCTTCACTGTGATGAAACTGTTAAAAGAGTTTAAAAGTTCATTAGAGACGATGAAGATGCTTGCATTTGCAAGAAATTAAGTGGGAGCGCTAAGACATGTTTCTAATACATTATGTGGAAGACATATTGTTGATTGGAAATAATGTATCTTTTATTAACACATATTCAGAATTTCATCCCGATGAAAGACTTAGGCAAAACCCGAATATTTGGCATCAATAGACGCTAATATGGTTGTGCCAGAAGTACATAGACAAGATATTGAATGAGTTCAATATAGAAACTACAAGAGAGGTTCTTGTCGCACAGAAAGGATTGAATGAGTTCAATATTGATGATATATTCAAGTGTATTGACATTTGGTAAAGTGAAACAAATAATCAAGTATAGATTGATACTTGATGTATGAAATTACAAAGAGTATTTGTGGCATCCCGCAAAACCACTACTAGAAAATCGCGTTGAATTTGTGCATTGCATCGTCATCATCGTGCATAGTTTGCATAAAACTATTTTGCAAACCCCGATTTGTTTTCCAAACGACCCATCTTTTATTTATACGCCAAACCCCCGGATGTACCGGATAATTTGTTTGTCTAAAACTAGTTATAAAAGCTATTTGAAAATAAATAAAATTTTAAATTATTTTTATTAGGGGCAGCGAGCAGAATGACGACGCCGAGAAAAATTAAATCGGTCCGTCCTGGACACCCCAACAAAACCTAAACCTACCAAGAATCCTACCCACCCCTAGCTCCACCTCACTCCCTCCAATAGCATCTCGCCACCTCAGCTCCCTCTCCCTCTAACCAATCCCCTCGCCAACTCACCCCTCATCTCTCACCCTCTCACACACACACACGACACACCCCACCACATGACACAGAGCACGCACGCACAGAGCACCTACCTACGGCTGCCCACAGGACCCACGTCCTCCTGGTCCCACCCACTGCCCTGTCCCCCCTGTGGCTCCTTCCTCCCGAGCCGTCCCTCACCCCGCCCAACCCGCCTCCTCCTAGCCCTCCCTAGCAGACCCAGCCGCCACGGCTCGCCTCCTCCACTCACCGTCTGCTGCCCAGCCTTGGCCATGGCAGCAGCCGTCCATGGCCGACTCCACCGCCTCGCCTCACCGCCAGGCCACCTCCGCCTCCTCACGAGCTCCGGCGACCTCCTCCGCCGGCCTCTGCCCGCCCGACCCCGCCGCCTTGCAGCTGCCCCGCTCCTCTCGGCCACCGTCGCTCCCCACCTCGCCGTCCTCCTCCCCTCGGCTCCGCGCCTCATGACTCGCCGCCGTCTGCTGCCCGCCTCAGCGCCGCCTCCTTGCCCGCCGAGCCCGCTCCGCGCTCGTCCCGACGGCACCTCCGTCCTTCTCCGCGCCGTTCCCGCTGACCCGAGCCCGCCGTTCTCCAGCATGGGGCCATCTCCATCGCCGCTGTCCGCTCTTCGCCCGGCGGCGCCTGCGACCTCCGCCCTCGCCCGCGCCGCAGCCAAGGTCGCCTCTGCGGGTCCTCCTCCTCCCCTTCGCTCAGGCGTCGCCGTCCCGCCGCGCCACCCCTTCCCATGGCGCCGTCGGTTTCACGTAGTCTCATGTGCATGTGTGTGAGAGTTGCAGGTCTGTCTGTACGCTCATCTGTCTGATTTGGTGCCAATCAAGCCTCGCCAAGGCATGTGGACATAATAATGCCAACGACCGGGAACCGAACAAGATCTTCGTCGCGGAAAACTAGGGGCGATGACGCCAAATCGACAAGATCTACCTCACGGAGCGGCGAACCCCGGACCCCGATGAATCATGATCTACGCTACAGAACAACAAGCCCCTCGGAGTGAAAACAACAAGGCCGATCCCGCCGTACGCCAAGGTCTGCAATCGGTCCGAGAACTCCACCCTGAACGCCAAGATCGCCTCAAGGTTCCGAAGAACCCCGGTATCGAGCCCGAGTTCGCCAACGACACTGAAGACGGAGCGCTAAGACCGTGCCCGAATCCGGAGTCCGAACCCGATACCGTCAAGGCCACCGACGCGAAGGCGCCGAGAACTTCACCCCGGACACCGAGACCCCGATGCGACAAGATCTACCCCAGTCAACCGAGAACGCTCCCGCCGAGGCCATCGAACCCTGGACCCCGACCCCGAACTCCGTCGAACCCTGAGACCGACCCCGAACCCCGGACCCCCAAGATCGTCGAGACCCCTAATGTGTGAACCCCTTCCCGGAACCCTAATTTCATAATATAATACAATTGTTGCATATTTAATTGTCATACTCACATGCATATCTGTGGTTGGGGGCCTTATGCCGATTCACCTAATAATTAAATATGGGGCCCATATGCGGGCAAACCTAGCCTTATATTGGCCTCATTTAAACATGTGTAGCGAACCGGTTCCATCTGTTGCATTGCTAAACAACATTTAAATTGCGGGCCTTCTAAATAACTGGCACCATCTAATTAATTGTCGGGACCCCGGTTCCGCTTAATCTTGACCTAATTGCATCGCACCTTGCCATGCCATGCATCATACATGCATCATGCCGATCTTCGCTGTTGTATTAAATATTGCATCCGTGTTTATTCTAGCGTTTTGCTTCTTCGCGGATAAGGCCGTTGAGTTGATGTGAGTTTACGATCTTGGTTGAACCTTCGACAATGTTTTCAAAGTAGCATCTCCTTTCTACCTATCTTATTTTATAGTCTTTATTCCTCTCCTGTTGATCTATTGCTATCTGTCGCGATGCTTTAGTTTCCGCACTGTGATATACCGTGCGACCCTATATTGCCTTGGACACACCCTATTACCATTGTTTGGTAGATAGTTGGACTTGCGCGTCGTAGTTGCTTGCTCAAGTCGATGTGTGTCGTCATATGCCACGATTCTTGATGTAATGCCGCATGTGGATGTTGGAGATGATTCTAGTTTTACTTATCGTCACTTTAATTTCTGTTTAACAACTAAAATTGAAATAAGCAGAGGCATCGGCGGGTGATAGAAAATATTTGGTTTCCGAACGCCCACTTGTGTCCCGTAAGACCCCGAGTACTTGATACATTGCTCCTTGATTTATCGCTATCCACATCCGGGCGGTATATGGGCCCCCCCTGCGCCAGCGCTTGATTCATTCTTATTTCTTGGGGCCACAAACTAGTTCGAGGTTTTATTTACGATCCTATACTTATGCCATGCTACTTTCTGTATTTAAATTGTGCGAGGAGCACACTGCATCGTTAGGATCGGGACACGATTCCGGTGTCGACAAGCCCAGCCACACTTTCGGGTTCCCGATGCTCACACCGTATACCCAAACCTTAAGTCCGTCTCAGTCGGTGGCCGTTGCTATGATTCTACTTAAGGGTGGCCCTGAAATATTTCTGAATCTGTGATTGTTCAATCGTGAAAGCCTCGTTGGGTTTTGATTTGGTTTTTCCGAGGTTGATCGGCGTGTTGCTATTGGTGCACCCCGGCCGGGTAAAACTTTCTGAAAGCCGTGTCCGCGGATATGGACGACTTGGAGCACAGTATCTCGATCATAGACAAGCATAACTAAAGTTTATTGCTATAAATTTGACTTTATAATGACTAGTAATCAGCTTCACTATAATGGAATGGCTAATTAATACTGCCCACCCTTGCTTGTTTGCAGTGTCGCTTGCGACCATTGTACCTGATTAGTAAGTAATGCAACTACAACGGAATGGCTGAATAAAAGTACCAACAACTGCTGGGTTTTGGATTTATCTCATGCTACTTGTATCTGATTAGTAATTGATGCAACTATAACGGAATGATTAACTAAAAGTGCCCACTGCTTATTTTATCAGGACGATTATCCAAAACCTGACTAGTAAAGTGCCGCAGCTATAACTAAATAAGTAAAACTGTCAACTGTGTGAGTTCCTCGGTTGACTTCCTCGATTGGTATCGAGGGGGAAACGCCAGGATGGGTTTGTTTGATGATAGTATCAGGTTGGTTACGAATAGGTCATTCTTATCCCTCTCTGATAACCGCCAGTTGTATCGAGTGTCTATAGGTTGTTTAGTGCATGCTGCCGCTGCCGCTCAGTCCACCATACCTATGTAGGCGAGGACCGCCGAATTCTAGCCTCGCTGTCTTGGCCTCGATCGACGCCTTCTTTTTCTTTTGCCCTTTGTCGGCACCCCTTTTGTTCAAGCAGGTTTTGAGATCGACGCCGTTAGCAGGGTTACCCTTCCGGCTTGGCCTGGGCAGGGTTAGGGACGCCATTGGTTATTCTTTAGGGCTCTTAGCCCCATTTGCATCTTGTCCGTAGTCGGACGCTCCCCCTTTTCAAGGTGTTTTGGAACTTTGTATATTATATCTGTATTCTTGACTCTTTGAGTCGCTGTTATATATATCTGTTCTGTGGGTCCCATCGAGGACTGTTGTGTAATGTTATTACTTCGTTTTCCACCCGCACGAAAGTGCCTGGTGGGCACCTTTGAATCGTTTCTATGCGGGTTTGGCGAATTTTGCTCAAACTTGCATAGGTCCGATTCTGAGGGTGTTACAGAGTGGTATCGAGCTCGCTATTCTGATACCCCACAAGTCCAACTGTAGGATAACCTAGCTAACGGCCGAAGTAGAGTGTCAAAACTATTTTTGAAAATAGGTTGGATAGTTCTGATTAGGTCTGATTTTACTCCTTACCCCTCTGCTATTCTCCTCTTATCTCGACGTGTTTTGAACCTACTCTCTTATCTTTTCTTCGAGTCCAGGTTTTCTCGTGGTTGGGTTTCCGTCGTACCTTCAAGGTTTCACTTTCTTCCTTTTGTAACGGAGGTGCCACGATCATCAATCTGCAACTTGTCTGTTGTACCCTTCATCCAATCTTCTGTTCTTGAGCTCTTTATCCATATGTGTTCCTTGCTGGATATCCGTGTCGTTGAAAGACATATGAGAAGGACGAGCATTGGTGAAGTTGGAGTATACCTTGAGCATGTGTTGTTCATGCCAATGGAACCATCGCGAAAGCCTAATCAGTGTGTCTTTCATACGATTTCTGTTGTATCTTCCGGTGTTTCCCGATGTGACGACATCCTCTACGCCAGATCCGATGCAGAGTCTGCATCACCCCTTTATTTCCGAACCTCGCTTGTCGAGATCTTCAGTCTGATTCCGAGAATGGTTGCACGCTCTTCTACTGATTGTGCGGAGTAATAGTTTGGGTGCGTGATGGATTGGCCCCCATGCCGACTACCCCTTCTATTCGCTTTTGTACATTGAAGTGGACGAGAATGCATCGATTCCCTCTTCCCACCGAAGTTAGAGGTGGCTTTAATTGTTGATGCCTCTACCTTCGACCTTTTGTTTCCGGGGATTTCTCTCGACGATCACGGACAACGACCTCTTGTTAGTGGTGTCGCGAGGAACTACACGAAGCGAGAAGACGCAGATAGCCGACCTTTCCTTCCGGTAACATGAGGCGGATCTCGAGGGCGAGATCCATTGTTGGTGGTGTCGAATTGTGGCTTCCCGCAAAACCACTACTAGAAAATCGCGTTGAATTTGTGCATTGCATCGTCATCATCGTGCATAGTTTGCATAAAACTATTTTGCAAACCCCGATTTGTTTTCCAAACGACCCATCTTTTATTTATACGCCAAACCCCCGGATGTACCGGATAATTTGTTTGTCTAAAACTAGTTATAAAAGCTATTTGAAAATAAATAAAATTTTAAATTATTTTTATTAGGGGCAGCCGAACGGGACGAACGACCCGAACGACCGTCCCAGAAAAATTAAATCGGTCCGTCCTGGACACCCCAACAAAACCTAAACCTACCAAGAATCCTACCCACCCTAGCTCCACCTCACTCCTCCAATAGCATCTCGCCACCTCGGCTCCCTCTCCTCTAACCAATCCCTCGCCAACTCACCCTCATCTCTCACCCTCTCACACACAACACACGCACACACCCCCACCACACGCAACCACAGAGCACGCAGCACTTGAGCACCTACCCTACTGCCCAGCCCTGGGACCCACGTCCTCCCTGGTCCCACCAGTCCCTGCCCCACATGGCTCCTTCCCAGTCCCAGCTTCCTCCACTCAGCCGCCTCGCCTTCTCCTCTAGCCTCCCCAGCGGCCGACCCCAGCAGCCACTGCGCGCCTCGCCTCGCGCCCAGAGCCACCTCCGCGCCTCCGGCTGAGCTCCGCGACCCTCCTCCAGCGAGCGCCTCTGCCAGAGCCGGCCGCCCTGCGGCCCTGCCCCGCTCTCCTCCGTCGCTCCCCACCTGCCCGTCCTCCTCGCCGGCTCGCGCCTCCATGAGCTCGCGCCGTCTGCGCTGCCCGCCTCCGCGCCGCGCCCGCGTCGCCGGCAGCGCTCCGCTTCGTCCCCCTGCCGAAAGCCCGTCCTTCTCCGGCCAGCGGGACCGCCATCTCCATCGCGCCTGTCCGCTCTTCGGCCAGCGCCGGTGACCTCCGCCTCGCCCTCGCCGGCGCCGCAGCCAAAATCGCCTCATGGTCCTCCTCCTCCCGTCGCCCGTCGTGGCCGTCCGCCGTCGCGACCACCTTCCCAGCGTCGGTTTTCCCCTGTAGTCTCATGTGCATGTGTGTGAGAGTTGCGAGTCTGCGAATCTGTCACTGTCTGATTTGGTGCCAATCAAGCCTCTGCCAAGGAGCGGACATAATAATGCCAGCGATCGGGGCGAACAAGATCTTCGTCGCGGAAAACTAGGGGCGATGACGCCAAATCGACAAGATCTACCTCACGGGCGGCGAACCCGGACCCGATGAATCATGATCTACGCTCTGAGCAGCAAGCCCTCGGGTGAAAACAACAAGGCCGATCCGCCAATGCGCCAAGGTCGCAATCGGTCCGAGAACTCCACCTCGACGCGAGATCGCCTCAAGGTTCGAAGAACCCACATGTCGAGCCGAGTTAGCGACCATGAAGGCAGCGCTAAGACCGTGCGAATCGAGTCCGAACCCGATATCAAAGGCCACCGAAGCGCCGAGAACTTCACCGGACAGAGACCCGATGCGACAAGATCTACCCGATCAACAAAGAACGCTCCCGAGGCCATCGAACCTGGACCCCGAACTCCGTCGAACCACGAGACCGACCCGAACCGGACCCCAAGATCGTCGAGACCCCTAATGTGAACCCCTTCCCGGAACCCTAATTTCATAATATAATACAATTGTTGCATATTTAATTGTCATACTCACATGCATATCTGTGGTTGGGGGCCTTATGCCGATTCACCTAATAATTAAATATGGGGCCCATATGCGGGCAAACCTAGCCTTATATTGGCCTCATTTAAACATGTGTAGCGAACCGGTTCCATCTGTTGCATTGCTAAACAACATTTAAATTGCGGGCCTTCTAAATAACTGGCACCATCTAATTAATTGTCGGGACCCCGGTTCCGCTTAATCTTGACCTAATTGCATCGCACCTTGCCATGCCATGCATCATACATGCATCATGCCGATCTTCTGCTGTTGTATTAAATATTGCATCCGGTGTTTATTCTAGCGTTTTGCTTCTTCGCGGATAAGGCCGTTGAGTTGATGTGAGTTTCGCCCCGATCTTCGGTTGAACCCTTCGACAATGTTTTCAGGCGAGCATCTCCCTCTTTCTACCTATCTTATTTTATAGTCTTTATTCCCCTCCTGTTGATCTATTGCTATCTGTGTCGCGATGCTTTAGTTTCCGTACCTGTGATATACCGTGCAGCCCTATATTGCCTTGGACACACCCTATTACCTGTTGTTTGGTAGATAGTTGGACTTGCGCGTCGTAGTTGCTTGCTCAAGTGCTGATGTGTGTCGTCATATGCCACAGTTGCTGATGTAATGCCGCATGTGGATGTTGGAGATGATTCTAGTTTTACTTATCGTCACTTTAATTTCTGTTTAACAACTAAAATTGAAATAAGCAGAGGCATCGGTGGGTGATAGAAAATATTTGGTTTCCGAACGCCCACTTGTGTCCCGTAAGACCCCGAGTACTTGATACATTCCTTGATTTATCGCGCTATCCACATCCGGAGGTATATGGGACCCCAGGCGAGCTTGATTCATTCTTATTTCTTGGGGCCACAAACTAGTTTGAGGTTTTATTTACGATCTGTACTTATGCCATGCTACTTTACGTATTTAAATTGTGCGAGGAGCACCTGTCTTGTTAGGATCGGGACACGATTCCGCGGTGTCGACAATCCCAGCCACACTTTCGGGTTCCCAGTCGTTCACAGCCGTATACCCAAACCTTAAGTCCGTCTCGGAGTCAGCTGGCTTCGTTGCGGATTCTACTTAAGGGGTGCCCCCCTGAAATATTTCCGAATCCTTTGATTGTTCAGTCGTGAAAGCCTCGTTGGGTTTTGATTTGGTTTTTCCGAGGTTGATCGAGCGTGTGTTGCTATTGGTGCACCCCGGCCGGGTAAAACTTTCTGAAAGCCGTGTCCGCGGATATGGACGACTTGGAGCACAGTATCTCGATCATAGACAAGCATAACTAAAGTTTATTGCTATAAATTTGACTTTATAATGACTAGTAATCAGCTTCACTATAATGGAATGGCTAATTAATACTGCCCACCCTTGCTTGTTTGCGGTAAACTTGCGACCATTGTACTGATTAGTAAGTAATGCAACTACAGGAATGGCTGAATAAAAGTACCAACAAGCTTTGGGTTTTGGATTTATCTCATGCTACTTGTATCGATTAGTAATTGATGCAACTATAACGGAATGATTAACTAAAAGTGCCCACTGCTTATTTTATCGGGGCGATTATCCAAAACGACTAGTAAAGTGCATAACTATAACTAAATAAGTAAAAAGCGCCAAATGTGAGTTCCTCGGTTGACTTCCTCGATTGGTATCGAGGGAACGCCAGATGGGTTTGTTTGATGATAGTATCGGGTTGGTTACGAATAGGTCATTCTTATCCCTCTCGATAACCGCCGTTATCGAGTCTCTATAGGTTGTTTAGTGCATCTTCTTGCCGCTCGATCCACCATACCTATGTAGGTGAGACCGCGAATTCTAGCCTGAGTGTCTTGGCCTCGATCTTGGCGCTCCTTCTTTTCTTTTGCCCTTTGTCGGCACCCTTTTGTTCAAGCAAGTTTTGAGATCGGCAGTTAGCGGTTACCCTTCCGCTTGGCACAGGCAGGTTAGGGCGCCATTGGTTATTCTTGGGGCTCTTAGCCCCATTTGCATCTTGTCCGTAGTCGGACGCTCCCCCTTTCAAGGTGTTTTGGAACTTTGTATATTATATACGTATTCTTGACTCTTTGAGTCATTTATATATATACTGTGGGTCCCATCGAGGGGCTGTTGTGTAATGTTATTACTTCGTTTCCACCATACGAAAGTGCTGGTGAGCACCTTTGAATCGTTTCTATGCGGGTTTGGCGAATTTTGCTCAAACTTGCATAGGTCCGATCTGAGGTGTCTGATATTTTATCAATCATCTTGTGATATGTACAAATCCGGATATGTCCTATGCTCTAAATGTTGTGAGCATATACCGAATGATTCGTAAGATGATCATTGGACAATAGTAAGGATATTCTTATGATCTTTTGGAAGAACTAAGAGTATATTATTTGTAGAAGTGACAAATAGATGGTTAGTTCATTGTAAAAGTACTACATTGATACTAGCTTTGTCACAAAGTACAAATTAAGTTTATCTCAATCTAAACTAAGGGTGGCACAATATAATGGAAAGTGAGTTCCATAATGGATTTGGATGAGTTCCAAAGTTAAGACATTGTGAGATACTACAACAAAGGCTAAGTATATGACTGCTATTATAGCGAAAAGAGGGCATTTGTGTCAAGTAGTTTGTTATCAAACTAGGTGTAGTTCACAGAGGATAATACTATGAAGATATATTGTGCGACAATATTATCAACATGTTTTAACCCCAAAGAACTAAAGGTCACACCGAAAGACCAAATTTATACAAAGCCATCTCATTAGAGAATGAGTGATGCGTAGAGCATAAAGACATGCAATTACACACGGACTGGAAGTGTCGATCGAGATCGATTGACCACTAGCAATCGTGTACATACAACAGGAAATCCATGGGTGTTATATACACAAGGTTTGAAACTAGATTATTGACTCTAGTGCAAGTGGGAGAGACTGTTGGAGATATGCCCAAGAGGCAATAATAAAGTGGTTATTATCATATCTTCACACTTATGATAAATGTTTACATACCATGCTATAATTGTATTAACAGGAAACATTAATACTTCTGTGATTTGTAAACTAAAATAAGAGTCCCTAGTAAAGCCTCTTGTTAAACTAGCTTGTTGGTTAATATATGATCATGGTTTCCTGATCATGAACATAGAGATGTTATTAACAACGGATCGTATCGTTAGGAGAATGATATGGTGGACATACTCCTATAGATAAGCGTAGCATAAAGATCAAGTCATTTCAATAGTTCAATTGCTATATGCTTTCGATACATAGTAACCTAATTCCTTGACCATGAGATCATGCATATCACCTTTAGGATGGATGCTTTGATGACATCAAACACCACACCGTAAATGGGTGGCTATAAAGGTGGCATTGAGTGTTAGGAAAGTATTGGTTGAAACACATGGATCAAGTGGGATTTGTCCATCCATATGACGGATAGATATACTCTGGGCCCTCTCGGAATGTCATCCAATTAGCTTGCAAGCATGTGACTGGCTCACAAGGGATCACATATCACGGGAACGAAAAGAGTACTTATCGGTAATGAGGTTGAACTAGGTATGCGGAGATCAAGCGATCATAACCTCGGATAAGTAAACTATCGTGAGACAAAGGGAAATTGGTATCGTATGTAAGTGGTTCATTCGATCGCAAAGTAATCTTAGAAATATGTAGAGCCATATGAATTTCAGATTCCTCTATTGGTTATTGTTGAGAAGTGTCTCGATCATGTCGCATAATTCACGAACCGTAGGGAGACACACTTAAGGATTCGACGTTGTTTGAGTAGTTATGGTATTATGAGAAAGAGAGAATGTTGTTGGTCTCGGATGGGATCGGGATATCACGAGGTGATCCGGAATGGTCGGAGAATAAGATTCATATAAGGAAAGTCCGTTTGAGTTGGAATGATTAGGTGTTTTCATCGAATGTTCTAGAAGGTTCGGATTGTCCGGCACTTTCGGGAGGGTACATGAATGTGTCATTGCATATTGAATGATTGCATCATGTACTAAGTGTTCTTGCTGTTCCAAATAAAGGATTAAATTGAATCCTAAACCGAGAAAAGTCAAATGGCGGTTTAAAGTCAAGCGGCTAAAGCAGAGCCTGTGGGAAACAAGCAAGAGGTGGTTGGAACCGACTTGGGGCAGAGTCCTCAAGCCGGCGCCAACCAAGGCCGACTTGGGAGGGACTCCTCCCTTGGCGCCCCTCCACCTATAAAAGGAGGCGGGGCCTCCTCCTCTAGACACACAAGTTCCTATCCTCTAATCTCCGGTTTAGAGCCGTTTTGGTTTAGAGCTTCTAATTGCACTAGCCTTCGGTTTAGAGCATTCTAATTGGTGTGTCTAATCCCTAGACCACTAATAGCTCTCTCATACTCCACCATACTCGCTCGGCTTAGGCGAAGCCTGGGATCTCACCTCTACTTAGGTACGCCGTTGTCTTCTTAGGAATCGCGAGAGTGCTACAACCTCCATTTTCTTTGGAACAAGGAGAGGAAGGTCTTCGTCGTCTGCGAGCGATGTGACCATTGAGCTTAGGAGCAGGAAGGATCGTCTGCGATCTTGAGATCGGAAAGAATGCGACTACATCACCCACGAGAATCTGCTCTCGTTAACGCTTTGGAATCTTGAGGTAAGTTATTCCATCGACTCGTTGCTACAATCTAGTAGATAGATCTTGGCTTGTTTGTTTGTATGCGATAGAATTTTTTTGTTTTCCATGCTACGAACCCCTACAGTGGTATCAGAGCCAGGTCTATATGTAACCACTGTAGGGGTTCGTAGCATGGAAAACAAAAAAATTCTATCGCATACAAACAAACAAGCCAAGATCTATCTACTAGATTGTAGCAACGAGTCGATGGAATAACTTACCCTCGAAGATTCCAAAGCGGTTAACGAGAGCAGATTCTCGTGGGCGATGTAGTCGTACTCTTTCCGATCTCAAGATCGCGTAGACGATCCTTCGGCGCTCGTGAGCGGTCGGTGCGTTCGACTTTCGAACATTCTTCTCCTTGTTCCAGCGGAGGTTGTAACACTCTCTCGCGATTCCGGCGACAATGCGTGTGCAGTAGAGGGAAGATCATGAGGCTTAAGCCTGAGCGAGTATGGTGGAGTATGAGAGAGCTATTAGTGGTCTAGAGATTAGACACACCATTAGAAGGCTCTAAGCCGGTAAGGCAATTAGAAGCTCTAAACCAAAGCGGCTCTAAACCGGAGATTAGAGGATAGGAACTTGTGTGTCTAGAGGAGGCCCTGCCCTCCTTTTATAGGTGGAGGCGGCCAGAGGAGTCCTCCCAAGTCGGCCTTGGCCGCCTTGAGGGACTCCTCCCAGTCGGTTCCAACCACCTCTTGCTTGTTCCACAGTTTCTGTTTTCCACACTTTCTGTTTTAGTCGTTTGACTTTCAAAATGGCAGTTTGACTTTTCGGTTTGGGCAGCAAGAACACTTAGTACATTATGCAATCATTCAATATGTAATGACATCATGTACCGGTCTTGGGACAATCGAACCTTCTAGAACATTCCGATGAAAACACCTAATCATTCCCCAACTCGGCGGGACTTTCCTTATATGAATCTTATTCACGGACCATTCGATTAACCTCGTGATATCCGGATCTCATCCGAGACTCCAACAACATTCGGTCTCTTTCTCATAATACCATACCATAACTACTCAAACAACGTCGAATCCTTATGTGTCTCCCCGGTTGAATTATGCGACATGAGACACCTCCGAACCAATAGAGGAAATAGAAATTCATATGGCCACATATTTCTACGATTACTTTATGATCGAATGAACCACTTACATACGATACCAATTTCCCTTTGTCTCATGATAGTTTACTTATCCGAGGTTATGATCGTCGGTATCTCGCATACCTAGTTCAACCTCGTTATCGATAAGTACTCTTTTCTCGTTCGTGATATGTGATCCTCAGAATGTGAGCCAGTACATGCTTGCAAGCTAATGATGACATTTCCACCGAGGAGATGTCATATGGATGGACAAATCCCACTTGATCCATGTGTTTCAACCAATACTACGAACACTCAATGCCACCTTTATATCCACATTACGTGGTGGTGTTTGATGACATCAAAGCATCCGAAAAGGTGATATGCATGATCTCATGGTCGAAGGAATTAGGTTACTATGTATCGAAGCATATAGCAATTGAACTATTTAAATGACTCGATCTTTATTATGCTACGCTTATCTATAGGAGTATGTCCATCACATCATTCTCTAATGATATGACCACATTGTTAATAACATCTCTATGTTCATGATCGAAACCATGATCATATATTAACCAACAAGCTAGTTTAACAAGAGGCTTTACTTTTATGTTTACAAATCACACAAGTATTAATGTTTCCTTTTAATACAATTATAGCATGGTATGTAAACATTTATCATAAGTATGAAGATATGATAATAACCACTTTATTATTGCCTCTTGGGCATATCTCCAACAGAATGTGTCATTACATATTGAATGATTGCATCATTTACTAAGTGTTCTTGCTGTTCCAAATAAAGGATTAAATTGAATCCTAAAACAGAAAAGTCAAATGGCCAGTTTAAAAGTCAAACGGCTAAACAGAAGCTGGGAAACAAGCAAGAGGTGGTTGGAACCGACTTGGGAGGAGTCCTCCAAGCCGCGCCAAACCAAGGCCGACTTGGGAGGGACTCCTCCCTTGGCCGCCCTCCACCTATAAAAGGGCGGGCCGCCTCCTCTAGACACACAAGTTCCTATCCTCTAATCTCCGGTTTAGAGCTGTTTTGGTTTAGATCTTCTAATTGCACTAGCCTTCGGTTTAGAGCCTTCTAATTGGTGTGTCTAATCCCTAGACCACTAATAGCTCTCTCATACTCCACCATACTCGCTCCGGCTTAAGGTGAAGCCCTGCGGGATCTCCCCTCTACTTCCGGTACCACGCCGTTGTCTTTAGGAATCGCGAGAGAGTGCTACAACCTCCATTTCTTTGGAACAAGGAGAGGAAGGTCTTCGTCAGTACCGAGCGATGTGACCCATTGGAAGCTGCTTAAGCACGGCCGGAAGGATCGTCTACGCGATCTTGAGATCGGAAAGAGTACGACTACATCACCCACGAGAATCTGCTCTCGTTAACCGCTTTGGAATCTTCGAGGGTAAGTTATTCCATCGACTCGTTGCTACAATCTAGTAGATAGATCTTGGCTTGTTTGTTTGTATGCGATAGAAATTTTTTGTTTTCCATGCTACGAACCCCTACAGGTGTGGTGGCTAGGAGGTTGAAGATTGTGGAGCGAGATGAAGAACGTCTTCCCCTTTTTCTTCGGATCTCTTTTTTTCCCTTCTGGATGGAACGACGACTGCTGTGTTCTGTTTTTGCGTATGCCTCCTTCACAAAAGTTGTTCTTTTTGACAGGACGAAGGTGGCGGCAACTATACGGCCAGAAAAATAATTCCCGCCATATAGTTGGTCTTAAACCTTCTGGTTGTTGTCCTCATGCTTCTAAAAAGAGACTTGCATGTTTTCGTCTGAATATTGTATTTTTTTGTTGAAACCTTCTTTTGATGTTCAGAACCTGAAACATATACTGAAAACCAAGTTTTCTGCGCTACCAAAGTAGTAGCTTTAGGTAAAGCTAGAAAACTATCAAATCCAGAAGAAAACCATCAAGAAAAACCACTAAAAATGTATCGAATCTCACAACTATCATCGGGTTCCTCCATGGAATCTCTGGCTTGGAGAAGAACAACTTTGCATAGAACCAAGCCTGGTCAGAAGGCTCAATCCACTCCCAGATGCGCACCTTATTGAGAGGGATGCAGGAATCCGACCGCCTCCCAAGCACCGCCGCCTACCACCAACGACGAACAGTGAGGAGGAGAGGATTCGGGCATGGAGGATCTGGGCGCTGAGATCCACCAACCTACCCTCAGACTACATATAGGAAAATGTCATCGAGGAAAACACAAGAACTAATCCTACAGCTAGTATGTATAGTAGAAGCCAACCACCAGATCCATCCCCTCGTCGGTCACCTAAGCCACCAGAGAGGAAGAAGGAGTGGGGGCAGCGAAGGGAAGGAGGCGACTCTCAAGGGCTCTGGAAGGATCGGGTGCGAGCGGTTCCACAAGGAGAGGTGTTTCCCAGGTCGGTTCATGCCGCTTCTGAAGGGTTTCGCAGCATAGTAAATCAAAAATATTCTACGGATGCGAACGAGAAAGCCAAGATCTAATCTAGGAGATGTAATCAACGAGAGGGATAGATGAGATCTTCATACCCTTGAAGAAATCGCATAGCAGAAACGTTCAACAGAACGTGGTTGATGTAGTCGTACTCACCGTCTCCTCCTCGCGATCCGATCCTACGCCGCAAGTGGCGGCGCCTCCGAGAGATGCAAACGTACGGTGCCGTGACGTCTCCTCCTTCCTCGGTCCAGCAAGTGGGGTGGAGAGATGGATTGGATCTGCAGCACGACGGCGTGGTGCTATGGTGGAGAGTTTATGCAGCAGGGCTTCGCCTACACGCAGTCGGGAGAGAGAGAGAGAGAGAGAGAGAGAGAGAGAGAGAGAGAGAGGAAGGGCAGCAGCTGGCGGCTAGGGTTTGGGGCGAGGGGAGGGTGCGCCCCCTGCCCACCTTATATAGGGGGCTGGCCGGCCCCCTTACCCCCTCCTCCAAGCCCTAGGGCGGCGGCCCCAAGGGTGGAGTGGGGGGCAAGCCTTCCCCCCTTGTAGAAGGTTTCCCTAGGGTTTCCCCTAGGGTTTGGCCGGCTGGGCCTATGGGGCCTTGTGCCCCTGACCCAAAGCGACCAGGGTACTCCCTCGTAGGCCCACGCACCCCTCCTACAAGTGGGGCCACGTTGGTCCCACTCCAGAAGCTTCTAGAACCTTCCGGTACAATACCGAATACTCCGAAACGATTCCGAAATCCAAAAACTGCTTTCCTTTATATGAATCTTATTCTCCGGACCATTCCGGAACCTCTCGTGATGTCCTGGATCTCATCCGAGACTCCAAACAAAAACACATAAACCAATTATCCATTCTATCCTAGCGTCGAGGAACGTTAAGTGTGTGACCCTACGAGTTCGAGAATATGCAGACATGATCTTCTATCAATAATCAACAGCGGGATCTGGAAACCCATATTGACTCCCACATATTCATTGATGATCATATCGGATGAACCACGATGCCAGGATTCAATTAATCCCATACATATATTCCCTTCGTCACGCGATATTTTACTTGCTCGAGATTCGATCGTTGGTATCGGCATACCTAGTTCAATCTCGTTCATGGCAAGTACTTTACTCGTTCCGTAATCCGACATCACTTTGTGATCAACTCCTTAACCATGTGCTTGCAAGCGGTGTTGATATCGATTACCGAGTGGGCCCTAAGTATATATCTCCGACTTGGGAGGGACAAATCCCATCTCGATACATACAACCCAACAAGTACTTTTCGATCGCCTGAGAGACACCTTTATGATCACCCTCACATAAGATGACGTTTGATGACCTCAAAGATTTCTTCCGATACCAGGGAGTTGCATTATCTCATGGTCTAAGGAATACAATATTTGACATAAGAAAAAGCTTCGCAAAGATGAACACGATGGCACGATCTAATTGCTCTGCTTGATTTGGGTCTGTCCATCATATCATTCTCCTAATGACATAATCTCATTATTAATCGATAACTCATGTCTATGGTTAGGAAACCTTAACCATCATTAATCAATGAGCTAGTCCATAGAGGCGTACTAGGGACACGGTGTTGTTCATAAACCACACAAGTATCAAAGTTTCCGCTTAATACAATTCTAGCATGGAATATAAACTTTATCATGAACAAGAATTATAACAATAACATCTTTATTATTGTCTCTAGGGCATAATTCCAACAGTCTCCCACTTGCACTAGAGTCAATAATCTAGTTTACATCTGGCAACAATCTAACACCCATGGCATTAAGGTGATGATCATGTTTTGCTCGTGGAAGAGGTTTAGTCAACGGATCTGCGACATTCAGATCTGTATGTACTTTGCTAATCTTCATATCTCCATCTGTTATATAATCTCGAATTATATGAAACCGGCGGTTGATGTGCTTGGTCTTTGGATGATATCTTGGTTCCTTAGCCAGTGCTATGGCGTCGGTGTTGTCGCACAATATCTCCAGTGGGTCCAAGGCACTTGGAACCACATCAAGCTCAGTGATGAAGTTCCTGATCCAAACTCCTTCACTTGATGCTTTTGCAGCAGCCATGTATTCCGATTCTACTGTAGATCCCGCGATCACTATTTGCTTGCAGCTTCTCCAGCTCACAGCTCCTCCATTCAAAATATAAACGTATCGTGTCTGAGATTTAGAATCATCCGGGTCGGTGTCAAAACTAGCATCGACGTAACCTTTTACGACGAGCTGCTCATCACCTCCATAGACCAAGAACATTTCTTTAGTCCTATTTAAATACTTTAGAATATTCTTTACGGTTGTCCAGTGTTCCACTCCTGGATCACTTTGGTATCTGCTCGTCAAACTAAGAGCATGGGACTCATCCGGTCTAGTACACAGCATGGCATACATGATAGAACCTATGGCCGAGGCATAAGGCACTTTGCTCATAGTTTATCTATCATTTACCGTAGCTGGACACTAAGCCTTGCTCAATATCTTACCCGACAACATGGGCAATGAACCTTTCTTTGCTTTATCCATTCTGAACCTTTTCAGAACTTTGTCTAGGTATGCACTTTGGCTTAAAGCTATTAGGCGTCTTTGTCTATCTCTATAGATTTTGATGCCTAACATATAAGCAGCTTCTCCTAGGTCTTTCATTGAAAAACATTTATTCAAATAACTCTTCACATCGTTAAGCATACCAATGTCATTTCCAATAATCAATATGTCATCCACATATAGTACTAAAATGTCCGAGCTCCCACTCACTTTCTTGTAGATACAAGCTTCGTAGCAATTTGGAACAAATCCAAAGCTCTTGATCACTTGATCAAAACGAAGGTTCCAACTCCGAGATGCTTGCTTCAGTCCATAAATGGAACGCTAAAGTTTGCACACCATATCAGCATCCTTAGGATCGATAAAACCTTCGGGCTGCATCATATACAACTCTTCATCAATGTTGCCATTGAGGAACGCAGTCTTGACATCCATCTGCCATATTTCATAATCATAAAATGCAGCAATTGCTAATAAAATCCGAATGGACTTAAACATCGCTAAGGGAGAGAAAGTCTCATCGTAGTCAACACCTTGAACTTGTCGAAAACCTTTCGCGACAAGCCGAGCCTTATAGATAGTAACATTACCATTCGCGTCCGTTTTCTTCTTGAAAATCCATTTGCACTCAACGGCCTTACGGTCGCTAGGAGGGTCCACCAAAGTCCATACTTGTTTTCTCTCATGGATCCCAATTCGTATTTCATGGCCTCTAGCCATTTCTCAGAGTCTGGGATCATCATTGCTTCCTCATAGTTTGCAGGTTCACTGTTGTCTACCAACAAGATAGTTAAGAAAGGGTTGTCGTACCATTCAGGAGTGGCACGCGACCTTGTTGACATGCGACGTTCAGCAGTAGCATCGTTCGAAGTTTCATGATCCTCGTAATTAGCTTCCTCTCTTGTTGGTGCAGACGGCACTGGAACAATTTCAGGTGCTGCGCTACTCTCCAACTCGAGTGAAGGTTCAATAACCTCGTCTAGCTCTACCTTCCTCCCACTCACTTCTTTCGAGAGAAACTCCTTCTCAAGAAAGGATCCGTTCTTTGCAACAAACACTTTGCCCTTGGATCTGTGGTAGAAGGTATACCCAATCGTTTACTTAGGGTATCCTATAAAGACGCATTTCTCCGCTTTGGGTTCGAGCTTGTCCGGCATCAACTTCTTGACGTAAGCTTCGCATCCCCAAACTTTAAGAAACGACAACTTAGGTTTAGCACCAAACCACAGTTCATACGGTGTCGTCTCAACGGATTTAGATGGTGCCCTATTTAAAGTGAATGCAGCGGTTTCTAATGCATAACCCCAAAATGATAACGGCAAATCTGTAAGAGACATCATTGATTGCACCATATCTAATAGAGTTCAATTCTGGCGTCCAGACACACCATTGCGCTGTGGTGTTCCGGGTGGCGTGAGTTGCGAAACGATTCTGCTTGCTTTAATATGCGTGAGAAAATCATAACTCAAATATTCACCTCCACGATCGGATCGTAGAAATTTAATTTTCCTGTTATGATGGTTTTCCACTTCGTTCTGAAATTCTTTGAACTTTTCAAACGTTTCAGATTTATGTTTCATTAAATAGATATACCCATATCTACTTAAGTCATCAGTAAAAGTGAGAAAATAGCGATATCCACCGCGCGTCGAAACACTCATTGGTCTGCATACATCGGTATGTATGATTTCCAACAAGTCCGTTGCTCGCTCCATTATTCCGGAGAACGGGGTTTTGATCATCTTGCCCATGAGGCACGGCTCACACGTGTCAAATGATTCAAAATCAAGAGACTCCAAAAGTTCGTCAAAATGGAGTTTCTTCATGCGTTTTACACCAATATGACCTAGACGGCAGTGCCACAAATAAGTCGAATTATCACTATCTATTTTGCATCTCTTAGCCTCAATGTTATGGATGTGTGTTTCATTGCTTTCGAGATTCAGAAGAAATAAACCATTCATAGAAGGTGCATGACCATAAAAGATGTTACTCATATAAATAGAACAACCATTATTCTCCGATTTAAATGAATAACCGTCTTGCAATAAACATGATCCAGATATAATGTTCATGCTCATCGCAGGCACATAATAACACTTATTAAGGTTTAAAACTAATCCCGAAGGTAAAACTAAGGATAGCGTGCCGACGGCCATCACATCAACTCTTGATCCATTGCCAACGCGCATCATCACCTCATCCCTTGCTAGCATTGCCTATTTCGTAGCTCTGCTTTGAGTTACAAATATTAGCAACGAACCAAGATCAAATACTCGTGCACTACAACGAGCGCTAGTAAGGTAAACATCAATAACATGTATATCAAATATACCTTTAATGGTGCCGACCTTCTTGTCCGCTAAGTACTTCTGGCCCAAAGGACCCTTGTCCTTGCAATAGAAGCACTCGGTGTCTGGCTTAGGTATAGACTTAAGCTTCTTCTCAGCAGGGGCAACGCGCTTGCTGCTTGCCCCTGCCTTTCTTGATGGACTTCTTTGCACCCTTACCTTTCTTGAAACTAGGGGTATTGTTGACCATCAACACATGATTATCTTTCTTGATATCCACCTCCGCATCTTTTAGCTTAGAGAAGAGCTCAGTGATCGTATCAGTGGAACCAATCTGATTGTGAGTGACTACAAAACCTTTGTACCTAGGAGGGAGTGATTGCAGAACTCTGTCAATCTTGAGCTCTTCTGGAATCTTGCAGTCCAGTTGCTCGAGACGTTGAGTGTAGCCCTACATCTTAATGGCGTGCTCACTAACGGAACTCCCTTCCTCCATCTTGCAGTTAAAGAACTTCTCAGATATCTCATATCTCTCAGAAAGAGCCTGAGTTTGAAACGTGGTTTTCAGTTCCTCAAGTATCTCAAAGGGCCCGACGAACTCCTCAAAACGATTTTGAAGGTCCGATTCCATAGCAAACAACATGGTACTCTTAATCACTCCATAATCATCTTTGCGCGACTGATAAACAACTTTTTCATCAGCCGGCGCATCTATAGCAGGGACGTCACCTAGCGCTTTCTCAAGGACATAGTCCTTTTGTCCGCCAGCGAGAATGATTCTCAGATTGCGGAACCAGTTGGTGAAGTTAGACCCATTGTTCTTAAGCTTTTCTTTCTCAGCAAAAACGTTGAAGTTGAAGTTGGACTTAGCCATTTGATCTACAAAATTTGCAAGTACAATTTAGACTATGTTCATGATAACTAGTTCAACTTAATCAAATTACTATATGAACTCCCACTAAATTCAACATCCCTCAAGTTGTTTAGTGAACACGATCCAAATCCACCACACCTAATCCGATCTTCACGAGAAGAGATGTGGTTTCAATGGTGGACAACAAAGTGTCGATCATATCATTCATATGACTCATGCTTAACCTTTCGGTTCGTGTGTTCCGAGGCCATATATGTACATGTTAGGCTCGTCAAGTCAAACTCAAGTATTTCCGCGTGTGCAAAACTGACTTGCACCCGTTGTATGTGAATGTAGAGTTTATAGCATCCGATCATCATGAGGTGCTTGAACACGACAAACTTTCGCAATGGTGCATACATGGGGAGAACACAGTTTTATCTTGATCTTTAAGTGAGGAATCATCTTATAATGCTACCGTCGCGATCTAAGCATAATAAGATACATAAAAGGATAAACATCACATGCATATAATTTTATGTGACATGGTATAGCCAATCTCCGCGCAATGATCTCCATCTTATACGCGCCAACATGATCTCCATCACTCCACCATGATTGTCTCCACCACGATTAACAAATACAACTATTGCTAACTACTTAGCGATATAGTAAAGCTATTACATGGCGTATAAGAAGTTAACACACAGGTCATACACAATTATAAAGACAACCATATGGCTCCTGCCGGTTGTGTACTCATCGACATGCAAGTCGTGAAATATTACAAAACATGATCATTGCATACAACATACACATCATATCTTGGGCCATACCATATCACAAAACACTCCCTGCAAAAACAAGTTAGATGCCTCTACTTTGTTGTTGCATATTTTACGTGGCTTATGGGAGTAACAAGCTAAGAACGATTCTTACCTACGGAAAGCCACAACGGTGATATTATGGTTGCCAACATCCGGCGTAAATCCCATGACTACTATAGTGAGAGAAACTGGCATCCACCAGCCGCATGTGTGGAACAAGCCACACGTCAAGTGCGGATCCGGTCTCGCGAACGAGGTCGCGTAAAGTTGGTCTGGACCGCTTCGATCTCACTATCCCGCGTCATAAGAAGTACACAACAAGAGGCTTGCAACAGAAAAAAACAACACCCGCAACAAGCATGTTGCGTTCTACTTGTGAAACACATCTATGCATAGATCTAGCTCTGATACCACTGAAAGGGATTCGCAACACAGTAAATCAAATAATTTCTACGGATGCGAACGGAAAAGTCAAGATCTAATCTAGGAGATGCAATTAACAAGAGGGATAGATGATATCTTCATACCCTTGAATAAATCGCACAGCGGAAACGTTCAACATAACGTGGTTGATGTAGTCGTACTAGCCGTCTCCTCCTCGCGATCCGATCCGATCCTACGCCGCAAGTGGCGGCGCCTCCGAGAGATGCACACGTACGGTGCCGCGATGTCTCCTCCTTCCTCGGTCCAGCAAGTGGGGTGGAGAGATGGATTGGATCTGCAGCACGACGGCGTGGTGCTATGGTGGAGAGTTTCTGCGCAGGCTCGCCACACGCAATGGGAGAGAGAGAGAGAGAGAGAGAGAGAGAGAGAGAGGGCAGCAGCTGGCGGCTAGGGTTTGAGGTGAGGGGAGGGTGCGCCCCTGCCCACCTTATATAGGGGGCTGGCCGCCCCCCTTTCCCCCTCTTCCAAGCACTAGGGCGGCGGCCCCAAGGGTGGAGTGGGGGGGCAAGTCTTCCCCCCTTCTAGAAGGTTTCCCTAGGGTTTCCCCTAGGGTTTGGCCGGCTGGGCCTATGGGGCCTTGTGCCCCTGTCTCAAAGCGACCAGGGCACTCCCTCGTAGGACCACGCACCCCTCCGAAAAGTGGGGCCACGTTGGTCCCACTCTGGAAGCTTCTAGAACCTTCCAAGATAATCTGAATACTCAAACGATTCAAATCCAAAACTGATTTCCTTTATATGAATCTTATTCTCCGACCATTCCGTAACCTCTCGTGATGTCCTGGATCTCATCCGAGACTCTGAAAAAAACTCATAAACCAATTATCCATTCTATCCTAGCGTCGAGGCACGTTAAGTGTGTGACCCTACGGGTTCGAGAATATGCAGCCATGATCTTCTATCAATAATCAGCAATGGATCTGGAAACCCATATTGACTCCCACATATTCATCGATGATCATATCGGATGAACCACGATGCCAGGATTCAATTAATCCCATATATATATTCCCTTCGTCACGCGATATTTTACTTGCCCGAGATTCGATCATCGATATCGGCATACCTAGTTCAATCTCGTTCATGGCAAGTACTTTACTTGTTCCATAATCCGATATCACTTTGTGATCAACTCCTTAACCACGTGCTTGCAAGCGGTGTTGATATAGATTACCAAGTGGGCCCGAAGTATATCTCTCTGACTTGGGAGGGACAAATCCCATCTCGATACATACAACCCAACAAGTACTTTCCAATCACCTGAGAGACACCTTTATGATCACCCTCACATAGGATGACGTTTGATGACCTCAAAGCTTTCTTCCGATACCAGGGAGTTGCATTATCTCATGGTTTAAGAAATACAATATTTGACATAAGAAAAAGCTTCGCAAAGATGAACACGATGACACGATCTAATTGCTCTGCTTGATTTGGGTCTGTCCATCATATCATTCTCCTAATGACATGATCTCATTATTAATCGACAACTCATGTCTATGGTTAGGAAACCTTAACCATCATTAATCAATGAGCTAGTCTATAGAGGCGTACTAGGGACACGGTGTTGCTCATAAACCACACAATTATCAAATTTTCCGCTTAATACAATTCTAGCATGGAATATAAACTTTACATGAACAAGAATTATAACAATAACATCTTTATTATTGCCTCTAGGGCATAATTCCAACAGCTTCATCGAACATTGACGTGATATAAACAAGTACACGTGGGAGGGTAGCAACTAGAAAATCAGTGCCAACATATTTATATGTGTTCTAATTGTACCAATACATATACATATAGATCGACTCTGATACCACTGAAGGGGTTCCATTGCAGAAAACAAAAAATTCCTGATGACATAACAACATAGCCAAGATATATCTATGCATATGTAAAGTAACGAAAGGGATTTGGTATTTATACCCACGAAGACCGAAAGAGGGATTACATTCCCATTCAAATGTTGTTGACGAAGACGAACGACATAACCGGCATCAAGGTAGAGTAGGCGTCCAAGCAGTGAGCACCACAACTGGTGGTTCCTCCGTAGTTCTACACATGTCCGATGTAGAGACGTCTCCCGGGCTCTAGTCGAGCGAAGCAGCGGAACAAGAAGATGTGGGATAAGATTTCAATGGCATGATGGTGTGCGAATGGTGGAGAAGTCTCTATCTCGTTGCACACGTTCAAAACTTGGGAACACACACGTGAGAGAGAGGGAGGGAGAGAAGGCAAAATCCAATGGGATGGTTTGGGGAGGAGGATCTCCCCTCTTTATAAAGGAAAGGGAGCACCACCAAGTAAGTCCTGGGGTAGGAATAAAGGAGGAGGAGGAGGTGGCCGATGGTGGGGAGGGCCCCACCCACATGCGCCTTAGCCTCATTGGCTGGCCGGCGGTGGGGTGGGCCCCCACCCGCGCACTGCCTTATCCCCTTGGCCGATTGGCCCTCTCATGGGCCCTTCCCTCCAGGAAGGCCCATGTAGGTGGGATGCTCCTTTAATTAATTAAAATATATATTCAATAATTAATTCATTAATTAATATAAAATACACATTATTTAATCCCTTTCACTTCGAAACACCTTTCGAACCCCTCTGAACATCTTTGGATTCTCCCGAAATGATTTTGGTTCTCTGTTATCTATTATCCTATGATCTCGGATCAACCCTAACCTTCATTTACCCTTAAGTATGCCACCCTACAGTTCGGTAATACACAGACATGATCGATACATCTCTCTGATCAATGACCAACAACGGGATCTAGAAACCTGTGATGGCCCCCATGCATTCCACAAATTACTTGATCGCTTCAACCTTAAACGTTGAGTATCATTCCCTTTGCTCTTCGATACTTAGTTTGTCCAAGATCTGATATTCGGTATTGATATACCTAGTTTGATCTTGTTATCGATAAATACATTTACTTGTTCCCATGATATTCCATCCTCGTGACCTAGTCACATGGTTGCAAGCTTCATAGATGTAATCTCACTGAGTGGGCCCAGAGTATCTATTCGTCACTCGGATGGGAAAATCCCAATCTCGACGCATACGCCTCAACCTATCGCTTTAGAATACCTGATGGACACCTTTATGATCACCCTATTACGATGGTGACAATTGATGTAGTTAAATCATCCTCGGGTGATAATGATTAGATATGATCTCACAGTCAAAGGAGTGAGTTACTACGTTTTATTAGATATCGCAATGTTTAACTTTGTGACTATATCTCATTGCAATACTATGGTTGGGTGTGTATCCATCATATCATTCATCCAATGACATGACCCAGTTGTCAATTGACATAAATGTCCATGATCCGGAAATGTCGATCATCAGTTGACCAAAAAGCTAGTTTACTAGAGGTTACTAAGGACTTGGTTTGTTACATATGGCACGTGCATTAATGTTTTCACTTAACGTAGTTATAGCATGATACAAAACTATTATGAACATATGAGATATAACAATAAGAACATCTTTATTATTGGCCTCTAGGGCATATCTCCAACACAAATGTCATGTGCGAGAACACGTACACCATAGATAATGGATACCCCTTTTAGAGATTTATAGGAGGGTGGCAAGAAGACTCCAGATCTTCTTCTCCGATCTATACACTAAACTCACACAAGGATTTTACCTAGGTTTAGGCCACCTAGAGGCTAAAATCCCTACTTCCTACCTATCTGATGGTATTGCTTTGAAGGATAAAAAATTGTTAAAATGGGTTCCTTGCCGGTTGGCGACGAAGGAGATAACTACTACCCTTGTTCTCTCTCAGTCTCTCTAGGATTGTCCCATTCTCCTTCTAGTCATGGCCCTCCTTTTATAGCTTCAAGGGGATACCATATTGACCTAAAAGGCGCCGCCACTTGCCTTGGTGGCTGGGACGAAAGAGGGGACAAGGTAGCTTTTGCACGACAAAATAGGAAGAAAACAATGAGATGTAGTCTTGGTCTTGTCCCATTATTTGACCTTCGGGTGAGGCCTCGTGATACTTTTCCTTCCCGAGGCTCGTCCTTCTCTGGTGCGCGGCACCGACCTACGCCTAGGCTTTGCATGTTTTAGCTATAATGCACCTTTGCTTTCTTCCTTCCTTGGGACAACCTCTTGCACAACCAAGGAACTATAACGCTTGCGGCACTCTACCAGTAGCAGTTGGACATAGGCGCCTTGTCTCCCTACGGCCCTCGAACAATGATTGCTCCCATCATGTGGCTGACGGATACCATCCAGAGGCTCGGGGTGACATCATCGATGATGTTTCCTTCTTGGCATCCATGATCCGTGGAACGGATCCCGTGGACGTGTCTATACAGTCTGCCTTTGCCTTTACCTCTATCGGGGAGATGCAGCGGAGGGGCTCGCGATCAATGGCTAAGGGACGCCCTGGTTTTCCTAAATCTGATACCACATGCATGGATCAGTAAGCCTCACATGACCATGTCCATGTAAACATTTGTTGAACCGAGACAAGTCACGTGTGTACAAAGGGACAACAAGCATGACAAAGGTATGAAGTCTGGCTAGATAAAAATGTGTGCTTCTCACATAGACATCACAGTGATTCAACCAAAAGCATGTCCCGTGATCCTTGTGCGTGTGTGGTCTCGAGTGGAAAGAGAGTTCGAGGTATGAAAAAAAAGGATAAAGCTTTACATGACCATGTTAATGGTGTCATTAGTTGAACTTGTCATAGACTTGGCCCACGATCATGTTCGGACATGGACTCGACGAGTGTAGGAGAGTCTTGCCCGTAGGAAGAAAAGATGAAACCCCACAATAATGTGGTCCCTTATGGCATTCGTAGAACCAAATATGGTGAGTCGTGTGCACACCGGGACCACACACACTGGCGAGGGGTGAAGCCCTTCTAGGTTGAAACACGAGAGCCTAGACATAGCCGTGGTCGTTTTTGGTTGAATGGACCCAGTGCAATGTTGACGTGTGACTATGGAGCCCACAAGGAAAGCCACAAGAAAAGCCACACGATGAGAGTTCCAACTAGAGAGAAAAGTGAAATACGTCACATAGTGGGACGTTGGTTGAACGCAACCCACGAGCCATTGTGCGCATGGGCTCAAACGTACGGGAGAGGGATTTATTCCAACTTGACATAAAAATGAAAATTCTACGTAGCCACGTTTGCAGAACGTTCAACATGGCAAGAAAAATGTGGAGATCGGCTAGGAAAGAAGCATAGGAGAGAACATTGCTCGTGAATCACTTTTGCACATGGGAGCGATAAGTATATGAGGGATTTGGTTGTGGGTAGAAAAGAGGAAGCCTCACTTGAATGTGGCTCTTCGTTCCATCGGTAGAACCCAAATGACAAGCCATGTTCACATTAGGATCAGAAACCTAGGAATGGGTAAGTCCTTTTAGATAGAAACATGAGAGTCTCACGTAGCGTAGTAAGGGCATGTTCAATGAGAGACGCTTAATTAGACACTTGAGTGGGGAAATTAAGCCTGGCGTCTATCATAATAGTCTAGAGCTCCAACACAGGTCCATTAGTTGGAGGCGCCTGTTTCTCCAACAGAATGATTCTGGTTTCATGTTGATACCAAATTCTAGCGAAGCGTCTCACGCGTTGTAAAATTAAGCGCATGTAGGTTATGATTGTCTTAGCGCCTCCGGTTGTATGTGCCCTAACGAATGGTTCTGGTTGAACGGACCCGTTCAATATCCACGTGTGCACGTGGACCCCACATGAGATACATGCAAGCTGGCACGTCGATGTGACATAGGTCGAGGGCAGCTGCAAGCCATGTGGCACACGGGGCCACATGCAAGTGAGTCTGATGGATTCCCAGCTCAGCTGAAACGGAGAACTCTGGTAGCCACGTCTGCACAGTGTCCCACGTGGCAAGGAGTAGTTCAAGGCCAGCTTGGCAGAAATCGGGGAAGAGAACGCCACGTGAGCATCCTGCTGTTTTTGTCCCACGCGTCTTTCCATTTACGCCTGTGCCGTGCGTAGATGCGTGCGTGGCGGCACGCGAGAAGGGAGAAATCCCCTCACGTTTTGCTCCACGCCCCATGCGTTCTACCCGGCGTTCACTCGACGGCTCCCCCGCCGCGCCGCCGGCACCAGCGTCACCAAGCATTCCTCCTCGCGATATTTGTACCCCTCCATAAACCCTAGACCGACCGGCCCCCATTCCTCCCTCCCCCGCTCCCCATGGCCGACGACGACCCCGCGCGCCGCCGCCGCCTCCTCCCGCTGCCGGGCCCGCGCGCCCCCGCCGTCGCCACCGACCCCTCCTCCTCCCTCCGCCGCCTCCCTCCCTCGCTGCTCCTCCCTCCGGTCCACCCCGTCGCCGCCGCCGCCGCCTCCCCCCGTTTTCTCCCGGGTTTTGGCAACTACCAGCCGCAGGCGGGCGGTGGCGGAGGCGCCGCCGGAGGGTCCAATCACGCGCGCTCGCTGTCGCAGCCCCAGTTCCTATCCATGGACTTCCTCTTCCGCCCCACGTACACCGATCTGGCTGCGCAGGCGCCGATCGCTATCTCCCCCTCGCCGCCTGCGCCGCCGCCGCCGGGCTTCGAGAAGGGGGCGTCCGGACTGCCTCCGCTCCATGCGGGGCACCGGCGTTCGCAGAGTGACATCCTCCTAGCGCTCTCCTCCCAGCCAAGCCCGCAAATGCCACCTCTGGCGCCGGTGACCGCGGAGGCCCTCGCCGCCGCGAACAACAGCACCCTCGACGGGATCCTCGGCGCGTACATGGGCCCCAAGGGTCTGGTCACGGTCGCCTCCTCCGGGCCCGGGGCCGCTCAGGAGCGGCGCGAGCAGCAGGACAGCCAGGTGCCCGCGTGGAGCCCCGCTGACAGCAGCGAGAACGAGGCTGACAGCGCGGACGGTGGCTTGCCCAGGCATTGCCGCAGCTTGTCAGCCGACAGCTTTGTAGGGAAGCTCACCTTTGGAGCCATGGGCCTAGAGCCGTCCAACCTGCCGCCACCATCTCCAGGGCCTGCTGCCGCTGCTGGTCTGGCACGCAGTGGAAGTGGTTCAATTGGTGGTGCCGCTGCTCTCTTTGCCAAGGAATTTGCACGTATGGGATTCAGTGAGGCCGACAGGAAGAAGATTATGGACAATGAGCTCCTCGCCAAGATGGTGCTCAACGATCCTAAGAAGGTCAAGAGGTTTGTGTTCTCTTCTACAGAATTGGCACTTGCGAGCCCGTCCATTTGGGAGGGTCAATAAAATGTTTTGGTTTACTGAAATTGAGCATCTTGTAACTATTTCAGGATTCTGAACAATCGGCTATCTGCTGCCAAGTCAAAGGAACGCAAGGTAAGGTACATAACAGAGCTTGAGCGCAAGGTTCAGGTGCTGCAGTCGGAGACTACCACTTTAACTTCACAAGTGAACATGCTTCAGGTATGTTCTCTGAAGGTGGTGTGCATCTTCATTTTGGCCTTTTAAGGTTTGACTGTCTTGCTTACTGTGTCTGACTATATTTTACAGAGGGGCCATTCTCTGCTTTCAACTCACAACAATGAGATGAAGATCAGGCTGCAAGCTATGGAACAGCAAGCACAGTTGAAAGATGGTGAGTTTGGCTTCATTATTTTCCAGCATTTTTGTACATTGCATTATAAGTCAGCACAATATGTGTGTTGTTAGTGTGCTACACTTTTTTGTGCGTGTGCAACTTGTCAACAATAAGAATTGAACGTGTAGTCCATACTTCAGAAAACCAAATGGCATGATGGAGACTGTAATACTGAAGCATTGTGTTGAATCCTAGTACAGCATTACCAAAGTGTCACATGTATGCTTGCCTGGACTGGTCATACACTTGATACCGCAAAAAATATCTGAATGTGCCACACTTTTTTTTATCTTATTTGATAATGGTTCTTCTTCCGAGCAACTCAATTCCAGTAATTCTTACAGTTGATTGTAGAATATCAAGGTTTTGCACTACTACTCCAGTTATGTTTCTCTGTTCCAGCTTGTAAAGTTGTCAGAAAAAAAAACTTCAGTTATGTTTACTGTTGATATTCATGTGCTAGGCTCGCCCTGATCACATTATGTTGATGAGGTTGATGATCCTATTTTACCTATGTTAGGATGAACTTTGTTGTTTCTTTGCCATATTTAATCACAAATTTAACTCGGGTACTCACTATTCTCTGTCCAGCTCTGAACGAAGCATTAGCTTCTGAGGTCCAGCGCCTAAAACTTGTTGCTGGTGAGACCAGTGATCCTCAAATGCCGAACGCTTCAGATCAACAAATGGGCTCCCGTATGATTCAGCTGCACCAGCTTCTGAAGAAACCATCAAAGGACCAGCAAGATCAGCAACAAAAGTGGATCTAGGATGAATTTTCAAATGAGATCTTCCAAGAGAAACTTCACATTACAGATTCAATTGGTAACACCATATATGTTGGACAGTAATTTGCTTTGTCCGCAGGGAAACAATCATAGGAGAATCCATTGTTTTGTGTCAAAATTATTTTGTTCATTGCCGGGTCAAACTTAGTTCGGCTTTTGTACTGTACAAAGTGTCTGTCTGTGTAGCTCTGTGTCAGAATTATCAAAAACAGATTAGGGTACAATATATTGTACCTCGCTTTCGATGGTATAACTTGATGGAAATGTACAACATATTCTTTTGGGGGCAACTCTAGTAGCATGCTTTGTTGTCCATGGCTCATATCCTCGTGTTCTTTAGCCGTTTTGAGGGATACATAATGGTATTACTGATACAAGTTAGGTTCATGTTTGGTATGATCGAAGCTGCACGATGGTAGCTGGTTGCAGCTTGGTGATAGTAGCTGTTTTGATGTTTTTGGTTCTGAAGATGTGTTCAGGTCTCGCCTTCAGTTTATTCCATACCAGTTCGCTGCCATTAGCAATTTTGATACTGGTTCAACAGTTGTATTATGCCATGCATTGCCAGTAACATTTACTATCAAAGTAAATGGGGGTATATCTATTTAATAAAGGCAAAGGAAAAGTTCGTGATGATATCTGGTCCTTCTGCCTAGATACCCTAAAACCTTTTGGCTTTTGAGCAGAATGAAAAGGCTAGAGAGATTTGTTGCAGAGTTTATGGTATTTGCCTCTAGAGGGGCAAAGGAGTATTCATCTTTTGCCTTCAATTTTTCAGTCTTAACAAGAGAAAGTTGGGTGACATCTTTGCACTTTTGATCAAAGCTGCTTTTGTTTCCCTCTCCCTTTCTCTTCAAAAAGAGCTAGCCAAACACAATCTTGCTAATTAGCCCCTGCTGTTCAAATTAAACAAGAGAAAGGTATAACCATGATCATGCCACAAATCACAGAAAAGATTTCCCAGAAACCTTGTGGTTCATAAGCACAAATCACCGGCCATTCAGTCATCCCCAACAAGACAGACAATCTAGCATCACACTAGACAAACTAGCACAAACACGCCACGTTGCTACCGAGGAGAACGCCGAGGGGCTGCTCAGCAGCCAGGGGCGACCTCTTCCTGAGGTGCCGCCTCGGCCACCGTCTTGCACAGGTTCGCACGCAGCAAGAGGTTCTCGCGGCGGAGCGCGCTGGCCCTCTCCCGGAGCCTCTCGTTCTCGGCCACGATGCGCCGGTTCTCAAGGCGGAGCTTCAGGTTCAGCATCGCCATCTCTGCTCCTGCAGCACTTCTCAGCTCCCTCCTCCCCCTCCTGATCAGCTTTAACCTGCAGATATACAGGTTCAGCTGTAAACACAGGCACCATCATCTCCTTGAATGCATCAGAAAAAGATAAGCAAGGCTCACAACTCCATTTTCCTGCTGCTGCAATTAATTTATAGCAGAAACAATTTCAGATCTTAATTACCTGTTCCTCCTGAGAGTCACCGAGACATGAGGCCAACTCTTCTTCTTCTGCTTCTGCTGCTGCTGCTTCTGCTTCCTGATGAACACAACAGGAGAAGGCCACTGTTTCCTGGTGTTCCAGGTACCAGAGCACATGTTGCTGAAGGACAGTGTAAGTGTGTTTGCTCAGGAAAATGGCTAGATCCCAGTCACTTGTATGGAGCTCAAAGGCTTTGATATGAGCCGTCTGCCGGTAGCACCATATTTATAAGGTGGTTTTAGCTTTTGGAGCTTTAGGTTTTTTTTTCGTTGGGTGGTGCATGCACATGTTTGACATGACACCTTGTGAAGGATAGGAGATGGAACCCTCTCCATCATGGTCAGCATGGACTATGTATGTGCCATGGCATCCATCTTCATGGCACTAATCATTCACCACACAAATTCATCTCAAAGTATAAAAAAAAGAGTGAAAAATCAATATTAATTTCTCATTGAGTAAGAAGGCATTAAAGTTTACTAAGAAGGCATCATGGTCAGCTTGGACTATGTATGTGTCAAGTCATCCATCTTCACAGCACTAATCATTCATCACACAATTTCATCCCACAAGTAAAAAAGATAACAGAGTGAGAAAAAAAAAATCAAAACTGATGTGATTACTACTAGTGCATGGTTTGGATGCTAGGAGAGCACACTGGTAGGCAGGTTGCACATGGGACAACATGATCTCTCTTTTGACATGGTTAGGGCAGGAGGACAAAAGAAGGGAATCATTTCAGCAGGTGAAGGCATCAAGCTCCAAGAGACTAATTACTTGAATTCCTATGCCTTTCGGATTGTGCCAATCTCCTTCAAAAGTTGACTAAGGAGGGCACTAAAAGCAGATGGCCCAACTGTTGTGCGGAGTATCATTGATTCTTGAGCGAAGGTGTTTGCGCGCATGATGCAAATTCAGAGTTTTTTCCTTGGTACTCGATCGACGCAGGACACCACGAGTCAAAAAGGCTTTCGAGGTCATCATCTTTTTTTGCTCGTGCGGTTTCTTGGCTAGAATCATACTACGGAGTACTCTACTTGGATTCGTTTTCTCGAATGTAGCATTCGATTTCTATCGAGGCAGGCTCAGGACACCATGCATGATGCACTCTTCCCCACCTCTCTGTCCTTCCAAATATAGCATTCGTTTTCTCGAGATTAAAGGCTCGTTTTTTGGTTTTGCTACAACTCTTTGTTCTTTGAGATTTTTGAAGAAAAACAAACGGTGCTACGACTAAAAAGGGACAGTGCGCAACTTCAGTGGAATGTGAGTACAGTATCCGTTCGAGTGTTAAGTATGTTGTTGCATAATGTGGTAATTCGTAAAATATACTTAGCTTCATGTTTAGTATGATCAAAGCTGCACGCCTGCACGACGGTAGCTGTTTTGAGGATTTGGTTCTGAATGAGAGTTCAGCTCTCGCTTCAGATTCATGTGATACAACTTCGCTGCCGATGGAAAGTTTGGTACCGGTTCCACAGTTGTAGATATATCATGCATCGCCAGTAACATTTACTATCAGAGTAAAGGGGGTATATCTATTTGGTGAAGTTAACGAAAAAGTTTGTAATGATACCCTAAAACCTTTGGCTTTTGAGCAGAATGAAAAGGCGAGAGGGATTTGTTGCAGAGTTCTATGGTATTTGCCTCTGGCAATGTTAAAAGGTCATGCTGCAGCATATTCAGCATAAGGAGTGTCTTTATTTTTTGCCTTTAATTTTCAGTTTTAACAAGAGAAAGTTGAGTTGACATCTTTGCACTTTCGATCAAAGCTGCTTTTGCTTCCTCTGCCTTTTTCTTCCAGCCATTCAGCCATCCACGGAGCTACCGAGGAGAAACGCCGGGAGGGTGCTGCTCCATGCTCAGAGCAAAGCCTTGGGCGACCTCTGCCAGCACTTCCGCTGCCACCACTCTCTCCCACAGGTTCGCACGCGACGCGAGGTTCTCGCGGCGGAGCGTGCCGGCCTTCTCCCGGAGCCTCTTGTTCTGGACCAGGATGCGCCGGTTCTCAAGGTGGAGTTTCAGGTTCAGAAACTCCATCCCTGCCCATGCAGCCCTCCTCCTGATCAGCCTTAACCTGCAGGTGAACAGGGGTGCAGGTGTTAACACGCATGCAGCATCAATCTAGAGAAGAAACCAGTTCAGATCCCAATTAATTACCTCTTTCTTCCTGAGAACCACTGACGCCTGAATCTTCTTCTTCCGCTACAGCTAACTGGTGAAGAACACGACAGGGGAACCAGAGGCACATGTCGCTGAAGGAGAGTGTACGTGTGTTTGCAGTTTGCTCCTCGCCGATGGCTAGATTCCCGGTCACTTGTATGGAGCTCAGGGGCTTTGACATGACACCATGTGAAGGGCAGGATCACAGGAGATGGATGCAAGCAGGAAACCCTCCCCATCATGGTCAGCTTGGACTAGGTATGTGCCAAGGCATCCATCTTCATCATGGCACTAATAATCATTCAACACACAAAATTCATCCGAAAAGTAAGGGGAAAAAAACGTTGGTGTGCTTATTACATGGTATGGATGCTAGGAGAACACACTGCTAGTGCTAGGCAGGTTGCACGTGAGACAATGTAAGGGAATCATTTCTTCAGCAGGGAAGCTCCAAGAGACTAGCTAGTTGAATTCCCATGCTCCAAAAAGTTGACTAACAAGGCCGTTCTGCATTAAAAAGCAGATTGTGGAACTGTTGTGCAAAGTAGTATCATTGATTCTTGAGCGAAGGAGGCGCTTGCTGCATCCATGATGAGAATTCGGAGTTTTTTCTTTGGTACTTGATCGATGCAGGACACGATAAGTCAAAAAGGCTTTCGAGGGTATCATTCTTTTTTTGCTTGTGCAGATTCTTGGCTAAAATGATACCTTGACACGCCGTTTGTGCTCTCCATGATGTGGTGCACACACACTCTTCCCCCATCTATCCTTCCAAATAGACCACTTGTTTCTCAAGATTACCCTTATTTTTCAACTCTTAGTTGTTTGAGATCTTTTGAAGAATTCAGGTCACCTACAACTGTACAGTGCTAATAAGCCAAAAATCGTCGGGGCGGAAGTTCAGCGAAATGTGAGTGCAACCTTCCATTCGCAATTCGTACTCCCTCCGTCCAAAAATAACTGACTTGGATTTTCCTAATCTAGAAAAACCCAAGTCGGTTATTTCTGGACGGAGGGAGTACTTTGTATAATCAACCGTGAACGATAAAACACAAAAACATTAAAAAAAAGTTGGTTAGCCAAACGTACGTACAAATCGGCAAAAGCTGGATGAGAATCTTTCGAGGGGAAAACTTGCAGCCAGGAAAGGCGCTTTGGCCCAAAGCTGCAACTCATGGCTCTCACACGAGTGCTCTGGAGCTGATCCGGCCACTCTCCGATTCACGAGAAGTGTCCGCTCTGGATCCTGGGTTCCTGTGCGTGTTCATTCGATCAGTATCTACCCATGCGGGGGGTTCATTCCGATGCTCGACCTCCCCTCCCTCCCTGCACCATTGACAAGAAGCCCATTGATCATTGCCTCTGCAACTTTGGACATTCGACACTGCCCCCGGTGCATGAACCCGGTTCATCAGTCCAACGGGATCTTGGTTCAAAATTTGCATCATGGCTTCATAACCAAGACCAAAGATATTGTCATCTAAAAAAAAGAGCAAAGATTTCATGGTAATCTATTCAATTTGCACACAAGTGCCAAAACAATCCCCGCGGATTAAAGAAGCTCGGCACTTAACATCTGGGGGTAAAGTTGGTTAGTTGCCATGAGAAAAATGAAGCTTCCAGCAACTGGTAAAGTTGTACCAGGTGGATCTGGTGCTACTAACTCGGTGCCCAGAACTGTTGCAAATCAGACATGCCTCCGACTAGCTTTCTTCGTCAGTGCTATCTTTTTTGCGATAAAACGAGATTTTAGTGACTCAAAGTCAGCATCAAGAAGATGCAAGCAAACATGCCAGCAAGTTCAACACCTAGCCTTCGTCGGCATTCGTTGTGTCCATCATTTGCAGTTTCTATATGAGGCGGAACTGCTTCTCAAATTGAGAGTGTGTTCCGGTTTATAGGGAAGAACATGTAAAACACGAATGTCTTTCCCAAGAAGCTTCAGAACACAGGGACGTTTCAACTATAAGTAACTCATTTGCAATGCTGTCATAACAAGTTGAGAAGGAGTAAGCGTACAGGCTATGGACTGTTACTGTAAGTGCCTTCTTGAGACCCTTTGAAGATGCGGTACGCAGCTATGCACATCGTTATGTTGCCGATCGCTGTTAGAGCACCTTGAAGCGCTACAAGTATCTGCAGTTTTTTTTTTGTTACAAAAACATTATCACAAAAGTAAAGAACATGAGCAAAACAGTTAAGTTGAAGACTACTTGGACTGGTCTTTTGCCTATATGTTTTCCGTGATAACTACCAACTACCAGTTATCATAATTTTGCGCAAAACTCAATGAGCATATAGACTTCAGCAAAGAATTGCTAAAAATAGTTAGTGGTGTCTAAGTCCTCTAAGTAAGTATCAAGTGCATTGTTTTCAAGGAAGTAGTGTTCTTACAGTTTCAGGGTAGGCCAGGCACACAATGGCAATTGACAAATGATAACTGTTAAGTACAAAACCTGGGACAGAAAAATGATACTACCATTGTTTTGTCTTCTAGGTAATGGCTTACCTCAAGAGACTCCGAATTGTAGAAGAAATGCCACGTGCACGCGCACATCGCTCCACCGAGAAGTGGGACCTATTGGGCAGACACTCAAACATGTGAGTCAACAAGCATATGAGCTGTCATCAGGAGTTCAAGGCCCTGCCACAGTAACAATAATAGGCATGCACAATTCAAAAAGGTTCCTGAAGAAAAATGTAAACAGTTTTACGAAAGATAGTAAGGCGCCGAGTGAATCGGACCAAGCATCTGCCAGAATCTTAATAACATACAAATCTTATAGCATTTCAGACATACAGATATATTATCCATAAGAAATTTCTTCAGAAAATGTTCTTCAATCAAAATGGGGAAATCCCTATGAAAGTCCAGACATACCCATGAAGTGAACCAGCCATCTTTCAGGATCTTAATATGTATACTAACATACAAATCTTGCAGCATTTCACACATACAGAATTACTGTACTGGTAATATCCAGAACAAATTTCTGTAGAAGAGAGATTTCTGAATCGAAATCTTTGTCAAAGTTCAGAGACTTACCAGAGGCCTTTCCAGCCCTTCAACCCCGTCCACTCCCCGTAATCCCAGACCAGCGTCATCGCCGTCACCCTGCAATTCCGCTCAGAGATTTTGATCTTTGTAGCTGCAATTTTTTGGGTAAATTAATCCCATATTAATAAAATGTATGGCTATTCTCTCATATAATGGCCTCTCATAAGTTCACTAAACACAATAATATACTCCATCCCTGGCTTTGTGCTATTGCAATTCAAGCCAAAAATCCTCAACACGACTGAAAGCATCGGCCAGAATGTCCTAATAAGATGCCATTTAGAGCACATGAAATGAACTATACATGGTGAAAGTTCTACAAAATTCATGCGTTGCACACAGGCCACCAGTTTTATGACCGGATTAACCCGAGTTATATATAGAAGGTTCTCTCAAGCCAGTAGCAAACATACATCTTTGAGTTGATTTTCTACCTTACCAGAACATGCAAATTCATCATATCTATGAGATCCGAGGTTTCTATTTCTTTCTCATACACTGTTTGCTAGAAAGCAAAAAATAGACAGATCCGCACTGTTAAAACCCAAATAACAGAAGACAAGTTTCTGCTAGCACTTGGTCCAGAAACCAACCATGGCGACTACAAACAGTATAGTTTTAGGATCTGGAACTAAGCGTTGGGCTTCTCGAACTGAAAGGTACCATGACAGCTAAAGCCCACATCGGAAAAAAAATGGTACAAAGCCAAGCCAATGTCGATGTTGTCTCATTTCTTAAGTGCATTCATTCTGTCCCTCAGGTAATACAGCTTCGATCTCCTTACTTTCTTCCTGTCCAAGATCTTGATTTCTTTGATGTTCGGTGAGTACCTGGACATAACGAGTGAGTTGGCATCAGGAAGACAGGTATCTGCATGAAACAGGTATTTTGTAATGGTATCATTCAGGCTTGACCTCTTCGATAGCTTAAGCCAAACTTTTTATATGTGAAGGGTTGAAGATATTGACCGCAGCACAAAAGCAAACAGAACCTTAGAACAAAAGGAAATCACATATGGCATATCTACTTATGCCATTCTTCCAATGTATTCAGTCCCAGAGCAGACGCAGGAGGGACAAATGCTATGTACTCATAAAAGGTAGTTCAACCATGTTTATCTCTGAACAAACAAATCAGTATCAACATGAAAATGGAAGGGACAAGCACATATTTGGTGTCACTTACAGTGGAAAGACAAACTCGACTCCCACACCAGCTACTAATCTACGCAGTCTGAATGTTGTAGCGATCCCAGAATTGCGCCTTGCTATGACGATACCTTTCAATGTAGACTCACGCCGCTTGTTCTCAGGAACTTGCTGTTCATATACAGAATCAGAACAGATACATAAATGAACAGCACTAAGAGAGAGAGCATTTACTAGGTACTTACAAGTCTCATTTGAACAATGCATCCAGGCTGTACATCAGGAATCTCCCTCTCTATGTGGACTTTATCTACTGCCTCTTTGCTCAAGATCTGAAAATTTCAAATAATGAATATGTCAAGCTGTTTAAATGATCATTGCAACATTTACTGGATGCTATACGGCTCCTGCAAATAGATATTGGCGTACATTCATAATGTGCCTGGCCGTCTTGTCAGGCCTCTTGAACTTAATGCGTGGTGGGTGCTCAACCATGGGAGAGCTGGAATCTTCATTCTCAACCGAAACTTCGGCAGCCCCCACTGACGAGAACCCCCTCACCGCCAAAGCCTTGGTGCAGATACCATAAGCCTGAACACCGTCATGTGAAATGACCGGACTCTGGACATCAAAATTCAATCCAATAGACACGACCAGGATCAATTAGTAACATAGGACGACGAACCCGTGACATGTATACCCAGTACTAACACAAGCACACACACCACGATTTGACGAATCCAGCTGCAGGGCCTCAGAGGTTCTATGAAGGACCGGGCAACCCCAGGAGGTGCAATCCAGGAGCTTCAGAGACGTGGCACGGGTTCCGGCTCGACAGACGCTACGCACCAAAGCCTGCATCCTGTGACCAGTTCTCTGCGTAAGAAAATGCAAACACTGGGATCAAACGATGTGGGTAGATTTTGTTCCTCGCACGAAAGACAAATGCGAATTTAGATGGTGTGCCGGTCATATGCAGCAGCACAACCAGAAGTTGTAGACAGCTCATATATATAGACAGATTTCATTTATGTAGACAGCATAGACAGATTTCATTTATGTAGACAGCTCGTATACAAAAAAAATTCGATCAGCTCATATACTGATACATAGACAGATTTTTTTTTAAAACGAAAAGCTTTGCCCCATCTATTAATTAAGAAAAAGGTGTCCAGTTTTTTTAGGAGAAAACCGGGCGAAAACCTATACCATCAGGCCAAGTTCACCCATACACCACAACACGGGGACAACATCCACAACCTACTAGAAGACTTAGAGAGCCACACAGAACGAAACACCAAACACAACCCTCCTACATCGCATCGCACCGACAAGGACATGCTAGGACAAAGGTGCATCCAACAAGCAACTCGAGATGCAACTCCTATAGCACCCCTCCTTTGCTTGATTTCTTCTTTCCAAAGGCCGATCTTGGTCTAGCACCACCTCTCATGGACTTAACATTAGCTCCAATCGATTTGTCGGTTCCAGGATAGGCAGCGACCAAAGTAGCGAGAAAATCGCAAATCTCTCTAGCGACAACAGCTCCCGGCACAGGAGTCACCACTCCTGACTTAGCAGCCCCATCACCTGTGGAAACCACAAACCTCCCAGACTCAGACGAGAGAGGGACTGTGGCATCGACATCACCACTCTCCCCGAAGTCAAGCTCCTCGGCCATGATCAAACCCATGCCCTCACACTCAGAGGCAGCCGACACAACAAGCTGTGACAACGGATCCGACACAACAGGCTGCGACAACGGATCACGTGGAGAGAAACAACTATAGAGTTGCTCTTCCTCAACCACAGACGACTTGTGCTCGGAGGAATCAAGAACAGCCGAATCCTGCGCTTCAGCGTGCACTAGACCATCAGAGGGGCATGCCTCCATCGGCTCCAAAGAACCAGCACCACACACCAACAACTTGAGAGCTGCCACCTCTTCACGAAGGGGGCGACATACCTCCTCGATGCGAACGTCAACCAGCTGAAGGAGCTCCATGCGCATCAAGGCAACCTGGGACTGGAAGAGAGAGTCCAAAGCGGCGTTGACCTTGAACTGCTCGCAACACCTAGGAGAGGGACTTGGCGGCACCACTGCAATCGCCGACGAGTGGCCCACAACCTCAGCCCAACTCCAGGGTGACGAGGGATGACGAGGCTGAGCAGACGGAGAACGACTCTGTTGGCAAGGAGCACGAGCGACCGGAGAAGGAGCACGGGTGACCACCTCGTCTCCAAGAGCAGCCGGAAAGCGAGCACGACAGAAACGCTCCCGATGACCAGGACGTCGACAGCGGATGCATCTGAAGGGCTCACGGCAAGTGCTGACCTGGTGGCCACGCTCGAGGCACCGGAAGCATCTCCCTCGAGCCCAACGCTTGAAGGAAAGACTTCGCTCGAGAGCTTCCTTCCGAAGTAAAGGCGATGGCTCAGGACATGGACGGCTACCCCGACCCACATGCACCCAGCCTTCCTCATCTCCAAGAGCGGCAGTTGCAGCAGAGAGACCATCGGAAGGCTGCGCTGGCGGCGTCACATTAGCGGTGCAGTGAACAGAGCAAGAAACAGAGCTTGATGGTGTCCTTGGAGCCAACCCTTCAACGTTGTTGTCTTCATCGAAGCTCAAGGAAGCATCCCAAACCCTTCAATGTTGCTTAGACAGATTTAAGCAAATATACATGTACATCACTACATCAGAACATGAACAGAGGACAAAAATAACATGTCAAAGAGGAGAAAAGGCTCATATACATGTGCATCAGTCATCAGCACGTCCAAGTGACAAAAATGGCACAAGATTTTATCTTCTTTCAAGCTCACAAACAACATAATAAAACTAACACGACTGAACATGTCCTCAACAATTCAAAATTTACACGGGTATATTGCAGATTGAACTTGAAAAATATAGGAATTGCATTTACAGTACGCAGACTACAAAGGAGAAATAAGAGAAAAATCACACTTCACACTTACATTCGACGATCCTTCAGTGGTCGGTGTCGTCCTTCCGTTGCCGTCTCCACTCCACCGCTGTGGTCGTCGTCGAGTCGGGGTCGGGGTCGGGGTCGGGGTCGGGGACGACGGGAAGGTGTCTACGAGAAGGATGGAGGCGTCGCGTCTGGGAATATGGAGGCGTCGGTGAGCAGTTGCCGCTAGTGGCAGAGCTCGTCGTCGTCTTCTCGTCCAGGAAGATGCAGCGGCGAGGCGACCGCTTGCGGGCTGCGGTGCGCAGGAGGGAAGTGGGTAGAGCTAGCGGTGGTGGGGAACTGGGGACTGGGGAACGGCGGCGAGAGAGGCCGTGGATCTGCGCACCGGCACGGCGAAACTGTGGCGGGGTCGCCGAGGTGGCGGCTGGGGGCTGGCCAAGTGGGGAGTGGGGCTCGTGCGTCGCCGCGTCGGGCGAGTGGGTATCGGGAACCGGCGGTGAGGGTATGCTCAGTTCAGTTTTGGACTCCACTATTGCGCGAACGTTCGAAATCTGGCGCGACGGCCTGAACGGCCTTCCTGCCGCACGATGTGCATCCGGCGGTGCAGAAAAAATCCGAGAAAGACGAAAAAAAAAGTTGCCAGAAATAATTCCTAGCAAACCGCTCGCTCTGATGGACTAAAATTCGACTGTTCTGTTCTTATAAATTTCGTTGGTTTTTGCCTGGGTTAGCACCGCCAACGCGCATGGGTGAGCCAAAATATTGGCCTAGCTTTTTACCGCCCACGTCTCGCCAACTCCTTGGCGTGGAATTGTACGGGAGGGCCGAAGCTAACTTTGGCTCCAATCGAAACAATGCCTAAGCACTTGGTCAATGGCAATTATTTGGCTTGGCAGCCTTGGCTCCCATCCAAACGTACCCTTTAAATGTAAGAAGTGAGTAAATTTCTTCTTCCAACAACTTCAGCATGAAATCTTTTCAATTTGAAAAAGGAAATTGAACCAGCGTGGAGTCTGCTGCGGCGTTTGCGCAGAACAGACGAAAAATCACGTAGATTCCAGTCAGGTAGAAATTATCTTTATGCGCACGACCGCCGGCCTCTGAGTAGATTCCTTCTTGTACAAATTTCAGCATGGAATTTGTTGAACTTGAATGAACTTCAGTTGAACTTGAATTTGTTGAACTAGCGAGCAATTAGGTGTACGTTTGCAGAACAGATGATAAATCATGTTGATTTCAGTTGCATAGCCGCGAGCCTCCGAGTAGCTTTCTTCGTCAGCAATTCTCCTTCCGCGATAAATAATCAAGACAAAACAAGCAAACTGAGTTCAGCACCAGGCCTTTGTCAGCATTTTTTGCGTCCACCATTTGCATTTCTAAATCAAGTGAAACGGCTTCACAAACTAAGTGTATCCAGGTTTACAGAAAAGAACATGTGCAGATGTCAATCTCAAGAAGACTTCAGGGTACATAGCTGTATTTCAACTACAAATAACTCACTTGCAATATGCTGTCAGAGCAAGTCGAAAAAGAGTACGCATACAGGTTAAGTACTGTTACTGTCAGTGGCTTCTTGAGACCCCTTGAAGATGCGGTAGGCAGCTATGCACATCGTTATGTTGCCGATCACCGTTAGAGCGCCTTGAAGCGCTACAAGTACCTACATTTTTTTTGTAAGGTAGACATCATCACGAAAGGAAAGAACATGAGCAAAACAATTATGTTAGACGCTACTTGGACTGCTCTTTTGCATACATGTTTCTTGCGATTACGACTAAAGGACTAGTACATGATATCATAATTTTGGTGCAGTGCCAAGACTTTAGCTGAAAATAGTTATCGGTGTCTAAGTCCTCTAAGTATCAAGCGCATTTCTAATACTATCCTGTAATTTCAGGGTAGCGCAGGCACACAGTGACAATTGACAAACAACAACAGTTACAAAACTTGGGGACACGTAAGTGTTATAAATTAGAAATTAGTGGGAAAGTTGTGACTGAACCCCATGACACCTACACTTTTCAGAATTTTTCCTTTTTGTATCTCTCAAACATGTGTAGCACCAGGGTCTTACCTCGAGAGACTCTGAATTGTAGAAGAAATGCCACGTGCACGCGCACATCGCTCCACCGAGAAGTGGAACCTGTTGGGCAGAAATGCAAACATGTGAGTCAAACAAGCATATGAACTGTCATCAAGAGTTCAAGAACCTGACATTTGCAATAGCAATCAGAATACACAGTTCAAAAAGGAGGGTTCCTGAAACAAAACTGCAAACGTTTTTGCGATGAATAACAAGGCCCCGAGTGAATCTTAACAACACGTGAATCTTGCAACGTTTCACACATACAGATACATTTTCCACAAGAAATTTTCTTCAGAAAATGTTTGTTTGATCAAAATGGGGAAATTATGGGGAAATCTTGCAGCATTTCACACATACAGAATTACTGGTATTATCCAGAACAATTTCTTGAGAAAAGAGATTTCTGAATCGAAATCAACTTATCAAAGTTCAGAGACTTTACCATCCCCCAGGAGAGGCCTTTCCAGCCCTTCAGCCCCGTCCGCTCCCCGTAATCCCAGACCAGCGCCATCGCCGTCACCCTGCAATTCCCCTCTTGAGATTTTGATATTTGCGGTTGCAGACGCGGAAGCAGGAAAGGAAGAAGAACCGGTACCATTCGGCGACGCTGGAGACGTGGACGGCCCAGGTGGGCAGCGAGAGCGCGTTCGCCGGTTCTGCCAGCGCGGCGAGCGCCGGTGGCGAGGCTGCGGCCGCGGCCACGGTGACGGCCGCCGCCGCGAGGGATACGCCCCTCGCCAGGTGGGACGCCGGCAGCGGCGGTCTTCGTGGCTCCCGTCGGGGTGGAGGAGGGGAAGGGGCCAGTGCCGCTACGAGCCGGAGAAACGCCATGAGGGAAGGAAGCTTTCCTTGGCGTTCACAGAAACTCGCCAGTGACCGAGGATTTTGCACAGTACGACTGGACACGTGGCTATATCTATATCGACGTGCTTTACAAAAAAAATGATTATTTTTAACTGTACAAACTAATAATTTGATAAATTCCACACAATTATGTTCCTAAATTAATTAAATCTTTGGCTACTCTCTCATGGTGGCCTCTCATAAGTTACTGAACACAATTAATAAACTCCGTTTGAGATCCGATTCAGAAGAAGAAAAACAGCTGCATAAGCAGCACACATATCTGAAATTGGCCACACCAATTGACAATGACATCTCCATCTCCATCACCACCAAAGTGCAAAACACAGCCTTACATTGCCCGTTCAGAACTTCATCGGCTGACATAGGCTGTTTCTCCCTGTCTATATCTTCTGATGAAATCTAGAGAGAAATTATATCCAGGAATCCTCGGAATATTACAGAAATATTTCCACGAAGGATCACAGGAAAAGGAAGTGAGGACGATCCAGAAGTGTCGTGTTGTGATCACTTGGCACCCTAGCCATCTAGGGTCTGCAGATTTTTTTCACCTCCAATAAACATTGCGATTGGTTGTTCTTGGCGATTTAGCTAACAACAACGAAGAATTATCGTGTCCCAATCCAGGCGAGTGCTTTTTCAGAGGCTACACTAGTGTTTTCTTGGACCATAGCATGACAAGACCAAACCCCATCAGAGACATCAGCACAACCTACACGCAGAAGCAGGAAACAGTTTGAGAAATGGTAAGTCCTAGTTAATCCATGTGCAACAAAACTTTCAAGAAAATGAATAAGAAGTAATGACGCTACAATTGTAAATATATCATTATGCTACCTAGATCAAATATATTCTAGTTCCAGTCTTCCAGAAGAAGCGCTTCATTTGAATTAGCCACCTCGGAACATAAGTTAATAATTTACTAAAACAGATATTACTCCGTCATACCGTGAAGGGATTTAAAACAAACCACTATAGCTCTCTCCAGATGAAAGTCACTTAAGTCACACTTAAAATAAACAATCAAGAGTAAATGCTTAATGCAGAGATAAAAATCAACAGTTGGGGCTTGGGGTGGAGTAGACATACTGATACTGCTGGAGGCACTCCCACTAGAGGGTCTGGGAAGAACCTGTTTGCTAAAGCAAGAGCAAGAAGGCTACTTTGCATCCCTGTAAGGAATATTGGTGAGACAACAGAAGCAACTGCAGACAACACAGTGTAATGCGGTGGCAAACAACACATACCTGTCTCAAAAGATATTGTTCTTTGCAGGGCCTTTACATCAGCAGACTTACGGAACCAAGTACCAGCAAGATGATACCCAGCTACAAAAGATGTTGTATGAAATGCCAAAAGGAGAAGAACGATGGATAGTCCATATGGCGACAAAACAGCCTTAATATTTATAGCCAATGGTGAGCCAACACATAAAGCAGTCACAAACACCGATAGTGGAGGAAGAAATGGCTGAATAGCCGAACAGAGTCTTGGAAGAAATCTTCATAGTGATAAGAAACAAGAAATTAGACACATTAACACAAAGTATTAGAATGGATATTACTCTAGGTGGACAGCAACAGATCAAAAGCAAAGTTTTGTCGGATCTAGCACAGTTGTCTCTTATACTTCAGAAAAACGAAGTGGGTACCTATTCAGAAGCAATCCAGCAGCAATTGGAGCAACCACTATCTGCACAATGCTGGACATCATTCCTACGACATCCACAGGTAATTTCTTGCCGATAAGCAAGTAAGACAAAGTTGGGGTAACAAAAACCGCAGAAGCTGTCGACAACGATGTCATGACAATGCTGAGCGGGGCCATATGTGGATCTGTCAGGAACGTCGCATAGTTTGACAGTTGTGCTCCGCTCACACATGAAACCAACATGATACCAGCACCTATAAACAAGTCCGAGTCAGGGGTTCACTTCAAAACACTGCAGTTGATGTCCCTTATGAAATCATGCTAAAACTTAGTAAAACCAAATACCTTACCTACAGCAGTAGGCAGACTGAAAGTTGTAACCGCAACAGTGCCAAAGAGGAATCCAAAGAAAGGCTTTGCAATAAACTGTCCAACATAGCCAGCAGCAATTGCATCTGGCCTTTTTATCGCTTCAATGAAGTCCTCAACGCTTGAGTTTACACCTACAGCAAACATCAAGAAACCCAGGGCTGGAGCGTAGTACCTGCCAGGTTATTGGCACACAGTCACACTCATATGAAAATGCAAGTAACCACTAGCACTAGCACAGCACAGTGATGATTGTACTGCATCAAGCATGCCACCGATGTATGTTGCAGCTACTGGACGGCGGGGTTCACATGTTCACAGGGTATTTCAGTTATACTTGCATAATGCAGCCCTGTACCTTGACCAGTCTCAATCTCACTTGATGATTTCTGTCATTTAGTTACATTCAGTTACTGAAGTTCAAATGTTTCTGAATCTAATTGAATATTTCTGAAGTTCACATGTTCCTGATGACTTCAGTTCCTTACCTGATGATTTATGCCAATTAGTCAGATTGAGTTAGGATATTTATGAATAATTTTTTTATTCAATTGACAACTTTTGGTTTCTGTGTTCCTTCAAAAGTATGTCATCAATTGAGTTCCCAGTGAATTAACCCAAATTGCAATTTATGTTTGTTCTCCTAATATCTCGAAAGGTACCATCTCTCAAACTTAACTGAGTACACGGAACATTTATCCGTCACCATCTTCACACTCACCGTGTGCAGTAAATTCAGATTAGTGCAGAAAATACAATTGAGTTGGTCTTCGGGATACGAAGCTAAAAAGCAGTCTTCATATTTCAACAGCTGAATCAAATCAAAACAGCCAAAACATTGAAGAGCCAACCTGGTTGTGAACCATGTAAAGGAAGGTGGGTACACCAGGGCAAGGATGGTGCTCCCCAGCACTACATGTGGAATAACGGTGTTGGCACTCTTCAGAATCTTCAGAAAACCAACTCTGCTCTCCTCTGCGCCCTGCAAAAACACAATCCTGACGGGATAAAGCAGCCAGCCAAACACTGCTGGTCACTGAAATCATTTGCTAGCTGACCCGTAGATGACTGCACCTGTGGAGAAGGTGACACGGTGTCCTCCCCGGCGCGATCTCGCTCGAACGAACCGCTCGCGGCGTTCGCCCGGATGGACCCCCTGATAGCGATAGCCGCTCCAGATCCCCGCTCTGCTCGAAAACAAGAACCAGGGAATCAAGCTTGGAGTTATGAGATTTTATTAAGCCTCTGACACAACACCAGAAGCAGCAAAGCTTGGACAAGATTTCTCTTTTTGAAGATCGCCATCAGTCGGCCGGTCAACTAGAAGTAGGATAGGGGACTGAAGCATGGAGCGAGAGAATCTCTGAACATTGACTCCGATAGTCTAGAGAGCAAGGAAAGAAGATTGAGTCGAGTGCACCTACGCCATGAAACGCGCGGCGGTGAGGAGCTCGCCGGCAGAACCAGCGAGACGCGATCCGCGCTCCCGCGGGGCCGCCGTCCGGCCGACGGGTGGGAGCGGGAGAGGCTGGCCTGCCTCAGGACGGCGGCGGCGGCTGGGGCCATTTGACCGCGAGGAGGGAGAAGAGAGGTTTGAGGCTTCAGGCTTCAGAGCTCGGGGCTAGATGATGTCAGGGCAGCCGGAGATTGGTGGGAGTTTGGGACAGGGACAGGAAAGGGCGATTCGCTGGGGGATTATATTACTCCGTAATAGGACCTTCTGATTTGGATATATTCTGGTAATTTAGTGAGGAGTGGGAGAAGTATGTAATCCTACGGAGATCACGGCCGATTTGGTGTGAGTGGGCGGGCGCAATGCCGATGATCTGAGATCGTCTCCGAACTCCGATGATCGATGCCAATTATTCTGCCCAAAGTTGTCTCGTTAACATGTTTTTTTAGTGATGCCCATGGGAGATTAAAGAGAAAAAATCAAAGTACTTCCTGTTGTGCTTAAGGATAAATCGGTTGAAACCGTTTCCGATCAACTGTCGTCCTAAATGCTCGATGTGACTCAAGTCACAACTCTAATGTGGCTCAAGCGCAACTCTTAAACGCGCGATCCATGGAACAAAAGGCGGTTGCAACATTTTTCTCATGTGACCCCTTGAAAAATGGTTGCAATATACAGTACAACCTTATTTTCGCAACAAGGGCTGGGAGACCAAAATAGGACGCAATAAGCGAAACATACAAAACCAACACAAACAACAATGGACAAGAACAATTGCAATATAAGTTTGTTCTTCCCAAACGAGTCGTCATAAACTTTCTATTATTTCAGCTCATGTATACTCCCTCCGTTTTAAAATATAAGATGTTTTAGGTTTGTAAAAAAAATGAATCTAGACTTATTAGTGAATCTACGCACTAAAATAAGTTCAGATTCATTTTTTCACAAACCTAAATCATCTTATATTTTAAAACAGAGGAAGTATACAACAAAGCCAAACACCCACGCATGAAACAAACTTTACCTACCACTAGTTGAATACTCGTGCTTCGCAACGGAGTTTAAATATGTTTATTAAATCGTCGTCTGTTTATCCTTTTTTTATGTGTTTGGCTTAGTTTTGTTGCTAGCATAGGAGTGATTTAAAAGACCATCGCCACAACACCCTTCACACTCTTTCCTCCAATTAAACATTCAGCTTTTTTCCCTTGTTGTAGAGCCACTCACGCCCCTATCCATAGATCATGTTCCATGTACCGTATATCACTTCTTAGTTATCTCATGCATGTAACCCTTATGTCTGATTGCTTCATATCTCCTGACTACAACTCTATACATATCCCTCTCAACTTTGTATAAATAAGCTTTCTAGCTACTTCATTTCCCATGGCTCGTTCTCTCAACTTCTCGACTTTAACCTATGTTCGTCTACATCCTTGAAAACGACACGTCCATGCTCAACACGATCTGGCCTCGAGAGCGACAACAACAGTCTATGCATTGAGGACTCATTAGTACATGTTAGCCCTATCGATACCTACCTCACTTGGTAGGCATTCGACATGTAATGAAGCCTATGTGACAAGGACAAGGTCCATTTAAACTTGGCAGTCCTTGACATGGATCAGACTAATCTTTAGAAAATCTAAACTACTCCAACAGCAACATGAAACAATATGCTACTGTAATGATAACATGTAGCGATGATAAGCATACGATACGTGTACATTTTCCTCTTATAAGTGCAAATCAAACTAATACGATAGAGTGTTTATCATCCGATAAGCATAACAAAATCCAAAGAAATTCTAAACTACCAATGGAACAACATAAGTATCATCCGATATAGTTACTCCCATAAATGAAATCAATAGGATTTTCTACTTCTAATAAATCATTTTTTCATTAATCTACTCGTACTATTTCTGTTGTTTTCCTAGCTACTCGGATGTGTTTTCCATCACAACTTGTTTTCCTAAATATATTCTATGTCTTCTTGGTCGACCGGTTTCTCGACGGATATTGTTCCTTGCTGGTGACATGAGATGCCCACGTCAGTCTATTGACACTATCATGGACGTGAAGAGGGGAAATGATGGCAGAATGAGCAAGTTCTTAGTGGCGACACTCATCTTCCTAGTCTTCGTGTACGTTCTCATGGTCACGGTCCGAGTTTGCATCCACAAAATAGTTTCTCTAGTTGCCATATCTCTATTCAGACATAACTTGTTTAAGGGGGAAGGTTTGTAACATCCCAAAAATAATAAACATGGATCAACAAACTTTAATCATCAAATTTAGGGTTAACAAAAACTTTTCCATCTAAAAATATGAAAGCATTCATATGTATGTGTATTTAAAATAGGATTGTTTTGAATTGCCATGGTTATGTGTTTCTTTGCTTGTAGAATGATTCTTAGGTGAAATAAACATCATCTAAATTATTCCTAAACTTTTCCCGAAGACAAACAACTTAAAATGAATAAATGAAGTGAATGGTCATTTTTACCAAATTAACTATCATGCTTACTTTGGCTATTCCAAGCACTAAAAACCTAACAGAAACAATTGTGGATCTTTGCACCCCTTGTTAGTACTCATAATGAGGTATCAAGGAAAACTTTGTGATCTTCCAAAAACATTCAAATGCTAAGTTTAAATGACAATTTAAAATTGAAACTATCTCATATGGGAAGATCCCACTATTTCAAAAAACACTCAAACAAGCTCAATTTTCAAAACCCAAGCAACCACAGAGTCTCCAGCACATGCCTAGCACACCCACCAAAAATCTTTTTAAAATTCAAAAAGAAGTTTCTTGCGGACATTTCATCAAACACTTGGCAGGCAAATTTAAACCAAATTAAATTCACTGTTTTTAATAGTGTTTTGGCCTAACTTGTTCCCTCTCTAGCTCACACCAACCATTTAGTAGATCATCTAGCTTAATTGGAAACCCCTAGCCTCACTGTAAGCTGGCCATTGTCATCAATGTTGAACAAGCCGAGCCACCTCGCCGGCCAACTTGGTCGTCGTCGTAGCAGACCACCTCCCCCTCTCTCGCCATGTCTGGGAGATAGCGAACAGTTCACCGCCACCCACTGTCCCCTCCCCGAGCCAAGGCAAGCCATGGACCACCGAGCACGCCCCGAGCCTAGTGCCACTGCGACATGCCGAGCATGCCCCAGAGCACCGCACCCGGCACGCGTGCACACGTCGCCCCTCGACTGCAGCTCGTGCCCACCGCTTCGCCACGACCCAAGGAACACGCCAGACATCCCCCTTTGTCGTCCAATGCCTCACAGCCACCGCTCGCCGTCGAAGACGCCGCCTCTGCCGCGCGGAGCACCGCACGTTCCCGACCGATTGCCACTGCCCCTAAGCGTGCATTCAATTCCTAGAGCATTGCCAGGAGACCGCGTGTCGATCGCCATCCTCAGCCATGCCGCTATCAGCCCGTAGCCATGTCGCCACCATCGCCTGCCCATCCCTCTCGGTCTCGCCGTCGAGCCTATAAAAGGAGGCCACCCCCAGCCATTTGAAGCACACCATCCCACTCCCCTCACCTCACTAATCGTTCCACCCTCTAGCCAGAGCACGAGGAGCAGCAGCTCGCCGGAATTGCACCGGAGCAGGCCGCCTCTGGAGGAGAAGGGCGTTGTTGATTGCGACCACCCCTGGAGCCGCCTCGACCGTCCCTGAGCTCGCCGTCGACCACTCGTTCGTGTGCCCGCCTCACCGTCGTCGCTGGAGCCCTGGTATGCCCCATATGCACCCCCACTGAGCCGCTAGGGTTCGAGCTCGCCGGTGACAGGTTCGTCGTCGAAGACGATCCCCGGCCGTCGATCTCCCTTCTAATCCAACGACCCACATAGCCCCGTACCGCTTTGCGCGTTATGAGCCGCTAACTGGTAGACCCCCTGTCAGCTCAGCCCCGCGCTGCGGAGTGACACTGGGTCGGCCCATTAGCGTCTCCTGCGCGACCCAACCAATTGAATTTAGATTTTTCTATTTTAATTCAAACACGGTTCTGTACATAGATTCATAATTCAACCTAGCTCGATTCAGTGAACCAAAATGCATGAAACAAATTTTGTTAGAAAGGTACTGAAATGCTTAATCCAAGCCCGTTGGATTCAAATCATTTGGATCTATAGATCAACCTTGGTAAAAATAAAAAGTCAGAAGCTTTTCTGCATTCAAACATTTTTCAAAATTCAACCATAAGAGCTTTTGAGTTGATTCCAACTCTCAAAAATCACATTTGATCATACCTTTCAGAATATATAAAAACATATGGGTTTACTTACAGGAATATTGTCCAAGTAATAAAAGAATGCCACATAGGCATTTCTAGTCACTTTATTTATTTAAAATAAAAAGGTTGAACCTTATTAAATTGTGACACCACTTTAAATCACATTCCCATGTACTGAAATACGTGGTGATGACATGTGTCAACATGATCCCATGTTTGAGTTGGAGAATATTAAATCTTAAGTAGATTTTCAATGAGTAGAAATTACTTTTCTCAAATTAAAACAAATAAGACAAATGCTTTAACCTTGTAATGTAGGTGATGATGCTAGATCATCTATAGTGCACCTTGGTGTGATGATTGAAAATAGTTAAGTATTGTTTGGTGATTGTGTACCTCGTATTTATTTATAGACGCTAGTACCGACCAAGGATACGAGGAGGAAGGAGGATACTACGAGGAAGAAACCGAGGAGAACTTCAACCACTGCTCTGCACAAGGCAAGCCTTACTAACCAAGTTGACCTATGCAAGCTACTACTTGCTTGTTACCATGCCAAATATATGCCTTAAGCATATGTGATCATACCCACTTGACAACCCAATCCTAGTTTTACTTACAAGAATTATACTTTATTTTTTATCAAAGCTTTCTCTTAGAGTTTACATAGTCAATTGTAGATGCCAGAAAGATATTTGAAGGTTGCATAAAGAGCATTAAATTTGGCCTAAGTTAGATAATCTTGATGTCATCCTAAGGCATGAGATTGAACTTAACTAATCCCCACTTATTTACCACCCCTCATCAGTACTTACCACCACTTGTAGATGCTAGTGCTAACATAAAACTTGATCAACTTAGATCGGAATACTTGGTAAAATTGGTTATGAAAACCTTAGAGTGATGAGTCATTCTACTGAAATGTTTTAACATGTGTTCTTGAATACAAGATGATTTTGATGATGGAAATGTCGAGGCATGAGCCTTAGCCCTTGATAAAACTGATGGTTGTCTGGATGCGATACCATTCCAATTTTATCGTACAACCACAATACCCGAAAATTGGGTAGGGCTTGATTGGAAATTTATATACCATAGTATAGGTTCCCTCGCGGCCAAGGTCTGAGCTGAGGCTACCTTGTGAAGATTGTCCACTTGTGCAGTACCCAAGATGACAGTTGGTCATGGTTGGGAGGCCAAACTCACAGGAGAGGTGCCTATACTAGGGCGTGTAATTGAAAGGTTAGGATTGATTATCCGCATACTGAGTATGGTGAATTCAGGATTTGTTCCTGATGGATGTATCGAATGTTGTGGTGGAAGTGTACAATCTCTGCAGAGTGTCAAACTATTCGAATAGTCGCGTCCGCGGTAATGGACAGTTGGAGTGGCCATACTGTTCCCCCGTCAGATGTATTGGAATTATGCCCTATAGGCAATAATAAAGATGTTATTATTATAATTCTTGTTCATGATAAAGTTTATATTCCATGCTAAAATTGTATTAAGCGGAAACTTTGATACTTGTGTGGTTTATGAACAACACCGTGTCCCTAGTACGCCTCTATGGACTAGCTCATTGATTAATGATGGTTAAGGTTTCCTAACCATAGACATGAGTTGTCAATTAATAATGAGATCATGTCATTAGGAGAATGATATGATGGACATACCCAAATTAAGCAGAGCAATTAGATCGTGTCATCGTGTTCATCTTTGCGAAGCTTTTTCCTATGTCAAGTATTGTATTCCTTAGACCATGAGATAATACAACTCCCTGGTATCGGTAGAAAGCTTTGCGGTCATCAAACGTCATCCTATGTGAGGGTGATCATAAAGGTGTCTCTCAGGTGATCGGAAAGCACTTGTTGGGTTATATGTATCGATATGGAATTTGTCCCTCCCGAGTCGGAGAGGTATACTTCGGGCCCACTCGGTAATCGATATCAACACCGCTTGCAAGCACGTGGTTAAGGAGTTAATTACAAAGTGATATCGGATTACGAAACGAGTAAAGTACTTGCAGTGAACGAGATTGAACTAGGTATGCCGATACCAACGATCGAATCTCGGGCAAGTAAAATATCACGTGACGAAGGGAATACATATATGGGATTAATTGAATCCTGGCATCGTGGTTCATCCGATATGATCATAGATGAATATGTGGGAGTCAATATGGGTTTCCAGATCCCGCTGTTGATTATTGATAGAAGATCATGTCTGCATATTCTCGAACCCGTAGGGTCACACACTTAACGTGCATCGACGCTAGGATAGAATGGATAATTGGTTTATGAGTTTTTGTTCAGAGTCTCGGATGAGACACGGGACATCACGAGAGGTTCCAGAATGGTCTGGAGAATAAGATTCATATGAAGGAAAGCAGTTTTTGGATTTTGGAATCGTTTCGGAGTTTATCGGTATTGTACCGGAAGGTTCTAGAAGGTTCCGGAGTGGGACCAATGTGGGCCCACTTGTCGTAGGTATGCGTGGGCCTAAGGGGAAGTGCCCTGGCCACTTTGGGCCAGGGGCACAAGGCCCCTAAGGCCCAGCCGGCCTGCCCTAGGGGAAACCCTAGGGAGATATGCCCAAGAGGCAATAATAAAGTAGGTTATTATCATATCTTCATACTTATGATAAATTTTTACATACCATGCTATAATTGTATTAGAAGGAAACATTAATACTTGTGTGATTTGTAAACATAAAAGTGTCCCTAGTAAAGCCTCTTGTTAAACTAGCTTCTTGGTTAATATATGATCATGGTTTCCTGATCATGAACATAGAGATGTTATTAACAACAGGGTCATATCATTAGGAGAATGATGTGATGAACATACTCCTATAGTTAAGCGTAGCATGAAGATCAAGTCATTTAATATAGTTCATTTGCTATAAGATTTCTGATACATAGTAACCTAATTCCTTCGACCATGAGATCATGTTAATCACCATCTCCGGAAGGATGCTTTGATGACATCAAACACCACACCGTAACTGGGTGGCTATAAAGGTGGCATTGAGTGTTCAGAAAGTATGGGTTGAGGCTCATGGATCAAGAGTGGGATTTGTCCATCCATATGACGGATAGATATACTCTGGTCCCTCTCGGTGGAATGTCATCCAATTAGCTTGCAAGCATGTGACTGGCTCACAAGGGATCACATACCACGGGAACGAGAAAAGAGTACTTATCGATAACGAGGTTGAACTAGGTATGCAGAGATACCGATGATCAAAACCTCGGATAAGTAAACTATCGTGAGACAAAGGGAAATTGGTATCGTATGTAAGTGGTTCATTCGATCGCAAAGTAATCGTAGAAATATGTGGGAGCCATATGAATTTCCAGATTCCTCTATTGGTTATTGATCGGAGAAGTGTCTTGGTCATGTCCACAAAATTCACGAACCGTAGGGAGACACACTTAAGGATTCGATGTTGTTGAGTAGTTATGGAATGATGACTAAGAGACCGAATGTTGTTCGGAGTCTCGGATGGGATCCGGGATATCACGAGGAGATCCGGAATGGTCCGGAGAATAAGATTCATATAAGGAAAGTCCTGTTTCGGGGTTGGAGAATGGTTCCGGTGTTTTCATCGGGAATGTTCTAGAAGGTTCCAGAAGGTCCGGCACTCCGGAGGGAAGGGTACATGAATGTGTCATAACAAGTTGGAATGGTTGCATCATGTACTAGATGTCATCGCTGAGCAAAATAAAGGGATAAATCAAATCCTAGTTTGAAAAGTCAAACGCCAATTTGAAAAGTCAAACGGCAAGTTTGCTTGGTGGAGGGAGAGTAGGAAACCTACTTAGGGAGGAAGTCCTAATCCCTCCACCCGCCGGCCAAGCAGGAGGAGTTGGAGGAGGACTCCCTCCTCCCAACCGCGCCTCCCTCCCACCTATAAAAGGAGGGGCAGGGGTGCCCCTCTTCCACACACCTCTCTCCTCTAAACCCTAGCCCTAGCCGCCGGCCTCCACCAAGTCGCCGCCGCCCCTAGGGTTTGCCTAGCCGCCGAGTTGGGTCCCTCCCCTTGCCCTATCCGCTGGCCTAGCCATCTCAAGTTGGTGCCTCTAAACCCTAGATCGCCAAGGCCTCTCTCATAGTCCACCATACTCGCTCTGGCTTAAGGCGAAGCCCTGCGAGATCTCCCCTCTACCTCCAGTACCACGCCATCGTGCTGCCGGAATCGCGAGGAGAGTGCTACAACCTCCATTTTCTTTGGAACAAGGAGAGGAAGGTCTTCATCGAGTACCGAACGTGTGACCGATCAGCTAAAGCAGCCTTAGGAAGGATAGTCTACGCGATCTTGAGATCGGAAGTGTACGACTACATCACCCACGAGAATCTGCTCTTGTTAACCGCTTTGGAATCTTCGAGGGTGAGTTCCTATATCGACTCGTTGCTACAATCTAGTAGATAGATCTTGGCTTGTTTGTTTGCATGCGGTAGAATTTTTTTGTTTTCCATGCTACGAACCCCTACAGTGGTATCAGAGCCGTGTCTATATGTAGATCTGTTGCACGAGTAGAACACAATGGTCATTGTGGGCGTTGATAATTTTGTTGTTGATTGCTTCTTGTGTACTTTGCATCTTGCGGGATGGTGGGATGAAGCGGCCTGGGCTAACCTTACATGACATCGTTCATGAGACTTGCTCCACGCTTGACATGCAACTTGTATTGCATAAGTGGCTTTATGATCTGTTTCTCCCAACATAGTTAAGATTCAATTTACAACGGGTGATTGACAATACTAGTATCAATGTTGTGGTTCTTGTTCGTAAGTTAGAGCAACACTTATTGAAAGCCCCAAACCACGTAAAATATGCAAAGAAAATTAGAGGCGTCTAACTTTGTTTTGCAGGGGTGTGCTGTGATGTGATATGGCCATGATTGTGATTATATTTGATGTATGCAATGTTCCTTATTGTAAGTTGGCAACCGGCAGGAGCCATATGGTTGTCTTTAAATTCTGTTAAGACCCGCGTGTCTATTCAAAGTAGTTGTAATAGTTGAAGCTGGTGGACGAAAACCATGGAGCGGCGTCATTGACCTTGATGCAATGCCGGTGATGATGGAGATCATGTTCGTGCTTGAAGATGGAGATCGAAAGCACAAAGAAGAAAGGCCATATCATATCACATATTATGAATTGCATGTGATGTTAATCCTTTTATGCATCTTGTATTCTTAGTTCACGACGGTAGCATTATAAGATGATCCCTCAAGCACAAAATTTCAAGTTTTAAAGTGTTCATCCTTAGTAAGCACTGTTGCTAAAGCTCGTTGTTTCGAAGCACCACGTGATGATCGGGTGTGTTAGATTCTACGAGTGTATACAACGTGAGCAAGCCAGATTTGCTCATGCGGAAGCTAAGGTTTGATCTTGACGAGCCTAGCATATACAGACATGGTCTCGGAACACGGATCACCGAAAGGTAAAGCATGAGTCATATAGTAGATATGATGAACATGTTGATTGTTCGCCATTGAAGCTACATCAACTCTCGTGATGATCGGTTTTGATGTGGTGGATTTGGTTCGTGTGATCACTAAAACAATGTGAGGGATATTGTTTTGAGTGGGAGTTCAATGGCAATATGATTAAAAGTTGAACACTATTTATCATAAATTAAATCAAAGTGAATTTGCATAGTTGTTGTAGTCATTGGCATCCGTTTACCACCTTGCGCTTAGTTTTAATTGAGATGATAGAACTATAGAATTCTGGTTAGTTACTTTACGAACTGGTATCGTATTGTTTTGAAGTTTTAATCTAAAGTTTAAAAGTCCTATTGCAAACTTTTAGTAAGTTCCGGTTACTCCATGAAGTTTAATAACTGGTATTAAATCGAGAGTGAAAATTCCAAGAGTTAGTGTATGAGTATCATGTTTGTCTCCATGATTCTTGATATTCAAAGAATCGTCTTAATATCAAGGTTATCTAGGATCTGAAAGAGTTGTTTCAGAAACCATGATGTGTGGAAGATATTGTGATATCTGAAACAAAGTTTTGGTTGCAATATAATAGAGTATAATATGGCAAAAGTCATGTTCTCATATTTGATGAGAATTTGCAAAGGGTTGGAAACACTAGTTGTCCTAATCCACCAAAAGGTTTTGGAGAGCAACATTATACTCGCGATTCATCTTTATAAACTAAAAGTAGCTTGATCATGAATAATTCCATGATAAGGGTGAATATTTGATGTAGGTAAAATATTTACCACACCAAGAGATTACTAAAGAATGGAATTTGAAAGCACACCAAACATTTGATAATGGTGATCTACTTTAAAGTGCAAGTCTAAAGACATTGGTATTTAATTATACACGCTTTGGACTATGTGTCATATGTATGACTCCACTATTGATGTTGATAGATTCTTTCAAACAGAAAAGGAAATACTGAAAGAGAATCTCATAAATATATGGCAGAAAAGAAAGACTAGAATTGTTCATTTTAAGTATATAGATGATATACATGTTATGGCTATATTCTTTGCTTATTAAACAATGTGGTTCTTAAGTATTTGATACTGAATTTGTTGGTGTGAATCGTCATACGAAACAACACAATTCATGAACTACAATGGCCTAAGTAACTAGCAAAAGAATATGTGATGATGTTCATCGAGAACAAATAAAGGGTTATTGTGCTACTTGTTAAACATCAAAGCTTGCCTTCAAGATTTGTTTTATCAGGTATTATGAGAATAAAAGGGTTGTTCAAATAATTGCCGTAATCCATAAAAGATGGATGATTCACAAATCTCGTTGGAGATATCACATCCATAAAACTAGTGCTAAAAATGTCGAAAGACAAATTGATTGAAAGATCACTTAGGAAGTGACATCGCCGTTTAAATTATATTGGAAAGAAAACATGAAGAAACTCCATGTGGATGGAATTTTGTAGTCTTTTGATTTTTGATCAAATGACGCTTGTGAAACTTTCCTAGAGATAATTGAAACTTCGTTCATAGGCCAAAAGGGAACGAATGACTAGCTTATTGGAACTTGTACATACTGTTGTACGAAGTCCATTATGTGTAGTCAAGAGCGATGAATTTCAACTTCATATGCTTTCTCTCCCAAAAATTGAGTGAATATATGAATATTTACTTAATAAAGATGAAGTATGAAACATTTGAAAAATTCAAAGACTTTCAAGATGAAGTGCAAAATCATTGTAATAAGAATATAAATAGTTTATGATAAGATCATAAAGGAAGATATTTGAGTTACAAGTTTAGCATAATACCTAAGATTTAAGGAATCGTTCCGTGGATTTGCATATCCCGAAACACCATAAGAGTATGGAGCGTTCGAGATATGTAATTAAACCTTGTTTGACATGGTAAGATCGAAGGTGTAATTCATAAAACTGCCATTATATTTTAAAGATTAAAAGCTTTAGAGACTATCGTTTTTCCACTGAAAAGAGCTCCACCATAATCCGTTGAAATGACACCATATAAAGTTATGGTTTGGGATAAAACCCAAGTTGTCCTTTCGTAAACATTGGTATGCTACGCATAAGAAAGATGTTTGCAACCAAAGTCGGATGAACCTGTCTTTGTATGTTATTTCGAATAACTATTAAGTATTCCTCCATAACACCAAAGACAAAAAGTGTTTGTCGCTTAGAACGTCAAGTTTCTTTGAGAAGGAATTTTTTTCGTGAAAAGTTAAGTGGGAGGACAATAGAACTTTGATAAGGTTAAAAGAACCTTAGCTATATGTGCAGAGTTGCGCAGCGCCGAAAAGTGTTCCGGAGGCAGTAATAATGCTCATGGCTCACATACCTCAAAGGTTGTGGTTACGAAGGTCAAAGTTTCTATTGAACCAAGTAGGTAGAGTAAACAATCAAATACCAAGATTTGAGGGTTGAATCATTATTTGAGAATAATGAACGGACTACATGCAAAGAAGCGATGATGGGCCCTGACTCCGTAAAATGGCTTGAAGCCATAAAATCCGTGATAGTTCCATACACGAGAAATCAAGCTTTGAACTTGAAGGACCCTCGAGAAAGGTGTAAGACCTTACAGTTGTGTTTGGATCTATAAAGAAATAGACATGGATGTTGCACATCTATAGTCGACATGTTGGGAAAGAGTTCACAACAATGTTCAAAGGTTGACTATGACAAGATTTGATCTTTCATAGCGATATTTAGTCTAGACGGATTAATGTAGCAACCACTACATATAATTTTGTTATGTGGTAATTGAATAAACAAAACAAGTTCTTCTAATAGAATTGTTACCTAGGACATGTGCATAACACGGTCCATAGGGTTTTGTTAATTCAAAGGATGCTAAAAGCATATGCAAACTTCAATGGTTGAAGTAAGCATTACGGAGTTGGAATCTTCACTATGATGAAACTGTTAAAGGAGTTTAAATTCGTCAGAGACAATGAAGATGCTTGCATTTGCAAGAAATTAAGTGGGAGCGCTAAGACATGTTTCTAATACATTATGTGGAAGACATATTGTTGATTGGAAATGATGTATCTTTTATTAACACATGTTAAGAATTTCATCTCGATGAAAGACTTAGGCAAAACCCAAATATTTGGCATCAATAGATGCTAATATGGTTGTGCCGAAAGTACATAGATGATATATTGAATAAGTTCAATATATAAACTACAAGAAAGGTTCTTGTCGCACAGAAAGGATTGAATGAGTTCAATATTAATGATATATTCAAGTGTATTGACACTTGGTAAGTGAAACAAAGATTCAAGTATAGATTGATACTTGATGTATGAAATCACAAAGAGTATTTATATCAATCATGTTATGATATGTACAAATCCAGATTTGTCCTATGCTCTAAATGTTATGAGCATATACCAGAATGATTCATAAGATGATTATTGGACGATAGTAAGGATATTCTTATGATCTTGTAAAAGAACTAAGAATACATTATTTTGTAGAAGTGACAAATAGATGGTTAGTTCATTGTAAAAGTACTACATTGATACTAGTTTTGTCACAAAGTACAAATTAAGTTTATCTCAATCTAAACTAAGGGTGGCACAATATAATGGAAAGTAAGTTCCATAATGGATTTGGATGAGTTCCAAAGTTAAGACGTTGTGACAGATACTACAACAAAAGGCTAAGTATATGACTACTATTATAGCAGCTAAAGAGGGCATTTGTGTCAAGTAGTTTGTTATCAAACTAGGTGTAGTTCACGGAGGAATAATACTATGAAGATATATTGTACGACAATATTATCAACATGTTTTAACCCCAAAGAACTAAAGGTCTCACCAAAGGACCACATTTATACAAAGACATCTCATTAGAGAATGAGTGATGCGTAGAGACGCAAAGACATGCAATTACACACGGACCTGTGTCAGATCCGAAGATCAGTTGACCACTAGCAATCGTGTACATACAACACCGTAAAGCCATAGGTGTTGAACACACAAAGGTTTGAAACTAGATTATTGACTCTAGTGCAAGTGGGAGACTGTTGGAGATATGCCCAAGAGGCAATAATAAAGTAGGTTATTATCATATCTTCATACTTATGATAAATGTTTACATACCATGCTATAATTGTATTAGAAGGAAACATTAATACTTGTGTGATTTGTAAACATAAAAGCGTCCCTAGTAAAGCCTCTTGTTAAACTAGCTTGTTGGTTAATATATGATCATGGTTTCCTGATCATGAACATAGAGATGTTATTAACAACAGGGTCATATCATTAGGAGAATGATGTGATGGACATACTCCTATAGTTAAGCGTAGCATGAAGATCAAGTCATTTAATATACTTCATTTGCTATAAGCTTTCTGATACATAGTAACCTAATTCCTTCGACCATGAGATCATGTTAATCACCATCTCTGGAAGGATGCTTTGATGACATCAAACACCACACCGTAACTGGGTGGCTATAAAGGTGGCATTGAGTGTTCGGAAAGTATGGGTTGAGGCTCATGGATCAAGAGTGGGATTTGTCCATCCATATGACGGATAGATATACTCTGGTCCCTCTCGGTGGAATGTCATCCAATTAGCTTGCAAGAATGTGACTGGCTCACAAGGGATCACATACCACGGGAACGAGAAAAGAGTACTTATCGGTAACGAGGTTAAACTAGGTATGCAGAGATACCGACGATCAAAACCTCGGATAAGTAAACTATCGTGAGACAAAGGGAAATTGGTATCGTATGTAAGTGGTTCATTCGATCGCAAAGTAATCGTAGAAATATGTGGGAGCCATATGAATTTCCAGATTCCTCTATTGGTTATTGATCGGAGAAGTGTCTCGGTCATGTCCGCATAATTCACGAACCGTAGGGAGACACACTTAAGGATTCGATGTTGTTGAGTAGTTATGGAATGATGAGTAAGAGACCGAATGTTGTTCGGAGTCTCAGATGGGATCCGGGATATCACGAGGAGATCCGGAATGGTCCGGAGAATAAGATTCATATAAGGAAAGTCCTATTTCGGGGTTGGAGAATGGTTCCGGTGTTTTCATCGGGAATGTTCTAGAAGGTTCCGGAAGGTCCGGCACTCCAGAGGGGAAGGGTACATGAATGTGTCATAACAAGTTGGAATGGTTGCATCATGTACTAGATGTCATCGCTGAGCAAAATAAAGGGATAAATCAAATCCTAGTTTGAAAAGTCAAACGCCAATTTGAAAAGTCAAACGGCAAGTTTGCTTGGTGGAGGGAGAGTAGGAAACCTACTTAGGGAGGAAGTCCTACTCCCTCCACCCGCCGGCCAAGCAGGAGGAGTTGGAGGAGGACTCCCTCCTCCCAACCGCGCCTCCCTCCCACCTATAAAACGAGGGGCAGGGGTGCCCCTCTTCCACACACCTCTCTCCTCTAAACCCTAGCCCTAGTCGCCGGCCTCCACCAAGTCGCCGCCGCCCCTAGGGTTTGCCTAGCTGCCGAGTTGGGGACCTCCCCTTGCCCTAGCCTCCGGCCTAGCCATCTCACCTTGGTGCCTCTAAACCCTAGATCGCCAAGGCCTCTCTCATAGTCCACCATACTCGCTCCGGCTTAAGGCGAAGCCCTGCGAGATATCCCCTCTACTTCCAGTACCACGCCGTCGTGTTGCCAGAATCGCGAGGAGAGTGCTACAACCTCCGTTGCCTGCTGGAACAAGGGAGAGGAAGGTCTTCATAGAGTACCGAACGTGTGATCATGAAGCGCTTGCGCAACCTTGTGGGAAGGATCGTCTACGCGATCTTGAGATCGGAAGTGTACGACTACATCACCCACGAGAATCTGCTCTCGTTAACCGCTTTGGAATCTTCGAGGGTGAGTTCCTCTATCGACTCGTTGCTACAATCTAGTAGATAGATCTTGGCTTGTTTGTTTGCATGTGGTAGAATTTTTTTGTTTTCCATGATACGAACCCCTACAAAACCTTCTAGAAGAGGGGGGAAGACTTGCCCCCCACTCCACCCCTTGGTCGCCGCCCTAGGGCTTGGAGGAGGGGTCAAGGGGGGCCGGACAACCCCCTATATAAGGAGGGCAGGGGCGCAGCCTCCCCTACTCCTCCAACCCTAGCCGCCAACTGTTGCCCCTCCCCTCTCTCTCTCTCTCCCGACTGCGCGTAGGCGAAGCCCTGCCACAGAAACTCTCCACCATAAGCACCACGCCGCCGTGCTGCAGATCCAATCTATCTCTCCACCATACTTGCTGGACCATGGAAGGAGGAAACGTCGCTGCACCGTACGTGTGCATCTCTCGGAGGCGCCGCCACTTGCGGCGTAGGATCGGATCGGATCGCGAGGAGGAGACGGCGAGTATGACTACGTCAACCACGTTCTGTTGAATGTTTCTGTTGTGCGATTTCTTCAAGGGTATGAAGATCTCATCAATCTCTCTCGTTGATTACATCTCCTAGATTAGATCTTGGCTTTCTTGTTCGCATCCGTAGATTTTTTTTGATTTACTATGCTGCGAAACCCTTCAGTGGTATCAGAGCTAGATCTATGCGTAGATGTGTTTCACGAGTAGAACGCAACATGCTTGTTGCGGGCGTTGATGTTTTCTGTTGCAAACCTCTTGTTGTGTATTTCTTATGGCGCGGCATAGTGAGATCGAAGCGGTCCAGGCCAACTTTACGCGACCTCGTTCGCGAGACCGGCTCCGCACTTGACGTGTGGCTTGTTCCACTCATGCGGCTGGTGGATGCCAATTTCTCTCACTATAGTAGTCATGGGATTTACAACTGATGTTAGCAATCATAATATCACCGTTGTGGCTTTCCGTAGGTAAGAATCGTTCTTAGCTTGTTACTCCCATAAGCCACGTAAAACATGCAACAACAAAGTAGAGGCGTCTAACTTGTTTTTGCAGGGAGTGTTTTGTGATATGGTATGGCCCAAGACATGATGTGTATGAATTGAGATGTATCCAATGATCATGTTTTGTAATATTTCACGACTTGCATGTCGATGAGTTCACAACCGGCAGGAGCTGTATGGTTGTCTTTATAATTGTGTATGACCTGCGTGTCAACTTCTTATACGCCATGTAATAGCTTTACTTTATCGCTAAGTATTTAGCAATAGTTTTAGTTGCTATTCTTGGTGGAGGAAATCATGGTGGAGGGATGGAGATCATCTTTGGCCGCAAGATGGAGATCATTGGCTTGAGATTGGCTATACCATGTCACATAAAATTATATGCATGTGATGTTTATCCTTTTATGTATCTTATTATGCTTAGATCGCGAAGGTAGCATTATAAGATGATTCCTCACTTAAAGATCAAGATAAAATTGTGTTCTTCCCATGTATGCACCGTTGCGAAAGTTCGTCGTGTTCAAGCACCTCGTGATGATCGGGTGCTATAAACTCTACGTTCACATACAACGGGTGCAAGCCAGTTTTGCACACGTGGAAATACTTGGGTTTGACTTGACGAGCCTAGCATGTACAGACATGGCCTCGGAACAAACGAAACAAAAGGTTAAACATGAGTCATATGAATAATATGATCGACACTTTGTTGTCCACCATTGAAACCACATATCTTCTCGTGAAGATCGGATTAGGTGTGGTGAATTTGGATCGTGTTCACTAAACAACTTGAGGGATGTTGAATTTAGTGGGAGTTCATCTAGTAATTTGATTAAGTTGAACTAGTTATCATGAACATAGTCTAAATTGTATTTGCAAATTTTGTAGATCAAATGGCTAAGTCCAAATTCAACTTCAACGTTTTTGTTGAGAAAGAAAAGCTTAAGAACAATGGGTCTAACTTCACCAACTGGTTCCGCAATCTGAGAATCATTCTCGCTGGCGGACACAAAGACTATGTACTTGAGAAAGCGCTAGGTGACGCCCCTGCTCTTGATGTGTCGGCTGATGAAAAAGTTGTTTATCAGTCACGCAAAGATGATTATGGAGTGATTAATAGTACCATGTTGTTTGCTATGGAACCGGAACTTCAAAATTGTTTTGAGGAGTTCGTCGGGCCATTTGAGATACTTGAGGAACTGAAAACCATGTTTCAGACTCAGGCCCGTTCTGAGAGATATGAGATCTCTGAGAAGTTCTTTAACTGCAAGATGGATGAAGGGAGTTTCGTTAGTGAGCACGCCATTAAGATGTCAGGCTACACTCAACATCTTGAGCAACTGGACTGCAATATTCCAGAAGAGCTCAAGATTGACAGAGTTCTGCAATCACTCCCTCCTAGCTACAAAGGTTTTGTAGTTACTCAATCAAATTGGTTCCACTGATACGATCATTGAGCTCTTCGCTAAGCTGAAAGCTGCGGAGGTGGATATCAAGAAAGATAATCATGTATTGATGGTCCTGCTATTGATGCGTCGGCTGATGAAAAAGCTGTTTATTAGTCACGCAAAGATGATTATGGAGTGATTAATAGTACCATGTTGTTTGCTATGGAACCGGAACTTCAAAATTGTTTTGAGGAGTTCGTCGGGCCCTTTGAGATACTTGAGGAACTGAAAACCATGTTTGGACTCAGCCCGCTCGAGAGATATGAGATCTCCGAGAAGTTCTTTAACGCAAGATGGATGAAGGAGTTCTGGTGAGCACGCCATTAAGATGTCGGGCTACACTCAACGCCTTGAGCAACCGGATCGCAAGATTCCGTAAGAGCTCAAGATTGATGTAGTTCGCAATCACTCCCTCCTAGCTACAAAGGTTTTGTAGTTACTCAATCAAATTGGTTCCACTGATACGATCACTGAGCTCTTCGCTAAGCTGAAAGCTGCGGAGGTGGATATCAAGAAAGATAATCATGTATTGATGGTCCTACTATTGATGCGCCGGCTGATGAAAAAGCTGTTTATCAGTCACGCAAAGATGATTATGGAGTGATTAATAGTACCATGTTGTTTGCTATGGAACCGGAACTTCAAAATTGTTTTGAGGAGTTCGTCGGGCCCTTTGAGATACTTGAGGAACTGAAAACCATGTTTCAGACTCAGGCCCGTTCTGAGAGATATGAGATCTCTGAGAAGTTCTTTAACTGCAAGATGGATGAAGGGAGTTCCGTTAGTGAGCACGCCATTAAGATGTCGGGCTACACTCAACGTCTTGAGCAACTGGACAGCAAGATTCCATAAGAGCTCAAGATTGACAGAGTTCTGCAATCACTCCCTCCTAGCTACAAAGGTTTTGTAGTTACTCAATCAAATTGGTTCCACTGATACGATCACTGAGCTCTTCGCTAAGCTGAAAGCTGCGAAGGTGGATATCAAGAAAGATAATCATGTGTTGATGGTCAACAAGACCACTAGCTTTAAGAAAGCTAAGGGTGCAAAGAACTCCTTCAAGAAAGGCAGCGGCAAGCGCGTTGCCCCTGCTGAGAAGAAGCTCAAGTCTGGACCTAAGCCGGACACTGAGTGCTTCTATTGCAAGGACAAGGGTCACTGGAAGCGCAACTGTCCGAAGTACTTAGCGGACAATAAGATTGGCGCCATTAAAGGTATATTTGATATACATTTTATTGATGTTTACCTTACTAGCGCTCATTCTAGTGCCTGGATATATGATACTGGTTCAGTTGCTAATATTTGTAACTCAAAACAGGAGCTACGGAATGGACGGCAGCTAGCAAGGGATGAGGTGACGATGCGCGTTGGCAATGGATCAAAAGTTGATGTGATGGCCGTCGACACGCTCTCCTTAGTTTTACCTTTGGGATTAGTTTTAAACCTTAATAAGTGTAATTATGTGTCTGCGTTGAGCATGGACATTATATCTGGATCGTGTTTGTTGCAAGACGGTTATTTATTTAAATCAGAGAATAATGGTTGTTCCATTTATATGAATAACATATTTTATGGTCATGCACCTGTTGTGAATGGTTTATTTATTCTGAATCTCGAAAGCAATGAAACGCACATCCATAACATTGAGGCTAATAGATGCAAACTAGATAGTGATAATCCAACTTATTTGTGGAACTGCCGTCTAGGTCATATTGGTGTAAAACGCATGAAGAAACTTCATTCTGATGGACTTTTGGAGGCTCTTGATTTTTAATCATTTGACATGTGCGAGCCGTGCCTCGTGGACAAGATGATTAAAACCCCGTTCTCCGGAATAATGGAGCGAGCAACGGACTTATTAGAAATCATACATACCGATGTATGCGGACCAATGAGTGTTTCGACGCGCGGTGGATATCGCTATTTTCTCACTTTTAATGATGACTTAAGTAGATAAGGGTATATCTATTTAATGAAACATAAATCTGAAACGTTTGAAAAGTTCAAAGAATTTCAGAACAAAGTGGAAAACCATCGTAACAGGAAAATTAAATTTTTACGATCCGATCGTGGAGGTGAATATTTGAGTTATGATTTTCTCACGCATATTAAAGCAAGCGGAATCGTTTCGCAACTCACGCCACCCGGAACACCACAGCGCAATGGTGTGTCTGAACGCCCGAATCGAACTCTATTAGATATGGTGCGATAATGATGTCTCTTACAGATTTGCCGTTATCATTTTGGGGTTATGCATTAGAAACCGCTGCATTCACTTTAAATAGGTCACCATCTAAATTCGTTGAGACGACACCGTATGAACTATGGTTTGGTGCTAAACCTAAGTTGTCATTTCTTAATGTTTCGGGATGCGAAGCTTACGTCAAGAAATTGATGCCGGACAAGCTCGAACCCAAAGCGGAGAAATGCGTCTTCATAGGATACCCTAAGGAAACGATTGGGTATACCTTCTACCATAGATCCGAAGGCAAAGTGTTTGTTGCAAAGAACGGATCCTTTCTTGAGAAGGAGTTTCTCTCGAAAGAAGTGAGTGGGAGGAAGGTAGAGCTAGACGAGGTTACTGAACCTTCTCTCGAGTTGGAGAGTAGCGCAAGACTGAAATTGTTCCAAAGGCCGCACCAACAAGAGAGGAAGCTAATGACGAGGATCATGAAACTTCAAACGATGCTACTACTGAACTTCGCAGGTCGACAAGGTCACGTGCCACTCCTGAATGGTACGGCAACCCTGTCTTAACCGTCTTGTTGGTAGACAACAGTGAACCTGCGAACTATGAGGAAGCAATGATGAGCCCAGACTCTAAGAAATGGCTAGAGGCCATGAAATCCGAATTGGGATCCATGAGCGAAAACCAAGTATGGACTTTGGTGGACCCTCCTAGCGACCGTAAGGCTGTTGAGTGCAAATGGATTTTCAAGAAGAAAATGGACGTAGATGGTAATGTTACTATCTATAAAGATCGACTTGTCGCAAAAGGGTTTCGGCAAGTTCAAGGTGTTGACTACGATGAGACTTTCTCTCCCGTAGCGATGTTTAAGTACATTCGGATTTTATTAGCAATTGCTGCATTTCATGATTATGAAATATGGCAGATGGATGTCAAGACTGCGTTTCTCAATGGCAACATTGATGAAGAGATGTATATGATGCATCCTGAAGGTTTTGTCGATCCTAAGGATGCTAATAAGGTGTGCAAACTTCAGCGTTACATTTATGGACTGAAGCAAGCATCTCGGAGTTGGAACCTTCGTTTTGATCAAGTGATCAAGAGTTTTGGATTTGTTCCAAATTGTTACGAAGCTTGTATCTACAAGAAAGTGAGTGGGAGCTCGGTGACATTTTTAGTACTATATGTGGATGACATATTGATTATTGGAAATGACATTGGTATGCTTAACAATATGAAGAGTTATTTGAATAAATGTTTTTCAATGAAAGACCTAGGAGAAGCTGCTTATATATTAGGCATCAAAATCTATAGAGATAGACAAAGACGCCTAATAGCTTTAAGACAAAGTACATATCTAGACAAAGTTCTGAAAAGGTTTAGAATGGATAACGCAAAGAAAGGTTCATTGCCCATGTTGTCAGGTAAGATATTGAGCAAGGCTCGGTGTCCAGCTACGGTAAATGATAGAGATACTATGAGCAAAGTGCCATATGCCTTGGCCATAGGTTCTATCATGTATGCCATGCTATGTACAAGACCGGATGTGTCCAATGCTCTTAGTTTGACGAGCAGATACCAAAGTGATCCAGGAGTGGAACACTTGACAGCCGTAAAGAACATCCTAAAGTATTTAAATAGGACTAAAGAAATGTTCTTGGTCTATGGAGGTGATGAGAAGCTCGTCGTAAAAGGTTACGTCGACGCTAGTTTCGACACCGACCTGGATGATTCTAAATCTTAGACAGGATACATTTATATTTTGAATGGTGGAGCTGTGAGCTAGAGAAGCTGCAAGCAAAGCATGATCACGGGATCTACAACAGAAGCGGAATACATGGCTGCTTCAGAAGCGTCAAGTGAAGGAGTTTGGATCAGGAACTTCATCATCGAAGCTTGTGGTTCCAAGTGCCTTGGACCCACTGGAGATATTGTGCGACAACACTGGCGCCATAACACTGGCTAAGGAACCAAGATATCATACAAAGACCAAGCACATCAACCGCCGTTTTCATATAATTTGAGATTATATAGCAGATGGAGATCTGAAGATTAGTAAAGTACATACGGATCTGAATGTCGCAGATCCGTTGACTAAACCTCTTCCACGAGCAAAACATGATAAACACCTTAATACCATGGGTGTTAGATTGTTGCCAGATGTACACTAGATTATTGACTCTAGTGCAAGTGGGAGACTGTTGGAATTATGCCCTAGAGGCAATAATAAAGATGTTATTATTATAATTCTTGTTCATGATAAAGTTTATATTCCATGCTAGAATTGTATTAAGCGGAAACTTTGATACTTGTGTGGTTTATGAACAACACCGTGTCCCTAGTACGCCTCTATGGATTAGCTCATTGATTAATGATGGTTAAGGTTTCCTAACCATAGACATGAGTTGTCGATTAATAATGAGATCATGTCATTAGGAGAATGATATGATGGACAAACCCAAATTAAGCAGAGCAATTAGATCGTGTCATCGTGTTCATCTTTGCGAAGCTTTTTCCTATGTCAAGTATTGTATTCCTTAGACCATGAGATAATACAACTCCCTGGTATCGGAAGAAATCTTTGAGGTCATCAAACGTCATCCTATGTGAGGGTGATCATAAAGGTGTCTCTCAGGTGATCGGAAAGTACTTGTTGGGTTGTATGTATCGAGATGGAATTTGTCCCTCCCGAGTCGGAGAGATATACTTCGGGCCCACTCGGTAATCGATATCAACACCGCTTGCAAGCACGTGGTTAAGGAGTTAATCAAAAAGTGATATCGAATTACGGAACGAGTAAAGTACTTGCTGTGAACGAGATTGGACTAGGTATGCCGATACCAACGATCGAATCTCGGGCAAGTAAAATATCGCGTGATGAAGGGAATACATATATGGGATTAATCGAATCCTGGCATCGTGGTTCATCCGATATGATCATCGATGAATATGTGGGAGTCAATATGGGTTTCCAGATCCCGCTATTGATTATTGATAGAAGATCATGTCTGCATATTCTCGAACCCGTAGGGTCACACACTTAACGTGCATCGACGCTAGGATAGAATGGATAATTGGTTTATGAGTTTTTTTTGGAGTCTCCGATGAGACCCAGGACATCACGAGAGGTTCCAGAATGGTCTGGAGAATAAGATTCATATAAACGAAAGCAGTTTTTGGATTTCGGAATCATTTCAGAGTTTATCGGTATTGTACCGGAAGGTTCTAGAAGGTTCCGGAGTGGGACCCACGTGGGCCCACTTGTCGGAGGCCTGCGTGGGCCTAAGGGGAAGTGCCCTGGCCACTTTGGGCCAGGGGCACAAGGCCCCTAAGGCCCAGCCGGCCAGCCATAGGGGAAACCCTAGGGAAACCTTCTAGAAGAGGGGGGGGAGACTTGCCCCCCACTACACCCCTTGGCCGCCGCCCTAGGGCTTGGAGGAGGGGTCAAGGGGGTTGGCCAGCTGTAACACCCTCGGAATCGGCCCTATGCAAGTTTTAGCAAAACTCGCCAAACCCGCATAGAAACGATTCGAAGGTGCCCACCAGGCACTTTCGTGCGGGTGGAAAGCAAAGTAATAACATTACACAGGTCCTCGATGGGACCCACAGGCAGTATATATAACAGCGACTCAAAGAGTCAAGAATACAAATATCTGGTACAAAGATCCAAATCACCTTGAAAGCGATGGGCGTCCGACTACGGACAAGATGCAAATGGGGCTAAGAGCCTCAAGAATAACCAATGGCGTCCATAACCCTGTGCCAAGCGGAAGGGTAACCACTATGGCGTCGATCTCAAAACCTGCTTAAACAAAGGGGTGCCGACAAAGGGCAAAGGAAAAAGGAGGCGTCAAGATCGAGGCAGACACGGCGAGGCTAGAATTCGCGGTCCTCGCCTACATAGATATGGTGGATCGAAGCGGCAAAGATGCACTAAACATCCTATAGAGACTCGAAACAACTGGCGACTATCAGAGAGAGGTAAGAAAGACCTATTCGGATCCAACCTGATACTAGCATCAAACAAACCCATCCTGGCGTTTCCCCCCTCGAGACCAAACGAGAAAGTCAACCGAGGAACTCACACAGTTGGCAGTTTTACTTATTCAGTTGTCGTTGCAGCAATTACTAGTCAGGTTTAGATAATCGTTCTGATAAAGTAAGCAGTGGGCACTTTTAGCTAGTCATTCCGTTATAGTGGCATCGCTTACTAGTCAGATCCAATTAGCATGAGATAACCCAAAACCCAGCAGTCGTTGATACTTTTACTTAGCCATTCCGTTGTAGTGAAGCTGATTACTAATCATATCAGAAGCAAGTCAATTTAAAACAGTAAACTTTAGTTATAGTTGTCTATGATCAGACACTGTGCTCCAAGTCGTCCATAACCGCGGACACGGCTTCTCGAAAAGATTAAACCTGCAGGGTGCACCAAAGTATCCACAGCACTTCGCCCTTTTGCGGATCGGTTAACATACACCCATCGGTATGTCGGCGGGGCCTAAGTCACGACGCTCCTGCACCCAAAGCAAGCAATCGGGGCCACCCACTAAGTACACCATAGCAGTCGGCCGGTCTCGAGACGGACTTAGGGTTTGTGGGGCCAGTAACGACAAAGGTCCCCAAACGGGACTGTCGATACCACGTAAGCGGGTCACAATTCCTAACAAGATGCGATTGCGGTACCTCGCAATCGTAAATAAAGCGATAAAGCATGGCATAGGTACAGGATAGTAAATAAAACCCCAAACTAGTTTGTGGCCCCAGACATTACTTTGAAATCGGTAATTATCAATGGGGGCCCATATCTCCCCACCGTGGTTAGCGCTCGATCTCTAACAGTGTCAAGAACTCGGGTCCTACGGGACACAAGTGGGCGGTCGGAAACCAAATCTTACCTATCACCCACCGATGCCTCTGCTTAATTCAATTTTAGTTGTTATACAGGAATTAAAGTGAAACAATAATTAAAGCCATGATCATCTCCAACGTCAACATGCGGCAATTCTCCAACAAAGGTGGTACTTGACGACAAGCAAAACACTTGAGCAAGCGACTACGGCACGCGGGTCCAACTATCTACCAAACAACAGGTAATAGGATGTGTCCAAAGCTATATATGGCTGCAAGGGATATCACGGGTACGAAATCTAGAGCAACGCAACACAGATAGCAAAGATCAACAGGAGGGAAGTAAATACTAGCAAAAATAAGATGGGTAGAAAGGGGGAGATGCTCGCCTGAAAACATTGTCGAAGGTTCAACCGAAGATCGGGGCGAAGCTCACATCAACTCAACGGCCTTATCCGCGAAGAAGCAAAACACTAGAATAAACACCGGATGCAATATTTAATACAACGGCAGAAGATCGGCATGATGCATGTATGATGAATGACATGGCAAAGATGCGATGCAATTAGGTCAGATTAGGCGGAACCGGGGTCCCGACAATTAATTAAATGGTTCAAGTTGTTTAGAACCCCCGCAATTTAAATGTTGTTTTAACAAGGCAAGATGAGTTACCGGTTCGCTACACAAATTTAAATGAGGCCAATATGAGACTAGATTTGCCTGCATATGGGCCCCATATTTAATTATTAAGTGAATCGGCATAAGGCCCCCCCAAACCACAGGCAAGGATGCATGCATGAACAATGTAATATGCGACAAGTTGTATTATGTTATAAAATAGGGTTCGGGAGAAAGGTTCACACATATAGGGTTCTCGATGATCTTGGGTTGCCGGGGTTCGGGGTTCGACATGGTCCAGGGTCCAGGGTTCGACGGATGCGGGATCGGCGGGAGCGTTCTCGGATTCCGGGGTAGTAGATCTTGTCGCATCCGCGGCCTTCGGGTACGGGATCGGTCTCCGGGTTCGGGGGTCTCGGCGTACCATGAGGGAGTACTTGGCCTGGCGTCGGGGCATCGGTACCGTCCTGGTTGTTGTCGTTCTTGTCGTTGCGAAGCTCTTGTCGGTTCTATGCCATTGAGTCGATCTTGGCGGAATCGTTCTCTCGGACTCTGGGGGTTAGGGTCTCGGCGCATCCGGGGTCTACGGGTCATGGCGACAGTCCTGGCGTCCTTGATGGAGAACTCAGGGTTCCGGTTCGCGGTTTCTTGTCGACGGTCTCGTGGGGCCATCTCAGTTGCCGGTGTCGAGCTCGGGTGCCGTTGATGATCTTGGGGTTTCAGCGGAACGGTCTTCGGGGTACTTGGCGTATCCGGGTCGATGACCTTGGCGTTCGGGAAGGAGAGCTTGACGCGCCGGGGTTCGGTCTTCGGTGCCGGGATCGGTCTTCGGATCCTCAGGGTCGGGTCTTCGGTCATGTAGATCTTGCAACCGGCGCTAACGTTCATGGTCTTCGGATTACATCAAACGTTGGTCTTGGCAGGGTACGAGTTCGAGGTGCTCCTCCCGGGTACATCTCCGAAGAAGATCTTGGGGTGCCGGGACAACTACACGGAGATAAACTCGCTCTAGACGACGGAGGCGGTTCATCGCCGCATCATGGGCGTCCCAAAGAGGGGACAGCCCGAGGAGACCTACACTGCGAGGCGACGCATGCGGCGGCACGAGGACGCGGGTGGCGGCGGGGTGGAGCTCTGGCGGGGCAGAGATTGGAACGCAGGCGCGAGGCAGGTGGCTGCTCGCAGAGGCGAGGGGCTCGGGCGGCAGCGAGGAGGCGGAGAGGCGGCGCTCCGGCGAAGCTGTGGCGGCGCAGGGACTGGGCGGAGGCTTGGTCGGGCGGAAGCTCGGCGGCGGCGTCGCGTGGGCGGGCGGCAGACGCTGGAGGAGGAGGGAGGCGGCTGGCGGCTGAGCTTGTGGGCGCAGGGCAGAGGCGGCCGGGAGGAGGCAGTGGCGTAAGGGCAGGCTCGGCGGCAGCGTGAGGTCCATGGCGAAGCGGCGGGGTTGAGTGGCGAGGCAGCGGCTGGCGATGGGAGACGCGCCGCCCATTGAGGCGAGGAGAGGAGAAGAGCGGGCCGGGGCTGCGGTGGCTGAGAGAGGAGGGCGAGGGAGCACGGGCACGGCGAAATGGGGTCTGGGTGGCAGCGAGAGGTGGAAGATGGGTCGCGTGCGTGAGGAGGAGAGAGGCGGGCGTGGGGTGTCTGGGATCCGAGGAACTGGTGGGCCTAGGTGCAGGCTGGCGTCGTGCGTCTTTGGGGTGGCCTTGGTGGGAGGGTCAGGCGGGACCCATGGTGAGGAGTGGCCAGGGAGGCTGGGGCCGGGGTGGTCTGAGGACGGGTGGGACCGGCGTGAGAGGGACGGGCGTGGCGTGGCCATCAGCGTCAGCGTGGCTCAGCGTGGAGGGCAGTGGCGTGGACAGGCGGGTGTCTTGGGAGTGGGCCACGCGGTGAGAGGAGAGGGTGAGGGGTGGGTGGGTGAGAAAGGGGAGAGGTGGGATGGTGGATGGATGAGGTGGCAGGTGGGTATGTTTTGGGTGAGAGGGGGGAGGTGGCACGTTTTGGTTGGAGGGTAGATAGGATTTGGGTGGAAAAAGATTTAGGGTTGGGCAGTTTTAGTTTTGTGTTTGTTTGGTCGTGATTAAATCAAAACAAGGCCATTTGCAAACAGTTTTCAGACAAATAAAAATACTCCGATGCGATCGGGGTTTTGTGTTTGAAAATAATAGGGCTTTTGTACAATTCAGAACTAGGCTTTTCAAATAATGCAGTCAACAATGCATGAAGATGACGATGCAATGCACAAATTCAACGCGATTTTCTAGTAGTGGTTTTGCGGGATGCCACACCAGCCCCCTATATAAGGAGGGCAGGGGCGCAGCCTCCCCCTACTTCTCCAACCCTAGCCGCCAACTGCTGCCCCTCCCCTCTCTCTCTCCCGACTGCGCGTAGGCGAAGCCCTACCGCAGAAACTCTCCACCATAAGCACCACGCCGTCGTGCTGCAGATCCAATCTATCTCTCCACCATAATTGCTGGACCAAGGAAGGAGGAGACGTCGCTGCACCGTACGTGTGCATCTCTCGGAGGCGCAGCCACTTGCGGCGTAGGATCGGATCGGATCGCGAGGAGGAGACTGCGAGTATGACTACGTCAACCACGTTCTGTTGAACGTTTCTGCTGTGCGATTTCTTAAAGGGTATGAATATCTCATCAATCTCTCTCGTTGATTACATCTCCTAGATTAGATCTTGGCTTTCTTGTTCGCATCCGTAGATTTTTTTTGATTTACTATGCTGCGAAACCCTTCAAGATGTTTTCAAAATGACTTGTGAAATGAGTGACTTTGACTTGACCACAAAAGGGTTGTGATATGAAATTCAAGTTCCCACTTAGGTGTTATCAAACTTTCAACTAGTTTTCTTTGCTTCTGAACTTAGTAGAGGTAAATCTAGCTTTTTGCAAAACAACCCTAGAGCTTAGTGTCCTACTACAAAAACCCTCTTAACTTGTCAGTATTAGTTTGTGAGTACTTAAAGAGTACTCATGGCTTTGTCCCTGTATATTCCCGTGGCCAGACTATGAAGAGGAGTATCAGGATGATGGACCGCAGGAAGGTTACGCCAACTAGGATCATCTCCCATCGTCAGCATTTCCTGTGACCCCGAAGATGGAGCTTCGCCTACGCTATCCTTATTATTACGTTATTCCGCTGCTTGAGTTGTAGTAAGAACTGGATCATGAGATCCTTATTTGTGTAAGACCTTATGTATGGTTTGTAATGGATGATGTACTGTGATATCCAAATATGTTATGTATAGCAAAAATGTTAATCCTGGGATTGTGATATATGGCATAACAGGCATCTGGGATTTAAAATCCGGGTGTTGACAAGTTGGTATCAGAGCCATCCTAACCATATGAGACCCTAGTTAGACTGGACGTTGAATCAAAAACTTAGTTTCAAAACCCAAGGAAGTGAGTATTTACAAAAACTTAGTCCCATTCTTATCACTTTGATTCTTTCATGAAAATTCATGTTCCTCAAAAACTTTTGCAAAATACCTAAAATTTGACACACTTGATCACTCTACTAACTTACTCATCCTATATTCTTATAGATGGACGTGAAGTACAACAAGTTTTATCAGTTGGGAAATGGAGGAGAACTCATCTTTGAGCGTGACTTGGACCAGCTTTCGGAACTTCTGGAGCGTCCGCATCCATAGTTCTTCGGGGCTCAGTTCAATGATCGGGAAGGAGAAAATCTGCAGTGGCTAGTTGTTGCAAGTCTTAGAGGAAAGATTGAACCTCCCACTGCGGAGGGAATCCAGTTCACCTTAAGAGAGAACAACTGGCTCGATGGACTAGCCAGGGCCATGCAGGAAGCTCTTGCCCGTTTGTGTGGGCAGAGTATCAATTAGATCAAGGGTACCCGTTTTGAGTTCTACCCAAGGCGTGATGTTATAGGACAGCCACTGGAGGCCCCATACCACCACGAGCCGAAGAGTCAACTGGACCACCTCAGCTTCATGATGTACGACCGTCAGAAGGAGTTGGATAATGCCCGTGCCTACTCCAACCACAAGTCCGCCATCGCCCAGAAGAAGGACCAGACCCTCGCCATGCTAGTGAAGGATCGCAAGTCTCGTCGCCGTCAGCTCGACGAGAAGGAGCGCATCATTGCCCGTCTTCGCCACCGTATCAGGGATTTGGAGGAGACCATCCACGAGAGAGACATACAGTTGGAGGAAAGGGAGAATGCCGGAGAAGACCTTCGTGGAGATCACTACTCCTATCTCAGCGATGATGATGACTTTGTGGAGGATTAGGACATGGACTTCTTCACCGATAAGGAGGATTTCGCCTTCATCGATGACGATGATGAGGATGATGAGTACACCGACTCCGAGGAGTAGTAACACTTGAGCACTAGCGTAGTGAATTGTATTCGGTCCCACTGTATCGTAGTTTCTAGAATGGTTCTTAAAACCATCTGTTTTCCTTTGTTGTGGTGTGTGTTGTATCGTGTGCTATGAATGAATGAAAAACAAGTTGCTAGAAAATCAGAGTCAAACTTTAAAAACTTTTCAAAGTCCCTGAACCTTAGAAATTTCCCTCTTTCCTCATGATCTATCTCCATCTTCAGATGCCTCGCGGAGGAAGTGGTTCATCCCCGGAACCGATGTTGCAGATCCTGCAAATGTTGGTTTCTGACCGCGAAGCTGAAAGACCGAACGTCAAGCCAACCTAGCCACTCTTCAACACATAGCTCAGATGGCCAACAACAATCAAGGCCAAGGTAATCAGGACAACCATGGATCTAAGCTCAAGAATTTCCAGAACACCAACCCACTAGTTTTCACTAAGTTGGAAGAGCCCTTAGATGCAGATGATTGGCTGCAGACCATGGAGAACAATCTGGAAGTCGCCGGAGTGGAAGTTAACGAGAAAGTTCTGTTCGCCACCCACTATCTAGCCGAAGATGCAAGAGCATGGTGGAACAACGTTCGTGCAATGACCGGAGGACAGATGATGACCTGGGAGGAATTCAAGGTCAAGTTCAGCAGAACCCATGTGCCACCGGGTTTGATCAAGAGGATGAGAGATGAATTCAGAGAACTGAAGCAAGGAAGGATGACCGTAGTGGAATACCGTGACAAATTCTTGTCATTAGCTAGGTATGCCCCAGATGAGATCGACACTGATGCCAAGAAGAAAGAAAGATTCCTGAATGGTTTGCATGATGAGATGCAGACGATGTTGGTCAATACCCCCTTTGCTGATATTTAAGCCCTCGTCGACTCTGCCATTCAGATGGAAGGAAAGATCAACCAAGCCAATGAGAATCGCAAGCGCCACATGATGCATCAGACAAGAACCCATCATACACAAAACTATCGCCCCAACCCATCTCCAGGATTTGCCCCGAGAACCAACCGACCCCCGATGAACCGTCCGACCTATCCCAACCGTGGAAACCCAAGGCCCGGAGGAAATCACAACAACCCTGGCAACTCTAGCAATTTCAACCGTCCACCACCCAAGTTCAACAACAACAATGCCGCCACCAACACCAACACTGCCCCGAGAACTGGAAGCAATGATGTGCCTGTTGCAGCAAAGGACAAGTCGCAAGTGACATGTTATGACTGTGGAAATAAGGGTCACTAGTCCAATGAGTGCCCCAAGAAGAATGCCACGGACCCTAATGCAAATGCCCCAGCTCAGCAGTAGTGTCGTGTTCAGCCCAAAAGAAGGTTTGCCCTAGGGAACTCGCTCAACCGCAACAGCCGTCTTTTTCTCATGCATGCTGAAGAAGCCTAGGAAGCGCCAGATGTCGTGCTGGATATGTTTTCTGTTAATTCAGTACTTGCAAGAGTGTTGTTTGATTCTGGTGCATCGCACTCATTTGTCACCGAAGAATTTGCATGCACTATTAAGATTCAACCAATCAAACTGAAGCATGTTATGATTGTTCAAATCCCCGATTCAACCACCAAAGCTAGGCAATTTTGCAAAGCCGTCCCTATCCGAATCCATGGCATAGATTTTTATGCTAATCTGATAGTACTCGAAACTAAAGGTTTGGAAGTAGTACTAGGAATGGATTGGATGTCCAAACATAAAGGATTAATTGACTGTGCCAAGAAAGCCATAACCATGACCAGTACAACCGGAGTATCAGTCGAGCATGTATCTGAAACCTTACCTCGCCAATTCAAGTGAAACGAGAGTATAGCCCAACCTACCATTGACCAAGTCCGGATAGTCTATGAATACCCCGATGTATTTCCAGATGTTTTGCCCGGTATGCCCCCAGATCGGGAAATCGAGTTTATCATTGAACTAATCCCTGGAACAGGACCCATAGCCCAGAGACCATATAGTATGAACCCGTCTGAACTAGCAGAACTGAAAAAGCAACTGGATGCCATGCTGGAAATTGGATTGATTCAACCAAGTGCGTCACCATGGAAATCACCTGTCTTGTTTGTGGACAAGAAGGATGGAGGTAACCGTTTGTGTGCGGATTATCGGAAGTTGAATGATGTCACTATCAAGAACAAATACCCGTTGCCCAAGATAGAAGATTTGTTTGATCAGTTGACTGGTGCCAAAGTGTTTTCTAAGATTGATCTTAGAACTGGCTATCATCAACTCAAGATTCGCGCAGAGGATATTCCAAAGACTGCCTTTACCACCAGATATGGATTATACGAGTATATTGTCATGTCTTTTGGATTAACCAATGCCCCCGCTTATTTCATGAATCTCATGAATAAGATTTTTATGGACTTCCTGCATAAGTTTGTCGTTGTTTTCATCGATGACATTCTGATTTATTCCAAATCAGAAGAAGAACATGAGCTACACCTAAGGACCATTCTTGGAACCCTTAGAGAGCATCAGTTGTATGCCAAGTTTAGCAAATGTGAATTCTGGTTATAGGAGGTAGGATTCCTCGGCCACATTGTATCAGCCAGAGGAATTGACCCTGCAAAGGTGAAAGATGTCGAATATTGGCAAGCCCCAACCACTCAAACCCAAGTTCGTGCATTTCTCGGATTGGCGGGATACTACCGCAAGTTCGTAGAAGGATTTTCGAGTATCGCCAGACCCATGACCCAATTGCTGAAGAAGGACAAGAAGTTTGAATGGACGGACAAATGTGAAGCGAGTTTTCAAGAACTCAAGAGAAGATTGATTTCAGCCCCAATCTTAATCATGTCGGATATCACGAAGCCCTTTGACGTGTATTGTGACGCATCCAAGATCGGTCTCAGATGTGTGTTAATGCAAGAAGGAAAAGTTATATCCTATATATCTCGACAACTGAAACAGCATGAACAGAATTACCCAACCCATGACCTCGAGCTTGCAGCCGTAGTTCTAGCCCTGAAGACATGGAGGCATTACCTGATGGGAAACCGTTGTGAGATTTATTCGGATCACAAGAGCCTGAAGTATATATTCACTCAGAAGGAGCTGAATATGAGACAAATAAGATGGATTGAGCTAATCAAGGATTATGATCTGGACATTCACTATCACCCCGGTAAAGCCAATATGGTAGCAGATGCCCTTGGCAGATTGCCGTGCTGGTTGAACTCCATGATTTTGAAGGAGCAACCAAGTTTGCACAAGGAGATGGAAGATTTCCGAATGGAATTAGTGAGTGAAGGATTTTTGGCTCGCATAGAACTTCAACCCACTTTGAACAGCCAGATCAAGGAGGCGCAGAAAGGGAATGCTAGTATCGACGGAATCAAGCGTCGTATCGGTACATGCAAAGTACCCGGATTTACCGAAGACGAAGAAGGGGTTCTGTGGTACAAAGGACGTCTTTGTGTACCAGCTGATTCAGAGTTGGAAGAAGTTATTCTGAAGGAAGCTCATGATACTCTTTATTATATCCATCCCGGAGGAACGAAGATGTATCAGGATTTGAAGGAACAATTTTGGTGGCATGATATGAAGAGAGAAATCGGAAGCTATATCGCCAAGTGTGACATATGTCAGAGAGTCAAGGTGGGACATCAAAGACCCGCAGGATTGTTGCAACTGCTACAGATTCCGGAATGTAAACGAGATTCAGTTGGAATGGATTTTATCACCGGATTGCCTACTTCTAGTAGGGGAAATGTCTCTATCTGGGTCACAGTGGACAGATTGTCCAAAGTTGCCCATTTCTTACCAGTCAAGACCAGATATCAGAGTTCGAAGCTAGCGGAGTTATACATCGCTAGAATCGTCAGTTTGCACGGAGTCCCCAAGAACATCGTATCGGATCGAGGAACTCAGTTTACCTCGAGATTCTGGAAGAAAGTCCAAGAAGGTTTAGGAACCCGACTAGATTTCAGCACAACTTATCACCCTCAGAGCGACGGACAAACGGAGCGAGTAAATCAAATACTCGAAGATATGTTGAGAGCATGTGTGTTAGAGTATGGATATAAATGGGAAGACTGTCTGCCATTTGCAGAATTTTCATACAACAATAGTTATCAAGCTAGTTTGCAAATGGCCCCATTTGAATTCATGTATGGAAATAAGTGTCGCACCCCTTTGAATTGGTCGGAAGTAGGAGAGAGTCAGATTTCCGGACCCGACATCCTACGAGAAGCAGAAGAGAAAGTTCACAAGATTCGTGAGCACCTCAAGACCGCCCAGCCAAGACAGAAGAGTTACGCCGATAAGAGACGTCGAGACCTCGCTTTCAATATCGGAGAATTTGTGTATCTGAAAGTGTCGCCATTGAAAGGAATGCAACGTTACCAACTAAAGGGAAAGTTAGCCCCCAGATATATCGGCCCCTTCAAGATTCTGAACCGTCGAGGAGAAGTCTCATATCAATTGTAACTGCTAGAAGAGATGTCAGCCGTGCACAATGTGTTCCATATCTCATTACTTCGCAAGTGCCTCGAAGTTCCGGAAAAGACTAAAGTGTTTAAGAACATTGATCACCGGACCATAGAAATCAACGATGACCTGACCTATCCCGAAGTACCCATACGTATTTTGGAAGAAGCTTTCAGAACTACCAGAACCCGAAGCATCAAGTTTCTCAAGATTCAGTGCAGCAACCACACAGAAGAAGAAGCTACCTAGGAGCGCGAAGATCACATCAGGACGGAGTTCCCAGATCTCTTCAAATCCTAGGTAATCTTTTTCGTCCTTTTTCAAATTTCGGGACGAGATTTTGTTTAAGGGGGAAGGTTTGTAACATCCCAAAAATATTAAACATGGATCAACAAACTCTAATCATCAAATTTAGGGTTCACAAAAACTTTCCCATCTAAAAATATGAAAGCATTCATATGTATGTGTATTTAGATTAGGATTCTTTTGAATTGCCATGGTTCTGTGTTTCTTTGCTTGTAAAATGATTCTTAGGTGAAATAAACATCATCTAAATCATTCCTAAACTTTTCCCAAAGACAAACAACTCAAAATGAATAAATGAAGTGAATGGTCATTTTTGCCAAATTAACTATCATGCCTACTTTGGCTATTCCAAGCACTCAAAACCTATCAGAAACAATTGTGGATCTTTGCACCCCTTGTTAGTACTCATAATGAGGTATCAAGGCCCACTTTGTGATCTTCCAAAAACATTCAAATTCTAAGTTTAAATGATAGTTTAAAATTGAATCTATGTCATATGGGAAGATCCCACTATTTCAAAAAACACTCAAACAAGATCAATTTTCAAAACCCAAGCAACCACAGAGTCTCCAGCACATGCCTAGCACACCCACGAAAAATCTTTTCAAAATTCAAAAAGAAGTTTCTTGCGGCCATTTCATCAAACACTTGGTAGGCAAATTTAAACCAAATCAAATTCACTGTTTTTAATAGTGTTTTGGCCTAACTTCTTCCCTCTCTAGCTCACAACAACCATTTAGTAGATCATCTAGCTTAACTGGAAACCCCTAGCCTCACTGTAAGCTGGCCATTGTCATCAATGTTGAACAAGCCGAGCCACCTCGCCGACCAACTTGGTCGCCGCCGCAGCAGACCACCTCCCTCTTTCTCGCCATGTCTGGGAGATAGCCAACACTTCACCGCCACCCACTGTCCCCTCCCCGAGCCAAGGAAAGTCGTGGACCACCGATCACGCCCCGCGCCCAGTGCCCCTGCGACATGCCGAGCACGCCCCAGAGCGCCACACCCGGCACGCGTGCACACGCCGCCCCTCGATCGCAACCCGTTACCACCGCTTCGCCACGACCCAAGGAACACGCCAGACATCCCCCTTCGCCGTCCAACGCCTCACAGCCACCGCTCGCCGTCGAAGACGTCGCCTCTGCCACGTAGAGCACCGCACATTCCCGACCGATTGCCACCACCCCTAAGCGCGCATTCAAGTCCTAGAGCATCGCCAGGAGACCGCGCGTCGACCGCCATCCTCAGCCATGCAGCTATCAGCCCGTAGCCATGTCGCCACCGTCACCTGCCCATCCCTCTCGGTCTCGTCATCGAGCCTATAAAAGGAGGCCACCCCAACCGTTTGAAGCACACCATCCCACTCCCCTCACCTCACTGATCGTTCCACCCTCTAGCTAGAGCACGAGGAGCAGCAGCTCGCCGGAATTGCACCGGAGCAGGCCGCCTCTGGAGGAGAAGGGCGCCGCTGATTGCGACCACCCCCGGAGCTGCCTCGACCGTCCCTGAGCTCGTCATCGACCACTCGTTCGTTTGCCCGCCTCACCGTCGTCGCTGGAGCCCTGTTATGCCCCATATGCACCCCCACTGAGCCGCTAGGGTTCGAGCTCGCCGGTGACAGGTTCGTCGTCGAGATGATCCCCAACCGTCGATCTCCCTTCTAATCCAACGACCCACATAGGCCCATACCTCTTCGCGCGTTATGAGCCGCTGACTGGTAGACCCACCTGTCAGCTGAGCCCCGCGCTGCGGAGTGACACTGGGCCGGCCTATTAGCGTCTCCCGCGCGACCCAACCGTTTGAATTTAGATTTTTCTATTTTAATTCAAACACAGTTCTGTACATAGATTCAAAATTCAACCCAGCTCGATTCAGTGAAACAAAATACATGAAACCAATTTTGTTAGAAAGGTACTGAAATGCTTAATCCAAGCCTGTTGGATTCAAATCAGTTGGATCTGTAGATCAACCTTGGTAAAAATAACAAGTCAGGAGCTTTTCTGCATTCAAACATTTTTCAAAATTCAACCATAAGAGCTTTTGAGTTGATTCCAACTCTCAAAAATCACATTTGATCATACCTTTCAGAATATATAAAAACATATGGGTTTACTTACAGGAATATTGTTCAAGTAATAAAAGAATGCCACATAGGCATTTCTAGTCACTTTATTTATTTAAAATAAAAAGGTTAAACCTTATTAAATTGTGACACCACTTTAAATCACATTCCCATGTACTGAAATATGGTGATGACATGTGTCAACATGATCCTTTGTTTGAGTTGGAGAATATTAAATCTTAAGTAGATTTTCAATGAGTAGAAATTACTTTTCTCAAATTAAAACAAATAAGACAAATGCTTTAACCTTGTAATGTAGGTGATGATGCTAGATCGTCTATAGTGCACCTTGGTGTGATGATTGAAAATAGTTACGTATTGTTTGGTGATTGTGTATCTCGTATTTATTTATAGACGCTAGTACCGACCAATGATACAAGGAGGAAGGAGGATACTACGAGGAAGAAACCGAGGAGAACTTCAACCACTGCTCTGCACAAGGCAAGCCTTACTAACCAAGTTGACCTATGCAAGCTACTACTTGCTTGTTACCATGCCAAATATATGCCTTAAGCATATATGATCATACCCACTTGACAATCCAATCCTAGTTTTACTTACAAGCATTATATTTTATTTCTTTATCAAAGCTTTCTTTTAGAGTTTACATAGTCAATTGTAGATGCCAGAAAGATATTTGAAGGTTGCATAAAGAGCATTAAATTTGGCCCATCCTAAGGCATGAGATTGAACTTAACTAATCCCCACTTATTTACCACCCCTCATCAGTACTTACCACCACTTGTAGATGCTAGTGCTAAGCATAAAACTTGATCAACTTAGATGGTAATACTTGGTGAAACTGGTTATGAAAATCTTAGAATGATGAGTCATTCTACTAAAATGTTTTGACATGTGTTCTCGAACACCAGATGATTTTGATGATGAAAATGTTGAGGCATGAGCCTTAGCCCTTGATAAAACTGATGGTTGTCTGGATGCGATACCATTCCAATTTTACCGTACAACCACAATACCCAAAAATTGGGTAGGGCTTGACTTGAAATTTATATACCTTAGTATGGGTTCCCTCGCGGCCAAGGTCTGAGCTGAGGCTACCTTGTGAAGATTGTCCACCTGTGCAGTACCCAAGATGACAATTGGTCATGGTTGGGAGGCCAAACTCACAGGAGAGGTGCCTATACTAGGGCGTGTAATTGAAGGTTATGATTGATTATCCGCATATTGAGTATGGTAAATTCAGGATTTGTTTCTGACGGATGTATCGAATGTTGTGGTGAAAGTGTACAATCTCTATAGAGTGTTAAACTATTCGAATAGCCGCGTCCGCGGTTATGGACAGTTGGAGGGGCCATACTATTCCCCCATTAGATGTTTTCAAAATGACTTGTGAAATGAATTGTGACTTTGACTTGACCACAACAGGGCTATGATATGAAATTCAAGTTCCCACTCAGGTGTTATCAAACTTTCAACTAGTTTTCTTTGCTTTTGAACTTAGTAGAGGTAAATCCGACTTTTTGCAAAACAATCCTAAAGCTTAGTGTCCTACTACAAAACCCCCTTAACTTGTTAGTATTAATTTGCGAGTACTTAAAGAGTACTCATGGCTTTGTCTCTGGCTATTCCCGTGGCCAGACTATGAAGAGGAGTATCAGGATGATGGACCGCAGGAAGGTTACGACAACTAGGATCATCTCCCATCGTCAGCATTGCCTGTGATCCCGAAGATGGAGCTTCGCCTACGCTATCCTTATTATTACGTTATTCCGCTGCTTGAGTTGTATTAAGAACTGGATCATGAGATACTTATTTGTATAAGACCTTATGTATGGTTTGTAATGGATGATGTACTGTGATATCCAAATCTGTTATGTCTCGCAAAAATGGTAATCCTGGGATTGAGATGTATGACATAACAGGCATCTGGGATTAAAAATCCGGGTGTTGACATAGCCGTTGTCAGCGCTCACCACGTCGAAGCGGATCCCCGGTAGCGCAGGCTACAAGCATTTGAGGAAGAGGAGCCCCTGCAACGTCTAATGCGCTGGGATCTGACTTGAAGTCTAGCGTTGCACAGGGATGATCGTTCTGCTTGCTGCCCTACTCTTCACGTCACTCGCCAAAAAATACTCTACGTTCGGGTTGTGCCATGAGTCAAGCGGTCAATCAAAACCGACGAAAATGTAATCCTGAGAGAGAAACTGATTTTGTTTCAAAACCCACTGCTAATTCCGAACACACGATAAACTTGAGACTGGGACTAATAATCAGACTCCAATGCCCAATCCCTCAATAGACTCCTATTCCCTTTCCCCAAAACTACCAAACACGATGTAGCTAATGGACTGGTTGTATTTTTTTTGAGCTGGACTGGTTGTATATCAGATAGAGAGGCATGGGAGCTACATGCTATTTTTCAACTGATTTGTTAATGGGTTACGAGCTGTTGGGTTAGAGGCGTCAAAGGTGGAGGCAGTTTTCAGCTGATTTGTTAGAAACTATTGTGAAGCTTCCTAACAAACTGGAGAATATGCAAAGGGCGTGCCTTGGTTGTCAGGAGTTGTTATTAGTTGCTAGACTTTAGGGATAAGGAAGCGGGATGGCAAATTGGTTGTAATTTCTTAAAGTGTGACACCAAGCACTCACAGCTTTGGAATTAATAGTAAAGATTTTTCTTTTGCATTTTCCGCACGGACTGTGAAATGGACCCTAGACTTCCAGGACTACAAGTGCATCCAAGAGCTTCTACAAAGAAAATCGTAGAGGAACCCATAGATTAGCCGCGAGGCGATTACGCGAGCCACGGACTAGCTTTCATCGGTTGAGAACGCCCCATCCACATTCAGTTTAGTGAATCCCTCCTCTAGTGGTCTCCATTGTTCTTTAACCCGCGGCCGATCTGGTGCACGTTGAGTACAGTTGACGAAGCCTGTGGCATAATCAACCGCTTGTTTACCTTTCAACACATCACTCACCAGATTCTTCACCTTCTCTCCTCCTATCCTTTCCTTCTCCTCTCCTTAGCCGTGTGTTATGGATAATTATCAGTGGAGCACCATATCGATGTGCGTCACGGGTATGATCTTCATGAATAAGTCCTTTCCTACTAGTGTAAAAAAGAACCCTAATCCCGAACGTCGATTTAGTATGCTGGCGAGTGGCAATTCGCCACGTGGGGGGGTTAGGAAGTTGCCATCTCGCCATGCGTTTCGGGAATCGGACTGCCAAGGCTGCGTTATGCGTGAACATGATTTCTCACTTTGATATAAATTTCAGCTAATTAAAAAAACACAACGTAAAATGTGGCTCATATTTTTTTTAGCAACAAGAATGTTGCATGAGTCGATCAGGCCTGTTCAACACAACACTTGCAGTGGGCTGAACCCAAACTAAGGCCATCAAGCCTGGCCCAGTAACCGCTCTAGCCCAAACCGCTCTAGGCAAGACAGGTCCACGCTTTTCACGGTCGACGAAACGCAACGGCCACGCCTGTTGCCTCCCGCAAAAATATCTCCATCGCTCGGCCGGAGGCGCCCCACCTGTCACCACCTCCAGAGAAAACGGGAGTCCCCACCTGTCAGCCCCACGCCGCCTAGGGTTTCCTCAACCGCTTCGTTCCTACATAAACCTCGAGACGCCGAACCTCTCCTCCCCCTCTTTCCCGGCTGCGCATCCTCGCCAGCCTCCCACCCTCCCGCCCGCCGCCGCCGCCACCCGTTCTCACCCGTCGATGCCTTCCATCGCCGCCACCGCTGACCCCATGGCCGTTGACGACTCCGCCTCCAAGAAGGCCAAGCGCAAGCAGCTCAAGGCCGCCGAGGCCGAGGCGGCTGCCGCCGCCGCCGCCGCCTCCTCGGGCAAGAAGGAGAAGAAGGAGAAGAAAGAGAAGAAGCGCAAGGCCAAGGAGCCGTCCTCCTCCGACGAGGAGGGCCGGAGCAGCACCAGCTCCGAGTCGGAGCCTGCTCCCAAGAAGGCCAAGAAGGAGAAGAAGGCCAAGAAGGTCGAAGCCGAGGAGGAGGAGGGGAACGACGACGGGGAGCTCACCGCCAGCGGCGAGGACGAGCCCGCCGACCCCAACGCGCTCGACAACTTCAGGATTTCCGAGCCGCTCAAGCACAAGCTGAGGGAGAAGGGCATCAAGGCGCTCTTCCCAATCCAGGCCACCACCTTCGGCCTCCTCCTCGACGGCAACGACCTTGTTGGCCGTGCTCGTACTGGACAGGTGAGTGATCCTTTCAAATTTTATGTCTCTTTTGGTACATTTGCAAGCTAGGAACCCCTGTCACTGGTCACTTATTGTTGTCCTATGCTATTTAGATCTAATAGCATGCTAGCTGAGTGAATTTTATATGATCATGACCGAAATTTAACAGGGCCTACCTCTAGTTTACGGTCAAAATCGAGACAGGGAACAACCTAATTGCTTTACTTACACAACTTGATATGATGATCATGAGCAGAATTCCATGGATTAGAATTGATCCTCTTCGGTCAAAATCGATCATTTTGGAGGACTAGACATGAGGAATATCAGTTTCTCTGTTTGTTCATCTTAATATTTCCTGAAAACTTTGTATAGCCTAACTAAAAGTCATGTTGATTGCAGGGCAAAACACTGGCTTTTGTTCTACCCATACTGGAGTCATTGGTTAATGGGCCACACAAGGCAACCCGAAGGTCTGATTACGGCAGGCCTCCGAGTGTTTTGGTTCTGCTTCCTACAAGGGAGCTAGCCAATCAGGTATATTACTACTACCTGATTCCCGAGAAAAATAAATCCTCGAGCATTCTAAATCCTTTGTGGCCTGACATTGTCAAAATAAATTTCAGGTGCACGCGGACTTTGAGTGTTATGGTGGAGCATTTGGGCTTTCTACATGCTGTGCTTATGGAGGCTCTCCCTATCGCCCTCAAGAGATGGCAATGAGAAAGGGGGTTGACATTGTTGTTGGGACTCCTGGCCGTGTCAAGGTATTATTTTTCTCTGGCGATCACTGGTTTACTAGATATCTAGTATGAGGGCAATTATATGGCTTTCACTAGATATTCTTCTTCTCTGGCGATCACTGGTATTATTTTTCTCATGTTTGTGGTATTGCTCTCTTTCTCAGGATTTAATTGTGAAGGGAACTCTCAATTTGAAGTCCTTGAAATTCCGTGTCCTTGATGAGGCTGATGAAATGCTTAACATGGGTTTTGTTGACGATGTTGAGCTTATTCTTGGTATGCCCTCATACTAGATATCTGTTCAGTTCTGTCTCTTGAGTTGCCATGGTCAATATATAAACTTATATTTCTTCTGTTGAGACACTTGTCTTGATCGTGTAATCCATTTTCTATGGATTGATGAATGGTCATTTACTTAGAATGTCACTTGGTTTGCCTGTTTATGTAAATACCTTAATTGTTTTAAACAGGCAAAGTTGATGATGTCACAAAAGTACAGACTCTTCTGTTCAGTGCTACTCTACCTGAGTGGGTAAAGAAGGTATGGACCACTTTGACAAAAATGTTACTCCTGTTGATAGTCTTTTTCAATGAGCATGTGGACTGACTATACCCTCGACTGATCACAGCTCTCAATGAGGTTCCTGAAAGCTGACAAGAAGACTGTTGATCTTGTTGGCAATGAGAAAATGAAAGCTAGTGCATCTGTCAGGCATCTTGCTCTTCCTTGTAACCGTGCTGCAAGGCAGCGAGTTATTCCAGACATCATTCGATGCTATAGCCAGTATGTACTGCCACCAATTATTCTTCCTGTGCGCTAATAGACTTATCACAATTCTCACCAGTTTGTACTATGTTTGTATTTTGTTTCAGTGGAGGGCGAACCATTATTTTCACTGAGACAAAAGATTCTGCATCAGAGCTCGCTGGCTTGATTCCTGGCTCCCGTGCCTTGCATGGAGATATCGCGCAAGCTCAACGTGAAGTAAGTGATTCTGTTTAGACCGTTACATCCTTGTAGTCTTATGTGCCCTAAGTGAACTTTTGTCCTGTCCTCTGTGCAAGCCAACTTATGAATTCCTATCATTCGATTTTATTCCCATATAGTTCTCCTTTTGATGAAATAGAATCACTGATTACTGGATTATTTTATAGGTAGTTATTGCTGGATTTAGAAGTGGGAAGTTCCTTGTTCTGGTTGCTACAAATGTGGCAGCACGAGGCCTTGATATTAATGATGTGCAGCTTATCATTCAGGTATGCCATTTTTCTGCAGTTGGTTTACTTTTCTAAGAACTATGCAATCACCTCACTGATAATATTCCAAATCACTAGTGCGAGCCTCCAAAGGATGTTGAAGCTTACATCCACCGGTCAGGTCGCACAGGGAGAGCAGGGAATACTGGCATTGCGGTCATGCTTTTTGAACCCAGATATAAATTCGGTTTGACCAGAATAGAGAGGGAATCTGGGGTGAAGTTTGAACATGTGTCTGCGCCACAGCCTAGCGACGTGGCACAATCTGCTGGCAATGAAGCAGCAGAAGCCATTGCAAGCGTGTCTGACAGGTAACATATTCTGATAAGTTAATTCATGGTGCTTCACAGATTCTGTGTTGGATTGAATTGTGCCATTAACTTGTGTTGATGGATGCAATGCAGTGTTATTCCTGTCTTCCGGCAACAAGCAGAGGAGCTGTTAAGCTCTTCCAGCATGTCCGCAGTTGATCTACTAGCCAAAGCCCTTGCAAAGGCAGTTGTAAGTTTGTTTCTATTCCAGTCTTGTATTCATACTGTGACGCTCGCTGTTAATCATAATTAATAGAAGTTGTATTTCTTAGGGGTACACTGACATAAAGAAGAGATCTTTGCTTTCTTCTATGGAGAACTGTACTACATTGCAGCTTACAACTGGCAGTTCGATGTATACACCATCGTGAGTAACTAACTGTCCCAGTTGCTGGCTTTTGTGTCTAATGGGATTGGATGTCTTTTAATAATGATTAAAAAATGTATTGTGTGTGCAGGTATGTTATTTCTACTTTGAAAAGGTTCATGCCAGAAGATAGACTTTCAAATGTACAGGGTGTAGCTCTCACCACTGATGGGAGAGGCGCTGTATTTGATGTTCCTTCAGCAGAGGTCCAAGATTATCTTCTAGGTATTACCCTTTTTGTACTGTTGCACTTGCAAAGCATTCCCTCCGTCCCACAATCTTCAAGATGTCTTAGCTTGTCAAAAACGTCTTATATTGTGGAACACAGGGAGTAGAAATTTATACTTGAATGCAGTTATGTTCTGAATGCATCTCATCCCTAATATGCCATTCCCCACTCAATATTGCTTGATGATTCGCCCAGGTGCTGAGAACGCAGCTGGTGTGACACTTGATGAAGTGAAGGAACTGCCAGCCTTGCAAGAGAGGGAGCAGCAGTCAAGAGGTGGTGGGTCGAGGTGGGGTGGTGGAGGTGGCGGCCGTGGTGGTGGAGGCAGGAGATTTGGAGGCGGTGGTGGTGGCCGAGGTGGTTTCGGAGGGAGAGGTAGGGGTGGGGGTGGGAGGTTTGGCAGAAGGTGAACACCTGAGAGCAGCAGCATAATCTATTTTTGATGGGAGTTTGAGAGAGGCACAGGGAATCGTCAAAGTTTTGACTGCGCCGTGTATCGGGTTTTAAATTTTTTGTTAGTGTTTGTCCCCGAGATTATGACGATCAAGTTTGCCCACTGGAAGAGTGTAAAATGTTTGATCTGATACTTAACTTTTTAAGGCTGTTATGAATGAAGCTATATGTGTTGTTTTGCAACAACTGGAGTAATCCGCCTTTTACATGCAAATCTGCATTGGATAAACTGCTGCTGTTTGTTCGAAATAACTGCAGTTTTTCCCTGTGAAGCAACTACTCATGTTTTGTTGCTCCCTGTCACTGTCTATTTTGTTTGGGACCCGACAATTGGTGTAGGTCGGGCACTAGGATGATTTCGTCCCCCTGTTTCTGGAATTCTGATGTATACATGCAACCAAAACCATCTTTGTCACGTTCATGTCGCTTTGTATGGTTGTTGTGATGTTATCAGCCCATGATGGCAGTTGCAGCAGCAGCAGCTTGAAAACTAGTCCAAGCATGCAACTCTGAAATTGAAGTCTGGAGCCCCTATTCTGCAATTCTAGCTCATCTATTGTTTCCGTCCTCTCAAACTCCAACCAAAACACAAATTTTGTGGAGTTAAATTCATCGTTAGTCATTGAACTTGTTCGATAAAATCAATACAGTCACCGTACATCGAGAATACGAGTTTACGGTCACTGAAGACGTGTTGAAGCCTCGTTCGCGGTCACCACTCACTGAAGACCCACTGTCAGTTTCTATGTGTATCATTTGCAAAAAAAGCCAAAATCTATTTTTCAATCAAATAAGAGACTAATTGTTTGGTCAGGCAGACTGCTTCAGCTGGTCCGTGGTCGCGCTCCGCCGTCGCTCTTTCTCCTGCAGGACAAGGAATCGCTGGCCTCTGGCCTAGCTACCTGGTCCTCGTTGGCACAAGCCGGCTCCTGCAAGCCGCCGGGTCAAGCAACAGGCCGTTCCCGCTATCTAGTAGCACCGATCACATCAAGCATTTCGTCAAGCACTCTGCAGGCAGCAACGCAAGCACCTAGGTTCCCTTCGGTAGCAATATCTTGTAGACCAGCAAGTCGTCCTCTCCTCCCCTATGCACACGACACACACCTCTCAATCGCCTTCCCCCTCCTCATGTCACGGGAGTCTGAGGAAGCCCGGAGAGCGCGGTCTTTTTCTCTTTGTAGGTTATAGCACGGACTTGCTGGGCGTCGTCCTCAACCTCCGGTTGCACGCGCGAGGCCTACCTTGGCGTCAGGAGGGACAACTCCGACCCAAGGTTGCGCGAGCCTGGCATCGCCGGAAACCGGCGCTCCTCGACTGAAGCAGGTAGATGGTCGGTCCTCAGCGGCCCCCGAGCTCCTGCCGACGAACTTGCCCTCCCCATGGCCCTCGCGTTGCATTCTCTCCACGCCAACGCCGCCGCCGAATCAGCACCACGGCTTCAGGTGTCGCCCCAGTGCCTGAGCTCCGCCGTCTTTTTGTGTTGCACGATGCGCCTCCCGGACTGTGCACCGCCGGCGTGGGGAGGCGGGAAGATCACTCCGGCGTGGGAGAGGCTAGGGAGCTCGCGGCGGTATGCTCCATAGGCGGTGGCAACGGATTTTGTTGGGGTCGGGGACAAGTTAGGGTGGGTATCGATCTAAGAGACCTGTAGGAGGGGGATATCGCGCCGGCGTTGGGAGGAGGGGGAGCACGCGCCAGCATGGAGGTAGGAGAGCAAGCACCAGCATGCTCCATCGGCGGCGGCGTCGCTGGCTTTTTGTGGCCACTGACATGTCTGGGATCGGGGATAGTTTAATGTAGGGATCGAGCAGAGAGACAGAGAGGAGGGCATCTCATCCGGCGTGGAGAGGAGGGGAAGCGCGCATCGGTGTGGAGGTAGGAGAGCAAGCGCCGGCGTGCTCCATCGGCGGCGGTGACGGCAGATTTTTTCCGTGGCCAGGGACATGTCGCGGAGCAGGGATAGAGCAGAGACGGGATGACGGTTTTGCAAAAAAGCCCTCATTTACTTTGTTATTCCATTGTTATTCTTTACCTACGCGTTAACTTACCTGACAGTGGTCCCTGGCTCGCCACGTCACCAAATACATCTCTACAAGGTGAGCAGTGACCGCGAGTGAGGCTCTAATGCGTCTTCAGTGACCGTAAACTCGTATTCCTGATGTACGATGATTGTATTGATTTTGTCAAACAAGTTCAGTGACTAACGATGAATTTAACTTAATTTTGTGTTACTAATTTTGAACGGATCGTTCTGAAAGAATGCGAAGAAATGCAGCTTCGGATCAGTGTCACCATCGCTAGTGCGCCCAACAGCTCGGACAGGACGACATAACAACATACTACCAACAATTATTGGCTTGGCTTGGAACGGTCGTCACACATCACATCACGTCGGTTGCGTATGGGTCGAGGTGCAGGCCCACCGCCGACACCAGCGGCACCCCGCGCCGCGCCGCGAACCACACGTTCACCGTTCGGCCGGCGACGGGGCGTGCCAGCCGGTGCAGCCGCTTGTGCCCCACCGTGGTGCCGGTCGCCACGGCCACGCCGTCCACGTACACCTGGTGCCGCTCCACGCGCTGCCCCAGCGCCACGTGCTCCTGTATCCTCACCACGTTGAACGGCCGCGCCGCGCTCGCCGCCGGCCGCAGCCGCAGCTCGATCCAGTACCCGTTCTTCAGCCCGTCCTCCGCCGTGGGCGCCCAGTACGTGTCGTCGGCCCCGTCGAGCACGTTGCGTGCCCCGAAGCCGGCGCCGCGCTCGCTGCTGGCCCTCGCCGCGCCGCCGTGGGCCAGGTCCGTGCCGAAGATGCGCGTGAGGGCTGCACGGAACTCGCGCAGCCTGGCGATGTCGGCGTCCTCCACCAGGCCCGTGGTGTTGGGCGGCGCGTTGAGGAGCAGCACGCAGTTCCGGCCCACCGAGTTGTAGTATATCCTCAGCAGCTGGCTCAGCGGCTTGGCCGTCTCGTTCCGGTGCCAGAACCAGCCCGGCCGGATCGACACGTCGCACTCCGGCGGCACCCAGTCCGTGCCCCGCGGATCGCCCTCGTTGATGTACCTGACAGACACGCGCAGAGAATCAGTCGTCAACCAACAGAAGAGAGGATCGGAATGCATGTGTGCAGCAGTACTTCTCGATGCCTTCGGCGCCGATGGTTATGGAGGAGCGGTTGACGGTGGACCAGCATGTGGTCCCCGCGTAGCCCTGCTCGTCGCCGACCCAGCGGACGTCGGGCCCGGCGTCGGAGAAGATGTTGATGGCGCCCTGCAGCTGCCGCACCGTCTGGAACCACTCCTGGAAGTGGTACGTCATGTTTGTGGCGTTCTTGCCCTTGGCGCCGTCGAACCAGATCTCCGAGACGCTCCCGTAGCCGGCGAGGAGCTCGCGGAGCTGGGCGAGGTAGTACTCGTTGTACTCCGTCTCGCGGCCGTACCGCGCGTCGTGGCGGTCCCAGGGCGAGAGGTAGAGCCCCGGGTCGACCCCCCGGGCCCGCGCGGCGTCGGTGAAGTCGCGCACGAGGTCGCCGCTCCAGGGGCTGGCGCGCACGGAGTGGGACGTGTAGGCGGAGGGCCAGAGGCAGAAGCCGTCGTGGTGCTTGGCGACGAGGATGGCGAGCGAGGCGCCGGCCGCCTCGGCGGCGTCCATCCACTGGGAGGCGTTGAGCGCGGCGGGGGCGAACAGGGAGGGGGGCTCCGCCCCCGTGCCCCACTCCGAGTCCGTGAAGGTGTTCATCCCGAAGTGGAAGAACATGATCACCTCGCGGCGCTGCCACGCCAGCTGCGCCGCGTTCGGGATCGGGAGCACCGGCAGCGGCGGCGGCGGCACGGCGGATTCCGCGACCATGCCGGCGGCGAGCGCGAGCAGGGCGGCCGCAACCAGGCGCAGCAGCGGCGCCCCTCCCATCATGGTTATCTATCTTTTCCCGCGGTGGCCTTCCTCTGACGTCGAGTCAAGCGGAGGCGATATGTAGTGACGGGATCCAGCAGGGGAAGAGCGAGCAAGTGACGGGCGGACGCGACGAACGTGCGCAGGATCGGGTGCCTGATATGATACGAATCTGGCGATCTACAAGACGATCTCCTCCAGTCTAGATGAAAGTTTATTCAATTCTAGCTCCCCGAACACGTTGCTCCTACTACAGTAATTAATTGGATGGCGCTGACTCGACCGCAGCCTTTTACGCACGGAGGGATGGAGAGTGCGGAGGGATCGTCCATGGGTTTTCAGTTCCGCACGTTGCTCCCGATTAACTCGATGGAGCTTAAGCTAGCTTTAGCTGCGGGCAAGGCGTGCCGCCGGACTTCTAGTGTCCGCCGATCTGGAAGCTCAGCACCGACGGCAATGCTAGTGTCTCCCGTTCCTAACGGCCATGAGCTTCTCAACAACATCCAGGAGGTCTAATGAGACGAGCTCTGCGACGAGCAGCACGCCAATCCCGCATAGGACACAAGCAACCACCGGCCGTGGATCCCCAACTTCACCGCCAAGCCCATGAGCTAGCCACCTACGAAGGAGGATGCCCCAACCGGCCAACCGGCGAGGGGAAACTCTGTCGGCCTGACTCTGTGATGAGGGGCTGCCTGGGCGCATGCTCGAGGCCGTCTTCGCCCATATCGAGGCCGGAAAACAGCCGCGCGTCGCCTCCCCGTGCGGCATCCTTTGCCTCGGCCGGCCGAAGCGGGAGCAAGACATCCGCGGCTCGTCTAGGCAGGCACCGCCGCAACGTCCACACGGGCCACCTCCGAGGGAGGAGTACCTCCGGAGCGCGTTCAAGGTGGAGGCGCCGGATGACCTTGCCCTTGAAGCAGGCGCCGTCGCACGAGTTGGGAGTACCTCCGGAGCGCGTTGAAGCAGGTGGAGGCGCATGACGACCCTGCGCTTGAAGGAGGCGGTGCAGGCGTCGCTCCACGACGTCCCGCCAATGTCAATGCGGGTTGCGCTTGTTTGGTTCAAGGTCGAGACCGAATGCGAGGAGGTCGCGCGCCAATTAATAGCGCCGGCAGGAACACGCGGCGCGCCGCCGACTTGGCCGGTTAAACCGCGACGTCATCGTCCTCGTGGGCCAAGCAGCGCTCCTATGAGACGACGCTACGGTAGTCCGGAGAAGCAGTTGCGGCCCACCGACGGACAAGCCGCCGAGCGACCACGTCTTCTTCTACCGTCTCTACCGTCTCCAATCTTGTATGAACTCGTCTATTATCTATGGATTTCGCCGTATTTTATGAATTTCGTTCGGATTTGCCCGTTTTCGCCGACATGAACCTGGGGACACGGCTTGGCACTAGCGAGCCCCAGGCCAAGTAATTTCGCCGACGCACCCCCAAAATACACGGCTTTTGTTTCGATTTTTCCACGGAGCACTACCGTTGGAGATGCTCCTGTGAGCATCAAACAAAGCAAGCTGAGATCGATCTGCAAAGAAGAGGCGTCATGGACGGTGTCGTAGACGGTGAGTGGAATGGATGGTTCAGGTATCTCGTCTCCCCAATCGTCCATTCCTGTATTCTGCACCTAGAGCTCTGCGAGGAAGTGGGGTGCCGCATCGCACTGACGGACCCATGAGAACAAGTAGCTGGGCCAAGCTGCTGCCAGTTGGGATTGAGTTTCAGTTTTTCGTTTCTTGATTTATACTACTAAGAAAGAAGGGTCGTCCCGGAAGAAAAGGAAAAAGGTTTACGGATCAGTAGAAGAAGAAATGAATGGCCGAATCGGGATTCAGCTTCAGTGCAGTAACGCCGACGCGCCTTCCCGTGCATGTGGAGTATGCCATCTTCTTCTCCAACAGCTAGCGACGTGACGGGGGAACGCGACGGACGTGGTGGGCAGTGCAGGGACGCATCTGATTCTGAGCTGAGCTCGATCGTCGGGCTTTGGAGCGAGCGAGCGAGTGGCGCGCATGTGAAGCGTCAGGATCGACCAGGCAGGCGTGTCTGGCATCCGAGCACGGCGGCGAGCACGGTGGCCGGCCGCAACCAGGCGCAGCATGCAGCGACAACCCTCCCTCCCATGTTATATATCTTCTTTCCCCATATATATGGCGTCCCGTGCCGTGCGTGCTGATGATGCGTTATCCACATCGAGCGAGTCAAGTGGAGCCAGCTACCCGATACAGTATATACTGGCATGCTCGCCAACGCCACGGACCGCAACGGACGCGGGAACCGGGCCAACAGCGACGTGACCGGCGTGGCCGCCCTGTGTTTTGTCCATCTTCCTCACCGTGTAGGAACTAAACTGTACATGTACATCTTCCTCTTATGCCGAATCAGTTATCCCCTACCCGCACGCGACCTCGATGACCAAACAGCATGGCCGGCGGCGCAGCCTTTTCTCTCCCTCTCAACTGATTTGTTCTCCCCGTGCTCCCCTCGCTTTCTCTCTCCTCGGATATGTGCTCCACCATGCCGTGCCATGCCTCACGACTGAGCTCGCGGAGCTCTTGTTTCCTGGCGCATGGCCCCAGCCTTCGGGAAGGGGCAGAGATCGTGGGCCAAATGATAGGGCAAGTTCTTCTAGGCCGTCTGGAGCAGTACCTCCGGGCGCTGCTGCTGCGCCGCCTGGTCTGCGTTGTTGCGTATGCGTGCAGCCCCCGAACGCCGAGAGGCCACCGTTGACGACTTGCTGCTCAACATGTCCCGCGTCTAAACATGATCTAATCCATGGTTCTTGGTTCCTGAGATTTGTTTATGCATTATAATCAGGATTGCAGATCCATGGTTCATTCGATTGTAATTTCCTTCTGAATTGATTTCACAATCTCCAGTAAGATGATTTTGTCCTATTTATTGGCAAATCCGTTTCATTCCAGATTTGTCGGGTCCAATTTGGTTATGTGCTAATTATTGTACAACCAAACAGAAGGAAACTACCATTGCCGCATCTTTGTAGCTATACAATTTCGAACCCTCCTGCAAGGCGCTTGTGCGGCCCTCCTCGGAGCCTCTCCTCCCAGAAATCCTTCTCCGCCGTCGCCCGGATCGTCGTCGGACAAAGACCTGGTGGCGTGGCGGCGGCGGCCGTCCCGGCTGGTTCGGCGATGGTGTTGCAGCGAGCGGCGACCGGTGATCCTCGGCCCAGATGGCGGCAGGCGGCGACGGGGATTTGGGCCTAGCCGCGATCTGTCCCGTCCGTTGCCATCAACGCCAGCACCCAGGCGACCCGGGCCTTGTCCGTGATACTATGGCGCTTGGGGCATCTGCCCCCGGCATGGTGGTGGTGTCCTCCTTCTCTGTCGGAATGGTTGGCCGGGTGGTCTTGCCGTCTTGCGGTGGATCCTGCTAGTTTTTGGCGGGTGGCGTGGAGGCTGCTGGCTTGGTTTCAATAAAGGAGGTGGTCCTGGATCCCTCTCAAGCCAAGACGAAGATCTGTCGGATGTTGGTCTCCATGGTTTTTGTGTCGTGTTCCGGAAGGCTCCGCCGGTGAACTCCATAAGTGCACTCATGCCGTGAGTTTGCTGAAATGAGTGAATTCGGTCGTATCCACCCATGTTTTACTCTGACCGCTTGGTTTCAGAGGGTGTGTTTCGAAACTTTGTTGGCTGTTATTATCATGGGGCATGTTCTCGTTCCATGGTGCCGACGAAGAAAGTCATGGAGACCGAGATCTGAGGACAGACAATTGTGGTTCGAGTCTGGGTGGTGATGAGGAATTGGCTAGGTGACTTGTGAATTGGAGCAGTGGCATGCAAGTGGGGGTGAAAGTACAAAGGAAGTCGCCTAGAGGGGGGTTGTGAATAGGCTTTTAAAATTATTACGGCTTAGGCTCAAGTAAATGCGGAATAAAACTAACGTTTAATTTATTGAGCACAAAACTTAGCCACTAAGTTCACCTAGGTGCACCAACAACCTATGCTAAACCAATACAAGCAACAGGTGATAGCAAGGTATAAATACTTCAACCACGATGGCTATCACAATATAAAGTGCATAAGTAAAGGGTTCGGTTGAGAGATAACCGATGGACGCGGAGACAAAGATTTGTTACCCGAAGTTCACTTCCAAAGAAGCTACGTCTCCATTGGAGAGGTGCGATGGAGCAATGCTCTCCGAACGCCACAAATGGCTCACCTCGAGGTGTGGTGGCTCGATGCTCACCCAACGCCACACAAGGCCTCACCCCGGATGCGGAAGCACGCAACTCACCGACGCCACAAAAGGCTCACCCTATTCTCCCAAGTGCGCACCACAAAAGGCGGGCACTTGCTCCACTATGGGACGATTGAGGGCGGTCACCGAACCCGTACAAGATTGGGGCTAACTCCACAACTCAATTGGAGGCTCCCAACAACAAAGTCACAAAAGGTCAACAATGCCACAAAAGGCCAACAATGCCACCAAAGGCTACAAGACCACAAAAGGTCAACAAGACCACAAAAGGTCAACAAGACCACAAAAGGTCAACAATCCAACCACACAACCGTCTAGGGTTTCAAGGAACCCAAGAGAAACAAGCTCACAAGCTTGAACTCGCCGAATCTCCGAGGAGAACTCAAACCTATGCACCAAATGCAAGGGCAAGTCCTTCTCTCCCAAATTCCAACAAAGCTACAAAAGCTATTGGGGGAATAAGGGAGAAAGAACACAGAAGGAGAACACAAAACTCTCCAAGATCTAGATCCCAATGATTCCTTCACAAAGAAGGGATTTAGCTTGGAGGGATTGTAGATCTAGATCTCCTCTCTCAAATCCCTCAAAAATATGCAAGAATCATATGAGGGGAAAGGGAGAGGGAAAGCTTCTTCAAGGTTGACAATGGAGGAGAGAGAGAAAAAACCAAGAACCAAGAAGAAAAGCTAGTACCCACGAAGGGGAAGAGGAGCCCCTTTTAAAGGGCTCCCAGATCTGCCAGTTATGGGCAATCGCGACCCCTGGACGGAACTTCCGGTAGGAGGCCGGAAGTTCCGGTGGCACACAACCAACGGTCGAAAACCGCGGAGCGAGAAACTTAAAAAGTGAATCCTGGTCGGAACTTCCGCCGGTTCACCGGAACATCCGGTGGGAGCAAAACATCTGGTGAAAGTTTCGACAGAAGTTCCGTCAAATAGACACAACGAAAATAGAAGGTTACTGAACATGAGCGGAACAAGAGCCGAAAATTCAACCAGAACTTTCAGCCTGAGCGGAACTTCCGATCCCTGGCCAGAACTTTCGGTGAGAGCGAAACTTCCGGTGGAAATTCTGACTGAAGTACCGTCAAATAGCACATCCAAAACAGAAGTTTACTGAGAGTGAGCGGAAGAATACCCGGAAGTTCCACTGGAACTTTCGGCGGCAAAAATTCCCTAGCGGAACTTCCGATGGCAAGCCGGAACTTCCGGTTAGGGAAATTCCAGAAACCAGAAAACCAGAAACGCAATAACTTTTGCATCCGAACTCCAAACAGGATGAAACCAATTTTGTTGGAAAGATAACGACGAATAGAATCCAACAAATATTGGGTATCACCTTGGGAGAAAATACCATGAATATATATGTGAAGTATCCCCCAAGGTGTGGAGCCGGAAAATTCGCAAGATCAAGAACCGCAATAAGATATGCAAGTGAAATCCTTAAATTATAAACTAGAGCTTGTTATGATGATGACCACAAGCTCTAGATCCTCTAATGGACAAGAACCAAATAACAACCAAGAAAGATGAGTCTATGAATGCAAATGTTTGAGCTCTCTCCAAACGATGCAAACGAGACACCTGCTTGAGAGCCCCTCTTGATAGTACGACTATCTATCCTAAACCCGGCCTCCCAACTAACAACACGAGACCGGCAAAAGAGAAGTCCTATCAAGAACATACCTTTGCCTTGAGCATCCCACTTGAACTTGATGTAGATCGTCTTGTTCTTCTATAGTGGGAACACCTTTCTTTGATGCTCTTGCTTGATGAAGATGAAGATTTGCAAATTGCTCCCCCATACTCCATGGGGAAACCTCTTCTTTGAACTTGTCTTCATCATTCCATGAGCACGAGGATGGCAAGCTTTAAGCATGAGATCTTCTAGAGATGGCGCATTTTGAGCTCGCCCTTCTTCATCCCTACTTGAGGTTGATCCATCTTGATGTAACTCTTTGTACATGTCTTGATCAACCTTCAAGATCCTTATTTCTTCATGATTCCAATGGGCACAAAGCCCTTGGACATTTCTTCATCCTCCAACCTTGAGACCAACACATGGCCCAAGCGATGCCAATGGACAAACCTACAAGTGAAACTCAATTTACACATTAGTCCATATAGATTGTCATTAATTACCAAAACCACACATGGGGGCATACATGCCTTTTCAGGGGGCGACTGCATAGGAGAGGTTCATGATCCTACCTCTCAAGGTGAAAACCCAGGGTCTGGCCTTAATTGGTTGTGCCTGACAATGGCCTTGTTGAAGGTATTGTTTTGAGAGCGTGGACTTTTTGAGGGTGAAAACCTAGATCTTTGAACGAGCGATGACAGTGTTTGTGCATTGTTAGAGCTAGAATTATAACTCAAGACTCTCGAGCTAAATGAGTAACTCGTGACTCGGCTCGAACTCGGTGTCTAACTAGTCGAGCCAAGTATTCGATTTGAGCTCGTTTGTTCACCCCAAGCTAAATGAGCTACTCGCAAGCTACTCATTTAGCTCGTTAAACTCGTTCAAATACGAAGTTTGAAAATTTTCATAGATGAGTGCCATACTATGAATGTTTCTTGAACCTATAATTGTGTAGAGCCACTATATTTTTTATTGATCTTCTCTCGTGTTATTATGGAAGTACTATCGGTGTTTTAATTCCAAATTAGTATGATGATTACTATTTTTCGTATATGTGCTCCTATTCGTAACTTATAATAAGCTAAACGAGCTACTTGTGAGTTTATCGAGTCAATCCGATTTGCGAATATGAGCTCGTTCTATAAACGAGCCGAGTCGAGCTAACTCGTTAGTTGAACGAGCTTTAGCGAGTCGAGTCGAGTTGGCTCGGCTCGGCTCGATTCCAGCCCTATGCACTGTTCCCTTCTTAAAGACGTCGTTTTTGGAGAAGCTAGACTTCTGGTGCTGTCTTGATGGTGGTAGTACTGTTGTTTTAAGGAATGAGCCATTAGAAAGGTGACTTGTCTTTTTGTAATTCTTTTTCTTTTTTTGGTGTGCATCCATGTATGGCCATTAAGAATGCGTCATTGCGGTATTTGGATGTAATTGATATCCTCTGATATTAATATATGCTTCTTTCAAAAAAAAAACAGAAGGAAACTAATTCTCCGTAAAACGTAAAAACCGATGGAGTACGTTAGTAAACGGGCAGCAGGACCAATATAGCGCAGGGGTTCCTGCAACATGAAGAAAGAGTTGCACGAATCTCACAGCACATATTGACGTCCCAAGATAAGACAATGACCCTAACGTATGTGTAGAGTTTGTTTTTCGCTAAAACAACGACCGATGGATTAGTGAACAGTTTTGAAAAGTATCGGCCAAGCTGCCAAGTGGGATTGAGTTTTCAGTTCCTTCCTTTTTGATTTAGAAGTAGTTCAGTTTCTATGCCGGCACCGGCACGTGTGCCGCCGCGGCGAGCAGGGCCGACGCCAACGCGGCTCCCATGTCGTTATAGCGACGTGACGGGCGGGCACGACGAACGCTCGTGAGCTTGCTTTTGGACTCGCGCCTCCACGGAGCAGTCCAGCGAGTCTGGACGCGCCTGCCAGGAATGATCAGGCTGGCGTGTCAGGTATCCGATCGGGCATGGATCGACGATCGTATCACCTGAGGAGTTTTTTTCAGTTATTCCGCCCTCGGAACATCGTTGCGGCTGATTTACTCGGATGCTGAGTGCAGTAGCTGGTTGCGCTTGCGAACCAGTCGATCCTGAAAAGAGTTGTCGTCGATACAACTAGGATGCTGAAACGGTGGCTCACTGGTCAGTGAACAACGTTCCTGCTCTGGGGCTCTGCTACAAATGTAATTGTCCACATTTTAGGTTTCTTGTTCCAGGAGATGGCAATTTGGGTTTCAGTTTCAGTGGGCAGTAGGTAGTGTTCCAAAGGCCTTCTATGTTTACACGCAGCTTTAAAAAAAAAATCTACGTGACATGTACATGCAAATATTTTTTTATTAGTTTTGGACATTTTAAAGTATGTTTTTAAATAATGGTTCATATGCACCAGCGAATTGGATTTCCGAAGTTCCAAGGCTTCTTCATGAAATTGGGTAGATTCGGCTGCAAACACAACAGCTGTTCTGATTTGGGCTACTACACTCCATGGGGCCTGTCAGTTGAGGTGTTGGGCCGATTGTGTAGACATGACTTGGCACACCATAAAAGACCTTGCTTCCAGATGTATAGCGCGTCCTGGGGGTACTCCTCGGGAACTCTTATACTCCGCCCAATGCAGGATATGGACCTGGCTCCCGCCAGCAGCTGAATATGTTTTTTAAAAAATCGTAATATTTCCGAAAATAGATTTTTTTTCCAAAACATAAACAATTTTTAAACATGATCATTTTTAAAATCGGAATATCTTCAAATCTGAACGTTTTGCAGTACGAATATTATCAAATTCAAATTTGAACATTTTTTCGAATCTGAAAAAAGAACTATAATGAAGAAAAACCAAACCAAAGAGGAAAAAAATTAAATGGTATGAAAAGTGTCCGGCCCAACATAGCTTCAGTAGTGAGGGCATCCCAACAACGGCACGCAAAATGGACATGGGCGATCCGTTCCTGTCCAACCGAACCGAGGCCATGGCCGAATGCCCACCCACAAACGGAGCCACAACCCGACGGGATCGAGGCCATGACCGAGACCAATCCGTTTTGGTGCGTTCCTCGTCCAAATTTGGGCCCGCTTTGCGGGAAAACGGACAGCCGACGCGTTCGAGTCTGTCCTTCCACCAGCCCGCACGTTAATACTCGGTGAAATCATACGACAGAGGATTTTCATGGATACTTCTTAAAAAATCTCCACTCGTTGAGCGAATTCAGGCCGAAAATCGGATTTTTTTTGCCAGACGAAACGCGTTTTCTATCTGGGTACGCCCAGTTTCCCACTCGCGTATCCAGGCCGAGTCCCAGGTTCAGCGAAATTCAGTTAAACTCGGCGAAATATGGGTGAATATAGGCGAATTTTATTAAGTAGGACAAGAGCGCACATATTACATCGGATTAAAACTAGGAAAAGACCGCCGCCGCCGTGGTCGACGCCGGACGCCGCAACTACAGGCCGAGGCGGAGGGTGGTTGCCGGCCTGGATGTGCTCCGTGACGCCAGCGAGAGTTCGCCCTGGAACGCTCCAAAAGCGGCGGCGGAAAGCCACATTGTGACGCTGCGGCGGCGAGCCCGACGGTTCGTCGTGTCTGGTGAGTTTCTCGAGGCGTCTGTCGGCGAAGAACTACCTCCAGAAGACCAGGTTGCTAGGATCCTTGGCGAGATCTGGGTCTTGCATGTCGGCGATAGCCGCCTGGATCTCTGCGGCGAGGTCCTCTTTGGCCGGCACCGGCGGAACAGTGATCCCGCCGGTGCTGAGTTGCCAGCCGGGGGGAGACGAATGTCCGGCGACGCCATATAGCGCGCCTCGCGGAGGAGCCAGGCTTCCCACGGCGGCATTGTGCGTCGGCCGTCGGCCATAGCTTCTTGGTGGAGTTGAGGAGGAAGAAATGTGTGAACGACCGAAGTTCGTCGGAGTTGAGGGTGGTGTGAGAGACTGTGAAGAGAGACGGCGGGATGTACGCTTTTTATATGCGGAGTTCGGCGGCGAGTGCGGAGGGGTGTAGTGGCAAGGGCGGGAAAAGGAAAACGGCAGGAAAAGGAAAAGCAGCGGAAGGGCGGCGACTGACTTCTATCGGCAATGATTGGTCCACTCGCCAATTACGCATCCCGTCCCAGGCGTCGGATCCTGGGTTCGGCCTGGGTAGTCCGGACCAAAGTTGGCCCAAATCCGGCAGAAAAGAGATCCCTGGTACGTGACTAGGCCAATTTTCGGTGTACGGACGTAATTTCGCCGTCCGAATCGGCCTCCTGGGTAGACGAGTGGAGATGCTCTAATACCTAATCAACCTAAACTACTTGGCAGCCTATCCTTGCCACCATTCTCCTTGGCCCGTCTGGCTAGGCAGAGGCTCGGGGCTATCCACGTGACACATAAACAAACCGGATTGATAGAAGAGAAAATTCCTTATATGACACTACTTCTAAATATGATTCCTTATTAGACACTTTAATTTTTTTTCCTATAATACTTGGTGCAATTCTTTTGCCTTATATGACACTGCCGTTAGATCAGTTATCCTATTCCGTCAAAGTTTTTCCTGTCTAGGCTAAACTACCCCTGCGTCGTTACTCTCAAACCCGTCCCGATTGAACCGGAATTAGAATGAAAAACTTGACCTATTGTGTGCAGGTGGGTGACCAAACGCGGCAGCGGGCAAAGGCTGGGAAGCAGCGCAGATGGAACAGGGCCAGTAGCACTAGCGCAGCCGCGGCCAGTTCCAGGTCCAAAAGCTTGGGATCCATCGATATATATATGTCACGTGTCGGTACTCATGATTTAATGGATGTGTGTATGCGTGGTATTGCATGGGATTGTTCAGTATAGTCTTAATGAACACGTTTTCCTCTTCCTTTGATATCACAAGACTGAACTGGCACGGTGTAACACCCTCAGAATCGGCCCTATTGTAACACCCTCAGAATCGGACCTATGCAAGTTTTAGCGAAACCCGCCAAACCCGCATAGAAACGATTTAAAGGTGCCCACCAGGCACTTTCGTGCGGGTGGAAAACGAAGTAATAACATTACACAACAGTCCTCGATGGGACCCACAGGACAGATATATATATACAACACGACTCCATGAGTCAAGAATACAGATATACGGTACAAAGATTCAAATCACCTTGAAAAGATGGAGCGTCCGACTATGGACAAGATGCAAATGGGGCTAAGAGCCCTGAAGAATAACCAATGTCGTCCATAACCCTGCCCAGGCCAAGCCGGAAGGGTAATCCTGCTAACGACGTCGATCTTAAAACCTTAAACAAAGGGGTGCCGACAAAGGGCAAAGGAAAAGAGGAGCGTCGATCGAGGCGAAGACACGGCGAGGCTAGAATTCGGCGGTCCTCGCCTACATAGGTATGGTGGACTGAAGCGGCAGCGGCAGCATGCACTAAACACCCTATAGAGACTCGATACAACTGGCGGCAATCAGAGAGGGGTAAGAAAGACCTATCCGGAACCAGCCTGATACTAACACCAAACAAACCCATCCTGGTGTTTCCCCCTCGAGACCAAACGAGGAAGTCAACCGAGGAACTCACACAGTTGGCAGTTTTACTTATTCAGTTATCGTTGCAGCAATTACTAGTCAAATATAGACAATCGTCTTGATATAATAAGCAGTGGGCAATTTTAGTTAACCATTCCGTTGTAGTTGCGGCACTTACTAGTCAGATGCATTTATCATGAGATAACCCCAAAACCCAGCAGTTGTTGGTACTTTTATTCAGCCATTCCGTTGTAGTTGCAATACTTACTAGTCAGATACAATTGTCGCAAGCGACAAACCAAACAAGCAATTGTGGGCAGTTTTATGTAGCCATTCCGTTATAGTGAAGCTGATTACTAGTCATTATAAAGTCAAATTTACAACACTACTTTAGTTATAGTTGTCTATGATCGAGATACTGTGCTCCAAGTCGTCCATAACCGCGGACACGGCTTTCAGAAAGTTTTACGGCGGGGTGCACCAATAGCAACACACTCGATCAACCTCGGAAAAACCAAATCAAAACCCACGAGGCCTTCACGACAAAGCAATCACAGATTCAGAAATATTTCAGGGGCCACCCCATTGAGTAGACCATAGCAAGCGGTGACTCAAGACGGACTCAAGGTTTGCGACAATGGTCAGTAACGATGGGAACCCGAAAGTGTGGCTGGGCTTGTCGATACCGCGAAAACACTCCGCTTACCTAAACAGTACAGTGTGCTCCTCGCACAATCGTAAATAAAGCAGTAAAGCATGGCATAAGTACATGATAGTAAATAAAACCTCAAACTAGTTTGTGGCCCCAAGAAATAAGACTGAATCAAGCTCTGGCTCAGGGGGGTCCCATAATCCTCCCGGATGTGGATAGCGCGATAAATCAAGAAACAAGTATCAAGTACTCGGGGTTCTACGGGACACAAGTGGGCATTCGGAAAACCAAATATTATCTATCACCCACCGATGCCTCTGCTTACTTCAATTTTAGTTGTTAAACAGGAATTAAAGTGAACGATAAGTAAAACCATGATCATCTCCAACAACACACATGCGGCATTACTCCAACAACTGCGGCACTTGACAACACGCAACAGCACTTGAGCAAGCGACTACGACGCGCAAGTCCAACTATCTACCAAACAACAGGTAATAGGGTGTGTCCAAGGCAATATAAGGCTGCAAGGGATATCTCGGGTACGAAAACTAGAGCAACGCGACTCAGATAGCAATAGATCAACAGGAGGGAATAAATACTATAAAATTAAGATAGGTAGAAAGGGGGAGATGCTCGCCTGAAAACATTGCCGAAGGTTCAACCGAAGATCGGGGCGAAGCTCACATCAACTCAACGGCCTTATCCGCGAAGAAGCAAAACACTAGAATAAACACCGGATGCAATATTTAATACTACGGCATAAGATCGGGCATGATGCATGTATGATGTATGACATGGCAAAGATGCGATGCAATTAGGTCATATTAAGCGGAACCGGGGTTTCGACAATTAATTAAACGATTCAAGTTATTTAGCTACCCCGCAATTAAATGTTGTTTAACAAGGCAGAATATATCACCGGTTCGCTATACAAATTTAAATGAGGTCAATATAAGGCTAGATTTGCCCGCATATGGGCCCCATATTTAATTATTAGGTGAATTGGCATAAGGCCCCCAAACCACAGACAAATATGCATGCAAGTATGGCAATTTAATATGCATCAAGTTGTATTATATTATAAAATAGGGTTTTCGGGAAGGGGTCCACACATTGAGGGGTCTCGACGAACTTGGGGTTCCGGGGTTCGGGGTCGATCTCAGGGTCCAGGGTTAGACGGGTCGGTCTCGGCGGGAACGTTCTCGAACAACGGGGCAGATCTTGTCGTGCTTCAGGTTCGGGTGCGGTTCTCGGCGAACTGGTCGGTTCCCCTGTCGGAGGCCGTGGCGCTTCGGATCGGTCTTCGGTTCAGGGCCTCAGGGTCTTGGGGTTCGCGTCCGTGTGGCGATCTTGTCGTTCCGTGTAGGCGTTCTCGAGGTCGATGGCGAACTTGTCCGGCACCGGGGTTTTTCCGGAGTTCTTGGCGCGGCACCGGGTACGGAATCGATCTTCGGGTTCGGGGTCTCGGCGTCCGGGGTGAAGAACTTGCGTGCGACGTCGTCGGCATCGGTGCGGGAAGGGGTCTTGTCGTTCCGCAGCGTAGATCTTGGCGGTTATCGGGTTCGGTCGTCGAATCCGTGAGGGAGATCTTGACACTCTTCGGTTCCTCGGTTCATCTTTAGCATCGGAGCGAAGTTAGTCGATGTGGACTCCAATAATCACCACACCGAAAACACCGCGTGCACATGGCTCCGAGTTGGGCAGCCAAGAATCACATGAACAACACCAACACGACATGATCCACACAAAACGACAGCGGACAGAGCGATACTTGGGAAGGCAGAGGTCTTCCGTGGCAAGGTGCGCAGTCGGGCTGCGAGGAGGAGGGCGTGGGGCGGACCGAAGGAGAGGTAGAGGGAGGTCGCCGTGACGACGAGGTAGAGCTGGGCGCCAGACGGCGGTGCAGCAGTTGGGGAAGCGGCGGGCCGGGCAGCGGCGGGGCGGGCTCGCTCGGCGAGCTTGAGGTGGGCAGCGGCGGCGTGGGGCCCAGGCGGTGGAGGGCCCGGCGGCCACAGCGGAGGAGGTGAGGCGGGCGGGCGGAGGAGAGCCAGGCGTCGGGAAGGCCGGCCGTGGCCTTTCGAGGGACGGGCGCTCGAGGTGGGAGGTTGGCGGCTCGGGGCGGAGGTGCTCGGCGGGTGGCGGGGCAGGCGGCAGCGAGAGAAAGGAGGAGGTCGGAGGAGGCGGAGGCGAGCTCAGGCGAGCGAAGGAGGAGAGGCGGCGTCGGGAGCGGACGGGGAACGCGGGTGAGGGAGAGGGGTGCGCTGAGGGAGGAGAGAGGAGGGTGGCGTCTTGAGGTCAGGCGGACCGGGTCCAGATGGTCAGGCCACGCAGGGGGCCGACTGGCCGAGGGGTGGGCTGCAGGCGCGCGTGCGTGGTGTGCTGGGTGTGGGTGGGCTAGACGGTTGGGGACGCGGGTGGGGCCCGGTTGGCAGAGAGAGTGGGTAAGAGGCTGTGGGTGGAAAAGAGAGGGGGGGGTGGTGGATCGGTGAGGTGGCAGGTGGGTAGAGATTGGGTGAGAGGGTGAGGTGGTGGCCTGCGGTTGGTGGGTAGGATAGATTTGGGTGGGGATAGGATTTAGAGGGGGCTGATTTAAAATGTGTGTTTGTTTTGTCTTGTCTATTTTAAAACAAGGCCACTTTGCAAACAGTTTTTAGGTAAATAAATTCTCCGATGCGATCGGGGTTTTGTATTTGAAAATAAAGAGGGGTATTTGTACAAAGAAAAACTAGGCTTTTTCAAAATAGTTCAGACAACAATGCATGATGATGACGATGCAATGCACAAAAACAACGCGATTTTCTAGTAGTGGTTTTGCGGGATGCCACAATTCGACACCACTAACAATGGATCTCGCCCTCGAGATCCGCCTCATGGTACCGGAAAGAAGGTCGGTGATCTGCGTCTTCTTGCTTCGTGTAGATCCTCGCGACACCACTAACAAGAGGTCGTTGTCCGTGATCGTCGAGGGAACACTCCGGGACAAAAGGTCGAAGGTAGAGGTATCCACAATTAAGCCACCCCTAACTTCCGTGGACGGAGTAACACTGCTGGATCCACTGATTCGACGTACAAGAGCAAATGATAAGAGTAGTGGTATGGTAGCTACTCCATCTCGCACTCAAACCATTACTCTGCACACGAACAGGCGGATTATGCAACCAACTCTCGGAATTAGACTGAAGATCTCGACAAGCGAGGTTCGGAGATAAAGGAGTGATGCAGACTTTGCATCGGACCTGGCGTAGATGATGTCGTCGCGTCAGAAAACACCGGAAGGCACAAACAAGGAACAAAGAATGGTAACACAGAAGACGTATTCCTTAGATAGCATGAAGACCAGATGGTAGAACATCGTTATCAAAGGAGGAAGCGAAACCCTGAAGGTACGACGGAAAACCCCACCACGAGAATTCCTGGACTCGAAGAAAAGATAAGAGAGCAGGTTCAAAACACGTCGAGATAAGAGGAGAATAGCAGAGGGGTAAGGAGTAAAATTAGACCTAATCAGAACTATCCAACCGATTTTTCAAAAATAGTTTTGACACTCTACTTCGGCCGTTAGCTAGGTTATCCTACAGGCTGGACTTGTGGGGTATCGCAACTGCTGAGCTCTAATACCACTCTGTAACACCTCGAGACGGACCTATGCAAGTTTTAGCGAAACCCGCCAAACGCATAGAAGCGATTCAAAATGCCACCAGCACTTTCGTGCGGGTGGAAAACGGCATAATAACATTACACAACAGTCCTCGATGGGACCAACGGGAAGATATATATATACAACACGACTCCATGAGTCAAGAATACGAATATCTGGTACAAAGATCCAAATCACCTTGAAAGATGGAGCGTCCGACTACGGACAAGATGCAAATGGGGCTAAGAGCCCCAAGAATAACAATGGCGTCCATAACCTGCCCCAAGCCGGAAGGGTAACCACCTAACGACGTCGATCTCAAAACCTCTTAAACAAAAAGGGTGCGACAAAGGGCAAAGGAAAGGAAAAGAGGCGTCGATCGAGGCGAGACACGGCGAGGCTAGAATTGGCGGTCCTCGCCTACATAGGTATGGTGGATCAAGCGGCGGCGAGATGCACTAAACACCCTATAGAGACTCGATACAACTGGCGGCAATCATAGAGGGGTAAGAAAGACCTATCCGGAACCAGCCTGATACTAACACCAAACAAACCCATCCTGGTGTTTCCCCCTCGAGACCAAACGAGGAAGTCAACCGAGGAACTCATACAGTTGGCAGTTTTACTTATTCAGTTATCGTTGCAGCAATTACTAGTCAAATATAGACAATCGTCCTGATATAATAAGCAGTGGGCAATTTTAGTTAACCATTCCGTTGTAGTTGCGGCACTTACTAGTCAGATGCATTTATCATGAGATAACCCCAAAACCCAGCAGTTGTTGGTACTTTTATTCAGCCATTCCGTTGTAGTTGCAATACTTACTAGTCAGATACAATTGTCGCAAGCGACAAACCAAACAAGCAATTGTGGGCAGTTTTATGTAGCCATTCCGTTATAGTGAAGCTGATTACTAGTCATTATAAAGTCAAATTTACAACACTACTTTAGTTATAGTTGTCTATGATCGAGATACTGTGCTCCAAGTCGTCCATAACCGCGGACACGGCTTTCAAAAAGTTTTACCCGGCCGGGGTGCACCAATAGCAACACACACTCGATCAACCTCGGAAAAACCAAATCAAAACCCAACGAGGCCTTCACGACAAAGCAATCACAGGATTCAGAAATATTTCAGGGGGCCACCCCATTGAGTAGACCATAGCGAAGCCGGTGACTCGAGACGGACTCAAGGTTTGCGACAATGGTACAGTAAACGACGGGAACCCGAAAGTGTGGCTGGGCTTGTCGATACCACGAAAACACTCCTACCTAAGCGATCAGTGTGCTCCTCGCAATCGTAAATAAAGCAGTAAAGCATGGCATAAGTACAGGATAGTAAATAAAACCTCAAACTAGTTTGTGGCCCCAAGAAATAAGACTGAATCAAGCTCTGGCTCAGGGGGGTCCCATAATCCTCCCGGATGTGGATAGCGCGATAAATCAAGGAACAGGTATCAAGTACTCGGGGTCCTACAGGACACAAGTGGGCGTTCGGAAAACCAAATATTATCTATCACCCACCGATGCCTCTGCTTACTTCAATTTTAGTTGTTAAACAGGAATTAAAGTGAACGATAAGTAAAACCATGATCATCTCCAACAACACACATGCGGCATTACTCCAACAACTGCGGCACTTGACAACACGCAACAACACTTGAGCAAGCGACTACGACACGCAAGTCCAACTATCAACCAAACAACAGGTAATAGGGTGTGTCCAAGGCAATATAAGGCTGCAAGGGATATCTCGGGTACGAAAACTAGAGCAACACGACACAGATAGCAATAGATCAACAGGAGGGAATAAATACTATAAAAGTAAGATAGGTAGAAAGGGGGAGATGCTCGCCTGAAAACATTGCCGAAGGTTCAACCGAAGATCGGGGCGAAGCTCACATCAACTCAACGGCCTTATCCGCGAAGAAGCAAAACACTAGAATAAACACCGGATGCAATATTTAATACTACGGCACAAGATCGGGCATGATGCATGTATGATGTATGACATGGCAAAGATGCGATGCAATTAGGTCATATTAAGCGGAACCGGGGTTCCGACAATTAATTAAACGGTTCAAGTTATTTAGCTACCCCGCAATTAAATGTTGTTTAACAAGGCAGAATATATCACCGGTTCGCTATACAAATTTAAATGAGGTCAATATAAGGCTAGATTTGCCCGCATATGGGCCCCATATTTAATTATTAGGTGAATCGGCATAAGGCCCCCAAACCACAGACAAATATGCATGCAAGTATGGCAATTTAATATGCATCAAGTTGTATTATATTATAAAATAGGGTTTTCGGGAAGGGGTCCACACATTGAGGGGTCTCGACGAACTTGGGGTTCCGGGGTTCGGGGTCGATCTCAGGGTCCAGGGTTCGACGGGTCGGTCTCGGCGGGAACGTTCTCGAACAACGGGGCAGATCTTGTCGTGCTTCAGGTTCGGGTGCGGTTCTCGGCGAACTGGTCGGTTCCCCTGTCGGAGGCCGTGGCGCTTCGGATCGGTCTTCGGTTCAGGGCCTCAGGGTCTTGGGGTTCGCGTCCGTGTGGCGATCTTGTCGTTCCGTGTAGGCGTTCTCGAGGTCGATGGCGAACTTGTCCGGCGTTTTCGAGTTCTTGGCGCCGCATGCACGGAATCGATCTTCGGGTTCGGGGTCTCGGCGTCCGGGGTGAAGAACTTGCGTGCGACGTCATCGGCATCGGTGCGGGAAGGGGTCTTGTCGTTCCGCAACGTAGATCTTGGCGGTTATCGGGTTCGGTCGTCGAATCCGTGAGGGAGATCTTGACACTCTTCGGTTCCTCGGTTCATCTTTAGCATCGGAGCGAAGTTAGTCGATGTGGACTCCAATAATCACCACACCGAAAACACCGCGTGCACATGGCTCCGAGTTGGGCAGCCAAGAATCACATGAACAGCACCAACACGACATGATCCACACAAAACGTCAGCGGGCAGAGCGATACTTGGGAAGGCAGAGGTCTTCCGGCTGGCGGCAAGCGCTGGCCAAGGTCGCTCTGCAGGGGAGGAGGACGTGGGGCGGACCGCGAAGGAGAGGTAGAGGGGAGGTCGCCGGCGCGACGAGGTAGAGCCGGGGCGCGAGCTCGGCGGACGGCGGCGGTCTGCAGCGGTCGGGGAAGTGGCGGCGGAAGGCCGGGCGGGCGAGACTCGGCCCGGCGAGCTTGAGGTGGGCAGCGGTGACGTGGGCCCAGCGAGGTGGAGGGAGCGCTGCAGCGTAAGGCGGCGGAGGAGCCAGGCCGAGGAGGCTGGCGGCCTTTCGGGGCGGCCCTTTCGAGGTGGGAGGTTGGCGGCTCGGGGCGCGGCCGGGAGGCGGAGGTGCTCGGCGGGTGAGGCAGGCGGGCGAGAAAGGAGAGAGGCGGAGGTCGGAGGAGGCGGAGGCGAGCTTCATGGCGAAGGAGGCCAGGCGTCGGGGAGCGACGGAACGCAGGTGAGGAGAGTCTGAGGGAGGAGAGAGGAGGGTGGCGTCTTGAGGTCAGGCGGACGGGTCAGTGGTGAGACCCATGCTGGTGGGGCAGGCGAGTAGGCTATGCCGTGCGTGGTGTCTTGGTGTGGAGTGGGCTAGACGGTTGGGGACGGGTGGGGCCAGTTGGCGAGAGTGGGTAAGAGGCATGGGTGGAAAAGAGGTGGTGGATCGGTGAGGTGGCAGGTGGGTAGAGATTGGGTGAGAGGGTGAGGTGGCGGCCTGCGGTTGGTGGGTAGGATAGATTTGGGTGGGGATAGGATTTAGAGGGGGCTGATTTAAAATGTGTGTTTGTTTTGTCTTGTCTATTTTAAAACAAGGCCACTTTGCAAACAGTTTTTAGGTAAATAAATTCTCCGATGCGATCGGGATTTTGTATTTGAAAATAAAGAGGGGTATTTGTACAAAGCAAAACTAGGCCTTTTCGAAATAGTTCAGACAACAATGCATGATGATGACGATGCAATGCACAAAAACAACGCGATTTTCTAGTAGTGGTTTTGCGGGATGCCACACCTATGCAAGTTTCAGCGATTCCTGCCAAACCCGCATAGAAACGATTCAAAGGTGCCCACCAGACACTTTCGTGCGGGTGGAAAACGAAGTAATATTATTACACAATAGTCCACAATGGAACCCACAGAACATATATATATTCAACAGCGGCCCCAAAGAGTCAAGAGTACAGATACACAATACAAAGATCCAAATCATCTTTAAAACGATACAGCGTCCGAGTACGGACAAGATGCAAATTGGGCTAAGAGCCCTGAAGAATAACCAATGGCGTCCATAACCCTGCACAGGCCAAGCCGGAAGGGTAACCTTGCTAACGACGTCGATCTCAAACACTAAAAACAAAGGGGTCGCCAAGGGCAAAGGAAAAAGAGTGGTCGATCGAGGCCAAGACAGCGAGACTAGAATTCGGCGGTCCTCGCCTACATAGGTATGGTGGACTGAGCGGCAATGCATCATGCACTAAACAACCTATAGAGACTCGATACAACTGTCGGCTATCAGAGAGAGATAATCAAGACCTATTCGAAACCATCCTGATACTACCACCAAACATACCCATCCTGGTATTTCCCCCCTCTAGACCAAACGAGGAAGTCATCCGAGGAACTCACACAGTTGACAGTTTTATTTATTCATTATCGTTGCAGCAATTACTAGTCAGGTATAGATAGTTATCCTGATATAATAAGCAGTGGGCACTTTTAGTTAACCATTCCGTTATAGTTGCAACACTTACTAGTCAGATACAATTAGCATGAGATATCCCAAATCCAGCAGTTGTTGGTATTTTTATTTAGCCATTCCGTTGTAGTGAAGCTGATTACTAGTCATATCGGATACAAGTCAAATTATAACAGTAAACTTTAGTTATAGTTGTCTATGATCGAGAACTGTGCTCCAAGTCGTCCATAACCGCGGACACGGCTTCTCGAAAAGATTTAACCCTGGAGGGGTGCACCAAAGTTTCCACACGCACTTACACCCTTGTTGTCAGATCAGGTAGGTACAAGATCACAAAACATACACCCAACGGTATGTCGACGGGGTTTCGGACACGACGTTTCCCAGACCCAAAGCAAGCACATGGGGGCCACCCCACTAAGCTACCCGTAACGAAGTCGGCCGGTCTCCGAGACGGACCCAGGGTTTGTGACGACGGCTGTAAACGACTGGGAACCCGAAAGTGTGACTGGGCTTGTCGATACCGCGAAAATGTGGCACGGGGTTCCAAAACAGTACAAGCGCTCCACGCGCAATAGTAAATAAAGCAGTAAATCATGGCATAATTACAGGATAGTAATAAAGCCCCAAACTACTTTGCGGCCCCCGGTACAGTACTTTGAAATCAGATACTAATCGATGGGGGTGCCCACACACCCCACCTGTGGTTAGAGCGCTCGATCTCGGAACATGTGTCAAGAACTCGGGGTCCTACGAGACACCAGTGAGCGGTTAAAAACCAAATATTGTCTATTACCCAACGGTGCCTCTGCATTTACCTACTTCAATTTTAGTTATTAAACGATAATTAAAGCCATGATCATCTCCAACATTAAACATACGGCAATACTCCAACAACTGTGGTACTTGACGACACGCAACAGCACTTGAGCAAGCGACTACGACACGCAAGTCCAACTATCTACCAAACAACAGGTAATAGGATGTGTCCAAGGCAATATAAGGCTATATAATCAGATAACCCGGGTACGAAAACTAGAGCATCGCAACACAGATAACAATAGATCAACAGGAGGAAATAAAAACTATAAAAGTAAAATAGGTAGAAAGGGAGAAATTCTCGCCTGGAAAACATTGTTGAAGGTTCATCCGAAGATCGGGTCGACTCTCGCATCAACTCATCGGCCTAATCCGTAAAGAAGCAAAGCACTAGCAGAAACACCGGATGCGCTATTTAATACTACGGCAGAAGATCGGCCATGATGCATATATGATGTATGACATGGCAAGGATGCGATGCAATTAGGCAATATTAAGCGGAACCGGGGTCCCGACAATTGATATATGGTTCTAGTTATTTATATACCCTACAATTTAAATATTGTATTAACAAGTCAAAACATGGCATCGATTTGCTACACAAGTTTAAATGGGGCCAATATAAGACTAGATTCGCCTGCATATGGCCTCCATATTTTTATTATTAGGTGAATCAGCATAAAGCCCCCAAAACCACATGATGTGTATGCAATTATGAATAATTTACTATGCAACAAGTATATTATATATATTACAAAATATAGGGGTCTCGGGAAAAAGGGGTCACACATTAGGGGTCTCGGGAAAAAGGGGTCACACATTAGGGGTCTCGACGCTCTTGGTCCGGAGGGGTTCGGGGATCGATCTTCAGATCTGTGAGGGAGATCTGGGTTAGGGTTCGGTTCGGTCCCGACGCCGAGATCGGTCTTGGGTCTCCGGACTCCGGGAAGGAGAAAGAAAACGCCAAGGTTCGGTTTTCGCACTTGGGGTCTTCGGTTTTCGTGAGGAAGAACTTGGCATCTTCGAGTTCGGGAAGGAGACCTTGGCATTCCGTGTAGAAGATCTTGTTGTCGGTAAACTGTCGTTGGCGTTGTGGTTCTTGTTTCATTCCTTGATGGTGGCTTGGATTGGCACCGATCCGGTAAATGTATCCTCGGAATATCTTGGAACGGCCTCGTGATGCTAGCACACAAAGATTGGACAAAAACAGAGGCATACACGGGCACATGCACCCTCTTATACACACGCGCACAGAGGAACCGGGAGGACGGCTCGCGACCTTGGGGCTGTGATGTCGAGAGCTCGCGAGGACGCCAGGGAGGCTTGCCGACGAGGAGAGGAAATCAACGGGGAGGGCGCGGCCGGTGCACGGGAAGGCGGACGATGAGGCAACGCTCGGGAAGCGAGTGGCGAGCTGCTGCAGGGTCGCGCCTGCGAGCAGGGAGGGCCGGCGCTCGCCGGGCGAGTCCGAACGACGACGGCCAGACGACAAAGACATGGCCTAGGCGAGGTCGGAGGGGGAGGCCACAACACGCGCACGTCGCAGAGGCCACAGAAGGCAGAGACACGGAGACGGGCGGTGTAGAGGAGGTGATCGGGCAGCGGCGGCGGCGGTCGACGCGGCTCTGCCCGCGGGAGGAAGAGGGGGTGGCAATGGCGGTTGTCGGGGAGGAAGAGGTGGGCGGCGGCGCTGCACTGGAAGAAGCAGAGGGAGGCGGTTCGATGTGCTGGCGCGGCCGAGGCCCTGGCGGCGGGGTAGATCGATGAGAGGAGCGGGGAGAGGCGTCGGGGAGAGAGGAAGGAACGTGATGAAGGAGCGCTGCGGGGTTGGTGGGTGCTACGCGGCAGGTGGGACCCAAGGGCAGGCGGGGAGTCGGGGGTCACGCTTTGTGGGTGGGGCCAGGGTGGTGTTTGGCTGAGGGAGTGGCGGCGGTGGAGGGAGTGGGGTGCGGGGTGTGGTGGGGAATTAGGGTTAGGGTGTAAGGGGTACTCTAGGGTTTGGTGGTCCAAATTTGGCTTGTTGGGCCTGGTCGGCTTTAGGTCTAGGGTTGATTTATTTTTATTTATTTAAAACCCTTTTTTATAGAAACATTTGTAAATAGTTTTACATTAATAAAATGGAAGAAGGACTATGGTTTTTATTTATTTGAATATAAGGGGGACAGAATTAGCAAACAAAATAGGGTTTAATAAAATACTTTTAGAGTCAAAACCATGCATGATTATGAACGATGATGTGAATAATAAAATAACACGCACTTTTCTAGTTTGGAAATTCCCGGGGTGCTACACACAGTCAGTCTCAAGTACACACGATATAGGAAAATTTCTTATAATTTTGTCACATAATGCATTAGGGGCAAAAGCGTCATTGTATATCTCTAATTGACACCGTTAGCTTTCAAAATGCACTAGAATGTCATATAAGGAAAAAAAATTACACCAAGTGTCATATAAGGAAGAAAAAAGTTTAGAGTGTAAAATAAGGAATCATATTTACAAGTAGTGTCAAATAAGGAATTCTCTCTTGATAGAATTGGTATCGTTAATGTGTGTGTGTGTGTGGGGCGGAGGGTGGGGGTGAAGGGGGGGAGGGAAGGACCGTTGGAGTTGTATTTACGTGTATTGATCCAAATGCCATGTACAAACTCGACCATCTAATGGTTCAACATGAACTACCGCTTTTTTCATGAAAAGATCGAGATCTATTTTATGAGTTCACAAGAAGTACAAGCACCCTAAATATAATAAAAATTACATCTAGGTCATTAGACCACCTAATGATCACTACTGCCGCTAGAGCGAGACGCCGACGCGCCGCTGTCACCGCTCCTTTATCGGAATCGTCCTGACGTTGTTGTTGATAGTCGGGAAGTCTTCATGCACATGCCCCTAAGGACAAGCGCCCTAGAGCTGACACTATTGTCATTGAACTCTTGAATTGATCTAAAACTTGTAACACCAAACCTAAAACATACGTTAGACTGACTGAACAGGATCCATCAATCCATGAAAGTGGCGACCAGACTAATCCCGGCCTTCCTCTACGCCAGCGGCAAGATCGTCGCCGATGAGGTGGAAGAGGAGGCGAGTATACCTTATCCTTGTCTCGCACAACACCGTCATAGCGACCATAACATCGATGCCGATTGACCAAACTCTAACTTTAGGGACCCTTCAACAACATCGAGCGTAGGTTCGAGATTCCGACCCCCTCCCACCGCTGGGATGACAAGTAGAGGAGGCGGGCAGGGAAGGACCCACATTGAGCTTAGTGGGGGCACATGCCCCACTCAAATTCTGAAATTATTCTAAAACTTGTTTATAGTTTGAGGAAAAATACACAAATTCCATCTATTGTATTCAATAAAATGCCCCCCACTCATGCCATTTGGCCCTGGTAAAATATATTTCTGGGTTTGCCACCAGAGACGGGAACCCGTCGATTTCAGTAATAGACGGCGAGAAGCAGGCAGATGGTAATGGCGGCTAGGGTGTAACGCTAGACCACCGCCTCTATTTCTTTTCGGGAGGAGACGGCTGACTCGGTGTGCTGGTGTACAACTAACATGAAGTACCGCCGAACTGGCTTAAATCCATATATTAAGCCCTGCACATCTACTTAGAATCACATTTACATAAGATCCTGTAAAGATGACATGGTGTTGGCTTAGGCACGAAGCCAGCTGCACGTACATTGACTTAAAACCACTTGTAGTTTTAGTCAAGACCTTGCATCGTGTTGGCGGATCGGCCACTGGTAATGGTTTGCTGTCATCGCGTGCCTGCCTGCTGGGCCTAAATCATCCATCAGGTACAACCAAAGTGACGACCTGCGTACAAGCAATCGGCGTTTCGTCGGTGTATAAAAGTGCAAAACGACCCGCCACCATACCTCACGTATAAACCATCTGTGTGTATCTCGATATATATACTTGGTACGGTTCCAAATACTACTGTTTGTGTAAGGTTAGGCACCGACCATGTCTGGCCGATGATACGGGCAGTGTCCTCTCGAAAGAAGATAATTAATTACGGTGTTAGTAGCTAGAGAAACTTTATCTTCTTTTGGCGGAAAGTATAACTCGAGACTTAGAACCCGTTTGAAACACATGATCTCAAAACATAAGAATAGGAAAATACATAAATTAAAATAAACTGTAGAAAATGTAGACACAAAAAGATGAAAAGATGAGGAGAGATACCCTATTTTAGTTTTGTTCTAAAATTTCTAGTTCACATAGATCTAGGATTTCTGTTCGTTTAATCCAAATGGTCCTATATATCCTCTACATATATATTCGCTGTGCTTTTGCTTTGCGCCAATAAACGAGTCCTCTCATCTCATAGGTGACACGTCGTGGTCGCCGGCGCCACTGACGGTCTGACGTTAGTGGACGGCCGGTGCAAAATAGGAAAGGCCTCGACTTAACTCCCTCCACCGACCGTCCCATTGCGCCGCTGCTTGTGCACTCGCGAGCATACATGTACTAGTGCTACTGTGCCTATGCGTACGACCGTGTGCCGGGCCGTTACCGTCGCGATCGCGTGTGTACCACGACACGTCCTCTGCTTCGGTGCTAGCTGCGTCGTCGTTGCATTGCATGTTCTCGTCCTCTCTGTTCCTACTTCATGCATGCTAGCTGGACGCTTCACAATGCTACTTTTTTTTTTTGACATCTTCACCGTGCTACTATTGCTGCTGACTGACCGGTCCTCATACTTCCTCCGTTTTTTATTACTTCGCGTTCTAGGATTTTTTAGAGTCAAACTTTATCAACTTTAACCAAGAATATAGAAAAATGTAACAACATTCATTATTCTAAATGCATATATTATAAAAATATTACTTACAAAGATTCTAACACTATAGTTTTTACATGGTAGATACTTTTATTTTTTGTGAAATATTTGGTCAAACTTAAAAAAGGTTGACTCTGACTAAACCCAGAGTGCGATCTAATTGTGAACGGAGGGAGTACCGGGCGATACTAAGTGTGCCAGGACTAGAGGGCGGCTAGAGCTACTGTGGGTGTTGAAAGGATACGGATGTCGCCTAGAGGGGGGGGGGGGGGGAATAGGCGATTAAAACTTTTCCTAGAGTGGCTCAACAAAGCGGAATAAAACTAGTGTTTACTTTGTAAAGCACAATCTAGAAACAACTAAGGTTTACCTATGTGCACCAACAACTTATGCTAAGCAATACAAACAACAAAGTGATAGCAAGATATATATTACTTTAAGCACGAAGGCTATCACAATGTAAAGTGCATAAGTAAAGAGCTCGGGTATAGAGATAACCGAGGCACGCGGGGACACCGATATTTTACCGAGTTCCTCCCAACATGGAGTACGTCTCGTTTGGAGAGGGGGTGGTATCAAACCACCAACGCCACAAAATGCCTCCCTTATTCTCCGGTGAATCTCACCTCAATGGGATCGATCCACGCTTCCACTATCGGTGCACTTGTCGGTGTGGCAACCTCTCACAAGGTTGGGGCACAACTCCACAACTTAATTGGAGGCTCCCAACAAATGCCATAAAAGGCCACAATGCCACCAAGGCCACAAAACCGTCTAGGGTTCCAAGAACCCAAGAGGGACAAGCTCCAATGAGCAATTCAAACCAAATCCTTCAAAGAGAACTCAAATCGATGCACCAAATGCAAATGGCAAGAACATCACAAAGATGATCAAATCCCTCACTCTCAAGTTCCAACAAAGCTACTAAAGCTATTGGGAGAACAAGAGAGGAGGAATCAAAGAGAGACACAAAATCTCCAAAAATCTAGATCCCCAAAGATGCACTCATAATGAGATGAATCGGTTAGGTCAAAACGTGGGTCTAGATCTCCTCCAACAACCCCTCAAATATTGGCAAGAATCAATGGAGGGCTGTGTAGAAATCAAGCTTAAAGAGTAGAGCAAATGGGGGCAAAGCTTGGACAAGAAAAGGAGGAAGAAGTAACCCTAAAAGACAAAGGGGCAAAGCTATTTAAAGGTCTAGGCAAAATCTGCCCATTGGGGTATTTTCCTGAACGGTCCGGTAGTACCGCAATTTACCGGTAGTACCGGACCAAACCAGCAATCTTGAGGAAAAAAGAAAGCACAAAGAGAGTGGGGCGGTAGCGCATGAGAGCAGCAGCAGCTATGCGGCGATGTGAGGCCCGCAGTGGGGCGTGAGTAGTAGCGCATGTGAGCAGCGGAAGTGCGGCAGCATGGCGGGCCCGGCTAGCGGTAGCGACAAGCGGCGACTTGCATCTGACGCTTAGCAGCGCCCAGCAGCGACTAACGCAGCGGGCGGGGCCAATGAGCAGCGACCTAGCGGTAGCGGGTGGGGCATCTTGTGAGGCAATGGGAGCCAAGCACGTGCAGCACGAGCGGGTCAACGCACGACAACGACACAGATCTGAATCTGGGCGAATTTAGACAAGAAAAACTGGGCCGGCCATTAGTACCGGCCCACCCGGACGTACTACCGGGCCGGCCGGTACTACCGCAAAAAGGTACCTAGCAAGGCATAAAGAAATCGGGCCGTTTTTAGGCCCGGGCGGTAGTACCGGTCCGTCCGGGCGGTACTACCGCTTGGCGCAGAAAACAGCCTAACAGCCAAATATTCAAACGGCAATAATTTTTGACTAGAAGCTCCGATTGACCCGAATTGCGTTGGATAGAGGGCGACAAGGGCTTTCCAATAAAAAGTGGAAATATTGATTATCACCAAGTGAGAAAGTATCAAGTAGAATAATGTGATATACCTCACATGGTGAGAAACCGAAAAGCCGCATAAATCAAAATCGCAACAAGATACAAATGGGAGATCCGATTTAGATGAACAAGAGCTTGTTATGGAGATTACCACAAGCTCTATATCATCACATGGATAAGACCAAATAACAGCCAAATATGATGATGCAAGTATGCAAAGGTTTGAGCTCATCCGAACGATGTGACCGAATTACTCATACGAGAGCCCCTCTTGATAGTACGGTTATCTATCCTAAACCCGGTCTCCTACGCACAACAAGAGACCGGAAAAAGAGAAAACCTATCAAGATTATACCTTTGCCTTGAGCATTCCACTTGAGCTCGATGTTGACGGTCTTGCCCTTCTCAAGATGGAACACCTTTCTTAATTCCTCATCATCGACCTCGCATATTGAGCTTGCCCAACATATCTTCTTTGCATTTCATCGACCTTGAAGCCAACACATGCTCCAAGCGATGCCAATGGACAAATCCTACAAGTATAACTTAATACACACATTAGTCCATAAAGATTGTCATTAATTACCAAAACCACACATGGGGGCCCAACATGTTCTTTCAGGTGTGTTTGGTAGATCGGGACAATCCAGATATTTTGATCTTATCCCACGTTTTGTTGTTTGTTAGATCGGGTCGGCTCTAACCAGCAGTGTCCACCTTATGCAAAAAAGGCCCCTCATCCCTACCCAGTTGGGAAGCTGGAATCATGCTTCGCTACCGGACAGTGCCGAGTCCGTCCCACGCAGCGCTCCAGCCCGATAGGGGTCGACAGCTCGCACCCTCATTTCGTCCCTCCTCACACGATGTGCATCTCCTTCCCGACTCGAGCTCCACTGTCCTCGTCCGAGATCTCCCTCATCGCCGTCCCCGTCCAAGCTCCACCGCCCTCGTCGGCGTCCCCGACGAGCTCCACCGCCCTCGTCACCGTCCTCGTCGAGTTCCTAGTGGCGCGTGTGGCCTCTCCTTGCCTCGTCCGCTGCAGGCACGTCGAGCTCCTAGCAGCGTGTGTCCTCGTAGGAGCTCGGTCTCCTGGCGGCAAGGAAGAAGGATCTCGATCTCCTAGCGGCGCCTGCGCGCAGCGATGCCAGCGAAGGCGCATGTCAGCGGCTCCTATCGCCAGATAAGAACGGCGTCCTGACATCGGCTCATCTCCCGGTGGCGGCCCGTTGAGGAGGAGCACGACCGCGACCTCCCGGCACGGCGGCCCGTTGAGGAGGAGCACGACCGCGACCTCTCGACGCGGCGGCCCGTTGACGAGGAGCACGACCGCGACCTCTCGGCGCGGCGGCCTGTTGACGAGGAGCTCGACCACGACTGCAACCTCCCGGCGGCGGCCCGTTGACGAGGAGTTCGTCCTGCTGGAGCACCGGCGGTGGATCTCCAAGGACCCGGTTGCTTTTATTTTTTTATCCAGGGACCTCATTGTCTTTTATTTTTGTATGGCTAGGCTCAACTGATCCAACCTAGCAAACATGATCTCTGTTATGCTCATCTCAACTCACCCGACCTACCAAACGCAATACAATAATGCAACTTGTAGAGGTCCACATAGTTGTACTCAGCTTGTATGAGATAAGAAAGTACACCCACGCTACCAAACGCACCCTGTGTAGGCCGATCGATCTGGCCTTGATAAAAGTTCACACCTCGAACTTTCCAGATACTAAAAAGCTATCGTTGTTTGCAAAAAAAAAACTGCTGCTTTTTTCGATGGTGTTTTGGCTCACCGCTCGTCTAAATATGGTCATTAAACAAAATGTACTAAATGTCAAACAATTGTGTAAAAAAATTCCTAGATACACATCCGGATATTCTATGATATCATGTAAAGTTTTGTGAATTTGTTATAAGCCAAAAAAACATTTCTTTTTTTTATCACAGATTCTTTGTATGCGTTCGAAGGTGTAAACGAAAACTCAATGGGTGTGAAATTACATTGTTAATGTAAGGTGAGCGAAAGGGGATAAAAATTGACGCATGTTTGGTTTAGCTCAGGGATGGAGTACGGTCCCACCCGCAGGTTTCCCTCGTCAACATGGCCACCGGCTTGCCGATGCAGGTCATCTCTAGCGAGATACCCTATGGCACCTCGTCACCTTCATTTCTAGTCACATCGAGTGCCTCGATCCAACTCGAAGCGCTAGTGAGATCGTCGAATGCGAGCCCTGGCGACCAGATTAGGGCGATCCCTAGATGGCGGCGGCCAGATCCAGGACGCAAGAGAGAGAGAGAGAGAGAGAGAGAGAGAGAGAGAGAGAGAGAGAGGTCGCATGAAGGAGTGCATATATTTGAATAACCACATGTTGGGAAGATGTGTGCGGAATCATATTTAAATAAACACATACTCTGGTCAGATGGAACCTAACATTTTTTTATAAAGAGAACATATTAATATCTAAAAAATATCAACTACACGATCCATATGCACCAATAAGGATACACGCAGCCAAAAACACAAAAGAAGAAGGAAGAAAACACCCTGCCCATCGATAGGTTAATGTCTATAGTAATTAGTTTTCTACAAAATCGACCAGGTCCCTAGATTATTTATAAATTAATCAACATACAATTTGAAATTCAGTTATATATATTAACCCACCGAGATATACAAACCATCAACTATCTACCTTGGGCGGCGAGGGTGGGCACTTCCACTCTGGGTGGCCTCAAGACGACGCCGGGCTCAGTGCATCTCGACGGCAAGGGAAGCATCGAGTGTTGGATTATTAGACATAATTTCTATGATTAATTCCAGAATATAAATCATGACAACAACAGCTATAATCACATGAACCTCTAACATACTAGATGTATTGATCAACATGAACAATAACAGATTATACGCACTAACATCCATAGTAAAACAACAGATATGTTGACGGTGTACGTACTGATCGGCTGTCGATGTAGTCGTCGTTGGTGCAGTCGCCTGTCGAAGAAGTCGACGTTGAAGACGACGCGCACGAGGTCCGGCTTGACGACCGGAAAGACGCGCTATGATGACGAACTTGAGCAATCGCGCGGAGCGCTTTCCAAAAACCTTATTCGTCATCTCCCGTACAGGATCGCAAAGACGAGTGGTTCCGGAGACCTGCTCTCCCGACCGTCGGTGCACGCCGGCAAGTAGGATGGAGTAGACTATGGTGGCGGCGCAAACAGAGAGGATGAAAAACCCTAGATTGGTTTGGTGTCGTACGTTGTGGAAGCCGCACAGGCGTTTATATAGAGCAGCTCGTAAATCCCGTACAGGACACGAAGTGGACCAAACCCACGTCGCGCACGTTCGGGTCGGTTACAGATAGCCCACGATCCGGGAGCGACCCGAATCCGCTAACTGTTGACATGTCTGTCTAACCGCACATATTTTTTTGAGCAGCAAAATAAGGCTCGGCTCGGCGAGATTCCCGCAACCCGCAATCCGCAACGTGGCGCTGCGTGTCGACGGTGACGGGCGGGCAGGCGAAGCGAGCGTCTTGGTGGCATCGTCGTCGGAGGAGCGCGTGTGTAGCTCTCTTATTGTCACTCACTTACAAAGTGGTGCAACACTCCACCTTATAAGGTGGTGCAACTCTCCTTCAACTTTCCATGTGGGACTAAACTTTAGCTCCCACAGCTCTTACTACACACACATGTGAGTTGTCACCAACTTGGGCCAAATCACATATGGGCTTCCACATACATGGGCTTTAAGATTTAGGGAAAATCTGAAATCACACATGGGTCTAATGATTTAGCCCATTATTTCTAACAATCCCCCACCAGATGCCCATTTGAAGATTTGCCAATCCTCGCTACTTGTTTATATACCAGTGTTTCAGCTGAGACTGTTAAGTTGAACTTCCGCCTATAATCTTGAACTACGTCTATCAACAACTTGAACAATGGACGAACCTTGAATTGCAAGTTTAGTGCCAATAGATTTCACTCAAAATCATAACTAGTACCTGGCTGCCAGTAGCCTACCCCGCGGGTTGGAGCATATGCGTCATACTCCCTGGTCTCTTCATGAGTTTACTAGAGATCACCCAAATCTCATAGACCGAGACGTTTACAGTCAAGCTCATATATGTGTGTTCTTTCAAGAATGCCCTGTAGGACGACATCTTTGCTAGTTAAAGCCAACATAAACATATTAAGGCGTGTTGCCAACCTGCCTTACAGATTATGAGAGTTATGCATCTTCACATGGAGAGGGTTACAAAATACTCTCCTCAGTCCACCCACTAGCTTGTTCTTCCCAGGTCCTAATTCACGGGATCTCCGATCATATAGGTTGGGTTACCACTAGGTGTGACATCCATGGGTCTCAACTCCATCTCCCTCGATGCACTTTCTATCACATTTTGTGATAGTCCCTTTGTAAAGGGATATGCTAGGTTTTTGTCTGTTTGAATATACGTAACAGTTATTACTCCGGAATTTCTCAATTTCCTGATAGACTTCAAACGTCTCTTCACGTGTCTTGATGACTTCGCGTTATCCTTAGAATTGTTCACTTTTGACAATCACAGTTTGGTTGTCACAATTCAAAAGGATTGCCGGCACAGGTTTCTCAACCACATGCAAGTCCATCAAGAGCTCACGCATCCATTCTGACTCAACAGTGGATGTGTCTAAAGCAGTAAGCTCTGCTTCCATAATTGACCTCGTCAATATGGTCTGTCTACGGGATCTCCATGAAACCACACCACCTCCAACACATACCCGCTCGTGGCGTAGAGTTCATCAACGTCAGAGATCCAGTTCGAATCACTATATCCTTCAAGTACAGCAGGGTGACCTGAATAGTGAATCTCATAGCTCATTGTACCACATAGATAGAGCATGACCCTTTCAAGTGCATGCCAATGATCAATACCCGGGTTAGACATGAACCTACTCAACTTGCTCACAACAAAAGAGATATCAGGTCTTGTAGCGCTTGCTAAGTACATGAGAGAACCAACAACTTGTGAATATTTCAACTGATCTGTTGGTTCCTTCTTATTCTTCCGTAATGTCAAACTGGGATCATAAGGTGTTGGAGAAGTCTTGCCATCAGCCAAGCCAAATCGGCTCAAGACCTTCTCAACATAATAAGACCGCGTTAAAGTAATCCCATTCTCGTTCTTAATAAGCTTGATGTTCAGAATCACATCAGTCTCTCCCAGATCTTTCATATCAAAACTCTTTGACAGGAAAGACTTGACTTCATTTATCACTTTCATGTTTGTACCAAAGATCATAATATCATACACGTACAAACATGATATAATGCTATCGCCCCCACCATGGCGATAGTAAACACACCTATCAGCCTCATTAATGACAAAGCCAGCAAAAAGTAGAGTTCTGTCAAACTTCTCATGACATTGCTTAGGTGCTTGTTTCAGTCCATATAAAGATTTTAATAACTTGCACACCTTTGTCTCTTCACCTTTACCACAAACCCATCCGGCTGATCCATGTAGATCTCCCCTTCCAACTCTCCATTAAGGAAAGCTGTCTTCACGTCCATTTGATGAACGAGAAGACCATAAGAGGCAGCCAGGGACAGTAGTACTCGAATGGTGGTCAGTCTAGCGACACGTGAATATGTGTCAAAGTAATCTTCGCCTTCTTTTTGTGTGGAGCCCTTAGCTACAAGTCGCACCTTGTACTTCTCAATAGTACCATCAGGCCTTAGCTTCTTCTTAAACACCCACTTACAGCCCACAGGTTTACAACCATAGGGTCGTTCTGATGATTCTCAAGTTCCATTAGAAAGAATCGAGTCCATCTCATTTTGGACAGCTTCTTTTCAATCATCTGCATCAGGAGATGCATATGCCTCTGCAATGGATCTAGGAGTATCGTCCACAAGGTACACGATGAAATCATTACCAAAGGATTTTGCAATCCTCTGTCTCTTACTCCTTATGAGAGGTTCATCGTCATCCTTCTCAAGGACTTCCTCATGTGGTTGTTCAGAATTCTCAATAGATGCACTAGATTCAGGAAGTATTTCAGAAAAAATTCTACCAATGCTATGCATATCTTTCATAGGAAAAATATTCTCAAAGAATGTTGCATCACGAGATTCCATTATAGTATCAACATGCATATCAGGTACCTCGGATTTAACCACTAGAAATCTATAGCCTATACTCCGTGGAGCATATCCTAGAAAGATACAATCCACTATCTTAGGTCCTAGCTTACGTTTCTTGAGAATCGGTATGTTGACCTTTGCCAAACACACCCAAGTACGGAAATACGAAAGTGATGGTTTTCTCCCAGCCCACTCCTCATAAGGGTTTTTTTCTTTATTCTTGTTAGGAACTCTATTCAGGACATGACATAAAGTCAACAAAGCCTCCCCACACCATGCCTTTGATAAACCAGCAGTGACTAACATGAAATTCACCAAGTCAGTTAGCGTGCGGTTTTTCCTCTCGGCAACCCCGTTAGATTGGGGCGAGTAGGGAGGCGTCCTCTCATGAATAATTCCATGTTCCTGACAAAATTCGTCAAATATTTTGGGAAAATACTCACCACCACAATCCGACCTAAAACGCTTGATATTTCTTTATAGTTGTTTTTCAACTTCGGCCTTATAGATTTTAAAGTAGTCTAAAGCCTCATCTTTAGTTTGCAACAAGTAAACATAGCATAATTTAGTAGCATCATCTATCAACGTCATGAAATATCTCTTTTCACCTTTTGTCAACACACCATTCATCTCACATAGATCAGAATGTATGAGTTCTAGAGGTGCCAAGTTTCTCTCCTCGGCAGCCTTGTGAGGCTTTAGATGTTGCTTTGATTGCCCACAACTATGGCACTTAGAACCTTTGGCAATAGTGAAATTCGGAATTAAACTCATACTGGACATTCGAGACATCAAACCAAAATTAATGTGACATAAACGATAATGCCAAACACTGGTATCATCATTAACATCACCACAAATATGATTCACGGATTTATTACAAAACTCTGAAAGTGAAAACCGGAACAAGCCTCCGAACTCATAACCTTCACCAATAAATTGTCCATGTTTCGAAACAATGACTTTATTGGACTCTAACACAACCTTAAACCCATATCTACATAGAAGGGAGCCACTAACGAGATTCTTGTTCATAGTAGGGACATGTTGCACGTTCCTTAGTTGCACGATCTTTCCGGAAGTAAACTTCAGATCCACCGTGCCAACACCACGAACAGAAGCATGTGATCCATTCCCCATTAGGACGGCTGAATCCCGAGCGACCTGATAAGAAGTCAACATAGAGATGTCAGCACACACATGAACATTAGCACCGTATCAATCCACCAACATGGTGATTGCAATACTAAAAGAACAGTAAATAAATTATCGTACCCATCAGTGTTGCTAGCGGTCACGACGTTGACAGTCTTCTCACCTTTCCCTCTGCGATCTGCACGATCTGGGTAGTCCTTGAAAAAGTGGCCGAGCTCTCCACATGAATAACAATGTAGCTTGGCCTTGTTCAGCTTCTTCTTCTTCTTGAAGGTTGTAGTCTTTTCAGGCTTGTTGAACGAGGGCTTATAGTTCCCTTTGTTCTTGCTGAAGGGCTTCTTCTGCGCCATGTAGGCGCTAGACTGACCCTCGCCTCCTCTCTCAGCAGTGTCCTTAGCCCGAGCCTTCTCCTCAACATCAAGAGACGCTATCAGGTTTTCAACTGATATCTCTTGTCTCTTGTGTTTGAGAGTTGTGGCGAAGTTCCTCCACGAAGAAGGCAACTTTGCAATAATGCACCCAGCCACAAACTTGTCGGGTAAGATACACTTGAGGATTTCAAGCTCCTTGGCAAAGCACTGTATCTCATGAGTTTGCTCAACTACAGAACGGTTATTAATCATCCTGTAATCATGGAAGTTCTCCATGATGTACAACTCACTGTCAGCATCTGCTACACTGAACTTAGCGTTCAGTGCCTCCCAGAGCTCTTTTCTATCTTTGATGTGCATATACACATCAAATAGCTTGTTGTTAAGAACACTCAGAACGCATCCCACAAAGGCAAGATTGGTTTCCTTAAACTTGTTCTGAATCTCGTCAGATATAGTTCCTTCAGGTAAACCCTCACTAGCCTCGAATACTTTCAGAGCTTGTAGCCACATAGTGGTCTTATACTGCCACCTCTTAATGAACACCGATAAACTTTTCCGGCTTCATAGCATCGGCCAAGTGTCTCATGTTTAATTCAGGAAATTGCCTATAATAATTTTTTTGGATTGTTGGATTATTAGGCATAATTTCCACGATTAATTCCAGAATATAAATCATGACAACAGAAACTACAATCATGTGAACCTCTAACATACTAGATGTATTGATCAACATAAACAGTAGCAGATTATACGTACTAACAGCCATAGTAAAACAATAGATCTGTTGACGGTGTACGTACTGATCGGTTGTCGATGTAGTCGCCGTTGGTGCAGTCGCCTGTCGAAGAAGTCGACGTTGAAGACGACGCGCACGAGGTCCGGCTTGACGACCGGGAAGACGCGCAGTGATGACGAACTTGAGTAGTCGCGCGGAGCGCTTCCAAAAACCTTATTCGCCCTCTCCCGTACAGGATTGCAAAGGCGAGTGGTTCCGGAGACCTGCTCTCCCGACCTCCGGTGCACGCCGGCAAGTGGGATGGAGTAGACTACGGTGGCGGCGTAAGTAAAGAGGATGGCAAAACCCTAGATTGGTTTGGTGTCGTACGTTGTGGAAGTCGCACAAGCGTTTATATAAAGCAACTCGGAAATCCCGTACAGGACACGAAGTGGACCAAGCCCACGTCGCGCACGTTCGCATCGGTTACAGATAGCCCACGATCCGGGAGCGACCCAAATCCGCTAACTGTTGACACGTCTGTCTAACCACACACATTTTCCTAAGCAGCAAAATTAAGCTCGGCTCGGCGAGATTCCCGTGGCGCGCGCACGCGTCGTGACGAGGCGAGCGTGCGTGCGAGCGGCGGCGGCGTCGTCGTCATCGTCGGAGGAGCGCGCGTGTAGCTCTCTTATTGTCACTCACTTACAAAGTGGTGCAACACTCCACCTTATAAGGTGGTGCAACTCTTCTTCAACTTTCCATGTGAGACTAAACTTTAGCTCCCACGGCTCTTACCACACACACATGTGAGCTGTCACCAACTTGGGCCAAATCACATATGGGCTTTCACATACATAGGCTTTGAGATTTAGGGAAAATTTGAAATCACACATGGGTCTAATGATTTAGCCCATTATTTCTAACATCGAGCTCCTCTCAGACTTGGGTATTGATTGTGTATTTGCCGCTACAATAACCTACTTCCTCGGACCCAAATTAGTTAACTTAGATTTGTCCATATCTAGACGTTATTTAGTATTAGATTCACCCGTATCTAACAATTTTAAGTCAACTAATTTGAATCTGAGGGAGTATTTAAAATTGCAATTACTTTTAGGGTTCTTGTTTGTGGACCTTTTTGGAAAGAAGAAGAAGATGACATCGCATTGCCTTAGCCGGATCAAATTTAGTTACCGCTAAGGCACCGTTCAGTCTGAAGGAAAAATGAAGGAATTTTGAAGGTTTAGTTTCCCCTAGGAATTTTTTCCTTTGGTGCTGTTCGTTTTGAAGGAATTGAAGGCGAGATTCCTTTGGAAAGTTTGGATTTTCTACAGATTCTGGGCTTGTTTGATTCATAGGATCACAAAACATAGGAATAGGAAAACCATAGGATTGAAGTGGCATGCCCACTTGAATCCTATAGGATTATGTACCTATAGAATTTTGGATCAAGTAGTGTTTGATTACACAGAAAAATCAAAGGAATTGTACAAAGAGGTTGGAGTGGATAAAAATTTTCCTTCAAAATAGAGTGCAAAAGAATCCTTTGAAGGATTTTTTAAGGATTGTAATCCTTTGAATCAAACAGCAGTTATAGAAAAAATTCCTAAGGATCCAAATCCTACGCAATTTCTTTGAATCAAACAAGCCATCTGTGGGTGAAAAAACATGTGGTCAGATCAAAGGAATTGGAGGGGAAGAACTCAGGCACTAGGCCGCTTGCATGCGCCTGCCAGTGACCCTACATGCGCACCACGCATCCAATATTTACTTACTTTATTAATCTTGTACCAATTTTAAATGTTCTCTCGCCAGGTTTCCTATGGAATTTCCGCCTGTGGTCCGAACAGCTCCATTTTGTGCATTCCTCCATTTCAAAATCCTATAGTTTCTCTCTTGCCATCCAACACCGTTCCTTACAGTTTATTTATCCTTTGTTTTCTGTCCCTGCACTCCGAACGCAGCCTAATGGTTTGTTATCATCACCAATCCCACCATCAGGTACAACCAAACTGACGACCTATTAGTGTACGAACGCCCGATGATCATCGTGTATAAAAGTGCAGACAACCCGCCACCTAGCGTATCGATCGACCATCGCCAGCTCGATGTATACTTTGCAATTCCACGCAGTAGTACTATTTGTGTATGTAAGGTTAGGCGCTGACCTTGTCTAGCCGATCATATATACGATATCCTCTCGATATACGGCCGTTTGGCTTCTTCGCAGAAAATTAAGGTGTTAGAGTAAAACTTTTTTTTTTTTGCGGTGAAATGTACTAGAGTAACTCGAGACTGCTTACAGATTTGTTTATTCTCTGTTATTTTTATCCTCAAAAGATGTGGGGATATGCGGGATTTGATGTTCATCTAATACTCTCAAATCCGCTCAAATACTTTTCTCTAAAAATACATGTTCTGATACCATGTGGAACGATAGAGAGAGATTGGAAAATATGTTGGATGCATTATTGAGCCTCATGAGCAAGTATATATAGGCGTACATGAACATCTTGGATTACTAGTCAAGTTAGGCTAGAATCTTAACTATTCTAAACTACCATAACAATCATATACATACAGTATTTTAACAATGATGAAGAGTTTTTAATCTAGTCAAAAATGTGGAGAAAATTTGTGAGGATATTATGAAATTATCCCCTCCAAATCCGGTTAGTAAACGAACTATCAGAAAAATTCCGGGATATAAAATAATTCTCTCTTATTCTCTCAAATATTCTAGAAGTAAACAAGACCAAACAAGGCCTAGAAATGACACGTTGTCGTTGCTCTGCTCTGCACGATCGGTGCGCTCATGCATGGCGTCGCCGCATGGCAATGCTTGTTCTCTTCCTCTACTTGTTGCCGAATGGCAATGCATGGGCCGCATGGAGCTATGGAGGGAGGCTTGACCATGCTCTGGCTGGTCCAAGGCGCCCGCTAGCATCTGGCACGGGGAAGGATGTACCGGGCGATAAGTGCTGCTGGAGTAGAGGGCGGCCTATCTCGGCTACAGGGTAGTAGACCGATAGATCCAGGACTGAAATTACACTTTGAACTTTCCAGCAAAAAAAACCTACTACTTCCTTCTCACTCTATCAAGTGCCCGCGTCTTGATTAGATTATCATAATACATTTATGCCATCCACTTTTGTTTATTTTACAGCTTGTTTAATCGTTCTTTTGTGGCAATTTTTCAGCCGTGAATATAGGAAGATGCTTATCGGAGCAACTCCAGCCGACGTCGGAAAACCTTCCCGTGCGCTAAAAGCTGCCTTTTTTCTGCACGCGCGAAATATTTTGTCGCGCGCTTCTTTTGACGATCCGATCAGCGTGCGCTCGTTAAATCACGCGCTGCACGTCAAACCCAATTTAGCGCGTACGTTTTAGCATCAAGATTCGCGTGCCCGGATGGCGCGCTGCATACGCATTTTGCAATGCTAAAATTTGCAGCCTCTGTTGGAGTTGCTTTTAGTTATTATGTTGCCTGTGTTGCGTCACACTGGAAGTGTTGCCTGTTGCTCGCCCTGTCTGCCCGCACGGCACTGCTCCTACGCTCGTGCCCACCGCTGGACTTTGCTCCTATGTTGCGTCCGCTCGTTGCCCCGATGCTACAAGAAGCTTTGTGTAGCCAGCCACCACAGTGTGGCTTTCTGCGCGCTGCCCCGTCGCTGCAGTTAGCTCCTCTACGTGTCGGCCAGCTGCAACTCCCACACGAGCCGACCGCTACCGCTACAAAAACTTCCGCAAGTGAGCTTGCTATGGATATTGAGCTGCCCACACACTTGACATGTAGAAGATGGCATCGACCTCAACATGGGCGCTGAACTCCCCACCCGATCTTGCCGTGGTGGCTTTTCGACATGTCAAACTGTCCTCGACGAGCTCGAATTGGCCATGGCAGTGGCTCGATGGCCGCCGGTGGATGTTAGTGCTTTTTAGGGATTTTACAATGTTGCAAAGGTTGTTTTGCGATGCTAAGCGTGGTTATTATTTTTGCCGTGTACCCACAAATAGAATGTTACAATGAATTTAGGATGTATGCTATAGAGATATTTTTCCAGTGTTGCAATGGGTTTCCGTGATGTTGGATCCTTATTTTTTTCAAGTGACGACATAGTTTCCAATATTTTGCTTTAGTAAAGTGGTGACTTGTTGCATACATATTTTTTTGCTACATGAATGTGTTAGAAATGCTGCATTATTTTCTACACCTTTTACATATCACATGAAAAATGTTGCAAGGGATGTTACATACAAGTAGAAAAGTTACTCTCGGAAGGGTTCCGTGCATTGATCGGAGACTCCAGATTCATCACTAGACCAGATCTGATTTACTCCCCGAATCAGCCGACTGACGCTCAACATGCGCCATTACTGTAAAGGCGTTTATTTTGTGACTTTGAAACTTTGAACCGTGGAAAGCAGATCGAGCAAAACCTCAACAGAATCCGTATGCCGAGCAGACAAGTTTATATAGTGCAGCGTTGTCACAGCTCCTTACGCGTGTTCTGAGAACACACAAGTACACTGGCATCACTACACACCAGCCACCAAAAAAATCTAGAGATCGCAAGACCGACGTACACGTACGACAAACTGCCATGGACATGGCGCACAAAGATCACCTCCTCGCCGCCGTGCACCGCCTCCTCGGCGTCGCCACACTCGTCCTCTGCCTCATCGCCGAGCTCTCCGTCCTCGTGCTCCACCTCCACGCCGCGCTCTACCTCCTCCCGGTCTGCGCAATGCTGCTGCTTCTGCGCCGCTCCGGCCTACGCGCGGACATCAACCTGGTGGACTTCGCGTACCTGCGGCCGCCCCGGCGTCTGCGCGTCACCACCCCGGGACTCCTCGAGCACTTCCGCCTCATCGGCTGCTTCGACGACGCCAGCGTGGAGTTCATGTCCCGGGTCGTCGAGGCCAGCGGCATGTGCGACGAGACCTACTTCCCGGCGCCGCTGCACCGCATCCCGCCGTCGGCCACGCACGCGGACGCCGTCGAAGAAGCCGGGGCGCTCTTTTTCCCCACGCTCGACGACCTGTTCGCCAAGACCGGCGTGCCGCCGTCCGCCGTGGGCGCGCTTGTGGTCAACTGCAGCGGGTTCTGCCCCGCGCCGTCGCTCGCCTCGGTGATCGTGAACCGTTACGGCATGCGCGGGGACGTGAAGGCGTTCAGCCTCTCCGGCATGGGGTGCGCCGCGGGCGTCGTCGGCGTGGACGTCGCGAGGGGCGTCCTGAGGGCGCACGAAGGCGCCGTCCGGTACGCGGTCGTCGTCAGCGCGGAGATCGTCACCGTGGGGTGGTACGCTGGGAAGGATCCCAGCAAGCTGCTGCTCAACTGCGTCTTCCGCACCGGCTGCGCTGCAGCGCTGCTGTCGAACACCGTCGTGGAAGCAGCGCCGGCTAAGTACCGGCTCGTGGCGCTGACGCGCACGAACCTCGCGGCCGACGACCGCGGCTACGCGTCGGCGTTGAGGGAGGAGGACGACGAGGGCATCACCGGGTTCAGCATCGGCCGTGGCCTCGGCGGCGTGGCGCGGGACCTCCTCCGCGCGCACCTGCCCTCCCTCGGCGCCCAAATCCTCCCGTGGCACGAGAAGCTCCGCTACGCCGCGGAGCTCGTGCGGTTCCACTTCAGTCGACGCCAGAGAAGCAGCAAGAAGCTCCCCGAGGAAGACGTCCGCGACGCCGTGCCGAAGCCGATGCCGAACTTCCTCGCCGCGGCGAAGCACCTCTGCCTGCCGGCGTCGGGGATGCCGATGATACGGAAGCTGGCGGAGGGGCTGGGCCTGGGGGAGAGGGAGGCTGAGGCGGCGCTCGGGACGTTCCAGCGGTTCGGGAACCAGTCGGCGTCGTCGCTGTGGTACCAGCTCGCGTACCACGAGGCCAAGGAGCGGGTCAGGAAGGGCGACCGCGTGTGGCAGCTCGGCATGGGGAGCGGGCCAAAGGCGAACAGCGCGGTGTGGGAGCGCGTCGTCGCGGACGGCGGCGGTGCGGCGGCGCCTGCCGCCGACGAGGGGCCCTGGGGCGACTGCGTCTACCGTTTCCCGGTGAGAGAGCAGCCGCGCTCTGAGTTCGACTGAACAAATGGAACGTACGTAGCGCACTAGCGCGCGTGGATTATGGAGGTTCGAGGAGAATGTTTGCAAGCACGAGGAGAATGCTGTTGGTGCCGCGCGTATGTTCTGCATTCAACTTTGATTTGTTGTTTCTTGACTTCGTCAGACTCGTCTTAATTATGTACTCCCTCCTATCTATAATAAGTGTCACATACTTACTTATATCACGTCGTCGTTTGGACCTCATCGTGTGAGAAATGGAAGAAGAGTACTGGACATTAGAACGTATCGTACTCCCTCTGTCCAAAAACTTATGTAAGAGATTTATCATTTCACATATATCTACATGTATTTTAGTGTATAAATATATGTGAATCTAAACAAATCTCCAACTTCATTTTTTTAGAAACATAATATAATTCTAGACGTTTACAACAGGGCCGTACCTGATAAATGGGAGGCCCTGTGCAAAAATAAAATTGAGCTCTACGTATAACATAAGTTTTTGTTTGCAAATATAGTACTGTATAAGGTATTACAAAAGAAGATTTTAACAATTTTATATTTTCATATGGTTAATACATCCCCAAAAATAGATCTTACGAAACAGAAAATCTCAGAAGTTAGAACTCTAAATGTCTTTATTTTTGGACGACAACTGAACATTCTTTAAACATTGTTTGAAACTACTTACTTACCCCGTTCCGGAATCCACCGTGTATTACAAAAATGCAGTCAAACTTTAGATATTTGACAGCTAAGCTAATTACTAAAATTCTAAAAAGCATAATTTATTACTCCCTCCGATTCATATTAATTGACTTAAATTCATCTAGATATGAATGTATCTAGTCAAGTTTTAGTGCTATATACATTCCTATCTAGAAAATTTAAGTCAACTATGGGTGAGGAGTAGATACATTTGTGCCATTAGATTTGACATGGAAAATATTTCATATTTTTCTAGTCATTTACGTATTTCTAAAAGCAGTTGATTTTTCTAGTTCAGGCCGAGGAAAATCCAAAAACGTCATCTATTTAAAAAATATGGAGCAGTACATCATGTTCAATTAGTTTTTCCTACACAATCTTCCCAAATGTTGTTTTCACTCGCTATTTTGTTGTCATTGTAGAGCCTAAAGCACTAAGGCTCGTCTCAGCGGAAGATCGAGAATGAAGCCTACTACTAGTACTACTAATTGTTGATGGTAGCTATTTAGTACTGTGCTACTGGGAATTGGAAAAATATTAATAAGGGGAGGTGAAAAATCGAGGGCCTCCAACTTGGAGAGAGTGGGGGCGTGCACGTGTAGTAGGTCTATTTTCTCGCTACTAGAAGTAATGCATCGTTTTCATGTAAACTCAAGGTAAATAAATATAAATTGGGGGCCCCATTTATTTGGAGGCCCTGTGCTAGCGCACACTCTGCACATGCTTCTGAGACGGGCCTGGTTTACAACACGTACACGAACCACCTCTAAGAACGTACACACATACACCTTATCTCTATAAGCACCTCCGAAACACTGAGCCGCCAGATCAGGTCTTGAGATCGACGAAGTCATCACAGCGCCTCGCTGTCGACGGAAACATCGTCTAGCACTGAGAGAATATTCCGTATTTTCTGAAACATATAGTGTCAAACCTAGGATTTAAACTCTGGCGGGCTGAAGTACAACCGCCCTCCTAGCTACCCAACTACTGGTTGGTTTGCCTGACTTCAGTTTTTGGACTGAGAGAATAGTTCAAAATAAAATTGTAGCATTTCCACTCTCTTTTAATTCTTCTGCTAGTTCTTGGTCAATTGAGAATTAGCTTGGATCATAGTCGATTCCTGTGTGTTCAATTTACATAGAGTACCATGTAAGCTGCAATTTTTTTTGAAAGGTATGTAAGTTGCAAATTTGGTTTAACCGAGAAAATATAGTTTTGACCGTAAGTTCATTTTTATTTAGAACAGGCCGTAAGTTCATGTTATGATCAGTCACGGACCGGGCCAATTCTTTTAGCCCATGTGATAGACCAAGACTGTAGTTTAGTGCTGGGCTATGTGGCCCAGGACGTGCTGGATAGTGGACTCTGAGATATGCAGATGCAGCCCAAGAAATTTAATGATCCCTCTGTTGCTAGATGTAAGGTTTATAATTTTTTGACACGGATATTAAAGATCACACTGAAACGAAATTACATCATTTTTTAGCACGATTAACCCTGAACAAGTGATGTGATAAAATTGACGAGTTTGAAAGAATAAGAAAACAGTTGAATTGAATTTGTCATGCAGTTTATCAATACACCCTATATTTTAGTTTTTATCAATACACCCTATATTTTAGTTTTTATTACTCCCTCCGATCCATATTAGTTGAATTGAATTTGTCAAAATTTAGATAAACCTATATACTAAAATAATGTATAGATTTATCTAAATCTAGACAAATCCAAGTCCACTAATATAAACCGAAAGAAGTAATAATAAATATTTAGGAATCGAGAAAGAGAAGATCAATCCCCTCTCTCCTTTAAGCGAACTTCATCCACCATTCTTGCCGTCGCTCAATGGAGGCGGCTAATCTGGCGCAAACGCGCGAGGTAACCCCCTTTAATAATTAGCATTTTTAATGAAGTTGTTTAGTGTTATTGGTGACTAGCACCGAACGGAATAAGAGTGCCAAGGCTTATATCCATGTTCTTCTAGAGCATACGTGTTCAACACATGGTAATAATAATTAAAAATAGTCTCTGCAACAATAAGGTGCTCTAAGGACAATACAGATGCACAATAAAAAAATACCAAAAGCGTGTCTCGCTAGAGTGATCTTTTCCTTATAACAATAATCCAAAATCTTAGGCCCACTTGACTTCGTTTAGGTCCTGAAACTTAAAAATAAGCAAAACATGTTTTTCTGTCCTGCAGAGTTATAAACCAAATTAAGGGGTGATACACCCAATTTGCATCACCATTCTATATCATAATCTACCTCTATTTATTGATATTTGTCTTATTATGATGTATTACTTATGTCTTTTCACTGTTTATGCATGTTGGATGATTTTTCAAGGATGAACTGCCGGAGTCTGGATTCTGATGGAAAAGAGGGCGTTTTGATGCAATTTCGCGAAGATAAAAAAATATCAGAAAAATATGGGAAAATATTATTTTTCCAGAAGATTGAGAAAGCCAGAAGGAGGAACGAAGAAGGGCCGCAGGGGGCCCACACCCATAGGCGCGGGCCCACCCTAGGCCGCGCCTAGGACAAGTGTGGCCCACCTTCCCGGATCCCGAATCTGCCCCTTCACCTATATCTTCTCTACAGAACCCTAAGGCTGGGGGAGCGACCACAGATAGATTTCCGCCGCCTTTGGTGGCGGAAAACACCGAGAGAGAAAGATCTCTCCGGCAGACAGATTTCTGCCGAGAAATTCCTTACCGGAGAGGGAAGAACGTCGTCATCAACACCATCGTCAAGCTAGGCTTCATCGGGATCATCATCATCATCCACACCATCATCTCCACCAGCACCTTCATCACCACTCCTTCCCGCTGTAATAATTGTGTTGGATATTGCTTTAGTTCTTAGGGGAAACTTTTCCGATGTTAATTACTATTGTAGTTGATGCTTGTGAGTGGAACCATTGGATTAATTATTGTTTATGTTCAGATTGTTATCCATTATCATATCATCTTTGATCTTGATCCATATGATGTCTTGTGAGTAGTTCGTTTAGTTCTTGAGGACATGGGAGAAGTCATGTTGTTATTAGTGGATTTGTGTTGAGTTATTATTCAATGGTTAGTATTTAAGTTATGGTGCTATTCTTCTAGTGGTGTCATGTGAACGTCGACTACATGATACTTCACCATTTATGGGCCTAGGGGAATGCATTGTGTATTTGGCTACTAATTATGGGGTTGCCGGAGTGACAGAAACCTGAACCCCCGTTAGGACACCTTTGCACAAGGAGTGTAGGATCTCAGAGTTTAAGGATGTGGTTAGATTTATATCTTAATTACTTTTCTGTAGTTATGGATGTTTGCAGGGGGTTTAATCACAAGTATGTATTAGTCCAATTAAGGTCGGTACATTAGCACAGGTTCACCCACACAACACTTACAACACCAAATAAGAGTACTCAGCTATATGAAGCGAAAGCACTTGACAGATTCCCATGTGTCCTCGAGAACGTTTGGTCCTTATTAGTATTTTCACCGGCTTGTCCTTTGCTAAGAAAGGATTATGACACTTGTTGCGTTTGTTCTTTGTTACTTGCACTTTGTTTTGTTGCCTTGTCAGAAAACCCCTAAAAATATGTTTGCTAAGTATTTGCAGAGAGTTCCTGCTCCATACCACTGTTCAGCACCTTCATCTCCTTGTTTGGATCGACACTCCTATTTATCAAAAGTACTACGATACACCCCCTATACTTGTGGGTCATCAAGACTATTTTCTGGCACCGGTGCCGGGGAGTGAAGCGCTATTGAAGAGTTGAACTAGTAAAGGAAACTTCTACTGTGAGTATTGTTTTTGTTATTGCTTGTTACTTTGTTTCCAATATGGATAACCCACTTGGTTTTCTGTTTGTGGAAATTACTACCACTGCTAGGGTAGTAGATGAACCACCACCTGTTGAGATAAATCCTTTTAAGATACCTACAAGTATTGTTGATTGTGTTATGTATAATTATTATTTAGGGGATGGAACTGTCCATCCTGGTGATCACTTGCTTTTTATCCATGAATTATGTGTTGGGAATATGCCCTAGAGGCAATCATGTATGGTGATATTTCCCATTGTATTCATAAAGATATTAAGTAGTCCTTGCATAAACATCTTATGTGTATCATTGAATATGTGATTCGGTTGTGGAACTATGCATTCATGTTGTTTGTACTAAATATCCTTGGTCATTGAGGTTGTGTTGGACACACAACTTAGACCAATGTGAAAGTTGGATTGATGACTCGGTTCCACTTGTCATGGGCATGGAGATGCTATTCCAGCTTACATAGATTCGGCTAAAGAGTTTAGCGAGTCGGATTGACCCAAATTGAGGTACAACGAACAAGTTGTCATTTGTATATCTCAATCAATGTAATCCTTAGACCTAAGGTTATTGCATAGTCCGAGTTGAGGATCACCGACTTAGGTTCTGTTAAACGCTGATCCGTAACTGGGTAGTTATAAAGGCAGAGTTCGGGTCGACTGAGAATCAAGCTGCGTGATATGAATAACCAAGATGGGGTTTTGCCCCTCCACTTGGAGAGATATTATATGGGCCCTCTCGGATGATATGATTCGGAAAGCATGGCCATGCACGACTCGGTTAAGTGTTAACCGAGGCGATCGACTAAGAGTTAGTTGGGTGAATCACTTATCTTGGATCGAGAAGAGAGTCGGACTATTTAAGGGATGACAATTATTTGCCTATAGTCTGACAAGGCATATCGTGAGGCAAAAGGGACTCGGACATAAGTCGTATTGGAAAGGCAAGTCGTCATGACTCTTTGGTACTTGGGAGTCGGCACGTTCTGCTAGGAGCCGCTACCGACTGATCGATTGAGAGTCAGACTCCAATCTTGTCCAAGTAGCCATGAGCCTGCGGGGTCACACACTTAAGAGCGGGAGCAAGTTCGGATTGGATCTGAACAAGAAATCTGGTTGGGTTGGACCTAAGCTTAATTAGGACTGAGTTAGTGAGTCAGACTCACGGTGACTAGTGTTATATGGGCTTTAGTGAATGGGCCACGAGAGTGGAGCCCACGTTCACTCCCTATATATAGTGGAGCATCTCAACCCAGAAGGGTTAATCGTTGTTCGGTTAGGTCATTCCATGTGTTGGAAACCCTAGATCCACAGTAATCCTGCCGTCATATCGAACCTAGCAGTTCGCCGCCGGTGCTCCTCCTTGTACGTGTGGATACTAGCAGAGGTGATGTACGATCAGCACCAGGACGATCGGATCGCAAAGGACTGCACTGCATCAACTGACGCGCTTCATCAGTAATCCGCAACTGCGCGTCTAGTGGTAAACCTCGTGGCCTTCTACCTCGGCTAGATCTTGGGATCACCACGTTAGAGGAAAAGTTTCGTTTTATCTCTACGTGGCCCAACAGTGGTATCAGAGCGATAGCTTCTGGTTTTAGGCTCGAGATCTTGCATATGTGATATGCGGTTGGCTTTAGATGAGATCTATGTGCTGTTTGGTGGTTGATCTATGAGATAGATCAGTTTTGTACGAGGTTGATTGGATCAATTGTACTCCGGGAATGGTAGATCTGATTTCCGTGATCATACTGCTGAGGTCATGGAACGACATACCCCTACCGGTCGGCTTCCACCATCGGGGTAGACTGTGACACGTAAATCCAGAAACGGTGATCGAAGATCACAGAGTTTGATTGAATCGGAATAATGGTCGGAATCCATGTCCGGATCGTAGATGAGATCTACGTTTTCGGAAAAATCGTCGGGCGCTGCCGTGTCGTAGCGCCTTAGATGTCATAGAGCCTTAGATGTCGTTGCGAGTTTCACAAGGCTGGTAGATATTGTATCTATGCATAACTTGTTTTTGCAGGAAGTTGTGAATGGTATGGTTCATGTGCATGTGATGTATGTGTGTAATCCATATGTGATCTGCGAATCACGGTTTTTGTCAGCTGGCTGGAGCCTAGGTGTTGTCATTTTATTGTATAATGACCTGCGTGTCAGATTTTCTATGTAATTTTACTTTACTAAGCTAGTGTAGCTGTTTGGAGAACCCGAAAGACATGCAAGGCGTTGTACATGTCAACGACATGGAGTAAGACGACAGGTGACAAGAGTTGGCACAAGTCGGATTACATGCTTTGTGGAGATGGAGATCGCCATGAAGAGAGCCGTACCATTTCACGTTATAATTGCTTTGTTCTGTGTTATTGTTATGTCTCTGTTTTACCTCTATTAGATAGTCGGTAAAATTTAATCTCTCAAAGAAGGTCTAGTCGGTTTTCCCGCCAGTGTTTGCACCATCACTAGTCAGACATTTTTGGTAGTGGGCTCATAAAATTGAGGTGCTGCCAATTCTTTCCGACTAGGTGGGTTCGACTCGGACTCTTACTGCAGAAACACTCGGTAAGCTAGACGGGTCTATCACAACGGTTGTGGGGCTCGGGGAAAATTCGGATGGGAGCCGGGGCATGTGATGCCACCCGTCCAACATATAGTGGTGATTGACAAGGAGTTGTCTACCTAGATCACTTGGCGGCTAGTGGTGATGCTAAAGCTCACTAGCCGCCTTGCTTATTTAGGATCCTGAATCACTAAGAAACCATCGGAGGGGTGTTGGTTCTAGTGGGAGCATAAAATATTAAAATGTTTAATATGCTTGCTCTTTTATGAATACATGTCTTAAGTGTTTTGCATATTTTCTGTTGTAGATCATGGCACCAAGTAGCAGTCATTCTCAGATATCCGGTTTTGCGTTGAGAACCATTCTTGAGAAAGATAAACTGAACGACACTAATTTTACCAACTGGTATCGAAATCTGAGAATTGTTCTCAAACAAGAAAAGAAGGACCATGTCCTAGACAACCCACTTCCAGATGAGCCGAATGAGAATGCGACTGTCGCTGCCACCAATTCCTACCGTCGGTATAAGGATGAGTCCACGGATATTAGTTGTCTTATGCTTGCTCACATGGAACCGGACTTGCAAAAGCAGTTCGAGCATGTTGAGGCCTACGACAGGATAGAAAGCCTCAAAGGTATGTTCCAGGATCAGGAGAAGACTGAGAGGTATCAAGTCTCTCAGGCTTTGCTAAGTTGCAAGATTAAGGATGATGATCCACTAAGTCCGCATGTGATCAAAATGGTTGGTTATGTGCAGTCTCTGGAGAGGCTTGGCTACCCTATTAGCGAAGAGTTCGCTATGGATATAATTCTGAACTCTCTTCCTAGTGCATATGGGCAGTTCATTTTGAACTACCACATGCATGGTATGGATAAGAAGCTCACTGAATTGCATGGGATGCTCAAGCAAGCAGAGGCGGATCTCAAGAAGGGCGCCAGTCAAGTGTTGATGGTGTAGAATAAGGCTAAGTTCAAGAAGAGTTCTTGGACTAAGAAGAAGGCTAAGTCAGGAGGAAAGCAGGCTCAGGACCCGGTCCCAAGCGCTTCCTCAGGGACTAAGCCATCTCCTTCAGCCAGATCTACTTGCTTCTATTGCAAGGCGGATGGCCACTGGAAGAGGAACTGCAACAAGTATTTGGCCGACAAAGCTAAGAGTGGAGGTATGACTTCCGACTCAGGTACACTTGTTTGCAATGTTATAGACATATATCTTGCTGATGCACCTAATAGTTCTTGGGTATATGATATTGGATCAGTTATTCACATCTGCAACTCGTTGCAGGGACTGTTAAGAACTAGGAGTGTAGCAAGAGGCGAGGTTGATATTCGAGTCAGCAACAAAGCAAGAGTTGCTGCGTTGGAAGTCGGCACGATGCAACTTCATTTACCTTCCAGATTCATTATGGAACTGAATAATTGTTATTATATTCTAGTGCTCAGTCGAAACATTATTTTTTCTTCATGTTTGATGAGGCAAGACTATGAGTTGAATATCAAGAATAATGGTTGTTCTTTATATTTGAATGATATGTTTCACAGCTTTACACCCGTCCAGGACGGGTTATTTATTTTGAATCTTGATGGTGAGTCGGTTTATAACATAAATGTTAAAAGGTTGAAACCAAATGATCTGAATATGACTTACTTTTGGCACTGTCGGCTTGGTCATATAGGTTGGAAACGCATGAAGAAGCTCCATGAAGATGGACTCCTAACTTCGTTCGACTTGGAGTCGTTCGAGACATGCGAATCTTGCCTACTCGGCAAAATGACCAAGACACCTTTTGCAAAGAGTTGTGAAAGGGCGTCCGACTTGTTGGGACTAGTACATAGTGATGTATGTGGACCAATAAGCACGACAACCTTGGGTGGTTATGAGTACTTCATTACCTTCACTGATGATTTGATTAGGTATGGATATATCTACTTGATGAAACATAAGTCGGAAGCCTTTGAAAAGTTCAAAGAATTCCAGAATGAAGCACAAAATCAACTTGGCAAGAAAATAAAGTTTATTTGGTCGGACCGAGGAGGCGGGCACATGAGCCATGAGTTTGATGACCATCTGAAAAGTTGTGGAATAGTTCCTCAACTTACCCCGCCAGGAACGCCGCAAAGGAACGGTGTTTCGGAAAGGCGGAATCAGACCTTGTTGGACATGGTACTATCAATGATGAGTCGAACAGATCTGCCTTTATCATTTTGGGGTTATTGTCTAGAAACAACGGCGTTCACACTAAACAGAGTACCATCAAAGTCGGTAGAGAAGACACCGCATGAGATGTGGACAGGCAAAAAGTCGAGTTTGTCTTTTCTTAAGATTTGGGGTTGTGAAGTATTTGTCAAGCGGCTTCAGTCGGACAAGCTTACGGCCAAGTCTGATAAGTGTATTTTCGTGGGGTATCCGAGGGAAACCTTGGGTTACTACTTCTACAACCGAGAAGAGGGCAAAGTGTTTGTCGCTCGGAACGGTGTCTTCCTTGAGAAAGAGTTTCTCAGTCGGGGAGTAAGTGGGAGCACGGTGCAGCTCGAAGAAATTCGAGAGGAACCGACTAGTAGCGAGTCGGCAAAAACCTTGGAGGTTGAGACGGTCGTGGTAGTTGAGCTGGCAGAAGCACCTATGTGACGTTTCCTTCCTCCTACTGGTTCGATAACCTCGGTTTCTTACTGAGGGAAAACTTGATGCTATGTTGCTTCACACCTTGCTCTTGGGGTTCCCAACAAAGCGCTCCTACATCTAACACCCTCAGAATCGGCCCTATGCAAGTTTCAGCGCTTCCCGCCAAACCCGCATAGAAACGATTCAAAGGTGCCCACCAGGCACTTGCGTGCGGGTGGAAAACGAAGTAATAACATTACACAACAGTCCTCGATGGGACCCATGCAGAGATATATATACAACACGACTCCATGAGTCAAGAATACGAATATCGTAACAAAGATCCAAATCACCTTGAAAACGATAGCGTCCACTACGGACAAGATGCAAATGGGGCTAAGAGCCGAAGAATAACCAATGGCGCCCATAACCCTGCCCGCCAAGCCGGAAGGGTAACCCGCTACGACGCCGATCTCACAACCTGCTTAAACAAAGGGGTGCGACAAAGGGCAAAGGAAAAAGAGAGAGCGGTCAAGATCGAGGCCAAGACACGGCGAGGCTAGAATTGACGGTCCTCGCCTACATAGGTATGGTGGATCGAGCGTGGCGACATGCACTAAACAACCTATAGAGACTCGATACAACTAGCGGCTATCAGAGAGGGGTAAGAAAGACCTATTCGGAACCAACCTGATACTACCACCAAACATACCCATCCTGGTGTTTTCCCCCTCGAGACCAACCGAGGAAGTCAACCGAGGAACTCACACAGTTGGCAGTTTTATTTATTCAGTTATCGTTGCAGCAATTACTAGTCAGGTATAGATAGCATGAGTCATCCTGATTTAATAAGCAGTTGGCAATTTTAGTTAACCATTCCGTTGTAGTTGCAACACTTACTAGTCAGATACAAATAGCATGAGATATCCCCAAACCCAGCAGTTGTTGGTACTTTTATTTAGCCATTCCGTTGCAGTGAAGCTGGTTACTAGTCATATCGGATACAAGTCAAATTATAACAGTAAACTTTAGTTATAGTTGTCTATGATCGAGACCTGTGCTCCAAGTCGTCCATAACCGCGGACACGGCTTCTCGAAAAGATTTAACCCTGCAGGGGTGCACCAAAGTATCCACAAGCACTTCGACCCTTTTGCGGATCGCTTAACATACACCCATCGGTATGTCGGCGGGCCTAAGTCATGACGTTTCCGACCCAAAGCAAGCACGGGGCCACCCCACTAAGTACACCAAGAAGTCGGCCGGGCTCGAGACGGACTCGTGGTTTGGGTAGACGGTGAACGATGGGAACCCAAAGCTGGGCTTGTCGAAACGCGAAAACGTGTCCCAATCCTAAACAGACAGTGCTATCCATCGCACAATTTAAATAAAGCGATAAGGCATGGCATAAGTACGGATAGTAAATAAAAACCTCAAACTAGTTTGTGGCCCCAGACAATACTTTGAAATCGTACTAATCGATGGGGGCCCATATCTCCCACCGTGGTTAGCGCTCGATCTCTAACAGTGTCAAGAACTCGGGTCCCACGGACACCGGTGTGATCGGAAACCAAATATTATCTATCACCCACCGATGCCTCTGCATTTACCTACTTCAATTTTAGTTATTAAACAATAATTAAAGTTATGATCATCTCCAACATTAAACATGCGGCAATACTCCAACAACTGTGGTACTTGACGACCGCATAACAAGACTTGAGCAAGCGACTACGCCGCAAGTCCAACTATCTACCAAACAATAGGTAATAGGATGTGTCCAAGGCAATATAAGGATGCACGGATATCAGATGCGGAAACTAGAGCATCGCAACACAGATAGCAATAGATCAACAAGAGGGAATAAATACTATAAAAGTAAGATAGGTAGAAAGGGGGAGATGCTCGCCTGAAAACATTGCCGAAGGTTCAACCGAAGATCGGGTCGACACTCGCATCAACTCAACGGCCTTATCCGCGAAGAGCCAAAACACTAGAATAAACACTGAATGCAATATTTAATACTACGGCAAAAGATCGGGCATGATGCATGTATGATGTATGACATGGCAAAGGTGCGATGCGATTAGGTCATATTAAGCGGAACCGGGATCCCGACATTTCATTAAACGGTTCAAGTTATTTATCTACCCCGCAAATTAAAATGTTGTCTTAACAAGGCAAAATAAGTTACCGGTTCGCTACACAAATTTAAATGAGGCCAATATGAGACTAGATTTGCCCGCATATGGGCCCCATATTTAATTATAAGGTGAATCGGCAAAAGCCCCCAGACCACATGGTATGAATGCAAATATGACAATTTTATATGCACCGTTTGATATTACATTTATAAAATAGGGCTCGAGAAAAGGGGTCACACATAGGGTTCGGCGATCTTGGTTTGGGGTATCGATGGGGTTCAGGCTTGGTCTTCGGATCCGCAGGATCGAGGCGTCGAATTCCGGGAAGGAGATCTTGGGGTACCATCCTGATCATCGGTGGCGAACTTGGGGCTCGACACCGGGGTCTTCAGGGTTCCATGTCGGAGCACTCGGTGTTCCGGGTTGGAGATCATGGCGTTCCGTGAGGTAGATCTTGTCGGTTCCACCCCCGAAGGCCTTGGTGGTGGTCGTTGCCCAACTTGTCGCACTTGTTCCTCGGAAGGCCTCGATCGATAAAATAATATCAATCGGGCAACACTTGTAGAGTCCACTCACACCAGAGGTACTCAATACGCCACCATCCAACATCTACACATTTGTCCTTGTCATTACAGTCATCCACAAAGGACGACTATTTCCAGAAAATCTCGACGGCCGTAACTTCACATCGCCACCGCAGAAAACAGAGGACACGGTGTGGTGGGGCTTGAGCCTGGTTGCATCCATGGACAGCGAAGACGCCGGGGAACTGGCCGGGAGGTGGCGATGCAGAGGGGCACCGTCAAAGGGAGGACGCCAGACGGGGAGTGGCGCAGGGACGGAGCAGTGAAGCGACCTTGACGGCGGCGGCGTGGCCGGCCGATGGCGGCAGCGAGCTCATGGGACGACGGGCGGAGTGAGGCGGAGCACGCGGCTGGGCGGGCAGAGGGTGGTGAAGGGGGCCAGGCGGCGCGGCCACGGTGGAGGAGGCGGTGGAGGACCCTGCTGGCGGGGCTCGCTGCCAGCGGCGAGGCGGCTCGGGGTGGAGAACCCTGCGACGGCGACGAGGAGGAGGAAGGGCCGCGGCCGGGCTTGGCGGCAGGGAGGTAGGGGAGGAGACGCGAGAGAGGTGGGAGGCAAGCGGAGGAGAGAGAGGCAGGAGGCTCTGGCGGCGAAGCGATGGAGCTCGGAGGAGGCATGGACCAGGAGAGGATGCGGATGGCCGAGGCCGGGGAGGAGGCACCGTCAGGTGGATGAGGACGGTGGCTCGAGGGTACGGCCGTGGGGAGGTCGAGGGACGGGAGGAGGTCGCGGTTGAGGCGGGCGGTGGTGGCGGAGCTCGGGCTGGCCTTCGAGGTTGGGCCGGGCGGGCTCATGGCCAGGAGGAGCTCGGCTCAGCGGCGAAGCCGGCCTGCAGGCGAGGACGCAAGGGAGGCGGCGCGGGGTGGTCGTCGGGGAGAGGAGGAAGACGAGGGAGGGAGTTGGGTGCGTGGGTGGGGAAAGTGGGGTCAGGCGGGCCACTTGGGTGGAGGTCAGTCTGAGCGTGTGTGAGAGGTGGGGTGGAGAGTGGGGCCGGAAAGGGGTGGGGCCAGGCTATCGGGGAGAGAGAGAGGAGGGGGTGGAGCTGTTGGAGATATGCCCTAGAGGCAATAATAAATGTAGTTATTATTATATCTTTGTGTTTATGATAAATGTTTACATTCATGCTATAATAGTATTAACAAGGAAACATTAATACTTGTGTGATTTGTAAACTTAATTTGAAGTCCCTAGTATAGCCTCTATACTTCACTAGCTTGTTGGTTGATTAAATGATTGTGGTTTCCCTATCATTAACATTGAGATGTTATCAACAACAAGATCATATCGTTAGGAGAATGATATGGTGGACATACTCCTATTGATAAGCGTAGCATAAATATCAAGTCATTTCGATAGTTCAATTGCTATATGCTTTCTGATACATAGTAACCTAATTCCTTCGACCATGAGATCATGCATATCACCTTTACCGGATGGATGCTTTGATGACATCAAACACCACACCGTAACTGGGTGGCTATAAAGGTGGCATTGAGTGTTCGGAAAGTATTGGTTGAAACACATGGATCAAGAGTGGGATTTGTCCATCCATATGACGGATAGATATACTCTGGGCCCTCTCGGTGGAATGTCATCCAATTAGCTTGCAAGCATGTGACCGGGTCACAAGGGATCACATATCACGGTAACTAGAAAAGAGTACTTATCGTACGAGGTTGAACTAGGTATGCAGAGATACCGACGATCATAACCTCGGATAAGTAAACTATCGTGAGACAAAGGGAAATTGGTATCGTATGTAAGTGGTTCATTCGATCGCAAAGTAATCGTAGAAATATGTGGGAGCCATATGAATTTCCAGATTCCTCTATTGGTTATTGTTCGGAGAAGTGTCTCGATCATGTCCGCATAATTCACGAACCGTGGGGAGACACACTTAAGGATTCGACGTTGTTTTAAGTAGTTATGGTGTTATGAGAAAGAGACCGAATGTTGTTGAGTCTCGGATGGGATCCGGATATCACGAGGTGATCCGGAATGGTCGTAGAATAAGATTCATATAAGGAAATTCCCGTTTGAGTTCGGGAATGATTACGGTGTTTTCATCGGGAATGTTCTAGAAGGGTCGGATTGTCCCAAGACTCCGGGGAGGTACATGAATGTGTCATTGAATGATTGCATCATGTACTAAGTGTTCTTGCTGTTCCAAAACTTGAAAGTCAAACGGCTAAAAGGAACTGTGGAAAGCAGAAACTGTGGGAAGCAGAAACTGTGGGAAACAAGCAAGAGGAGGTTGAAACCAACTTGGAGGAGGAGTTCCTCTCCTCCAAGCCGGCGGCCAGCCCTAGGCCGAGTTGGGGAGGGACTCCCCTCCCTCCCTGGCGCGCCTAGCCCCTCCACCTATAAAAGGAGGGGAAGGGCCTCCTCCTTGAGACACACAAGTTTCTACCTCTAATCTCCGGTTTAGAGCCGTTTGGTTTAGAGCTTCTAATTGCTTTAGCCTGCGGTTTAGAGCCTTCTAATTGGTGTGTCTAATCTCTAGACCACTAATATCTCTCTCTCATAATCCACCATACTCGCTCCGGCTTAAGGCGGCCTGCGGATTTCCCTCTACTTAGGTACCACGTTGTCTTTGGAATCGCGAGAGAGTGCTACAACCTCCATTTTCTTTGGAACAAGGAGAGGAAGGTCTTCGTCGATCTGAACGTGTGATCGCTGAAGCGCTGCCGGAGCATGGCCGGAAGGATCGTCCACACGATCTTGAGATCGAAAAGAGTACGACTACATCACCCACGAGAATCCGCTCTCGTTAAACACTTTGGAATCTTCGAGGGTAAGTTATTCCATCGACTCGTTGCTACAATCTAGTAGATAGATCTTGGCTTGTTTGTTTGTATGCGATAGAAAATTTTTGTTTTCCATGCTACGAACCCCTACAGTGGTATCAGAGCCGTGTCTATATGTAGATCTGTTGCACGAGTAGAACACAATGGTCATTGTGGGCGTTGATGCTTTTATTGTCGATTGCTTTTTGTGTACTTTGCATCTTGCGGTATGTTGGGATGAAGCGGCCCGGGCTAACCTTACATGACATCGTTCATGAGACTTGCTCCACGCTTAACATGCAACTTGTATTGCATAAGTGGCTTTATGGTGCCTGTTTCTCCTATCATAGTTAAGATCCAATTTACAACAGGTGATCAACAATGCTAGTATCAATGTTGTGGTTCTTGTTCGTAAGTTAGAACGACACTTATTGAAAGCCCCAAACCACGTAAAATATGCAAAGAAAGTAGAGGCGTCTAACTTTGTTTTGCAGGGTGTCTGATGATGTGATATGGCCATGATTGTGATTATATTTGATGTATGCAATGTTCCTTATTGTAAGTTGGCAACCGCGTGAAGCCATATGGTTGTCTTTAATTTATGTTAAGACCGCGTGTCTATTCAAAGTAGTTGTAATAGTTGAAGCGGTGGGCGACAACCATGGTGAAGCGTCATTGACCTTGATGCAATGCGGTGATGATGGAGATCATGTTCGTGCTTGAAGATGGAGATCGGAAGCACAAAGAAGAAAGGCCATATCATATCACACATTATGAATTGCATGTGATGTTAATCCTTTATGCATCTTGTATTGCTTAGTAGACGACGGTAGCATTATAAGATGATCCCTCATGCACATGAATTTCAAATCATAAAGTGTTCACCCTTAGTTAGCACCGTTGCTAAAGCTTGTTGTTTCGAAGCACCACGTGATGATCGGTGTGTTAGATTACGCAAGTGTATACAACGTGAGCAAGCCAGATTTGCTCATGCGAAACTAAGGTTTGATCTTGAGCCTAGCATGTATACGGACATGGTCTCGGAACACGGATCACCGAAAGGTAAAGCATGAATCATATAGTAGATATGATGAACATGACGATTGTTCGCCATTGAAACTATATCAACTCTCGTGATGATCGGTGTTGATGTGGTGGCTTTGGTTCGTGTGATCACTAAAACAATGTGAGGGATGTTGTTTTGAGTGGGAGTTCACCTAGTTTAATTTCATTAATTAATTTGAACTCAATTTGTCATAAACTTAGTCTAAACTATTGCAAATATGTTGTAGATCAATGGCAGCCCCTACCATCAATTTTAGTGCGTTCCTAGAGAAAGAAAAGTTGAAAAACAATGGAAGCAACTTCGCGGATTGGTTCCGCAATTTGAGGATTGTCCTCACAGCTGGTAATTTGACCTATGTGCTGGATGCACCATTGGGTGACCCACTGCTGATGCTTCGATGAAGTAAAGAATGTTTACCTCGCTCGGAAGAATCAAGACTCCATAGTTCAATGTGCTATCTTGTATGGTTTAGAATCGGAGCTTGAGAAAAGGTTTGAAGAGTCGGACCCATATGATATTGTCGAGGATCTCAAATTGATTTTGAGACTCATGCGGCAATTGAAAGCTATGAGGCTTCCGAAAAGTTCTTTAACGCAAGATGGAAGAGGCAGCTCGTCGGTGAGCATGTGCTTAAGATGTGCAGGCATAAACAAACTTCAAAGCTTGGGTATAGTGATTCCTAATGCTTTGGGGATTTACGCGTCCTCCGATCAACGCCACCAAGTTACAGAACTTTGTGATGAACTACAACATGCGTAACATGAACAAAGAGTTGCCGTAACTGTTTGCTATGTTAAAGTCTGCGAAGTGGAGATCAAGAAAGAGCACCAAGTGTTGATGGTCAATAAGACCACCAAACTCAAGAAAGGCAAGTCTAAGCAAAGGGACACTTCAAGAAGGGTGGTAAGAAAGTTACCACGCCGCAAAGAAGACCAAGGCTGGACCCAAGCCGAAACTAAGTGCTTTTCTTGCAAGGGAGAAGGTCACTTTGGGCGGAATTGCCCAAAGTACTTGGCGGATCTGAAGAACGGCAACATCAAGAAGAAAGGTATATCGATATACATGTTATTGATGTGTATCTCACTAGTACTGAGTAGTGCCCGGGTATTTAATCTTGGTTCGGTTGCTCATATTTGTAACTTGAAACAGTCTTTGCAGAATAAACGGAAGCTAGCGAAGAACGAGGTGACGATGCGCGTGGGAAACGGATCAAAGGTTGATGTGATCGCGGTCGGCACGCTACCCCTTCATCTACCATCGGGATTACTTTTATACTTAAATAATTGTTATTTAGTGCCTGCGTTGAGCATGAACATTATATCGGGATCTTGTTTATTGCGAGACGGTTACTTGTTTAAGTCAGAGAATAATGGTTGTTCGATTTACATGAGTAATATGTTTTATGCACATGCACCTTTGATAGATGGTCTATTCTTATTGAATCTCGATAGTGGAAATACACATATCAACAACATTGAGGATAAACGTTTGAAATCAAGCGATAATTTGACCTATATGTGGCACTGTCGTCTTGGTCACATTGGAGTGAAGCGTATGAAGAAAATCCATTCCGATGGACTTCTTGAATCACTTGATTTTGAATCACTTGAAAGATGCGAAGCATGTCTGATGGGAAAAATGACTAAGACTCCATTTTCTGGTATGATGGAGCGAGCTACGGACTTATTGGAAATCATACATACCGATGTGTGTGGTCCAATGAGTGTAGCATCACGCGGTGGTTATCGTTATGTTCTTACCTTCACAGATGACTTGAGTAGATATGGGTATATCTATTTCATGAAACATAAGTCCGAAACTTTCGAGAAGTTTAAGGAGTTTCAAAGTGAGGTAGAGAATCAACGTAACAAGAAGATTAAATTTCTACGTTACGATCGTGGAGGTGAATATCTAAGTTCGAGTTTGGCGAGCATTTAAAGAAGTGTGGAATACTTTCACAATTGACACCTTCACGGAACACCACAGTAATGGTGTGTCGAACTCGTAATCGAACTCTCTTAGATATGGTTCGTTCTATGATGTCACTTACAGATTACCGCTATCATTTTGGGGTTATGCATTAGAAACAGCGCATTCACTTTAAATAGGGCACCGTCTAAATCCGTTGAAACGACACCGTATGAATTATGGTTTGGCAAGAAACCTAAATTGTCGTTCCTTAAAGTTTGGGGATGCGAAGCCTATGTAAAGAAGTTACAGCCGGACAAGCTTGAACCCAAAGCGGAAAAATGCGTCTTCATAGGATACCCGAAGGAAACTATTGGGTATACCTTCTATCATAGATCCTAAGGCAAAATCTTCGTTGCCAAGAATGGATCCTTTCTAGAGAAGGAATTTCTCTCGAAAGAAGTGACTGGAAGGAAAGTAGAACTCGACGAGGTTGTCGAACCTTCTCTCAAAATTGCGAGTAGCGCAGCACCGGAAGAAGTTCCTGTGGTGCCTGCACCAATTAGATAGGAAGCTAATGATGATGATCATGAAACTTCGGTTGAAGTTGCTACAGAGCCTCGGAGGTCAATGAGAACTCGTACCACTCCAGATTGGTATGATTCCGTTATGAGTGTCATGTTGGTGGACAACACCGATGACCCCGAGACATATGAGGAAGCGATGATGAGCCCAGATTCCAATAAATGGCAAGATGCCATGAAATCCGAGATTGGATCCATGTACGAAAACCAAGTATGGACTTTGGTGGACTTACCGGATGGCCGGAAGGCTGTCGAGAACAAATGGATTTTCATGAAGAAAACAGATGCTGATGGTAATGTTACTGTCTATAAAGCTCGACTTGTCGCAAAAGGGTTTCGACAAATTCAAGGAGTTGACTACGATGAGACTTTCTCACCAGTAGAGGAGCTAAAGTCTGTGAGGATTATGTTAGCAATCGCTGCATATTACGATTATGAGATATGGTAGATGGATGTCAAAACAGCATTCCTCAATGGAGATATTGATGAAGAGTTGTATATGATGCAACCCAAAGGTTTTGTCGATCCTAAAGATGCTAACAAGGTATGCAAACTTCAAAGGTCCATCTATGGATTGAAGCAAGCATCCCGGAGTTGGAATCAACGTTTTGATAAGGTAATCAAAAGTTTTGGTTTTATACAAACTTATGGAGAATCTTGTATTTACAAGAAAGTGAGTGGGAGCTCTGTAGCATTCTTAATACTATATGTGGATGACATATTGTTGATTGGGAATGATGTAGACCTTCTTAATAGTGTCAAGGAATATTTGAATAATAGTTTTTCAATGAAGGATCTTGGCGAGCGACTTACATATTAGGCATAAAGATTTATAGAGATAGATCGAAGCAAATATCATTATCACACAGAGTACATATTTGGACAAAGTTCTAAAGAGGTTTGGAATGGAAGAAAGCAAGAAAGGGTTCTTGCCCATGTTGCCCAATACGACCTTGAGTAAAACTCAAAGTCCGACATCGGCAGAATATAGAGAAAGGATGAGTAAGACTCCCTATGCCTCAGCCATAGGATCTATAATGTATGCCATGCTATGTACTAGACCCGACATTGCATATGCTGTTAGTTTAACTAGCAGATATCAAAGTAATCCAGGAGTGGATCATTGGACAGCGGTCAAAAACATCCTTAAGTACTTGAGAAGAACTAAGGATATGGTTCTTTCTTATGGAGGTGATGAACAACTCGTTGTTAATGGTTACACCGATGCTAGTTGGAACACCGATCCGGATGATTCTAAATCACAATCTGGATACGTATTTATTTTGAATGGTGCAGCAGTTAGCTGGAGGAGTGCAAAGCAAAGCGTTGTGGCGAGATCTTCAACTGAATCGGAATACATGGTCGCCGGAGGCTTCACAAGAAGCGATATGGATGAAAGAGTTCATTACAGGTGGGTGTGGTTCCTAGTCGCTGGACCCAATGTCTATCTCTTGTGATAACATGGGCGCCATAGCCAATGCGCAAGAACCAAGGTCACACAAGAAGTCAAGCATATCAAGCTGCGTTTTCACGCTATTCGAGAACATATCCAGGATGGGGATATAAAGATTTTCAAAGTACACACAGATCTGAATGTGGCGGATCCGTTGACTAAACCTCTCCCGAGGGCAAAACATGACCAACACCAAACTGCCATGCGTGTTCGGTATATTACCATGTAATCTAGATTAGATGACTCTAGTGCAAGTGGGAGACTGTTGGAGATATGCCCTAGAGGCAATAATAAATGTAGTTATTATTATATCTTTGTGTTTATGATAAATGTTTACATTCATGCTATAATAGTATTAACAAGGAAGCATTAATACTTGTGTGATTTATAAACTTAATTTGAAGTCCCTAGTATAGCCTCTATACTTCACTAGCTTGTTGGTTGATTAAATGATTGTGGTTTCCCTATCATGAACATTGAGATGTTATCAACAACAAGATCATATCGTTAGGAGAATGATATGGTGGACATACTCCTATTGATAAGCGTAGCATAAAGATCAAGTCATTTCAATAGTTCAATTGCTATATGCTTTCTGATACATAGTAACCTAATTCCTTCGACCATGAGATCATGCATATCACCTTTACCGGATGGATGCTTTGATGACATCAAACACCACACCGTAACTGGGTGGCTATAAAGGTGGCATTGAGTGTTCGGAAAGTATTGGTTGAAACACATGGATCAAGAGTGGGATTTGTCCATCCATATGACGGATAGATATACTGGGCCCTCTCGGTGGAATGTCATCCAATTAGCTTGCAAGCATGTGACTGGGTCACAAGGGATCACATATCACGGAACGAGAAAAGAGTACTTATCGGTAGCGAGGTTGAACTAGGTATGCAGAGATCCGACGATCATAACCTCGGATAAGTAAACTATCGTGAGACAAAGGGAAATTGGTATCGTATGTAAGTGGTTCATTCGATCAAAGTAATCATAGAAATATGTGGGAGCCATATGAATTTCCAGATTCCTCTATTGGTTATTGTTCGGAGAAGTGTCTCGATCATGTCCGCATAATTCACGAACCGTAGGGAGACACACTTAAGGATTCGACGTTGTTTTAAGTAGTTATGGTGTTATGAGAAAGAGACCGAATGTTGTTCGGAGTCTCGGATGGGATCCGGGATATCACGAGGTGATCCGGAATGGTCCGGAGAATAAGATTCATATAAGGAAAGTCCCGTTTCGGAGTTCGGGAATGATTCCGGTGTTTTCATCGGGAATGTTCTAGAAGGTCCCGGATTGTCCGGCACTCCGGGGGGGAGGGTACATGAATGTGTCATTGAATGATTGCATCATGTACTAAGTGTTCTTGCTGTTCCAAAACTTGAAAGTCAAACTGCCAGTTTGAAAGTCAAACGGCTAAAACAGGAAACTGTGGAAAACAGAAAGCTGGGAAGCAGAAGCTGTGGAAACAAGCAAGAGGAGGTTGAAACCAACTTGAGGAGGAGTTCCTCTCCTCCAAGCGGCCAGCCCTAGGCCGAGTTGGGAGGGACTCCTCCCTCCCTGGCGCCTAGCCCTCCACCTATAAAAGGAGGCGGGGCCTCCTCCTTGAGACACACAAGTTTCTACCTCTAATCTCCGGTTTAGAGCCGTTTGGTTTAGAGCTTCTAATTGCTTTAGCCTGCGGTTTAGAGCCTTCTAATTGGTGTGTCTAATCTCTAGACCACTAATAGCCCTCTCATAATCCACCATACTCGCTCCGGCTTAGGCGAAGCCTGCGGATTTCCCTCTACTTCCGACCACGTCGTTGTCTTTGCCGGAATCGCGAGAGAGTGCTACAACCTCCATTTTCTGGAACAAGGGAGAGGAAGGTCTTCGTCGAACCCAACGTGTGACCGATCATGAAGCTGCCGAACGCAGCCGGAAGGATCGTCCACACGATCTTGAGATCGGAAAGAATATGACTACATCACCCACGAGAATCCGCTCTCGTTAAACACTTTGGAATCTTCGAGGGTAAGTTATTCCATCTACTCGTTGCTACAATCTAGTAGATAGATCTTGGCTTGTTTGTTTGTATGCGATAGAAAATTTTTGTTTTCCATGCTACGAACCCCTACAGGAGCAAGGATTGGTGATGTGGCGGTGTGGAGGATGAGGTGGAGGGAACGGTGAGGTGGAGGGAGGGGATTGGTCGGGGTGAGGTGGAGGGGGCTGGGTAGACTAGGTTCGGGTAGGAAAAGTTTTAGGTGGACCGAATTGTAGGTAGTCTGGACCGATTGGGCCTCTGGCCTGACCGGTCGGACTGCCTCTCCGGACAAAATATTTTTATTGTTTTAATTTTATTTATAAAACATTTTTGTAAATACTTTTTAGACAAATAAAAGATCTGATCAGACCGATGTTTTAATTTGAAATAAAGACGGGGGTTGTTTAGAAAACAAAACTAGGCGTTTCGAAATAGTTTCAGACAAACAATGCATGATGATGACGATGCAATGCACAAAAACAACGCGATTTTCTAGTAGTGGTTTTGCGGGATGCCACAATTCGACACCACTAACAATGGATCTCGCCCTCGAGATCCGCCTCATGGTACGGGAAAGAAAGCCGACGGTCTGAATCTTCTTGCTTCGTGTAGATCATCGTGACACCTCTAACAATGATTCCTTCTCCATCTTGAAATTGGCGACACCACCAAAAATGGTCGGGGCTCACGTCCATTGAGAGAACACTCCGGAGAAACAAAGGAAGAAGGTAGAGGTATCAACCAATAAAGCCACCTCTAGCTTCCGTGGACGGAGTAAAATTGCTGGACCCACTGATTCGATGTACAAGGGCGAATGATAAGTGTAGTCGGATGGTGATCAGTCCATCGCGCACCCAAACCATTACTCTACACACGAATAGGCGGATTATGCAACCAACTCTCGGAATTAGACTGAAGATCTCGACAATCGAGGTGCAGAACAAAGGAGTGATGCAGACTCTGCATCGGATCTAGCGTAGATGATGTCGTCGCGTCGGAAAACACCGGAAAGCACAAACAAGGAACAAAGAATGGTACCACAGAAGAAGGATTCCTCGGATAGCATGAAAACCAGATGTAGCAACACCGTTACCAAAGGGGGAAACGAAACCCTGAAGGTACGACGAAAACCCAACCACGAGAATTCCTGGACTCGAAGAAAGAGAAAATAGCGGATTCAAAACACGCAAAGGTGAGAGGAGAGCAGCAGAGGGGTAAGGAGTAAAATTAGACCTAATCATAACTATCCAACCGATTTTTCAAAAATAGTTTTGACACTCTACTTCGGCCGTTAGCTAGGTTATCCTACAGGCTGGACTTGTGGGGTATCGCAACTGAGCTCGATACCACTCAGAACACCCTCGAGAATCGGCCCTATGCAAGTTTCAGCTTCCCGCCAAACCCGCATAGAAAGCGATTCAAAGGTGCCCACCAGCACTTGCGTGCGGTGGAAAAGCAGTAATAACATTACACAGTCCTCGATGGGACCCACAGAACAGATATATATATACAACACGACTCCATGAGTCAAGAATACAGATATACAGAACAAAGATCCAAATCACCTTGAAAACGATAGAGCGTCCAGCTACGGACAAGATGCAAATGGGGCTAAGAGCCCTGAAGAATAACCAATGGCGTCCATAACCCCTGCCAAGCGGAAGGGTAACCACGCTAACGACGCGTCGATCTCACAACCTGCTTAAACAAAGGGTGCCGACAAAGGGCAAAAAGAAAAGAGAGAGCTCAAGATCGAGGCCGATTGCAGCGAGGCTAGAATTCGGCGGTCCTCGCCTACATAGGTATGGTGGACTGAGCGGCAGCGCGACATGCACTAAACAACCTATAGAGACTCGATACAACTAGCGGCTATCAGAGAGGGGTAAGAAACACCTATTCAGAACCAACCTGATACTACCACCAAACATACCCATCCTGGTGTTTTCCCCCTCGAGACCAACCGAGGAAGTCAACCGAGGAACTCACACAGTTGGCAGTTTTATTTATTCAGTTATCGTTGTAGCAATTACTAGTCAGGTATAGATAGCATGAGTCATCCTGATTTAATAAGCAGTGGGCAATTTTAGTTAACCATTCCGTTGTAGTTGCAACACTTACTAGTCAGATACAAATAGCATGAGATATCCCCAAACCCAGCAGTTGTTGGTACTTTTATTTAGCCATTCCGTTGCAGTGAAGCTGATTACTAGTCATATCGGATACAAGTCAAATTATAACAGTAAACTTTAGTTATAGTTGTCTATGATCGAGACCTGTGCTCCAAGTCGTCCATAACCGCGGACACGACTTCTCGAAAAGATTTAACCCTGCAGGGGTGCACCAAAGTATCCACAAGCACTTCGACCCTTTTTGCCAGATCAGTTAACATACACCCATCGGTATATCGGCGGGGCCTAAGTCATGACGTTTCTAGACCCAAAGCAAGCACGGGGGGCCACCCTACTAAGTACACCCGCAACGAAGTCGGCCGGGCTCCGAGACGGACTCAGGGTTTGGGTAGACGGCTGTGAACGACTGGGAACCCAAAACTGGGCTTGTCGACACCGCGAAAACGTGTCCCGATCCTAAACAGTACAAGTGCTATCCATCGCACAATTTAAATAAAGCAGTAAGGCATGGCATAAGTACGGGATAGTAAATAAAAACCTCAAACTAGTTTGTGGCCCCCAGTACAATACTTTGAAATCAGGTACTAATCGATGGGGGGCCCATATCTCCCCACCTGTGGTTAGCGCGCTCGATCTCGGAACAGGTGTCAAGAACTCGGGGTCCTACGGGACACCAGTGAGCGGTCGGAAACCAAATATTATCTATCACCCACCGATGCCTCTGCATTTACCTACTTCAATTTTAGTTATTAAACAATAATTAAAGTTATGATCATCTCCAACATTAAACATGCGGCAATACTCCAACAACTGTGGTACTTGACGACACGCAACAGCACTTGAGCAAGCGACTACGACGCGCAAGTCCAACTATCTACCAAACAACAGGTAATAGGATGTGTCCAAGGCAATATAAGGATGCACGGGATATCACGGGTACGGAAACTAGAGCATCGCAACACAGATAGCAATAGATCAACAGGAGGGAATAAATACTATAAAAGTAAGATAGGTAGAAAGGGGGAGATGCTCGCCTGAAAACATTGCCGAAGGTTCAACCGAAGATCGGGTCGACACTCGCATCAACTCAACGGCCTTATCCGCGAAGAGCCAAAACACTAGAATAAACACCGGATGCAATATTTAATACTACGGCAAAAGATCGGGCATGATGCATGTATGATGTATGACATGGCAAAGGTGCGATGCGATTAGGTCATATTAAGCGGAACCGGGGTCCCGACATTTAATTAAACGGTTCAAGTTATTTATCTACCCCGCAAATTAAAATGTTGTCTTAACAAGGCAAAATAAGTTACCGGTTCGCTACACATGAGGCCAATATGAGACTAGATTTGCCCGCATATGGGCCCCATATTTAATTATAAGGTGAATCGGCAAAAGCCCCGAGACCACATGGTATGAATGCAAATATGACAATTTTATATGCACCGTTTGATATTACATTTATAAAATAGGGCTCGAGAAAAGGGGTCACACATAGGGTTCGGCGATCTTGGTTTGGGGTATCGATGGGGTTCAGGGTTGGTCTTCGGATCCGCAGGATCGAGGCGTCGAATTCCGGGAAGGAGATCTTGGGGTACCATCCTGATCATCGGTGGCGAACTTGGGGCTCGACACCGGGGTCTTCAGGGTTCCATGTCGGAGCACTCGGTGTTCCGGGTTGGAGATCATGGCGTTCTGTGAGGTAGATCTTGTCGGTTCCACCCCCGAAGGCCTTGGTGGTGGTCGTTGCCCAACTTGTCGCACTTGTTCCTCGGAAGACCTCGATCGACAAAATAATATCAATTGGGCAACACTTGTAGAGTCCACTCACACCAGAGGTACTCAATACGCCACCATCCAACATCTACACATTTGTCCTTGTCATTACAGTCATCCACAAAGGACGACTATTTCCGGAAAATCTCGACGGCCGTAACTTCACATCGCCACCGCAGAAAACAGAGGACACGGTGTGGTGGGGCTTGAGCCTGGTTGCATCCATGGACAGCGAAGACGCCGGGGAACTGGCCGGGAGGTGGCGATGCAGAGGGGCACCGTCGAAGGGAGGACGCCAGACGGGGAGCGGTGCAGGGACGGAGCAGTGGGGCGACCTTGGGCGGCAGCGGATCGGGCTTGATGGTCGACGGCAGGCAGCTCGCGGACGCGCGGGCCGGAGCGGGGAGGCGGAGCACGCGGCCGGCTGGGGCGGGCAGAGGGGTGGTGAAGGGGGCGGCGCGGCCACGGTGGAGGAGGCGGAGGACCTGCTGGCGGGGCCAGCGGCGAGGCGGCTCGGGGTGGAGAACCCTGCGACGGCGACGAGGAGGAGGAAGGGCCGCGGCCGGGCTTGGCGGCAGGGAGGTAGGGGAGGAGACGCGAGAGAGGTGGGAGGCAAGCGCCGGAGGGGATAGATGCCAGGGAGGCGGAAGCTCCTGGCGGCGGGGGCGGTGGAGAGGAGCTCGACGGGAGGGCCGCGGGACCAGGAGAGGATGCGGACGGCCGAGGCCGGGGAGGAGGCACCATCGGCGGTGGACAGAGGACGGTGGCTCGGGGGGGTACGGTCGGCGGGGAGGTCGAGGGAGGACGCGGGAGGAGGGGTCGCGGTTGAGGGCGGAGGCGGTGATCAAGGAGCTCGGCTCAGGCGGCCTTCGAGGCGGAGGCGGGCTCATGTGCCGGAGGAGGCTCCTCAGCGGCCGGCTGCAGCGAGGGACGCAAGGAGGCGCGGGGTGGTCGTCGGGGAGAGGAGGAAGACGAGGGAGGGAGTTGGGTGCGTGGGTGGGGAAAGTGGGGTTAGGCGGGGCCCGCCCGGGGTGGGTTGGGTCAGAGTGCAGGCGCGTGTGTGAGAGGTGGGGTGGAGAGTGGGGCTGGAAAGGGGTGGGGCCAGGCTATCGGGGAGAGAGAGGAGGGGGTGGAGCAAGGATTGGTGATGTGGCGGTGTGGAGGATGAGGTGGAGGGAACGGTGAGGTGGAGGGAGGGGATTGGTCGGGGTGAGGTGGAGGGGGCTGGGTAGACTAGGTTCGGGTAGGAAAAGTTTTAGGTGGACCGAATTGTAGGTAGTCTGGACCGATTGGGCCTCTGGCCTGACCGGTCGGACTGCCTCTTCGGACAAAATATTTTTATTGTTTTAATTTTATTTATAAAACATTTTTGTAAATACTTTTTAGACAAATAAAAGATCTGATCAGACCGATGTTTTAATTTGAAATAAAGACGGGGGTTGTTTAGAAAACAAAACTAGGCTTTTCGAAATAGTTTCAGACAAACAATGCATGATGATGACGATGCAATGCACAAAAACAACGCGATTTTCTAGTAGTGGTTTTGCGGGATGCCACACTACATTAACTCAGCACTGCATCAGCCCGCGCCTGGGGTGGGTTTTCCACCCTCGACTCTATTTCCTCTTCAGTTCCGTCTCGTAGCTTCCCTTATGTATTAAAAACATCAAAAATATAAAAATATTGGGGTTTCACGAACCTTCTGTTTTCACCACTTTTACCTATTCAAAGACGAACTCTGCAGTTTCTGGTGTTTGGCTTCTGATAAATTCTTCTGTAGTCACCATTTGAATAACATCCATATCTTCATTATAAGAATCTCTAGAAATATAATATTTTAGTCTTTGACCATTCACCACCTGTGTTGTGTCATCCTTTAGAGAAGAAATTTTGATGGCGCCTAAACGGTATACTTCCTTGATAACAAAAGGTCCTTCCCATTTTGAGAGTAGTTTCCCTGCAAAAAATCTGAGACGAGACCTATACAAAAGAACTTTCTCACCAACATGGAACTCCCTTTTGAGAATTCTCCTATCATGCCATCTTTTTACTTTTTCCTTAAAAAGCCTAGCATTTTCATAAGCTTCACCTCTCCACTCATCTAGATTACTTAAGTCGAGCAGTCTTTTCTTACCTGCGAGTCTAAAATCTCTATTCAACTCTTTCACTACCCAATAAGCTTTGTGTTCTAATTCTAAAGGCAAGTGACAAGCTTTCCCATAGACCATTTTGTAAGGAGACATTCCCATATGATTTTTATAAGCAGTTCTATAAGCCCACAAAGCGTCATTCAACTTCTTAGCCCAATTTTTCTAGATCTATTGACAGTCTTCTGCAAGATAGATTTGATTTCCCTATTGGAAAGTTCTACTTGCCCACTAGTTTGGGGGTGATGAGCTGAAGCAATTCTATGGTTTATATCATACTTAGCGAGAGTTTTTCTAAAACCCCCATGAATAAAATGTGAGCCTCCCTCAGTCATGAGATATCTAGGCACACCGAACCTAGGAAAAATGACATCCTTAAGCATTTTCAAAGCGGTCTTACCATCAGCACTATTTGTAGGTATGGCTTCTACCCACTTTGTAACATAGTCGACAACAACAAGAATATGAGTGTACCCTTTTGAAGGGGGAAAAGGTCCCATAAAGTCAAATCCCCAACCATCAAAAGGTTCAATAACAAGAGAATAATTCATAGGCATTTCATTGCGTCTAGAAATGTTACCCACTCGTTGACATTCATCACATGATAAGACAAACTTCCTTGCATCTTTAAAAAGGGTGGACCAATAAAATCCAGATTGTAAAACCTTCTATGCAGTCCTATCCCCTGCATGATGTCCTCCATAAGCACTGCCATGACATTTTCTCAATATCTCTTGTTGTTCAAATTCTGGAACACATCTTCACATAATGCCATCTACTCCTTTATGTAAGTGTGGGTCATCCCAAAAATAATGCCTTAGATCATAAAAGAATTTCCTTCTCTGCTGAGTTGTAAAGGTTGGAGGCAAATACTTGGAAACAATAAAGTTAGCATAAACAGCATACCAAGGACTCTCATGCGGACTTACCCTTATCGCAGCCAACTGTTCATTTGGAAAACTATCATTAACAAGCAATGGGTCAAAAGAAATGTTTTCTAAACGATATAAATTGTCAGCAACGGGATTTTTAACACCTTTCCTATCTATAATATGCAGATCAAACTCTTTTAAAAGGAAAACCCACCTGATAAGTCTAGGCTTGGCATCCTTCTTTGTCATAAGGTACTTAATAGCAGCATGATCAGTATGAATAGTAACCTTTGAATCAACAATATAAGGTCTAAACTTATCGCAAGCAAAGATTACAGCTAAGAACTCTTTTTCAGTAGTAGCATAATTCTTTTGAGAAGCATCAAGAGTCTTGCTAGCATAATGAATAACATTCAACTTCTTATCAACACGTTGTCCAAGGACAGCACCCACAGCAAAATCACTAGCATCACACATAATTTCAAAAGGTAAACTCCAATCAGGTGGTTGAACAATAGGAGAAGTTGTCAAAGCTTTCTACAAAGTTTCAAAAGCTTCCTTACAATCATCATCAAAAACAAAAGGTACATCTTTTTGAAGAAGATTAGTAAGGGGCTTTGAAATTTTGGAGAAATCTTTAATAAACCTCCTATAGAAACCAGCATGGCCAAGGATACTGCGAATACCTTTGATATCTCTAGGACAAGGCATCTTCTCAATTGCTTCAATATTGGCTCTGTCAACTTCAATGCCTCTTTCAGAGATCTTGTGTCCAAGAACAATCCCTTCATTAACCATGAAATGGCATTTATCCCAATTAAGAACAAGGTTGGTTTCTTCACATCTCTGCAAAACTTTATCAAGGTTGTGCAAACAGTTATCAAAAGAAGTTCCATAGACGGGAAAATCCTCCATGAAAACCTCCACAATTTATTCACAAAAACCATGTGTTGCAAGCAACGCGGAGACCTGCACAACACAAACTCAAGACTTTGCCCCAACGAATCAGTGAGGTTGTCAAGCTCACCGGTTTGCTGTAACAAAGGATTAAACGTATGGTGTGGAAGGTAATGGTTTGCAGCAAGTAAACAAATGATGGAAGATGTATCAATGGTAAAGATTGGACCGGGGTCCATAGTTCACTAGAGGTGCTCTCCTTAGATAAACAACATGGCATGAAGGGTAAACAAATTACAACAGGGCAATTGACAGGAACTGAGCAAGGCATAAAAATGCAATTACTAGTCAGAAAGATCCTATGAGATTCGATTGGGCAATACAACAAGATACATAGACCGCCATCCAACTGCATCTATGACTAGAAGTCCACCTTCAGGTTATCATCCGAACCCCCTCCAGTATTAAGTTGCAAGCAACAGACAACTGCTTTAAGCAAAGTGTGTAAGCTAAACAGTCCACATGTTTCATGAACAAGAGACCGTTGTTTTCTCCCTAGTAGCAACAACACATCTACAACCGAAGAGATTTCTATCACTTCCCTTGGAAACTAGAGGCATGAACCCACTATCGAGCATAAATACCCCCTCTTGGAGTCACTAGCGGAGAACATGCAAGATCACAAACAACACAGACATGATAGAATTATAAAGAAAAAACCATTAATCAAACCAACATAATAATCTCAATATCCATCGGATCCCCGCAAACATAACATGCATGATTACAAATAGATTAGATATTGATCATGAACGGAGGTCACAAGATCTATACATGAAAACACAAGGAGGAGATACAACCATCTAGCTACTACATGGACCCATAGTCCAAGGTGGAACTACTCACGCATCATACCGGAGAGAAGGCCTACGGAATGATCTCCCCTCCGGCAGGGTGCCGGGAAGAACTTCAGAACCCCCCCCGATCTAGGGACGATGGTGGTGGCGAATACAGAAGGTTTCGTGGAGATTTGATCGGGTACTTAGGGTTTCTGCATCGCGGGCTTCTTATAGGCGAAGGGGCAGGCCAAGGCGGTGGCCAGGGGCCCCACACCCTGCCTAGGTGCGGGGCATGGCTCACCCGTGCCTACGGGGGGTCTAGGCACCCTAGACCACCTCTCCGGCTCCTCTCTGGACTTCTTGTCCCCCAAGGAAAGTTATTAACTTTGACGTTTATCCCGTCCAATTCCGAGAATATTTCTTTACTAACTTTTCTAGAACCAAAAACAACAGAAAACAGGCAACTGGCACTGTGGCAACTTGTTAATAGGTTAGTACCAGAAAACATGTAAAAAGTACCTCAAAGTGTAGACAAAGCAAAGAAAAGTAGATACTAAACAAGCATGGAGCATCAAAAATTATAGATACGTTTATGACGTATCAAGCATCCCCAAGCTTAACTCCTGCTCTTCCTCGAGTAGGTAAGTGATAAAAAGAATAATTTTTGAGGCGACATGCACCCTCACAATAAAGATCTAACCATTTGCAAGCATTGAAATCTGGGATCAAAGAACTCTAAACATGTGCATGAAAGATGGAGTTCTAACAATAGGACATAGTAACTATGCATGCAATATGAAAGGCTACAAACAAAGATCATGAATAACATGCATTGATAAACGTTTATTTTTTTCACATACAGAAAACATAGCATAGTGGCAATCAGCTTGTCCCTCATAGAGTAGCAAATAGATGCATAGGACACCTTCAAAGTTCACAAGGGTGACTAGAAACAAATAGCACAAGAACAAGTAATATCACAATATGCATCAATCGATAAGATTTGGAACACTTCACATAGAATGACAACTATGCTCTCTTAATGGCGCCTAAAGGTAGAAGGTGGAGACTCGATAATGGTGGAAGAAAGACCTTTTATAAAGGAAGCAGGGATTTCAAGTTTCAAAAAGAGCTTCCAAAAATTATGGTACTTGTTAGCTTTCATCCCTCATTGCCCCTATCATAAGCATCTTGAAGTGATTAAGGTTAAAGTGAACAAAGATGGAGTATATGCTTGACGAAGTATAAGTTGGCAATCTCATGTCCCTTGAATACGAGGGCCACACCTCATGCTATTCAACTTTAGTCACCTGTAAGTTCTTGTCATTGTAAGTATTTGCGTATCATTGAGAACCGCCAACAGGGTACCCCTTGCACATGGTACAAGAGCAATCCCATAACCAAAATGACAAGGCAAGCAGACAATGAGCATCTCAGCAATCTTCTTATTTACCATGGGAATATGGTGCTTTTTTCTCTCTTTCCTCTTTTCTCAATGTGTCTCTTTTTTTATATAAGAAGAATGTTTCATAGATGTCACTATGGTGATGCTGCAAGTTTCCACCATGATTAGGCATGGCTTAGGCTAGCGGCCCAGGCGTTTCTCTAACACATGATACAAACTCCATGGACTTACAAGTTCCCTCTTTATTTCACACCGGTGACATCCATAGACAAAAGAGCATGATATCAACTGAGTACAAAGTACAAGTGCAATGTTAAAAATATTCCCCGTGACAACACGGTTTTGCTAATTCCAACGTATAAGTGCAAGCATATACAACATAGATGACACAATGGTTCAAGTTCATTAGGGGCAAGGAATATAAAGTGTGCCATCAAGTTTGTGAGGGCTTTAGTCACTAAATTTTCACATAACAAAGAGACTTTTTAACTGGAAGATAGCTGAAAACAAGAATATACTTGGAATGGTGTAACACACCATGCATAGGAGTTTATAGTGGACGCTCTGGAAAAACTTGGTTTCTTGGGAGTTGGAAGCATGAGTAAACTTACTCATAGAAGTGGAGGCTAGCAAAAGACTGGGAGCAACCAACTAAGAGAGCAATAATGGCCATAATCATGCAAAGCAACAAAGCATTACTAATCAAGGCATAGAGTGGTATTACCAGTCAAGGACTAAATGATCATAGAGGCTATGGTGACTTGTGAAAGTCATAACATGGTGTGAGCATGTGCCAAGTCAACCCAAACAGAACATCAAAGGAGAATACCACAATACTATGCTTTTGTATGCTAAAACAACGCATAATTTCTTCAAGGCACACTAAGCAATCCCAATTGTTTGAAACAAAACATGCTACAACAATAATCACTAAGCATAAGGTCAAAACAACACCTAGCATGTCATGCTATAGTCTAAGTCACAGTCAATGCAAGCTCCTCTTGCACTTACAAGCAAGAACTTACTACTCCTTTCCAACACCAAGCAACTTATTTGCAAAACAACACAGCGAGAACGTGGGTCCAAACTACTCAAGCAAACTAAACAAACTAAGCAAAGAAAACAAAAACTAAGACGCTCCAAGACCAACACAACTGTGCATGAAACAATAAAAACGAAGTGTCTAGACAGACCTGAGCTTTTTATTGATGAAGAAGGGGATGCCCAAGGCATCCCCAAGCTTTGACACTTGTACCTCTTGGATATTTCTTGGGATGACACTGGGGTGGCATCCCCAAGGTTGAACTTTTGTCCATTCTTCATCTCATTGCATCATTCTCTCTCTACACCTGAAATCTTTTCTTCATACAAAACTTCACACAATCTTCATTACCAACATTAGTGTATTCAAAAGATATTAGACCTCTGGCAAAGCTTTGGAACAGCAAGGCTTTTCACTAAAAATACAAGATACTATAGTAACTCCTTCAAAAATCTCAATTTACCAAAAAGAACCCAAAAAGGAATCAATAAGAAGCAAATGCAAATAATGGCAGAAATCTGTCAAAACAGACCAGCAGGTAGAAACCGATTTTTTTGAACATCTTATGTTGCTCAAATAAAAAAGTGTTGAACTAAAGAAATTTATCTAACATACTGGGGGATTTATTCGTAAATTTTGAGATCAATCCGAGTTACATAGACTCCTCACGATTTTTTTGGTGGAGGACAGAAATCTGTTTCGGGACAGCAACTCCCCAAATGTTACTTCCCTCTCATTAGAGGTTATTCTTGGCACAAAAAGGATAAGGAGAGGTCATTACTGAAGTAATAACTTCCAAGACTCAAGGAAACTCTTGGGTTATCTCCCAACAAGTACTTTTCTTTAACGCCTTTAAGTTAGGCACAAGAAGCAAGAAGAATCAAGTATTTTCAAATGAAGCATTACCTCTCTTGTTCTTTCCTTTCTTACCTTTCTTCTTCTCTTTATGGAAGATATGATTGCTTACCGGAGGAGCAAAATGCATAATGCCTTTTCCCACATCTATTACCGCTCCAAGGTGTTTCAGTAGGGATCTTCCAAGTGTGATATGTCCTTTGCCTACACATTAAATAACAAGATAATCAGTAGACACCATTTTTTCTAAGATTTTTGTAAACACACCTTCAGCTATTCTAATGGGCAACAAAGTGGCATTGTTGGTAAGAGATATTTCCTCTCCTCCTTTAGTAAGCCCCCAAAGACTCAAGGAATCATAAATATCTTTAGGCATGAGACAAAATTCAGACATGATATCATAGTGAGCATCAAAAAGTGTAGTATTTATAGAAACTTTGATTGTGGTAAACCACTTTGAAGGCCTAGAATTTATGGGAACATAATCATGGTAAGACCTAAGCGTGTGATAGCAACTATTCATAGCAGAAATACTAGTCTCAAGAGTGTTCAACCTAGCAAAAATATTTGTGAAAGAGGAACCAGACTTGCCAGGTGTATTATAAATTGCAATCAACTTTTTTATGGCATCAAAAGCTTCATCCTCAGTACATAGCAAAATATCTTTGTCAGCCACAACATCCAAAGCATATCTATAACGAAGAGCAATACCGCGGTAGAAACTATCAATAACCAAGCTAAGACTCATCTTAGGCTCAGTTTCCCTCTATAAAGCGGATATTCTAGACCAAGCTTCTTTAAAACTCTCTTCACTTTTTTGCTTAAAAGTGGAGATCTCTTCCATAGGTGAAATAAAGATTGGTCCAAACCAGACATGGTGACAACTAGAGCAGGAACTAATTTTTTTCGTGTTTTTGAATAAAGAAAGCAAACCAAACTAGACTATTTTTTGGGGTTTTTTGGAAGAGGCAAACAAAACCAAGCAAAAGAAAAAAAGCAAACTAAAAACAAAGTAAAGCGAAAGAAAGTGGAGGACTCCCCTAGTGAATACATCCTTAGACTCCCCGACATCGGCGCTAGAAAACTTGTTGATGGTGCCTTGTTGACGAGGGATCTTCTTTCTTTATTCCCCGACAACGGCGCTAGAAAAGCTTGATGCAGCGTTGAGTTAATGTAGGAGCGCTTCGTTGGTAACCCCAAGAGCAAGGTGTGAATAAGCACAGCAGCAAGTTTTCCCTCAGTAAGAAACCGAGGTTATCGAACCAGTAGGAGGAAGGAAACGTCATATAGGTGTTGCAAGCACGGAGACCTGCACAACACAAACTCAAGACTTTGCCCCAACGAATCAGTGAGGTTGTCAAGCTCACCGGTTTGCTGTAACAAAGGATTAAATGTATGGTGTGGGAGGTAATGGTTTGCAGCAAGTGAACAAGTAACAATGGAAGATGTATCAATGGTAAAGATTGGACCGGAATCCATAGTTCACTAGAGGTGCTCTCCTTAGATAAACAACATGGCATGGAGGGTAAACAAATTATAGCAGGGAAATTGACAGGAACTAAGCAAGGCATAACAATGCAATTACTAGTCAAAAAGATCCTATGAGATTCGATTGGGCAATACAACAAGATACATAGACCGCCATCCAACTGCATCTATGACTAGAAGTCCACCTTCAGGTTATCATCCGAACCCCCTCTAGTATTAAGTTGCGAGCAACAGACAACTGCTTTAATCAAAGTGCGTAAGGTAAACATTCCACATGTTCCATGCACAAGAGACCGTTGTTTTCTCCCTAGTAGCAACAACACATCTACAACCGAAGATATTTCTGTCACTTCCCTTGGAAACTAGAGGCATGAACCACTATCGAGCATAAATACCCCCTCTGCGGATGTCCTCAACCCATACATGTATGAGTTGAAGATCCATCCCAAGGAGCTGATTCTCAAATATGGGAAGGTACAGATGAAAGAAGTTCAAGGCCCCAAGGGAGAAGGAAGTCTGGAAGACAGGATGGAAGCATTGGAGCAGGAGGTTTTCCGGTACAAGAAGATGGCAAAACGCGAAGTGGATGTTATTCACAAGATAAGTTCAGAACTCATCGCCAAGCATGAGGAAGAGGTGGCTGAGCTCCGATAAGAAATCTTCTCGCTCCGTCAGACCACCAACCAATTACAAGCACATATCTATGACATTCAAAATCAAATCTGTGAGTATGAGGCTAGATTTGATCGCATAAGCTCTGTTGCTAGTTTCAGGATTGCAGAGACAAGGACATCCTTTTTGGATGGGAAACCTTTGCCTTGAAAGTTTTATGATTACAAGAGAACACCACCACCACCGAAGGAGTAATTTTTCATCAGGTTTGGCATCCCCTTGGCTTGTTCCAAGCTTGGGGGAGTGTCGCGGTATCACCACCATTATCTTTTATCTTTTACCTTTTCAGTGGATTCATATCTTTGGTAGAGAGGTCTTATAGTTTGGTTTGCATGTGGAAGTATCTCTCCTTTAGTTGATTATCTATGTATCCCTTGGTGTGAGTGCCTTTATTGGAATATTAATGAGAAGTCTCATCTTTTACTTTTTGCACTTCTTATTTTAGCTTGCAATCTCTATTATATGATGGATCTTGTTTATCAGTATTGGAATCACTTTGGGATCATCAAGTGGATCTAAATTGTTTTTGGCAAACCAAGTTCTGGTCAGTAGCAATATTTTTTGATGTTTGAAAGAAAAGAGAAAAAGCTTACAGGTATTTAGTATCATTTATTTTCTTTCTTGTTGGATCATAAGCTTAGTATTCTTTATTTAAGATCTTTTGTGTCTTTAAGGAAGATTGCATGTTTGGATTTATTACTTGTATGTTTGCTTGTTTCTTTCAACTCTCTTGCTTGCTACCCAGCCTTGCTAGCCAAAAACCTGTTTTGAGAAGGCTTACTTCTCATGTTTCCAATCCCTTTGAACCAAAACTTTTGCCATTTGTGTCCACCATATCTACCTAGTAGCATTATTGCTATTCCAAGCAAATTCTCAAGCTTCGTCTACCTTTCGAATTAAAAAAGTAGTTTTTTATGTGAAAACTAGTTAGTAAAGCTCTCACGAACTTGATGGCACACCTTATTTTCTTGCCCCTAATAGACTTGAACCATTGTGCCATCAAAGTTGTATATGCTTGCATCTATACGTTGGAATTAGCAGAACCGTGTTGTCACGGGGAACGTTTTCAACATTGCACCTGTACTTTGTACTCAGTTGATATCATGCTCTTTTGTATATGGCTGTCAACAGTGTGAAATAAAGAGGGAATTTGTAAGTCCATGGAGTCTGTATTTTGTGTTAGAGAAACGCCTGGGCCGCTAGCCTAAGCCATGCCTAATCATGGTGGAAACTTGCAGCATCACCATAGTGAGCTATCTATGAAGCATCCTTAATAAAAAGATATGCATATGGTAAATAAAAAGATCGCTAAGATACTCATTGTCTGCTTGCCTTGTCATTTTGGTTATGGGATAACTCCTGTACCATGTGCAAGGGGTACCCCGTTGGCGGTTCTCTATGAGATGCATGTACTTACAATTAAAAGAACTTACCGGTGACCAAAGTTGAGTAGCATGAGGAGTGGCCCTCATATTCAAGGGACATGAGATTGCCAACTTATATTTCGTCAAGCATATACTCCATATTTATGCACTTTAACCTTAATCATCTCAAGATGCCTATGATAGGGGCAATGAGGGCTCAAAGCTAGTAAGTACCATAATCTTTTGGAAGCTCTTTATGACTTGTAATCCCTGCTACCCTCTATGAAGGGACCTTTATCCTATTTTTTAAGTTGAGTTAGTAAACCTACTTCCTCTGTATATCCGGCAGGAATTTGAGTTGTTGTGTTTCAAGCATTCATATGGTGATTTATTCAATCATGTTCTCTATCTTCCTTGTTTGCACGAGACTCTTATCTATTGAGTATTACTTTGAAAGCCTTCACTTGTGAAAAACCTTTTTGAGCAAAGAGTGCTCTTGTTGTGAAAACTTATACAAAAAGATTTTTGCGAAACTATTTTCCAGGTGTTCTCTGACCAAGAACAAGTTTGCCAATTCCAATTATGATTTATACGTATGTATCTCTATTGTGACTAATGTACTTGGTTGCGAGTTAAGTTATATAATGGTGAGTTGCTTCCTTCTATGAGTTGTATAATGGTAAGTGTGATGCTTCTTTTCCGTATTCTTTTATCGACACTTCACTCCATAAACCCATGGACATGTTTACTAAGCTTAGTTTTCGCTTGGGGACAAGCGAAGGTTTAAGCTTGGGGGAGTTGATACGCCCAATTTGCATCACCATTCTATATCATAATCTACCTCTATTCATTGATATTTGTCTTATTATGAGGTATTACTTATGTCTTTTCCACTGTTTATGCATGTTGGATGATTCTTGGAGGATGGACTGCCGGAGTTTGGATTCTGATGGAAACGAGGGCGTTTTGATGCAATTTCGCGAAGATCAGAAAAATACCAGAAAAATATGGGAAATATTATTTTTCCAGAAGATTGAGGAAGCCAGAAGGAGGGACGAAGAAGGGCCACACGGGGCCCACACCCCTAGGCCCGAGCCCACCCTGGGCCACGCCTAGGGCAGGTGTGGCCCACTGCCCGGCTCCCGACTACGCCCCTTCACCTATATCTTCCCTACGGAACCCTAAGGCTGGGGGAGCGACCATAGATAGATTTCCGCTGCCTCTGGGGGGCGGAAAACACCGAGAGAGAAAGATCTCTCCGACAGATAGATTTATGCCGGGGGAATTCCTTCCCGGAGAGGGAAGAACGTCGCCATCAACACCATCGTCAAGCTAGGTTTCATCAGGATCATCATCATCATCCACACCACCATCTCCAGCAGCACCTTCATCACCACTCCGCCCCGCTGTAACAATTGTGTTGGATATTGCTCTAGTTCTTAGGGGAAACTTTCTCGGTGTTAATTACTATTGTATTTGATGCTTGGAAGTGTAACCATTGGATTATTGTTTATGTTAAGATTGTTATCCATTATCATATCATCTTTGATCTTGATCCATATGATGTCTTGTGAGTAGTTCGTTTAGTTCTTGAGGACATGGGAGAAGTCATGTTGTTGTTAGTGGATTTGTGTTGAGTTATTATTCAATGGTTAGTATTTAAGTTGTGGTGCTATTCTTCTAGTGGTGTCATGTGAACGTCGACTACATGATACTTCACCATTTATGGGCCTAAGGGATGCATTGTGTATTTGGATACTAATTGTGGGGTTGCCGGAGTGACAGAAACCTGAACCCCCGTTAAGACACCTTTGCACAAGGGAGTGTAGGATCTCAGAGTTTAAGGTTATGGTTAGATTTATATCTTAATTACTTTCCTGTAGTTACGGATGTTTGCAGGGGGTTTAATCACAAATATGTATTAGTCCAAGTAAGGTCGGTACATTAGCACAGGTTCACCCACACAACACTTACAACACCAAAGAAGAGTACTCAGCTATATGAAGCGAAATCACTTGACAGAATTCTCATGTGTCCTCAAGAATGTTTGGTCCTTATAAGTATTTCCACCAGCTTGTCCTTTGCTAAGACAGGATTGAGCCACTTTCTGCGTTTGTTCTTTGTTACTTGCACTTTGTTTTGTTTCCTTATCAGAAAACCCCTAAAAATCTGTTTGCTAAGTATTTGCAGAGAGTTCCTGCTCCATACCATGTTTAGCACCTTCTTCTCCTCGTTGGGATCGACACTCCTATTTATCGAAAGTACTACGATACACCCCCTATACTTGTGGGTCATCAAGGGGATCAGAGATTAATCCCTATAAATCAATATAAAATATTAATATAACATATTATAAGTTGTAAATATGTGGAAAAAAGTTCATATATGAATTTTACATGCATCACCGCTCACTACGTGTCGGGCCGGCACAGGAGTGCCAGAAATGTTTTGGGGCCGCCCTGTCTGCACGGTTTAGGGGCTGCTGGAGTGGACCATTTTTTGCAGTACCCCAAAGTTCATTGGTGGACTCCGGTGGGGATGCTCTAACATGGATTCGTATTAAAAGATCAACGGAAAATCACGAGAAATATGTACCGGACCCATTTATTTCAACAAGATCCATGTAAAGTTCTTCACAAATCTTCATAAGAAGCATACAAGAATAACCACCGGATCAAGGAGATTCAACAAATTATGAAGAAAATATGGACACTGTCATGGCCAGAGGAGAGGTGGAGGACATGTGCCAACGAAAGGAGCTTCGAAAGGCCACGACAGGCATATCAACACTCATAGTAGGAGGATCGTGCGGTGTTGGCGAATAGGCACACCGCCTTCATTCCCTCACGTGGTCGGAGGACCCTCAGTGGTGGAAGAAGGGTATGTCACATCCCCGCCCTCCTGCGATTGACGGAGCCTGTGGTAGTGGTGGACGGGCACATCGACTTCTGTTGCGGATGGTCCCCACCTAGGAGAGGCCTGCACCGAGAGGAAGAGGGATCACAATGGGACTAGATAGGGTTTTATTTGGATTCGATCGGGAGAGGCTATCCAATTCTGAGCGTTGAATGTGGGTTGATACTCGACATTTGCAGGGGTATTTTTCAAAATTGGATTTCTAATATTGGACACCAAAGAAGAAGGAACACATCGATTCTACATGAGGTGTGGGTGTCTCGGTCATGATATGACCGTCAAGCTGTGTTGGAGATTCTTGCTACTACGCTTTTGAAAAGAAAACCTATGCATTGTGCATTTTTTATCCCATATAAGCAATGAAGAAGGTTGACACATTCATCTTAACCCAATTCATCCCCTCCCTCCTACTCATGCCCGACATCTCTCTCCCCATGTCTCACTCACTGGTCCCGAAGATCACGAACTCATAGAGCCAGCAACCTCGCTGACAGGATCATTGCTGAATCAGTTGGCCCGTCCCTATCACCCGTGGTGACATGACACCGACGATGTAGCATGCGGCTGCGATGTTGACCCGCGGAGAAAGCGGCTTCCTAAGTGTTGTGGTCCATCTCGATGAGAAGGAGGGCAAGCGGCGACCGGCATCCACTCCCACCTTCCACCTCTGCAATTCCTTGCTTTTTTCTGCCCCATTCTGGATCCATGAGGTGTGGAAACTCATATCCCAAGGAAGCTGACAAGATCAGCCACATCGGCCGTCGCCGTTTTCAGCACCTTTGTTCCTAGCTTTCACGACTAGAGCCGACTCCTTTCCGATCTAGAAGGATAGCTCATACATAGATTATGAAGAAGCATATAGTAGCAGGGACCAGTTCACTTGAATTGATGTAATGAGGGGTGCATTTTGCAATGTCTAAAACTAACAACATGGATCTTGATGTGGAAGTGGACTCACGGGATAATCCCGGGATGTCCACATATATGTAGATTGGGATCTTCGAAGTAGACAACGTAAATACGGCCTGGGCGCACTATGCCTAAGAGATGGTCATTATTATCCTTGCAAGGGGTATGTCTCGAGCAACATGTTCAACTATCCCTAGTTTAATACTCGTACTTTCTAAAAAAAGTGAGAATACCCCGACCTCTTCATCGATTAGCGTGACACAAACCTACACAACAAAGTTGAACAAGAGGCTATATGACTCACGGCATGAACAATCATTCAATCTAACACAAACCTTATCATAAATGATTGAGACAAACAACAAAATACACAACTTATAGATAGAAAGCCTTCCAAAAAAGTTTATCGTATACTGATGATGACGAGTCTAACCATACGTCGGTTTTAGGATTCTTATCCTCAAAGCCGAGTTTGAGCCACCACCTTCAGGGAAGAGGATCCCCTGACGTAGTCTCTCCTGCCATTGAGTCCGTGAGATGTGAGGACTGCCTGTGTTGGGATCCATATACCAGAGACCGAAAGTCAGTGTGCTTCAGGAGTAGCTTAGTCTTAGGAGCCACGTCCCACCCTCAGCGAGTACAACGTCACTTGCAAGATCGAGATTGGCTGATCATAAACATTGGGTTTTCACCTGTTGTCCGGTTGCGTGGAACATGTCGTTAAAGCCACCTGTCACAGTTCTCACCTAATACGATGGTGGACTCAAACTGCTTTTCGAAATACTATAAGGATGGTACAACCTGTACGGACGTGATATTCCCAGTATTTTACCGACTCCATGGCGATTTAACTTCGACTTTATCTAGAATCCTTTTTACTACCGCTTCTGTAAAAGAAGGTGTTGTAATTTTTTTTCAAAAGTGAAATGATGTAAACTTTGACCCTTTTTTTTTTAAAAAAACACCCCATATACAATGCCAAATCAATGCCGTTACATAAATCATGGCATATATTTTCATATTATGCATATATGTTATCATAGTTTTTATTTTTAATATATTTTTCTATAAATTTGGTCTAACTCTATACGGTAGTGGTAGTTAGTGAGGAGTTCTTCTCTCTCCACTCCATCTCAATAGAAAAGGAAATACCATGTACTATATCTACATGGAGAGGGGTCCGGTACTTGCAAAGTCTGCACCGGGCTCCTCCACATTTACCCCCTCCAACTACACCTCTGTGCGCCGCAGCGTGGTGGTGGTGGCCACAGATCTTCACTTGAAACCTCGAATCATTTCATTCTGGACGGCCTACGATCTGAATTCATCATCTGGCCTGAGGCATTAAATCCACCTGAGCCCTACTCCTACACCACCGGTTCCTGCCTGAACGCACTGTTTCCCGCCAAGTTGCCAGTCACCTCGAAATCGACCAAAGTTGCACGGTCATCCATCGACAGCGACCATGCCGAGTTCGAAATCGCTGGTCGCGCCTGTGGGTGGTGGCCGGAGCCCGGAGCTCAAAACCCTCTATAAAACCTCCCTTTCCTCGGCAGTCAGCACAGCACACACACAAAGGCACAAAGCCATGGACGTAGCTCACAAAGACCACCTCCTCGGGGCCTTCCACGGCCTCCTCGGCGCCGTGGCACTCCTCCTCTGCGTCCTCGCCGAGGCCCTCGTCTTCGCGCTTCGGCAGACCCCGGCGCTCTACCTCGTCCCGGTCTCCGCCATGCTGCTCCTCAGCCGCTACCGCCGCCGCGGCGCCGCAGGCCGCGGCATTGGCCTCGTCGACTTCTCCTGCCTCAAGCCGCCCCGCCGGCTGCGGCTCCCCGTGGCGGCGCTCCGGGAGCACATGGAGCTCATCGGCTGCTTCGACCGCGGCAGCATCGAGTTCATGACGGACGCCATCCGGTCCAGCGGCATGGGCAACGAGACCTACTTCCCGCCCGCGCTGCACTACCTCCCGCCTGCCTCCACGCACGCGCACGCCGTCCAGGAGGCGCACATGCTCTTCTTCCCGGCCCTCGACGGCCTCTTCGCCAAGACCCGCGTGCCGCCGTCCGCCGTCGGCGCGCTCGTCGTCAACTGCAGCGGCTTCTGCCCGGGGCCCTCGCTCGCCTCCGTCATCGCCAGCCGCTACGGGATGCGGAGCGACGTCAGGACGTTCAACCTCTCCGGCATGGGCTGCAGCGCGGGGTCCGTCGGCGTGGACGTCGCGGCGGCCGTCCTGCGCGCGCACGCCGCGTCGTACGCCCTCGTCGTCAGCGCCGAGATCCTCACGGTCGGCTGGTACTGCGGCAAGGACCGCGGCAAGCTCCTCCTCAACTGCAACTTCCGCACCGGCTGCTCCGCGGCGCTCCTGACGAACAGCGTGGGGGCGCAGGTGAAGTACCGGCTCCGCAACGTGACGCGCACGAACACGACGGCCAACGACCGGAGCTACCGCGCGGGGTACCGGGAGGAGGACGACGAGGGCATCACGGGCTTCACCCTCGGCCAGGGCGTCGGCCGCATGGTCAGCGAGCTCCTCCGCGCGCACCTCGTCACGCTCAGCATCTCCATCCTGCCGTGGCGCGAGAAGCTGAACTACACGGCCGCGCTGCTCGTGTCGATGCGGCGGCGAGGGCAAGACAAGCTCGCGGGCAGCAGCTCCGGCGCTTCCGCGGCGCCGATGCCAGACTTCCGCGCGGCGGCGGACCACTTCTGCCTGCCGTCGTCGGGGAAGCCGATGATACTGCGGCTCGGGAAGGGGCTAGGGCTGAGCGAGAGGGAGATGGAGGCGGCGCTCATGACGTTCCACCGGTTCGGGAACCAGTCGGCGGCGTCGCTGTGGTACCAGCTCGCGTACCTCGAGGCCAAAGGGCGGGTCCGGAAGGGTGACACGGTGTGGCAGCTCGGCATTGGGAGCGGGCTCAAGGCCAACAGCCTGGTGTGGAAACGCGTCGCCGTCGCCGGCGGGCGCCACGGGAGGAACGCTCTGGGGCCGTGGATGGAGTGCATCCACCAGTACCCCGTATGGGAATGAGATCGAATTACGTATGCGCGCCATTGCCACATCGGGTCATGTTTACCCATAGTGCTATTTTCGAGAAGAGGCCAATGCAACAGAATGGAAAGCCAATATCGAGTTTAGCCACATGATTTGCTAAGTGAGTGTTTTACTTCGATCATTACTCCAACTTTGTGTTGTTCAGTTTTTTTTCTTCGAATGCTTTTTTTAGATCATTTTTCTTCGAATGCTCGTTTGGTGCCAATGCTGGATGTAGAAATGCTACACTTGGGTTAATTCTATTTTGTTTCCAAGTCATCACATGGATGCCACTCGTAATATCTCCGTTCCAATATTACTCCCTCCGTCCCAAAATATAAGACGTCTAAGCTTTAGTTAAAAGTCAACATTTTCTAAGTTTGAACAAATTTATACAAAAAAATACGAATATCTGCAATATCGAATGGACATATTGGGAAACTATACTTTATGGTGAATCTATTGATATTCATTTGATATTGTGGATGTTTATATTTTTACATATAAATTTGGTCAAATTTAGAATATGTTGACTTTTTACTAAAGCTTAGGCGCCTTACATTTTGGGACGGAGGGAGTACTACCTAGCTTAGTCGTTTAATTTGGTTCATCGATATACAAAATTAGTTTTATGATATAAAATAGGTACTCTTTGTTCCTTAATTATTATTTTTTTGAAAAAGTGATTTATATTACTCAACCACCCAAATTACAATCCTCCTCACAAAGTCCAGGTATATCATGAGGACCTAAATGTAGCGACACACGTGACCCATGTTGGATAAAGCATCGCTCACTAAGTTTTGCTCTCGCCTAATATTTTCTACCTCGGAAAGAAGGCAACTAATCTCCATAAGTAAATATGTAACCTCTAGTTGTCAACCTCCACATATGAAGCCACCATCTGTGTTCCTTAATTTTTGCCGTGGTTGAAACTTGAACTATGATCACAACAAGACTTATGGAAATGGCGGGAATACTATCACTAGATTTATTATAAAAATATTGTATAATTATTGGAAAAGGTCTACCCTCCTTATTTGGACCCACATATTTTTCCTATTTGTTTGGACCTACTTAAACGCTAAACTCTCGAAGGATCTTTTTCCTCTTTGACTCTATACATGACACAAAAGTTATAAGATCTTTTGAGAAAAGCAATTTTTTCTCATAGATGTGTGTAGTTTGTGAGTTTCGTTGAAATATAATTTGCCTACTTTCCATCATATCGGAGTTTTTATTGAACTGGCTAGAGCATGGTATTTGACCTACAATGTCCAGGGTTAAATCTAGCCAATGTAGTATTAAAAAAATGCGGCTCACCTAAAATGATCCAATAATCCACGTCTTAGACCCGTGAGCCCAGAAAAACTCACACTGGCCTAGACGCAAGTGAGGGGTTGAAATATAATTGCCTAGTCAATCAAATCGGTTTTTTGGTTGAACTGGCTAGATCTTTCAATTCTACATAAGTTTGAACACACGGTTTAATTTATTTCAAATTGAAAATAAATACCTTTTTAGATAAATGACATTTTATTCCTGGCTTAAATTAATAAAGCGCATCACAAGATAGCACAACATAAACAACCGCTGGGATATGAGCTTAAGAAATTCAGACCCGAAGAAGGGCTAATTTTTTTAAAATAATATATTTTTTTATTGATTTTCACAAATAATACGCAAATTTGGCAAATTTCAGTTCTGTCGGAACGGACGACAGACCGCGTTCGTCGGTTGAGCAGACGACCAACATGTCGTCTTTTGTTGAAAAGACGACCAAATTGTCTTCTTTTCTTCAAAAGACGACCAACATGTCGGGTGCCAGGGGTCAGCCGTGTCGGCGGTTCAACGGACGACGGCGCTGTCTTCTTTTCTTCAAAAGACGACCGAGCTGTCGGGTGCCAGGGGGTCAGCCGCGTCGGCTGTTGAACGGACGACGCGCGTTTCGTCCGTTGAACGGACGACGCGCCCCAGCTATATTAGCTCGCCCGCCCGTGCCCGTCGTCTGCTTGCTCGTTCCAGCTCGCGCGTCTGCTAGCTCCTTCCCAGCTCCTCTCTGGCTCTTCTTCCTCTCTCGCTTGCTCTCATTTTCTCAGCCGTTGCACCGATTTGTAGCCTAGATTTCTATCCAAACTCGCTGCTCTAACACATTAGCAAGCTAGTAGAGTCCCGATCTACTAATGGGATAGCCTGGTGTAGTGATTTGAGGCGTTTTGGTGGAGGGATCTGGTGGTGTTCTTGTTGAGCAATGGCCATGGTGGAGGCTGGTGCTGAGACTTGAGGAAGGTGCATGGTGGAGGTGCTGATCCGTTGACCTGAGGCAGCTGCACGGCAGAACTTCGCACGCTTCAAGGGTAAACCCTAATTTCTTGCTTATTGCAGTCATGCGTGTATGTTCATAGGTAGCGTTTGATGAGGTCTGTTAGATGCAAGATATTTGTAGAGTATTATGTATCAATGTACCTGTTTTTGACTATTTTTGGTATTTTTAAGATCGAAAATCATGTCAAATAATGTAGTGTTTAGGTTCTTGTATGGTCCTGGTTCCGTCAGAATAAACCAGCACGGAGTTGATTTGAGCGAGTTTAGATTTATGGATGAAGTGCTTCAGAATCCTGAAACAGTGCCCGTTACTCAGTTGAAGGATTGGTTATGTGTTCGTTTAGGGCTCCCTCCTACCCATACTGTCGGTGTGCATGCTTTATGGACTAAGTCAAGGAAAACCCCTAATTTTTATTTAAGGCCAATAGAAGCGCAACAGAAATGGGTCAAATTTGTGCAAGCTTGCCAGAAAAGAGAAGTTAACCCCAGTCTCTTAGTGTTACCGTGGCGAAAGAGGCTGGTATGATCATGGCCATAGTAGTCGGACCGGTCATCTTTGGAGGTAGTTATGATCATGGCGGAGTAGTCGGACGGTCATCTTTGGAGGTAGTTATGATCATAGCGAGTAGTCGGGGCCAAGAGGGTGGCGGATATGAATCAGTCACAAGTAGCTATGCACACCGGGGTGATGGTTATGTATCGAGGACGGTGGTGAAGGATTAGGGAAGACATATTCAAGTGGCGGCGATGAGGACGAGATATATGATGGTTTGTTGCAACATCAAATGGAAGCAAGACTCGTAAGGCAAAGTGATACTGGTGATGATTCCGGTAGTCGATCAAGAAGAGATCGACCAACCTATTTCGGCATCATGGAATAATGACAACACAGCAGCAATGACTGTGAACGATGGGCATGATTCAGCGTGGCATTATCACGCGAACAACATCTCTCTGGGTGCATTATATCCTAGCAAGAGACATCTGCAGGAAGCAATTGTTGAGTGGTCAATGTCCATGCAACGGGTCTTGAAAACGAAGGTGTCATCACAACAATATTTGACATTGGTTTGCAAGGAAGCTGGATGTCCTGCAAGGGTGCATGCCCATGTCCCTAGGTATGACACAAACTGGAAGGTCACCGATGTTGTGATGCACACATGCACACTTGAAAGTGTCCTTTAGGACCATCGTAACCTCACGTCAACCCTCCTGGCTATACTGTTGTACACAGAGATAGTGGAGGTAAAAACCATGGGGGTGAATGCTATCATTCATAAAGTTTCTGTCAGATTCCGCTACAATATTTCATACGGGAAGGCTTGGAGGACTAAGCAAAGGGCACTGGAGGCAAGGTTTGGTTCGTTTCGAGACGGGTATGACTGTGTTGTTAGGATGCTCCACATCGCAGCTAGGAATCCAGGCACCTACGTGGACATCCAACACTTTACATTGCCACATGAACCTAATTTGAGGGTACTTCATCGAGTGTTCTTCTCATTTGCTATATGCATAGAAGCTTTCACTCACTGTCGACCAGTCATCTGTGTGGATGGTATATTTCTCACTGGCAAGTATAGGGGTCAGATATTGACTGCCATAGGCCAAGATCGAAACAATCAAGTTGTTCCACTTGCTTTTGCTTTCGTGGAGAGCGAGAACACCGAGAGTTGGGTATGGTTTTTCAGGAAGCTGAAGATAGCAATTGTGAGAGATACACCGAATGTATGCGTGCTTCATGACAGGCATCCAGGTATACTAAGCGCTATAAAGAAGCTCACACATCCCACTCCTGATGAAGTAACTCCATGGCTGGACATGCAGAGTCGTTGGTGCATGCGGCATCTAGGGGCCAATTTTTTCTCACAGTTCAGGAACAAGGCTCTTATGGACCTATTCAAGAAGCTTTGCAAGCAGAACCAAGAGTGGAAGTATATCAAGTGTCGTGGCTATCTTGATGACTTCACTAAAAAACATGTGACTCAGAGGAGAGCAGCTAGAGCAGAAATGTCGCGGCTCATGCAATGCAAGTACCTGAGCAACAACAAGAGCAGCACCACCGGAGGAAGAACCCATTGCCCTTTGTGACTTGCCAGGATTTGACCAACCCGGTACTAGGAGAAGGCCTGGCAGAAGGATTAAAAATTTTTAGGAATGGATACAACACGAGCCTGTAGAGAGGTGGTCTCTGCTGCATGACACTCATGGTGCTAGGTTTGGCGTCATGACTACAAATCTGGCTGAAACTTACAACTTTGTCTTGAGAGGAAGTAGGGCTCTACCATTAACAGCCATTGTGGAGTGTATTTTCACCGGAACTCTGAAGTATTTCAGAGACAGACTCCAGATGGCTCAGATGCATATCATGAACAACCCAAACACGAGGTATTGTTCAAAGATCATGCATTACATGGATGCCAAGATGGAGAAGGCTCGGTCCATGTATGTCATCACCATCGATAATCAGGAAAGAAGGTTCGAGGTACGCCTCCCTTCCAACCGGATTGGAACAGGAGAAGAGGTAAAGACACAGGAGGTGAGGATAGGCAACGAAGCCTGGCCAACGTGTTAGTGCACGTGCAATAAACCCAAGCTGTTGCATCTGCCTTGCTCTCATGTACTAGCTGCATGCGGGCTGATGGGTATGGATGCGATCTCGTTTGTGTCTCCTTATTTCCTTAAGGACGCGGTGGTCAATACGTGGACAGGCGAGATGATGGGATATAGGGCATGGGGAAATTTCAATAAAGTAAATCCAGGTGAAAGGGTTTACATCCCAGATCCTGAACTGGTGAGGACATGAAGAGGAAGGCGACAATGTGTCCGCATCCGTAATGATATGGATGAATCTGAAGTCGGAGGCCCTACTAGGCAATGTTTTCTGTGTAATCAATTTGGTCATATAGACACCAGTTGCCACATCTTCGGTACTGGTGGAGCTGCTCCTCGTGGACGTGGCAGCCGAGGAAGAAGAGGCAGAGGAAGAAGAGGCAGAGGAAGAAACTAGATGTGTGGAACTATGTCTTAAATTTGTAATATGTGTGGAACTATGTCTTAAATTTGTAATATGTGTGGAACTATGTCTTAAATTTGTAATATGTGTGGAACTATGTCTTAAATTTGTAATATGTGTGGAACTATGTCTTAAATTTGTAATATGTGTGGAACTTTGTCTCAAATTTGCAATATGTGTGGAACTAATCTGCAGATGGCGGGATCTTTGCTGAATGCTGACATAGATAGAAAGCATCGATCGACGGTACTGGATGCTAACCCGGGGTCCTTGAAGCACCTAGTGACTCGCACTCCCATTTCGAACTGGTGCATACATCCTGATTGGCTTCAGAGGCATGTGACATTTATTTCTCTTGTTGTTGGGATATTTATGGGCCAATGTGACTAAACTGTTCTGCTTTCTTATTATGTAGATTGAAGTGGTCTGGGCTCTTACCATTCGTTCGTTTGGTTGAGGCCACTCGTATGGAGGAGATAGAAGGGCGACAACTTGGGTTCCAGACTAGTCGCTTACGTACCGAGTTGGGGTTCAGCTGTCTTAGCAGCTACGTACCGAGGTATGTGCAATGCTTGCTAGTTAACCAAGGACAGTTCTGCCTTGCTAGGATGCCCATTGTTGCTGCAACTGTGGTCATGGGAGAGGTTCCCTATCGGCCGTCCAGATGTAAGTGTCAACCAAATAGTCGGCAACCAGGAACATGAAACAATTGTCTACCACTCTGACCTGCTATTCGACGAAGAGCAAATTGATTTGCCTACATTTGGCACTCACTGGACCCGTCGCAAGGTCAGTGTAATGTCTTAATAAATTGCACTTCTGGTACTACAATATGAAAGTTACTAACAACTATTTTGTCATGCAGTGTCGTTTCGCGGGAGAGCAAGTCGTTAGATGCTATCCATCGTTCAGCGAGCAGTTCGACACACTGAAAGAGGATGTCGTGATTTGGGAGCCGTACACCCTGCAGACACGACACGCACGATATCCCGGCGGGTTATCTATTATGTGCACTAGAGATCGAGAGTACTGGCTGAATACATCGAAGATCATCTTTGATTGCCAAGTTGAGGAGATATCTCAACAGAGGGTCATGCGACAGTTCGGTCTTTGCCAGATGGTAGATCCCCCGCGTCCGGATGTTCCCCTTCCAGATGTCGTGCACGCGTAAGTAAATATACTTCATCTATGTTCTTTAATGATGGTCTAACAAATTCTAATGACAGGTACTCTCGGAAAAGTAGCAAGACCGCCACTCAATGGCTCCAACGGGTGGGGATTTACGTCAACGAGTGACAGAATGCACCAACACAAGTGTGGCACGCTGGCCCGTTTGATATGGAGCTATTCTACGGATACTTATAGAGGTACATGTCGATGACACGGCTACATCCCATTCCACACGCACATGACGATGAGATATACCCTAGCCAGTCAACATTGGAGTCCAGACAGTCAGCGGTAAATACTTTATTTAGAGCATAATCAACATGAGTGCCTATGTAGTGCATACCTAACTATGAGACAAATGCAGGCCGATATGACGTGGGAGCTACAGACTGAGGTGGCTCAGTACGGACGATCGCTTTCGAACGTTCCTCTTGTGCCCCGTCAGTAGGCTCAGTCCTTTGCCCGGCGGGTCGAGGAGAAGTTGCGGCGTATCTACGCATCCATCACGTGCACCAGCGTCTCAGACGTCGTTCAACACCGAGAAGCACAACGCCCACCGCATCACTCGGTGAAGGAGCGCGCCCCACGTCGATCCACGCAGCCGCGCCCACCGCGTCACTCGGTGTAGGAGCGCGCCCCACGTCGATCCATGGAGCAGCCACCTTCTCCAGACCATGCTGGAGGCTCGGGATGGCACGAGGAGAATATTTATCCACCACTCCGCTACGGGCCTCGTCCACGACTCTCACAGCAGGCGCCGTCGAGAGCACCACCTCCAGACCAGGCTGGAGGCTCGGAGTGGCAGCAACCACAGTTTACTTCTGACCCGTGGCAGCAATCGCAGTTTAATATCGACCAGTTGCAGCAGAACCAGATTACTTTCGAACAATGGCAGCATCAGCAGCCGATCCCCTACATGGACTTCGCTTATCGACCACAATCTTATCCTCATGGTAAGTGTGTCCCTTCCTAATATTGTTAGATGCAGTATGACATTGTTCAGTACTTAATTTCTTGTACATTAGCAGGAGACTCCTTTACATGGGACACTACTGACGACCGTGATCAGCAGACACAACACGAGCAGGTAGACTGGTTTGGCCAGTATCAGCCAGGTACTCCACCACCTATCCCCACACAAGATACACAGGATGAAGGTGAAGGGTCAACTGCACCTCGTCGTGATGTGATGCCACCCCACAGATATGGATGGAGTACACCGAGGCCTCCGCCACCTTGTCGTCGACACCAGTGATATCTACTTATGTATCAGTCATTTACCTATCTATGTATGAGACATCATTCTATTATTTCATGATTTTATTCGACAAACTACTCAACATAACTTGCAACATAGTTCAACATAACTTGCGGTACATAAATTAGAGTCCTATCTATCCCTGGCATGATGCATTTCCCTTTTCCTTCGATGATGCCTCGCCCTTTCCCTTGGACGATCCCTCGCACTTGCTCTTCTTGGCCCGCGCTTTCTTCTTCTCCTGCCTCTTGTCCCACTCAGCTCTCGCCTTGCTTCCAACGGGTGGCGGCATGAAGATATCATCCTCATCTTCGCTCTCTTCTATCCAGGGCCTACGTGCCACAACCTGCTCCGTCATGTCAGCTTGAATCTTCTTGGCCTGCTCTTTCTTCTTCTCCTGCCTCTTGTCCCACTCAGCTCTTGCCTTGCTTCCAACGGGTGGCGGCATGAAGATATCATCCTCATCTTCGCTATCTTCTATCCAGGATCAAGGTGCATCCGCCCGCTCCAAACTGCGAGCTTGTCCCAGGACCAAGGTGAGCTTGTCCTACCTTGCCTGGATCCTGACAAGCTCTGCTCGTACCTGATCTGGGGTCTTCAGTTTCCACCCTCTTCGATGAAGTGACTTACCAAGCATAACAAGAGCATCATGGTTCGTTATCAACGTATCCCAGTCGGGATACATATCGCCTATCACAACAGTTCTGGCTATGAAGAAAAGCCCAATGGACATATCTACAGGCCAGGGAGACGCGTCGGTCATAGTGGAGAGGAGTGGAGGAAAATGCGAGAGCAAGAGGAGAGGAGGGAAATGAGAGAGTAAGAGGAGGAAGAGATGAACTGGGTTAAAGGATACATCCCGTTGTCCGGATTTATAGAGGCACCGAACCGAATAGGCGGGAAAAAAGGGCGAGAAGTCATGGCGGGAAAAAAAGGGCGGGAAGTAGTGGCGGGAACAAAGGGCGGGGATTACTGGCGGTAAAAATTGGCGGGGAGTACCGGCGGGAAAAATTAGCAGGGAGTACCGGCGGGAAAAATCGGCGGGAAGGATTGCCGAGGAGTGGACGATTATTTAGCGGCGGAAGCACTGGGGCGTCGTCTCCTCAACGGACGACAGCACGTGTCGTCTCCTCAACCGACGATCAACCTGTTCGTCTGGCGAACAGCCGAAGCTCAGGGGCGTCGTCTCCTCAACGGACGACACCACCTGTCGTCTGCTCAACCGACGAATGCGCTCTGTCGTCCGTTTAACGGACGACGGACCGACAGAACTGAAATTTGCCAAATTTGCGTATTATTTGTGAAAATCAATAAAAAATGTATTATTTAAAAAAAATTACCCGAAGAAGGAACACGCAGAGACTTTTAAAGAATGGCTTCAATCACAAGTATAGTTGTAGATGTAACACGTTCATTTTTTTTTGGAGGTTGTACATAGCTGGTAAACATGCTTATCTTTAATTTCCCACACACAAAAAAAGTACAGAGCTATGGGGACGCCTTTGTTTTTAACCAACGATTTGATATATACTCTCTCCATCGAAAAATAAGTGATTTAGATTAAATTCGCATATATCTAGACGTATTTTAATGTGTAGATACACATGAATCTAGACAAACACATATCACTTATTTTAGGACTGAAGGAATATTATTTTTATTACAACGTAAAAATAGGTAGTCCCCCGATCGATCAAAATTAGTTGACGCAAATTCATCATGATACGGATAAATTTAATACTAAATCATATCTAGATACAATTAATTATAATAAATCTAAATCAACTAATTTGGGTTGGAGGGAGCATGAGAAAAAAATATCCCCTCCTTCGGCAACTCCTTTGACAACTCTGTCCACCTCTTAGTTTTTGGGTTTTGGTTGTTTTAGCTGGGCAACTCCTTGGACAACTACTTGTCTGAAAAATAATAATACTGTAGAGGGTAAAACAGTGGGAGAGAATCCCACTGCATTTTTTTCATTAATAAAGCTCTGTACTAGGTAGTATTAGGGCTGCACGATCGAGTTCAGCCGTATGGTCAGGGTCAGGGACACGAGACATGACCTTGGTAGCTAGCAAGAACGTGCATACAGTAGGATGCATGGCAGGTGGAGTACGCGCATTTGTGCGCGGGAGGTGACCTGAGGAGAAACGGACCAGCCTGCTAGGCGTTAGGTTGCGAATAAGTGTGCATCATATCTGGAACTTTTCTGCGGCATCGTGTCATGCAGCCTGCTAGTAGTAAATGAGGCGGTACACTGGTACGAACGTGCATACAGATTACAGAGGCATGCTTGCCGGCTGGTACGATCGGCATTCATGGTTGGCTGACGGCGAGAGACAGTGGCCGGCCGGGCTTATGCAGACCGACTCTGTCGTCAAAGCTGCACCGTCATTCAATTGCAGCAGTGAGGCGGCTATAGCTCGATCTACACATGCATCATCACAGACTTGCCCGGGAAAAATGCATGCAGTCACAAATGGTGTCTGAAATGAGCTTGATTAACTGTTTATTTATTGCTTGGATACCCGGCCGAGAAACATTTTGAAGTCGATGTTAAGAACCATTCGAATCGGGGCTTGACATTTGAGATCTGTACAAAATCTAGAGCCATTCATGAATATTGACTGGGAAATAACTACTCCCTCCGTCCAAGAATAGATGTCTTAGATTTTTTAAATTTTGGATGAATCTATATATACTAAATAGTGTCTTCTTTCAGAGGGAGTATTTCATTTCGGATCCACAAAGAAGGTCCATTGTCACCCCTCAGAATATAGCAAATGAAAGGATGAGGTAAAAACTAGAGCCCAGAGGTGTCTATGGTTTTCCTTGTCCCCTCTCGCCTTCGGTTCTCGACCTAGCAATCGGTAAGTCCCGGACAAATGGCTCTTGACGTTTATTTTCCGTATCTATGTTAGGGTTGTGCATACTCCCTCTGCCCGGAGGAGCATACTTCTAGCTTTGTCGTTAAAATTTGTAAAATTTGACTAACTTTATAAGGAAAATATAGCAATATTTATAACTTTAAATTAGTATTAGTAGATATGTTTTTAAATTTAGTTTTATAATATATAAATTAGATATAATATATCTTGCTATATTTATTCATAAAATTGGCCAAATTTGATAAAGTTTGACTTAGGAAAAAGCTAAAAGTACACTTATTTGTGGACTGAGGGAGTAATTGAAACTGGTATCTCAAAAGTTAAGGGACATGTGGTGTGAAATAAAGGTATGTTGGCACTAGCCATATTGTGGTTGATGCGGATGTCGACAAGGAGCATTGTTTTCATCTTTGTTGAAAGGTCGTGCTACGGGTCACCTGGGTATCGAAAGCCCCATCCCCGGGTCTAGAGATTGACACGTGTCCAAGGACCACTCACGGAAACTTTCCCGCACTCCCGAGAAAAAAGAAGCAGATCACCCCGTCGTCCTCGCTGGAAACTTCCCCGCACCCCCGGGTCCAGAGATTGACACGTGTCCAAGGACCACTCACGGCAACTTTCCCGCACTCCCGAGAAAAAAGAAGCAGATCACCCCGTCGTCCTCGCTGGAAACTTCCCCGCACCCCCGGGTCCAGAGATTGACACGTGTCCAAGGACCACTCACGACAACTTTCCCGCACTCCCGAGAAAAAAGAAGCAAATCACCCCGTCGTCCTCGCTGGAAACTTCCCCACACCCCCAGACAAAAAGGAAGCAAATCACCCCGTCGTCCTCGCTTGAATCGACGACAAGCGGTTCCTGAACCCATCGCCATGGGGCAGGTCAGCTTGGCCCCTAAACAGTCTAGCTGCGGCGAGGTCGACCCCATTCGATGTCGCAGCACAGGCATCCTGCCGATGTATCACCGATGCTTCTGGCGACAGCATCGGCTAGCGGCGCCGTAGGTAGCATCTCTGGCCTCCGCATGTAGGAACAGCGGCCTCTGCATGTAGCAACGCCAGATACCGCGGGAGCAACACCGATAGACGTAGGTAGCAATGTCGGAAGTCGCAGAGAGCAACTTAGAACGCTGCTGGTAGCAACACCGGACGTCACGGGGAGCAACTCCAGACACTGCTGGTAGCAACATCGGTAGCCGTAGGTACTCTGGCCTCCGCGGGGAGCAACGCTGGTCATCGTATGTAAAACTCCGGTCGCCGTGGGGAGCAACATCGATTGTTGTATGTATCAACTTAGGTCACATGGTAGCATCATCCCCCGCTCCGCTACAACGCGCCGTCTCGATGTTTGCACTTCGTCGCGCATGAGTACAAACAAAGCCTCGCGAGGGCAACACCGAGCCGACATTATGTAGAAACTCCGGTCGCCATGGGTATTATCGGGAGCACCGTGATTGCTGCGAGATGCGCCGTATGTCGAGCAACTCAAAGCACATTGTCATTAAGGAGCAAAGGCTTGAGGAGCCGCGAGAGTGGCTACGCTCGGCCTACATACAGGTAGCACAACCTTCTGTAGCGAGCCACCCAACAAAAGCGAGTTGCCGGCAAACTTGGTTGCCGTGTCCTTCGAAGCGGCGCCACCGGCCGGGCGCGTGTCGCGGCAAGAGCCGCCACCCCCCGCACGGCACGCGCCACGGGCACCACCACGCAATCGTCGTGTTGATTGATGCAGCGAGATGCTCGATGAAGTGAATTCGAGAAGATTTATTCTCTCCTTTCTCTCCTCCTCGAGGACAGAGGAGGGACTCGGATCTCCGGGGAGCAGTGAGGGCAGCGGATAGTGAGGTCAGAAAACGGTGGAGAAAGAAAGGGAAAGAGGAGATGAAGGGCATCGACGATAGGGCATGATGTGTAGGGTGTTGGCGATATGGACTATGGAGGTTGAAGGGCACAAAGCTGATTTTGCAGAGATGGCAGAAAGAAATCGAGTGGACAAGAAAAACCGAAGAAGATAAGGTTTAGAGGTGGACCCCCGAACCCATGTCTCCCCTTATCATGGACGCGTGTCGCACATTGGACCCGGGGGATGCAACGCGCGCGATCCTCCGGGTAGATCGTATCATTTTCCTTTGTTGAAGGATGATCTAACGCGTGAGCTAGTGCCTCTATCCATCTGAAAGGTCATTGGGGGTATCCTTTTATGATGTCGTTCTCCTCTACTTGACCAATCTAGCGACTAAAATGGTATGAGAACATGTCCATTCTTCATGAGATTCGAGACGGAAGTGGTCCGGGTCCCCCAGTGGGTCATTGACCCGACCCAAAATAAGATGGTTGCTAGGGAACTTGTGTTGGACTCGTATGGGAATCGGGGAAGTCAAGCCGCATTTGCTTGATCCAAAGAGCCTCCCGACTCGACCTATCTCAAGACGACCGGGGTTTAAAAAACAATATTTTTGGTGCTCTTTGTGCACATACTTTGAGTTAGACCATCATTTTGACTTGTCAGGCCTTCTATTTTTATTTTCTCAGCGGATTTAGGCCGAATCACATACATTTTCTTTGCTAAGTATACAAACGTAGTGATCATATACTTGGGAAGTATTTTAAAACTTCACAAACCTGTGTTATGTGAAATGGAACTTAAATTTAATGGGAAACAGAAGAGTCCTCTGCAATTGTTCGTAAAGGTAAGATAGAACATAGCTTGTCAAACTAGACTGAAAGCTGCACATCCATTAAGCTAGATATAGGGTTGGTCCAAGATATACAATGGTTCTCCCATGTCTCCTATCATTTTCAATTATGCAGTGGATGTGTTTACTCACATGTTAACTAAAGCTGCAGAAGTAAATCTCATTAGAGGTTTGTGTACGGCTCTCATCCCTAGGGGTGTCATCAGTCTGCAATATGCGGGTGATACGATCCTATTCGTGGATAACAATCTTGATTAGCTCGGAACTTGAAATGGGTTGTTACATGTTTTGAGCAAGTCTCGGGTATGAAAATTAACTACAATAGAAACGAGTTAGTGCCCATTAACTTGGATACTAGTGAAACTACTGCTCTAAGTGATGTCATGGGGTGTGTTGTGGATCAGTTCCCAATTAAATATCTAGGAGTGCCCTTGCATCATGATAATCTTAGGAGAGAGGATCTCCAACTCATCATAGAAAAGATCTTACAAAGAATTATGGGCTGGAGGGGAAAACTCCTCTCTTATGCAGCTAGATTAACTTTAGTTAAAACATTTCTTGCTAGTATTCCCATCTACCTTCTGTCTTTTTTAAGTTTCCTAAATGGGTATTAGGTCTCATCAATACGCAGATGGCCAATTGTCTTTGGAATGATTCCAAGGACAAAAGAAAACTACATCTAGCAAACTGGAAATTGGTGTGTATGCCTAAATCTCAAGGTGGGCTAGGAGTCCCTTACCTTAGAGATGTTAATATCTGCTTGCTAGCATCCTGGCTTAAAATATTTGCAAACAGTGGGGATAAGATGTGGAAAAACATCTTGGATGCCAAGTACAACACACACAATCCCAATATATTTTGCTGTGCAATTTGGGTACAGGTGGGTTATTGGCAATGGGACTAGAGTCAGATTCTGGGAAGATGTCTGGTTCGACACATCTCCTATTTCTGTCCAATTCTAGGAGGTATATAGTGTTTGCAATGAGCAGCTAGCTACTGTTAAGCAAGTCTGGGATGGTAGTTCTCTAAAAAACTTAAATTTTGTAGAATCTTTAGTCCTAAACTTTATGAACAATGGTTAGAGTTATTACAAATTGCAAGTAGTATCTCCTTTTTTTTTTTATTCCTGATTCCCTATATGGAACTAGTGGTACTATAGATCTACTAGTTCATGTTATAATATAATTAGCTTTAGAGGGATCACTCCTGTTTATATTCCGGCTATTTGGTCTTTAGTTTTACCCCCCATCCCCCCGGATTCATATTTTTCTGTGGCTTCTCTCTAACAACAATCTTATGACAAGAGATAATCTGCAGAAAAGAAACCTGGGAAAACCTACTTGTTGTGTGTTCTGTGATGAGGAGGAATCAATTGGTCACCTCTTTTTTAAATGTATTGTAGCTTCTAAAGCCTGGGAAGTGGTCTCTACTTTCTTCAAACTTGAGGTTGGCCATGATTGTTTCTCCATAGCTAGGTTTTTTTTTTTTGGAAAAAAAAAAACTTTCAGGACTTTTGTGTTGTTGTGTGTTTGGAGTTTTTGATTTGTGTGTTCTCTGATGAGGAGGAATCAATTGGTCACCCTCTTTTTTATGTATTGTGTAGCTCTAAAAGCCTGAGTGGTCTCTACTTTCTTTTTCAAACTTGAGTTGGATTGTTTTTTCTCTCCTAGGTTTTTTTTTTTTTTGAAAAAAGAATCTTTTCAATTTTGCCAGTGAAAATGATAAATGCTATGATTTTTGATTCCCAAACCTGGATTTCTATGAAACAGGTCTTGTGGCTAATACTCATGACACTAAATAAATGGAGGCTGATTTTCAAGGAGGTTATGCTTCCTCAGGTGGACCTCTTCTCGGGTGTGATGAACTGCTTGTGCAAGAAACCGGTGAAAGGATACGGATGTCGCCTAGAGGGGGATGAATAGGCGATTAAAACTTTTCCTAGAGTGGCTCAACAAAGACGGAATAAAACTAGTGTTTACTTTGTTAAGCACAACCTAGAACAACTAAGGTTCACCTATGTGCACCAACAACTTATGCTAAGCAATACAAGCAACAAAGTGATAGCAAGATATATATTACTTCAAGCACGGAGGCTATCACAATGTAAAGTGCATAAGTAAAGAGCTCGGGTATAGAGATAACCGGGCACGCAGGGGACACCGATATTTTACGAATTCCTCCCAACATGGAGTCGTCTCGTTTGGAGAGGGGTGGTATCAAACCACCAATGCCACAAAAAGGCCTCCCTTATTCTCGGTCTCACCCCAATCTCGGTCCACGCTTCCACGCCCACTTGCTCGGTGGCAGGGCACTCTCACAAGGTTGGGGCACTTCTCCACAACTTAATTGGAGGCTCCCAACAAATGCCACAAAAAGCCTCAACAAATGCCACCAAGGCCACAATGCCACCAAGGCCACAAAACCGTCTAGGGTTCCAAGAACCCAAGAGGGACAAGCTCCAATGAGCAACTCAAACCAAATCCTCCGAGGAGAACTCAAACCGATGCACCAAATTCAAATGGCAAGAACACCACAAAGGTGTTAAAATCCTTCTCTCCCAAATTCCACCAAAGCTACAAAATCTTATGGGGGAATAAGAGAGGAAGAACAATGGAGGAAATACACAAAAGACTCCAAGATCTAGATCCCAATATGTTCCCCTCACTTAGAGGAGAGATTGATTGGTGGGATTGTAGATCTAGATATCCTCTTTCAAATCCCTCAAGAATATGCAAGAATCATCGTAGGGATTGAGATAAAGCAAGCTCAAGAAGGTGAACAATGTAGGGGAAAACTTGCAAGAATGGTTGAGGAACCATTGGGGAAGAAGGCCCCTTATATAGGTCCCTCCAAAATCTAACCCTTGCAGCCCAAAAACGCGATTCCCGGTACTACCGGACTTTTTCCCGACACTACCGGACTTTCCTGGCACTGCCGGACATTTCCTGGGGTTCCTGGGGTTCCTGGGCTCCAAACGCATTTTTTCTCTGTGCTTCCCGATACCAAAATGCGGTACTACCGGACCCCAGTACTACCGGATCCTGGTCCGGTACTACCGGTCATCACAGAACGAAAACAACCATAACTTTTGCATCCGGACTCCGATTTCGATGATCTTGGGCTCGTTTCGAAGAGGACAACAACCTCTACAAGATCATGCAAAGAAACATCATAGTCCAGCAAGGGAGGATAGATCCAAATGATGAAGTAAAAAACCTTCTACCGCGCTAGGTACTAAAATGCGGTACTACCGCTTTTTGGTACCTAGCCCGGCAGTGGATTTTGGCAACTTTCCAAAACCTTCTGCCTTGCTAGGTACTAAAATGCGGTACTACCATATTTTGGTACCTAGGAGACCAGCATATATTCAAACGGCTATAACTTTTGATTGGTAACTCCGATCGACCCGATTGCAATTGCGTTGGAAAGAGGACGACATGAGCTTCCCTATAAAAGGTGAAAATATTGGTTATCACCAAGTGAGAATGTATCAAGTATAATAATGTGAGATACCTCACTTGGTGATAAACCTAAAAACCGCATAGATCAAAATCGTAATAAGATATAAAAGAGGGATCCGATTTTGATGAACAAGAGCTTGTTATGGAGATTACCACAAGCTCTATATCCTCACATGGATAAGACCAAATAACAACCAAATACGATGATGCAAGTATGCAAAGGTTTGAGCTCTCTCCGAACGATGTGATCGAGTTACTCATTCGAGAGCCCCTCTTGATAGTACGGTTATATATCCTAAACCCGGTCTTCCACTAACAATATAAGACCGGCAAAAGGGAAAACCTATCAAGATTATACCTTTGCCTTGAGCATTTCACTTGAGATCGATGTAGACGATCTTTACTTTCTCAAGATGGAACGCCTTTCTTGATTCCTCATCATCGATCCATGATCATCGAGGATGGCAAGCATCAAACATGAGATCTTCTAAATATTGCACATTTTGAGCTTGCACAACATATCTTCTTCTCATTTCATCGACCTTGAAGCCGACACAATCTCCAAGCGATGCCAATGGACAATTCCTACAAGTATAACTTAATACACACATTAGTCCATAAAGATTGTCATTAATTACCAAAACTACACATGGGGGCCCACATGTTCTTTCAACCGGGTGTGCTGGAGTGGGGGTGAGCTCGCCTTCTTTTGTGGAGGGGTTGGATGGCTGCTCTGTCGTGCACATTGCGCCGTACACGCCGACCTGCAACTTCGGTGGAGTGGCTGCATCGCCGCTGACACCTTTCTGGGTCCAATCGTGGAATTCATAGAAGCCGAAGACGGGACTACTGCCAGCTGAAGAAACCGAAGCTTCCCTCAAGAACGTCTGCGAGTGCTACAGATCCTGAGCTGTAACCACGAGGCAGAGTGTATTCTGGTCGTTGCCTTCAGTTTTTGCTTAGTCGAGTTCATGTCCAAGTTTAAAATGTTGGTTTGGATAGTTCTCTGGTTGCTGTAGGCGCCGCAGTTTTAGATCTTTGTTAGGTCAGACCTTATTTTTCGTTTTCTTTTAGTTTTAAACTATGTAAAAAAGGCAAACATGTTCCCAGGCTGATTTCATTTGATGAAATTGGAACTGAGGCTCCCCTGTTATGGGGCCCTTTTGATCTAAAAATATACAATGGTTCTGCGAGGCCACATTGTTTTTCGAATCCCCCGACCCTTGGCCCTAAAATTGGCCTCAAAGCCACGTGGCTATGTCTAAGGCAATGTCCGGGTTGACCCATTTCCATCCCCGGCATGAGAGGCTTGGAGTAACACTGAATTGACAATGGCAAAGCTTGACGGGAATAATTTGATGTGATTTACTTAATTTCAAGCTTTTTGATGGTGTTTTTGTTGTGTTTGTTTTAATTTTTTCATTTCTTGTTTTATCACTCAATAGATCGTTGATGTCAATATAAATGGACAAATGCCTGTGATATATGCTGGCCTACGGAGTGCATCAAAGTCGCATCCTTCTGTGCAAAGTCAACGAGGATATTAAGGGTTACGCAAAAAAAAACAAGGATTTTTTGAAGGATTTTAAAAGCACATAAATAGATAAAACGCAGGAACAGTATGTCATGGCATGTAAAAATGCTAAAGAATAAAAAAATGCACTAGTTTGTTGCAGAAGTCGTTTGATTGCACTAGAAAGCAGGAAATTTCTATAGAGATCGAGTACACGTTATACGGTTGACATGGAGCAATTTTTTCCCTATAGTTAAACGCACACTGTTGACATGGAGCTAGTCGTACACATCGATCTAACTGGAGAAACGCACACTGCCCGACAGTGCAACGGATGGAATGGAAGACAAGACAGACGGCACTAAAATACTCCTCGAGGACATATATAATCGAGACTTTGACCACCTGGTCAGCCCCTATCCGCACAGTCGCTTTGGCCACAACTAGTAGCTCTGGCGCCTGGCGTCAGTGCTGGCGTCCCTCCAACGCCGCATTCACGTACGTATGTACTACGTAGTACACGTACTTCGGCATGCACCCGGTCCAGTCCACGTATGTATACATGACACGCGTCCACCTGAGAATGAGATAAATATATACGGAGTACTTGTGAATGATTTTGTTGTCCCACGAAATGCACCGGAAGTCGCAGCTTCTTCTCCTCGAAACAGGCATACGCCCAGCTATATAAATATAGCAACCACGTTTGAGACCGCTGCTGGGCCAGACAGCACAACGCCCAAAGAAAGAACAGAGAAAAATAAAAAGAACAAGAAAAAAAAACAAAGCCGACGACATTGGCTCGACGAAAACAAGGATGACCCACAACCGCTGCGCCCTCCAAGGAATTCCCACCACACTACTAGCACTTCGAAGCATCGCGTACCAAGCAGCACCTTCAAGAAAAAAAGCGACGACCACGACGCTGCTGCCCGGACAAGTCCTAGGGTTTCCCCCGATACGCTACGGGGTGTAGGGAAGAGATACACCCGACGCCCTCCAGGAAGGATGGCGACACCCGCAGGCGCCGTCATGTCGGTGTCTAGACGACAAGGATTTCTCCCGACCCCTCAAAAAACCACACGCCCGGACGCTTCAAATTGCTCCACCAAGCTCGCCGTCCACCAGCACACGCCACCACGGTCTAGCAGTCACCCCCATTGCCTCACCATGACCCACTATGTGAGGCTGATACAACCGAAAAGAAGAAACTTCGGCGAGAGTTGGCGGTACAGCAACACGCGGGAGGGAACTACCTCCACCGCTGGAGGACGATAGCCGACCGGATGTAGCGGCAAGGGCAAACCAGGCCGTCACTGGCCCGGCCGAGCCCAAAAAGGACTCATGAAGCCCCGCCACCACACTGCAGCAAGGGTGTCACCATCGCCGCCAACCCTAGCACTAGTCTCTACTCTTCCGTCCACCAGTGAATCCGCCGCCACCGCAGATCCCCGCCGCCAAACAGCAACGCCATCACCACCGTAGTCACTCGGGCCTACCGGACCGCCGCCGGTCTGAGGAGCACCACCGCAGGCCACCAAGAAATGACCCGCGAGTGGGAAGAGGCCAGAGCCCTCTGGATTAGGCCGGGGATTGTCCACCTCGGGCTCGCTGGCCAGACAGAGGACTTTAGCACCAAGTCCAAGCCCACTGGCTCGGATCCACCCACACGGGCGGGCGGTGGGTCAAGCAAGACAAGATCCAACCTACCTAGGCCCGCCTAGCTGGGCAGCCGCTTCTCCGCGCTGGTAGGGGCGGACCAAGGCCTAGCCAGAGCCCTCCCGGACCCAAATCGGGCCCGTCAGCCCAGATTGGGCGGTGCCCAGCCGGCTGACGTCCGGGTCGCCACTGGCGGACCACCTCCGTCCCGTCGCCGACGCCTCCATGGTCTCCACTGCCGCCTCCATGGTCTCCACTGCCCACCACCCCCATGACCAGACCAGAGAAGATCTAGGAGCAGCCACGAGGAGGGCCTGCCCCCGCAGCACCGCATCAAGACACCGCCTCCCGAGCACCGCCGTGGACAGCCACGACGTCCCTCGCTGCCGAGACCAGAGGACGGATCCCGCCGTGGAAGGCCGCCGTACACAGGATCCACGCGAGGAAGGAGGAGGACCACGCCGCCGCCACGCAAAGACGGGCTTTGCCGGCCGCCCCACCGGAGGCGAGGAGGAGGAAGGAAGGAGACCGAGGCGGCTTAGGTTACCTCCTCGACGCCATGGAGCGTCGCAGAGCTTTTTTCAAGGGTTATTTTCAACTTCCACCCGGTACTACTCCAAGTCGCAGCTTCTTCGGTGCGAGGATATACTTTCCTCAGTCTTAAAATAAATGTTTTAGATATGTCAAAAATAAATTTAGACATTATTTAATACTCTCTTCAGCCCATATTAATTGACTTGGATTTGTCAAAATTTGAATGAACCTATATGGTAAATAGTGTCTAGATTCATCTAAATTTTGACAAATCCAATCAATTAATATGGGTCAGAGGGAGTATATAAATTTATCCAAAGTTTGATAATCTAAGACAACTATTTTTTTAAAAAAGAAGTATTAAAGCTGCAGGTCGATCGTTGTCAACGGCTCCAGTTATTAGATCGATCCTATCCACGCTGACATATGGAGCTGGGCAGCTGGCGATATTTTGCATTTGTATGCATGCCAGAATAGCATGCTGCCGTACGTGCAGTGCAGAGATGTTGGGAGACAAGTGTTCTGTACTCCCTTCGTTTGAAAATATAAAATGTTTTAAGTTTGTAAAGGAGATGTATTTAGACATATTTTAGTGTCTAGATTTATCGAACCTATATACTAAAACGTGTCTAGATACATCTCCTTTATAAACCTAAAATATCTATATTTCTAAACAGAAGGAGTAGCTGTATCTCACGAAAAAAGGGCTGACTGGATGTCCAAGCCGGACTGAGATCGAGTAACCTCACAACGTGAAGTCACCGTGCGCCTTTACCCTTCTCATCCACCATCCAGTCCACATCCAACCATCCACATGACTTAAAGGCAAAAATATCTCCACCGTCCCTGTACTAGACGTCCCCCTGTACTTGGCAATTGAGGGCGGCCAAGGGAAAATATTCGCCTGGGTTTGCGCCCGTTGTGCCCAGCTTTCCTGCGCCGGTGGACGGAGGAAGGAGACCGCGCCTGGCCGCCGCCGGATGAGAGGAAGGGGGCCTGCGTGACGCCACCGTAGGAGAGTAGGGAGCCGTGCCTCGCCACCGCATCGGAGAGGACGATGGCGTGGGACGAGTCGCCGCTAGAGGAGGGAGCTAGGGAGGGCCGCCGCCGGAGGAGGAAGAGGGCGGTGCCACCGTCGCAGGACCTTCACGCCGCCCAGGTAATGGTCTATTTCAATCTTATTTACTGTACTACTCTGAATGTGAGCTACAACGGAGAAGGGTTCAGTAGTTTCTATGTTTTCCACTCAGCTATTGCATGGATTCTGCAATCTACATTGCTGCTGTGTTCAATTACGTCAACGTGTTGAATCCATTTTATTCCTAGGTCATCTTACGACATCATATAGTTCTAATTCATTGTTGTTGTAAGCTAATTTACACGCCTCCTACTGTTCTATGCAATTTAGTCAGCTAATTTTATCCATTTGGAAATTACAGAAACTGGGTGTTGTCCTTCTCGGTGTTGTGGGATGGAAGAAATTGGCAAGGGAACACCTCAAGTTGGTATGAGGTTTAGAAATCGTGGCGAGGCTTGGGAATTTTGGAATGCATATGGTGGTCGCGTAGGCTTTGATGTGAGAAAGAGATATGCAAATAAGAGTAGAATTCATGGTCAGGTTGGCTCGGTTAGATTTGTTTGCTCCAATGAGGGTCTTCGAAGAAAGAGCCAAATTGATCATGCACCAAAGCGTTTAAGAGCTGAAACAAGAACTCAATGCAAAGCTCATATATGTCTTCAATTGAATTGAGAGGACGGAAATTATGAAGTCACTGAAGTTGATCTTGAACACAACCATTTACTTCAATTGCCACAAACTCGCCACTTGATGGTTTCACAAAGAAGGATTTCAGAACGACAAGCTTTTGAAATCGAAGCCGACGATGATTTTGGAATCATGCCACAAGCTACCCATGAGTTTGATTCTCGTCAATCTGGTGGAGTACTTAACCTTGGATATACTTCTCGTGACCAAAAGAATCATTTGCGAACCAAGCGGCAGAGAGAGTTGACTTTTGGACAAGCTAGAAGCATGTTGAAGTATTTCCACGATAAAACTGCTGAGAATCAATCATTCCAATATGCACCTCGGTTGGATTGCGAGGAGCATATAACCAACATATTCTAGGATGATGCTAAAATGATCCTTGACTATGCACATTTTGGTGATGTTGTGAAGTTTGACACTACTTTTGGAACAAACAAAGAATATAGGCCATTTGGTGTTTTTCTTGGACTCAATCATTTTAGATAAACCACTATTTTTTGTGTCGCACTCTTATTTGATGAAACAGATGACTCATTTGTATGGCTCTTCGAGACTTTCCTAGCTGCACATAATTGAAGACAACCTACAACCATTTATACAGATCAAGATACAACAATGGGAAAAGCTATAAAGAAGGTATTCACGGAATCATATCATGGGTTGTGAACCTTTCACATAATGATGAATGCTGTCAAACATTTATATCCAATCAAAGGCGAAGAGAAAGAGGAAGGGCAAGAGGAAGAAAAACAGGAAGAGGAAGACATGGAATCCCGTATTCTCTCTGATTTTAGTGCTTGTATGTATGACTATAAGGACGAATCAACATTTCAAGAAGCATTTGACAACATGAGACTTAAAGTGTCTAAGCAAACTTGGTTAGATAGTATTTATAAGGTGAAAGAAAAATGGGTTGAATGTTATATGAGATATGTCTTTAGTATTAGAGTAAGAAGTTCACAACTAAGTGAAAGCTTCAACAATTCATTGAAGAACCATCTGAAACCAGGTTTCCACATTGTTCGATTCTTGATGCATTTTGAGAGGACCGTGGAAGTAAAAAGAAGAAAGGAATTGGACTCTGAATATGAGGCAAGGAAGAAGTTGCCAAGAATAAAAATGGAGACACCTATGTTGGTGCAAGCAAGCAAGGTGTACACTCCAATCATTTTCGAAGCTTTCAAAGTGAATAAGAAAGTTCCATGGCTGCTTGCGCTAGAGTATTGGATGAAAATAATAAATTCGATGTTGCTAATGGAAGGTTGGAAAGTGATCTGACTTTTGAGGAGGAGGAGCGCATAGTTGTTGGTGATCCTTTGAACAAAACAACTTCATGTAGTTGTCAAATGTTTAATAGTGCAAGAATATTGTGTGGACATAGTCTAAAAGTTCTCGATTTGATGAATGTAAATACATTGCCACCACATTATATATTAAAGAGATGGACTATAGAAGCCCACAATGGAAGTATACATGATAATCAATGAAGGAAAGTGGTAGAAAATCCCAAACTGGAATCTCAAGTTAGGTACAAAGATCTGTCTCATAAGTTTCACAATTTGGCATCTAAAATAGCCAGTTCTCCGGAATGTTGTTTGTTGTTAGAAAGTGCAATTGATTGCCTTGGGCAACACCTAGAGGATAAACTCAATGCAGCAGCTACATCGGCTACTAGTGCTATGACTGAACCATCTAATGACCAAGAAAATGCTGATCCAAATGTGCAGTAAGCAAATGACTTGCTTTGTTCTGCACAACTGAAGAAAAAGTAGGTTTCGTCTAAAAAATTAAAGAGAGCAAAAACCTGGTTTCATAAGTTACGCAAGGGGCGAAAGACAACTAAATCTGCTGCACCAACAAAAAAAAGGAGCAAAGGTAGGCTATAGATTTGGGATGTTATGTTCAGTACTTGAATTATTTTGAATTTTACTATAAAATGCTACAACTATGATGAGTTTCGCTGCACTAACAAGTTGAATTTTTATTGACATTCGTAGCAAAAGAAAAAATTTGGTGTGCAGCCTCAAGTGCAAGTTGAGAATGATTAGACCAACAAAAGTGGGAGTCGCACAATAGGTAATGTGAAGTTTCAAGAGTATGATGTACTTGGCAGTTTTACCGAGCTCTTGACAGCTTCATGAGTTAATGGTGATAATATTTATGATGGTCTTTTCTAGTATCTACAAGGTTATTATGTAGTATTTTGGACAGGGCTAACTATTGTCTTTTGGGGGGTTAACTACAGTCTTTTGTGGCCTAAGTGTATAAGTGAAATGGCCCAATTTGTGCACTTGAATGATTGTTCATTACTGACATACAAGTTGTAGATTTATTATGTTATGTTCAGTACTTGAATGATTTTGAAATTTCGCTGTAAAATGCTATAGCTATGTTACTGTATAATATTTTAAGTTCAAGTTCATTGTTATACTGTGTGCGCATGAAAACCATCAGTTTTTGATTTTTTCTGCTCAAATCCAACATGTTAACTGAATTTCTGTTGACCGAATCCAACTTGTTGTTGTCTGCTGCTGGCCCAAAACTACCAAGTATAGGGACGGTGGAGCTCTTTTTGCCTTTGAGTCATGTGGATGGTTGGATGTGGAATAGATGGTGGATGATAAGGGTAAAGGCGCACAGTGACTTCACATTGTGAAGTTACTCAATCTCAGTACACTAAACCACCTCCAAGTTATGTCCAACGCGTCGGACAAAGCACCTCCGAATCAGGCCTTTTGGAAACTGCCGAATGCTCAGGCGATGTGAAAAGTGGAAAGTTCGTGCATGCGGGAGCCCGGCGAGAGATCTCATGAGACCCAACTTTCGTGACTCCGTATTGCGACACATGTCAATCTCATCTCCTACTTTGTCACCTATCGTCAGAAATCCCCATTTTCCCCTCAATGCTGATGGCGGATGAGACGCGGATCCACCGATCGATTCCATCTACTCTGGAAGCCCCTATACTTTTCTGGCACACGATCCTCGGCGTTGTCTCCGTCGACACGAAGGCCTCTTCTTATTCTTCTTCCTCGGCGCTGGCTATATCTATTCTGCTATGGAGGAGGTAAACCCTTGCTTCCCGACACTGGCTAGTCTACCTATCATGTCCCCGTAGTGCATACATAACATTTGGGGTCGGTTTCACGAGTACTCATGTAAGATCGATTTCAATATGTCAACCGGTTGAGCCTTATCCATCAGGCAGCATCACTCATTGCTCTAATTCAGGTCTAGATCCTCCTCATGCACAAGAGAGTTGTTACGTGTGCTTCCTTTACAACACTTACATATGGTCCAGTGCTGGTCCACGATGAGGATAGGATCGCATATATGAACTACATCTACAACTCAAACAAAGTTGAGGCCCTACAAATGTTCTGGATGAAAAGATCCCTCTTCTTTAAACTTGTCAAAAGGTTTAGAAGCAGAAATTTGCTGCAAGATAGCATCCACTCTTCTATGAAAGAGCAAGTTGCTATATTTCTTCATGTCATGGGTTATAGCCAGAGGTTTAGAGTGATTCGTAACACATTTAAGAGACCCACAGAGACTATTGCTCGCTATTGCAAATCGGCCTTGTGTGCAATTTGGGAGCTGAGAGAAGAGATTATTAAGCCACCAAACTGGTCAAACTCTAAGCAAGATAAAAACAGCTGCAAATGGTTTCTGTATTTCAGGGTGAGGGCAAATTGTGTATTTCTTTTTCGTGTGAACACTACCATGGACATAGACATGATTGTTTCTTTGTGTCATTGCAAGATTGTATTGGCATAATCAATGGTACTCATGTCACTGCTAGAATGTCGAGCTCACAGTCTGCAACATACATGGAACGGAAGCACTACACCATTGGAAGCACTACACCATCTAGAATGTGCTTGTTGCTGCTGATTTTGATTTGAACTTCATGTACGTACTGGCTGATGAAGTAGTCATTGTAGAGTTAGACATGGTCCGCGTCTCTATTTTGAATCAACACCGAGAAAATGTCCCTTCATCGAGCCCATGTACCGTGGAAGCGCGTTCTCTTTGTGCTCATGGATGAGAACCCACCAGCAAATCTGTATCATCAACGGAGGAGTCATCGACGTGTCGATGAAATGTTTGTTAGGAAAACTCGTTCAAGCTATCCATGATGAACTATGTGAAAAATAAATAAGCCGCGGCCGCATATACACCTCTAGGCCATTGCGAAAATCAAAGTAAAATCCCAGTTCGTACCTGGACTCGGCCGTCAAATGACCAAACAAGTGGTGGGTGGTGACATTCGTGGCCACGCCGGGCCAACGAGGTGTGAAATCTAGCTAACGCCGCTGGATCCCGACCACATCCGCACAAACAGGTCATCCTATGGTGCGTGCGAGTTTCAAACCTTCCTCCGACAACAATGACATTAGCTCCAGTGTCCTGAGAAGCTCTACCATCCGAACAACGACATCACAACGGGCCAAACACCTATGACTATAGGAGGCCGAAGCGGGTGGCCTAAAAGGGTCAGACGAAGAAGGCGAGGTCGGTCAGCGGCACGGCGAGAGGGTGAGACTCAAGGGCTGAGGAGGAACGACTTGTGTCACTGATGTGAGAGCCCGACGAGGACAAGAGGAGGACATCAAGAACTTGGGTAGCCCGCAAACTCAGTCCAAATTTAGACGGGCGTTGGGCTATGAATTTGGTGTCCGGCTGTCTACGATGCCCCAACGGGGGTGTACAGCCTACACAAACCTCATGAACTTCTAACATTGTATATACTCCGTACAAAGAACATGCTGTTTCACCTTGGCACCTCATGCTGTTTCAGAGACGCTGAGAGAAAAGAACAAAACTGAGCTTTGACCTTTTTGCAATAAGTCAAGCTGGCTCAGACGACCGTAATGCTTCAGACTTCAGGCTGCCGAAGCAGGCAAAAAACTACTATATGAAGACTACAAGTGTACAACAGTCAACAGAAAAGTAGTGTGCTTAATAACAGAGAAAGCGGATGAACTCGCAAGACCACTAAACCGAAATTACCACAAAGTCCACAACGAATTACTAGCTCTTACATGAGGCTTTTGCACAAGAATAAAGAAGAAGAAACTCACATCAGGCAAAAGTTTTAAACCAAGTCTTGGGGAGTTTGTTCTATGATGACTTGTTGACTATGCAGCGTAGCGTGTTACTACCTGCTACGCTAACGCTACTCTTCGGAACTGCAGTCTGTCAGGCCCTCGACCTCGCCGTCGTAGTCACCCTCCAACCCCTGGTGCTGCTCGTCGGCGTTCGCGCTCTGGTCACCGGGCTGCTGCTCCTCTGATTCCCCTCCGGCAACAAACTGCGCCGGGCTGTAGCACGCCTGGGGCTGGTATTTTGCCATGTTCATTGCCTGCGCGCCCGGGAAATTCATGACTTCAGGGCTGGTCTGGATCGCCCAGTAGTGAGTTGGCTGGTTGGCCGCGCCCGCCGCGGCTGGCTGCGGCGGAAACATCCACATGGCTGGCACCATCTGCTTGCCGTCGCCGGACCCTGGCGCCGGTATGGCGTAGAACGGGATGGCGCCTCCTGCGGGCGCCGCGGTGGTTGCGACGGGGGCGAGCCCGCTGGACACCGAAATCGCGCCGCCGCCGCCGTTGCCTTGGAGGAGGGGGTCGGCGGCGACGGGGTAGAAGGCCGCGGGGGTCGCCGTGAGGAGAGGCGGCGCGCCGGCCGCCGCGCGCGTCGGCTGGAGCTTGCGGCTGCGCTTGGGGGCCGGCTCCGCGCCGGCGGCGGGCGACTCGGTGGGGATGCGGAGCACGCCGTCGACGGTGGTGGCGATCGCGGGCACCGTCCCCGTGCCCGTGGCGGCGACGATGGCCGGCTCCGACTGCTGGAGGAGCCAGCGGATGGTCTCGCCATCGGACTTGTGCCCGAGCTCGCTCGTCAGCTGGGCGACCCTCGCCGCGCAGGGCCCCGCCATGCGGATGCGCCGCCCGCGGCCCTCCACCTTGGTGTGCCGGTCGCGGTTCCGCGGCGGGACCGCGACGGCGAGTCCGAAGTCCCCCGACGCCTGCTCCGGCTTCGGCACGATGGCCCCGTGCGCGGCGGCGGCAGCCGCCGGGACAATTGCTATGGCCAGCGGCGCACTCCCGGCGTGGTAGCGCGCGTCGGTGTCCTGCTCGCCATTGCCCTGAAGCTGAGACTCCATTGGAGATCGGATTGGGGAGGAGTTGTGCTTGGCTTGGGCTCCCTAGCTCGCGTGGGTTACGGATTGGCGGCGGCGGCGGCTGTTGGCATCCTCGCCGAGTTCTTCGGCTCAGAGTTTATAGCTGGACGGTGGGTCCAGTGGATAGGGTTTAGGGTCCACCGCTCCACCGGGCAATGGGCACTGGGCCCTTCTATTTTTTGTGGGGACTGGACGATTCGGCCCACCACTAAAAGTACGGTTACCATGATGTCTAAAAAATAAATTGTAGGAGAAGATTTTTTTTTTCAGTTATACATATGTATATGCAAGGTCTTGGCGGGGCTCTTTTTTTTTTTGCAAAAAATCAACTGATCTATTCATAATCTTCACCAGCACTACAGTACAACAAAATCAAAAGTAAAAAATTTATAAACGGGCTCTTGAACTACCTAGGGATAACTACAAGCACTCGAACGAGCTAAAGGCACGCCGCCATCCTCGCTTATCCCTCACATGAGCCAGAAAAATCTTGTCGATGTAGAGCTTGTTATAGTAGACAGACGAGAAGTTGTCGTGCTAATAAGGCCCCAAAGACCAATGTACGAGAGCATCAACCATCGCTAAAAAGAAGAAAATTGTAGATCGGAAGGAACATCGACCAAATTCGGCAATGTTCTGCAAAGACACACCTCCACACGTCATTCGGTGATGCTAGGCGTACCACCGGGACAGGGGATAAACTGGGAGGACTTCACCGTTCGGCAACACACCACTGTAGTAAAACACATCGTTCCGTTCTTTTTTTTTAAAACCTGGAACACACAAATTCCATTAACACGGCTCAGCAGACTCACTGGCCGCAATAACGTTTACATCGTCGGGTACAAATTCCGGCCATAGCAGCCGCACCTCACTTTGATTAGATCCCAAAGCAGCTAGAGAATGAGTAACCTTATTACAAGTTCTGGGCACATGTGCCACTTCAAAAGCAATGAAGTTCAGTCTAACAAAGGCACGAAGCTTATGATCACTAAGTCATCGTTGAATGTGTGGGAGTCAGTATGGATCTCTAGGTCCCGCTACTGATTAGTTTTGCATGTGATATCGAAATGTTGCAAGGGGTTTTATGTGAATGTTTGTTAATTAAATTAATTAACAAAATTCTGAATAAAATAAATAAAAGTGTTTTATTTAAAGAAAATGCATTTAATTTAGTGTACATTAAATGCAAAGTGAGTGGAGTTGCAATTGATGTGGGTGGGCTTATTGGAAGCTCCACCCACATGAATGAGGGGGGGGGGGTGGTGGTGGTGTGGGGGCACCCTCCCCTATAAAAGGAGCCCCATGGCTCCTCTCCTCTTGCACCACCTCCTCGTGAAGGTTCTCTTCCCCCTTTAGTAAATCTCCATGGCTTTGGATCAGCGAAGTACATGTTTTCGGTAGTTTCTCTAGAAGGATCTGCTGCTTCCGCTGCTTTGCTGGAGCGAGGGCGCAGAAGTTGTCGGGGGTACCAGACGTGTGTGCAAAATGGATGCACCATTATTTTGCGGTGCTAGACTTGATGGTGCTGGACCTGCTGGACTTCATCGCGATCTTGAGATCGGCAAGTGAACGACTACGTCATCCACGAGAATTATATCGTAACGCTTTGTCGGTCTTCGAGGGTAAGTTCTCTATGGATATATATCCATCCATTACTTGTATCTAGATAGATAGATCTTGGTGATTAGTTGTCCACATCGGAGGAAATTTTTTGTTTTCTATGCTGCAAACTCAACAGTGGTATCTATAGGGTTCGCAGCATAGAAAACAAAAAAATTCCTACGATGGGAACAACTATGTACCAAGATCTATCTACTAGATACAAGCAACGGGCGGATATACATCCGTAGAGAACATACCCTTGAAGATCGACAAAGCTTAATGAGGTTGAACTCGTGGTTGATGTAGACGATCTCTTGCCAATCTCAAGATCGAGAGGAAGTCTTAGCGCCGCAAATCAGCGACGCATCCGTGCTCGCACACACGTCCGAGGCACCGAGAAACCTCCGCCTCCTCGCTCCAGTGATGCAGCGGAAGCGCAACTCTTTCTTGCCGAAAAGCCACCGGGAACATGTATCTCGCTAGTCCGAGACCATGGGGGATAAATACTAGAGGGGGAGAGAGATCCTTGACGAGGAGGTGTGAGTGAGAGAGAGGGAGGGGGCTCCTTTTATAGGAGGGGGAATCCCAGGGGGGTGGCGCCGGCCATGGAGGGCTGCACCCTCCCCCCCTTCATTCATCTAGGTGGACACTCCACTCACAAAATGTTGCTTAAATTTTCTCCACTCAAAAACCCACTCAAATTACCATTAAATTTCCACCAAATTTAATGCAAACCCTCATTAAATAAAACTCCATTTATTTATTCAGAATTTTTTCAATTACTTTAATGAAAAACATTCACATATAACCCCTTGCTAGTATTTCATTTCACATGCAGAAATATTTTCTGCAATTTCACCTGAAACCAGTTTTTGTATCTAGTGAAATAAATTCTTGCGCTTTGTTATTCTTTTCAGCATGAAACTTTTGCTCCAAATAGTGTTGGTGTCTCTTAAGTGTGTCACCCTACGGTTCTCTAATAATGCGGACATGATCGAGACCGCTCTCAGATCAATAATCAGAAGCGGGACCTGGAGATCCATACTGACTCCCACACATTCAACGATGACTTTCTTGTGATCATGAAACCTTCTACACTAGTATCTTAATCCCTTTGTCTCACGATATATTACATGTCTGAGATTCGATCATCGGTATCTCCATACCTAGTTTGATCTCGTTACTAACATGTACTCTTTTCTTGTTCCCGTGATATAACATTATAGTGATCAAATCACTTGCTTGCAAGCTAATCAATGTGACATAACACTTTAGTAGTACTAAACCCATCTTTATAATCACCATGTTACAGCGTGACGTTTGATGTTATCAAGATACTCTTCCAGTTTAGTGATTGACATGATCTCATGGTCTAAGGATTACGATCACTTCGTATGATGTTATAGCAATATAAACTCAATGACTTTGATCATAATGCTATACTTCGGATGAATGTTCATCACACCATTCCAATAATGTTGTGACCTCGTTATTAACAACATGCAATGTCCATGATCAGGAAACCTTGATCATCTTGTTAATCAATGATCTAGTTTATGGGAGAGGCATAACTAGGAACTTTCTGTTTGTTTATTAAACACACATGTATTAACGTTTCTGTACTAATACAATTATAGTATGCAAAATAAAAATTTATCATAAACAAGGAATACGATAATAACCACTTTATTATTGCCTCTCGGGCATATTCCCTTCAGTCTCCCACTTGCACTAGAGACAATAATCTAGTTTGAAAACTTTGCGTATTGAACACCTATGGCTTTCTGGTGTTCCATATACACGATTGCAAGTGGTTAAGATAATCTATGGATCTGACACTTTTAGGTCCGTGTGTATTTGCATGTATTTGCGTCTTCACGCATCACTCATTCTCTAATGAGATGGCATTGTATAAATTTGGTCTTTTGGTGAGACCTTTAGTTCCTTGGGATTAAATCATGTCGATATTATTGTCGTACAATATATCTTTAGTGTTATCCCGTTGCGAACCACACCTTAGTTTGATAACAAACTATTTGACACAAATGCCCTACTTTGCTGCTACTATAGCAGTCATATACTTAGCCTTTTGTTGTAGTATTCGTCACAATGTCTTAACTCTGGAATTCATCCAAATCCATCATGGAATCTCCTTTCCATTACATTATGCCACCCATAGTTTAAATTGAGATAAACTTAATTTGTATCTTGTGACAAAACTAGTATCAATGTAACGCTTTATAATGAACTATTTGTAATTGTTTGTCACCTCTACACAAACATATTCTTAATTCTTCTAAAAGATCATAAGAATTTCCTTACTATTGTCCAATGATCATTTTATGATTCATTTTGGTATATGCTCATAATTCTTAGAGCATAGGACATATCTAGATGTGTACATATCATGGTATGATTGATCAAAAACATTCTTGTGATTACACTCATCAAGTGTCAAAACACTTGAATCTTGTTTCACGTGTCAAGTGTCGATACACTTGAATCTTGATTCAATTCCTTTTCCATGCGACAAGATCCTTTTCTCGTCGTTTCTATATTGAACCCCTTCAATATCTCATATATATACATTTGGCACGACCATATTAGCGCCACTGTCTATCCATGTAGACATTCATGCTAAATATTCAGGTTTTGCCTAAGTCTTTCATCAAAATGAAATTCTTAACCTTTGTCAATAAAAAATACATCATTTCCAATCAACAAGATGTCCTCCACATAATGTATTAGAAATATGTCTCAGCGCTCCCACTTAATTTCTTGCAAATGCAAGCATCTTCATCGTCTCCAGATGAAAACTCCTTTAACAGTTTAATTACGGTGAAAGATTCCAACTCCGCGATGCTTACTTCAACCATTGAAGTTTGCATGCCCTTTTAGCATCCTTTGAATTTAACAAAACCCTTTAGACCGTGTCATGTACACGTCTTAGGTAACCATTCTATTAGAAGAACTTTGTTTTGTTTATTCATCTACCATATACCAAATTATATGTAGTGGTTGCTACTTTAATCCGTCCAGACTAAATATCGCTATGAAAGATCAAATCTTGTCATAGTCAACTCCTTGAACATTGTCGTAAAATACTTTACGACATGTCGACTATTTCATAGATGTGAACCATCCATGTCTATTTCTTTATAGATCCAAATACGTCCGATAGGTTTTTACACCTTTTCGGAGGGTCTTCTAAGTTCAAAAAACTTGATTTCTCGTGTATGGAACTGTCACGGATTTTATGGCTTCAAGCCATTTGACGGAGTTAGGGCCCATCATCGCTTCTTTGCATGTAGTCGGTTCATCATTGTCAAACAATAATGATTTACTCTCAAATCTCAACATTTGATTGTTTATCCGACCTACTTGATTCAATAGGAACTTAGATCTCCGTAACCACAACCTTTGAGGAACATAAGCTATGAGAATTATGGCTGTCTTCGGAACGATTCCTAGTGCTGCGCAGCTCAGGCCATTTAGCTAAGGTTCGTTAACCTCATCAAAGTTCTATTGTCCTCCCACTTAACTTTTACGAAAAATTCCTTTTTCAAGAAACTTCACGTTTCAAGCGACAAACCCGTTTGTCCTTGGTGTTATGGAGGAATAACCAATTGTTATTCGAAATAACCTACAAAGACATGCTCATCCGACTTTGGTTGTAAACATCTTACTTATGCTTAGCATACCAAAATTTAAGAAAGGACAACTTGGGTTTTATCCTAAACCATAACTTACATGGTGTAATTTCAACGTATCAAGATTGAGCTCTTTTCAGTGTAAAAGCGATAGTCCCTAAAGCTTTACTCTTTTAAAAGATAATGGTAGTTTTATAAATAACACCTTTGATCCAACCATGTTAGACAAGGTTTTATTACAAATCTCAAACACTCCATATTCCTATGGTGTTTCGGGAGATGCAAATCTAGGTGCTTTTGCTAAACTTGTAACTCAAATAAATCCCTTTATGATAAAATCATAAATTACTTATTTTCTTGTTACACTTGCAACTCAAATAAATCCCTTATGATAAAATCATAAATCATTTATTTTCTTGTTACAATGATTTTCCACGTCGTCTTGAAAGTCTTTGAAATGTTTTCAAATATTTTATACTTCTTTCTCATTAAATGAATATTCACTCAAATTTCCGGAGAAAGCATATGAAGTTGAAATCCATCGCTTACGACTACACATAATGGACTACATACATCGATATGCATAAATTCCAATAATTTAGTCGATCGTTCTTCTTTGGCCTTTGAATGAAGTTTTAATTATCCCAAGGAAAGTCTCACAAGCGTCACTTGATCAAATCAAAGACTCCAAAAATCCATGAATATGGAGATTCTTCATGTTTTCTTTCCAATATAATTTAAATCGCGATGTCACTTTGTAAGTGATCTTTCAATAATTTGTCTTGCAACATTTTAGCATTATTTTTTATGGATGTGATTTCTCCAACTTGATTTGTAAATCATCCATCTTATATGGAATACGGTAATTATTTGAACAATCTCTGTTCTCATAATACCTGATTTAAATAACTATTATTAAAACAAATCTTGAAGGCAAGCTTTGATGTCAATGAGAAATACAAATAACGATTTTTTTTGTTTTCTATGAACATCATCACATATTCTCTTGCTAGTTATGTTGGGCCACACGGAGATAAAACAAAAAATTCCTCTAACGTAGTGATCCCAAGATCCAGCTGAGGTAGAAGGCCACGAGGTTTACCACTAGATGCCTAGTTGTGGATTACTGATGAAGCGCGTCAGTTGATGCAGTGTAGTCCTTTGCGATCCGATCGTCCTGGTGCTGATCGTATAACATCTCTGCTGGTATCCACACGTGCAAGGAGGAGTACCGGCGGCGAACTGTTAGGTTCGGTACGACGGCAAGACTGTTGTGGAGCCACATGGAATGACCTAACCGATCAACAATTAACCTTTCTGGGTTACGGTGCTCCACTATATATAGGGAGTGAACGTGGGCTCTGCTCGCGCGGCCCATTCACTAAAGCCCATATAATATTAGTCCATGTGAGTCCGACTCACTGACTCAGTCCAAATCAGGCTCGGGTCCAATCCCAACTAGATTTTCAGTTCAGATCCAATCCGAACTTGCTCCCGCTCTTAAGTGTGTGATCCGGCGGGCTCATGGCTACTCAGACACGATTGGAGTTCGACTCACAATCGATCAGTCGGCAGCAGCTCCTAGCAGAACATGCCAACTCCCAAGTACCAAAGAGTCATGACGACTTGCCTTTCCAATGTGACTTGCGTCCGAGTCCTTTTTGCCTCACGATATACCTTGTCAGACTATAGGCGAATATATGTCATCCCTTAAATAGTCCGACTCTCTTCTCGATCCAAGATAAGTGATTCACCCGACTAACTCTTAGTCGATCGCCTCGGTTAACACTTAACCGAGTTGTGCATGGCCATGCTTTACGAATCATATCTCACGAGAGGGCCCAGAGAATATCTCTCCAAGTGGAGGGGCAAAATTCCATCTTGGTTATTCACATCACGCAGCTCGATTCTCAGTCAACCTGAACTCTGTCTTTATAACTGCCCAGTTATGGATCAGCGTTTGACAGAACCTAAGTCGGTGATCCTCAACTTGGATTATGAAATAACCTCAGTTCTAAGGATTACATTGATTGAGATATACAAATGACAACTTGTTCGTTGTACCTCAATATGGGTCAATCCGACTCGCTAAACTCTTTAGCCGAATCTGTGTAAGTTGGAATAGCATCTCCATGCCCATGACAAGCAGAACCGAGTCATCAAGCCAACTTTCACATTGGTCTAAGTTGTGTGTCCAGCACAACCTCAATGACCAAGGATATTTAGTACAAACAACATGAATGCATAGTTCCACAACTGAATCACATATTCAATGATACACATCAGATGTTTATACAAGGACTACTTAATATCTTTATGAATAAAATGGGAAATATCATCATACATGATTGCCTCTAGGGCATATTCCCAACAGTCTCCCACTTGCACTAGAGTCAATCTTCCGACATCACATGTCTAAGCATCTAATGCCCATGGCTCTCAGGTGCACCTCATGCTTCGGCTGTGGTAACGGCTTTGTCAGCGGATTCGCAATATTTGCATCTGTGTGTACCTTGCATAACTTGATATCACCCTGATCCATGAACTGGCGAATCAGGTGGTACCGCATGAGTATGTGCTTGTTCTTCTGGTGTTGTCTAGGTTCCTTGGCTTGAGCAATAGCACCATTGTTGTCACAATACACATCTAACGGATTGGACGAGCCCTGAACCACACCAAGATCCATGAGGAAATTCCTCATCCAAAAAGCTTCCTTTGCTGCCTCTGAGGCGACAATTGAAGGGAATATGCCCTGAGAGGCAATAATAAAATGTTTATTATGTGTATTCCAAGTATATGATAGATGTTTATTTTGCATGCTATAATTGTATTAATACGGAAACGTTAATACATGTGTGTTTAATAAACAAACAGAAAGTTCCTAGTTATGCCTCTCTCTCATAAACTAGTTCGTTGATTAACAAGATGATCATAGTTTCCTGATCATAGACATTGGATGTTGTTAATAACGAGATCACAACATTAGTGTAATGGTGTGATGAACATTCATCCGAAGTATAGCATTACGATCAAAGTCATTGAGTTTATATTGCTATAAACAAACTACGAAGTAATCCTAATCCTTAGACCATGAGATCATGCCAATTACTAACACCAGAAGAGTTTCTTGTTGACATCAAACGTCACTTCGTAACTGGGTGATTATAAAGATGGCTTCAAAGCTACTAAAGTGTTATGTTGAGAATCATGGATCAAGAGTAGAATTTTTTCATCCCGATGACGGATAGATATGCTCTGGGCCCTCTCGGTGATACCACACTGGTTAGCTTGCAAGCAAGTGATTTGATCACTAGAATGTTATATCACGGGAACGAGAAAAGAGTGCATGTCAGTAACGAGATCAAACTAGGTATGGAGATACCGATGATCTAATCTCGGACATGTAATATATCGTGAAACAAAGGGATTAAGATACAAGCGTAAAAGGTTCCGACGATCACAGGAAAAGTCATCGTTGAATGTGTGGGAGTCAATATGGATCTCCGTGTCTCGCATCGATTATTGATCGGAGAAGGGTCTCGATCATGTCCGCATTATTCGCGAACCGTAGGGTGACACACTTAAGGGACACTGGCATCCAGTTGGAGCAAATGTTTCATGCCGAAAGAATAAACAAGCACAAGAATTTATTTCACTAGATACCGAAACAGGTTTTCAGGTGAAATTGCATAAAGTGGTTATGCATGTGAAATGGAATTCTAGCAAGGGGTTATTTGTGAATGTTTGTCATTAAATTAATTGACAAAATTCTGAATAAAATAAAAGAGTTTTATTTAATGAGAGTTTGCATTAAATTTGGTGGAAATTTAATGGGAATTTGAGTGGATTTTTTAGTGGAGAAAATTGAAGGGCCATTTTGTGAGTGGAGTGTCCACCCACATGAATGAAGGAGGGGAGGGGGCAGCCCCATGGACGGCGGCCACCCCCTTGGGTTCCCCCCTCCTCCTATAAAAGGATCCCTCCTCTCACTTGTCTCTCACACCTCCTCGTGAAGGATCTCTCTCCCCCTCTAGAATTTATTCCCCATGGTCTCGGACTAGCGAGATACATGTTCCCGGTGGCTATTCGGCAAGAAAGGTTGTGCTTCCTCTGCATCGCTGGAGCGAGGAGGCAGAGGTTGCCCGGTGTCTTGTACGTGTGTGCGAGCACGGATGCGCTGCTTATGCGCTTAGGACTTCCTCTCGATCTTGAGATCGGCAAGAGATCGTCTACATCAACCACGAGTTGAACTCGTTAAGCTTTGTCGGTCTTCAAGGGTATGTTCTCTACGGATATACATCCGCCCGTTGTTTGTATCTAGTAGATAGATCTTGGTACATAGTTCCCATCGTAGGAAATTTTTGTTTTCTATGCTGCGAACCCTACAGTGGTATCAGAGCCGGATCTATGCGTAGATGCTTTACACGGGTAGTACACATATGAGTATGTGGGCGGCGATGATCATGTTATTGCTCCTTAGTTGTAATTTTGGATATTGGTGGCATAGTGGGATGAAGCGGCCCGGACAAACTTTACATGTCCTCGCACATGAGACCTGTCCCACGCTTGACATGCAACTAGTTTGCATAAGTGGCTAGCGGGTGTCTGTCTCTCCTACTATAGTCAATATCTATTTTGCAACGAGTTGTCAAAAATTTGGTTATACTTGTTGTGGTTCATGTTCGTAGGTAAGAACAGTTCTATCCCGAAAGCCCTAAGCCACGTAAAAATTGCAATGGATAAATTAGAGGCGTCTAGTTTAGATTGTTGCTGGGCTAGTGTTATGATATGGTGATGTTGTAAGTATAAGTATGCGATGATACTCTTACAACATACATAACGAGTAATCTCCATAGACCTTGGACTTACACATATAGGTATGATAGTGATCATACCACGATGCACATGATAGAGATCATATGCGGGAACCATATCATTTCACTAATAAACATGTGATGTTTGATTGCATCTTATATTGCTTGTTTAGCGCTTTGCTAGCATAATAAGATTATCCCTCTTTTAAATATCAAGATAAGAATGTGTTCTTCCTTTAGTATGCACCGATTATGTTTTCGTCGCTCCAAGACATCACGTGATGATCGGGTGTTCTTGGATCCACGACCATATTTCGGGTGTAAAACAGTTACACACGCGAATACTAAGGTTCTAACTTGGCGAGCCTAGCATGTACATACATGGCCTCGGAACACGGACCGAAAGGTTAAGCATGAGTCATATAGTAGATATGATTCCCATTTGATGCTCGCCTTTGAAGCTACACCGACTCACGTGATGATCGGACTTGGTGTAGTGGATTTGGTTCATGTAATCACCAAAAAGGCACGAGGGATGTCGTTTTTGAGTGGGAGTTCATTCGTAATATGGATTAGTTGAACTCAATCTATCATACACTTAGTCAAAACTTTACAAATTCTGTTGTAGATGGCACCACCTACTTTTAATTTTAATGTGTTCATGGAGAAAGAGAAACTTGCAACGAACGGTAGCAACTTTACTGAATGGGCCATGAATTTGAGGATTCTCCTCAAAGCAATATGTGCTAGAAGCGCCGTTACGCTCCCCAACTTTTGAGGATGCCCCTGACGAGGAGAAGAATGTCTATCAGACTCGTCAGGAGGACCACAACTTAGTTCATTGCGGCATATTGTATGGGCTAGAGCCGGAACTTCAAAAGCGTTTCGAAAACGGCAATGCTTTTGATACAATGGGTGAGTTGAAAATGATTTTCGACACACATGCTGCGGTAAAGAGCTACAACGCTTCAGAAAAGTTCTTTAGCTGCATGATGGAAGAGCACAGCTCCGTTAGTGAGCATGTACTCAAGATGTCGGGTTACGCCTATAAGCTTGTGTCCTTGGGAATAACGATTCACATTGACTTAGGCATCCATCGTGTTCTGCAGTCTCTGCCACCTAGCTATAAGAGCTTCGTGATGAACTATAATATGCAAGGCATGAAGAAGTCTCTCCCGAGCTCACAATGCTTAAAAGCTGTAAGTGGAGATAAAAAAGGAACATCAAGTGTTGATGATCAATAGGAACACTGGTTTCAAGAAAGACAAGAAGGGAAAACGGAAGGGAAGTAAGGGCGGCAAGCCTGTTGCCGTGCCTGAAAAGAAACCCCGAGTTGGACCTAAGTCTGATACCGAGTGCTACTATTGTAAGGGGACTGGCCACTGGAAGCGCAACTGCCCCAAGTATTTGGCAGACAAGAAAGCCGGCAAGGCAAACAAAGGTATATATGATATACATGTTATTGATGTGTACTTGACTAGTGCTCGCAGTAGCACCTGGGTATTTGATACCAGTTCAGTTGCTAATATTTGTAACTCGAATCAGGGGCTGTGGAACAAGCGACCGCTAGCAAGGGGTGAGGTCAAGATGCGTGTCGGCAATGGATCAAGCATTGATGTGATCGCCGTCGGAATGCTGCCTCTCCACTTGCCGTCGAGATTAGTAATTAACTTGAATAATTGTTATCTGGTGCCTGCACTGAGCATTAACATTGTATCTGGATCGTGTTTGATGAAAAGTGGTTATTCATTTAAATCCGAGAACAATGGTTGTTCCATTTATATGAATGAAATATTTTATGGTCATGCACCGATGATGAATGGTTTATTTCTTTTGGATCTCGATAATAATGTTACACATATTCATAATGTTGATGCTAAAAGGATTAAACTTAATGATGATATATCCGCATATGTGGCCGCTGCCTAGGTCATATTGGCGTTAAACGCATGAAGAATCTCCATTCGGATGGACTTTTGGAATCACTTGATTATGAATCATTTGATACATGTGAGCCATGCCTTATGGGCAAGGTGACTAGAACGCCGTTTTCCGGTTCAATGGAACGGGCGACGGATTTATTGGAAATCATACATTCTGATGGATGTGGTCCAATGAGTGTGTCGGCGCGAGGTGGATATCGTTATTTTGTTACTTTCTCGGATGATTTGAGTAGATACGGTTATATCTACTTGATGAAACACAAGTCTAAAACCTTTGAAAGGTTCAAGGAATTTCAGAATGAAGTGGAAATCATCGTAATAGAAAGATCAAATTTCTACGTCCGACCGTGGAGGTGAGTATCTAAGTTACGAGTTTAGCACTCACATGAAAGAGTGTGGAATTGTTTCACAACTCACACCTGCCGGAACACCACAGCGAAATGGTGTGTCGGAACGTCGTAATCGTACTTTATTAGATATGGTTCTATCTATGATGTCTCTGACGGACTTGCCGTTGTCATTTTGGGGCTATGCACTAGAAACTGCTGCATTCACTTTAAATCGGGCACCATCTAAATCCGTTGAAAATACACCGTATGAATTGTGGTTTGGAAATAAACCTAAGTTGTCATTTCTTAAAGTTTGGGGATGCGATGTTTATGTGAAGAAACTTCAACCGGATAAACTCGAACCCAAAGCGGAAAAATGCGTCTTCATAGGTTACCCTAAGGAAACTATTGGGTATTCCTTCTATCACAGATCCGAGGGCAAGGTTTTTGTTGCCAAGAATGGATCCTTTCTAGAGAAAGAGTTTCTCGTGAAAGGTGTGAGTAGTCGGAAGGTAGAACTAGAAGAGGTTATTGAACCTTCTCTTCAAAGTATGGCGAGTAGCGCAGCGCCGGAAGTTGTTCCGGAGTTGGCTTCACTTGTTGAAGAGGGAACTAATGATAATGATCATGAAACTACGAAAGAGAGTACTACCGAACCTCGCAGGTCTAGCAGGACGCGTGCAGCTCCCGAGCTGTACGGAAATCCTGTCATGAATTTCATGGTTGATGAAAATGATGACCCTGCGACATATGAAGAAGCGATGATGAGCCCGGATTCCAACAAATGGTTAGAAGCCATGAAATCCGAGATGGAATCCATGTATGAAAATCAAGTTTGGAACTTGGTGGACTTACCTCACGACCGAAAGGCCGTGGAGAAAAAATGGATTTTTAAAAGGAAAACTGATGTTGATGGTAATATAACCGTCTATAAAGCTCGACTTGTCGCAAAGGGGTTTCGACAAATTCAAGGAGTTAACTACGATGAGACATTCTCTCCCGTAGCGATGCTAAATTCAGTTAGGATTATGTTAGCAATTGCTGCATATTTTGATTATGAGATATGGCAGATGGATGTCAAAACCGCGTTTCTCAATGGTAATATTGAAGAAGAGTTGTATATGATACAACCAAAGGGTTTTTTCGATCCTAAGGATGCTAACAAGGTGTGCAAGCTTCAGCGATCCATCTATGGATTGAAGCAAGCATCACGAAGTTGGAATCTCCGCTTTGATGAGGTGATCAAAGAGTTTGGATTTGTCCAAACTTATGGAGAAGCTTGTATTTACAAGAAAGTGAGTGGGAGCAATGTGGCATTTCTGATATTATATGTGGATGACATATTATTGATCGGAAATGATATAGATCTTTAAACAGTGTTAAAAGTTATCTAAACAAAGAAATTTTCAATGAAGGACCTAGGTGAAGCGTCATACATATTAGGCATAAAGATCTATAGAGATAGATCTAAGCGCCTAATAGGGCTATCGCAAAGTACATACCTTGATAAGATTTTAAAGAAGTTTAAAATGGAAGATAGTAAGAAGGGGTTCTTACCTATGACACAAGGCACGACATTGAGTAAGACTCAAAGTCCGGCTACGGCGGAAGAAAGAGAGATAATGGACAAGGTCCCCTATGCTTCAGCCATAGGCTCTATAATGTACGCCATGCTATGTACAAGACCGGATGTGGCACATGCTATTAGTTTGACTTGTAGGTACCAATCGGATCCAGGTTCAGAACACTGGAAAGCGGTTAAGAATATCCTTAAGTACTTACGAAGAACTAAGGATATGTTTCTTGTATACTGAGGTGAAGAAGAGCTCGTCGCTAAGTGTTATGTCGACGCTAGCTTTGACACCGATCCGGATGACTCTAAGTATCAATCCGGATACGTATTTCTCATGAATGGCGGAGCAGTTAGTTGGAGGAGCTCCAAACAACCTGTGGTGGCGGGATCAACAACGGAGGCCGAATATGTTGCTGCTTCAAAAGCGGCTCAGGAAGTGTTTTTGATGAAGGAGTTCATATCCGAACTAGGTGTGGTTGCAAACGCGTTGGGCCCAATGGTGATCTATTGTGACAACAATGGTGCCATTGCCAATGCCAAAGAGCCAAGGTCTCACAAGCATTCCAAGCATATTAAGCGCCGGTTTCACTCCATCCGCGAGCATGTCAAGGATGGAGATATAAAGATTTGTAAAGTACATACGGATCTCAATGTAGCAGATCCGTTGACTAAAACTCTCCCTAGAGCAAAACATGATCTACACCAAAACTCCATGGGTGTTAGATACATCACAATGTAACTAGATTATTGTCTCTAGTGCAAGTGGGAGACTAAAGGGAATATGCCCTGAGAGGCAATAATAAAATGTTTATTATGTGTATTCCAAGTATATGATAGATGTTTATTTTGCATTCTATAATTGTATCAATACGGAAACGTTAATACATGTGTGTTTAATAAACAAACAGAAAGTTCCTAGTTATGCCTCTCTCATAAACTAGTTTATTGATTAACAAGATGATCATAGTTTCCTGATCATAGACATTGGATGTTGTTAATAACGAGATCACAACATTAGTGTAATGGTGTGATGAACATTCATCCGAAGTATAGCATTATGATCAAAGTCATTGAGTTTATATTGCTATAAACAAACTACGAAGTAATCCTTATCCTTAGACCATGAGATCATGCCAATCACTAACACCGGAAGAGTTTCTTGTTGACATCAAACGTCACTCCGTAACTGGGTGATTATAAAGATGGCTTCAAAGCTACTAAAGTGTTATGTTGAGAATCATGGATCAAGAGTAGAATTTGTTCATCCCGATGACGGATAGATATGCTCTGGGCCCTCTCGGTGATACCACACTGGTTAGCTTGCAAGCAAGTGATTTGATCACTAGAATGTTATATCACGGGAACGAGAAAAGAGTGCATGTCAGTAACGAGATCAAAATAGGTATGGAGATACCGATGATCTAATCTCGGACATGTAATATATCGTGAAACAAAGGGATTAAGATACAAGCGTAAAAGGTTCCGACGATCACAGGAAAAGTCATCGTTGAATGTGTGGGAGTCAATATGGATCTCCAGGTCTCGCTACTGATTATTGATCGGAGAAGGGTCTCGATCATGTCCGCATTATTCGCGAACCGTAGGGTGACACACTTAAGGGACACTGGCATCCAGTTGGAGCAAATGTTTCATGCCGAAAGAATAAACAAGCACAGGAATTTATTTCACTAGATACCAAACAAAGTTTTCGGGTGAAATTGCATAAAGTGGTTATGCATGTGAAATGGAATTCTAGCAAGGTTATTTGTGAATGTTTGTCATTAAAGTAATTGACAAAATTCTGAATAAAATAAAAGAGTTTTATTTAATGAGAGTTTGCATTAAATTTGGTGGAAATTTAATGGGAATTTGAGTGGACTTTTGAGTGGAGAAAATTGAAGGGCCATTTTGTGAGTGGAGTGTCCACCCACATGAATGAAGGAGGGGGGGGGGCAGCGCCATGGCCGGCGGCCGCCGCCTTGGGTGCGCCCCTCCTCCTATAAAAGGAGCCCTCCTCACTTGTCTCACACACCTCCTCGTGAAGGATCTCTCTCCCCCTCTAGAATTTATCCCCCATGGTCTCGGACTAGCGAGATACATGTTCCCGGTGGCTATTCGGCAAGAAAGGGTTGTGCTTCCGCTGCATCGCTGGAGCGAGGAGGCGGAGGTTGCCCGGTGTCTTGTACGTGTGTGCGAGCACGGATGCGCTGCTACTTTGCGGCGCTAGGACTTCCTCTCGATCTTGAGATCGACAAGAGATCGTCTACATCGACCACGAGTTGAACTCGTTAAGCTTTGTCGGTCTTCAAGGGTATGTTCTCTACGGATATACATCCGCCCGTTGTTTGTATCTAGTAGATAGATCTTGGTACATAGTTCCCATCGTAGGAAATTTTTTGTTTTCTATGCTGCGAACCCTACAACAATATACTCAGCCTCTGTTGTAGATGCAGACACAGTCTCTTGTTTGGAACTCTTCCAGCTCACAACACCTCAGTTTATAATAAACACATATCCGGATTGCGAACAAGAATCATCAGAGTCGGTAAGATAACTTGCATCTGTGTAACCCTTTACACTGAGTTCATCCTCACCACCATAAACCAAAAACATATCCTTGGTCCTTCTCAAGTACTTTAGGATATTTTAGCCGCTGTCCAGTGGATTTCTCCAGGATCAGCCTGGTATCTTCTCACAACACTTAGAGCATATGAAACATCCAGCCTAGTACAAATCATGGCATACATGATGGATCCGACTGCAGAAGCATACAGAATCGCACTCATTCGACTTCGCTCATCAGTTGTCGAAGGACACTGAGACTTGCTAAGTTTTACACCATGGGACATCGGTAAGAACCCCTTCTTAGATGATTCCATGTTTAACTTCTTCAACACTTTGTCCAAATAAGTTCTCTGACTCAATCCAATGAGCCTCCTTGATCTATCTCTATAGATCCGGATTCCGAGGATGTATGTTTCCTCACCCAAGTCTTTCATTGAGAAACTCCTTTCCAATGATTCCTTGGTTTCTTGCAACATTTGGACATCATTTCTAATCAGTAATATGTCATCCACATATAAGATTAGAAAGTTTACTTTGCTCCCACTAAACTTCTTGTATAAACAAGAATCATGATCACTCTTGATGAAGCCAAATGATTTGACTACCTCATCAAAGCGAATATTCTAACTCCGAGATGCTTGCTTTAACCCATAAATGGATTTCTGAAGTTTGCACACCTTATCAGCATTAGCCGGATCGACAAAACCCTCGGGTTGTATCATATACACGTCCTCGGTTAATTTCCGTTAAGGAAAGCCGTTTTGACATCCATCTGCCATATCTCATAGTCGAAATAGGCCGCTATAGCTAACATGATCCGAACTGATTTAAGAATCGCTACGGGCGAGAAAGTCTCGTCGTAATCAACTCCTTGAACTTGTCGGAACCCCTTCGCGACAAGGCGTGCTTTATAGACGGAAACATTTCAATCCATATCAGTTTTCTTCTTAAAGACCCATTTGCACTCCACGGGTCTTGCACCGTCTGGCAGATCAACCAAGTTCCAAACTTGATTTTCATCCATGGACTTTAACTCGGATCTCATGTCTCCAAGCCATGAATCGGAATCAGATCCCACCATCGCTTCCGAATAATTTGCCGTCTCATCACTGTCTAACAGTAACACATCACGAACACTTCGTAATCTTGCCGATCTTCGTAGTACAGGTGCAGCTGCCACGACCGGCTCAACCTCCAAGGTTTTTGCCGACTCGCTTCTAGCCGGTTCCTCTCGAATTTCTTCGAGCTGCACCGTGCTCCCACTTACTCCCCGACTGAGAAACTCTTTCTCAAGGAATACACCGTTCCGAGCGACAAACACTTTGCCCTCTTCTCGATTGTAGAAGTAGTAACCCAAGGTTTCCCTCGGATACCCCACGAAAATACACTTATCCGACTTGGCTGTAAGCTTGTACGACTGAAGTCGCTTGACAAATGCTTCACAACCCCAAATCTTAAGAAAAGACAAACTCGGCTTTTTGCCTGTCCACATCTCATGCGGTGTATTCTCTACCGATTTTGATGGTACTCTGTTTAGTGTGAACGCCGTTGTTTCTAGACAATAGCCCCAAAATGATAAAGGCAGATCTGTCTGACTCACTCATTGACCGTACCATGTCCAACAAGGTCCGATTCCGCCTTTCCGAAACACCCTTCCTTTGTGGCGTTCTTGGCGGAGTAAGTTGAGGAACTATTCCACAATTTTTCAGATGGTCATCAAACTCCTGGCTCATGTACTCACCTCCTCGGTCCGACCGAAGAAACTTTATTTTCTTGCCGACTTGATTCTGTGCTTCATTCTGGAATTCTTTGAACTTTTAAAAGGCTTTCGACTTATGTTTCATCAAGTAGATATATGCATACCTACTCAAATCATCAGTGAAGGTAATGAATTACTCATAACCACCCCTGGCTGTCATGCTCATTGGTCCACATACATCACTATGTACTAGTCCCAACAAGTCGGACGCCCTTTCGCAACTATTTGCAAAAGGTGTCTTGGTCATTTTGCCGAGTAGGAAAGATTTGCATGTCTCGAACGACTCCAAGTCGAACAAAGTTAGGAGTCCATCATCATGGAGCTTCTTCATGCATTTCCAACTTATATGACCAAGCCAACAGTGCCAAAAGTAAGTCATATTCAGATCATTTGGTTTCAACCTTTTAACATTTATGTTATAAACCGAATCACCATCAAGATTCAAAGTAAATAACCCGTCCTGGACGGGTGCAAAGCCGTGAAACATATCATTCAAATACAAAGAACAACCATTATTCTTGATATTCGACTCATAGCCTTGCCTCATCAAACATGAAGCAGAAATAATGTTTCGACTGAGCACGGGAACATAATAACAATTATTCAGTTCCATAATGAATCCGGAAGGTAAATGAAGTTGCATCGTGCCGACTTCCAACGCAGCAACTCTTGCTTTGTTGTCGACTCGAATATCAACCTCGCCTCTTGCTACGCTCCTAGTTCTTACCAGTCCCTGCAACGAGTTGCAGATGTGAATTACTGAACCGGTATCATATACCCAAGAACTATTAGGTGCATCAGCAAGATATATGTCTATAACATTGCAAACAAGTGTACCTGAGTCGAAAGTCATGCCTCCACTCTTGGCTTTGTCGGCCAAGTACTTGCTGCAGTTCCTCTTACAGTGGCCATCCGCTTTGTAGTAGAAGCAAGTGGATCCGGCTGAAGGAGATGGCTTAGTCCCTGAGGAAGTTCTTGGGACCGGGTCCTGAGCCTGCTTTCCTCCCGACTTAGCCTTCTTCTTAATCCAAGAACTCTTCTTGAACATAGCCTTATTCTGCACCATCAAAACTTGACTGGCGCCCTTTTTGAGATCTGCCTGCTTGAGCATCCCATGCAATTCAGTGAGCTTCTTATCCATACCATGCATGTGGTAGTTCGAAATGAACTGCCCATATGCACTAGGAAGAGAGTTTAGAATTATATCCGTAGTGAACTCTTTGCTTATGGGGTAGCCAAGCCTCTCCAGAGACTACACGTAACCAACCATTTTGATCACATGCGAACTCAGTGGATCACCATCCTTAAGCTTGCAACTCAGCAAAGCCTGAGAGACTTGATACCTCTTAGTCTTCGCCTGAGCCCGGAACATACTTTTGAGGATTTCGATCATATCGTGGGCCTCAATATTCTTGAACTGCTTTTGCAAGTCCGGTTCCATGTGAGCAAGCATAAGACATATACTATCCGTGGACTCATCCTTAGCCCGACGGTAGGCATTGGTGGCAGCGACAGTCGCATTCTCATTCGGCTCATATGGAAGTGGGTTGTCTAGGACATGGTCCTTCTTTTCTTGTTTGAGAACAATTCTCAGATTTCAATACCAGTTGGTAAAATTAGTGTCGTTCAATTTATCTTTCTCAAGGATATTTCTCAACGCAAAACCGGATATCTGAGAGTGACTGCTACTTGGTGCCATGATCTACAACAGAAAATATGAAAAACACTTAAGACATGTATTCATAAAAGAGCAAGCATATTAAATACTTTAATATTTTATGCTCCCACTAGAACCAACACCCCTCTGATGGTTACTTAGTGATTCAGGATCCTAAATAAGCAAGTCGGCTAGTGAGCTTTAGCATCACCGCTAGCTGCCAAGTGATCCAGGTAGACAACTCCTTGTCAATCGTATCTCATACGACTCATGTTGGATGGGTGGCATCACATGCCCCGGTTCCCGTCCGACTTTTTCCCGATCCCCACAACCGTTGTGATAGACCCGTCTAGCTTACCGAGTGTTTCCACAGTAAGAGTCCGACTCGAACCCACCTAGTCGGAAAGAATTGGCAGCACCTCAATTTTATGAGCCCACTACCAAAAATGTCCGACTTGTGATGGTGCAAACACTGGTGGGAAAACCGACTAGACCTTCTTTGAGGGATTAAATTTTACCGACTATCTAAGAGAAGTAAAAACAGAGACATAACAATAACACAAAATAAAGCAATTATAATGTGAAATGATATGTCTCTCTTCATGGCAATCTCCATCTCCACAAAGCCTGTAATCCGACTCGTTCCAACTCTTGCCACTTGTCGTCTTACTCCATGTCGCTGACATGTACATTGCCTTGCATGCCTTCCGGGCTCTCCAAACAGCTACACTAGCTTAGTAAAGTAAATTACAAGGAGAATACGACACGCATGTCGTTATACAATAATATGACAACACCTAGGCTCCAGCCGGCTGACAAAACCGTGATTCGCAGATCACGTATGGATTACACACAAACATCACATGCACATGAACCATACATTCACAACTTCCTGCAAAAACAAGTTATGCATAGATACAATATCTACCGGCGCTGTGAAACTCACAACGACATCTAAGGCACTACGACAGGGCGAAGCCGGCGGTCCCACTATCTGGATAGCGGGCGGGGATCGAAGGGGCAGCGCCCGACGATTTTTCCGAAAACATAGATCTCATCTACAATCTGGACATGGATTTCGACCATTGTTCCAATTCGATCAAACTTTTTGATCTTCGATCACCACCTCTGGATTTACGTGTCACAGTCTACCCCGATGGCGGAAGCCGACCGGTAGGGGTATGTCGTTCCACAACCTCAGTAGTATGATCACGGAAATCAGATCTACCATTCCCCGAGTACATTTGATCCAATCAACCTCATACAAAACCGATCTATCTCATAGATCGACCACCAAAAAAACATATAGATCTCATCTACAGCCTACCGCATATCACGTATGCGAGATCTCGAGCCTAAAACCAGAAACTATCGCTCTGATACCACTATTGGGCCACGCGGAGATAAAACATTTTTTTCCTGTAACGTGGTGATCCCAATATCCAGCTAAGGTAGAAGGCCACGAGGTTTACCACTAGACGCGCAGTTGCGGATTACTGATGAAGCGCGTCAGTTGATGCAATGCAGTCCTTTGCGATCCGATCGTCCTGGTGCTGATCGTACAACACCTCTGCTGGTATCCACGCGTGCAAGGAGGAGCACCGACGGCGAACAGCTAGGTTCGGTACGACGGCGGGACTGTTATGGAGTTAGGGTTTCCAACACATGGAATGACCTAACCGATCAACGATTAACCTTTCTGGGTTACGATGCTCCACTATATATAGGGAGTGAACGTGGGCTCTGCTCGCGTGGCCCATTCACTAAAGCCCATATAATATTAGTCCCTATGAGTCTGACTCGCTGACTCAGTCCAAATCAGGCTTGGGTCCAATCCCAACTAGATTTCCAGTTCAGATCCAATGCGAACTTGCTCCCTCTCTTAAGTGTGTGACCCCGTAGGCTCATGGATACTCGGACACGATTGGAGTCCGACTCACAATCGATCAGTCGGCAGCGGCTCCTAGAAGAACGTGCTGACTCCCAAGTACCAAAGAGTCATGACGACTTGCCTTTCCAATGTGACTTGCGTCCGAGTCCCTTTTGCCTCATGATATACCTTGTCAGGCTATAGGCGAATATATGTCATCCCTTAAATAGTCCGACTCTCTTCTCGATCCGAGATAAGTGATTCACCCGGCTAACTCTTAGTCGATCGCCTCGGTTAACACTTAACCGAGTCGTGCATGGCCATGCTTTCCGAATCATATCTCACGAGAGGGCCCAGAGAATATCTCTGCAAGTGGAGGGGAAAAATCCCATCTTGGTTATTCACATCACGCAGCTTGATTCTCAGTCGATCCGAACTCTGCCTTTATAACTGCACAGTTACGGACCAGCGTTTGACAGAACCTAAGTCAGTGATCCTCAACTCGGATTATGCAATAACCTTAGGTCTAAGGATTACATTGATTGGGATATACAAATGACAACTTGTTCGTTGTACCTCAATATGGGTCAATCCGACTCGCTAAACTCTTTAGCCGAATCTGCGTAAGTTGGAATAGCATCTCCATGCCCATGACAAGTGGAACCGAGTCATCAAGCCAACTTTCACATTGGTCTAAGTTGTGTGTCTAGAACCAAGGATATTTAGTACAAACAACATGAATGCAAGTTCCACAACCGAATCACATATTCAATGATACACATCAGATGTTTATACAAGGACTACTTAATATCTTTATGAATACAATGGGAAATATCATCATACATGATTGCCTCAAGGGCATATTCCCAAAAAGTTACTTAGGCTATTGTGGTTCATGAATTGCGTCGTCATGTATGAAATTTCATACTAACCAATTCGGTATTCAATACCCAAGAACCACATTGTTTAGCAAGCAAAGAATACAACCATAACATGTATATCTTCTATATACCTAAATTGGATATTTCGAGTCTTTTCTTTTCTGCCAAATATATTTTATAGATTCCCTTTCAGCATTTCCATTTTCTTTTTAAAATAATCTATCAACATCAACAGTGGCGCCATATACACGACACATAGTCCAAAGCGTGTATATTCAAATACTAATACCTTTGGACTTGCACTTTGAAGCATATCACCATCATCAAATGATCGACATTCTTTCAAAATCCATTCTTTAGTAATCTTTTAGCGTGTTAAACACTTTACATACATCTTCTATTCATCCTTATCATGACGACTTTGATGATCAAGCTACTGTAGCTTATAAGGCGAATCGTGAGTATAACATTACTTTCCAAAACCCTTTTGGATGATTAGAATGTCTAGCATCTCCAACCTTTGCAAATTCTCATCCAATATGAGAACATACATTACACTCTATCATATTGCAACCAAAACATTGTTTCAGATATCTTTATATTTGTCACACATGATGGTTTCTGAAACAATTCTTTTAGCTCCTAGATAATCTCGATATTTAAATCAAGAATCATGGAGGCAAACATGATTCTTTAGATACTAACACTGGAATTGTCACTCTCGATTTAATACTAATTATTAAACTTTACGTAATAAACAGAGTTTGCTGAAAGTTTGCAATAGGAATTTAAACTTTAGATTGACACTCAACATAATACGATACCAGTTCGTAAAGTAAATATCCAAAATTGTATAGTTCTATTATCTCAATTACAACTATGCATAAGGTGGTGAACGAATGCCAATGACTACAAGAAATTATGCAAATTCACTTTGATTTAATTTATGATAAATTGAGTTCTACTAATCCAAATTAGAAATGAACTCCCACTCAAAAACGACATCCCTCGTGCCTTTTTGGTGATTACATGAACCAAATCCACTACACCAAGTCCGATCTTCACGTGAGTCGGTGTAGCTTCAGAGGCGAGCATCAAATGGGCATCATATCTTCCATACGACTCATGCTTAACCTTTCGGTCCGTGTTCCGAGGCCATGTCTGTACATGCTAGGCTTGCCAAGTAAGAACCTTAGTATTCGCGTGTGTAAACTGTCTTACACCCGAAATATGATCATGGATCCAAGAACACCCGATCATCACGTGATGTCTTGGAGCGACGAAACATAATTGGCGCATACTTAAGGGAGAACACATTTTTATCTTGATATCTAAATGAGGGATCATCTTATTATGGTAATAAAACGTCAAACAAGCAATATAAGATGCAACAAACATCACATGTTAATAAGTGAATTGATATGGTTCTTGCACTTGATCTCCATCATGTGCATCATGGTATGATCGCCATCATACCTCTATGTGTAAGGACAAGGTCTATGGTACCTACACGTTATGTGTGTTGTAAGAGTATCAAATTCTACTTCTACTTACAACATCACCATATCATGACACTAGCCCAGCAACAATCTAAACTAGACGCCTCTAATTTATCTATTGCAAGTTTTTGTGGCTTAGGGCTTTCGAATATAGAACCGTTCTTACCAACAAACATGAACCACAACGAGGATAACCAAATTGTTGACAACTCGTTGCAAATTATATATTGAATATAGTATGAGAGACAGACACCCGCTATCTACTTATGCAAAACTAGTTGCATGTCAAGCATGGAATAGGTCTCATGTGCGAGGACATGTAAGGTTTGTCCGGGCCGCTTCATCCTACTATGCCACCAATATCCAAAGTACAAAAAAGAAGCAATAAAATGATCATCATCGCCCACATACTCATATGTGTACTACCCGTGCAAATCATCTACACATAGATCCGGCTCTGATACCACTGTAGGGTTCGCAACATAGAAAACAAAAAATTTCCTACGATGGGAATAACTATGTACCAAGATCTATCTACTAGATACAAGAAACGGGCGGATATACATCCATAGAAAACATACCCTGGAATATCGACAAAGCTTAATGAGGCTGACCTCGTGGTTGATGTAGACGATCCCTTGCCGATCTCAAGATCGAGAGGAAGTCCTAGCGCCGCAAATCAGCGGCGCATCCGTGCTCGCACACACGTTCGAGGCACCGAGCAACCTCCGCCTCCTCGCTCCAGCAATGCAGCAGAAGCACAACTCTTTCTTGCCGAAAATCAACCGGGAACATGTATCTCGCTAGTACGAGACCATGGGGGATAAATACTAGAGGGGGAGAGAGATCCTTCACGAGGAGGTGTGAGTGAGAGAGAGGGAGGGGGCTACTTTTATAGGAGGAGGAGGGAACCCCAAGGGGTGGCATAGGCAATGGAGGGCTGCCCCCTCCCCTCCTTCATTCTTGTGGGTGGATACTCCACTCACAAAATGCCCCTTCAATTTTCTCCACTCAAAAACCCACTCAAATTCCCATTAAATTTCCACCAAATTTAATGCAAACTCTCATTAAATAAAACTCCTTTTATTTATTCAGAATTTTGTCAATTACTTTAATGACAAACATTCACATATAGCCCCTTGCTAGTATTTCATTTCACATGCAGAAACACTTTATGCAATTTCACCCGAAACCAGTTTCGATATCTAGTGAAATAAATTCATGCGCTTTGTTATTCTTTTCAGCATGAAAATTTTGCTCCAAATGGTGTCGGTGTCTCTTAAGTGTGTCACCCTACGGTTCGCAAATAATGCGGACATGATCGAGACCCCTCTCAGATCAATAATCAGAAGCGGGACCTGGAGATCCATACTGACTCCCACACATTCAACGATGACTTTCTTGTGATCGTGAGAACCTTTTACGCCAGTATCTTAATCCCTTTGTCTCGCGATATATTACATGTTTGATATTCGATCATCGGTATCTCCATACCTAGTTTGATATCGTTACTGACATCTACTCTTTTCTCGTTCCCGTGATATAACATTCTAGTGATCAAATCACTTGCTTGCATGCTAATCAATGTGATATCACCGAGAGGGCCCAGATCATATCTATCCATCATCGGGATGAAAAAATTCCACTCTCGATCCATGGGCCTCAACATAACACTTTATTAGTACTGAACCCATCTTTATAATCACCCTGTTACAGTGTGACGTTTGATGTTATCAAGATACTCTTCTAGTTTAGTGATTGACATGATCTCATGGTCTAAGGATTAGGATCACCTTATATGATGTTATAGCAATATAAACTCAATGACTTTTATCGTAATTCTATACTTCGGATGAATGTTCATCACACTATTCCAATAATGTTGTGACCTCGTTATTAACAACATCCAATGTCCATGATCAGGAATCTTTGATCATGTTGTTGATCAATGATCTAGTTTATGAGAGAGGCATAACTAGGAAATTTCTGTTTGTTTATTAAACACACATGTATTAACGTTTCCGTATTAATACAATTATAGCATGCAAAATAAACATTTATCATAAACAAGGAATACGATAATAACCACTTTATTATTGCCTCTCGGGCATATTCCCTTCATAGCAGAGCCGGATCTATGCGTAGATGCTTTGCATGGGTAGTACACATATGGTTATGTGGGTGTTGATTGTCATGTTATTGCTTATTATGTGTATTTTGGATATTGGTGGCATAGTGGGATGAAGCGGCCCGGACAAACTTTACATGTCCTCGCACATGAGACATGTTCCACGCTTGACATGCAACTAGTTTTGCATAAGTGGCTTGCGGGTGTCTATCTCTCCTACTATAGTCAATATCTGATTTACAACGAGTTGCCAATAATGTGATTATCATCATTGTGGTTCCATGTTTGTAGGTATGAACGGTTCTATATCCGAAAGCCCTCAGCCACGTAAAAACAAGCAAAAGATAAATTAGACGCGTCTGGTTTTTTGGTTTTGTCGGGCAAGTACTATGATATGATAGTATTATAATTTGTAGTATGGATTGATACTATTGAAAATATAATATGCCAAAGTGTAAATTCCATAGACCTTGGGCTTACACATATAGGAATGATAAATATCATACCGTGATGCACAAGATAGTGATCAAGTGCAAGAACCATATCATATCACTTTTTGCATATGCTGTCTGTTTGCTTCTTATTTTGCTTGTATGGCGCTTTAGTAGCATTATAAGATGATACCTGATTTAAATATCAAGATAAAAATGTGTTCTTTCTTTAGTATGCACCTTTAAGAAAGTTTGGCGTTTTGAGACACCACGTGATGATCGGGTGTGATAAACTCTATGTTCACATACAACGGGTGTAAGACAATTTTACACACGCGAGTATTAACGTTCTTACTTGGCGAGTCTAGCATGTACAGACATGGCCTTGAAACACGAATCAAAAGGTAAAACATGATTCATATAGTAGATATGATGCCCTTATTGATGCTCTCTTTTGAAGATGCACCAATTCACGTGATGATCGGTCTTGGTGTAGTGGATCTGGTTCATGTAATCACCAAAATGACTCGAGGGATGTTGGTTTTGAGTGGGAGTTCAAGTAGTAGTATGATTAAAGTCGAACTCAATTTATCATAAATTAAATCAAAGTGAATTTTCATAATTTGTTGTAGTCATTGGCATTCGTTCACTACCTTATGCTTAGTTATAATTGAGATAATAGAACTATAGGATTCTAGATATTTACTTTACGAACTGGTATCTTATTGTTTTGAGTGTCAATCTAAAGTTTAAAAGTCATATTGAAAACTTTCGGCAAACTCTGTTTACTCCATGAAGTTTAATAAGTAGTATTAAATTAAGAGTAACAATTCCAGTGTTAGAATCTAAATATCATGCTTGCCTCCATGATACTTGATATTCAAAAGTTGTTTTAGTATCTATCTAGGAGCTGAAAGGATTGTTTTAGAAACCATCATGTGTGGAAGATATTGTGATATCTGAAATAATGTTTTGGTTGCAATAGGATAGAGTATAATTTAGCAAAATGCATGTTCTCATATTGTATGAGAATTTGCGAAGGTTGGAGACGCTAGGCGTCCTAATATTATAAAAGGGTTTTGGGAAGTAACATTATACTCATGATTTGCCTTTATAAGCTATATTAGCTTGATCATGAAAGTTGTCATGATAAGGATGAATATAATATGAAGGTAAAATGTCACTACACAAAAAGATTACTAAAGAATTGATTTTTTGAAAGAACGCCTAGCATTTGATGATGGTGATCCACTTCAAAGTGCAACTCCAAAGGTATTAGTATTTGACTATACATGCTTTGGATTATGTGTCATGTGTATGGCGCCACTATTGATGTTGATAGATTCTTTTAAAGGAAAATGAAGTGATGAAAGAGAATCTCAGCAATATTTGGCAGAAAAGGAAAGACTAGAAATATCCAACTTAGGTATATAGATGATATACATGTTATGGTTGTATTCTTTGCTTGTTAAACAATGTGGTTCTTGGGTATTGGATACCGAATTGGTTGGTGTGAAGTGTCATACAGGACAACATAATTCATGAACTGCATGGCCTAAGTAACTAGCAAGAGAATATGTGATGATGTTCATCGAAAACAAACAAAGTGTTGTTGTGTTTCTCGTTGACATCAAAGCTTACCTTCAAGATTTTTTTTAATAATTGTTATTTTGACTAGGTATTACGAGAACAAAGGTTGCTAAAATAATTACCATATTCCATAGAATATGGATGATTTACAAGCCTAGTTGGAGAAATCACGTCCATAAAAACTAATGCTAAAAATGTTGCAAGACAAATGATTGAAATAGCACTTTCGAGGTGGCATCGTTATTTGAATTATATTCGAAAGAAAAACATGAAGAAACTCCATGTTGATGGAATTTGGAGTGTTTTGATTTTTATTAAATGATGCTTGTGAGACTTTCCTAGAGATAATTGAAACTTCGGTCAAAAGCCAAAGAAGAACGAACGACTAACTTATTGGAATTTGTACATGTTGATGTATGTAGTCTATTATGTGTAGTCGTGAGCGATGGATTTCAAGTTCATATACTTTCTTCTGAAATTTTAGTAAATATATGTGTATATTTACTTAATAAGGAAGAAGTGTGAAATATTTTAAAATGTTCAAAGAATTTCAAGATGAAGTGGAAATCATTGTAACAAGAAAATAAGGAATTTATGATTGGATCATAAAGTAAGATATTTGAGTTACAAGTTTAGCAAAACACCTAAGATTTGAGGAATCGTTCCATGGATTTGCATTTCCCGAAACACCATAGGAGTATGGAGTGTTCGAGATATATAATGGAACCTTGTTTGACACGGTAAGATCAAACGTGTCATTTATAAAATTGCCATTATATTTTAAAAGAGTAAAGCTTTAGAGAAAACAGCGTTTACACTGAAAAAAGAGCACCATCGTGATCCGTTGAAATGACACCATATAAGCTATGGTTTGGGATAAAACCTGAGTTGTCCTTTCTTAAATTTTGGTATGCTAGGAATAAGTAGAATGATTACAACCAAAGTCGGATAAGCACGCCTTTGTAGGTTATCCCAAAGAATTTTTTGGGTATTCCTCCATAACACCAAGGACAAACGAGTTTTTCGCTTGGAACGTCAAGTTTCTTAAGAAGGATTTTTTCGAAAAAGTTAAGTGGGAGGACAATAGAACTTTGATTAGGTTGATGAACCTTAGCAACATGTGCTAAGTAGCCCAGCGCCAGAAAGTGTCCCGGAGGCGGCCACAATTCTCATGGTTTATATGACTACAAAGGTTGTGATGTCGGAAATTTGAGTTCCTATTGAATCGTGTAGGTTGGGTAACAATCAAATAGTAGTATTTGATAAACATATCGTTATTGTTTTGACAATAATGAACCGACTACATGCAAAGAAGCGGTGATGGGCCCTGACTCCATCAAATGACCAAACAAGTATCATGCACTTTTAGATCAAATTTAAGATACCTGCATTAAATTGGGAAACGCTATTATATTCGATGAATACAAGAATAAAGCTTGAACATTTTTGAAAATTACATAAACCCTAAACCCATAAATACTAAAACCCTAAACCCTTCAACCCATAACTGAACCCTAACCAAGCAGGGTATCATGCACTTATATATTCAAATTTGAGATACTTTCATTAAATTGTGGAAACGCCATTCTAATCCACGATTAAAAGCATAAATCAGCTTGAACATTATTGAAAATTCCAGAAACCATAAAACCCTAAAAACTAAACCCCTAAAACCTGACCAACTATGTATCATGCACTTTTAGATCAAATTTGAGATACTTATATTAAATTGGGCAACGCCATTATATTCGACGAATATAAGCATAAACTTGATCATTATTGAAAATTACCTAAACCCTAATAAATAAACCCTAAGAACTTAAATACTAAAACCCTAAACCCTTCAACCCATAATTAAACCCTAACCAAACAGGGTATCATACACTTATAGATCAAATTTGAGATACTTTCATTAAATTGTGGCAACGCCATTATATTACACGATTATAAGCATAAAACTTGAACATTATTGAAAATTCCCTAAAACCCTAAACAATCCTAACTAAGCAGGGGTATCAATCACTTTTAGTGGTATGGTATTCTAAGAGATAAGACTAGATAAAGATAAGATAAGAATTACTGCTGTGAATAGCCGATCTTTTGAATAACCCTCCCTCCTGATGTTTGGGAAGCAAGTGAAAAATTCGAAACCGAAAAAGTTTGAATTTTTTTGCCGCCAAGGACCAAAGTGGTTTAATTATTATATACTACTCCTACTCCACACCAATGCGGTTGTCGAATACGCCAGAGAAACAGAGCCGCCCCCTAAAAAAACAGAGCCACCGTACCGAGGCACACATGCGCAGTTACACGCTGTGGAACAGGAAGAGATCAGTCGGGCCGATGCGCGAGGGGGAGGGTGGGGAGATATGAGAGGTAGCGAAGGAGAGAGAAAACACACTTTTTTGCGTGCATAGTTTCTGAAATTTACTACTAGTAGAGTGTACACTGTAAAGGCGGCAAGAGTACCTCGTGTCAGGAACCTATCATACAGTAATAAACTTTGCTCTAACATCGAGTCGCCTTTAACTCCTCTTCTCTCTTCGTTGCTGCCCTATTCCCCTACCTACGTTTTATTCGATCTGCATTTATAGCGCATGGACGGGGGTGAGCATATGTCCAAGCAAAATATATATACTCCACTGTTTAGACATCGTCTAAACGAGATGATTCGTGGGACTCACTAAAATGAAGACGCTAACTTCTTCATAGGAGTTTTATAGCTTGGTCATACACTGCCAAGTGGGCCCATAATTTGCTTTTTTCCTTAGGGCATCCGCATTGTGTAAAAAAGCACACCTTAAGACATATATTAGTACATTGTGTTGAAAATAAAGCTACCTCAAGCTTGTTGGTTTCTCATAGAGAATAGAAAAATTATTTCCCCTTGCATGGAGCAATATGACAAGTTATGTGGTCCTACCTTGTGGCAAATACTGACCTTATATATTATGGTAATTTCCATAAGTCGGGTGGGTCCTACATTACAGATTCCCTTTAGACACGTGTGCCTTGTACTCCCGTCTCCGCCGCCATAGACTCGATTTTTTTTGGTGAAATTCAATTAACTGTTGTAGTTAGATAGCACGCACGATCCACTATATATGTGAAAACTCTCATGGTTAAGAATGCTTACTACCCCATGATTCACCCATCTAGTGTGAGAACTCTATCATGTCGTAAACTATGATGTCGATCGATATGGCCTTGACGACCTTGGTCCTTCGGGTTGAAACCCAATAATATCCATATGCGATAGGACAATACTGCGAAGCTGTTTTTTCCATAACACCAGGTACCATGCACCTGTAGATCAAATTGTTCTAACAACCGAGGTTTTGGCCATATCCACATCATATTTTATGATAATTTTCCCACATTAGGTAGATAGGCGCATCTAGATAAAGAGACAGTCTCATTTTTCCAAGTGACATGAAGGTTTTTTCCTGTAAAGCAAGCATTCCCTCTATCCTAAAATAGGATGCATGAAGTTTTTTCTCAAAGTCACTTTTTAAAATTTGGCTAACTACATAGAAAAATGTCTTTAAGTTTATAATCCCTAATTAGTATTGTTAGAACTATTATGAAATATGCGTTCATATAGTGCGCATTAGATATTGTAGACGTTGGTAATTTTCTCTATATATTTGATCAAATTTTGGATTTGTTGACTTTGAAAAATAATTACTATATGCGTTCTAGTTAGGGATATATAGAGGGAGTAGTACTACAACGAAGAATATGTCTCGGAATGGAGGAGGGCAGCAGCGAGGAGGAGTTGAAGGCGGTGCGGTATCAGAGCACTCCATGATGATGGGTTTCTTACATGAGGTACTAGTAGTACTACATCTTTTACAGCGTACACACTCTACTACTAGAAGGAGTAATAAATTTCGCACGCAAAACAAATTTGTTTTTTCTCTCTCATTCGCTGCCTCTCTCACCATCCATCTCTCCTCGGTGACCCTACACACAATGGCTGGCTGATTGTCCACAGCCAGGCGCTGCACTGCGCACATGTGCCTTGGTACGACGACACTGTGACTCTAGCGTGCTCGTCATCTGCGTTGCTATACACAGGAAGGAACAACTTTGGGCCCTGCAAGCAAATATCAGTAGAATTCAAACTTTTCTGGTCTCATCTGAAATCCATGAATGTTCATACATCGTACACCATAATAGCTAATTTTTTCCCTAATTTTTATGAAAAGGGGTCAAATTTTGACTACAATAGGCTTTCAGATCAAGATGTTGAATCTTGTAAAATAGGAAGCTTAAAATGGTTTAAAACGCATGTGACCTAGCTATTTAAGAAACCTGTTAATATCAATGAAATAGACTACACTGGTGGCATTTTAGCCATATACTACCTTATAGTTGCTTCACGCAAAAACATTGTTGTCACTTTCATTAAATTACGCTAACGCTATTCCATTCCACGAATATAAGCATAAAGCTTGAACATTATTGAAATTGCCCTAAAACCTAAACCTTAAACCCCTAAACCGTCACCAAGCATGTATCATGCAATTCTAGATCAAATTAAAATTGAATTGCACTAACGCTGTCACATCCCAAGATTTTCCAAATCTTGTAATGTGAAAAATAAATGAATAAAATAAAACTTTGTTGATTTTCAGGGTGAGAAGAAACTTTTTTGATTCCAATTGGAAACCTTCAAACCCTTTTGATCAAACAAATCCTAAAGGGATTTGAAAAGTTAAACAATTAATAAAGAAAATATTTTGAATAAGTGAAATTACTATTTTGGATCTTTTAATAAAAAGATTTGGTTTTCAAAGGAAAAGATAGATTTATAAATAAGGATTATTTATAAAGCCAAATTAAACCTTGGCCAATATTTTGAAATAAAATGTTTTGTTTTGATAAAATTAGTAAAGGTTTATTTAAATAAAATAATAAGGATTTAATATCCAATTTTATTTAAGTAAAGGCTTTTCCCATTTTAATAAACACTAAAACTCATTTATTTATTTTAAATAAGTTTTCCAAATACTTTATATTCTCAAATAAAACCTACTAAAGTGTTTTGGTTTTATTTTAGGTTTCAAAATAAAGTTTTTAATAAAACAAATCCTATTTGAATTAAATGAATAAGGTCTATTCATTTAATTATTATTGGACCCTAACATAAAAAATGTTATTTTATTTTAAACAAGTTTTCCAAATATCTTCTATTCTCAAATAAAACCTACTGTTTTGGTTTTGAAAATATTTGGATTTCAAATGGATATTTTATTAAATAAATCAAACTCTATTTGATTAAATAACTAAAGGTCCATTTTATTTAATTAATGAATGGATCCTAAAAAGAATAAAAATATTTTTTTTTGGGATTTGGTTTATGTTGATAAACAGAACCAAAAACTCATTACAAGTGTGGTGATTGTTTGAATTTTTTGAATGTTTGAATAGTTGATTGAAATTCAAAACAGAAATTGATTTGGAAAAAAGAAAAACATCCAGGGAAAAAAATATGAAACAACAGCCAGCCCAGCAAGCCCACCTGTTCCCTCGCCCCCGAACCATTTTCTTCACCGCAGAAGCAACCCGCGAGGACGCTGACAAGTGGACCCCCCCCCCCTCACTTCCTTTCTCGCTGACAGGAATGCCCCACTCCTCATGTTCATCGTTCTCACCCGCAGCGACTCGTTCTTCCCCGCTCCTGCTGTTGATTCCTCCGGCTTCAATTCACCTTAACGCGGCCACATTTACTCACCTTGATCACGCAAGCTTAAACGCGTAGCCCTCCTCTTCGTTTCCCCTCGGTCGCCCCATCTTGACACGCCCCCAGGCCGCCCCAATTTCTCCCCGAGCAGCTCTGTCTTCGACGACCCTCCTTGTCGATTCCGGCCGAGCCTGACCACTCCTTACCTCCCCGACCAAGCTCACACCTTCTCCACCTCCTGAAGCATCTGTCCGTGCCCCTCGTTCGACCGCAGGCGTCCCCGAGCGTCGACTCCGACAAAGCTCTGAGCGCCGCCGTCTGTCTCCAACTGCGACGATGTCTCCCAGGTAAACCAGACCGCCCCACGCCGTTTCATTCACGCTCCCTCACTCGCCTCGACCATGCGCAGCTAACCATGTCCTCTGTTTGTCTTCTTGTGGCCGTAGCATCATCCTCGACCTCGACCGCGTGCAACCGTCGCCAGACCTAACTCTGGCGAGGAACCCCTGAGCGCCCCTTGTCAAGCCAGCAGTACCTTGAGCATCACCACAACCCTGCGATTCTGGTGAGCACTTTCCCATCCTCCCTCGCTTCTTGTAATCGCCGTAGCGCCACCGCCTGACCGTGCGCCACCGCTAGCCACCATCGGCGCCGCCCGCATTTGGTCAAGCAAGCCAGCGCCGTAGGATCTAGATCGGGCGAGCAAGATTAGATCACTTAACCACGAAGAGGTACACGTCCTATGCCGCACGATCTGATTAGATCCAATGGCTGCAACTACGCGATCCAGCCGAACCGGTACCGTCTAATTAGAGAGCGACGTGTGGCCAGCTCTAGTTTAAAACAGAAATTTGAAAACAGATTTGTTTGTGATTTTCAAACCTTTGTAACTTTTGATCCACACGTCCAAATTTTACAAACTTGATATCATTGGAATCAGTGGAACAAGACCTAGCCAACCATGCCTTTTGTTTAGTAAAAAGTTTCTATTAAAATGTTTGTTTTTGCAGAAACATTTGTATGCTTGTTAGGTTATAAAAATTATTCAAAAATGATTTTGGGGATAAAATCTTTGGCAAATGGTGTGATTTGAACCTACTGACCATAGGAAACACTTTGTGGATTCAAAAATGAGTTTGGTGAAACAAAATAATGATTCTTTGATTTAAAACCGTTTCTAGTCAAATAGAAATGTGGTTTATTTGTTAAAAATGGTTTTGGAAGAAAACCTTTGGAAAATGTTTTTTTTAACTCTCTGACCCCAAACACCAAGTTTTATGGTTTGAAAACTTATTTGGTGAACCCTATAGATTAATGCCCTAGTAAAAAATATTTCTACACCACATAAAATGATACTTTGTTTGGAAAATGGTTTAGGAAAAGAAACCTTTTGAAAATGACTTTGCCACTTTACAAAATGACCATTAGGTGTTTTAAAATGTTTATGACCCTTTAGGAACCACTTTTTCAAATAAAACAATCCTTGGCATGCTTGCATGCATTATCTTGGTTCTATGATTTTATGTGTTGTTTTGCTTGATTGGTAGATTGAGTTTGTGCCTTGCTTGATTGAATTGTAGTGACTTGAAGAGTGTGATTGTTGCAAGGACAAGGAGTGAACTTATACGCTCTACCAAAAAGGCAAGTGATGCTTCATACTTTTTGTCCCATTACTTTCACTGTGCATTAGTGATTTTCTCTAAGTAAAACTTGCATGGAATTTTGCTAAGTATAAACCTTGCTACAGGAAAACCTAGTAGATGAAACCTTAGTGTAAATCTTCCTAAGTTAAGATTCCTATTACTATCAATCTTAGCCTAGCTAATAGAAAACATGGGTGGAATATATATTCACACTATGGAAAATTTCTAAGTCTGAGGACTTGTGTTTTTGTTTAATAAAACAACTAAGTTAATGAATCACCTGGGTGGAATGAGACTTGCTTGGTGGTTTTTGGTTGAGTGTGTTCACAAGGCCCATGTCTATGGTTGACCTTGTGTATCTCACTTGTGGATGGACACCCAGGAACAAAGAGATTTGAGATGTTAAATGTTGAGAAGCTTCAAGTGCAACCACTTGGCATTATGGGCTCTGCCTAGATCATATAGGTTGCAAGAACTTAGCCATATGGACAGTTGGTGGTAGTGTTTTATAGGTTGGAGCGCGTCCATTTTGGTCTAAGGGAAGGCTTCTGAAAGATCTTGTCTTGGGAAACCAAGTCTTGTGGGGAAAGTGCACCACCTCTACAGAGTGTAAAATCTAAGTACTTAGCCATGTCCCTGGTAAAGGACAATTTGAGCATCAAGACATGGAAGCAATCAAGAATCTGATCATTCAAATTTCTAAGATAAAAACTTGTGGTTTGAACAAGGGTTAAAGGATCTTCAATCTTTGAATGAGAAAAATGATTTTTTCCAGCAAAAACTTAGTGTTTTCAAAATGTTAAGGAAAATCTATTTTGAGCAATGCAAGCCTCAACTCCACTTAGCCAAATGCATATAGATGATAGACTCCACTATACTACCATAGTATCACTTGCCAATACAATTCAAATGTATTGACCTTTGTGGCTGTAACTTGTATGTTGTAGGTTTGATTGATTTAGTGAAGTGTGTTGATTAGGATTACAAAGTCTACAACCAACATGTCTGCCTGTGGCACTTTGAAGATGAAGGACCCCATGCTTATAGTTATCCTGCTGCAATGTAATGTAATAGCCAAATGAGCTATGTAAGATGTAATAAAAATTATGTTATTCCTGGTTATAAAGCTATAATAAGACCTTTGTTTCTTGATATTACATCTTAACTGTGGATGCTAGCTATTGATCCAGGGACTAGCATTGTAAACACAGGGGACTCCACCTTATATTGTTTAAAGGTTGGGACACTCCCTCTACAGATGGTATCAGAGCATTGTGTTGCCTATAGGATTTGTAAACCTAGGATTGGACAAAAACCCTTAGAAAATAGGAGTTGTATTTGTTCCAAAACTTATTTACAAAAACACTTGTAAACTCTTTCCTCAACCATTTTGGTTTCAACTCTACATCTCTTCTCCTTCAACTTGATGGAAAAACCTACCCCATGACCAAAGACTTCACCATGTGCAAAGGACTTCTTCAACTCTAATGACTTCAACATCTTCAACTCTAATGAATTCAACATCTTCAGCATATTCACCAAGGACCTCCAACTTGGATATCACTAAGGACTACAAGTGAGACAAGGAAATCTTGCTCAAGATATGGAGACTGAGGGAATGCAAAATAAGAAGGAGTTCACTTCACTTGAAGTCTTGTGACCAAGAATTTATCCTAAGGAAATCATGATCTCCAGTAAGAAGAAGCAACCAAGAAGGATGGAAAGATCACAAGTGAACCATATAGATGGACCACCATATTTTAAGTTAAGTCAAACACACCAACTTATGTGGTGTAACAAAAATATTTTTGGTTGCCTAAAAATGTACTTGAACTTTGTTGTTTGTGTGAAAAGTTGTTGTGAATTGCCTGCACATTGCTTGTGTGAATTGTGGTGTGTGTGATTAGAAATATTTCCTAAGAAATATTTTTGCCTATTCTAATCTCCCTTCAACCCAAACAAATGACTTCTCCAAGAAACTCCAACATCAAGGATGGTGACAACAACAACAACAAACAAGAGGACCACATGAGAGAACTTATAGCAACCCAAAACCAGTTGAGCCAAGAGACAACTTAGCTTTTAGCCAACAACAATGGACTAGACCCAGCCATACAAAGGATTTTGAAACTTCAATCCCAATTGTTGCAGGGATTGGTTACTCAAGTGATCAACATGAGAGAAAACTTTTCCCAAGGAGCTAATGACAACAAGGATGACAAAGATGCTAATCTTGAAGGAACCCAAGCTAGCAATATTTGTAGAGACAAGGATCATGCATCCAAGGAGCATGAAGATCAATGCCCCAAGAAGAGAGAAAGATCTCCCACCTATGAAGAACATGAACTAGAAGAACTCCTAGCTTTGGAGAGACCCAAAAAGAAGAAGAAGAAGAAGAAGAAATGCCCCAACCCTAACAAGGAAGATATTAATCAAGTGCAATGTTACAATTGCAAAGAGATGGGACACTATGCCAATGAATGCCTAGAAAAGAAGAAGAACCAAAGAAACAAACAAGAGGCAATGATACCAAAGGAAAAGAAAGATATCAGCCAAGTGATGTGTTTCAAATGCAAGGAACTAGGCCACTATGTAAACAATTGTCCAGAAAAGATGAAGAACAAGTTAAACAAGTCTATGAAGGATCTCAACCTTGTCACATGAGTCAAGTGTGGAAACAAAGGACACTATGCAGAAGGTTGCCCAGAGAAGTTTCCCCAGGATCCCAAGCAAGCCAAGATGTAATTTAGTTTGAATTTTTTTAAGGGTGGTAGTACCCTAGATGCTTTTGAGCCAACTTGTAACCCCTAGCCTCCCCAAATCTCGGGACGAGATTTATTTTAAGGGTGGTAGCCTGTCACATCCCAAGATTTTCCAAATCTTGTAATGTGAAAAATAAATGAATAAAATAAAACTTTATTGATTTTCAGGGTGAGAAGAAACTTTTTGATTCCAATTGGAAACCTTCAAACCCTTTTGATCAAACAAATCCTAAAGGGATTTGAAAAGTTAAACAATTAATAAAGAAAATATTTTGAATAAGTGAAATTACTATTTTGGATCTTTTAATAAAAAGATTTGGTTTTCAAAGGAAACGATAGATTTATAAATAAGGATTATTTATAAAGCCAAATTAAACCTTGGCCAATATTTTGAAATAAAATGTTTTGTTTTGATAAAATTAGTAAAGGTTTATTTAAATAAAATAATAAGGATTTAATATCCAATTTTATTTAAGTAAAGGCTTTTCCCATTTTAATAAACACTAAAACTCATTTATTTATTTTAAATAAGTTTTCCAAATATTTTATATTCTCAAATAAAACCTACTGAAGTGTTTTGGTTTTATTTTAGGTTTCAAAATAAAGTTTTATTAAAACAAATCCTATTTGAATTAAATGAATAAGGTCTATTCATTTAATTATTATTGGACCCTAAAATAAAATAAAAATGTTATTTTATTTTAAACAAGTTTTCCAAATATCTTCTATTCTCAAATAAAACCTACAGTTTTGGTTTTGAAAATATTTGGATTTCAAATGGAGATTTTATTAAATAAATCAAACTCTATTTGATTAAATAACTAAAGGTCCATTTTATTTAATTAATGAATGGATCCTAAAACAGAATAAAAATATTTTTTTGGGATTTGGTTTATGTTGATAAACAGAACCAAAAACTCATTACAAGTGTGGTGATTGTTTGAATTGTTTGAATGTTTGAATAGTTGATTGAAATTCAAAACAGAAATTGATTTGGAAAAAAGAAAAACATCCAGGGAAAAAAAATATGAAACAACAGCCAGCCCAGCTCAACAGCCCAACAACCCAGCAAGCCCACCTGTTCCCTCGCCCCCGAACCGTTTTCTTCACCGCAGAAGCAACCCGCGAGGACGCTGACAAGTGGACCCCTCCCCCTCACTTCCTTTCTCGCTGACAGGAATGCCCCACTCCTCCTGTTCATCGTTCTAACCCGCAGCGACCCGTTCTTCCCCGCTCTTGTCGTTGATTCCTCCGGCTTCAATTCGCCTTAACGCGGCCACATTTACTCACCTTGATCACGCAAGCTTAAACGCGTACCCCTCCTCTTCGTTTCCCCTCTGTCGCCCCATCTCGACACGCCCCCAGGCCGCCCCAATTTATCCCCGAGCAGCTCTGTCTCCGACGACCCTCCTTGTCGATTACGACCGAGCCTGACCACTCCTTACCTCCCCGACCAAGCTCACACCTTCTCCACCTCCTGAAGCATCTGTCCGTGCCCCTCGTTCGACCGCGGGCGTCCCCGATCGTCGACTCCGACAAAGCTCTGGGCTCTGCCGTCTGTCTCCAACTGCGACGACGTCTCCCAGGTAAACCAGACCGCCCCACGCCGTTTCATTCACGCTCCCTCACTCGCCTCGACCATGCGCAGCTAACCATGTCCTCTGTTTGTCTTCTTGTGGCCGTAGCATCATCCTCGACCTCGACCGCGTGCAACCGTCTCCAGACCTAACTCCGGCGAGGAATTACGACTGCCCCTGAGCGCCCCTTGTCAAGCCAGCAGTACCTTGAGCATCACCACAGCCCTGCGATTTTGGTGAGAACTTTCCATCCTCCCTCGCTTCTTGAAATCGCCATAGCGCCACCGCCTGGCCGTGCGCCGCCGCTAGCCACCGTCGGCACCGCCCGCATTTGGTCAAGCAAGCCAGCGCCGTAGGATCTAGATCGGGCGAGCAAGATTAGATCACTTAACCACGAAGAGGTACACGTCCTATGCCGCACGATCTGATTAGATCCAATGGCTGCAACTACGCGATCCGGCCGAACCGGTACCGTCCAATTAGAGAGCGACGCGTGGCCAGCTCTAGTTTAAAACAGAAATTTGAAAACAGATTTGTTTGTGATTTTCAAACCTTTGTAACTTTTGATCCACACGTCCAAATTTTACAAACTTGATATCATTGGAATCAGTGGAACAAGCCCTAGCCAACCATGCATTTTGTTTAGTAAAAAGTTTCTGTTAAAATGTTTGTTTTTGCAGAAACATTTGTATGCTTGTTTAGGTTATAAAAATTATTCAAAAATGATTTTGGGGATAAAATCTTTGGCAAATGGTGTGATTTGAACCTACTGACCATAGGAAACACTTTGTGGATTCAAAAATGAATTTGGTGAAACAAAATAATGATTCTTTGATTTAAAACCATTTCTAGTCAAATAGAAATGTGGTTTATTTGTTAAAAATGGTTTTGGAAGAAAACCTTTGGAAAATGTTTTGTTTTAAACTCTCTGACCCCAAACACCAAGTTTTATGGTTTGAAAACTTATTTGGTGAACCCTATAGATTAATTCCCTAGTAAAAAATATTTCTACACCACATAAAATGATACTTTGTTTGGAAAATGGTTTAGGAAAAGAAACCTTTTGCAAATGACTTTGCCACTTTACAAAATGACCATTAGGTGTTTTCAAATGTTTATGACCCTTTAGGAACCACTTTTTCAAATAAAACAATCCTTGGCATGCTTGCATGCATTATCTTGGTTCTATGATTTTATGTGTTGTTTTGCTTGATTGGTAGATTGAGTTTGTGCCTTGCTTGATTGAATTGTAGTGACTTGAAGAGTGTGATTGTTGCAAGGACAAGGAGTGAACTTATACTTCTACCAAAAAGGCAAGTGATGCTTCATACTTTTTGTCCCATTACTTTCACTATGCATTAGTGATTTTCTCTAAGTAAAACTTGCATGGAATTTTGCTAAGTATAAACCTTGCTACAGGAAAACCTAGTAGATGAAACCTTAGTGGAAATCTTCCTAAGTTAAGATTCCTATTACTATCAAGCTTAGCCTAGCTAATAGAAAACATGGGTGGAATATATATTCACACTATGGAAAATTTCTAAGTCTGAGGACTTGTGTTTTTGTTTAATAAAACAACTAAGTTAATGAATCACCTGGGTGGAATGGGACTTGCTTGGTGGTTTTTGGTTGAGTGGTTCACAAGGCCCATGTCTATGGTTGACCTTGTGTATCTCACTTGTGGATGGACACCCAGGAACAAAGAGATTTGAGATGTCAAATGTTGAGAAGCTTCAAGTGCAACCACTTGGCATTATGGGCTCTGCCTAGATCATATAGGTTGCAAGAACTTAGCCATATGGATAGTTGGTGGTAGTGTTTGATAGGTTGGAGCGCGTCCATTTTTGTCTAAGGGAAGGCTTCTGAAAGATCTTGTCTTGGGAAACCAAGTCTTGTGGGGAAAGTGCACCACCTCTACAGAGTGTAAAATCTAAGTACTTAGCCATGTCCCTGGTAAAGGACAATTTGAGCATCAAGACATGGAAGCAATCAAGAATCTGATCATTCAAATTTCTAAGATAAAAACTTGTGGTTTGAACAAGGGTTAAAGGATCTTCAATCTTTGAATGAGAAAAATGATTTTGTCCAGCAAAAACTTAGTGTTTTCAAAATGTTAAGGAAAATCTATTTTGAGCAATGCAAGCCTCAACTCCACTTAGCCAAATGCATATAGATGATAGACTCCACTATACTACCATAGTATCACTTGCCAATACAATTCAAATGTATTGACCTTTGTGGATGTAACTTGTATGTTGCAGGTTTGATTGATTTAGTGAAGTGTGTTGATTAGGATTACAAAGTCTACAACCAACATGTCTGCCTGTGGCACTTTGAAGATGAAGGACCCCATGCTTATAGTTATTCTGCTGCAATGTAATGTAATAGCCAAATGAGCTATGTAAGATGTAATAAAAATTATGTTATTCCTGGTTATAAAGCTATAATAAGACCTTTGTTTCATGATATTACATCTTAACTGTGGATGCTAGCTATTGATCCAGGGACTAGCATTGTAAACACAGGGGACTCCACCTTATATTGTTTAAAGGTTGGGACACTCCCTCTATAAACGCCATTATTTTTTATGAATATATCCATACGACTTGAACATTAATGAAAATTCCCTAAACCCTAACTCCCTAAACCTTAAACCCTAAGCCCTATATACCTATATCCCTAAACCCTAGAAACCTAACCCTGACCAAGCCGGTATATACCATGCACTTATAGATCAAAAATTGAGTTATAATTTCATTAAATTGTTGTTAAGTCATTCTATTCCACGAATATATGCATAAAGCTCGAACTTCATTGAAAAATCCTAAAACCCTAAACCCCTAGCCCTAAAGACAGAAAACCTAAACCCATAAAACCTAAACGCTAAAACCTTAAACACTAAACTCCTAAGCCCTCACAAATTAAGCAGTTATCATGCACACTTATATGTCAAAGTTTGAGATACTTTTATTAAATTGGGCAACGACATTCTATTCAACGAATATCACCATGAAGCCTGATCATTGTTGAAAATTCCCTAAACTCTAAACAACACCTAAAACCTAAACCCTAAACCCCTAAATACTAAAACACTAAACCCTTAACCCCTCAACCCATAACTAAACCCTAACCAAGCAGGTTTATACTACAATTATATACATATCCAAATTTGAGATACTTTCATTACATTGCAGTAATGCCATTCTCTTCCACGAATATAACCATAAAGTTTGAATATTATTGAAAAGTCCCTAAACCCTAAACCCCTAAACCCCTCAACCCATAATTAAACCCTAACCAAGTAGGTATCATGCACTTATATATCCAAATTTGAAATACTTTCATTAAATTGTAGTAACATGCCATCATGTTCCACACAATAAGCATAAAGCTTGAACATTATTGAAAATTCTGTAAACCCAAACCCATAAACCCTAAACCCCTAAACGTCCCTAACTAAGCAGCATGTATATCATCCACTTATAGATCAACATTTGAGATATACTTTCATTAAATTACACTAACGTCATTACATTCCACGAATCTAAGCATAAATATTGAACATTATTGAAAATTCCCTAAAAATAAACCTTTAACCATATAACCCTAAACCCTGACCAAGCAGGTATCATGCACTTATAGATCATATTTTGAGATACTTCCATTAAATTATGCTAACGCCATTCTAATTCATGAAAGCTCAAACATTATTGAAAATTCCCTAAAGTACCCAAATCCCCTAATAAATCCTAAACTCTAAGCAACCTATATATACCCCTAAAAACCCTAAAGCCTTAACCCCTAACCCTAAGCTCAGACATATTATTGAAGAATTCCTAAACCCTAAATCCTAATCTACCCCTAAAACACTAAAACCCTAAACCCTTAATACTATAAACCCTAAACCCTAAAACCTGAAACACTAAACCCCTACACCCAAAAACCTAAAACACTAAAACCCTAAAACCTTTTGACCGAGCAGCTATAATGCACACTTATAGATCAAATTATTTTTTAGATACTTTTATTATTTAGGGTAACACAATTATATTCGACGAATATAGGCATCAAGCTTGAACATTATTAAAAATTCCCTAAACCCTCAACCCTAAACAACCCCTAAACTTAAATACTTAATCCATAAATAATACTAAAAACCTAAATCCTCAACCCACATACACCCTAACCAAGCATGTATCATGCACTTAAATACTTAATCCATAAATTTGAGATGCTTTCATTAAATTGCTGTAGCGCTAATATATTCCATGAATATAAGCATAAAGCTTGCACATTATTATTGAAAATTCCCTAAACCCTAAACCCCTAAACCCATAAATAAACCCTAACTAAGAAGGTATCATGCCCTTATAGATCCAAATTTAAGATACTTTCATTAAATTGAGGCAACACCATTATATTAAACGATTCTAAGCATAAAGATTAAACATTATTAAAAATTCCCTATACCCCTAAACGACCCTGACCAGGCAGGGGTATCAGTCACTTGTAGTGGTATGGTATTATAAGAGATAAGAAAAGATAAAGATAAGATAAGAATTACTACCGTGAATGGTTGATCTTTTGATTAACCTTCCCTCCCGATGTTTAGGAAGCAAATGAAAATTCCGAAATCACAAAAAGTTTGAATTTGTTTGCCGCCATGGACCAAAGTGGTTTCCTTCCTATGTACTACTCCTACTCCACACCGAGTCACCAACGCGGCTGCCGAACACGCCAGAGAAACAGAGCCACCCCCTAAAAAAACAGAGTCGCCATACCGAGGAACACTTGCGCAGCGCCACGCTGTGGACGAGGAAGAGATCAGCCGGGCCGGTGCACGGGGGAGAGGGGTGGAGAGATTAGAGGCGGAGAAGGAGAGAGAAAACACACAATTTTTTTCATGCATAGGTCCTAAAAGTTACTACTAATAGAGTGTACATCGTAAGGCGGCAGGAGTACCTCGTGTCAGGAACCCATCATAATAAACTTTGCTCTGACATGAACCGCCTTCAACTCCTCTTCTCTCTTTGTTTATGCCATCTTCCCAAGCCTATGTTTTATTCTCTCTGCATGTACAACGCGTGGACAGAGGTGAGCATATGTCTAAGCAAAAGAAATTGACATGTTTTAATAAATTGCCATATTGTCAATTTATTGCAAGAGTTTAGCCAGTAAGATTGAATGGGTTTATCCATTAATCATGTTAGTTTGTCTGACAATTGGAAAGATGTCAATTGAGCCATAACCTTTGGAGTTGCTTCACAACCAAAAACAATGTTGTCACTTGGATAAATGAATTTTTTTGCATTCTCCCTTTGAAAAGCAAATCTTGATTGTAAAAGATGCATCCAATGTACGGAGTACAAGACATGGACATGGTACCAGCAACTATGGTTGTGCAAGTAAAAAATAAACTACGGCTGTGACCTTGGCCATCTTGTTTGAAAGACGACTGATGTCTATCAACTCATTAAATGGTCGAAAGCGTATAGGTGCCTGGGTCTATCTGACAGGGGCAGCATCCCCCAAGTGGGAGTAGTGTACCTTAGAAGCTTCAGCTTCAAAAATTTAAGAGAGCCCGTAATATCCCGTCCATCCATTCAAACACCTCGCCCATTCATTCAAACATCCAGCCCAAACATACTCCTCTCTTATCCCTCCTCCGGAAACAAGAACCAGAGGAGCACTTCAATAATAGAGGGATATAGGTAGTAATTTTGCGTTCTCCCACGTGCATCACCCCATCGATGTGGTTCCTTGCCCATCTTCAATAAGTATATTTACCTGCGCGCCCACTCTAGCCTTACACCTTGTTTAGTGGACTCAAGCCAAGGGGAGAAGTTATCTTATAATTTGGAACAAGCCATCTTTCAAAAATGTTTGGAACAAGCCAAGGGGATGCCAAACCTAATGACGAGTTACTCCTTTGGTGGTGGTGTTCTCTTATCATGGGCCAGAAAATCTTCCAGCATCTTATGAAGCCTATTATTCTCCTCTTGAAGAAGATCCACCTTCATCCTCAAAGCACAGTACTTATCACAAAACTCGTTGGTGATTCGAAGGGCTTCTGCTGCCTCAGGGCAGTATATGAGTTCTGGACCTAAGGCTATGATTCCCTTCATGCGAAGAGAAAAAGCATCCGCAGTTTTAATCGCTCCTACAAAAGTAGGTTTCCTTCCCCTCGTTCCTGCGGCGGTCTATTCTTCCAACTCTAACTCCACGAGCTTCTTGCCTTTGTTTTTGGCAGATGCCATGGTGCTCTAAACTTGAGAAAATTTCCTGACATAAATAGATTGAAACAAAAACATGACGAGAACACGATGCATGAACCTTGGAGGATCCGGGGGATTATATATTACGAAGTTTCAATGCAGAAGGAAGGTTTTGACACAGAAATGAGGCGAAGATGGAGTTCAGGGGGGGACACCCCCCTCAGGAGCGGCCAGGCTGGGGCCCGCGCGTGGGGTGGGTTTGTCCACCCCGGTTTCCGTTTCCTCTTTAGTTTCGTCTCGTAACTGCCCTTATGTATTAAAAACATCAAAAATATAATAAGATTGCAGTTTCACGAACCTTCTGTTTTCACCACTTTTATCTATTCAAAGACGAACTCTGCAGATTCCTTTCCTCTTTCTCCTGAGAATTTCCTTCATACAAAACCTTTGCACAAAATCAATGACAACATTAGTGTAAGCAAAAACAATATCCCTTTGGTACACACTTCAACTGAAAACCCATCAAAACAAAAGCTTCAATAAGAGGCAAATGCAAATGACGGCAGAAATCTGTTAAAACAGTCCAGCAGGTAAAGATTTATTTTTTCAAGAACCTTCTATTGATCAAATCAAAAAGTGAAGAACTAATGAAAGTTGGGTAACAACCTGGAGAACAAGCTCAGAAAAATGCAGCTCCATACAAAGTACCGATCTCCCTCATGATTTTTTTACAATACAACACAAAAATCTGTCCCATGACAACCACTTTTCACAACTCTTCTACTTCACAAAAGTAGTTGGACTAGACACAAAAACCAAAACAAAAAAGGATAAGGAGCAGTTATTACTGAGGTAATAACTTCCAAGACTCTACAAAACTCTTGGGTTATCTCCCAACAAGTACTTTTCTTTAATGCCTTTAAGTTAGGCTTCAAACTTTCAAAGATGCTCACTTAGGATATATATATTTGAAGTGAAAGAGAGCATCAAGAAGCAAATAACCAACACACTTGAGTCTAACCCACTTCCTATGCATGGGGGTATCATGAGAAAATGAATTGTTGAAACAAAAAGCCACAAGCATAGGAAGACAAAACAAGTGCAACTTGAAAGCTTTCAAAATAAAACAGGGAAACTTAACATCATTGAGATGCATAAAACCATGTTTCCCTCTCTCATAATAACTTTCAGTGACACTTTGAATAAAGTTGACAATATAGCTATCACTGGAAATAACTTTATCATCAGAATAAGCATACTTACAGTCATCAAAAAGAGGTCCAAGGTCATAGACTGGATCAATAGAAGCAAGTTGTTCCATCTTGAAATCTTTATTAGGCAAGCTATTTTCACAAGGAGCTTTAGCAAATTTGGAAAAGTTAAACTCATAAGAATCTCCATCAAACTTATTTAAAACTTTTTCCTTCTTACAATAAATAATAGCTCCACAAGTATTCAAGAAAGTTCTACCAAAAATGATAGGACAAGTTTTGCTAGCTGCTGAATTAAGCACTAGAAAATCAGCAGGATATTTAATCTTACCGCAGAGAACCTCCACATCTCTTACAATGCCAATGGGGCAAACAATTTTCTTATTAGCAAGGTGAATAACCACATCAACGTCCTCAAGCTCACAAGGACCAATCTCATGCATAATTTCCCTGTAAATCTCATAAGGAATAGCACTAGAACTAGCACCAATGTCACATAAACCATAGTATCAATGATCACCAATTTTAATAGAAAGCACAAGAACACTAGATTTTCTAGTCTTACCAGGATGAGAGATAATATTAGAAGCGTCTTCATAGAAGACAATGTGCTCATCATCTATATTTATAGTGACAATGTCTTTCACAATAGCTACCACAGGTCCATCACTCAATTTCTTACGAGGCTCCACAGTTTTCTTTGTACCTTTGTTATTTGCACTAATAATCATATATTACTCATTTACCTTAGCTGGGAAGGGCATTTTATCAACATGAGGTTCGGGCACAATATGATTAGTAGTACAAACTTGAGTACTTATAACAGGAACATGATTAACAACATATTTATAAGGAGCATGGTACTTATTCCACTTCTTCTTAGGGATTTCTATGTAAGAGGCAAAGGCCTTAAAAAAGTTGGCAATACTTTGGGAATCAAGACCAAACTCATTACTAATATCACGGAAGTCTTCAGTTCCCATAAAATATTTAATGCATTCATAATCATAGTTGATACCTGACTTTCTTCCTTTGTCATTCTCCCAAGCTTTAGAGGTATCTTGAATACGGTCTAAGAGATCCCATTTAGCTTCTTCCTTCATATGTGTGAATGATCCAGCACAAGAAGCATCTAGTAAACCTTTAGAGCCTAGCATAAAGGTTATTGAGAATAATATTGTTAGGGAGTTCATCAATAGGACATTTAAGCATTAGTAACTTCAATCTCCCCCAAGCTTGAGATATACTCTCTCCATCAAGAGGCTAAAAGTTATATATAAGATTTCTATATTTATGAATCTCACTGGGAGGATAAAATTTAGAGTAAAAGAGAGATGACATCTCCTCCCATTCCATGGATTGTCCATTCTTCAGCAGCTTATACCATTCTTCAGCTCTCCCGTTCAAGGATATGGAGAGTAACTTATTCTTCACCTATTCAGTTGTGATAACTGCACACTTAAACAACCCGCATAATTCATGGATAAAAAGCAAGTGGTCACCGGGATGGACAGTTCCGTCCCCAAAATAATAATTATGTATAACACGGTCAACAATACTTGTAGGTATCTTAAAAGGATCTATCTCAACAGGAGGTGGTTCATCTACTACTCTAGCAGTGGTAGTAGTTTTCCCAAACAGAAAACCAAGTGGGTTATCCATAATGGAAACAAAGTAGCAAGCAGTAACAAAAGCAATACTCATAGTAAAAGTTTCCCTTACCAGTTACACTCTTCAATAGAGCTTCACTCCCCGGCAACGGCGCCATATAGTCTTGATGACCCACAAGTGTAGGGGGTGTATCGTAGTATTTTCGATAAATAGGAGTGTCGATCCCAACGAGGAGCAGAAGGTGTTGAACAGTGGTATGGAGCAGGAAATCCCTGTGAATACTTAGCAAACGGATTTTTTAGTGGTTTTATGATAAGGCAACAAAACAAAGAGCAAGTAACAGAAGTAACGAGCAAACGGAGCAAGTGGCCCAATCCTTTCTTAGCAAAGTACAAGCCGGTGGAAATACTTATAAGGACCAAACGTTCTCGAGGACATATGGGAATTATGTCAAGTGTTTTCGCTGCAAATAGCTGAGTACTCTTCTTTGGTGTTTGTAAGTGTTGTGTGGGTGAACCTGTGCTAACATACTGCCCTTCCTAGGACTAATACATACTTGTGATTAAACCCCCTGCAAACATTCGTAACAACAAGAAAGTAATTAAGATATAAATCTGACCATAGCCTTAAACTCTCAGATCCTACACTCCCTTGTGCAAAGGTGTTCTAACGGGGGTTCAGGTTTTTGTCACTCCGGCAACCCCGCGATTAGTAGCCAAATACACAATGCATACCCCTAGGCCCATAAATGGTGAAGTGTCATGTAGTCGATGTTCACATGACACCACTAGAAGAATAGCACCACAAATTAAATACTAAACCATTGAATAATAACTCATCACAGATTCACTACTAACAACATGACTTCTCCCATGTCCTCAAGAACACAACGAACTACTCACAAGACATCATATGGATCAAGATCAAAGGTGATATGATAATGGATAACAATCTGAACATAAACAATAATCTAATGGTTCCACTCACAAGCATCAACTACAATAGTAATTAACACCGGGAAAGTTTCCCCTAAGAACTAAAGCAATATCCACCACAATTGTTATAGCGAGACGGAGTGGTGATGATGGTGCTGATGGAGATGATGGTGTGGATGATGATGATGATGATCCCGATGAAGCCTAGCTTGATGATGGTGTTCATGGCGATGGTCTCCCCTCTCCGGTAAGGAATTCCCCCGGCAGAAATCTGGCTACCGAAGAGATATTTCTCTCTCGGTGTTTTCCGCCCCCCAGAGGCGGCGGAAATCTATCTGTGGTCGCCCCCCATGAATTAGGGTTCCATAGGGAAGATATAGGCGAAGGGGGAGAGTCGGAGGTCGGGCAGGTGGGCCACACATGCCCTAGGTGCGGCCTCAGGTGGGCCCGCACCTAGGGGTGTGGCCCCCCTGTGGCCCCTCTTTGCTCCTCCTTCTGGCTCCCTCCATCTTCTGGTAAACTAATATGTTTCCATATTTTTCTGGTATTTTTCTGATCTTCGCGAAATTGCACTGGAACGCCTTCTTTTCCATCAGAATCCAGACTCCGGCAGCTCATCCTCCAAGATTCATCCAACATGCATAAACAGATGAAAAGCCATAAGTAATACCTCATAATAAGACAAATATCAATGAATAGAGGTAAATTATGATATAGAATGGTGATGCAAATTGGGCGTATCAGTAGCGGCAAAGTCCTTGCTGGTAGATGGCGGTGCGGGAACGAGCTAGGTCCCATGCTTCGTCGAGATGGTCGAACCCGTCCTGGCGTGCGATCTCGTTGTCGGCCTCCGCGTAGTTGACCACCCGAGGCGAGTCGTGCTCGAGGTCGGTTGGCATGACAGCTTCGGCGCCGTACACCATGAAGAAAGGGGTGAACCCTGTCGACCTGTTGACCGAGCTCCGGATGCCCCAGATGATGGAGGGGAGATCTTCGACCCAGCACCCTGGAGTTTGCTCGAGGGGAACTTTTAGTCACGGCTTCAGGCCGTGGAGGATGCTCTGGTGGCGCGTTCAGCCTGGCCGTTAGAATCCGGGTGGGCGACCGAGGCGAGGTCGAGTCGTATGTTGTGCTCCTCGCAGAATTCAACCATGGCTCCTTCGGCAAAGTTGGTGTCGTTGTCCGTGATGATGTTGTGCGGGAACCCGTAGCGATAGGTGAGCTCGCGTAGGAACTTGGTGGCGGTCTTCCCGTCGCACTTGTGGACTTGCTTGGCCTCCACCCACTTTGTGAACTTGTCGACTGCGACTAGAAGGTGGGTGAAGCTAGAGGGGGCCTTCTTGAACGGGCCCACCATGTCCATGCCCCACACGGCGAATGGCCATGTGATGGGGATGGTCTTAAGCGCCGAGATTGGTATGTGAGTCTGATTGGCGTACTTCTGGCACCCGACGCACCGTTGGATGATGTCGACCATGTCGGCGTGTGCAGTGAGCCAGTAGAAGCCATGTCGCCGGCGTGGTGGCCGTAGTCGCCGGCGTGGATGTCTTGGAGGATCTTGCGACCTTCCGCGGGTTTTACGCAACGTTGAAACTCGCCAGTCACACTACGCTTGTGGAGCTCTCCGTTGATGATGACGAAGGACTTGCAGCGGCGTACTATCATCCGGGCCTTTGACTCATCAGCTGGTAGGGTGCCTCCCTCCAGGTAGGCGATGTATGGCATGGTCCAGTCGCTTGGCTCGTCGAGCATGGTGACCAGGGCTGCTTCTGGTTGCAGCGGAATTCCGATGTCGGTCTCCCTCGGGGGAGAAACGGAAGGCTTGGTGATGGTGTCGAGGAATACACCAGCGGGTGGCGAGCCAAACCGATGATGAAGAGTGTGTCGGCCTCCTCGTTCTTGCGCCGGTCGATCCACTCGACGGAGTAGCCGGCAAAGTGGCCCCCCCAGTTGATCCACTGCTTGGAGGTATGCTGCCATAGTGGGGGAGACGTGTCGCAGGTGTAGGGTTCGCAGCATAGAAAACAAAGTTTTTCCTATGATGGGAACAACTATGTACCAAGATCTATCTACTAGATACAAACAAAGGGCGGATATATATCCATAGAGAACATACCCTTGAAGATCGACAAAGCTTAACGATTCCAAACTCTTGGTTGATGTAGACGATCTCTTGTCGATCTCAAGATCGAGAGGAAGTCCTTAGCACCGCAACTTAGCGGTGCATCCGTGCTCGCACACACGTTCGAGGCACCGAGCAACCGTCGCCTCCTCGCTCCAGCGATGCAGCGGAAGCACAACTCTTTCTTGCCGAATAGCCATCGGGAACATGTATATCGCTAGTCCGAGACCATGGGGGATAAATTCTAGAGGGGGAGAGATATCCTTCACGAGGAGTTGTGTGTGAGAAGTGAGGAGGGGGTGCCTTTTATAGGAGAGGGGGAACCCCAAGGGGGTGGCCGGTGCATGGGGGCTGCCCCCTTTCCCTCCCCTCATTCATGTGGGTGGACACTCCACTCACAAAATCCTTTCAAATACCTCCACTCAAAATCCTCAAAATTGCTATTAAATTTCCACCAAATTTAATGCAAACTCTCATTAAATAAAACTCCTTTTATTTATTCAGAATTTTGTAAATTACTTTAATGACAAACATTCACATATAACCCCTTGCTAGTATTCCATTTCACATGCAAAAACACTTTCTGTAATTTCACATGAAAACCTGTGTCGGTATCTAGTGAAATAAATTCCTGCGCTTGTTATTCTTTTCGGCATGAAACTTTTGCTACAATTGGATGCCAGTGTCTCTTAAGTGTGTCACCCTACGGTTAGCGAATAATGTGGACATGATCGAGACCCCTCTCGGATCAATAATCAGAAGCGAGATCTGGAGACCCATACTGACTCCCACACATTCAACGATGACTTTCGTGTGATCGTCAGAACCTTCTACGCTAGTATCTTAATCCTTTTGTTTCGTGATATATTACATGTACGAGATTCAATCATCAGTATCTCCATACCTAGTTTGATCTCGTTACTAACATGCAATCTTTTCTCGTTCCCGTGATATAACATTCTAGTGATCAAATCACTTGCTTGCAAGCTAACCAATGTGATATCACCGAGAGGGCCCAGAGTATATCTATCTGTCATCGGAATGAACAAATTCAACTCTCGGTCCATGGGCCTCCACATAACACTTTATTAGTTCTGAACCCATCTTTATAATCACCTTGTTATGGTGTGACATTTGATGTTATCAAGAAACTCTTCCGGTGTTAGTGATTGACATGATCTCATGGTCTAAGGATTAGGATCACTTCGTAAGTTGTTATAGCAATATAAACTCAATGACTTTGGTCATATACTTCGGATGAATGTTCATCACATCGTTAAACTAATGTTGTGACCTCGTTAATAACAACATCCAATGTCCATGATCAGGAAACCTTGATCATCTTGTTAATCAACGAGCTAGTTTATCAGAGAGGCATAACTAGGAACTTTCTGTTTGTTTATTAAACACACATGTATTAACGTTTCCGTATTAATACAATTATAGCATGCAAAATAAACATCTATCATATACTTGGAATACACATAATAAACACTTTATTATTGCCTCTCAGGGCATATTCCCTTCAGTCTCCCACTTGCACTAGAGACACTAATCTAGTTACATAGTGATGAATCTAACACCCATGGAGTTCTGGTGTTGATCATGTTTTTCTCTAGGGAGAGTTTTAGTCAACGGATCTGCTATATTGAGATTTGTGTGTACTTTACAAATATTTATATCTCCATCCTTGACATGCTCGCGGATGGAGTGAAACCGGCGCTTAATATGCTTGGAATTCTTGTGAGACCTTGGTTCTTTGGCATTGGCAATGGCACCATTGTTGTCACAATAGATCACCATTGGGTCCAATGCGCTTGCAACCACACCTAGTTCGGATATGAACCCCTTCATCCAAATCGCTTCCTGAGCCGCTTCCGAAGCAGCAACATATTCGGCCTCCGTTGTTGATCCCGCCACCACAGGTTGTTTGGAACTCCTCCAACTAACCGCTCTGGCATTCATGAGAAATACATATCTAGATTGAGACTTAGAGTCATCTGGATCGGTGTCAAAGCTAGCGTCAACATAACAATTAGCGACGAGCTCTTCTTCACCTCCGTACACAAGAAACATATCCTTAGTTCTTTGCAAGTACTTCAGGATATTCTTGAATGCTATCCAGTGTTCCGAACCTGGATCCGGTTGGTACCTACTAGTCAAACTAATAGCATGTGCCACATCCGGTCTTGTACATAGCATGGCGTACATTATAGAGCCTATGGCTGAAGCATAGGGGACTTTTTCCATTATCTCTCTTTCTTCCGCCGTAGCCGGACTTTGAGTCTTACTCAATGTCTTGCCTTGCAACATAGGTAAGAACCCCTTCTTACTTCCGTCCATTTTAAACTTCTTTAAAATCTTATCAAGGTATGTACTTTGTGATAGCCCTATTAGGCGCCTAGATCTATCTCTATAGATCTTTATGCCTAATATGTATGACGCTTCACCTAGGTCCTTCATTGAAAATTTGCTATTTAGATAACTTTTAACACTATTTAAAAGATCTATATCATTTCCGATCAATAATATGTCATCCACATATAATATCATAAATGCCACATTGCTCCCACTCACTTTCTTGTAAATACAAGCTTCTCCATAAGTTTGGACAAATCCAAACTCTTTGATAACCTCATCAAAGCGGAGATTCCAACTTCGTGATGCTTGCTTCAGTCCATAGATGGATCGCTGAAGCTTGCACACCTTGTTAGCATCCTTAGGATCGACAAAACCCTTTGGTTGTATCATATACAACTCTTCTTCAATATTACCATTGAGAAACGCGGTTTTGACATCCATCTGCCATATCTCATAGTCGAAATATGCAGCAATTGCTAACATAATCCTAACTGACTTTAGCATCGCTACGGGAGAGAATGTCTCATCGTAGTCAACTCCTTGAATTTGTCGAAACCCCTTTGTGACAAGTCGAGCTTTATAGACAGTCACATTACCATCAGCATCAGTTTTCCTTTTGAAAATCCATTTATTCTCCACGGCCTTTCGGTCGTAAGGTAAGTCCACCAAGTTCCAAACTTGATTTTCATACATGGATTCCATCTCGGATTTCAGGCTTCTAACCATTTTTTTGGAATTCGGGCTCATCATCGCTTCTTCATACGTCGCAGGGTCATCAATTCCAACAACCATGAAATTCATAACAGGGTTTCCGTACAGCTCGGGAGCTACACGCGTCCTGCTAGACCTGCGAGGTTCGGTAGTACTCTCTTTCGGAGTTTCATGATTATTATCATTAGTTCCCTCTTCAACTGGTGAAGCCAACTCCGGAACGACTTCCGGCGCGGCGCTACTCGCCATACTTTGAAGAGAAGGTTCAACAACCTCTTCGATTTCTACCTTCCGACTACTCACACCTTTCGCGAGAAACTCTTTCTCTAAAAAGGATCCATTCTTGGCAACAAAAAACCTTGCCCTCGGATCTGTGATAGAAGGAATACCCAATAGTTTCCTTAGGGTATCCTATGAAGACGCATTTTTCCGCTTTGGGTTCGAGTTTATCCGATTGAAGTTTCTTCACATAAACATCGCATCCCCAAACTTTAAGAAATGACAGCTGTCGTGGGAATGACCACGGCAGATGCTGCAATCGGCAGCGAGTAGTAGAACGAAGGGCAAGGGCGGCCAGCCATCTGCGGTGCGATATGAGGGCGGAGACTCAGGGTTTTACCCAGGTTCGGCCCCCCGGAGGGTAAAGACCTACTCCTGCTAGATTGTATTATGGAGGTGTTTACAATGGGCGAACTTCGGCTAGGGCGCGAGTTGCTTGGGTGTATGAGGGAACGATTCTCACCCCTTAGGGAGGTTTATATAGGCTTACCTCCCTAGGGTTTACATATCTCAACCGATTCGTTACAACTTTGTCAATCGCTTAACCTGCACGACCGGGCCTATCTACCGCTGGGCCTTCGACCTCCAATCGCCTGTACCTGATGGCTTTGATCCACTCGCTGCTCAGGCCCACTCGCCAGCCTTTGGGCCACGGAAGCGCCCCGAGGATACCCCAAAGGCATATCCCCATCGTAGTCCCCGAGGCCGCTGATTAGGCGCGGTGGCTCGGCAATCGAGTATACGGCTTCAAGTTGGCATCCAGTCGAATCGTCGGCGGGCTCCTGTACAAAGGAAAAAATCCGGCGAACCGAGTCGCGTTTTGAGTGTACCGAACCAACGGGTCGCGGCCTCGGCGAATAACTCAGCGAGCCGAGTGGCAGGAGGCGGACCGTCGGGCGTGGTCAAACTAGCCGTTAAGGTAACTTAACGGTAACTTTCGGCGTAATCATCGCGGTAACGGCCCCCTAATTTGGCGGGCTGCTCTCGCTATAAGGGAATGGTTGGCCATCGAAAGCCAACCGCCCACCATTTCTTCCGAGTACGCACATCTTTCGCCCGTTGATCTCGCGACCGCAATCCTCCGACCTCCAAGCAAATCTCTCATGGCCCTCTCCACCAACCTTGGGTAGATCCAAGTGCACCAGATGAACCGGCCTCCTTCGAGGAGGCCGGATCATGGGCCGGCTGGCGAATCCTCGCAGCCGAGAACGACCAACCAGCGAGAGAGTTCATCTGCTTCACTAGTCATCTCGAGCGGGTTTAGGGTTTCCCACTGTTCTTCCGCGCTTCGCTACTTACCACGGATCCAGCCCTCGGATCTGGGTCCCCATAGTATCGAGCAGCTCGCCATCTTTGTGGCGTTTGCGAGTGCTACTTGGCCGCCGCCCTATTTTCCTTGTGGCAAGATCTGCTCCATGGACGGATCAGCGAGGCGAGGCGGCCCAATGCTAGCCGCGGGCGGCTTAACCTTCCAGCTGAAATCCAAAGCCTCCTTCTTGACTTGATGCGCCGCCAAAGCAGCGAGCGATCGTAAAAAGTCTTGGTTTTACGTGACCGAGGCGACTCGCCGAGTGGAAGCTGGAGGACTACCTCCTGGCGCTGAAGAGGATCACCCAGGCGGCATACACGGATGCGCAAGCCGGGCTCCCTCCATACACCACGAAGCGTCCAGCTCCAACGGTAATAACCTGATCTTATTCGCAGTCGCAGCATATGCAGTCGCGGTAATTCTAACTTTGTTCCATGTTTAACGCAGCTATTCCAAGTGGTGGAAGGGTGGCTTCCACCCGCCGATGACGAGAGCTCCGGGCCATCCGCCCAGGACGCAAGCGAGTCGCCTCCCGCCAAAGGCAATGAGGACGATGAGGACGAATCCGAAGAGGAGATCACCCCACTGGTCCGAAAGACCCGCGGGCAACGTCAGCGCGAACTCGAGGCGAGCAGGAGCCTCGAGCGTCATGACGATGACGAGGAACTCCCGGAGACCACCTCGCTCCGTCAGGCCACTCCCGCGAAGAAGAAGAAGGAGAAAGGGGCGAGGCCCCCCCTAAGGAGGAGGGCGAAGCCGCCGAAGATGGCCTCACCGCCAATGAGCAGCTCCGATGCCCATAGCTCGCCGGTGACGGGCCCGGCAACAACCACGCTAGACGCACCATCCATGGAGGCACCGTTGGCCTCGATGCCCCGCCTTCGCGCCGATCTCCGGGCTAGGAAGGCTCCACCGAGGCGACTTCCGCAAAGGGGTCCCAACGTGGCGGTCTCGCCGCAAGGAAGCTCCGTCGGCAGCTCCTAGCAAGGAAACCTCCGCCGGCGCCCGAGGCGCCAACCGCTACCTCAACATCAAAGAAACCGTCCGTGTCACAGGCCTGGCGCCTGGACTGGGGCTCGCCGCTTGGCCCCGAGCTGGAGAAACCGGCCGCCTCGCAGGGCTGCGTTTCATTCCCGTCGCCAAGTGAGTGTACTCGCTTTCGCCTTTCTCTCTTAGTATTTTGAATGTTTTTCCTGAATTGTCTCGGCGCGTAGGACCGGAGTGAAGAAGATGAGCCACCCGGTGGCCAAGGTGCCCTCCGCCACTAGCGGGAGGACCCTTCCGTAAGAGGAAGGTGGATGAGGTCGCCGCTTCCACGGAAGGCGCAAGAAGGCCAAGGGCGATGACATCGCCATCTCTGACGACACGGCCGCGCTGGCCCGCCGCTGAAGCGACCGCATCCACGGCGAGGCATTTCGTTGTTTAGACCGAAGAAGCGAGCTCCTTTGGGGCGGTGCTACCTTCCCCGCTTCATGACCAAGGCGGCCACGGCGAGTGAGGCTGACCAACCCCGCTCGAGGCCGCCGACGCCAGATTGACCAACGTCGCGGGCACACACGGCGCTGCTTGCGTCCGTGGGCCAGCGCAATCGCAACATGCTTGGCGCGGCCATCCAGTACCTCGGTCCCGAGGATCGGTCGGTGTTTTGCGGCCTGATTCTTTATAGTTACTTGTTTTGTGCGTTGAGTCCAGTCCCGAAGTGCGTACTCGCTAAATTGTAGCGGTGGGCACTTAGTAATTCGAGCCACCAGTCCCCAAGTGCGCACCGCTAAATTGTAGCGGTGGGCAATCGAGTTTCGAGCCGGTCCCAGTGCGCACCCGCTAAATTAGCGGGTGCACCGAGTAATTTTCGAGCCGCCAGTCCCCGAGTGCGCACCCGCTAAATTGTAGCGGGTGGGCACTGAGTAATTTTCGAGCCGCCAGTCCCCGAGTGCGCACCCGCTAAATTGTAGCGGGTGGGCACTGAGTTGTTTTCGTGTGAACTGACTTTGAAACTTTGCAGGGTTTACAACTGGAGTCGGCAGAGCGATTGGCTGCGAAGCAGCGTGCTGAGAAGGAGTTGGGCGCTCTCCAAGAAGTAAACAAGGAGCTTCAGGCAATTGCTGCGCAGGCAGAGGTGGCTCGCCAGGAGCTTGTCCCTGCTGGCGAGCTGACGGCGGCGAAGTCTGCGTTAAGCACTGCTGAGCAAAGGATCGCCGACCTCGAGCGCGAACTGCGGGAGGCGAAAGAAGAAGCGAGCTCGGCGAACGGGCGAGCTAAGGCCGCCGTTGCTGCCGCGGAGGAAGACCGGAAGGTGTCGGAAGCCCTCATCGTTGGGCTTCAGGACGATAAGACATCGCTTCAAAGCTTCATTACTGGGCTCGCCCGCCCGTTGATCGGTGAGTGCGTCTTCCCAGTCTTGTGGTTATATTGTTTGTGGTTTCCGTGGTGCTCACAACTGTTTCCATCTAGCAGGCCGTATGATTGGTAGCCATGAAGAAGCGAGTTCTCTTGATGCGAGGGAGTGCGTGAGCATGCTCGTCGACTCGGCGACGCTGTCGGCGACTTGCATCCGCGCCTACCTTCAAGAGATGTCACGGAAGTTATTCGGTGACCTCGTTGAGGTGTGGGAGTACTTGGAGAAGGCGCCGTCGTGGAGTTCATGGCGGTCGGCTTTTCAACGTGGAGCGTCGACGGCTCGAGCAGGACTCGCCCACTTCCTCGAAGATTTCGACCTCGACGACGTGACGAGTGGTTATCCTTCATCGTCTGGCGCGGTGGATTTGTCTGAAGTTCTTAAGCTGCAGGAACGTGCCGCCGCGTACTCGGAGCGTGTTTGGGCGATGGGCGACCTTCTTCCGTACCAGGAAACGGTCGTCGCGCCGAACGACGCCGAGCCGCCGCATCGCGACTTCAAGGTCGAGCAGCCCTTCCGCGCGGCGATGGCGGGCCAGCTGACGACTTATCCATCGAACCCGTACACTGTATTCATCCGGAAGCGCCGGGACGCTGGTGCATCATCGTCGAAGCCTGCGGAATAGTGTTAGTAACAGTTCTGCCGAGTAGGCATATTTTGTAATGTAAGACAATGCGATATGCGATTGAATGGAACGTTGTGTTCATTTTGCTATTTGTTTGCGTGTTTTGGATTGATTTTGGGTGAGTCCCCGAGCGCGTCCGCCCTTTTGCGGGGTTCACCTTAGATATGATGTTTTGTTGTTTATCATGTGTGTTGTTGGTTGAGTCGACTCGCCCGAGCTCGGAGAGCCAGTCGCAAGGCGACTCCCTCGAGTGCTCTGTACTTTACCGTTTTCCGTGCATAAGCGGGGCGGGTGGCGAGTCCCGAGCGTGGTACTTGGTAGTTCAAGCGCGACTCGAGGGTGGTTGAGGACTTAGCGCGTTTGTGTTAGCGTCGCTCCTGCTGGCCGGTGGGTCATCGGCGTGGCGAGTCCTGGGCACGCTCTCTTACTTGGCGTTTTCCCTGTCCGATCGAGACGAACTGGTATCCAGTCCCCGAGCGTGGTACTTAGCCGTTCGAGTCGCTATGCCAAGGATGCGGAGGACCAGGGTCGCTGTGGGAAGCGAGGACATATGTCTTGGTTCGTAAAACCAGTCGAGCTAGGCGACTCCGATGGGGCTCCGGATTGGCGTTTTTCGTGGACGATGCAAGACCTGAAATGACTCAGTGCTCTTACATCGCACTACTTAGCCGTGCCGGTCATACCAAGGGTTGACTTCAGTATTTTAGCATGACGCTGTTAATTACGAAAGTCGAGTGGCACAAGGCATGGAGAGTAGGCAATTTTGCGGTAACGTTTCTTTTATTCATAGCGATGGAGAATACATATGTGGGGTTCTAGGTATAGAACTTCCGGAGATTTACATTCCACGCCGCTGACGTCGAGTTCACCGTCCCGGACGTCGACGAGGTAGTAGGCGTCGTTGCAGTCTGGCCGATAGCGAGCGGGCCTTCCATGGAGGAGAGCTTGTGCATGCCCTTCTTGTCCTGGATGAGGCGTAGCACCAAGTCGCCTTCCTGGAAGGTGCGGGTTTTCACCCGTCGGCTGTGGTAGCGACGGAGCCCTTGCTGATAGATAGCGGTGCGCGATCGGGCGAGGTCGCGCGCTTCGTCGAGTTGGTCGAGCCCATCTTGGCGGGCCAGTTCGTTTGCGGCCTCCGTATAGTGGACGATCCGCGGCGAGTCGTGTTCGAGGTCGGTTGGCATGACGGCTTCCGCGCCGTAGACCATGAAGAAGGGGGTGAATCCCGTCGACCTGTTGACCGAGGTGCGGATTCCCCAGATGACGGAGGGAAGCTCTTCGACCCAGCACCCGGCGGTGCGCTCGAGTGGTACTTGGAGTCGCGGCTTCAGGCCGTGGAGGATGCTTTGGTTGGCTCGTTCCGCCTGGCCGTTGGATTCGGTGTCGACGCGAGGTCGAGCGGATGTGGTGCTCCTCGCAGAACTCGCCATTGCTCCTTGGCGAAGTTTGTGCCGTTGTCCGTGATGATGATGCTGTTGGGAAACCGTGGCGGTATATGAGCTCGCGTAGGAACTTAGTGGCGATCTTCCGTCGCATTTCGGACTGGCTTGGCTTCTATCCACTTTGTGAATTTGTCGGCGACCAGCAGGTGGGTGTAGCCAGAGGGCCTTCTTGAAGGGGCCGACCATGTCCATGCCCCACACGGCGAATGGCGGTGATGGGGATTGTTTTGGCCGAACTTGGGCGTGCGTCGGTTGGCGTGCCGGCACCCGGCTGGCGATATCGATGTCGGCGTCGGCGTGTGGGCGAGAGAAGCCGTGTCGCATGGCTTTGGCGACCAGGAGCGCGGCGTGGTGGCCGCATCGCTGAGTGGATGTCGTGTAAGATTTTGCGTCCTTCAGCGGTTGGACGCAGCGTTGGAACACGCCGGTGACGCTTGTGTAGCTCGCCGTCGGCGATGGTGTAGGACTTGCATCGGCGAACAATCATTCGGCGCTTGTCGTCTGCGGGCAGGTTGCCCGTCTCCGGTAGGCGATGTAGGGCTTGGTCGATTGCGGTTCGGTGACGAAGTGCGACCAAGGTTGCCTCTGGTTGGGCGGGACTCAATGTCGATCTCCTTCGAGGAGAGACCGGCGGCGTGAAGATGGTGTCGAGAACACGCGGCGGGTGGTGCGGATCGTCCGACCCGATGCGAGAGGCGTCGGCCTCCTCGTTTTCCTCCGTCGATCCACTCGACCGAGTAGCGGTGAAGTGGCCGCCCACCTTGTCCACCTCTTGGCGGTATGCCGCCATGGTAGAGGCGTCGCGGTGCGGCGACTTGACCCGCAACGAGTCGGAGTCTCCGTAGCATCGAAGGCGATTGACGCTCATCTCCTTTGCGGCTCGCATGCCGTGGAGTAGGGCCTCGTATTCGCCATGTTGTTGGTGCAGGCGTGAATTGAGGCGGAGGATGTAGCGGAGCTTGTCGCCTTTGGTGAGGTCAAGACTATCCTGCTCCTGCGTCGTCGCGTTCTTGGACCCGTCAATCTGAGCTCCAGTAATGGAGGAATGCGGCGGCTTCTCCTGCTGGGCCTCCTCACGATCGGCGAGAAATCGGCGGTGCACGTGACTTAATCGCCTGCGTGGCTCAGACTTAATGTTGTGGACGCCCGATCTCGACGGCCCACTTGGCGACTCCGCCCGGTCGCCTCGCGATTCGGATGATGTCTTGTAGTGGAGCGGAGGCGACCGTGATGGGGTGCTCCACAAGTAGTGCGGCGCGCTGAGCTCAAGACCGCGTATACCAGCTTTTGGTACTGTGGGTATCGCTGGCGCGACTCGGTTAGGACCTCGCTGATGTAGTATACCGGCCGCTGGACGGGCGCTCTTTCCTTCCTCTGGTCGTTCGACGACCATTACAGCGCTGACGACGCGCTCGGACGCCGCGACGTAAACCAGCATGGGCTCCTTGTCGACGGGTGCGGCGAGTAGTGGTGCGCGAGTAGCACCTTTTTGAGGTCGCGGAGCGCGTCGTCCGCCTCCTTGTCCCCGAAGGTGGGATTCTTGCGCATCACGCGTATAGGGCATCGCCTTTTTCGCCCGGGGATGAAGCGGCGAGCCGCTACCCGCCGGCCAGCTTCGGGCGTCGCGCAGCACTTTCGGGTTTGCCGAGCCGGGCGATCGTGTCGATCTTCGTTGGGTTTGCCTCGATCCCTCGTTTGGAGACGACGTACCCTAGTAATTGCCCGGCGGGTACACCGAAGGTGCACTTGCTGGGTTGAGATTTATCTTGTACCTCCGCAGGTTGGCGAAGGTCTCTGCGAGGTCGGCGAGTAGGTCGCCTTGGCGAGCGGATTTTACGACCACGTCGTCGATGTAGACGTGGATGTTGCGGCCAATTTGGCTCGCGAGGCATTCTTGCATGCACCGTTGGTACGTTGCTCCGGCGTTCTTGAGGCGAAGGTCATGGCGGTGTAGCGAAGGCTCGAATGGCGTGATGAACGCCGTCTTCTCCTCGTCCTCGACAGCCATTTTGATCTGGTTATACCGGTAGGCGTCGAGGAAACACAACGACTCGAGCCAGCGGTGGAGTCGATGATCTGATCGATCCGCGGGACGAACTGCTCCTTTGGGCGGTATTGTTCAGGTTTGTGTAGTCGATACACATTCTCCGTGTCCGTTTTCTTTTCGACCGTGACTGGGTTTGCCAGCCACTTGAGTATTTGATTGGCGAATGAAGCCGGGCGGTAGACGCTGCACTTCTCGGCGATTGCCCACGGCGTTCTTCGTTGAATGGCGTAGCGATTGACTGATCGTCGCACTTTGGGGTCGGCGTTTAATTTGTGCTCAATGAGCTCCCTAGGGACACCGGGCATGTCGGAGGGTTTCCATGCGAAGATGTCCCTGTTCTCACGGAGGAACTCGATGAGCGCCTTCCTATCTTTGGGCTCATGCCTGTCCCGATCGTCACCGTCTGGGGTCGCTGGGACCAGCTCGGCAGTGCGGGTGTCGTCGTGGCCTCAAAGGTTGAGGTGTTTGTGCCTCTGAGTTGGGCTTCTTGAGTATTGTGGGGTCGTCGTTGTTGACCCGCCGCGTGTTGGCGAGCTCATCGGCGTGACTAGCTTCCGCGCGATCACGGCGTCGGCGAGTTCGGCTCCTTTGGCCTCGCATTCGGCCATGTCGTGAGTCGCCGTTGATGGTGATGACGCCACGGCCCGGGAGCTTCATCGCGTTGTACCGTAGTGGGGTGCCGCCATGAATTTGGCGAACTGGCGCCCAGGGCCAATGGTAAGGGCTGTCGAAGGGCACCAGCTCGAAGACGATCCGCCGGTGCGGAAGTTCGCCGGTGCGAAGGTGACTGGCAGTGTCACCTTGCCGATCTGGTACGCCTTCTGACCGGGGGCGATGCCGTGGAACGTGGTATAGGTCGTCTCGATCATCGATTGTAGGAGCCGCAGTCGCCTGAAGGTGTCCAGGTACAGGATGTTGATGGAGCTGCCGTCCGCCGTAGTCTTGAGCGATGATCGCCGACCTTGGCTTGACCACCAGGCGACTCGTCACCGGTACTCGATCGTGGCGAGTGGTCTTGCGGCTCGGTGATAGGCTGCTCCGACCAGTTCGAGGCGGGGACGTCTGTCTGGGCCACCGCGTTGGCGGCGGCAATGGCGATGACCTTCTTCTCGCCGTGTTGAAGCCGGTGAAGGTGTGGGCGAGCCGCCACTTTGCGAATTTTCCGCCATTTGCGGGTCGTTGTCGGTGTCCTCCCGGCGTGCGTGCCTTCTCGATCTCCCTGAGGGTGTGGCAGTCGGCGGTGGTGTGCGTGGCGGGCTTTCCTTCCCTGCTGTGAAACGCACATGGTTGGTTAAGGAGGGCCGCGGGATCAAACCTTGGCTTGTTCTTGTAATTCCCGTCGTCGCGTCGTTGCCCTCCGTCAGCGGCGGTAGCTCTTGGGTCGCGTTATGCGTGCTCAGCATTGGCAACGGTCGACTTCGCCCATCGTTGCGCGCTTGCTCGTGAGGCGAAAGTGCCACTAGCGTAAATCTCTGCTCGGTGGCGCCGTCGTTGCCGCCGTCGTCGTTGTCCGCCCGGACTCGTCGTCGACGTCTTGATTGGGATCTTCCTCGGCGTATCGTTTGGCGATCTCGAGGAGGTCGGGATGTTGTCGAGTGTGCGGGCGTGTCGCTTGAGCTTGGCGACTAGAGGCTCGTGGCGGCACGAGGTCTTGAAGCAATGGATGGCGGTGTCGGGTGGATGCCGACGCGTTATACCGAGCTCTTGCCACCGTTGGACCCAGCTGCGGGTCGATTCGCGGGTCCCTGGACGCGCCGTTCAGGTCCTCGATGGTGGTGGCGCGGTGTAGGAGCACTCGAAGTGCACGACGGCGTCTCGCATTTCCTCCCGTGAGTCGACATCGTCCTGGGGAGCGTGTTGATCCATTGCCCGCACGTCCCCTCCATCATCGATGGGAGGTAACGGGCGGAGTAGGTCGGTGTGACCGCGATCCCCATTGCCATGAGGTATGTGTCAAGCCGGATCGCGGTCGTGCGAGGAGTCGTATTTTTCGATCTCCTTGGCGCCTTGAAGTTGGTGGGTACTTTTCGCCTCGGATCATTGGTCCGGCACTTGGGCCCTAGTCGATGGCGACCCCATAGGCTCGCCATCGCGCGTAGTAGTTAGGGTGTGCCGCAGTCGTCGGGCTGGCGTGCGCGCCAGTTTTGTTGTTGATGATGATGTGAGTCGGCGTCGATTGGCTCTCCATTGGCGGCGACGAGGTTGGTCGCCCTGGGATCGTTGGTGGAGAGTGCGCGTTCGGTCGTCGTTGGAGCTGCGATGGCTCGGCGGGGCAATTGAGGGTGTTTGCCACCGGGCGACCGCTGAGGCCGCTTCGGAGGGAGCCGAGTACACTCGCCCTGCGAGTCGGCGCCCTTTCTGCTGTTCCACGGCCTTCGCAGTAGGGCCTGACATCCGGATCTGTAAGGCGCCGTCGCGGTTGCCGTGATCTTTGTCGGCGGCTCGCCACGAGGTTGTCCATTGGGGTGGAGAACGGTGGGAGGCCGTTCGCGTCGCGCTCCGTGAGAGGACTATCCGGCTGGTCCTCGAGGGTGCGGTTGGGTGGTGGTGGGGCACCCATCGCCGTTGATCTGGCGGGCGGTTGCTTCCTCTGGTGGCGCGTTCTCGCAGATCGCGCTCGGCTATCTGCGAGCCGGTCGTTCGTCGTCGAAGTTCGGCGCCCACGAGCGGTGGGGTTCAGCGTGACCTGATCCGCTGGTGGTAGCGTGGCAGTTCTGTTCACACCTTTCGGCGAAATTTTTCGCTCGGCCTGCTCTTGCGTCTCCGCCCGATTTCAGCGGAGTTCCTCGACCTCCGTCGCCGTGGCGTTAGGAGGATCGGGTGGAGAAAGGTCCTCCGGCGGATCGGTGCGGTGGCCATGTAGGCCGCGGCGTGGCGATCGCACCGTCGTGGAGGTCGGCGGAGTTCTCCGACCCGGTCGGAGTCGAAGATCCCGAGGATGGAGGGTCCTCGAAATCTCCCGTTGGAGACCTGGCGATGGAGCCGCGACGAGGCCGCGGTGATGGATCCGGCGAGTGGCCGGGTCGCCGAGTCGGCGTCGTCGGTGAGTCACGTCTTCGCGGCTGAATTCTCGGCCACGTTGTTGTGGGCGAGTCGTACTCGGAGGCGGTGGATCGTGCGGATCGGCTCTCGGAGAGCCGATCGCGTGGTGGCGACTTCGCGGATGCGAGCCGAGTCCTCCGAGGTGATGATGTCGGTGAGGCCGACGAAGAGGCCGTCGATCGTGGCGGGATCACGCAGGCGTGCGTGACGTCGCCGCGGGACGTAGCTGCTTGGCAAGATGGAGCATCTCGCCAATCGCTATCATGCGGCGTGGCGACCGCCTCGTTGATGGGCGATTGGATCTCGCCCAGAACACCGCGCACCGGCCAGGCCCCACGGTGGGCGCCACTGCCGTGGGAATGACCACGGCGAATCTTTGTCGGCGGAGTAGTAGAACGAAGGGCAAGGCGGCCATCTGCGGTGCGAGATGAGGCGGAGACTCGTGGTTTTACCCAGTTTGGCCCCCGAGGGTAAAGACCTACTCTGCTAGATTGTATTATGGAGGTGTTTACAATGGGCGAACTTCGGCGGCTAGCGGCGAGTTGCTTGGGTGTATGAGGAACGTATCTCTACTCACCCTTAGGGAGGTTTATATAGGCTTACCTCCCTAGGGTTTACATATCTCAACCGATTCGTTACAACTTTGTCAATCGTTTAACTTTCGACCGACTGGGCCTATCTACTCGCTGGGCCTTCGACCTCCAGATGCTTTGGTACCTGATGGGCTTTGATCCACTCGCTCTGCCTGCCAGCCCCATGACCTTTGGGCGATCGGAACGTCCCACGAGGATACCCCAGTAGGCATATCCCCATCAACAGCTTAGGTTTGTTTCCAAACCACAATTCATACGGTGTCTTTTCAACGGATTTAGATGGTGTCCGATTTAAAGTGAATGCAGCATTTTCTAGTGCATAACCCCAAAATGACAACGGCAAGTCCGTTAGAGACATCATAGATCGAACCATATCCAATAAAGTAAAATTACGACGTTCCGACACACCATTTCGCTGTGGTGTTCCGGCAGGTGTGAGTTGTGAAACAATTCCACACTTTTTCATATGAGTGCTAAACTCGTAACTTAGATATTCTCCTCCACGGTCAGACCGTAGAAATTTGATCTTTCTATTACGATGATTTTCCACCTCACTCTGAAATTCCTTGAACTTTTCAAAGGTTTCAGACTTGTGTTTCATCAAGTAGATATAACCATATCTACTCAAATCATCCGTGAAAGTAACAAAATAACGATATCCACCTCGCGCCGACACACTCATTGGACCACATACATCAGAATGTATGATTTCCAATAAATTTGTCGCCCGTTCCATTGAACCGGAAAACGGCGTTCTAGTCATCTTGCCCATAAGGCATGGATCACATGTATCAAATGATTCAAAATCAAGTGATTCCAAAAGTCCATCCGAATGGAGCTTCTTCATGCGTTTAATGCCAATATGACCTAGACGACACTGCCACATATATGCGGATATATCATCATTAAATTTAATCCTTTTAGCATCAACATTATGAATATGTGTAACATTATCATCGAGATCCAACAGAAATAAACCATTCATTATCGGTGGATGACCATAAAAGATTTCATTCATATAAATAGAACAACCATTGTTCTCGGATTTAAATGAATAACCACTTCGCATCAAACACGATCTAGATACAATGTTCATGCTCAGTTCTGGCACCAGATAACAATTATTTAAGTTTATTACTAATCCTGACGGCAAGTGGAGAGGTAGAGTTCCGACGGTGATCACATCAACACTTGATCCATTGCCGACACGCATCTTGACCTCATCCCTTGCTAGCGGTCGCTTGTTCCGCAGCCCCTGATTCGAGTTACAAATATTAGCAACTAAACCGGTATCAAATACCCAGATGCTACTGCGAGCACTAGTCAATTACACAGCAATAACATGTATATCATATATACCTTTGTTTGCCTTGCCGGCCTTCTTGTCTGCCAAATACTTGGGGCAGTTGCGCTTCTAGTGGCCAGTCCCCTTACAATAGTAGCACTCGGTATCAGACTTAGGGCCAACTCGGGGTTTCTTTTCAGGCACGGCAACTGGCTTGCCACCCTTACTTCCCTTCCATTTGCCCTTCTTGTCTTTCTTGAAACCAGTGTTCTTATTGATCATCAACACTTGATGTTACTTCTTGATCTCCACTTCTGCAGTTTTAAGCATTGACAGAAGCTCGGGGAGAGAATTATTCATGCCTTGCATATTATAGTTCATCATGAAGCTCTTATAGCTAGGTGGCAGGGACTACAGAACACGATGGATGCCTAAGTCAATGGGAATCGATATTCCCAAGGACACAAGCTTATCGACGTACCACGACATCTTGAGTACATGCTCACTTACGGAGTTGTGCTCTTCCATCATGCAGCTAAAGAACTTTTCTGAAGCATTGTATCTCTCTACATCAGTATGTGTGTCGAAAATCATTTTCCACTCACCCATTGCATCAAATGCATTGCTGTTTTCGAAACACTTTCGAACTTCTGGATCTAGCCCATACAATATGCCACAATGAACTAAATTGTGGTCCTCCTGACGAGTCTGATAGACATTCTTCTCCTCGTCAGGGGCATCATCGAAAGGTGGGGGGCCTAGCGACGCTTATAGCACATATTGCTTTTGTGCAGCAGAGGCCCATTCGGAAATTTGCTACCGTTCGTTGCAAGTTTCTCTTTCCATGAACACATTGAAATTAAAAGCAGGTGGTGCCATCTACAATAGAACTTGGAAAGTTTAGACTAAGTTTATGATAGATTGAGTTCAACTAATCCACATTAAGAATGAACTCCCACTCAAAAACGACATCCATCTTGCCTTTTTGGTGATTACATGAACCAAATCCACTACACCAAGCTTGATCATCATGTGAGTCGGTGTAGCCTCAAAGGAGAGCATCAAATGGGCATCATATCTACTATATGACTCATTCTTAACCTTTCGGTCTGTGTTCCAAGGCCATGTTTGTACATGCTAGGATCGCCAAGTAAGAACCTTAGTATTCGCGTGTGTAACTGTCTTACACCCGAGATATAGTCATGGATCCAGGAACACCCGATCATCATGTGATGTCTTGGAGAGACGAAAACATAATCGGTGCATACTTAAGGAAGAACACATTCTTATCTTGATATTTAAATGAGGGATCATCTTATTATGCTAATAAAATGCCAAACAAGCAATATAAGATGCAATCAAACATCACATGTTTATAAGTGAAATGATATGGTTCCCGCATATGATCTCTATCATGTGCATCGTGGTATGATCACTACCATACCTCTATGTGTAAGGCCAAGGTCTATGGAACTTACACGTTATGTGTGTTGTAAGAGTATCATCTCATACTTCTACTTACAACATCACCATATCATAGCACTAGCCCAGCAACAATCTAAACTAGACGCCTCTAATTTATTCATTGCAAGTTTTACGTGGCTTAGGGTTTTCGAAGATAGAACCGTTCATACCTACGAACATGAACCACAACGAGGATAACCAAATTGTTGACAACTCGTTGCAAATTAGATATTGACTATAGTAGGAGAAACAGACACCCGCTAGCCACTTATGCAAACTAGTTGCATGTCAAGCGTGGAACAGGTCTCATGTGCGAGGACATGTAAAGTTTGTCCGGGCCGCTTCATCCCACTATTCCACAAATATCCAAAATAAAACTAAGAAGCAATAACATGATCATCATCGCCCACAGTCTCATATGTGTACTACCCGTGTAAAGGATCTACGCATAGATCAGGCTCTGATAGCACTATAAGGTTCATAGCATAGAAAAACAAAACATTCCTACGATGGGAACAATTATGTACCAAGATATATCTACTAGATACAAAAAGCGGGCGGATGTATATCCGTAGAGAACATACCCTTGAAGATCGACAAAGCTTAACGAGTCCAAACTCGTGGTTGATGTAGACGATCTCTTGCCGATCTCAAGCTCGAGAGGAAGTCCTTAGCACCGCAACTGAGCGGCGCATCCGTGCTCGCACACACGTTCGAGGCACCGAGCAACCTCCGCCTCCTCGCTCCAGCGATGTAGCGGAAGCACAACTCTTTCTTGCCTAATAGCCACCGGGAACATGTATCTCGCTAGTCCGAGACCATGGGGGATAAATTCTAGAGGGGGAGAGAGATCCTTCACGAGGAGGTGTCTGTGAGAAGTGAGGAGGAGGGTGCCTTTTATAGGAGAGAGGGAACCCCAAGGGGGTGGCCGGCGCATGGGGGCTGCCCCCTTGCCCTCCCCTCATTCATGTGGGTGGACACTCCACTCACAAAATCCTTTCAAATCCCTCCACTCAAAATCCCACTCAAAATTGCTATTAAATTCCCACCAAATTTAATGCAAACTCTCATTAAATAAAAATCCTTTTATTATTCAGAATTTTGTCAATTAATTTAATGACAAACATTCACATATAACCCCTTGCTAGTATTCCATTTCACATGCAAAAACACTTTCTGCAATTTCACCCGAAAACCTGTTTCGGTATCTAGTGAAATAAATTCCTACGCTTGTTATTTTTTCCGGCATGAAACTTTTGATCCAATTGGATGTCGGTGTCTCTTAAATGTGTCACCCTACGGTTCGCGAATAATGTGGACATGATCGAGACCCCTCTCGGATCAATAATCAGAAGCGGGATCTGGAGACCCATACTGACTCCCACACATTCAACGATGACTTTCTTGTGATCGTTGGAACCTTATACGCTAGTATCTTAATCCTTTTGTTTCACGATATATTACATGTCCGAGATTCGATCATCGGTATCTCCATACCTAGTTTGATCTTGTTACTAACATGCACTCTTTTCTCGTTCCCGTGATATAACATTCTAGTGATCAAATCACTTGCTTGCATGCTAATCAATGTGATATCACCGAGAGGGCCCAGAGCATATATATCCGTCATCGGGATGAACAAATTCCACTCTCTATCCATGGGCCTCAAGATAACACTTTATTAGTTCTGAACCCATCTTTATAATCATCTTGTTACGGTGTGACGTCAGATGTTATCAAGAAACTCTTCCAGTGTTAGTGATTGACATGATCTCATGGTCTAAGGATTAGGATCTCGCTGATGTAGTAGACGGGGCGCTGCACCGGGCGCTCCTTGCCCTCTTCTGGTCGCTCGACGACCATGACGGCGCTGACGACTTGCTCGGAAGCCGCGACGTAGACGAGCATGGGCTCCTTGTCGACGGGGGCGGCGAGTAGCGAGGCCGCGAGTAGCACTTCCTTGAGTGTTTGGAGTGCATCGTCTGCCTCCTTCTCCCATTGGAACATGGGGTTCTTGCACATCGGGCGATAGAGGGGCATCTCCTTCTCGCCTAATCGAGGGATGAAGCGACTGAGAGCCGCGACTCGCCCAACCAGTTTCTGGATGTCTCGCAGGCACTCGGGTTTGCCGATCCGGGCGATCGTGTTGATCTTGGTGGGGTTCGCCTCGATGCCGCGCTTGGAGACTACGTACCCCAGCAGCTGTCCAGTAGGTACACCAAAGGTGCACTTTCCTGGGTTTATTTTTATCTTTTACCTCCGCAGATTGACGAAGGTTTCCGCCAGGTCGGTGAGGAGATCGCCCTGGCGACTGGATTTCACCACACGTCGTCGATGTAGACATGGATGTTGCGGCCAATTTGGCTCGCGAGGCACTCCTGCATGCACCTCTGGTAAGTCGCCCCGGCGTTCTTGAGGCCGAAGGTCATAACGGTGTAGCAGAATGCTCCGAATGGCGTGATGAACGCCGTCTTCTCCACGTCCTCGACTGCCATTTTGATCTGGTTGTGACCAGAGTAGGCGTCAAGGAAGCATAGCGAATCCGATCCCGCGGTTGAGTCAATGATTTGTTTGATCTGTGGGAGGATGAATTGTTCCTTCGGGCAGGCGCTATTGAGGTTCGTGTAATCGATACACATTCTCCAGGTCCCTGTTTTTCTTCTCAACCAGGACTGGGTTTGCCAGCCACTTGGAATATTTGATTGGCCGTATGAAGCCTGCAGCGAGTAGACGATGTACTTCCTCGGTGATTGCTTGGCGACGCTCTTCATTGAAGGGTCGCAGTGATTGCTTGACGGGTCGCGCTTTTGGGGTCGGCATTGAGTTTGTGCTCAGCGAGTTCCCTCGGGACACCAGGCATGTAGGATGGCTTCCATGCGAAGATATCTCGATTATCACGTAGGAACTCGATGAGCGTGCCTTCCTACGCTGCTCATGCCCGTTCCAATCGTCACCGTCTAGCTGGAATCGCCTAGGACCAGCTCAACGGAGCGAGTGTGCGTCGTTGCCTCGAAGGCGGTGGAGCCGCCGCCCTCCGAGTTGGGATTCTTGAGTATTGTGGGGTCGTCATTGTTGACCCCGCTCGTGTACTTGGTGAGCTCCTCCGCATGGTTGGATTTTGCGGCTATGACGGCATCGGCAAGCCCGGCGCCTTTGGCCTCGCATTCTGCGGCCGTGTCGGGGTCGCCATGGACAGTGATGATGCCGCACGGCCCTGGGAGATTCATCGCGTTATATGCGTAGTAGGGCACTGCCGTGAATTTGGCAAATGCCTGCTGCCCTAGGACGCGGTGGTAGGGGTTGTTGAAGGGCACCAGCTCGAAGACGATCCGCTTGGTGCGGAAGTTCGCTGGTGTGCCGAAGGTGACTGGCAGCGTCACCTTGATGATCAGGTATGCCTTCCGACCGGGGACGATGCCATGGAAGGTGGTGTAGGTTGTCTCGATCATCGACTACGGGATCCGTAGTCGCCTGAACGTGTCCAGGTATAGAATGTTGATGGAGCTTACATCGTCCATCAGCGTCTTGGGGAGCCAGTAGTCCTCCACCTTGGCTTTACCACCAAGGCGACTCGACCCGGATATTCGATCCGTGGCGAGTGATCCTCGTGGCTCCAGGTGATTCGTTGCTCGGACCAGTTGAGGAACTAGGGGATGTCGACCTAGGACACCGCGTTGACGGCGATGGCATGGGCGATGACCTTCTTCTCGTGCTTCGTGCTGAAGCCAGTGAAGGCGAGGAGCGAGCCGACGTCGTTGCCGAATTTCCCGCCATTTGGCGGGTGGTTGTCGGGGTCCTCCCGTGCGCGCCATGCTTTTTTGATCTCCTTCAGGGAGTGGCAATCAGTGGTCGTGTGTGTGGCGGGCTTCCCTTCCCTGCTATGAAACACACAGGGTTGGTTGAGGAGAGCCGCGGGATCAAACCTCGGCTTCGCCTTGTAGTTGCTGCCGGCGCGGCGTTGGCCTCCGTCGCGGCGGAAGCTCTTAGGCTCGCGTGGCATGTAGCCGGCGTTGGCGACGAAGTCGACTCGCCCGTCGACGTGGCGCTTGCTGGTGAGGAGAGTGTTTCTATAGCGTAGCTCGGGTCATCTTCCATTGTCGTGGCCGCTTTGGCGGAGATTTCCACCCGACTTGTCGTCGGTCTCTTGGTTTGGGTCCTCCTCCACGTACCACTTGGCGATCTCGAGGAGGTCTGGGATGTTGTCGAGTGTCTTGTACACCCGCTTGAGCCTGGCGACCAGGGGCTCGTAGCGGCACGAGATCTTGAAGCAGTGGATCGTGGTGTCCGGGTGGATGTCGGCCGCGTTGAACCACAGGTTTTGCCAGCGGTGAACCCATCTACAGGTCGAATCGCGGGGTCCCTGGACGCATCTCTCCAGGTCCTCGATGGTGGTGGCGCGTGAGTAGGAACCCTCGAAGTGCCTGACGAAGGCGTCGCGCATATCCTCCTAGGAGTCGATTCTATCCGCGGGGAGGGTGTTGATCCATTGCCGGCTTGCTCCCTCAATCATCAGGGGGAGGTAGCGGGCGGCGAGTAGGTCAGTGTGGCCGGCGATTCCCATTGCCATAATGTATGTGTCCAGCCACACGAACGGGTCGTACGAGGGGTCGTACTTCTCGATTTCCTTCGGTGCCTTGAAGTTCGCTGGGTATTTTTGCCTCGGATCATCAGTTCGAAGAACTGGGGGCCAAATCGTCTTAGTGATCCCCTTGGTTCGCCGTCACGGCGGTTGGTGAGGGTATGCCTCAAGTCGTTAGGCTAGTGTGCGCGCCAACTCTGGTTGTTGATGATGTAGGTCTACGTGTCGACTGGCTTCCCGTTGGCAGCGATGAAGTTGTTTGTCGGTCGTGGATCGTTGGTGGAGAGTGCCGCGTGTGAGGCTCGGGGTTGGAGCTGCAGGGCTCGGGTGGTGGGAAGTTCAGGGTGTTTGCCATCGTCGGGCGGCCGCTCGAGGCCGCCCTGCTGCCTGACGAGCGCGAGTACATGCACCCCTATGAGTCGGCTCCCGCAGTTTGTTGCTCGACAGCCTTGGAGAGTAAGGCTTTGGCGTATTGGATCTGCAGGGCGCCTTCCCCGTGATGTTGTCGACCGCGGCTCAACTCGCGATGACATTGTCCATCGGGGTCGAGAATAGCGGGAGGCCGTTCGCGTCCCGCTCCCGCGAGTAGACCACGATTCTTGGCTGGTCTCGGGGGGCGCGTGGCCGGGTGGTGGTGGGGGAGCGCCGTTCGCCGTCGCGCCTGCTAGTGGTCGGGTGCTCCCTCCTAGCGGCGCGTTCTCGCAGATCGCGCGATCGGCCACGCGGGCTGGGTCGCTCTAGTCGTCGAAGTTCAGGGCGTGGCCCTGGACGGTGGGGTTCAAGCGCGACCTGATGCGGAGTTGGTGGTAGCGCGAGAGCTCCTGCGTTGTTGCCTGCTCGAGGCGGAATTTCTCGCGCTCGGCTTGCTCCTTGCGGGCCGCCTCCTCCAGTCGCAGGCGGAGTTCTTCGACCTCCGTCACTGTCACGGTCGGCGGGATCGGCGTGGAGAAGGGGTCTCGCGGGGCATCCGTGCCACTCGCCATGTAGGTCGCAGCATAGCGACCGGATCAGTCGTGGAGGTCGTCGGAGTTCTCTGACCCGAAGTCGGAGTCAAACATCCCGAGGATGGAAGGATCCTTGAAGTCTGCTATGTTGCAGACTTGGGTGATGGAGCCCGCGGGTGACGCGGTGATGATGGATCGGCGACTGACGCTGGGGTCGCCAAATCGACGTCATTGTTGAAGGCCGCGTTGTTCGCGGCCGCACTGGTCTTGGACACATCGCTGTTGGCCGAGCCATACTCGGAGGCGAGGCGATGGATGATGCGGACCTGACTCTCAGAGAGTTGGCCGCATGGTGGCGACTCGCGGATGCGAGCCGAGTCCTCCGATACGATGACGTCGGTGAAACCGACGAAGAGGCTGATCGTGCCGACCGACATGATCATGTTGTGTGTGACGGGGCATGCCGCTGGGACGTAGCTGCTCGGCAAGATCTGGATGATCTTGCCGATCGCGATCATGCTACCAGTGGCGATCGTAAAGTTGATGGGCAGATTGGATCTCGCCGCAGAACACCGTCCAGGCCCCATGGTGGGCGCCACTGTCGTGGGAATGGCCACGGCAGATGCTGCAATCGGCAGCGAGTGGTAGAAGGAGGGGCAAGGGCGGCCAGCCATCTACGGTGCGAGATGAGGGCGGAGACACAAGGGTTTAACCAGGTTCGGCCCCCCGGAGGGTAAATACCTACTCCTGCTAGATTGCATTATGGAGAGAGTACAAGGGCGAGCTCGATGACTAGGCGGCGAGTCGCTGGGGGTGTATGGTGGAACGTGTCCTCTATGCGTACCCTAGGGAGGTTTATATAGGCTCACCTCGCTAGGGTTTACAGATCTACAACCGAATCAGTTAAGGATTCGGAGGATACTTGACCTAATCCGACTGGGCCTAGATGCTCTTCTGGGCCTTCAGCTTCCAGTCGCATGGCTCCTCATTGAGTCTTGATCCAGTCGTCGTCCTACAGGCCCACTCGCTGGAAACTTGGGCCAGTAGGAAACGTCCTGCTGGGTATACCCCATTCGACATATCCCCATCAGTTGTGGTTCATGTTCGTAGGTAAGAACGGTTCTATCTTCGAAATCCCTAAGCCACATAAAACTTGCAATGGATAAATTAGAGGCGTCTAGTTTAGATTGTTGCTGGGCTAGTGTCATGATATGGTGATGTTGTAAGTAGAAGTATAAGTAGATACTTTACAACACACATAACGTGTAAGTTCCATAGACCTTGGCCTTACACATAAAGGTATGATAGTGATCATACCATGGTGCACAAGATGGATATCAAGTGCAAGAACCATATCATTCCACTTATAAACATGTGATGTTGATTGCATCTTATATTTCTTGTTTGGCGTTTTATTAGCATAATAATATGATCCCTCATTTAGATATCAAGATAAGAATATGTTCTTCCTTAAATATGCACCGATTATGTTTTCGTCGCTCCAAGACATCACGTGATGATCGGGTGTTCTTGGATCCACGACCATATTTTGGGTGTAAGACAGTTACACACGTGAATACTAAGGTTCTTACTTGGTGAGCCTAGCATGTACAGACATGGCCTCGGAACACGGACCGAAAGGTTAAGCATGAGTCATATGGTAGATATGATGCCCATTTTATGCTCTCCTTTGAAGCTACACCGACTCACATGATGATCGGACTTGGTATAGTGGATTTGGTTCATGTAATCACCAAAAAGGTACGAGAGATGTCATTTTTGAGTGGGAGTTCATTCTTAATGTGGATTAGTTGAACTCAATCTATCATAAACTTAGTCTAAACTTTACAAATTCTGTTGTAGATGGCACCACCTGCTTTTAATTTCAATGTGTTCATGGAGAAAGAGAAACTTGCAACGAACGGTAGCAACTTTACTGAATGGGCCATGAATTTGAGGATTCTCCTCTCTGCTGCACAAAAGCAATATGTGCTAGAAGCGCCGCTAGGCCCCCCACCATTCGATGATGCCCCTGACGAGGATAAGCATGTCTATCAGACTTGTCAGGAGGACCACAACTTAGTTCATTGTGGCGTATTATATGGGCTAGAGATATAACTTCGAAAGCATTTCGAAAACGGCAATGCATTTGATATAATGGGTGAGTTGAAAATGATTTTCGACACACATGCTGCTGTAGAGAGCTACAATGCTTCAGAAAAGTTCTTTAGCTGCATTATGGAAGAGAACAGCTCCGTAAGTGAGCATGTACTCAAGATGTCGGCTTGCGCCAACAAGCTTGTGTCCTTGGGAATAAAGATTCCTATTGACTTAGGCATCCATCGTGTTCTGCAGTCTCTGCCACCTAGCTATAAGAGCTTAGTGATGAACTATAATATGCAAGGCATGAAGAAGTCTCTCCCCGAGCTTCTGTCAATGCTTAAAACTACAGAAGTGGAGATCAAGAAAGAACATCAAGTGTTGATGATCAATATGACCACTGGTTTCAAGAAATACAAGAAGGGAAAATGGAAGGGAAGTAAGGGCGGCAAACCGGTTGTCGTGCCTAAAAAGAAACCCCGAGTTGGCCCTAAGTTTGATACCAAGTGCTATTATTGCAAGGGGACTGGCCACTGGAAGCGCAACTGCCCCAAGTATTTGGCAAACAAGAAGGCCGACAAGGCAAACAAAGGTATATATGATATAAATGTTATTGATGTGTACTTGAATAGTACTCGCAGTAGCACCTGGGTATTTGATACCAATTCAGTTGCTAATATTTGTAACTCGAATCAGGGGCTGCGGAACAAGCGACCGCTAGCAAGGGGTGAGGTCAAGATGCGTGTCGGCAATGGATCAAGTGTTGATGTGATCGCCGTCGGAATGCTACCTCTCCACTTACCGTCGGGATTAGTAATAAACTTGAATAATTGTTATCTGGTGCCAGCACTGAGCATGAACATTGTATCCGGATCATGTTTGATGTGAAGTGGTTATTCATTTAAATCCGAGAACAATGGTTGCTCTATTTATATGAATGAAATATTTTATGGTCATGCACCAATGATGAATGGTTTATTTCTGTTGGATCTCGATGATAGTGTTACACATATTCATAATGTTGATGCTAAAAGGATTAAACTTAATGATGTTATATCTACATATATGTAGCACTGTCGTCTAGGTCATATTGGCGTTAAACGCATGAAGAAGATCCATTCGGATGGACTTTTGGAATCACTTGATTTTGAATCATTTGATACATGTGATTCATGCCTTATGGGCAATATGACTAGAACGCTGTTTTCCGGTTCAATGGAACGGGCGATAGATTTATTGGAAATCATACATTCTGATGTATGTGGTCCAATGAGTGTGTCGGCGCGAGGTGGATATCATTATTTTGTAACTTTCACGGATGATTTGAGTATATACGGTTATATCTACTTGATGAAACACAAGTCTAAAACCTTTGAAAAGTTCAAGGAATTTTAGAATGAAGTGGAAAATCATCGTAATAGAAAGATCAAATTTCTACGGTCCGACCGTGGAGGTGAGTATCTAAGTTCCGAGTTTAGCACTCATATGAAAGAGTGTGGAATAGTTTCACAACTCACACCTGCCAGAACTAGGGCTGTTAAAAAAGTTCGGGATTGACAAACTGTGCGAGTTCGGCGCGTTAACAGCTCGGCTCGAGTTTGATTCGTCTCTCTAACAAACCAAGCTCGATCCTGTTTTCGAGCTCGCGAGCTTAGTCGAGCCGAACTCAAACAGTTCGATAAAGCTTGTGATTTTTGTACAGCCGCAAAATTGACACTACTATTATTATTCCATCCGCTGTAAGACCGCTAAAATAATTATGCTGGCATGTTGGCACTGTATTACTATTATATGAAACTCCAAGCCATTTCTGCTATTCCATTTTTAAGCTTTACTATTTTCTTGCTATGTAGCTGCATGTCGATTTACTAAAATTTTCTTACCGAGCTTCAACAAAACGAGATCAAGCCTACTCGAGCTTTGGTCGAGCCGAACTCGAGCTTAGATGTAGGCTTGAAGGTCAACCTAGACTCGCTCGAGCTCAGCTCGAGCTTCTACCGAGCTCGAGCCGAGCCTAACAATGTTCGCTTGAGTTCGGCTTGTTGACAGCCCTAGCCGGAACACCACAGTGAAATGGTGTGTCCGAACGTCGTAATCGTACTTTATTGGATATGGTTCGATCTATGATGTATCTAACGGACTTGTCGTTGTCATTTTGGGGTTATGCACTAGAAACTACTGCATTCACTTTAAATCGGGCACCATCTAAATCCGTTGAAAAGACACCGTATGAATTGTTGTTTGGAACAAACCTAAGCTGTCATTTCTTAAAGTTTGGGATGCAATGTTTATGTGAAGAAACTTCAATCGGATAAACTCATACCCAAAGTGGAAAATGCGTGTTCATAGGATACCCTAAGGAAACTATTGGGTATTCCTTCTATCAGAGATCTGAGGGCAAGGTTTTTGTTGCCAAGAATGGATCCTTTCTAGAGAAAGAGTTTCTCACGAAAGGCATGAGTAGTCGGAAGGTAGAACTCGGAGAGGTTATTGAACCTTCTCTTCATAGTATGGCGAGTAGCGCAGCGCCGGAAGTCGTTCCGAAGTTGGATTCACCAAATGAAGAGGGAACTAATGATAATGATCATGAAACTCCGAAAGAGAATACTACCAAACCTCGCAGGTCTAGCAGGTCGCGTGAAGCTCTCGAGCTTTACGGAAACCCTGTTATGAATTTCATGGTTGATGAAATGGATGACCCTGCGATGTATGAAGAAGCGGTGATGAGCCCGGATTCCAACAAATGGTTAGAAGCCATGAAATCTGAGATGGAATCCATGTATGAAAATCAAGTTTGGAACTTGGTGGACTTACCTCACGACCGAAAGGCCGTGGAGAATAAATGGATTTTCAAAAGGAAAACTGATGGTGATGGTAATGTAACCGTCTATAAAGCTCGACTTGTCGCAAAGGGGTTTCGAAAAATTCAAGGAGTTGACTACGATGAGACATTCTCTCCTGTAGCGATACTAAAGTCGGTTAGGATTATGTTAGCAATTGCTGCATATTTCGACTATGAGATATGGAAGATGGATGTCAAAACTGTGTTCCTCAATGGCAATATTGAAGAAGAGTTGTATATGATACAACCATAGGGTTTTGTCGATCCTAGGGATGCTGACAAGGTATGGAAGCTTCAGCGATCCATCTATGGACTGAAGCAAGCATCACGAAGTTGGAATCTCCGCTTTGATGAGGTGATCAAAGAGTTTGGATTTGTCCAAACTTATGGAGAGGCTTGTATTTATAAGAAAGTGAGTGGGAGCAATGTGGCATTTGTGATATTATATGTGGATGACATATTATTGATCGAAAATGATATCTTTTAAACAGTGTTAAAAGTTATCTAAACAACAAATTTTCAATGAAGGACCTAGGTGAAGCGTCATTCATATTAGGCATAAAGATCTATAGAGATAGATATAGGCGCCTAATAGGGATATCGCAAAGTACATACCTTGATAAGATTTTAAAGAAGTTTAAAATGGACGAAAGTAAGAAGGGGTTCTTACCTATGTTGCAAGGCAAGACATTGAGTAAGACTCAAAGTCCGGCTACGGCGGAAGAAAAGAGATAATGGACAAAGTCCCCTATGCTTCAGCCATAGGCTCTATAATATACGCCATGCTATGTACAAGACTGGATGTGGCACATGCTATTAGTTTGACTAGTAGGTACCAATCGGATCCAGGTTCGGAACACTAGATAGCGGTCAATAATATCCTTAAGTACTTACGAATGACTAAGGATATGTTTCTTGTGTACGGAGGTGAAGAAGAGCTCGTCGCAAAGTGTTATGTCGATGCTAGCTTTGATACTGATCCGGATGACTCTAAGTCTCAATCCAGATACATATTTCTCATGAATGGTGGAGCAGTTAGTTGGAGGAGTTCCAAACAACCCGTGGTGGCGGGATCAACAACGGAGGCCGAATATGTTGCTGTTTCGGAAGCGGCTCAGGAAGCGTTTTGGATGAAGGAGTTCATATCCGAACTAGGTGTGGTTGCGAGCGCGTTGGACCCAATGGTGATATATTGTGACAACAATGGTGCCATTGCCAATGCCAAAGAACCAAGGTCTCACAAGAATTCCAAGCATATTAAGCGCCGGTTTCACTCCATCCGCGAGCATGTCAAGGATGGATATATAAAGATTTGTAAAGTACACAGGGATCTCAATGTAGCAGATCTGTTGACTAAAACTATACCTAGAGCAAAACATGATCAACACCAGAACTACATGGGTGTTAGATTTATCAATATGTAACTCGATTATTGTCTCTAGTGCAAGTGGGAGAATGAAGGGAATATGCCTTGAGAGGCAATAATAAAGTGGTTATTATGTATATTCCAAGTATATGATAGATGTTTATTTTGCATGCTATAATTGTATTAATACAGAAATGTTAATACATGTGTGTTTAATAAACAAACAGAAAGTTCCTAGTTATGCCTCTCTCATAAACTAGCTCGTTGATTAACAAGATGATCAAGGTTTCCTGATCATGGACATTGGATGTTGTTAATAACAAGGTCACAACATTAGTGTAATGGTGTGATGAACATTCATCCGAAGTATAGCATTACGATAAAAGTCATTGAGTTTATATTTCTATAACATCATACGAAGTGATCCTAATCCTTAGACCATGAGATCATGTCAATCACTAACACCGGAAGAGTATCTTGATAACATCAAATGTCACACCGTAAAAGGGTGATTATAAAGATGGGTTCGGTAGTACTAAAGTGTTATGTTGAGACCCATGGATTGAGAGTGGAATTTGTTCATCCCGATGACGGATATATATTCTCTGGACCCTCTCGGTGATATCACATTGATTAGCTTACAAGCAAGTGATTTGATCACTAGAATGTTATATCACGGGAACGAGAAAAGAGTGCATGTTAGTAACGAGATCAAACTAGGTATGGAGATACCGATGATCGAATCTCAGACATGTAATATATCGCGAAACAAAGAGATTAAGATACTAGCGTAAAAGGTTCTCGCGATCACAAAAAAGTCATCGTTGAATGTGTGGGAATCAGTACAGATCTCCAGGTCCCGCTTCTGATTATTGATAGGAGAGGGGTCTCGATCATGTCTGCATTATTCGCGAACCATAGGGTGACACACTTAAGAGACACCGACACCATTTGGAGCAAAGGTTTCATGTCGGAAAGAATAACAAGCGCAAGAATTTATTTCACTAGATACCAAAACGGGTTTTTGGGTGAAATTGCAGAAAGTGTTTCTGCATATGAAATGAAATACTAGCAAGGGGTTATATGTGAATGTTTGTCATTAAAGTAATTGACAAAATTTTGAATAAATAAAATGAGTTTTATTTAATGAGAGTTTGCATTAAATTTGGTGGAAATTTAATGGGAATTTGAGTGGGTTTTTTAGTGGAGGAAATTGAAAGGCATTTTTGTGAGTAGTGTCCACCCACATCAATGGAGGGAGGTAAAGGGGGGCAGCCCCCATGCGCCGGCCACCCCCTTGGGTGCCCCCCCTCCTCCTATAAAAGGATCCCCCTCCTCACTTCTCACTCACACCTCCTCGTGAAGGATCTCTCTCCCCCTCTAGTATTTATCCCCCATGGTCTTGGACTAGTGAGATACATGTTCCCGGTGGATATTTGGCAAGAAAGAGTTCTGCTTCCGCTGCATCGCTGGAGCGAGGAGGCGGAGGTTGCTCGGTGCCTCGGACGTGTGTGCGAGCACGGATGCGCCGCTGATTTGCAGTGCTAGGACTTCCTCTCAATCTTGAGATCTGCAAGAGATCGTCTACATCAACCACGAGTTCAACCTTGTTAAGCTTTGTCGGTCTTCAAGGGTATGTTCTCTACGGATGTATATCCGTCCGTTGATTCTATCTAGTAGATAGATCTTGGTACATAGTTGTTCCCATCGTAGGAAATTTTTTGTTTTCTATGTTGCGAACCCTACAGATCTATCTTTGAGGCACCATGAAAGGTGTGCTTAAACATAGGGGAGAAATCCCCCGCCAATTCCTTGCCTCATATGCATCTTAATGTTTTCTCTCTTGAGGCTTTATGGGTTCATTTGCATCTTCTTATGGCTCTTGATATTCTCGAATCATGCCTATTGTCGTTATTATGTTTTTGAACTTGGTTCTTTTCCAATAGGAATGCCTAGATCACATGCTTCCTCTACCCCTTTGGAGTATACTATCTTCTTCTACATGCACATGCCATCCTCGAAATTTTTTGTTTTCTGAAAAAAATCAGAGTTTTTCTAGGCTTTCCGGTTTCTAGCCCGGTTGAACCGGCTCCTAGACCGAGTGGTCCAGTACCAGTACCAGAAAACAAGACTTAAACCGGGATTGTTGGTTTACTTATATCGAGTCTATCCGAGACTGCGGTCAGTAACCAATCCCAGTTGAAATCTGGTCTTCCATTATGACAACCGAGCCATCCGGTCTAGATCTTGGTTCAACTGACTTTAAACCAGGATCTGGAATATGTTTTACTCCCTCTTCTTCCTATCCCTCTCCCACCCCTCCACCAGTTACCTTTCATTTTTCTCGACTCCCTCTCCCTCCATTGTCGCCCCTGAAATGGATCGTATGGGCACCTAGAGGGGGGTGAATAGGTGCTACTCAATTTTTAGTTCTTTTTTAATTTTAGGCTTGACACAAAGTAAATTCTCTAGATATGCAACTACGAGAATTTCCCTATATGCAAACCTAGCTACTAAGCACGTAAAGAGAGGAGCGACAAAACCGTAGCGGAGCACGCGGAGACACACAGATTTGTTTTACCGCGGTTCCTTCCTTGTTAAGGGAAGTACATCTGTGTTGGAGGGGTGGGCGGTTCTAAGAACACCACGCCACAATAGGCATCACCCTATTCTTCGATGGATCTCGCCACGAAAGGCCTGATCCACCTTATCCACTATTGGTACCCTTCGAGGCGGGAACCGGTGCCTTTACAACTCTACCGGGACACACAGCCACAACTGAATTGGGGGCTCCCGTAATGACAACAAGTTGTCACAAGAACAAGGATTATCAATATAATCAAAATCAAGGATCTAGATATTTGCAAGAAATACTAGATCGGAGATTCTCCAAATGAATGGAGAGGAGATGAAGCGCTTGATTGCAGTTGTTCAAGATCGAGATCTCCTCCTTCAATTCCCAAAGGAAGGGGGCCTTTAGGTGGATGAAGGTGGAGCTCTCTTGGATGAAGCTTGACGAACAGATCTTGACTTTTTCGAATGAATCAAGAGTTCTGGCAGGAGGGGGAAGGCTGGCTTAAATACCCCCTTCCCATATCTGGCCGTTGGTGAAGTTTGGGGCGGATTATCCGCCCCCACTAGGGGCGGACTATCTGCCCTGGGGGCAAAACTGCCCCTGGACAGAAAGTCTGGGGGAAAATCCGCCCCCTCTCTGACAGTGGCGCCGGTCTAGTCTTGGTGAAAATCCTCGAGGGGGCGGATTATCCACTCCCCTAAAGGGGCAGACTATCCGCCACTGGGGAAAATCCTCCCCAGAGACGGAGAGTCCGAGGGAAACTCCGCCCCCTCTCTGAGCGACGTGCCTTAACAACCTTGATTACAAAAACCTAGGGGAGGACTATCCGGCCCTGGAGGGGCGGATTATCCGGCTAGGCTAGAAAATCCGCCAGATACTCTGCCCCCCATACTGGGGGTTGCGCCCTTCTGAGATTGGGGCGGATAATCCACCCCCCAAAAGCAGTTTCCCTTTTCTTTTCAAGGTAGATATCTACAACACTTCAACACACATTAAATAATCCTTGATATTGTTATCTAACACACAAAACACTAGAGATTATGAAATGTTCTTTCAACCCCTCCCACCCACCCCTCCTATCCTAGGTTGTTTCCACCCCTAGGATCCATAGATCGGGCCAGCATATCGTATAGAAGGACCTTTGGAGGCTCTCCATTAAAGGAATTTCTACATCTCATAGTGGTTTGGGAGCATTTTTGTGTTATTCCTCCTCAAGGGATCCTTGGTGCTTTCCTTCCAGTAAAGCCATGTCCTCGGGCAATCCTTTGTTTCCCATCTCTTGTTTCTCAAATCCCCGTGTTTTGATATACATAGTTTTGGATTTGACAAGTTAGGGTTCCACCTTTGCTCTTGTATGCCAACCACGTCAAACCATGGCCTACACTTCCTGTCAAATTTGTATTTGTGCAACTTCTTGAGTCATGGGTAAAATTTTACATTTCATAGATGGGATGTTGGGTCTTCCCGTAAGATTTGGTTCCTCCCCGGTTGTACCGGTCGTGCTATCCGATCATCTAGTATGAGTAAGGTCTTCCGGCTTAGGCACTGGACCGTCCGATTTCACTTCGGTCCAACCGGCCCTGCCACCAGAGCATTCGTTCTGGAGCCAGTCCAACCGTCCCTAGCACTGTACCTCTCTACATTGTGTCTTTTTTTACCATGCACTTGCTCAAATCCAAGTTTTTCCTCTATTTTTCGCATGTTTACTTATCTCTATGATCCCCAACCTGTCTATCTTTTTCACAGCTGACGGTGATGACTATGTTAGTGAAGATTATGTGCCTGAGAAAACTACCAGGGGCAAGCAGGCTCGTCGGGCCCCTATTTTTGTGCAACATGAGCCTGAGGGCAGCACTCATACTGGTCGCATCAAGATCAAAGCCAATAGGGGTAAGAAAACTGTCTTGCAGGCTGAGGATGAATATGTGCCTACTCAAAATCTGAAGAATATGGAGATTGCTTTGTACCGGGCTCTTCGCGGGCAGAATCATACTGGCCCTGGCAAGAAGTCTTGGACTGAGACTCAAGCCTTGATGTGGGATCACATTTACACTTAGTTCAAGGTCACTCTATGTGGTCATATTGCTGATTTCAATGAGGAATGGTTCAACATGTATGCAGCCTCAGATTATTGTTTTGTTGAGGACACTCTAAAAAAGATGGATTTGTTTGACCTTGTGTGTCTCAAGGAGGAATAGTACCCTGAGTATATCTGCTAGTTCTTTTGCGCAGTCTTTTACCATGATGATGATGCGCGCACTATGACTTGGATGACTGGCACGTGACAGTTTCGTGCCACCTAAGCTGATTTGGTTGAAGTTATGGGTTATGCTCACAAGGGAGGCGGCTTTTGCATTCATAGTGAAAAGGTCAAGCCTGCTGAGACTCTTGCTTTCTGCTATCCCAAGGATTCTGAATGGTCTCCTCCGTGCATTTCTGGAATGTATTTCTATCATCACACCTTGGCCAGCTTCTTCCGTCGGTCTCTTGTTCCCCGAGTTGGAAATACTACAAACTGTCGTGGATACTTTGCCAATCTTCTGTACTACTGTCACCCTGACCGACTGACGAAGATTGATGGCTGCGACTTTGTGTACTGTGAGTTGCGGCGAGCTGAGTTTGACAGGATGACCCCCACCTTCTGCGTATATGTGCAAAAGCTGCTCAACAAGGTTGTGCCTTCCGGTGTGATGGTGGGCGAGCGAGTGGAACAAGAGATGCTTACCCTTTGCCTCCGTGCCCAGACTCCTGATGTTCCTGAGATGAGGCCTCCCGAACAATGCTCCAAGGATGTTCACAACCCTCAGCCTCACTTTGCGACTAGGGCTGGTTCTCGTTGTCCTGTTGGTGAGTCTTCCTCTCGCCCAAGGCACAAGGGTGGTCTGTTGCCACGTTCTTCAAGCGTTTGTTTGAGATGTGTCGTTCATCCTATGATGTGAGCCACAAGGCCTTAGAGATGAGCCAAGAGACTCGACGTAGGCACAATGAGTTTCTCATGACCCAGAACATCACTCCTCCATCGAATGGTCCCGAGATGACTCTTGTTCCCTATGAAACTATGAGATGCCCCCAATTGATGATGCTATGTTCTATGGCTACTTCCTAGTCAGTTCCCTCATGTTGGCCCCAGTGGTTCATATGTTGCCCCTCATGGATCGGATGATGATGATGATGAGATCCATGAAGAGGAAGATGTTCCCGTTCACCCTCCTCCGCCACCTATGTTCTTCTAGTTGGGATACATTAGCATCACTCTACTTCTCTTCCTTTTTTGTGTCTCGATGCCAATGGGGGAGAAGAGTAGAGTTCTATTATATATCTACGGGATCATTGCCGGGTTTTTTCTAGGGTTCGCCGTTAGCACAATTGAAAGGATACGGATGTCGCCTAGAGGGGGGTGAATAGGCGATTAAAACTTTTCCTATAATGGCTCAACAAAGGCGGAATAAAACTAGTGTTTACTTTGTTAATCACAACCTAGCAGGGGCAGATCTAGGCCCCAGGCCACCAGGGCCATGGCCCGGGGCGCGGCGGCGGCGACCCAGCCTAGCGAGGCACTGTAGCAACACTATTTTAGAAAGTTTTTGACTGTTTTATACTATTTATATGAAGTGGCCCGGGACGTCGCTCATGGCTGGGTCCGCCACTACAACCTAGAACAACTAAGGTTCACCTATGTGCACCAAAAACTTATGCTAAGCAATACAAGCAACAAAGTGATAGCAAGATATATATTACTTCAAGCACGAAGGCTATCACAATGTAAAGTGCATAAGTAAAGAGCTCGGGTATAGAGATAACCGAGGCATGCGGGGACACCGATATTTTACCGAGTTCCTCCCAACATGGAGTACGTCTCGTTTGGAGAGGGGGTGGTATCAAACCACCAACGTCACAAAAGGCTTCCCTTATTCTCCGGTGAATCTCACCCCCAACGGGATCGATCCACGCTTCCACTATCGGTGCACTTGTCGGTGGCAACCGGAACCTCTCACAAGGTTGGGGCACTTCTCCACAACCTAATTGGAGGCTCCCAACAAACGCCACAAAAGGCCTCAACAAATGCCACCAAGGCCACAAAACCGTCTAGGGTTCCAAGAACCCAAGAGGGACAAGCTCCAATGAGCAACTCAAACCAAATCCTCCGAGGAGAACTCAAACCGATGCACCAAATGCAAATGGCAAGAACACCACAAAGATGCTCAAATCCCTCACTCTCAAGTTCCAACAAAGCTACTAAAGCTATTGGGGGAACAAGAGAGGAGGAATCAAAGAGAGACACAAAATCCCCCAAAATCTAGATCCCTAAAGATGCACTCACAAAGAGATGAATCGGTTAGGTCAAAACGTGGGGCTAGATCTCCTCTCTCTTCCACTCAAATATGGGCAAGAATCATCGGAGGGAAAAAATTAGGCAAGCTTCAAGATCTAGAGCAAGTGTGGACAAAGTTTAGCCTAATAGATAAGAGAGGAGCAATCAAAACACAAAACGGGCAAAGCAATATATAGGGCTGGACAAAATCTGCCGTTAGGCGTTCCAGAGCTGTAAACTACAAAGCGGCAGCAGATCTGTCCAGGTGTCACCGTCGTGGCGAGGCAAGCGATGGGCGGGGATGCAAGCGAGCAGCCATCGAGGTTCAACGCACGGGAGCTTGCAGGTGCAGCGGGCCAGCGGCAAAGCGGACAAGGCGCGAAGCGAAGCGGCGCCAGCGAGCGGGCCCACCGCCAGCAGGCGACGCGAGCGCACGCGAGAGGGAGCGAGGCGGCCGCAGCAGCGCGAGCGAGAGGCGAGCGAGCAAGGCAGGCGAGGCAGGCGCTGGTCAACGCGACAGCGCGCGTGGGCCACAAGCGGGGCGGCTGGGTGAGAAAACGAGGCCGCGCTGGGCAAATAAACTGGGCCGGCCGGTAGTACCGGCTCACCCGGGTGATACTATCGGGCCGGTCCGGTAGGACCGAAAAAAGGTACCGGGCCAGACCGAAGGCGAGCGGGTTGAGTCAGGCGCATCCGGGACTGGGCCCGGTAGTACCGGACGGTCCAGTAACACTGTTTTTCTTTTTAGAATTAAAACGACAAATATTCAAACGTCATAACTTTTAAACGGTAGCTCCGATTGACCCGATTCCAATTGCGTTGGATAGAGGACGACAAGGGCTTCCCAATAAAAAGTGGAAATATTGATTATCACCAAGTGAGAAAGTATCAAGTAGAATAATATGAGATATCTGGTGAGAAACCAAAAAGCCGCATAAATCAAAATCGCAACAAGATATATATGGGAGATCCGATTTTGATGAATAAGAGTTTGTTATGGAGATTACCACAAGCTCTATATCCTCACATGGACAAGACCAAATAACAACCAAATATGATGATGCAAGTATGCAAAGGTTTGAGATCTCTCCGAACGATGTGACTGAATTACTCATACGAGAGCCTCTCTTGATAGTACGGTTATCTATCCTAAACCCGGTCTCCTACACACAACAAGAGACCGGCAAAAGGAAAACCTATCAAGATTATACCTTTGCCTTGAGCATTCCACTTGTGCTCGATGTAGACGGTCTTGCCCTTCTCAAGATGGAACGCCTTTCTTAATTCCTCATCATCGACCTCGCATATTGAGCTTGCACAACATATCTTATTTTCATTTCATCGACCTTGAAGCCAACACATGCTCCAAGCGATGCCAATGGACAAATCCTACAAGTATAACTTAATACACACATTAGTCCATAAAGATTGTCATTAATTACCAAAACCACACACGGGGGCCCAATATGTTCTTTTAATCTCCCCCATTTTGGTAATTGATGACAAACCCTTTAAGAGGGTTTATATAAGGAATATTATTGAATGAAATGGTAATACCAATATCAAAGACTACAAAAGTATGTGATATTGGTACCACCACCATATATAGAGCAAACTCCCCCACAATTTATGCATGTGTGATGAACTTGAATTTCATTGCATATATTGCCAATCATTATCATTGGTGGAGTTTCCTATATATATACCTCAAGCTAAGCAACAACAAAGATGCAAGAGCATGAGAGGCAAATGCACAAGAACAAACTCAATGCATAAACCATATTCCCTTAAACCCTCTAAAACTTCTCCCCCATTGGCATCGATTGCCGAAATGGGTGACAAGTTCTAGAAGGAAAATATAGTAATAATTCCTCCAAGGGTGTGCCTTGGGAGGGAGTAGAACTATATCAAGGATCCGAAAATTGCCAAAATAAAGTCAAATGATGCAAGCAATTTACAAGGTCCGACAAACCAATTGAAAACAACAAATGAGTTCAAATGGAAACTATGAGATATTATGATATGAGCAAAAGAGTGTTTGAAATAACAAATAGAGAAGCTCCCCAAGATTTGTGCACAATTTTAAAATAAATGCATTGGAATACATAATGCACAAATATGGAATCCTTGCTCCCCCATGAGCATTGAAAACACAACAAATGAGAAAGAAGACAAATGAGCATTATTATGTGAACTAGATGAGCCCCCCAAAAATAATGCACCACTTATGATAATTATATTTGGGAACAAGGTGCATAATCATGGAATCCTCACTCATCCAAATTCATTTAACAATACAAGGCATGAGAGAACAAATATGAGTGCCAAAATGTGCAAACAAGAGGAACAAGCACTCATAGGCAATTAAATTTGGAAGCCACCGAAGAATCAAAAGGAATAGAAAGGTGGTCTCCAAGGATTAAAAATCAACTAAAATTATCTTCTCATATGTGTATATGTCTCTAAGTGGAAAATATCACAAAGACATATTCCCATAAAGAAACAAACACACACAAAGAATATATACAATAAATCACATAAAAAGCTAAAATGAAGTCATAACATATACCAATAAGATTTTTGCTTCAAAGCACGACCAAAGGCTCAAATATAACTTACTGTATATAAATGAGCTTCAACTACCAACACACTACATATATTACAACTATCACCAAGGGAAAAGGGGAAAGTTGAAATATATGGAGAAAGGCAACAAGTATCACAAGGAATAAACAACTAGCAAAATCTCACTATTGCACATGAGAGAAGTTGAGGGAAATATAGGTAATAAAATTGCTAGATTGACATATTTGGGATTAATGGATCATATGCATGATTTTGTATAGCCCCAATTATATGCACTCATCTCAACTTCTACACATTTACAATAGAGAGTTCTCTCAATACCATGGCTAGAGATACAACAATAAATATAATAACAAAAATTCATACCAAGATGCAACCTACCAAAGGTTGGAAGCAATATACATATGTATGAGCAAGAGATACTTGTTACCGAGATATAATTGGTAGGATGTAGAGGATATGAATTCGTTGATCATCCTATAGCTTGCCTCCAATTTTCATGTATGCATCATTTCTTCAAAATTGAGAGACAAGCATCCAATCTATCTCCAATGTACCTAAAACACATTTAAGTACAAAATGGTCCCCAAACATATTGGGTCCATAGTAGTTAGTGCAACTACAATACATAGGAGAGACTCCACATAATTATGTGCATATTGATATGAAATTGAATTTCAAGCACAACTTAGCCGATGGGAATTGGTGGAGTTTCCCTTATATATTGGATCAAAGAAAGCAAGCATGCCATAATACAAACATATAGTAAATAAGCATGCATAAAGCTTTCAAGAACCAAAAAGGAGATACAATTTGAACAAAAACAACAAGTAAAAACGATATTGCACACAAAAGAGTGTGACAAGACAAGCGGTGTCCAAATTGTATCAAAGAACCAATTCAACACATGAAAGATCACAAGTTCAACAAATGAACTAGGCTAAGACCAAAAGAGCAAAAGATAGATAGAAATGAAAATGCTCAAGGATTTATCTCATTCTAAAATGGTCAAATCAAGAAACAAGGAATGAGACAAAACCAACTCCCAAAAAGAGTAAGGTTCCAACAAGAAACCAAACTCCCCAAACTTCACATGATGGCACAAGTACCAAAATGAAAAGATTGAGGTTCCAAGCACATAAAACACGATATGGATCAAACAAAGAAGCATAAATATGAGTGTTCTAAATAACATAGGAGAGCTACCCCATAGATAGTGCATTATGTAGGATTTTCCTGTTAAATGCAAAATGCACACAAATGGGATCATCATACCTACAATAAGTAAAACACAAGAGGATATCAATAAAATAAGAAGATCCACAAGAAGCAAGAAAGTCTTGGGAGACAACACAAAACATTTTCTTGGCCAAAGATAGGACAATATTAAGCAAAGGCCAAAGTGAATATGATCAATAAAGTCTACCATAAATTTGGTACTAATTGTCCAAGGACAAGAAGAATTGAGAATAATCTTCCCTAGGTAGTTCATACGGATATCCAAGATCATATTCACACAACAAGAAGCATATAACTAAATATAAGAATTGAGCATGATACTTCAAACAAGATTCTTGGTAGCTTCCAATAGTCACACAATCACTAGTGATTAGAGTAACTTGAAGCAAATGGTTTCCATGAGAATATATATATAAATATGAGGAAACACATACCAAGAATCATTCTCACATACAAGATCCAAAATATGAGCAATAAAGGCATTCAAGCAAATTGGGACTTGTATGAGCAAATGTGTCACGTATGAGCTAGATAATTATCAATATCAATTCTAAGTGACACAACCTCGAATATTCACATTTTCTAGGATTGTAATATGCACTAAGAATAAGACTCCCCCATAATGTGATACTACCATAAAAACAACATGAGGCAAAAGGATACAAATAGAGATAATTAATGGACATAATAAAACTTAAATTTCTCATGAGAATTATACCACATAGAGACTAGACAAGAGTCCAATATAAGTACTAGGTGTTATTCCTCATGTACACACAATTTTAGGATTGTGGAATGCCCAAGCATAACACTCCCCCAAAATGGGATAATCCATTAATTTCTCACAAGAGCCAAATAGGATACCAAATATAACCAAGAAAGGCTCAAACACAAGAAACATACATACATGGTGTTCCACCTAATCATACACAAATAATCTTGATTTCAAGATAATTAAGTGGATAGCACAACATGTACAAAAACATGGAAGATACAAAACCAACACATGCACAAGGGGGCGAGTAACTTTCAATGTAAAAAGTTTAGCATATGTTACCGCAAGGAGGAACATTGGAAATATAAAAAAATCATGATAATCCAAATGGCTTGTGTGGCATCCCGCAAAACCACTACTAGAAAATCGCGTTGAATTTGTGCATTGCATCGTCATCATCATGCATTGTTTGCCAAAACTGTTTTCGCAAGGCCCGTTTTGTTTTCTAAAACGCCCCATCTTTATTCAAACGCCAAACCCTGGGGCTCCGGAGTATTTTGTTTTGTTGCTATCGGTTTGCAAATGGTCCAATTAAATTAAATAAAAATTTAAATTATTTTAATAGGGGCAGTCGAACGGGCCGATTGACCCGATCGACCACCCCAGGAATAATAATCGGTCCAAACCTGCCGCCCCATCTAAATCCTATGTCTACCCAACTCTCTACCCAACCTATCCCTCCACCTCACTCCCTCCAATAACATCCTGCCACCTCAGCCACCCTCTCTCCCTCACCCAATCCCTCCCTGCCACTTGTCCCTCTCTCTCCCTCTCTTTTCTCTCTCCCTCTCTCACAGCTCACGACCCCAACCGCACTCCCCTGCCCACTCTCCACTCAGCCCGCGTGGACCCCGCATCCCACCAACCGCGCCCCTGGGTCCCACCCCCCACCTCCTGCCCGACGCACCCCTGCCCGTGCCCGTCCCCAACCTCGCGCCTCTCCCGCCGAGCTCACCTCACCAGCCCCGCCACCAGATCTCCCTGCCTCGCCTCGCCGCTTCCCTAAGCGCCGCCGCCCTGCTTTCTGTCGCGGCGAGCACCACTGCCCGCTGCCGCTCGCTCGCCTCGCCGCCTCTTCCTCCTTGGCCGCGCCGCCACTGCCTCCTCCTCCACCTCGCCTCGGCGCCTCGCCTCGGCCCGACCACCTCTCCCAGCACCTCCGTCTCCCTCCCGGCCCTCCGTCCCTGCCCCTCCCAGTTATCTCGTCAAGCTCTGCGTGTCGCCCGAGCTCTCCCGTCGCCGTTGACCGCGCGTTCCCTGCCTTCCGGAGTTCCTGCCTCCGTCGACCTAACTCATCCTCCTCTGTCCGCCTTCTGCAGGGCGCCCCCGCTGGAGGCTCGCGCCGTTCGTCTCCCTTGCTCCTGTTCCCGGCCGCTGCTGCCTGTGCTCGTGTGCTGCTAGCCCACTCGGCGGTTAGTAAACCTGCGATGTTGGCCATCAGGTGGTGATCGACCTCAGTTATGTCGGCCGTTGTTTGTGAACTTGAGTGCTACCTCTCGAAGACCAAACAATATTTTCGACAAGATCTTCAGCTACACTCGAAGTGCGAGACCGACCCGTAACAAGATCTTCAATCCGTCCAAGATCTCCTCACGGACAAGACCGAACCCGGCACGCCAAGTACTCCCTCGATGACGCCGAATCGACAAGTTCTCCTTCACGGAATTCGGGAAGCCTATTTGGGTGCCTGAAGACCAAACTCCGTCGAACCCTAACCAAGTACATCGAAACCCTGAAGACCCCGAAGCCGAAGGTCAACTACAAGGGGCGTCAAGCTCGTCGAGTTTGCGGAACGCCAAGCACTTCACCCCGGATGTCGGGATCGACCCGACCTGCGGACCCAACAAGATCTTCGCGACAACAAGAACGGCGTCGACCCGGAAGGAACCGATGCGCCCCGACACCGAAACCCTGAGCGACGAGTTCTACTTCACGGATGCCAAGCGACAAGACCCTAACCCCGGAGTCCGAGAACGATCCCGCCGAGCCCGAACCCGTCGAACCCTGGACCCTGTCGGACCCCGAACCCCCGGAACCCCAAGACCGTCGAGCCCCCTCAACGTGTGAACCCTTATCCGAGAACCCTATTTTATAACATAATAACCTTGTCGCATACTAAATTGTCATTCATCTCGCATGCATCTCATTGGTTTGGGGGCCTTATGCCGATTCACCTAATAATTAAATATGGGGCCCATATGCGGGCAATTCTAGTCTCATATTGGCCTCATTTAAATTTGTGTAGCGAGCCGGTGCTATCTTCTGCCATGCTAAAACAACATTTAAATTGCGGGGCTTCTAAATAACATGAACCACCTAATTAATGTCGGTACCCCGGTTCCGCTTAATTTGACCTAATTGCATCGCACCTTTGCCATGTCATACATCATACATGCATCATGCCGATCTTCTGCCGTTGTATTAAATATTGCATCCGGTGTTTCTTCTAGTGTTTTGGTTCTTCGCGGATAAGGTCGTTGAGTTGATGTGAGCTTCGCCCCGATCTTCGGTTGAACCTTCGTCAATGTTTTCAGGCGAGCATCTCCCTCTTTCTACCTATCTTACTTTTATAGTATTTACTTCCCTCCTGTTGATCTATTGCTATCTGTGTTGCGATGCTCTAGTTTCCGTGCCCGAATATACCGTGCAGCCCTATATTGCCTTGGACACATCCTATTACCTGTTGTTTGGTAGATAGTTGGACTTGCGCGTCGTAGTTGCTTGCTCAAGTGCTGATGTGTGTCGTCATATGCCACAGTTGCTGATGTATTGCCGCATGTTGAGGTTGGAGATGATTCTAGTTTTACTTATCGTCACTTTAATTTCTGTTTAACAACTAAAATTGAATAAGCAGAGGCATCGGTGGGTGATAGAAAATATTTGGTTTCCGAACGCCCACTTGTGTCCCGTAAGACCCCGAGTACTTGATACCTGTTCCTTGATTTGCGCGCTATCCACATCCGGGAGGTATATGGGACCCCCAGGCGAGCTTGATTCATTCTTATTTCTTGGGGCCACAAACTAGTTTGAGGTTTTATTTACGATCCTGTACTTATGCCATGCTACTTTTACGTATTTAAATTGTGCGAGTCTTTGCATTTGTCTTGTTAGGTTCGGGACACGATTCCGCGGTGTCGACAAGCCCAGCCACACTTTCGGGTTCCCAGTCGTTCACAGCCGTATACCCAAACCTTGAGCCCGTCTCTCGAGTCACCGTTCGCTATGGATCTACTTAAGGGTGGCCCCTGAAATATTTCTGAATCTGTGATTGTTCAATCGTGAAAGCCTCGTTGGGTTTTGATTTGGTTTTTCGAGGTTGATCGAGCGTGTGTTGCTATTGGTGCACCCCGGCCGGGTAAAACTTTCTGAAAGCCGTGTCCGCGGATATGGACGACTTGGAGCACAGTATCTCGATCATAGACAAGCATAACTAAAGTTTACTGCTATAAATTTGACTTATAATGACTAGTAATCAGCTTCACTATAACGGAATGGCTAATTAATACTGCCCACAGTTGCTTGTTTGGTTGTCGCTTGCGATAATTGTATCTGACTAGTAAATCTTGCAACTACAACGGAATGGCTGAATAAAAGTACCAACAATTGCTGGGTTTCGGGAATTACATCATGCTATCTGTATCTGATTAGTAATTGTCGCAACTACAACGGAATGATTAACTAAAAGGGCCCACTGCTTACTTTATCAGGACAATTATCTATACCTGACTAGTAATTGCTGCAACGATAACCAAATAAGTAAAACTGACAACTGTGTGAGTTCCTCGGTTGACTTCCTCGTTTGGTCTCGAGGGGGAAACACCAGGATGGGTTTTGTTTGGTGTTAGCTTCAGGTTGGATCCGGTTAGGTCGCTCTTACCCCTCTCTGATAACCGCCAGTTGAATCGAGTCTCTATAGGTTGTTTATTGCATGCTGCCGCTGCCGCTTCAGTCCACCATACCTAGGTAGGCGAGGACCGCCGAATTCTAGCCTCGCTGTCTTGGCCTCGATCTTGACGCTCCTTCTTTTTCCTTTGCCCTTTGTCGGCACCCCTTTTGTTTAAGCAGGTTTGAGATCGACGTCGTTAGCAGGGTTACCCTTCCGGCTTGGCCTGGGCAGGGTTATGGACGCCATTGGTTAATCTTCAGGGCTCTTAGCCCCATTTGCTTCTTGTCCGTAGCTGGACGCACTATCGTTTTCAAGGTGATTTGGATCTCGTATATTATATCTGTAATCTTGACTCCTTGAGTCGCTGTTATATATATATCTGTTCTGTGGGTCCCATCGAGGACTGTTGTGTAACGTTATTACTTCGTTTTCCACCCGCACGAAAGTGCCTGGTGGGCACCTTTGAATCGTTTCTATGCGGGTTTGGCGAATTTTGCTCAAACTTGCATAGGTCCGATTCTGAGGGTGTTACAGCTTGGCTTGACAATAATAATTGATGAAGATCCCTCAATTCTTCATAATGTAGCCAAGACTCCAATGCCCTCCAACAATACCTACTGATCAAGTTTTGGCTTGTTGGTCCCCAACCAAGTTGGGTCCTAAGAGGTTAGTCACAATAGGCTTGGCAACCCAAATGGTTCTTTTCTTGAACCCACATTGAGCACCAACAAATTTGGCAAACACATTGCTAATCTCATCCTTACGAAGTGAATAAGCATCATCAATCAAGATAGGATGGGATGAGGAGATACCAATAGTGCATGAGGAAGAAATTTGTCCTTTCTCATGGCATATGTAGCAAGTTCTACTCTTGCCATATTTATTTTTGGATGAAGAAACAACTTGAGTAAGAGCTTGAGTCTTCTTAGGAGGAGGCCCATCTCTAGGCTGCTTCCCTTGTTGCTTCTTGCCAAGGGACTTCTTTTTGAATGGGCAATGTTTGACATGATGCCCTTCTTCCTTGCACTTGAAGCAAACAATGTTGGCCGGATTCTTGACTTGATCTTGGCCATTCTTCTTGTTATCCTTGTGCTTCAACTTGATAGTGGACTTGTTCTTGACATTGGAGTTGAATCCAAGCCCACTCTTGTCATTGGGGGATTTTTGCACACTCAAGATTTTGTTGAGTGCGACCTTCCCTTGATGACCCTTTTTCAAGTCATTCTTCAAAGAAGTGACTTGAACCTTGAGTTCTTTGATTTCCTCTACATGGTTAGTTTCAACAAAAGTACTAGAGGAAGTAGGTGCAACATTGTTAGAGCAACAAGGCATGGAATGTAATTCATCACGAGATATATCATGGTTGTGAGAGGATGAACTACAAGGACTAGCACATGGCAATATAACATTTGAAGTAGATATATTGCTAATGTCCACATGAGGCCCACTAGATGTTACCTTTGACATGATGGCCTCATGAGCTACCTTTAGCCTACCATGGGAGACTAGAAGATCCTCATGCGAGCTCGAGAGCTTAACATGACTTTCTTCTAATTTCCCATAGTTGCTAGTTAGCAACGCAAGTTGAGCCTTTAGCTCAACATTCTCCTTCAAAGTAGATGCTTCACAAGAAATAGAGTTAGTAGAACAAGCATCATCACTATTTGCAATAGGTGAGGGCAACTTGGCAAGCTCTTTTGAATATGAGGCTTTAAGTTGCTCATGTGACTCGGTGAGTTTGATGAGCTCACCCTTTATGACCCTAGAGCCATTTTTGAGTTGCTCAAAATCCTCAAGGAGTTTAGCATAAGCAACTTGAGTCTCATCATTTTTATGTTTGAGATCACTTGCCACCTCAATTTGTGTTTCTAACTTATCAATAAGTTCTTTGCTATTAATAGCAAAGTCCAAGATCTCAACAAAGTTAGAGCAAGAAATATCCTTGTTAACAAGGGCACGATAAACAATCTCACCCTTTTCATATAAATCATCAATATCTAGCTCTTCTTCCCCATTATCCACATCCTCCTCATCACAAGAGGTAATGGGTTACAAAGTAGGAGTTACCTTAGAATCCCTAGCCATAAGGCATAGGTGGGTACCAGAAGAAGGTGAAGATGAGATTGCATATGTGGCATCATTCAAAACCATGTCTTGGCCCATAGAATCTTCGGTTTCCTCTACATGGTTAGCAACACAAGCACTAGAGGAAATGGAAGCATTTTTATCATGGCAACAAGACAACACAAGCATATCATCATGAGATTTATTAAAGTCATTTCTACATGATATGCAAGGACTATTAACACAAGCATGTAAGGAGTTTGTAGTGCTAGAAGTGTTAAAGTACAAAGATAGATCATTGCAACTAGATAGAGATGAGTGATTACAAATAGTAATCACACTATCCAAATTGCAATTTCTATCACCACTCACCATATCATTACCTTGTGAAAAGTCACATGTTGGTGAAGTGGTAGAGGATGAGAACTCATCTCGACCGGAAGTGGAAGCAACACAATCATCCTCAATAATGTTGGACACAACATATTTATCTTGAAGTTTTGTCCATAACTCATGAGCTCTCCAAAAAGGAATGATTGAAGATGTAACTACATAGCTCAAAGCATTAACAAGCACATTAGAAGCTTGAACATCGAGATATAAGTTTTTATCATCCTCACTAGATAGATTTTTGAAATCCATTGGAGGAGAAAAACCTATATCTACAATACACTCCAAATTTGGGTCCATGTCCCGAAAATGAATGAGCATGCGATTTTTCCATATATCATAGTTTGTGCCATCGAATGTGAACATGTCATTGTGCACTAATCCTGTAGCCGACATCTTTACTCTCAAGGCGGTGAAGCCTAAAATGAGAGACCGGGCTCTGATACCAATTGAAAGGATACGGATGTCGCCTAGAGGGGGGATGAATAGGCGATTAAAACTTTTCCTAGAGTGGCTCAACAAAGGCGGAATAAAACTATTGTTTACTTTGTTAAGCACAACCTAGAACAACTAAGGTTCACCTATGTGCACCAACAACTTATGCTAAGCAATACAAGCAACAAAGTGATAGCAAGATATATATTACTTCAAGCACGAAGGCTATCACAATGTAAAGTGCATAAGTAAAGAGCTAGGGTATAGAGATAACCGAGGCACGCGTGGACACCAATATTTTACCGAGTTCCTCCCAACATGGAGTACGTCTCGTTTGGAGAGGGGGTGGTATCAAACCACCAACGCCACAAAAGGCCTCCCTTATTCTCTGGTGAATCTCACCCCAACGGGATCGATCCACGCTTCCACTATCGATGCACTTGTCGGTGGCAACCGGAACCTCTCACAAGGTTGGGGCACTTCTCCACAACTTAATTGGAGGCTCCCAACAAACGCCACAAAAGGCCTCAACAAATGCCACCAAGGCCACAAAACCGTCTAGGGTTCCAAGAACCCAAGAGGGACAAGCTCCAATGAGCAACTCAAACCAAATCCTCCGAGGAGAACTCAAACCGATGCACCAAATGCAAATGGCAAGAACACCACAAAGATGCTCAAATCCCTCACTCTCAAGTTCCAACAAAGCTACTAAAGCTATTGGGGGAACAAGAGAGGAGGAATCAAAGAGAGACACAAAATCCCCCAAAATCTAGATCTCTAAAGATGCACTCACAAAGAGATGAATCGGTTAGGTCAAACGTGGCTAGATCTCCTCTCTTCCACTCAAATATGGGCAAGAATCATCGAGGGAAAAAATTAGGCAAGCTTCAAGATCTAGAGCAAGTGTGGACAAAGTTTAGCCTAATAGATAAGAGAGGAGCAATCAAAACACAAACGGCAAAGCAATATATAGGGCTGGACAAAATCACACTGTTAGGCGTTTTTTCGAATCGTCTGGTACTACGAGGCAGCGCAGCAGATCTGGCCAGCGGTGTCGGCTGTGCAAGCGAGGCAAGCAGTGGGGCAGGGATGCAAGCGAGCAACCATCGAGGGTCAACGCAGGAGCTGCAGTCTGCAATGCCAGGCAGTGAGCAAAGAAGAACAGTGACAAGCAAAGACGGCCGGCCCCAGTAGCGACGCGAGAGGGAGCGAGGCGCGAAATGCGCAAGGCGAAGTAGCGAAAGGCAGGCGAGCGCTGGTCAACGCGACAATGGCCAGCTGCGGGCGGCTAGGTGAGAAAACGAGGCCGCGCTGGGCAAATAAACTGGGCCGGCCGGTAGTACCGGCTCACCCGGGTGATACTATCGGGCCGGTCCGGTAGGACCGGAAAAAGGTACCGGGCCAGACTGAAGGCGAGCGGGTTGAGTCAGGCGCGTCCGGGACTGGGCCCGGTAGTACCGGACGGTCTAGTAACACTGTTTTTCTTTTTAGAATTAAAACGGCAAATATTCAAACGTCATAACTTTTAAACGGTAGCTCCGATTGACCCGATTCCAATTGCGTTGGATAGAGGACGACAAGGGCTTCCCAATAAAAAGTGAAAATATTTATTATCACCAAGTGAGAAAGTATCAAGTAGAATAATGTGAGATATCTCACTTGGTGAGAAACTGAAAAGCCGCATAAATCAAAATCACAACAAGATATATATGGGAGATCCGATTTTGATGAACAAGAGTTTGTTATGGAGATTACCACAAGCTCTATATCCTCACATGGACAAGAACAAATAACAACCAAATATGATGATGCAAGTATGCAAAGGTTTGAGCTCTCTCCGAACGATGTGACCGAATTACTCATACGAGAGCCCCTCTTGATAGTACGGTTATCTATCCTAAACCCGGTCTCCTACACACAACAAGAGACCGGCAAAAGGAAAACCTATCAAGATTATACCTTTGCCTTGAGCATTCCACTTGAGCTCGATGTAGACGGTCTTGCCCTTCTCAAGATGGAACGCCTTTCTTAATTCCTCATCATCGACCTCGCATATTGAGCTTGCACAACATATCTTCTTTGCATTTCATCGACCTTGAAGCCAACACATGCTCCAAGCGATGCCAATGGACAAATCCTACAAGTATAACTTAATACACACATTAGTCCATAAAGATTGTTATTAATTACCAAAACCACACACGGGGGCCCAACATATTCTTTCAACAATGCCCATCGCTTTCTCATTGCTTCTTATGGAATTGTGCTCTCCTTCTGCTCTCGTGCTTGAACTACTTGCTTTTATTCCGTATGTTGGACAAGTTTGTGCTATGTGTGTGAACCATGGATATTTGTTTTATGTTATGACTATGTGTATCATTATTACTTGTCTAGCTCTATTTAGATCTCCATGCTTTATATCTTGTCATGTCATGCCTGCTCTCGTGAAGACATGTGAGAAGCTCTCCATATGCTATTTAGGTGCACTTTGCATTCAAACGCAAATTCAACCAAGTGCATACTTTATGGGGGAGCTTTACGCATGTCTTTATGGAATTCCCCCCGTTAATAGCTCTTTATGATATCCTTGTGAACTCTAGCTCGGTTTGTCATCGCCAACCAAAAAGGGGGAGATTGAAAGGGTATTTTACCCTCTACTATTTTTGGTTGACAATGACACTGTAGTTAGAGCGGACTAATTTCACATACTAGTGTCTTACACAGGTTTTAGTCTGATGGCGTGATGGAAGATCGTCGGAGACCCCCCATTTCGATAATGAAGCTTTGCACCGGAGTTTTTCCTTTTACGTAACTTGAGTCTTTTAGGAACTCCGCACTATTAAGAGGGTTCTCTCTATGAGCTTGTTGGGGATTAATTCCTAAGCCCTATACACATCCCATACACCCACTTGAACATCACCAAAGAGAGAGAGGAGGAAATTCTATCCGTCAAGTATTTTCTGCAAAGTTTGGTGTACAAGCCGATTGGACCGGCTCCCAGACCGGGTGATCCGGTGCCAGCGCCGGTAAACCAAACCAGAACTGGGATTGTAGGTTCTCTATACCGGGTCTATCCGGGATTGCAGACAGTACTCGTTCCCGATTCATTTCTAGTCTTACGGTCTTCGAACCGGGTCGTCCGGTGTGAGGACCGGTCCAACCAAACTTCGCAGAATTGCTCTAAATGGTTTTATTCTTGGGGTATAAATATTCTTTCTTCCACCTTGAGTAGGTTAGTCATTCCAGTTCACATTCATTCTTGAAGCTCTCTCTCCCCCCCCCCCCCCCATTGTTGAAACACAATTTCTTGAGGATCTCCCATTCTACCCAACCAATTCCAAATCCCTTTGGTATAAAGCAAGAGGAGGTCCCGATCTACGTTTCCACCAAGCCAAAGTTCATTCCCCCTTGAGTTCATCGAGTTAGTTTGTTACTCTTGGGTTTGTGGAAAACACTAGGTGGCTAGGGTTGCCCGAAGGCATTCGGCTTGTGATTTGCTCCATGGAAAGTTTGTGAGGGTTTGGAGACTACCTTAAAGTCTACCACAAGTGAGCCATTCCTTCGTGGGATAGGCTCGGAGAATAAGGCGAACCTTCGTGGCGTTGGGGAATCCTTCGTGGGCCCCACACCTCTCTAACATGACGTAGCCCCCTTCCCAAAGGTTGTGAACACGGGAATACATCTTCGTCTTCGCGTGCTTCGATTATTCCTTAAGCAATCTCTTACTTGTGTTGTTTACTTTGTGATAACCTTCGAGCTTGGAGTACATTGTATCATCATCTAGGTTGCCTCACCTAGTTTGCATTTAGGCACACCTATATTCTGCAAAGCCTAAAACTTACAAAAGATTACAAAGAATTTTGTAGAAACCTATTCACCCCCCCCTCTAGGTAAACCATCTTACACTTTCATAGGTCATAAGGGGGACCTTAAAGAATGACTTGTGGGCATGCTAGTTCAACTAGTGTTGTAAAATGGGAGAAAAATATGGAAAAACTAAAGGTTGATAAACCAGAAGCTTATGAGTGGGTTGAGAAGTTAGTGCCAAGTACATGGATAAAGGCTTTTTTCCAAGAATTTCCCAAGTGTGACATTTATTGAATAACCATCCGGAGGTGTTCAACAAGTGAACTATTTTGTTGCACATGAATTTTTACCTTTCACTTGTATTTACCAAGTGTGGCTTCTAATCCTGCTTTTACCAATGTGTTGTTCCACAGCTCCATCAATGAAGCCAGGTAGCTTCCTTTCTTGTGCATGCTAGAACCTATTTTCTACAAAATACTTCAAAGAGTGAATGGAAAAGAGAAAGATGGAATGAAATGGAGTCAAAGAATTTGTCCTAAAATAAAGAAAAATCGAACAAATTTACAGAATGGAGTGCTCAATGCAGAGTTACACCTGCTGGTAACAAGATATTTCATGTTAGCTCATTAGAGTTAGAGCAATGGTACAGTGTGGACTTCAACATAAAAACATGTGGCTGTAAGAGTAGGCAGCTGTGGCGCCCCGCAAAAACCACTACTAGAAAATCGCGTTGTTTTTGTGCATCGCATCGTCATGACCGCATGCTCATGTCATCATGCCACCTTGCATTTGAGCATCATATAAAACCCTTTTTGGTTTGGTTCTTCTCTCATATGCATTGTTAATTGTATTTGCCTCTTGATATTGTATTTGGTTATTGATATATTGTTTAAATGCCCAAGTTGAGTTGGGGGCATATCTTTTAGTAACTCCACCACCTTTCTTCCATCACCTTCTAATTCCACCATCCAACTAAATATGAGATTTGCACTTTATTGGGTTTTACCTCTAGCTGGGTTGGGATGGATCCAATTCTATTTTCCACATGCTCTCATATTAGCATCATGTTGTTTTCACATTAGTGATATGTGGAGCCACCTTTGCATGCATTATGAGTAGTGCCCCTTTTTCCTAGCTTTCATATGGATTATTATGGATTTATGCTCATGTTGGGATATTTTTGGGACCATTAAACATCTAGTGGGATATACACACTAGCAAGTCCCATTTCTATTCAAATATGGTCATCTCCATCTACTCCACATGGGGCATCCTTTTAATTCTTTTTGCTTGGCTTTTATTCCAATTTTGGGTAATGCATAGGAATAATGCCATGTTTATTATTTTGTTTTCACAAGGATGATACATGGCATTTATTATCTTGCATGGGCCATGCAACCATCACCATCTTTTGTCCTCCTTCGGTTTTATTTGTTTTTGAGTGGATCATCTTCTCATCTCTCTCTTTCTCTCAATCTTTTCTACCTTGCTTTGTTTCTTGCCTTGTGCCATCAAACCTCATCCACCTCTTTTGTGTAGTGCCATGCAAGACCATCCCCATGCCCATCTTTTCTCTCTCTTGATCATGCATACCAAAGCTCTCTCTCTCTCTCCCTAGCTGCCATGTAGGCCCCACCTAGCCACCCTACCCCCTGGCCGAGCTACCCTTCTACCCCAACCCTAGCACCAGCCCTAACCCGAGCCTAGCTCACCCGAGCCCGAGCCTCTAACCCTAGCCGAGCCTCACCTCTCTCTCTCTCTAGCTCTCTCTCCCTGCCTCAGCAGCCCCACCCCGAGCTCCCCTCAACCGCCTGGCCCACCTGCAGTCACTCCCCCATGCCTACCTGCCCCTGCCCTGCCGAGCCAGCTAGAGCACGTGAGGAGGAGGGAAAAGGTGGCCAAAGCCACCTCTATCCCTAACCACTCCCCCACGGCACCCCCTCTCCTCTCCCGTCCCTATCTACTCCCTCTCTCTCGCCTGTTGCCTCTCCCAGATCCACCCCAGGTCCTTGCCCTCTCCCCTCTTTCTCTCCATCGACACCATCTCCCTCTCGCCGGACACCGTTTGCTCCACCGACGATCCTTCGATCCAGCCGACGAGCGCGGCGTGGAGGTGGTCGAGGAGGACGAGGAGGTCCCTCTGCGTCGCCCCATACCCGCCAGCGAGGAGGAGGAGGCCTGTACCCCCTGCACGCCGACGCGTCCTGCCAAAACCCTAGCTCCGCCCGGCCTCTGCTTCGTCATCGATCCGCTGCTCCCCAAGCCGATCCAATGCCACCGACAGCCCCGCGGTGAGCCTCCCTATCTCCCCGACATGTTTCGCCTCGCCGTACCGCCCTAGCCTCGCCGGTCTTTTCGTCGAACGGTCTCTACGCGCCGGAGTGCGCTGGCGTCTGCACGCTCTCGCGCCGCATAGCACCTCACCTAGCTGCGTTGCCCTCTCCTATCAACTCCCCTATCCTACATGGCGGCTCGCCTCCCTGCAAGCCTCGCGTCATGGGTTCGATCCCGTCGCAGACGCCTCCTGGCGAGCACCGATCGGTCGCCGCAGAGAAGATCCACAGTACGTGGCCCCTTCTTGCAGGAAACCCCCTATTTTGCTTTTCGCTCAACCCGTGGTACCTCGTGGCCCACCAGTCAGCCTCCCTGTCCTTTTTACAAAGAGCCCCCCCGTAGAACCTCAGCCTTAACCCGCGCTCCCGCACGCTCCCCTGTCAGCCTCTGCAGATTCAACCACTGGCACCACTTTGTCATTCGCTGAGGCTGGCTTAGCTCGCAGTGAGGAAACCCTGTTCCGCCACCGTGTCACCCAGTCATCAACTGGCCCACCCGTCAGCGGCCGGGTCTGGATCTGCCTGAGTACAAAAAGTATTTCTGTATTTCTGTTTTAATTCAAACTTTTCAAATTTGATTTAAATTCAAATTTAAATATGTTTTCAAATAACTTTTACAATATAATTCCAAATTAAACATATAATATATGTTTTGAAATCAGAAAAATATGAGGAATTTAAATATGGCCTTCAAAATATATTTTGGACACTTTAATTTTCAAGTTGATTAAAATTACACTAAAATGCCCTTTTCCTTAATTAATTAATAACTTTAGTTTTATAACTCCAAATTTGACAAATAATATGTCTAAAATGATTAGCTCGACGAGACCTTTCTGTTTATGCATTCCATGTTCTGCTTTGCAGCATGCATCATATCGTAAGCATGCTGGATCTTTTGTTGTAGTATTAAATATTGCATCCGGTGTTTCTTCTAGTGTTTTGCTTCTTCGCGGATAAGGCCGTTGAGTTGATGTGAGCTTTGCCCCGACCTTCGGATGAACCTTCGGCAATATTTTCAGGCGAGCATCTCCCCCTTTCTACCTATCTTACTTTTATAGTATTTATTCCCTCCTGTTGATCTATTGCCATATGTGTTGCGTTGCTCTAGTTTTCGTACCCGTGATATCCCTTGCAGCCTTATATTGCCTTGGACACATCCTATTACCTATTGTTTGGTAGATAGTTGGACCTGCGCGTCGTAGTCGCTTGCTCAAGTGATGTTGCGTGTCGTCAAGTACCACAGTTGTTGGAGTATTGCCGTATGTTTAAGGTTGGAGGTGATCATGGCTTTAATTATCGTTTACTTTAATTACTGTTTAATAACTAAAATTGAAGTAGGTAAATGCAGAGGCACCGGTGGGTAATAGATGTTATTTGGTTGTTAACCTCTCACTGGTGTCCCGTAGGACCCCGAGTTCTTGACACCTGTTCCGAGATCGAGCGCTCTAACCACAGGTGGGGTGTATGGGCACCCCCATCGATTAGTACCTGATTTCAAAGTATTGTACCGGGGGCCACAAGTAGTTTGGGGATTTATTACTATCATGTACTTATGCCATGCTTTACTGCTTAATTTAAATTGTGTGAGGTACTGCACCTGTACTGTTTAGGTCCGTGACACGTTTTCGCTGTATCGACAAGCCCAGTCTCATTTTCGGGTTCCCAGTTACGTACCGTCTACACAAACCCCGAGTCCGTCTCGAGACCGCCGACTTCGCTAGGGTAGCTTAGTGGGGTGGCCCCATGTACTTGCTTTGGGTCAGGAAACGTCATGACTTAGGCCCGACATACCGATGGGTGTATGTTAAGCGATCGCAAAAGGGTCAAGTGCGTGTGGATACTTTGGTGCACCCTCAGGTTAAATCTTTTCGAGAAGCCGTGTCCGCGGTTATGGACGACTTGGAGCACAGGTCTCGATTATAGACAACTATAACTAAAGTTTACTGCTATAATTTGACTTGTATCCGATATGACTAGTAATCAGCTTCACTGCAACGGAATGGCTAAATAAAAGTACCAACAACTTCTGGGTTTGGGGTATCTCATGCTAATCGTACCTGACTAGTAAGTGTTGCAACTACAACTGAATGGTTAACTAAAACTGCCAACTGCTTATTATATCAGGATGACTCATGCTATCTATATTTGACTAGTAATGGCCGCAACTATAACAGAATGAATAAAACTGCCAACTGTGTGAGTTCCTCGGTTGACTTCCTCGTTTGGTCTCGAGGGGGAAACACCAGGATGGGTATGTTTGGTGGTAGTATCAGGCTGGTTCCGAATAGGTCTTTCTTACCCCTCTCTGATAGCCGCTGGTTGTATCGAGTCTCTATAGGTTTTTTAGTGCATGCTGCGCTACCGCTCAGTCCACCATACCTATGTAGGCGAGGACCGCCGAATTATAGTCTCACCGTGTACTAGCCTCAGTACTGACCGCTCTCTCTTTTTTCTTTGCCCTTTGTCGGCACCCCTTTTGTTTAAGCAGGTTTTGAGATCGACGTCGTTAGCAGGGTTACCCTTCCGGCTTGGCCTGGGCAGGGTTATGGACGTCATTGGTTATTCTTCAGGGCTCTTAGCTCAATTTGCATCTTGTCCGTACTCGGACGCTATATCGTTTTAAAGGTGATTTTGATCTTTGTATTGTATATCTGTATTCTTGACTCTTTGAGTCGTTGTTGTATATATATGTTTTGTGGGTTCCATCGAGGACTATTGTGTAATGATATTACTTCGTTTTCCACCCGCACGCAAGTGCCTGGTGGGCACCTTTGAATCGTTTCTATGCGGGTTTGGCGGGAAGCGCTGAAACTTGCATAGGGCCGATTCTGAGGGTGTTACAGCAGCTAACTGGGATTCCATGTCATCATGCAATAGCCTGTTGTAGGAATGATAGGATTAACCCTGAATCTCTAGTCCATAGTTTCTATATAGTTGATACCTACTTCAAAGCTTAAAAGTTCAAGTTGGCTCCACTTAGAGGCAGACCATTTTGGAAAAATATGAATGGTGTGATCATTCATCCGCCTTTGTTTACCAAAGTTACGTGTAGGCCCAAGAACAACAGGAAAAAAACACCTGATGAAAAATTGAAGAAAGGTATCAAAATACTTACGAAGTCTGGAGTTAATATGCATTTCTCTATTTGTGTCAAACGTGATCACAATAAAAAAAGGTCACAACAAATTTGTTGGAAGACAGCTAAAGGAGCTGAGAGAGCTCATTGTGCAGGAAGATGATGATTTAGATCTCCCTTATATTCTTGAAGTACATTGCTTCCATAATGACAAATTCCTTATAACATTAGAACACCATTATTACCTTATAATATTCCCTGTTTAAATTTGTAGCGTGTAATTCCACATAGAGCCAAACCTATTATGGATCATACAAATCAACATGAAAGCATAGTCTAGAATTTGGGGCAAGAAGTAATGATTTCCTCTCTTTTCACATATATGTTTTCTTATTTGCAATTTGTCATTACATGATTATTTGCACATATATTTTGCAAGAGCAGAATCTCATGCCAATTAGTAGGGTACTTGGCCCTTTGCCTGGAAATGCGTTTGTGGCAGATGCTAGACACTATTCCTAAAACTAGAGTGAGGATCACGACGGACTCATCCAGAGGAAGTTTCTGGAGAAGATCTAGAGGTAGAGGTACAACAAATAGAGAAGCATCCAAAGGTAAAGCACTAGCAGAGCAACAAGAAAGAAGCAGTAGGGGTAGAGAAAGACGAAGAGGAAATGGCAAGAAAAGAGCTGCTGATGCAACTATACCTTCTAGTGCACAAGGTACTGAAACTGTTGGTGCTGACAGAGGAAGAGCAACTAAAAGAGGATACAAAACAGGCCCTCGGAGTGTGCACTACCTCTTGTTTGGTGATGAGCAACCGAGAGGCGAAATACCAGATTTAAATGCGCAAGTTCATCCAGATTTAAATGTGGATGAATTTCCTATCACTCAAAATGCACTAGCTGAATGATGATTTCTAGGTGCTAGTTTCATTTATGCATTTGTGTCCATGGCTTGTTCTAGGTTTTGTGTCTTTGGAATTTTTTGGTACATTGTTACTGTGAATTGATGGCACTACAAATTTATTAATTCTTGTGACATTCTTGCTTATATTTTATCCTGTGAAATTTGGTGTAATGCTCCTCTTAAATATGTTTTGTACCTCTTATGTGTTCATAATTTTCTAGCTCATGGTGGCCAATCAGTGTACTCAAGTAGCAAGCAAGTATACATATGTGTTATATATTAATTATATAGTATGATGAATCAAGCACCAATTGGCATACTCCAGTTGAAATGTCCTAGTGTTATAATTACATGTCAGCTCAAAACTAACACATTCGTATGGTAAATAATAGTTTACAACCACAATTGAAGAATGTTGTCAGTAATTTCAATTGCAAACTTGGATGACATCCCAGTGTTACAATTACCAGATACGCTCAAAATTGATTTGTATATGAAAGAAAGAACATTCATTATGATGAAGCATAATACATCGATTTCATATAAAGGTATTTCATATATCAATCAAATTACACTATATTCATAGAAAGGTATTCTATATACTCCCTTCATACCGGATTACTGGGCTAAATTGGCAAAACGCTAAGATCTAGGTGATTTCTTACTGGCGATGAACAAGAAAAGGGACACCATAATTTAGTCTTGATAGCTACTGCAATTAGGAAATAACCGCTTTAGCATGCATGGCAGCTCTCTTATCTATCTTTTCCCCTCTGTATTATATGCACGCAGTTTAAAAATAACTTTAATCCTTCGTTTTGATCAATAAATTTTGTATAATATATCATAAAAATTAAACCATTAGATTTAGCTTCAAAATAATAACATATATTATATATTTTATTAATTTTATTGGTCAAAATTAATGATCAAAGATTTTTTAAACTACATGCGTGTCTAATAATCTAGACCGAAGGGAGTCCACAATCTCTTCTACGGTATAATTTGTCTTGAGGAGGTTTTCGTTCCGCGTTGGTTTCGTATGTCGTTCGTTAAAAGGCTTAAGGTCGGTACGTCAAGCCGTGTGCGTCACGTGACTAATGCAAACAAATCGATCAGAAAAGCCGCGTAGCCGGACGTGACTCTGATCTACCATATCTACTACTCCGACACAAACTTTGAATAAACAAAGAGACCGGACGTGACTCTAATCCAAATCGTTTAGCTTTGAATCAGCAAAGAGATTAGACGTGACTCTAATCCAAATTGTTTAGAGCGTGAGCGCGCCGCCGCGCGGCTGGGTTTACCGTGCCCCTGAATCACCGCCGCTTTGCGTTGGAGGACGCCGACAAGCAACGGCTGGCAATGCCGTGGAGGGCTGCGCCTGTGCCTTGACGGCGAGGGCGCCATGGATGGTGCTGCCAAGGGTGCAGCGAGTTCTCCGGCGATAGGAGCGGCGCCCACGGCGCGAGGACTCTCTCAAACAATTTCACAAGGAGGATGTTGGGATGCCAAGCTCCTCGCGTTGTCACAGGCGCGCCGCCCAAGGAGGGGGCCGTGGACGGAAAGTGCATGTTCCAGTCGGCGATATCCTCGTTCATCTCAAGTGCAGGATTGAGTGGCAGGTAGGATTCTGTCTGGGAAAGGATGCTAGCCCATGCCGTGTGGAGACCGCGCTGGAGGGAGATGCTGGCTGCAGCTGGATAGTGGCCACAGGAGCTTGCCGCGGTGGCGCTCCAATGCGCCTACTGTAGATGCGAAGCGCAAGGGCCGGCCAGGGCTGCGCATATTTTTCCGTCGCTAGAGCGAATCAAGTACGTCGGCGCCAAGACCGCTCTTCTTCTCCGGTCAGCATCAACACCGGTGGCAGCTCCACGCCATTCGTCTGCCCCAGTCCCGAGGAGGTAATGGTGTTAGAGAGGAAGGTGATCAAGACGTGTCTGAGCAATGAGCATGAATGACATGTCGCCCATGATGCATCTCAGGTTGCACAACAAAGAATAGATGATTAATTGTGCCAACTTTTTAGGGCGTGACCTTCTCCGATCTTCCTCTTTTTCTTCTTCCAAATCGGTATTTTGGTAAAAAAAAAATCTACTCCCTCCGATCCGTATTAATTGACTTGGATTTGTTAAATTTTGAATGAACCTATATGCTTCCTCCGGCCCATATTAGTTGACATGGATTTATCAAAATTTGGATGAACCTATATACTAAATAGTGTCTAGATTAACACAAATCTAATAAAATCCAAGTCAACTAATGTGGGTCGGATGGAATACTAAATAGTGTCTAAATTCAGCTAAATCTAGACAAATTTAAGTCAATTAATATGGGTCGGGGGAAGTATCATATTGGGTAGTCTATTCTTTAATTTTGTTTCTAAAAAAAAGACGCTTCTCTGGATCAGGATGTTCTAAACTTCTAATTGCTGCATCTATGGAGAGACAATCTGATTGAGTTGGGGTTGTACATATATTTTCTAATTAAACCTCAAAATTGCTAATTAAAATTGTATACTATGTCTTTCCGTATTGCATACTTCAGTTCAGGAGCTTGCTTCGTACATACTCGGATATATTTGAATAGCCTCGGTGCATCCGGAAACCCTATTCTACACCCGGGTGCATATGCACCCGGTATGAAAAAACAATTTTTAAAAGTTAAAAATTTTGAAAAAAAATATGTCATGTGTAGCTTCATGTTTGAGGTGCACAAAAACCATTCCACTGAAAACCAATATGTTTTGTGTGTTGTATAAAAAAGAATTTTTTTTGCGTCATGGAGCATGTTACTTTAGCACCAAATTTTGTCTTTTTTGCACAAGCCATCCAAAATATTCATTTTTTCATGAAATAACTTTGCGCGCAACTAAAACTTGAAGTTCTATATGCACATATTTTTTAAAAAAAAAATGGCATTTCAAATTTTGACAAAAATAAAATTCAAATAAAAGGTGCATATACACCTGGGAGCAAAAAAGCTACGTTCCGGTGCATCGGGTTTGCCTTCAATGCCACTGTATCTGAGATCAAATGTTAGTCTTGAATTGTGAATCGTCTAATAAATATTATGTGCAATTCTTTGGTTTTGTGCATTCTCTTCTCTCACAATGTTTTTATTTAGCTGGATTTGCTGTCTTTGTTGATGTGTGCAAATACTAATGCAGTGTTGCTAATTGAGGCGACCAAATGTCTAATAACTTAATTTGTACATATTTGAAAAGCTAAAAAAACTAGATTGGTGCATTGCATTTATATATACATGCATGGGTGAAATAAATTTAATTAGCGTGGCAACGCACGGGTATTCAGCTAGTTTAGCCTAACAATCCAGTATCTCAGCTAGTTTAGCCTAACAATCCAGTATCTCTCTCAAAAGGCGTGACCGGAGGGAGTACACAATTTAGCCTAACAATCCAGTATCTCTCTCAAAAGACATGCCTAATAATCTGGACCGGAGGGAGTACACAATTTAGCCTAACAATCAAGTATCTCTCTCAAAAGGCTATTACCCCAATAAACCGGTATGGAGGAAGTACCAATTAAAGTGCACTGATTTCATACAAAGATCAAGTACACATGAACTACAAACTGCATTACAAACACCACTACATAGTGCCTGACATTCTAGTTACATTCACTACCGAACAACAGTGCAAAATAATCCTTTCTTCTTCTGTAGCACCTTCCTTCTTCTTCTCTGGCTCCTGGCTCCTTTCCTAGCTCCTGGCTCCTTCCTTCTTCTTCTTCTCCTTATTCCTCTTCTTCTTCTTCTTCTTCTCTGGCTCCGGCTCCTTCTTCTTCTTCTCTGGCTCCGGCTCCTTCTTCTTCTCTGGCTCCTTCTTCTCTGTAATTTAAGTCAAGTTCAGCTAATTATAGATGGAATGAAATCAATTTCAACGAGTGGAATCCATTGGAACATGTTTCTTTTTTGTGATGTATGGCCTGCCTTCAGGTTGACATATGATAGTACTGACCAAGCTTAATATATACTGTAAGCTACAACTCAGGTTGTTCGCAACTCTCTGGCATGTACTAGAAAAATATCATGGGAACATTCTTTCACATGAAGTGTGATCAAACAACTCATAGCCTCATTGCAGGGTTTCAAATCAGAAATTGATATCAAATAAAAGGACTTCTACAGTATTTTCAGATCACTTTCATGGACCAATGAGTCCAGAAACATATCAATTCTGTCACTTGTAGGACAGGAAAAAAGCTCAACAATGAATATAAGTTCAGAGAGGACACGATGTATTCAGCAACCAAGCCTTCTCTTCAAATTTTGTCAAAAAGACATTCTCAGATTCTGGCAAACAATTTAGACTACCTGAGTCAAATTTACATTGCTTGGATTGCATCAAACATCCTAGGATGACATTAGAAACTACACATCTTTGCACAAGATTCTGTAGAATTGAGACAGACTCGTTCGTGCGGATTAACCTACACTGCTCAGTGACTGATTGAGTCATTACAGAGACCGATCAAACAACTCACAAACTCATTGCAGGAACTCAAACCAAAAGCTGATATTGAAGCAAAACAAACCTCAATGTGCTAGTCACCACGCTGCACAGGAATTTGGCGCAGACGGCCCTGCGGACGATCGCCGGTTCCTAGCATCGAGTTTGCCGTGGAGGATCCGTGCCTGCATCTCCAGGCTCATGTTCGCCAGGAGGCGCGGCGGCCCGCCTGGCGGCTCCAACATCCTCTCCATGTTCTCCGCCGTATCCGCCTGCCCCCGACTAGCCTCTTCCTCGGAAATCGCCTCCGCCTCGCCTCTGTCTCCCCGCCGCCGATGCATTGCGACCAGGAGATGGAGCGCGACGAGGTGGATGGGGACATCCCCGTGCTCTCCAGGGAGTCCTCACTCCGCTCCGCCATGGGCCGATTTCATCGTCGCCAACGCCTCCACTCGATCAGGTTGACCACTCAGGAGGCGCTCATGATATGTGGAGAAAGGGGGAGAACGTGAAGGATGCAGGTGAGAGAGCTAGTTTTAGCAGGGCCCTGTCTGCCAAAGTGCCGTCGCTATCTGTCCTCCTACGTGGCACTGTTTCGGACGGTTTGGACGATTAGCAACAAGTGGGATGGCAGAGTCGAGTTAGACAACTTCTGGGACTAATCTGCACCTACTATAGCAGTTTGGGCCAATATGCGGGTTTAGGCTGTTTTTTTGGACAGGCCAGACACCGCATTGGTGGTCTGCCCCTGATTTGTTTTCCAGGCCACAGCCCAAAACTGCTTTCGGCCGCTAAATATCCCGTTTGGCGACGCGGATACAAGTCAAACCCCATCTGCCTCGCCGCCGCTTCCACTCCCGCTGACGAGAAATCCGCCGCGCGCATTCCACTCTCCGGTGAGCAATCCGGCAGATTCCCTTCCTCCTGCGCGCGAGCCATGGTGTCCGACGGAGGTCTAGAAGGCCGCGACGGAGAGAGGGTGGGCGGCGCCGGATCCCCTTCCTCTCGCGCCCGCAAGCTATCCGCTGCCGAGGAGCTCGAGCGGGACTGTGAGGCCTCCGACACCGCGCGCATCCGCGGCTCCTACCGCTACCTCCACCATGGCCTCAAGCCGCCACGCGCATTCGAGCGGCGCGAATCACGTTTCTACCGTGATCCGCAAGCGTCGAGCTCCCGCGATCAGCCTCCGTGCCGCTCCACCTACAGCGAGGCGTCGAGCTCCACCGATCCGCCGCCGCACCGCCTCACCTACAACAAGGCCTCGCCCACGGTCACGGTTCGACCCGGGCGACTACGCGGAGGATGAAGACATTCCGATGCTCGCCGCCCCCACGCTGACGGTGGCGATTTCGTCCCCGACTCCGTCCTAGGCACCGTCACAAAGCTTGTGGAGGAGCAGAGCCGCCGCGACGCCGACAGGAACGCGGAATGGCTCCGCGAGCAGGCGGCGCAGGACGCCTGCTACATCGAGCTCGACGACAGCAAGTGAGCTCCAACTTGCTCCGCCGCCACGGCACGAAGCTCCCCGACGCCAATGAGCTGTATTTTGGTAGTCAGCGGCCGCGGCGGCACCATTAAAGTAGAAAGCGGAGCACTAGGCTCCGCTGTTTCATCTCCCCTATGTCACGAACAAATTCTGGCGCGAATCCTTGTTTAAATTATGCAGTTTGTTATGCCATTTCTGATCTGCGCGTCCAAATTCGATCCGTATATATCGTTTGGGGTGACCTGGATAGCTGCATATGGGGTTTGGGGGATCTGCCAGAGTTGCTCTTAATACCTCTTGTGAAAATATTAAACTAACTAGCCAAGACAACTACAAACAACCATGACAATCACACGATGCTATTGTGAAAACATACGGAATCTGAATGATACACATAATCGGATGAATCCAAGTGATAAAAGCTGCAAACAAAGGGAATCACAGACTAGTGCACGCTGCTTCACCGAGCAATTTCTAGCAGAAGTAGTCTTCCATCCAGGGGACATTCAAGTTCTACCATTCTACACTTCACCAATCCACTAATCAATGTTGCATCATTCAAGAGCATCGTAGCGACGGCTTGAAGCATCGCATCGCCGCACTATCTAAGAATGAACTAAGAAGGATGAGAGAGCGAGGACTCACCGGCCGTGTGCCGGATCCCCGTGCCCGTGGCGATCGCGGGCACCGTCCCCGTGCCCATGGCGGCGACGATGGCCGGCTCCGACTTCTGGACCAGCCAGAGGATGGTCTCGCCGTCGGACTTGTGCCCGAGCTCTTTCGTCAGCTGGGCGACCCTCGCCGCGCAGGGCCCCGCCATGAGGATGCGCCGGCCGCGGCCATCCACCTTGGTGTGGCGGTCGCGCTTCCGCGGAGGGACCGCGACGGCGAGCCCGGAGTCCCCCGACGCCTGATCCGGCTTCGGCACGACACTGCCGGCGTGGTAGCGCTTGTGCGTGTCCTTCTCGCCATTGCCCTGAAGCTGCGACTCCATTGGAGATCGGATTCGGGGGGGTTGTGCTTGGCTTGGGCTCCCTCTCCCTAGCTCGCGTGGGTTACGGATTGGCGGCGGCGGCGGCGGCTGGTGGCATCCTCGCCGAGTTCTTCGGCTCAGAGTTTATAGCTGGACGGTGGGTCCAGTGGATAGGGTTTAGGTTCCACCGCTCTACCGGGCAATGGGCAATGGGCCCTGCTATTTTTTGTGGGGACTGGACGATTCGGCCCATCACCAAAAGCACGGTTACCATGATGTCTCGTAAAAAATTGTAGGAGGAGTTTTTTTTTTCAGTTACATAAGCATATGCAAGGTCTTCGCGGGGTCTCTTTTTTTTTGGTTGCAAAAATTCAGCTGATCTATTCGTAATCTTCATCAGCAACTACACGGGTTGTCGGACTACCTAAGGAAAATCTTGTCGACGTAAAGCTTGTTGTAGTAGAAAGACGATAAGCCGTCGTGCTTAGGCCCCAAAGACTAATATACGAGAGCATCAACCATCGATAAAGAAGAACATTGTAGATCAAAAGGAACATCGACCAAATCCGGCGATGTCTGGCAAAGACACCTCCACACGTCATTCAGTAATGCGTATCACCGGGACGGGGGATGAACTGGGAATACGTCGTTACATCTTCAGGGAGTCACCACCGCCAGGCCTTCCTAAGTATGACACAAACCCTAACCAGATTGAAAAATAGATAAAAACCGGAGCCCTCCAGCCAACAAGGATAGCGATCCACCGTGCCTCCATGGCTCTAAGGCCACAGGAGGCAAAAGATCGACGGCGACACCGATGAGAGGTAGTAAACCTAATCGCATGTGCTTATTCTCCTGTGAACGAAGGGGTAGCTCTATCGTCCTCGCAGGGGTTGTTGCCTCCCAAGACTGACAAGCCGACCGCCTTAAGGTATCGTCTAGGTGGCATCGACGGACGGCACGGGGATATTCGACACGATGGTGATGAACACGAGAGATAGGGAATAACCTAGTTCGGCCATGTCGACATGATGTCATGGGAAGGAATGAATGAGATACCTGAAGGTTTGTGGAGAAGATTTCCAGTACAAAATTGTTGAGCCTATTTTCTGACCCCAAGACCGGTAGTCTTGCCTATGTCGAACCTCCAAGTCTGTCGTGAAATTTCCAACGAGTATGCCATGGAGGGGTCCTCACAGTGCGTGTTTAGAGACGTGGGGGAAGGCGGACGGTTGACTGGTACGAGGTAACACAACTTACCTAGGTTCAGATCCCACAACGGTGACGGAATCCTACTCCTGCTATAAATCACTATAATGGCAATACGCCGAGTTATAGAGATAGGTTCGCTGTGCGAGGTGACTAGAAAGTCTAAGTTATCGTCTGAGATTGTGCCCTAAAGGCTCTCATAGGCCCGACTTATATAGTCGTCAGGTCCTAGGGTTACAGGGAAAAGTCCTAGCCGAACAGGTTACAGAGTCCTACACTGTCTATTACTAGTCTAGCGTGTCTTGCACTCCAAGGCTCCGAGTACGTCGGTGACTCCTTCGTAGCCTTCCTTTATCCGGCATGGGCCTTCCTTCTAGATCCATCTAACTGGGTCATGCTACCAACTGTGGGCCACCCGGGTTATCCGGATAAGAGACATGCTATGAGGATACCCATATAGCATATCCCCAACAGTTGCCCCCGGAGAACTCCGAGATCTTGCGCCGTCTTGCCTCTTTCATGTTGAATGCTCCGTCTAGATGGATGTCGGCAAATCGTCAAGCAATATCTTATAGTCCTCCAAAAGAACCCTGCAAGGCTTTCTCCGTCTTCATTTTGTAAGTCGGAGAATTGCTGAATCTTCTATCGTACTCTTCTGTAGCCGGATTGGATCCGTCTATGCCGGAATCTTCCGATGTGACGGCTCATCTGCCTATGACAGCTAGGGCGACGTAGACATAGGTCAGCAACGCCTCGTAACTTACACATGCAGAGAACGCAATCATGTCCGTTTTCCCGCGCGAGAGATACGAACCGTTGGCGGTGACGGTTGGTAACGTGGCGAAATTTCCGCGCACGTTCCCGCACACGTCGCCTACGCGGCAACCGTTCGATCATGCTGCACGAATCTTGATGCCGGAGGTTATAAATAGTAATTGTGGTGGAAATTTTACTTTTCACCTCAATCTCCTCTGCATCGTCTTCTTCCTCCAGCGAGCGCCTCCTCGAGCTCTCTGCGCAACGTGAGAAAAACCCTAGCTCCCCAATCTCTCCCAGTCACCACCAAACACACCCAATGGCCAGCAGCAGCTCTTCTCCCTCCATGGAGGCGTCAGGAGAAGCCGCGGCGAAGCCGGCGAGCTCCGTCGTCGTGCCTCTAGAGGGCCTGGTTATCCCCAAGTCCCCGATGGTCAAAGCCACTGGCGGCGACCATAATCGAGCGGCGATGGAGCTGCTGGAGGAGGAGTATGACTCCCACAAGGGCGATTGGCGCGGTTCAGATATCACGGACGGTGATATCAAAGAAATGATCATCGAGGGTTACCTTCCTGCGACGGAGGGGCTCGCCTGGCGGGCGGCGCCGGCCGGCGAGGTCACACCTTCTTCCCAAGCCGGAGAAAAAGTGTAACTCAAAGTGCAACTGGTACGCGGCATCTCCCTGCCCATCTCCAACTTTTTCCTTGTTGTCCTGAATCATTATCGAGTACATCCTCAGAACCTTTCCCCCAATAGCATCTTAGCGCTTAGCAATTACGCGGCGCTTTGCGAGGGTTATCTAGGGATTAGGCCTAGGCTAGATCTCTTCATCTATTTTTTCACCGTCAAGCGCGAAGCCGGAGCCGGCAAGGACGAGCTCAGAAATTGTGGCACCATTAGTTTTAAGATCCGTCCTGGCCGGCGCTTCCCTGACATCGTCGGCCACGAGTCCTGCAAGAACTGGCAGCAGACGTACTTATACGGCCCAGATATCCCTCTGGCTGGCCGAGAAGTCACGTACCTGGATTTCGTCGATGGAGCTGCCGCCGAAGCCTCGACATGGAGATCCTAGGCCTCCCTTCCCTCCGACATCGACGCTTCCCGCACTATAAGGCGGATAGAGTGGTTCGTAGAGACGGGTCTAACCGGATTGGACTTGGCCATGTGCTGGTTCATCTGGCGGATCCAGCCTCTGCAGCACCGCTTGAAGCTGATGCACGAGTATTCCAACGATAGAAGGGATAGCCTCCGCTGAAGGGTTTCGCAGCATAGTAAATCAAAAAAATTCTACGGATACGAACGGGGAAGCCAAGATCTAATCTAGGAGATGCAAACAACGAGGGAGGATATATGAGATCTTCATACCCTTGAAGAAATCGCACAGCGAAATGTTCAACAGAACATGGTTGATGTAGTCGTACTAGCCTTCTCCTCCTCGCGATCCTATCCGATCCAACGCCGCAAGTGGCGACGCCTCCGAGAGATGCACACGTACGGCACCGCGACGTCTCCTCCTTCCTCGGTCCAGCAAGTGGGGTGGAGATATAGATTGGATCTACAGCACGACGCGCGTGGTGCAAAGGTGGAGAGTTTCTGTGACAGGGCTTCGCCTACGCGCAGTCAGGAGAGAGAGAGAGGAGGGCAGCAACTAGGCGGCTAGGGTTTGAGGAGGTGTGGGGGGAGGGTGCGCCCCTGCCCTCTTTATATAGAGGGCAGGCCGGCTGCCCTTGCCCCTCCTCCAAACCCTAGGGTCGGCGGCCACATGGGTGGAGTAGGGGCAAGTTCCCCCCCTTCTAGAAGCTCTCCCTAGGGTTTCCCCTAGGGCTTGGCCGACTGGGCCTATGGGGCCTTGTAACCCTGGCCCAATGCGGCCAGGGCACTCCCTCGTAGGCCCACGCCCCTCCCGACAAGTGGGGCCACGTTGGTCCTACTCCGGAAGCTTCTAGAACCTTCCGGTACAATACCGAACATTCCGAAACAATTCCGAAATCCAAAAACTGCTTTCCCTTATATGAATCTTATCTCCGGACCATTCCGGAACCTCTCGTGATGTCCTGGATCTCATCCGAGACTTCGAACAAAAACTCATAAACCAATTATCCATTCTATCCTAGCGTTGAGACATGTTAAGTGTGTGACCCTACGGGTTCGAGAATATGCAGACATGATCTTCTATCAATAATCAACAGCGGGGTCTGGAAACCCATATTGACTCCCACATATTCATCGATGATCATATCGGATGAACCACGATGCTAGGATTCAATTAATCCCATATATATATATATATATATATATATATATATATTCCCTTCGTCGCGCGATATTTTACTTGCCCGAGATTCGATCGTCGGTATCGGCATACCTAGTTCAATCTCGTTCACAGCAAGTACTTTACTCGTTCCATAATCCGATATCACTTTGTGATTAACTCCTTAACCACTTGCTTGCAAGCGGTGTTGGTATCGATTACCGAGTGGGCCCGAAGTATATCTCTTCGACTTGGGAGGGACAAATCCCATCTCGATACATACAACCCAACAAGTACTTTCCGATCACCTGAGAGACACCTTTATGATCACCCTCTCATAGGATGACGTTTGATGACGTCAAAGCTTTCTTCTAGTACCAGGGAGTTGCATTATCTCATGGTCTAAGGAATACAATATTTGACATAAGAAAAAGCTTCGCAAAGATGAACACAATGACACGATCTAATTGCTCTGCTTGATTTGGGTCTGTCCATCGTATCATTCTCCCAATGACATGATCTCATTATTAATTGACAACTCATGTCTATGGTTAGGAAACCTTAACCATCATTAATCAATGAGCTAGTCCATAGAGGCATACTAGGGACACGGTGTTGTTCATAAGCCACACAAGTATCAAAGTTTCCGCTTAATACAATTCTAGCATGGAATATAAACTTTATCATGAACAAGAATTATAATAATAACATCTTTATTATTGCCTCTAGGGCATAATTCCAACATCCGCATCTCCAAGGACAACTTCTCGAGCGACTCCGTCAAGCTCCGCCTCAAGGACATCGTCAAGGTGAAGGATAAGAAGTGTGGCTTCACCATCACCCACGACATGTTCGTAGAGAGCAAATGCCCAAAGGTAACTGTTTATTTTCTGTGTATGACATATACTCCAGTTCTTCCGTCTAGCCATTACCATCTCATCTAACATGGTGGTTCTTCACTTAACAACTCAGCGACATAGATGAGGATATCATGGCTCCTCAAATCTATGATCCAAAGATGAAGGAAGTCACCGTCGTGTCTGACGACGATGCTCCGTTGGCGCGAAAGTGGAAGAGCTCCACCTCTGATGCTGCCGGCGGAGGCAAGAAGAAGAAGACGGAGGGTGGAGCCTCCAAGAAGACTACCGCCGCCCTGGAGGCGGAGAAAGGAAAGATTACAGGGATCCCCTTTGCCAAAGCACCCCCTCTTGTGTAAGCTTCTTTCCCTCCGACATTGTCCATTGTTTGTCTTATTTCCGTACGTATACTTTTTGTGCGTTTCAGGAAGAAAGCCACAACCAGTTTGAAGAAGACCTCCAAGACTTTAGGGGCTTCTAGAAATATTAAGGATATGTTGCATCGTGACGTTTCTCCCCACGTATCTCCCGCCATCGCCCCTGCCACTCCCATTGTCAAACCTGCATCCGCTCCGACAAGCTCTCAAGCTAAAGAAGCATCTGGCCCTTCCGCCATGGAAGTGGACTCGGGTGCCTCCACCGAGCTTGCTGTTGCCGGCGAACAGGCGACGCAGGAAAGTGCCGCACACCAAATGGCTGAAGCTCCGGCTAAGGATGCCATCGGTAGCGGTAAGGCGGTGGTGGAAGGTGGTACATCTGCCGAAGGCGGCATCTCCGCACCCAAGAATACCATAGAGTTCCCGAAGATAGTCTATCCGGTACTTACGCCGGGTAGCACTGCTCTGGTTCCTGGTGCAGCGTCGACATCTCCAACGTGTGGCCTTGAGGAGCTTCTCCGGCAAGCAGAAATCTTGCAAGGAAACAGTTTGTCCTTTGGCAAGTTGCTTGCTAAGAGTGCTACAAACCTCAAGATCATTGAGCTTGTAAGTTTTATTTACCTTTTGCTTTTTATATGAGTATCCCACTGTAGCCCCCGAGGATTTAGACGGAAAACCATAGGTCTTTGCATCTAAATGCCCTAAGAGTGACTAAGCTAGAAAACTTCTCACTGTAGCCCCCAAGCATATAGTTTGAATGAATTATTCTGACTATGCTTTCAGAGTAACATACGCAGTGTTTATAAATTTCAATACTGTATCCCCCAAGCCTCTAGTTGTAATTGAATTAGTTCCGACTAGATGCTTAAAGAGAAGCTAGACATATGTAATGCCCCGGAAAATTTTCCGAAATAAAATTGCGTGTTATTTTCTATTTTTGCATCATCATGACATCATGCATACTTTCGCCCTAAAATATTTTAACCAAAAGCCTATTTTGTTTTCTAATTAGTCCCTCCTCTAATTTCAAATCAAAACCCTGGTCTTTTTCGGATCTTTTATTTGTCTAAAAACTATTTATAAAATCTATATAAAACAAAATAAATAAATAAAAATATTTTTAGGGGGGAGGCAGCCGGCCGGGCCAAACGGCCCAGCTAGCCACCTACGACCCCGTATCCTAACCCTAATCTCCACCCCTCTACTAACCAACTCCACCCCGCCGCCTCCACACACGCATGCTTCAGCCGCACTCACACACCCAGGCCAACAACCAAACCCCAACACCCAAACCACCCCTAGACCAACCCGCTCAGCCTCACACCAGAACACACGCACCACACGCACACGAACTCTACACGCCCCACCAACTGCATCCTATCGCAAATCCCCAACCTGAGGCGCGACCTCCCTCCTCTCGACCGGCTCCGCCGCCACCTGTGCCCGAGTCCTCCTCCTCCTCTCTGCTTCTCTCGCTACACCGCCGTCGCCTGCGCCCTTTTCGCGAGTCCCTTCGACCCCCTCGTCTCCCAGGAGCCGCCCGTCCCCGACTCCGACAAGATGGAGCTCTACCTCAGGGCATCGCCGCCTTAGAGCCCTCTCTCGCCCTCATCTCCAGCGCCCCCTCCTCTCTGCTGCTCGCATGCCAGCACCTCCGTCGTGAGCCCATCGACCTGCCACCGGCCGCGCGTCCTCGACGGCCATGGCAGCGCCCTCTTCCAACCTCCGGCCTCCGTCTTTCTCGCTCGCGCGCCGTCCTCTGTCCCGAGCTCGTCTACGACCCTGGCGCCCCTCATGCTCACCCCTGTCAACAAGGTCGACCTGGACGTCCCTGAGGCCCCGCGCGTGCCAGCTTCGTTCTCTACAGCTCCCCAACCTACTCTGGTTGTTCCTCTGTTTGGCATGACCATATGTCGAGCTCACCGTGTGTTTGTTCTACTGTCCCTATTGCTGATCAAGGCCGTGTGGAATTTGGGCAACCCCGATAGTCTCTGTACTCCGATGCCTGGTGTTGAAGTTGCTAAGTCCAAGTCAGACACCACATCTCCTTGAGTTTTCCATCGAGAAGACCTTCTTCATGGAATTTCAAAGACCAAACACAACACGAAACCCTTTGGACCAAGATCTCCGAACCAATGTGTGACCTATATCCGATCCCTTATTTTATAGATTTCCTTATTAAATTGGTTGCATATTAATTTATCTATACTCGCATACATGTTTATTTGTTTGGGGTACTTTGTCGAATCACCTCATAATTAAATATGGAGCCCATATGCGGACGAATCTAGTTCTAATATTGGCTCCATTTAAATTTGTGTAGCGAACCGATGATATGATTTTGCCTGGTTAATACAACATTAAATTGCGGGGTAGATAAACAAGTCGAACCATAATATTTATTTGTCAGGATTTCGATTCCGCTTAATATTGCTAAATGGGGCCGCATATTGGCATGTCATGCATCATATCATAATCATGTCAGATCTTCCGCCCTAGTATTAAATATTGCATCCGTTGCCTCTTCTAGTGTTTTGCTTCTTCGCGGACTAGGCCGATGAGTTGATGCGAGTGAATTCGATCTTGAGTGAACCTTGACAATTTTTTTTCAAAGAGCATTCTCCCCCTTCTACCTATTTTGCATTTATAGTCTTTACTTCCTTCCCTTGATATGTTGCTATCCTTATTGTCGATGCTATAGTACCGTTCCTTTAATTATCTGCTCCACTATATTGCCTATGTTGCCCTATTGCCTTGTTTGTCTAGCTAGCTTGTCCTTGCGAGTCATAGGCATGCTTAGTATTGCTCTCATACAGGTGGAACATGATACTCGGATATTGATGGTGATAAGATAATTAAATTGGTAATGTTGGTTATGGTTATGGTTTCACCTAATGATAAGTCCCCGGGAGGGACCACCATTGGGAACTGCTTGAGCCGATCTAGGACCCGTTCGTTCTACGATACCAGTTCTGAGTTGATCGCGCTAACCAAACGTGGGGGCCTCTGGTATCCCCCCGTCAACTACCGGCGCTATTCGTATATCCAGAGGGTTACAAAATTGGTTTTTCATTTGGTGCATACGCATAATATGTCCTCGGACATGGGTTGAGTTGTGATATGATTTTGGTGGACTGTCGTGGCTTGCATTGCATAAAATTGGGATATCGTGCCGGAGGTGGGATGGAGCTCTACAAGTTATCTTCCGATCATCGCCCGGCCGTAGACTCAAACGTTGTGCCACCTAGAGAATCAACTGTATCTCTTATGTGGGTAAAACATAGTAGGTGATGCCTCTGGATATGCGCATAGTTATGGGATAGTTCTTGTTGTGAGATTCGGAAGGCACGCGTTATATGTTGCCTGATGGGTTGAGCATGCGTTTGGATGAGTGCACCTGCAGGTAAATCTTTCGAGAGCCGTGTGTCCACGGTTATGGGCGCCTCGAGTATGCATGTCATGATCATAGACAACGCCACTAATGTTTTGCCTCTAATAATATGATTAGTAATTAGCCTTATAAACTAAATACCTGATTAACTAAAATTGTCACCGTGTGTGTTCTGTAAGAGGACTTCCTCGACTGGTCTTTGAGGGGGAAATCTTCGGATGGGTTATGGTTGGTGTTATATTATTGTTATCGTATAGTGCTCTCTTATCTCGCTCTAATAGCCAAAGTTGTAGCGTGTCTCTATAAGTTAGATAGTGCAAGCTTTGCTGCCGCTGAGCCCACCATACCTATGTAGGCGAGGACCGCCGAATTCTAGTCTCGCCGTGTACTGGCCTCGGTACTGACCGCTCTCTTTATGTTTTCCTTTGCCCTTTGTCGGCACCCTTTTGGCTTGATAGGTATGTGATTGACGACGTTAGCAAGGTTACCCTTACGGCTTGGCCTGGGCAGGGTTGGACACCGCTTGGTTATTCTTCAGGACTCTTAGTCCCATTTGGATCTTGTCCGTACTCGGATACTATCTTGTTTTCTTCTTGAGTTGTATCTTCGGATTGCACCTTTTGTATTCTTGACTCGTTGAGTCGTTGTTGTATATATAAGTTCTTGTGGAATCTATTGTGAACTATTGTGATGTAACTACTTGTATTCAGATCCCACCCACACGAAAGTGTCTGGTAGGCGTCTTTGAATCGCTTCTATGCGGATTTTGGCGGGAAATGCTGAGATCTGCATAGACCCGATTCGGGGGCGTTACAACATATGACTGAGTTAAAAACTTTATACTGTAGCCCCCAAGCTTCTAGTTGAAAACTGAATTAGTTTCGACTAGATGATTAAAGAAAGACTAAGCATATTATTAAGTTAAAAACTCTCGTTGTAGCCCCCGAGCTTCTAGGTGGAAATTTTCCGGCTAGATGCTCCAAGTAGACCAAACAACGTTTGACTTTTCTTCTTTCCACAGAATGAGAATGCTCGGAGGGGTGTCGCCAATGACAAGTACCAGAAGATGCGCGCGGGCTTAGAAGCTGAAAAGGCTAAAACTGCCTTCTTGAAGGAACATATCATCAAGAGCAAGCGTCTGTTTTTTCCTTTCTTTTTCATATTCTGACTTGGCCTTGTGTATTCTCCGAGTACTCATTTTATACTTTTATTTCTCCGACTTGCAGAAACCATTTCCAAGGCCAAGGATATTGTCGAGCAATCCAAGCACATTCAGCAGTTGGATAGCGAAAACAAGATCCTTAAGCAGGAGAGGAAGGACATGCTGAAGATGCATGAAGACTCGATGAAAGCCCTGCAAGACTCCGCCAGTGAGGAGATGAACCGCTTGAAGGAGGAAATCGCAATCTTAAGATCAGAAGAAAGATGCAGATGAGCAAAATCAACGCCATAATGAAGCGTACAAGATCCTCCGACAAGAACTGGACTCCATGGCGAAGATTATCCAGCAAGCTGAGATAAGCATCTTGAGTAAGTGATTCTCCGTCTTTGATTTCTGTAAGCTGAATACTTTGAATTTTAGAACTCATGTGCTCCTTTGTCAAAAATTCGCAGGTCCTATGGGTTTAACCCGGTCGCCTCCTACGCCAAAGGAATGCATGGTCCTTGCCGGCAACTTTATCAACACAGCCATCAATCAGGCCAAGGAGATAGCCAAACCCCTCCATATTAACATCAAGGCATCGGACTCTGTGGCAAAGTTCTCGGAGATTCTGCGCCGAGCCCCCGAGAGTATCGCAAGCTGGAAAGCTTCATGTGCACGGGCCGGTGCAAGGATGGCGCTGTCCATGGTAAAGGCACATTACGAAAATGCCGACATCGACACGGTAACCTCCGATACCCCCGACGTAGATGACGAAGGCCAAAAGATAAACCACGAATCTATCTTGGCATCACTCGCGGGTTATGATACCAGAGTCGCCGAGTTGGTCGATGTTAATGTCTTTGTGCCCATGAAAACCATCGATGGCGGAAAACAAAGCTCCCCCGAGTCCCTCAACACTGCCGACTTCGAGGAAGGCGACTCTCCTGCTGCCGACGATGCTGCTTCCAAGTCGCCTACGCCAGAGGAATAAAAAAAAAATTGTAATATTTGTTTCCTCTGTAATGTGTATGCGGAAAAACTATGTGTTAACTTAAGGCGGAAAACAATGGTTGTTAATTCCTGCTACTCAAGAACTGATTCCAGCATGTATATATTTTTAAGCAAGTGCTGGCTTATCCATCAATTTGTTTTTTATGCTTGACTTTTTGTGAGTCGGAAAACTCGTTGTCGGAACCATGCGCTCAGGCGATGATGTCCAATGGCACCGTCAATAACCTAAGCACAAAATCGCCGACAATAAGTGCCGAAAGTCACTACTCCAGAATCCATATAAAAACGACAAAGAACGTGTAGACCAGAAAACTTAAGCTAACGCCCGTAGGCGGAATTTTCACAAGTGCAATCGAAAAGCTTGTGCATAAAGGTTTTATATGATCCAAAAATGAACACTAAAGGAGGTAAAAGACTCAAAAATATGAGTGAACCAGAGAGCTTTATTTCATTGATCATATAAGAGATACACAATAAATAAAAAATGCTAAGTGTAGAAAGGACGTAATTGTTCTATGTTCCATGGCCGATCAAGCTCCGGATAGTCATCATCTAGGTCACGTCGCTTACGCTTATGATCCTCGTTGGGTCTATCCTTCATTTCACAATTATCAACGAGGTAGTAAGACCCATCGAGTAGCGCCTTGCTTATGATGAACGGTCCTTCCCATGGTGGGGATAATTTGTGTGACTTCTTCTGCTTAAGTCGGAGCACCAGATCCCCCTCTTTAAACGAGCGATGCCGGATGCGGCGACTATGATAGTTGCGTAGCTTCTGCTGATAGATGGCGGATCTTTGGCATGCCAAAACGCGCTCCTCCTCGAGAAGGTCCACATCTAGGCGTCTGGATTCTTCAGCGTCATATTCGTCGTAGGCAGCGACTCTTGGTGCATCATGAAGGATGTCGGAAGGCAGGATGGCTTCTGCTCCATATACCATGAAGTAAGGGGTGTAGCCGATGGATCTGTTGGGTGTAATTCGTAAACTCCACAACACAGTTGGCAATTCTTTCGCACAGGCTGCAACTGCTCTATGCAGCGGTGCCTCAAGACGTGGCTTTATTCCCTGCAGAATTAATCCATTGGCTCGCTCAACCTGACCATTGGATTGTGGGTGTGCCACAAATGCAAGATCAAGTCGGATGCCCTTCTCCCAACAATAAGCCTCCACTTCTCCGAGTGAAAAGTTGTTGCCGTTATCGGTGATAATGCTATGTGGGAGACCAAATCTCACCACTAGATCATGGACAAACCTAAGGGCAGTTGCCCCATCGAGCTTTCTAACGGGTTTAGCTTCTATCCATTTAGTGAATTTATCAACTGCGACTAGCAGATGCGTAAACCCACATGGTGTCGTCTGCAACGGACCAACCATGTCCAGTGTCGTGGTATTGCCGACGAGTACGCCATGGAGGGGTCCTCACAGTGCGTGTTTACAAACGTGGGGGAAGGCGGACGATTGACGGGTACGAGGTAACAGAGCTTTCCCAGGTTCAGATCCTACAACGATGGCGGAATCCTACTCCTGTTATAAATCACTACTAGACCATAAAAGCGCGCGTTGCCGCGCCCGTCCATTTTAAGAAAATAAACAATTGAAATATTTGAGAAATTTGAAACTGAATTAACATATGCACGCTTTGGTGTGCCCGTACTTCTTGTAAAAAGAAACACATATTTCTACAGTTTTGCATAAACTTAAGCATTTAATTGGATGAAGCAATAAACACATATACAAGAATGAACTAACAATAATATGTTCTAATTTCTAAATATCGATGTAAGTAGGATTAGCAAATGCATAGGACAAAGAAGCAGATTTATCATTTGTTAACTTTAAGGGAAAGAATCAGCTTTGTTATGGTGATAAACTGCATGGTACCTAGCAATTGAGGTGGTGTTCAAATGCATTCAAATCGGTATACATAACCTGCGAAATATCAAGTAAAAGAACAATTAAATGGATCAGTTATTTTTCACTACATCAAATAATTCAATGGACCAACTAAAGCCAGATACTCCATGCTTTCGAACAAAGGTATTAGGTGGAATCACAAGGAAGGATATGGGTCTCAAGATAAAAATAAATTAACTTCAGCAATGATCAGTGAATAATTGGATGTAGCATATAGTTATCATTAGTCATGTTTGCTTGTGATATAAGAACGACCGAGTCCATTTCCTACTGGATTATCCTGGCCAGCATTTTGCCTAGGGAAAGAGTTGATTCAGCCATGCATAGGAGACCATATTGACTTATAGCTGGCATTTGCTGCTTTGCACACGGCTAAAGGATGTAAGCAAAATCTTCATACTGTGCTCTTGACTATGTATACATTATAAATCTCCCACGAAGAAATAGGTTCTCAACTGCACATAAATTGAAATGATAATTAATTACACATTTGAATACAAAAATGTAAATAAAATTTTATACCGAGGTCGCAAGCTTGTTTCTTTCGGCTGCAATAATGAAAAACTCACTACACTATGCACGAGCACGAACCAAGAGGTCATGCTTGCTTCTGGAAACAACATGCATTGATCTTGAACAAAGTACTGCTAAGTAGCAGCGAATTGTAAGGCATGTGAGAAGACAAAATCATTTCAGGAACACAAACTCACCAATCTGAGGCTGAAAAATGGTGGCACACACCGTCTTCAACTGCATAATCTGAAGGGGAGTTCTTGGGTACATGCACAAGAGAATTCACATGTGCACAAATAAGCAAATACATCTGGTTGATGAAAGTTGAGAGGAAAGAGAAGGAAAATAAGGAGCTTATGCGGCTTGTACCTTCCCCCACGTGTGTTCATCTCCTCCCTTGCCCTTTGTTCTTCCCAGCCACAAGAAAACGGGAGAAATCGACCAGAGTCGCCAGAGAACTCGCCTTCCCCGTCTCTCCTCTTTTCTCCCCCAAAAGGCCAAAACCATAAGCCCAGGTGGTCACCTCTGTGCGGACGGAGGATGGCATGTAGGTCTAGTCTCCTAGAGTTTTTGGAAGGCGCGAGACGGTGAGAGAAGACTGCTGCCGCCGCCGCCACCATCGCTTGTGCGACATGGTGAGGTAGGACTCATCCTAATCAGCTCAACCGAGGCATGTCGTGGAAGAAAATAAAAGAAGGCCTAAACGTACCTATGGGCCCATGTCTCAGCCCGGTTGATCATAGAACGTGCAACTCGACTTGTGGAGTAGCAGCCTGCTAATGACGTGGGCAGGCCTTTCGACGGAAATCGCTGACAAGAACGTTCGTGCACCCTGGCCGATCTAGAGCGTTCAACGGTGGTATCGGACGGCCCCAAGCGCCAAATCACTGTGTAAGGCCCTAGGTGGTTGAGTTATACTGTTACTTAATATAAGGGCAATACGCCGAGTTACAGAGATAAGTCCGATGTGTGAGGTTGTCTAAAGTTGTCTATTAACGTCTGAGATTGTGTCCTAAAGGCTCTCATAGGCCCGACTTAATAGTCGCCAGGTCCTAGGGTTACAGGGAAAAGTCCTAGCCGGACAGGTTACAAAGTCCTACACCGTCTATTACTAGTCTTGTGTATCTTGCACTCTAAGGCTCCGGGTACGTCGGTGACTCCAACCGTAGTCTTTCTTTATCCGGCATGGGCCTCCCTTCTGGGTCCATCTAACTGGGCCGCCCAGTAGGCCATGGGCCATGCTACCAACTATGGGTCATCCGGGTTATCCGGATAGGAGACATGCTACGAGGATACCCATATAGCATATCCCAAACAGTAGCCCCCGGAGAACTCCGAGATCTTGCGCCGTCTTGCCTCTTCGTGTGGAATGCTCCGTCTAGATGGATGTCGGCAAATCGTCAAGCAATATCTTAAAGTCTTCCCAAAGAACCCTGCAAGGTTTTCTCCGTCTTCAACACGTAAGTCGGAGAAATGCTGAATCTTCCATCGTACTCTTCCGTAGCCGGACTAGTCCCGTCCATGCCGGAATATTCTGATGTGACGGCTCATCTGCCTATGTCAGCTAGGACGACGTAGGCTTAGGTCAGCGACGTCTCGTAACTCACACATGCAGAGAACGCAATTATGTCCAATTTTCCCGCGCGAGCGATACGAACCGTTGACGGCGACGGTTGGAGACGTGGCGAAATTTCCGCGCACGTTCGCAAACACGTCGTCTACGCGGCATCCGTCCGATCAAGCTGCACGAATCTTGATGCTGGAGATGATAAATAGTAACCGTGGTGGAATTTTCAACTTTTACCTCATTCTCTCCTCGCATCGTCTTGTTCCTCCAGCGCGTGCCTCCCCGAGTTCTCCGCGCAAAACTCGCGAAAACCCCTAGCCTCAATCCGCACCACTCACCTCCAACCTCTCTCCATGGCCAGCAGCAGCACCTCTCCTTCCATGGCGGCGTCGAGCAAAGCCGCGGCAAAGCCGGCGAGCTTTATCGTCATCCCCCCAGAGGGCTTGGTCATCCCTGCCTCGGCGGTGATTGAGTCCACCGGCGGCGACCATAATCTGGCGGCGCTGGAGCCGTTGGAGGAGGAGCTAGACTCACACAACGGCGACTGGCGCGGCTCAGATATCACGGACCGTGATATCCAGGAGCTGATCGCCGAGGGCTACCTCCCTGCGACGGAGGGGCTCGTCTGGCGGGCGGCACCGACCGGCGAGGTGACACCTTCTCCCCAAGCCAGAGAAAAGGTGTACCTCAAAGCCCAACTGGTACGCGACGTCTCCCTGCCCATCTCCAACTTCTTCCTCTCCGTCTTGAACCACTACAGAGTCCAGCCACAGAATCTTTCTCCCAATAGTATCTTAGCGCTTAGCAACTACGCGGCGCTCTGCGAGGGTTACTTAGGGATAAAGCCTAGGCTAGACCTCTTCGTGTACTTCTTCACCGTCAAGCGTGAAGCCGGATCTAGTAAGGAAGAACTTAGTAATTGCGGCACCATAAGCTTCAAGATCCGTCCTGGTCGGCGGTTCCCCGACATCGTCGGCCACGAGTCCTGCAAAAACTGGCAGCGGACGTACTTCTATGGCCCAAATATCCCTTTGGCTGGCCGACAAGTAACGTACCCGGACTTCGTTGACGGAGCCGCCGCTGAAGCCTCTTCATGGAGATCACATGCCTCCCTTTCCTCTGACCTTGATGCTCCCCGCGCCATAAGGCGGATAGAATGGTTCATAGAGACGGGCTTGACCGGCTTGGACCTAGCCATGTGCTGGTTCATCAGGCGAATCCAACCTCTGCAGCACCGCGCGAAGCTCATGCACGAGTATACCAGCGATAGAAGGGATAGCTTCCGCATCGCCGTGGAAAACTTCTTGAGCGACTCCATCAAGCTCCGCCTTAAGGACATCGTCAAGGTGAAGGACAAGAAGCATGGCTTAACCATCACCTATGACATGTTCATAGAGAGCAAGTGCCCAAAGGTAGTTATTTATTTTCCGTGTATGACATATACTCCAGTTCTTTCGTCTTGCAAATGTCATCTCATCCAACACGGTGATTTCTCACTTAATAGCTTAGCGATCTAGAGGAGGACAACATGGCTGCCCAAATCTACGATCCAAATATGAAGGAAGTCACGGTCGTGTCCGACGACGATGCTCCGTTGGCGCGAAAGCAGAAGAGATCCACCTCTGACGCTGCCGACGGAGGCAAGAAGAAGAAGACGGAGGGTGGAGCCTCCAAGAAGACTACCACCGCCCTGGAGGCGGAAAAGAGAAAAGTTACCGGGATCCCCTTTGCTAAAGCACCCCCACTTGTGTAAGCTTCTTTCTTTCCGACATTTTCTATTCATTTGTCTTGTTCCTGTACTTATGCATGTTTGCACGTTTAAGGAAGAAAGCCACGACCAGCCTGAAGAAGACCTCCAAATTGGGGGCTTCTAGAACCATCAAGGACATGTTGCATCGCGACGGATCTCCCACCATCGCCCCTGCCACTCCCTCCTTCCAGCCTTCGTCTGCCCCGACAAGCTCACAAGCTAAGGAGGCATCTGGCCCTTCCGCCATGGAAGTTGACTCAGGTGCCTCTACCGAGGTTGTTGTCGTCGGCGAGTAGGCGACACAGGAGAGTGCCGCCCACCAAATGGTTGAAGCTCCGGCTAAGGATGCCGTCGGTGGCGGTGGTGGAAGCAGGTACTTCTGTCGTTGGCGATGCCCCTGCACCCAAGAAAACCATAGCCTATCCAAAGATAGTCTATCCGGTACTTACACCGGGTAGCACTGCTCTGGTCCCTGGTGCAACACCGACATCTCCGACGTGTGGTCTTGAGGAGCTCCGCCGACAAGCAGAAATCTTGCAAGGAAATAGTGAATCCTTTGGCAAGCTGTTGGCCGAGAGTGCTACGAACCTCAAGATCATTGCACTTGTAATTTTTATTTGCCTTTTGCATTATATGAGTATCCTACTGTAGCCCCCGAGGATGTAGACGGAAAACCATAGGTTTTGCATCTATATGCTCTAAGAATGACTAAGTTAGAAAACCTCTCACTGTAGCCCCCAAGCATGTAGGTGGAATGAATTATTCCGACTAGATGCTTTAAGAGTAGCATACGTAGTGTTTATAAATTTCAATACTGTAGCCCCCAAGCCTCTAGTTGTAACTGAATTAGTTCTGACTAGATGCTTAAAGAAAAGCTAAGCATGTATCCGAGTTAAAAACTTTATACTATAGCCCCCGAGCGTCTAGGTGGAAAATTTCCAGCTAGATGCTCCAAGAAGATCAAACAACGCTTTAACTTTGACCTTTTTTCCACAGAACGAGAGTGCTCGGAAGGGCATGGCCAATGACAAGTACCAGAAGATGCGCTTGATTTGGAAAGAAAAGGTAAAGCGCCTTCTTGAAGGAACAGATCACCAAGAGCAAGCGTCTGTTTTCTTTTTCGCATTCTGACTTGGTTTTGTGCCCATATTCTCCGAGTACTCACTATGTACTTTGCTTTCTCCGACCTGCAGAAACCATTGCCAAGGCCAAGAATATTGTCGAGCAATCCAAGCATATTCAAGAGCTGGATAGCGAGAACAAAATTCTTAAGCAGGAGAGGAAGGACATGCTGAAAATGCACGAGGAGTCAATGAAGGCCCTGTAGGACTCCGCCACCGAGGAAATCAATCACTTGAAGGAGGAGATCTCTATCTTAAGAGATCAGAAACAAGCTGCCGATGAGCAGAATCAACGCCATAGTGAGGCGTATAAGCTCCTCCAACAAGAGAAAGAATCCTTGGCGGACACCCTCTGGCAAGCTGAGGCCAGCATCTTCAGTAAGTTTTCTCCGTCTTGGATTTCTGTAGTCTGGGTACTCTGAATTGTTGAACTCATGCATTCCTTATCGGAATTTGCAGCTCCTATGGGTTTAACCCGATCGCCTCCTCCAGCCAAGGAATGCATGGTTCTAGCCGGTAACTTCATCAACACCGCCATCACACAAGCTAAGGAGATTGCCAAGCCCCTCCAGATAAACATCAAGGCATCAGACTCTGTGGCGAAGTACTCAGAGATTCTGCGCCGAGCCCCCGAGTGTATCACAAGCTGGAAAGCATCATGTGCACGGGCTGGCGCAAGGATGGCGCTGTCTATGGTGAAGGCACACTATGAAGATGCAGACATCGACACGGTGACCTCTGGCATTCCCGACGTAGACGGTGATGGCAAAGAGATTAACCATTAATCCATCTTGTCGTCACTCGCGGGCTATGATACCAGAGTTGCCGACTTGGTCAATATCAACGTCTTCGTGCCGATGAACACCATCGATGGCGGCAAACAAAGCTCCTTCGAGTCTCTTCACACCGCCGACTTCGAGGGTGACTCTCCTGCTGGTGATGACGCTGCTTCTAAGTCTCCTGCGCCAAAGGAATGAAGAACAACTTTGTAATATTTGTTTCACCTTTGGTGCATGTTCGGAAAAAACTTATTGACGTAACTTAAGACGGAAAACAATGGTTGTTATTTCCTGCTACTCAAGAACTAGTTTCCAACATGTATATATGTTTAAGCAAGTGCTGGCTTATCTATTACTTTGGTTCTTATGCTTGACTTTTCGTGAGTCGGAAGACTCGTTGTCGGAACCATGCGCTCAGAAATATGAGTGAACCAGAGAGCTTTATTTCATTGATCATATAAGAGGTACACAATTATATAAAAAATGCTAAGTGTAAAAAGGACGTAGCTGTGCTATGTTCCATGGCCGATCAAGCTCCGGGTAGTCATCATCCGGGTCACATCGCTTACGCTTATGATCCTTGTTGGGTCTATCCTCCAGTTCACGATTGTCAACGAGGTAGTAAGACCCATTGAGTAGCGCCTTGCTTATGATGAACGGTCCTTCCCATTGCGGGGATAATTTTTGTGACTTCTTCTGCTTAAGTCGGAGCACCAAATCCCCCTTTTTAAACGAGTGATGCCGAACGCAGTGACTATGGTAGCTGCGTAGCTTCTGCTAGTAGATGGCGGATCTTTGGCATGCCAAAACGCGCTCCTCCTAGAGAAGGTCCACATCTAGGCGTCTGGATTCTTCAGCGTCATCTTCGTCGTAGGCGGCAACTCTTGGTGCATCGTGAAGGATGTAGGAAGGCAGGATGGCTTCTGCTCCATATACCATGAAGTAAGGGGTGTAGCCGGTAGATCTGTTGGGTGTAGTTCGTAAACTCCATAACACAGATGGCAATTCTTCCGCCCAGGCTCCAGCTGCTCTATGCAGCGGTGCCTCAAGACGTGGTTTGATTCCCTGTAGAATTAATCCATTGGCTCGCTCAACCTGACCATTGGATTGTGGGTGTGCCATAGATGCAAGGTCAAGTCGGATGCCTTTCTCCCAACAATAAGCCTCCGCTTCTCCGAGTGACAAATTGCTGTCGTTGTCGGTGATAATGCTATGTGGGAGACCAAATCTCACCACTAGATCCCAGACGAACCTGAGGGCAGTTGCCCCATCAAGCTTTCTAATGGGTTTAGCTTCTATCCATTTAGTGAATTTATCAACTGCTACAAGCAGATGCGTAAACCCACAAGGTGCCGTCTGTAACGGTCCCACCATGTCTAGCCCCCAGACTACAAACGGCCAAGTTATTGGTATTGTTCATAATTCTTTAGCAGGAACATGTGGTTGTCGAGTATAATACTGTCATCCCATACATGTCTCAACCAGCTTGTTGGCGTCCGCCTTCGCGGTCAGCCAGTAGAATCCTTGCCGGAAGGCTTTCGCGACCAACGATCGAGGAGCGGCGTGATGCCCGCAATCTTCGAGATGGATTTCACGTAGGATTTCCATACCTTCTAGCTGGGAAACACACTTTAGGTATACACCAGTAGTGCTCCTTTTGCAGAGTTGCCCATTGATTATGGTATAACCCTTTGCTCGTCGTACTATTTGCCGTCTTTCGACCTCTTCATCAGGCAGTTCCGTGTTCGAGATATTCCATGAACGGTTTTGTCCAAGTCGGAGGGACCTTGGTCACCATGTTGATGAAAGAGTCAGCTCTATCCGGGTTGTCGATGTCGGCTCCCTTCACGGATGGTGTGCACAGGTGCTCTAGGAAAACTCCTGGCGGAATTTGCTTGCGCCCTGATCCTATCTTAGACAGTAGATCAGCCGCCTCGTTTTGCTCCATAGGTACATACTTGACTTCGTAGCCCAAGAAGCTCTTGGCTATCTCGTCCACTTCGTCTCGATATGCCGCCATCATAGGGTTCTGCGCATTCCAGGTGCCAGCCACCTACTGGGCAAACAAGTCGGAATCTCCACAACAAACTATGCGCTTGATGCCAATATCCTTGGCTACACGTAGTCCGTGAATGAGTGCTTCATACTCCGCCATGTTGTTTGTAGCCTCGAAGTGGATCTGCAGAACGTAGTGTAGCTTGTCTCCTGGTGGTGATCAGCAATACACAGCCCCGAGCCGTTGAGCAGCTTTGATCCAAACCGCATCACCCAAGATCTGGTTCCGGCAACGGAGTAGCATCTGGCATCTCCGTCCAATCTGCAACAAAATCCGCCAAGGCTTGTGACTTGATAGCGTTGCATCTCTTGTAAGTGATCTCGAAGGTGGCAAGTTCGATGCCCCACTTGGCGACCCTTCCTGTAGCATCGATGTTGTTGATTATGTTGGACAGTGGAGTCTTGCTCACCACTTTGATTGGGTGCTCCTGAAAGTAATGCCTTAGCTTCCGAGAAGCAAGGAATACTCCATAAGCTATCTTCTGGTAGTGCGGGTAACGCTTCTTGGATTCCGTCAAGACCTCGCTCACATAGTAAACTGGTCGTTGAACTCCGTGCTCATAGCCTAGTTCCTTCCGCTCTACCATGACGACGATGCTGATTACCCGGTTGGTTGCCGCCATGTAGATTAACAGGGGCTCTCCAGGCTCGGGTGCTGCAAGGATAGGCGCCGAGGAAAGAATCTCCTTGAGCTGCTTCAATGCTGCGTCTGCTTCGTCTGTCCATGTGAATTTTTCCGCCTTTTTCAGCAACTTGTACAACGGCAGAGCCTTATCTCCAAGTCGGCTGACGAACAGGCTAACTGCTGCAACACAACCTGTTAGTCGTTGAATGTCCTTTAGGCATGTCGGATGGTTTATGTTCAAGATGGCCTTGATTTTCTCCGGGTTGACCTCGATTCCGTGCTGGGAAACGATGAAACCAACAATTTGCCGGCTGGTACCCCGAAGACGCACTTCTTAGGGTTAAGCATCATTTAATATTTCCGGAGATTATCAAAGGTTTCTTTTAAGTCGGAGATTAAGTCGTTTGACTTTTTAGACATCACCGCGATATCGTCCACATAGGCGTGAACGTTCCGACCAATTTGGTCGTGAAGGCAACGTTGCATTGTCCGCTGGTACGTAGCACCTGCGTTTTTCAGCCCAAAGGGCATCGTAACATAGCAAAACATGTCGTATAGGGTAGTGAACGAAGTGGCCAATTGGTCCGACTTCCTCATCTTGATCTGGTGGTATCCTGAGTATGCATCGAGAAAACACAAAAGTTTCGAGCCAGCCGTCGAGTCAATGACTTGGTCAATGCGAGGCAAAGCAAACGGATCTTTGGGACATGCTTTGTTCAAGCCGGTGTAATCAACGCACATTCTTAATTCATTGGTTTCCTTTTTGGGGACAAGTACTGGATTGGACACCCATTGGGTGTTAAGGACTTCTCGGATAAATCTAGCCTTAAGTAACCTAGGTATCTCTTTGCCAATGGCGCGTCTCTTCTCATCTCCAAAGCGTCGTAGAGGTTGTTTCACTGGTTTGGATTTTGGATCAATGTTTAAGCTGTGCTCGACAAGTTCCCTAGGTACACCTTTCATGTCGGCAGGTTGCCAGGCAAAGATGTCCCTATTCTCACGGAGGAACTTGACGAGCGTGCTTTCCTATTTGGGATCCAGGTTCCTCCCAATGGCGGTGACCTTGGAGGCATCGCCTACCACAAGTTCCACTGGCTTGGTCTCGATGGAGGCCTTGAACACAGGAGCGGAGTTGGAGATCTGCTTCTTCGACGTGGGCATCTCTGAGTCATCGACCTTGCTCTAGATCTCTTTGAATTCTTCGCTGTAGAGGACAGCTTCTGCAACAGCTGCTTCATTGATCTCGCAGTCCCTTGCCTTGGTAAAGCTTCCATATACGGTGATGACACCGTTTGATCCGGGTATCTTGAGTTTGTTGTAGACGAAGCATGGCTTGGCCATGAATGTGTGGAATATGCCGCGGCCGAATATGACGCGGTACACGCTCTTGAAGGGGACCACCTCGAAGGTCATGCGCTCTTGGCGGTAATTATTAACATCGCCAAAGGCAACCTGAAGTGTAATGCACCCAAGGGACCGAACCTCCCGACTAGGAACTACGCCGTGGAAGATGGTGTTGGTCCGCCTTAGGTTTGCCTCCGTCAAGTTCATCTTCTGCAGTGTATCCAGGTACATGATGTTGATGCTGCTTCCACTATCCACCATACATTTGGTGAACTCCACGCCGTCAATCAAGGGGTTGATGACCATGGCGTACTGGTTCTCCGTAGGTATAAGGTCTGGGTGTTCCGTCATGTCCCAAGTTATTGGAACCTACGACTAGTGCAGGTACTGGGGAACTGGGGGGAGAGTAGCCATCAGGATCCTCTAGGAGGTCTTCTGTTGTTGGACGGTGGGGGTGCCAAGGAAAGTATGAAAAACTGGCGCCTTCTTCGCGAAGGGGTTCTTGCCCTTGTTGTCGCTCTTGGCGGCGTGCTTGGGGTCGACGTCCTCATCCATGTCACTTGAATCCTTGGACTCCTCCTCCTTCTTATTCCCCTTGCCCTTGCCTCGCGGTCTGTTCTTCCGACTTCGCTTGTAGCCGGACTCTGGGTCTTCCTTGAGGTTGTTAACGAACTTGCAGTGTCGATTCGTATGGGTGGCCTTGCCGTTGACGTCGAGGTGTACGAGGCACGGCATATCGCGGTACTCCTCGTAGGTTTGGGGAACGTGGAGCGGCCCCGAGGTAGTTTCACTTCCTCGTTGCTTCCCACGACCAGCTCCCCTTCCTCGGCCACATTGTCCGCCATCACCTCGTCCTGCAAAAGTCATAGCGACCATGTTGGTAGATTGCTTTTCTTCTAGAGCGGTTTTCCGCTTTGTATTGTTGTTCCTCCGAGCTTGAGTTGGAACGGCCGTTGCCAGCAAAGAGCAGCGAGCATCGTTGTCGGCCGCTGCGAACTCACTAGCCAACTGGATCATCTGATTCAAGTCAAGCTGGTGATTGTCCTGCAAGCGCTTCAGCTTATGTCGGAGCAACATGCCCCTTTCCAACCCATCGATGAAGGCGGCCATGGCGGTCTAAGTGTGCACTCCTGCGCAGGAATTCTTCATGTCCAGCCAGCGAGAGAGGTAGGCGCGAGATGTCTCGTCTTTCTCTTGCACGCATCACGTAGATCGCCAATGCGGTGGACGCTTGTATGTACCCTCAAAGTTCTTGGTGAACGCTTCTTGCATGTCCAACCAATTGTAGATAGATTTCTCCGGCAAGTCGTCGATCAATTGACGGGCCGTGCCCGCCAACATTAACGGGAGGTACTTGATGGCGACTGAAATGGATCGTATGGGCACCTAGAGGGGGGGGGGTGAATAGGTGCTAACCAATTTTAATATACTTTTTCAATTTTAGGCTTGACACAAAGTAAATTCTTTAGATATGCAACTACGAGAATTTCCCTATATGTAACCCTAACTACTAAGCACGTAAAAGAGGAACGAGGAAACCGTAGTGGAGCACGCGGAGACACAGGGATTTGTTTTACCGCAGTTCCTTCCTTGTTAAGGGAAGTACATCTGCGTTGGAGGGTGCGGTTCTAAGACCACCACGCCACAATAGGCCTCACCCTATTCTCCGATGGATCTCGCCACGAGAGGCTGATCCACCTTCTCCACTATTGGATCCTTCGAGGCGGAACAGGTGCCTTTACAACACTATCGGGCACACACCCACAACCAAATTGGGGCTCCGGGATGACAACAAGCTGTCACAAAAACAAGGTTTATCAATATAAAAAAACAAGGATCTAGATCTTTGCAAGAAATACTAGATCGGAGGTTCTCCAAATGAATGGAGAGGAGATGAAGCGCTTGATTGCGATGATGAAGGTCGAGTTCTCCTCCTTGATTCCCAAAGGATGGGGCCTTTGGATGGATCTAGGTGGAGCACTCTTGTATGAACTTTTGAGATCGATCTGCATTCTTTTCGAGATGAATCAAGAGTTACGGCAGGAGGGAAGGCTGGCTTAAATACTCCCCGATCTCGTTGCCCAACTTTGGGGCAGATTATCCGCCCACTTGGCGGATTATCCGCCCAGGAAAATTTCGCCCCAAGGGCGATTCTCGGGAAACTCCGCCCTCTCCGGGCTTGCGCCTTGGTGAAGCGTGGAGAAAATCTTGGGGGGCGGATAATCCGGCCCCCCTGAGGGGCGGATTATCTGGCGAGGCCGGAAGTCCAGTAAACTCCGCCTCTCGGGCTTGCGCTTGGCGATGGCGGGAGGCGGATTATCCGCCCACGAGGCGGATTATCCGCCGGGACGAAAAGTCCGCCAAAATTCCGCCTCTTCCGGGCTTGCTTGGCAGAGGGAGGCGGATTATTATCCGCCTGGTGGGGCGGATTATCCGCCCCAAAGGCGTAGTTCGGCGCAACACTTCAACACACATTAAAAGATCCTTGGTATTGTTATCTAACACACAAAACACTAGGGATTAAGAAATGTTCTTTCAATCTCCCCCTTTTTGGTGTTAGATGACAATACTAGGATTTGCAATGAAACCGGCAAGTGCCACCTTAGATAATGAAAGACGCTCCCCCTAGATGTGTGCATATTTAAGATTTGCATTTGAATACAAATACACACACTAGGTAGAACACTACTTTAAGGTTTGGTGAAAGAAATTCATACCACCGGAATATATAGCCAAGGCATACATAGAAAATTCCATGAATCCATAAGTCATCAAATATGCTCCATAATTCCAGAAATCCATGGGGTCCATGATAGATAAATCCAGAAGTCCATGAATACCAAACATAGTACCAAACTGTGGAGTACGACATAGTCTTACACAAACAACCACAAATAGCAAACAAGTTCACGCTAGAAAAAGGCACAAGCAAGCAAATGAAAAACGACTAAAATCGAAAAGCTTGTGCCCGACCCTTGCAAATCCACGAGACCTAATAGAACTACTTCTCCCCCTTTGGCATCGAAACGCCAAAAAGGAAGAAGAGCGATGCTAACGTCCCTGGAGATCACTCCTCCTCATCCTCGTCGTAGTCATTCTCGTCCCCTTCCTCTTCATCATACTCATCATCATCGTCATCAGCTGGAGGAGTGGGTGCCCTCGGTGGAGGAGGAAAGAGACAACTCTCGAGCTCGCCATAGTTGATCCCTGAAGTGTTCCACTGAGCGTACGGATCCGGAGCAGTGGGTGGAGGTGGATTTCCAGTGGCACCTGAGACATGGTGGAGGATAAGCTGTTGCGTGTGATCCCTCTCATGATCCCTGCGGTACGCCTCATATTGGCCCTTGTGAATGTCAATACCCATTTCGACCCACCGGAAGCATAGCCCTGCAAGAAAATTACTTCTTGGTTTTAGGTACCCATTTTTCAATGGGTCCTTTCATGTTAGTAACAAGGGTCTTTGGGACCCAAATAGACCAAGCAATAAATTCATCAAAAGGACCAACATAATAAGCATAAACATCGCCATAATCATCACAAAAGAGTTCATAATTCGGATTGTGAGACCCTGCAAAACCAATATTATTAGTCTTGTCTTTTGTGACAACCTTCTCAGCCGTGCTTGTCTTTAATTGCACATTCTTGGTCTTGTTCTTCTTGGTTTTCTTCTTCTTGGACTTGGTGACATACCCAAGTCCCTCTCTACCATGATTTGACCTTTGCTTGTCAAGGACTTCATCAAGCACACCTTTGTCCTTTGTAGTGATGTCCTTGATCACTCCTTTTTCCACATTAGCATTTTTCTTGTTACTATATGTTGAGTTGGACGAGCTAGGAGTATCATATACGGCCAATCGACTTTGAAGCTGATCATGTGACTCATTGAGGATAGAGAACTCGTTTTTCAACGCCTTGTGAGCATTGTCAAGTTTCTCCAATTCCTCGGAGAGTCTATCATGAGCAGCCCCAAAGTCAATCCTTTCCTTCTTTAACTTCTTTGCCTTGGTGACCGCATTGTCACGTTTAACGAGTTTAGTCACAATTTCTTCATGTGACTCTTCCATAGACTCAAGCCTCTCTTCAAGAGAGACCCGAGCTTCTTCTTCTTCTTCAAGAGCATTTTTTAGGGATGCAATTTCCATTGCATCCTCCCTTTCAATTCTGCCCTTTTCTTGAGGTGCTTCGTTTTGGGTCAATCGATCCATAAGAGCCTCAAAACGAACTTTGTGCTCACCTTGCAAGTTAGTATAGAAATAATCCAAGGCAATAATCTCTTCTTTAACCTTAAGACTAGCAGGATCATCCATGTCTATCATAGCCGGGAAAGGAAGAGTTAGAAGAAGTTACCTCAGCTTCTTGCCATGAGACAAGTAGGATTCTTGTTGATGATGTTTTCATTTGGAGAGTCGAAGAGTGATGTTGATGTAGATGTGGTGTCTATAGCAGCCACCTCTTGAGAGCTATCGTCCTCGTCCTCATCTTCACTCCCCGATGAATATTCTTCTTGAGCTACTAGAACAATCTTTGGTTGCTTCTTGAAAGGAGCATTTTTCTTTACAAACTGTTTCTTACGTGGAGCTTTTGATTTGTCCTTGAAAATGAGTCTTCCTCCATTATCCTCTCTACTTCGATATGGACACTCAGCTACGAAGTGCAACCGGTCACCATAATTAAAGCAAGTTCTCAGCTTGGGACCATTTTCTTTTCTTCCATAGGCTCCACTTTTGCGATCTAGTTCAGCTTTAGCCTTGGCTGGATCTTTCCAAAAGTTTCTTGCATAACGAGCCAAGTATTGTCCGTGGATCCTTTTTATATCTTCGGGACAGTCCAGGCCTTCTACCGCATATTCATCATGATCAATCACACTAGTCTTCAAAGCCATGTTTACCCCCTTTTGCATCCCCATAGCTCGAGCACGAGCATCTTCGGCATTCTTGGCAACCACTTTGAATGCGGCCATTTCTTGCATTACCTCATTGGATGACATGAGGTGATAATTATGCCTACCTTGGAGACTTTTCAAATCTGTGGGCTCAAATGGCATAAGAGCACTGACATACTTGCGCTTGATCCAAGCATCATCAACATAAGCCGCGTCGTGGTTTCTGAAGGTAGTAGCTATTGCCTTGAGACTCCTATACATGTCCTCGTGGTCTTCTCCATCCAGCATATAAAATCCTTGACTTCATTGCTCAAGGCATCATATCTATTCCTTCTCATACTTTCATTTCCGATGAAGAGCTCGGTGAGAGCATCCCAAGCTTCTTTAGCTGTGCTAAGATCTTTGAATGTGTGGCATGTATTTATCTCCCACACCAAGTCAGATCATGTGTAGAGTCGTAGCATTGAGTTGGCTATCGACCACTTCTCTCCTTGTGAGATTGTTAGGATTTCCAACGTGAAGACCATTTTCGATGATCTTCCACAACTCTATGGAGGCGCACATGAGATTTCATCAAAAATTGCCATTGAGAGAAAGTAGAAGGCGACGGTTTGGGTGGATCACCCTATTATGTATATGGGTGAGGAATAGGATCGGGGAATACACATGAGAAACCTCATTGTATCCATCCTTACCGCTATCCTTTTCGAGGAGGAGCTCTTACTTGTATCATCACCTACCACTTCGTTATCTTTGGAACAGTTTTACCCGTTTCCTTGGATTATGAGTGGTATCCTCGAGTTAGATGGAGGTGATCTTTGCGGATGTGGAGAGACGCATTATCGGTTGGCATCTCTTCCATCTTAGCCTCCATAGAACTCACCAAGGTTGTTTCCAACGTCTTGAGATCGTTCATGGTGACTACCTCCGGAGCATCACTCCCATCTCCCTTGGAACCCATACTTCTCTTAGGCTGTTAAGCCCGAAATAAGAGCCGAGGCTCTGATACCAATTGAAATGGATCGTATGGGCACCTAGAGGGGGGGGGTGAATAGGTGCTAACCAATTTTAATATACTTTTTCAATTTTAGGCTTGACACAAAGTAAATTCTCTGGATATGCAACTACGAGAATTTCCCTATATGTAACCCTAACTACTAAGCACGTAAAAGAGGAGCGAGGAAACCATAGTGGAGCACGCGGAGACACAGGGGTTTGTTTTACCGCGGTTCCTTCCTTGTTAAGGGAAGTACATCTGCGTTGGAGGGGTGGGCGGTTCTAAGACCACCACGCCACAATAGGCCTCACCCTATTCTCCGATGGATCTCGCCACGAGAGGCCTGATCCACCTTCTCCACTATTGGATCCCTTCGAGGCGGGAACCGGTGCCTTTTACAACACTATCGGGGCACACACCCACAACCAAATTGGGGGCTCCCGGGATGACAACAAGCTGTCACAAAAACAAGGTTTATCAATATAAACAAAAACAAGGATCTAGATCTTTGCAAGAAATACTAGATCGGAGGTTCTCCAAATGAATGGAGAGGAGATGAAGCGCTTGATTGCTGATGATGAAGGTCGAGTTCTCGTCCTTCGATTCCCAAAGGGATGGGGCCTTTGGATGGATCTAGGTGGAGCACTCTTGTATGAACTTTTGAGATCTGATATGTTCTTTTTCGAGATGAATCAAGAGTTCTGGCAGGAGGGGGAAGGCTGGCTTAAATACCCCCTCCCCAGATCTGGCCGTTGCCCAACTTTGGGGGCGGATTATCCGCCCCCCCCACTTGGGGCGGATTATCCGCCCCCTGGGAAAATTCCGCCCTAAGGGCGGATTCTCCGGGGGAAACTCCGCCCCCTCTCTGGGGCTTGCGCCTTGGTGAAGCTTGGAGAAAATCTTGGGGGGCGGATAATCCGGCCCCCCTGAGGGGCGGATAATCCGGCCCCCCTGAGGGGCGGATTATCCGGCGAGGCCGGAAAGTCCGGCCGAAACTCCGCCCCTCTCTGGGGCTTGCGCCTTGGCGATGAGCAGGAGGGGCGGATTATCCGCCCCCCTGAGGGGCGGATTATCCGGCCGGGACGGAAAGTCCGGCCAAAATTCCCCCCCCCCTTCTGGGGCTTGCGCTTGCTTGGGCAGTGGGAGGGGCGGATTATCCGCCCCTGGTGGGGCTGGATTATCCGCCCCCAAAGGCAGAGTTCTGAGCTGCAACACTTCAACACACATTAAAAGATCCTTGGTATTGTTATCTAACACACAAAACACTAGGGATTAAGAAATGTTCTTTCAGCGACGTTGGGGTTGCCTCCGGCAATCTCCACCGCATTGCCGTAGTCCTGCAACCATGTGGCCGGCTTGGCGGTGCCGTCATAGGGCTTGATGGTCTTGTCAATCCGAAAACCTTTGGGGTAAGTTGCAGACCGTATTGCAGGTCCAAAGCAACGTGGTCCTAGGTATGGTCCTTCCCGGGCTTCGTGGATCTTATCAATCTGCGAACATGCATCGTATGGCGCCAGGTTCTTCTTATTGTCAACAGGGGATGGGCTGCGTGAACGATGCGGGCCTCCTCCGCCATGGTGACTGCTTGGTGGTGATGGAGGCGGAGGTGGCGGTGGGTTAGCCTTCTTGCTGTTACCCTCCTGCGACGCCTCACGCCTATCGCGGTTGCTTGTTGGACGCGGAGGGTCATGGCGTGACCTTCTCCTGTGTCCTTGGTTGCGCTCTCCGTCATGACGGGTCTGCTTCGCATTGTCGCGGATGACGATGCCGCACTGCTTTGGTGGGGTCATATCCATACGATGGTGAGCCTTGTGATCTTCGCGATGTCGGGGGGACCGGGGCGGTGGCGATGGGCGACATGGTCGGGCCTTTTCTCCGTGGTCGGAGGATATGGGGATAGCATCCTTCTTGTTGAGCGCATCCCTCCGTCTTCGTTCTGATGAACCCGTTTGGGACCCAACATCAAGAGGAGATCTGTCCCTTGGCGGCTTATACTGGCTAGATTGGCAAAGCGCTGGGTCGGACTCAAGCCTCTGATAGGTGGCCTTTTCCTGCTGCTTCACCGCCTTGGCCACTAGGTCATAGACCTGTTCCACTACCTCGGGCGATCTATCCTGCTCTAGAAGGGTCTTGGAGACGGCGAGGTTAAGGAGTGGGGTGGGCATCACCTGCTTGCCTTCACTGTCAATGTATGGCTTGGCTTGTGCCGGCTTCGAGGGAGCCCATCCTAGGTTGCGCCGTACACCAGGATCGTTGATGACGCGATCCGGAGCTTTCTTGGCCTTCTGCTGCTGCAGCAAAGTATTGTACTCGGCCTCCATTGCTCTAGCTTTCTCTAAGCGCGTTGACCAGATCTCGATCTAGCTTAGCGCCTTGCTCCGTGATGGTCTGCACTTCCTCCAGCAGCTGCTGGCGCTTCTCGTCAAGCTAGGTCACGTTCCGGATATGAGAAACGGTCAGTGGCTCGACGAGGAGATTGCCATACATCACTCTATCAGCTGGAGTAACTTGGGATGCTACAGACGTAGATGCTGGAGATGGCAAGTTTGTGGTGTTGTTGTTGCTTAGGCTGGTGCCGAGTTCCTGTCTTTGCCTTTGGGTTAAGCGGAGGAGGCATGACCTTTCTTGATCATCGTCGTGACAATAAGTGGCCCTTCCCTTCTCCGGTATTTGTAGGCGGAGCATGTCCGGGTTGATCTTCATCCATCACCGTCCCAATGGTAACGAACACCCCTCGAGACGTGACGGCATTGTTGGCTTGCTCGTCGTGCGTGTACTCTTCCTCCATCTCCTGCATGGAGGAGTCTAGCTCTTCTGGACTGAAATCTATCTCTTCTGAATCAGCACTGAAGTCAGCATAAAGCGCGTCAATAACAGAGTCGGAGGGTGCCAGGACTTCCTCGATGACGGGCGGTGGAGGTGCAACAGCAGCGGCGATGACTGGAGGTGGTGGCGCAGCTGCGACGATGGCGGCTGGAGGCGGTAGTGGCAGCGGCTGAATCGGAGGATCTCCGTCAATCAGCGCAAGCGCTGTCTGGGCTGCCGCGTCAGCCTCCGCGTAGTTGTTGGTGGTGCTCACCATGCCTTTGAGGGTAAGGCATCCCGACGCCTGCTGCCGTCTTAGATAATGCTGGAGAAGCGTGCCATGGTCCAGTCCTTCCACGAAGTGATATATAGCATTATCATCGGGGTAGTGGGCCAGATCGGCTCGTATACGGAGCCACCTGGCAAGGTAATCGCGGGGGTTTTCGCCCTCTCTCTGAACGCAACGCGCCAGATCGAAGATGGTAACCATTCCCCCAGACTGCAAACGGCCAAGTTATTGGTAGTGTTCGCAATTCTTCAGCAGGAACATGTGGTTGTCAGGCATAATACTGGCATCCCATGCATGTCTCCACCAGCTGGTCGGCGTCCGCCTTCGCAGTCAGCCAGTATAATCCTTGCCGGAAGGCTTTTGCGACCAAAGATCGGGGAGCGGCGTGATGCCCGCAATCTCCGAGATGGATTTCGCGTAGGATTTCAATACCTTCCTGCTAGGAAACACACTTAAGGTATACACCAGTAGTGCTTCTTTTGTAGAGCTGTCCATGGATTATGGTATAGCCCTTTGCTCGATGTACTATTTATTGTCTTTCGACTTTGTCGTCGGGCAAAGTTCTGTGTTCGAGATACTCCATGAACGGTTTTGTCTAAGCCGAAGGGTGAAGGGATACGAGTAGGCTACACTAGCGCAAATCAAAAAATTTCTACCGCGTATACCAGGATTACTGTTGCCATAGATCACGGGATTACCACTAGACGTGCAGTTGCAGAATTGATGAAGCGCGTCGAGGCAGTGCAGACGTTCCACATCTCCTCCTTGTACTTGTCCCATGAGAAGCTCCCCTTGTGCGGCTCGTCCAAGTGCCACAGATGCAGCACCTCCGAGGTATCCACACGTGCGGGATGGAAGCGTCCGACGCCGGACTGCTAGGTCCGCGCGTGCAAACACAGGCGAGAGGTGTGGCGGCTGGGTGGAATGGTCTAAGATCTAAACCTGGTCAGCTCGCCCCACCCTCTCTTATATAGTAGTCCCTAGTGGGCTTCTACATTAGCAGCCCATTAGTAGCCTAAGCCTGGTCTAATTCGGATCCAATCCTCATTAGGCTTCCAGCCCCTTAAGTGTGTGACCCTATAGGTTCATATGTGTATAGACATGACACGAATACACTTATTCTGTCAATAGTTGGTAGCGGCCTCTAGCAAGACGTGTCAACTCCTAAACGCATACAAAGATCATATCGGACGAACCATCACAAGGTTTAGTACATGTATTTCCCTTTGCCTCACGATATTTGGTCTAGCTCCAAGCTGACCTCTCTTTCTCGATACTGTGATTCGGAATCCCTTTACTAGGTTAACTCTTAACCTTATGTAGCATGGCCATGTATTTCTGGATCCGATCACTCGAGGGGCCCAGAGATATCTCTCTCAAGTAGAGAGGGGCAAATCCCATCTTGATTGACCATGCCTTGCAGCATGTCAGGACAAACCCGAAAGCTACCTTTATAACTACCCTATTATGGTGCAGCGTTTGATAGCCCCAAAGTAGGTCGATCCACATCTCAAGTACATGCGACAATCTCAGGTCTAAGGACAAAACGTACACGATGTGTAGATAGGGAGTTGCAACTAATTGCCAGTCTCAAGTTGGGTCAGTCCAACCCCATGTTCATAACATGTGCCCACATCATTGGTTTGACATCTCCATGTCTATTACTTGCGAAACTTAGTCATCAACCAATCGATGTGCTAGTCTAATATTCACGTGTGTCCTCACATGAACTCTGACCAGGGACAACTCTTAAATAGCCATACAAGTAAAGAGTTTCACAAACAATTCACATAATTTCTAATCAATACAAGTTGCCTGATATGGATATTCAAGGAACATTACAATAACTCATGGATACATATGAAATATAATAATCTCTATGATTGCCTCTAGGGCATATTTCCTTCAGTCTCCCACTTGCACTAGAGTCAATCTAAAATGTATCTAATACCAATTGCTCTTGTGTGCGCTTCATGCGCGGGCTGCGGGAGAGGCTTAGTCAAGGGATCAGCAACATTTGAGTCCGTATGTATTTTGCATATCATGACACTACCATCCTCAACGAACTCTCGAATCTGATGGTAACGCATGCGAATATGTTTGTTCTTCTGGTGCTGTCTAGGTTCCTTGGCTTGTGCAATAGCACCATTGTTGTCACAATAAACGTCCAAGGGATTGGATGCGCCCTGAACCACACCGAGAGCGATCAGGAAATTCCTAATCCAAACAACTTCCTTTACGGCCTCCGAGGCAGCAATATATTCATCTTCTGTTGAAGAGGAGGTCACCGTATCTTGCTTGGAACTTTTCCAGCTCACAGCACCACCATTCATGACAAACACATAACCTGATTGCGATTTTGAATCATCTGAGTTGTTAAGGTAACTCGCATCTGTGTAACCCTTTACACTGAGTTTGTTCTCACCTCCATAAACTAGGAACACATCCTTAGTCCTTTTCAAGTACTTAAGGATGTTCTTTATCGCTGTCCAGTGACCTTCACCTGGATCAGCCTGGTATCTGCTCGTAACACTTAGAGCATAGGAAACATCTGGGCGAGTATATATCATTGCATACATGATGTATCCAATAGCCGAAGCATATGGAACCCTACTCATGCGCTCATGCTCATCAGTAGTCGAAGGACACTGAGTCTTGCTGAGTTTTATGCCATGAGACATGGGCAAGAACCCTTTCTTAGCCTCTTCCATGCTGAACCGTTTCAACACTTTGTCAATGTATGTACTCTGGCTAAATCCAATTATCCTCCTTGATCTATATCTATAGATATTGATGCCTAGAATATATGCCGCTTCTCCTAAGTCCTTCATCGAAAAACTATTTTTCAATGAGGTCTTAACAGACTCGAGCATAGGAATGTCATTTCCAATCAGCAATATGTCATCTACATATAAGATTAGAAATACCAGTGCTCTCCCACTTTCCTTCTTGTAAACACAAGGTTCTTGTTCATTTTTTATGAAGCCAAACTCCTTTACAACTTCATCAAATCGAATGTTCCAACTCCGAGATGCTTGCTTCAGCCCATAAATGGACTTCAGAAGTTTGCATACCTTTCCAACATTGTTTGGATCGACAAAACCTTCGGGCTGCATCATATACACGTCCTTAGTAAGGATTCCATTTAGGAAAGCCGTCTTGACATCCATCTGCCATATTTCATAGTCGAAATGTGCAGCAATGGCTAGAATTATCCGTATAGATTTAAGAATCGCTATAGGCGAGAAAGTCTCGTCGTAGTCAACTCCTTGAACTTGTCAAAAACCTTTTGCAACAAGTCGAGCTTTATGGATGTGAACATTTCCATCCATATCAATCTTCTTCTTATAGATCCATTAGCACTCGATGGCTTTAAAACCATCAGGCAGGTCAACCAAGTTCCAAACTTGATTGTCTCCCATGGACTCTATCTCGGATCTCATGGCGATCAGCCATTTCTCAGAGTCTGGGTCCACCATCGCTTCTGCATAGGTCGCAGGCTCATCATTGTCTAACAATAATAATTCCCGCGCTTCGCGGAGCCTCGCCGACCTTCGTGGTTGTGGTGCTTCTGTTGCCATGGGTTCCTCAACTTGTTCTGCTACAATAACATCACTCGTAGAAGCATCCCCAACTGGCTCATCTTGAACTTCTTCAAGTCGCACCGACCTTCCACTTGCTCCCTTTGTGAGAAACTCTTTCTCTAGGAAAACACCGCTACGAGCGACAAACACTTTCCCCTCTTCTCGGTTGTAGAAGTAATACCCTAAGGTTTCCCTCGTATATCCCACGAAAATGCACTTATCCGATTTGGGTGTTAGCTTGTTCGACTGAAGCCGCTTGACAAATGCATCACAACCCCAAATCTTTAGAAAAGACAAACTGGGATTCTTTCCAGTCCACATCTCATATGGTGTCTTAACTACGGATTTAGATGGTACCCTGTTAAGTGTGAAAGCTGTCGTTTCTAGAGCGTAACCCCAAAATGATAATGGCAAATCCGACTGGCTCATCATCGATCGAAGCATGTCCAACAAAGTTCGATTACGCCTTTCAGAGACCCCGTTCCTTTGAGGCGTTCCGGGCGGCGTAAGTTGTGGAACAATTCCGCAACTCTTAAGATGATCGCTAAACTCGTGACTCAAATATTCACCTCCACTATCAGATCGCAAGGCCTTTATTTTCTTGCCACGTTGATTCTCTACTTCACTCTAAAATTCCTTGAACTTTTCAAAAGTTTCATACTTATGCCTCATCAAGTAGACATAACCATATCTACTGAAATCATCAGTAAAAGTAATGAAGTAGTGATATCCTCCTCTGGCTTTCGTCCTCATTGGTCCACATACATCAGTATGTATGAGTTCCAACAAGTCTGTCGCTCTCTCGGGTAAACCCGAAAAAGGCGACTTGGTCATCTTTCCAAGTAAACAAGCTTGACATGTCTCGTATGATTCAAAATCAAACGAAGTTAGAAGACCATCACCATGGAGCTTCTTCATGCGCTTTTCACTTATATGCCCCAAACAACAATGCCATAAATAGGTAGGACTCAAATCATTAGGCCGAAGAGTTTTAGCACTAACATTGTAAACAGATGCATCATCAAGATTTAAAATAAATAACCCATTCACAATGGGAGCATTAGCCATAAACATATCATTCTTAGAGATTACACAACCATTGTTTGCACTCGCGAATGAATAACCATCCCTCATCAAACATGAAGGTGATAAAATGTTTCGACCCATACTAAGAATGTAATAACAATTATTCAACTCCATAATAAATCCTAACGGAAGGTGAAGTTGCATGACGCCGACGAACAATGCAGCAACCCTTGCTTTATTTCTGACGCGAAAATCCACTTCGCCTTTCTGCACTTCTCTAGTCCTTATTAGCCCCTGCATCGAATTGCAAATATGAGCAACCGATCCGGTATCAAATACCCAAGATTTAAAATAGAATCAGCGAGAAGAATGTCCACAACATTTACAACAAGTGTACCTGAGTGGGAAGTACTCTTACTTCCACTCTTCTTCAAAGAAGCCTGGTACTTGCTGCAGTTTCTCTTCCAGTGGCCATGTTCATGACAAACGAAGCACTCAGTGTCTTCTACAGGTCCAGCCTTTTGCTTGGGTGCAGGATTAGGGATCGTATCCTTAGCCTTGCCCTTCTTCGAAGAAGAAGTACCCTTTTCTTGAAGCTAGGCTTGTTCGCACAACCATCACATGGCTATGCCTGCACTTCTTCATGTCACTTTACCTGTTTTTAGCATCCCGCATAACTCATTAAGGCCCTTCTCCACCCCATGCATATGGTAGTTAAAATGAACTGCCCATAGGCTGGATGGAAGAGGCATAAAATGAAGTCAGCGGCCAACTCTTGGCCTAGTGGAAAACCAAGCTTTTCCAAAGTCTGACTGTAACCAACCATTTTGATCACATGGGGGCCTACAGCTGCTCCCTCTGCTAGCTTGCATTCGACAAAGGACTTGGCAACATTGTACCTCTCAGTCCTTGCCTGATCTTGGAACATGTCCTTAAGCGCCACAATCATATCGTACGCATCCTGATCCTCAAACTTCTTTTGGAGTTCAGGTTCCATGCATGCAAGCATAAGGCAACTAACCTCAAGAGAATCATCACATGCTCTCTTGTAGGCGTTCTTTAGGGCAACAAATGCATTATCAGTAGGTTCATCGGGGATTGGGGTATCCAGAACCGTTTCCTTTTTATCAGACCCGAGAACAATTCTCAGGTTACGGACCCAGTCCGAATAGTTTGTTCCATTTAGTTTATCTTTGTCAAGAATCGAATGCAAATAAAAAGGTGATGCAGTGTTCAGTGCCATTGATCTACAACAGAAAACATGCAAAATACTAAGCCATGTAACCATGAAAGAGTAAAACATTTAAACAATTTAATAGCATATACTCCCACTTAAATCAATATCCCTTTATTGATACTAAGTGATTCAAGATCCACAATTAACAAGTCGACTAGTGAGCTTTAGTATCACTGCTAGAAGACAAGGTAAATCGGTAAGCAACACTTGTTAATCATATCACATATAACTCTTGTTGTTGGGTGACATCTCTATGTCAAAACTAGGCGCCCAACCTTTATGCCCCAAGGCCCTTAACTGTTAAGATGACCTTGTCAAGCTCACCAACCCTTATGCGTGTAGGTATCTGATACAAACCCATCCAGCCAAGGAAAACCGCGGCACCCTAATTTCATAGGCCCACCAACAAATGTACATGGCATATGATGGTGCAAGGTTTGGTTGGGAGAGCATGGTTAAACTTAAACTTTCTGAGGGATCGTTCTACTTCTATCATCTAAGTATGCATAGTAGTAAAACACATGAGAATAGCATTCACATAGATGTGACACAGTATGGCCCATTTTCTCATGGTGATCTCCATCGCCATAGAACCTATCCACCATGATGATCTCCATCTTCATGTTCCATGTGAGCCATCTTCCAAGTGATGAGTCCTCCAAGAACTAATACAAGCTATTACTCCTAACAAATAGTAATCAAAATTACATAGTATTGGGATCATCACAAGTTGGCACACATGCCATTACAATAAATGACAACACATATGGCTCCAGCCGTGTTGCCCTACTCACGACACGCAGGTCATGCAAAATTTCATACATGCATCACATACATATATGGGCCATACTGATCACATACATCCTGCAAAAACAAGTTATGCATAGAATCGCATTCTACCGGATCATGTGACATCGCAGCACCTAGTTACCTTAACGAGATATAAAAAGGGGCTACGATTAACGGGGGTCTAGGGGTTCTACCCCTACGGGGTTCGAAGGGGCAGCGCCCCTCGCGGTATCTTCACAATTTTCTTTAAGGATTTTAATCGGCAAATCAAATTTACCATAAACCGACTCCTGTCCCGATTCAATCAAACTCCTTTGATCACGGTACATCGATTTTAGATCTAGGTTCCGATTCGATCAATCGTATTGATCCTCGCATGATTCAACAGGATTTATGTGTCACTGTCTACCCCGATGGCAGAAACCGACCGGTAGGGGTAAGTCGTTCAACAACCTCGGAATTACGATCACGGAAAGCAAGATCATAGTTCAATCCTAAACCACTGCCATATAAACGATCGCATTATTCATATCAATCTGCATATCACCATATGCAAACATCCCGAACCTATAACTGAACAACATCGGCTCTGATACCACTGAAGGGATACGGGTAGGCTACACTAGCGCAAATCAAAAAAATTCTACCGCGTATACCAGGATTATTGTTGTCATAGATCATGGGATTACCACTAGACGCGCAGTTGCGGAATCGATGAAGCACATCGAGGCAGTGCAGACGTTCCACGTATCCTCCTTGTCCTCATCCCACGAGAAGCTCCCCTTGCGCGGCTCGTCCAAGTGCCACAGATGCAGCACCTCTGAGGTATCCACGTGCGAGGTGGGCGTCGGGGCAGCTGCTAGGTCCGCGCGTGCAACACAGGTGAGAGGTGTGGCGGCTGGGTGGAATGATCTAAGGTCTAACCCTGGTCAGCTCGCCCCACCCTCTCTTATATAGGTGTCCCTAGTGGGCTTCTACATTAGCAGCCCATTTGTAGCCTAAGCCTGGTCTAATTCGGATCCAATCCTCATTAGGCTTCCAGCCCCTTAAATGTGTGACCCTATAGGTTCATATGCGTATAGACATGACATGAATACACTTATTCTATCAATAGTTGGTAGCGGCCTCTAGCAAGACGTGCCAACTCCTAAACGCATACAAAGATCATATCGGACGAACCATCACAAGGTTTAGTACATGTCTTTCCCTTTGCCTCACGATATTTGGTCTAGCTCCAAGCTGACCTCTCTTTCTCGATACTGTGATTCGAAATCCCTTTACTAGGTTAACTCTTAACCTTATGTAGCACGGCCATGCATTTCTGGATCCGATCACTCGAGGGGCCCAGAGATATCTATCTCAAGTAGAGAGGGGCAAATCCCATCTTGATTGACCATGCCTTGCAGCATGTTTCAGGACAAACCCGAAAGCTACCTTTATAACTACCCTGTTACGATGCAGCGTTTGATAGCCCCAAAGTAGGTCGATCCACATCTCAAGTACATGCGACAATCTCAGGTCTAAGGACAAAACGTACACGATGTGTAGAGAGAGAGAGAGAGCTGCAACTAATTGCCAGTCTCAAGTTGGGTCAGTCCAACCCCATGTTCATAACATGTGCCCACATCATTGGTTTGGCATCTCCATGTCTATGACTTGCGAAACATAGTCATCAACCAATCAAATGTGCTAGTCTAATATTCACGTGTGTCCTCACATGAACTTAGACTAGGGACAACTCTTAAATAACCATACAAGTAAAGAGTTTCACAAACAATTCACATAATTGCCAATCAATACAAGTTGCCTGATATGGATATTCAAGGAACATTACAATAACTCATGGATACATATGAAATATAATCATCTCTATGATTGCCTCTAGGGCATATTTCCTTCAGAGGGACCTTTGCCACAATGTGGATAAAAGAGTCTACTCTATCCGGGTTGTCGATGTCTGCTCCCTTCACGGATGGTGTCCGTAGATGCTCTAGGAAAACTCCTGGTGGAATTTGTTTGCATACGATCCAAGCTTAGGCAATGAATCAGCCTCGTTTTGCTCCCTAGGTACATATTTGAGCTCGTAGCCCAAGAATCTCTTGGCTATCTCGTCCACTTCGTCTCGATATGCCGCCATCATAGGGTTCCGCGCATTCCAGGTGCCAGCCACCTGCTGGGCAACCAAGTAGGAATCTCCATAGCAAACTATGCGCTTGATGCCAATATCCTTGGCTACGCGTAATTCGTGAATGAGTGCTTCATACTCCACCATGTTGTTCTTAGCCTCGAAGTGGATCTGCAAAACGTAGTGTAGCTTGTCCCCAGTTTGTGACTGTAGCAGTACACCAGCCCCCAAGCCGTTGAGCAGCTTTGATCCGTCAAAGTGCATCACCCAGTATTCTGGCTCTGGTAATGGGGTAGCATCTGGCATCTCCGTCCAATCTGTGATAAAATATGCCAAGGCTTGTGATTTGATAGCGTCGCGTCTCTTGTAGGTGATCTCAAAGGCGGCAAGTTCAATGCCCCACTTCGCGACCCTTCCTGTAGCATCACTGTTGTTGATGATGTCGGACAGTGGAGTTTTGCTCACCACTGTGATGGGGTTCTCCTGGAAATAGTGCCTCAGCTTCTGAGAAGCAAGGAATACTCCATAAGCTATCTTCTGGTAGTGCGGGTAATGCTGTTTGGACTCCGTCAAGACCTCGCTTACATATTAAACTGGTCGTTGAACCCCGTGCTCATAGCCTGATTCCTTTCGCTCTACCACGATGACGATGCTGATTACCTGGTTGGTGGCTGCCATGTTAAACATGGGTTCTCCAGGCTCGGGTGCTGCAAGGATAGGCGCTGAGGAAAGAATCTCCTTGAGATGCTTTAATGTTGCATCTGCCTCGTCCGTCCACGTGAATTTGTTCGCCTTCTTCAGCAACTTGTACAATGGCAAAGCCTTCTCTCCAAGTCGGCTGATGAACCGACTAACTATTGCAACACAACCTGTTAGTCGTTGAATGTATTTTGGCATGTCGGATGGTTTATGTTTAAGATGGCCTTGATTTTCTCTAGGTTGACCTCGATTCCACGCTGGGAAACGATGAAGCCCAACAATTTGTCGGCTAGAACCCCGAAGACGCACTTCTTAGGGTTAAGCATCATGTTGTATTTTCGGAGATTATCAAAGGTTTCTTTTAAGTCGAAGATTAGGTCATTTGACTTTTTAGACATCATCGCTATATCGTCCACATAGGCGTGAACGTTCCGACCAATTTGATCGTGTAGGCAATGTTGCATTGTCCGCTGGTACGTAGCACCTGCGTTTTTCAGCCCAAAGGGCATCGTAACATAGCAAAATGTGCCGTAGGGGGTAGCGAACGAAGTGGCCAATTGGTCCGACTTCCTCATCTTGATCTGGTGGTATCCTGAGTATGCATCAATAAAACACAAAAGCTCCGAGCCAGCCGTCGAGTCAATGACTTGGTCAATGCGAGGCAAAGCAAACAGATCTTTGGGACATGCTTTGTTCAAGCCAGTGTAATCAACGCACATTCTTAATTCTTAGGTTCCATTTTTGGGGACAAGTGCAGGATTGGCCACCCATTGGGTGTAAAGGACTTCTCGGATAAAACTAGCCTTAAGTAACCTAGCTATCTCTTTGACTATGGCGCGTCTCTTCTCATCTCCAAAGCGTCATAGAGGTTGCTTCATTGGTTTGCATTTTGGATCAATGCTCAATCTGTGCTAGGCAAGTTCCCTAGGTACACCTTTCATGTCGGCAGGTTGCCAGGCAAAGATGTCCCTATTCTCACGGAGGAACTTGACGAGCGCGCTTTCCTATTTGGGATCAAGGTTCGTCCCAATGGCGGTGACCTTGGAGGCATAGCATACCATAGGTTCCACCGGCTTGGTCTCGATGGAGGCCTTGAATGCTGGAGTGGAGTCGGAAATCTGTTTCTTCGACGTGGGCATCTCCTAGGCATCGACCTTGCTTTGGATCTCTTTGAATTCTTTGCTGTAGAGGACAGCTTTCGCGTAGACTGCTTCTCCAATCTCGCAGTCCCTAGCTTTGTCAAAGATTACAGATACGGTGATGACACCGTTTGGTCTAGGTATCTTGAGTTTGTTGTAGACGAAGCATGGCTTGGCCATGAAGGTGTGGAATATGTCGCGGCCGAATATGACCTGGTACACGCTCTTGAAGGGGACCACCTCAAAGGTGATGCGCTCTTGGCGGTAATTGTTAAAATCACCAAAAGCGACCTGAAGTGTGATGCACCCAAGGGATCGAGCCTCCCGACCAGGAACTACGCCGTGGAAGATGGTGTTGGTCCGCCTTAGGTTTGCCTCCGTCAAGTTCATCTTCTGCAGTGTATCCAGGTACATGATGTTGATGCTGCTTCCACTATCCACCAGACACTTGGTGAACTCATTGTCGTCAATCAAAGGGTTGATGACCATGGCGTATTGGTTATCCATAGGGATGAGGTCTGGGTGATCCTTCCTGTCCCAAGTAATTGGAATCTCTGACCAGTGCAGGAACTGGGGAACTAGGGGTAGAGTAGCCATCAGTATCCTCATAGAGGTCTTCTGTTGTTGGACGGTGGGGGTGCCAAGGAAAGTATGAAAAACTGCCGCCTTCTTCTCGAAGGGGTTCTTGCCTTTGTCGTCGCTCTTGGCGGTGTTCTTGGGGTCAATGTCCTCATCCATGTCACTTGAATCCTTGGACTCCTCCTCCTTCTTCTTCCCCTTGCCCTTGCCTCGCGGTCTGTTCTTCCGACTTCGCTTGTAGCCGGACTCCGGGTCCTCCTTGAGGTTGTTGGCAAACTTGCAGTGTAGATTAGTATGGGTTGCCTTGCCGTTGACATCGAGGTGTACGAGGCACGACATATCACGGTACTCTTTGTAGGTTTGGGGAACGCGGAGCGCTGCCGAGGTAGTTTCACTTACTTGTTGCTGCCCACAACCAGCTCCCCATCCTCGGCCATGTTGTCCGCCATCACTTTTTTCCTGCGAAGGTCATAGCGACCATGTCGGGAGTTTGCTTTTCTTCTAGAGCGGTTTTCCGCTTTGTGCTATTGTTCCTCCAAGCCTGAGTTGGAACGGCCATTGCCGACAGGGAGCCGCGAGCATCATCGTCGGCAGCTGCGAACTCATTGGCCAACTGAATCATCTGATTCAAGTCTAGCTGGTGATTGTCCTGCAAGCGCTTCAGCTTATGTCGGAGCAACGTGCCATTTCCAACCCATCGATGAAGGTGGCCATGGCGGTCTGAGCGTGCACTCCTGCGCAGGAGTTCTTCATATCCAGCCAGCGAGAGAGGTAGGCACGAGATGTCTCGTCTTTCTCTTGCACGCACCGCTGTAGATCACCAACAGTGCAGGGACGTTTGTGAAGGGTTTCGCGGCATAGTAAATCAAAATTTTCTACGGAGCGAACAGAGGGAAAGCCAAGATCTAATCTAGGAGATGCAAACAACGAGAGAGATTGGATTAGATCTTCATACCCTTGAAGATTCAAGCAGTGAACGTTCTTAGGAACGTGGGTGATGTAGTCGTACTCGCTTCTCCTCCTCGCGATCCGATCCGATCTAGCACCACAAGTGGCGGTGCCTCCGTGAGATGCACACGTGCAGCACCTCGGCGTCTCCTCCTTCCTCAGACCAGCGAGTATGGTGGAGAGATAGATTGGATCTACAACACGACGGCGTGTTGTATATGGTGGAGAATTTCTGCTGCAGGGCTTCGCCTACAAACAGTCGGGAGGGAGAGAGGAAGGTAGCAAGGCTGCTAGGGCTTGGAGGAAGGTGTGTAGGGGGGAGGGGGCGCACCACCCCTCTATATATAGAGGGGGGAGGCCAGCCCTTGCCCCTCCTCCAAGCCTATCTCTAGTTTAAACAATTTAAACTCTCCCTTCTAGAAATCCTATCTCTAGTTTAAACGATTTAAACTCTCCCTCTTCTAGAAATTCTATCCCGAGATTTAAACGAGTCAAATCTCTCTAGAATCGGCTGGGCCCTATGGGGCCTTGTGCCCCTGGTCCAATGCGGCCAGGACACTCCCTCATAGGCCCATGCCCCCTCCCGGAAGGTGGGGCCACGTTGGTCCCCTTCCGGAAGGTTCTAGAAGCTTCCGGTACAATACCGATTAACCCGGAACAATTCCGAACTCCAAAAACTGCACTGCCTTATATGAATCTTATTCTCCGGACCATTCCGGAACCTCTCGTGATATCCCGGATCCCATCCGAGACTCCGAACAAAAATTCATAAACCAATTATCCAATCTATCCTAGCGTCGAGACACGTTAAGTGTGTGACCCTGCGGGTTCGAGAATATGCGAACATGATCTTCTATCAATAATCAACAGCGGGTGCAGGCACCCATATTGACTCCACACATTCATCGATGATCATATTGGATGAACCACGATGCCAGGATTCAATCAATCCCATATATATATTCCCTTCGTCTCGCGATATTTTACTTGCGGAGATTCGATCGTCGATGCATGTCATACCTAGTTCAATCTCGTTCACGAAAGTACTTTACTGTTCGTAATCCGATATCACTTTGTGATTAACTCCTTAACCACATGCTTGCAAGCGGTGTTGATATCGATTACCGAGTGGGCCCCAGTATATCTCTCGACTTGGGAGGGACAAATTCCATCTCGATACATACAACCCAGAGATACTTTCCGATCACACAGAGACACCTTTATGATCACCCTCTCATAGGATGACGTTTGATGACCTCAAAGCTTTCTTCGGTACCAGGAGTTGCATTATCTCATGGTCTAAGGAATACAATATTTGACATAGGAAAAGCTTCAAAGATGAACACGATGAAACGATCTAATTGCTTCGCTTAGTTTGGGTGCATCCATCATATCATTCTCCCAATGATATGATCTCATTATCAATTGACAACTCATGTCTATGGTTAGGAAACCTTAACCATCATTGATCAATGAGCTAGTCCTTAGGCGTCTGGGGACACGGTGTTGTTCACAAACCACACAAGTATTAATGTTTCCGCTTAATACAATTCTAGCATGGAATATAAACTTTATCATGAACAAGAATTATAATAATAACATCTTTATTATTTCCTCTAGGGCATAATTCCAACAGTCTCCCACTTGCACTAGAGTCAATAATCTAGTTTACATCTGGCAACAATCTCACACCCATGGCACTGAGGTGTTGATCATGTTTTACACATGGAAGAGGTTTAGTCAATGGATCTGCAACATTCAGATCCGTATGTACTTTGCTAATCTTCAGATCTCCATCTGCTATATAATCTCGGATTATATGAAACTTGCGGTTGATATGCTTGGTCTTTGGATGATATCTTGGTTCCTTAGCGAGTGCTATGGCGCCAGTGTTGTCACACAATATCTCCAGTGGGTCCAATGCACTTGGAACCACGCCAAGTTCAGTGATGAAGTTTCTGATCCAAACTCCTTCACTTGACGCTTCTGCAGCAGCCATGTATTCCTCTTCCACTGTAGATCCCGCGATCACGCTTTGTTTGCGACTTCTCCGACTCACGGCTCCTCCATTCAAAATATAAGCGTATCTTGTCGAGATTTAGAATCATCCTTGTCGATTATCGAAACTAGCGTCGGCGTAACCTTTTACGACAAAGCTGTTCATCACCCCATAGACTAAGAACATTTCTTTAGTTCTATTTAGGTACTTTAGGATGTTCTTCACAGCTGTCGATGTTCCACTCTGGATCACTTTGATATCTGCTCGTCAAACTAAGAGCATTGGACACATCCGGTCTAGTACACAACATGGCATACATGATGGAACCTATGGTCGAGGCATAAGGCACTTTGCTCATAGCTTCCCTATCATTTACCGTGGCTGGACACTGAGCCTTGCTCAATATCTTACGACAACATAGGCCTTTGAACCTTTCTTTGCCTTATCCATTACGAACCTTTTGAACTTTGTCTAGGTATGTACTGGCTTAAAGCTATCGGGCGTCTTTGTCTATCTCTATAGATCTTGATGCCCAATATATAAGTAGCTTCACCTAGGTCTTTCATTGAAAAACACTTGTTCAAATAACTCTTCACATCGTTAAGCATGTTGATGTCATTTCCGATAATCAATATGTCATCCATACATACCGTAAGCGTCACCGAGCTCCCACTCACTTTCTTGTAGATACAAGCTTAGAGCAATTTGGAACAAATCCAAAGCTCTTGATCACTTGATCAAAAGCGAAGGTTCCAACTCGAGATGCTTGATTCAGTCCATAAATGGAGCAATGAAGTTTGCATACTTTACTAGCATCCTTAGGATCGACAAAACCTTTGGGTTGCATCATATACAACTCTTCATCAATGTTGCCATTGAGGAAAGCGATCTTGACATCCATACCATATTTCATAATCATGAAACGCAACAATTGCTAATAAAATCCGAATGGACTTAAACATCGCTACTGAGAGAAAGTCTCATCGTAGTCAACACCTTGAACTTGTCGAAAACCTTTTGCGACAAGCCGTGCTTTATAGACGGTAACATTACCATCGCGTCCGTTTTCTTCTTGAATATCCATTTGCACTCAACGGCCTTTCGGTCGCTAGGAGGATCCACCAAAGTCCATACTTGGTTTTCGCTCATGGATCCCAATTGGTTCATGGCTTCCGACCATTTCTCGATCTGGGCTCATCATCGCTTACTCATAGTTCGTAGGTTCACTGTCTTCTACCAACAAGACAGTCAAGAGCGATTTCCGTACCACTCGGGAGGCACGCGACCTTGTCGACTGCGATGTTCAAGTGACATCATCCGAAGCTTCATGATCCTTGTCATTAGCTTCCTCTATTGTTGGTGCGGTGACTTTGGAACAATTTCAGGTCTTGCGCTACTCTCCAATTCAAGAGAAGGTTCAATAACCTCGTCTAGCTCTACTTTCCTCCCACTCACTTCTTTCGAGAGAAACTCCTTCTCAAGAAAGGAACCGTTCTTCTTGACAAACACTTTGCCTTCGGTTACGTGATAGAAGGTATACCCAATGGTTTCCTTAGGGTATCCTATGAAGACGCATTTCTCTCGCTTTGGGTTCGAGCTTGTCGACATCAACTTCTTGGCGTAAGCTTCGCATCCCCAAACTTTAAAGCGACAACTTAGGTTTAGCACCAAACCACAGTTCATACGGTGTCGTCTCAGCAGTTTAGATGGAGCCCTATTTAAAGTGAATGCAGCGGTTTCTAATGCATAATCCCAAAATGATAACGGCAAATCAGTAAGAGACATCATTGATCGGACCATATCTAATAGGGTTCGATTCCGTGTTCAGACACACCATTGCTTGTGGTGTTCGGGTGGCGTGAGTTGTGAAACGATTCCACTTGCTTTAAGATCGTGAGAAAATCATAACTCAAATATTCACCTCCACGATCGGATCGTAGAAACTTAATCTTTTTACATTCGATGGTTCTCCACTTCATTCGAAATTCCTTAAACTTTTCAAATGTTTGATTTATGTTTCATTAAATAGATATACCCATATCTACTTAAGTCATCGGTAAAAGTGAGGAAATAGCGATATCCACCGCGTCGAAACACTCATCGGTCGCATACATCGGTATGTATGATTTCCAACAAGTCCGTTGCTCGCTCCATCATAGGAGAACGGGGTTTTGATCATCTTGCCCATGAGGCATGGTTCGCATGTGTCAAATGATTCAAAATCAAGAGACTCCAAAGTCCATCGAATGGAGTTTCTTCATGCGCTTTACTCCAATATGACCTGAGCAGATTGCCACAAATAAGTAGTATTATCACTATCTACTTTGCATCTCTTAGCCTCAATGTTATGGATGTGTGTTTCATCCCTTTCGAGATTTAGAAGAAATAAACCATTCACAAGAGGTGCATGACCATAAAAGATGTTACTCATATAAATAGAACAACCATTATTCTCCGATTTAAATGAATAACCGTCTTGCAATAAACACGATCCGAAATGATGTTCATGCTCAGCGGGCACATAATAACATTTATTAAGGTTTAAAACTAATCCCGAAGGTAAAACTAAGGAGAGCGTGCGGCCATCACATCAACTCTTGATCCGTTGCCAGCGCATCGTCACCTCATCCCTCATAGCGCCATCTATTCCGTAGCTCTGTTTGAGTTACAAATATTAGCAAGCGAACGTATCAAATACCCGGGAACTACAACGAGGGCTAGTAAGGAAAACATCAATAACATGTATATCAAATATACCTTTGATGGTGCCGCCTTCTTGTCCGCTAAGTACTTCGGACGATTGCGCTTCGGTGACCCTTGTCCTTGCAATAGAAGCACTCGATGTCCGGCGGACCGGACTGAAGCTTCTTCTCGGCGAGGGCATTAAACTTCCGACGCCCTTCTTGAAGGGCTTCTTTGCTCCTTACCTTTCTTAAAGGAGGGCTTGTTGACCATCAACACATGATTATCCTTCTTGATGTCCACTTTCAGCCTTGACTTTGCGAAGAGCTCGGTGATCGTGTCGTGGAACCAATCGATTATGAGTCACTACAAAACTTTTTTAGGCGGGAGGGTGATTGCGAGAACCACATCAATCTTGATCTCCTCTGGTATCGTGCATTCGATTGCTCAAGGCGTTGAGTGTAGCCCGACATCTTTATGGCGTGCTCACTAACGGAACTCCTTCCTCCATCTTGCGGTTAAAGAACTTCTCGAGATCTCATATCTCTCGAGCGGGCTTGAGTCGAAACATGGTTTCGGCTCCTCGAGAATCTCAAAGGGCCCGGATAGGTTTCAAAATGATTTTGAAGCTTGGTTCCATAGCAAACAACATGGTGCTCTTAATCACACCATAATCATCTTTCTTGTTGATAGACAGCTTTCTCATCAGGCCTTGCGATTGCGGCAGGGGTCACCTAACGCTTTTCCAAGGACATAGTCCTTTTGTCCGCCAGACAGAATGATTCTTAGATTGCGGAACCAATTGGTGAAGTTATTCCCATTCTTCCTAAGCTTTTCTTTCTCAGCAAAAACGTTGAAGTTGAAGTTGGACTTGGCCATTGGATCTACAGTATTTGCAAGTACAATTTAGACTATGTTCATGATAAATAGTTCAACTTAATCAAATTACTAGATGAACTCCCACTAAATTCAACATCCCTCAAGTTGTTTAGTGAACACGATCCAAATTCACCACACCTAATCCGATCATCACGAGAAGAGATGTGGTTTCAATGGTGGACAACGAAGTGTCAATCATATCATTCATATGACTCATGCTTAACCTTTCGGTTCTTGTGTTAGAGGCCATATGCATACATGCTAGGCTCGTCAAGTTAGACCAAGTATTTCGCGTGTGCAAAGCGGCTTGCACCCGTTGTATGTGGCGTAGAGTCTATAGCACCCGATCATCACGTGATGCTTGGACACGACGAACTTTCATAGCGGTGCATACTTGGAGAACACAGTTTTATCTTGATCTTTAAGTGAGGAATCATCTTATAATGCTACCGTCATGATCTAAGCATGATAAGATACATAAAGGATAAACATCACATGCATATAACTTTATGTGACATGGTATAGCCAATCTTCGCAATGATCTCCATCTTGTGCGTTCGGCATGATCTCCATCACTCCACCATGATTGCCTCCACCACGAATAGCAACTACAACTATTGCTAACTACTTAGCGATAAAGTAAAGCTATTACATGGCGTATAAGAAGTTGACTCATGGTCATACACAATTATAAAGACAACCATATGGCTCACCGGTTGTGTACTCATCGACATGCAAGTCGTGAAACATTACAAAACATGATCATCACATACAATATACACATCACATCTTGGGCCATACCATATCACGAAAACACTCCTGCAAAAACAAGTTAGGCGCCTCTACTTTGTTGTTGCATGTTTCGTGGCTTATGGGAGTAGATGCTAAACGATTCTTACCTACGGAAAGCCACAGCGGTGATATTATGGTTGCCAAACTCGGTGTTAATCCCATGACAACTATAGTGAGAGAACGGCATCCACCGGCCGCATGTGTGGTACAAGCCACACGTCAAGTGCGGAGCGGTCTCATGACGGCGTCGCGTAAGGTTGGCCTGGACGCTTCAATATCACTATCCGCGTCATAAGAAGAACACAAACAAGAGGCTTGCGAGAAAACATCAACGCAACAACCATGTTGCGTTCTACTCGTGAAACACATCTACGCATAGATCTAGCTCGATACCCTTTGAAGGGTTTGGCGGCATAGTAAATCAAAATTTTCTACGAGCGAGAGGAAAGCCAAGATCTAATCTAGGAGATGCAAACAACGAGAGAGATTGGATTAGATCTTCATACCCTTGAAGATTCGCAGATGAACGTTCTTGAGCGTGGGTGATGTAGTCGTACTCGCTTCTCCTCCTCGCGATCCGATCCGATCTAGCACCACAAGTGGCGGTGCCTCCGTGAGATACTGCGTGCGGCACCTCGGCGTCTCCTCCTTCCTCGGACCAGCGAGTATGGTGGAGAGATAGATTGGATCTACAACACGGCGTGGTGTATATGGTGGAGAATTTCTGCTGCGGGCTTCGCCTACAAGCGATCGGGAGGGAGAGAGGAAGGTAGCAAGGCTGCTAGGGCTTGGAGGAAGGTGTGTAGGGGAGGCGCACCACCCTCTATATATAGAGGCGTTCAAACCTTGCCCTCCTCCAAGCCTATCTCTAGTTTAAACAATTTAAACTCTCCTTCTAGAAATCCTATCTCTAGTTTAAGCGATTTAAACTCTCCTCTTCTAGAAATTCTATCCGAGATTTAAGCGAGTCAAATCTCTCTAGAATCGGCTGGGCCCTATGGGGCCTTGTGCCTGGCCCAATGCGGCCAGGACACTCCCTCATAGGCCCATGCCCCTCCCGGAAGGTGGGGCCACGTTGGTCCCCTTCCGGAAGGTTCTAGAAGCTTCCGACAATACCGATTAACGGAACAATTCCGAACTCCAAAAACTGCCTTTGCCTTATATGAATCTTATTCTCGGACCATTCCGGAACCTCTCGTGATATCCGGATCCCATCCGAGACTCGAACAAAATTCATAAACCAATTATCCAATCTATCCTAGCGTCGAGACACGTTAAGTGTGTGACCTGCGGGTTCGAGAATATCTGGACATGATCTTCTATCAATAATCAACAGGTGCAGGCACCCATATTAACTCCACACATTCATCGATGATCATATCGGATGAACCACGATGCCAGTTCAATCAATCCCATATATATATTCCTTCGTCTCGCGATATTTTTACTTGCGAGATTCGATCATGCGAGTCATACCTAGTTCAATCTCGTTCACAGCAAGTACTTTACTCGTTCCGTAATCCGATATCACTTTGTGATTAACTCCTTAACCACATGCTTGCAAGCGGTGTTGATATCGATTACCGAGTGGGCCCGAAGTATATCTCTCTCCGACTTGGGAGGGACAAATCCCATCTCGATACATACAACCCAAGATACTTTCCGATCACACAGAGACACCTTTATGATCACCCTCTCATAGGATGACGTTTGATGACCTCAAAGCTTTCTTCCGGTACCAGGGAGTTGCATTATCTCATGGTCTAAGGAATACAATATTTGACATAGGAAAAGCTTCGCAATGATGAACACGATGAAACGATCTAATTGCTTCGCTTAGTTTGGGTCTGTCCATCATATCATTCTCCCAATGATATGATCTCATTATCAATTGACAACTCATGTCTATGGTTAGGAAACCTTAACCATCATTGATCAATGAGCTAGTCCTTAGAGGCGTACCAGGGACACGGTGTTGTTCACAAACCACACAAGTATTAATGTTTCCGCTTAATACAATTCTAGCATGGAATATAAACTTTATCATGAACAAGAATTATAATAATAACATCTTTATTATTGCCTCTAGGGAATAATTCCAACAGTTTGTACGTACCCTTGAAGTTCTTGGTGAACGCTTCTTGCATGGCCAACCAATTGTAGATGGATTTCTCTGGCAAGTCATCAATCCATTGACGGGCCTTGCCCGCCAACATCAATGGGAGGTACTTGACGGCAACGTTAGGGTTACCCCCGGCGATCTCCACCGCGTTACCATAGTCCTGCAACCATGTGACCGGCTTTGCGGTGCCATCATAGGTCTTGATGGTCTTGTCAATCCGGAAATCCTTGGGGTAAGTTGCAGACCGTATCGTAGGTCTAAAGCAACGTGGTCCCAGGTATGGTCCTTCCCGGGCCTCGTTGATCTTGTCTATCCGCGAACGTGCGTCGTATGGATCCGGGCTTCTCTTCTTCTTGTCAACAGGGGATGGGCTGCGTGAACGACGCGGGCCCCCTCCGCCATGGTGAATGCTAGGTGGCGATGGAGGTGGAGGTGACGGTGGGTTAGCCTTCTTGCTGTTACCCTCCTGAGACGCCTCATGCTTGTCGTGGTTGCTTGTCGGACGCGGAGGGTCATGGTGCGACCTGCTCTCGTGTCCCTGGTTGCGCTCTCCGTCATGATGGGTCTGCTCCACGTTATCGCGGATGACGATGCCTCCCTGCCTTGGTGGGGGCATATCTGTACGACGATGAGCTTTGGTGTCTTCGCGATGTCGGGGTGAACGGGGAGGTGGCGATGGGCGACGAGGTTGGGCCTTACCTCCGTGGTTGGAGGATATGGGGATAACATTCTTCCTGTTGTGCGCATCCCTCCGTCTTCACTCTGATGAACCCGTCTGAGACCCGACATTAAGAGGAGATTTATCCCTTGGCGGCTTATGCTGGCTAGACTGGCAAAATGCTGGGTCAGACTCAAGCCTCTGAGAGGTGGCCTTTTCCTGCTGTTTTACCGCCTTGGCCACTAGTTCATAGACCTGGTCCACTTCCTCAGACGATCTATCCTGCTCCAGAAGGGTCTTGGCGACGGCGAGGTTGAGGAGAGGAGTGGGCATCACCTGCCTGCCTTCACTGTCAATGTATAGCTTGGCTTGTGCCGGCTTCGAGGGAGCCCATCCTAGGTTTCGCCGCACACCAGGATCGTTGATGACGCAAGCCGGAGCTTTCTTGGGCTTCTGCTATTGCAGCAGAGTCTTATACTCGGCCTCCATTGCTCTAGCTTTCTCGATTGACTTCTGCGCGTTGACCAGATCTCGATCTAGTTTTGCGTCTTGCTCTGTGATGGCCTGCGCTTCCTTCAGCAGCTGCTGGCGCTTCTCGTCAAGCTGGGTCACGTTCCAGATATGATCTACGGTCAGTGGCTCGATGAGTAGATTGCCGTACATCACTCTATCGGCTGGAGTAACTTGGGCAGCAGCAGACGTAGATGCTGGAGGCGGCAAGTTTGCGGTGTTATGGTTGCTCGGGCCGGTGCCGAGTTCCTGCGGCTGTTGCACTGGGTTAGGCGGAGGGGGCATGACCTTTGCGCGATCATTGTCGGCAGCAACAGGTGGTCCCTTCCCTTTGTCCAGAGCTGTAGGCGGAGCTCGTCCAGGATGATCTTCATCCATCGCCGTCCCAATGGTGACGAACACCTCTCGAGACGTGACTGTGTTGTTGGCTTGCTCGTCGCGTGTGTACTCCTCCTCCATCTCCTGCATGGCGGAGTCTAGTTCCTCTGGACTGAAATCTATCTCCTCTGAATCTGCACTGAAGTTGGCGTATAGCGTGTCAATCATAGAGTCAGAGGGTGCCATGACTTCCTCGATGACGGGGGGTGGAGGTGCAATGGCAGCGACAATGACTGGAGGTGGTGGCGCAGCAGCGGCGATGGCGGCGATGACTGGAGCGGTGGTGGCGGTTGCTGATGCGGCGGCGCTCCGCCAATGAGCGCAAGATCCGCCTGAGCTGCCTCTTCGGCCTCCGTGTAGCTGTTGACGGTGTTCACCATGCTTTCGAAGGTGAGGCGTCCTGAAGCTTGCTACCGCCTTAGAGAATGCCGGAGAAGCGTTCCCTGGTCCAGTCCTTCCACAAAGTGATACATAGCATCATCATTGGGGTAGTGGGCCAGATCGGCTCGTATATGGAGCCACCTAGCAAGGTAATCGTGGGGGTTTTCGCCCTCTCTCTCTGAACGCAGCGCGCCAGATCGAAGATGGTAACCACGCCGACAAACTTGGATCTCTGCTTTCTAGACGCACAGACGAAGCCGGCGGACTTGTAGTGATCTTCCACCTATATGTCCTGCACAGGGGCGGTTTGGGTGGGCCTTGAATTTTTCCGATCTTTGTCGGCAAACTCCGAGGAGAGATCCGACATCGATCCTTCCACGAACGCATCCTGCCCGTAGGTGGTCCTTGCGGGTCTTGATGCTCCTCCGACTCCCAGGGAACTAGTGCCCGAGTCGGTATCGCCAATGAAGAGGTGGATGTCTCCGATAGGAACGATCGAACACTGCGTAGGGTTCGTCTTCGCCGGGATCCAGAACTCGTCGGGAGGGACGATCGGAACGTTGCCGGAGAAGAGAACGCGATCGATGGCTACGGTTTCGCCGATTCCCGCGAAGATCTTGGTCCTCGCCCGCTGAAGAGCCTGAAGCGCCTCTTGCCCCATGGTGGGCGCCAACTGTCGTGGTATTGCCGATGAGTACGCCATGGAGGGGTCCTCACAGTGCGTGTTTAGAGACGTGGGGGAAGGCGGACGAAGCAGTGCGAGGTAACACAACTTATCGAGTTTAGATCCCTAGCGGTGGCGGAATCCTACTCTGCTATAAATCACTATAATGGCATCTGGCGAGATTCTGAGATAGGTTATTTGTGCGGTGACTAGAAAGTCTAAGTTATAAATGCGAGATTGTGCCTAAAGGCTCCCATAGGCCCGACTTATATAGTCGCCAGTCCTAGGGTTCTGAGGGAAAAGTCCTAGCGGACGATTCTGAGTCCTACACTGTCTATTACTAGTCTAGCGTGTCTTGCACTCCAAGGCTCCGAGTACGTCAGTGACTCCTTCGTAGCATTCCTTTATCCGGCATGGGCCTCCCTTCTGGACCCATCTAACTGGGCCGCCCAGCAAGCCATGGGCCGCTGTGGGCCACCCGGGTTATCCGGATAAGAGACATGCTATGAGGATACCCATATAGCATAACCCAACAAAGTCCGACCAATCAACGACATTAGATGATATCAGTGGATCACTCGACACAGATTGAGGTGCCATTGGGGGTTGTTCAGTGGTGTAAAGTCGTGTTTGTGCATGGTCAAGCGTGCTCGACCAACTCCGCTTGAGACAGTCTCCACGCCGTCCGTGGTGCCCCGATACGGAAGTATTGAATATCTGTCGAATATATGTGCGAGTTTAGTAGGTTAGTTATTAAAATTGAACATTTTATAATCTAATCTAAATACATAAATGCACCATGGGTAGCTATAATTGACTAGACGTAAGATCGCTAGAGGACTACTAGGGGTGTATAGATCAGTGTGGCGTTGACTTTTATGTAGTTTTTGGTTGGTGCTCACACTAGCCCTACCAAATATTTGACAAGAATTGGCTGCCAATTTTTTGGTCAAAGAATCCTCAACTCATATTTGGCCAACTATTTGGCAAGAATCACTCAGTGGGAGGGTTGGACATCCATTGGCAGCTAAAATATTGACTATAAACCAAACACTAACCAAAACTAGATGAGCAGTCAATTTTTTGGTGGGGATACTTGGGGGATCAAAGCATAATTCGTATACCCTTAGTCCACCCCGGAACTCAGGGAGTCTTGTGGATGTCTTCGTTCTTTTTTGCTCACCTTTGGGAACACTTTTTTGCACAAGACGCTTCCGCCGCGCCGCCCCCGGGGAGGTTGATCACCATGATCTCCGTCGAGGGCCACACAATCCATACACAGGGTTCGTCCGCTGATCCGTGATCGGCTGCCCTGCAAGTCTTTTTTTCTGATCTCTTGATCGGTTTTCTTTTTTGGTTTACCGATCTTAGATCGGATTGAGTCGTCCATCGCTGTTGTCATCTCTGCGCCTCTACTCTGACCATCGACACCGACGATCTACACGACGTATGTGCGTCTGTCCTCACCGATGTCGCACATGCCTCGGCAGGCTGTTGCAGCCTCACGGCAGGCTGCCGCACACCGCGGACGGCTGCTACGCCTTCCTTGGAAGGCTACCGCGGCTGCCCCCTTGGATCGTCTTCGTCGTCATCATCTGGGACTTCATCGACAACGCCGCCATCGACTATGATCCACGTGTCGTCCACGCTCTGGCGCATACGACGCACCGTCGGTCTGATCAACAGATCCCGCGCCTGTCTATGCCAAGCACGTCCCCGAGCACGCGCCTACCACCGATCGAGCTACGGAATGCTGTTGTGTCGCCCCTTTGGGTCGCATCGCTGCCGCCTTTGGTCCATGCTACCGTCTTCCAACGCGCCTTCCTTAGCGTGTACGTCGCTGGTGGTCTCCCAGCCGCTGCACCGATTTGCACTCTGTAGCTATGTCGCTCCCTCGGGTCGTAGCGTCGCTGCATGTAGTCTATTTCATTGTTATCATGCACCGACGTTCTCGGTTTCCACCGCGCCATCTCCTTCGGCGCGGGTCATTGCCGTCTACGCATGGTCTTCGTCACGCCGCCGGTTCTTCCTCGCCTACTTCGAGCACCGTCGCCGCACTTCACAAGGTAACCTGCAGGGCGATCTCACGCCGTCGCAGGTCCCGCCGACTACCCCATCGCCACTCCAGGCATCCAGCATGACTACTCCAGGTCGCTGTTGTTTTCACCGCCTTCTACGTCTTCGTCCACTACAACTTTGTCGCCAACGTCATCGCCTCATCCCCGACTACACCACCTTCTACTCTACTCCGACAACCGCCGACAGCGCCGGCATCTCTCCCTTCGTCGCTCTGCGCATCGCAACCACTCTGGAGGCTTCTCTGCTAGTCTTTCTGACATGGCGACAAGTTCATGATGGTCCCTGCCCCCGCACGCCTAGTACTGGCAACACCGGAGTGCCTTCGTCCCCGATGCATTTCGAGTCTGGCAAGCTCGGATCGGCGCCTCGTCTTCATCATCTTCGATAACGTCTTCTTCGTCATTGAACCCTCTACGACTGCCTCGACCGCGTCACCGACAAGTTCTTCTTTGCATACTCGGTTCTGGCAAAACCGGAGTGTGCGTTTGTTCCTGATGTGCGCCTAGTTCTGGCAAAACAATGGCCGTACCTCGTCCTCGACGGCTCGGACTACATCAGCTTCGGCATCGCCATCCTCGACGACTGCCTCGACGCGTCTCTGTCATCCTCCTCACGCATTATGCGCATGCGGCTTCACGTGTGATTACCTCGACACCGGCATCCCCTACCACGACATCGATCATGGCGACCCCTCGCAACAGCTACCTCGACCCCAACACTACCCAACGCTCTCGGCTCCCTTGACATCGGCACAAGGGCTACCACCTCGCTTGAGCATCATCAGCTTCCTCTACAGTCCAAGTTACCTCGACGCGACACCGTCCACGATGTTCCCGCTCCTACCGCGGGAGGATGTCATCTCACTGATTCTACTTCGGTTTATCTTCAGTCTGACCGTCCACGATGTTCCAGTTGTTCACGACGTTACCGCTACGACTGCGGGGGATGTTAGAGTATTTTACGTATACGGTTGTTATTGTATTTTAGGATAGTTATGACTCTAGCTTAACTTGATTTGTACTCCAAGATAATCCTTGTACGCCTATATATACTCGTCCATGTGGCTCAATAATACATCCAACATATTCCGCTAACCACCACCACCACCACCACCACCCTCCCTATCGTTCTACACTCTTCAATAAACTTTTGGGAAAGGCCTCATTGCAAACTGTAAGTTGTGCCTGTGGGCGTTTTTTTTGTAAGATGACTGGGAGGAGATCCAATCCATTGGTACAGGATCCAACATCTCACAGCAAAAGATTTTCAGGATAAGGGCGTTTTCACCTGATACACCCCCAACCTTGTGGCGTTGTGCCGGCTTTATCGGCATGCGTAAATTTGTGTTGTTGGCATTGCAACCTTGCAATTTATCTCTTATGTTGTTCTACCACCCACCTCGTCTTATGCTAACCGCATTAAGCAATCTAACTTGTTTTTTGGGTTTGCATGAATTGTATTGTATTTTTATTAAAGAAAATGACAATTAGTATGTAATTAATTGTGAAAATCTAGAACTTATTCTCAAGCTATATTGTTACTTTAACTAATCTTGTATTCTTGATTGATCATCAGATACGTGATGCGATATAGTGCCATTTTTTATTGGGGGCTTATAACAAAAGTTTGGGGGAGAAAATCAGCTAAATAATCTTTTTAAGATTATGTATATTATATTGAGTGAATTTCACTTTTTACCCCCTATTTCTGAATTTGTGACACATATTACCCCATTTAGTTGTGGTTTTACGAACATATCCAATCTAGAAGGCTTTAAACATGGTTTTGCCATATATTAGCATTTTTCTTATTTTTGTTAAATAAGACCGGCATGATACGTCGATGTGGCGCGACAAAATGTATAAAGGTCGGAGGACGCCATCCACAATCATGTCTAGACTTTTCTCATCCACATGTCTCATTCCTTCTTGTTGTTTTGATATTTTTAAACCCCGTTCATCACCTCACAACTTACCCAATGGATATGCTTTAGAAAAAAAAAGGTTCGAAGCCTCTAAAAGGTGCAATTTAGATGAATTTGCACTCTAAGAGGTAATATGTGTCACAAATGCAAAAGTAAGGGTAAAAAGTGAAATTCGCTCTATTATATTTGACATTTATACTACTATCTATTTTCTTATCAGACCTCCATCCATAGCAGCGCTCCATGGCAGGGGTCACCTCCATCAAACACAGAGATTAGAGCAAGCCCAACTAGGTGGTCTGCAACTACAAGCTCTATTCCGCGCAGCAGCGGCCTCTGCACGAGTAACTATAGCAAACTATAGCAAGGCTGGAACACGAGGCACATTTCTTCGTCGTGCTGCTCGCCTTCTTCCTTCTCATGTCTGCCTTCTCCATTACCTGCGTGCACAAATGACTTTTCCACGCCTTCGCAGTTTCAGCTTCGACGCTCGTAGTTAATATTCCTTGTGCAAACTAAATGTATCTTACAGATAAGACTAGAGATAGGTGAATCCCGTTGTACATGCAGAGTAGGTTTTCCAATGTCGGATTGGTTTCCGAAAAAAGACACCTCTAAAAAGCAGGCCTCATAAAATTCAAGATATATTGGATTTATTATATAAAAAAAGAAACTTTGCAAGATATTAGAAACACGGTACTGAAAAAAAACTACAAATTTGTTGATGCTACATCATCCTTAGTTTCAAGGTCAGGCGTGGAGGACATGACAATCACACAGCCACAGTCACATCGACCTGGGACTTGCATGCACAAGAGCACTCCATCTGAATGTCTGTTTAGCCCCTTGAAGAAAAAGTAGAAACTACGAAAGGGCGGAGATGCCAGATCATCGATCAACATCAACATCCGTCCGGACTGTCGCAGCCTTTTCCTGTAACTAATCAAGCAGCTGCTGGCGTCTGTACGCTGGGGATATCTTGCACCGTCTTCTGCGACGTCTTTATGTACTTCCAACCACGTTTGTTAACTCCGCTGATCTTTATCGGAGTTTCAGCCACTTGCACACCTGGAAGAGAAATAGTTTAGACAACCAAAGAGAGATTTGGCGAATATAAGATTGTTATCGCATCGATAACCTATTCTGCTATTATGTTGTTCTATCTATGCTACGCCAAATATGTGTGTGGTGGGTTTCTACACGCTGCTTCCAAACAGTAACCATACTGAGACTTGTCCAAACAGCAGTAGGACATGATCAAAGGGCAGTTAAATCAAGTTAGTTTCTATTTTGGTCTCGACATAAGAATAGATTGGGGTAACTAGGGTACCAAATAAACTGAATATTTGGAGCAGCACTGATTATAAAGCAGAGCAAACTGTTTTTCTGGAGGGAAAACCATCTGTCTGTCTCACTACAAGATGTTAGTGCACAATTTGATATGTTGATGAAAATGAGACGCTAGCGTAGAAACCATACCATCACTTTTAAGTTTAACACGCTAGTTGCCACTGCTCAGAAACAAGGCAAGGAATTTGAGTTTAGTTACAACAAAACAAGGCAAGATATCTTACAGTCTTACATATTGATAAAGGTGTGAACATCTGACAAAAGTATCATCAACTGGCAGGCAGGCCTACCCCTCACGATGCCAATTCGTTAGTGATGTTGAAGATCTTACTAATTGTAACCGATACATCCATAAAAAACCGATGAGGTGTTATGCGTACTCTGTTTCTACAGTCTGCGCTGCATATCTAGGAAATTTTAGTTACACTGCATATTGACATGAAGCATTTGAGCGAGGATACGTATTGCTACCTTACCTAAACTAACCATATTGCGAAAATACCAAAACTAATTAGCCAAGACAACTAGAAACCACCGTGACGGTATTATTAAAAATCTGCGTACAGTTTTTACTTGATACTAACATTTTGTGATAAGACATTAGAATGTCCCGGAAATTGTACCATAGGTTACAGTATGCATAGCTAGGAAATTTTAGTTACAATCAATACATGTCAAATTTGAGCGAGAAAAGATATTATTACCTTACTTAGACTCACTCAATTGTGAAAATATTAAACTAACTAGCCAAGACAACTTTACAAACAACCATGGCAATCACACGATGCTATTGTGAAAACATTCGGAATCAGAATGATACCCATAATCAGATTAATCCAAGTGATAAAAGCTGCAAACAAAGGGAAACACAGGCTAGTGCACGCTACTCCACCGAGCAATTTCTAGCAGAAGTAGTCTTCCATCCAGGGGACATTCAAGTTCTACCATTCTACACTTCACCAACCGACCAATACATGTTGCATCGTTCAAGAGCATCGCAGTGGCAGCTTGAAGAAGCGCATGGCCGCACTATCTAAGAATGAATTAAGCAGGATGAGATAGCGGAGACTCACCGGCCTTGTGCCGGATTCCCCACGCCTTCCCATGGCGGCCGTCCTGCAATTGATACAGAAACCACAAAACCACAATGAAGTTACGGAAATGAACACACTAGAGAAGGATTTCGTGGAGATGAGCGTGGGAGGGGGTGGATGGACGATGATAGATGACCTTGTAGAGGTTGATCTTGGTGATCTGGTAGGAGACGTCGCGCCAGGTAGTCTTGGCGACCTTGTAGCCGACGCCCCAGTCGGGCAGGAACTGCACCACGTCGAACAGGTTCTTCTTCTTCGCCCTCTTCGCCTTGGCCGCCTCTCCCTCCGCCGCCGCCGCCGGAGCGGCAGCAGCCGGCGCGGCGCTCGTGCTCAGGGCCCTCTGAGATGTCGGCGGCGCAAGTCCGAGGAACCGACGGAGAATACTACTCGACGCTCTCTGCGCCATGGTCATCGTTATCGGAAGTGGTTCTCCAGCGAGTGGAGCGTGGACCGGAGCGGCGGCGGCGGTCGGAGGGGGATAGCTAGGTTTTCCGTGAAGTCTGTTTGGCAAAAGACTCGGTACCGCCCGACTCGCTTGTGGCTGGGACGAGCTGCTGGGCCACAGTCCAAGGCCCACTCACGTTTCTTCGTCGGGCTCTCCTGAAGCGTTTGGTTCGTTCAGTGAAGAGAAGGAAGAAGGTAGCTATTGCAATTTCCACTTTACAGTTTCTACCCCTCTTTAATAACATCAGAAATTTCTGCTAAAGTATTTTTGTATTTTAGTATTTTGTGTGACAGATGTATAGTAAAACAAAAGAAAATAAATAGGTTCCTTCTTTATGTATAGTTGCGTCTACAATTCACATTAAGTAGAGGCATTTCAATGCTTTAAAAAGTTGTGGAAGATTTGCATGTACTACTGTTCTTAGAAACCTACAAATATTACAGGGTACCATAAAAGACCCCAACTCTAAGTTTGTACTCTCAAATAGGGTGCTCTCAAAAGCTAGAAAATTGACATCATTCGGACGTACTTTATAGCTGCTGACACCGACACCATTCTGAATATTCCATTAGACGTGGTGGCGGGGAGGATTTCTGACCCTGTAACTTGGAGAGATCAAGCATCTATTTGTTAAATCAGCGTATCGCTCCCCTATGACTCGGAGCGAGCAACTAGCTCTAGATGAAGGGACAATCACCGAGACCTCAGATTCTAAACCACGAACATGGAAATCCTTTTGGAACCTTAAGTCGGTGCCTATGGTACGAGTTTTCTGGTGGCGAGTGTTGCGAGGTATCTTGCTAGTTGAGAGCACATTGAATGATGGAGAGATATACTCTGGGCCCTCGGTGATATCACATTAGTTAGCTTGCAAACAAGTGATGTGATCACTAGAATGTTATATCACGAGAACAAGCAAAGAGTGCGTGTCGGTAACGAGATCAAACTAGGTATGGAGATACCGATGATCGAATCTCGGACATGTAATATATCGCGAGACAAAGGAATTAAGTTGCATGTGTAAAAGGTTCACACGATCACAGAAGTCATCGTTGAATGTATGAGAGTCAGTACGGATCTCTAGGTCCCGCTGATTATTGATCGAAGAGGCATCTCGATCATGCACTGGCGGACCTTAGTGGAGGCGAAAAGGGCCGTCGCCCCCCCAGCCCATATAAAATTTGACTACTGTTCACAGGTATTTGGCCCATTTATCAATTGAAAATTAGACTGAAGCCCATATTTCGCCCCCCCAGCCCATTTTGCCCCTCCAGAATTTTGGCCCAAGGTCCGCCAGTGCGATCATGTCTGCATTATTCGTGAACCGTAGGGTAACACACTTAAGGGATACTGACACCATTTGAAGCAAATAAGATGCCAGAGAAAGAATATCAAAGCGCTGGAATTATTTTAGTGGAAACCGAAATTATTTTGGGTGAAATTGCTGAAACTGGTTCTGCATGTGATATTGAAATGTTGCAAGGGTTTTATGTGAATATTTGTTAATTAATATAATTAACAAAATTCTAAATAAAATAAATAAAAGAGTTTTATTAAATGAGAGCTTGCATTAAATTTGGCGAAAATTTAATGGAGGTGAGTGGAATTTTAAGTGAAGGCTTTTTATGGGAGTGGGAGCTTCACCCACATAGTCGTTCAACTGGAGAAGCTCGCCGACGGCGACCAGGCGGCTCTCGCGAGGGCACTAAGGGCTCATGTGCCTATCTGCACACGCGTAACTAGGGAGGCCATGGCGGCGATACGTATTTTGTACTAACATGCACTTCCTTTCAAGAGAAGTATGCATGGGTACAAATCTCCATGAATCCACCGGAAAGGTAGATTTATTTAAACTTCTGTTCCATGCATCATAATTAAGATTTATTTGAACTCTTATTTTAGGACTCATGTGAATGAAACATAATAACAAAAAAGCGATAGACAAGTATCCTTAAGATTTGTTTTACTACTACAAAATTTCCATCCACTATTGATGACCGAGTGCAAGTTTTATGGAAGAAACTCAAGAAATGGATCTCATAGTTTACCTTGAGGTGGGTCCCAGCTGTGAAGAATTTGTCAATGGCAACATTTGATATAGATGTAGGCCCCATGTCAAGTCAACCAAAAGAAAAAAACAAGTCAATCCTAGCTGCACATTGTAGTATGCCTTACTAATGGGACAAAACGGGCTACTATAAGCCAAAGGATGGCAAGTACCTACTGGCCAAATGGCACCATGATACCTCTTGTTCAACAACGACATTTTCGGATTTTGTATCGTTTGAGGTCATATAGACCGATGTCTCCATGGTCGATAAGCCTTCTAAGATCCTTGCAAAGAAAGATGTATCTGGCTTGAAAAATCAAACTACTGTGACTAGCCTTCCGTGGGGTGGGGGTGGGGGTGGGGGACTACGCAACGACCACCTAGAGGAGTGGCTCCAAACTACGTCTCTATAATAAGTGCCTAGCAAAATTCATAGTCATTCAAGTCCTTCAAGTTGCTTACCGTGTGAGAGTGACTCTTTTTTGTTGGTGTGTGAAATGGTGGTGAGAAACGTGGCAGCTGACAACAACCATTTTAATTAATATGGAAAATGATACTATACCTCAAGTCAATACTTCAAGTAACATTTTAATTAATTACTATGGCAAATGATGCGAGCAAAATCCACAATCGGTCATCCTCCAAGCCATGTTGATTTTTACCATATGGTCTAATCCACAACAGATCTTACTTCTTTTTGTTGCAAAGCAGTAGCGTGAATTGATCTACTCCCTCCGACCCATATTAGTTGACTCAAGTTTATCTAAATTTGGATAAATCTAGACACTATTTATTATATAGGTTTATCCAAATTTTGACAAATCCAAGTCAACTAATATGGGTCAGAAGGAGTAATATAGACGTAATTTCTGCAATATGGGTCATTGGTTCTATGGAGAATGGAGTAAGTATTACTCCCTCCGTTTCAAAATATAAGATGTTTTAGGTTTGTGAAGAAAATAAATCTAGACTTCTTTTAGTGTATAGATTCATTTCAAAGTTGAGTAAACCTACATAGTAAAACAAGTCTAGATTTTTTTTTTTTACAAATCTAAAACATCTTATATTTTGAAACGGAGAGAGTATCAGATAAACCTTGCCAAAGCCACGGTTGATCATCCTCCGCAAAAGTCTAAGTATATATGTAAACCAAGTACAGTACTCCCTCCGACCCGAATTAACGGCCGCGCAGTCCATTTTGCAAATACGTCCCTACCAAATCCCCGACAAGCCCCCCACTCCACTCGTCTTCCTCAACCTCCCGACAAGCTCCGCTCGCTGGATTGTGCGGCTCTCGCCCCGCCCTCTGCACACACCCTCTCCGCCCCACCACGCCGCACCCCACCCGCCTTCCTTATTCCCAGCTGCCGCCTCCTAGCTCCACGCTGTTGCCCTCGCCACGACATCGCCTCCCAAGGTCGAGCTTTTCTATCCAAACACCGCCGCCCTTGCTCCCTAATGCCTCCTTGCTCGATCTCGAGCGTAATTACTTGATCTGCCTCCGGCGAGAATAAGCTCTAGGTCGCCGTCCTCGTTCGATGGCGCCACGGGAGAGGAGATGGCGGGCCAGGGAGTCGCCGCCACCATCGCCTCAGCATCTCCAGGTGCTCATCTCCAACGGCCACGACACGCACGCCTTCTAGGATTGCTACTACCGGGAGCAAGATCATCCAGACCCAAATCTGAAGAAAATGGTACATCTGCACCTGCACTTGTTTATGGGAAAATCTCCGATGCGGAGGGGAAGATTCCGGCAAGGTCAACCTCCGATGCGGGCGCGGTCCCAGATCGATCTCCTCCGCGTCCGTGAGCTCGGAGGGGAGGCGACGTATGCAAGATCGTAAGGGGATGCGCCTTCTACGAGCACGTGGGGTACGCGATGTCTGCAAGCTCATTGGGGACACACCTTTGGCGAGCTCGTAGGGGAGGTGCCGCCCAGGAGCTCGTACAGGAGGCGCCGTCCGTGAGCTCGTAGGGGAGGCCAGGGGGACATGCTCGTGCTCAGACGGGAGGCAGCGGAGCGGCCGACGACGGCGAACGGGAGGCAGCGGAGCGGACAGATCATTGGAAGCGGCCGGCAGACAGCGAGGCAGCGAAAACAGGCGGACTGTCTTGACCGACGACGACATACGGGAGGCGACGGAGGACGGAGACGGGAAAGATTTTAACTTGAATTTGCCAAATTTGAAACGTTTTAAAGGTATTAAGGATGTATTTGCAAATTGGTAGTTGTACTGTGGCCGCGAACGGTAATTCGGGCCGGAGGGAGTATGAGTTTTGTTCGTATTATATCAATTAATTCTATCACTACGGGACACGCGCGCTACGCCGAGGACAAAAGGCCGTCGGCGTAGGCCATACGCCGAGGGCTGCCCTCGGCGTAGCCTCCTCGGCAAAGATCTCCCTCGGCGGAGCACACTCAAGCCGTCGGCGTATCAAAATGCCGTCGGCGTATGCTACGCCGAGGGCTTTGCCGTCGGCATAGCCTGTCGACTGGTTGCAAAAATATTTTTTTTTTATTTTTTTTTTGAAAAATAATATTTTTTTATTTTTTTTCTCAATTTTTTTATTCTTTGAATTGTTTCACTTGTTAATCTCCTACTTTGAACATTTTTAACATTAATTATACTTAGTATTTGATTAAATTCCAGTCTTAGTCAAACTTCCCAGCAGGTCACTCATCCTAATACTACTCCAGCTTCAGCACGCTTAACATCCTCGTTCCTTCAGAATCCGTTTCCGCAAAGTAATTCATACATTGGTGTCAATACTATGATATCAATCCTATTAACTCTTATATCATCATGTCACATGTTTGTATTTTTTGAAATTATAAACAATTATTTAAGTAAATATTAATGAATAAGTAAAAATATTATTGAATTCAAATAAAAATATAATAATTCTATTTTTTGTATTTTTCTATTTAATATAGAATAATTAATATCTTTAAATCTGTAAATCGAAATTCAACAAATAATATGTTTAAATTGATCAGAAAAATGAGAGGAATCCAAATATGATATCCATATCAACTAATCACAAACCCTCCGTTTTTGAATTAGCTATTTGGTGGTTGCTTTAGAAAATTTCCTTTTTGCGCTCGGATAATGAAAAATGCTTTTTTGGTGCGATGAAAAGGAAAACTTGCATCGGATCTTTGATAAAATAGCATATTGTGAACCTAAAAATGATTTTTGTAAACAAACATGAGCATCGGATCATGTACCTGTAGTTCATATCTGACCCACTTCCTCTGGATTCGGCAGAATTTGTCTTTTTCACCAAAGGTGGACGGAAAGGTTTCGGATCCCCCTGTTGGGACATTGTCCATATAAGGTGGTATAGTATTTTTGTAAAATGTGGTGGTAGTATTTTGAATTAGCCATTTGGTGGTTGCTTCACAAAACCGTCCGTTTTTTATACTCGGAAAATAGAAAATGGCCTTTTGGTGCGACGAAAAGGAAAACTTCCTTCTGCAACATTGTTCGCCATCCCATGATGCATGTGTATGCATAATATGGGCACATTATCACAAACTATACCTTGATTCTAGCCATAACATTGGTCATTTGACCCGAAAGCCAAGAAACCTCGAATGAGATAGGTCATTTTGTGAAGGGTTTTTTGAGACATAATCAATATATCAAGTTTGCTATTTTTCCTTATAAATATGTCACATAATATGACACCACGCGAAGGTTTCGCATTGTTTCGATCATTTTTCAATTTTTTATGCCCGTTTTAAACTATCGTTAAACTTTGTCGAACGGCGGACATAAAGATTCTTAGCTCGGGGCCGAGCCTCGCTAAACTTTTATTAGATCTTTGATAAAATAACATATTGTGAACCTAAAAATGATTTTTGTAAAAAAACATGAGCATCGGATCATGTACCTGTAGTTCATATCTGACCCACTTCCTACCGATTCGGCAGGAATTTGTCTTTTTCACCAAAGGTGGACGGAAAGGTTTCGGGTCCTCCTGTTGGGACATTGTCCATATAAGGTAGTATAGTATTTTTGTAAAATGTGGTGGTAGTATTTTGAATCAGCCATTTGGTGGTTGCTTCATAAAACCGTCCGTTTTTTATGCTCGGAAAATGGGAAATGGCTTTTTGGTGCGACGAAAAGGAAAACTTCCTCCTGCAACATTGTTCGCCATCCCATGATGCATGTGTATGCACAATATGGGCATATTATCACAAACTATGCCTTGATTCTAGCCATAACATTGGTCATTTGATCCGAAAGCCAAGAAACCTCGAATGAGATAGGTCATTTTATGAAGGGTTTTTTGAGACATAATCAATATATCAAGTTTGCTATTTTTCCTTATAAATATGTCACATAATATGACACCACGCGAAGGTTTCGCATTGTTTCGATCATTTTTCAATTTTTATGCCCGTTTTAAACTATCGTTAAACTTTGTCGAACGACGGACATAAAGATTCTTAGATCGGGGCCGAGCCTCGCTAAACTTTCATTAGCTCTTTGATAAAATAACATATTGTGAACCTAAAAATGATTTTTGTAAAAAAAACATGAGCATCGGATCATGTACCTGTAGTTCATATCTGACCCACTTCCTACCGATTCGGCAGGAATTTGTCTTTTTCACCAAAGGTGGACGAAAAGGTTTCGGGTCCCCCTGTTGGGACATTGTCCATATAAGGTGGTATAGTATTTTTGTAAAATGTGGTGGTAGTATTTTGAATTAGCCATTTGGTGGTTGCTTCACAAAACCGTCCGTTTTTTATGCTCGGAAAATGGGAAATGGCTTTTTGGTGCGACGAAAAGGAAAACTTCCTCCCGCAACATTGTTCGCCATCCCATGATGCATGTGTATGCACAATATGGGCACATTATCACAAACTATGCCTTGATTCTAGCCATAACATTGGTCATTTGACCCGAAAGCCAAGAAACCTCGAATGAGATAGGTCATTTTGTGAAGGGTTTTTTGAGACATAATCAATATATCAAGTTTGCTATTTTTCCTTATAAATATGTCACATAATATGACACCACGCGAAGGTTTCGCATTGTTTCGATCATTTTTCAATTTTTTATGCCCGTTTTAAACTATCGTTAAACTTTGTCGAACGACGGACATAAAGATTCTTAGCTCGGGGCCGAGCCTCGCTAAACTTTCATTAGATCTTTGATAAAATAACATATTGTGAACCTAAAAATGATTTTTGTAAAAAAACATGAGCATCGGATCATGTACCTGTAGTTCATATCTGACCCACTTCCTACCGATTCGGCAGGAATTTGTCTTTTTCACCAAAGGTGGACGGAAAGGTTTCGGGTCCCCCTGTTGGGACATTGTCCATATAAGGTGGTATAGTATTTTTGTAAAATGTGGTGGTAGTATTTTGAATTAGCCATTTTGTGGTTGCTTCACAAAACCGTCCGTTTTTTATGCTCCGAAAATGGGAAATGGCTTTTTGGTGCGACGAAAAGGAAATCTTCCTCCTGCAACATTGTTCTCCATCCCATGATGCATGTGTATGCATAATATGGGCACATTATCACAAACTATGTCTTGATTCTATCCATAACATTGGTCATTTGACCCGAAAGCCAAGAAACCTCGAATGAGATAGTTCATTTTGTGAAGGTTTCTTTGAGACATAATTAATATACCAAGTTTAATATTTTTCCTTCTAACTATGTCACATAATATAACACCACGCGAAGGTTTCGCATTGTTTCGATCGTTTTTGAATTTTTTATGCCCGTTTTAAACTATATATAATGTTTTATATTTTACTTAATTTTTATTTATAAATGTGTAATATTTAAGTGTAGATAGATAGGTCTTATTTTTCTGCAAATTTTGATATATTATTTGTATTTTTCCGAATTAGAATGATTTAGTTATGATTTTTCAAAATTTAATGAGATAAAATAAAAAATAGCTACGCCGAGAGCAGTTTTACGCCGACGGTTGCTTGGCGGGGCTGACCTGAACGATGGCTACGCCGACGGCCCCGACGTTTGGCCGTCGGCGTAGCGACCGGCCGTCGGCGTAGCTTCCCAGTCCTGTAGTGTATATGCAAGTTTGCAATGAAAATATGAACGGTTGTTATGGTTAGACATCATTTTAAACAATATGATACTACTGTGAGACATGAGCAATACGGATTTCGCTAGCCATCATTTTATCATGGCGATGAAAATGCTACTACCCCGAGAAAGAGCCGTAAATTATAGCCCCTGGCTGGGTCGACGCCGCATCTTTCACGCGTCAAGTCGTCGTCTCATGCGCATGCGGCCGGTAAGGGACGCGAGCCGCGGAAAGCTTGGTTAGTTGCTTTCTCAAGCTTCTATCTCGTTGCATGGATTTCGAAAGCTCACTGGCCATATATAGAGGCGTCTCAATCGGAAGACTTGGCCAACTTGGACACACGTAAGACTACGTCAATGAACGCCCGTTTCCTCCCATCAGTCAATGAACGCTCGGGTTTACTCGTTCTTTACAGGTTGACTTGATGTGGGGCCTATCAGGTCGTCTACCCCCACATCCAGTCATCCAGGAGTCAGTCACTCTACAGGTTGACTTGATGTGGCGGAGGCGACCGAGTAGACGGAACTATTAGGTGCGATACCACCCTAAAGTTATCTCCACCGCCATGGTCTTGGGCGCTGCATCTTCAGCAGCCATGTCCCATGTCCTTCATCCTCTCTTAGTATGTGGACATCGGCGAAGACAGGATACAAGACAAAGACATGGCTCAGAGGTACTCCGATCCAATCATGAGGCAACGGTAGATGCCCGCCTTTGCCCCAAGGCAACAGTGTAGATCCAATCATGAGGTAGCAAGTTCAGCTGCTCTACATGCTTTTGAATTACGTTAATCCCTAGGACCGCACGTGAAAAAAAAAGTGTACCATGAAGTCGGCCAGAGATATATCTTGAATATCCATGTATGAATACAATTTGCCATATGTGCATACTGTATTTCCCTAGGAGGCTTGGTACATGGAAACACATTAGAAGAACCCGTCCGTCGCGATAGCTCTGCTTCTTCCTTTCCCGGAAACATGAAGCTAAAAAGATTACTATGCCTAGTAGCCCTGTATTATTGATAACACGCCCAAGAGTCCACACTTCCAAATGATCTTATACCAAAAGTGAGGTAGTTGTAGGCATTTCCATGACTTGGCTAAACATTTGTTCTTTACCGATTGTGTGAGAGATTATAATTTGGATTTTCTGGGCATTTTTGAGACCGATAAACGGGATTTTTCACAAGCACTACTCAATCGCCTTTCGGGTGGAGTGGACTTCACGTGGATATCTCGTCCACCGCGTGGTAGATCTGTGGATCCTTTTGGGCGTCCGTGATGAAACTATGGAAGTGTTGTCTAGTTCGGTGGGAGATTTCTTTATAAAATTCCATATTCAAAACAAAGTTGATGGTTTTCTGTGGTCTCTAGTCGTTGTTTATGGATCCGCTCAGGATGTTTTTAAATCTGATTTTTTTACGTGAGTTGGTTAATTTGGCAAAAGACAATCCATACCCTATTCTTATAGGGGTGATTTTAATTTGCTAAGATTTCCTCATGAGAAAATTCAGGGATGGTTTGACGAGCATTGGTCCTTTTTGTTCAACGCTATAATTGAAAGCTTGGACTTAAGAGAGGTTACAATTCTTGGAAGACGGTTCACCTGGGCTAATAGTTTGCCAGTGCCCACATACGAAAAGTTGGATAGGGTGCTTATGGATACCGAGTGGGAAGATAAATTTCCTATGGTTACTGTTCGCGCCCTTGATCGTGTGGAGGCGTTGTGAGATCATGCCCCTATTATTTTATCTGTTGGCTCTCCTCCTCGTATTTCTAAACATGAGTTCAAATTTGAACTCGGTTGGATGGAGCGGGATGGGTTTTCTGATCTGGTTAAGGCTACTTTGGTGAAACGGTCACAATCCTATACAGCGATGGAACAATAAATTGTGTGCTTTACGCAAGTTCCTCCGAGGTTGGGCTAGACATATGACTGGTATCCTCAAAAAAGAAAAAGTACGCCTTTACTCGATTATTGGAGACCTGGATGCTGCCACTGAAGTCAGGCCGTTATCTGCACAAGAGGTTGAGCTTAAGAGCCAATCGAATGCGGAAATAACAAGACTACTTTGGGAGGAGGAACTCAAATGGTACCAACGCTCTAAAGCAAAATTTATCCTAAAAGGAGATGCGAATACAAGATTCTTCCATACTATGGCCAATGGCAGGCATAAGAAGAAACTTATTCACTCTCTAACATAGGATGAAGGTACTATTGAGGGACAGGAGCAACTCAAAGATTATATTACTAAGTATTATAAAAATCTTTTTGGGGCACCTACGGAAAATTCTTTTTCGTTGGAGGAGTCTCAAACGGATGATATCCCACAAGTTACCACTGAGAAAAATGATTTCCTAACTTCCCCTTACTCGGAGGAGGAGGTAAAGAAAGATGTTTTTCAAATGGAACATAATAAGGCGTCGGGCCCTGATGGCTTTCCACCGGAATTTTATCAACAGTTCTGGGATGTCATAAAAGAGGACCTGATGTCTTTGTTTCAATCTTTAATGTTGGGTCAGCTCGATTTGTTTAGAATTAATTTTGGCAACATAATTTTACTACCTAAGGTTAATAATGCAGAACGAATACAACAATATCGTCCAATCTGTCTTCTTAACGTTAGTTTTAAAATTTTCACAAAAGTAGCCACAATTAGACTAAATACAGTAGTTGACCATGTGGTAAGTCCTTCTCAGACGGCTTTTATGCAAGAAATAAACATCTTGGATGGTGTAGTAATCCTGCATGAAACAATCCATGAACTGCACTCTAAGAAGTTGAATGGAGTTTTGTTCAAGATTGACTTTGACAAGGCTTACGATAAAGTTAATTGGTCTTTTCTTCAGCAAACGCTCCGTATGAAAGGTTTTTCAGGGGAGTGGCGCTCTCTTATACATTCCTTTGTTTATGGAGGTAGTGTTGTCATAAAGGTCAATGATGAGCTGGGCAAATACTTCTAGACACAAAAATGACTTCGTCAAGGGGATCCATTATCGCCTATACTATTTAATATAGTGGCGGATATGTTATCCATCCTGATTGAGAGAGCTAAAGCTGATGGCCAAATTGAAGGATTAGTCCCACATCTGGTGGATGGTGGCTTATCTATTCTTCAATACGCTGATGATAAGATCCTTTTTATGAAACATGATCTAGAGAAAGCCAAGAATCTGAAGTTAATTCTATCAGTATTTGAGCAACTCTCGGGTTTAAAGATTAATTTCCATAAGAGTGATCTCTAATGTTTTGGCGAGGCTAAAAACGACGCCCATCAGTATGCTGAATTATTTGGCTATGCTCAGGGGCAGTTTCCTATCAACTATTTGGGTATACAGATTCATTATCGGTGACTTACGATTGCTGAATAGAAACTCGTTGAGAAAATACTACAAAAACGTCTTAATAGTTGGAAAGGCAAATTATTATCTCTCGGTGGAAGACTAGTGCTCATTAATTCGGTACTTACAAACATGGTACTATATATGATCTCTTTCTTCCTGCTACCAAAAGGGGTCTTGAAGAAAATGGATTATTTCCGATCAAGATTTTTTTGGCAAGGGGATAATGAGAAAAAAAGTATCGACTAGCCAGATGGAATGTTGTTTGTAGACCAAAAGAATATGGAGGTCTTGGATTCCATGGCTTGAAGGTTAAAAATACCGCTCTTTTGGGCAAATGGATTTTTAAGCTACTCACTCAAGAGGGTATTTGGCAAACAATTCTATGGCAGAAATATGTTGGGTCAAAAGCTTTAGCCCAAGTGGTGTGGAAACCCGGTGACTCACACTTTTGGGCTGGACTAATGGCTTTCAAGCAACATTTTTTCCGTTTTGGCACTTTTAATATTAAGGATGGATCATAGATTAGGTTTTGGGAAGATACATGTCTTGGCCAAACCTCTCTCCGAGAACAATATCCTGCTCTTTACTCAATTGTTAGACATAAAGGAGATACACTTTCAGTAGTTATGGAGTCTAGCCCTCCTAATGTTTCATTTAGACGAAGTTTGGTTGGGCCTCGGTTAGCATCTTGGCAAAAACTTTTAGTAAGATTATCCAATGTCCTGCTAACAGAGGGCACATATGAGTTCAAATGGAATTTGTTGTCTAACGGTAATTTTACTGTTGATTCCTTCTATAGAGCACTGATCCAACCTGATATTCCTGTAGATGATAATTGTAAAATTTGGAAGATGAGAATACCCCTTAAAACAAAGATATTCGTCTGGTATCTGCGTAAAGGGGTTATTCTTACAAAAGATAATCTTGTTAAGAGGAATTGGCATGGAAGTACACAATGTGTGTTTTGTCATCACAATGAGACAATTCGACATTTATTCTTTCAGTGTAAATTTGCTCGTGTTATATGGTCAATCATCCAAATAGCCTCGGGTTTATCTCCCCCCAGGTCGGTCGCCAATATATTTGGTAACTGGCTGTATGGGATTGCAGATAAATTTGGGACTTTATTTAGGGTGGGAGCGCTTGCTATTATTTGGTCGCTTTGGCTATGTAGGAATGACAAGATTTTTAATAATATTGTTTCTTCTACCTTGCAGGTTATCTACAGAGCCACGGCCATCCTCAGGTCGTGGAATGTTCTTCGGCGTATGGAGTTCCGCGAATTATTTGTGGAGGGATGTACGAGATTGGAGGATACGGCAAGGGATGTCTTTTCTCGACATGGATGGCAGCGTGAACTGCGGATAGAGTTATCTTAGTAGGGTGATTGTTTCTTTTTATTCTATCATAGCTATTGTACTATGTGTCGTGTTGTGTGCGTGTTTGGCTGTGTGCATCCTAGTTATGCAGAGGCCGGGTGTAAACATTGTGTGATGCAATAAAATGCCCTTTTTCAAAAAAAGTTGTAGGCATTTAAAAAGATCCTAGCGGAGGTGACCGTGTAGGGAGGGCTGCGTGTATGATGAGAGGATGGTAGTTGTAGGCATTTAAAAATTATGGAGAGTGAATGCATCAAACACAATAGGAGGTAATTTGTTAGGTAACAAGGAAGATGCACCATCCAGAGAAGTATCTTCACAAGCAACACTACATAAACTCATGTTCAACAACAGATCCTTAGAGCCATACCAACAACATTTACATTTTCACACAACAGCAGATGCATGCAACTATAAAACAAAATCGATCGTTGCCTACGATACATTCCAACAAGCGTGATGGGAACTAAGAAAGAGAAAGTATAAGAGCCAGGAATTGATAGATCAAAATACAGAGCCAACAATGATAGGATATTAAGATGATATTGAGAAGATATAGTTCAGAAAAGCGCCTCTAACAACCACATGTTAGTTTGAATCAAGATAGAAACTGAGACGAAATACCAGCAAGACATCTTACACTCTATTGTAAATTTGACCTCAAGCAAGTGTTTCAAAAAATAGTGGTGATCTAAAAAAATCCTAGCTTCTACATCCATTGAATCTTGTGGCTTATGTTAATTGAACCGGTAATTTGAACTTATGGCCTCATACAAAAACTTTGATTCATCACAAACTTACATTAGCTAAATCCAGGATTTAACGCAAGTAAAGAACAAAAAGCTTCAGGAGGACCTGGATGCCATCGGGAGAGCTGGCGGTGGTGAGGATGCGCGCGCTCGCCGCTCGGCGGTCTCTCCATGGCTCCGTGGCAGAAGGGGGCTTGTCCGGTGGAGGCAGCATAGGGAACGGTTCTGTGGTCAGAAGTGCCATCAGTGTAACTCAGTGCTAAGTCATACCGTTTATCAGGATGCTACCCGTTCATTTATAAGAGATTTGTTGCAACAAGGAAAGCCAATTAGCAGTAAGAAAATTGTTCTAGAAGCTCACGGATTGGAAAGGAATCAAAGTTTTGCTATTTGGCTTCTAACCTTCTAGCCTCATCATGTAAAAGTCCAGCTTCCTTGTTCTAATGCTAAAACATGTGCATATGAGCCTTACTAAAGTACAGAACTAATGGCAACATACAAGAACAAAGCACCACATCTTCAGTCTTAGTGTTGTCTATTCAGGTGACAACAACACATTGCAGTCAAGTGATCTCCATATGTTACTTTTTCTCGAGATCCCCAAAGTAGTGGATAGTCTAGGTATATAGAGAAGGACGAGCAAACTGAAAGAGACAGGGTCGGCACCTCTGCCTTGAAAGCAGTGGCTTCGGCGCCGTGCATGACCACCAGACACATCATTGGTGTTTGTCGTGGGAATAGTCACGGCAGATGCTGCAATCGGCAGCGAGTAGTAGAACGAGGGGCAAGGGCGGCCAGCCATCTGCGGTGCGAGATGAGGGCAAAGACACAGGGTTTTACCCAGGTTCGGCCCCCCGGAGGGTAAAGACCTACTCCTGCTAGATTGTATTATGGAGGTGTTACAATGCGCGAGCTCGGCGGCAAGGCAGCGAGTCGCTTGGGTGTATGAGGGAACGTATCTCTACTCGCCCTATAGGGAAGTTTATATAGGCTCACCTCCCCTAGGGTTTACATATCTCAACTGATTCAGTTAAAGCTTTGATCGTTTAACCTAATCCTGGGCCTATCTACTACTTTGGGCCTTGACTTCGATCGCTCGGTGCCTTCTGGGCTTCAATCCACTCGCCGTTATGCAGGCCCACGCCCACTCACGGGCGGTCGGAACGCCTGCTGGTATACCCCAGTAGGCATATCCCCATCAGTAGTCCCCGAGGCCGTCATTGATTAGGCGTAGGTGGCTGCTGGCAGTCGGAGTATACGGCTTCAGAGTAGGCATCCAGTCGAATCATCGGCGGGCTCCTGTACAAAGGAGAAAACCAGTGATCCAAGTCGCGGCTTTGGCGAGTCGAGTCGGCGAAACACCATCATAGTGATTGGGTCGGCGAGTCGAGTGGCCAGAGTTGGACCGTCAGGCGTGGTCAAACTAGCCGTTGGGGTAATTCAACGGTAACTTTTGGCGTAATCATCGCGCGGTAACGGCTTCCTGATTTGGCGGGTAACATCCATTATATAAGGGGAATGGCAGGCGATCAAAGAGCCAACTTCTCACCACTTCTTCCGACTGCGCGCATTTTCCTTCCCTCGCATCGCGATCCAGCCGACCCAAAATCTCCCGACCCCCAACAACTTCTCGGCCATGGCCCTTTCCACCGAACCGTGGGGTAGGTCTAAGTGCACAAGGGCGCAACTGGCCTCCTTCGAGGAGGCCGGGATCCTACGAGCCGGCTGTTGGCGCATTCCCGCAGCCGGAGAGACGACCCCGAACCCGCGAGAGAGGGAATTCATCTGTTTCACCAGTCATCTCGAGCGGGGGCTAGGGTTTCCTACATCCTTGTTCTTCCGGCGCTTCTGCGCCTATTACGGGATCCAGCCTTCAGATCTGGGTCCCCACAGCATCGAGCAGATCGCCATCTTCGTGGCGTTCTGCGAATGCTACTGCCGGCCCTACTTCCCTTGTGGCAAGATCATTCCACGGACGGATCAGCGCGAGGAAGCGTGACAATGCTAGCCGCTGGCGGCCCGACATTCAACTCAAGTCCAAAGCCTCATTCTTTGATCGATGCTTTGCCAAGGCGGCGACTGGAAGAAGTCGTGGTTCTACGTGGCAGGCGACCGGAGGACGCAGGCGGCGATCCCGCGATACTCCGCCAATCGGTCGAGCGCCATCTCCAGTTGGCAGCTCCCCAACGACCAGCGGATGGTCGTCGACGAGATGCTCCGCACCATCCGGTCGAAAAAGAAGGGCCTCAGACGATAAATCTGCTGGCTCGGGCGGCGGCTCGTCCGCCGCCAGCGTGACCACTACATGTACCAAGATTACGGGCGGGAGACTCGACGAAGGCCTGCCTCGACGAGTGGAAACTGGAGGACTACCTCCCAGCGCTAAAGAAGATTACCCAGGCGGTGTACCTGGATGCGCAGGCTGGGGTCGCCCCCTATACCGCGAAGCGTCCAGCTCCAACGGTAATCATCTTACTTTGCTCGCAGTCGCAGTCTATGCAGTCGCGGTAATTCTGATTCATTTTGTATTCGTTGTAGCTGTTCCAAGTGGTGGAAGGGTGGCTCCCTCCTTCGGACGACGAGAGCTCGGGCTCATCCGCCCAGGACATGGGCGAGTCACCGCCCGCCAAGGGCGACGAGGACGACGATGACGAATCCGAAGAGGAGGTCGCCCCGCTGGTCCGAAAGACCCGCGGACAACGACAGCGCGAGATCGAGGCAAGCAGAAGCCTCGAGCGTCATGATGACAACGACGAGCTCCCAGAAACCACCTCGCGCCGTCAAGCCACTCCGTCGAAGAAGAAGAAGAAGGAAAAGGAGGCAAGCCCCCCCCCCGAAGAAGAAGACGAAGCCATCAAAGCCGGCCTCGCCAAGACTTTTCGGCGACAGTGATGCTCCCAGCCCGGTGATGACGCGCCACCAAGGATGACCGCTGGGCCAGCGACGTGGAAGTGCTGGCTTCAATGCTCCGCCATTCGCCCGTCTACTGGGGAGGCTCAGCAGGCGCTTCGCCTCAAGGAGGCTCCTCTGATGACTTCGCCTCGCAAGGAGGCTCTTGCCGATGATGTCCCAGAAGCTCCAGCTGGGGCCTCAACGACGAAGAAGCCGTCCGTGTCTCGGGCACGGCGTCACGGAGATGGGGCTCGATCGCCCGGGCCTGAACTGGAAAAACCGTCCGGCCTCCGTACGGGGCTACGTTTCATCCCGGTCGCCAAGTGAGTGCACTCACCCTTCCTTGCTTTTCATAACTCTTTCGCTTGTTTTTGCTTATTCGATTGATGCACAGGACCAGAGTGAAGAGGATGGGCCATCCGACCGTGGCTAAGGTGCCAACCGTCGTTAGCGAGGAGGACCCTTCCCGCAAGAGGAAGGCGGACGAGGTCATCGACTCGGCGGATGGCAGCAAGAAGGCCAAGGGTGGCGACACCATCACTATCTCTGACGACACGGCGGTTGCACCAGCCAGGCCCGTGATGGAGGCAGCGTCTGAAGGAGGCGCTTCCTTGCTCGGCGGAGGCGACCTCCCTTGGAGCGGGTGCCTCTATTGCTACCTTCCCACGCTTCGTGACCAAGGCGGCCACGACGAGTGGAGTTGCGCCCTCGAGCCAAGCTCCTAGGACCGCCGATGCTGAAGTCGACCAACGTCGTGGGCATACGCCGGCGTTACTCGCGTCCGTGGACGCGATACAACTCCATGGCATGCTTGGCGCAGCCATCCAGGTACATTCAGTCCCCGAGGATCAGGTCGGTGCTTTGCAGCGGCTTGATTCTTATAATTTCTCATCTTTTTATTTTCGCATCCAGTCCCCGAGTGCGCACGCGCTAAATTTTAGCGGGTGAGCACTTAGGAATTTCTTGATCGCCAGTCCCCGAGTGCGCGATCGCTGAATTTCAGCGGGTGGGCACGTAGGAATTTCGTGATCGCCAGTCCCCGAGTGAGCACTCGCTGAATTTCAGCGGGTGGGCACTTAGGAATTTCGTGATCGCCAGTCCCCGAGTGCACACTCGCTAAATTTTAGTGGGTGGGCACTTTGGAATTTTGCTGTGACTAACTTTTTCGGTGATGTGCAGGGTCTGCAGCTTGAGTCGGCGGATCGATTGGCCGCGAAGCAGCGCGCGGAGAAGGAGCTGGCCATCGTCCAGGAAGCGAACAAAGGGCTTGTCCCCGCTGGTGAATTGGCGGCGGCGCAATCGGCCTTGAGTGCCGCTGAACAGCGGATCGCCAACCTCGAGCGCGAGCTGCGGGAGGCGAAGGAAGAAGCGGCCTCGGCTGACGGGCGAGCTAAGGCCGCCATTGCAGCCGCTGAGGAGGATCGCAAGGTGTCGGAAGTCCTTATTGCTGGACTTCAGGACGACCATACATCGCTTCAATGCTTCATCACGGAACTCGCCCGCCGGCTGCTTGGTGAGTACATCTTCCTTTTCCAGTGGTTGTGTTTTTTGTGGTGTCCGTCGTACTCATTATTGTCTTCTACTCGCAGGTCGCATCATCGATAGCGAAGGAGAGGCGAGCTCGCTCGACGCGAGGCAGTGCGTAAGTATGCTCGTCGATTCGGCGACATTGTCGCCGACGTGCATCCGTGCCTATCTCCAAGAGATATCACCCACGGAGGTGATTCCCAGCGACCTCGTTGAGGTGTGGAAATATTTGGAGAAGACGCCCGCGGTCGTTGAGTATATGACGCGGTCGGCGTTTCGGCGCGGAGCGTCGACGGCCTTGAGCCTTGGACTCGCCCACTTCACCGAAGATTTCGACATCGACGATGTGACGAGTGGATATCCATCGTCGACTAGCGCGGTGGAGCTGTCCGAGGTCCTCAAGTTGCAGGACCGTGCCGCCACGTACTTAGAACGTGTCTGGGCAATGGGCGACCTCCTTCCGTACCAGGAGACGGTTGTCGCGCCGAACGACCCCAGGCCGCCGCATCGTGACTTCAAGGTCGAGCAACCTTTTCGCGCGGCGATGGCGGGTGAACCGACGACGTATCCGTCAAACCCGTACACGGCGTTCATCCGCAATCGCCGGGATGTTGGCGAGTCGTCATCAAAGCCTGCAGAGTAGGATGGTTTGCCTTGTGGCGTTAGTAGCGTGTCGCCACGGGCATATTTTGTAACATGAAACAATGCAATACCCAATTGAATGAGACATTGTGTCTATTTTGGTATTTGTTGTGTGTTTGTGATTGATTTTGAACGAGTCCCCGGCGCGTCCGCCCTTTTGTGGGGTTTACCTCGTATATGATGTATGTTGTTGTCATGTGTTTTGATGTTTTGGTCGACTACTTGAAGCTCGAAGAGCCAGTCGCTAAGCGACTCCCTTGAGTGATCTGCTACAGTTTTCCGTCTTGTGACGAGGTCGGGTGGCGAGTCCGGGGCGTGGTACTTGGTAGTTCTAGGAGCGACTTGAGGGTGGTTGAGGACTTAGCGCGTTGGTGTGAGCGCGTCACTCCTGCCTGGCCCGTGGGGTCAGTCGCGTGGCGAGTCCTGGTCATGCTCTCTTACTTGGCGTTTTCCCTGACCGCTCGCAACGAACTGGTCTTCAGTCCCCGAGCGTGGTACTTAGCCGTTCGAGTCGCTATGCTGAGGATGCAGAGGACCAAGGTCATGGAGAAGCGAGGCGTTGTCTTGGCTCGAGAACCCGGTCGAGCTAGGCGACTCAATGGGGCTCCGGTGGCGTTTTTAGTGGATGCAAGACCTGAGGTGATTCAGTGTTCTTACACCGCACTACTTAGCCGTGCCGATCGCTGTGCCAAAGGTTGACTTCTGCAATTAGCGTAACACTGTTATTACGAGTACGAGTGGCACAAGTCATGGAGAGTAGGCGCAATTTGCGGTAACCGTTTCTTTTTATTTCATAGCGACTGGAGAATACATGTGTGGGGTTCTAGGAGTAGAACTTCCGGAGGAGGTTTATATTCCATGGTCGCTTAACGTCGAGTTCGCCGTCCCCACGGACGTCGATGAGGTAGTAGGCGTCGTTGCCGAGTACGCGCCCGATAGCGAATGGGCCTTCCCACGGAGGGGAGAGCTTGTGCATGCCCTTCTTGTCCTGGATGAGGCGTAACACCAGGTCGCCTTCCTGGAAGGTACGAGCTTTCACCCGCCGGCTGTGGTAGCGGAGGAGTCCCTGCTGGTAGATAGCGGTTCGTGACCGAGCGAGGTCACGTGCTTCGTCGAGTTGGTCGATCCCGTCTTGGCGGGCAAGCTCGTTTGCAGCCTCCGTATAGTGGACGCACCAGCGAGTCGTGTTCGAGGTCGGTGGGCATGACCGCTGCACCGTAGACCATGAAGAAGGGAGTGAATCCCGTCGATCTGTTGACTGAGGTGCGGATCCCCCAGATGACAGAAGGCAACTCCTCTACCCAGCACCCGGCGGTGCGCTCGAGTGGTACTTGGAGTCGCGGCTTCAGGCCGTGGAGGATGCTTTGGTTGGCCCGTTCCGCCTGGCCGTTGGATTCCGGGTGGGCGACTGACACGAGGTCGAGCCGGATGTGGTGCTCTTCGCAGAATTCGGCCATGGCTCCCTTGGCAAAGTTGGTGCCGTTGTCCGTGATGATGTTGTTTGGGAACCCGTAGCTATATATGAGCTCGCGTAGGAATTTAGTGGTGGTCTTCCCGTCGCATTTCCGGACTGGCTTGGCCTCCACCCACTTCGTGAATTTGTCGACGGCGACTAGCATGTGGGTGTAGCCGGAGGGGGCCTTCTTGAAGGGGCCTACCATGTCCATGCCCCATACGGAGAATGGCCAGGTGATGGGGATTGTTTTGAGCGCCGAGCTCAAGCGTGCGTCCGTTGGCGTGCCGGCACCGGCGCATTGGGCGATATCGACGGCATCGGCGTGTCGCGTGGGCGGTAGAAGCCATGTCGCATAGCCTTGGCGACCAGGGAGCGAGCGGCGGCGTGGTGGCCGCAGTCACCGGAGTGAATGTCGTGGAGGATTTTGCGTCCTTCAGCTGGTTGGACGCAGCGTTGGAACACGTCGGTGACGCTACGCTTGTGGAGCTCGCCGTCAATGATGGTGTAGGACTTGCATCGGCGAATGATCATTCGAGCGTCTGTCTCGTCTGCCGGCAGGGTGCCGGCTTCCAGGTAGGCGATGTAGGGCTTGGTCCAGTCGTCTGGCTCGTTGACGAGTGCGACCAAGGCTGCCTCTGGTTGGAGTGGGACTCCGATGTCGATCTCCCTCGGGGAGGCGATGGCTTGGTGATCGTGTCGAGGAAGACGCCGGCTGGTGGTGCGAGTCGAGCCGATCCGATGCGAGAGAGTGCGTCGGCCTCCTCGTTCTTCCGCCTGTCGATCCACTCGACGGAGTAGCCTGTGAAGTGTCCGTCCAGCCTGTCCACTGCTTGGCGGTACGCCGCCATGGTGGGGGAGACGGCGTCGCAGGTGCCAGCGACTTGTTCCGCGATGAGGTCAGAATCCCCGTAGCAGCGTAGGCGGTGGACATTCATCTCCTTGGCAGCTCGCATGACGTGGAGTAAGGCCTCGTATTCGGCCATGTTGTTGGTGCAGGGTGTGAAGTCAAGGCAGAGGATGTAGCGGAGCTTGTCGCCCTTTGGTGAGGTAAGCACGATCCCTGCGCATGCGCCGTCCGCGTTCTTGGAGCCGTCGAAGTGTAGGCTCCAGTAATGGAGGTATGGCAGCTTCTCTGGCTGCTGGGCCTCTTCCCAATCGGCGATGAAGTCCGCTAGGGTCTGCGACTTGATCGCTTTTCACGGCTCGTATTTGATGTTGTGGACGCCGATCTCGACGGCCCACTTGGCGACCCGCCCGGTCGCCTCACGGTTGCGGATGATGTCTTGCAACGGTGCTGAGGAAACGACCGTGATCGGGTGCTCCTGGAAGTAGTCTGGCGGCGCCACGAGCTCAATACCGCGTATACCAGCTTTTGATATCGGGTACCGGGCGCGACTCGGTGAGGACCTCGCTGATGTAGTACACGGTCATTTTTGGCGTTCCTTTCCTTCCTCGGTCGTTCGGCGACCATGACGCCAACGACAGCGTTCGGAAGCGACGTAAACCAGCATGGGTTCTTTGTCGGCGGGGCGGCGAGTAGCGGCGAGTAGCACTTTCTTGAGGTCGCTGCGTCATCCGCCTCCTTGTCCCACGAAGGTGGGGTTCTTGCGCATCGAGCGGTATAGGGGCATCGCCTTTTCGCCCGGGGGATGAAGCGACCGAGCCGCTACTCGCCCGGCCGGTTCGGGCGTCGCCGAGCACTCGGGTTTGCGAGCGGCGATCGTGTAAATCTTCGTGGGGTTCGCCTCGATCCCTCGTTTGGAGACGACGTACCCGATGGTTGTCTGCTGGTACACCAAAGGTGCATTTGCTGGGTTGAGCTTTATCTTGTATTTTCGCAGTTGGCGAATGTTTCCGCCAGTCGGCGGTAGGTCGCCTGGCGGCGGACTTCTGACCACGTCGTCGATGTAGACGTGGATGTTGCGGCCAATTTGGCTCGCGAGGCATTCTTGCATGCACCGCTGGTAGGTCGCCCCGGCGTTCTTGAGGCCGAAGGTCATGGCGGTGTAGCAGAAGGCTCCGAATGGCGTGATGAACGCCGTCTTCTCCTCGTCCTCGACGGCCATTTTGATCTGGTTGTACCCAGAGTAGGCGTCGAGGAAACATAGCGACTCCGAGCACGCGGTTGAATCGATTATCTGGTCAATCCGCGGGAGGACGAACCTCTCCTTTGGGCAGGCGCTGTTTAGGTTTGTGTAGTCGATACACATTCTCCAGGTCCCGTTCTTCTTCTCGACCAGGACTGGGTTTGCCAGCCACTTGTAGTACTTGATTGGACGGATGAAGCCGGCAGCGAGTAGACGCTGCACTTCCTCGGCGATTGCTCGATGGCGTTCTTCATTGAAGGGCCGCAGCGACTGCTTGACAGGTCGCACTTTGGGATCGGCGTTTAGCTTGTGCTCAGCGAGCTCCCTAGGGACACCGGCCATGTCAAAGGGTTTCCATGCGAAGATGTCCCTGTTCTCACGGAGGAACTCGATGAGCGCGCCTTCCTATGCTGGGCTCATGCCCGTCCCGATCGTCACCGTCTGGCTGGAGTCGCCTGGGACCAGCTCGACGGTGAGGGTGTGCGTCGTGGCCTCAAAGGTTGAGGTGTTTGCGCCCTCTGAGTTGGGCTTCTTGAGTATGGTGGGGTCGTCGTTGTTGACCCCGCTCGCGTACTTGGCGAGCTCGTCGGCGTGGTTGGTCTCCGCCGCGATGACGGCGTCGGCGGCTCGGCTCCTTTAGCCTCGCGTCGGCGGCCATGTCGGGTCGGCGTTGATGGTGATGACGCCGCATGGCCGGGAGCTTTATCGCGTTATGCAGCGTGGCGCCGCCATGAATTTAGCGAGCTGGCGCCCGGGCCGCGATGGTAGGGTCGAAGGGCACCAGCTTGAAGGCGATACGCCGGTGCGGAAGTTTGCGGTGTGCGAAGGTGACGGCAGCGTGACCTTGCCGATCGGGTACGCCTTCCGACCGGGGCGATCTGCGTGGAATGTGGTGTGGGTTGTCTCGATCATCGATTGCGGGGAGCCGCCGCTGAAGGTGTCGAGTACAGGATGTTGATGGAGCTGCCGCCGTCCATCAACGTCTTGGAAGCCAATAGTCGCCGACCTTGGGCTTGACCACCGGGCGACTCGACACGGGTACTCGATGCGTGGCGAGTGGTCTTGGCGACTCGGTGATGGGCTGCTCCGACCGGTTGAGGCGGGAACGTCCGCTGGGCCAGCGTTGGCGGCGGCAAGCGGCGATGACCTTCTTTCGCGCGTGTTGAAGCCTGTGAAGGTGTGGGCGAGCGGCTACTTTTCGAATTTTCCGCCGTTTGGCGGTCGTTGTCGAGGTCCTCCGCGCTGCCGTGCCTTCTCGATTTCCACGAGGGTGTGGCGATCGGCGGTGGTGTGCGTTGCGGGCTTCCTTCCCTGCTGAAACGCACATGGTTGGTTAAGGAGGCCGCGGTCGAACCTTGGCTTGTTCTTGTAGTTGCCGTCGCGGCATTGTCCTCCGTCAGCGGAAGCTCTTGGGCTCATGCTGCGTGCGGCGTTAGCGGCGAAGTCGACTTCGCCGTCAACTTGGCGCTGCCGGGCGAAAAGCCAGAGTGTAGTGTCGGTCGGCGTCCGCGTCGTTTCGCCGTGTGGCGTTGACCTCGACTCGTCGTCGGTTTCTGGTTTGGATCTTCCTCGGCGTCGTTTGGCGATCTCGAGGAGGTCGGGGATGTTGTCGAGTGTGCGGGAGTGTCGCTTGAGCTTGGCGACCGGGGCTCGTCGGCACGAGGTCTTGAAGCAATGGATCGCGGTGTCCGGGTGGATGCGGTCGCATTGTACCAAAGTTCTTGCCACCGTTGGACCCAATTGCGGGTCGACTCGGGTCCTGGACGCATCGCTCGTGTCCTCGATGGTGGTGGCGCGGGTGTAGGAGCACTCGAAGTGCTGCGAAGGCATCGCGCATCTCCTCCCGTGAGTCGATCTTGTCCCGGGGAGGTGTTGATCCATCTTCGCACGTCCCTCCATCATCGGGAGGTAACGGCGGCTAGCAGGTCGTGTGACCGCGATCCCCATCGCCATGAGGTATGTGTCGAGCCAGGGGCGGGGTCGTCTGAGAATCGTACTTTTCTATCTCCTTTGGCGCCTTGAAGTTTGGCGGGTACTTCGCCTCGGATCATTGGTCCGGCACTTGTCTGAGTCGGTGGCGACCCATGGGCTCGCCGTCAGCGGCGATTGGTTAGGGTATGTCGCAGTCATCGGTGGCGTCTTGCGCCAACTTTGGTTGTTGATGATGTGGGTGCGGGCGTCGATGGGTTGCCCGTTGGCGGCGACAAGGTTGGTTGCCGGGGGTGGTGGAGAGTGCGCGTTCGCGGTCGGTGTTGGAGCTGCAGTGGCTGGTGGCGGGCGATTGAGGGTGTTTGCGCCGTTGGGCGGCTGGAGCCGCTCGCTTCCGAGGAACACGAGTATACTCGACCTGCCGAGTCGGCGCCGCTCTTTGCTGCTCGGCGGCCTTCGCGGCGAGGCCCTAATGTATTGGATCTGTAGGCGCGCCGTCGCGGTGGCGTGATCTTTGTCGGCTGCTCGCCCGCCACGAGGTTGTCCATTGGCGTGGAGAAACGGTGGGAGGCCGTTTGCTCGCTCCGTGAGGAGACTACTATCCGGCTGGTCCACAGGAGGTGCGGTTGGGTGGAGGTGGGCGCCGCGTTGATCCTAGCGAAGGGCGCTTCCTCCTGGTGGCGTGTTCTCGCAGATCGCGCGCTCGGCCACGCGGGCCGGGTCGTTTTCGTCGTCAAAGTTCAAGGCGCGCCCCTGAACGGTGGGGTTCAGGCGTGACCTGATCCGCTGCTGGTGGTAGCGTGGCGGCTCTGGCGTCACCGCCGAGGCGAAATTTTTCGCGCTCGGCTTGCTCTTTGCGTACCGCCTCCGCCAGTTTCAGGCGGAGCTCCTCGACCTCCGTTGTCGTCGCGTTAGGAGGGATTGGGGTGGAGAATGGATCCTCCGACGGATCGGCGCCGGTTGCCATGTAGGCCGCGGCGTGGCGACCAGTTCCGTCGCGGGGGTCGCCGGAGTTCTCCGATCCGGAGTCGAACTCGAAGATTCCGAGGATGGAGGGATCCTCGAAGTCTCCTGCGTTGGAGACCTGGGCAATGGAGCCCGCGGACGAAGCCGCGGTGATGGATCCGACGAGTGACGTCGGGGTCGCCGAGTCGGCGTCGTCGGTGAGGGCCGCATCCTCTGCGGCCGCTGAATTCCCGGCCACGTTGTTGTGGGCCGAGTTGTACTCGGGCGGCGATGGATCGTGCGGATCGGCTCTCGGAGAGCCGATCGCGGCGGCGACTTCGCGGATGCGGCGAATCCTCCGAGGCGATGGCGTCGGTGAGACCAACGAAGAGGCGATCGTGCCGATTGGCGGGATCACGCTGTCGTGACGGGTCGCGCCAGGGCGTAGCTGCTCGGCAAGATTTGGAGCATCTCGCCGATCGCTATCATGCGGCGGTGGCGACCGTCTCGTTGATGGGAAGATTGGATCTCGCCCGAGAACACCGGCCGGACGGCCAGCCTGTGGGCGCCGTGGGAATAGTCACGGCGGAATCTTTGTCGGCGAGTAGTAGAAACAGCGGGGCAAGGCGGCCATCTGCGGTCGAGATGAGGCAAAGACACGAGGTTTTACCGAGTTCGGCCGGAGGGTAAAGACCTACTCGCTAGATTGTATTATGGAGGTGTTACAATGGGCGGCAAGCGGCAAGAGTCGCTTGGGTGTATGAGCGATCTCTATTCGCTATAGGGAGGTTTATATAGGCTCACCTCCCTAGGGTTTACATATCTCAACCGATTCGATTAAAGCTTGATAGTCGCGTTTAACCTAATAATCTGGGCCTATCTACTACTGGGCCTTGACTTCCGATCGCTCGGTACCTTTTGGCTTCAATCCACTCGCCTTTATGTAGGCCCACTCGCCACCACGGGCGATCGGAACGCCTGCTGGGTATACCCCAAAGAGGCATATCCCCATCGCCGCCCGCCCGGATCGGCGGCGGTAGCGCGAGGCCAGCGGTGTGCAAGGCGGTCCATGAAGTGGCTTCCTATAGGACGGTGCACTCAATCCTAGCGGAGGAGACCATGTAGGGAGGGTTGCGTGTATGAGGAGAGGATGGTGGTGAGTGGGGGATCGATCTTGTGGGAGGCGGCGACGCTGGTTTTCTCTAGCGCGGATCTCGACGGTCATGGTGGAGTTCGGGAACAGCGGCTGCAGCGCGCGACAGGGCAAAACTCCCTCCGGTTAGGGCAGCGGTTTCTCGTTTGAACGGGGAGGCAACGCATATGAGGTTGCGGGTTGTTCGTGGTCGTGGGAGAGGGGGCGCGGTGGAGATTCAAGATATCGGGAGAACTCTTCGATGTGAGATATTTTTTTTTGGTGCTTCATTTTTTCTGTGGGTGATCACTCATATTGGGTCATTAATCTATGCCACTTTGCAACGAGAAGAGGAACGTTTGTAGTACTAGAGTACTATGGTTGAACTTCACTTACAACAGTGTGCTACTCCCTCCGTTTTAAAATATAAGATGTTTTAGCTTTATAAAGCAAATATATCTAGATTACTTTTAGCACGAGCGATGTGGATATGAAAATGCTCCCCGCTCGAGATAAATCCGTGAATTACACTACGTAATCGCTGGGTTCATTGCCGAGCATCTTTCACGCGTCAAGTCGTCGTTTCACACGAGCGAGCGAGCGGCAGAAGCAAGCAGCTTGCTTCCCGATCGAAGCTAGCCAGGGACATCTCATGGCTCGTTAGCCGTAGATGTATCTCGGTTTTGGACCTCAATCCATGCAAGCTCCAAAAGTGTCACCGTTGGTGCCACTTGGGCACTTGAGGTCTTGGCTGTTGCCGGTCTCATCCAGTCAGTGCGCTGCTCTTAGATCGACTTGTTCCTCTGCCTCTCAGGTCGATCTCTCTCTAGGCATCATCCAGGCATAGCCCAGGAATGTAGCAAGTGCAGCTTTCTCTCCGCAGGCTATAAAAAAAGCACTAGAGGAAGTGTAGATGCCAACACACATGCCAAGTATATATAGGACTATATATAGGAGAGAGTGAAGAAACCATGGATGCCGCCGATATGAACTTAGCCCCCGTTCCCCCTACCTATCAGTACGATCCAGATCCATGTCAATATGCCGGCGGTAGCCTACTGTCCATAACAGCTCTCGTCATTGTGGGCGTGCTTGCCCTCTCCCTCCTGCACGTGCTGGGCTCCTTGCGCCGGAGGTCGAGCGACAAGCTCCTCCACGCCATCGTGCTGGGAGCTTACACGCTCTCCTACTCGTTGGTCAGCTATACCCTCGGGCTGATGCAAGATTCCGAGTGCTTCTTCTACGAGTTCCCCGTGTGGGCCGTGTGCCTGCTCATGCTCCTAGGCGGCACCGACAGCCTCATGGCGTGTGACCTCAACGACGTCAACAACTGGAAGAGCTTCTACATCAAGCACGTCATCAAAGGGGTGCTGGTGGTGTACATCTTCCTGCACTTTGGGTTGGTGCCGGAGTACAAGAGGGCGCTCTGGGCCATCTTGGTCGTCAACATCCTCCAGTCATATGTGCGGATCAAGTCCATGAGGATGGCCAGCAAGTCCCACCTGCTCTGGAAGAACGTGAAGCCGATCGCGGACTACATGAAGCGCGAGACCGTTGCTTCTGGTCAGCGGAGGAGCAACCCTGTAACGATGGAAGGCTACCGCTATGTCGTCACCGGTGAGCATCAGCTGAAAACCTATGGCAAGCAAGCCATAGCCATGGGCTTGTCGTCAGGGGACAGGAAGCAGGTGGCCGACGACACGAAGATCATCACCACCGTGGAGCAGATCTGGCAGTGCAAGGGGAGACTGCTACGCTCCCGGAGGGGCCTGCGGCTCAAGGACATCTGCCTCTCCATGGCCCTGTCAAAGATGCTCAACCGAAGGTTCGCCGGATTTGAGCTAGCTGAGGCGAACCTTCAGAAGACCAATGACTTTGTGTTCCAAGGTCTGCTCGTCGGGGACCAGCCGTACGAGCGGGCGTTCAGGGTCATCGAGGTAGAGCTTGGTTTTGTGTATGACCTGTACTACACAAGGTATCCTTACCTCTACCAAAAGGGCCGCCACTTAGCGCTCTGCCTCCCCGTCGTCATGGTCTTGCTCTGCTCGTGGCTCACGCGAGAGCTCTTCAACAGACACAAGAAACCTGACAACAAGGGAAACATCCCTTTGAGCACCACTCTGTTCTTGATGGCCGTGGTGACAGCTCTAGAAGCGTTTCAGCTGTACCTGCATGTTGCCTCAGGATGGTTCAAGGCGGAGATGATCAAAAGCTACGTTGCCAGCCCTGCGCTGCAAAGGAGCGGTTGTTTCTCTCATGCAATGCTCAGCCTTCTCCTGAGCTTCAAGACCCTCGGGTCATGGGAGGACAAGCTTGGGCAGTACTCTCTCCTCCACAACTACGACGGCACACGTCGCACCAGCAGCTGTCTTCACTATGTGACACTATGCCTGGTTGACAAGGCCAAGAAGGGGCATAGGAGAGGGAAGCTTGTCAAGCTGTCCAAAGAAGTGAAGCAAGCAGTCATCGAGTCCCTTGTGGAATGCAATGGCCGGCTGACAAACGGGGTAAGGTCCTTGAGAAGCAATGGCGTCCATGATAAGCTCTCGTGGGCGTGCCGTGGGAAGGTGACCCACACAATACTGGTGTGGCACATCGCAACCACCATTTGCAAGCACAAACTGGATGTTTCGCTGCCCAAAAATAGTAGGAGCAGTAGCAAACAGCTACAAGGTGATAATACGGCCATCTCCAAGGAGGTGGCCTCCAGTCTTTCTCAGTATTGCGCGTACCTGGTGGCTTTCGGGCCGGACCTCCTGCCTGGTCACAGCTTTGACTCGGTGTCCATGCTAGATGAATCCATAAAAGAAGCGTGTGAGTTGGACTTGCCACAAGGCGGAAACAGCAAGGCCATGGAGAAGAAGTGTGATATGCTGATGAGCATCAGCGACGCCAACCATGACGATGCTCGCATCGTCATTCAGGGCGCTCGGCTTGCGAGGCAGCTGACGGAGGAGATCCAAGACATGAAGCTGCAGTGGAAAGTGCTCTCTGATTTATGGGCGGAGATGATATTGTATGTCGCGCCTTGTGACGATGCCCAGGCCCGGGCACACCTTGAGGCCCTGGCGAGAGGAGGGGAGTTCATCACGCACCTTTGGGCGCTGCTCACGCACGCCGGCGTGCTGGAGCGAGACCACGCCGGACCGATGGCTGCCGTGTGATCGGTTCAAGCCTCCAACAAGGGCCAGTTCATATATATGCGCATGCTACCTACTACCTAGCAGGCCATGATATATTTCGTGCGTACCTTAGGCCAGGCGCTTGCATTGTCACATAGTGAAAGGATTGTACGTAATAGGTGTGTAAGATGATTGTACTGTCATGTGTATGATTGTATCAGATCAAATTATACCATCTATACCGACTCTCACTCGAACTCTTCATGAAAAGATCTAACAAGAGCTAGGCCACACGGTACTATTAGTACAAACTTGTTGCTATCATTCAGGGGAAGCCGGTACAGAAAATTTGTGAGGCTTAACTATTCTGGAAGCCTCGCAAAAATTTGGGACCGGCTTCCCCAGGAAGCTAGGGGGGCAGCTTCTCGGATCATCGAGCCAGACACAGGAGCATCCACGTGCATGCTTCACGTGTCTGCAAGAGCAAGACACAGCTGAACACATTTCGGTTCAAAGTGTCTAGGCTAGGGAGGTTTGGCATGCAGTGCAGGATTCAGTGCAGCAAATGTTGGTGACTTCACAACGATAGTTTCAGATCAGCTCCAGGACTGGCGGTGCAGGTCAAGAGACAGAATTCAGAGAGGAGACAGAAGGAGCTTAGACAGGTTTGTAATTCTCAGCTGCTGGATGTTGTGGAAACAACGAAACAATCGTGTGTTTGGCAACCACAGGACAACAATGCTCTGCCGCGGTGCTTGCTAGGGAATAAAAGCTGGAACTTAGCTTAAACTGCAGTCTGTGTTAGCACAGGTGTGCAGTATCTTGTAATTTCAACTTCTACCTTCTATAAAGTTAAGTACTCTAAACAAAAAAGATTTATCAGCACAGATGATGCTCTATGTCACGCCCTCGGGCGCACCTGGAGGCCCTGGAGAGAGGAGAGTTCATCACGCACCTGGGGGTGCTGCTTATGCACGCTGACATGCCAGGTTAGAGGCCGTCTGGTCGATCCACACACTGCCAGACTCCAACCAGTGCAAAGGCATGCCTCTGAGACTGGGACTATGCTGCATCATCAAAAACGTGAGTAACGAAAGTGGTTGGCATTGTAGTTTAACAAGAGTTTACTGAATTCCTTAACAAATACTGTTTGATTTTACATATGTGCTATGGTCAACATGTTGCTCTCAGCAATCATTTATTGACTTTTTAAAGTGAAGCTTAACCTGATACAACAGTGCAAACAGGTTTCTAGGTAATCAATTCCCATCACAAACCCAGAAGGCCAGAACAACCCCTAACACCAGAAGAAAAAAACAACTATATCACGTCTAACAGTACACTCATCTTCCAATAGCTACCATAACAAATCTAAAAATTTCAACTGGATGAACAAGAAATGGAGTATATCAACCGGAGAATGCAGGAACATGGAAGACTGGGCGGTTCTCTATAACTGGTGCGTCTCCAGGGTGCCGTGAACATTTGACAGGTGAAAAAAGGCTCACGCTGCCTGCTTTCCTTTCCTAACTTTATCTAGTTCAGCCTCGGCTATTTGAAGTGATGATTTCAGCGTAGACACTCTCTCTTCTAGCTCCTCCACGCTGCCCCTTTTTAGGGTGGGTGTGTATGGTGCAAGGAAGTGCTTGGAGAAGTTCTGTAGGGCCTGAACACCACATACCTGAAGAACAAAATAAAGCGTATCATCTTCAAGTACTAATTATAATAGAAGTTTGGGAATAAGTGCTGGATTTCTTGCCTCCTCTGGGAGCAAGGGCAACTTGGTGATGTTGAAGTCGTCGTATAACATATGGAACTGATCAACATACTTCCGTTGCATCTTTACCCGTGCTCTTAATAGTTTTGACTCAACAGCTGCAAGGTGATGGCACATGAGTAGAAGAATAGAAATGAGCAGGTGCATTGAAATGTGCCTCAAATGTCCTTGTTTTGTCCTATACTTAAAAGGCTTCTTCTTTAAACACTAGAGAATCCCTTTGATGTGCTTGCGCAATATGTTATGTCTATGATATACAAATGTCAACCTGGTATATTTTCATTAAGACAGTAGATTTGCCAGATAACACATTTTTTGTACTAACCTTCCTCATCAAAAATAACTTGATTGATTATGATATTGTGTGCGTCGATCTCGAACTTCGCTAACTCTTGCACCAATCTCTCCGTTTCATACAATGAAAGAAATTCAGGAATACAAACACAAACAAAGGTTGTCAAGTCCTGAGAAGAAAACAAAAAGTGAGTCAGAAGGGGATAACACCTTCCACATTAGGTGCTTTCAACTATGAAGAGACATAAATCAAAATGGTAATTTTTTTAGATAATCCAGCATACTTGAAAATTCTATGTTAGTCCAGAAGAACTCCCATATGCCTAAGTAAAGACAATCGAGGAACATCTGATAGGATTAAACAGCTACATGCATAATATATTGCATATACAATGTTTTGCAAGGCAACAGAAGCTACAGTTGCAGCTTGTAATTGCTCTATACACTACAGTAACTGTAGAAACCTTTATTCTGAGCATACCATGATACAATTCTTCCCCCTACCAATAAATTTAAATTCAATAATGTCGCAGGAGTACTAATATATCATTGTGAATTCAAGCCCAGAAATTCATATGGGCTATAGCTGACTATTGTTAGACTTTGCGTGGTACAGGTATCCATTGTGTTCCCAAGGTATCCGTTGTGTTCCCAATTTTTTTTTGTGTAACACAGAACTGCGTAAGCATAGTTCTTCCAAGGCCACCTGGGCATGTTTCTTGTTTACTGTCTACAGACATGCTAAACATCTGTTTAGTGTTCCAATGGGCGTTTACGCCGGTAGTATAACAAGAGCAGTTCATGAAACATTAAATCAGGCATACAATTTCCAGAGCAATATTAGCACTGGAAAGCAAAAAATACAAAAATAGCTGGCTATACTTTTACAATACCCACTTGAGGGGGCAACACAGAACAGCCATGGAAGTTAAGTAATGGACATCCTACCATGTTAGTAGATTAAATATCTTTTGGTTCTCTACAAAGTTGGCAGTCTTACTGGATCTTTAAATTGTCTGTTGACTTGCTCGATCACATCCTTCATGCCTTCGATTCTCCCGAGCATTGCATCCTCATTCAGCTCATCACCGAGACCAAAAAGTCGACTGGCCTGTCAAGGCCATATATTGGTGTGCTCATCTCAGTCAGTCCAATTAAAAGTTTGTACTATATTTTGGAAGTACAAAACAAGGGCATATTACCATTTAACTTCAATACAAACAGTGAATAATGCTAATATTATTCTTCGTAAGACTCAACATATCAATCAATTAAGTAACCACATTTTATTCTGGATGCAATTAGTTGCTCATTGTCTTGGTAGTGCTCTAAATAGCAGAACACAGACTTCCGTTGCTATTCACTTCTTTTTCTAAGTTATGCAATATACTGGCATGATGGAATGAAAATACATAATACGTTACTTAGTTACCAGAAAGCTAATTAGCATCAGCAGAAAAGCAAGACGACCATGGGCGATGCAACAACAATCATAGTTTCCAGTAAGTGAAAACTCTATAAGATTAAAGAATACCTGATTTATCAGACCACCGAATCTATTTTTTAAGTCCATCATTTTCTCTAGACCCTTCTCCAGTGTTGCTGGGAACTGCAGTAATCGTAAAGTATGCCCGGTAGGAGCAGTATCAAAAACTACAACAGAGTAATCCATTGTTTGAACTAATCTGCAGTAAGAAAAAAACAGAGGTTAAACTCCGATGGTTGCTGCAAAATGGCAAGTGGGATGAATAAGAAACTTTTTTGCAAAGGGAAGAAAGTGAACACCACACTGGAGGCTATAATTACTTCAGCATTTTAGCAAAACTCATAGCTTCATCAACTCCTGGAATTGCATTTGTCAATTCTGAAATAAATCCTTCCATTCCCTCATTGCCGTAATCATCATTTTCTACCTTGGGATCAATTTCCTGAAAAATAAGCATTGAAGTGAAGTGGATTAGCCAGAAGAGACCTTTTCCAGTAAAAAGCCTTTTCTTTTACAGAAAGAGTCAGACTAATGAAAGTGGAAAATCCAAATGATAAAACAACATGTGCAACTAAAAAAACAGAGCAAAATCAAGAGAACGGGTAGCCAAACACCTTGGGAGCAATAGTCTGCAAAATAAAATTATGACTGAAGTAGAACCTGTTGTATATTGTGTATCGCAGTAAATAACTGAACATCTTGCAAAAAAATAAACCTTTTTAAAATAATGTCCTCAGACGGAGGGGGTATAAAACAAAGGTTATGACAGCTGATGCAATAACAAGGGTTCCACTAACCAAAACTCCTCTTTGCGATGAATCAAACATCTTGTTCTATATTTTCCCTGGCATAATAAAAAAGGTAAATGCTAGATAATAGTTTATTTCCTACAAGTCAGTCACCGTACTTTCTACTGAAAGTCCATCCTCAGTAGAACATATAAAAAGGAAATTCCGAAGCTGTGTATTCAATTCCCACTAGTTACAGACCTTATCGTCAACTGTCATCTATGGATGGACATATAAGATGAAGCCACCATCATATTATTCAAACAAAGGTAGAATCCGCATTCAGAAGGTTCGTGAACATACAGGTTCCATCACTACTCACTCAACCACCCAAATATCAAAAGTAGTAGTAGGACAAACCCAAACCGACCCAGAATTGGAAATTTCCAATTTTAACTACCATCACGAGGGCCTCTGGCAAAGATAAATCTCTAGTGTTCCTACATAGGAAATATAGGGGTAACGTAAGAATATTCTACTGGCACACTCTCTCGTCTTGCACAGTACCGTCCCAACCCACGTCCCCATCCTCCCTCCCGGAATTGGGTGAACCTATAAGCCGATGGAATCGCAAGCCATGGGCATGGAGCTTATGCATCCAATCCACGCAAATACCAACGAATAGGGCCGAACCGAGCGAACCGGCAGGGAGTGAAAAAGAGGGGGGAGGGGGATATGACATTACCATGGCGTAGAGGTTGGTGAAGCCCTTGACGAGGGTGGGGAACTTGGTGAAGCGCTGCTGGAAGGCGTCGCTGAGGTTGTGGGCGGGGTCGGTGGATATGACGAGCACGGAACTGCGGACGGAGGCGAGGAGGATGGAGACGATGGAGCTGCACGTGGTCTTGCCGACGCCGCCCTTGCCGCCGACGAAGACCCACTTGAGGGTATCCTGCTCCAGGAGGTTCCGCACCGTCGGGTCCGGCATGTCGCCGGCCTGCACCACCGCCACCGACGACATCGTCGCGCTCCTCCGATTCCGCGGTGGGGGGACGTTCGGCGCGGCCGATAGAGATCTGGAGGGGGAAGAGAGGTGGGGGGCGGGCGACGGGCGCCTTGGTGGTGGGGGCAGGTGGTACACGACACGATGGTCTAGTCTAGGTGGAAATCCTTTTCCCCTCCTAGACGTTTTCGACTTGAAAGTGTTTCTTTTTTTTCCAAATTATTACTACTAGTAAAATATGATTTGCCACTTATTTAATTGTATTTTTATGTGCCATTGTTTTTGGAAAGTAGCTCGATCCGTGCTTGAAATGGAAACTATCCACAACTAGTTGCCTTTACAACCACGTAAGTTCTACGCAATACGGTTAGACTTAAATCTCGTTCGGCGTTTTTACGCCAAAATTCGGACGTATTTTGGTCCACACGAAACTAGTTTTTTGCCTGGAAACGCTGATTTTTTTACTTGTGTTTGCACGAGTTTTCGCGTTTGGCTAAAATTTAATAAGTTTTGGCAAACTTTAGACGAATATAGGCGGTTTTGGGCGAACTTTGGGTGAATGGGGCCGAACTTTGGCGAATATAAGTTGTTTTGGGCGAATATGGGTGAACTTTGGCGAATATTGTCGATATGGATGGACTTTGGGCAAATATGGGCGAACTTTGAGCGAATATGGACGAATATAAGCGGTTTTGGGTAAACTTTGGGCGAATATGGTCGATATGGACGAACTTTGGATGAATGTGGGCGAACTTTGGACGAATAGCCAACTTTGTGCAAACTTTGGATGAATATGGTAAAATATATGCAGATTGGGCGGGTCCACTCATCTTCTATTTTTTTTTTGCCGAATTCACTTCATCCGATGTTTTCAGGGCGTCTCCGGGATCTTTTTTTAAATGGGCGGTTTATTACTTTAACAGTAAGTTTACACCCGGCCTCTGCATATCTAAGATGCACACAGACGATCAACCACACAGTCTTGGACGAAAGCAATAGAAACGGAATTACAAAATAATATAAATGAAAAACATAGTTCTCCAAACTAGCTAAGGAAGATATATCCGCAGCGCTTGCTGCCATCCATGCCGGGAGAAGATATCCCGCATCGTATCCTCCAAACGCCTACAACCCTCTGCAGACAAGTCGCGGAACTCCATACGTTGTAAAGAAGTCCATGATCGGAGGACAGCCGTGGCTCGATAGATAACCTGCAAGGGAGAAGATACAATGTTATTAAAAATCTTGTCATTTCTATATAGTCAAAGCGACAAAATAATGGCAAGCGCTCCCACCCTAAATAAAGTCTCATATTTATCCTCAATCTCATTCATCCAGTTGCCAAATACATTGACTACCGATCGAGGAGCAGATAAACCAGAGGCTATTTGGATGATTGACCATATAGCACGAGCAAATTTACAATGGAAGGATAAATGTCGTATTGTCTCATTATAGTGACAAAATACGCATTCAGTGCTACCATGTCAATTCCTCCTAACAAGATTATCTTTTGTGAGAATCACCCCTTTACGGAGATACCAAGCGAATATCTTCGTTTTAAGGGGTATCCTCATCTTCCAAATGTTACTATTATCATCGACTAGAATATTAGGTTGGATCAAAACTCTATAAAATGAATCAACGGAAAATTTACCATTATGTAGTAATTTCCATTTGAATTCGTACATGCCTTCAAATAGTTGTATCCTAGATAATCTTACTAAAAGATTATTCCAGGATATTAGTATAGGACCTAATAGGCTTCTTCTGAAAGACACATTGGGAGGATTGGTTTCCATTACCTCAGAGAGAGTATCCCTTTGTGCATAACTATCGAATATAGAGCTGGATATTGTTCACGTAGAGAATTTTGGCCAAGCCATTTATCTTTCCAGAACCTAATCTATGAACCATCCTTAATATTAAAATTGCCAAACTGGAAGAAATGCTTTTTGGAAGCCATTAGCCCAGCCCAAAAGTGTGAATCACCTGGTTTCTAAACCAGTTTAGACACCTCTTTTGAGCCAACATATTTCCTCCATAGAATGGTTTGTCAGACCCCTCCTTCGGTCAGAAGTTTGAATAACCATTTACCTAGTAATGCGGTGTTTTTGACTTTTAAATCATGTAGGCCCAATTCACCATATTCTTTGGGTCGGCAAACGACATTACATTTGTCCAGTCGATATTTCTTTTTCTCAATATCCCCCTGCCAAAAGAATCTTGAGCGGAAATAGTCCACTTTTGACAATACACCTTTTGGTAACTGGAAGAATGAGATCATATACAGTACCATGTTGGTGAGTACTGAATTAAGGAGTACCAGTCTACCACCGATGGATACCAATTTACCTTTTCAGCTATTTAGACGTTTCTGAAGTCTTTCCTCAATGAGTTTCCATTCAGCAATCGTGAGACGCCGATAATGTATAGGTATTTCCAGATAATTGATTGGAAATTGCCCCTGACCACAACCAAAGAGATCGGCATACAGGTGGGCCTCGTCTTTAGCCTCGCCAAAACAATACAAGTCACTCTTATGAAAGTTTATTTTCCAACCAGAGAGCTGCTCAAATGCTGATAGTATTAATTTCAGATTCTTGGCTTTCTCTAGGTCATGTTCCATAAATAGTATTGTATCATCGGCTATTGAAGAATAGATAGTCCACCATCAACAAGATGTGGAACCAAACCTTCAATTTGACCATCAGCCTTTGCTCTTTCTATAAGGATGGCCAGCATATTTGCCACTATATTAAATAGTATAGGCGATAGGGGATCCCCTTGAAGCAGCCCTTTTTTGGTCTGAAAGTAATTACATATGTCATCATTAACATTTATGACAACACTTCCACTAGACACAAAATACTGTTTGAGAGCACACCACTCTTCTGAAAAACCTTTCATACGGAGTGTTTGCTGAAGGAAAGACCAATTAACTTTATCATATGCTTTCTCAAAATCAATCTTGAACAGTACACCATTTAGTTTTTTGAGTGCAGTTCATGTATCGTTTCATGCAGGATTACAACTCCATCTAAGATGTTTCTCCTTTGCATGAAAGCAGTTTGAGAAGGACGAACAACATGATCAGCCACTAAATTCAGTCTAATCGTAGCAACCTTTGTAAAAAAAACTAACGTTGAGGAGGCAGATTAGCCGATACTATTGTATACGTTCTGCGTTATTAACCTTAGGTAGTAAAATTATGTTGCCAAAATTTAACCTGAATAGGTTCAGCTAAAAAACTTGCAAAAACTCAAACAAGCGCATCAAATCCACCTTGATAATTTTCTAGAAATTTTGATAAAACTCTGCTGGAAAGCCATCAGGCCCTGCTGCTTTGTTATGTTCCATTTGAAAGGCAACCTTCTTAACCTCCTCCTCGGTATAAGGAGCAGTCAGAAAATTGTTTTCCTCAAAAGAAATCTGAGGAATATCCTCCGTCCGGGACTCATCCAACAAAAAGAATTTTTTGTGTGGTGCCCCAAACAAAGATTTATAGTATTTAGTAATATAAGATTTAAGATGCTGTTGTCCTTCAATCGTCCCTTCATCCTGAATTAGGAAGTGAATAAGTTTCTTCTTATGCTTGCCATTTGCAACAGCATGGAAGTATCTTGTATTCGCGTCTCCTTCAAGAATGAATTTAGCTTTTAGAACGTTGGTACCACTTGAGTTCTTCCTCACGTAGAAGTCTGGCAATTTCTGCATTCGGTTGATTTTTATGCTCAATCTCCTGTGCAGTCAATAACCTAACCTCCACTGAAGCCTCCAAGTCATTAATAATAGCAGGAAGACATATTTTTTCCTTTTTAATAATACCATCAGTATGTCTAGCCCAACCACAGAGGAATTTGCGCAAGGCGCATTTTGTGGTTCCAACGTTGTATAGGTGTGCGATCACTAACTGGTTTTTCCCAAATAGCCTTCACCAGGTTATAAAAACCATCACGATCAATCCATCCCAGTTCAAACTTAAAACTGTTTTTGGATTTTCGTGGTGGCGTTCCGACAGATAACAATAATGGAGCATGATCCGACAAAGCATCAATACGCTCTAGAGCGCGAACAGTTACCATAGGAAATTTATCTTTCCATTCGGTATCCATAAGCACCCTATCTAATTCTTCGTATGTAGTCTTCGGAAGACTATTAGCCCAAGTAAACTGTCTTCCTAACATTGTGACCTCTCTTAAGTCCAAGCTGTCAATGACAGCATTAAACATGAAAGGCCAATGTTCATCAAACCTGCCTCGACTTTTCTCATGAGGGAATCTTAGCAGATTGAAATCCCCACCTATAAGGATAGGATAGGGATTGTCCTTAGCTAGATTTACCAACTCACGTAAAAAGTCAGCTTTATAAACATTCTGGGTAGCCCTGTAAAGAGTGACTAGAGACCAAACGAAATCATCAGCCTTGTTCCGAATATGGAGCTTGATAAAAAATCTCCAACCGAACTGGCTAAGATTTCCATAGTCTCATCTCTGACGCCTAACAGGATTCCCCCGGATCTCCCCCACGACGAACGTGATACCCATGTAAAATCCACTCCACCAGAAAGGCGATTGAGTTGACTTTGTGAGAAATCACGTCTACCAGTCTCAGAAATACCCAAAAAATCCAACTTATAATCTCTCACACAATCGGCAAAGAATAAATGTTTAGCCAAGTCATGAAGACCTCTGCTATTTGAGAACATGCCATTCATTGAGAAACAATTGGAGATTTAGATACACGTGACCTCTTACGGGACCTTTGGCTCTTTGATTTCCGACCAGAAGCTGTAAGATCATATAATGAATCCAGCCTAGTCTCATCAAAGCCCACTTTTGATACTTCACCAACTAAGTGAGATAAGAGTTGACCATCTACTGTGGCATGCAACTCCTCCTCCTCCATAGGTGAAGAGTCAGAAACAACAGAGATTTTAGGAGTAACTGTTAGACGGTCAACCTCCATATGTCTCAAAACAGAACTAGAAATATTAACTTCACTTACAGATCTCCCCAAACTAACACCAGCATTATCCATCTTATCCATAATAGAGTTGTTGGAGAAATAAAGAAAGGATTTAGAAGATATACCCGGGGTGTCCAAATTCTTTTCCGCCTTCCTCCGCATGGCCTTGCCCAAGGAGTCCTCATCAGTGGCTGAGGCCCCCAAAGCGTCGACACCATGACGAGAGCTCCTGCGAGCCGGGGTCCCAGCTATGAAGTTAGGACCATCTGCGCCTAGGGACAAACCCAACCCCTCCTGGGTCAGGTCAATCCCCCGGGTCACAGGTCCACCATCCGAGCTAGAGCGCCCCTCCCTGTCCACCTTACAAGCACGATGGGAGGGCCTCCAGCATCCCGCGTCAGAGTCGAAGGGGGTTGCACCACCAGGGGCATAGGTGAAGCACCCTGCGCCCCGGCGGCCAACCCAACAGCCTCGCGGTCGGCGGGCCCCACCTGGGCCTTCCCCCGCGCCGAAGACCCAGAGACGACCTCCTGCACGACCGGTACCACCTCCTGTAGCACCGGATACGCCCGCGTGGGAATAGAGTGACCCATCATGTTAGGCCTCCCACGTGTGGGAGAAGCCGAAAGCGAAGAAACACAAGTCGTCTCAAAAGAACCACAAGCCACATGCAAAGCCTCCTGAAGCTGTGAAGGAGAGACACGAGGAGAACATAACCTTGGTCGAGAACAGGGAGAGTCAGCAGGCGCCTCCAAAAGTTCCTTACCACGGGGAGTGGCAGGGTTAGCATTAAAAGGAGTAACAGCAAACAGTAGCACGGGATCCGAAGGCACTGAACCATCCAGCTGAGCACCCTGCCTGGTAGGCGGCTGCGCTGAGCCACCCTGCCTAGTAGAGGTCGAGCAAGAGCCATCCCCAACAGCCTGTGAGCCACCACCCGTGTCAGATGTATCCATAGCATCATCAGAAGGCTTCTCATTCGCATCATCATCCTGATCATCATCCCATTTCCTCCATAAGTAAGGAGCAAACTCAGGCTCAGGTACATAATCCTCCGGCTCCAAACGAAAATGAAGCTCATAAGCCTTGAGACCCACCACAGCATCAGTCACAATGTAATGTCCTACCGAATCCTGTAGCTCCAAGAAAACACTGGTATCCGTCATAGCAACAAGAATCTGAACGACACCACGTCTCCTCAAACTGAAAAGGTCCACATCCAAAGTAGTGCCCATGAGACCACCGACCGCCCATAAACCCAACAAAGACCGCAAACAATGTGGCACCCCCTCGACATGCAACCAAACCTGCTTCAGCTCAACCTTGTGGGGCACCTCCTGTCGTAAATGAAAAGCGATAGTGAGAGGTGCTCGGTGACACCAGACTGGATCCCATCCACCCTGTCCAAATCCTCCATCGACGAAAAACTCACAAGAAAGGCAGATTCTCCATAGGGCATCGCTTTCCACTTCCACTGACTACGAACCGGGCATCTCCTGGCAATCTGTCGCTGAACCACATCTGCAGGGACCATCGGCCCAGTGACCTGAACAAGAGCTATGGGGGTCAAGTTGGCCCCAAGATGATCCCGCACCACAGAATCAGGAATCTGAGAAAACACAGTCAACTCATTGTCAATACCAGACACCACCGGGGTAGGTCTTGGCTGCTTAAGAACGGTACATCTCAAAGTGGGATGAGCAGAATTGTCACAAATATAGCAAATATGAACCGCCTTACAATCTTTAGTTGCATGTGTATTGACCGCACACTTCCAGCAGCGAATGGATTTCTGGTTCTTCTTACCCGCGGCAGCAGGCACCGGTGTAGCAACAACAGTCTCCAAAGCTATCACAGCCTGAGGAACATCGGCAACGGTCCCCTGGCCCATCGTCTTGACTGCAATGCTGTCCCAAACTCGAGAAGACGTCCGCGACCAGCGAGATACCCATATTCTTTGAAACTATGGCGGATCTTTGCGGTACGCAAACCGCTCAAGACCCACTTGCAACCGATCACGCTTCTTCTTCTTCGCTTTAAACCGGCACTGCACATTACGGTCCCGACCGCAAACTGCTGTGGTGGAACCCCCTGCTGAATCAATGGTGCCCCACCCGACGGATGGCCGCGATACGGCCGTTAGTAGTGCAAAGCGGCGAGGCGTGGCGCGAAGTAAGCACCACAGGGCGGCAACACGGCACCATCCCATCAAGCGGCGGAGGCGGCATCCCAGGTGGCCCGAAGAACGACGGTGGTCCATGGCCATAGGTAGGCGCAACCATAGGCGGCACAACATAGGAGGGTCGCGACTGCCCCTAGAGGCGCCCGGTCGAGGCTGGATCCGTGGCGGCTTCTGGTACTAACGGGCGAGCGCTTGCTGACGAGGGGCACGGGGAGTCAGAGCACGAGGGTTTGCAGCCCCCGGCGGCGGAGCAACAACACAATGCGGTGGCACAACCATGGAGTTGACGCCGAGCAGGGCCTGGACGAAGGATCTCGACGGAGAAGACGGCTGCGAAGATGATCGAAAGCCAGAGACGCGAGAGGCCGAGTTTCTGGTATCGCACAGGTTCACGAGGCGGCGCCTGATACCTACTTTTCTCGCGATCAGAGACCAACGCCTGGACGTCTCGGCAGTTTTCCCGCCTGTAGGCCCACCCGCAGGGGCGATACCGCCTAGGGCACCCGATGGCTTCCCCGCGTATGGAACCGCATCGCGACGCCCACCTCCCACGATGTCCGCCCCAACTGCTAGCGCAGAAGACTCGCGTCGTCCGCCCGCAGAACCTCCTGTGCAGAAACCGGATCCCGCTTCGAATCTGTACCAGCGGCAGCCGCCTCGATGAACGATGCAAGCAAAGGCGGCGCAGACGCCCTCCTCACAGGCAGGGCCCCCTCCACAGCCGGACCAGTGGACCATGGCGCACCAGCATCCCCGCCGGTGACGACACAACCGCCCTACGGACCCTCGGCGGCGAGGAAGAAAGGCATCGTTGCAGCGAGCTCCTCGGGGGGCGACGGAGATGAACGCTCCCAGAACCGGGATGCCGGCATAGGGAACCCCATATCCTCCCAAAACTCCTGCTTCAACTCTGCATCGGTCCTCCTTAGTCGATGACAAACCGAAGTCCATCCCAGCTCGCCGGTGGGATCCTCTAGGGCGTGAAGCTTTTCCCGTGCAGCGAGGGCCTCGCCGTCATCGGAGTCGGAATCAGATCCCAGACACTGGAACCTCGAACCCGAGCTCGACGACGGCCCCGGGCACCAGCGTGTACCGCCTCCCACCTCTCATCGTCGGATGTCTCATAGTCTATCCTCCATGCATGCTATCGAAGTTTGTCAGAAGCCGAGGCAAAACAAATGCCTCGCCTCTTGTTCTACTTCTTCCTTTTTAAAATGGAGGGAGGATTTCACTTCTCCGGCCTTTGCACCAACTAGGGATGCACACATCCATTAAGCAAGAGTACCAGGATTTTTAAACTTGGTTAAGTACCAAGCCTGGTCCTCAGGATAAACTGCATGAGTACCAGGAGAGCCTGGTCCTCAAGTATAAATAGGAACCTTAATTCGCTTCCGTGAGGATTTGAACTCAGGTGTTGGGTTTATACATCCACTCCCCCAACCAGTTGAGCTAGGCATTTTCAAGATCCTAGGAATGGCCTGGGAAGTCCGGACCAAAGTTGGCCAAAATCCGGACGAAAAGAGGTTCCTGGAAACGCGACTGTGCGAGTTTTCGGCGTCCGAACCTAATTTTCGTCCTAGGATCGGCGTTATGGGAACGTGAGTGGAGATGCTCTTAGAACATGTTTTTTGTTTTGACTTGTTGTGTTAACAAGATATATTCATATGATGGATAAATTAAAAAACAAAATCAAAAACACCTATTAGATAATTGTGTCGCTCCGTAAACCAAAAACGAAAAACCACATATAAGTCCAACCAAACAAGTCCTTTGTACACCTTGATGAAAGTAAAAGCAAGCCCGTTAAAAAAAGTAAAAGCAAGTGGTAAATCACACAAAATCTAGCTACACGCACTATAATATCATCATTATTACTTACCCTCTGTCCACAAATAAGTAATTTGGATTGTCAAGATTCACACGTATCTAGATGTATAGATACATACAAATCTAAACAAATTTAAGTCGCTTATTTTTGTAGGGGAGAAGTTTAGGGTGCTCTTAGAGTGGTGTAGATGGCACACATCTACAGTAAACATGCCCAAAACATGCCCCTTTTCTTTCTTGTTCCTTGCTTAGTTTATTTTGGGCTCTAATACGTCCAAAACGTATCTAATTTACCGAACACTTTTGCTATTATTTTTTTTCTAAAATTGTATGATATGGATACAACTAACACGGACTGACGCTGTTTTCAGCAGAATTACCTTGGTGTCTAGTTTTTGTGCAGAAAATCAACTATCAGGAAAAATCTAGGAAAATATGCCAAAAATTATATTTCACCAGAAGATCCACAGAGCCAGAAGACGAAACAGAGTGGAGGCCTGGGGCTGCCACACCCCTGCCAGGCGTGGGTGGGCCCTGCCCCGCGCCTAGGGGTGCGGCCACCCCAGGCACCCCCTCGGGCTCCCTCTGCACCTATAAGTTCCCCCTTGACCTAAAAACAGAGGGGGGTTCGATGTTTTCCAGAGAAGAGTTCTGCTCCGCGACCACCATCATAAACCAAGATTCGGATCCAGAAACTCCGTTCTGGCACCCTGCCGGGACGAGGAATTTGGAGAGGATCATCGTCATCACCAACGCCTCTTCATCAACCATCGATGTTTCCCTCATCCGTGAGTTAGTAATCCCCGCTGTAGGCTTAGGGATGGTAGGGATTGGATGAGTTCTATCATGTAACCGAATAAGATTGTTAGGGCATAGTGCCTAGTATCTCTATTAGTGTTATTTGACTTTGTTGCAACTTGTTGTGCTTAATGCTTGTCACTAGGGTCCGAGTGCCATGATCTCAGATCTGAACTTACTATTGAATCATTATGATAGTATTGTGTTGGGGAGATAACCCCGGATAGGGTAAATACGGGGAAAGACGAAAGGATGTTCCCCGTCTAGTTTCCGAGTTACAGCCTGAGTCGGCCGAATCATGTAGAGGTCGGCCGAGATAGGAAAGGGCAAGACCCTTGTAGTGAAGACAAGGCCTTACCCGGCCGAGATACTTCGTAACTCGGCTGGGTCAGCCCAAGTAATCTCCATACAGATAAAGGACAAGCCGAACTACGGGAGGCAGGGCCGAATGATACGAAGCTTGCAGGAGAAGGAGAAGCCTGAAGTCAAACCCTAGCCGCAGGGTAGGGGGAATCTGAGCCAGGCCAAGCACTACGGACAAAGACACAGAGCGACAGAGAAGCAGAAGGAGGTCACGGAGGTGACAGTCCTGAAGCCCGAGGCGCGCAGGAGGGGCCCTCTGGAACCTTGTCGTCGTTAGAGGAGCGACGGGGAAAGGGGGGCGCCGAACTACTATATTGGGACAAGCATATTCCTCGAATATGCTTGCCACATCAGCCCTAAAGGAACCCAAGGCACTCCTTTATAAGGAGAGGCTTGGGCCCTGAGGAAGCGATCGACTCATTTTTAGGACCGTTAGGCTGGTGAAGTTCTTCTCTTCTCCCTGTATATAGCTCAAGGAGCACTTGTAGCCCAAGGAAGAAGAAATAAAGATCTTTGCCTTAGTCTTTTGTGTGTATAATCAACTACATCTTCCCTCCCCAGATCCCACTAGCATCCATTGGCCCCAAACTTTAGCCTACCCATGGCATCTGCCGTGCCACCACCACGACAGTTGGCGCCCACCGTGGGGCCAGCAGCGGTGCTAGCTGGAGTTATGATCCGGACGGGAAACTTCATCAACACTGGCGAGCACGTCGTTTCTGGCTTGGTCCAGAGATTTGATCTCTATGACTACGTCAGCGACAATGCGGGCAGCTTCAGGGGAAAAACTCCCCCGCGCAACGGTGTCTTCATCAGCCTGGGCAAGCACAGAGTCTACGTCGGCATCGACATCTCCGGCGTTTATCCTCACCAAGTTGTTGTTGCGGGAGAGCCACCTCTTAGCGCTGCAAGCCATCCACGCGGAGCGCGTCCCGTAGACAGCGTCGAGGTGATGGTCGCGGCAGGAGTGCAGGCGGGAGTAGCGGCTGCCGGATCGACCAGAGACCACCCGCAGGCGTCTGAGGCACACCAGTGAGACAGCTCCGCTACCGAGGTAATCCACGGTGACCAACTGGACCGAGGTGCGGACACTACCCCAAAGGCACCAAGAGTAAGAGGGCCACCTCTGGAAGGCCGAGAACATTCTTGAGCTACCATAGAAAACTTAACAACACTGTGGCCGATACTTGATCTGGCGAATGCTCAGGCAGTTAGAAGAAACCGGGCAAAAGGTCTTTGGTAGAGGCCAAAAGGTGTCGGCCTTGCGGAGTCCTTAAACAGACCCTGAGAATATGCCAAAGCCAATAAGCAGCGTCACACCGAGCAGTGGACGAGTTAAGATTGAGAGGAAAAACCTCATAGATGATATCAACAAGGAGCATGATGCTCATAAGGCGTAATCGGTCGATTTGGGCTGCTGCGAAGTCGATGCCGACAAAAGAACCTAAGAGCGGCAAATGCGGCATTAGAGTTAGAGGGTTGACCGTGAAGCTTGACAAAGAAAGGGTGAATGAGCTGGTCGCGAACCAAAGAAACGAAGAGATGCTCAGGCGGACCGGCAAGGGCATCATGGATGGTTCACTCGGCGGTCAGACACTGCCTTGTCCGTGGCAAAGACATCCTCACCCGGAAATAATGCACGAAGGGACAAAGTAACTTTAGGAAGAGAAACAAGCAAATTGTTCCGTATGATCGGCGATGGCCGGAAGGCAAACGAGAATAGAGGCAATGGAAGTCGGTATGATGGTGAGAGGAACCCGGCCGTATTGAGAAAGAGGCGGAAGCCGAGGCAATGGAGACCTCGGCGAGAGAACTCGGAAGAGGCAATCATGAGAACAATACCCGGTAAGAAGAGAGAACCACCGCTCAATCCGCAACAAAGACATGAACCCCGGCAGGAAAGAGAAGCGAGGCCAGCTCGCCACAATCAAGTGAATGAAAGGTACAATGATGGTTACTCCGAGATGGAGTATGCGATCCATGGTGGAAATAACCATTACGGATTGCAAGACGAGTTCTATCTGATTTGCCATCGAATGATGCAAGTAAAAGCTGGACCGGCTATACCGGTCCGATTTGTTGGAGGAACAGGGTCCGCCAGGTCCGACATGCTTTGGACCACGGATCATGGGCGAACCACCTGTGCCGAACTTTCAGCTAGCAAGAGGGACGAAGACATATAATGGGAGTACCAAACCTCAAGACTAGTTGATTGACTATGCCACTGCTGTGAAAATAGCGGGTGGGAACTTACGATGGGCAGTACGGTATGTCCCACAAATGTTGGAAGGACCAGCTAGGGTATGGCTGAATAATCTACCAGCGGGCAGTATCAACTGTTGGTTGGATTTTGAAGAAATGTTCGTCAACAACTTTACCAGCACGTACAAGAGGCCAAACAGACCGCAACAATTAGCCATGTGCAAGCAGAGGCCAAATGAAACAGATAGAGAGTTTTTAACTCGATGGTGTAACCTGAGAAACTCATGTGAAGGAGTTATAGAATCGCAAGCAATAGCCTGGTTCGCTCAAGGATGTCGTTATGCCAGCGTGTTATGGCAACGTCTGCAAAGAGAACATGCTGCAATCCACGAGGACCACTTTCCATGGGATAGTGCCAGGACTTTCATGTGAACCCATTGGTAAGGTCCGAGTGGATGTGTTATTCGGTACAAGAGATAACCGCAGAGCAGAAAACTTAGAGTTTGAGGTGGTGGATCTAGAGAGTTGTTATCATGCTTTACTCGGACGGCCCGCATTGGCCAAATTCATGGGAAGCTGTCATGTAAGTTATCTGGAAATGAAGCTACCCGGACCACAAGGAGTGATAACAGTAGCAGGTGATTACAAGAAGTCAATGGAGTGTGCTTCAGCCGGGTCAAATCTGGCCGAATCATTGGTGATAGCAAGAGAAAAAAGAAGGATTCAGGAGGTAGCAGCCCTAGCTCAGTCGGCACAGCTGAATATGCCGGCACTAGCCAATCTACATGGAAGTGTATCCTTTCAGCCGACTAAAGAAACAAAGAAGTTTCAGATAGATGAGCAATTCCCAGAGCGTATTGTTACTATTGGTGCAGGCCTAGATGCTAAATAGGAAAGCAAGCTCACCAACTTCCTCCGTGAGAATCGGGATATCTTTGCATGGTCAACTCAGGATCTGCAAGGTGTTCCGAGGGAGTTGGCTGAGCACTCTGAATGTAAGGCCAGGAGCAAGACCGGTGAAGCAACCTCTCCGCCGCTTCGCCGAAGACAGGAGAAAAATAATAGGAGATGAAATAGCTCGGCTCCTCGCACCTGGGTTCATCATGGAGGTGTTATATCCGGATTGGTTGTCAAATCCGGTGCTAGTAGAAAAGAAGAAAGATGATCCGAATGTAGCCATTGTATGGCGAATGTGTATCGATTACACGAACCTGAACAAGGCATGTCCAAAAGATCCTTTTCCATTACCTAGAATATACCAAGTCATTGATTCGACCGCTGGTTGTGAGTTATTATCATTTGTAGACGCGTATTCTGGTTCTCAGCAGATACTGTTAAATCCGGCCGATCAAATAAAAACTGCATTTATTACCCCTTACGGGGCCTATTGCTATCGCACTATGCCATTCGGCCTGCGAAACGCAGGAGCAACGTATCAGAGATGCATGCAAAAATGTCTACATGACCAGATAGGAAAAAATGTACAAGTGTATGTAGATGACGTGGTCATCAAAACTAAGGAAAAAGCATCTTTGGATGATATACGACAGACTTTCGCAAACCTAAGAAGGTTCCGAATGAAGCTCAATCCGGAAAAATGCACATTCGGTGTGCCGGCAGGAAAATTACTCGGTTTCCTTGTATCTAGCCGAGGTATAGAGGCCAACCCAACAAAGATAAAGGCAGTAGAAAGAATGGAGTTGCCAAAGTGTCTAAATGATGTACAAAAGTTCACGGGATGTCTAGCCTCGCTCAGCCGATTTGTATGTCGGCTGGGGGAAAAGGCACTACCACTCTATCAATTAATGAAGAAATCAGATAAGTTCGTTTGGACTCCACAAGCAGACAATGCATTTCATGAGTTGAAAAATATGTTGGTCACAGCACCCATTTTAGCTTCTCCATTATCAAAAGAGCCAATGTTACTCTATATAGCGGCTACCAACAGAGTAGTAAGTGCTATAGTCGTCGTAGAACGACTCGAAGATGATAAGTCGGTTCAAAGGCCGGTGTATTATTTGAGCGAGGTGTTATCCGCTTTAAAGAAGAATTACCCACATTATCAGAAGATGGCTTATGGAGTGTATATGTCGGCAAAGAAGCTAAAACATTACTTCGAAGAGCATCCCATCAAAGTGATCTGTGAAGCACCCATAGCCGACATATTGAGAAACAAATATGCAAGTGGCCGAATAGCAAAATGGGCAATCGAATTGTCACCATACGCTCCACAATTCGATAGAAGAGATGCAATCAAGTCTCAAGCGGTCGCCGACTTCTTCGTAGATTGGGCCGAAGTGCAGTATGAGCCACCATTGCCAGACCCAAATTATTGGACAATGCATTTAGATGGTTCCAAACTAAGAAACGGTTTGGGGGCAGGAATAGTGTTAACATCGCCCAAAAGAGATCAGCTGAAGTATGTGCTACAAATACATTTTTCCGCATCAAACAACATAGCTGAATACGAAGCATTGGTCCATGGATTGAAAGTAGCAAAAGAGATTGGCATACGCCGAAATTTATGCTATGGGGACTCGGATTTAGTAGTATAGCAAGTCTCAGGCAATTGGGATGCATTGGATGATAATATGGCATTGTATAGATTTCATGTGCAAAAGATCAGTGGATACTTTGAAGGGTGTGAATTTCACCACATACCTTAGGCAGAAAATGATGCCGCAGACACATTGTCAAAACTAGGATCAAGCAGGCAGTCAATTCCACCGGGTATTGCCCTGGAACACCTCAGAAAACCATTAATAACCCCATCACCAGAATCCGGGTCTATCTTTATTCCGACAAATTCGGCAGAAGATAGTGTGCCGACGGAAGGAGACCAGCAATATAACTCGAGATTCCCCAAGAGAAGGAAAGCAGAGGCACGCATAATCAGGGAAAAGGCCGAGGTAGCCATGTCGGCGGAAAACATGGAAACAGACAGTGAGATCGCACCAGGAAAAGTCACACCGGTATGGGCGCAACCCATATTCTTTTTCCTTAAAGATGCGACGCTACCGAATAATGAAGTATTAGCAAGACAGACTGTAAGGAGAGCAAAAGCTTATACAATCATAAACAATGAGCTATACAAAAGAAGCGTCACAAATGTATTGCAAAGGTGTGTGAGTTTGACAGAAGGCCAGGAGATCCTCCTAGAAATACATCAAGGAGAATGTGGACACCATGCCTCATCTCGTGCCTTGGTAGCCAAAGCATTCAGGCATGGGTTTTATTGGCCAACAACGTTGAAGGAAGCCAAAGAGCTGGTTGAAAAATGCAATGACTATCAGAGATATGCAACTAAGATACACATGCCATCGTCCGAGTTAAAAACGATACCCATTACTTGGTTGTTTTTTGTGTGGTGCCTAGATATGGTGGGACCGTTTAAGCCGGCCCGAGGGGGGATGACCCACATATTGGTCATGGTAGACAAGTTCACAAAATGGATTGAAGTAAAGCCAATAAAGAAATGTGACGGGCTCACAGCAATGAAATTCCTCAAAGATATTATCTTAAGATATGGGTACCCGCACAGTGTTATTACAGATAACGACACAAACTTTGCAGAAGGAGATTTCGCTAGATTTTGCCAAGAGAAACACATAAGATTAGATGTCGCGTTCGTTGCTCATCCAGCATCTAATGGGCAAGTGGAAAGAGCTAATGGTCTAGTGTTGTCCGGAATAAAACCACGGCTTGTCGAACCATTGCAAAGGTCGGCAGGGTGTTGGATCGAGGAATTACTAGCAGTATTATGGAGCCTCAGGACTACTCCAAATAGATCAATAGGTTACACTCCATTCTTTTTGGTATACGGGGCAGAGGCCGTGCTTCCAGCCGACATACTGCATGACTCGCCAAGAGTTACTCAATATACAACTTCAGAAATAAATGAAGTGGCTCGGCAAGAATCTTTGACCTAGAAGAAGCCAGAGAGCTAGCACTATCACGATCAGCTATTTATCAGCAGAACTTGCGACGATATCACAGCAAGAAGGTGAATCCAAGGGTATTCAAAGAAGGAGACTTAGTCCTCAGACTAGTGCAACGCACGGCCGACATACTGTTGTCACCTCCATGGGAAGGACCATTCATCGTGAGCAAAGCATTGCATAATGATGCCTATTATCTAATCGATGCTCAATCCCCTGGAAAGAACAAGGCAGACAACGCCGGCAAAGAAACGAAGCGGCCATGGAACGTAGCTTTACTTCGTCCATTTTACTCGTAGCATAGTATCTCGAGGTCAAGGACCAATTATGTATTGAACCTCGGCACCCAGAGCAGCGACTCGGGGACTGCCATATGTTATTTCAATTTCATGTTATGTATTGAACCTCGGCATCCAGAGCAGCGACTCGGTGAATGCCACATGTTATTTCAATTTCATGTTATGTATTGAACCTCGGCATCCAGAGCAGCGACTCGGGGACTGCCATATGTTATTTCAATTTCATCTTATATATTGAACCTCGACATCCAGAGCAGCGACTCGGGGACTGCCATATGTTATTTCAAAGTTCATCTTATGTATTGAACCTCGGCATCCAGTGCAGTGACTCGGGGACTGCCATATGTTGCCCCAATTTTATGTTATGCACTAAACCTCGGCACCCTGAGCGGTGACTCGGCAAACCTCTTATATTATTTCTGAAATTTGGTTTACACACTGGACTTCGGCGCTATAAGCAGTGACTCAGTGGACTGCCATATGTTGTTCCGAAGTGGTAGTCAACCTTTAATACAAGGAAGGTATCACACTTCGACACTCAGAGTGAGAACAGCTCAATCTCGCATGATATTCGAAGATCACACCCAGATTAGTTGGCTAAACCACGGGAATACAAGGGCAAAGATATATCCTAAAATCAAGAAATCGCAGGCCACCCAAACAAAAGTTCGAACGAACAAAACCACTGAAACAAAGTGATAACAACCACAAACATTTATCTCGCAGCGGTACACGACAAGAGAAATTCAGGTCATATAGAAGACGGACAAATATTCCACGTACATCGTACACCCGGCATACCAGGGACAAAAAATAACTTAAAGGTTTTCAGCTGGAGGGGCAATAGTTGGCTAAGGGGCTGGATGCTCCAAGGTAGGCGGAGCCTCGGCCGAGGTTGCCTCGCGTTCCACTGATCCAGGTGCGATTTCGGCCAAAGCACGAGGCTGCTGAGAGGCATCAGTTTGCGCAGTTGAATGCCCAGTACCTTTGGAGGAGGATCGCGTGTCGCTGTTGCCATCCGAGCTCGAACTGGAATCACTAGAAGAAGCCGAATCATTTTCACCTTCACCTTGTTCAGCCGAGTTATCATCTGATGCATCCTCGACTACGACCTTATCGTCCGAGTTCGGGAGGAAGCTCGGACCTTCATTCCAGGTACGCACATCGACATACTCAACGAGCTGAAAGGCGCGAGCTTGCCGAAGAGCAATGAAGGTGGGATCCTCAACCCAACGGTAGCCTGTGCGCAAATTTCTCAGGATATCCAGAGAAATGTCTTCATACCATGACATGATAACAGTGAGGGCCGTATCAGCGCCAGCTCGCCCGGCTGATTTCCTCCAGAGACTTAGCTGCCTTTCAGATGCCATCAATCTTTTCACCAGCAATTCGACCTCATTGATATCAGGAGTCCCAGAGGTATTCGGCCAGAGAACATGGTAGGCTCGGATAGCTGCCTACACCAAGTCCCTACCCATAATATTCATCGGACCAACTGCGACGCCAACAGCAACCAGGAAATCTTACATCGAGTACTCCGAGTCAACATCAACAGGGACACCTCGGCACGCACGAGCTGCAAGAACTGCTTTCGAACTCACGGGCTTAGCTTCTGGAAAATGACCTGCGCAAAACACGACCGCGTCAGGAGGCAGCAAGAACAAAGAGGAAAACATAATCCGGTCATGCTAAGAAACTTACAATGAATATAAATCATCATTACCTGCAGGTCTTTAGGCCAGTTGATCTTGCTCTTTTCAAAGCGAGTGATCTCCTCGCTCATTCCACGAGTTTTCAATTCGGCAGCCTCAAGGAGCTCTTTATGCTTCTGCAGTTCCAGAGCTAGCCGATTTTTCTCCTCGGAAAATTCCTGATCAACCTTTTCTAGTTCGGATTTCTGAGAGAGCTTAAGGGCCTCCACCTCGGTGCACAGGCGAGCTATTTCATCATCCTTTTCCTTAAGCTGCGCCGAGTGAGTGGCGCTTTGTTCTAAAAAATGCAGCATCACGTCAAGCATGGGCATGCAATCTTGGTGTGATGCTGCAAAGGTTTGTAACTCGGCTTTACCAAAGCCAAACGAAATAAAAGAAGCTTAGCTCACATTTTTTTTTTTAAAAAGGAAGGTGTAAGGTAAAAGGGAAACTAACCTTCCAAGCTCTTGACCTTTTTCGCAAGACGAATGTTGAGGTTATTGATATTACCTGTTCACCAAAAAAGTGAGCCGACATCTCGCATACAAAACAATAATAATGTCGAAAATGACGAAAAGAATTATCGACTTACCAGTCTTTTTCGCCACAGGCAGAACTTTCTCATATTTTTCTTCCAATTTCGGTGCAAAAAAAGCAATCTTTGAAATTGACGGTCATGGGTCATGAGCAACCTGAACAATGGAGCAAACGATTATTGGATATTCGAAGCTAAAATAGATCCGAGGTAAGTGAAACTTAATCCAGATCTAGGTGGCTGGATATTCGAAGCTAAAACAGATCCGAGGTAAGTGAAACTTAACCCGGATCTAGGTGGCTGGATATTCGAAGCTAAAATAGATCCAAGTTAAGCCAAACTTAACCCAGATCTAGGTGGCTGGATATTCGAAGCCAAAATATATCCGAGTCAGGCAAAACTTAACCCGGATCCAAGTGTATGGATATTCCAAGAGCAACTAAACAAAAGTCCAGCAAGGTTTAAGGCAGATTAGGCGAATATAGACCCGAACCCTAAAGTTAAAATTAAATTATGTAGAGCATTATTAAACTTCCAAGCAAATAACAAATTATTTCCCTGCAAGTTTCGGGGACTAGAGTGTATAGTAGCATACGACGAACTAATCGGAACTCCGCAAAACAGCAATTACCTCGTTCATCTTGTTAGTGTCAAGGATGATCTTGGAAGCTTGATCCAAGCGGCCGCCAATGTCGGAAAGCTGAAATGGCTGATTAATGGGATTACCCTCAAACTGATCGGCAGCATTCCAATTGTTGGCATATTCCACCAGCGAACCGAGGCTGTTCCCACTAGCCGTCCGAGTTAGAACTTTACCCCGGACCTGCTGCGTAACTGTAGGGGTTCGTAGCATGGAAAACAAAAAAATTCTACCGCATGCACACAAACAAGCCAAGGTCTATCTACTAGATTGTAGCAACGAGTCGATAGAGGAACTTACCCTCGAAGATTCCAAAGCGGTTAACGAGAGCAGATTCTCGTGGGTGATGTAGTCGTACACTTCCGATCTCAAGATCGCGTGAAGCGATCCTTCCGCGTTCGTGGCGCTTCATGATCGGTCACACGTTCGGTACTCAACGAAGACCTTCCTCTCCCTTGTTCCGGCGGCCGGAGGTTGTACCACTCTCCTCGTGATTCCGCGGACTGTGGCGTGGTCGGAAGTAGAGGAGATCATGAGCCATGTGAGCGAGTATGGTGGAGTATGAGAGAGAGCTATTAGTGGTCTAGGGTTTATACACACCAATTAGAAGGCTCTAATCCGAAGGCTAGTGCAATTAGAAGCTCTAAACCAAAGCGGCTCTAAACCGGAGTCTAGGGCTAGGGTTTAGATTTAGAGGATAGGAACTTGTGTGTCTAGAGGAGGAGGCCCTGCCCCTCCTTTTATAGGTGGGAGGGGCGGCCAAGGGGAGGGAGTCCCTCCCCAAGTCGGCCTTGGGTGGCGCTGGGCTTGGAGAGGAGACTCCTCCCAAGTCGGTTCAACCTCCTCTTGCTTGTTTCCCTCGGTTTCTGTTTTAGCCGTTTGACTTTCAAAGCGGCCATTTGACTTTTCAGTTTAGGATTCAATTTAATCCTTTATTTGGAACAGCGAGAACACTTAGTACATGATGCAATCATTCCAATATGTAATGACACATTCATGTACCCTTCCCCGGAGTCTTGGGACATTAGGAACCTTCTAGAACATTCCCGATGAAAACACGGAATCATTCCCGAACTCAAAGCAGGACTTTCCTTATATGAATCTTATTCTCCGGACCATTCCGGATCACCTCGTGATATCCGGATCCCATCGAGACTCGAACAACATTCGGTCTCTTTCTCATAATACCATAACTACTCAAACAACGTCGAATCCTTAAGTGTGTCTCCCTACGGTTCGTGAATTATGCGGACATGATCGAGACACTTCTCGAACAATAACCAATAGAGGAATCTGGAAATTCATATGGCTCCCACATATTTCTCGATTACTTTGCGATCGAATGAACCACTTACATACGACACCAATTTCCCTTTGTCTCACGATAGTTTACTTATCCGAGGTTATGATCGTGGTATCTGCATACCTAGTTCAACCTCGTTCTGATAAGTACTCTTTTCTCGTTCGTGATATGTGATCCCTTGTGAGCCACCACATGCTTGCAAGCTAATTGGATGACATTTCACCGAGAGGGCCCAGAGTATATCTATCCGTCATATGGATGGACAAATCCCACTCTTGATCCATGTGTTTCAACCAATACTTTCCGAACACTCAATGCCACCTTTATAGCCACCCAGTTACGGTGTGGTGTTTGATGTCATCAAAGCATCCATCTAGTAAAGGTGATATGCATGATCTCATGGTCGAAGGAATTAGGTTACTATGTATCAGAAAGCATATAGAAATTGAACTATTAAAATGACTTGATCTTTATGCTACGCTTATCGATAGGAGTATGTACACCATATCATTCTCCTAACGATATGATCCTGTTGTTAATAACATATCTATGTTCATGATCAGGAAACCATGATCATATATTAACCAACAAGCTAGTTTAACAAGAGGCTTTACTAGGGACTCTTATTTTAGTTTACAAATCACACAAGTATTAATGTTTCCGGTTAATACAATTATAGCATGGTATGTAAACATTTATCATAAGTGTGAAGATATGATAATAACCACTTTATTATTGCCTCTTGGGCATATCTCCAACAGTCTCCCACTTGCACTAGAGTCAATAATCTAGTTTCAAACCTTTGTGTATTCAACACCTATGGCTTTACGGTGTTGTATGTACACTATTGCTAGTGGTCAGCGATCTCGGATCGACACTTTCGGTCCGTGTGTAATTGCATGTCTTTGCGTCTCTCGCATCACTCATTCTCTAATGAGATGGCTTGCACAAATTTGGTCCTTTGGTGTGACCTTTAGTTCTTGAGGTTAAAACATGTTGATGATATTGTCGTACAATATATCTTCATAGTATTATCCCTGTGAACTACACCTAGTTTGATAACAAACTACTTGACACAAATGCCCTCTTTAGTCGCTATTATAGCAGTCATATACTTAGCCTTTTGTTGTAGTATCATCACAATGTCTTAACTTTGGAACTCATCCAAATCTATTATGGAACTCACTTTCCATTATATTGTGTCACCCTTAGTTTAGATTGAGATAAACTTAATTTGTACTTTGTGACAAAACTAGTATCAATGTAGTACTTTTACAATGAACTAACCATCTATTTGTCACTTCTACAAATATTATACTCTTAGTTCTTCCAAAAGATCATAAGAATATCCTTACTATTGTCCAATGATCATCTTACGAATCATTCTGGTATATGCTCACAACATTTAGAGCATAGGACATATCTGGATTTGTACATATCACAGTATGATTGATATAAATACTCTTTGTGATTTCATACATCAAGTATCAATCTATACTTGATTATTTGTTTCACTTTACCAAAGTCAATACACTTGAATATATCATCAACATTTGAACTCTTTCAATCCTTTCTGTGCGACAAGAACCTTTCTTGTAGTTTCTATATTGAACTCATTCAATATCTCGTCTATGTACTTCTGGCACAACCATATTAGCGTCTATTGATGCCAAATATTTGGGTTTTGCCTAAGTCTTTCATCGGGATGAAATTCTTAATATGTGTTAATAAAATATACATTATTTCCAATCAACAATATGTCTTCCACATAATGTATTAGAAACATGTCTTAGCGCTCCCACTTAATTTCTTGCAAATGCAAGCATCTCCATCGTCTCTGATGAACTTTTAAACTCTTTAACGGTTTCATCACGGTGAAGATTCAACTCCGCGATGCTCACTTTAACCATTGAAGTTTGCATATGCTTTTAGCATCCTTTGAATTAACAAAACCCTATGGACCGTGTTATGCACATGTCCTAGGTAGATTCTATTAGAAGAACTTGTTTTGTTTATTCAACTACCATATAACAAATTATATGTAGTGGTTGCTACATTAATCCGTCTAGACTAAATATCACTATGAAAGATCAAATCTTGTCATAGTCAACCTTTGAACATTTGTGAACTCTTTCCCAACATGTCGACTATTTCATCCATGTCTATTTCTTTATAGATCCGGACACAAGCGAGGTATTACACCTTTCTCGAGGGTCCTTCAAGTTCAAAACTTGATTTCTAGTGTATGGAACTATCACGGATTTTATGGCTTCAAGCCATTTGACGAGTCGGGGCTCATCATCGCTTCTTTGCGTGGTCGGATCATTGTCAAATAATGATTTAACTCTCAAATCTTGGTATTTGATTGTTCATCGACCTACTTGTTTCAATAGGAACTTGGATCTCCGTGACCACAACCTTTGAGGTCGTGAGCCATGAGCATTGTTTGCTAACTCCGGAACACTTTTCATTGCGCATCTTTGCACATATAGCTAAGGTTCTTTTAACCTTATCAAAGTTCTATTGTACTCCCACTTTTCTTTTCACGAAAAATTCCTTCCCAAAGAAACTTGGCGTTCTAAGACAAATACTTACATCTGGTGTTATGGAGGAATACTAAGCAGTTATTGAAATAATCATACAAAGACAGGTTCATCCGACTTTGGTTGCAAACATCTTTCTTATGCAAAGCATACCAATGTTTTAAGAAAGGACAACTTGGGTTTTATCCCAAACCATAACATATGGTGTCATTTCAACGGATTATGATGGAGCTCTTTTCGATTGGAAAAGCGGTAATCTCTAAAGCTTTTAATCTTTAAAATATAATGGCAGTTTTATGAATTATACCTTTGATCTTACCATGTCAAACAAGGTTTAATTACATATATCGAGCGCTCCATACTCTTATGGTGTTTGAAATGCAAATCACGGCGATTCCTTAAATCCTAGGTATTATGCTAAACTTGTAACTCAAATATCTTCCTTTATGATCCTATCATAAACTATTTATATTCTTGTTACAATGATTTTTCACTTCATCTTGAAAATCTTTGAACTTTTCAAATATTTCACACTTCATCCTTATTAAGTAAATATTCATATATTCACTCAAATTTTCGGAGAAAGCATATGAAGTTGAAATCCATCGCTCTTGACTACACATAATGGATTTCGTACAACAATATGTACAAGTTCCAATAAGCTAGTCATTCGTTCCCTTTTGGCCTATGAACGAAGTTTTAATTATCTCTAGGAAAGTTTCTCAAGCGTCATTTGATCAAAATCAAATAGACTCCAAAATTCCATCCATATGGATTTTCTTCATGTTTTCTTTCCAATATAATTTAAACAGCGATGTCACTTCCTAAGTGATCTTTTAATCAATTTGTCTTCCGACATTTTTAGCACTAGTTTTATGGATGTGATTTCTCCAACGAGATTTGTGAATCATCCATCTTTTATGGATTACGGAAATTATTTGAACAACCCTTTTGTTCTCATAATACCTGATAAAACAAATCCTGAAGGCAAGCTTTGATGTTTAACGAGCAACACAATAACCCTTTATTTGTTCTCGATAAACATCATCACATATTCTTTTGCCAGTTACTTAGGCCATTGTAGTTCATGAATTGTGTTGTTTCGTATGACGATTCATACCAACAAATTCAGTATCAAATACTTAGAAACCACATTGTTTAATAAGCAAAGAATATAGCCATAACACGTATATCATCTATATACTCAAAGTGAACAATTCTAGTCTTTTCTTTTACGCCATATATTTATGAGATTCTCTTTCAAGATTTCCTTTTCTATTTGAAAGAATCTATCAACATCAATAGTGGAGTCATACATATGACACATAGTCCAAAGCGTGTATAGTTAAATACCAATGTCTTTGGACTTGCACTTTGAAGTAGATCACCATTATCAAGTGTTTGGTGTTCTTTCAAATTCCTTTCTTTAGTAATCTCTTGGTGTAGTAAACATTTTACCTACATCAAATATTCACCCTTATCATGGAATTATCCATGATCAAGCTACTTTTAGCTTATAACGGTGAATCATGAGTATAATGTTGCTCTCCAAATCCTTTTGGACGATTAGGACAACTAGTGTCTCCAACCTTTTGCAAATTCTCATCAAATATGAGAACATGACTTTAGCCATATTATACTCTATCATGTTGCAACCAAAACTTCGTTTGATATCACAATATCTTCCACACATCATGGTTTAAAACAACTCTTTCGGATCCTAGATAACCTTGATATTAAGACAATCCTTTGAATATCAAGAATCATGGAAACAAACATGATACTTATACACTAACACTTGGAATTGTTACTCTTGATTTAATACTAATTATTAAACTTCATGGAGTAAAGGAACTTCTTGAAAGTTTGCAATAGGACTTTTAAACTTTAGATTAACACTTCAAAACAATACGATACCGTTCGTAAAGTAACTAACGAATTCTATAGTTCTATTATCTCAATTATAACTAAGCGCAAGGTGGTAAGCGGATGCCAATGACTACAACAACTATGCAATTTCACTTTGATTTAGTTTATGATAAATTGAGTTCTAATTAATAATTAAATTAATCTAGGTGAACTCCCTCAAAACAATATCCCTCACATTGTTTTAGTGATCACACGAACCAAATCCACCACATCAAACCCGATGATCACGATCGTTGATATAGCTTCAATGGCGAACAATCAACATGTTCATCATATCTACTATATGACTCATGCTCTACCTTTCGGTAATCCGTGTTCCTGAGGCCATGTCTGTACATGCTAGGCTCGTCAAGATCAAACCTTAGTTTCTGCATGAGCAAATCTGGCTTGCTCACGTTGTATACACTTGCAGAATCTAACACACCCGATCATCACGTGGTGCTTCGAAACAACAAGCTTTAGCAATGGTGCTAACTAAGGGTGAACACTTTATGACTTGAAATTCATGTGCATGAGGGATCATCTTATAATGCTACCGTCGTCTACTAAGCAATACAAGATGCATAAAGGATTAACATCACATGCAATTCAATAATATGTGATATGATATGGCCTTTCTTCTTTGTGCTTCCGATCTCCATCTTCAAGCACGAACATGATCTCCATCATCATCGGCATTGCATCAAGGTCAATGAAGCTTCTCCATGGTTGTCGTCCACCGGCTTCAACTATTACAACTACTTTGAATAGACACGCGGGTCTTAACATAAATTAAAGACAACCATATGGCTCCACGGTTGCCAACTTACAATAAGGAACATTGCATACATCATATATAATCACAATCATGGCCATATCACATCACAAGACACCGCAAAACAAAGTTAGCGCCTCTACTTTCTTTGCATGTTTTACGTGGTTTGGGGCTGTTAATAAGTGTCGTTCTAACTTACGAACATGAACCACAACATTGATACTAGTATTGTTAATTACCCGTTGTAAATTGGATCTTAACTATGCTAGGAGAAACAGCACCATAAAGCCACTTATGCAATACAAGTTGCATGTCGGCGTGGAGCAAGTCTCATGAGCGATGTCATGTAAGGTTAGCCGGGCGCTTCATCCCAACATACCGCAAGATGCAAAGTACACAAGAAGCAATCGACAATAAAAGCATCAACGCCCACAATGACCATTGTGTTCTACTCGTGCAACAGATCTACATATAGACACGGCTCGATACCCTTGTGAGGGTTCGTAGCATGGAAAACAAAAATTTCTACCGCATGCACACAAACAAGCCAAGATCTATCTACTAGATTGTAGCAACAGTCGATGAGAACTTACCCTCGAAGATTCCAAAGCGGTTAACGAGCGATTCTCATGGGTGATGTAGTCGTACACTTCCGATCTCAAGATCGCGTGAGCGATCCTTCCGTATTTGTGTTCGGCGCTTCCGTAGTCGGTCACACGTTCGGTGCTCGGAAGACCTTCCTCTCCCTTGTTCTAGCGGCGGAGGTTGTAGCACTCTCCTCGTGATTCCTAAGGCAGGCGTGGTACCTAAGTAGAGGGAGATCCTGAGGCTTCGCCTTAAGCGGGGCAGTATGGTGGAGTGAGAGAGAGCTATTAGTGGTCTAGGGTTTAGACACACCAATTAGAAGGCTCTAATCCGAAGGCTAGTGCAATTAGAAGCTCTAAACCAAAGCGGCTCTAAACCGGAGTCTAGGGATAGGGTTTAGATTTAGAGGATAGGAACTTGTGTGTCTAGAGGAGGAGGCCCTGCCCCTCCTTTTATAGGTGGGAGGGGCGGCCAAGGGAGGAGTCCCTCCCAAGTCGGCCTTGGTGGCCTTGGCTTGGAGAGGAGAGACTCCTCCCCCAAGTCGGTTTCAACCTCCTCTTGCTTGTTTCCCTCAGTTTCCTGTTTTAGCCGTTTGACTTTCAAACTGGCCATTTGACTTTTCAGTTTTAGGATCCAATTTAATCCTTTATTTGGAACAGCGAGAACACTTAGTACATGATGCAATCATTCCAATATGTAATGACACATTCATGTACCCTTCCCCAGTCTTGGGACATTAGGAACCTTCTAGAACATTCCGATGAAAACACGGAATCATTCCCGAACTCGAAGCGGGACTTTCCTTATATGAATCTTATTCTCCGGACCATTCCGGATCACCTCGTGATATCCGGATCCCATCGAGACTCGAACAACATTCGGTCTCTTTCTCATAATACCATAACTACTCAAACAACGTCGAATCCTTAAGTGTGTCTCCCTACGGTTCGTGAATTATGCGGACATGATCGAAACTTCTCGAACAATAACCAATAGAGGAATCTGGAAATTCATATGGCTCCCACATATTTCTATGATTACTTTGCGATCGAATGAACCACTTACATCGCCACCAATTTCCCTTTGTCTCACGATAGTTTACTTATCCGAGGTTATGATCGTCGGTATCTGCATACCTAGTTCAACCTCGTTACCGATAAGTACTATTTTCTCGTTCCGTGATATGTGATCCCTTGTGAGCAGTCACATGCTTGCAAGCTAATTGGATGACATTTCACCGAGAGGGCCCAGTATATCTATCCGTCATATGGATGGACAAATCCCACTCTTGATCCATGTGTTTCAACCAATACTTTCCAACACTCAATGCCACCTTTATAGCCACCCCGATTCGGTGTGGTGTTTGATGTCATCAAAGCATCCATCCGGTAAAGGTGATATGCATGATCTCATGGTCGAAGGAATTAGGTTACTATGTATCAGAAAGCATATAGCAATTGAACTATTAAAATGACTTGATCTTTATGCTACGCTTATCTATAGGAGTATGCCCACCATATCATTCTCCTAACGATATGATCCTGTTGTTAATAACATCTCTATGTTCATGATCAGGAAACCATGATCATATATTAACCAACAAGCTAGTTTAACAAGAGGCTTTACTAGGGACTCTTATTTTAGTTTACAAATCACACAAGTATTAATGTTTCCGGTTAATACAATTATAGCATGGTATGTAAACATTTATCATAAGTGTGAAGATATGATAATAACCACTTTATTATTGCCTCTTGGGCATATCTCCAACAGTAACCACCACGGCCGCAGGGCTTTTATGAAGAGCAAGCTGGGTACCGGCGGCCAGAGTAACGGAAGTTTTGGTGGAAGCAGTTCTTTTGCGTAGCACATCGGCGATACTCGGCTGAGAAGAGCCAACAAGACCTTTCTGGGAAGTGGAGGCCTTGGCGGCGATAACTTTAGAGGCATCAGCAGGAGCTGATACCTCGGCAATGGGAACAATGTCTTTAGGATCCGGAGAGATCACGGTCGTGAAAACCGAGATATTAATGTCCTCGTAGGCGGGAGCTGCTATAAGCTGCTGGGGTAGAATGGGGCTCGATAGAGCTCGGATTCACTGAGGAGACAACGGGTTCCACGGAAATCTCGGAAGGCAGTGGAGTCAACATCAACAGGGCAGTCTCGGTACATCATGGTGAGGCGATTGATTGAGCAGGAGGAGATCTTTGAGCAGCGGGACTCGAAACCACAGTATCTTGGCGGAGGAGGCAGGCTGAGTCACCAACTAGTCATGCTAGGACCATCGGGCTTAACGGAAAGTGGAGCACTGTGGAAATAAAAAAGAGAGAACGTCAACAGGTTAAAAAACAGAAAGAGAGAAACAAGAAATACAAACAAAAGGGAACTTACCCTGCAACTCCAGGCATGATCTTGCCGGGAGGATTCGCGGATTTCTTCGTTCGTTTCTTGGGAGCCACCTCGAGGCATCGGTGAGCCCCACGTTTCCCGAGGTACGAGGGTCGGGAAGCAATAGGCTCGGCGTAGTGAACTGACCGGCGGATTAGTGGGAAAGTAGCCGAAATGCATAAGAAATAGGCATTGCGGCAACTACCTCAGAACTTGAACCTCGTCCGATCACCTTCCTCGTGGGCCGAGGTCTTGCCTCGGCCTTGAGATGGATCCGACTTAGGACGAAATCTTCCGAGTCCGGCTCACCGATTATGCAGGGTACTCCGTCCATGAGCACGGAAGCAACAAAACTTCGGCATCCTCACTCTTCTGCTCTGCAAACCTCTGCAGGACAATAAAAAGGAAAATTTAGCAAAAACCGTTACGAAAGCAATTAGATAACAGAGCATTGTTAGTTAAGCTTACTTCGGGAGGAGGACGCTCGCGCGTAAACGGTTTTAACCCCCAAGCCCAGTCCTCAGGCATCTCCATCTTGAAGATGGCTCGGACTCGCTTAAAAATGAGATAGTTGTCCAGCTCCACAGTCGAGACTCGGTTGGGATCGAGAGGACCGCTCATGTAGCAGAGTTTGTGCGTCCGTTTCTGGAATGGGCAGATTCGGCTACTGATAAAAGTATCCATCAAATCCCCGCCGCATAACCCGGCGCGGATCAATTCTTTAAGCCGAATCTCAAAAGCTTCGGCTAAGGCGTGACTCTTCCTCGTATTGTAAGTCCAATTCACCTTGGAGGGCGGGCCGATGGAGAATGTGGGGAGCCGGATCTTGTCCTCCGTCCCTCTGTTCTTGACGTAAAAGAAGGATTTGTGCCACATCTTGCACGACTCTAACCCGGTGACACGAGGAAATACGGACTTCCTCCGAGGTGTAATGGACGCTGCTCCACATTGAGTAAGCAGTTTCTCGGAAGGGTGCAGAGACTTGTCAGGGACTACGTTGGAACGAATCTGAGAGAACTTCGACCAGACATGCACGGACGGCCATAGGCCGAAGTATCCCTCCGAGGCAGAGATAAAAGAAGAAAGAGAAGCGATGGCATTTGCAGGAAGATTATGCGGCTGAAGGCCGAAGTAGTCGAGAAACTCTCTAGCAAAGTCGCTAAGAGGGAGACCAAAGCCACGCGAGAAATGCGACATAAAAACTACATACTCGCCCTCCCTAAGATCCAGAGAGGACTCGCTGCCGTGTAGGCGACAGGAGACCTCGGCGGGAATCCTCCGAGTTCGGATAAGCCACTCGATCTCGCGACGTGTAACGGAGGAGCCCTGCCACGAGCCTCGCTCGGGCCCAGAGCCAGCATCCTCATCTTCTATCAGGGCACCACTAAAGGAGCTAAACATGGGTTCGCCGGAAAGGTCGACGGAGGAAGAACTAGCGGCGGAGGAAAGTTTAGAGCTACAAGGCCCCGTCGTGATTTTGCACAGAAACGGCGGCGGAGGAGCAAAGGAACCGCTGCACGAGTACAAAATCGAAGCAGAAAGATCTAGGGAGAAGCCTAAGCGACGTGGCCGGAAAGAACTCACCGGCGACGACGGCGAAGCTAGTAAACGCGGACGAGGCAGACAGAGCAACGCGGCGGAGTCCTCGTCGTCGGAGGCTCTGATGAACACGCGACGGCGGAGCAGCGAGCGGGCGCGGAAACGAGAGGAAGAAGAAGGGCACGGGCGAACAGAAAGGGGAAAGTGAATCCTCCAGCGCCGCGCCCCTCTTTATAACCTAGCCACGAGCAAGGTAGTGGGATCGTGGGTGTGGCGGTTGGCCGCATAGATCGTGTGCGCAACACGAACACACGTCGTTGAGCGGAACCACACCAAGGGCCACGCGGTGGCAAGGAAGATCACGATCCCCGACGGAAACGGCGTCGCGTCACGTAGCGACGAGCCGCGATGGCACGTAGCACATGTTAGTAAATACTGTAGAGGAACAAAAAACTAGAGAAACAATGATGGGGATGACACGTAGGACAAGGCGTATGCGAGAAGATACGAGGATACCTCGAACGAGAAATAGAAAATAAGTCGGAAACGATACGGAACGTGTCGCATGGAACTGGTAAGACCCGGCCGAGGTATCGGCGGGGCCATACCAGCTTCGGGGACTAATGTTGGGGAGATAACCCCGGATAGGGTAAAGACGGGGAAAGACGAAAGGATGTTCCCCGTCTAGTTTCCGAGTTACAGCCTGAGTTGGCCGAATCATGTAGAGGTCGGCCGAGATAGGAAAGGGCAAGACCCTTGTAGTGAAGACAAGGCCTTACCCGGCCGAGATACTTCGTAACTCGGCTGGGTCAGCCCAAGTAATCTCCATACAGATAAAGGACAAGCGAACTACGGAGGCGGGGGCGAATGATCTGGCTTGCGGGAGAAGGAGAAGCTGAAGTCAAACCCTAGCGCGGGGTAGGGGAATCTGAGCAGGCCAAGCACTACGGACAAAGACACAGGCGGAGGCGGAAGAAGTCACGGAGGTGGCGGCAGTCCACGAAGCGCGGCAGGAGGCCCTCTGGAACCTTGCCGTCGTTAGAGGAGGCGGCAGGGAAAGAGGCGACGAACTACTATATTGGGACAAGCATATTCCTCGAATATGCTTGCCACATCAACCTAAAGGAACCCAAGGCACTCCTTTATAAGGAGGCTTGGGCCTGAGCGATCGACTCATTTTTAGGACCGTTAGGCTGGTGAAGTTCTTCTCTTCTCCCTGTATACAGCTCAAGGAGCACTTGTAGCCCAAGGAAGAAGAAATAAAGATCTTTGCCTTAGTCTTTTGTGTGTAGAATCAACTACATCTTCCCTTCCCAGATCCCACTAGCATCCATTGGCCCCAAACTTTAGCCTACCCATGGCATCTTCCGTGCCACCACCACGAGTTAGGCGCCAGTGGGGCCGGCGGTGCTAATTTGGAGTTATGATCCGGACGGAAACTTCATCAACACCGGCGTCGTTTACGGCTTGGTCCGATTTGATCTCTGTGACTCGTCGTGACAATGCGTCGACTTCAGGAAAAACTCCCTCGCAGCGGTGTCTTCATCGGCTGGCGAAACAGAGTCGTCGGCATCGACATATCCGGCGTTTATCCTCACCAAGTTGTTGTTGCGGAGAGCCACCTCTTAGCTGCAAATCATCACGCGAGCGTCCGTGAACATCGTCGAGGTGATGGTCGCGAGTGCGGCGGGAGTAGCGGTGCCGGATCGACCGAGACCGCCCGCAGGCGTCTGGCGCACCAGTGGCAGCTCGCTACCCACCGAGGTAATCCCACGGTGACCAACGGACGAGGTGCAGGACACTACCCCAAAGGCACCAAGAGTAAGAAGGCCACCTCTGGAAGGCGGAGAACATTCTTTAGGCTACCATAGAAAACTTAACAACACTGTGGCCGATACTTGATCGCGAATGCTCGAGCGAGTTAGAAGAAACCGGGCAAAAGGTCTTTGGTAGAGGTCAAAAGGTGTCGGCCTTGCGGGAGTCCTTAACAGGACCTGAGAATATGCCAAATAAGCAGCGTCGCACCCGAGCGGGTGGGCGAGTTAAGATTGAGAGGGAAAAACATCATAGATGATATCAACAAGGAGCATGATGCTCATAAGGCGTAATCGATCGATTTGGGCTGCCGAATGCGACCGGCAAAGAACCTAAGAGCGGCAAATGCCGCGGCATTAGAGTTAGAGGGGTTCACCGGCGAAGCTCGGCAGAAACAGCAAGAAAGAGTGAATGAGCTGGTACGCATCACGAACCAGCAAAACGAAGAGATGCTCAGGGCAGACCCGGCAAGGCCCGGGGCATCACGGATGGTTCACTCGGCAGGTGCAGCACCTGCCTTGTCCATGGCAGCAGCATCCTCACCCGGAAATAATGCACGAAGGGACAAAGCAGTAACTTCAGGAAAGAGAAACAAGCAAATTGCTAGGAGATAAAAGGATATGCTAGTTAATGCCTCAAGAGATAAACATGCTTATGGAATTAGAACTAGGAGTGGTATAGCCACTCAAGATCCTTTATATCCTGAAGGACACCCTAAAAGAATTGAGCAGGATTCTCAACAAGGTGAAAGTAGTGGTAGTCCTCGTAAGAGAAAGAAACAGAAACATAAGGTAGTTGAGGAACCCCTTAAACCTGTTGTAGATCCTAATAGTATATATGTCTCTGATGCTGAAATTGAGAGTGGTAATGATAAAAATGATGCTCCTGATAAGTAGGAAGTTGAGGAAGAACATGAGAAGCACACTAAGAACACTAGGTACACAAAGGAAGATTTTATTGCTAATAAACATGGTAAGGAGAGAGAACCTTGGGTGCAGAAACCTATGCCTTTTACAGGTAAGAAACACAAGTCAAAGAAGGAAGAACACTACAATAAGTTTTGTGAGTGGATGAAACCTTTATTTTGCAAATTTCTTTGACTGATGCTATTAAGTTGCCTCCTTATTCAAAGTATATGAAGGACAGTGTCTCTAATAAAAGGAAGATTCCTAATGAGGAGATTTCTATTTTGCTTGCTAATTACTCCTTCAATGGTAAGGTTCCAAAGAAACTTGGTAATTTAGGTATACCAACTATTCCTTGCTCTATTAAGAATAATTATGTTAGAACTGATTTATGTGATTTGGGAGATGGAGTTAGTGTTATGCCTTTTTATCTCTACAAGAGACTCCAGCTAGAAAAGTTGATACCAACTGATATATCTTTGCAAATGGCTGATAAGTCAACTACTATTCCTGTTGGTATATGTGAGGATGTTCCTATTCAAGTGGCTCATAATTGCTTGGTTTTAACTGATTTTGTTGTGCTTGAGATGCCTGAAGATGATAATATGTCTATTATTCTTAGGAGACCTTTTCTTAATACTGCAGGTGTTGTCATTAATTGTAATCAAGGAAAAGTAACATTCAATATTAATGACAAAGAGCAGACTGTCTATTTCCCCAAGAAGGTTGCTAAGAGCTATTGCCTGAATTCCATTGAAAATATTGAGAGCATCAAGGTTGGAGAAATATATTGTCCCATTCCACAAGAAAATTTTGAAACTATTATGATTGGGACCATTGCTATCAAGTATGAGATAACATAATCACCTTGTGGAATGCAAAGTTTTGTTTAATATAAGATTGTTTTGGTAACAAGACTTGATCAACCTTGTTAACAAAAGTATTTTAATGAACAAAATAATGTTTTCACTATGGTTATACTTGCTTTCTTTTACTTTTATCCTTCCTAGTCTTGCCTTTCTTTTGCTAGCTTTGGTTTTGTTAGTTGTTTGCTTGTTAGAGTGACTTAGAACTTCTGTAGTTTGGCTTTTGGTTTGCTTTTGCTTCTTCTGAAAAATCTATTTCTGCGAGAAAATCAATTTTCCTATCCTAAAAATTGGCCAAAAATAAAGTTTCCTGAAAAATCCCAGAAAATTCAAAATAATTTTTTCCTCGAAAAAAGGGTCAGAGGGACACCTGGAGTGACCAAGGGGCCACCCCAGGCACCCACACCCCTGGTAGGCATGGCCTACCCATGGGTGGCGCCTAGGGGGGGTCTGGCCCACCTAGGGCCCTTCAAGGTGCCCCCTCATAGCCATCTTCTTTCTCTCTCCCTAAAAACATCGGAAAACTTGCCCAAGCTCGAGTTCTTGCTGTTCTTGCTCGCGATTTCGATCTCCTTGCTCAGCCCGTCTTTGCTGCTGATTTTTGAAGGGATTGCTCATTTGTATGTGCCTCCTCCACTTGTCCAATTAGATTTGTGATTGGTAGATTGTATCTTGAGTATTTTGCTGTTATAGGTGTCAGGTTGTGTGAGCTTGCATGCTTGTTCTATGCTTAGAGATTTCATTTTGATGCATGTGTAGCCCTCTAGCAAGTTCCTATAGTAGTTGCTCATCTTTTATCAACTTGGAAATCACTTGGTTTGATGTTTGTCTAAAAATTTCAGAAAAGAGTGGTCATGGACAACCACACATTTGGAGAGATATTTGAGAGTGATGCACCTAGAAGGGCAAGGCCTTCAAGATCATCCTCCCGTGCTAGGCCCTCATACAATTAGGATCTCATCACTCCGCGATTCGGCGATGAGGGAGATGAGGCGGATGCGCACCCCTCCGTCTTTCCTTGCCAAACCTTCTTGTTGGCTGCTGGGATTCTTGATGATTCTATGACCTTGGTTCGGAGGGCTGGACTAACAAGCCTTATGCAGGATGAGAGCGTGCAATATGCTACGCTCACTAAAACATTTGTGGAGAGATTCTCCTTTACTAACAGCATGTTCAATCCAGATGTTTCTTTCAAAATTTATGGCAGGTCTTACCATATGACATTGAAGAAATTTTGTGAGGCTCTGGGACTTGGTACAGCTAGGTCAGCAAAGAAGATTCCAGCTCAACCCGCTGATTTGTTGAAGCTCTACCGCAGAATAACTAATGATGATAACCGTAGAGCTCAACAGAGAAAGATAAGAAACATTCAGCTTCCAGCCATCAGGTACTTCACTTACTATCTTGCCACTAGTGTTCTTGGTAGGAAGAACACTATTAATATTTCCATCTATCATTTGGCTTTCTTACCTGCTGTGCTCAACAATGATACTAAGTACAATCTTGGTTCTCTCATTGCTCGTCGCTTAACTGCTAAGAGACCCATTTATGGGGGAATTATTACTATGCGCGTTGCTACTTCCTTGGACATTGATGTTGATCCAAATGATACGGTTTTGGCTCCTCGGAGGCTTGATCTTGCTGCCATGAAGTCACACCACTTTGTCACCACTAGCTCTACCCTTGAGAACTTGGTCTATAAAATGTTGTTTATTGACTGGGAAGAGAGAGAGAGAGATCCCTCTACCCCAAACCACTTTGTTGAGTATTTATCAGGGACCTTTGTCATTCTCCAAGGAGGAGATGGATGACAAGCTGCGCTCTCTTACTTTCTATGGGCACTATCAGGAGGAAGCGCCCTCATATGACCCTGTTGTACACTACACAGGGGAGTCCTCGAGCTCGTACCAGGACGAGGGAGCCTCCTCGTAACTACGGAGGTGCACCTACTTGGGCACCATGGGATTGAGCCCCACTTAGGCCAAAAGCCTAAGCTTGGGGGGAGGTATACCTACATCACACTTATCTATATATCATGTTTGGTCGGTTCTTTGTATATCCATTGTTTTGTTTTCTTTTTGGTTTTTGTTGCTGCTTTCTTAAAACACAAAAATACCAAAACTATTTTCGTTGTTTATCTTGGTTTGTTTCTTTGCTTTTTTTGCTTTGGTTTGCCTTAAAAGAAAAATCCAAAAAGATTTTGCTTTGCTTGGTTTGTTTTTGCTTTGTTGGCTTGTTTTAAAAAAATCGAGAACACCAAAAATATTTGTTATTCTTCTTTGGTTTTGTGAGTTCTTTGCAGGGTTCAGCCGTCCTCAGTGGATTTTTGGTTTCATGTTATTATTCAAGTCACACAAGTGAAGGGTAATAATGAAGATTAAGACAACTTGAAGTGTGGTAAGAGGCTGGTAACGAACTCTATTTGTTTTCATTTTTGTACATATACTCATCATTGTGAGCATGCTTAGTCTGTTCATCGTAAGGCGTATGTTACTGATGGATGCTTAGTAGTTCTTGCTTGTCTATGATTAGCTCCAGCTTGCTAATAGTTTGTAGCATGTCATATGAATGTTTGCTTGCATTGTTTTATTCATATTTTGATATGATATTATGGTATCCTCCTCTGGAAGTTTCATGTGAATCGACTTGGCACATGCTCACGCATGCATATGACTAAACAATAGTCAGTAAGCCTCGACGATTTATTTTGCCTTAGAGTTTTTGTATCACTTTCATGCCATAATTAGTCATGTTTTGTTGCAAGCATGATTATGACAGTTATTGCTCTCTCATTTGTCGCTCCCTCTCTATTGCTAGCCTTCACTTGCACTGAGTATGAGCTCTACTTGTGCTTCCAACTCCCCAAAACCAATATTGCCAACAGTGTCCATCATACCTACCTATCAACATCGTTTGCTATTTTAGTGCATATTCTATATGCCTTGTTTTCTTACAAATAAAATGTTTGTCTGTTTTGAGAAAGTTAGTTTGTAAAGCTCTCACGAACTTGATGGCACACTTTATTCCTTGCACTTAATAATCTTGAACCATTGTGACTTGTCCATGAAAGTTATATGCTTGCAAATTATATGCTGGGAGTTAGCAGAACCGTGTTGTCACGGGGAACGCTTTCAGCACTTATGGATACCTATCCAGTTGATACTTTGCTCTTTTGTTTGCGGATGTCGACGGTGTGAAATAAAAGGGGAGCTTGTGAGTTCATGGAGTCTATATATGTGTTAGAGAAACGCCTGAGCCGCTAGCCTAAGCCATGCCTAATCATGGTGAAAAACTTGCAGCATCACCATAATGAGCATTCTATGAAGCATCCTCAATAAAAAGCTATGCACATAGTAAATAAAAATATCGCTAAGATGCTCATTGTCTGCTTGCCTTGACATTTTGATCACGGTATAGCTCGTGTATCATGTGCAAGGGGTACCCCGTTGGCTGTTCTCTATGATATGCATGTATGTACAATGACAAGAACTTGCAGGTAACCAAAGTTGAGTACATGCGGAGCGGCCCTCGTACTCAAGGAACATGGGATTTCCAGTTTATGGTCTGTCAAGCATATAACTCGGACTGGACCTCACTTTCACCTTAACCATATGAAGATGCCTATGATAGGGGCAATGCGAGATCAAAGCTAATGAGTACCTTCCTTTCAGCATTTGGAAGCCTTTCAAACTTTTCAAAACCATTTCACTTCCATGTTGAGTGGCCACTTATTCTATGAGAACCTTCTTGAGAGCATAGTTGTCATTCTTGTCTTTGTCTCAAAACTTGGTTAATTATGTCATGACTTTGATGCTTGTATCTCTGATATCTTTACTTCTAGTCTTCACTTGAACTTCAGAGGTGCCTTGGCATTTATATTATGATCTACAAACAAAGGAAAGCGAGATACCACTCTATCATACCTTATTATGAGCATTGCAATGTTGCTTATGTTTATGTTCCATGCTATGTATTATTATTGAGTTGGTTTCTCTTTATAGCCTGCAATGACTATTGAGTAGACTTGGCTGCATACTTCTTATTATGAATGGTTTAAGCATCTACTCCTTTGCTGAGAATATATACATCATATGAAGCAAATGTGTTCGTGAATTTTTTTTTATCGCACTCAGTTTTCAACCGAATTGGTTGAGGACGAGCAATAAGCTAAGCTTGGGAGGAGTTGATACGTCCAAAACGTATCTACTTTCTCGAACACTTTTGCTATTGTTTCTCCTCAAAACTTGTGTGATTTGGATACAACTAACACTGACTAACACTGTTTTCAGCAGAATTACCTTGGTGTCTAGTTTTTGTGTAGAAAATCAACTATCAGGGAAAATTCCGGAAAATATGCCAAAAATTATATTTCACCAGAAGATCCATGGATCCAGAAGACGAAACGGAGTGCACTGGGGCCACACCCTGCCAGCGCTGGTGGGCCTGCCACGCCTAGGGGGTGCGGCCACCCCAGGCACCCCCTCGAGCTCCCTCTGCGCCTATAAGTTCCCCTTGATCTAAAAACAAAGGGGTCGACGTTTTCCAGAGAAGAGTTCTGCTCCACCACCACCATCAGAAACCAAGATTCGGATCCAGAAACTCCGTCCTGGCACCCTGTCGCGATGGGGAATTTGGAGAGGATCATCGCCATCGTCATCACCGACGCCTCTTCATCAACCATTGTTGTTTCCCTCATCCATGAGTGAGTAATCCCCCGCTGTAGGCTTGGGGATGGTAGGGATTGGATGAGTTCTATCATGTAATCGAATAAAATTGTTAGGGCATAGTGCCTAGTATCTCTATTAGTGTTATTTGACTCTGTTGCAACTTGTTGTGCTTAATGCTTGTCACTAGGGCCTGAGTGCCATGATCTCAGATCTGAACTTATTATTGAATCATTATGATAGTATTGTTTGTGATCTTATCTGCAAGTTGTGTACACATATCATTGTCCGGATCCGAAGGCCTCAAAGTGACAATAATTGGGACAACCGGAGAGGATGGATGTGGTGTGAGGATCACATGTGTTCACAGAGTGTTAATGCTTTGCTTCAGTGATCTATTAAAAGGAGCACCTTAATTTCCAGTAGTTTCCTAGAGGCCCCGCTGCCACGGGCTGTCTGGACAGAATATGTTGTGCAAGTTCTCATTACAAGCACGTATGACTATATATGGAGCACATGCCTAGGATTGTTTAGTACTTGGATGCTTGTTATTATTTATCTGCAATGCCCTAGATCTTGAAGTTACATGTTTAGACTCGTCCATGCAACAACCGTCCATCCATCCCTATGCCTAACGCACTCTAATCCTACTGTTACTGTTACTATTACTATTGCTCATGTTTTGCTGCTGCTGTTGCTCTACTGTTGCTACTGATAAACTTCTGTGAGCAAGAACTATTTCCAGGTGCAGCTAAATTGACAACTCAGTTGTTAAGGCTTGCAAGTATTCTTTGGCTTCCCTTGTGTCGAATCAATAAATTGGGTAATACTACCCACGAAGACTGTTGCGATCCCCTACACTTGTGGGTCATCAAGACTATTTTCTAGCACCCCTTTAGCTGGGGTGTTGGAGGCGTCCCACATTCTCCCTCTCTATCAATATCTTTTAGAGTAATCTTGTGCTCCTCTTGAAATTTCCTTGGTCAATAGATTCCACTCCTCCGACTGGCCGCCGCCGCCGACTCTTCTATTGCTCCTAAATCGTCCACCATCCCTCTATGTTCATCACACTGCCTCGTGTCGCTTCATGGTCACCTGGATGAAGTGAGGCTAGGACATTGCGGAGGCCGGGCTAGCACTAGAGGGGAACAGGGACTGACAGAGATGACGGGCCACATGCACCAGCTAAGAACCTCAATGCCACCCTTCATGTTGTTCGTGGAGAGCGCGGACGCCTAGGCCACAGGTGTGGTAGCGTTGATGTTCACAGTGGAGCGACGATGTTCAGTACCCTCCAGCGGGGAAGAAGCCTAAGCGTCCATCCCTATCCTGAGTCTTTCCCTACCCAAGGCTTGAGCGTTCCAACATCGACTTTGTGCTCAAAAAGGACATCGTGCAACCAGGTGAGTTCAATCCTCCTGTGTCATGTCTTCTTATCGGTTCCCCTCTCACCCATCTCTCTCCCACAAGATCGAGGCCATGCCACCGAGGAATAATGTGAATGTGCTTCCAACTACTTCATTGATGCTAGCAATGACGAATGTCGGTGAGCGCGACACATGCTACAGCAGCCGAACCTCTGCCACCACAACGTCGTCCACGTATGTAGTCTCGTGGAGAAGGCCACGAATAGTAGCACGAGGATGTATGTCGTACATGCGGGTGCCCACATAGTCAAGGCCCAGTGCCACCACATGCTTGATGACTTCCTCCTCGCAAAACCAACTACAACCTTGAAAACTATTATGACAAGTTGGGCGCTCCATCTAGAGCTCTTCTCCTCGTTGCTCTACATCAAGCAGACATGACGACACCAACGGCAACCTTGGAACCTGCTTCTAAAGGTGGGTGCTCAGTCCTGATCTCTTCTCCCTGCTGCTCTACATATACATATTTGTTCATACTTACTTCCATTGTGGTTTGTGAATACAGCCTGTTTGGTGAAATGACTAGCTGCTAATCATATTATGCATGCACCTCTTATGTACATTGCAGATACTTCTTCAGGTTTGACTGGAGGATTATTCATTTCGTTCATGGAGTTCTTTTTTGTTCGTGAGGTTCTTTTTATTTCCAAAACATATTTAGAAAGGTTTTACTTATCATGCATAGTGTCAGGGTATAGGCGTGATGCTCCGTGAGAGGCTGCTCCCGGGCATCATATCTCGGAGATACTGTGGGAAGTGGTAGTTTATAGAAATAGAGCAGTACAACAGCTTTATGTTTTTTCACCGGTGTTCTACACAACTACGCATGCGACAACATCTTGATCTTATCATCCATTCGTTGCATGTCTTTACATATGTATTTCAAAGGTTGACGCAGGGTCTTCTACGGAGATGCTTAAAGGGCATTTCCCTCTCTAAATATGTTTTGGGTGTTTTTGACAACACTGTGAGTTTAACCGTGTGGTAAGTGTTTTAGGTTCATTTGAGGAAAAGCACAAGACGGTGATCGACCCCTCAAAATTGAAAAGATAGAGAAGATTTTCCATATAGTTTATAGTTTGTTGAGTCGAAGGAAAATTGTACTATCAAGAGGGGTTGCTCCTTGGAATGTTTGTGGGAAATCAAATCTTGCACAACCCATAAGCACCCACCTAGACTTCCTATTTGAGTTTTGAGGAGACTCCCCAAAATATTGCCTTTGCAATTCACCTATCCCGGAGACTCTCGGGTGTCAAGTCCGGAGACTCTGGCCCCGGCCAGGGTTCAACTATGCAAGCTTCGGTTGGCTTCCCGGAGACTCTGACCCCGGTCTCCGAGCAGAAGGGTGCAAGCTACTCAAGCCTGCCCGGAGACTCCGGTCCTCCTGGCCGGAGACTTTGGTCCACGTTGGCCAGAAACTCTGGAATAAGTGGATTGGACTGGTAGATTCCAAGGGTACATATATATAACAACCTTCTACCATCTTGGGCTGTTGCGACTTCCACTCTCTCCCCTTCGTTATTGTTGAGCTCAACCTTGCTAGTTCTTTATCCCCATCCACTAGAACTTGATGTCGTTTTGGGAATCAAGGGAGAAAACCTAGATCTACACTTCCACCAAATGGATTTGATTCCCCCACTGTCTATTGAGGAACTTGTTACTCATGGATTCTTGGAACCCTAGACGGAAGAGGTCGCACTCAAAGTTTTATCTTATTTTTGTGAAGTTTTCGGGTCGTGTTGGGAGACTCCAATTAAGTTGAGAGTACCCAGACAAGGTTTCGGTGGCCGCCTTTGTGAAATGCACACACGAGAATAAGGTGAGCCTTTGTGGCATTCGTGGCCTTGTGTGACACCACACTTGTCCAACGAAGAAGTACTTCCATTTACATGGAAGAAACTTCGGGGGGTACATCTGTGTGTGTCTCCCCATTCCGGTTATTTCTTCTATTTACTCTTATATTGTTGCTTACCTTACTTGCTTGACATATAGGGAAATTCACTTAGTTGCATGTCTAGAGAATTTATCTTTGTGTCAAGCCTAAATTAAGAAGGAACTAGATTTTGATTAGCTCCTATTACCCCCTCCCCCCTCAAGTCACCATACCTGTACTTGTAGACTCCAAGATTTTGCCTAACCATTAGCGGATGGGTGTTGATTCTTCTTATAGAGCATTGCTCTACTATCTCCTATTGCAAGCAAGAACACCCTGACTACATGTACCTAGTTTGTGTAATTTCCCCATATTGTGCTAGGTTATATATTTTCCATGTTTTATTTGTTGTCTAAAGTTTTTGCTACAATGTATCCAAACTGCTGATACATTAGCTGTCAACCTAGGTTTTTTTCTTCTTAGAACTCCTTAACTATTATGCTATATTTTATTTTCCTTATATTTAGTTTCTACAGTCTATACACTCTTCCATATTTTGAGCATAAGTAACTGAGTTGCTATTGATTTGTTACCAAGATAGGCTCTTTCTAGAAATTCTTTCATTATTATTCTCTTTTTATTATTTTTCTTTCTTTTAGTTTCTATCGGCTTTTTACTATTCTTGTATTCAGAACAGAAAATAAATTGCATACAAGATGATGTCTACGTACTGAACCAATGGGGACATAGTTTATAAGAAGTTCCAAATACAACTATCGGTAGAAAAGACCAATTTTGTTGTTTAACCTGAATTCCATTTGCAGTTGGCACCAAAAATTAAGATAGAGATTTTGAATTAGTGGGAAAGTGTATACCAACAGCCAAAAAAATAAACATTGCATGCCAATTTTTTCTTAGTCTCTCTGTTTTCATTTGCAAATATTGAATTTCCAATAGGATTCCTAATGCTATGATTACCTTCAGCAATGTCCAACTAAATTCCATGCAATCTACTTCTTAGATGCATCTTATTCCATTATTAATCAATAGTAAGTTCACTCTGCGGAGAGCACCCCCCCATCTCCCTGCTACGGCAGATGGAAACAAAATGAGGGGATCACATCAATATTCGAGCAAAATAAAATAGCATGCAAGCAAAAGTACCACTATAACCACCGAGCAGAGAGGACATACATGCCAGCGAGGGCCACAAAGCAGAAGCACAAGGTCAGCAAATGGGCTGCGAGAGCCACAACTCCCCCGACATATAATTTAGAAGAATTGTTGCATGATAAGGATGATACAACATGACAAACAATACTTTTGATATAAATAATTTGGTGTACGTTGAACAATAATTTGTACAATAATATATTCATGAATTCCAACAAAAATGAAGTGGTAAAGTTCTTTTCGAAACAAATTCACAAATAACAATTCCAAGGTCTAGCCATAAAAATGTTGTACAAATTTGGAAGGTATGATTCTAGCTACCATTTGCAAATACTGGACATTCACCCAAAAACAGATTGCTTGCAGAATAGTACTGAGTACACTACAATCAAGTATGCAATTGAAATATTGATATGCGCATAAGGAGAAAAGTGCCTAGGCATGGAGCAAATGTTAGATAACAGGAAACAATCTTATGGATTTGAATTATTACACCATAATTCCTACGTTCTATCTAAACACAAACAACCACATTTAACTTGTCAAGTTGGAAACGAATCACAAATTACAAAAATATTTACCTGGTTAAACCATACTATTTGCTCCACAACTCAAATAAAGCTAGTATTACCACTACATTGAACAAAGAAATGTAAGCACACCATCTAGTTTGATGGTACTAAGAGAAAGGTTTAGATTATTTAATCATACAGTTTTCAGGATGACCATGTGTAACTGAACTTCAAGTTTTGATACGACAAACAACAATAAGACAAAAGTATGAACAATAAATGTTCGATAAGATGTTAAGACACATAAAGACCTCTCTTTCTAAAAGGTACTACATCAATTGTAAGATACGACGCTATATCTAGGGGAGAATAACTGTACATTCATTTTACTCAAACAGAAGCGAATATGGGTATGATACCCTATAATCTTCATGGTTTACTACTTTTTTTTAAATGAGTGCTTTATTACTTAAAGTAATGTTTACACCCGGCCTCTGCATAAATAGGATGCACACAGCCGATCAAGTACACACCTTGTGACCAAAACAAAAGTACGAGAATTACAAAAACATGTTAATGGCATAACATCCACTAGCTATGACAGATCTATCCGCAGATCATGCTGTCATCCATGTCGGGAGAAAATATCTCTCGCCATGTCCTCCAATCGCGTACACCCCTCCACACACAAGTCGCGGAACTCCATACGCTGGAGAGTAGTCCATGATCGGAGGATAACCGTAGCTCGGTAGATAACCTACAGAGAAGAAGACATCATGTTATTAAAAATCTTGTCATTCCTATATAGCCAAAGTGACTAAATAATGACAAGCGCTCCTACCCTAAACATAGTCTCATATTTATCCCCAATCTCATGCAGTCAGTTGCCAAAAACATTGGCTACCTAGCAAAAAGGAGATAAATCAGAGGCTACTTGGATGATTGACCATATAGCACGGGCAAATTTACACTACAAGAATAAATGTTGAATTGTCTTATTATGATGACAAAAACACATTGTGTACTTTCCTACCAATTCCTCTTAACAAGATTATCTTTTATAAAAATAACCCCTTTACGGAGATAACACGCGAATATCTTTGTTTTAAGAGGTATTTTCATTTTCCAAATTTTACTATTATCATCAAATGTAATATCCGGTTGGATGAAAGCTCTATACAAAAAATCAATGAAAAAATTACCAGTTTGTAGTAATTTTCATTTGAATTCGTCCATATCCTTCGACAGCTGTACCGTGGATAGTCTCAATAAGAGATTATTTCAGGATACCAGTATAGGACCTATGATATACTTCTTCTAAAAGGGACATTAGGAGGATTGGAATCCATTAATATGAAAAGTGTATCCTAATTATGCCTAACAATTGAATATAGAGCAGGATATTGTTCTCGAAGAGAGGTATGGCCAAGCCATTTATCTTCCCAAAACCTAATATGTGATCTATCCCTAATATTGAAAGCACCAAAACGTAAGAAATGTTTTTTTGATGCCATTAGGCCAGACCAAAAGTGTGAATCACCAGGTTTTCAAACCACTTAATACACAACTTTAGAACCAACATACTTCCTCCACGGAATGGTTTGCCAGCCACCTTCTTTTGTAAGAAGTTTGAATAGCCATTTACCTAGGAGCGTGGTGTTTTTGACTCGCAAATCATAAATTCCAAGTCCACCGTATTCCTTTGGTCGGCGAACCATATTCCATCTGGCTAGTCGATATTTCTTTTTCTCATTATCCCCTTGCCAAAAGAATCTTGAGCGGAAATAATCCACTTTCTTTAAGACTCCTTTCGATAGCTAAAAGAACAAGATCATATACAGTACCATGTTTGTAAGTACTGAATTTATGAGTACAAGTCTTCCATCAAGGGATAACAATTTACCTTTCCAACTATTAAGACGTTTTTGGAGCCTTTTCCCAACGAATTTCCATTCAGCTATCACGAGACGTCGATAATGCATCGGTATTCCCAGATAGTTGTTTGGAAATTTCCCATGACCACAGCCGAATAAATCAGCATATAGATGGGCATCGTTGTTGGCCTCGTCAAAACAATACAAGTCACTCTTATGGAAGTTAATTTTCAATCCCGAGAGTTGCTCAAATGCTGATAATATTAATTTTAGATTCTTAGCTTTCTCTAAATCATGTTCCATAAATATAATTGTATTGTTGACGTATTGAAGAATGGATAAGCCACCATCTATAATATGGGTAACTAATCCTTCAATTTGGCCATCAGCCTTGGCCCTCTCAATAAAGATAGCCAACATATCAGCCGCTATGTTAAATAGTATAAACGACAATGGATTCCCTTGTCTCAGTCCTTTCTTTGTCTAAAAGTATTTGTCGATATCATCATTGACATTTATGGCGATACTATCTAGACACAAAATACTGTATGATGGCACACCACTCCTCCGAAAAACCTTTCATACTGAGTGTTTGCTGAAGGAAAGACCAATTAACTTTATCGTAAGCCTTCTCAAAGTCAATCTTGAATAGTACATCATTTAGTTTTTTTAGCGTAGTTCATGGATAGTTTCATGTAGAATTACTATACCATCTAGGATGTTTCTTCCTTACATGAAAGCTGTTTGAGATGGCCGTACAACGTAATCCCCTACTGAATTAAGACTAATCGAATAGTCTTTGTAAAAAAACTAAAACTTACATTAAAATGACAGATTGAGCGATACCGTTGAATGCGTTATGCATTATTAATTTTAGAAAGTAAAATTATGTTTCCAAAGTTCAGCCTAAACAGGTCTAGCCGACCTTCATACAAACTCTGAAACAAAAGCATCAAGTCTTACTTGATAACTTCCCAGAACTTCTGATAAAATTCCGCTGGAAAGTTGTGAGGCCCTGGTGCTTTGTTGTGTTCCACTTGGAAAACAGTTTTCTTGACTTCATCCTCCGTATAAGGGACGGTTAGAAAGTTGTTTTCCTCAACAGAAACCTGGAGAATATCAACAGTTTGGGATTCATCCAACGAGAAAGAATTTTTCGGCGGTGCTCCAAACAAGGATTTGTAATAACTTATAATATAAGATTTTAGTTGCTCATGTCCCTTGGTCATGCCTTCGTCCTGAATTAAAGAGTGAATACGTTTCTTCTTATGGTTGTCATTGGCCTTCAAGGATGAATAACAGTGAGAGATCAATCTCAAAAACCTCAAATTGGCTTGTGAAGGTATTCATGTTGTCTCCATCCATTCTTCTAGATACTCATCTTTACTATTAAATTGGAGTTGGTGGCTCACTTTGCCCATCAAACATTGGAAAGATCTGGACCACTAAATCACCCTCAAAGGAGCCCACCGAACACCGAAAGTATCGAAACCGTTCAATCTGGCCGGTTAGGCTATCCCGTCTCGCGTCGCTATTCTAGGCACAAGTCGCTAATCTCGCGTACCAAATCTTTGCCTTCCTTCTAATCGGTAGCTACCAAATACACGAATCATTATGCATATGGCCGCCTACCAAAGGAAATCTCCATCCTCTGCCTCCTGACCTCCTCCTCCACCTACCTCTTCCTTCTCCAACATGTCACCGGTGGCGGCACGCCGGGAAGAGGAGGACGATGGGAGCAACATTGGAGACGCAGGTTCAAGCCGCCGTTGAAAGCTCCCCGGCGAGTCTGGATCCCGCACCTCCGCCTCCGACCCAAGCCTCTGCCACGCGATGCCGGCGGCGCCTCTTCGCTCTCTCCTCTAGCACTGCTCGGATCGACATCCTCCCGCTGGCCATCCTACAGCTCTCCGGCCAGGCTCTCAACCCGTCGCCCCCACAATGAAGGCCACTATCCCCCCCCCCCCCCCGCAAAGCGTCAACCAGACTCAAGCGTTGATCCTTGGCCCCTAAACTGCTAATCCGTATGGTTTTCTCTTGCTTGATTCAGCCTCATGTTCTAGGGCGGTAGAAAGGTAATTAAAAATGCTCCTTGAGTTGTGCTAGCCGGCGGCCTTGTTCTTTCCCTGTTAGAGAGTTGCATACCTCGCAAATGGACATGACACAACATCTGAGAGGATCTGCAAACCAAGTTCCTTGCGAGGGAAATACTAATGATGAAAAACTTCATTTGGTCACGAGTCTCATACCAGTATAATAAGAGCTCACTCAATTGAGCTTACCCGATATGATCTAGGTAAGTAGCATCTTCAATCTGGTTACCTACTTTTTTCATTGTGTTTTTTGCTTAAGCATTTGTAAACTGATGATTTAAATAGCCATGGATTTAGCATCTTGGATTGTGCCCACGAGACCAAGATTAGGGAAGTTCTTCATGATATTGTCTACATGGAGAAGTCGCTACTTTTGATATATAACCATACCTAATGTTTCATTTTTTTGTGTAGGGATCAAGCTCTCAAGATTATCTCTTTTCTTTCAAGGAACTACACGTAACTCCTTTGGTGACATCTCACTACCCTGGATCACATCCAGGGTCTGGTCGGTGGTTTACTGCTGCATAGGAAGACAACATGCAGTTCTATGGAGCACACCGTGAGGAATGCATTAAGAAAAGCTAACCATTATGCATCCTTTTTATCAAGTGAGTAAATCATTCTAATTTTTGTGTGACCGGGTAAAATGTAATCTACAACATCGAGTGAGCAGTTTTAATTTTACATTACTAATTGTGTCATAATGATTACCGTATAGCTATTACCGAATACGAATGTGAAATTGCAATCATATAGCTATTGAAGTAAGCATGGACATATGTACAAATGTCTGGAAAGTAGAATAAGATGTCTCATGTTACTATTCATTTGGTTTGTCTTCTTTTCCTTAGGTTATTATCAAATGTTTGATGCTTTTTTCCTGAGCTCCGATGGAAAAAAAATTCCATAAGTCAAATTGTTCCAACATTCCGATGGAAGAAAAAATCAGTATCCAGACTGTCCATCAGGTCATAGGTAAACTGCATATCTCAATAGCTTTTGTTGTTTCGACTCAAGCATCGTGAAACCCTCCAGATTCACAATATTCCATTCACAGGCATATTGTTCAATGGAAATGTGAAGATGTACTCTAAAGAACCTATAAAGGCCTCATAAAATTCCTGCTCACGAAGCAAACTTGGACAAGTAATTTTTGTGTGTGCCTACCAGGTAAGTTTATTTGACAATTCGTACCCTAAAAGCATTGGAATTTTGAATTCGAAGCACCACAACTTTTTACTCCTACAACACATCATATGCACCAATCATTTATTTCAGAGTCCTATAGATTATTGAAAAGAAACAAACTACTCTCTTCTGAAGTGATTGTTGTCACTCTAGCACTTGTACGAGCCATCTACATGAGTGCTCAGGCTCTAGTCTGAATTGTGCATGGAAAGCTAAAAATTTACCAAAATGTTGCCATCAAGTTTCTCTTTTCAGATTCTAAGCAAGGGACAAAAGAGTTCTTGAATGAGTTCCATAAACACGAGAGTCTTGACCAATTCGAAATATTGGATGGAAGGGGCGGTGGTGCTGAGGCGGATGATGGAGAAGGATCTTCTCAGGGCAGCTCTATAAGGAGGTATGACATTTACTCTCTAATGGAAGCAACTCTGTATTGTCATATACCAAATTACGTAAAAAGACAACTCTTTGGAACAAACAAAATCACCATTGCAGTCTGTTGATGTTTGCTATTTGTTTTGTAAAAATAATATATAACATTGAAAAGATGAAAGTTTCTACTACAACAACTTATTATTCCCTAAACTGACACCTAAAGTAAAGCTTGTACGCAAAACAAAACAACAATTACGCTGTTATCATTTGGATGGATCTATAGATCCTTCACTGGGAAAAAATAAAGATGGGGGATTTGTACTTCTCTACTAAGAAAACTAGATGCATTTGTTCATTGTTAGATAATCAAGCTTGATGCATGATAGTATTTTTTTGTTATAGGGATTTACTAGATTGAAAGATACATAGATGGGATTTTTACATCAAAATGGTACCATATTCATTTTTATTCTCAGTTGAGCTGAAGAGAGCCTTATTAAAAAGAAACAGAAATACTACAGGGGAGCTCTTAAGAGATCGGGAGCTGAGCACAAGATACCTGTCCTCATCAAGCTTCTAAAAAATGAAAAAAAAACCTCTCCCTCCGAGCTACTCAGCAAAAACTGCAGTCTTAAGAAGGTAAACAAGAAGCATGATCTGAAGATCTTAAAAGGAATTATCAAAGTTCATCTTCTAATAGATTGTGTCTATATTTGAATTTTTGCCTTCTGGATTGATATGTATTTTGAGAGAGTGGAATATTAACTGTTTTTCTAGGGTGTGTGTTAAATCAAGCTGAAAGTATTAACCATGCCCAACCATTGATGATTTTCTTTATTCTTTTTTGCGGGTAATGTGTTTTTGCTGGTGCCAACATGCAAGGAGCTAATGCGACCCGTCTTTGCCGAAGGCGGAGTGAATGTAGAAACAAAGACGACCATCACTCCCATTATAACTCAGGTGTTTCTAGGTTGACAACCCGGGGTTTCTAATTGTGAATTGGGGTAGTTGATTGAAGACATGTAGGGAGACAAAAATATGACCAGAGAAAGATGTGACAAGTGGCATTCATATCATGTTCGCGACGATATTGAAAATCATGTTCTATGTGCACATAGGGTATTCTTTTAGGATAATTGAAGCGAAGATGAAATGGTACACATGATGGTTGAGGGGAGAGAGCTAAAAAATATGTTCACGTCAATAGGTATGTGGTGAAAACAAATAAACATATGTGGCATCTCGGTGCATTTGACACAATAGAATTCATCCCACATGTGTACACCTATCACTGCCTTTCATGGATTGGGTACCGTAATGATACACACAATATCCAATCACATACACATGCTATACGAACTACACAGTATCCAATCGCATACACCAGCTATGCTAGCTAGATGCTAAGCTTAAGTTCATTGGATTCAAGCGGAGGATAAAGAAAGTACTCTCTCTGTTTGGAATTATAAGATGTTTTAGATTAGTGAAGCTAATGTATCCAGACATCTTTTAGTGTATAGGTTCAAATGAATTAACATATTAAAAAATATCTAGATACATTTACATCACAAACCTAAATCATCTTATATTTCCAAATGGAGGGAGTAGATAGGTTGGAAAAAGACTAAGTTTGAGAGCGTCCAGGTGTAGATCTCAGCTGATAACAAATAAGTAGGTGTACCCTTTCTATGCATATGTCATCCAATTAGTTTTTACGAAATACAATTCAAGAAATGTGAACTTTTAGAGTTTTTGAAATATTATATAGTTATATTTTCTATGTCTATGGTTTTTCACATTCATAAATACGATGAGCAACAAAAATCGAGCGACCGTAGCAACGCACGGGCACTCAACTAGTGCTACGTAAAATGGGAGATAAAGAAACTAATTAGTTGTGTTTTAGGGACAACCAATAATTTCTGACTGAACCATGACCATTAACAGCAACTTAGTTGAGAACGCACACAAGCTTCCACCATACATTTAGACAAACAAAAGTAAAAAAGATACCAAGAAATACTTCAGCACTCTGTATCATGCATCTAGCGACCAACAAAACAGTAAAGCATAAGTAGCACTTGAAAGAAGAAGAAATGAGAATAAACATGATAAAGAATTTGGTAGGCAAACCTGAGCCTAAAACCACTGTGCAAAATCAATGCAATTTTAAGGCATCTTATAATTTCGCAAAGAACCAACGTTGAGAACTCACATCCTGGCTTATGCTGAAAACTCGCCAATCCTATTCACTAGTAGAAAAACGCATTTTCCCCATTTCGTATTCCCATCCGGCGAAAAACAATCAAAACAAACGCCAAGACAATTATAGACATACACACCTCGGTAGCAGTAGCCTATGCACACGAGTTACATCAAACACGAACCAAAAATCACAGAGACACGCTAAGATGCAATCCTCCTGGCTAGTAGAAGAGGGAGTTGTAGGTGGAGAGCGTGGCGGCGATGGACGCCACACAGATTAGCAACGACGGCAGCAGCGTCACGTTCAGAAGCATCCCCTGGCCGAGGTACCCTGCCAGCGTGATGGTCCCATCGGCGGCCACCCGCGCCAGCGTGCCGGCCTCCGTGGACAGGAGCCCGCCGTTCCAGGTGCCGCGCGACAGCCTCGCCGGCATCACCTGCGACAGCAGCGACAGGTTCACCCCTTCCAGCACCTCCGCCGACACGAACGTCAGCAGCGCCGAGCACACGTACTGCGCCGCGGTGTACGTCGACGCCACGTTGAAGCTCAGCAGCACGCCCGCCAGCAGCACGATCTCCGACGCCACCAGGATCTGCCGGTCCTCGAACATGTTGCTGATGTAGGTGCCGACGACGGCGTTGATGGGGAGCACGGTGAGGCCCAGCGTGGCCAGGAAGATGGCCACCGTGCTCGTGGTCCAGCCGAAGTAGTAGCTGGTCACCACGCTCGACTCCGACAGCAGGATCTCCATGGAGAACTTGAGCATGAAGTAGATCAGCAGCTGGACCTTCACCGATGGAGTGAGCATTCTGTAGGCCTCGACAACTGAAGGCGCTGCTGATGCTGGACTCGGTGTCTCTTCCTCCTGGTCATTGTCGCCATGAGCGTCTTGCTTCAGCAGATGTTCCTCCTGGTCATTGTCGCCATGAGCGTCTTGCTTCAGCAGATGCTTCAGGTGTCCTGTAGGAGGGAAGGAAGTATAATCACTCTAGAAATCATGATCAAGTTAGACAATATGGGAATTAGCATCATAATTCTCTCACTTGTGCTAGAGGAGCCAGAAGATGAACCCTGATGGTGGACTTCTTCATAAGTGTCGCCAAGAACCGGCTCCTCAAATGAGAACCATAGCCATATCAAGTAGGCAAGCCAGCCAAACGCCATGACCCAGCCAGGCAAGGTCTCCTGGTTGATGGTGAAAGCGTACAGCTTGAAGTTGACCTGAAGTAGGCCGGCGATCGCCGGGCCGCAGGCCATGCCGAGGGCGCTGGCACTGACAAACGCCGCAGAGGCCTGCATCCGGATCCTTGGAGGAACACAGTCGCTGATGTATCTCCGGTTCACGGCCCTCGCCGATCCCATCCTACAAATCAGCAAGATCACATCAGATTGACAGAATAAATATAAATGTCATATTTGGTTCGCAGTAAACAGGTTCTTCTTACCCACAGAGAGCACGGCCAACGAGGAGCACGGCCAGGGAGTCGAAATCATAGGCCGTGGCGTACATGACATTGCCCAGGAGGAGCACGACGCTGCTGAAGAGCAGCGGCTGGAAGTAGGACCGGTTGGACCAGGCGCTGAAGTAGACGGAAGAGAAGACCTGCGCCACGGGCATGGACCCGATGATGATGCCGCACACCGTGGCGGCGGCGCCGAGGCTGGTGGCGTAGTCGTCGGCCGTGGGGACGACGATGTAGGTGTTCACCATGTACAGGAAGGTGTTGGCCAGGTTCAGCACCAGGGATATGTAGTGGTACTTCTCCTCCGCCGCAGCCGTGTGTTCCTCCTCCGTGCCGGCGGCGTCGTCCGGCTCCGCGATCAGAGCGTGCTGCCCCAGGAACCGCAGGAAGTTCGTCGAGTTCGTCAGCTTGTCTGCCGTCGCCTTGATCATGTCGATTACGGGATCCTTCAGCAGATTATATCACTGTTAGCCACATGAGGGCTGCATAATCGCTCAAATTCGTACCGACAAGAGAGGCACAAGACTGAAGAACCTTTGGAATGGCCAGTGGGTTTTCGTCATAGATATTCAGGTAGCTTCCTTCACGTTCCTCGAGGTCGCCTAGGTTGCGAGACAATGCCCCCACAACAGCTCCAATACCCTACCCCCAATTTAAGATTTTGAAATTCATTTGTTCAAATGAGAACTTTTTAAAATTTTCATGTTGAAATCCAAAAATTTGTAAGTACCATGGCAGAAATATTGGTCAACTTACCACATGCTTGAATACTTGCTTGAGCTGAGAGAAGGGGTGGTTCGATCTGCTCCTGACAAAATAGTCCGTGAACGTATACCCAAGGCACTCATCAAATTTCTTCAAAATCCTCCGGACGGCGTTGGCGTTAAGATCGACAAATTTCAGGAGCCTCACAAGATCCAGGCCAACTGCCCTGTAGTCCTCTTTCAGTTCTGCTATCTCCTGGACCAGTGGAATGTCCTCAAGCACTGCCCTTCGCTTCCCCAACTCCTCGAGCTGTGCCGCGATCAGCCCTTGCTGTTTTATCATGAACAACACTATCTTCTCAATCTGAAAGAAAGGGGGAACAGCGTGAGATCATCACAAATGACATAAGAAAGTCAAAAGGACTGTCGAGAAGTTAGAACCTCATCATCAAGCAACTTTGAGAAGTCTTTCAGAACACGCCTTCGGTCATGATTGCCTTCCTTTGTCTGCTCTGTGTACACCTTCACTCTTGCCTTCAGCAGCTTGTAGTTGAAGTAGTACCTAAGATGTGAAGGCAAAAGATGTTTCAGGACTGAAACTAGGTAGATCAACAGAGGAGGAAATTCTAGTTGATCAAAAAATGAGGAAACTTCACATACTCCTCCCATCCTGGAATCTGGTCTTTTGTCAGTTTCTTGGAGAAGTTCACCATTTTTGTTCACAATGTACATAACCTACAAGAGAAGTGCAAAGATACAGTTTTCCGTCAGAAAAAAGAAGCTAACAAAAGAATCAGATAAGAACCTAGAAACTTGGCAATGAGCTGAACCTTACAGGATTGGTTCTTCTCCTCCTCACTGGGAAGATTCTTGACAATAAAGTGGATGGGTGGTGAGCTACCATGTGCTCACTATATGTAGCTTTCCACTGGAGAATGATTCCTGGCACGTTGGATGAACTGGTTAATTCTCAACATTGAATAAATCCAACCTAAAAATAGATGGAAATCAAGTTTGATACGCACAGGCACAGCTGTGCAGCAGATAATTAGATATGCATCCTCACTGTCATATCCATTAGCTTTTCATTTGATTACACCGCCGTACCAAGCCCAGCTGCATAATCCGAAATATCAGAAAAAATGGAAATCCCCGTGACTGACTTTTGTGCTATTCTATAATTGTATTGTCCAAATCTTTGAGAATGTGCCTTTCATTTGAAAATCCTGTTGAGAAATAGTCATCAAGAGACTATAACAACGGGTTAGATTATGTACTGCGTGCTTATTTTTATTTGGACAAAGTAGGTAATGTGAAGGACTACTACGAAAGTAGGTAATGTGAAGGACTATAACAACGGTTAGATTATGTACTACGTGCTTATTTTTATTTAGACAAAGTAGGTAATGTGAAGGACTACTACATGACTATGCAACGGATCATTAGCGGAGATATGTCGAGAGGAGTTGACAATACTACATTTTATTTCTCTGAAACGAATGGTGTTGACAATACATAATCTAGTATTCCAGGGGAGGAAAAGCTAACGAGGGTCAACCTTTTCTTTTTGCAAAGATAACACAGCGGCGATCACGAGAAGCCAGATAAGCAATGCAGCACACTTGTTGCATATCCAGTTTGAAAACGCCCCACATTGCCAGTTCTTAGCAACAGAAGATCGGCTCGATTTCAGAATTAAATTCAGACAGGAGCCATGGTTCTAATTTATGAGCAATATGAAGAGGAGCACACGGTTACCATTGGACACGACGGAGACACCTTTCTCTCGAAGCCTCTACTCTGTCTCCCTCCGATCCCGTTGAAGGGCGGGTTTGCACACGGTTGCGCTCGGGAAGGTGCAGCAGCAGGAGCAAAACATCGGTGGCCAAAGATTGCCTACCGAATCTGATAGCTGAAGGGCGGCTTTGCAGGGTGCTGATGGAGAACCCCATGCTCAAGCTCCAAGTTCGGATGCCCTTCAATGGAGTTACGGTGGCGGAGCTCGTCTTCTACACCCGAAGTGGTGTCGTCCCTGGTGGTCTGGAAGATGGCCCGCGATGGCTTGTGTTCAAGATCGACGGTGCTGGCTTTGGATCTGATTGCTTTTTCCTTCTTTTGTCCAGGGTGGTTTCTGTAAAAGAGAAAGACATAGCTCCTTTATTTGTTAGGGGTATTTTTACAAATGTACTGTCACAGTGAAGAATCAATGCACTGAATAGACCCTCCGGGGTCTATCCATTTGTTTATAAAAAAGACTAATATGAAGAAATTATTACAAAACAAAAAAAGTAATATAAGGATTTTCATTTTCTTTTATGTTGAACATATGAACTAAATATTAAACCGTATCGTTTCAGTTCTTGGGTTTGCCCTTTTTTTAGAAGAAAATGGTTTCACTTTTTTTCTACAGTTCCCTGTGAGTGAATATCGGACATGTGCAAATACTCTTAAGGTTCTTTTTTGATAGAACATCTGCTTCAGGTTTATTTCGAGGGGAATCTTGTACCGACCATCTCTCACGCCACAACCTCTCAGACCTAGCCGCCTCCCCCATAGATCAGTTCTCCCTCCTCCAGCCGACTTGTCGGTGTCAGGAGGAGTGAGGAACCTGATATATGGGTGGAGTTTTCAATAAAAGTAGTGATTTCGAAAGATTATGTTAGGATTTTGGTAACCATCTTTTTTAGTGTCTACGTCAATGGAGATTGGATTGTCCACAATAAGTGATCTTCAATCCGTCGATCGGCGATGGGATCTTCTTCCCGACGTTAATGGTTGTGTTCTAAGATTAAAGTTCTATAGGTATGGTCTTTTAGATCTGGCTTCATCGGATCAGTTTTAGATTTTTTTTCTCATGGTTGCCTCTAGGATTATTATCCTCGTGATATTTGTCCCAACAACTACGTTCTCGACAATGGCGATCCGTATTTTCTGCTCTCCAGCGATGTCGATCAGGCTGTTCGGTCTCTTTTCTCTAAAATACTATATTGGTACTTTTGTCGATGTTGATTAATTACTCTAATGGCTACGCGAATGTACATAGCCTTGGTACTGTGGATCAAACTAAAAGTATGAGTGAATTCCTGTTGGTATTTACAGGTCTATGATTTGACATCCATGGCATGTTTATTTAGCTATCTTCGAGAAAGTACAACATCGTGTCCGTGAAGAATAAGAGTTTGAACATTTTGAATACTTGCTCATTTTCTTTTAGTCTTTATTCTATAATCGCTGGATACAGCTTATATATCTCTATCATGTAGTATTCATAATTATAATATATCATGTTATTGATCCCAAAAAAAATTGTTTCGAGGGAACAACCGCTTCAGTTTCTTTGGATCCAACAGACTCTGTTCCGTCTCCCTAGGAGGCCCACCGTACATTGGCACGGGGACCCGACCCGGCCCGTTACCAGCAACGGGCGAGCGAGAGCGAGACACCCGCGCCGGATCGACCCCTAGCACGGGGACCCGACCCAACGGCCCATCCGCCTCAACGGCGAGCCAGACACCCGCCAGTCGCCGAACCGGAGCACCCTAGACCCACCCCGCCGTGGCCGACGCTGACGACGACGCCGGCGAAGAGGGAGGCGAGATGGGCGTGGGCGGGAGCTTCTGGGATCTCTTGAAGCCGTACGCGCGGCAGGAGGGCCCGGGTTTCCTCCGCGGCCGCCGCGTCGCCGTCGACCTCTCCTTCTGGATCGTCTCCCACAGCACCGCCATCCAGGCGCGCTCCCCGTACGCGCGCAGCCCCCACATCCGCACCACCTTCTTCCGGACGCTCGCCCTCTTCTCCAAGGTAGGTCGGTCGCTCGGGCTCCCCTCCCCCTCCCCACCTTCCCTCGGTGTCCCTCCCCCCTTCGGCCTCGTGCTGCGCCGACTGCCGCTGGATTTTGCGCGGAGCCCCTTTCGCCGTCTGCTGATGCTCGTTCCCCAGCGTTTGTTTCGTGTCCTGTCTTACTGTTCCGCCGGCCAGCATTCCGCAGCGGACATCTCCCGCTCTCCAAGCGTCAATCTTGGAGATGCAGCATTTCTGAATCTTAGTTGCGATTACTCATTTTGTTGTTTGCTTCCTCGATTTCCTTACTTAATATGGGGCTTTGCGATTTCGATTCACTCGTGTCCCTGGAACTGCTGCAGATGGGGGCTTTCCCGGTATTCGTGGTGGACGGCACGCCGTCGCCGCTCAAGTCGCAGGCGAGGGCAGCGCGCTTCTTCAGAGGCTCCGGGATCGACGCGGCTGCGTCGACGAGCAAGGAGCCGGAAGGGGATGCCAGTGTTCGGGCGTCCCCGGTGAAGGCAAGAAATGCTTTGTTCACTCGATACGTCAAGGACTGCGTGGTCAGTTGCCCATTTCTGGCTACTTCTGTTTTCACGATTCAGAATTTAATTGTGTTCAGAAGGCTCGACCGAAGTGCAGAGTGTATTAACACCGCTTGGTCAACATTTCTTTCCCGGTTGCTATTTGAAGTCGACAAAAAAAATCCTATCTTTGACAGTTCTAATTTTCTGTTTAATTGCGGATAGGAACTGCTTGGCTATCTTGGAATGCCCGTACTGCAGGCAAAGGGTGAAGCAGAAGCCCTTTGCGCTCAGCTGAATAACGAGGGTCAGGTGGATGCCTGCATTACTTCAGACAGTGATGCTTTCCTCTTCGGAGCCAAGACTGTCATAAAAGTGCTCCGTTCAAATTGTAAGGTAGGGGATCTCTTATAGTAATAGTTCTAATACCACGGTGAATGATTTGTTTCACTTGCCCTGTACCATGGTGCGATGATGATCATCGTTGTTCCTTCAGGAACCCGTTGAGTGCTACAACGTAGGAGATATCGAGTCTGGCATTGGATTGAAGAGGAAACAAATGGTAGCCATGGCACTACTTATTGGCTGTGACCATGATTTGCAAGGGGTGCCTGGCTTTGGTGTTGAGACCGCGCTTCGGTTTGTGCGGTTATTTGATGAAGATCATATTTTAGATAAGTATGTTTCGTACTCTGATGAGAAGTTCTTGTTATTCGTACCGTATAATTGGTTGCCCAACATTGCATTTCTGGGCCTGATCTTATTTTCTCTTCTCCAGATTACATGAAATTGGTAGAGGAATCTATCCATCTGCAGAAGGAGATGACAAGACCCATGTTGATGATCTACCATCTACATCCACAAAGAGCTCGCCAGTTGCGAGATCGCGTCACTGCTCAAACTGTGGTCACCCTGGCAACAAGAAAGATCATATCAAGACTGGGTGCAACTATTGCTTGCTGGATTCATTAGAGAACTGCGTGGAAAAACCAGCTGGTTTCATATGTGACTGTCCTAGTTGTGACAAGGTAATCTCACTTTATTTGCTGCAAAGCATTAATTTGCAGTTTTTTGCAAAAACTTCTCAGCTTTATTTAATACCTTTTGTTTTAGCATGTATTGCTCAGCTCACATGCTTATGTTGTATAATTTACAATGCCTGATTTTGACAAAATACAGTTGCTTAAGAATGTCAAGATTTTTCAATGGCACTGCCTTGCCCTGCTGCATTCACATAATTACTGCTCCCTGCATCTATTGCGTTTTTAAAATTCAGATACAAAACCGGCTTATTGTCTTGTTCACTATCATAATGCTTCTGATGTTTTCTGTCCAACCAAATAATCAAAAGATAGTATTGGCATGTCTATTTTTCCTTTAAATGATTTATTTTATGGATCATAATAATCTATCTATTAATAGCGTCTTTGGTGGAATCAATGTTAGGCACGTGACCTGAAAGCACAGAGGAGACAGGAGAATTGGCAAATCAAGGTCTTCAAAAGAATAGCTGCTGAGACAAATTTCCCAAATGAGGAGATAATTAAATTATATCTATCTGATGACAATTTGGATAAAGGTAAAAGTTAATAACATTGCTTTTAATATTTCTCCATTTCTCCTATATTTCCGAGTGAAGCTTCTGAACTTACTGCACTAAATCTGTTGATTGTCCTGATGGATGTATACTAACAAAGTCCTCATCGTCCTGTCTGCAGACAATGGTGTCCCATTGCTTGTGTGGAATGAGCCTAACGTTGAGGCTTTGGTTGACATGTTAAAGTATACGCAGAGGTGGGAGCCATCGTATATCCGACAGCACCTGCTCCCTATGCTGTCAACCATATACTTGCGCGAAATGGCTTTGTCTCCATGTAAATCACTGCTTCTCTATGACCAGTATGAATTCCATTCGATTCAACGGATTAAGATAAGATATGGCCATCCTTATTACTTGGTCAAATGGAAGAGGGCCACTCGTGGTATGCTTTCTGCTGGTCTATCTGGCAAGAAGGCAGAGTTAGATGGTGAGAGTAGTCAGGCTGAGGTGGTTGTTCTGGACGAGGAGGAGGAGGATGAGGAGGAGGAGGATGCGACAGTGAACCGCGAATCTGCCGACTCGTTGGACGAGCCAGACCTGCCACAAGTACTCAGGGATGATGATTGCATCTTTCTACTGACGGACGAAGATATTCAGCTGGTGGATGCCGCGTTTCCTAATGAAGCTCAGCGGTTCCAGAGAGAACAGGTGCGCATTGATTCCTCCCGTCGTTACTGTGATAAGTTAAAACATGAGGATGCTTCTTACAGGGTATTATCATGGGCTACTGAAATACTGCTCTGCTGTATTTATTTCTTGAGCATTACTTTTGTTCACTGCGGTTAAGCAAACCCACTGAATTGGTTGTGCAGAGGCTCAAGGAAGAGAAATCGAGGTCACGGAAATCCAAGGTGAACCCAGCGACCAGCGGATTCGAGACGCCGAAAGGCCCAAGACCCGGCGGGGTGCAGCTCAGCATCAAGGAGTTCTACCGCGCGACGAAGGGAGCGGCGGGCGACGAAGCTGCCGGGAAGAAGCCGCAGGTCGAGGCTGGCCAGTCGTCGAAGAGGAAAGCCTTGACCGTGGACCTGAGCAAGAAAATACCCAAGTCCTTGCGCCGCCGCCTGCTGTTCGACTGAAAGTCTGAAACCACGACCCGACCCAACACGCTGTTGACTGACGACAGCCGTTGCCGCCACGCCCTGATGTACATGCTCCGGTGGATGTATTGATGTTTCTTTTGGGGGTCCTTTAATTTAGGTGTAAAGTAGGAGTAGGTTAGCCCTTCGTCTGTATAGCGAACCGGTGATCTATGTATTGTGGAGAAGAAGAGAGAAGTGGTCTGTTTAACTCGAGCGTTGCAACCTGTTGTGTCTGTAATTACCTACTGCTGTCGGTGCTAGTTTGGTATGTTGAGCTGGAATGCAGTATAAGTGTTTCCGTAAATACTCTCGAAAAAAAAGGTGTTGCTGTAAATAAACCCATTCTACCAAAAGAAGTCTAGATACATTCGTTTCACAAAAGCTAAAACATCTTAGGGCATGTTTGATTCAAAGGATTTTCAAAGTAATTCTATAGGATTTCAATTCATATAAATTTTTCCCATGCGTTGTGTTTGTTTTAAAAGAATAAATCCTACAATATTTCTATGCATTGCTTTCCTACACTACAATCTTATAGGATTTCTAACAAGAAGTGGGACCTCTTGGAAAAATTCCTATGTGTCTGACAACTATGACATATACCTAAATCCTATAAAAATTCCTGCGTTTTTTCTGCGGGAAAATCAAACTACTTGTCTTACCGATTCTTGCATTTCTCATTCCTATAGAATTGTAAGTGCCATGTTATTCTATTCCTGTATTTTTTCTATTCTATGTTTTACAAATCCTTTGAATCAAACGAACTCTTATGTTTTGGAATGGAGGGAGTATTTAGTTATCCTGCAAGGCATTATCTAAAAGGTCAAGGTTTGGAAAATTCCAACCTTGAAGATTTGTCGGTGCTGTTAAATTTGGAGGATTCAAAACATTACAGATTTGTATATAGAGACTTTGCGTTCAATTCAAATTAAAATCTCTATTTAGTCATACCCATTGGCAAAATAAAATAAATATGTTTCTCCTAGTTTCCTCTATACTTTTTATATGGCATAACGAGACACAATTTAGCACCAATTTTACATGTAATGTCTCTAGAATTCTAGAAGTGTGCCTTTGCATATGTTATCACTTGTCAGTCAAGGCTTTACTGGCATGACACCGTCCCTAACCCTAACGCCATGGGAGTGGGGATGGCTGGGGGGCCCCTAGAAACATTTTATTGTATCCCATGTTGTCATAAGTATTGGATTTTGTTCTAAAAGGTGAAATATATTGTTGATGAAATCCCATTATTTATTTTTATTTTGGGTTTTTAAAGAAAAATAGTTCAAAGTTGTGACTTACCTTTTTGAGACCTCACTAATGTACTGCAAGCCAAAAAATTATACTTCCTTCGGTCTATGTTAATTGTCTCAACTTTATCTAGATTTGTATGTATCTACTTAAAAAATAAGACTAAATGCATTCGTATCTAAACAAAAGTTGAGACTATTAATATGGACCGGAGATAGTAACAAAAAAATATGGTTGATGGGTACTCCAAACTAACGGTAGAGCCGTGACCAAATATATTTACAATCTATTCCCTCTGTTTTAAAATATAAGATGTTTTAGGTTTGTGAAAAAAGTGTATCTAGACCTTTTTTAATATATAGATTCGCTTCTAAACATGAGTGCTAAAAATAGTCTAGATATATTTGCTTCACAAAACTAAAACATCTTATATTTTGAAACGGAGGGAGTATGTCTTAAATTGGATGTTGCAAATTCCTCTAAATTTATATGTATTTGTACGCTAAAACACATCTGGTGTATCTAGATAAAATTGATACAAATAATTTGGGACTGAGGAAATACTAAAAACGCGGTTAAAACCCAGAACCTCCATTATTTGGGCCTCCATGGGCTCAGTGGAGCCCGATAAGTCTTGAGCACGAAGCTGACTTGCTCCTTGATTAACGCTGCAAAACGCCACGCGTCAGCTATTCACGGGTTGTCCCTGACCTACGGCAGTCGGCACCATCACACGCTTGTTCGGAGCGCGTCAGGCGAAACTATATAAACAGAGCAGTCCACACACCACACTGATCAGTTACTCCCAAATACTCAGAGCTCGCCCTCAACAATCTAATCCTGTCACCTCACCCCTGATCCACAGTTCACAGTCCAGCACTAAGCTTGAGCCAGCAATGGACATGGCCGGCGCCGAGCAACGGAGTTCCCCTTCCTCGCCGCCGTCTTCGTCACACCCGAAGCGCCCGGCGGGCCGCACCAAGTTCAAGGAGACGCGGCACCCGGTGTACCGCGGCGTGCGGCGCCGGGGCAGCGCGGGGCGGTGGGTGTGCGAGGTGCGTGTCCCCGGCAAGCGCGGCGACCGTCTCTGGCTCGGCACGCACGTCACCGCCGAGTCCGCCGCGCGCGCGCACGACGCCGCCATGCTCGCGCTGCTGGGAGGTCGCTCCGCCGTCTCCGCCACGTGCCTCAATTTCGCGGACTCTGCCTGGCTCCTCGCCGTGCCGTCCGCGCTCGCCGACCTCGCCGCCGTCCGGCGCGCGGCCCTCGCCGCCGTCGCGGATTTCCAGCGCAGGGAGGCCGCCTGCTGCGCCGCAGTCGTCCCGGTGGACGAGGCCGACACCTCCAGCGCGTCCGGTTCGTCGTCTTCCGCGGACGACGCCGGCTCGTCGGCGACGCCCCAGCCTTGTGAACTGGACGGATTGTTCGAGGTGCCGGAGGCTGCAGTACTCGGCATGGGCAGCGACATGTTCGAATTCGAGATCGACATGTCTGGGGATATGGACATGGGATCGTACTACGCGGACTTCGCGGAGGGGATGCTCATCGAGCCGCCGCCTCCACCACCAGAGTTCACCGAGGTGTGCTGGCATGGCGGAGCTGACGCGGCGCTCTGGAGCTACTACTACTGAAAATGAAACATAAGACACAATGTTGAACGAATTGAACCTCCGATCCTTCCGGTCAGCATATTAAAATCTGAGAAACCTGCAGGGCCGGCTCTATGTTTTTCAGGGCCCTAGACAAAGTCGACGCACGGGCCCTAAAGGTTAATGTATATATAGATATATTAATTTTTATCATATATGTATTTACTAGCACTTTTAAAATAAAAGTTAATCTAACCAAACATTTTAGTCTGAAAATACAATAAGTAGTATTAGTTGCTAGTTTGATTACCTCAAATAAGAAATAATTCCAATGATAATAAGTCAGGAGTGAGGATCAGGGCCTGCCGCTGGTGAATTGGTGATCCCCGATAGACGACCTGCGAATCGTCGGTTGAGTCAGGGAGACAGGGCCCTAGAGATCGAGGCACGAAGTCCGGCCGATTTCCGAAGAGTCGAGGAGAAGAGAAGAGAAGTGAGATCACAAGTTCGTGACGCGTTGTAACCCATGCTGCCAACATCGTAACGCGTCGTAACTCGTAAGCCTGGTGTCTCGTGTCGTAGTGAGTCTTTTTGATTTCCTGCTCGCGTGACGCGTTGTGCCCGGTTTCCAGGGCCCTGCTCGTTTCTCGCGTCGTGGGTAGCATATGTATACCCCTATATATATACTCCATCCGTTTGCAAATAAGTATATGTCTAGCATTTGGTCAAGTTAAAATTTATTAAATTTGACCAACTTTATAGATAAATATAGCAACATATATTACATCAAATTAACATATTATGAAACTAAATTTAAAAACATATCTATTGGTATTAATTTAAAGTCATAAGTATCACTACGTTTTTCTACTCCCTCCGATCCATATTAGTTGACTCAAATTGTCTAGATTTGAATGAATATAGACACTATTTAGTATACGGGTTCATCCAAATTTTGTCAAATCCAAGTCAAGTAATATGGGTCGGAGGGAGTATAAAAATTAATCAAATATTATAATTTTGACTTAGAACAAGGCTAAACATACACGTATTTATAAACAGAGAGAGAGTACGTCGTAAGTGAGTATAAATTTTTAGGCCCCTTCGACCGTGAGCCCTGGCCGATGCCAGGGTCGCCATACCTCAGCGCCGGCCCTGGAAACCTGTTGCTGGTTGGTGGACATGGCCGGCGCTGCCTGTTGCTGGTTGAAGGTCAACGGTTTCAGAATTCAGACAGATTGCAAAAAGACTAAATTCCAGAAAAGGATACTATCACTTCATGTGTGGTGACTATAACTGGTAATTGGACGAGGAAGATCAATTAAGCTGGGTAATCAGACAGAGGTGGTCCAAGCCAAGCACGCTAATCCAGAAGATGTGGCCGAGAACCCATCCGAGGTCAGCCGGTTGAAGCAACCGAGGCCATGGGTGTTTTCCTCAAAGTCGTGGTAGCCACGCGAGCTGACGCGGCGATCTGATGTGTCTCGCTCTCTGGTGGCTCCTTCCTGAATCCTCCTATGGCCAAGAAAGCAAGATGCCTACACGTCATGTGTCAATTATTCTATTTTCTTAGATGACGTGCCACCTTAGATATTTTAGATCTGGTGGAGCAGTATACAGTATAAAGGTTTATAGTTCACGCTAGGTTGCCAATTTTATCAATAAAATATAAATAAAATAACATAAAAATTATATCATTAAAAACTTTAGATACTATATTTTCTAATGGTATAATTTTTATGCTATATAACTTTTATTTTATTAGTCAACTTAACGATCCAGATATATGCGTAGGATCTATAATTCCAAACAGAGGGAGTAGTAAGTACTTTCCCATATGCGATTTACCTGTCGACTACGACAAATCTGATTGGAGGGAGTATTAAAATTTTGAACGGTTAAAATAAACAAAGAAAAATCTTCGTCTCATGGGACAGCCAAAAGTTTACCTTTTCACTTAGCTAACAGCATCGTGAACAAACAAGTCTGGCTGGCAGGAACAGTTTTCACCCGTTCTAGCCGCGGCGTGGGGCACATAGCTAGGGCCGGTCCATAGATTTTGAGGGTCATAGGGCAATACGTTATCAAGGGCCATTTGTTTAACGTGGAAGACCTTCCCCAAGGTTAAGGGGGGCAATGGCCCCCTACTACTGAAAAATTCTTAAGGATACTTTTAATATTTATTATTCTTAAAAAATTAAGATTACTCTATCACCAAGAATATTAGAGTTCTTGGGTGTCTCAATAGTATCTCTCAAGCTCCCCTACTTGTGTACACATGAAAGAGTTAAAAATATTAGTATTCTATAAGAGAAATATCCGTGTAATGCAATAACAGGTTAAATAATATTTATATTTGATAGATCTATAGCCTTTGGAATCTCGGTGAAAAATTCAAAACTAACTGTTTATATTTATCGAGTAAACTATATACCATGATACTTATTTCTACGAATTAATCCTTGTGTACATGCGTATATACATACGCACCTCTAAAATTAATCACAGAACAACATTATGGGAGTAACAATTTCATATGATTATGCAAAAAATGAGTGGAAGATTAGAAATATTAGACATAAGATTAATATTAAGATGAAATACTCTTGAACATGTATGATAGAACAAGTAGAATCATTGGAATCGGAGGAGAGTCGTTTGCAAAAGGTATGGTTATGTGATTGCATCTCTCTTTTTTTGCGGGTAACGTGATTGCATCTTTAGTATCCACTACTCACGACCATGTAAATGACATGAGGGATGGTGTTGGTTTACCAATTTGGAGACGCTAGAGAAATACGACATCGAGAAACATATTCAGAAATGATGAAGTATCTTTTGGTAAAAGAAGAGTCGGAGTAAAGAAATAGTGTACTATATCTTGGATCATCTATATTTTCTATAATTATTCTACACGGTTGGATATTAAAATTAAAAGGTGCTATATATACATAAACAAGTCTTTGGCGGGGCCCCTACCTCATGAGGGCCCAGGGTGAGCGCCCCTCTGCCCCGCCCTATGGGCAAGCCCTGCACATAGCCGGCGGTGCATGCCTACGAGCATCTCCACCGGTGTGCTTCAAAGTGTAGCAGACAACCGTGCTAGACAAGTATTGTGGACGCCGTTTTATACCGCTAGTGGTTTAAGATGACATGCCCATACCGGTGCCCCCACCCTATAATGGAGTTCCTAATTATTTTCCGCCCAACACAAATAATTTAAAGACATTTAGTTCAAAGTCACATATAGCATGCAATTCAAATCCAAGACCACAAAGCTAGGCACAAAACGCCATCCAAGTTTGGGTGATCATAATACAAGCCAAGAGCACAAAAATCAAATGGATGGCGGTGGGTCCTCGTTCACTACCAGTGTTGGCTCCTTTGTCACTGGTGCTGATGTCAATGCCACCCCTACCATTGCCGCACTCATTTCCTTCATTATGCATTCATGAACTGTCGTCGTGTACCAATACTAATATCATCATTCATCAACGATGTGTCGACCGTCAATATTCCTGACTCCTTGGCTATTTTTGCGATTGAGGCTTGTGAGGCTACATTCATCGCCTGGATCATGCTGGCATGGGTCGCGACTTTTGTAGCTTCAACTCTAGCCTCCTCAAGCTTAATCTTCTTGTCGACCTTTTCTAGCATAGCCTTTCCATCTTGCATCATTCTTTTCATCTCTACCTTTGAATTTTTTAGTTAGATATCACCTCGGTGACCATCTTGTCAATGGAGGAATCCACTAATTCCTTCGACGCCACACCATTCCTCTCGGCCTTTGCCTTCTATTTCTCGGTTGGACGGCCAGCCGAGGAGGCCGCCAGAGAGTCCACATCAAGAGGTTTACAGTTTTTGAGGCCTAGCCAAACGTTTTCCCATTTCTTGCAAGCAGTCTCGATTTTGGTGAAGCAATGTACGACAATGAACTCTTTCTCCCTGTTTGCGTCCTTGTACATATTCCATGAATCCTTCAGTTGTCAAAACAAAGAAATATCAAGACACGAGAGAAGGAATGCATACTAAATTTACCAAATAGAGGGTATGTGGTTTTACTTGATCCTCCATGGTCTTGTATAATGCCATACCTATGCGTTACCACATTTTGGTTGCAGCCTTATAGGCAAGGTGCACTTTCATGTACTCTCGCACCTGATGTTCGTTGGGTGCCGGCAATAGGGCCGTGGGGACATGGCCTTCCATGCATCACACATGCATTCATCCTCGGCAATCTTAACCTAATGCCTCGGCTACCCTTCTTATGGTTGTTGTTTTTGCTTTGAGCATCAAGTTCGACCACTTTCTCTTCCTCCTCCTCTGATTCACCCTCCTCCACTTCTTGTGTGGCGGCATTGTCCTCACCACCGTAAAAACCGCGACCCTCACCATGGATCATGCTAGCCAATATGCTAGCGTCCTCGACCTCATTGACATTCAAGTGGACGTGCCTGGCATTCTGTCGAACATATGAAGGGAGCCAGTGCCTTGATTACCGAATAGGCTACAACAACCAGCCTAGGAGTTGCCTGCGCCGGTGTCGCTGAAAGAGATTGTCCCCCGCCGCAAGGCCGGGTAAGGCCGAGGGCCGCGCGGTCTTGGTTGTGCCGAGGGTCGTCCAACAAAGTCGACAAGAAGACATTGTTCCGAGCATGGATAATCTCGTCATCAATAATCTCGGGGAAGGAGAACCGAGATCGAGGACTGTTTCCATATTCTTGGAAAAGTGTCCAACTTTTACTCCTAGAAACATCTTTTTTATGGTCGAAAGAGCACTATATTGAGATATACCAAAAAGAAAAGATGGTCACGAAAAGACACACGAGAGGCCGCCACTATTGGTTGGAGAAAAAAATGGCCGCTGACCACTGGCAGGATAATTTCACAAACAGCCCCTATGTGCGTGATTGCCTGATTGGTGACTGGAGTATAAAATAGGGACAAGTTTTGTTGGTCCACGTAGATGGAAATGGCCGAATTAGTTAGATAGGCCCACCCGGGCCATGGGATCTTTTCCCGATCGATCTCGCGTCAAAATCTTGTGAGTGGACATGTCAAAAAAAAAATCTTGTGAGTGGAGGCTGGTGAGGGTGAGGAAGCAGGTGCTGCACTCTCACGATCTCTTGGTAGCACGGTACGTCGCTATCTGGGCCCCTTTCCCAGTATCCTATGGCCAAGTGACACGACACGATGGCAAGATATTTCTTCACCTATTTTGGATTCAGTTACTGTAGTACTCTCTCCAGATTAGAGCATCTCCAGCAGACGGTGTGGATATGCTAAATTAACCATCAATTAAAAACCGCGCGCTGCAATTTTTTTAGTGCATGCGCGGCGTTGCGCTATTCGCCGCGCCATTTCTCGAGCGTTGACTACGGCGCGCGCTATTGCTTTCGTTCGTGCGCGACTCTCAATTGCCACTCTAAAAAAATCGCCCGTGCCCGTGCCCGTGCCTCTCCTTCTCCATTTTAGTTCGCCGCCGCCGCGCCGATTTGCTCCTCCGTCGCGCCGATTCGACCTCCATCGCTGTAGATCCGCCGTTGCTGCACCTCTGGGTGGCTCTCCCGACCGCCGCCGTCGGAGGTTAATCGAGCCAGCCGCCGTCGTAGCGACGTGCTACCGCATTGCCGCACCGACCTCAACAGCGATGATGTCCTCCTTGACGCGCGACGCAACATGGCGCACACTAGCTGCTCGCCGAAATGCCAACACATTATGTGCCGCCGCCGACGTGCCCCATGTTTGTAGTTTTTGTGTTGTATGTGTTGTATTTGTGGTGGAAATGGAACGGACAACAATAGTTGATTGTGTTGTACTTGTTGTATTGCTATACTGTTTGATTGTTTTGTAATAACTAGACAATTGTGTATATGATGTTTGCGTTGGCGCCGCACGCACTAGTTTGCAGCACCTGATGGGAGACGGGCTTTTTGGCAGCTATGCACGCTTTAAACTGTAGCGTTCGATGAAGCTCTCGCCGGTGCCGTGCTGCATCCCCGCATAGCGCATGCTCTAAAGCTGATTTACAGCGTCGTGTTATATGGCGTCTGCTAGAGATGCTCTTAGAAATATAAGACGTTTTAGTTAAGTTTATGCATAAAATGTATTTAGACGTTTTTAGTGTATAAGTTCGTAAAGAATCAAAGTAAACCTATATACTAAAAAGTATCTAGGTATATTTATTTTATAAAACTAAAAATGTTTTATATTTCTGAATAGAGGAAGCAGATATTTCAGTGACATTGCTGACTGTTGCGCGGAAAACGATTGTTTTCTGCCGGCTTTTACTCTGCTAATAAAGAAAGGAAAGCGCGCCATGAAGCTGCTCGACAAAGAGCGACGCGCCGGGGCTATATATCCCTCCCCCGCCGCATTCCCCTTCTTCTAAACCAAAGCTCCACCGCCCCTCAACGCACACACACACGGCAGTCGGCAACCCAGCCCAGCCCAGCAATTATCTCCACAGCCCTCTAGGAATTAATCGAGATGGATGCCGCCTCCACTTCCGGTCAACAGGAGAAGCAGCAGCAGCAGCAGCAAGCGCGCCACAGGACGGTGCGCTCGGAACCGCCGAAGCGGCCGGCGGGGCGCACCAGGTTCCACGAGACGCGCCACCCGCTGTACCGCGGCGTGCGCAGCCGGGGCCGCGTCGGGCAGTGGGTGTGCGAGATGCGCGTCCAGGGGGCCAGGGGCTCCAGGCTCTGGCTCGGCACCTTCGCCACCGCCGAGATGGCCGCCCGCGCGCACGACGCCGCCGCGCTCGCGCTCTCCGGGCCAGACGCATGCCTCAACTTCGCCGACTCCGCCTGGCGGATGCTGCCCGCGCTCGCCGCCGGCTCGTCCGGCTTCGGCAGCGCAAGGGAGATCAAGGCCGCCGTCGCCCTCGCCGTCCTGGCGTTCCAGCAGCTCCGGGCCCCGGCCGTCGCGTCCTCCCTCGCCAGCGAGAAAGACGCCGTCCATGGCTCGCCGACGCCGGTCGCCCTCGCCGTCGTGGCTTTGCAGCTCAGGGCCCCGCTCACGTCCTCCCTGGCCGCCGAGAAGGACGTCGTCCACGGCTCAACGCCGACGCCGAGCGCTCTGTTTTACATGTCGTCGCGCGACCTGCTGGAGCTGGACGACGAGCGCTGGTTCGGCGGCATGGTAGCCGGGCCCTACTACGAGAGCCTCGCGCAGGGCATGCTCGTGGAGCCGCCGGACGCCGGAGCCTGGCGTGAGGACGGCGGGGTTGTGGAGACGCCGCTGTGGAGCTACCTGTTTTAGTAACCCAGGACTATATTCAAGCTATATTCTCTTCTTCCAAATAAAGGAAGAAAGCAGCCCGGGTTCATTTCTTAGATCCCTGCTATGCATATGATATGTGTTCTTCGTTCATTGTCAAGTTTCTATATTTGGGAAGGGGACACTTGTTTAATACAGTACCACTTCAATTATTGGGTCTCTACCGTGTGAACCAAAATAAACTATTTTATGGAGGAAAAAGACAAAAACGTCAATGTACTTGCAAATGCCCTAAAAAGTATGCATAATTTACTGGCAGGTGTATATTCAGTGTCGGATGCAAGGAAATAATTGGAGGGTGCCCATAAGTCAACATAAAATTACGAAACATATACTATTCCCTCGGGATCGTTTCGTTCCATTCCTCGGTAGTTCGCGCGACGCGGGAGGCCCACCTCACGCCTGTTCCTCTTCTTTGCTTTCTTCCTTTTAGATGTGCCACCGCCTATACAGCTCGGCCGCCACGCCGCGCATCTACCCTACAGCTCCCCGTCGCGGCGCCGCCATGGGCCTCCATTCCCCGCCGCTGCAAGGCTCGTTGCCATGGCCATCCATCGCTGCTGTCGGCTTGCAGCCTGGCCGTCATGCCACGCACTCCGCAGCCTCACCACGCGCCATGGGCTTCACTTCGGGCCGCCATCGCCCTAGCACCATAGAGACCCGCCCGCCACCTCCCATGGTGTCGCATGAATCAAGGCCCTTCCCAACGTTGGTAGCATTGCTATGTGTGGACGGCGATGTCATATATGTTGATCCAAATTCTACAAAGTATAGGCCAACTTCGACGAGGAGCGAGGCCGTCGCCGAGGCTTGGGCCGAGTGTAACGAAGTCAAGTTGGCCCACACCGCGCTCCAACGGACGCATAAAGGTGCGCGTGATGCCAGACGCAGACGGATCGTCAAGACCTAGGTTTCCACCGATATATAAACCCTTGTAAGTCACGGTTGGGAGAGTTGCATCCTGGAAATCCCCGCGTTTGTAAACACTCGATATAGTGAAGTTTATTTGGTGGCGCCCGTGGTTTTTTTTCCTCTTTGTTGGAGAGGTTTTCCACGCTAACTGTCCCTTGTCGTGTTTTCGTTTCGTTCTTCGTTATCTTCTTGTCGCAATTGTAACAAGTGGTATCGAGCCCCGTGTTCTAATCTAGGGTTTGCGACATGTCGTCATTGAAGTTCGATCTACCAATGGACTACACCACAAGATTCTCCTTGTGGCGGTGAAGATGCGGGCGATTCTCGCCCAAACTCGATCTGGATGAAGCGCGGATGGATTCGGTGAAAAGGATGCTAAGACCTGGTCCAAGAGAAGCGGAAGGACCGTAAGGCTTTGTCTTTGATTCAACTTCATCCGTCCAATAATATTTTGCGAGGTAATCGGAGATGAAATCTGCTTCTATGGGAAAACTGGAAACGATCTGTGTGTCAAAGGATCTAACCAAGAAGATGAACGTGAAGATGAAGTTGTTCTCGCATGCCGCAAGAAGGTGGATCGGTAATGAATCACATATCTGCTTTTAAAGAGATTGTTTCGCACTTGCGCCTATGGAGGTAAAATATGATGATGAGGATTTAGCTCTTCTACTCTTATGCTCGTTGCCTAGTTCCTATACACACTTTCGTGATACAATATTGTTGAGCCGTGATGAACTAACCCTTAAAGCACATGACGCCTCAAACAGAGGAAAAGATGAAAACTATGGTAGGGTCGATGGGACGTCATCCAAGGCTGAGGCTCTGCAGTTCGTGGCGTGACCGAGCGAGGTACAACAACTATGGCAACAGAGATAAGAGCAAAGACGCAGAGGTCGCTCAAGTCCAAGGGAAAGGACAAGTTCGCGGTATTGTAAGAAATCTAATCATGTTATTGATGATTGTTGGAAGTCGGAATAAGGAGAAAAGGAACGTACTTACCAAAAGATAAGGATCAAGGCAATGGTAAGGCCGTTGTTTCGATAGTTCGATGGTGAATGCTTGGCTGTTTTTGCTTTGTGCTTCGTGATGATGAATGGATACTTGATATCGCATGTTCGTTCATATTTTTGTAACAAAGATTGGTTCATATGAGTCTGTGCGGATCGGAGATTTTGTGCGTGTGGGAATGACAACCCATGCCATATCGTTGGTGTTGGATCTGTTAAGATTAGGACACATGATGGCGTGACACGCCGTTGAGTGAGGTGAAGCACATACCAAGCATGGCCGTAAATTTGATCTCCCCGAGTACCATGGACGTTGATGGATACAAGTATGCGGTGGGTATCGAGTTCAAGGTATCAAAAGGTTCTCTTATTCACATGATAGGTGATATGAATTACGCTAAATTATATGTTCTTAGAGGTAGCACTTTGCACGGTATTGCTGCTCTGTTACTTCTAATGATTCGATGATTGTGGTAAAACACATCTATGGCATATGCGTCTTGGGCATATGAGCGAACAAGGCATGGCGAGTTGGTCAAGAGAGAGCTGATTGATGGTTGCAACTTGAGTAAGTTTGAGTTCTGTGAGCACCGCATCTTTGGTAAGCATAAAAGAGTTAAATTCAATGCTTCCGCTCATACCACCAAAGGCATATTAGATTATGTGCATGCTGATGTATGGGGTCCGTCCGTAAGACTTCTATTGGTGGTGCTAATTATATGCTTACTATTATTGATGATTACTCAAGAAAGGTGTGGCCTTATTTTACAAGCATAAATCGATGTTTTTGATGCTTTTAAGAAGTGGAAAGTTATGGTTGAAAAACAGTGAGAAGAAGGTAAAGGTACTACGTCTTCGATAATGGTATGGAATTACATTCTAATGAGTTTGAGGAGTTTTGCGAACGATGGCATGATCAGCATCACACCATCCCATATACTCCTCGCCAGAATGGCGTGGCGAGCGCATGAACGAACCATCATCTCGAGGGCTCGTTGTATGTTGTCTAATGCGTATGCATAGGCGTTTACGGCTGAAGCGACCAACAGTGTTACCTCATCAACAGTCACCTTCTATTCCACTTGAGAAGAAAACTCCCATTGAGGTATGGTCGTTCGCTGCTTGATTATTCACAGTTGAGAGTTTTTGGTCGCACCGCATATGCTCATGTTGATAATGGAAAGTTAGAGCCTAGGGCATTAAGTGCATATTCCTTGGTTATGGTTCGTGAGTTAAAGCATATAAACTATGGAATCACGAAACTAAAAAGGTTTTGCTAAGTAGAAACGTTGTTTTCAATGAGTCTTATGTATCATGATAGCTTGCCATCGAGATACCTCTCCTTCTGTTGGAGAGAGAGAGTTAATGTGCGGTGGAGAACTGCAGAAAACTGATGATAATGATGCTATCGTTGAAGATACACATGAGGAAAACATTGATGATATTGTTGTTCAAAGACTCACCTCTTGTTTGCAGCAGCCACATGAGTCCATTGTCGCCTTTGATAGACCGAGGCATAACTGTGGTCCTCGTCCTCGTTTAATTGAAGAGTGTAATCTTGTACATTATGCTTTGAGTTGTCTTTGAGCAGGTGGAACGATTCTCAACTCGCTACATATAATGAAGCCATTGCATCCGATTGACCCGAGAAGTGGGTATCTGCTATGCAAGAAGAGATGCAATCGCTTGAGAAAATGGCACATGGGATGTTGTGCGCTAAACAAAAGAAGGCGGTCCGCAAGTGGATCTTTAAGAAAAGGAAGGTCTATCTCCCAAAGAGCCTTCAAGGTACAAGGCAAGGTTAGTAGCAAAAGGGTTCACCAGATTCCGTATTGATTACAATGATGTGTTCTCTCGGTTGTGAAGCATAGTTCCATTCGTACTTTCTTTAGTATTGTGGCTGCGTGATCTTGAGCTTGAGCAGTTAGATGTCAAGACCGCTTTTACGCATGGAGAGCTTGATGAGGAAATATACATGGACCAACCGTAAGGATTCATAGTGCCCAGTAAAGAGGATTTTGTGCAAATTAAAGAAGTCTCTTTATGGCTTAAAGCAATCTCAAGACAAGGGTATAAAAGGTTTGATTCATTTATGATCTCACATGGTTTTGAGAGGTCTAAATATGATAGTTGTGTTTATATCAAGTTTGTTGATGGGTCACCTATATACTTGCCGCTATATGTTGATGATATGTTAATTGCCTAAGGGCATGAAAGAAATCACTACTTTGAAGGCACACCTAAGTAGTGAGTTTGAGATGAAGGATCTTGGTGTCGCTAAGAAGATCTTAGGTATGGAGATTACCCGAGATAGAAAATCTGGTTTGTTATTTCTTAGTCGAAAGTTACATTAAGAAAGTTCTTCATCGCTTTAATATGGATGGTGCCAATTCAGTTAGTACTCCTATTGCTCCTCATTTTAAATTGTCGCTTTCTCAATGTCCTACTACCGATGAAGAGTTTGAGTACATGTCGAAGGTGCCATATTCTAGTCTTGTTGGTTCTTTGATGTATGCCATGGTTTGTTCTCGCCCGATTTATCATATGCTATGAGTTTGATAAGTAGATACATGGCTAATCTCGGTAAAGAACATTGGAAGGTCGCTGGGTTTTCGGTACCTTCTTGGCACTTCCAATGCTTGTTTAAAGTTTGGCAGACCGGTGAGGGACTCGTTGGCTATGTGGATTCAGATTTTGCCGATTTGGATAAGAGAAGATCCCTCATGTGTTATGTGTTTAATGTTGGAGGTTGTGTCATTTGGAAGGCTACATTGCAGTCGTTGTTGCACAATCCACTATCAAGTCGAATACATGGCTATTCTTCAAGCTTGCAAAGAATCTGCTTGGTTGAAAGGTTTGTTTGTTGAGCTTTGTGGAGATGATTCTTGCATTACTTTGTTTTGTGACACCAAAGTGCCATATACCTTACAAAAGATCGATGTTCCATGAGAGAACTAAGCACATTGATGTCAAGTACCATTTTGTTAGAGACATTGTTGCTCAAGGTAAATTAAAGGTATGCAAGATCAAGACTCATGATAATCCTGCCGATATGATGACTAAACTGTTGCTAAGTTTGAGCTTTGCTCGAACTTAGTTGGTTTAACTGATTAGCCCAAGTGGCTATTGGCGCCAAAGTATTTGCTTTGTTTGTTCAGGAGATGGTTCTTTGTTGATGCTACAAGGAGGAATTTGTCTCAAGGTGGAGTTTGTTATATGTTGATCCAAATTCTACAAAGTATAGGCCAACTTCGACGAAGTGAGCGAGGCCGTCACGGAGGCTTGGGCCGAGTGTAACGAAGTCTGGTTGGCCCACACCGCGCCCAACGGGACGCCAGGGGGGCGACACCGACGGCAGACGGATCGTCAAGACCTAGGTTTCCACCGATATATAAACCCCTTGTAAGCCGCCGGGAGAGTTGCATCTGTGAAATCCCGCTTGTAAACACTCGATATAGTGAAGTTTCATTTGGCGCCCGTGGTTTTTTCCTCTCTTTGTTGGAGAGGTTTTCCACGTTAAATCTGTGTCCCCTTGCTGTGTTTTTCGTTTTCGTTCTTCGTTATCTTCTTGTCGCAATTGTAACAGATGCTACACACCATGACCAAATATGCTACATACGACTTCTCGTGTTGCTACCTATGGCGACGGTCGTTGCTACCCTGCGGTGAACGACGGTGCTACCTTCGGCGAGAGGCTCTGCTACACATGGCGATCGACCCTGCTACATACGGCTTCTGGTGTTGCTACCTGCGGCGAGCGACGCTGATACATGGCCTTTTTTTTATAAGTTTTTGCTCCGGCCATGCTTTCGACGAAGTCGGCTTTTGCTACATTAGCATAATTATATTGCTACATATTTTTTCCGATTTTGCTACAATAGCATAAACTTCTTGCTACGAGGTATCCGATGAGGTCTCCGGCGAGATCTCCCGGCGATTCTCCGGCGAAGTCGATTTTGCTACATTAGTTTAATTTTTTTGCTACATGGTCTTCGGCGAGGTCTCCGGCAAACTCTCCAGCGAGATCTAGTATGTCTGTTATTTTTCTGCATCGAACTGTTTTCTGCTACATGTAGCAAAAGCGGAGCTATTTATAGTAGAAATAGACTGTTTTGTAGCAAAAACGAGTTTTTAGACATAAAATGGTGGACACGTGGTTGGCCGGGACCCAGGGGATGAAAATCACCTATCCCCGGGGTACGCGTAGCAGTGTCCATAAAATCAAGCTTGGCAAATAAATTACATAAAAGGCAATGGATTCACAACAATGAGATGATATTTTTTAAAATAGGAAAGATCACCCCGGCCTCTGTATCTAAGAGATACACACCGTATTTTTATTAGATTATTCTTAAAACCTTACATGAGAGATTATGGAGATTAAACCGAAGCCCATCAGAACAAACGACAGCCGGCTGTTCCTACAACACTAAAAATATGATATAAATAGTTTAAAACATGAAAATAATCTCACATGATGAAATATAGCTTGAATAGAAAATCACACCGCTAGATTTGGTAACTCTATAACTTTGTCATCTTCGCTCACTTTCAGGAAGTAATGGTTTAAGAGCTCACCACCTATACTATTTCTCAACTTATTTTTCACTAGACTCGGAACAAAAAATACTATTTCAATACTCGTCGGCACTGATAAGAGCAATATGAATATGAGAAGCAAGTAGACTAAGCCATAAACAACAAGATTATTTTCCAACAAGCATAATAGAGAGGTCACCAAGATGATTTACACATTTGCACATGTTATCTTTTCTCATATCATCAATAAATGTTTTAAGTTAGGATTCGAGTCTTATCCATTTGATATGTCGATGGGGTAGAATTCAGCAAGGCTCATTATCTTTTGTGTATCGTAAAATAAGCAACTCTATGTTTTTTGCGCGTTAATCAACTCTGCGTTAACATCATCAAACTGATTATCAAGATCTTGAATAATTTGATTAGCAACAACAAAATATACTCCTATTCCATAACGATCAGTATTTCTTTGTTTTTCATAATACTGATGTGATTTTTCATGAGCCACATAATTATCTTCCTACAAAGGAACCTCAATGTCATGTTTTTTTTTGCAAAACAATGTCACTTTTGCAAGAATAATCTGTCACATCCATGAAACCTCATATATTGTATTTTATCCTTTGCTAATCCAACGAGCACCATATCATTGACAATATATTGATCCCTCTTTTGCAAAGATATAGAAAAGTGATTTGTGTAGCCAAGCATAACATGCATCAAGTGAAGATTGTAAACAAAGTCAAATGATACAAAGGCCCCGACAACTCCACCTATTATTGCCCACTCACTCTTTTGTGAAGGGTCTTTTCTAATCTTTATGAGCATACCTTTTGCCTGATGGCATGGGCCTGCTTCAACTAGCACTAATCTTGCTTTGGCATGGGCATGTGGCCGAGCACGGAGCCGTGAGTTGCGAGAAGTCGAGCGCACCTGAGTAGTGAGAACTGGGGGAGTGGATGAGTCATCACCACAACCACGATCAGCGGGGGAGTCAAAGAGGGGGCAAAGAAGTGACGCGATGAAGAGAGGCGACCGACGAGGGGGCACGGTGTCAGGGAGGGAACCGGATGCCGAATCAAAGCTCAAAATTAGGCCACAACTTAGTTTTCCCTTCCTATCCAGGTCTATAGAGAGACTTAGAGAGGAGAGAGAGAGAGAGAGAGAGAGAGAGAGAGAGAGAGAGAGAGAGAGAGAGAGAGAGAGAGAGAGAGGAACGAGTCAACCATGTCGATGCCCTCTGGCATGCTCTAGAACAATTGATATATTAGGGAAAATGACCAATTGAGGCACCCGGCGCCCGTTGGAACCAAGCTAAGTTGAAACGATCGATTTGGGCGTCCCCAAGCCCGCTTTAAAGTTCGTGCTATGAGAGAAACATATGTAGCCCAAGAAATTAAACTGAGGTTTTTGGACCGCTGGATGCGAGAAAGGACCTCGTGGGCAACCAAATACGCCCCAAGTGAGAGGCCAAGTATAGGAGAGTCGGACGTTTGGAGCTCGGGCTCCATGTAGCCCTTTTTTGAACAATTAAAAATCACAATTCCAAAGTTTACAAAAATTCTGATTTTTTTTTACATGTCGATAATGATTTACTTTAGAAAAGCTTGAAATAATCTCAATCCGAAATACCCAATATTTTAGGCTGCACAAAAATGGAAATGTCTGATATCTAAAGTAGCGAACAATGCATAAATTCAATCCTACAAAATCCGTGCAAATCGATTAGGACACACTCCACACTTTGTTTGTTCGCGGTGCTATCAGCTGAGTGAAAAGGTGAAATTTCAGTGATCGAAAAAAAAAGGTGAACTTTCAGCGTCACATGAGGTGAAGAATTATCTTTATTTATTTCAACGGATCAAAATTCCAATACTCCTTCCGATAATCGGATTTTGAGAGAAAGTACTTATTACATACGCAACATGGAGCCCGAGCTAAAATATCTAAGGTGTGACGTCATCTAAGAAAATACTAGAATAATTGACACATGACTTGTAGGCATCTTGCTTTCTTGGCCATAGGAGGACTCAGGAAGGAGCCACCAGAGAGCGAGACATTAGATCGCCGCGTCAGCTCGCGTGGCTACCAGGAACCAGAGAGCGAGACACATCAGAATCAGATCGATGCATCGTACTCTAATGGCTTTCGGTTGCTTCAACTGGCTGACCTCGGGTGTGTTCTCGGCCACATCTTCTGGATTAGCGTGCTTGGCCCACGGCTGTCTGATTATACCCGGCTTAATTGATCTTCTTCGTCAGGTTACCGGTTATAGTCACCACACATGAAGTGATAGTATCCTTTTCTGGAAGTTAGTCTTTTTGCAATCTGTCTGAATTCTGAAACCGTTGACCTTCAACCAGCAACAGGCAGCAGGGTTTCTCAGATTTTAATATGCTGACAGGCAGCAGGGTTCAATTCGTTCAACATGGTGTCCTATGTTTCATTTTCAGTAGTAGCTCCAGAGCGCCGCGTCAGCTCCGCCATGCCAGCACACCTCACGACCTGCCGCACCCATTCCCGCCGGCGACCCCCATACCCCTCCGCCCCCACCTCGGTCCCTCTGCTGTCCTACGGGCTACCTCTGCCCTCGCTCGCCAGCTCTCGCCATCGCCGGAATCGACGGGGAGAGCGAGCTTTCCCTGGCCGCCGCCCGGATTGGCACAAATCGGGCTCGGTCGGCGTCCATTCGTCGCAAATCGAAGCCGGCGTCGCCTCTAGTGACCACGGCAACACGGAGTTGGCTCCCAGGAGGCCGGCCACCACCAATGTCGCGACGAGGCTCGCCCACTCCTCCTCGCCCACCACAGATCACGTGAGGCCCGGGGTTGGTACCGCCTCCCCTACCGCCCACGACGGGTTTGGTCTGCGCGCGGGACCTCTGGCTAGAGTTGGAGGATGCAGGGCCAGTCTCCGCGGATGCTGCTGTCGGGGATGGATTGCCGGCACCACCGTCCCGCAACCAACACAAGACGAAAAAGGTGATTTTTTCCTCTTTTTCTTAATATAAAATTGGAGTAGAAGAAGTTGTGGCTTACATGCTTTTTGTTACAAATGTAGTATAAGAATTTCTACATGGACCGAGGACGAAGACAACGAGTTGTATTTTCCATGGCACCATCAAACTTGTGTACATGATGCGTTATACAAAGAGGTGTTCGTTCACCATTTCAAGAATTTTGGGAAAAGATTCATGAGAATTTTAATAAAAGGACAAGAAGAGGTAGATCGATTAACTCGATCTTGAATAGATGGCACATTATTGTTATGCGTTCTAATGCTGTCAAGATGGCCTAACTCGAATAGTTTGGTTTATGTTGGTTTGTTTTGGTAAGTATTCTCTATGTACCGATAGTATCCGGTTGTATCGATATGTATTTGACTATTGATATATGATTATTATATGCATATGTATGGACCTATTGCATTGCAAATACGGAAAAAAACATTTTTACTCTTCTAAATATAGGGGCTCGGTTAGAAACCTCTAAGCTTTAGAGGAGTATTTTTACTCCTCTAAGTTCTGGGAGTCGCTTTACACCTCTAAAGTTTTGGGGATCGGTTAGAGATACCCTTAGATGCTTGTTATGGGCTTATGGCTCATTTGACTTAGTTTCCAATCATCACTTGATGCTTGTTATGCTTGGCTACACAAATAACTTGTCTATATCTTTGTAAAAGAGGGATCAATATATTGCTAATGGAAAGGTGCTTGTTTTTTTCAATAAGGGACGCTTTATTACTTAAAGAAGAACGGCGCTTGTTGAATTGGCGAAGGATAAAATACAACATATGAGGTATCATGGATGCAAAAGTTTTCTTGCAAAGGTGACATTGTTTTGCAACAAACATGGCATTGAAGTTTCTTCGCTTGAGGAAAGTCATGTGAGTCATGGAAGATCACATCAGTATTATGAAATACAAAAAAACGCTGATCATTATGGAAGAGGAGTGTATTTTGGTGTTGCTGATCAAATTATTCAAGATACTGAAAATCAGTTCGATGATGTTAATATGGAGTTGCGTATTTGCATGCCAGCTTCTTATGATGCACAAAATGTAATGAGCCTTGCTAAAGTTTACCCCAATGACATATCAAGCATGGACAAGACTTGAACCCCAACTTGAAACATTTATCGATAATATGGGAAAAGTTAACAGGTTCAAATGTGTAATATTCATCTTCGTGAGCTCTCTATTATGATTGTTAAAAAAATTCATGTTCTTTATGACTTAGTCTACTTGCTTCTCAAATTGATATTGCTCTTATCGACGGTGACGACGAGTGTTGAAGAATATTTTTTGCCATGAGTCTAGTGAAAAATAAGTTGAGACATAGTTGGGTGGTGAGCTCTTAACACATTGCTTAGTAACATTTATTGAGCGACATATGTTCATGAAAGTAAGTGAAGATGGCATAGTTGTAGAGTTACCAAATCCTAGTGATGTGCTTTTCATTTATGCTATATTTCATGATGTGAGATTATTTTCATGTTTTAAACTATTAGTATATCGTAATTCTGCACATTTAGTAAAAAAAATACTTCCTCCAACCCATATTAATTGACTTAGATTTGTTAAAATTTAAATGAACCTATATACTAAACAGTGTCTAGATTCATCTAAATCTAAATAAATTTAAGTCAACTAATATGGACCGAAGGGAGTATGTATATTGAACTTCATTGTTGTGAATTGCCTTTTATGTTGTTCATCTGACAATTTATTGTAAGTTGGGCTAGCGTAGTTCTTTTAAATTGTGCGTATCCCCTTATTTTTTCCATTACCACCTACCAATAAATTATGCATACTTTAGAGCATTTGCGGGCATCAAAATCCAGCATTTGCCAACTACAGTGATATCTTTGTCTTTTTCCCGCCATAATAAAATACTAGTTTATTTTTTGTTCAAGGTGTGCACGACGGAGACCCAATAATTGAAGTGGTACTGTATTAAGCAATTGTTCCCTTCCGATTATCGAAACAGGATCTTGACAATGAACTCGAAGAACACATATCATATGCAATATAGCAGGGATCTAAAAAATGAACCCCGGGTGCCTACTCTGTTTCTTCCTGTATTTGGAGAAGAGATTATAGCTTGAATATAGTCCTGGGTTACTAAAACAGGTAGCTCCACAGCGGCGTCTCCACAGCCGCGCCGTCCTCACGCCAGGCTCCGGCGTCCGGCGGCTCTACGAGCATGCCCTGCGCGAGGCTCTCGTAGTAGGGCCCGGCGACCATGCCGCCGAACCAGCGCTCGTCGTCGAGCTCCAGCAGGTCGCCCGACGACATGTAAAACAGGGCGGTCGGCGTCGGCGTCGGCGAGCCATGCAAGACGTCCTTCTCGGCGGTCAGGACCAGGGACGACGCGACAGCCGGGGCCCGGAGCTGCTGGAACGCCAGGACGGCGAGGGCGACGGCGGCCTTGACCTCCCTTGCGCTGCCGAAGCCGGACGAGCCGGCGGCGAGCGCGGGCAGCATCCGCCAGGCGGAGTCGGCGAAGTTGAGGCATGCGTCGGGCCCGGAGAGCGCGAGCGCGGCGGCGTCGTGCGCGCGGGCGGCCATCTCGGCGGTGGCGAAGGTGCCGAGCCAGAGCCTGGATCCCCTGCACCCCTGGACGCGCATCTCGCAGACCCACTGCCCGACGCGGCCCCTGCTGCGCACGCCGCGGTACAGCGGGTGGCGCGTCTCGTGGAACCTGGTGCGCCCCGCGGGCCGCTTCGGCGGCTCCGAGCGCACCGTCCTGTGGCGCCCTTGCAGCTCCTGCTCGTGAGCGGACGTGGAGGTGGCGTCCATGTTGATCCTAGCTACAGAGCTGTGGAGATGCTCTGCTCTGCGCTGGGCTGGGCTGGGCTGGGTTGCCGTGTGTGTGTCGAGGGGCGGCGGAGCTTGGTTTAGAAGGGGGACGCGCCGGCGAACGGATATACTATAGGCGAGTGAGCTGTGAGCGGGCGAGCGGGGGTAGGCCCCGTCACGCTCACGCTGTGACATAAGCGAGCAGCGTGGCAGCTTCATTGCACGCTTTCCATTTCTTTAGCAGAGTAAATTACTACGAGCCGGCATCATTTTCAGCGAAACCACTGAAAAAATCTACTGTACGTACTATACTACTAGTAGCTGAATCCATTCTTTGCTTCCAAAATAGGCAAAGAAATATCTTGGCACAGTGCACTCGGCCATAGGATACCAGGAATGGGGCCCGGCCCAGATAGCGACGTACGGTGCTGCCGAGAGATCGTGAGAGTGCAGCACCTGCTTCCTCACGCTCACCGGCCCTCCACTCAGGCTACGTTCGGTTAATCCTCTTCCTCAAGAGGATTAGAGTGGAATGAGGTGGATTGGGATGGATTTTGACTTGGGGATTTAGCCACCCCAATACTTGTCAATCTTCTTTAACCCATCCTAAACCAAACAAGGCCTCAGGAGTGAGGAGTCACGAGGATTTGATGCGAGATAGATCGGGAAAAGATCCCAGGGCTCCACAGATGGCCCAGGTGGATCCCATCTACCTCGTGGACCAACCAAACTTGTCCCTATTTTGTGGTCACCACTCGCACTCAGGCACATTTAGGGCACCAGCTATAGGGGGAATCGGTTTGCTACTTCCCCATTGAATCCAGCTAGGCTTAGAAAAAAAAATGAGGCTACCGGATAAAACTTTTCTATCCAACGCAAGAGTTGAATACCGTATGGTGAACCCCACCTTCTCTTCTCCTTCCCTTCCCTTTTCTCCATCTTTAATTCCTTTTCCATCTTTCTACACGTGAAGATCCCGCCTCCTCTGCAAGCATCACCTGTCACTTGCAAACCACTGTCGTACTGCCATGGTGGCATCCGAACCTAGCTGGCTGTGCGGGGAAGTAGGTTGAAGCAACGCGTTGGCCATGGCCTTAGAGCATCCACCAGAGGCAGAAAATACCGACGGTTTTTGGACCGGATCGTGAAATCTACAAATCGCCGAGCACAATAGCAAATACTGCCGATCCAATACGTGATCCGGCCGACAACATCTTTCACGAGCAAGGGCTCACCGGTGACCGCGATTCCCGCGGGAAGCAGGTCTAGGACGAGCTCGAGCGGGCGGCGCACGAGGTGGAGGTCATCGAACCTCGTCTACGACAGCAACTCCGGGCTGTCGGACTTCGACTTCTCTGATGAGGAGTGAAGCCCGCCGACGGAAGTGTCGCCGCCGCTCTCTAGGCTCCGGTGAGCCCGATTTTGTGTCTATGCTAGGGTTTAGCGGCGACGCCGCCAGATCCCCCTGTAGTATTTAGGTTTAATTCGCATTTTGTACGTATGATCGCGTCAGTACTACGTATGAACTATGCTCGCGAATGTTCAAAAATCTCGTGTTTACGGTTCGAATTTCTGCTTTTTGTTCTGACCATCGTGTTCTTTGAGCAAAAGCTAACTCGAACGCGACATAAGAACGCGTCTTTTGGTTCGCGATTTTCCGGTGCCGGCTAGAGATGCTCTTACAGGCACTCACACACGTGACCTGTTTGTGGAATTATTCTAGCTGCGTATGAAAACCGTATCCTGAATATGTCATCGCTAGTTGCGTTCTTCCAAACACTCTGTCATCGCTAGCTGCGTTCTTCCAACACTCTGTCTCCTCCATGCTATTAAAACCTCGACATTGGTCGGGCCTAGCCATCCACGACGTTGTTGAGTTCCCTTGCAGTGCTCTCCGGCGAGCGGCGGAGCCACGCCCATCTTGCGCTTGCGCCAATGGCTGGTGCTCGTCGCCGGTTTAGCACTTTGAGTGCCTCATGCTAGACTAGACCACCGGCCTTCCCGGTGTCAATCCGGAGCTCCAAGCTCCTCATGTTAGGCACGCATCGCCGGCCTCACCTCCCGCTAGCGTCGGTGACACACGTTGCGGTTGGAACGGGTTGAAATTGTCTCTTTGTTTATAATAGATGTTTTGTATTACTTAAAAGGTTTAACCGTTTACACCTGCTCTCTGCATAGTTAGGATGTACACAGCCAACAAAAGTTCAAGACCAAGAAATAACGGAGAAAAAAGAACGAATTACAAAGAGGTCTCGTATAGAAAAAAAAGGTTGAAACTGCCCCTGCCTGCAAAACTTGTTTGTTTGTTTGTGTTGCTATCACTCTGTCTGCCTGAGTGAAAAGTAAAACTTTCAACGTCCCATGAGAAAAAGATTTTCGTTTTTTTATTCCAATGGTTTTACTAGATGTTTCTCGGTCAACTCTCTCACGGTTGGATTTGGGTCGTGATTCATGTTACCATGAGAGTTACAAGTGCGTTGCATTTAAGATTTTTCAATTGCAAGTGTGTTTGAAATGAGTTTTTCTAGTTACAAGTAGGTTGCAACTAAAAAAAATCAGTTAAAAGGGTTGTAACCGAGTTTAGTTTCAGTTGCAAATGAGTTGTAATATACTATCTCTGTTTCAAAGCTTAAGGATTATGTTTTCTTTCAAAAGTACATAAAGTTGGACCAAGTTTATAAAAAAAATATTGATATTTACAATACGAAATTGATACTATCTAATACATCATGAAACATATTTTTTACATGGTGTCTATATAATGTCATAGTTTTTGATAACTTTTTTTAAAAAGTCTGGATAGACTTTTCATAGCTTGTCTTCTCTCTAAAAAAAAAGCCCCATGTTTTGAAACGGAGGTAGCATGCAACAGTGATTACGTGTACTGTACTGCTCCACTAGAGCTAAATATCTAAGGTGGCACTGGCACGTCATCTAAGAAAGCACTGTAGAACAAGTGACACGTCATGTGTAGGCATCTTGTCCTCTTGGCCATAGGATTCAGGACGGAGCCAGCGAAGAGCTAGCGAGACAAATCAGATCGCTCGCCGCGTCAGCTCGTGTGGCTACCAGTACTTTGAGGTAGCTAGCCTCGAGCGGCTGACCTCGGATGGGTTCTCGGCCACATCTTCTGGATCAGCGTGCTTGGCCCACGGCTGTCTGATTATACCCGGCTTAATTGATCTTCCTCGTCCGATTACCAGTTATAGTCACCACATATGAAGTGATGGTGCCCTTTTCTGGAAGGCTCCCTTTCTGGGAGTAGTCTTTTTTGCAATCTGAATCCAATCAACAGGCAGCAGCAGTTCGCCAGTGCCATTCCACTCACGATTCCTTTTCTTCTTGTTATTACTCTCCGTGGCTTAGTTTGGACGGATCGTGTGTCATGTGGGTTGATGAGTTTGATTAAGTAAGGGTTCGTCATAGTTTATTATGCTGACTGCGAGCATGTTCAGTTCGTTCCATGTAGTATGATGTTTCAGCTGTGGCTCCAGAGCGCGGCGTAATCAGCTCCGCCATTCCAGCACACCTCGGTGAATTCCGGCGGCGGCGGCTCCAGGAGCATCCCCTCCGCGAGGTCCCGGTAGTACGATCCCAGGTCCATATCCCCGGACACGTCGAGCTCGAAGTCGAACAGGTCGCTGCCCAGTACTGCCAACGCCGGCACGTCCTCAAACACTCCATCGGCAAAAGGCTGGGACGTCACCGAAGAGCAGTCGTCGTCCGCGGAAGACGACGGCGGCGCGGAGGTGCTGGAAGTGTCGAGCTCGTCCACGGGGACGACTGCGGCGTAGCAGGCGGCTTCCCTGCGCTGGAAATCCGCGACGGCGGCCAGGGCCGCGCGCCGGACGTCGGCGAGGTCGGCGAGCGCGGACGGGACGGCGAGGAGCCATGCAGAGTCCGCGAAATTGAGGCACGTAGCGGAGACGGCGGAGCGACTGCGGCCGCCGAGCAGCGTGAGCATGGCGGCGTCGTGCGCGCGCGCGGCGGACTCCGCGGTGACGTGCGTGCCGAGCCAGAGCCGCTCGCCGCGCTTTCCGGGGACGCGTACCTCGCAGACCCACCGTCCCGCGCTGCCCCGGCGCCGCACGCCGCGGTACACCGGGTGCCGCGTCTCCTTGAACTTGGTGCGCCCCGCCGGGCGCTTCGGGTGCGACAAAGATGGCGGCGAGGAAGTGGAACTGCGTTGCTCGGCGCCGGCCATGACCATTGCTGGCTCAAGCTTAGTGCTGGACTGTCAACTAGCTATGGATCAGTGTGGAGGTGACAGGCTATGAGCTTGTCGAGGCCGAGCTCTGAGTATTTGGGAGTAACTGATCAGTGTGGTGTGTGGAGTGCGCCGTTTATATAGTTTCGCCTGACGCGCTCGAAAGAAGCGTGTGATGGCGCCGACTGCGCGTGACAAGCTGACGCCTGGCGTTTTATACAGCGTTAAGCAAAGAGGACAGGAGATTCGGGCTTAAGAGTTGAGTGAACTGAGTGGTGGTCATCGATTGATCGGGCTCCGCTCAGCCCATGGAGGCCCAATGATTGATTATAAGGGAACGGAGACCCAATAGATGAATATTACTTTCTTTTAGCCTTTTTTTGTGTGTACATTATGTTTATTGCCCAATGGATGAATATCTCATCTTTTGTGTACATTATTTTTATAAACTCATTAGATTTGATTGTGCCCAATGGATGAATATAAAACCTGCAATAAACATAATGTACACAAAAGATGAGATATTAGTTATTAAAAAAAGGTATCTGAACATAGCTCAATGATAGATCTGCATACATGCAGCATGTAACCTATCAATATCTACACTTTGATGGGGGCACTGTTAAAATGAAATGCTCTGGTATGCAATAAATCAATGAGAAACCCCAAATAAATGCATGGTACAAAAGGACATTAAATGCGCAATGAGTAAGAATGATAGATGAATATGATGTGAAAGAAATATAAAAATTAATTACATAATATTTGTTTAAATAAAAAAAATAGTTATGACATTTATTTATACTTAGAAGAATAAGTATCTTACAATAATATTTTTCTACCACATTTAATGTGAGGAAATAAATACAAGATATATATAGTGCATGAGACTAACCATGAATAAATCTTCACCACCACGGCCATTTAATAGCATATAATGGAATATGAAATAAATATTGTATACAAAAGTACTTCCACTCCATCTTACATTAATAAATATAAGTGAACATTAATTTAGAGATATGCATACAACACATAGTTAATCAATATATATTTTATGGTAGTTCTACCTAAACTAATTCTATGGTGACAAACACAAAATAAATACAAGGTACAAAATATCATATATAATATGAATCCTCTGAGGTTATGTTGCACCTTATACAAGAAGCTTTAATGAATATGAGGCCAATAAAAATAGAAAATTAATAAATAGTGCCCTTACAAATCTTGCCAACACGAAGATGTGACATTAAATGGAACTTAATACAATAAAATTTCCTACAATAAAAATACTCCTTATGTGCGACGAAAGTACAATCAATGCATGAGTACAAAACATCAGAAAGTATGCAATATAAACGAAATAAATATAGTGTATACAAAGTGGTAGTATATCATTTAAGAGCTAAAGATATGTAAACAATAATATAAAGATACACACGAATGCAATAAATGATGGTGGCCCTATAAAATACACGTAGAGGATACTGCTAGAAATGATCCCAAATAGGTGACAGAAGAAGCATAAAAAATACAAGTAGTCTCTTTTTGTAATATGGCACTCAACCCTAGCAAAACAAGGATGGTTGTCTACAAAACTGCAGTTGCCCTGTTTGTCATTATCGGACGGTACGGACAGGCCCTGTCCGTACCAGTGGTCATTAAGCTTGCTGACGCCAGGGAATGACTCTCCAATTACTTGGCCGTGTGGACTTCCTATAAAACCTTCATTATGACTTCTGATTTCATATTAAAAAGCGTGATTTTCTGCACAACACAATTTAAAACAAGGTTTTGTATATCTGTGCAAATTATTAGTCAGTAGTGATAATGATTGAGTGTTTCTTGTCAATTGTTTGACCAAAAACAATGTTTAAACGCGGTGGAATATGACTATTTTTGGAGCCATCACTTCCTCATGGGTACCAGGGGGTGATCCTATATGAGGTTTGGGAGATGATGATTTGGTGGATATCAAAGATGATGATCAATACTTCGAAGATGTCGCTCTCTTATCCTTTTTTAAAATATTCTGATTAGACAAGCTTCTTCTCCCTCATATTTTATAAATAAAGATAGCTTTATGCAAAAGAGCCTTACCAGCCATAAGTCTTGTTGAGTACATCCTGTACTCATCCTTGCTTTGTTGATACTTTTGTAGCAGAGTAAGTGTTCCCCTAAAGACGAGTTAGGTATGACATCGATACCGACGAGTAGTTTGGGGTTCCCGGCCGATAACGTGGAATCTATGGACTGAGACGTCATCGTTATGTTTCGGGCCTATTAGGCCATTTGTGAAGTCTCCTATACTTAATAGCATAATTTGACTTCCATTGCTTGATATTTGTGGCCAGCGACCTCTTCTTGTAATATTTTAGTTCTTTGCTCAGTTATGCGCTTGCTATAATAATTTTTGTGTCGTAAGGTCCTTGTTGTGTTACCGATTATTTAGTGGATATATACTCAAGCTCAAGGTTAAGCTTATGCCCGACACTATTTTTCTGTGAAAAAAAATCGAGTACACTATTTTTCTCTTGGAATAGAAATAACACAAACACATAAACATCTTAGCATTCCTGTTGCAAAACAAGTGAATAACCATATTTGGGATCATCTTGACTTGTGGGCCATTTGATCTAGAAGTAGACCGAGAGAGTGACTAGCAGCTGCTTCCTCGCTCCTAGTCACCCACTGAAGCGACAGCTCTGGTGCTCCCGTACGTAGCTTTAGGCAGCTGATTTGGATGGGTGTGGACCACATCTTGTGGATTACTCCAGTAATTACTACCTTATTACTTGGATCACCACCAACCATCTACAGCAAGTCAGCAACTACTACCTCTGTTTCAAGGCTTAAGGCGCACACGCTTTCCAAAGCAAAGTTTGACCAAAAGAATTGAGCAACAAAATCTTAATTATATTGTACATAATTAGTACCGTTGGATTCATATTGAAAAATACTTTCCGGTGATACTAGTTTTATACCAAAACTCTTTACATATTTATAGTAATTCTTGGTCAAAGAAAAAACACGTAAAACGAGGACGCCTTAAGCCCTGAAACGGAGGGAGTAGTATAGTACTCCCCCTAGTGGAAGTTGCCCGTTATGGTAACCACACGTGAATGATTTCTGGACCATTTTTGTTGTGGGCGCTTTTCAGCCGACATCTGTCGCCCTTTTCTCCTTCATTTTTTTGGGTCCATTGATTGATTACGATCCGTGCTTGCTTGCTTGCTCCGATGTGTTCGTTATTACGAGATGTGATGTCTTCAGGTGTTCCAAAATCTTACCCTAAAAAACAAAGGTGTTCCAAAATCTTTATTACTCCTACTACCATGCTCAAATTAAATAATTGAAAAATAAATAAATTCAAATGGTTCAGCTCGCCGGAGTATCTCAGTGGCTCCATTTCCATAGCGACGCATCATGTCCGGCGCCGTCGCCGCAGTCTCCTCCGTGCTCCGAGCTCGCCGCGGCTGGCGGCGGCTCCAGGAGCAGCCCCTCAGCAAGGTCAGCGTAGTAGGGCCCCAGTCCCATTTCTCCAGAAACGTGGAGCTCGAACATGTCGCCGCCCAGCGCTGCGGATACCTCAGACGCTGCTGCTGAAGGCTGCAGGGACGTCGCCGCCGAGCTGGCATTGTCCGCATGCGACGACGACGGGGCCAACGGTGCGGAGGCGACCCCGTCGACGGGCACCGCCACCTCCGCCGCGGCGCCGTCCTTCTCGGCCTCGAGGCGCAGGAACTCCACCACGGCCTTGATGGCGGCGCGCCGGACGTCGGCGAGGTCCGAGAGGTTGGACGGCACGGTGAGCAGCCGCGCCGAGTCCGGGAAGTTGAGGCACGCGGCGGGACCGTGCATCGCGAGCATGGCGGCGTCGTGCGCGCGCGCGGCGGCCTCGGTGGTGACGTGCGTGCCGAGCCAGAGCCGCTCGCCGCGCTTGCTGGGCACGCGCACCTCGCACACCCACCGCCCGTTGCTGCCGCGGCGACGCACGCCGCGGTACACCGGGTGGCGCGTCTCCTTGAACTTGGTGCGCCCCGCGGGGCGCTTCGGCGTCGGCGACGTGGGCGACGGCAGCGCCATACCCAGCTCCTGCGAGGACGACGAGGAGGCCGTGTTCAGGCTGTACTCGGGTCCCGACTCCATTGCTGCCGGTCGCTGCTTGGTGGTGTACTAGCTGGAGTATGAGCCGCGAGAGCAGCTGCTACTACCTTCAATCAGTGACTTGCCCGGAGTGTGCTTATTTATAGTTTTGCGCGACGAGGTTGAAGGCGACGGTGGTCGGCGCGGGGACAGCTGCAACTTTGCGGCGCTGGCCGCTCTCGGTTCGACGCGTGGCTGGTGACTCATCTGTGTCCACGTGTCGGGGGTTTGCAGCGTTAAAGGAAAGAAAAGGTAGCTTCCCCACCCTTGGGTAGCAGTAGGATGGGACTACACATCCTTTTCCAAACGCGTTCCATGTTCATCGACAGGATGCATGAAAGTAACGGCGACGCTGAATTTGCTAATTCGGGAGTGTTGGTGTATCCTATTCCCGGCGTTTTAGTCTATTTCTAATCATTTAGTTGAACATATTTTTCCCAAGTCTAAAAATCATACTCCCCATCAAACAACATACTCTCTCGCAAAAAAAAACTCTCTCTCGGTGGCATCCTTGTTTTTGTGTTTTAAATTTAATCTCTAATAATTTGACTAATAATTTCCCAAAAGAACCGGAACCACTCCTTCGCGAAGTCCGCATGATCCCTTCAGGTAGCATGCAGTGGCGGACCCAGCCAGAAAATTTAGTGGGGGCAATTCATATGAGTGGGGGCATTTCTTGTATAAGTTATAAATTTTAAAATATTTTTTCCTTAAATATGAACAAATTGCACTAAAATTCAAAAAATTGAGTGGGGCCACTGCCCCCACTCAGCTATACATGGGTCCGCCCCTGGTAGCAGGTACAACACCATCTGATACATGGCAAGGCTGGATAGCATGACTTAATCAAGATCGTCTTGCTACACTTGGTCGTGAGCCTAGCCCGCTAGGGTTCAGCTTTGGACCGAACCCTCGTGGCCGGGGGGCAAGATCCTTGATCAGAACTCATGTATCCCGTATCAGCATCCCAGGTAAGAGATGGGGAAGTCCATGAACCTACAATTGAGGTTGTCCGCAATCCGTTGTGTATGCTCGTCCGAGTATCCTAGTATCATCACCTCACTCTTGTAAAAGTTGATCTTAAGAACTGACATAGATTCAAAGCATATGAGAAGGAACTCGAGATTAATAATGTCAAGTTCCAAGCCCTGGACCATGATCATCGTGTCATCCGCATACTGGAGGTGGGAGTTCCCTCCTCCGAGATTAGATGTCCTACCACACCAGAGACGTGACAAGCAATTTTGGCTCTATCCAAAATTTCCGCCAGGTCATCTACCGGAGAGTTAATCAGAAGGGGAGATGTTGGGTCCCTAGTCTAACCTTGCAGGATGGCCGAAAGTACGGGCCAACCTCCCCATTGATGTTAATCGCTGTGTTGCCACTCATGTCAGACTGCATAGTCCACCAGATCACCCTATTGTCAAGCCCCCTCCCTTCGAGGACCCGACGGAGGCAGGCCTAGTATAACCCGGTTATATGCCTTCTGGAAGTCCAGCTTGAGGAACACGCTGAAGTGACGTCGTACCTTAACCTCATGAATAATCTCTTGAAGCACAAGGACACCATCGTGGATGAGATGGTCCTTCAAGAAGGCGACCTATAGGGGGTGAGTCGGTCGTTCCATGACCGGGACAATTCTAATTGCGCAGACGTTCGCAAAGATCCGTTGTATGACATTAATCACCGTGATCGGTCTAAATTGGCGGATATCCGTGACCCCCACACCAAAGTTCAGTCGAGACATAACCAACGTCCCTAGAACTTCTGAAACATAGTCATAGTTATAGATCGAAGCTGTACCTTAAAGGTCTGGAAAAGACCACCGGAACAGCGTCCGGCCCGGGGTACGAGTTGGTTTCAGCACTCTATATCAGCCATGCCGGTTTGGTCTTATTTATGAAACGGGGCAAAAAAATATTTTTTGATATAGTTTTTTCTTGAAGAAAATATCTAGTGCAGAGTCGAGACATCACATTCTTAGCTTATTTGTGGCAAAAAGAACAAACAAATAAGGAAACATGTTAGCGTCTTTATTCATATCCCTGTTGGCCATAGGATTCGTCGAGAGGCAGGACCAGAGAGCGACGGCTGCTTCCAAAACAGGTCACAACGATCGCGGTCACCCACACGGGCAGACCACTGAGGCACTGATGAGTGAGTGAGGCTCGACCGCCCAGCGACTTGGATTTCGACAGGAAATCGAGAAAAAGATCGCAGCTCAAAGCAGGCGATCTCGGCCACATCTTCTGGATTAGCTTCTTTTTACAGGATTATAATTAGTGTGTGCTTGGACCACCTCTGTCTGCACGAGCTTAACGGAAGTTGCCCGGTATGGTAGCTGCACGTGACGTGAACGAATATCACCTGTTTCTGGAACCACTATTTTGGGGCCGACAGTGATGTCAGCAGGTGCGTATTTTTTAATTGATCTCGTTTCTTTTTGATTTTCAACTGCTCTTGCTTGATCGCATTTATTATTTTACTATTCGTGCAAGTCTGCTTTCCATGGTTGAATATGCTGCGACAGCAGCTCCGGTTTGTTCCAGTCCTCCTGGAGGTTCTCGTTCATCGATCGTCATCAGAAGCTCCAGAGGGCGGAATCAGCTCCCCCGTCGTCGGCGTAGTCACCGGTATCCCAGCATGCTTCGGCTGATGCTGCCGACGACGGTGGACCAAGGAGCAGGCCCTCCGCAAGCTCCGCGTAGTATGTGCCTAGGTCCATTTCGCCGGACATGTCCAGCTCGAACATGTCGCTGCCCAGCGCTGCTGCCGGAACCTCAAACATTCTATCGGCCGTAGCTTCAGACGACGTCGCCGACGAGCCGGCATTATTGTCCGCGGAAGACGGCGCTGACGCGCTGGAGGCGGCCTCCACGACGGCGCCAGCGGAAGCGGTTGGGCCAGTGCAATTGGCGGCCTCCCTGCGCTGGAAATCCGCGACGGCGGCCAGGGCCACGCGCCGGACGTCCACGAAGTCGGACGGCGCCGACGGCACGGCGAAGTCGAGCAGCGAGGCGGAGTCGGCGAAGTTGAGGCACGACGCCGCGGAGCTGCCGCGCAGGGCGATCATGGCGGCGTCGTGCGCGCGCGCGGCGGACTCGGCGGTGACGTGCGTCCCGAGCCAGAGCCGCTCGCCGCGCCTGCCGGGGACGCGCACCTCGCACACCCACCGGCCGGCGCTGCCCCGCCGCCGCACGCCGCGGTACACCGGGTGTCGCGTCTCCTTGAACTTTGTGCGTCCCGCGGGGCGCTTCGGCGGCGGTGACCACGGCGCCGTCGTCCCATGCTCTTGTGAGGACGTCGATGAGGAAGGGGTGCTGATCCAGTTGTCGAGGCCCGCGTCCATTACCGGCCGCGCGCAGATCGCTTGGTGCAGGTACGAGCTGGAGTATGGAGTGTGCAAGCTTACTCAGCTTGAGCTTCAGGTGTTCGATGAGTAACTCAGTGGACTTCCCGGAGTGTGCCTACTTATAGTTTTGCATGACGCGGCGCCGACGAGGGTACAGCTGGCGGCCACGCAAGCTGTGGGGGTTAAAGCGTGCGCTGATGGCACGCTCTGGAGTCGACGCGTCGTATGCTACTTTTCTGGGTAGGCGTCTTGGGTGTTTGCAGCGTTAATAAAAGGTAGCTGTCTTTCTACAGTGACAGCAACGATTGGGCTACACTTGCTCGGCCCATGGAGGCCCGAAGAGGCAGTTTGTTTCTTACCGCGTTTTATGCTCGTCGGCCAAAAGTAAATTGAGGTGTGTTGTTGTTGTATCCTGACGTTGTGATAATTTAGGATTTAAGAACGCTTTCCGCATTATTGTTTTCGCAATTAAGTACAATTAGAAACACATTCAGTGTCGAACTGCAGGGCACGTCACTACTGGAGTCTCAGGGTGCAAGTGGGACTGTCCGCGGGAGGTCCGCATACGCCCGCACAGTCCCACACAATTTAAGTGGGTGTCCCACGGAAGACCGCGAAATTTATGCGGATGCCCACTATCCTACGTATATCCACATGTACCCGCAAATATGTTATTACAATTGTTGCTGGTATAATGTTTATAAAAATATTTTAATACATAATACGATCAATATTTAGCACTTCAATGTATTAATTGTTTTTTCCACTTTCTAAGTGACTCGCCATTCTTTTTACTATACATAATATTGCTTGATTTGGGAAATTCTCACTCCTTCCAATCCAAATTAATATTCTCATATTTGGCTAGAATCGGATGTATCTTGCATTAAATATGACTAGATATATTCAAATCTAGACAAATGTAAATATATTAATTTGGATCGAAGTAGCTTTTTGATTTTCGCTCAATCGTGGGCTTTCCACGGAAACCCACCATTTTTCTTGTTTATCCGCGGAAGTCACGCATAGCCTTTTATGTGGGCTTGGGTAGTGGGCTCCGTGGCCAACCCACTCCCACCTGCACCCTGACTGGAGTCATCGTCCCGTCAGTGGGGTTAGATTAGATTAAGAGAGAGCCCGGACCTCTCATCCTTTCCCCATCCACAGTGAAAGGAGGCAACTTTTGGACTTTTGAGCTCAGAAGGACCTAGTTCTAATTTTCTTTGTTTTTGGGCTTTTCTGTAAGATGCTTGGTTGATGTAATCTTCACCCGCAAAAAAAAAGAAACACATTCAGTGTCATTTTAAGGCCGTTTGTGCTTGCCAATTGTACTGGTTGCGTTTTATTTGCTATACCCCACATGTGAGGAACTTGGTTGTTCCTATTACCGGCGGCAGAGTTATGCTTGTAGATTCACGTTGAGGATATCTCTATGTGCATTTGACAATTTTGGTAGCAATTTAATTTTTCATAGTTATATCGTTTGGACAAAACGTACTTAATCCCATCGAAATCAAATGATCTTTTGTTGTGAATATTTTTTGCATATCTAGGAGACTAGGCAACCATGCAAAACTAGAGGCTGAGGAGTCCATTCTTGGCGGGAGCAAGAAGCTTGGGTCGGTCGTAGATCGTCATTGTGCTCTTCTACATTGGTCATGGGTCATACATGGTTAATTTCTCATATATATAATCTTGTTTTTGTGAGCCGGTTCTCTTGATAGCTACCTTCGGAAGTGTAGTCAAGAGCATTTTACAATTAGGCAAATTTTAGCATTATATCCTAAATAGTACTACTCCCTCCATCCAGAAATATAACTGACTTGAGTTATATCTATATAGTAAAATGTGTGTAGATACATTCAAATTTAGACAAACCTATATCAGGTTATTTCTGGACAGAGAAAATATTATTCTTTGTCATATATTGTTGACAGTGAACCGAGCCCAATCAGGTGACATAGCACTCTTGTCTGACCTGGACGTGATTGTTGATGGCAGGAGATGCCGCGTGGTGGCGTCCAACGTGGACAATAGAGATCGACCACGTACGTACACTCATTCACCATGACCCCATCTAGACTTTCGTTTGGCTAGCAATTGCTTAGAGGAAGAAGGCACAGGCAACGTCACAGTACAGGACCACGCTGGTCTCTAGCTAGCCCCACAAAATATCTCAAACTTAAGGTGACATGTCACCACATCTACTAGGCACACCTTGCCTCATGGCTATATGATTTGTGAAGCAGGTAGTAGAATAATGTGACATCTCACGTATCAGCTACAGGGATATTTCGACAGGAAAGAGAAAGAAAATCCGTCGCTTTAACCAGCTGCTGGATGGGCCAGTCACCAGATTGAGCAGATCGATCTAGGCCACATCTTCCGAAGGGGTTGGGATGCAGTACCTGCACATGAATTGATCTGATGATAGCTACCACGTACACTTGTGGCGCCTATGATGCACCCAAAGTATATACTGTACATATATAATACCTTTTGTTGGGATCGTTCTGATACTTTTTCTGGTACTGATGTTGTTCAAGCGAAACGATTACTGTCGTTCGACCATGGATCGTGGGTGGCCGGTCGTATCAGTGGGTGCACCGGCGCCCTAGCCCACAGTAGAGACAGTATATGGTCCTCACTACTCTCACTACTCAGCACCACAAATTCACGATCAGGGAACGCGGGAAGGGGGCGCTACTACGCATCTCCCGGGATATTTGCCCCAATCCCTAGATCCACAACACTGATAGGTGTTTCTAAAAACAGCATATTTTTCCCTTTTTGTTATAAATAATCCACTTTTACTACTTGTATCACTGCCGCCCGTCCACACGTAGCAAACCTCGACGGCATAGGTAGCAGCGGCGGTTGCAGTAGGTAGCAACGCCGCTAACCCCATGTAGCAAACCTCGATGCCGTAGGTAGCAGCGCCGGTGGCAGTAGGTAGAAGTGTCGTTAAACCCATGTAGCAAACCTCCATGTCGTAGGTAGCAACGTCAGTGGCACTACGTAGCGGCGTCAGTGACACCACCAACACAACAACACCAATGTGGCGTATTTCCGGCAGTGCGGCGCTCGCATGAGGTGTAGGCGATGTTAGCGAGGTGTATGGAGGCTCCAGCAAGGTGCCCACGACGGCGTGGTGCCGCGGCAGAGAGGGACGGCAGCGCGGGGCTTGGACGCGGTGGACCGGGACGGCGGCGCGGGCGCCTTCCGGAATGGGCGGGCAGCCGTGGAAGCGCGGAGCGGCGGCGTGGTGTTTCGGCAAGATGCAGGCGGCGGTGTTGTGCGTAGGACGGTGGCGCGACGCTCTTGCGAGGTGCATGCGGCGGACCGGCGCTATGCGGAGACGTGCGAGGCTATGGCGATGAGCGCGCGTGTGAGCTGGGCGACAATGGTGTTGGGGCCGTAGTAGCACGACCATGGGAGCAAGGAGGCCGACGGTGCAATTGGCCTGGTTCACGCGAAAAGAAAAGGTGAGGCATTGAAGGAATGAAACGATAAGGCACGAGTAGGGTCCACACGATCGGTACGTGCATCGCCTCTACCCGGGGGATCGAATCAAGGGTGATATTTTAGGAGAATAATAACTTGTATTGATTTAGACAATATTACAATATTTATATAGAAGAGAGGAGGAGGGTCGGCCAGCCTAGGATTAGACCCAAACCAAACTATAATTACCCCCCCCCCCCCCCGCAGTGTCAACATCGGACTGGAGCGTATGTCGATGAAGGACGCAGGATGGACCGCAAATTGTGCACTTCTTGCAACATGTAGAAGACGAAATTCTCCAAGAGCAACCTTTTGCCGAACAAAGTGATTGTCGAGCTCGATGTGCTTGGTACGACAATGCTACTCAGGATTACAGGCCATATAGACGACTAATATGTTGTCGTAGTAGACAATAGTGGCGTGCTCGACGAGGCGCTGACACCAATCATGCCAGCTCGGTTCAAGAGATCAATAATATATTGTCGCTGAGAAAGAAAAAGAGTAGAAGGTGTTCTAGTGGCGGTAACACCAAGAAAATGATGAAGTGATCATAAATCAGTCATAGAAAATTCTTTGTTAAGAAGAGTGATGATACGTTGAAGAAAAGAATCAGAAGAAGCTGTAAGAACAATATCATCTACATATAAAATAAGATAAGCTATGTGAGAGGAAGATTGGAAAATAAAGAGAGATGTGTCAGATTTGGAAGGGATAAAACCAATAGTTTGAATGAATATAGCAAATCGTTGAAACTAGGCCCGAGGAGCTTGTTTAAGACCATAGAGAGATTTCTTTAGAAGACAGACAAGATTTGTACTAGAGGGATCTTCAAATCCAGATGGTTGTAATAGTTTCATTCAAAGTACCATTAATAAAAGCATTTTTTACATCAAGTTGGTGAATAGGCCAGGATGAAGAAACTGCAAGACTGAGGATGATGCGAATAGTGGTTGGCTTGACAATAGGGGAGAAGGTTTCATCAAAATCAATTCCTTGTTGTTGAGAAAAACCTCTGCAAACCCAACGGGCCTTGTAGCGAGCCAAAGACCCATCAGAGTTATACTTATAACGAAACACACACTTCCCCGAGACAATATTGGCGCCAGATGGTTTAGGAAAAAAATTCCATTTATTATTTTGAATAAGAGCATCGAATTCATCTTTCATGGTAGAGAGCCATAGTGGATCAAGAAGAGCATGTTTGTAGGATCTTGGGATATGTGAGATCGATGGAGTAGCTAAAAGATTGAGAAAACGTCGCAGAATATGCCCTTTTTGCCACGAGTACACATGACATGATCATTGGTGGGAATAGGTATGGGAACGACATTAGTAGGAAGTGGATTAGTTGCTGAAGAAGAAGGTGTGGTTGACGCGGGAGAGACCGAGCCAGAGGACGTGCTGACAGGAGAGTCTGCCGCGACAGGGGAAGGTGACACGACAGGCTGCTGCGGGCTCTGGGCAGGAGGTGGTGCTGCCGCAGCAGAGGGCTCGGCAGCCACGGCAGGGGTAACGTTTGGCACTAAAAAATGACGCGCTATAGGGACAGGAGATGGTGACATAGGTTTAGGTATCGGCGGGGACTGAACGGTTGAAAAAGGGAAAATATTTTCATCGAAGGTGACATTACAAGATATAAGAACACGACCGGAGGAAGGATCAAAACATCATGATCCTTTGTGATCATCGGATGAAACTAAGTATATGCATGGCAAAGATCTTGGAGCTAGTTTATGGGCGGCGGTAGAGGATGTGTTAGGAAAACATAGACAGCCAAAAACACGCAAATCAGAATAATCGGGGTGACATAGAAAGAGAGATTGGAAGGGAGAATAAAGAGGACATGTTTTAGTTGGTCGGATGTTTAAAATATATGTGGTTGTCCGTAGAGCTTCAGCCCAAAAACATGGTGGAAGAGAGGCTTGTATTAGTAAGGTGCGCAAGATGTCGTTGATAGAGCGAAGGAAACGTTCAGCCTTGCCGTTTTGAGGAGATATGTATAGGCAGGAAAAACGAAAGAGGATATCTTGGAAGAGAAAGAAATTTCGATTTTGGTTATTATCAAATTCTTTTCCATTGTCACATTGTATGAAGCGAATTGGGAGACCAAAGTGAGTTAGAACATATTTCCTAAAATTAATGAAGAGTTTGTGTACATCTAGTTGACACGAAGAGGGAAGGTCCAAACATAGTGAGAGTAATCATCTAAAATAATAAGATAATATTTGAACCCTAAAACACTTGGGATGGGAGAGGTCCAGAAATCACAATGTAATAACTCAAAAGGAAAAGTACTATCAAAAGGTAATCTAATATGTTTGCGCATTGACAAGCATTACAAATAGAGGGATCATGAGAAGAAATAGAACTAGGGATGCTAAACTCTTGCAGCATGGATGACACGATATTTTTATTTGGATGACCGAGACGATGATGCCATAAATCGATGGAGGCAATCATGGCTTGAAGTGTGGAGGTGGGTGTGCCATGGAGAGGATAGAGATCGCCCGAACTATTGTAACGAGCGAGGACCACCGCCGTTTTCAGATCCTTTACAAATAAACCAAAGGGATCAAATTCTATGGAAACATTATTGTCAATTGTGAATTTCCGAACAAATATTAGATTTTTAATTAATAATGAAGCAACTAAAATATTTCAAAGGATACAATTTGTGTTTGGGTTAATGTGGAAGAGTGACCGGTGCATGAGATTGGAATAGAGGATCCATCGCCAAATGGTGATGGTAGAAAAGGGAAAGGAAGAACAAGCTGACAGAAAATCCATATTTGAAGACATATGCGAGGAAGCACCAGAATCAAAAATCCAATCCGTACCTTCGTGGTTGTTGAGTGTGAAATTGTTCATGGCAGCGATGAAGGCGGCTTGGTCCCAGCTTGGTGGAGCGGGTGACACAGACATGTACTGAAGAGCTGGAGGAGCATGGTACATGTAGGCAGCGACGTCGGCGAAGCCAGGTATTGCTGTGGCGACAACATGTAAGTCGTCGATGGAGCTTGGGCGGTGTAGACCTGCTGCGGAGGACGAGGTGCGAGAGGCCTAGGTGCGCCGATGGAGGGGCGGAGGCTGGGACTCCAGTGCCCGGTGTAAGACGGTGGGGCGCCGTATGGAGAGGGGACCAGCCAGGGCATCGACCAGGCCTGAACGAGACCCGTCCATGGGTCATGCTGCGGCTGCCAAGGGCCATGGTGGAGGGTGGTGGCGACACTGGTGGAGTCGGCCAGTGGAGCTGGTGCAGAGTGTGGCCTTGATCGAGGAGTTGAGCTGGGCGGTGGCCGATACACGGGATTTTTGCCGCTGTAATTAGGGCTTGGACGCCATCCAGGAGGGGCCGTCGGTGGTGCAGCAGGAGTAGGGAGGAGCGGCAATTGGAATAGGCAGGGGATTTGTTGGGGTATTTGGTGGGTAGGTGTAGAGGAGGAGGAGGAGGAGGGGGAGGGTGGTGGTGCGTCGGCGGCGTGAGATTCATATCCATGGTCCATAGGGCGGCGGCGGTTTTGGCGGAGGAGCCATCCCATTTGTAGAAAACCTAGGCGTCTGATACCATGATTTTGCGAGAATAATAACTTGTATTGATTTAGACAATATTACAATGTTTATATAGAAAAGAGAAGGGGGGGGGTCGGCCAACCTAGGATTAGACCAAAACCTACTTAAGCTAGAGTCCTAAGGTAACACAAACACAAACTCTGATAACACAATATAAGAAGAGTAGTATCATTTTGGCTCTTGCTCCCGGGGCCTCCATTGGCTGAGCCGGTGGGGCCCAATCTACTAGGCTAGAGCTTTACTATTTCCTATGCGTCCTTGCACGACCAAGGGCGGTGCCCTGGCAGCCGCCAACGGGGTGCACCAAGTGCAAGGAGACACTCCACCCATTGTACTGTGGCGTGCGACGCCCAGGACAGTGCACCTGCGACGTGCCGATGTCCGGCATGCGTGGCGAGTGGCTCTAGCCCAGCACGGACACACGACATCCCGATTCCTAGGCGCTTGTGCACGACACGACGAGGCCTTCCCTGCCCGGCGGTTCCTCCTCCGACTTCGAGTGGCTGCTCACCATGACCCCCGCGCTCAAGTCCCGATGGCGGACTTCCAGGCCAAGTACGATACTTTCTCGGTCTCAAAATAGATATCGTAGGTTTATAGAAATTTGGATGAAGATAGAATTTTTTTTGAGGGATGAAGATGAAATTTGGTATATTCTTATGGGTCATCTCTTCTTATGGTCTGGTACTCCATAGCAACAAACCAGTGAAATAAAATTTCCTGGCACTAAGAAGCATACGACCTGTTGAATTAAGAGCATACCCAACGGCACGTCGAACACCAATATGTTCGAATTTGTCTGTTTGGAGCTTGTCCTTGAGCGATTGTCCTCCACTGTCGGCGGCCGCATCAACGGGGAGCAAATGTTTCTTATCCATTGATACGAAATACTATATTACAAAGGGCCATAAAAATGGCAAAAAAAAAGAAAATAAAAGCAAACTAAAATAAAAATGAACTAAATTTAAACTTCGGCCATGTCGGTCATCGGCGATGGCCTACTCGTCATCCTCATTGGCAGGGAGATCGATGAACTCCGGCTACGCCCACGACCACTCTAGGTGAGGCGGTGGCGGTGGCATCTGCGCCGGCGGCGGCATGCACATCGATGGGATGTACGTCGGAGGCATGTGCGGCGACATGTACCGAGAAGGCAACTACGACGACACAGGGGGGGGCATGTACGCAGCGGCCCAGGCCTCCATAGCCGACAAGTGCAGCGCCTGGAAGGTGCCTTGCCAGCGGGCCTCCTGCGCGAGCGCCGCCTCCTCCTCCGGCCAGCGCATGGCAAGGGTGAGGGCCTCTTTGTTGGAGAGGCCTGGTGACATGATGTCCGCCAGCACATCCGACTTGACCTTTGCCTCCTCCTCCTTCTCTTGCTGCTGCTTGACCTCCATTTTGTCCTCATTGCACTCGTCCTCCCAATTGGAGCTGTCGAAGTCATCGTCGGTTGTGCCGATCTTCGACAGGTTCTCGGTGGCCTCCTCTAGGTTGAAATCCCCCTGTAAGGTGCTCTGCCGAAGTGCATCATGCTCTCACCGAAGGAAATCCAGCCAGAAAGGGGCCTCGGGGTGGTACGCGGGTCGACGCGGCTAAAGCGGAGGGAGAAGGTGGTGGTGGCGCTTGATATCAGTGTCCATGCCGTCCCACCCGGCGGGGACAGGTGGCACAAGAATCCTGCCTCGGTTGAGGTGCCACCTGTGTGGTGGGTGGACGTCATAGTGGTTGTAGGGCGTCCCCATGCGCCATTGTCAGCACACGTCCGAACCGGGACGTAGTGGCAGTCGCGGTGTGGATCGGCGCGAGGAAGCATACGTCTCCTTAGCGGTAGCGCTGGCAGCGCGACATAGTCATGCTCGGGGGGCGGCGGCGGAAGCCTCCTGCGAACAACCTGTGGTGGAGGAGTAGACAGTTCGCGTCGGCAACAGTGGCCAGAGGAAGAACCGGCCTCATGGTCGTTTCGGTCAGGCTTCCTTCATGGCCACATCTTGAGTGGAAGGCGGCAGGGAGTAGGGGAGGCGGGGGTGTGTGGGTTGTGGGTGGAGTAAAGGGCGATGCCCGCCATTAATGGTGCCTTCGACGCCACGAGTTGCCGGGCTGCCGTTGTATGCTCTAAGGGCATCTCCACCGGGGAGATGCAAACGGTCCGGCGTGTCCGAATGGGTCCGCGCGGACGTGCGGAACGTGCGCGGCGCCCCAGCGGTACGACCCATCCGGATTATTCAGGCGGACCGACCCATCCGTGACCCAGATCTGAGTGACGGATGGGTTTGCCCGGACAGACGCGGACACAGGCTAGCCCAGATGCAGACGCACATGAGACTTCTTCTCTTGGACTGGCCTGTCCTTTTTCGTCCGTTTTGGATCGCTCTGCTATACGCGGTCGGCCGGACATGCCAGACCATGGACCCAAATCGTCCGTGACACGACCCAAACGAATAGAATTGGACGTCCGTCTGCGTCTCCAGGTGGAGATGACCTAAGAACGAGAGTGGTACTACATAAAAGCAAGAACAAACAGTTGGAATCTGCAAAAAGTGGGAACAAGAAAAGTTGGCAACAAAGGACGACGTTGCTTTTTGCCCGAAAGAAAGTGATGGATTCAGAGGGATCCCTATCAGGTGCCGTTTCTTCATGTGTGGTGTCCATAACTAGAAAAACGTACAGCTGTACCAATCATGCATGGTCCGGTAGAAGATGTGGTCCGGAGCCAGGGCTCGCCGATCCCCAAGATGTGGTCGATGGTGCTACACCAAGGCTGCCAGTCGGATCGATCGGGCCGAATCCCCATCCTAGCTAGTAGTACAGTATATGCCGTGTGTGAGAGAGAGTGTGGTCGGCGAGTGACGGTTGAGCGAGCAGCAAGCCACACTAGGTACAGTCACGCCCCGTCGTCCTGGATCGCATGGCCAATAGAGCAGCATCGATGTGACATGTCGCCTAAATCCTCTGGCCAAGAGAGCAAGGCGTGAGGGTGTCGCCTTCGTTAATTATGCTAGATATTTAGGCGCAGCTCGATCGCTAGTGAGAGGACTGGATACTGTAGCTGCATTATTTTTGATGCGCAAGTTCCCCTAGGCAATGATGTTATTCCTCGTGGTTACCATTACCAAGAACTTAAAGTTTGAGAGACAAATATAAAGTCAAAGTAATCTTGTACTCCCTCTGTCCGTACTAAAATAAGTGACTTAACTTTATCTAGATTTGTATTGTCTCCAGGCACATTTTAGTAGGTAGATACAAGTAAATCTAGACAAATCCAAGTCACTTTTTTCACGACGAAGGGAATATAAGTGATAGATCCACAAATTAAACACCTCAAACGGTTGGTGAAAGAGATCCCTTACGTTCGCCGCAAAAAAAACTATTTTATGAAACTTCCAAATTAATATTAATATTACACTAATGTTCCACATAATCTAGTTGTTAAATTTGGTTTCCACTCAAATACTTAATCTATCTATTATATATTAAAAGCAATATAAATATGTTTTCGTGGTACAATCCACATCACCCGAATTGTACTGACGTTAGATATTTGATTTAAGGCTATAATTTAATTACACTGCACGCACCATCTATGTTTACGTAAAGGCCTATTCACTTGCCTAACGTTACATATAACCGTTAGGGATTGTTAGGGATTATTAAGGGATCTCAAACCCAGAGTCAGCGTTGTTCACGGTTATAGTGTCCTACCCGTATACGATAGAGATATATACATTTCTAGTCCTACGAGTTTTGCACAGCAGGAGCGTTTTATCTGTCAATACATCCTAATAGGTGGATCTCACCAGTCAGATCAAATAATACAAAATATATAGATGCATTGGCGGCAAGAGTCGAACTCATGGCCGGCACTGCTAACTTAGTACTCCCTCCGTCCGTAAATAAGTGTACTTTAGCTTTTGTCTAAGTCAAGCTTAATCAAATTTGGCCAACTCTATATATAAATATAGCAACATATATTACATCAAACTGATACATTATAAAACTAAATTTAAAATCATATCTAATGATATAAATTTAGTATCATAAAATATTGCTACGTTTTTCTAAAAAGTTAATCAAACTTTATTAAATTTGACTTAGAACAAGGCTAAAAGTATACTTATTTACGGACGGAAGGAGTAGAAGCTAGCTATTACAGCACACATTCAGGTTTGATAAATTTAAGATTGCATGTTTATTATACATTAATGTCAGGTTGATGCGTTGTAGCTAGCCTATACACGTGAGTGTATACACCCGGGTTAGGTGCAAGGCTTTATCTTCAACATTCAAAAATAGATGTTCTAAAATTCGAAAAATTCGAAAAAATACAATTTTTTAATCTGAAATCATTTGTGTTCTAAGCTACATAGAAAAGACAAAATTAGAGATCTGGTTTTATAAACGGTGCACCTTCAAATCCTATCAGAATTGTTTTTTTTATATAGTCCCAATACAAATCAATTCGGGTTAAAATTTTGCACACTTCACGCTTATATCATTGCCACACGTACACATTTTTTGAAGGTGTTTCTGATATTTTAAATTTGCATTTTCTAAATTTTAAATTAAAGGCCTTCACGTAGCCGAATTTCGAAATAAAGGTCTCCATTGACGCACAAGATTATTCTAGCCGCTGAAGTGAGCATTTTTACGTGTATGTACACCTTTATATTGTATAAAAGCAGTTACAACCTTTTTACTAACAATTATTATTGTTCAATGCAATGGCTTGTGTAGGTGGTTAGCGACGAAGAGGTCACAAGATCAAATTCTTCCTCGCTAGAGTTTTTAAACTAGTTTGTACCTGTAATACTGACAGGTGTGCTCTTCTCTTGGTCAGCACCAAGGACACGGAGTGTCATAGAAAAATAGAGAGGGTCATTTTGAAAAAATTATGATGCCATAAGTAGACGAATTTGGTCAAAATTGTTGTAACTTGCTGAAATTCAATTAAATTGGACTAAAATGCTCATATGATGTAAGTTGTGGGACTAGCGTTGCTCACTTTGCAAGATGTGGAACTAAAATACTCCCGTGGTGCAAGATATGTGACTAAAAGTTTATATACCTCTATACTATACATGTTTTCCAAAAAAATCACCAATTGCTATTCATGCAATGCATGTGCATGCAAACCAACAAAAAAATAAGAATATAAAAATATACCCATGTGGAGGTGCTAATGGTGGACACTACTATCAGAATTGCTCACGATTTAGAGTTACTTTGGGAACGATGAATTAGCCAAGAACTCCAACTTCTTCCATAGGGGCTCTGAAATATGTATAAGGAATAATTTACACCAGCCGCGAAGGAGGAGATAAATGGCGAGCTAAGAAAATGCCGTTTTTGCTAATTCTCAGCTGTCCAAGAATATCTTATTTCTGAGCTGACACCGAGAACCGTTTTTGTTATGACAACGAAAACATTTAGGATTTATTTTTCAATCCAGAAATAAATATTGCATTTTTTTAGCTAAGTTAGCAAATTAGTACAATTTGATGATTTTATTATATTTTGTATGAAACGGTCTATAAATGGACCGATCATTAGTTTATTATGAGACACCAGAAAATATTTTTCCTCTAGATGAACAAATTAAAACATAATGTGCTGCAAAATTGACGACATATCATGTTTCTTAAGCCATTCTTCTATTTAAACTATGATTTTTTTCTTATTATTGGTTGAGTAAAGTACAATAGATCGAGACAAGTGTAGTGAACACAAATTACTAAGATTTTTAATAAAATCAAGTACCAACAAAGTCCCTTAAAGTCAATTTCCAAGATTAGTCTTTTGCATTTGGACTTCGCCCATGTCTGGGTTTATTATGAGTCAGCAGAAAAAAAAATTCCTCTAGACGAAAAAGTTAAAACATAAGGTGTTGCAAACCTTACAATATAAAATGTTTCTTAAGCGATTCTTCTATTCAAACTATGATTTTTTTTTCTTATTATCCGTTAAGTAAAGTATAATAGATCAAGGTAAAACATGCAAAATCTAGACTAACGTCTTGATTTTGTAGCACCACTTTCCTACCAATCCAAAATGTGGGCCCATAAGATCGTTGAATGAACTTTATCATAGGGCACACCTCACGCACGATGTACTATCCAATCTCCATGCACCCACATATTGTTGAGAAAGAAGACCAAAATTACACAAGTGTACCACACTATATGGCATAGACTATGATTGCCAAGACAAGATGGAAATGAAATTAGGAGACTTTAATGTTGCATGGTGGATATCCATCGCCCACATGATGTTTCAATAAATACTCAAACCAAATATTGTACATTTTTTATAGCACCAAATATTGTACCTAACTACACAGCGAAGGTTGATAAAACAATTCCCTTTTCTCTCATCACATGGTCATTGTTGAAGGTGAGGGAGCATAGTGAGGTTGCACCAAATAATGACTGTCATGATTATAGTGGTGACAAATTATAATCAATGAATTTTATAAATTAACGTAGATCTTATGAATTTTCTATTTTTACTAAATTAACATAAATTTGGTTTCCACTCAAATACTATGCACCATATGGAAATTCGCCAAGTCGATGGTGTGTAGTTTAAGCTAAAGAGCCACTAACTGAAGTTGTTCGAGCATATGATGGATCTAACTAGCAAACTGATAAAACAACTTCGGAGAACTTCTGTAGAACCAAAAAAAGCAAACATAGAGATGAGTTATATCAACTTATGTGAACTAATCATGTAGAATGGACAAGTTTTGCATGAAATAAAACATTATATATTTCTCACTAAAAAAGTGTATACTTGTGTATGTGTTTCACTATATGAGATGACACTGACAAGCAACCTGTGACGGCATGAGCGTGAATGGGTTGGTCTAACATATTAGAGTAGAATTCATATTAAAAAGAGAGAAAAGCCTATAAAAATGAGAATGGTAATTGGTCGATACTCACCCTTGCAGTTTTGTGTTCATCCGTTATCCAAAATACATTAAGTTTCCGTGTGAGCATGTTAGGCATATTTAGTGCATTTTCTTGTGTTCTAGGCTCCACATGCCTATCAAATTATTTTGATGTATTCCTTTGCCATGAATCATACAAAAACTCGTAGTATGTCATATAATCAGGTTAATGCAAATCGGGCGTTCTATGCTATCTTTTCTACTAATAAGGGTTGTTTATACATGAAGTAATTTATATTTTACTCTTTTTAATAAGAAACTCATCTTTTCAAGAACATGCAAGCTGCATGTCTTCTGAAGATTAAGATATAAAAAGAACTTGTACACAACCAACCACTCTACACACGTCCTCTCAAGCCACAAACCATGCCAAACGGCTTACAACACATTCCTGATCACACAACGAAGACTCGTGTTCTCCAACCTCTAGCTGCTAAGGTGAAGAGACTAAACATAGGGACTCAAAGCCGTGTCACCACCAAGGACAGAAGCCTCACAACCACGACCCTGATCCAAGAAGGCACAATCAAATTATCGTCACCCCTAAGCGCCTAGGAAAAGTCGGTGAGTGACCAACAGAACATGGCCATCTTCAAGGAAAGAGTCGTCGAGGAAACGCCGGCCTTAGTGTACATTGTGACCTTGAGAACCATGCTCTGAGCAGCGGAAACCATCGACTCTAACTACCCCAAGGACTCCATGCGCAACTCACGCAACGCCTCCACGGAGGGAATGACACCATGGTGCCGCCGCCTGATCCAAAACCGGATCTGGGATTTCCCCTGGCGCTCGAGGTGGGTAGCACGAATGTGGGTAACACCTCCAACGAGGATACACCCCATCATTGTCAGTAAAATGCGAAGCTTTTGCCTGGCCCAACAGCTAGCCCCATATTTCACAGGGGCAGAATCAAGCACACATGAGCACACCCCTCCGGGAGGCTAACCATACCTATCGTCTGACGAACGGGAAGCATTGGTCGCCATCCCATCTTCCCACCACCGGCGACCTAGATGTCGTAGGTCTAGGACACCACCGCCATGCCGGCCGCCGGCTCCACTTCCTTGCCGACAGCTCCAGTGTAGTGCCTAGCCTCCCGCCGCTCAACTCCAGCTCCACCGCAGGCCGCCACACACCCAGCTCCTCTGGCCCGCCAAAGCCCATTAGCCCGCACCTAGTACCAATTTTCTTTGCCACCACGAGCTCCTAGGCGTATATTGCCTGCACCACCTCCGCTTCCGACAAGCCATCAGATAGGCACCATGCATCGCTGACGAATGTCGCTCTTCTCTCCACCACCAAACCCGCCGCTCTAGTCTCTACCGCCACCGAACCTTTTCTCCTCCATCAGGAGATGGGGAAGAAGCCCCCCTCCCACCGCCTTCTTCACCACCAAGGCATTGCCCGGTGGTAAGACATGGCGGTGGCAGGGGGAGGGAACTGGGGGAGGGGGAGCCGTCGAGCCAGGGGATGTTGTCACCTAACCTAGGTGACGTGAGGCCGTTAATTTTTTTTGTATAATACCAAACTCATCTTGTTGGTGCATGGTGAATACCCTAAGTCGTTGTTGTGTGGGTGCCTCACGAGGGAACCGCACCAAATGTGTGCACGCATACACAAATCCAAAGTTAAGCAAAACGCTATCTATTTGTCAAATTTCATAAGACCATAAAATTAGCAAACCAATATATATATATATATATATATATTAATGCTTTTCCCTAATCTTATACTTCCTCTAGCTAGCTATTACATTAAAAACAAACGCTGAACAGTAATATCGTTGGATATGATTTACAAAGCTATCTTCGTTCAAACAATTAATAAAAGAATATATCCATCTTGGATTCTTGTTTATACAGCAAACCTGTGGTTTTGCCACGTAACCAGCATCACATAGCCACCACGTAACCTGCCTGCGCTAGAGAACAAGATAACGCGGGAAAAAGGTCTGTCTCCTTGGGCCTCCATGGCCCAATCAAGTGGAGCCCAATCACCACTCATAAGCACGGGAAGGTGCCTATGGTTTGGATTAATTAATGGCGCAAGAGTCGCAAACCCCTGACGCGTCACTTGGCACTGGCCGCTTGCTCAGACCGCGTCAGGGAAAACTATAAAACAGCACACAACACACCATACTCACTCAAACACTCCAGCTCAACCCCAAGCTCCTCACTGTCCACAGTCCGCCGTACCAAGCTAAAGCCAGCAAGCACCGACCATCTTCATCAGGCCATGGACATGACCGGCTCCGAGCAATGGAGTTCCCCTTCCTCGTCGCTCGAGCACGGTGGTGGCCCGGCTGTGTGGACGCCGCCGCCGAAGCGCCCAGCGGGGCGTACCAAGTTCAAGGAGACGCGGCACCCGGTGTACCGCGGCGTGCGGCGCCGCGGCAACGCCGGCCGGTGGGTCTGCGAGGTGCGCGTCCCCGGCCAGCGCGGCGAGCGGCTCTGGCTCGGGACCTACCTCACCGCCGAGTCCGCCGCGCGCGCGCACGACGCCGCCATGCTCGGGCTGCTCGGCCGCTCCGCCTCCGCGTGCCTCAACTTCGCCGACTCCGAGTGGCGCCTCAACGTGACGCAAGGGCTGTCCGACCTCGCGGGCGTCCGGCGTGCGGCCCTCGCCGCCGTCGCAAACTTCCTGCGCCGGGAGGCCGCGAGCGGTGCCACCAACGTCCCAACAGAAGAGCTCGACACCTCCAGCGCATCCTCGGACAATGCCGGCGGCTCGTCGGCGACGTCGCAGCCTTGACGATGGGACATTCGATTTCGAGGTGCCGGCCGGGATGGGCAGCGACGTGTTCGAGCTGGACATGTCCGGGGAAATGGACTTGGGCACCTACTACGCGGACCTCGCGGAGGGACTGCTGCTGGAGCCGCCGCCGCAGCACGCCGGCGCGTGCTGGGACACCGGAGACGGCGGAGGAGCTGACCCCGCGCTCTGGAGCTACTGAAATGAGTACTCAACCCAGCTGCTTTGACTCTATGGATGGAACAAACCGTGGCTGTTTTCAGTCAGCATAATAAAATTTGTGCAACTTTAAACGCATCAAATCCTATGACAAACATGCAAGCAGATGCAGTTCTAAGCCCCAAAAAAGGGACATGCGAGGACATCGCTGCTGGATGAATAGTGTGATGGCCCCGGACAGACAGCGAGAGATGATTCCAGAAAAAGGGTGCCATCACTTCATGTGTGGCGACTATAACTGGCAACCAGACGAGAAAGATCAACGCGCGCTTTGCTAATCAGAGAGGTGTGGTCCATGTACGCTAATTGGCAAGATGTGGCCTAGATCCAACCAGATCAGCTGGGTAGGCCACTCGATCCCTGGGATTTTTCTCATGATTTCATGTCGAAATCATCGTGAACACGCCTGCTGACGCGGCGATTCAATACGCGTCCCGCTTCCTAAATCGCGTGTCCACAAGGCGAGAGATGCCCCTGAGCTGATGACTCACGTACCTTTTTTCATTCTAGAAGATGACATGTCAAGATACTTTGAGACTGAGATCTACTGTGTCTTAAGATCCGTGCTCATGTGGGATAGGCAAACCAACAAATTATGTCGGCGGGGCGAGGACTGACTGACTACTAGATTCATTTAGAGAGATAAGAATGTACGAATAAGCCCTGTTCAACTCAACATTGTTGCTTTATTAATGAAGTAATATCACTATAATGTCCATGGGTGCGAGACTTATACTGCATGGCGACATTTCACCCCCGTGATGAAAGAGTAAACGTTTTACCCCAACGCAGCATCAAAGCTACGTTGAAGCGGCGCGAGTATTGATGCAGCCCGTCCTACGGACGCATCTTCATCTACAACACCTAGCCCTCCCAGTGGACCAATGACTCGCGCCCGAGCTAAGCTCCTCCAAGCCAAGGTTAACTCGCTCCTTTCCTTGTGTGACTTCGACACACCCTTGGATGGTTTGCTACTTCATACACATACACTGTGTATCATCAGTCTGAAGAAGGACCCAAGGACGGAGGCGGGCGGAAGCAACCATTGCCGGGCGCCGGTACTCTACGGACAGGCGACCGGTACTACCGGTACTACCGGACCCAGCTATCGGACGCTCCAGGAAGAACCGCTCCACGCCCCAGACGCCAGCGGTACTACGGCCGAGGCAGTACTACGGTGGCAGTACTCTGCCTCCTACCGCCACTGAGCGACTCCGGCCAAGCTCCAGTTCGCTGCAGTACTAGCTCGGGCGGTACTACCGGTTGCGACCGGTACTACCGGTTGCCCGACCGGTACTACCGGTCCTGACTGAACCAGAACGCCTCAGTTCGGCCCAGCGCCCTGTACCCCTTTCTATATTTTCCCATTTCGTTCCGAAACTACCCCTGTTTATGTGGTTGGCCTATATATAGCCCCCACCCTTTATTGTAAACCCTAGACTTGGATAATAATAGATTAAGGAAACCCTTTGAGGAACTTATATCTATTGGTCTCATGCTCCTACCAAGGAGCACCGGATTATCCACCCCCCTCTTGGATCTTGCCTAGTGCGTTCAAGTTGTACAAGGCCTTGGGTTCTCGGTTTCTCGCCCCCAAGTCGTCAAGATCTCACCAAGCACCTCATCCCCCGTTGTTGGCGTGGAGAGCGAGCTTCGCCCAACACCGATCCTAGGGATTATGTTGGACCGGTTGCCCCCGGCGTGAGGGATCGGCGTGTATCGTGTTTTGGTGTGCGTGTGTTCGTGGTTTTCATCCCCTTCCTCCCCCGACCACCGCTTTCCCCTCGCTTCTTGTGGAATTCGTGAAAGATCGGGCCACCCCAAGGGGTTACCCCATAACATATTGGTATCAAGAGCAAGGTTGATCACGAATTCCCCCCCCCCCCCCGCCCATTTTTTCTTTGATCACCCTTAAAATCGAAAATCCCACCAAAAAGAGCCCCAATTTGCCTTCGGATCGATCTTTGGATTTGGTGAGTTTTTCGTGGTTTTGGTCCATAGATCTGTTGCTTTTGGAGTCGATCTATAGCCCCTGTTGTTCCTAGCCCAGCCTTTCGGTCAGATCACCACGAATTTGAGGATTTTGTCAAGTTGATCTCGTTCCAGCTCCGTGCCCTGCGATACAACCGGTTGTGCGGGCGGTACTACCGCAACTCACTGGTACTACCGGTCGCACAAGCGGTACTACCGCTCGCCGGTACTACCGGACGTTACCAGTGGTACTAGCGCTCGCCTCTGACCGTGTTTCTCTGCTCCTTTGACGCCTCAACTTCGTTTGCTGACTTTTCCACTTCACTTGTTCGTGTTTCGCGTGTTTGTCGCCATTTTCACAACAGCTTCCGCATCAAAGTCACTATGCGCTCAACGACACCGCGACACTCGAACATCATACCCCTCCAACGGTTGCAAGTCGTCAACAATACCAAAGGTATAACTTGCACTACTTTGACAGCCCCATATCTTCCTTTGTGTGTATCTATCCTTTGAGAGCAAGTCATTTTGTGTTTGTCTAAGCATTGTGCACTTGCCTTCGGAAAGTGAGAGTGTGAGGCCAAATACAAAAGCTAACATAGTAGCATAGAAAGGGAGAAAAAGGAAAAGAATAAAAAAAAACCGAGAAAAATAGAAAGATACATAGTCTCCCAATACAAAGAGAATACCAAACTTGTAAGCCAACAAGAGAGAGGAAAAGAGCGCACCAAGGCAAGTGCACAAATCTATTGCTTATCCTCTTTTGGCAAACGAGTTGTGGTCTCTCCTTGAGTTGGCACGACAACCGAGCGTAGTCTTCGTTAGGACCTTTTGTGCTCATTTTCATAGTCGTGCTAACCCCGTTTTTCTCCACGTGTGCGTTTTTCCGTGTTTTTGTAGATCGTATCCTTTTGCTTTTGATCTTTGGTTCTTTACCACGTAGAACAATAACCTTTTGCTTGGACCGTTTCGTTTGGTTTTCCACAATCCTAACCGTCCACTAAAAGCTTTTGAGAGTTGTAGCATATTTGTGTGTGAGTTTCTTGCCCATTTCACTTTGCACACTGTTCGCTCACTTGTGTGGCAATTGGTTTGATATAATCTCCAAGGTGAGGTAAAAGGCTAACTCTCCGCACCCTTTTTCTCCATATACAACCCTTGTTGGCTTTTCATCATGGACAGGCATGGAGAGCCATCCCAACCACCACAACCTCCGGAGGATGACACACAATTCATGACAAGATGGGACCATTGGAAGGTCCGAGGAGAATTCAACTACCGTTGTGAAGCTCTTGAGCGGCGCCAAGATGAACAATTTAGCGAGGCCCGTGTGGAATTCAAGAACATCGACAACCGCTTCGAAGAAGTCCGTGGCCAAATGCATGCCATGCAACATAACCTCGGTCATCAAAATGAAGCTCTTGGTCGTGCACTCGCCTCAACGGACGAGAAGCTTCAACGCCTCATTGATGGACTAGCAAGGCCACGCTCGCGCGAATAAATCTCTTCTCGGCACCCCTCAAGTGAATCAAGTGCACCTCGCCGTCACGCTTCAAGGCACCGGTATGGACCCGTTCTTCAATCCATGAGCTCTTCTCAAGCGGTACCATCTCCGCGTCACGCCGCAACTTCAAGCTATGATGGTGACCTCTCCGCAAGACCTCCACACGTGAAGCGAACCGGCCACAACCAAGGGCACTTGTGATTCAACAAGAGCAACCTCACATGGACCACCAAGGCCATCGCCGTCGACATGTCCCTTAAACAACAAGTGAAGCATCCGAAGAGGACGAACAAGATCACCGTCGACGTGAAGCACTCAAAGATCCTCCAAGGCGTCATCATCGACATGATCGTCCACGTCGGCAACATGATGGTCATGACGAGCCTCCTCCACATCAAGAAGAAGAAGAGCAGCCCATTGCGCATGCGGCTCGACGTCCTCCTCGCCACAGGGCGCAAGACAATGCTCCTCGGCACCACCCACGACAAGTACAAGAGCAAGCTCCACAAGCTCGTCGTGAGGACCATCAACCTCCTCCTCGTCAACAAAACGAGCAAGCTCCCCAAGCTCGTCGCCAAAACCAAGTTCCACCACCAAACGCGGCACCTCAACAACCGCAAGAGCAACGCAACCATCACCAAGCAAGACATGAGAGCTCGGATGATGATGATGACCGCCCAAATCATGGCAACCGCCGCAACCGGAACCGCAATGGAGAAGAAACTTTTGGCAAGCTCAAATTCACCATGCCCAAGTTCACCGGTTCCAATGAGCCCGAGGAATATCTCTCGTGGGAACTCAAGGTCGACAAGATCTTCCGCATGCACAACTATAGCAATGAGAAGATGATGGCCATGGCATCCCTCGAGTTTGATGAGTATGCCAACCTTTGGTGGGAACAAGTCCAACTCGCTCGAGAAGCAAAAGAAGAGCCTCCAATCTCAACTTGGAAAGATATGAAGGCTCATATGCGATCCCGCTTTGTTCCTTCGCACTACACGCGTGACCTCTTCAACAAACTTCAAACGCTTAGTCAAGGGACAAAGACCGTGGAAGAGTACTTCAAGCAAATGGAGCTCAACATGATCCGTGCCAACATTGAAGAGCGAGATGAACAAACAATGGCACGCTTCCTCAATGGCTTGAACCATCCCATCAAGCGCATCACCGAGTTCCAAAAGTACAACAACATGGTTGAGCTTGTGCACATCGCATCAAAGGCCGAGCGTCAAGTGCAAGAGGACATCAAGTACAACAAGCCAAAGACGTACTTCACCTACAAGCAAGCACCAACCACTACTCCAACAACACCAAGTGGAAGCTCCTCAAGTACCACCAAGCTTCCCTTCAAGCCAACTCTCCCTCAAGGAAAACAGCCCCCAAGTGGCAAAAACACAAGGGATGATCAACCATTCAATGGTGAATGCTACAAGTGTGGAGGCAAAGGGCACAAGTAGAACACATGTGGAAACAAGAAAGTTTTGTTCATCCATGACAACGGCGATGAAGAATACTTGAGTGAAGAAGAATTTGATGCAAGGGTCAAGGAAGCCATGGCAAGGTAACATTTGGAAGAGGACCAAGAACTTCTTGTGTGTGTGAGCATGATGCAAGTCCATCGCTTGTGGTCACAAGGGTCTTAACTACACAAGCCAATGAGAATGAAGACCAACGCTCGAACATCTTCCAAACTCGTGCCGGCATCAATGGGAAGTCCATCAAAGTTGTCATCGATGGAGGGAGTTGCCACAACCTTGCAAGCACGGAATTGTGTGAGAAACTCAATCTCACCCTCCATCCGCATAAACACCCCTACCATATCCAATGGCTAAGTGACCAAGGATCCGTCAAGATCAAGCACACCGTCTCGGTAACGTTCTCAATTGGGCACTACAAGGACACGGTGGAATGTGACGTGGTCCCAATGACGGTGTGCCATATGTTGCTCGGACGGCCGTGGCAATATGACAAGCGTGCTTTGCATGATGGTCACTCAAACACTTATACCTTCAAATGGCTTGATAAAACTTGTGTGTTGCAACCAATGACTCCTAGCCAAATAATTGCAGACAATGCAAAGGCTTTAGCGAGGGCGCAATACACAAAAACACCTTGTGAGAAGAGTGGTGAGCGAGAGAACCACACCATAGTGAGTGAGAGCTACAAGCCAAACTCGAGTGGAAAAACTAAGAGTGTTCTTCTTGCCACCAAAAGTGAGATGAGAGAAGTGCGGAACAACCCATCCATCTTGCACTATGTCCTTGTATACAAGGGACTACCACAAGGAACTAATGACTTGACAAATGTTCCTCCTTCTTTGATGGCTATTTTGCAGGAATTACAAGATGTATTTCCCGAAGAGCTTCCTCATGGACTACCTCCTCTTCGTGGAATCGAGCACCACATCGACCTCATACCCGGCGCACCGCTCCCAAACCGCGCCGCGTATCGCACGAACCCGGAAGAGACGAAGGAGATAGAACGTAAAATCAACCAACTCGTCTCCAAAGGTTTGATCCAAGTAAGCACTAGCCCAAGCGCGGTCCCCGTGATTCTAGTTCCAAAAACGGATGATACATTGCGGTTATGCATGGACTGTCGTCCAATCAATGCTATCACCGTGCGTTGTCGACATCCTATACCGCGTCTTGATGACATGCTTGATGAGTTATGTGGAGCCACTATATTTTCGAAAATTGATCTTCGTAGTGGTTACCATCAAATTCGCATGGCTGAAGGTGATGAGTGGAAAACCGCCTTCAAGACCAAGCTTGGTCTCTATGAATGGTTGGTTATGCCGTTTGGCTTATGCAATGCCCCATCTACCTTCATGCGCCTCATGAACCATATTTTGAGATCTCTCATTGGGAAGAGTGTAGTTGTTTACTTTGATGACATCCTTGTCTATAGCAATTCACTAGAGGAACATGTTACTCATGTTAAGGAGGTCCTTCAAATCCTTCGTCATGAAAAGCTTTATGCTAACCTCCCAAAGTGCACTTTTGCAAAAGACAAGCTGATTTTCCTTGGTTCTGTTGTGTCTTCTAATGGCATTGAAGTTGATGCCTCAAAAGTTAAGGACATACGAGATTGGCCCATACCGACCAATGTTAGCGAACTTCATAGTTTTCATGGGTTGGCTGGATTTTACCGTCGCTTTGTGAAAGGCTTTTCTACCATTGCTTGCCCCCTCAACGAATTGACCAAGAAAAATGTCACGTTCGTTTGGGGAAAAGCACAACAAAAGGCTTTTGATGAGCTCAAAAAGAGGCTCACCGAAGCACCACTTCTTACATTACCGGATTTCACAAAAAACTTTGAAATTGAATGTGACGCTAGTGGTATTGGCATTGGTGGCGTCCTTATGCAAAATGGGCGTCCTATTGCATACCATAGTGAGAAACTTGATGGCGCACGCCTAAACTACCCCATTTATGACAAAGAGATTTTTGCCTTGGTTCGTGTCCTTCAAGTGTGGCAACACTATCTTTGGCCCAAAGAATTTATCATCCATTCCGACCATGAGTCGTTGAAATATCTTAAGGGCCAAGCCAATTTGAGTAAAACACATGCAAAATGGGTTGAGTTCATGGATTCTTTTCCTTACATTGTCAAATACAAGAAGGGCAAAGAAAATGTGGTAGCGGACGCCTTGTCTCGCAAAAACACAAGCCTTCTTACACGACTCGAAGTAAATGTCTTGGGTCTTGATGACATCAAATCTTTGTACGCGTCCGACCCTTTCTTTGGACCAAATTTTGCAAAATGTTCAATAGACAAAGGGATTGATGATTTCTATTTGCATAAGGGTTTTCTTTTCAAAAAAAACAAGCTTTGCATTCCGAAATCATCTCTCCAACTTTTGCTTCTTCAAGAGTCCCATGGTGGAGGCCTTATGGGTCACTTTGGCCGTGACAAGACTTATGAAATGCTCTCCACTCACTACTTTTGGCCAAAGATGAAGCGCGACATGGAGCGCCACGCCCAACGATGCACTACATGTATCCAAGCTAAGTCTAAGTCCAACCGCTTTGGTCTTTATATGCCATTGCCTATTCCTTATGCACCTTGGTCGGACATTAGCATGGATTTTGTATTAGGCTTGCCTAGATCTAAACATGGCCATGATTCTATATTTGTGGTAGTGGATCGCTTTTCAAAAATGGCACACTTTATTCCGTGCCATAAGACCGATGATGCTTCACATGTAGCCAACTTGTTTTTCAGGAAAATAATTAGGCTGCACAGTGTACCAAGAACAATCGTCTCCGACCGCGACGTCAAATTCATGAGCTACTTCTGGAAGACTCTAATGGCCAAGCTCGGCATCAAGCTCCTCTTCTCGTCCGCCTCGCATCCTCAAACCGATGGACAAACCGAGGTCGTCAATCGAAGCCTTGGAACACTCCTCCGGGTGTTGATAAAGAAGAACCTTAAAGACTGGGATGAATGTATTCCACATGCCGAGTTCGCCTACAACCGCGCCAAGCACTCCACCACCATGAGGAGCCCGTTCATGATCGTCTATGGTTTCGAGCCTCTCACCGCGCTCGATATCCTTCCAGTTCCACTTCATGAACGCGCCAATATGGACGTTGTCAAGCGCGCCCACACAATGAAGAAACTCCATGAAGAAACAAGAGCTACGATCGAGCAACAAGTCCTTCGCCAAGCATCAAGACTAAACAAGAACAAGAAAGAGATGATCTTCGAAGAAGGCGACCTTGTGTGGATACACTTGAGTAAAGACCGCTTCCCAAAGGAACGCGACTCCAAACTCAAGCCAAGAGGTGATGGACCATTCAAGGTGCTAAAGAGGATCAACAACAACGCCTATATCATCGATATCCCAACATCAAAGTATCTTGTGTGCTCGACATTCAATGTCAAGGACCTCTCACCCTACCATGTAGAAGATAAAGTTGAGAAGGTTGAAGAGTCGAGGACGACTCTTCCCCAGGGGGGGGGGAGCTGATGCAGCCCGTCCTACGGACGCACCTCCATCTACAACACCTAGCCCTCCCGGTGCACCAATGACTCGCGCCCGAGCTAAGCTCCTCCAAGCCAAGGTTAACTCGCTCCTTTCCTTGTGTGACTTCGACACACCCTTGGATGGTTTGCTACTTCATACGCATACACTGTGTATCATCATGTACGAAGAAGGACCCAAGGGACGGAGGAACCGAGCGAAGCAACCGCCGCAGACGCCAGCGTACTATCGGACGACAGCGGCCGGTACTACCGCAAGCGGTACTACCGGACCCAGCTATCGGACGCCCAGAAGAACCGCCCACGCCCGCACGCCATCGGCCCAGAACTGCAGTACTACCGGTGGCCGGTACTACCGCCCCCTCCTACCGCTCGCTACAGGCGACTCCGACGGAAGCTCCAGGCCCGCCTGCGGTACTACCGCTCCCGGAGCGGTACTACCGGTTGCCCGACCGGTACTACCGGTCCTGACTGAACCAGAACGCCTCAGTTCGGCCCAGCGCCCTGTACCCCTTTCTATATTTTCCCATTTCGTTCCGAAACTACCCCTGTTTATGTGGTTGGCCTATATATAGCCCCCACCCTTTATTGTAAACCCTAGACTTGGATAATAATAGATTAAGGAAACCCTTTGAGGAACTTATATCTATTGGTCTCATGCTCCTACCAAGGAGCACCGGATTATCCACCCCCTCTTGGATCTTGCTTAGTGCGTTCAATTTGTACAAGGCCTTGGGTTCTCGGTTTCTCGCCCCCAAGTCATCAAGATCTCACCAAGCACCTCATCCCCCGTTGTTGGCGTGGAGAGCGAGCTTCGCCCAACACCGATCCTAGGGATTATGTTGGACCGGTTGCCCCCGGCGTGAGGGATCGGCGTGTATCGTGTTTTGGTGTGCGTGTGTACGAATAAGCCCTGTTCAACTCAACATTGTTGCTTTATTAATGAAGTAATATCACTATAATGTCCATGGGTGTGAGACTTATACTGCATGGCGACATTTCACCCCCGTGATGAAAGAGTAAACGTTTTACCCCAACGCAGCATCAAAGCTACGTTGAAGCGGCGCGAGTATAGAATACCTATGCCCCCAAGAATCTTGGTGGCACAAATGTCAGTCCATTTCATCATGTGGTACTTCTGGTGACCTTCCCTGGCTACCCAGAAGAACCGGGACAACTCCTTCGCGAACTCCGCACGCGTCCCTTCAGGTAGCGGGTACAGTCCCATCTAGTACATGGTGAGACTAGATAGGCATGAGTTAATCAAGATTGTGTTGCTACCCTTGATCGTGAGTCTAGCCCTCCAGTGTTCAGCTTTGGACCAAACCCTCATGACTCGCGGACAAGATCCTTGATCAGAACTCGTGTATCCCGTATCGGCATACCCATGTAAGAGATGGGGAAGTCCGCCAACCTATAATTGAGGTTGTCTGCAATCCTTTGTCTATCCTCGTCCAAGTATCCTAATATCATCACCTCACTTTTATCAAAGTTGATCTTAAGTCCTGACATAGATTCAAAGCATACGAGAAGGAACTTGAGATTAATAATGTTAAGTTTCGAGCCCTGGACCATGATCATCGTGTCATCGGCATACTGAAGGTGGAATCAGGTAATCACACCAAAGTTCAATCCAGACGTAACCAATGTCGTCCCTGGAACTCCTAGAACATAGTGATAATCATAGACTAAAGCTGGTCGGTCCTAGAAGGTCTAGAAAAAACCACCGAAACATCGTCGAGACATCACATTCATAGAGTATATGTGGCAAAAAGCGAATAAACAAATAAGGAAACATGTTACTCCCTCCGTTTTTTATTACTTCGCGTTCTAGAATTTTTTAAAGTCAAACTTTGTCAACTTTGACCAAGAATATAGGAAAAATAAAAACATTCATTAGAATAATGCATATATTATGGAAATATAACTTACAAAGATTTCAATACTATAAGTTTTATATCGTAGATACTTTTATTTTTTGCTAAATATTTGATCAAACTTTAAATTTTTTAACTTTGACTAAACCCAGAATACGATCTAATTGTGAACGGAGTGAATAGCGTCTTTATTTATGGCCCTGTTGGCGACGTAGTGTACCACCGCGCGCGTGAGATCGATAGTGGCAGCTGCTTCCACACGGGTCACAAGGATCGCAGTCACCCACACGGGCAGCACCACTCAGGCACTTGAGTGAGTGAGGCGAGTGACAGCTCGACCGCCTAGCGACTTGGATTTGGACCGGAAATCGAGAAAAAGATCGTACCTCCAACCAGGCGATCTCGGCCACATCTTCTGGATTAGCTTCTTTTTACAGGATTAATTAGTGTTGCTTGGACCACCTCTGTCTGTCTGCACCAGCTTAACGGAAGTTACCCGGTATAGTAGGTGCACGTGAACGAATATCACCTATTTTTGGAACCCAGTTTAATTTCGCGGGTCGTCGTCAGCAACCATTAAATTTTATTTTAATGTTTTGGGACGACAGTGATGTCAGTAGGTGCGTATTTTGACGTGCTCCTTTTTTTTGCTCATTCAAATGCTCTCGCTTGATCGTATGTAAGATCTGATTCCCGCAAGTCTTTTCATAGTTGAATATGCTACGAGAGCACTTCCGTTTGTTCACTCAAGGAGGTTTAGATACACTTATTTTAAAAAGCTAAAATATCTTATAATATAAAATAGGGAGAGTATTTGCTATACTCCACATGTGGGGAACTTGGCTGTTCGTGTTACCGGCAGAGTTATGGTCGCCTTGATAATTTTGGTAGCAATTTAATTTGTTCTAGTTGTATCGTTTGGACAAAACGTATTTAATCTCATCGAAATCAAATGATCTTTTGTCGTGGATATTTTTTTTTGCATTGGGGCGTCGTGCCGCACCGGGCGGCCTCCTCCCTTAACCTTCCTCGATCTCCCTTTCTGCGACCTCCCGACCGCCGCCGCCGGAGCGTCGCCGGGCAAAGCCCTGGTGGCGTGGCAGCGGCAGTTACCTCGGCTGCGAATCGACATGGACTGGCGGTGGCGCCCGCATCTTCCGGAGGATCTCAATGGACGTCAGTAGATGGTAGAAAGCGGCCGAAGGGATTCAGGTCCCGATCTCGGCCCAGATGGGCCTAGAGGGGTAGCAGTATCTGCTGGTCGTTCGTCGCCTCGATGCCGGCTCGCCCAGATTTCCCCAAGCCATGTCCGTGACACGAGGACGCTTGGGGCATCTGTCCTAGGCATGGTGGTGGTGACCTCCTTCTCCGTCGGAGTGGCGGGCCGGGTGGTCTCACCGTTGAGCAGCGGATCCATCTAGTTGGCGGTGTGTGCGGCGTGGGGTCTACTAACTCGGTTTCAGTAAAGGAGACGGTCCTAGGGTCCCTCTCAAGCCAAGACAAAGATCTGCTTGATGTTTGTCTCGATTGATCTGATTTCTGTGTCGTGTTTCGGAATGCTCTGTCGGTGAACTCCATAGTGCGTTCATGCCGAGAGATTGTTGTATGGAATGGGATTCGGTCGGGCGCACCCTAATGCAGCCCTGAGTTGATGTAGGAGCGCTTCGTTGGGAACCCAAAGAGCAAGGTGTGAAGCAGCATAGCAGCAAGTTTGTCGTGGGAATGGCCACGGCAGATGCTGCAATCGGCAGCAAGTAGTAGAACATGGGTCAAGGGCGGCCAGCCATCTGCGGTGCGAGATGAGGGCAGAGACACAAGGGTTTACCCAGGTTCGGCCCCCGGAGGGTAAAGACATACTCCTGCTAGATCTTATTATGGAGTGAGTACAAGGGGCGAGCTCGACGACTAGGCGGCGAGTCGCTTGGGTGTATGATGGAACATGTCCTCTATGCATACCCTAGGGAGGTTTATATAGGCTCACCTCGCTAGGTTTTACAGATCTAGAACCGAATTGGTTAAGGATTCGGAAGGTCTTTGACCTAGTCCGACTAGGCCTAGCTACGCTTCTGGGCCTCCAACTTCCAGTCGCCTGAGTCCTCACCAAGTCTCGATCCAGTCGCCGTCCTGCAGGCCCACTCGCTGGCAGTTCGGACCAATAGGAAACGTCCTGCTAGGCATACCCCGGTAGGCATATCCCCATCAGTAGTCCCCGAGGCCGTCGTTGATTCGTCGCAGGTGTTCATTGCCAGTCGGAGTATGCAGGTCCAATGCGGACGCCCAGTCGAATCGGCGGTGGACTCCTGAACAAAGGAAAGAACTAGTCATTTTAGTCGCAATAACGACGACCAATCATATCGCAGCTTGGCGAGCGGGTCGGTGAATAATCAAGTCACTGTCATAGTGATCGGGTCGGCAAATCGTCGAGTCGCGGAAGACAGCGAGTCGAGTGGACGAAGTTGGACCGTCAGCTTGGTCAAACTAGCCGTTGGGTAATCCAACGGTAATATTGGCGTAATTACCGCGTGGTAACGGCTCCCCGAAAATGGCGGGTAACAACCACTATATAAGGAGAGTGACGGGTGAGGGGGAAACGCTTCCCTCACTTCCTCCGAACTTGCGCATTCTCGTTCCCCCATTCCGTGCAGCGACCAGAATGACTCAGAGCGATCCGCATACCAAGATCCCCCAGCCAATGGCTCCTCCTGCCGAACCATGGGGCAGATCCAAGTGCACGAAGGCGCTGCTAAGATCATTCGAGGAGGCGAGGATCCTCCATGCCGGGAGATGGCGCATCCCCGCGACCGGAGAAGTAATTCCAGATCTGCGCGAAGGGGAGTTCGTCTGCTTCACCAGTCATCTGGAGCGGGGGCTCGGATTCCTCATTTCCCTCTTCTTCCAGCGCTTCTGCGCCTATTACGATATCCAGCCGTCGGACCTAGGTCCACACAGCATCGACCAGCTCGCCATTTTCGTGGCGTTCTGCGAGTGCTACCTGGCTGCAGGCCCTATTTTCCCCTATGGAAAGATCTATTCCATGGGAGAATCAGCCGCGAAGAGGCAGGCGGCCCAATGCTAGCCACGGGCGGCTTGAGTTTCCAGATGTAGTCAAAGACGTCATTCTTCGGTCTGATGCTGCCTGCCAAAGCAGCGAACGAGTGGAAGAAGAGCTGGTTCTACGTGACTGAGTCGACTCCAGGCGACGAGGTGGCGCTTCCATGGTATTCCGCCAACCGGCCCGAGCCACGTCGGCTCCAAGTTACAAACTTCCGCTAGAACAGCGGATGGTCGTCGACGAGATGCAGCAGACCATCCGCAACTTGAAGAAGAAAGGCCTCCAAACCATCAACCTCTACAATTGCTGGCTCGGGCGACGGCTCGTGCCCCTGGCCAGCCATGCCCACTACATGTACGAGTACACGGGCAAGGACGACCCGATGAAGTCCTGCCTCGACGAGTGGAGACTCGACGACTACACCCTAGATCTGAAGAAGATCACCTAGGCGGTGTATCTTGACACGAAAGCCGGGGTCGCGCCTTACACTACAAGGCGCCCAACTCCAACGGTGAGTTGTTATGTCCTTTGCACTCGCAGTCGCAGTTTGTGCATTCGTGGTTGTGGTAATGTTATTTGACTGCTGCAGTTGTTTCAAGTGGTGGAAGAGTGGCTTCCACCCGCAGATGACGATAACTCGAGCTCGTCCGCCGAGGATGGGAGCGAGTCATTGCCCGAAAAGGGCGATGTCAGGAGTGATGGGGCTGGCGACGGTGACGACGACGACCCCGTGGAGGTTGCTGCCCCCATGGTCCGCAAGACTCGCGGGCAGCACCAACACGAACTCGAGGCCAGCAAAAGCCTCGAGGTCCATGACGACGATGACGAGCTCCCTGAGCATACCTCACAACATGAGGCTACGCCGTCGAAGAAGAAGATGCAGTCGCCACCCAAGAAGAAGGCGAAGCTGGCCAAGCCGGCGTATCCGCCTCGGTCCGCGAGTAGCTCCAAAGCTACCAGCACGGCCGAAGAAACAGCAGCGCACGCGGCCTCGACGATTGGCACTACCATTGTAGAGGAGGAGGCGCCGCTGGCGTCATTGCCGTCGCCGTTCGCCCCATTCACCGGGTTGTCGGCCGCTCCAGCCGCAGGGGCCTCACCACTGAGAGGAGCTCCCGCAACGATTGCCACGGAGGCTTCCGCCGTGGCTTCATCCTCGAAGAAACCGTTAGTGTCTTGGGCACATAATGTGTTCAAGACGGGCCTCAGTCGGAAACCGGGGCCAGAACTGGAGAAGCCAGCCAGCATCCGCACCGGCCTGCGATTTATTCCAGTCGCCAAGTGAGTGTTCCTTGATCTTTTATCCGTCTGCTTGCTTCGTGTTTTGATCGGAGAGTGTTATTGACAGAATTATTTCGCAGGACTGGAGTTAAGAAGACAGGTCACCCTTCGGTGGCCAAGGTTCCACCAGTCACCACGGAGGCGCCAGCCGATCCCTCGAAGAAGAGGAAGGGCGACGAAGTCGTTGCTCCCGCCGAAGGCACCAAAAGAATAAAGGGCGATGACATCGTCATGATTTCTGACGAGCCGACGGCTTCCCCGAGCGAACCTCTGACCGCAGTGGACGTAGCTCTGAAGGCCAAGGAGGACGCGGGGTCGCAGCATGCAGTGCCCGTGGGTTTGACCGAGGCGATCGGGCCGCCCTCGAGTGGCGTGGGGGCCGCGGTGGCGACATTCCCTTGCTTTGTGGCGAAAGCCGCCGCGGCGAGTGCCTCGGTGCCGTCGAGCCAGCTTCCTAGGGCCGCCGGCATGGAGGTTGAACAACGTCGCGGTCACACTCCGCTCGTGCTTGCGTCGGTGGACGCGATGCAACTTCATCGCATGAAGGTGCCGCCATCCAGGTATGTCCAGTCCCTGAGGATCTGGCCACTGAATTTCAGTGGTCGGATTCTTACTATTTTTTGTGTCAGCCAGTCCCCGAGTGCCTAGTCGCTGAATTTCAGCGGCTGGGCACTTAGGAATTTCGTCGTCCAGTCCCCGAGTGCCTAGTCGCTGAATTTCAGCGGCAGGGCACTTAGGAATTTTGTCGTCCAGTCCCCGAGTGCCTAGTCGCTGAATTTCAGCGGCTGGGCACTTAGGAATTTTTGGTTGTTGACGCTATGATTGTTCCACAGGGCTTGCAGCGCGAGTCGGCCGAGCGGCTTGCTGCCAAGTGCAGCGTGGAGAAGGAGCTTATTGTTGTCCAGGAGACGAACGAGGAGCTTTGAGCGGCCTTGGGTGAGTATTTACCTTATTTGGCGCTTGACGCGATTTTTTTGCGGTATTGACCGTTTTGTTTTGGAAACAAAGAGCAGTGCGGCTGAAGTGGAGGAGGCTCGCTAGGGCCTTGTCCCGGTGGGTGAATTGATGGCAGCTCAGTCTGCCTTGAGCGTGGCGGAGAAACGAATCGCCAAACTGGAGCATGAGCTCAAGGAGGCGAAGGCGCAAGCGAGCTCGGTGGAAGGACGAGCCAAGGCGGCCGTTACTTCTGCTGCTGAGGAGCGGATGGTGTCGGACGCACTCATCGCCGGGTTGCAGAATGATTTCTCTGCTCTACAGAATTTCATCACTGACCTCTGCCGCCCGCTGATTGGTGAGCTTTCCTTCAGCCAATTTCCGAGTGCATGCAACACGTTGTGGTTTTGATGCTTTGCTCACTGTTTGCTTGTGTACTGCAGGCCGGATCACTGATAATGCCGAAGATGTGCAGTCGTACGACGCGCGGCAATGCGTGACCACCCTGGTCGACTCAGCCGCGCTGTCAGCGACTTGTCTCTGGGCATATCTTTAGGAGATCTCGCCCACGGAGGTGATCCCCAGCGACCTCGTCGAGGTATGGCGCTACCTAGAGAAGGCCCCATCAGTCGTGGAATTCATGACGCAGTCGGCCTTCCGTCGTGGAGCGGCGACTGCGCTGAGCATTGGGCTCGCGCATTTTCCCGAGGACTTCGACCTCGACGACGTCACGAGCGGGTACCCCTCATCGATGGGATCGGTCGAGATTGCCGAGGTGTTGAAGCTGATGGACCGAGCCGCGGTGTACTCCGATCGCGTTTGGGCGATGGGCGACCTTATTCCCTACCAGGAGACGGTCATCGCCCCCAATGACCGTGAGCCGAAGCACCGCGACTTCAAGGTGGAGCAACCATTCTGTGCGGTGATGGCGGGCAAGCTTACGACGTACCCGTCGAATCCCTGGGTGCCTTTTATCCGAAGCCGCAAGGATGGTGGCGCGTCTTCATCAAAGCCTGCGGAATAAGATGGTGTGCCATTTTGCATTAGTATAAGATAACCATGTAATTCTCCTTGTACGCGAAACAAATTTTGCTGCTATGAAGGAATGCTCGGGTTATTTTGTCGTTGCTTTTGTGATTTGAATGTTGGTTGTACGAGTTCCCGAGCGCGTCCGCCCTTTTTATGGGGTTAACCTCGGTTTTATATGTTGTATGAAATGTTAGTGAGTTAAGGTCGACTCGCCATGGCTCAGTAAGCCAGTCGTGTGGCGACTCCCAGGGGTGCTCTTTACTTGGCCGTTTTCCTGAGCACGAACGGGGTCGGGTAGCCGAGTCCCCGAGCGTGGTACTTGGCCGTTCTAGTCGCATGCCCAAGGTAGGTGAGGACTAAGCGCGTTATGTTAGGCGCGTCATGAGTCTTGGGCACACTCTCTTACTTGGCGTTCTTCCCTATCCGCTCTTCGTTGGGCTGCTGTCAGTCCCCAAGCGTGGTACTTTGCCGTTCGAGTCACTGCGCTGAGGATGTGGAGGACTTGGTCGCTGTGGGAAGCGAGTGCAGTCGTCTTGCCTCGGGGAGCCAGTCGAGCTAGGCGACTCCAATGGGGCTCCGGGTTAGCTTTTTCGTGGGCGGTGCGAGGCCTGGATTTTTCCAGTGCCCTCGTACCGCACTACTTGGCTGTGCCGATCGCGTGACCAAAGGTTGACTTCTGCGGATAGCGTAACACTGTTATTACAAGTGCGAGTGGCACAAGGCATGGAGAGTAGGCGCAATTTGCGGGAATCGATCTGCTTTATTTTATAGAGGGTAGGGGTACATGTCTGGAGTTCTAAGAGTAGAACTTCCGTAGGAGGTTTACATTCCATGGCCGCTTGACGTCGAGTTTTCCGTCGCCTCGGACGTCGGTGAGGTAGTAGGCGTCGTTGCACAGGACTCGCCCGATGGCGAATGGTCCCTCCCAGGGGGGAGAGCTTGTGCATGCCTTTTTGGTCCTGGATTAGACGCGGTACCAAGTCGCCTTCCTGGAAAGTGCGAGTCCGTACTCGTCGGCTGTGGTAGCGGCGAAGCCCTTGCTGGTAGATGGCGGTGCGGGAGCAAGCCAGGTCGCATGCTTCGTCGAGCTGATCGACCCCGTCTTGGTGTGCAAGCTCGTTGTCAGCCTCCGTGTAGTTGACCACCCTAGGTGAGTCGTGCTCGAGGTCGGTTGGCATGACTGCCTCGACACCGTACACCATGAATAAGGGGGTGAACCCCGTCGACCTTTTGACGGAGGTGCGGATGCCCCAGATGACAGAGGGGAGTTCTTCGACCCAGCACCCGGCGGTACGCTCGAGTGGGACTTGTAGTCGTGGCTTCAGGCCATGGAGGATGCTCTGGTTGGTGCGTTCCGCCTGGCTATTGGACTCCGGGTGGTCGATTGAGGCGAGGTCAAGTCGGATGTTGTGCTCCTCGCAGAACTCGGCCATGGCTCCCTTGGCGAAGTTGGTGTCGTTGTCTGTGATGATGCTGTTTGGGAACCCGTAGAGATATATGAGCTTGCGTAAGAATTTTGTAGCGGTCTTCCCATCGCATTTGCGGACTGGCTTGGCCTCCACCCACTTTGTGAATTTGTCGACTGCGACTAGGAGATGGGTGAAGCCGGAGGGGGCCTTCTTGAAGGGTCCTACCATATCCATGCCCCATACGGCGAATGGCCAGGTGAGGGGGATTGTTTTGGGGGCCGAACTCGGTACGCGAGTCTGGTTGGCGTACTTCTAGCACCCGCTGCATCGCTGGACGATGTCGACCGCATCGGCGTGTGTGGTGAGCCAGTAGAAACCGTGTCGCATGGCCTTGGCGACCAGAGAGCGGGCGACGGCGTGGTGGTCGCAGTCGCCGGACTGGATGTCCTGGAGGATCTTACGCCCTTCAGCTGGTTGGACGCAGCGTTGGAACACGCCATTCACGCTGCACTTGTGGAGCTCGCCGTTGATGATAACAAAGGATTTGCAACGGCGTGCTATCATCCGGGCCTCCGTTTCGTCTGCGGGTAGGGTGCCTCCCTCCAGGTAAGCGATGTATGGAGCTGTCCAATCGCTTGGCTCGGCGATCAGTGCGACCAGGGCTGTGTCTGGTTGCACCAGAATTCCGATGTCGATCTCCCTTGGGGGAGAGACGGAGGGCTTGGTGATGGTGTCGAGGAAGACGTCGGCAGGTGGTGCGAGTCGAGCTGAGCCGATGCGAGAGAGTGTGTCGGCCTCCTCATTCTTCCGCATGTCGATCCACTCGATGGAGTAACCTGTGAAGTGGCCTCCCAGCTGGTCCACTGCTTGGCGGTATGCCGCCATGGTGGGGGAGACTGCGTCGCAAGTGCCGGCGACGAGGTCGGAGTCTCCGTAGCAACGCAGACGATTGATGTTCATCTCCTTGGCTGCCCTCATGCCGTGGAGTAGCACCTCGTTCTCGGCCATGTTGTTGGTGCAGGGGGTGAAGTCGAGGTAGAGGACGTAGCGGAGCTTGTCGCCCTTCCGAGATGTTAGCACGATCCCCGCTCCTGAACCGTCTACGTTCTTGGAGCCGTCGAAGTGTAGGCTCCAGTAATGGAGGTATGGCAACTTCTCTGGCTACTAGGCCTCCTCCCAGTCGGCGAGGAAGTCTGCGAGGGCCTGCGATTTGATCGCTTTGCACGGCTCGTACTTGATGTTGTGGACGCCGATCTCGACGACCCACTTGGCGACTCGCCCGGTCGCCTCACGGTTGCGGATGATGTCCTGCAACGGTGCTGAGGAGACGACCGTTATTGGGTGCTCCTGGAAGTAGTGTGGTAGTCGCCGCTGTGCTCTAAAGACCGCATATACCAATTTTTGGTACTGCGGTAGCGCTGTCATGACTCGGTGAGGACTTCGCTGATATAGTATACGGGTCGCTGCACCGGGCGCTCCTTCCCTTCCTCTGGTCGTTCGACGACCATGATGGCGCTGACGACGCGCTCGAAAGCCGCGACGTAGACCAGCATGGGCTCCTTGTCGACGGGGGCGGCGAGTAGCGGTGCTACGAGCAACACCTCCTTGAGAGCGTGGAGCGCGTCGTCTGCCTCCTTGTCCCACTGGAAGGTGGGGTTCTTGCGCATTAGGCGGTAGAGAGGCATCGCCTTCTCGCCTAGCCGGGTGATGAAGCGATTGAGAGCCGTGACTCGCCTGGCCAACTTCTGGACGTCGCGCAGGCACTCGGGTCAGCCGAGCCGGGCGATCGTGTTGATCTTGGCGGGATTTGCCTCGATCCCGCGCTTGGAGATGACGTATCCCAGTAGCTGTCCAGTAGGTACATCGAAGGTGCACTTCCCTGGGTTTAGCTTTATCTTGTACCTTCGCAGGTTGGCGAATGTTTCCTCCAGGTCGGCGAGTAGATCGCCCTGGCGAGTGGATTTTACCACCACGTCGTCGATGTAGACGTGGATATTGCGGCCAATTTGGCTCGCAAGGCACTCCTACATGCACCTCTGATAGGTCGCCCCGGCGTTCTTGAGGCCGAAGGTCATGGCGGTGTAGCAGAAGGCTCTGAATGGCGTGATGAACGCCGTCATCTCTTCGTCCTTGACTGCCATTTTGATCTGGTTGTACCCAGAGTAGGTGTCGAGGAAGCATAGCGACTCCGAGCCCGCGGTTGAGTCGATGATTTGGTCGATCCGCGGGAGGACGAATTTCTCCTTCGGGCAGGCACTGTTTAGGTTTGTGTAATCGATACACATTCTCCAGGTCCCGTTTTTCTTCTCGACCAGGACTGGTTTTGCCAGCCACTTGGAGTATTTGATTGTCCGGATGAAGCCTGCATCGAGTAGACGCTGCACCTCCTTGGTGATTGCTCGGTGGCGCTCTTCATTGAAGGGCCGCTGCGACTGCTTAACAGGTCGCGCTTTGGGGTCGGCGTTGAGTTTGTGCTCAGCGAGTTCCCTCGGGACACCAGGCATGTCGGATGGCTTCCATGCGAATATGTCGCGATTCTCACATAGGAACTCGATGAGCGCGCCTTCCTATGCTGGGCTCATGCCCGTCCCGATCGTCATCGTCTGGCTGGAGTCGCCTGGGACCAGCTCGATGGTGCGAGTGTGCGTCGTTGCCTCGAAGGCGGTGGAGCTGCCACCCTCCGAGTTGGGCTTCTTGAGTATGGTGGGGTCGTCATTGTTGACCCCGCTCGCGTACTTGGTGAGCTCCTCGGCGTGGTTAGCCTCCGCCGCGATGACGGCGTCAGCGAGTTCGGCGCCTTTGTCCTTGCATTCTGCGCCCATGTTGGGGTCGCCATGGACAGTGATGATGCCACATGGCCAGGGGAGCTTCATAGCATTGTACGCGTAGTGGGGCGCTGCCATGAATTTGGCGAATGCCTGGCGCCACAAGACGCAGTGGTAGGGGCTGTTGAACGACACCAGCTCGAAGACGATCCGCTCGGTGCGGAAGTTTGCTGGTGTGCCAAAGGTGATTGGTAGCGTCACCTTGCCGATCGGGTACGCCTTCCGACTGGGGACGATGTCGTGGAAGGTGGTGTAGGTCGTCGATCATTGACTGCGAGAGCCGCAGTCGACTGAATGTGTCCAGGTATAGGATGTTGATGGAGCTTCCGCCGTCCATCAGTGTCTTGGGGAGCCAATAGTCTCCCACCTTGGGCTTGACCACCAAGGTGAATCGGCCCGGATATTCGATCCGTGTCGAGTGGTCTTCGCGGCTCCAGGAGATTGGTTTCTTGGACCAGTTGAGGAACTGGCGGATGTCTATCTGGGACACCGCGTTGACAGTGACGACGCGGGCGATGACCTTCTTCTCGCGCTTCGTGTTGAAGCCTGTGAAGGTGTGGAGCGAGCCAGCGACGCTGTCGAATTTTCTGCCGTTTGGCGGGTTGTTGTCGGGGTCTTCCCGTGCGCGTCGTGCCTTCTCGATCTCCTTGAGGGAGTGGCAGTCGGCGGTCATATGCGTGGTGGGCTTCCCTTACCTATTGTGAAACACACAGGGTTGATTGAGGAGAGCCGTGGGATCGAACCTCGGCTTTGCCTTGTAGTTGCCGCTGTCGCGGCGCTGGACTCCTTCGCGGTGGAAGCTCTTGGGTTCGCGCGGAGCGTATCCGGCATTGGTGACGAAGTCGACTCGCCCATCACCGCGGCGCTTGCCGGTGAGGCGAGTGTTGCTATAGCGTAGCTCGAGTCGCCTCCCGTTGTCGTGGCCACTCGTGCGGCGATTTCCTCCCGACTCGTCGTCGGTTTCTTGGTTTGGGTCCTCCTCCGTGTACCGCTTGGCGATCTCCAGGAGGTCCGGTATGTTTTCGAGTGTTCTGTACACTCGCTTGAGCTTGGCGAACAGGGGATCGTAGCGGCACAATGTCTTGAAGCAGTGGATCGCGGTGTCCGGGTGGATTCCGGCCGCGTTATACCACATGTCTTGCCACCGTTGGACCCAACTGCGGGTCGACTCGTGGGGTCCCTGGACGCATCGCTCCAGTTCCTCGATGGTGGTGGCGCGGGTGTAGGAACCCTCGAAGTGCCTGACAAAGGTGTCGCGCATTTCCTCCCAGGAGTCGATGCTATCCGCGGGGAGGGTGTTAATCCACTGCATGCACGCTCCCTCCATCATCAGGGGAAGGTAGCGGGCGGCGAGTAGGTCGGTGTGGCTGGCAATTCCCATCGCCATGAGGTAGGTGTCCAGCCACACGGACAGATCGTACGAGGGGTCGTACTTCTCGATCTCCTTCGACGCTTTGAAGTTCGCTGGGTATCTTTCGCCTCGGATCATCGGTCCAAAGCATTGGGGTTTGACTCGACTTAGCGATCCCCTTGGTTCGCCATCGTGGAGGTTGGCGAGGGTATGCCTCAGGTCGTCGGGCTAGCGTGTGTGTCAGCTCTGGTTGTTGATGATGTGGGTGCGCGCGTCAACGGGCTGCCCGTTGGCGGCGACGAAGTTGTTCGCCGACCGCGGGTCGTTGGTGGAGAGTGCCGCGTTCGCGGATCGGCGTTGGAGCTGCAGGGGCTCGGGTGGTGGGCAGTTAAGGGTATTCGCCACCATTGGGCGGCCGCTCGAGGCCGCCCTGCTGCCTGACGAACGCGAGTACATCCGACCCTGTGAGTCGGCACCCGCGTTTTATTGCTCGACCGCTGGCGGCGAGCCTGGCGCATCGGATCTGTGGCGCCTTCCCGGACGTTATGTTGGCGTCACGCCGCTCGCGACGACATTGTCAATCGGAGTGGAAACATCGGGAGGCTGTTTGCATCTCGCTCCCGTGAGGAGACCACGATTCTTGGTTGGTCCCTGGGGGGCGCGCGGTTGGGTGGTGGTGGAGCGTCGTTGGCCGTCGCGCCTGGTGGCGTCCGGGAGCTCCCTCCTGGCGGCGCATTCTCGCAGATCGCGCGCTCGACCGCACGAGCCGGGTCATTCTCGTCGTCGAAGTTCAGGGTGCGCCCCTGAATGGTGAGGCTCAGGCGCGACCTGATTCAGAGTTGGTGATAGCGTGAAAGCTCCTGCGCCGTCACCTGCTCAAGGCGAAATTTTTCGCGCTCGGCTTGTTCTTTGCGGACCACCTCCTCCAGCCGCAGGCAGAGTTCCTCGACCTCCATTGTCGTTGCGTTCGGTGGGATCGGCGTGGAGAAGGGGTCTTGCGGGGGTCAGCGCCAGTAGCCATGTAGGTCGCGACGTGGCGACCGGTCCCGTCATGGAGGTCGGCGTAGTTCTCTGACCCGGAGTCAAAGTCGAAGATCCCAAGGATGGATGGGTCCTCGAAGTCTCCGACATTGGAGACCTGGGTGATGGAGCCTGCGAGCGATGCGGCGACGATGGATCTGGCAGCCGACGCCGGGGTCGCCGAGTCGGCGTCGTCGTTGAGGGCGACGTCGTCCGTGACCATGGTGGTTTTGGCCACGTTGCTATGGGCCGAGTCATACTCGGAGGCGAGGCGGTGGATCGTGCGGACCTGGCTCTCAGAGAGCTGGTCGCGCGGCAGCTGTCGTGGTATTGCCGACGAGTACGCCATGGAGGGATCCTCACAGTGCGTGTTTAGGGACGTGGGGTAAGGCAGACGGTTGACGGGTACGAGGTAACACAGCTTACCCAGGTTCAGATCCCACAACGGTGGCGGAATCCTACTCCTGCTATAAATCACTATAAGGGTAATACACCGAGTTACAGAGATAGGTTCGCTGTGCGAGGTGTGTGTAAAACGATGCCCTAAAGGCTCCCATAGGCCCGACTTATATAGTCGCCAGGTCCTAGGGTTATAGGGAAAAGTCCTAGCCGGACAGGTTACAGAGTCCTACACCGTCTATCACTAGTCTTGTGTATCTTGTACTCCAAGGCTCCGGGTACGCTGGTGACTCCACCGTAGCCTTCCTTTATCCGGCATGGGCCTCCCTTCTGGATCCACCTAACTGGGCCGCCCAGCAGGCCACAGGCCATGTTACCGACTATGGGCCACCTGGGTCAGTCGGATAAGAGACATGCTATGAGGATACCCATATAGAATATCCCCAACAGTAGCCCCCGAAGAACTCCGAGATCTTGCGCCGTCTTGCCTCTTCCCGTGGAATGCTTCGTCTAGATGGATGTCGGCAAATCGTCAAGCAATATCTTGTAGTCCTCCCAAAGAACCATGCAAAGGTTTCTCCGTCTTCTATGAGTAAGTCGGAGAAATGCTGAATGTTCCATCGTACACTTCCGTAGTCGGATTAAATCCGTCCATGCCGGAATCTTTGATGGGACGGCTCATCTACCATGTCAGTTATGACGACGTAGGCTGTAGGTCAGCGACGCCTCGTAACTCACACATGCAGAGAACGCAATCATATCCAATTTTCCCGTGCGAGCGATACGAACCGTTGGCGGCGATGGTTGGAGACGTGGCGAAATTACCGCGCACGTTCACGAACACGTCGTCTACGCGGCAACCGTCCGATTAGCTGCACGAATCTTGACGCAGAGTAAGATAAATAGTAACCGTGAGACACTTGCCACTTTTTCACCCCATTCTCTCGCGTCATCACCTTCTTCCTCCAGCCGCACGCCTCCTCGAGCTCTCTGTGGAAAACCTCGAAGAAACCCTAGCCTCTCTCTGCACCAGTCGCGCCCTCCCAGTCCTCCATGGCCAGCAGCAGCTCCTCCCCTTCGATGGCGGCGTCGAGCGTAGCCACGGCGAAGCCGGCGAGCTCCGTCGCCGTGCGCCCTGAGGGCCTGGTCATCCCCGCGTCGGTAGTGATTGAAACCACCGGCGGAGACCACAATCTGGCGGCGCTGGAGCCTCTGGAAGAGGAGCCAGACTCGCACAAAGGCGACTGCCGCGGCTCGGACATCACCGACCGCGACATCCAAGAGATGGTCGCCGAAGGCTACCTTCCCGCGACGAGGGGCTCGCCTGGCGGGCGGCGTCGGCCGGCGAGGTGACACCTTCTCCCCAAGTCGGAGAAAAGGTGTACCTCAAGGCCCAACTGGTACGTGGCGTTTCTCTGGCCATCTCCCACTTCTTTCTGTCCGTCTTGAACCACTTCAAAGTCCAACCCCACAACCTCTCCCCCAATAGTATCTTAGTGCTTAGCAACTTCGCGGCACTTTGTGAGGGTTACCTAGGGATTAAGCCTAGGTTAGACTTGTTCGTGTATTTCTTCACCGTCAAACGTGAAGCCGGACATAGTAGGGAGGAGGTTAGGAACTGCGGCACCATAATCTTCAAGATCCGACCTGGCCGACGGTTCCCCGACATCGTCGGCCATGATTCGTGCAAAAACTCGTAGAGGACGTACTTCTACGGCCCCGACATTCCTTTGGCGGGTCGAGAAGTGATGTACACGGACTTCGTGGATGGAGCCGCCACTGAAGTTTCCACATGGAGATCCCATGCCTCCCTTCCCTCCAACCACAACGCTTCTCGCGCAATAAGGCGGATCGAGTGGTTCGTAGAGGCGGGTTTGACTAGCTTGGACCTAGCCATGTGCTGGTTCATCAGGCGAATCCAACCCCTGCAGAACCGCGCGAAGTTCATGCACGAGTACACGGGTGATCGAAAGGATTCCCTTCGGATCTCCGTGGATAACTTCTCGAGCGACTCCGTCAAGCTCCGTCTGAAGGACATCGTCAAGGTGAAGGATAAGAAGCGTGGCTTCACCATGACCTGCGATATGTACGTGGACGGCAAGTGCCCAAAGGTAGGTATTTATTTTCCATGTATGACATTGCTCCAGTTTCTCCGTATTATCATAGCCTTCTTATCTAACACGGTTCAGATTTCTTACTTAATAGCTTAGCGATCTAGATGAGGACAACCTGGCTGCCCAAATCTATGATCCAAATATGAAGGAAGTCATGGTCGTGTCCGACGACGATGCCCCGTTGGCGCGAAAGCGGAAGAGCTCCACCTCTGACGCTGCCGACGGAGGTAAGAAGAAGAAGACGGAGGGTGGAGCCTCCAGAAAGAGTACTGCCGCCCTGGAGGCGGAAAAGAAGAAAGCCACCGGGATGTTTGCCAAAGCGCCCCCCTTAGTGTAAGCCTCTCATTCTCCGACATTGTCTCATTTATCTGTCTTATTCCTGTACTTATGCACTTTGCATGTTTCAGGAAGAAAGCCACAACCAGCCTCAAGAAGTCCTCCGAACTCTCTTGGGCTTCTAGAAATATCAAAGATATGCTGCATCGCGACTCCTCCCCCGCCATCGCCCCTGCTACTAATGTCGTCAAGCCCTCCTCTGCTCCGACAAGCTCCCAAGTCCAGGAGGCACAAGGCCCTTCCGCCATGGAAGTGGATTCTGGCGCCTCTACCAAACTAGTTGTTGTCGGCGAGCAGGCGACACAGGAGAGCGCTGCTATTCAAATGGCTGAAGCTCCGGCTAAGGATGCCATCGGTAGCGGCAAGGCGGTGGTGGGAGCTGGTACTTCTGCCGAAGGCGGCGCCTCTGCTCCCCAGAAACCCTTCGAGTTCCCCAAGATTGTTTACCCGGTGCTCATACCAAGTAACACAACTATGGTTCCTGGAGGAGTGCCGTCATCTCCGACGTGCGGTCTTGAGGAGCTACTCCGACAAGCAGACATCTTGCAAGGAAACAGCATTTCCTTTGGCAAGCTGCTGGCCGAGAGCGCTACAAACCTCAAGATCATTGCACTTGTAAGTTTTACTTTACCTTTTGCATTTCGTATGAGCATCCCACTGTAGCCCCCGAGGATGTAGACGGAAAACCATAGGTTTTGCATCTATATGCTCTAAGAGTGACTAAGTTAGAAAGAACTCTCACTGTAGCCCCCAAGAATTTAGATGGAAGAAATTATTCCGACTAGATGCTTTAAGAGTAGCATACACAGTTTTCATAATTTTCAATTCTGTAGCCCCCCAAGCCTCTAGTTGTAACTGAATTAGTTCCGAGTAGATGCTTTAAAGAAAAGCCAAGCATTTTCCGAGCTAAAAACTTTATATTGTATCCCCAAGCTTCTAATCGAGAACTGAATTAGCTCCGACTAGATGCTTTAAAGAAAAGCTAAGCATATTGATAAATTTAAAAACTCTCGCTATAGCCCCCGAGCGCCTAGATGGAAAATCTTCGACTAGGGGCTCCAAGCAGACCAAACAGCGACTTAACTTTGTATTTGTTTCCACAGAATGAGAATGCTCAGAGGGGCATGGCCAACGACAAGTATCAGAAGATGCGCGCAGATCTTGAAGCCGAAAATGGTAAAACTGCCATCTTGAAGAAACAGATCATCAAAAACAAGAGTCTGTTTTATTTTTGCGCATTTCCATCTTACTTTTGTGCCCATAATCTCCGAGTACTCAATGTGTACTTTGTTTTCTCCTACTTGCAGAGCATGTTTCCAAGGCCAAGGATATTGTCGAGCAGTCCAAGCACATCCAGCAGCTAGACAGCGAGAACAAGATCCTTAAGAAGGAGAGGGAAGAAATGCTGAAGATGCACGAGGATTACATGAAAGCCCTGCAGGACTCCGCCTCCGCGGAGATCAATCGCTTGAAGGAGGAGCTTGCGATCCTAAAGGATCAGAAGCAAGCTGCTGATGAGCAAAACCTTCGCCATAACGAAGCGTCTAAGCTCCTCCAACAAGAGAAGAAATCCTTGGCGGACACCGTCTGGCAGGCTAAGGCCAGCATCTTCAGTAAGTGTCCTCCGCTTTGTAGTTCTGTAGTCTTGATACTTAGAATTTATTGAACTCATGCAATCCTTGTCGGAATTTTCAGCGCCCATGGGTTTAACCCGCTCGCCTCCTTCGGACAAGGAATGCATGGTTCTTTCCGGCAAATTCATCAATACCGCCATCGCCCAAGCCAAGGAGATTGCCAAGCCCCTCCAGATCTATATCAAGGCCTCGGACTCGTGACGGCATCGGAGATTCGCACGAGCCCCGAGCGTGTCGCGAGTCGAAAGCTTCATGCACGGCGCAAGTATGGCGCTGTCTATGGTGAAGGAACACTATGAAGATGCCGACATCGACACGGTGACATCCGTATCCCGACGTGATGATGACGGCAAGGATATTGATCACGAAGCCATCCTGTCATCACCGCGGTTATGACACCGGGGTTGCCGAGTTGGTGGACGTGACGCCTTCGCGCTGGGAACTTCATCGACAACGTCAACCAGGACTCCTCCGAGTCTCATCACAGCGCCGACGTCGAGGGTGATTCTCCAGCTGGCGATGATGCGGCCTCCAAGTCTCCTACGCCCAAAGAATTAAAAACACTTTGTAATTTCTGTTTCACCTCTGGAGTGTGCGCGGGAAAAACTTGTTGATGTAATCTTAAGGCGTAAAACAATGGTTGTCGTATCCTGCTACTTAAGAATTAAGTTTCAGCATGTATATATTTTTTGAGCAAGTGCTGGGTTATCCATTACTCTGGTTCTTATGCTTGACTTTTCGTGAGTCGGAAGACTCGTTGTCGGAACCATGCGCTTAGGTGATGATGCCCAATGGCACCGTCAATAACCTGAGCACAAAATCGCCGACAATAAATGCCAAAAGTCACTACTCCAGAATCCACATAAAAACGACAAAGAATGTGTAGACCAGAAAACTTAAGCTAACGCCCGTAGACGGAATTTTCACAAGTGCAATCGCAAGACTTGTGCATAAAGGTTTATATGATCCAAAAATTAACACTAAAGGAGGTAAAAGACTCAACAATATGAGTGAACCAAAGAGCTTTATTTCATTGATCATATAAGAGGTACACGATTAGATAAAAAATGCTAAGTGTAGAAAGGACGTAGCTGTTCTATGTTCCATGGCCGATCAAGCTCCGGGTAGTCATCATCCGGGTCACGTCGCTTACGCTTATGATCCTCGTTGGGTCTATCCTTGAGTTCACGATTGTCGACAAGGTGATGGGGATACGCCTATTGGGGTATACTCAGCGGGACGTTTCCGACTGGTCCAAGGGCTGGCGAGTGGGCCTGCAGAACGGCGAGTGGACCAAAGCCCAGCAAGGTATCAGGCGACTGGAAGTTGAAGGCCCAGGCGAGCGGATAGGCCCAGTCGGTCTAAGTTAAATGATTACCGAAGTTGTAACCGAATCGGTTGAGATATGTAAACCCTAGGGGAGGTGAGCCTATATAATACTCCCTATGGGGTGAGTAGAGACACGTTCCCTCATACACCCAAGCAACTCGCCGCCTAGTCGCCGAGTTCGCCCATTGTAAACACCTCCATAATACAATCTAGCAGGAGTAGGTCTTTACCCTCCGGGGGCCCGAACCTGGGTAAAACCCTGTGTCTTTGCCCTCATCTCGCACCGCAGATGGCTGGCCGCCCTTGCCCCTCGTTCTACTACTCGCTGCCAATTGCAGCATCTGCCGTGGTCATTCCTCGATGCTGGCGCCACCGTGGCCCGGCCGGCCGGTGTTGCGGCGAGATCCAATCACCATCAACGAGGCAGTCGCCACCGCCGATGATAGCGATCGGCGAGATGCTCCAGATCTTGCCGAGCAGCTACATCCCGGCGGCGCGACCCGTCACACACAGCGTGATCCTGCCAATCGGCACGATCAGCCTCTTCGTCGGCCTCACCGACGTCATCACCTCGGAGGACTCGGCTCGTATCCGCGAGTCGCCACCACGCGATCGGCTCTCTGAGAGCCAGGTCCGCACGATCCACCGCGCCTCGAGTACAACTCGCCCACCAACGTGGCGAGAACTCGGCCGCAGAAGACGCGGCCCTCACCGACGACGCCGACTCGGTGACCCGGCGTCATTCGCCGGATCCATCATCATGGCCTCATCCGGGCTCCATCGTCAGTCTCCAACGCTGAGATTTCGAGACCCTCCATCCTCGGGATCTTCGATTCACTGGTCGAAAACTCCGCCGACTCCACGACGGAACCAGTCGCCATGCCGCGACCTACATGGCCACCGGCACCGATCCGCCGGAGGACCCTTTCTCCACGCCGATCCCTCTTAACGCCACGACGACGGAGGTCGAGGAACTCCGCCTTAAATTGGCGGAGGCAAGACGAAGAGCGTGCCGCGCGAAAATTTCGGCCGAAAGGTGTGCCAAGGAACCATCACGCTACCACCAAAGAACGAATCAGTCACGCTGAACCCCACCGTTCAGGGGTGTAACACCCTGATCGGACCTATGCAAGTTTGAGCAAAATTACCAAACCCGCATAGAAACGATGAAAGGTGCCCACCAGCACTTTCGTAAGGTGGAAACGAAGTAATAACATTAAACAACAGTCGATGGGACCCACGTAGCAGATAGATATAACGCGACTCAATGAGTCAAGAATACGTATATAATATACAAGATCCAAATCACCTTGAATACGGTGAGCGTCCATCACGGACAAGAAGCAAATGGGGCTAAGAGCCAAAAATAACCAATGGCGCCCATAACCCTGCCGAGGCCAAGCGGAAGGGTAACCCGCTAACGACGCCGATCTCGACTTGCTTAAACAAAAGGTGCCGACAAAGGGCAAAGGAAAAAGAAGGAGCGTCGATCGAGGCCAAGACACTCGAGGCTAGATCAAGTTCTCGCCTACATAGGTATGGTGGACTGAAGCGGCAGCGGCAGCATGCACTAACCAACCTATAGAGACTCGATACAACTGACGGTAATCAGAGAGGGGTAAGAGTGACCTATCCGGATCCAACCTGAAGCTAATCACCAAACAAACCCATCCTGGTGTTTCCCCCTCGAGACCAAACGAGGAAGTCAACCGAGGAACTCACATGTTGGCGCTTTATTTATTCATTATAGTTGCGGCACTTTACTAGTCGTTTAGATAACCGTCCGATAAAATAAGCAAGGCCTTTTAGTTAATCATTCCGTTATAGTTGCAACAATTACTACTCGACATGATAGCATGAGATAAACCCAAAACCCAGCAGTTGTTGGTACTTTTATTCAGCCAATTCCGTTGTAGTTGCCATACTTACTAGTCAGGTACAATGGTCGCAAGCGACAATCCAAACAAGCAATTGTGGGTAGTATTATTAGCCATTCCGTTATAGTGAAGCTGATTACTAGTCATTATGAGTCAAATTTATAACAATAAACTTTAGTTATGCTTGTCTATGATCAAGAAACTGTGCTCCAAGTCGTCCATATCCGCGGACACGGCTTTCAGAAAGTTTTACCCGGCCGGGGTGCACCAATAGCAACACACGCTCGATCAACCTCGGAAAAACCAAATCAAAACCCAACGAGGCTTTCACGACTGAACAATCACAGATCGTAATTATTTCAGGGGCCACCCTTAAGTAGATCCCGCAACGGCCACCGACTCGAGATCGCTCAAGGTTTGGGTATCACGTTCTGTTGGGAACCCGAAGTGTGGCTGGGCTTGTCGACACCGGAATCGTGTCCGATCCTAAAAGACAAAGTGCTCTCGCACAATTTAAATACAGAAAGTAGCATGGCATAAGTACAGGATAGTAAAAACACCTCGAACTAGTTTGTGGCCCCAAGAAATAAGAATGAATCAAGCTCTGGCTCAGGGGGGTCCCATATACCTCCCGGATGTGGATAGCGCGATAAAACAAGGAACAGGAATCAAGTACTCGGGGTCTTACGGGACACAAGTGGGCGTTCGGAAACCAAATATTTTCTATCACCCACCGATGCCTCTGCTTATTTCAATTTTAGTTGTTAAACAGAAATTAAAGTGACGATAAGTAAAACTAGAATCATCTCCAACATCAACATGCGGCAATACATCAGCAACTGTGGCATTTGACAACACGCGGCAACACTTGAGCAAGCGACTACGACACGCAAGTCCAACTATCTACCAAACAACAGGTAATAGGATGTGTCCAAGGCAATATACGGCTGCAGGGGAAATCACAGGTACGGAAACTAAAGCATCGCAACTCAGATAGCAATAGATCAACAGGAGGGAATAAATACTATAAAAGTAAGATAGGTAGAAAGGGGGAGATGCTCGCCTGAAAACATTGTCGAAGATTCAACCGAAGATCGGGGCGAAGCTCACATCAACTCAACGACCTTATCCGCGAAGAAGCAAAACACTAGAAGGGACACCGGATGCAATATTTAATACTACGGCAAAAGATCGGCATGATGCATGTATGATGTATGGCATGGCAAGGTGCGATGCAATTAGGTCATATTAAGCGGAACCAGGGTCCCGACAATTAATTGGATGGTTCAAGTTGTTTAGTTTCCCCGCAAATTAAATGTTGTATTAGCAAGACAAAAGATGACACCGGTTCGCTACACAAGTTTAAATGAGGCCAATATAGGGCTAGATTTGCCCGCATATGGGCCCCATATTTAGTTATTAGGTGAATCGGCATAAGGCCCCCAAACCACATGATGTATGCATGCAAGATGAATGACAATTCAATATGCAACAAGTTGTTATTATGTTATAAAATAGGGTTCGAGGAAAAGGGTCACACATCAGAGGGGGCTCGACGATCTTGGGTTCCGGGGTTCGGGGTCGGTCTCAGGGTTCGACGGCAGCGTTCTCGGTCACGGGGCAGATCTTGTCGATCGGGTCTCGATCCGGGGCGTAACTTGTGCTGTCAGGCGCATCGGGTTCTTCTGGTCGGGGCGTTCTTGTCGCATTCGCGGTCTTCGGGTTATGTCGACGGTCAAGGCGTTCGGGGTGAAGCACTTGTCGCATCGGGGGTTCTCGGCGGACTCGGTGTCCGGGGTGAAACACTTGGCGTTCCTTGTCTTGTCGAAGACCTTGTCGCTCTACGGCGAAGAACTTGGCGTCAACGGGGCCCGAGAAGGCGATCTTGACGCGGTACCGGGTTCGGGGTGTCGAGGCTTGGTCTCCGGGGTTCGTGAAGATCTTGTCGCACGGACGGGATCGGTCTTCGACGCAACGACCTTCGGATTCCGTGAAGTTCCGTCTCCGGGGTTCTTCGGAGATCTTGGCGGGGCTTGGCCGCGTTGTCGTTCTTGTCGAGGGGAACATCAAGCCATCCTCCATAACTCCCTCTTTGCGGCATCAACACATCTACAAGCGGGCAGACGGCACCGCATGAGGGACGCACGGCAGGAACTCGCGGGATGACGAGAGGCGCCCGGTGACGAGGCGGCCCGGCGCTCAGGAGCCGCCTGGGCGGTCATGGAATGCCGGCGGGCGCTGGCGGCAGCAGGGCTGCACGCGGGGCGCTGGGGTTGGGGCGGCCATGAGGTCGTGAGGTCGATGCCGACACGGCGGCGGGCGGCGCGAGTCAAGGCGAGCCGCGGCAAGGCGGATGAGGCATGGTGCAAAGCTGGGGAGCGGGAGAGGCGGCGAGCTGGGCACATGGCGCAGGCGGCAGTGGCCGCAGGGGAGGTGGAGGAGCGGCTCTACAGCGACAAGGGCGGCAGGCAAGCACCTTGTGGCCAGTATGAGCAGAAAGCTGGGGAAACGCCGAGCTGAGAGGGGGAGCGAGAACGGCGGAGCGGGCGGCGATCGCCGGGTTAGGGCAGGCTGAGCCAGGAGGCGAGGGCGCACGCGGCGTGAGGCGTGTGGCTGGAGGGAGGGAAGGGAGGAGGAGCGCGGCGGGACGAGCCTGGGACGCGAGCGGAGGAGGGGGAGGGAGATGAGTAGTGTCGGGCGCGTCGGGGGGTGGTGGTGGGGCCGGTGGGGTCCACGCGGGGTTGGTGGAGAGAATGGAAGGCGCGCCGAAAGCGGGATCAAGGGAGGTGGGATCTGGGAGGCTGTGGCCAGTGGGGCGCCAGCGTTAGCGAAGGGCCCGGCAGGCGGCCCACTGCAGGAGAGAGAGTGTGAGCGTTTGGGTGTGGTGTGGGACTGGATTGAGAGAGGAGAGAGAGGGAGTGGGTGAGGCTGATGTGGCGGGTTTTGATAGGCTAAAGGAAGGGAGAGGTGAGGTGGCATGGGGATAGGTGGGGTGAGGTGGTGTGTGTGGGTAGGACAGGTAGCTTTAGGTTTAATAGGGTGGGACTGGTTGGACCGAGCTGTTTATACGGGGTGGTCGTTCGGGTCGGTTGGCCCGTTCGACTGCCCCCACTAAAAATTAATATAACTTTTATTTGTTTTAAACGGGCCGTGCGCAAACCGATAGCGGCCAAAATAAATTATTCCGGACGTTTTGATGTTTGAATAAAGAGGGGCGCATGGAAAACAACACGGGCTTTGCAAACATAGTTTTTGACAAACAATGCATGATGATGACGATGCAATGCACAAATTCAACGCGATTTTCTAGTAGTGGTTTTGCGGGATGCCACAAGGGGCGCGCCCTGAACTTCGGATTTAAAACGACCCGGCCAGATAGCGAAGCGCGATCCGCGAGAACGCGCCAGGAGGAAGCACCCGCCGCCAGATCGGCGATGGGTGCCCCACCACCACCCACCGCACCTCCTGAGGACCAGCCACGGATAGTCGTCTCCTCACGGGAGCGAGGCAACGGCCTCCACCTTCTCCACCCGATGGACAACCTCGTGGCAGGCCGAGCAGCCGATAGCATCACGGCCACCGGCGACGCCTTACAAATCGATGCGTCGGCCCTACTCGCAAGGCCGTGGAACAGCAAAGAGCGCCGACTGCAAGGGCGAGTATACTCGCTCCTCGGAAGCGGCGGCCTCAGCGGCCGTCAGCGGTGGCAAACACCCTCAATTGCCCGCCACGAGCCACCGCAGCTCAACGCCGACCGCGAGCCGCACTCTCCAACGATCCCGTGCCGACCAACCGTCGCCGCGGAGAACCGATCGACGCCGCTCACATCATCAACAACCAAAATCTGGCGCGCCGCCAGCCGACGACTGCGGCACACCTAACTACTCGCGCGATGGCGAGCCTATGGGTCGCCGATCGACTAGGGCCTAAGTGCTTGGACCAATGATCCGCGAAAAGTACCCACCAAACTTCAAGGCGCCAAAGGAGATAGAAAAATCGACTCCTCGTGACCCGTGGTGGCTCGACACATACCTCATGGCAATGGGGATCGCGGGTCTGTGACCTACTACTCGCCGCCTTACCTCCCATCGATGATGGAGGGGCGTGCGGGCAATGGATCAACACGCTCCCGTGATGTCGACTCACAGGAGGAAATGCGAGACGCCGTCGAGCACTTGAGTGCTCCTACACTGCGCCACCACCATCGAGGACCTGAGCGATGCGTCCGGGGACCCGCGAGTCGACCACAACCGGGTCCAACGGTGGCAAGAGCTCTGGTACAGCGGTCGGCATCCACCCGGACACCGCGATCCATTGCTTCAAGACCTCGTGCGCCACGAGCCTCTAGTCGCCAAGCTCAGCGACACGCCCGACACTCGACAACATCCCCGACCTCCTCGAGATCGCCAAACGATGCCGAGGAGGATCCCAACCAAGGCGTCGGCGAGTCGGAGGGCAACGCCAAGCGGGCAGCAACGACGGCCCCGAACCGACCTACGCTACGGCACCCACCTCGAGCAGCGCCGGCAGACGGGCGAGTCGATTGCCGTAACGCCGGGCACGCATAACGCGACCCCAAGAGCTACCGCCCATGACGGAGGCAGCGACGCGATGGCGGGAACTACAAGAACAAGCCAAGGTTCGATCCGCGGCCCTCCTTAACCAACCATGTGCGTTTCACAGCAGGAAGGAAAGCCCAAGCACACCACCGCCGATGCCACACCCTCGGGGAGATCGAGAAGGCACGACAGCGCTGGAAGACACCGACAACGACCCGCCAAATGGCGGAAAATTGACAAAGTAGCGGCTCGCTCCACCTTCACGAGCTTCAACACGGCGAGAAGAAGGTCATCGCCAGCGCCGTTGCCGTCAACGGTGGCCCAAACAGACGTCCCCGGTTCCTCAACTGGTCGGAACAACCATCACCCGAGCCGGCAAGACCACTCGCCACGCCAGTACCCATGACGAGTCGCCTTGGTGGTCAAGCCCAAGGTTGGCGACTCGGCTCCCCAAGACACCGATGGACGGCGGCAGCTCCATCAACATCCTCTACCTCGACACCTTCAGCGGTTGCGGCTCCGCGATCGATGATCGAAACCACCACCACGTTCCACGGCCGTCCCGGTCGGAAGGCGTACCCGATCGGCAAGGTCACGCTACCGTCACCTTGTACTCCGGCAAACTTCCGCGGCGGATCGTCTTCGAGCTGGTGCCATTCGACAGCCCACCATCGCGTCCTAGGGCGCCAGCGTCGCCAAATTCATGGCGGCCCACTCGCGTCTGTAACGCGATGAAGCTCCCGGCCGTGCGGCATCATCACCATCAACGGCGACCCGACATGGCCGCCGAATGCGAGGCCAAAGGCGAACTTCGACGCCCGTCATCGCGGCGAAACTAATCACGCCGACAAGCTCGCCAAATCGCGGCGGGGTTAACAATGACCCCACGATACTCAAGAAGCCAAACTCAGGGCGCAAACACCTCAACCTTTGAGGCTACGACGCACACTCGCCGCTGAGCTGGTCCCGGCGACTCCGGCAGACGGTGGCGATCGGACAGGCATGAGCCCAGCATAGGAAGCGCGCTCGCCGAGTTCCTCCGTGAGAACAGGACATCTTCGCATGGAAACCCTCCGACATGCACGGTGTCCGTAGGGAGCTCGCTGAGCACAAATTAAACTCCGACCCAAAGTGCGACCGTCAGCGATCGCTAAGGCCCTTCAACGAAGAACGCCGTCGCAATCGCCGAGGAAGTGCAGCGTCTACTACTGCCGGCTTCATCCGCCAATCAAATACTCAAGTGGGTGGCAAACCCAGTCTTGGTCGAGAAGAAGAACGGGACACGGAGAATGTGTATCGACTACACAAACCTGAATGCGCCTACCCAAAGGGCGATTCGTCCTCCCGCGGATCGATCGGATAATCGATTCCACCGCTGGTTCGAATCGTTGTGTTTCCTCGACGCCTACTGGGTATAACCAGATCAAAATGGCTGTCGAGGACAAGGAGAAGACGGCGTTCATCACGCCATTCGAGCCTTCGCTACACCGCCATGACCTTCGCCTCAAGAACCCCGAGCAACCTACCAGCGGTGCATGCAAGAATGCCTCGCGAGCCAAATTGGCGCAACATCCACGTCTACATCGACGGCGTGGTCGTGAAATCCGCTCGCCAAAGGCGACCTACTCGCCGACCTAGCGGAGACCTTCCAATCTGCGAAGGTACAAGATAAAGCTCAATCAAGCAAGTGCACCTTGATTGTACCCGCCGGCAACTACTGGGATACGTCGTCTCAAACGAGGGATCGAGGCAACCCAACGAAGATCGACATCGCGATCGCTCGGCAAAACCCGAGTGCTGCGCGGCGTCGAAGCTCGCCGGCGGTAGCGGCTCTCGGCCGCTTCATCCCCTGGGTAAAAGGCGATGCCCCTATACCGCTGATGCGCAAGAACCCCACCTTCCATTGGGACAAGGAGGCGCTCGCGACCTCAAAAGGTGCTACTCGCCGCACCACTACTCGCCGCACCGGTGACAAAGAGCCTATGCTGGTTTACGTCGCGGCGTCCGAGCGTCGTCGGTGCCGTAATGGTCGCCGAACGACCGGAGGAAGAAAGGCGCCGGTCCAGCGGCGGTACTACATCAGCGAGGTTCTCACCAAGTCGCGCCAGCACCTGATACCAAAAACTGGTATACGCGGTCTTCAGGGCTCAGCGGCGCCTGCCGCACTACTTCCAGGAGCACCCGATCACGGTCGTCTCCTCAGCACCACTACAAGATATCATCCGCAATCGCGAGGCGACCGGGCGGGTCGCCAAGTGGGCCGTCGAGATCGGCGTCCACAACATTAAATACGAGCCACGAAGGGCGATTAAAGTCGCACTGGCAGACTTCCTCGCCGACTGGGAAGAGGCCCAGCAGCCAGAGAAGCCGCCGTACCTCCATTATTGGAGCCTGCACTTCGACGGATCCAAGAACGCGGACGGCGCAGGAGCGGGGATAGTGCTGACCTCACCGAAAGGCGACAAGCTCCGCTACATCCTCCGCCTCGAATTCACGCCCTGCACCAACAACATGGCTGAATACGAGGCCCTACTCCACGGCATGCGAGCCGCAAAGGAGATGAGCGTCAATCGCATTCGATGCTACGGAGACTCCGACCTTGTTGCGGGGCAAGTCGCGGCGCCGTCTCCCCACCATGGCGGCGCATCGCCAAGAGGTGGACAAGGTGGGCGGCCACTTCACGGCTACTCGCCGAGTGGATCGACAGAGAAAAAACGAGAGGCGACGCCCTCTCGCATCGGGTCGGCTCGACTCGCACCACCGCCGGCGTGTTCCTCGACACAATCTTCACGCCATCGTCTCTCCCGAAGGAGATCGACATCGAGTCCGCTCCAACAGAGGCAGCCTTGGTCGCACTCATCACCGAGCAGGGCATTGGACCAAGCCCTACATCGCCTACCGGAAACCGCACTCTGCAGCGAGCAAACAAATGCTCGAATGATCGCTCGCCGATGCAAGTCTTACACCATTATCGACGGCGAGCTACACAAGCGCAGCGTCACCGGCGTGTTCAACGTTGCGTCCAACGGTGAAGGCGCAAAATCCTCCACGACATCCACTCGGCGCGGCCTGCGCCGCCCGCTTCCCCTGCGCCAAGGCTATGCGACACGGCTTCTCTTGGCCCACCGCGCGCCGGCCGCTGTCGACATCGTCCAGCGATGCGGGTGCCGGCACGCCAATCGACGCCGCGTCGAGCTCGGCGCTCAAAACAATCCCCATCACTGGCCATTCGCTGTGTGGGGCATGGACATGGTAGGCCCCTTCAAGAAGGCCCCTCCGGTTACACCCACTGCTGGTCGCCGTCGACAAATTCACGAAGTGGGTAGAGGCCAAGCCAGTCCGAAATGCGACGGGAAGACCGCCACTAAGTTCCTACGAGCTCATATACCGCTACGGGTTCCCCAACAGCATCATCACGGACAACGGCACAAACTTCGCCAAGGGAGCAATGGCGAATTTTGCGAAGAGCACCACATCCGGCTCGACCTCGCGTCGATCGCACCGAATCCAATGGCGGGCGAGCCAGCAAAGCATCCTCCACGGCTGAAGCCGCGACTCCAAGTACCACTCGGCGCATTGGATGCTTTGGGTCGACGAGCTCCCTCCGTCATCGGGAATCGCACCTCGGTCAACAATGTCGACGGGATTCACTCCCTTCTTCATGGTCTACAGCGCGGCAGTCATGCCCACCGACCTCGAACACGACTCGCCTGGTCGTCCACTATCTGGAGGCCGAAACAGGCTGGCCCGCCAAGACGGGCTCGACCAACTCGACAAAGCACGCGACCTCGCCCGATCGCGCCGCCATCTATCGGCAAGGACTCGCCGCTACCACACCGACGGTGAAAACCCGCACCTTCCGGAAGGCGACACGGTGTTACGCCTCATCCAGGACAAGAAGGGCATGCACAAGCTCTACCCTCCGTGGGAAGGCCGTTCGCTATTGGGCGCGTGCAACGACGCCTACTACCTCGTCGACGTCCATGGGACGGCGAACTCGACGTCAGCGGCCATGGAATGTAAATCTCCTCACGGAAGTTCTATTTCCTAGAACCCCACATATGTACTCTCCGATCGCTATGAATAAAAGAAAGGGTTACCGCAAAATTCGTCTACTCTCCATGCCTTATGCCACTCGCACTTTCGTAATTAACAGCGTCATGCTAAAATACGAGTCAACCCTTGGTACAGCGACGCACGGCTAAGTAGTGCGATGTAAGAGCACCGAGTCATTTCAGGTCTTGCATCGCCCACTTAAAACGCCAATCGAGCCCCATTGGAGTCCTAGCTCGACTGGTTTCTGAACCAAGACAACTGTCCTCGCTTCTCCACGACCTGGTCCTCCGCATCCTCGGTGTAGCGACTCGAACGGCTAAGTACCACGCTGGGACTGAATACCAGTTCGTCGCGATCGGACGAAACGCCAAGTAAGAGAGCACGCCTAGGATTCGCCATCGACCCCACGGGCTAGGCGAGTGTCGCTCACCAACGCTCGGTCCTCAACCACCTCGAGTCGCGCCTTGAACTACCAAGTACCACGCTCGGGGACTCGGCACCCGGCCCGTTCGTCTGGAAAAGCGGTAAATCAGAGCACTCAAGGGAGTCGCCTTTGATCGGCTCTCGAGCTTCGAGTCGACTAAACTAACAACACACATGATAAACAACAAAACATCATATATGAGGTGAACCCCACAAAAGGCGGGCCTCGGGGACTCACCCAAAATCAATCCAAAACAAACAAATAGCAAAATGAACACAACGTTCCATTCAATACATATCACATTGTCTTACAAGACAAAATATGCCTACTAAGCGAAGCTACTAACACATCTAGGCAAACTACACTCTGCGAGCTTGACGGCAGCGCCAAAGATCCGGCGCCTACGGATGAACGCGTGTACGGTTTGACGGATCGTCGTCGCTCACCCGCCATCTCCGGCGGAAAGGTTGCTCAACCTTGAAGTCGCGATGCGGCTCGGTCGTTTGGCGCGACGACCGTTTCTGGTAGGGAAGGTCGCCCATCGCCCGAGCGCTCGAGTACGCGGCACGTTCCTGCTTGAGAACCTCGGACAGATCCATCGCTACCGGTCGGCGAAGGATACCCACTCGTCACATCGAGATCGAAGTCCTCGGGAAGTGGGCGAGTCCAAGGCTCAAGGTCACGACGCCATGACGAAACGCCGACCAGCGTCATGAACTCTCGATCACGGGCGCCTTCTCCAAGTACTCCCACACCTCAACGAGGTCACCGAATAACCTCGTGGGCGACATCTCTTGAAGGTAGGCGCGGATGCGTCGCCGACAGCGTCGCCGAAGTCGGCATGCATGTACGCATTCCCTCGCGTCAAGAGAGTTCGCTTCTTCTTGGCGACCAATAACACGACCTGCGAGGAGACAAGTATGAGTACCATGGAAACCACAAACAATACAACCAAAAGGCAGGAAGACGCACTCACCAAGCAATGGGCGGAGTCCGTGATGAAACTTTGAAGCGATGTATGATCGTCACGAAGCCCAACAATGAGGGCTTCCGACGCCTTCGGTCTTCCTCCGGCGCAATGGCGGCCTTCGCCGCCTGCTCGCCGAGCTTGCTTCTTCTTTGCCTCCGATTCGCGCTCGAGGTCGGCGATCTTCTGCTCGCGGTGCCTAACGCAGACCGCGCCTCCAGCTCTCCGGCGAGGACAAGCTCTGGCGAGCCACCTCCGCTGCGCTGCAACAACTGAAAGCTCCTTGTTTGCTTCTTGAAAGCTCCTTCTCGACCTGTTGCCGCGTCGCTCTGCCGACTCCAGGTGCAGACCACACATCTCCAAAGTCGGCACACATGAAAATTTCGGTGCCCACCCGCTAAAATTTATCGGTGCGCACTGGGACCAGCGATCACGAAAATTCTCGGTGCCCACCCGCTAAAATTTAGCGGGTGTGCACTCGAGGGCGATCACGAAAATTCTTGATGCATATCCGCTAAAATTTAGCGACACGCACTCGGGACCGATTCAAAGTACAAAACAAGTAATTATAAGAATCAAGCCGCTAAGCACCGACCTGATCCTCGGGACCGGAGGTACCGGATGGCCGCACCAAGCATGCCGTGAAGTTGCACCGCCCACGACGCATAGCGCGGGCGTGTGCCCGCGACGTTGGTCGATTTCAGCGTTGATGGTCCCTGGAGCGGGGCTCGGGGTTGCAGCCCCACTCGCCGTGGCCGCCTTGGTCGTGAAACGGGGGAAGGTAGCAATCGAGGCGCCCGCCCCAAAGGAAGTCGCTTCCTCCGGTCTAGGCAAACGCCCTCCTTCGTAGACGCGCCGCCTCCATCGCGGTCAGCCGGCGCCGCCGCCACGTCGTCAGAGACGGTGACGATGTCGTCGCCCTTGGCCTTCTTGCTGCCTTCCGTTGAGGCGGAGACCTCATCACTTTTCCTCTTGCGGGAAGGGTCTTCCTCGCCAACGGCGGAAGATACCTTGGCCACGGTCGGGTGACCCATCTTTTTCACTCCGGTCCTGCACATCGGATCAAATCAATAAAAGACAATCAAAGTACTAAAGGAAAATAGGGAAGGCCGAATACACTCACTTGGCGATCGATGAAACGCAGCCACTGCACGAAGGCCGGTTTTTCCTCGAGGCCTAATCGGCGACTAAGCCCCGCCCAGACGCCGGGGCGGATACGGACGGCTTCTTTGGCGTTGGCATTTGGCGCCTCAGGCGCCTTGGCGGAGGCCTCGTGAATTGGGGCTACCGCGGCCGGAACTTCCTTGCGGGGCGAGGCCACCGCGCTCGGGACCTCCTTGCGAGGCGAAGTCGCCACAATCGGAGCCTTCCCTAGCCTAGAAACCGACGCGAGTGGCGGAGGCATGGAGGCCAGAGCTCAGAGATGGCGCATCTAGCGCGGTGCCGCTGGATCGCCGGCCACCGGCCGAGCTGGGCATCGAGCTGCTCGTTGAGTGCGGTGAAGCCACCTTCGCGGCTTGTCTTCCTTCTCGGGGGCCTCGCCTCCTTCTCCTTCTCCTTCTTCTTCTTCTTGGGGTGGCACGGCGCGAGGTGGTCTCTGGGAGTTCGTCGTCGTCATGACGCCGAGGCTCCTGCCGCCTCGATCTCGCTACCGACGCCATGGGTCTTTCGGACCGATGGGGCAATCTCCTCTTCGGACTCGTCCTCGTCGTCCTCGTTACCCTTGGCGGGTGGCGACTGGCTTGTATCTGGGCGGATGGCCGGGGCTCTCGTCGGCGGGTGGTAACCACCCTTCCACCACTTGGAACAGCTGCGTTAAACACGAAACAGAGTTAGAGTTACCGCGACTGCACACGCTGCGACTGTGAATAAGATGAAAGGATTACCGTCGGAGCCGGACGCTGCGTGTAGGAGGCACCAGCCGCATCCACGTATGTCGCTTGGGTGATCTTCTTCACCGAGAGGTAGTCCTCCGGCTTCCACCGGCGAGGCAGCTTCCGAGTCTCCCCGCCCGTCTTGGTACATGTAATGGTCGCGTTAGGCCAGCGAACGAGCCGCCAAGCCAACAATTGTACAAGTTTACCGTCTGGAGCCCTTCTTCTTCGCATCATGGATGGTCTGGAGCATCTCGTCGACAACCATCCGCTGGTCGTCGGGAGCTTGCCGACCTGGAGATGGCGTGGCTCGAACGATTAGCCGAGTACCGCGATCGCCGCTTCTTCCCGAGTCGCCTCGGTCACATAGAACCATGACTTTTTCCAGCCGCTTTGGCTGGCGCATCAGGTCAAGAAGGAGGCTTTGGATTTGAGTTGGAAGTCAAGTCAAGCGCCATGCTAGCATTGGGCCGCTTTGCCTCGCTACCGATCCGTCCATGGAACAGATCTTGCCACAAGGGAAAGTAGGGCCGCAGCCAGTAGCACTCGCAGAACGCCACGAAGATGGCGAGCTGCTCGATGTGGGGACCCATCCGAGGGCTAGATCCCGTGGTAGGCGCAGAAACGCCAAGAACAAAGATGGGAAACCCTAACCCCGCCGAGGTGGCTGGTGAAGCATTTAACTCTCTCTCGCGGGTTTGGGGTCGTTTCTGGCTGCGAGGATACGCCAGCCGGCCCAGGATTCCGGCCTCCTCGAAGGAGGCCGATTCATACTGGTGCATTTGGATCTACCCCAAGGTTCGGTGGAGAGGGCCATGGTGAGGACTTGTTCGAGGTCGGAGGATTGCGGGTCGATTGGATCGCGGAATCAAAGGAAGGAAGATGTGCGTATCGGAAGAAATGGTGGGCGGTTGGCTTTGCGATAGCCTACCATTCCTCTTATATAGTGGAGTTGCCCGCCAAATCGGGGCCGTACCGCTGCGATGATTACGCCGGTTACCGTTGGGTTACCTTAACGCTAGTTTGACCACGCCTGACGGTCAATCTCTAGCCACTCGGCTCGTTAAGTCACTCGCCGAGACCGCCCCGTTGGCTCGACTACCAAGACGCGACTCGGTTCACCGGATTTTTCCTTTATACAGGAGCCCCGACGATCGATTTGGATGCCAACTTGAAGCCAGATATCCGACCGCCGAGCCACTCACGCCTAATCAACGACGGCCTCGGGGACTTGATGGGGATACGCCTATTGGGGTATACTCAGGGACGTTCCGATGGTCAAGGGCGAGTGGGCTGCAGAATCCGAGTGGACCAAAGCCCAGAAGGTATCAGCGATCGAAGTTGAAGGCCCAGGCGAGTAGATAGGCCCAGTCGGTCTAGGTTAAACGATTACCGAAGTTGTAACCGAATCGGTTGAGATATGTAAACCCTAGGGGAGGTGAGCCTATATAAACCTCCCTATGGGGTGAGTAGAGACACGTTCCCTCATACACCCAAGCAACTCGCCGCCTAGTCGCCGAGTTCGCCCATTGTAAACACCTCCATAATACAATCTAGCAGGAGTAGGTCTTTACCCTCCGGGGGGCCGAACCTGGGTAAAACCCTGTGTCTTTGCCCTCATCTCGCACCGCAGATGGCTGGCCGCCCTTGCCCCTCGTTCTACTACTCGCTGCCAATTGCAGCATCTGCCGTGGTCATTCCCTCGACACAAGGTAGTAAGACCCATTGTGCAGCGCCTTGCTTATGATGAACGGTCCTTCCCATGGCGGGGATAATTTGTGTGACTTCTTCTGCTTAAGTCGGAGCACCAAATCCCCCTCTTTAAATGAGCGATGCCGAACGCGGCGGCTATGGTAGCTGCATAGCTTCTGCTGGTAGATAGCGGATCTTTGGCATGCCAAAACACGCTCCTCCTCGAGAAGGTACACATCTAGGCGTCTGGATTATTCAGCATCATCTTCATCGTAGGTGGCAACTCTTGGTGCGTCGTGGAGAATGTCGGAAGGCAGGATGGCTTCTGCTCCATATACCATGAAGTAAGGGGTGTAGCCGGTGGATCTGTTGGGTGTGGTGCGTAAAATCCACATCACAGATGGCAATTCTTCCGCCCAGGCTCCAGCTGCTCTATGTAGTGGTGCCTCAAGACGTGGCTTGATTCCCTGCAGAATTAATCCATTGGCTCGCTCAACCTGACCATTGGATTGTGGGTGTGCCACAGATGCAAGGTCAAGTCGGATGCCTTTGTCTCCGAGTGACAAGTTGCTTCCGTTGTCGGTGATGATGCTATGTGGGAGACCAAATCTCACCACTAGATCTCGGACAAACCTGAGGGCAGTTGCCCCATCAAGCTTTCTAATGGGTTTAGCTTATATCCATTTGGTGAATTTGTCAACTGCTACAAGCAGATGCGTAAACCCACACGGTGCCGTCTGTAACGGTCCCACCATGTCTAGCCCCCAGAATGCAAACGGCCAAGTTATTGGTATTGTTCGCAATTCTTTAGCAGGAACATGTGGTTGTCGGGCATAATACTGGCATCCCGTGCATGTCTCAACCAACTTGTCGGCGTCCGCCTTCGCGGTGAGCCAGTATAATCCTTGCTGGAAGGCTTTCGCGACCAATGATCGAGGAGCGCGTGATGCCCGCAATCTCCGAGATGGATCTCGCGCAGGATTTCCATACCTTCTAGCTGGGAAACGCACTTTAGGTATACACCAGTAGTGCTCCTTTTATAGAGTTGCCCATTGATTATGGTATAACCCTTTGCTCGCCATACTATTTGCCGTCGTTCAACCTCGTCGTCGGGCAAAGTTCCGTGTTTGAGATACTCCATGAACGGTTTTGTCCAAGCCGGAGGGATCTTTGTCACCATGTTAACGAAAGAGTCAGCTCTATCCGGGTTGTCGATGTCGGCGCCCTTCACGGATGGTGTGCGTAGATGCTCTAGGAAAACTCCTGGTGGAATTTGCTTGCGCCCTGATCCAAGCTTAGACACTAGATTAGCCGCCTCATTTTGCTCCCTAGGCACATACTTGACTTCGTAGCCCAAGAAGCTCTTGGCTATCTCGTCCACTTCGTCGCGATATGCCGCCATCATAGGGTTCCGCGCGTTCCAGGTGCCAGCCACCTGCTGGGCAACCAAGTCGGAATCTCCACAACAAACTATGTGCTTGATGCCAATATCCTTGGCTACACGTAGTCCTTGAATGAGTGCTTCATACTCCGCCATGTTGTTTGTAGCCTCGAAGTGGATCTGCAGGACGTAGTGCAGCTTGTCTCCTTTTGGTGACTGTAGTAGTACACCAGCCCCCAAGCCATTGAGAAACTTTGATCCGTCAAAGTGCATCACCCAGTATTCTGGTTCTGGCAGCGGAGTAGCATCTGGCATCTCCGTCCAATCTGCAATAAAATCCGCCAAAGCTTGTGACTTGATAGCGTCGCGTCTTTTGTAGGTGATCTCGAAGGTGGCAAGTTCAATGCCCCACTTCGCGACCCTTCCTGTAGCGTCGCTGTAATTAATAGTTTCGGACAGTGGAGTCTTGCTCACTACTGTGATTGGGTGCTCCTGAAATTAATGCCTCAGCTTCCGAGAAGCGAGGAATACTCCATAAGCTATCTTTTGGTAGTGTGGGTAAAGCTTCTTGTACTCCATCAAGACCTCGCTTACATAGTAAACTGGTCATTGAACTCTATGCTCGTAGCCTGGTTCCTTCTGCTCTACCACGACGACAATGCTAATAACCCGGTTGGTTGCCGCCGTGTAAATTAACAGGGGCTCTCCAGGCTCGGGTGCTGCAAGGATGGGCGCTGAGGAAAGAATCTCCTTGAGCTGCTTCAATGCTGCATCTGCTTCGTCCGTCCATGTGAATTTTTCCGCCTTCTTTAGCAACTTTTACAGCGGCAAGCCTTCTCTCCAAGTCGGCTGACGAACCGACTAACTGCTGCAACACAACCTGTTAGTCGTTGAATGTCCTTTAGGCATGTCGGACGGTTTTTGTTTAAGATGGCCTTGATTTTCTCTGGGTTGACCTCGATTCCGCGCTGGGAAACGATGAAGCCCAACAATTTGCCGGCTGGAACCCCGAAGACGCACTTCTTAGGGTTGAGCATCATGTTGTATTTCCGGAGATTATCAAAGGTTTCTTTTAAGTCGGAGATTAAGTCGTTTGACTTTTTAGACATCACCGCGATATCGTCCACATAAGCGTGAACGTTCTGACCAATTTGGTCGTGAAGGCAACGTTGCATTGTCCGCTGGTAGGTAGCACCTGTGTTTTTTAGCCCAAAGGGCATCGTGACATAGCAAAACGTGCCGTATGGGCTAGTGAACGAATTGGCCAATTGGTCCGACTTCCTCATCTTGATCTGGTGGTATCCTGAGTATGCATCGAGAAAACACAAAAGTTCTGAGCCAGCCGTCGAGTCAATGACTTGGTCAATGCGAGGCAAAGCAAAAGGATCTTTGGGACATGCTTTGTTCAAGCCAGTGTAATCAACGCACATTCTTAATTCATTGGTTCCCTTTTTGGGGAAAAGTACAGGATTGGCCACCCATCGGGTGTGAAGGACTTCTCGGATAAACCTAGCCTTAAGTAACCTAGCTATCTCTTTGCCAATGGCGCGTCTCTTCTCATTTGCGAAGCGTCATAGAGGTTGTTTCACTAGTTTACATTTTGGATCTATGTTTAAGCTGTGCTCGGCAAGTTCCCTAGGTACACCTTTCATGTCGGCAGGTTGCCAGGCAAAGATGTTCCTATTCTCACGGAGGAACTCGACGAGCGCGCTTTCCTATTTGGGATCCAGGTTCGTCCCAATGGCGACGGTCTTGGAGGCATCGCCTACCACAAGTTCCACCGGCTTGGTCTCGACGGCGGCCTTGAACGCAGGAGCGGAGTCGGAGATTTGCTTCTTCGACGCGGGCATATCTGAGTCATTGACCTTGCTCTGGATCTCCTTGAATTCTTCTGTAGGGACAGATACCTGCAATGGTCGCCTTCATTGATCTCACAGTCCCTTGCCTTGGTAAAGCTTCCGGATACGGTGATGACGCCGTTTGGTCCGGGTATCTTGAGTTTGTTGTAGACGAAGCATGGCTTGGCCATGAACGTGTGGAATATGTCGCGGCCGAATATGACGTGGTACACACTCTTGAAGGGGACCACCTCAAAGGTCATGCGCTCTTGGTGGTAATTATTAACGTCGCCAAAGGCTACCTGAAGCGTAATGCACCCAAGGGACCGAGCCTCCCGACCAGGAACTACGCCATGGAACACGGTGTTGGTCCGCCTTAGGTTTGCCTCCGCCAGTTCATCTTTTGCAGTGTATCCAGGTACATGATGTTGATGCTGCTTCCACTATCCACCATGCACTTGGTGAACTCCACGCCGTCAATCAATGGGTTGATGACCATGGCGTACTGGTTCTCCGTGGGTACAAGGTCTGGGTGGTCCGTCTTGTCCCAAGTGATTGGAACCTCCGACCAGCGCAGGTATTGGGGAACTCGGGGGAGAGTGGCCATCATGATCCTTAGAGAGGTCTTTTGTTGTCGGACGGTGGGGGTGCCAAGGAAAGTGTGGTAGACTGGGGCCTTCTTTGCGAAGGGGTTCTTGCCCTTGTCGTCGTTCTTGGCGGCGTGCTTGGGGTCAACGTCCTCGTCCATGTCACTCGAATCCTTTGACTCCTCCTCCTTCTTCTTCCCCTTGCCCTTGCCTCGCGGTCTGTTCTTCCGACTTTTCTTGTAGCCGGACTCCGGGTCTTCCTTGAGGTCGTTGACGAACTTGCAGTGTCAATTGGTATGGGTGGCCTTGCCGTTGACATCGAGGTGTATGAGGCACGACATATCGCGGTACTCCTCGTACGTTTGGGGAACGTGGAGCGGCGCCAAGTTGGTTTCACTTCCTCGTTGCTGCCCACGGCCTGCTCCCCTTCCTCGGCCATGTTGTCAGCCTTCTCCTCGTCCTGCAAAATTCATGGCGACCATGTCGGTAGATTGCTTTCCTTCTGGAGCGGTTTTCCGCTTTGTACTGCTGTTCCTCCGAGCTTGGGTTGGAACGGCCGTTGCCGGCAAAGAGCCACGAGCATCGTCGGCGGCGGCTGGGAACTCACTAGCTAACTGAATCATCTGATTCAAGTCAAGCTGATGATTGTCCTGCAAGCGCTTTAGCTTATGTCGGAGTAACTTGCCCCTTTCCAATCCATCAATGAAGGCGGCCATAGCGGTCTGGGCGTGTACTCCTGTGCAGGAATTCTTCATGTCCAGCCAGCGGGAGAGGTAGGCGCGAGATGTCTCATCTTTCTCTTGCACGCACCGCTGTAGATCGCCCACAGTGCAGGGACGCTTGTATGTACCCTCAAAGTTCTTAGTGAATGCTTCTTGCATATCCAGCCAATTGTAGATAGATTTTTCCGGCAAGTCGTCGATCCATTGACGGGCCGTTCCCGCCAACATTAACGGGAGGTACTTGACGGCGACGTTGGGGTTGCCTCCGGCAATCTCCACCGCGATGCCGTAGTCCTGCAACCATGTGGCGGGCTTGGCGGTGCCGTAATAGGGCTTGATGGTCTTGTCAATCCAGAAACCTTTGGGGTAAGTTGCAAACCGTATTGCAGGTCCAAAGCAACGTGGTCCCAGGTATGGTCCTTCCCGGGCCTCGTGGATCTTATCGATCCACGAACGTGCATCGTACGGCCTCGGGTTCCTCTTCTTGTTGTCAACATGGGATGGGCTGCGTGAACGACGCGGGCCTCTTCCGCCATGGTGACTGCTTGGCGGCAACGGAGGCGGAGGTGGCGGTGGGTTAGCCTTCTTGCTGTTACCCTCCTGCGACGCCTCACGCCTGTCACGGTTGCTTGTCGGACGCGGAGGGTCGTGGTGTGACCTGCTCTTGTGTCCTTGGTGGCGCTCTTCATCATGACGGGTCTGCGCCGCGTTGTCGCGGATGACGATGCCACACTGCTTTGGAGGGGGCATATCCGTACGATGGTGAGCATTGTAATCTTCCTGACGTCGGGGGGATCGGGGTGGTGGCGATGGTCGGCGAGGTCGGGCTTTTTCTCCATGGTCGGAGGATATGGGGATAGCATCCTTCCTGTTGCGTGCATCCCTCCGTCTTCGTTCTGATGAACCCGTCTGTGATCCGACGTCCTGAGGAGATCTGTCCCTTGGAGGTTTATACTGGCTAGATCGACAGAGCGTTGGTTCGGACTCAAGCCTCTGGGAGGTGGCCTTTTCCTGCTGATTTACCGCCTTGGCCACTAGGTCATAGACCTGTTCTACTGCCTCAGGCGATCTATCCTGCTCCAGAAGGGTCTTGGCGACGGCGAGGTTAAGGAGTAGGGTGGGCATCACCTGCTTGCCTTCACTATCAATGGATGGCTTGGCCTGTGCCGGCTTCGAGGGAGCCCATCCTAGGTTGCGCCGTACACCAGGATCGTTGATGACGCGAGCCGGAGCCTTCTTAGCCTTCTGCTGCTGCTGCAGAGTCTTGTACTCGGCCTCCATTGCTCTAGCTTTCTCTATGGACTTCTGCGCATTGACTAGATCTCGATCTAGTTTAGCGCCTTGCTCCGCGATGGCTTGTGCCTCCTCCAGCAGCTGTTGGCGCTTCTCGTCAAGCTGAGTCACGTTCCGGATATGATCTACGGTTAGTGGCTCAACGAGGAGATTGCCGTACATCACTCTATCAGCTGGAGTAACATGGGCTGCTGCTGACGTGGATGCTGGAGGCGGCAAGTTTGCGGTGTTGTAGTTGCCGGACGGTGCCGAAGTTCTGGTGCTGCCTTTGGGTTAGGCGGAGGAGGCATGACCTTTGCGCGATCATTGTCGGCAGCAATAAGTGGCCCCTTCCTCTTTTCCAGTGCCGTAGGCGGAGCTTGCCCGGTTTGATCTTCATCCATTGCTGTCCCAATGGTGACGAACATCCCTCGAGACACGACGGTGTTATTAGCTTGTTCGTCGCGCGAGTACTCCTCCTCCATCTCCTGCATAGCGGAGTCTAGCTCTTCTGGACTGAAGTCTATTTCCTCTGAATCTGCACTGAAATCAGCATAAAGCGCGTCAATGACAAAGTCGAAGGGTGCCAGGACTTCCTCGATGATGGGTGGTGGAGGTGCAACGGACTCGACGATGACTGGAGGTGCTGGTGCTGCTACGACGATGGAGGTTGGAGGCGGTGGTGGTGGTGGCTGAATCGGAGGGGCTCCGTCAATGAGCGCAAGCACTGTCTAAGCTGCCGCTTCAGCCTCCGCGTAGTTGTTGACGGTGTTCACCATGCCTTCGAAGGTAAGGCGTCCTGACGCCTGTTGCCGTCTTAGATAATATCGGAGAAGCGTGCCATGGTCCAGTCCTTCCACAAAGTGATAGATAGCATCATCATTGGGGTAGTGGGCCAGATCGGCTCATATACGGAGCCACCTGGCCAGGTAATCGCGGGGGTTTTCGCCCTCTCTCTGAACGCAGCGCGCTAGGTCGAAGATGGTAACCACGCCGACGAACTTGGATCTCTGTTGTCCAGATGCACGGACAAAGCCGGCGGACTTGCAGTGATCTTCCACCTTTATATCCTTCCGCACAGGGGCGGTTTGGGTGGGTCTTGAATTTTTCCGATCTTTGCCGGCAAACTCCAAGGAGAGATCCGACATCGATCCTTCCGCGAACGTATCTTGCCCGTAGGCGGTCCTTGCGGGTCTTGATGCTTTCCGATCTTTGCCGGCAAACTCCGAAGAGAGATCCGACATCGATCCTTCATGAACGTATCCTGCGTAGGCGATCCATGCGGTCTTGATGCTCCTCCGACTTCCGGGGAACTAGTGCGAGCCGGTTTCGCCGATGGAGAGGTGGATGTCTCCGATAGGAACGATCGAACACCGTGGGTTCGTCTTCGCGGGATCGAACTCGTCGGGAGGGACGATCGAACGTTGCGGAGAAGAACGCGACCGATGGCTACGGTTTCGCCGATTCCCGCGAAGATCTTGGTCCTCGCCCGCTGAAGAGCCTGAAGCGCCTCTTGCCCCACGGTGGGCGCCAACTGTCGTGGTATTGCCGACGAGTACGCCATGGAGGGGTCCTCACAGTGCGTGTTTAGAGACATGGGGTAAGGCGGACGGTTGACGGGTACGAGGTAACACAGCTTACCCAGGTTCAGATCCCACAACGGTGGCGGAATCCTACTCCTGCTATAAATCACTATAAGGGCAATACGCCGAGTTAAAAAGATAGGTTCGTTGTGCGAGGTGTGTGTAAAACGATGCCCTAAAGGCTCCCATAGGCCCGACTTATATAGTCGCCAGGTCCTAGGGTTACAGGGAAAAGTCCTAGCCGGACAGGTTACTGAGTCCTAAACGGTCTATCACTAGTCTTGTGTATCTTGTACTCCAAGGCTCCGGGTACGCTAGTGACTCCACCGTAGCCTTCATTTATCCGTCATGGGCCTCCCTTCTGGATCCACCTAACTGGGCCGCCCAGCAGGCCACAGGCCATGCTACCGACTATGGGCCACCCGGGTTAGTCGGATAAGAGACATGCTATGAGGATACCCATATAGCGGATGCGAGCCGAGTCCTCCGAAACGATGACGTCGGTGAGGCCAACGAAGAGGCTGATCGTGCCGACTGGCAAGATCACGTTGTGTGTGACGGGGCATGCCACCGGGACGTAGCTGCTCGGCAAGATCTGGAGGATCTCGTCGATCGCGATCATGCGGCCGATGGCGATGGTCTCGTTGATGGGCAGATTGGATCTCGCCGTAGAACACCGGCCTGACCGGCCATGCGCCACGGTGGGCGCCACTGTTTTGGGAATGGCCATGGCAAATGCTGCAATCGGCAGCGAGTAGTAGAACATGGGGCAAGGGCGGCCAGCCATCTGCGGTGCGAGATGAGGGCGGAGACACAAGGGTTTACCCAGTTCGGCCCCCGGAGGGTAAAGACCTACTCCTGCTAGATTGTATTATGGAGAGAGTACAAGGGGAAAGCTCGATGACTAGGCGGCGAGTCGCTTGGGTGTATGATGAAACGTGTCCTCTATGCGTACCCTAGGGAGGTTTATATAGGCTCACCTCGCTAGGGTTTACATATCTACAACCGAATTGGTTAAGGATTCGGAAGGTCTTTGACCTAGTCCGACTGGGCCTAGCTACGCTTCTGGGCCTCCAGCTTCCAGTCGCCTGAGTCCTCACCAAGTCTCGATCCAGTCGCCGTCCTGTAGGCCCACTCACTAGCAGTTTGGGCCAATAGGAAACGTCCTGCTGGGCATACCTCGGTAGGCATATCCCCATCAAAGTTTTCCCTCAGTAAGAAACCGAGGTTATCGAACCAGTAGGAGGAAGGAAACGTCACACAGGTGTTGCAAGCAACGCGGAGACCTGCACAACACAAACTCAAGACTTTGCCCCCAACGAATCAGTGAGGTTGTCAAGCAAACCGGTTTGCTGTAACAAAGGATTAAAAGTACCGTGTGAAAGGTAATGGTGGTTTGCAGCAAGTAAACGAGTAACAGAGAAAGATGTATCAATGATAAAGATTGGACCGGAGTCCATAGTTCACTAGAGGTTCTCTCCTTAGATAAACAACATGGCATGAAGGGTAAACAAATTACATCAGGGCAATTAACAGGAACTGAGCAAGGCATAACAATGCAATTACTAGTCAGAAAGATCCTATTAGATTCGATTGGGCAATACAACAATATACATAGACCGCCATCCAACTGCATCTATGACTAGAAGTCCACCATCAGGTTATCATCCGAACCCCTTCCAGTATTAAGTTGCAAGCAAAAGACATGTGTGTTTAACGGACAAAAAGGAAGTTCCTAGTTATGCCTCTCTTATAAACTAGCTCGTTGATTAACAAGATGATCAAAGGTTTACTGATCATGGACATTGGATGTTGTTAATAACGAGGTCACAACATTGTTGGAATGATGTGATGAACATTCATCCGAAGTATAGCATTACGATCAAGGTCATTGTGTTTATATTTCTAAAACATCATACGAAGTAATCTTAGTCCTTAGACCATGAGATCATGTCAATCACTAACACCGGAAGAGTATCTTGATAACATCAAACGTCACACCATAACAGGGTGATTATAAATATGGGATCAGTGCTACGAAGGTGTTATGTTGAGGCTCATGGATCAAGAGTGTAATTTTTCCATCCCGATGACGGAGAGATATACTCTGGGCCCTCTCGGTGATATCACATTGGTTAGCTTGCAAGCAAGTGATTTGATCACTAGAATGTTATATCACGGCAACGAGAAAAGAGTGCATGTCGGTAACGAGATAAAACTAGGTATGGGGATACCGATGATCGAATCTCGGACATGTAATATATCGTGAGACAAAGGGATTGAATTACATGCATATAAGTTTCACACGATCACAGAAGTCATCGTTGAATATGTGGGAGTCGGTACAGATCTTCAGGTCCCGCTGCTGATTATTGATCGGAGAGGGGTATCGATCATGTCTACATTATTCGCGAACCGTTGGGTGACACACTTAAGGGATACCGGAACTATTTGGAGCAAATAATATGCTAGAGAAAGAAAAAGGAAAGCACAGGAATTTATTTCACTAGACACCGAAACTGTTTCGATTGAAATTGCTGAAACTGGTTCTTCATGTGAAATTGAAATGTTGTAAGGGGTTTTATGTGAATGTTTGTTAATTAAAGTAATTAACAAAATTCTGAATAAATAAATAAAAGAGTTTTATTAAATGAGAGCTTGCATTAAATTTGGTGGAAATTTAATGCATGTGAGTGGATTTTTGAGTGGAGGTTTTTTAATGGTAGTGGAGGCTTTTCATTTTGAGTGGGATCTCCACCCACATGAATGTGGAAAAGGTGGGGGCAGCCACCATGGCTGGCGCCATGCCCCTTGGGGTGCCCCCTCTCCCTATAAAAGTCCCCCCTCTCCTCCTCTCAAAGCACACCTCCTCGTGAAGGATCTCTCTCACCCCTTTAGAATTTCCCCATGGTCTCAGATCAGCGAGATACATGTTCCCGGTGGATTTTTCTGGAAGGATTTGTTGCTTCCGCTGCTTCGCTGGAGCGAGGGCATGGAGGTTGTCGAGGTACCCGGACGTGTGTGCGATCATGGATGCACCACTGCTTTGCGGTGCTGGACGTGATGGTGCTGGACCGGCTGGACCAGATGGACTTCATCACGATCTTGAGATCGGCAAGCGTTCGACTACATCACCACGAGTACAACCTCGTTAACGCTATACGGTCTTCGAGGGTATGTATTCTATGGATGTATATCCATCCGTTGCTTGTATCTAGTAGATAGATCTTGGTACTTAGATGTTACCATCGTAGGAATTTTTTGTTTTCTATGCTGCGAACCCTACAAACACAACATCCATGATTACAAATAGATTAGATCTTGATCATGAACGGAGCTCACAAGATCTATACATGAAAGCACAAAGGAGGAGATACAACCATCTAGATACTACATGGACCCATAGTCCAAGGTGGAACTACTCACGCATCATACCAGAGAGAAGGCCTCCGGGATGATCTCCCCTCCGACAGGGTGCCGGGAAGAACTTCAGATACCCCCGATCTAGGGACGATGGTGGTGGGGATACAGACGGTTTCGTGGTGATTTGATCGGGTTGCTTAGGGTTTCTGCATCGGGGGCTTCTTATAGGCGAAGGGGGAGTCCGAGGAGGCGACCAGGGGGGCCAAACCCTAGCCAAGCGCGGGGAGGGGCCCACCCATGCCTAGGGTGGGTCTGGACGCCCTGGCCGGCCCCTCCGGCGCCCGTCTGGACTTCTTGTTCCCCACGGAAAGTAATTGACTTTAACGTTTGTCTCGTCCAATTCCAAGAATATTTCTTTACTAACTTTTCTGAAACCAAAACAGTGAAAAGCAGGGCATCACAGTTGCAACTTGTTAATAGGTTAGTACCAGAAAACATGTAAAAATCACCTCAAAGTGTAGACAAGCAAAGCAAATTAGATAGTAAACAAGCATGGAGCATAGAAATTATAGATACGTTTCCAACGTATCAATATCCCCAGGCTTAACTCCTGCTCGTCCTCGAGTAGGTAAGTGATAAAAGAATAATTTTTGAGGTGACATGCACCCTCACAATAAAGATCCAACCATTTGCAAGCATTGAAAGCTGAGATCAAAAAACTCTAAGCATGTGCATGAAAGATGGAGTTCTAAAAATAGGACATAGTAACTATGCATGTAACATGGCAAGCTACAAACAAATATCCTGAATAACATGCATTGAAAAATGTTTGTTTGTTTCACATAGAAAACATAGCATAGTGGCAATCAGCTTGTCCCTCATAGAGTAGTAATATAGATGCATAGGACACCTTCAAAGTTCACAAGGGTGACTAGAAACAAATATCACAAGAACAAGTAATAACACAATATGCATCAATTAATAAGCTTTGGAACACTGCACACAGAATGACAACTATGCTCTCTTAATGGTGCCTAAAGGTAAAAGGTGGAGACTCAATAATTGTGGAAGAATTACCTTTTTGTAAAGGAAGCAGTGATTACAAGTTTCAAAAAGAGCTTCCAAAAATTATGGTACTTCTTAGCTTTCAGCCCTCATTGCCCCTATCATAAGAATCTTGAAGTGGTTAAGGTTAAAGTGGCAAAGATGGAGTATATGCTTGACGAAGTATAAGTTGGCAATCTCAAGTCCCTTGAATACGAGGGCCACACCTCATGCATACTCAACTTTGGGTCCAGGTAAGTTCTTGTCACTGTAAGTATTTGCATATCATTGAGAACCGCCAACGGGGTACCCCTTGCACATGGTACAGGAGCTTTCCCATAACCAAAATAACAAGGCAAGCAGACAATGAGCATCTCATCAATCTTCTTATGTACCATGGGAATATGGTGCTTTTTTCTCTCTTTCCTCTTTTCTCAATGTGTCTCTCTTTTTTTTATAAGAAGAATGCTTCATAGATGTCATGGTGATGCTGCAAGTTTCCATCATGATTAGGCATGGCTTAGGCTAGCGGCCCAGGTGTTTCTCTAACACGGGATACAAACTCCATGGACTTACAAGTTCCCTCTTTATTTCACACCGGTGACATCCATAGACAAAAGAACATGATATCAACTGAGTGCAAAGTACAAGTGCAATGTTGAAAACGTTCCCGTGATGACAGTTCTGCTAATTCCAACTTATAAGTGCAAGCATATACAACAAAGTTGTCACAATGGTTCAAGTTTATTAGGGGCAAAGAATATAAAGTGTGCCATCAAGTTTGTGAGGGCTTTAATCACTAAGTTTTCACATAACAAAATAGTTTTTAATTGGAAGATAGCTGAAAAAAGAATATACTTGGAATGGTGTAACACACAATGCATAGGAGTTTATAGTGGACACTTTGGAATAACTTGGTTTCTTGGGAGTTGGAGGCATGAGTAGAGCTTACTCATACAAGTGGAGGCTAGCAAAAGACTGGGAGCAACCAACTAAGAGAACATAATGGCCATAATCATGCAGTGCAACAAAGCATACTAATCAAAGCAAAGAGTGGTACTACAAGTCAAGGAAAAAATGATAATAGAGGCTAATGGTAACTTGTCATAGTCATAACATGGTGTGAACATGTGCCAAGTCAACCCAAGCAAAACATCAAAGGAGAATAGCATAATACTATGCTTTTGCATGCTAAAACAACGCATAATTTCTTCAAGGCACATTAAGCAATCCCAATTGTTTGGAACAAGAAATGATACAACAATAATCACTAAGCATAAGATCAAAACAACACCTAGCATGTCATGCTAAAGTCTAAGTCACAGTCAATGCAAGCTCCTCTTGCACTTCAAGCAAGAACTTACTACTCCTTTCCAACACCAAGCAAACTTATTTTTAAAACAACATAGCAAGAACGGGGGTCCAAACTACTCAATAAAACTAAACAAACTAAGCAAATAAAACAAAAACTAAGACACTCCAAGAACAACACAACTGTGCATGAAACAATAAAAATGAAGCGTCTAGACAGACCTGAGCTTTTTATTGATGAAGAAGGGTATGCCTTGGGCATCCCCAAGCTTTGACGCTTATACCTCTTGGATATTTCTTGGGGTGACACCATGGTGGCATCCCCAAGCTTGAGTTTTTGTTCATTCTTCATCTCATTGCATCATTCTCTCTCTACACCTGAAATTTTTCCTTCATACAAAACTTCACACAATCTTCATTAGCTTACTCAAAAGATATTAGACCTCTGGAAAAGCTTTGAAACAGCAAGGCTTTTCAATAAAAACACAAACTACTGTAGTAACTCCTTCAAAAAGCTCAATTCACCTAAAGAGAACTCAAAAAGTAATCAATAAGAAGCAAATGCAAATAATAGCAGAAATCTGTCAAAACAGACCAGCAGGTAGAAACCGAATTTTCCGAACATCTTCTATTGCTCAAATAAAAAAGTGTTGAACTAACGCAAGTTAGCTAACATACTGGCGGATTTATTCATAAATTTTATGCTCAATCCAAGTTATAGAGACTCCTCACGAATTTTTTGGGTGGAGGACAGAAATCTGTTTCGGGACAGCAACTCCCCAAATCTTACTTCCCTCTCATTAGAGGTCATTCTTGGCACAAAAAGCAAACAAAAAGGATAAGGAGAGGTCATTACTGAAGTAATAACTTCCAAGACTCAAGGAAACTCGGGTTATCTCCCAACAAGTACTTTTCTTTAACGCCTTTAAGTTAGGCACAAGAAGCAAGAAGAATCAAGTATTTTCAAATAAAAAAGCATTAACATCAAACCTTGCTTTCAAAGTAGGAGAAAAAACAACTTCTCTCTCCTCATGGGGAAGTGTTCAATACCTTTTTTGAATGGAAAATGAAATTTAATGGTGCCTTCTTTCATATCAATAATGTCACCAACTGTTCTAAGAAAAGGTCTTCCCAAAGTAATAGGACAAGAAGCATTATATTCAACATCCAAAACATAGAAATCAACAGGGACATAAGCATTTTTAACCATAATGAGAACATCATTAAAACTCCCTATGAGTTTCTTTTTAGCATTATCATGGAGTGAGACATCTAAATAGCAATCTTCTAATGGTGGCAAATCAAGCATTTCATAAATCTTCCTAGGCATAATAGAGACACTAGAACCAAGATCACATGAAGCTTTGAGATCAAAGTCATTCAATTGCATATTAACAATGGTTTCCCAACTATCTTGTATTTTCCTAGGAATAGAAGCTTTGTGTTTTAGCTTCTCTTCCTTAATTTTCACAAGAGCATCTGTAATGTGTTTAGTGAAAGCAACATGCATATCACTAGCATCAGGACTTCTAGCAAGCTTTTGCAAGAACATAATCACTTCAGAAATATTGCAACCATCAATATCAAAGTCAAACTTAGCATCACTAGTAGTAGACTCAATAGGCTTAGGCATAGTAGGAGGAGGAATAGGGACTACTTGTGGTTTAGTGGTGATGGTGCACACACTATTGTTTCTATCAATTTCAGCTTCCCTTTCCCACTTAGCATGAAGTTGAGCTAACAGCCTAACATTTTCATCAATAGTAACTTGTATGGCATGAGAAGTAGCAAAGGTATTTTCCATGGCTTCAGGTTTAGCAGCCATTTTATTAACCAAGGAAGTTTGAGCTTCAGACAAAGAGGATATATTTTTCTCAACAGTTAAAAGATTTTCCTCTAAAGTCTTATTGAAAGTGGTTTGTTTACTAATAAATTCCTTGAGCATGACTTCAAGTTTAGAGGGGGAACTTCTAGCATTATTGTAAGAGCTTCCATAGGAATTGCCATTATTAGGAGGATAAGGCCTATAATTGTTATTGCTACCAAAATTATTCCTGTAGGCATTGTTGTTGAAATTGTTGTTTCTAATGAAGTTCACATCAACTTGCTCTTCTTGAGCAACCAAAGAGGCTAAGGGAATACTATTAGGATCTAGAGGAGCTTTCCCATTAACAATCATAGCCATAATAACATAAATCTTTTCACTCAAAGAGGAAGTTTCCTCAACAGAATTTACCTTTTTACCACGTGGAGCTCTCTCAACATGCCATTCAGAGTAGTTAACCATCATATTATCAAGGAGCCTTGTTACAGCACCCAAAGTGAGGCCCATAAAAGTACCTCCAGCAGCTGAATCTAACAGATTTCTTGAGGAGAAGTTCAAACCTGCATAAAAAGTCTAGATAATCATCCAAGCAGTGAGTCAATGAGTAGGGCAATTTTTAACCAAAGATTTCATTCTTTCCCAAGCTGGAGAAACATGTTCACTATCAATTTGTTTAAATTTCATAATGTCATTTCTCATAGATATAATCTTAGCAGGAGGATAGTACTTCCAATAAAAGCATCTTCGCACTTAGTCCAAGAATCAATACTATTTTTAGGCAAAGAAAGCAACCATTCTTTAGCTTTTTCCCTCAAGGAGAAAGGAAAAAGATTGAGCTTAATAATATCTCCATCTACATCCTTATACTTCTGCATCTCATTAAGTTCAACAAAGCTATTGAGATGGGCAGCAGGATCATCAGAACCCGCACCAGACAATTGCTCTCTCATCGCAAGATTCAACAAAGCAGGCTTAATTTCATAAAAGGTAGCATCATGCGCAGGTGGAGCAATATGAGTGCTTAGGAAATCATTGTTGTTGGTGCTAGTGAAGTCACACAACTTGGTGTTCTCAGCCGAGTTCATTTTGGCAAAGGTGGGCAAGCCAAAAACAGCAGTAGCAGCTAGAGGAACTAATTTTTTTGTGTTTTTGAATAAAGCAAGCAAACCAAACTAGACTAATTTTTAGGTTTTTTGGAAAGAGGCAAACAAAATCAAGCAAAAGAAACAAAGCAAACTAAAAACAAAGTAAAGAGAAAGGAAGTGAAGGACTCCCCTTGTGAAGACGTCCTCAGCCTCCCTGGCAACGGCGCTAGAAAAGCTTGATGCAGCGCTATTGATATATGAGTGCTTTGTTGGGAACCCCAAGAGCAAGGTATGAAGCAGCACAGCAGCAAGTTTTCCCTCAGTAAAAAACTGAGGTTATCGAACAAGTAGGAGGAAGGAAACATCACACAGGTGTTGCAACCAACGCGGAGACCTGCACAACACAAACTCAAGACTTTGCCCCAACGAATCAGTGAGGTTGTCAAGCTCACCAGTTTGCTGTAACAAAGGGTTAAACGTACCGTGTGGAAGGTAATGGTGGTTTGCAACAAGTAAACGAGTAATAGAGGAAGATGTATCAATAATAAAGATTGGACCGGGGTCCATAGTTCACTAGAGGTGCTCTCCTTAGATAAACAACATGGCATGAAGGTAAACAAATTACAGCAGGGCAATTGACAGGAACTGAGCAAGGCATAATAATGCAATTATTAGTCAGAAATATCCTATGCGATTTGATTGGGCAATACAACAATATACATAGACCGCCATCCAACTGTATCTATGACTAGAAGTCCACCTTCAGGTTATCATCTGAACCCCCTCCAGTATTAAGTTGCAAGCAACAGACAACTGCTTTAAGCAAAGTGTGTAAGGTAAACAGTCCACATGTTTTATGAACAAGAGACCGTTGTTTTCTCCCTAGTAGCAACAACACATCTACAACCGAAGAGATTTCTGTCACTTCCCTTGGAAATTAGAGGCATGAACCCACTATCGAGAATAAATACCCCCTCTTGGAGTCACTAGCAACTACTTGGCCAAGATAGCTATTAACAACGGAGAGCATACAAGATCACAAACAACACAGACATGATAGAATCATAAAGACAAAAGCATTAATCAAACCAACATAATACTCTCAATATCCATCGGATCCCTGCAAACACAACATGCATGATTACAAATAGATTAGACCTTGATCATGAACGGAGCTCACAAGATCTATACATGAAAGCACAAAGGAGGAGATACAACCATCTAGCTACTACATGGACCCATAGTCCAAGGTGGAACTACTCACGCATCGTACCGGAAAGAAGGCCTCCGGGATGATCTCCCCTTTGGCAGGGTGCCTGGAAGAACTTCAGACCCCCCCCCCCCCCGATCTAGGGACGATGGTGGCGGCGGCTACAGACGGTTTCATGGATATTTGATCGGGTTGCTTTGGGTTTTTGCATCGGGGGCTTCTTATAAGCGAAGGGGAAGGCCGAGGAGGCGACCAGGGGGGCCAAACCCACACCCGCACCTGGGGTGGGTCTGGCCGCCCTGGCCGGCCCCTCCGACTCCCCTCTGGACTTCTTTTTCCCCACGGAAAGTAATTGACTTTGACGTTTGTCCCATCCAATTCCGAGAATATTTCTTTACTAACTTTTCTAAAACCAAAAACAGCAGAAAACAGGCATTTGGCACTGATGCAACTTGTTAATAGGTTAGTACCAGAAAACATGTAAAAATCACCTCAAAGTGTATACAAGCAAAGCAAAGTAGATACCAAACAAACATGGAGCATCAAAAATTATAGATACGTTTCCAACGTATTACACCCATGTTTTCATCTGACCGTTTGGGTTCATTGGGAGCGCTTTGAAGCTCTATATGATGTTAATATCATGGGGCATGTTCTCGTTCCATGGTATAGACAGAGAATGTCATGGATACCCAGATCTGAGGACTGACAATGATGGTGAATCTGGGTTGTGATGAGGAATTGGCTTAGTGACTCGTGACTTGGAGTAGTGGCATTCAAGTAGGGTCGACTGCACATGAGAGGTTCATAGTCCTACCTTTGAGGGTGAAAACCCAGGGTCTGGCCTTAATTGGTTGCGTCTGACAATGGCCTTGTTGAAAGTATTATTTTGAGAGTGTGGACTTTCTCCAGGGTGAAAACATAAGATCTATGATTGGGCGATGACGGTGTTCGTGCACTGTTTCCTTCTTGGAGACGTTGCTTTTGGAGAAACTAGACTTCTAGTGTTGTCTTGGTGGTGGTAGTACCGCCATTTCAACGAGTGGGTCACTGTAGCAGGACTCTTTTTTAATTCTTTTTCTTTTCTGTTGTGTGCATATGGCCGCTAAGTCAATGCCTTGTTGCAGAGTCTGAATGTAATTGGTATCTTATGATATTAATATATGCTCCTTTCTAAAATAAAATGGCAACCATGCAAAAGCTAGAGACTAAGCAGTCCATTCTTGATAGAAGCAAGAAGCTTGGGTCAGTTGTAGATCATCATTATGCTCTTCTACATAGGTCATAGGTCATACGTGCACTGGCGGACCTTCATGGAGGCAAAAAGGGCCGTCACTCCTAGTTCACGAAGAAACAGGCTTTTATTTACAAATATTTAACCTGTTTATCCATTAAAATTAGCCCGCATCTCATATTTTCGTTCCTAACCCTATTTTGTAAACCCAAACTTCGTTAATCTGGAACGCATCCAATCAGGTAGTTGCAATAAAGGACCACATGCATCGACTGATCTAGAGGTTGGGTTCTATACCCCCGTTTCGAAAAAAAATCGAAGCAGGGAGTACTTTTTTCTTAGCTGAGTTTAGTTTATCGCTTGCAGCGTTTTGAGTTTCTAAAGAAGCTGGAATGTATTCTTCCATTATGTACAGAGAGATCTGGGACTTGGAGGCACTGTTTTTCTCTGGAATATGTGTACGGTGTTCTGCGAGCAATACAATCCACCATATCGCCTACCGTACTTAAACATAAACAGTTTTGCTATTTTTACAGTTTGTTTTACCTCATGATTCGTGTAAAGTGAAAATTACACATGAGTTGCAACTAGGATGTAACTGAGAATTTAATGAGTTCTGTTGGATTCTGTTAAATTAATCTGAAATATTATGAGTTAGGTTCTTATTAAGATTTTAGCCGACGTAGACATAAGAAGTCTCAGGCGCCTGAGATCTAGGCACTCCCAAACATAAAAGGTTACACCACATATTTGTTTTGGAGTATCTGGTTAACCTAGAGTCAAGCTCATTTTACAATTATGCAATTTTTAGCATGATATCCTAAATAGTAGCATCGTTTGCCATATATTGTTGACAGTGAACATCAGATGACATGGCACTCTGGCCGACCTGGACGCGATTGTTGATTGCAGGATATGCCGCGTGGGGGCGTCTGACGTGGACAGTTGAGATCGACCACGTAGGTATACCCACCACGACCCCGTCTCTAGACTTTCTTTTAGCTAGCAATTGTTTAGAGGAAGGCACATGCAACGTCACAATACATGACCACGCTGGTCGCTGAGCTACCGCCGCCAGGAGTGCTACTGGCAAGAGAGAAAACCAATCTAGGTCCAATCAGGGGCGGACCCAGCCAAAAATTTCAGTGGGGGCAGTTTAGATGAGCGGGGGCATTCCTTGTATAATTTCAATTTTTTAGAACAATTTTTCTTTAAATATGAATGAATTACACTAGAATTCAAAAAATTGAGTGGGGGCCACTGCCCCCACTCGGCTCTACATGGGTCCGCCCCTGGGTCCAATACCCCTCGCCGGTGATGTCGTCGGTCCGCTTCGTCTCTGATGGCCTTAGGGCCTTCGAGGTGTGGCGGACCATGGCCACTCGTAGGCGGGAGGTTTTCCGTTCTTGTTTCGTCTATTTTTTAGTGTTTTCTTCGGGATGTTGAGACGACGGCTATGTCCTGGAGTCAAAATAAGGTCCTTCCCGCTCTATCCTTGCTCCGGTGGTGCATCTAGCGCTAGCGGAGGGCGAATGGAGTCATTTGTCCGGCGGATCTTCTGAGATTCTGTCCGTTTTTATGTTCATCGGTTTGTTTTTAGGTCAGTCTCTTTCGATCTACTGATGTCATCATTGGCGATGATTGCGTCTCTAGTGTGTTGGTCCTTTGAAGTCTTAGCACGACGACTTTCCGTATGTCTACTACAACAAGCTCTACTACGACAAGCTTTCTCGACTTCCGGTGATGGAGGGGCGAGGACGGCGGCGCGCCTTCAGCTCGCGCTAGTGTTTGTATTCGTCGCTAGGTGGTCCAACGACCTATTTGTAATTTTTATTACTTTTGGATCTCTTTGTACTACTGTTAATGATTAATATTAGATTAGTGAAATTTCACAAAAAAAAAAAAAATCTCAAACCAAGGTGGCATGTCAGCACATCTAGGCATCTTGCCTTTTGGCCATACGATTTATGAAGGCTGCTTCACCAGTCACCGAGAGGGATTTTGACAGGAATTTAAAGTGGACGAAAATCCGTTGCCCCCGTTGCTTTAACCAGATGGATGGGCCAATCACCATTGAGCCGATCCATCTAGGCCACTTCTTCGGAAGGGGGAGGATGTACCTGGGCATGAATTGATGAATACGTACCCTTTCTGGTCATGAGCCCATGATACACCCAAGGAATATAGACGTACGTAATACCTTTTGTTGGATCACTCCGATGCTTTTCTGGTACTGATATTGTTCCAGCGAAACAATCACTGTTGTTCGACCATGGATCGTGGGTGGCCGGACGTCTGGGACTCTGGGTGGGTGCACCGGTCATGCCCATAGGGACAGTATATGGTCCTCACACCTCAGCATCACAATCACTGGAGTATGGTTAGACCAGTACTACTCGCTTCGTCTCAAAATAGATGTCTTAGTTTTTTTAAAATTTAAACGAATCTATTAACCAAATAGTGTCTACATTTATTAATTTTGATTAATTTAAAACATATATCTATTTTGAGACAAAGAAAATACATGCAAGCAAGAACAGTTGGAATCTGCAAAATACGAACAAGAACAGTGCGCAGCAAATTAAGGAGGACGTCGCTTTTTGCCCGAAAGTGATGGATTCAGAACGATCCCTGTCATCCCATAAGAAGGGGACGTTTCTTCATGTGTGGTGCCCAGAACTAGAAACATGGTGTACCAATCATGCATGCGCCGGTAGAAGATGTGGTCCGGAGCACGCCGATCCCCAAGATGTGGTCGATGGTGTGCTACACCAAGCCTCCAAATGCCAGCGGGCCGAATCCCCAGCTAGTTCACGAGGTAAGAATCGCCAGCTAGTAGATGCCGTGTGTGTGAGAGATCGAGTGTGGTCGGGGGAGTGACGGTTGAGCGAGCAGCTAGCAGCCACATTACGATCACGCGCTCGGCGGCGGTACAGTCACGCCCCGCCGTCCTATAGATCTCATGGCCAATAGCGCAGGATCGATGTGACGCGTCGCCGGAATCGTGTGGCCAAGAGAGCAAGGCCTGTGGTGTCGCCTTCGTTATGCCAGATATTTAAGTGCAGCGCGCCAGTGAGGGACTGGTTGCATTATTATTTTTCGAGTAGGTCTGTAGCTGCATTATTTTGATGCGCAAGTTCCCCTAGGCAATGATGTTATTATTCCTTGAAACGGGCTTGACGCCCGCAAAATTAATATAGCATGCGAGCGATATAACTTTCCAAACATTGCTAGGGCCGAATAGCACAAGCAGAAGCCCAAGAAAAACTACAAAAGAAAAAAATGGACGACAACGTCGAATCAACCACCGACTAAGACTCGCAACCGTCGCGTCCTTCGAAAAAGTCCCACCATGATCCTATGCCTCTGACTTGCCGTGTACCAAGCAACACCTTCAAGAATGAGTACGACGATGACGACGCTGCTGGACGGACTACTCCTAGGATTTCTCCCGGTACACACAGGGGAGTGAGAAGGGGGTGCATCCTGCGCCCTTCGTGATGGGGGAATACCAATCGGGGTATACCCACGAAGCGGATTCGCCAGCTGGATCGAGCCGACTGAAGCCAAGCCCAGAGCGGGTCGACTCGCCCAATACGGTGACTGGCGCATGCTGGACCTAGACGAGTGGCTCCGACTGGAGGCCCAAGACGGCGAGTTCAATACAAAGCCCACCAAATACTTGTAAATCCTAACTGGCTGCATATATAAAGCCACCAGGGGCACCCCCACGGGGACATCAGATTATATCCTCTCTCACATGAGATTAGATCTATCTTCTTCCACATCGCTCATTAGATCTAATCTCCCCCCGCCTACGGCGGCTCCCTTGTAAACCAATCTATGATCATATACTGGATTGATAGCAGGACGTAGCGATCCTCCACCGAGGGGACGTGAACCTGGGTACATCGTGTACCAATCTCGCTCCCGGATTCTCCTACGTCGCCTTGCTCCCTCTACGTAAGCTACCCTCAGTAGCATCTGCTGTGCAATACCACGACACTTCGGGAAGGAATGCGGCACCCGCGGATGTCGTCACTCCAGAGCCAGCCTAGCTGGCAAGGATTCTCCCGACCCCTCAAAGACCCAAACCACAGCCAATCCTGGCACTCCACCCAACTTGCCATCCGCCAACATGCGCCAAAATGGTCTTGATGTCTTCATCGGCGTATCACCATGGCAAACACCACGAGGTTGTTCGGCCCGAGGAAACCCACCGAAGACAAAGGGCAGCGGCGCCGCTGCCATGTGGAAGGGACCGACCTCCACCGCTAAAGCGGTAGCAGGTCGTACACGACAGCAGGAGCATACCAGGCCAATTAGGCCCGACCGAGCCCAGATCAGGCCTGTGAAGCCCCCGCCGCCGCGCTGCAGCAGGCACGGTGGCATCATTGCTCCCCCTGTCCCGAAGCGTTACCCTGACCAACCATGGCAGTGACCTAAGAGCGAGCTAGCCTGCCTAACCCAAGTCGGACCCAACGGGCCCAGATCTAGGGTTTGGTGCCGCCGGCCAAGCTCGTCTCTGCCACCACTGTGGCCATCCAAGTCACCTCCGGGACACAGCCTGCCGAAGAACACCGCCGCAAGAAGATCATGGCACGTGAAAACGCGCCGCAACCTACCATCTTCCATCGAGAGAAGGCCCGGAAGGTCCTAGACCCGAAGATCCAGATCCGTCCTGGGAGGGGCCAGCACCACGCCTCTCCGTAGCCTCCACCTTGCCGGCCCTCCTTAGGGCCCATCACCTTCTCGCGTGCCAGCGAGGACGCGCCGCTCGCCTCCAGGACGCGGCTTCCCTACGGGCCGCACCAGGCGCCGAAGCTCGAGCCCCGCCGTCCCCCTTCACTTGTGACGTGCATGGCTTTCCGGCGGCCGTCTATGAGGCGACGAGGGGGAGGGGTGTTGTGTGTGGGGGGAGGGGCGCTAGGGTTTGGCTATGGGGGTGACGTGAGGGAGCCGAGGGGCTTTGTCTGGATATGTATCTATTATTATTCGTCACTACAGGAAAATGTCAAGCCGCCGACGGCCAAATCCTACGGCGACGGCTTTTAGTCAGGCCGTTCGTGTAGGCCCCGAGCTAGGCAGCCCATCAACGAGGCCTTCGGCGTAGGACGGGATAGGCCGATGACAGTCGTCGGCATATACCGGGCCGCCGGCGTAGGGGCTTGGCCATGACGAACGTCAAACCTATGCTGACGCCTTCCTACGCCGCCCCAGTGGCTTCTGGCCATCGGCGTATCGTCTGTTCCTGTAGTGCCTCGTGGGTAACATTAGCAAGATCTTAAAGTTTGAGAGACAAATATAACATCCACAAATAATTTAAGCACCTCAAACGGTTGGTGTAAGAGCTACTTTATGTTCGCCCCAACAAAACTATTGTATGAAACTTTCAAACTAATATGACACTTATGTTCCTCATAATCCTGTTTTTAAATTATGTTTCGGCTCAAATGCCAATGTTAAAAAGAATGACATAGTCTCATGATTATGGTGGTGATAAATTATAATCAATGAATTTTCTGAATTAACATAGATCTTATCAATTTTCTAAATTAACATAAATTGTAATAAACGTATTTTCCTCTCAAAAAAAGATGCACCATATGGAAATTGGCCAAGTCGGTGGTGTGCAGTCTATGCTAAATAGCCACTAATTGAAGTTGTTCGGGCATAGGATGGATTTAATGAGCAAACTGATAGAACAACTTCGGAAAATTTTAGTAGCACACAAAAAAGGTAAACATACAGATGAGATATAATAACTTTATGTGAGCTAATCTTGTACCATGGCCAAGTTTTGCACAAAACAAAACATTATATGTTCCTTACTAAAAATGTGTATACTTGTTTATGTGTTTCAATATATGAGATGAAATTGACAAGCGGCCGGCGATGCCGTGAGCGTGCATGGGTTGATCAAACATATCAGTTTATAATTCAAATTAAAAAGAGAGAAAAGTCTAAAAAATGAGAATGGTAATGGGTCAATACTCACCCTTGTAGTTTTGTGTTTATCTATTATCTAGGGTGTCAAGTGGGAGGGGTTGCGGCACTGCTTTTTAACTAATCCTTCATTAGTTTTGCTAGCTTTTGTGACCTCTTTTTTCCTACATTTTTTTGTGGGTCATTATGCTAGTGCCGCTTTCCACCCTACTATTAACCCATATACATTGAGACTCTGTGTGAACATGTTTAGGATATTTAGTGCATTTTCTAGTGTTCTAAGCTCCACATGCCTCTCGAGTTATTTCGGTGTATTCCTTTGCCATGAAACATATAAAAACTCCGCAGTGTTTTATATAATCAGGTTAATGAAAATCGATCATTTTAATACTATCTTTTCTACTATGGTTTATTTATAAATCAAGTAGTGCTATATTTTACTCTTTTTTAATACGGAACTTATCTTTTTGCAAGCTGCATCTCTTCTGTACAAAGTTTAAGACAGAAACAGAACTTGTACACAACCATCGAATGGTAACCACTCAACAAACACCCCTCAAGCCACAAAGGATGCCAAACGGCTTAGAACACATTCCTGATCACACAATGAAGGCTCGCCTTGTCCAACCTCCGGCTGCTTAGGCGAAGAGAAGAGACATAGGGCGTCAAAGCCATGTCAATACCATGGCCAGAAGCATCACAACCACGACCCTGATCCAAGAAGCCGCAAATCAACTTACCTTCACCCTAAGCGGCTAGGAGAAGTCGGCGAGTGACCGGTAGAACCCGACCATATTGGAGGTTGAGGAAACACCGACTTTAGTGTACATTGCGGCCTTGAGACCCATCCTCTAAGTAGCGGCTACCATCGACTCTAACTGCCCCCAAAGGCTCGATGAGCAACCCACGCAGAGCCTCCACCGAGGGAAAGAAACCATGGTGCCGCCGCCTGATCCAAAACCGTATCTAGGTTTCCCTCGGCGCTCGTGGCGGGTAGCACGAATGTAGCCATGACAACGCCTCCAACGAAGATACGGCTCACCGTTGTCAGGAAAATGCGGTGATTTCGCTCTGGCCCAACCGCTAGCCCCATATTTCCTAGGGGCAGAATCAAGCACACATGAGCACGCCACTTCGGGAGGCCAGTCACATCAATTGCCCGACGATGATAAGCATTGGTCGCCATCCCATCTGCCAACCACGAGTGACCTAGATGGCGTAGGTCCAGGCCACCGCCATGCCGACCGTCGGCTCCACTGCTGCCTTGCCGACAACTCCAACACATTGCCCAACCTCCCGTCGCTCTACTCCAGCTCCATCGCAGGCCGCCACACACCCAGCTCATCTGGCCCACCAAAGCCCGTCCCACACCCTAGCCCGATCTACCCTGCCGCCATGAGCACTTGGCCGCGTTGCGTGCACCACCTCCGATTCTGTCAAGCCATCCGCCAGGCACCATGCATCGCTGTCGGCTATCGCTTGGATCTCTATCTACGGACTTGCCGCTCCACTCTTCGTCGTTGTCGGACCCGTTCTCAGCTCGTCCAACATGGAGACCCCCCCCCCACCACCACCACCGCCGCCGATTTCTCCACCCAGGGTTTGCTCGGTGGTGATCCATGGCAGCGGTATAGGGAGGGAGGGAGCCATCGAGCCGCCGGGAGATGCCGCCTAACCTAGGTGACGTTGGGGGGTGTTCTTTTTTTGTGTAATACGAAACTCATCTTGTTGGTGCATGGTGAATACCCTAAGTCGTTGTTGTGTGGGTGCCTCACAAGGGAACCCGCATACCGCAAATGTGTGCACTCATAAACAAATCCGAAGTTAAGCAAAATGATATACTCCCTCTGTCCCAAAATAGATGTTTCGGATTTGTCAAAATTTGGATGAATCTAGACACTATTTAGTATATAGATTCATTCAAATTATAACAAATCTGAAACCTCTACTTTGGGACGGAGGGAATATACTTTCAAATTTCATAAGACCATAAATTAGCAAACCAATATATTGTTGCTTTTCCATGATCTTGTACTTCCTCTAGCTAGCTACAGTATTACATTAAAAACAAAGGCTGAACAGTAATATCGTTGGATATGATTTACAAAGCTATCTTCGTTCAAACAATAATAGAATATCCATCTTAGATTATTTTTGTGTATATGGAAAAACCCTGTGGTTTAGCCACGTATACCGTCCACGTAACCTGCCTCCCTTAGAGAACAAGACAATGTGGGAAAAAAGGTCTATCTCCCTGGGCCTCCATGTCCCAATCAAGTGGATCCCAATCACCACTCCTAAGCACGGGAAGGTGCCTTTGTTTTTTGGATTATTAATGGCGCAAGAGTCGCAAACCCCTCAGGCTTTGTTCGGTTGCACTCGGTTAAATCCACTAGCGAATCAAACCCCTGCAGGGATTGGGTGATCCCCAGTCGTCACCCCAATCCCCACTATCCCTGTCCCCACATTTCCTACCAATTCGTGACGTCTGGTGCCATTCGTTTCATCCACGCACACAACAAGAATCACAGGGGACGGCAGGTAGGAAGCAGCATACGCTAGCAGCCAGCAACATACATGCAGAAAAAAATGAAAGCACCTTTATATCTAAATAATATCCTTTTTATCATCAGCTTTGAGCATGGTTGAAAGCTTACATCAAACATATCAAGATATAGAACAAACTATAGGATATAATTGGAACACAAGTATCTAAAAAATCTTGATTATTTCAAGGTACGGTTGATTCGTTCTCACAAAAATAGTGACAACAAAATACAGTGAATAATATGCAATCCTTCCGCTGTAAAGCACACACCAATCACCCTTGCCTTTCTTCTTCTTGAACTTGATCATGTAGAAGTCTTTGCATCTAGCCATGTATAGCAATGAAAAGGCATAACTATTAAAGCCAGTTTAGTTCAACTAAAGAAAAAAAGACAACATAGAAGGCTGGATGAGACATAATTTGTGATATATATGTAGGAAAATATCTAAGAAACCAAGACTTTTCTCTATGATGAAGAGTGAAGACACGCGTAAGTGGCAGTCAAGACATTCTTTGCTAGTTAGTAAAAGTGGATCCTAATCTTAGATATTCCTGATCCTAATCTTCTCTCTTCCTAATAACACGACCCCTAATTATCAAATCCATTCCAAGACTAAAACTTGCAGGATCATATATTCAAACCAGTATCAGCAGGACATTCATCAAATCTGAAAGGCAAAGAATGCAAAATTGCAGTGAACTACTGAACTCTGATAGGTTAGTACTGCTAGTACTGCTAAAGCTACAGTCGTAACCATACAAGCAATAAGAAAAGATTTATACTGTGGCGACTGATATCCTGCTGTTGTAGGAGGCAAAACAGGATCATAACAAGTCAAATCAAAAATATTTTACAAGGTTAAATTAAATCACATGACAAAGCACCTATTTTTTGATAGAATAGAATGGCAAATGATTATCCATGAGTACCTTGAGCCCAAAAATGGCATGCCATGAATGCTAACAGAAAAGATATCACCTACTGGAAGAACAAGGACCAATACATGGCTAAGCTGCTCCAATACAGGACTAACCATACAAGCAAGAAGAGAAGATATTACATTTCCTATGCCATTTCAGTTCGCAGCCACAACAAAGCGATCTCTGGGTCAGTGCAAATGAAGAGCTCACGATTCTCTGTAATTTTAAAGACCGGTAGGGCTTTTACTACTATAATACAAAATAATAGTAAAGGGTGAGCAAATGGCAATCCTACATAATTAGGACTATTTAGCAGTACTACTATAATACAACAAGAAATTACCAGTAGCAAAACAGTAGTACTGTGTATATTACAAGTAGAAAAACAGTAGCAAAATTATATTACCATAACACTACGTATAATACCAGTAGAAAAACAGCATGATGACTATACAGAATCATCCACATGGAATTAAAATTGCTGGCCCTCGAACAAAAAAAAAAGAGCAATGAACCATCCACGTATAGGAGATGGTCTCCTCCTTTCAGGTGCTCACAACAAACATCTTGTGTATTATATAATGCATTGTTTGCCTTTAGTATATTACATGAAATTCTATTTGTTGCAAATTTCATATGCCATTGGATTAGCAACTAAGCAGACTAATGTTATCCCCTCGAGAAACAACCAGAAACCTAGGAGACAAATATGTATGAAAAACAAAAGATACACCTAACAACATACGTATCAGTACATTAACAGCCTGCTGCAAAAAAGAAATGTATATATTGATATTTCTTTTCCCCGCTAACAACATATGTATCAGTACATTAACAGCACGGTGATTATATGACCAACAAAATGAGTATGCATGGCGGCTACTTGTACCTAATCGATAACCACGGTATAATACTATAACAATACTACTCCCTCCGATCCAAATTAATTGACTCAAGTTTATCTAGATTCGGATATATCTAGCACTTAAACATGTCTATCGAATCTAGACAAATCTAAATCAACTAATTTGGATTAGAAGGAGTATAACAATTGTTTTTGTAAGACAGTCTCTCCTCTCTGTCGTTGTTATCAAGCCATCTGATGATAATATATGCGGAGTACAAGAGAATTTGACAATTATTTTTCTTTTCCAAATGGCAACGGCCCTGATTCCATAATCAAGAAAGAGAGATACAACATACAACAAGATGTGAAATTTTCAATGCAGAAATGTGAATGAGATCCACACCATTAGGCTAATATTCTCACTACTATATACAAGCATTGCTACAGCAGCCAAACACTACCAGAGCATCGCCAATTTCAAGAATCTGAAAACGGGGAGTGGGGACGTCTCCTTCACGGTTGACGATTAGGTTTGGCTTCTCTTTCTGGTCCAGCTTGCTGTCTTTTTAAGTATACACAACCAAGGATTCTCGTATGTCATTCCCGTGCAGAAATGTGAACGAGATCCACACAAGCGTGATCCTCATGCACACATGCTATGCGTATGCAACATCTCCTATCTCCTATACGCAAGAACATGAACACAAACAAGCCCTAGCTTTACAAGAAGAGAGGAAGGGGAGGATACGGAGGAGGAGGGAAGCTTACCTCCTAGCGGCCACAGACGGTGGTGGGGAAGGGGAAGATAACGGAGATCTGGAGCTCCCAGGCGCAGCTGTCGTCGCCTCCCAGCCGCCACCGCTCCTGCGAGAGGGACGAGCTCTCCGCTCTCGATTTTCTCTGTTCTGTTCGGGTTTCTTTCCACGGGTCCGACCTAGATTTTTTTAACCCGGTGGTAGCGGGGGTTTCGAGGGGAAATCGGGAGGGCTGGAAACCTCACAGGGCTTAACCGAACAACCTACACGAGCGGGCCTGGATTAAACCCCAGCGGGCCGGATCCCGGCTGACCCACGGGGATTGTGCCCCAATACCAACAGGGATGGGACGAAACGAATAAAGCCTCACGCGGCACTTGGCACTGGCCGCTTGCTCAGACCGCGTCGGGCAAAACTATAAAACAGCACACAACACACCATACTCACTCAACTACTCCAGCTCAACCCCAGGGCTATGACCCAAGCACGCAAGGCTATGACCCAAGCACGCAAGGCTGCTCGACCACTACAAAAGTTTCACACAGCCGCTTGGCCTTCCGTTCTGGCTCCCCCCGCCGGACCTCCACCAACTGTACCGCATGCTCCTCCAGGATGGCGTCCGAGCCCCAACTATCGCGGGAAAAATCCCACGTACCGGCCGCCTCAGTCCCGACACGTCACTCCTGCACCACTTGTGGCACCACCAACCGCGCCACCATCTACACCGACTTGGCACCCACCGCATGCCCTCTGGACCGACCTTGTCCAGGCTTGGCCTATGCCCTGGTCCGCGCAGTCCCCCCACGGTGCCCAGCCAGCTTACACCGGGGCATGGAGTCCCGGTCATCGTTCATCTAGGCGCTCCTGGTCTACTTGGATCCAGGCCACCGACGCAAGTCTACACCGCTCAAACTGCACTGTCGGCCTACATGGCCCCTCCTAACATACATTGTCCTAGGAGTAGCAAACAAGGACTAAGCCCAGTGGTAGACAAGGTGGTCTCTAGACCACCCTATGATTTCCATTGTAGCATGGTACAAAATTTAAAAATAAATGCATTTTTATCTTATCATTTTAAAAGTTGGACCACCCTAACATACTGAGCTTGGGTCCGCCACTGCCCAAGCGCAATAAAGGGAAGAAAAAACCTAAATGCCATTGACAAGCTTAAAGTGCTAGTGGTCATTTTGTGAATAGCCTTATTGCTCTTTACACGTATATTGTTGACAGTGAACCGAGTCCAATTAGGTGACATGGCACTCTTGGCCGACCTGGACGCGATTGTTGATGCCAGTGTTAGAAATCTATACCTTAAAATAAAGGACGAAGTGTTTTTTACAGGTCCGCTTTTTTCGAACGGTTTTGCCCTCCCACCAAACCACACATTACCCGATGCCTCCGGTAAGTAAAAATTGTTCGATTTTGCTAGATATAATCATGTATGTAAAATAATGTTTCGGTTGTTTCCTTGCTTGACCGGGCAAACTGGGTCTCTGTATGAGAGGCTGGGCTTTTCATCGATTCACTGGGCGTCTGGGCCACGGCGCGAGAGGTTAGGCTTTTTTATCGATTGACTGGGCGTCTGGGCCACTGCTCCCTCCGAACTGCCACTCTATGCATCGATGAGAGCATTCAGTAGTCCCACCTCGCTACATTATACCGAACCCCACCAGCTCATATAGGTTCTCAAGGTTCCCGAAATCAGCAAGATGGCCGAGAATCTAATAAGCAACAACACCGTTGATAGATCTCTGAAATCAGATGATAGAAATGAATTAAAATCCCCCATGTTGTAAAGGGAGGAAGGGCAACGATCCGAGGAAGACGAGGTCGCGGCTGGAAGGGAGAGAACAGTGTGAAAGATGTGGCATATACGGCGGCGCGAGGCAGAGGAGGGATCCGAGGAAGGCGAGGTCACGTGTCTGGTATGCTTGTCGGCGGCAGGATGGAAGGAGGAGAGGGGAACCGATGAGAGGGGAACCAACGCATGAGTTGGGCCGGCTGGACTAAGCCTCACGTCGCTTGGCTTGGTTCCGAGTCGCGAAGAAAAGCGAGCGTTGGCGGCGTGGGGGTAGCGCACGGGATCCTTTTTTTCTCCAAACTTTTCTATTATTCAGATTTTATTATGCGGTGAATAGATAATTTGATAAAGAGAAAATTAATAAAACAGATATTTATGCAAAATTCAGAGAGCGAATTTTCTATATATATATGCCATTCAAGTCCGCTGGAAAAATAATAAAGGATTTTTTGTGAAGCATCTTCAAACAAGGATATTATATGGAGGAAATGACCCATAGCAATAATGCATATACATATTTCATACAAAGTATATAGTAGATCAAATTTAAATAATTAAAGATAAGAGCAAAATGAGGCCAGAGATATGTGGACGAGTGATATTTATGCAAAATTTTGATGGTGCTAAAATCTTATCTTTTTCTCTCCCGATGCAACGGACGGATATGTTTGCTAGTAGTAAATACCTATATTTATAACCCACATATATAGCAGCAAACCAGCGAAATAAAAATTTCGGAGCATGCAAGCAAGAACAAACAGTTGGAATCCGCAAAATAGGAACAAGAAGAAGTAGCAGCAAAGGACGATCGACGTCGTTTTTTGGCCGAAAGTGATGATGGATTCAGAGGGATCCCTATCTATCATCCCATAAGAAGGTGCCGTTTCCTCATGTGTGGTGCCCAGAACTAGAAAAACGTACTAGTACTATTACAAAGGTAGAAGATGTGGTCCGAAGCAGGCTGATTCCCAATATGTGGTCGATGGTGCAACACCAAGCCTCCAAAATCGCCAGCTAGTATATGCCGTGTGTGTGAGAGAGTGTGGTCGGGGGGGAGTGACGGTTGGGCCTTGAGCGAGCACGCGGCGGCGGTACAGTCACGCCCCGTCGTCCTAGATCACATGGCCAATAGCGCAGGAATACAATGGTGCAAAGAATGACAGAGTGTCATGATTGTAGTGGTGAGAAAATTGTTAGCAATTATTTTTCTAAATTAACATACATGTTTTATAATTAATAGCAACAGCCCTTGAAGATTCTATGCATTTATCCAACCCTGATTTAGCTCATCTGTAATGTAATAACAATGGTGCCACACATCATGTTCTTTGAGTCACAAATCATTTATAAAAATGCAGCATATGAAATTCGCCAAGTCGGTGGTGTGTAGTCTATGCTAAAGAGCTATTAACTGAAGGTCTTCGATTATACCATGGATTCGACGAGCAAACTAATAAAACAACTTCGGAAAACTTTAGTAGCACAAAAAAGCAAATGTATAGATGAGTTATATATTAACTTATATGATCTAGTCTTGTAGAATGGCCAATTTGCACAAAACAAAACATTATATGTTTCTTACTAAAAAAATGTGTATAATGGTGCATGTGTTTCAATATATCAGATGAATTTCAAGCAGGAAGTGATGGCATGCGGTAAATGGGTTGATCTAACATATTAGATTAGACTTCATATTAAAAGTGAGAAAAGTCTATAAAAATGAGAATGGTAAATTGTCGATACTCACCATTGCAGTTTTATGTTCATCCGTTATCCAAAATAAATTGATTTTTGTGTGAACATGTTTCAGATATTTAGTGCATTTTCTTGTGTTCTAAGCTCCACATGCCTCTTGAATAATTTCGATCTGTTCCTTTGCCATGAAACATACAAAAACTCGCGGTGTTCCATATGACCAGGTTAATGCAAATCAGTCGTTGTATGCTATCTTGTCTACCCGGGGTTGTTTATACATCATGTAATTTTATATTTTACTCCTTTTGAATACCAAAACTCATCTTGTTGGTGCATTGTAACACCCTCGGAATCGTACCTATGCAAGTTTGAGCAAAATTCGCCAAACCTGCATAGAAACGATTCAAATGTGCCCACCAGGCACTTTCGTGCGGGTGGAAAACGAAGTAATAACATTACACAACAGTCCTCGATGGGACCCACAGAACAGATATATATAACAGCGACTCGAAGAGTCAAGAATACAGATATTATATACAAAGATCCAAATCACCTTGAAACGATATAGCGTCCAACTACGGACAAGATGCAAATGGGGCCAAGAGCCCTGAAGAATAACCAATGGCGTCCATAACCCTGCCCAGGCCAAGCCGGAAGGGTAACCCTGCTAACGACGTCGATCTCAAAACCTGCTTAAACAAAAGGGGTGCCGACAAAGGGCAAAGGAAAAAGAGGAGCCAAGATCGAGGCCAAGACAGCGAGGCTAGAATTCGGCGGTCCTCGCCTACATAGGTATGGTGGACTGAAGCGGCAGCGGCAGCATGCACTAAACAACCTATAGAGACTCGATACAACTGCCGGTTATTAGAGAGGGGTAAGAATGACCTATCCGGATCCAACCTGAAACTAACAACAAACAAACCCATCCTGGTATTTCCCCCTCGAGACCAAACGAGGAAGTCAACCGAGGAACTCACACCGTTGGCAGTTTTACTTATTCAGTTATAGTTGCGGCACTTTACTAGTCAAGTTTAAATAATCGTCCTGATAAAGTAAGCAGTGGGCACTTTTAGTTAATCATTCCGTTATAGTGGCAGCACTTACTAGTCAGATACATTTAACATGAGATAACCCATAAACCCAGTAGATGTTGGTACTTTTATTCAGCCATTTCGTTGTAGTTGCAATACTTACTAGTCAGGTACAATGGTCGCAAGCGACACTCCAAACAATCATTTGTGGGCAGTATTAATTAGCCATTCCGTTATAGTGAAGCTGATTACTAGTCAATATAAGTCAAATTTATAGCAGTAAACTTTAGTTATGCTTGTCTATGATCGAGATACTGTGCTCCAAGTCGTCCATATCCGCGGACACGGCTTTCAGAAAGTTTTACCCGGCCGGGGTGCACCAATAGCAACACACGCTCGATCAACCTCGGAAAAACCAAATCAAAACCCAACGAGGCTTTCACGATGAACAATCAGGATTCAGAAATATTTCAGGGGCCACCCTTAAGTAGAATCCGAACGAGTAAGCAAGCTCGAGGCGGCTCAAGGTCTGCAGACGGTGAGCGATCGGGAACCCCAAACGGGCTTGTCGACACACAGAACGTGTCCCGATCCTAAATCAAGACAAGTGTGCGATTCTGCACAATCGTAAATAAAGCGGTAAAACATGGCATAAGTACAGATCGTAAATAAAACCTCAAACTAGTTTGTGGCCCCAAGAAATAAGAATGAATCAAGCTCGCTCAGGGGTCCCATATACCTCCGGATGTGGATAGCGCAAAAATCAAGGAACAGTATCAAGTACTCGGGGTCTTACGGGACACAAGTGGGCTCGAAACCAAATATTATCTATCACCCACCGATGCCTCTCGCTTATTCAATTTTAGTTGTTAAACAGAAATTAAAGTGACGATAAGTAAAACTAGAATCATCTCCAACATCAACATGCGGCAATACATCAAGAATCGTGGCATACGACACATCAGACTTGAGCAAGCAACTACGACGCGCAAGTCCAACTATCTACCAAACAACGAGTAATAGGGTGTGTCCAAGGCAATATAGGGCTGCACGGTATATCAGTGTACGAAACTAAAGCATCGCATACGTATAGCAATAGATCAACAGGAGGGAAATAAAGACTATAAAGTAAGATAGGTAGAAAGGGGAGATGCTCGCGAAAACATTGTCGAAGGTTCAATCAAGAACGGAGCGAAGCTCACATCAACTCAACGGCCTTATCCGAAGAAGCAAAACACTAGAAGAAACACCGGATGCAATATTTAATACAACGCAGAAGATTGGCATGATGCATGCATGATGGATGGCATGGCAAGCGATGCAATTAGGTCATATTAAGCGAACCGGGTCCCGACAATTAATTAGGTGGTGCAAGTTGTTTAAACCCCGCATATTAAATGTTGTTTAGCCATGGAAGATGGAGCCGGTTTTACACATGTTTAAATGAGGCCAATATAAGGCTAGATTTGCCCGCATATGGGCCCCATATTTAATTATTAGGTGAATCGCATAAGGCCCCCAAACCACGAGATAAGATGCATGCATGACAATTATTATGCAAGTTGTTATGTTATAAAATAGGGTTCGAGGAAAAAGGGTCACACATTAGGGGTCTCACGATCTTGTCCGGGGTTCGGGTTCGGCAGGTCCGTGGTCCGTCTCGGGGTCCAGGTATAGGGTTCGATGGAGCGGTCTCATGGATCGTTCTCGGACTCGCTTCGCGCTCGGTATCGGGCGATCTTATCGCATCGGGTTCTCGGCGGGCGAACGGATCTTCCGGTGTCGTTCTAGTAGTCGTGAGGATCTCGTTGGGTCCGCGGATCGGCCGCTCTTGTCGTTCGAAGTGGAACTTGTCGCCCTTGAGGCGGTCTTGGCGTCTTTCCGGTTCGGCCTTTGGCCGGGAAGGAGTACTTGTCGCACCGGATTGGGTCTTGGTTCACTCGCCGTTCTTGCGGTCCGAGATCGGGTGAGTCTCCGCGTGGGCGTTCTTGGTGACGGTCCTTGACGAACTTGGCGTCAGATGTAGCCTCTGCTCGGGGTCCTCGAGTCCGTGTTGACGATCGCACGATGGGGGCCACAAGATGAAGACACACCTTGATGTCGCCTGGACACGCTGCGGTGGAACCACACAGGAATCGGGTACCGGGCGGAGGAGGACATGGTGTGGCGGGCTTGAGCTCTTGCGGCGACCTTGACGGCGAGGTGTGACCGGCGCCATGGTGGTCGACGGCAGAACTCCGCGAACGTCGGCGGCCGACGGAGCCAAGGGAAGGTCGGCGGGCTAGATGGTGGCGACGGCGGCGTTGTGGCCGGGCGAGCTCGCAGCGGTGACGGGTCGGTGTCGCGAGGGTCCGGCGCGGGGTGAGCTTGCCGGGAGGGGCGGCGCGGCCGGAGACGGCGCGGCGAGCGAGGCACTACGAGCGAGGCGACGGCCGGGCGAACGCGCGGGCGAGTGAGACGGGCGGGAGCGCGTCGGGCGATGGCGCGCAAGGCGCCGCTGGGTGGCGGCTGGGCAGGCGGCCTGGCAGCGAGAGGGCCCGGAGGAGGCGTGGCTCGGCGGTGCTCGTGGCGGGAAGCGGCGGGCCGAGGCAGTCGGGCAGGCTGCCGCGGTGAGGCGGCGGCGGACGGAGGCGCGACAGCGGGCGCGACAGGGGGGAGCGGCGAGGCTCATGCGGCTGGGGAAGGGGACGCTGCGCGCCATGGTCGGGGAGAGAGGGGGCGGCGCGAACTCGAAGAGGCGGACTACGAAGATCTTGGCGAGGCGAAAAAGGGCGTGGCGGCGGGAGCGGCGAGAAAGTTTGTCGGGGGTGGTGGCGGCGATGAGCGGGAGGCGGAGGCGAGGCGAAGGCTGGGGAAAGGCAGGGATGGGATGGACGCTGAGGCTGGGGGGGACGGTCCCAGGGGGTGGGGCCAGGGCGCAGTGGGGCGGTCCGCCGGGAGGAGGTATCTGGGAGAGTGCCCGGGCGCGGGTGAGGCCAAGGCGCCAGGTGGGTCAGGTGGTTGCGTGTGTGTTTGGTGTCTTGTGGAACCAAGTGAGAGAGAGGGAAGTGGGGTTGGGTCTAGTCTAGGTGGCAAAAGGGTATTGGTTGGGGGAGAGGAGTGGGTGATGTGGCGGCTCCTGATAGGAGGGGGTGATGTGGCTGGGAGGGATGGGTAGAGTAGTTGGTGGGTTTAGGATTAGATGGGGCTGACAGGTTGGACCGATATTAAAAATATGGGGTGGTCGTTCGGGTCGCTAAGGCCCGTTCGACTGCCCCGCTAAAATAAATTAAATATTTTATTTATTTCAAACAAGGTTTTTGCAAACCGATAACGGACAAAACAAAATATTCCGGGGACCCGGTTTTGATGTTTGAAAATAAAGAGGGGCGTTTAGAAAACAACACGGGCTTTGCAAACATAGTTTTAGCAAACAATGCATGATGATGACGATGCAATGCACAAATTCAACGCGATTTTCTAGTAGTGGTTTTGCGGGATGCCACAATTCGACACCACTAACAATGGATCTCGCCCTCGAGATCCGCCTCATGGTACCGGAAGGAAGGTCGGCGATCTGCGTCTTCGCGCTTCGTGTAGATCTTCGCGACACCACTAACGAGAGGTCGTTGTCCTGATCGTCGAAAGAGCACTCCGGGAACAAAAAGGCGGAGGTAGAGGTATCAACAAATAAAGCCACCTCTAACTCCGGTGGGAAGGGAACCGATGCATTCTCGTCCACTTCAATGTACGAAAGCGAATAGAAAGGGTAGTCGGCATGGGGGACAATCCATCACGCACCCAAACTATTACTCCGCACAATCGGTGGAAAAGTGTGCAACCATTCTCGGAAACAGACTGAAGATCTCGGCAAGCGAGGTTCGGAAACAAAGGAGTGATGCAGACTCTGCATCGGATCTGGCATAGATGATGTCGTCGCGTCGGAAAACACCGGAAGGCACAAACAAGGAACAAAGATTGATACCACAGACGAAGGATTCCTCTGACAGCTTGGTCACCGTATGGTAGAACACCGTTATCATAGAAGGGAGCGAAACCCTGAAGGTACGACGGAAACCCAACCACGAGAAATCCTGGACTCGAAGAAAAGATAAGAGGTGGATTCAAAACACGTAGAGGTAAGAGGAGAGCAGCAGAGGGGTAAGGAGTAAAATCAGACCTAGCCAGAACTATCCAATCGATTTTAGAAAATAGTTTTGACACTTCTACTTCGGCCATTAGCTAGGTTATCCTACAGGCTGGACTTGTGGGGTATCGTAACTGCTGAGCTCTGATACCACTCTGTAACACCCTCGGAATCGTACCTATGCAAGTTTGAGCAAAATTCGCCAAACCCGCATAGAAACGATTCAAAGGTGCCCACCAGGCACTTTCGTGCGGGTGGAAAACGAAGTAATAACATTACACAACAGTCCTTGATGGGACCCACAGAACAGATATATATAACAGCGACTCGAAGAGTCAAGAATACAGATATTATATACAAAGATCCAAATCACCTTGAAACGATATAGCGTCCAACTACGGACAAGATGCAAATGGGGCCAAGAGCCTGAAGAATAACCAATGGCGTCCATAACCTGCCCGTGCCAAGCGAAGGGTAACCCTGCTAACGACGTCGATCTCAAAACCTGCTTAAACAAAAGGTGCCGACAAAGGGCAAAGGAAAAGAGGAGGCCAAGATCGAGGCCAAGACAGCGAGGCTAGAATTGCGGTCCTCGCCTACATAGGTATGGTGGATCAAGCGGCGGCAGATGCACTAAACAACCTATAGAGACTCGATACAACCGCGGTTATTAGAGGGTAAGAATGACCTATCCGGATCCAACACAAACTAACAACAAACAAACCCATCCTGGTATTTCCTCGAGACCAAACGAGGAAGTCAACCGAGGAACTCACACTGGCGCTTTTACTTATTCAGTTATAGTTGCGGCACTTTACTAGTCAAGTTTAAATAATCGTCCCGATAAAGTAGCGGTGGGCACTTTTAGTTAATCATTCCGTTATAGTGGCGGCAGCACTTACTAGTCGATACATTTAACATGAGATAACCCATAAACCCGGTAGATGTTGGTACTTTTATTCAGCCATTTCGCTAGAAGTTGCAATACTTACTAGTCGTACAATGGTCATAGCGACACTCAAACAATCATTTGTGGGCAGTATTAATTAGCCATTCCGTTATAGTGAAGCTGATTACTAGTCAATATAAGTCAAATTTATAGCGATAAACTTTAGTTATGCTTGTCTATGATCGAGATCTTGTGCTCCAAGTCGTCCATATCCGCGGACACGGCTTTGAAAGTTTTACCCGGCCGGGTGCACCAATAGCAACACACGCCGATCAACCTCGGAAAAACCAAATCAAAACCCAACGAGGCTTTCACGATTGAACAATCACAGGATTCAGAAATATTTTGGGGCCACCCTTAAGTAGAATCGCAACGGAGTAAGCAAGCTCGAGGCGGCCTCAAGGTCTGGGTGGACGGTCAGGTGACCGGGAACCCCAAACGGGGCTTGTCGACACCGCGTAAACGTGTCCCGATCCTAAACAGTACAGTGTGCAGTACCTCGCACAATCGTAAATAAAGCGGTAAAACATGGCATAAGTACAAGATCGTAAATAAAACCTCAAACTAGTTTGTGGCCCCAAGAAATAAGAATGAATCAAGCTCTGGCTCAGGGGGGTCCCATATACCTCCCGGATGTGGATAGCGCGCAAAAATCAAGGAACAGGTATCAAGTACTCGGGGTCTTACGGGACACAAGTGGGCGTTCGGAAACCAAATATTATCTATCACCCACCGATGCCTCTGCTTATTCAATTTTAGTTGTTAAACAGAAATTAAAGTGACGATAAGTAAAACTAGAATCATCTCCAACATCAACATGCGGCAATACATCAGCAACTGTGGCATACGACACACATCAGCACTTGAGCAAGCAACTACGACGCGCAAGTCCAACTATCTACCAAACAACAGGTAATAGGGTGTGTCCAAGGCAATATAGGGCTGCACGGTATATCACAGGTACGGAAACTAAAGCATCGCACACAGATAGCAATAGATCAACAGGAGGGAAATAAAGACTATAAAGTAAGATAGGTAGAAAGGGGGAGATGCTCGCCTGAAAACATTGTCGAAGGTTCAACCGAAGAACGGAGCGAAGCTCACATCAACTCAACGGCCTTATCCGCGAAGAAGCAAAACACTAGAAGAAACACCGGATGCAATATTTAATACAACGGCATAAGATCGGCATGATGCATGCATGATGGATGGCATGGCAAGGTGCGATGCAATTAGGTCATATTAAGCGGAACCGGGGTCCCGACAATTAATTAGGTGGTGCAAGTTGTTTAAACCCCCGCATATTAAATGTTGTTTAGCCATGGAACAGATGGAGCCGGTTCGCTACACATGTTTAAATGAGGCCAATATAAGGCTAGATTTGCCCGCATATGGGCCCCATATTTAATTATTAGGTGAATCGGCATAAGGCCCCCAAACCACAGATAAGATGCATGCATGACAATTATTATGCGACAAGTTGTTATGTTATAAAATAGGGTTCGAGGAAAAAGGGGTCACACATTAGGGGTCTCGACGATCTTGTCCGGGGGTTCGGGGTTCGGCAGGGTCCAGGGTCCGGTCTCGGGGTCCAGGGTATAGGGTTCGATGGAGCGGTCTCGCGGGATCGTTCTCGGACTCCGGGGTCGCTCTCGGTATCGGGGCAGATCTTGTCGCATCGGGGTTCTCGGCGTCGGGGCGCAACGGATCTTCCGGGTCGGTGTCGTTCTAGTAGTCGTGAGGATCTCGTTGGGTCCGCGGATCGGCCGCTCTTGTCGTTCGGAAGTGGAACTTGTCGTCCTTGAGGCGGTCTTGGCGTCTTTCCGGGTTCGGGCCTTGGCGTCCGGGGAAGGAGTACTTGTCGCACCGGGATTGGGTCTTCAGGGTTCACTCTGGCCGTTCTTGCGGTCCGAGATCGGGTGAGTCTCGCGTGGCGTTCTTGGTGACGGGTCTCGACGAACTTGGCGTCGAGATGTAGCCTCGTCGTTCGGGTCCTCGGAGTCCGTGTTGTTGACGATCGCACGATGTGGGGCTAAGATGAAGACACACCGCCTTGATGTCGCTGGACACGCGTGGAACCACACGGAACCGGTACCGGGCGACGGGAGGACATGGTGTGGCGGGGCTTGAGCTGGTTGCGGCGACCTTGACGGCGGTGACCGGCGTGGGTGGTCGATGGGCGGCAGAACTCCGCGAACGTCTGCGGCCAGCGGAGCCAAGGAAGGTCGTGGCGGGCTAGATGGTGGGCGACGGCGGCGTTATTGTGGCGTAGGCTCGCAGCGGTGACGGCCGGGTCGGTGTCGCAGCGGGGTCGAGCGGCGCGAAGCGAGCTTGCCGTGGGGCGCAGGGGCCAGCGGCCGAGAGGCGGCGCGCTGAGGCGGAGGCGGCAGCGAGAGCGCGAACAGTGGTGCTTGGGAGGAGACGGCCGGGCGAGCGCCGGGCGATGGCGCGGCGAATGGGCTGGCCGCAGGCGGGCAGTGGGCGCGGCGAGAGGGCCCGGAGGAGGCGGGCTCGGCAGCTGTGGTCGGAAGCGGGCGGCGGGCCGAGGCCGGCGCGGCAGCGCGCGATGGGCGGGCGACGGAGCATGGGCGCAAGACAGTGATGGCGGGCGGCGAGGCTCGCGCGGGCGGGCAGGGCGGGGAGGCGAAGGGCGGAGAAGCGGCCGCGGCGAGGAGCAAGTCAGGGGTGGTGGCGCCGTGATGGCGAGGAGGCGGAGGCGGGCGGCGAGGCTCGCGTTAGGGAAGAAGGGGCACGGAGCAGGGATGGGGCGTCGCCTGGGAGGCTGGTGGGGGCCAGGTCCCAAGGTGGGAGCCAGTATGGCGGCCGGTCCGCTCGGGGAGAGTATCTGGGACGATGCAGGCGGTGGGGCAGAGGCCAAGGCGCCAGGGGGTGGGGTCGCTCGGGCTGTGCGTGTGTGTTTGGTGTGCTGTGGAACTGGTGAGAGAGAGGGGAAGTGGGGGTTGGGTCTAGTCTAGGTGGCAAAAGGGTATTGGTTGGGGGAGAGGAGTGGGTGATGTGGCGGCTCCTGATAGGAGGGGGTGATGTGGCTGGGAGGGATGGGTAGAGTAGTTGGTGGGTTTAGGATTAGATGGGGCTGGCAGGTTGGACCGATATTAAAAATATGGGGTGGTCGTTCGGTCGCTATTACTTCGCTTAAAATAAATTAAATATTTTATTTATTTCAAACAAGGTTTTTGCAAACCGATAATGGACAAAACAAAATATTCCGGGGACCCGGTTTTGATGTTTGAAAATAAAGAGGGGCGTTTAGAAAACAACACGGGCTTTGCAAACATAGTTTTAGCAAACAATGCATGATGATGACGATGCAATGCACAAATTCAACGCGATTTTCTAGTAGTGGTTTTGCGGGATGCCACATGCATGGACCCTAAGTCGTTGTTGTGTGTGTCCCTCACAAGGGAACCCACATTGCAAATGTGTGCACTTATACACAAATCAATAGTTAAGAAAAATGACATCTATTTTTCAAATTTCATATGACCTTAAATTAGCAAACCAATATATTATTGCTTTTCCCTGATCTTGTACTGCCTCTAGCTAGCTATTGCATTAAAAACAAACGTCAGACAGTAATATCGTTGGATATGATTTACAAAGCTATCTTCATTCAAACATTAAGGGTTTGTTTGATTCATAGGTTAAGGAAAAATGAAGGATTGGTGTGACATTGCCCCATTTAATCCTATGGGAATGAAAATCATAGGAATTGGCATAAAAGGTGTTTGATGGCAATGTAGAAAAGCCACTGGAATTTGACCCTTTATTCGTGTGTAGAGATTATAACTTTGACCCTTGATCAAAGTTAACTCGCTTCGTGGCCACACGATTACTTAGTAGTGATTCCTAGCAAGTAGAAAAGCCACTAAAATTTGATTGAAGTTTGTTCTGTCAAACAAGTAGCCTTACTCAAAAAGAGCCATAGGATCCAAGAGCTCAAACCTAATGATTTTTTTCTATGAAATAGACTAGGCAAAGTTCCATAAAAAATAATCCCACGGATTCTATTCATACGAATCAAAATGATGGTGATAGTAAAAAAATAATAAAAACTCAATTCTATAAAAATCCTACAAATCAAACAAGCCCTAAAAAAATACATATTGGTTCTTGTTTATACAGAAAAACTTGTGTGGTTTAGCCACGTGAGCATCACATACCCTCCACGTAACCTGCCTACAGAACAAGATAACGCCGGAAAAAAAGGTTTGCCTGCATGGGCCTCCATGTCCCAATCAAGTGGAGCCCAATCGCCACCTGTAAGCACGGGAAGGTGTCTTTGGTTTGGATTAATTAATGGCGCAAGAGTCGCAAACCCCTGACGCGTCACTTGCCACTGGCCGCTTGCTCAGACCGCGTCAGGCAAAACTATAAAACAGCACACAACACACCATACTCACTCAACTACTCCAGCTCAACCCCAACGCTCCTCACAGTGAACCTGTCCTCACAGTCCACAGTTCGCCGTAGCAAGCTAAAGCCAGCAAGCACCGACCATCTTCATCAGGCCATGGACATGACCGGCTCCGAGCAATGGAGTTCCCCTTCCTCGTCGCTCGAACACGGCGGCCCGGCTGTGTGGACGACGCCGCCGAAGCGCCCGGCGGGGCGCACCAAGTTCAAGGAGACACGGCACCCAGTGTACCGCGGCGTGCGGCGCCGCGGCAACGCCGGCCGGTGGGTGTGCGAGGTGCGCGTCCCCGGGCAGCGCGGCGAGCGGCTGTGGCTCGGGACGTACCTCACCGCCGAGTCCACCGCGCGTGCGCACGACGCCGCCATGCTCGGGCTGCTCGGCCGCTCCGCCTCCGCGTGCCTCAACTTCGCCGACTCCGAGTGGCGCCTCAACGTGACGCAAGGGCTGTCCGACCTCGCGGGGGTCCGGCGCGCGGCCCTCGCCGCCGTCGCGAACTTTCTACGCCGGGAGGCCGCCGGCGGCGCAGCGAACGTCCCAGCAGAGGAGGACACCTCCAGCGCGTCAGCGGACAATGCCGGCGGCTCGTCGGCGACGTCACAGCCTTACGTCGATGGGACATTCGATTTCGAGGTGGCGGCCGGGATGGGAAGCGACATATTCGAGCTGGACATGTCCGGGGAAATGGACCAGGGCACCTACTACGCGGGCCTCGCGGAGGGGCTGCTGCTGGAGCCGCCGCCGCAGCACGCCGGCGCGTGTTGGGACACCGGAGACGGCGGAGCTGACCCCGCGCTCTGGAGCTACTGAAATACTCAGCCCGGCTGCTTTGACTATATGCATGGAACAAACTGGGGCTGTTCCCGGTCGGTCAGCACAATAAAATTTGTGGAACTTTAAACGCATCAAATCCTATGACAAACATGCAAGCCGATGCAGTTCTAAGCCCAAAAAAGGGACATGCGAGGACATCGCTGCTGGATGAATAGTGGGCCCGGACAGACAGACAGCGAGATGATTCCAGAAAAAAGGGTGCCATCACTTCATGGGTGGTGACTATAACTGGCAACCAGACGAGAAAGATCAACGCTTTGCTAATCAGACAGAGGTTGTCCATGTACGCTAATTGGCAAGATGTGGCCTAGACCCAACCAGATCAGCTGGGTAGGCCACTGGATCTTTTCATGATTTCATGTCGAAATCATCGTGGCCACGCCTGCTGACGCGGCGATTCAGTCCAGCTGTGCGCGTCCCGCTTCCTAAATCGCGTGGCTACCTGGCGAGATGCCCGGAGCTGATGAGTCACCTACCTTTTTTCATTCTAGAAGATGATGACATGTCAAATATACTTTGAGATCTAGTGTGTGTGGGGAAATGACTTGTGTGCTACCCTACAATAATTGTGCTGCAATTATGCACACAGTTTCAAAGCTTTGTTTTGGCTAGTTCAAGTCAACAATTATGTAAAGGTTCTTGCATTTTTACGGTTGTAAGTGATTAAGTACAATAAAAATAAGGTACTGTACCTCCTTGTTCCTACTTTTATGTGGCTGCTACCTCCTTAGTTCGGAAATAAATGTTATAGATTTGCTTAGATATGCATGTATGTAGACGTTGTGACACTTATTTCCAAACGGACCGAGTATATGATAAACTAGGTGTTTACTCTGTAATTGATTCACATTTTCACCCTCTCAATCGAAGCGGTAGACACACGAGCGAAGTTCATGCCACCGGTTGATCGGGCACTGCACCACACAACAACTCTTCATTTGTACTTTTATCCCCTATACTCACACACCAAGTTCCATTTCCTTGTCATCCTCACACGGCCACGGAACGCCATGGCTGCTGCCGCCTGTTCAAGGGAAGACGACACCTAGTGTATTGCGTCGTGTGAACCTAGACATTGCCAGTATGGTAGGGATAGATTTTTTGCATCCTTGCCCACCAAAGTTCGAGCCTCCCTGGCTGCATTCTTGTGTTTGCAATTTTTTAATTGACACATGATCTTCGCAAATGTGTGAGATGCGTGTGCGTCTGGTAAGCGTGGCGGGCGGCTCTAGACTGCGCACACGCGGCCTCGAGTAAACAAACTTGTGTGGCTGCTCATCTCATTGTCTATCCTGGCCGTGTGGCACACAAGTCCGGAGCGGACTTCCACCGGCCGACATATTCCCTCAGTTCGGAAATAAGTATCGCACGTTTGTCTAGATAACATGTATCGCACATTTGTCAAGAATTACATGTATTTAGACGAGTTTTAGTGTGTGTATATACATGGTATTTAGGCATATTCGCGACACCTATTTCTGAACGAATGATAATCTCTGGCTGGTATATATATTCGTATGATAGTTGAAGAGCAACCTGCAGCGTAATAAAAAAGCATGAGGATTAATTAGAACTGGAGGAGCATGATGCGAGCAAGAACCATTCGAATCTAGAAAACGGAAGAAAAAAAAGACACACCAAAGGACGTACGACGTCGCTTTTGGCTGAAAGCCCGAAAATGATGCATGGTTCGTTCTTGGTTGCCACAGAAGCGGAAGACGGGGTAACTTTCCTTGTCATGCATGCTCGTACGGGCTGAAGATGTGGTCGCGAAGGTGTGGTCGACCGACGCTACACCCAATTCGCGTCAAAATCGGCTGTCGCGTCGCGTCGCTCGTTGAGTGTGTGTGCTGTGTGCGAGAGTGAGGTCGTGGGAGTGACGGTTTTGAGGAAGTAGCTAGCAGCGTGCCAGCGTGCCGCAGCAGTTAACACGCGCTGGTAGATGTGCCTCTTTTGTCCTGGATTCTATGGCCAACAAGTGCGAGATGGTTGTGACGCGTGGCCAAAATCATGTGGCCAAGAGAGCGAGACGTGAGTCATCACCTTCGTTTAATCGTTATGCTAGATATTTAGATGATGCACCGCGCTAGCGAGAGACTGGAATATGCGACTTGCGAGCACCTCAAACGCTCCGTATATATGAAATAGCCGGCACGTAAAGTAGGGTTGTTACTCAATCGTCCTTTCGGTACCCGAACCTATATAAATCTTGCGCGTCTTGAGATTGTTAGGGCATCTCTAACTGATCTTTAAAAACCGGTTAGAGGAGTAAAAGATGTTTTTTTACACCAAACTAAAGCCAAAACGGTTTAGCGTAGTAAAAATATTACTCATCGGCTCCGCCGACTCCTATATTTACTTATCCGAGTGATGAATGAGTAAAAGATTCTTCACTGATTTTGCGTTCACACCTACTCCACCTTGCCCTCTCCTCCACCTCCGGCGACCACCACCACCAGAGACCACCGATGGCCGGATCCTCTCGCCGGCCATCCCTTCCACCCATCCCCAGCGCGCACCGCCGGCGAAGCCCCCCACCGCATCCCCGCGTCGTTCCCTCCATCGGCAACTTCAAATCGTCGGAGTAGGCGGCGCTAGCGTACGACGTGAAGAATGTCGAGCTCCACTGCTTTGACTGTAGAGAGCTCAACTTCCTGCTAGGGTGCAGTGGCACGGTGCCGGACTTGGAGCTGGCCGGCCTCCGACTCGTCTCCGGCCGCGATCAACGGGAGGACAGGGAGGCCCTCGAGCGCCTCGAGGAAGAGCGCCGCGGCGTGGCAACGCTCGTTGGTCTCAACCCAGAGCTCGTCGAGGAGGAGCGACAACGGCTCGAGGAATTCTCCGAGGCCAAGCGGAAGGCGGATGCGGCAAAGAAGAAGGGGTCACCAATGCTGCGGGGCTGTCGACAGCTCTGGCGCCGGCCAGGGTGAGGTATGAGGACGTCAACAGCTCCGATGGCCTATAGACGGCGCCAACGGTTATCTAGCTCGACAACGACTCCTCCTCCTTCGAGTGAGATGATGGTTAGGTTAGGTTTAGTTGAAATCCAATTGAATTTAGTCAAATGCGATCGACTTTTGGTTGTATTATGTATATATTATGTTAAATAGATGTGTTTGTTTCAAATTGAGTTGGAATTCGGTTGAATCTGATCGTATTCGGAGGTGATCGATTGATTTACTCCGCTAACTTTAGAAGATCGGTTACAAACTGCTATTGGTTAGAGAAGTATTTTTACTCCTCTAACCGATTTTGAACAGTTTACTCCTCTAACCGACTGATGCCTTTAGCCCATCGGTTCGTGATCACAAGATCTTACCCTACAAACCTCTCTGCGGTAATCGAAACACCAATGCAAGGTGACCCCACTCGGGGCACGCTATGAACGGGATGAAGGGGGCATGGCGGCGCAGAGCAGAGACAGAGCTACCGCTCGACATGGGACATAGGCACGTCGGATCTACTATGACGACGAGAGATCTACTCCGACAACAACTCACCTACTCCGACGACCGGTAGAAGAGGGGCGCGGGCGTAGGGTTTGAGCTGGAGAGGGGCACGAAGAGCGGAGAGACACAGATAGAATGACTGATTTCCACTTAACCCTCACTTGTCATGACAGATGGGATGGCAGACTGTTAATCGCATCAAATCCTGTGACATACTCCCTCCGTTTCAAAATATAAGATGTTTTAGGTTTGTAAAGAAAATGAATCTAGACTTGTATTAGTATGTAGAATTATTCTAAAATTGAGTGAACCTACGTACTAAAACAAGTCTAAATACATTTTCTTTATAAATCTAAAACATCTTATATTTTGAAACGGAGGGAGTACATGCAAGCGAACGCAGTTCTGATAAGCTCCGTAGGATGACATCACAATGAGTAAGAAAACTGGCTGAAAAAGACAAATCGCTGCAGGCAGAAAGACAGGCAGCGAGATGATGCCAAAATAGGGGTACTAATATCGCTTCATGTGTGGCGACTATAACTGGCAACCATACGAGAAAGATCAACGCTTTGTTGCTAATCAGAGAGAGGTGGTCCATGTACGCTAATTGGCAAGATGTGGCCTAGACACAACCAGATCAGCTGGGTAAGCCCCACTGGATCCCTGGGATCTTTTCATGATTTCTTGTCGAAATCATCGTGGCCACGCCTGCTGACGCGGCGATTCAGTCCAGCTCTGCGCGTCTCACTTCCTAAATCGCGTGGCCAGGAGGCGAGTTGCCCAGAGCTCATTTGTTGCGTATCTTTTTCTTTTTGAAAGATGTATCATGATGATCTGGTGTGACTCTGGAATTGACGAGTGTGGGCTCCTGCAATAACTCTGTTGCAATTATGTATATACAGTACAAAACTTGTTTTGCTTTCTTCAGTTGAACAGTAAACTACTGCAGAGTAGGGATATGATTGAGCAGAGAAATGCCGTAGTCACTAGCCGATAACCGGGTAAATGCGTTTGTCGTGCAAAGGAAAAAATATATTGTTTGAGTTTGGGCTGTGTTACTTAGTCCAACCTAAACCCTATGCGCTTTTTCTGATTCCTAGTCCTTCCAAAATTGTTTTTGGTATGTTTATTTTCTACACTCGACACGTCAAGCATCCACGATGAATTGGCGAAGTTGATCAACGGGGCCGAACGGCCGCGCTGGGCCAACATAGCTAAACCTTGTGCACACACGGCAGACTCGGCGGTGACGTGCATGCCGAACCGAGCATGGCGCTTGCTGCCAGAAAACCTCCCGGGCGCCCACGCAAAGACACCAGCGTGGCGGTGCGGTCATGGCAAGGCGATTACACGTGCCAAAAGGGCTCTTCTGCGAGGGGCTAGCGGCGACGGACGACAATCCTCGGTTCTGGTCACGATATGGTCGGCCGTGGTCGAGCTATGCCACCTCCATCCCCTCCCGCGGCTTTTCTCGACCAAAATCAACCTCGTCGTGGTCGGAAACAAGCTTTTTATCGGTTCCGACCGGAGGCGGGATCCACCTTGATGCAAAGGCACTAGGAGGCGATTCCAGCGAGGGCTAGGACCGATGACTAGGCGAATGGTGGGGGAATAGGACGGCGGTGCTTTGGGCAATCGACGGAGGTAAAAGATGGCCGAGGGCGACAACGCCGGCAGGAATGGTGCGGCGGGGCGGCAATGCAGTGGCAACGGCGGCAAGGAGAATAAATTTGTGAGTCGAGCCCGTGGCGCATATATTTTTAAGCCGCGGAGGCCGACTCTTAATTTTTTTCTCCTCTGAAGCCTTTTAGGATTGGGGTAGAGTCGGTTACGGCTGTTAGAGGAGAAAGCATACTCCACTAATCATCCGAAAGGGGATGGATTAGAGATGCTCTTAGCACTGACCTAAATATCTAGCTAAGGAGGGAGACATGTGGCACCTTGCCTCTTCGACGCAAGATTTGCAGGAAGGATACGCAGAGCGCGACTGCATTATCATCATCATTCAGCGCGTGAGAGTGTGTGTGTGGTTGCCTCTTGATCTCAGTCCCACCCTGAAAATCTTAGAAAGATCGTGACAGAAAACGCCACTAATATTCAGAGATCATGTTGCTTTATTCAGCCTGTTGGGCCCGTGACCCGACCATCGACTCTAGACCACACAGCAATAGACGGCGGCCTCAGGCCACACCTTCTGGGTTGCTCGCCGACGTCGACGACATCAACAGATCCATGAAAGTTACCTTCCTTCTTATGGACCTGGTTCTGTTTTGCCCTGTTAAGGTTATGGCACATGAAAGAATAGTTCCTTTTTGTATGTCCTTTCGTGTTCCTTTTCATCATAGCTTAAAATACACACAAGGAAGGTAAGCAAGAGAAGACATCACATTTCATCAAGTAAAGTAATTCGTAATCTCAATATTTCATCAAGCGATTTGAAGCAGCTTCAGTTTTCTGCAGAGCCACCTAGCAAAAAAACAAAAACGTTGCAAAAGGGGGAAAAACAAGAGAGTAGGATCTGCTGGTGCTGGGGATTATCGACACTCACTACACCACAAATTATTATTTAAGGCACAAGAAATTGCCTTAGAAAATACCAAAAATGTCTCCAAAAATCTTTAATGGCAATAAAAAAAGTGCCACATCAAATGGGGTAGGGAAAAATCATTTAAGGCACTATTGAGAAGTGCCTTTGAAAATAGATCTTTTGAGGCACTTTTAAAAGTGCCTTTAAAAATTAGATTTTTCGAGGCACTTTACAAATAGCCTTAGAATATAATTTAAGGCACTATTAAGCAATGCCTCTAATATTTTTTGTTGGCACTTTTCAAAGTGCCTTAAAAAATAATTTTAGGCACTTCTCAAAATGCCTCAAAAAAGAATTCCAGGCAATATACAGTAATGCCTCAAATAATACTTAAGGCAATAATTATTTTAGACACGTTTCATATATATTATGACGAACAACTAATGATTATACATAATACGTAGCATTTTATTTAATCCATTCAAAACATCACTCAAGTTCCATCATTTGCACCATTCAATACAAGTTAGATAATTGAATTCATTCATTTGGAACTAAAGAATTCTGAATTGTTGCAATTGTACATGCTTCATGTTAGTATCCAACAACATATAAGCCCAGTAGCCCTGCTTCGAGCTCTCTCCAATGGCCGGCCTACTCCACGCTCGGGAGTCCTCGACCTCGACCTAACATCTTCGCCATGTCCGCGGCTCTGATGAGGTGAAACAGATCAACTTGATCATTTCATACTTCTGCAATCAAAAGCACAATAGATTTTGCAGGTTCCTGTGTTCATGCTTGAGTTGCTTCCTGCTTCCTGCACATAGTAGACAAATGTTCAATATAGAGGCACCGTTTGTTTATCAGGTTCAGATAGCATCAGGTTTAGAACAAGGATCAGTGCTAGAACCAATATTCTTGTACTCCAGAATACTTGATTCAATCTTTGGTAAATATCAACTAAGATGGATCGCAATAATACTTGATTCAATCAATGTGGGAACAATAAACAATGTACTGTGTAATTTAGCAATCGATCGATGAAGAGATTAAATGGAACCGATGTAAATCACAGCTTGCTAAATAGGAGTACAACAATTACAGTAGTACTAACCTAAAGAAAAACATGTCTAGTGGGTTGGTAGTCAGATAACTAACATGAGCATTGACTAAAATAAGAGAAATAAGTATCAGCAAACAATATTTCTGGACCATAACTTCAGGAATCAAGTGCTCCATAAAAGAAACAAACACCCATGTTTAACTTGCCCATAATTGCTATATTAGCCTATTTATAAACAGAGATACTAGCACTATCATTGTGTCAAATTTATACTGCATCTATACTGTAAGCTGTAAGCACTATCATTTCCCATAATATAACAGCTGTACTACATCTATATGCATGCCAAAGAAAAAGCGGCAAGTACGCTGAACTGCACCGCAAGAGTGATGTTTAGAGTAGCTAGAGTGCTAGACCTAGAGATGATACTCGATATCCACTCAAAACTCAGAGTACATTTGCACATACAACCATTCTACTATTTGATTAATTGAGGACGCCTGCCACTAGTAAAATAGCAGGAAATAAAATTCAGATGATACTTGTGTTATCGCCATATTTTGGCCAAAGAAGAAGATGGGTCGTGATCAAGATGGGCTTGGAAGATACATATATTCAACGTGTTGTTGGATCGGCCTAGTGCGTGGATTTGGGCTAAATTGCCCGTGTATCTTGTATCATAGTAGGTTTCGTTTCAGTTTAGGTTTCGTTTCAGTTTAGGTAAAGATAGAGTTGTAGAGTTATTCCAAAAGTAGAGAGTCTCCGGACTATAAATATGTACCTAAGGTTATCGAAGAAAGGAGGACAATCACGTTCACAGCAAACACAATCTCGGCGCATCGCCACCCCTTGTTTCTAGGGTTTCTTTCGGGTAAGTGTCATGCTGCCAGTATTTTTACTTATGCGTTATTTAGTGTTACTCGTACTGAAGCCTTGTTGATGGCGAGTAACACTACTATCATGGATTTGTTGAGGCTAGCATCGGTGCTTTTCGTTATAATTGTTTGATTTTTGCTGCCTCTAGTTATCTCGCTACCTTTGCACCTTTTTCCAAGTGCGAGGGTAGCATCTTGCTTGATCTTTATTTAGTTGATTCGATCTGTTATGGTTGTGCCTTGCTCACCAAGGTTTAGTTTGATATCTACGTAGCCAGGCCTTACAAACGGGTTGAACGATCCAGTAGTACGTAAGGACGTAGTTTATTCGCTCTAGAGAAGTTGTTCCGGTAATTGACTTTAAGTTGGTTATTAGGCCTCCTCTAGGATTAGTATTCTTCATCTTTTGTATATACCAGGCTCAATTACGTGTAAGACGTTCCAGTTACGTGGTGAAAACGTCAAACTGTCGTAGATCGATTTAACTTGTAATGATAAAGCAAAACCCCATGTTATCGTAAATCTAATGCAGAACCATGGGATAATCGGCTCTAGGAGCCGATTTACGGGGAAACCTGGGAGCCGGTCACGGCTCGAATTTTACGTATACTTGTTTACCATGCAGAATATCAATCGAAGCAATCCTCCACCTTCCTGACCAGGTATAGGTCAGGTGGCACGCCCTCGAACCAAGTCAGGACGCAGTCGGAGTTTTGGGCCGTTGCCGAGGGACCAGGCCCACCAGCCTGGAGCCTCCCGGCTCTTCGTGTTGCTCGTCGCTGCTCGCCGGTGAGTTTTGGCAGCAACACATTCTCGCACGCCAGTGGGACCTTCAACAACGTCTACATCAACATCCGACGCTGCGATGGAGAATGTACCAGTCACGCATTTGAGCTGCCCGAGGAGCACAAGGCGGCATGACGAGATCGGAAATCTCGAAGCCGATCTCATTGTCTCTTTTGAGAGGACCCGTAAGCATGACATCAAGTGGAGGGGGTTCTCCCCCGAGGGTGCTCTTGATGAGGTGGATCTGTCTGTTCCTTCGGAGGAGCGCACCAGGGCTCTACGACAGGAAGTCAACTACATGGTGGCGCATTCTCTGCACCGCCATTCTGAGAGCCCGTGAACGCTGAGCGGGTCGCGGTTCGCGTAGTTCGAGAGATCATGAAACATCGCATTTCTCCGTCGGGCCTACTTTAGGGACTCACCAGGAGAAAGACCGCTCGACTAGGCCACAACCGCCATTCACGCTTGCAGCTCAGAGCCGCCAGAGCAGCGGCGTCGTCGTCTATAAGGTCGAGGACCCAGCGATTGCCAATTCTGTTTGAGCCACCTAAGGAAATCCCACACGGGTATGTATGCACGCGTCGGATCGCAACAACCTCGCCACACACCAACCAGATTGCAACCGCTGGAGTTCCTCGGGCAGGAGCTCGTGAGCAAAGCGCGTTTCGAGCAGCGATGTCCAGGATGGACGCCGACAAACAAAGCGTGGCTAGCCAAGTATGCCCATCGAACAAATCATGAGAATCTAGCCCCGCAGCTCAAAACAGTGGAGCAAATCCGTACCATCTTGAGAGACCAGTCGCCGCGTCAAGAGAAGGACAATCGGCTATTCAAAGCCGTACCCAACGAAGTTTGATCTGATTCACCGCCACCCAAATATCGGCTCCCCGAGTTCTCAAGGTTTAGCGGGTCGTCAAGGGTCGAGCTCGATCGAGCACGTAAGCCGATACCGCAGCCTAGGCATAATTTCGATCGGATCGATGCGCGTAAGGTTTTTGGCGCAATCTCGACAGACCAGCTTTTGGGTGGTACACCTCACGCCACCGATTCAATTCAGACTGGAAGCAATCGGAAGAGCAGTTCACATCCAATACCATTCGAGAGGCTACCGAGGTCGGCATTGCGCACTGCACAAAGTGCGGGAAGAAACAAGAGCGAGTACATCCAGCCGCTTCCGGACCGTCAAGAACCGATGTTACTCACTCGTTTAAGCCGAGCCGAAATGGCAAGATGGGTCTCTCAAGACCCATCAAGGATCCGCTTTCAAGTAGAGTACAACTCATTGGCGACATGGCCCGTGGCGATGTATGAACAGCGCCACCGAGTTATACCAAGACAAGTTCAAGCGTCCGATAGGGCCTGGTCGACTGTAAGAAGATGATCCTACACAAGACCAGAGGTGGCCGTGGCTGAATAGGCTCGGGGCAAATCAGATCCTAAATGGGTGAAACAAAGAAGGGCCTGCAAAAGGGTTCGACTGATGTGAGCAAAGCCGAGCAGATATTCGATTCTTCAAAGAGAAGCAACCGAGGTTACCCAAGGCCATAAAATCCCCACGGCTCGTGAAATGAACGGAGACCATACTACAAGTGGCATCACTGCTCACCCACACCACCAATGATTGCAAAGAGCTACGCCAAATCCAAATGGCGATAGAACAAGGCCGTCGATCCTTGGGCGTTCGCCATGAAAGTGGACACAAACCCATTTCCAGGCCAACATGGTAGAACTCGAAGCCCGCGAGGCGTCAACTGGATTTTTTCGGTGTTAATATGGCAGGTCTGGGTACCACCATGACACGCATAAGGAGGAAGGTGGTCGCCTCGGGGCAAAGAAAGAAAGGAGGCTGGTCCATGCGACCGCCCATCCACAATGACAAAGGTACTTAACAGAGAGGAACAGGTGAGGAGAGTGCGGTATCAGAAGCCACATTCCACGCATCTCCTTAACAAGTATGAGCGTCAGTATGACCAACGGCGCCAGCGCGATGGAGACGATGAGGGATATGAGCACCTCTCTAGGGGACCGTCAGGAGAAAAGGAAGGCGCAGACAAACATTGGGGTTGTCCCTTCTTCAAGTATTCTTTGGACGGAATGAGCCGATTATCATAATGACAACGCCGAATGCGACAGCGAAGGAGGACAAGAGGCTAGTTTCGGTGTTCAAACGTCTAGGGCCTCCCACCGTGAGCCGTTACAAGGAGTCCGCCGAGCAAAGGGCCTCGAGAAGCCAAGGGATGACAAAGAAGAAGATAGATATCACCGCCCAAGGTGGTGTCGACGGACTCGTACATACCCAAAAGCGTAGAGTGCAAGGCTGCGTAATTTGGAGGAAGCTGCAGATCTCCGCTTTAAGAAAGCGCGCCCGATCGGCCGTCAAAATTAGGCGACCTTGGAAACGGGAGACCGCCGACAAGGAAAGAGTGGCGCCTAAAAAGAAAAGCCGATGCACGTACATCGGCCGCACAAACATGGTGTTCATACTTCCGCCAATTACGCGCCAAGAACCAATGAGCTACCAGGGCATGCTCGATCGCGCCCACGGCCGTTATCTTTGAGAAGCCACGTGAGAAGGGTTACAAACATCGAAGGCCCTGCACCACGAGGTTACATCAATGGGCAACCCGCGAAGATGTTGGTGGACACCGAGCGGCAACAATATCATGCCATACTCCATGCTACGACGTTTGGGACGCCGCTGCAGATCCGATCAAAACCAACGCCACGTTAAGCGACTTCAACGGTCGACTTGGAAACGCAAGGCGTCGAACGTGGATCCGACAAAGGCGGAAAACCATACCCACGCTATTCTTCGCCGTGGATGACAAAAGCACCTACGCTGTCTTGCTAGGGAGAGATTGGATTCACGCGAATCTGGCATTCCGTCCACAATGCACCAAAGGTTGCCTAATACAATGGGATGGAGATGAAGTGGAGGTCATCCATGCAGTTGATTCTATCGAGATCTCCATAGCTGGCATGAACGTCTGGGAAGCAGAAGACCAAGAGCCGATCTCTGGAATCAGTCTAGACGGCTGTGAGCGCATTGAAGCTACAAAAAACGGGGTGAGGCTGGTCTTATCCACTGGCCTGACAGAGTAGCAAAGTGCACGATCGCACGTGGTACGGCCGATCCTCGCGATCGGCCACAAAAAATAAAAAGCACCAATCATACGACAAGCGGATCACGTAGTCGTAGCAGGGAGATGCCCTGCCATTGTAAAACAATAAGGTGTAAACCATCCTTGACTAATGCAATCAAAAGGGGCGATTCTGCAATCGCCCAAATTATTTTTGTCACCTCACCACCGCTTGCCCTGTGTTTAGCATCGATTTGACAGGTGACGGAAAGCTAGGGTATGGGTTTACATCTGCTGATGCACTAGAAGAGATCGACATTGGTCCTGGGGATAAGCCACGACCAACATTTATCAGCAAAAAGTTAGATCCAAGTCTGCGGGGTCCGATGATAGCCCTGTTGAAAAATATCCGCATCGCTTCGCTGGGACTACACAGAAATGCCTGGGTTAGACAGGAGCATCATTGAGCATCGACTACCGCTTAAAAAGGGATTTCGGCCGTTCCAGCAGCGAGCACGGCAGATGAAGGCCGAAATTCTGGAAGAAGTCAAGAAGGAGGTCGAGAAAATGTTGACAGCCAAGTTAATCAGGCCCTGCAGGTATGCTGAATGGATTTCTAGTATCGTACCTGTAGAGAAAAAGGATGGCCGTTGGCGTGTTGCTATAGATTTTCGGGATCTCAACAGAGCTACCCCAAAGGATGAGTATCCGATGCCAGTGGCAGAAACGTTAATCAACGCAGCGGCTGGTCATAAGATCTTGAGCTTCATGGATGGCAATGCCGGTTACAACCAAATTTTTATAGCTCCGGAAGACATACACAAGACGGCGTCGAGTCCTGTGTTCGGCGGCCTACGCCCCGAGCGATCCACCGCGCTTGCCGGACGCGACTCGCAGACTCCACTGCCGGCTGCCTGCCGCAAGACGCCAATGGGTGGTGCCGTCTCCGGAACAGTGCGCTGGGCGCACGGGCGCTTCCCACGGTGCCTTGTTGTGCTCAGGGGAGGAGGTTGAGGGTAAGGTGCTCGAATCCATGGCTATCGGCGGAGCGCTTTGTGCTGTCTTGTGGCTTCCTTGTCGACAGATGATCTTACCGAGGAGTGTGAGCTAGCTGCGAGATGGTTGAGCTTGAGTGAGAGTGTTGTTATATTAGCGTCTATGGAGAGTGTGGGACTTATTTATAGGTACTGTATGTGTGTTGCTGTGTGGGAGCTTGAGGATCGGAGGTTCAACGCGTTCAAGACATCGCTGGGGATGACGGGTGTCAAAACAGCCGGTGACAATTTGGGAAAGACAGATTGCCTCATTTTTTTTAGAGAGGAAAAGGCAGCTTCGTTGTTTGGAAGTGGTGAACTGGGCTCCACCGACCGGCTCAGCCCACGGTGGAAAGTGTAAGCTTAGGCAAAGATCGTGGGCTAAAGGCATATTCCCCACTCTAGAAGTGAACTGCGATCTTCTGCGATCGTGCCAACGAGAGGTGATTACCTCAAGGACAACGGTGATGGGGCTGCTGTTCATCATTACTACAACGGCCTCGGGGTTGGGTGGTCACAACTACTGTGGCGATTTCTAAGAAACTCGGACATCTTTAGAGTCGTTGCAAAGAGATTGTCATGTGTCGTTGATGTTGAGTAGAGACTAGAATCTGTCTTGTAGAGCATGTGTTTCTTTTTTTTTTTGAGAAACACGGTTCACAATACATACATACGCACGAGTAGCAAGTTGGCTATACGAGGTAACCATGTCATCAAAGACTAGCTTGTACAATAGTATTGGCTATAAGGTTGACTATTAGATTAGTACTAGTTGTTATCTTCTCTCTTTCTCTTTCCTTGCATTTAATGTTTTTGCCTAGGAGCAAGTAAAAGCCAACAACTTGTATTTTTATTTATCTCTCTCCTTTATAAAGATAAAAATGTCTAATCAGCAAGCTTATAGCCTACTATTGTACTTACTCTAAAACACTGAGCCGACGGATCGGGTTTATGTGCCCTTAATAAATAATAACCATAGGTTCCGTGGATCCAAAGGCCTATGCGAGTTCGTTAGTGTTAAAAACATGACTAGTCTTCCGGGTTGTTCGATCATCAGAATCCACGGAAGCTCCACAATCCGATTTTGCTTTGTCTGTAACGATCAGGGTACATGAAAGAACTGTTCCTTTTCCTTTGGATGCTTTGATTTTTGCCTTTCATGCTCCTTTTAATACCTTGAAATCACAAATATTTGTTCAAGCAAGAGAAGAATCGGAGTGTCATTGAGAACCAACCCGTGGTTGGATGGTTAGGAGGCCAGTGATACCCTCAGCTCACGAAAGTTTAAACCACAGGTTTGCCGCTTTGGTGTCTCATATATAAAGATAAAATATATTTTCAGTGGAAGACGATGTTTCCGTCGATAGCGAGGCGTCTACAGTGACTTCGTCAATCTCAAGACCCGTCAGTTCAGTCTCTCGAAGATACTTATAAGGGTAGGATGTACGTGTGTGTGTTCATAGGGATGGGTGTATGTACGCATTGTGAGCGTATGTGTTTATATTGTATTTCTAAAAAAAACAGAGCGTCATTACTACAAAGTCTAGCAAAATCTATATCTATACTATCTAATAATAAAGCACGAAGTGTTTCTTGAGGTCCAACACTTTTTTAAACAGATTTACCCTCCCACCAAAGCAATTGTTATCCAACACCACAGCTAAAGATGACTATTTTCGTTCGTCGGTCTAGATAAAAAAAAAAACGGTTCCCCACTACTCCGGATGTCATCGTGTCTATATGCTTTGTATGCTTGCGGTGGTGTGTGTTCCGTGCTTCACATAATTATCTTGATTGCAAGGCCTAGCCCAGCACGTCATGGCCCACGGTAGTGATCGTGTTTAAGCCTATCCACTGTTTCGATGTAAATCTTGATCCGATGGCCAGCTCCCGTGTCTAATAGATGTAGCTCGACTTTTTCCCGTTTGAGTCCCACATTGAAAAATTAGTAAGAAATTTATCACTTTAAATAGAACCTTTGTTTTCACGGTACAAGAAAGATTGCGGGGGCGCAGCGTACTGGTAGCACCGAAGATGTATCCTGAACAGCTGGAATCGATTGACCTACGTATCAAAACATACGAAATATACTTATTTGATTTCACATGGCACTGTAGGAACGCATGAGCTTGTGCTAGTAAGTGTTTAGATCTCAGTCGCGAGAACTACTTGTATACAAGTCGGCGATGTCATTATAATATTTCAGATTAATTCTGCCATAATCTAACAGAACTCATAAAATTATCTTATTAATTCTGGCCTGGTTGCAACTTATTAAATAATCGATTCTGGCGGTGGCAACTCATGTGTAACTTACAGTTTACACGAATCATTAGGTAAATCGAACGGTATAGCAAATCCGTGAAATAAAAACTACAGAACCAAAACAGAGCGGTGTCTGCTGGTTATCGACACTAGATAGCTGGCAGGTGCTAGTAGTTCCATAGCGCGAAATCAGCTCCGCCTTCGCCGCAGTCTCCGTTGTCCACCCAGTACGCGCCAGTGGGACTCGCCGGCGGCGGCGGGTCAATGAGCAGCGCCTCCGCGAGGCTCATGTAGTAGTACGTGCCCAAGTCCATTTCCGGGAACAGGCCGTCAAGCCCGAACATATTGCTGTTTATTGCGAGTGGCACCGCGAGCTCTCCATCGGCGGAAGTTTCAGACGTCTCTGACGAAGCGGCATTGTCGGAGCCAGACGACGTTGGCGCAGGAGCGCTACAGGTGACCAACTGGGTGGCGGGGATACAGTTTGCCTTCTGCCGGCGCTGGAAGTCCGCGACGGCCTCGACCGCGGCTCTGCGGACGTCGGCGAGGTCGGAGAGCGCGGCGGACGGCACGGCGAGGAGCCATGCGGAGTCCGCGAAGTTGAGGCATGCCGTGGCGGAGGGGCCGCCGAGCGCGAGCATGGCGGCGTCGTTGGCGCGCGCGGCGGCCTCGGCGGTGGCGTACGTCCCGAGCCAGAGGCGCGCGCCGCGCTTCCCGGGGACGCGCACCTCGCAGACCCACCGGCCGGCGCTGCCCCGGCGCCGCACGCCGCGGTACACCGGGTGCCGCGTCTCCCGGAACTTGGTGCGCCCCGCGGGGCGCTTCGCCGCGGGCGCCCGTCCTGCTGCCAGGTGCTCAGGGGAGGATGACACCGACGAGGAGGAGGTGGGGGAGCTCGTGACCTCAAGACCCATGTCCATGGCTTCGAACGGAGTGTTTGTTTTGGTGATGATCTGGTGTTCTTCTTTCTTGAGCGCGGCGAGTGGAGTGAGCTTGCCGGGACCGGGAGATGGTGGAGCTTGAGTGAGAGTGGTTGTGTGTTGTTAGCATCTGGGGAGAGTGTGCTAAGCACTTATTTATAGGTATGTGTTGCGCTGGAGCTGGAAGAAGTGTTTGAACGCGGGCAGGACACTGTCAACAGCCGGCGACAACGGCGGATTAAATTAATATGGCGCTATTCCGAGTGGGCGCGTGTGGGGGCTTTGGCTTTACAGTGTCAAAAGCCACCTTCCTGCTTGCTGCTTAACAGCGGCGATGCAGCGGGGATTACCTCAATGGTCCTTCCCTTCCGAGAATGCAGTGGTCACTGGCAGCTGATCGGCCAGTGGTCACCACTGAATCGGGTCGTCTTGTTCTTTGAATGCTGAAGGCACACTCGTGATGAACAGCTATCGTTCATTTTTTTCTCAAACTGATAAATATAAAAAGAAATACAGATTAACACGTTAAAACATTATTTATAGACCTAAAGATCAGGATGGATTGAGCTTTGAAGTGTTAGAACTCAAAAAGAAATGTTGGCTGTTTGAACTACTTTTAGAAAAGGGTGTGTGGCAAGAATTATTACACAACAAATATCTGAAAAATAAAACATTAGCACAAGTTGAAGTTTAAACGACAGACTTACCATTTTGGAAAAGCCTAATGCGAGTAAAAGAAGAGTTCTTCGCTAGTTTTTTTTTAAAAATTGGTAATAATACTGCTTTCAGAGGATGTTTGGCTCAGAGAGATGTTTCTCGAACAATGTCTTTCCTTATATAACATCCTCCTTCAGAAAATATATTTGTTCACACTGTTTTATCTCAAGCACCTCTCAACATTGGTTTTAGGAGGAGTTTTACTGGGAATAAAATGAGATGCATGGTTGTATCTCAGAGATTAATGCCAATAGTTTTGACAAATGAACCGGATTCTTTTAAGTAGAGGTTAACGGATAATGAGGTGTTTATTGTCAAATCTATGTATGAAGATCTTATGCATGGACATCCACGGTTCTCAGATGATATCTATGGAAGTTAAAAATTCCACTCAAGATAAATAGTTTTATGTGATTCCTCAATAGCAAAGTATTGCTAATAAAAGATAATCTAGCAAAAATTGGAATTGATGTCAAAAATACTGTTTTTGTGATGAGGATGAAACAATTGAACATATATTTTTATCATGCCCTTTCGCTAAGATTATTTCGCACATTGTGTTTTGGACTTACAATATTTCACCACCACAAATATCACTAATATGTTTGGGAATTGGCTTAACGGAGTGGATAGGGCGAATAAAGCTAGAATTCATATAGGCGTTTACTCTATGTTGCTCCATTTGGAGGTATCGCGATAATATTATTTTAACAAGGCTAGAGTTCAATCTTTTATGCAGGTTATCCATGTATGCGTCACACTAGATTAGATTCAGCTCTAGGGTTTTCTCCTCCCAAAGCATCATAGAGAACCTATGGTGTCTGGATGTAACCATCTCATGATGGTCGCTACGGATATTTTCAGTCAGGCTTCGTGGTGGCATACTAGTAGATTAAGAGATGTCTAGCTGCTACATGCTTCCGCTTTTGAGTTTATTTGTTATTTTCAGATGGTTAGTGTTTGTATCAACCCTATCTAATTCTTGAACGGTAATACTTTGATTTTTTAACTGCGCAATAAAACATTGTGTGCATCCTAGGATGCAGAGGGCCGAGGCATTCCCCTATTTCGAAAAAAGCACTCATGATGAATAGCTATGGCTCGGTAGTGTGCCATGTTGTCAAACCAAGGCTAGATCCAAACAACTATGAGTTTTTTTGGCTCCTCCCTGCCATTTTTATTAATTCTGATAAAAATGCAAAATTTATATACAAACAAAGGAAAGAAAACAAAAAAAAAGACTATACAAGTATAACTCAAGGAACTACAAAAGGCTCAAATAAAGCTAAAACAACACATGAATACAATGTACATACAATGTACTGGTTCCAAATAATTATAGCATGGGTCCCACCATCGAGCCAAAACAACACAAGAATCAAATATGGACTTACCCTCACGGTGTCGTGAACTAGAACTACTTGCTCTGGTTTTAGTATCCTCCCATTTGGAACCACATCCACACCGTAGGGAATTAGTTCCAAAAGCTGAAAAATATATATATATATAACCACTTTTGGCTACACATGGAGGGTGCCCTTATAACTTCTATGGATAATCGAAGACTCATTTTCACATGGTTGGAATAATTACATAGCCTGGCTGGCCAACTTGGATTAGGTCAAAATCAAGAACTATCCCGGCCTGTAATGGATTAAACGAACACGACATTAGACATATAGAAGGCATCATACCACATATTCTGGATCATCTCGGCATCTACTGATCCTTTAAAGTAACTATCCCTCTTGTCGTGGATTCGTAGTGCATGAAATAATACGTCCTTTCTCTAGAATCGGGCGTTCCTAATGATTAATACCTTAGGACAATTTTCCATAGAAATGCATTGCATTATGTTTTAGAGTGAAATTTCCATCCACCCATAACTAATGTTACAATTACTTTTCTTTTCATGTGATTCAAGCACTACTCCAAGAAAAAATCTTGTATACTCTAAATTGCTCTACAAAAAGAACCTACCATGCAGACATTCTGCTTGAGACACTTTTTATCTTGTCTCTTTAATAATCACGTAGAAATATTTCGCATCCTGTAGAGACTGTTTTTGAGACATTTAAGGATGTGTCTTAAATATAGAGACATCGGGTTAAGACATTTGTCTAAAGGAATAGAATTTTCATTCTAAAGTTAACTTTTGAGGCATTTCAATTGTCACAAAAATTTATATACAGGAAATCGTTAAGACACTTTTTAAAATACATTTAAATTTTATGTAAAGACACTATTTGACGCATTTTGCTTGTTGTCTAGAGAAATTTGTTTCAAGTTTCAGTTCAGTTGCGCAATACTCAAAAGAATTCATTCTAGTATAAACAAGAACTTGTGTAAGCCTGAGATTGTTAGAGAAATAAGTCTTTATCATTAATAAGGTTAAGAAGTTCAATGATTGCTTTTGGCATGTTTTTCATGTTATTTTTTACTCTCGTGCAAAAACAAAATATAGTTCCTCTTTGTTGTGTCTTATAAGATATAGGGACAATATTACTAGTGTCCTTAACACCCACACTGCCCGTAGTGACACATTTCGGGACAATATGAAAAGTGCTTCTAAAATTATGTGAGACCACTTTAAGTGTCTTTATATGGCCAAAATAGTGCATCTACATGCCAATTTTTTTGAAGAATCATAAGATGACAAATAATATGGGCGCCCATGACCAGAACGTCATGCACAAATCCATGTAGATCGAGGAAGACCAACGTCACGCTGCCATGTTCCAAAGGGCGGAGATTGTGGGGCTGCTCTTCGACCTCAGGAAAAATGGGATTCGACATCGCGTCTCTCTCTCTCTCTCTCTCTCTCTCTCTCTATGCGGATGACCTGGTGGTCTTCGCCAAGCCTGTGGTGGATGATCTCTCGGCGGTGCGTGCCATTCTGGCCTGCTTCGGGTCGGCCTGAGGACTGGTGGTTAACTACAACAAGAGTGTGTTCATCCCCATCCGCTGCTCCGAGCAGACCATCGAGGGCATTGCACCGCTGTTGGACTGCCCGGTGGGCGCTTTCCCTTGTCGCTACCTGGGTTTGCCGCTCTCCCTCCTCAAGTCACAAAAGGAGGATATCCAGCCACCATCGACCGTTTGGCGAACATGCTTCCATTTTGAAGGCGCTCGCCACGCTGGAAGGTCGAGTGGTCTACATGCATGCGGTGATGACTGGTTCTGTCATCTACCATCTCACCCCGCTTGATCTGGACCCATGGGCTATGCAACAGATCGACCGAATCCGTCGAGGGTTCCTGTGGGCTAGCGAGGACACCCGCACGACGATGGATGTCTTATGGCTTGGCACAAAGTGTGCCAACCCAAGGCTCTTGGTGGCCTTGAATTCCACAACCTCCGTTGGCTCAGTGCGGCACTGCGCGCCTGATGGATCTGGTTCTGGCGCACCAGTGCCTGCAAGCCCTGGCAAGGGCTCGAGGTGGTGGTCTCAAGCGATGCACGTGCCATCTTCAACACGGACATCTCGATCGAGGTGTGCAAGGGCGACCGAGTCCTTTTCTGCATTGACCCGTGGATCTCCGGCTAGTGCATGGCCACGCTGGCACCGGCCTTTATCTCTCTCGTGCGGCCAAAGCCCATCAACTCTAGAATGGTCCAACAAGGGCTCGAGAACATACTCTTACGATGGACGTTGTGACCCAATACCTTACACTGTGATCTATGATCCAGTCATATCAGATCGGGCCTGATGTGATGATGTGTTCCGGTGGAAGTTGTCGTCAGATGGAAAATACTCTACCCTTTCCACCTACCTTGCTTGTTTCACCCGTCGGACAACGCTGCCTGCCAAGAACTATACCACTGCTCACGAAGTTTAAGTTCTTCGGTTGGCTTGCTATTCATGGTCGGTGTTGGATAGCAGATCGTTTGCAGCGGCGCGGCCTGCCCAACCAAGGGACCTGCTCACTTTGCGAGTGTCATGTGGAAAACATACATCATCTTATGCTTACTTGCCCCTATGCACAGGTTGTGTGGGCCAAGGTGCTCGCGGAATTTGGATGGCCTCAGCTCGCCTCCGACAGTAGAGCCGTTCTCCAGGAGTGGTGGCCTCAGGCTTTCGGCAAGGTGGACGCTAAGGACAGACGCGTGGTTAACTCGCTCTGCTCTCTCAACCATTCGTAGTATTTGGCTAGAATGTAATGCCCGTATCTTTGAGGGCCAGGCTTGCGTCGCACAGATCATTGCGCATCGCGATGCTGAGGAGTGGCATGAGTGGATTAGACATCGCCGTAGCAGATGTGGGCTTGATAGAGACATAGGTTGAGTTCCTGGTGGCATAGTATGTGGTTCGTCCCAAATCTATAACAAATTGTGTCCTCTTCTATCATTTAATACAATGACACGTAAACCTTCTACGCGCGTTCTTGAAAAAAATGGCGACTTGGCACTAGAAGTCACTAGGTTCAAGCTACCATTATTCGGTCCAACCCAGCAGCCCCCATGCAATCCACTGCCTCACTGCGAGACTGGCTGCCTCGATCCCCCACCGGCAGCCTGGAACATGCCAAGCTAGACAGACAAACAAGATGACCAGAGCTGTGAGAAGCCTACACCAGAGGGCCACAATGGCCTCGAGCATGGTGTCGCTGCGAGGCCGCCGCCCACGGCATCAATGTGAGCCCGTGCGTCTACGCTTCCGCCACGGGACCACGCTGATGCGCCCCTCGCTAACCACTGCATCCCACCGGAGAAGATGTCCGACATTTTCATCCTCCATGCAATGATGAGAGGGTGTCCCGCTACCAACGACGATCTCCGGCAGCGACGAGTAGGGGGGAGGGGAGGTGGATAAACTTGGCTGCGGTGGTGATGGAGGGTTCCTGGTCACTTGCTCGCAAAAACCTGATTTTTTTTATCCTAAGGCTTAGCGGATTCTTTCTAGCTTGATCGGCTGTCAGGCGAAGGTTCCCATTGCTCCCCGATCTTGGCATCAAATGATCAAAATCCATGAAAGTTCCCACTTCTGATTCTGCTTTGCCTGTTAAGGTCATAGCACATGAAAGAATTTTGGATGCTTTGATTTTTCCCAAATCCTTCGCAGCGCGCGGGCGCTTGTTCGATGAATACAGCGCACTAGCGCGTGCTCGAACGATCGTACTCCGTACATGGCGATTTTTCTAGGTTACATGGTGATTCGTGCCTAGCTATTTCCCCGATTTACTGCACACCTTTGTATATTTGTTGTTACTAGTTAGTAACTCGTACTACTACTCTTTAGTTGGCTACTTATACTAACGTCGCTAGTAAATTGATCTTGATTTATACGTGGATTTGTGTTGGGTTTGATGTTTGACTAAGAAAGTGTCCTACTCATCCACTGCGATAGCACTGTCCTACTGACCTACCAAATTTGTCTTGCTAAAATTTGAAGTAAATGCCTCGACGATAGCGACTTCTCTAAAAAACGGCTGTCCTCACCCACCGCCGCAGCACTATCCTAATGGCCTACCAAAGTTGTCTTACTTGGCTATGAAACTGCCTCATCGAGCTCTGATGTCGCCTCAACTTCGGAGCCCCGCGAGGCAACTTCTGTGCCCGACGAGGCAACTTCGGAGCCTGGCGAGGCAACTTCTGTACCCAATAAGGCAACTTTTGTCCAGTGAGACAACTTTGATACCCAGCGAGGCAACTTCGGAGCCCGATGAGGCAACTTCTGTGCCTGACTAGGCAACCTCGGAGCCCGACGAGACAACTTTCGTCCCCGACAAGGCAACTTTGGTTCCCGGCATAGCAACTTTGGAGCCTGACGAGGCCGGCGAGGGAACTTGTGCCCAACTTCGGAGGCCGATGAGGCAACTTGTGCCAACGAGGCAACTTTGATGCCTGACGGGGCAATTTCTATGCCTGACGAGGCAACTTTTGGCTGGCGAGGCAACTTCGATGCCCAGCGAGGCAACTTTGGAGCCCGGCGGGACAACTTATGTGCCTGATCAAGCAACCTCGGAGCACGATGAGGCAACTTCAGAGCCCGACGAAGCAACTTTGGTGCCCGATGAGGCAACTTTGGTTCCCGACGTGACAACTTTGGAGCCCGACGAGGGAACTTGTGCCCTATGAGGAAACTTGTGCCCAACTTTGGAGGTTGATGAGGCAACTTGTGCCCGATGAGGAAACTTCGATAACCGACAGGGCAACTTTTGCCCGACGAGTCATCTTTTACCCGGCGAGGCAACTTCGATGCCCAACGAGGCAACTTCTGTGCCTAACCAGGCAACTTCAGAGCACGATGAGGCAACTTTGGTGCCTGACGAGGCAACTTTGGTGTTCGACGGGGCAACTTCTGTGCCTGCCCAGGCAACCTCGGAGCCCGATGAGGCAACTTTGGTGCCCGACGAGGCAACTTTGGTTCCCGGCGTGGCAACTTTGGAGCCCTACGAGGCCGACGAGGGAACTTGTGCCCTATGACGCAACTTGTGCCCAACTTCGAAGGCCGATGAGTCAACTTGTGCCCGACGAGGCAACTTCGATGCCCGATGGGGCAATTTCTGTGCCCGGCGAGTCAACTTTTGCCCGACGAGGCAACTTCGATGCCCAGCGAGACAACTTATGTGCCTAACCAGGCAGCTTTAGAGCCCGACGAGGCAACTTTGGTGCCCGACGAGGCAACTTCGGTTCCCGGCATGGCAACTTTAGAGCCCGAGGAGGAAACTTCGAAGCCTGACAAGCCAACTTTTGCCCGGTGAGGCAACTTTGGAGCCCGGCGAGGTAACTTTTGCCCAACTCTTGTGCCTAACGAGGAAACTTTTCGGGCTTGACAAGGCAATTTTTCTTCCCGACGAGGCCACTTTGTTACCCAACAGAGAAACTCCGATGCCCAATGAAGCAACTTCTGTGCGTGATAAGGCCACTTTGTTTCCCGACAGAGTAACTTCGATGCCTGATGCGGTAACTTTGGTGCCTGACGAGGCAACTGCGGAGCCCGACTGAGCAACTTTTGTCAGACACCAAAGTTGCCTCGCCGGACTCTGAAGTTGCCTCGTCGGCAGTGGCTTACCTAAAGAAGGACCGTCCTCACGCACCGCAACAACACCGTCCTAATGGCCTACCAAAGTTGCCTTGTCGGGCAACGGCTTGCCTGAAGAAGGGTCGTCCCCATGCATTGCGGCAGCGCCGTTCTAATGGCTTATCGAAGTTGCCTCGTTGGAAAATAAAGTTGCTTAGTCGGACACATGTTGCCTTGTCGGACTTCGAAGTTGCCTCGTCTACCATAGGCTATTTATTTACGATGAGCAGCGCCGTCCTAATGGCTTATCGAAGTTGTCTCGTCGAAAACCAAAGTTGCTCAGTCGAACACATGTTGCCTTGTCGGACTCCGATTTTGCCTCGTCTAGCATAGGCTGTTTACTCCATATAATTTAACAACTATTTATTTATGATGAGCAACTAGTTAGTATAGGTTGTTGGGCAATAATCAAATAAAATAAAACAACTACACGAGTATACGACAGCAATTTCAGATCATTCGGCTCTAGATGAAGCCCAGGGTGCTAATGGCTTTATTCCTAGACGCGAAAACAGCTCGATAGTGGATGGACACTGGAAAACTCTAGCAATATGCAGCGCCGCCTCTGCCCTTGCCAACTAGCCTCCCGGCAGCCAGCCATGAGCTAGGCTGCAGCGAGCTCTGCCAGCTTTAGACCTTGTTTGGTGCTAGTGTTTTGTTAGGGATTAGCGGGAATGATTTTTAAGGGGATTGGGTGAAACCCCACCTTCACCCAAACCCCTCTAATTCCTACAAAACCTCAAAACCTCAATCCCTTCCAATCCACTAGGTATGGGTCTGTATTGGATATTGAAAAAAATACACTAAAACTTGGGGAAAAGTGAGGATAAACGGGGATTGAATTGGTCCAATACTCTAGAATCAAACATACTTTTAGCAACAAATGAGGATTTGGGGTTTGGTGGGGATTATCCCCTCTAATTCCCATAAAAACTCTAGTACCAAACAACGCTTTGGGAGGAGCTGCGCGGGGAAAGGCACCAGCTTCCAGCGGCACTGTCATAGTTTTATGTGAAGAAGAAACGTCTGATCTAGGGATGGAAGAGACCGGCTGCAGCCGTGCGCTGAAGGAAAACGTCGGTTTTATGAAGCGCCCGTGCGCTCGCTAGAAGTGTCCTTGATTTTTTGCTTTCATGTTCCTTTTAATACCTTGAAATCACAATATATGTTTCATGAAGAAAAGGAAGTCAGTGGCATGCCACGCGACACGAGTGTCATAAATTACACCAGCTTCAGTTTACTACAAAGTCTAGCAAAAATAAAATAAAAACTACAGAGTAAAAACAGAGCATTGCCTACTGGTGCAGGCGACTATCGACGCTAGCTGGCAATGGCTAGTAGTTCCATAGAGCGAAATCAGCTCCGCCTTTACACCCGTCTCCATTGTCCCAGTACGCGCCACAGGTTGTCGCTGGCGGCGACGGGTCAATGAGCAGCGCCTCCGCGAGGCTCATGTAGTAGTACGTGCCCAAGTCCATTTCCGGGAACAGGTCGTCAAGCCCGAACATATCACTGTCCATTGCGAGTGGCAGCGCGAGCTATCGATCGTCGAAAGTTTCAGACGTCTCCGACTGACATGGTTATACCCTGCGGGTACACAACCTCAGTATACCTAGTCCAGTCTAAGGAAGGCCCACGATAAATATACGCTGGCCCATGAAGACTTTTGGGTGGCCAGGGTCCATGACGTCTTCGGATCCTTAGAGAGCAAGACTAGAGTAGATAGAAAATTCAAAGGGTTAAACCCTAAAACCTGTAACCGACTCGATTTGTGCCTGGGACCTGCCTGACTCTATATAAAGGCTAGGAGGGCACGACGAGGAGGGCACCTCATACCACTGCATACACACCTCCACGCCAGATTACATCTGCGAACCCCTGTAACCCAACCTTCGGTTCCGCCGTAATCAAGAGCAGACAAGCAGGAGTAGGGTTTTCCTTCCGGGGGCCTGAATCTGGGTAAACCTCGTGTCCCCGTGTTGCTTATTTACTAACCGTTCCGCGATCTCCAGCATCCCCATCTTCTCCAAAACCCAAGTCCATAACAATGGGCATTGACGAGATTAAACCTCGTCAATTGGCGCCGTCTGTGGGAACTGGGGACGCTGATTGTGCGATCGTGACGGTCCCAACCCGAGCGATCTACAACTCCGCGGCGACGGAGAGTCATCTCCTCTTCGGCGCCTTCGACTTCACCGCCCACTCACCGGCCACCATGAAGGACTTCGAGCCCGTTGGCGACGGACTTGAGATCCTGTTCGGGAGCTTCTGCTTCCAGGTGGGGCAGACCGGCACTCTCCGCCTCCCAGAGCGGGTGCCCCTACCATCGATCAGGCCCGCTTCATGGGCTCCACACCCCGTGCTACGCACATCACCATCGACAGACGAGTCCTATGACAGCAGCAGCTGCAACTCCGATCTGTGCAATCCACCATCGGATGAAGGGACCTACGGTTCTGGATCCGAAAGCTTCGGCAGCAGCAATCCATCTACAAACGCTACCAGTGCGTCGCGGTCATCCAGGATCAGGAACACAATCCTCCACCCAACCCACAGGGTAGAAACGGTGGGAACAGAAGAAGTCAGTCCCCCCACCCAACGGGGACAACACCGATCGAGTCATCCACCTCAGCGAGGAGGGATGGGCTCCAGCACGCGAAGCCATGTGTAACACCCTCAAAATCGGACCTATGCAAGTTTCAGCGAAACCCGCCAAACCCGCATAGAAACGATTCAAAGGTGCCCACCAGGCACTTTCGTGCGGGTGAAAAACGAAGTAATAACATTACACAACAGTCCTCGATGGGACCCACAGAACAGATATATATATATAACAGCGACTCCATGAGTCAAGAATACATATATAATATACAAAGATCCAGATCACCTTGAAAACGATAGAGCGTCCAGCTACGGACAAGATGCAAATGGGGCTAAGAGCCCTGAAGAATAACCAATGGCGTCCATAACCCTGCCGAGCCAAGCGGAAGGGTAACCACGCTAACGACGTCGATCTCAAAACCTGCTTAAACAAAAGGGTGCCGACAAAGGGCAAAGGAAAAAGAGGAGCGTCAGTACTGAGGCCAGTACACGGCGAGGCTAGAATTCGGCGGTCCTCGCCTACATAGGTATGGTGGACTGAGCGGCGGCGGCAGCATGCACTAAACAACCTATAGAGACTCGATACAACCGGCGGCTATCAGAGAGGGGTGAGAAAGGCCTATTCGGAACCAATCTGATACTACCACCAAACAAACCCATCCTGGTGTTTCCCCCTCGAAACGAAACGAGGAAGTCGACCGAGGAACTCACACCGTTGGCAGTTTTATTTATTCAGTTATCGTTGCAGTAATTACTAGTCAGGTATAGATAAACATCCTGATAAAGTAAGCAGTGGGCACTTTTAGTTGACCATGCCGTTATAGTTGCAGCAATTACTAATCAGATACAGATAGCATGAGATAAACCCAAAACCCAGCAGTTGTTGGTACTTTTATTCAGCCATTCCGTTGTAGTTGCAATACTTACTAGTCAGGTGCAATGGTCGCAAGCGACAATCCAAACAAGCATTTGTGGCCAGTATTATTTAGGCATTCCGTTATAGTGAAGCTGATTACTAGTCATTATAAAGTCAAATTTATAGCAATAAACTTTAGTTATGCTTGTCTATGATCGAGATACTGTGCTCCAAGTCGTCCATATCCGCGGACACGGCTTTCAGAAAGTTTTACCCGGCCGGGGTGCACCAATAGCAACACACGCTCGATCAACCTCGAAAAAACCAACTCAAAACCCAACGAGGCTTTCACGACTGAACAATCACAGGATTCAGAAATATTTCAGGGCCACCCTTAAGTAGAACCCACAACGGTTAGCTGACTTGAGACGGACTTAAGGTTTGTGGGGCGGTGAACGCATCGAACCCGAAAGTGTGGCTGGGCTTGTCGATACCGCGAAAACGGGTCACAATTCCTAACAAGACAGGTGCTCCTCGCACAATTTAAATACATAAGTAGCATGGCATAAGTACAGATCGTAAATAAAACCTCAAACTAGTTTGTGGCCCCAAGAAATAAGATGAATCAAGCTCGCTTAGGGGGTCCCATATACCTCCCGGATGTGGATAGCGCGATAAATCAAGGAACAGGTATCAAGTACTCGGGGTCTTACGGGACACAAGTGGGCGTTCAGAAACCAAATATTTTCTATCACCCACCGATGCCTCTGCTTATTTCAATTTTAGTTGTTAAACAGGAATTTAAGTGAATGATAAGTAAAACTATGATCATCTCCAACAGCAACATGCGGCAGGGCTCCAACAACTATGGCATTTGACGACACGCAACAGCACTTGAGCAAGCGACTAAGACGCGCAGGTCCAACTATCTACCAAACAACAGGTAATAGGGTGTGTCCAAGGCAATATAGGGCTGCACAGTATATCACAGGGACGGAAACTAAAGCATCGCAACACAGATAGCAATAGATCAACAGGAGGGAATAAAGACTATAAAAGTAAGATAGGTAGAAAGGGGGAGATGCTCGCCTGAAAACATTGTCGAAGGTTCAACCGAAGATCGGGACGAAGCTCACATCAACTCAACGGCCTTATCCGCGAAGAACGAAAACACTAGAAGAAACACTGGATGCAATATTTAATACAACGGCAGAAGATCGGCATGATGCATGCATGATGTATGACATGGCAAAGGTGCGATGCAATTAGGTCATATTAAGTGGAACCGGGGTCCCGACAATTAATTAGATGGTGCAAGTTATTTAAATCCCCCGCAATTTAAATGTTGCATTAGCAAGACAAAAGATGGCACCGGTTCTCTACACATGTTTAAATGAGGCCAATATGAGACTAGATTTGCCCGCATATGGGCCCCATATTTAATTATATGGTGAATCGGCATAAGGCCCCCAAACCACACCAATATGCATGCGAGTATGACAATGTAATTATGCAACAAGTTGTTATTATATTATAAAATAGGGTTTCGGGAAGGGGTTCACACATTAGGGTTTGGCAGATCTTGGGGTTCCGGGGTTCGGGGTCGGTCTCGGGGTCCGGATCTGAGGTTCGGGGTTTGACGGTCTCGGCGGGGTCGTTCTCGGATAACTGAGGTCGATCTTGTCATTGCGAGGGTCTTGTCGGGTCCGCGCCATCGCGTCGGTCTTGGCGTCCGGGATGCAGCACTTGGTGTCCGGGACGGAGTGCTTGTTGAACCAGTGGCGTTCTTGATGGAGAACTCAGTGTTCCGTGGAGGCGATATCATCGGCTCCTCCTCTAGGCCTTGGGGTTCTGTGACGGAGATTTCCGGTTCCGGTTCGCGGTTTCTTGTCGACGGTCTTGTGGGACCATCTTAGTTGCCGGTGTCGAGCTCGGGTGTCGTTGATGATCTTGGGGTTTCAGCGGAACGGTCTTCGGGATACTTGGCGTTCTATGAAGAAGAGCTCCGGATCTTCGGCTCCGGTGGAAGTTCTCGGCGTTCTCGATGAAGACCTTGGCGAGGTGAACTTGGGGGTTCCGGGGTTCGACTGCCGGTGTCGATCTTGTCGTTTCCACACCCAACACTTGGCACCAACTTGATACTACCGGGATCCCGCGGTGGAGGGATGGCGTAACTTCGGGCGGGGCGGCAGGCCATCTACGAGGCGGTTCTTGGGCCCAGCGATGGCGCTTCGGTGGAGACAGGGGCCAGCGGCTTTGAGCCACGAGCCACTGGCGTGCTTGCGGCGGCCAGCGGTGAGCAAGCAGGTCGAGGTGGGGTCGGCCGGAACGTAGAGGAGGCGAAGCGCGAAGGGGCACGGCAGCGACGAACGGCGGGGCAGCGACTGGGTCGAGGGCGAGCTCGCTGGCGGCTCTGGGAGGGCAGCGGTCGGAGGGTCGGACGACGGAGGCGGTGGTGCGCCGGAGAGAGGGCGGCAAGGCGCCGTGGTGACGAGCGGAGGCAGAGCCAGGAGCGCCAGCGTCGGCTTGGCTTAGCGCGGTGGAGGCGGCTCGGGCGTGGTGCTCGCGGTGGAGAAGCAGGCTCGGGACCGGCGTCGAGGGCGGAGGCGGAGCTAAGCGCCGGCGCCGAGGTGAGGTGGGCGAGAGCTCGGCGGGCGCTGGCCGAGGAGGAGGAGGGCAGGGAAAACCGCAGGCAGGCCGGTAGGGCGTGAACGGCAGCGAGGAGGAGGCCGGGCTGGTGGCGGAGAGGTCTTGCGGGAGGAGGCAAAGGGCGAGGAAGAAGGAGAGGAGCGAGGTCGCGTCTTGGTCTGGCTGCTGGCGCGTGGGTGGGGCCCAGGGGCAGGTGGGCCCAGAGGCGCAGGCGGTGGGGGGTTTGGCAATGGCGTGTAGTGCGTGTGTGCTTGTGTGTGTTGGGGAGAGAGAGGGGGGTTAGGGTGATGTGGCAGGAGTTGATTGGGTGAGGGATAGGGCCAGGTGAGGTGGCAGCCTGCTACTGGTTGGGGTGAGGTGGAGGGTTGGGCTGGGTAGGTAGTTTGGTAGGTTTAGGATTATGGGTGGGACTGGTTGGACCGATTTAAAATCCTGGGGGTGGTCGTTCGGGTCGACCTGGCCCGTTCGACTGCCCCCACTAAAATAATATAATTTTTATTTGTTTTATTAACACCGTTTGCAAACCGATAGCACTCAAACAAAAATAATCCGGAGACCGGGCTTTGCATTTGAATTAAGATGGGGCGTTTGGAAAATAAATCGGGCTTTGCGAAAATAGTTTTATGCAAACAATGCATGATGATGACGATGCAATGCACAAATTCAACGCGATTTTCTAGTAGTGGTTTTGCGGGATGCCACACCATGGTAGGCAACAAGATCCTGCCCGCCGATGCCTCGCGAGACCTACTGATGGCGTACCACCTGCTCCTAATCGAGGAGCAAAAGAAGCAGGTGAAGATGCAGGAAGTGCTTGACAAACGCAAGCAAGCATCCTCGGAGTCCAGTGCGCGACGAGCTGCGCTCTCCGCCATGGGCATTGGCTCCAGCTCCCACGGCAATCATGGCAACAAGCACCGTTCTCGGACGGAGAACATGGACCCCAAGGAGCGTCGTGAGGTGACTCGGGCCCTCAACGCGTCCTTCATGGAGATGGATGCCAACGGCAACATCATCCCAAAAACACCGCAAGCTGCGATCATGGCAGTCACCGCGTACCTTGCGTCCCACCCACCTCCGGAGGGGGACCCAAAAAGGGCCATGCACAAGTCCGCACTTACCGGACTCAGACTCATTGGATCTGCCCTCCACAGAGAAGCTCCTGCGGAGCCAAAGAAGAAGGCTACGGTCAAGTTCAACCGCAGCCCCACACCTTCATCCGAAGATGAAGAGCACGAACTTCCTCGAAGGCACAAGAGCTCGCGCCATCGCAGCCGCGATTATGACGCCCAAAGCGAGCTCACCCAGCGCAAAATTGACAAGGCGCGCGCCAAGCACGCATGCTCGTCTGAATCGGAGATGGATGAAGACGAAGGAGAACTCTGCGGAGCTCGATGCTTCATCAGATCTGTCCGACGGACAAGGATGCCGCGAAACTTCAAGCTTCCTTCGAACACTTCGAAGTTTGATGCCACACAGGACCCTAAGGCGTGGCTTAGCGACCACTTGTCGTCCATCAAGATGCACGGCGAAAGCAGGGAAATCGCCATGCAATGCCTTCAGCTACAGCTGACAGGCGCAACTCGGATATGGCTTAGCAGCCTATCCTCAGGATCCATCCGAAGCTGGGAGGAGCTGGCGTATAGTTTCGTCCGAAACTTCAAGGGCACCAGCAAGAGGCCTGCCTCGATCGAGGAGCTGCGGGCCTGCACTCAACGAACGGGCGAATCCATTCGCTCGTACATACTGCGCTGGTCCAACACCAAGAACTCCGCGGCACACATCTTTAAGGAGAGGGCTATCGACGCCTTCAAGGACGGCGTCAAACGCCAGGACTTGAAAGAAGAACTTGGGCGCGTCAAGCCCAAGACACTTGACCACCTCATGGACATCGCCAACAGGTGGGCCGATGGCGAGGACTCCGTCCATCGAGCGCACTCGAAGGAAGAATACGACTACGGCCGACGACGTGAACGCCGTAGCAAGAGAAGATCGCGCGTCTACGACGATCGCGATGGACCCGACATGGTCACGGCTGGCTACCCGACTGCCGCAGCGACGGCAACCACAACAGTGGCGGATACCGGGGAAGCAACTTTCGCGACGGAGGACGCCCAGCGCAATCGTGGCAGCGCCGCATCCGCGACGATGGACCCTCAGCATATGAAAAACTGTCGGGTCCATGCACCATCCACTTCTACATCGACGAGCAGGATGGTAAGAAGAAGGCAAGCCACATGCTCAAGGACTGCCGTGAGTTCCAGAAACTCAGTGAGAGAATGACCCAGATGAGGCAGCAAGCCTCGAACCCTGGATACGGGAACGCACCCGCACCAGGCGAGATTGCACATGGAGCTCCTCCACCACCACCCACGGGAGGACCGAACCACCCAGTCGCACCTGCGCAGAATAACGGTGGGCACGGGTATCCCGCGCCGAAAGGAGCGCTAATGATCCAAAAAGGGCGCCCAACGAACAGGGTGCAGAAGAAAATCACCCGTCAGATCAACCTGGCTGTGACAGCACCACCCGCCATCCCCGAGTACCTCAGCGGATCGGAATCTTGCATCACGTTTAGCCGTTCGGATCACCCTTGCCATGTCCCTCGCCCAGGTCATGCTGCCCTGGTGCTTGAGGCGCAGATCGGAGGGTTCGAGATGAGCCGCGTCTTCATGGACGGCGGCAGCGGCATCAACCTGATGTTCGCTAGCACCGTAGTAGCAATGCGGATGACATTGTGCATCCTGGAACAGTCAGACACAACGTTCCATGGCATCGTCCTAGGAAAGGGAATATTCCCCCTGGGAAAGATATGGCTCGATGTCATATTCGGCAGACCGGATAACTTCCGATGCGAGTGACTCGAGTTCGAAGTGGTGTACTGGCCATCACAATACCATGCCATCCTTGGGCGCGTGGCATTCGCACGATTCCTGGCAGTACCACACTACGCGTACCTGCTACTCAAGATGCCAGGACCCAGGGGCGTCATCACGGTCCACGGGACCTTCACCCGATCGGACCAGTGCGATAGGTACTTCAACAGAATCTCCCAGTCATTCGGCATGTAGGAGGAGCTCGTAAGACTCCGCGAGGTGACGGACAACGGGGCACCCCCAGTCGCAAGACAGAAAGCACCAGACATGTCTTTCGACTCCACCATCAACACAAAGAAGGTGCAAGTCCACCCGATGGATGCCTCCAAGATGGCGCTGATCGCCAACGATCTCAGCCCCGCATAGGAAAGCGCGCTCGTCGAATTCCTCCGTGAGCGCTGGGAAATCTTTGCCTGGTGTCCTGCGGACATGCCAGGAGTTTCCAGAGAATTCGCCGAGCACGCACTCAACGTCTTTCCAGACGCCAAGCCCGTCAAGCAGTCCATCCGACGACTGTCCGAACCTCGGGCCGAAGCCATAGGAGTTGAAGTCAACAGACTACTCGCTGCAAACTTCATCAGGGAGATCAAGGAGAGCGAGTGGCTCGCCAATACTGTGATGGTCCCCAAAAAGGACACGAACATCGTGCGGATGTGCGTGGACTTCACGTCGTTGAACAAGCACTGCCTGAAGGACCACTTCCCTCTCCCTCGGATAGATCAGATCATCGATTCGACTGCAGATACGAGAAACTCTCCTTCCTCGACGCCTACTCAGCCTACAACCAGATTCGACTAAAAGTCGAAGATCAGGAGAAAACGGCGTTCATCACGCCGTTCGGAGTGTTCTGCTACAACACAATGCCCTTCGGGCTGAAGAACCGGGCGCCACATACCAACGGTGCATGCAGGCATGCCTGAAGGACCAGATCGGCCGCAATATACAAGGCTATGTCGACGACATAGTCATCAAAACAAGGGAGGCGAGAACGCTCATCGACGATCTCCACGAGACGTTCGATAATTTTGACCGCTACAAGATCAAGCTCAACCCTGAAAAGTGCACCTTCGGCGTCCCATCTGGCCAGCTGCTTGGCTACTTCATCTCCCAGCGAGGGATCGAGGCGAACCTGAAGAAAATTCAGGCCATAATGGCCATGGAAAAACCAAAGAACCTCAAGGGCGTCCAACACCTTGCCAGGCGAATCGCGGCATTAAGAAGGTTCATCAGCCGCATGGGCGAAAAGGCTCTGCCGTTCTACCAGCTGCTACGCAAAGCAGACAAATTCGAGTGGATGCCTGAGGCGGACGATGCATTCGAAGATCTAAAGCGGCTGCTCTCTACCTCGCCGGTCCTGGTCACGCCAAAGGAACGCAAGCCTTTGCTGCTGTACATAGCATCCACACACCAGGTGGTAAGCACCGTACTGGTTGTCGAGCGACCCGAAGAGGGCAAGATCCCATGGGGTCCAACGCCCAATCTACTACCTCAGCGAGGTATTGACGCCGACAAAGCAGAGGTACCCTCACTACTAAAAACTCGCCTACGGCGTGTTCATGACAGCTCGTCGGCTGAACCACTACTTTCAGGAGCACCAGGTGATGGTCGTCAACGAGGCACCCCTGAACAACATCCTGAACAATCCAGAGGCCACAGGACGCGTGGCCCTGTGGGGCATCGAACTGTCACCTCTAGACATCGTCTATGAGAAGCGCCACACGATCAAATCTCAAGTCCTCCCGGACTTCCTCATACACTGGATGGAGCTGCAGCTGCCAGACATCCCAGACATGACGCAGTCATGGACAATGCACTTTGACGTACTTCATCTTCCCGCGGGGCGACAAGATGAAGTACGTCCTCTGGATGAAGTTTCGAGCCTCCAACAACAAGGCCGAATATGATGACCTCATCCACGGCATGCGGATGGCCAAGATCTGTGGCGCAACACGCCTCGTCATCTACGGTGACTCCAACCTCGTCGTTCAGCAGACGATGAACGAGTGCGACGCGCATGCCGCCAATATGATCGCGTACCGCGCACTCTACAACGCACTCGAAGGAGACTTCGACGGCTGCGAGCTCCGGCACGTTGGGAGAGAAAGAAACAAAGAGGCCGACAGACTCGCCAACATCGGCTCCACCTGCGCACGGGTGCCACCAGGTGTGTTCCTCGAACAGATCTGCGTACCATCCATCAAACAGAAATTCCCAAAGGGATCACCCGAAGAAGCAGAACACTCGGGGGCTGCGCTACCCGAAGGACAGTAAGGACCCGAAAAGCTCGACATAGAGGTCGTTGTGGTCAACCTGATACAGGTCATGGCAGTCGAAAAAACTTGGACGCGTCCATACCTAATGTATCTGATAGACGGTGAACTGTCTGATAGCCCGACAGATGCCCGGCGCATATCTCGTTGGTCCAAGGCCTTCACCATCATCAATGGCGAGTTGTACGAGCGCAACATTTCGGGTCTACTCTAAAGGTGCGTCACCGTCGGTGACGGCAAAACCATACTCCAAGACATCCACGAGGGCATCTGCGGCCATCATGCGGGTAGCCGCTCCCTCATCGCCAAAGCTCTACGAGCTGGATTCTACTGGCCAACGGCCATGAACGACTCCAAGGACATCGTCCGGAGATGCAACAGGTGCCAAAGGTTCGCCGACAAACCACACGCACCCGGATCAGAACTCAGGCCCATACCTCTGTCCTGGCCCTTCGCCCAGTGGGGCCTCGACATGATCGGCAAACTGCCAAGGTCCTCGAAAGGAGGTCACGTCTACCTCCTGGTCGTAGTCGACAAATTCACTAAGTGGATTGAGGCCATGCCCGTCACTAACCAAAAGGGCAAAACTGCCGTCAACTTCTTCGAATCCATTGTCTACAGGTTCGGCGTGCCGCATAGCATCATCACTGACAATGGGTCGAACTTCATCTCCAAAGAATTCCAGGACTTCTGCGAAGACCTCGGAATCAACATCACATACGCCTTCGTGGCGCAACCGCAAACGAACGGGCAGGTCGAGAAGGCCAACGGCCTCGTCGGCGCTGGCATCAAGAAGCGCCTAATGAGTCCACTCGAGCGTCTCGCCGGATCCTGGACAAAAGAGCTTCCCTCTGTCCTGTGGAGCCTGCGCACGACGCCAAACAGCTCAACTGGCTACACGCCTTTCTTCATGGTGCACGGAGCCGAAGCCGTGCTATCAGCAGAGGTGCGCCAAAAGGCCCCACGGTTCGTCGCCTACAGCGAAGCCGAATCGACGGCCGCACTCGAAGATTCCGTCGACACACTCGACGAGGCGCGTTACATAGCAGCAGCTCGATCAGCGATGTACCAACAGAGTCTCCGCAACTACCACAGACGGTCAAGCTTCAATGTCCTTCGTCGAAGGAGACCTAGTATTGCGACTCAAGCAAGAGCGACCGAAGAAATTCGAGTCACCATTGAAAGGACCCTACATCGTCACCGAAGTCATCCCAGATGGTGCCTATCGCCTAAAGCACGTGGAGTCTGGAGTCGCATACTCCGACCCATGGAACGTCGAACAACTGTGACGCTTCTACCCCTAGCTTCCTCCATCTTTTACTTTCAATAAGGCTATTTAGCCAAGGCTACTCAGCCGAATAATGTACCTCCTCCATTACGATATGAATGAAGCTAAGTGTCTCTCCCCAAAATTTTGTTTATTGTTCGCATTTTACTCCATGCTACAACGCACTCGGGGTCTCCCTCCACCCCACGACTTCGTCGACTGAGGATAACGCGTGTACACCTGAGTAGCTGACCACGTCAGGCTAACGAAAAGGACACGTATACAAACAAAGCACTACGTGCTAAACAACAACTCAACCTTTACAACAAAGGGCAGAACACGCCTAGTCAAATACATACAAATTTTACATCTATCTTTTTTACAGGTCCTACCTATTCTGAAGAATAACTGAAACGCTGCTCAAACAAATCTACGATTTGTTCGGCATAACGCCTTACAAACCGCATAATGTGGACGCAAGTCCCACTCGCCACCATCTGGCCTAAGAGGCGGCCCAGCCGCAACAACAAATAGATCTAAATCAGGACGATGTAACCGCACAAGGGAGAGCGCGGCCTTCACCCCCGCGACGAGCTGATGCCGCACCAGTTCCCTGACATGATGCACATTCCGAAACTTCGACAGCAGGCCAGAGAGAGTCGACGGTGCATCATCCAGCGGAAACATTACATGCAGAACCGATGCCAGCGAAGACTTCACCTGACGAAGCACCCGCGATAACTGGTGGACACGATCCTGCACCGTCGCAAGGACCATGGCACGATCACGGTCCATCCAGAAGAACCCGCCGGCCTCCATGTCCTACTGAGTCAAGCAGTTGATCATAACAACAACACGCTCCTTCTCCTCCCTTGGAGCAATGTTCGCACCTGCAATACTTGCAAAGATTAAGATGAAAGGCCAACAGGCGCATCCGAAGTAATGGGCAACAGCTCGAAAAACTCACACTAAAGCTGTTCGGACAAACGAAGCAACTCCGCCATCAAGTACTCCTCTCTGGCAGCGCCTCGATCCGCTTTGGATTTCCAAACATCGGCGTGGCCACGCACCCCAAGCAATTGTTTCTCGAGGACACGGATGCGGTCTCGAAGAAACACAAGCTGCGACGCACCATCCAGGGATGGCCACAGCTGCGGCGCAGACGAAGTGTCAACGGGATCATCACCCGAAGCACCCTAGAGTAACAGAAGACAAGAATATGAACAAGCAGACGAAGGAGCACAGAACTCGGAAACTCATTATGTGCAGAAAAAGCCACTACGTGGCACAAGGATCGTTCATCAAAATAATTACAACAAAAGAAACTAAAACTATCCTACAACTACAAAGCCTACGAACCTGCATCCTGAGTAGCCTCGGAGCCGGACTGCCTCGCCTTGGCCTCTCCCTGCTGCCTCAGCGCGTACTTGGCCAGCAGGTCAATCAACTTCGGCCCATAACGCTTACAATGATCAGCATAGATGGCGAAGGCTTCCTCGGATCCGTCAGCAGCCGTCGGCATCCGGGAGGTGACCTGAGGAAGATCCAGCTCCGCTCCAGACGCCAAGGCCATTGCTAGCACGACGGACGCACCAATGCCTTTCTGCTTGCGCTTGTATGCCGCATGCGCTTCGACTGACAGCACATCTGCCAAGGCATCGACATCCTTGAGGGCCACGCCCTTGGGGACGAGCTCCTTGTAGAAGCGCCCAAGGACCTCCTTGGCCTTGGCAAGTGAGCTGACCACAGTACTGCAGCGGTCTTCGACTGCCGCAGCAGCATCATCCAAAGCACTCCCGTGCTCCAGAGCACCGGGATCAAACTCGATGCCCGCGGCATCTAAAGAAACAAAGGAAGCAACATGAATAAAAGCACTGCAAAGAAATACAAGGAAGCCAAAAAGGGGAAGACGGAGAAACTCACCCGAAACAGCCTTGGCAGCTGCTATCATCTTGCCGGCTACCTCTCTCTCGCGCAAAGCCGTGGCGGTGGCGAGCTGCTCCTCGCGGTCCGTTGCTTCCTGCTACAGGCGCTCCTTGGCCACATCTGTGTTGGCCAGCTCCTGCTCGAGGCGCCCTCTCACAGCAACTGCGTCCTCGGCCTTCTTCTCCGCTCGCCCGAGACTCTTTTTGAGATCATCAAGCTCACGGAGAGTGTTATTGTTGTCCTCTGCAATCAGTATAAAACTTATCAGATCGCAGGACAAGAAATGCAAGAGGAAGCAAAAGACTAGCCCATATACGCACCTTGAAGCTGTTTGAAGCTGGACTCCAATGCCAGGTGCTGCTGCACCAGCTGGTTGGCGCCTTGCACAAAAGGCTGCAAAAGGAACTACTCGTCAAAAGAATGGCTCGGGGCTACGCCCAAAGAACGAGCAAAAAAAGTTAAACGCACGAAAAACGCTCGGGGGATCCCCCCGAGAAGCAAAAGAAAATGATCAGCAGATCACCCAAAAGACGCCCGGGGGATCCCCCCGAGGCAGAAAGAAACAAAGATCAACAGACTATCCAAAAAGGCTCGAGGGATCCCCTGCAGCAGAAAACACTTAGATGGTTAGACGGCGACTCCGAAGGTCCACTTGCGGTCTTCTGAGGGATAACCACCCGATTCTCCTGCGTAGAAGGGTTCAGAGCAGCGCCCTCAGAGGTAGCCACCGTCTAAGGAGGAGGAGGAGGAACAACCTTCGACTCCCCCACCATCTCCCGAGCACCATCGCTGGAGGAGCTGTCGGAAGAATGGCTGCAAAAGAAAAAGACAAGCTAAGTATAAAGCAAACAGACAAGAGAAAGCAACGAGCAACCGAAGTGCACTTACGAGTCGATCTCGCTCAAGTCGAATACAGGCGGGATTCTCCTGCCCTTCTTCTCCTCTTTCTTCTCTTCCTTCTTCCGCTTCGCCGGCGGGTGCGGTGCCACAGCCCGCACGGGAACCACAGGAATCAGAGAGGAAGAGCCCCCATGGTCCCCGCTGTGATGCTCGAGGCCTAGCGGGTTCCTAGGAGTCGGAGGAGTCGAAGCATCCGACGATTCGCTGGAGCTCCGTGTTCGCTTGCGAGTGTTATCCTCGCTCGACTCGATGGCCTCTTCGGCCGGCGACCGCGCTGATGGAAGCTCAGACATGGAGTCCACCACCTTATTGTCCGGAGCATCCGGGAATACTTCGGGCAATGGAGGCGACATGCCCGACACCTTGAATTCCTGCGCAAAAAGATAGCAAAAATTTCAGCACAAAAGGTGGAAAGACAAACGTAGTCGAAAAATAGTGCTACGCGCACATCCCAGCTCTACACCTACGGAACCGGACGAGAAGCGGAGAACGGAGAAGTCAGCGACTTCCCCGGAAGATCCTCTCCAGCCTTGTACTTCAACAGCGGGCGAAGGATCCCGTCGAGATACCCCTTGGAGATTTCCTCTGTCGAAACCCTAGTCGGATCACGGCGACTCGAATAAAGTAACATAGGGTGCGCCCTGGCCTAGAGCGGCTGCACTCGACGTTTGAGAAAGGTGCGGATGATGTCCACACCGTTCACCTCCTTATCCGGAGTCAGTTGAAGATCCTCCACCCGACGATAGATCCCCTCAATCTCCGCCACCTCGCCATCCAAGATCGGGTTCTTCCAGAACCTTTTCGGCTCGATTTTTTGGGAGGGGTCAAAAGGAGCAAGCCCAAAATCTTGCCCAGCCACCGTGGAGTCGCGGATGTAAAACCATCGCCTCCGCCAGAACTAGACAGACTCGGACATAGAAAAGGAGAAGAAAATAATATTGGATTTGAGGGAGATGATGCAACCCCCAATGGGATAAACACCATCAGAACCAGATTGCCTCTTCACGGAATAAATTTTCCGGAAGAGGCCAAAGTGCGGCTCGATACTGAGCCAACACTCGTAGAAAGTGACGAAACAAGCAATATGAAGAAGAGAGTTGGGAGAAATATGATGCAGCTGTATACCATAAAGAAAAAGCAATCCACGAAGGAAATCATGGACTGGGAAGGAAAAGCCCCCAAGGACAAAGGCGACGAACATAACCCGAAACCCAGCGGGGGGATGGGGAATTACCTCGTTGCCAGGGAGTTTGACGACCTCCCTATCCTGCGGGATCAGGCCCCGCTCACGGAGCTTGTGGAGATCACTCTCACGCGTCTCCGATCGCCGCTAGCCAGCGTCGGTGACACGGGCAGCGGCAGAACCCTTCTTGCCACCAGCAGCACTGGTACCAACTACAGAGGAGGGCTTCTTCGGCTTCCCCGTCGCAGTGCGGCGGCGCCGGCGGAGAGCACGCAAGATCAAGGAAGGAAATACTCGGGGAAATTCCCGCAGTGAGAAAGCTCAGAGACGATGGGAGCAGTGAAATAAGAATGGCTGCGGTGAAAACAAATTCACCTTTTCCCCAATGATTATAAGGACAAAGACAATGCACGACGACCGTCCATCGGGAAAACCTAGAGCCAACATCAAGATCTGGTCATCCACGTGTCAGTACAGCAGCGAACCATCGCTCACACGCCGTCCACTACGCGCAGAAATCGAGGCGATGCCGTAATTATCTCCATGCCGCGCGTGACCGGTCAACTCAAAGTTAGATGGTGGGACCCATGTGCGTCCAGTCACGTCATCTCTGGCGCCGCAGATGCTTGAGGTCACCGATCGTCAGCACTGACGTCATCAAAAGCTATGCTAGCAACGGTTACAATTCTTCGGCTACACAATTAAGAGTACTCACTCGAATCAACGATTCGACTAACTACTCGGGTGATACTCCTATCAGGAGCGCTGGCCGCGCACCCGAACAATGAACAAACACTACAGCACTGAACTATTTTCTTCGAGTCCTACGTCGAGTCTGCGACTCCACTACGGACTCGGGGGCTACTCCCATAGGGAGGATGGATTCAAGCATCCGGAAAATTTGTGTCCTATGGACCCAAAGCTGAAAAACGGCTGAATTAAAGTCTCTGCTCGAGTCTACGACTCGAACAGACACTCGGGGGCTACTCCCATAGGGAGCGCTGGCGCGCACCCTATGAATTCTTCGACTGCGATCCTTCGGATCAGTATGCAAAAATCTTCGGCAACTCTGCCCTAATTAACACTAACTGAGCAACACCCTCCTTGTCCACCCGAAACACCTCCGCGGTGATAAACATTCGGATGTTGTGTCTGCGACACAAAGATAAGACCTATAGATACCATCTGATGGCCTGGTAACGCACACGACTGCGCTCTGCTAGTAAGAATCCGTGCCAACAGACGCGATGAAAAATCCCGACGGACGCGTTGGGTACATCATTTAAATTCACTGGAATTCCACTCTTGTAAGTCCTCCGCGGCCTGAGTCGAATTACGCCAGCATATGTTCCGGGTTCAAGTCGAGGGACTCGAAAGATCGTGTTGTTTTGTCCCAAGACAGTTAATTGACCCTGATCCGTCGGGAGAGTCAGGCACACGCATCAACAATCCCTGCACACTCAAATCATCCTCTTGAAAAACAAAGATAGCTGCACCCGAAGGATTGAAGAGTCCTCAGCCGAATCTACGATTCGACTGAACACTCGGGGGCTACTGACATGGTTATACCCTGCGGGTACACGACCTCAGCATACCTAGTCCGGTCCAAGGAAGGCCCAAGACAAATATACGCCGGCCCATGAAGACTTTCGGGTGGCCAGGGCCCATGACGCCTTCGGATCCTTGGAGAGCAAGACTAGAGCAGATAGAAAATTCAAAGGGGTAAACCCTAAAACCTGTAACCGACTCGATCTGTGCCTGGGACCTGCCTGACTCTATATAAAGGGTAGGAGGGCACGACGAGGAGGGCACCTCATACCACCGCATACACACCTCCACGCCAGATTACATCTGCGCACCCCTATAACCTTCGGTTTCGCCGTAATCAAGAGCAGAAAAGCAGGAGTACGGTTTTCCCCCCGGGGGCCTGAACCTGGGTAAACCTCGTGTCCCCCTATTGCTTGTTTACTAACCGTTTCACGATCTCCAGCATCCCCATATTCTCCAAAACCCAAGTCCATAACAATGGGCATTGACGAGATTAAACCTCGTCACCGACGAACCGACATTGTCGAAGCCAGACAACGATGGCGTTGGAGCATAAGAGGTGAACTGTTCGGTGGCGTTGGCGGAGATAGAGTTGGCGGTCTGCCACCGTTGGAAGTCCACGACGGCCTCGACCGCGGCACAGCGGATGTCGGCGAGGTCGGAGAGTGCGGCGGACGGCACGGCGAGCAGCCAGGCGGGGTTGGCGAAGTTGAGGCACACCGTGGCGGAGCGGCCGCTGGGCGCGAGCATGGCAGCGTCGTTGGCGCGCGGCGGCCTCGGCGGTGGTGTACGTCCCGAGCCAGAGCCGCGCGCCGCGCTTCCTGGGGACGCGCACCTCCCAGACCCATCGCCCGGCATTGCCCAAGACAACGCAGTGGTTCGTCTTTTGAAACGACGAGTGCCCAGGACCGTCGACCGTTAGAAAGACGAAGGCGTTGTTCGTCTATTCGAACGACGAAGGACTGTTTCGTCTGTTGAAATGAAGACGGGCGCATTGATCATGCAAGCTACGTAAGTTTTAGGTTTAGGACTATTGTTTTGCGCCGTTTCTCCTGCCGTCTCTTCTCGACGATTTTTCTCGCCACTTCTTCCCGCTGATTTTTCTCGCCAGTCCTTCCCGCCGATTTTTCTCGCTAGTACTTCCCACCCTTTTTCCCGCCTATTCGGTTTGGTGACTCTATAAATGCGGGCAACGAGATGTATCTTTTCACCCAGTTCATCTCTTCCTCATCTTACTCTCTAATTAATTTCCCTCCTCTCCTCTTGCTCTCGCATTTCCCTCCACTCCTCTCCACTATGACCGACGCGTTTCCCAGGCCGACACAGATGTCCATTGAGCTTTTCCAAGATGCCAGAAGTGTTATGATAGGCGATGAACCAGCCCAATGGGAGACGGTGGTAAGGAACTATGATGCTCTCGTTATGCTTGGTAAGGTACTTCATCGGGGAGGGTGGAAACTGAAGACCCCAAATCAGGTACGAGCAGAGCTTATCAGGATCCAGGCAAGGTGGGACAAGCTCAACTTCAAGAGTGAAGCTCGCATGATGGAGCGGGCTGATGCACCTTGGTCCTGGATAGAAGAGAGTGAAGATGAGAATGATATCTTCATGCCGCCACCCGTTGGAAGCAAGGCAAGAGCTGAGTGGGACAAGAGGCAGGAGAAGAAGAAAGCGCAGGCCAAGAAGAGTCAAGATGACATGACGGAGCAGGTTGCGGCACCTAGGGCCTGGATAGAAGAGAGCGAAGATGAGGATGATATCTTCATGCCACCACCCGTTGGAAGCAAGGCGAGAGCTGAGTGGGACAAGGGGCAGGATAAGAAGAAAGCGCAGGCCAAGAAGAGCAAGTGCGAGGGATCGTCAAAGGGAAAGGGCGAGGCATCATCGAAGGGAAAGGGAAAGGCATCATGCTAGGGATAGATAGGACTCTTATTTATGTACCGCAAGTTATGCTGAACTGTGTTGCAAGCTATGTTGAGTAGTTTGTCGAATAAAATCATGAAATAATAGAATGATGTCTCATATATAGGTAGATATATGTCTCATACATAGATAGATAAATATCTGATACATAAGTAGATATCACTGGTATCGACGATGAGGTGGCGAAGGCCTCGGTGTACTCCATCCATATCCGTGGGGTGGCATCACATCACGACGAGGTGCAGTTGACCCTTCACCTTGATCCTGTGTATCCTGTGTGGGGATAGGTGGTGGAGTACCTGGCTGATACTGGCCAAACCAGTCTAACTTCTCGTGCTGTGTCTGCTGATCATGGTCATCAGTACTATCCCATGTAACGGAGTCTCCTGCTAGTGTACAAGAAATTAAGTACTGAACAATGTCATACTGCATCTAACAATAGTAGGAAGGGACAAGCTTACCATGAGGATGAGATTGTAGTCGATAAGCGAAGTCCATGTAGGAGATCTGCTGTTGCTGCCATTGTTTGAAAGTAATCTGGTTCTGCTGCCACTGGTAAACTGCGATTACTACCACGGGTCGGAAGTAAACTGTGATTGCTGCCATCCCGAACCTCTAGCCTGGTCTAGAGGTGGTTCTCTCGGCGACGCCTGCTGTGAGAGTAGTGGACGAGGCCCGTGGCGGAGTGGAGGAGAAATATGCTCCTCGTGCCATCCCGAGCCTCCAGTCTGGTCTGGAGAAGGTGGCTGCTGCATGGGTGGATGTTGGGCGCGCTCCTCCATGGATCGACGCGGTGGGCGCTGCTACGTGGAGCGATGTGGGGCGTGCTCCTCCACCGAGTGACGCGGTGGACGCTGTGCTGCTCGGTGTTGAACGACGTCTGAGATGCTGGTGCACGTGATGGCCGCGTAGATACGCCGCAGCTTCTCCTCGACCCGCCAGGCAAAGGACTGAGCCTGCTGACGGGGCACAAGAGGAATGGTCGAAAGCGATCGTCTGTACTGAGCCACCTCAGTCTGTAGCTCCCATGTCATGTCGGCCTACATTTGTCTCATAGTTAGGTATGCACTACATAGGCACTCATGTTGATTATGCTCTAAATATAGTACTTACCGCTGACTGTCAGGACTCCAGTGTTGACTGGCTACGGTATATCTCATCGTCATGTGCGTGTGGAATGGGATGTAGCCGTGTCATCGACATGTACCTCTGTAAGTATCTGTGGAATAGCTCCATATCAAATAGGCCAGTGTGTCACACTTGTGTTGGTGCATTCTGCCACTCGTTGACGTAAATCCCCACCCGTTGGAGCCATTGAGTGGCGGTCTTGTTAGTTTTCCGAGAGTACCTGTCATTAGAATTTGTTAGACCATCATTAAAGAACATAGATGGAGTATAAGACACATTCCTTATGTACATATATTTACTTACGCGTGCACGACATCTGAAAGGGGAACATCTGGACGCGGGGGATCTACCATCTGGCAAAGACCGAACTGCCGCATGACCCTCTATTGAGAAATCTCCTCAACTAGGCAATCGAAGATGATCTTCGATTTAGTCAGCCAGTACTCTCGATCTCTATTGCACATAATAGATAACCCGCCGGGATATCGTGCGTGTCGTGTCTGCAGGGTGTACGACTCTCAAATCACGACATCCTCTTTCAGTGTGTCGAACTGCTCGCTGAACGATGGATAGCATCTAACGACTTGCTCTCCCGCGAAACGACACTGCATGACAAAATAGTTGTTAGTACTCATATTATAGTACCAGAAGTGCAATTTATTAAGACATTACACTGACCTTGCGACGGGTCCAGTGAGTGCCAAATGTAGGCAAGTCAATTTGCTCTTCGTCGAACAACAGATCAGATTGGTAGACAATTATTTCATGTTTCTGGTTGCCGACTATTTGGTTGACACTTACTTCTGGACGGCCGATAGGGAACCTCTACCATGACCACAGTTGCAGCAACAATGGGTATCCTAGCAAGGCATAATTGTCCTTGGTTAACTGGCAAGCATTGCACATACCTCGGTACGTAGCTGCTAAGACAGCTGAACCCCAACTCCACTATGTGCATTCTTCCTGGCACGTCGCCTCCGTGATCCCTCTAGCAAAATAGATGTATCGCGCACTAATGGTCGACACGTGGTTCTCAGTGAACATCACCTTTCCAAGTAGCCACATAATGTATGCCTCCAGGCTGCGTGTAATCTGTGGCGCAGTCATCCGAGTGGCTGGGAAACCAAACCTCTGGATCTGCATTGGGAACCCACAATTATCAGTACATGATACTGCTCCAACCAAATAGAACAAATAAATGAAACACACCTGATACTGCTCCAACCATCCAAATTTTGGCCCATGATTGTCATGGGCAAAGGCCTGAGCTCCATCACAGATGCCAAAGAATCGTTGGGCCATGTCTTGGGCCCAATTTGCCGGTGGATCCACTGGGCCTATGGGAACGCCAGCCAACGGAAGTCCCAGCAAGTACGAGACGTCCTGAAGGGTAGGATCCATCTCTCCCCATCGAAAATGGAAAGTGTGAGTCTCGGGCCTCCATCGATCCACCAAGCACATGAGCAAAGACGAGTCGTACTGTAGGCGACTAGTCTGGAACCCAAGGTGTCGCCCTTCTATCTCCTCCATACGAGTGGCCTCAACCAAACGAACGAAGGGTAAGAACCCAGCCCACTTTAATCTACATAAGAAGATAGCACAACAGTTTAGTTACTCTGGCCCATAAATATCCGAACAACAAGAGAAATAAATGTCACATGCCTCTGAAGCCAATCAGGGTGTATGCACCAGTTCAACATGGGAGTGCGAGTCACTAGGTGCTTCAAGGTCCCCGGGTTAGCATCCAGTACCGTCGACCGGTGCTTTCTATCTATGTCAGCATTCAGCAAAGATCCTGCCATCTGCACATTACAAATTTAAGACATAGTTCCACACATGTTATAAATTTAAGACATAGTTCCACATATATTACAAATTTACAACATAGTTCCACACATATTAAAAATTTAAGACATAGTTCCACACATATTATAAATTTAAGACATAGTTGCACACATATTACAAATTTAAGACATAGTTCCACACATCTAGTTTCTTACTCTGTCTCTTCTTCCTCGGCTGCCACGTCCACGAGGAGCAGCTCCACCAGTCCCGAAAATGTGGCAACTGGTGTCTATATGACCAAATTGATTACACAGAAAACATTGCCTAGTAGGGCCTCCGGCTTCAGATTCATCCATATCATTACGGATGCGGACACATTATCGCCTTCCTCTTCCTGTCCGCATCAGTTCAGGATCTGGGATGTAAACCCTTTCACCTGGATTTACTTTGTTGAAATTTCCCCATGCCCTATATCCCATCATCTCGCCTGTACACGTATTGACCATCGCGTCCTTAAGGAAATAAGGAGACACAAACGAGATCGCATACATACCCATCAGCCTGCATGTAGCTAGTACATGCGAGCAAGGTAGATGCAACAGCTTGGGTTTATTGCACGTGCACTCACACGTTGGCCAGGCTTCGTTGACTATCCTCACCTCCTGTGCCTTTACCTCTCCTCCTGTTCCAATCCGGTTGGAAGGGAGGCGTACCTCGGACCTTCTTTTCTGATTACGGATGGCGACGACATGCATGGACCGAGCCTTCTCAATCTTGGCATCCATGTAATGCATGATCTTTGAACAATACCTCGTGTTTGGGTTGTTCATGATATGCATCTGATCCATCTGGAGCCTGTCTCTGAAATACTTCAGAGTTCCGGTGAAAATACACTCCACAATGGCTGTTAATGGCAGAGCCCTGCTTCCTCTCAAGACAAAGTTGTAAGTTTCAGCCAGATTTGTAGTCATGACGCCAAACCTAGCACCATGAGTGTCATGCAGCAGAGACCACCTCTTTACAGGCTCGTGTTGTATCCATTCCTGAAAATTTTTAATCCTTCCGCCAGGCCTTCTCCTAGTACCGGGTTGGTCAAATCCTCGCAAGTCACAAAGGGCAACGGGTTCTTCCTCCGGTGGAGCTGCTCCTGTTGTTGCCTGTGCAGCTAACGCGATGCTTGAGCCGCGACCGCTGCTGCTCTAGCTGCTCTCCTCTGAGTCACATGTTTTTTAGTAAAGTCATCAAGATAGCCACGACACTTGATGTACTTTCACTCTTGGTTCTGCTTGCAAAGCTTCTTGAATAGGTTCATAAGAGCCTTGTTCCTGAACTGTGAGAAAAAGTTGACCCCTAGATGCCGCATGCACCAACGACTCTGCATGTCCAGCCATGGAGTAACTTCATCAGGAGTGGGCTATGTGAGCTTCTTTATCGCGCTTAGTATACCTGGATGCCTATCATGAAGGACGCATACATTCGGTGTATCTCTCAAAATTGCTATCTTCAGCTGCCTGAAAAACCATACCCAACTCTCGGTGTTCTCGCTCTCCACGAAGGCAAAAGCAAGTGGAACAACTTGATTGTTTCCATCTTGACCTATGGCAGTCAATATCTGACCCCTGTACTTGCCAGTGAGAAATGTACCATCCACATAGATGACTGGTCGACAGTGAGTGAAAGCTTCGATGCATATAGCAAATGAGAAGAACACTCGATGAAGTACCCTCAAATTAGGTTCATGTGGCATTGTAAAGTGTTGGATGTCCATGTAGGTGCCTAGATTCCTAGCTTGTAGTGTCTGGAGCATCCTAACAACACAGTCGTATCCATCTCGAAATGAACCAAACCTTGCCTCCAATGCCCTTTGCTTAGTCCTCCAAGCCTTTCCATATGAAATATTGTAGCGGAATCTGACAGAAACTTTGTTAATGATAGCTTTTACCCCCATGGCTTTGCCCTCCACTATCTCTGTGTATAACAGTCTAGCCAAGAGGGTTGCCGTGAGGTTACGATAGTCCTGAAGGACAATGTCAAGTGTGCATGTGTGCATCACAACATTGGTGACCTTCCAGTTTGTGTCATACCTAGGGACATGGGAATGCACCCTTGCAGGACATCCGGCTTCCTCGCAAACCAATGTCAAATATTGTTGTGATGACACCTTAGTTTTCAAGACCCGTTGCATGGACATTGACCACTCAACAATTGCTTCCTGCAGATGTCTCTTGCTAGGATATGATGCACCCAGAGAGATGTTGTTCGTGTGATAATGCCACGCCGAATCATGCCCATCGTTCACAGTCATTGCTACTATGTTGTCATTATTCCATGATGCCGGAATAAGTTGGCCGATCTCTTCTTGATCAGACTCGCCAGAATCATTAGTCGTATCACTGTTGCCTTCGGAGTCTTCGGCTTCCGTTTGATGTTGCAACAAACCATCATATATCTCGTCCCCATCAGCTTCGCCACTGAATATTGAAGGGTTCGCAGCATAGAAAACAAAAAATTTCCTACGATGGGAACAACTATGTACCAAGATCTATCTACTAGATACAAACAACGGGCGGATGTACATCCGTAGAGAACATACCCTTGAAGACCGACAAAGCTTAACGAGTCCAAACTCGTGGTTGATGTAGACGATCTCTTGCCGATCTCAAGATCGAGAGGAAGTCCTAGCGCCAAAAACAGCGCATCCGTTGCTCGCACACACGCGTTCAAGGCACCGAGCAACCTCCGCCTCCTCGCTCCAGCGATGCAGCGGAAGCACAACTCTTTCTTGCCGAAAAGCCACGGGAACATGTATCTCGCTAGTCCGAGACCATGGGGATAAATTCTAGAGGGGAGAGATCCTTCACGAGGAGGTGTGGTGTGAGAGGAGGAGAGGGGCCTTTATAGGGAGAGGGGGCACCCAAGGGCATGGCGCCCAGCCATGGGGCTGCCCCACCTCTTCCAGATTCATGTGGGTGGAGCTCCACTCAAAATGAAAAGCCTCCACTCACATTAAAAGCCTCCACTCAAAAATCCACTCACATGCATTAAATTTCCACCAAATTTAATGCAAGCTCTCATTAAATAAAACTCTTTTATTTATTTATTCAGAATTTTGTTAATTACTTTAATTAACAAACATTCACATAAAACCCTTGCTAGTATTCTATTTCACATGCGAACCCGGTTTGAGAATTTCAACCAAAAGCAGTTTGGTGTCTAGTGAAATAAATTCCTGCGCTTTCCTTTTCTTTTCGGCATGAAACTTTTGCTCCAAATGGATGTCGGTGTCTCTTAAGTGTGTCACCCTACGGTTCGTGAATAATGCGGACATGATCGAGACCCTCTCGGATCAATAATCGAGCGGGATCGGAGACCCATCGACTCCACACATTCAACGATGACTTTCTTGTGATCGTGGAACCTTTTACGCTAGTATCTTAATCCTTTGGTTTCACGATATATTACATGTCCGAGATTCGATCATCGGTATCTCCATACCTATTTTGATCTCGTTACCGACATGCACTCTTTTCTCGTTCCGTGATATAACAGTCTAGTGATCAAATCACTTGCTTGCAAGCTAATCAATGTGATATCACCGAGAGGGCCAGAGCATATCTATCCGTCATCGGGATGAACAAATTCCACTCTCGATCCATGGGCCTCAACATAACACTTTAGTAGTTCGAATCCATCTTTATAATCACCCATTACGGTGTGACGTTTGATGTTATCAAGAAACTCTTAGGTGTTAGTGATTGACATGATCTCATGGTCTAAGGATTAGGATCACTTGTAAGTTGTTATAGCAATATAAACTCAATGACTTTGATCGTAATGCTATACTTCGGATGAATGTTCATCACACCATTACACTAATGTTGTGACCCCGTTATTAACAACATCCAATGTCCATGATCAGGAAACCTTGATCATATTGTTAATCAACGAGCTAGTTTATAAGAGAGGCATAACTAGGAACTTTCTATTTGTTTATTAAACACACATGTATTAACGTTTCCGTATTAATACAATTATAGCATGCAAAATAAACATTTATCATAAATAAGGAATACGATAATAACCACTTTATTATTGCCTCTCGGGCATATTCCCTTCAGTCTCCCACTTGCACTAGAGACAATAATCTAGTTTGAAAACTTTGTGTATTGAACACCTATGGCTTTATGGTGTTCCAAATACGCAATTGCAAGTGGTTGACATAATCTACGGATCTGACGCTTTCAGGTCCATGTGTATTTGCATGTCTTTGCGTCTTCACGCATCACTCATTCTCCAATGAGATGGCATTGTATAAATTTGGTCTTTTGGTGAGACCTTTAGTTCCTTGGGGTTAAAACACGTCGATACTATTGTCATACAATATATCTTTAGTGTTAGCCGTTCTGAACCACCTTAGTTTGATAACAAACTACTTGACACAAATTCCTCCTTTCGCTACTATAGCAGTCATATATAAGCCTTTTGTTGTAGTATTCGTCACAATGTCTTAACTTTGGAACTCTTCCAAATCCATCATGGAATCTCCTTTCCATTACATTGTGCCACCCATAGTTTAAATTGAGATAAACTTAATTTGTATCTTGTGACAAAACTAGTATCAATGTAACGCTTTACAATGAACTATTTGTAATTGTTTGTCACCTCTACACAAATATATTCTTAGTTCTTCCAAAAGATCATAAGAATATCCTCACTATCGTCCAATGATCATTTTATGATTCATTATGGTATATGCTCATAACACTTAGAGCATAGGACATATCTGGATGTGTACATATCATGGTATGATTGATCAAAACATTCTCGTGATTGCACTCATCAAGTGTCAAAGCACTTGAATCTTGTTTCACTTATCAAGTGTCGATACACTTGAATCTTGATTCAATTCCTTTCCATGCAACAAGAACCGTTTCTTGTTGATTCTATATTGAACTCCTTCAATATCTCATATATGTACGTTTGGCACAACCATATTGGCGTTGCAGTCTATCCACTATAGACATTCACGCTAAATATTCGGGTTTTGCCTAAGTCTTTCATCGAAATGAAATTCTTAACCTTTGTAAATAAAAGATACATCATTCCTAATCATCAAGATGTCCTTCACATAATGTATTAGAAATATGTCTCAGCGCTCCCACTTAATTTCTTGCAAATGCAAGCATCTTCATCGTCTCCTGATGAAAACTCGTTTTCATCATGGTGAAGATTCCAACTCCGCGATGCTTACTTCAACCATTGAAGTTTGCATGCCCTTTTAGCATCCTTTGAATTTAACAAAACCCTTTGGACCGTGTCATGTACACGTCCTAGGTAACCATTCTATTAGAAGAACTTTGTTTTGTTTATTCATCTACCATATACCAAATTATATGTAGTGGTTGCTACTTTAATCCGTTCAGACTAAATATCGCTATGAAAGATCAAATCTTGTCATAGTCAACTCTTTGAACATTGTCATAAAATACTTTACGACATGTCGAATATTTCATAGATGTGAGACATCCATGTACATTTCTTTATAGATCCAAATAACCGATAGGTTTTACACCTTCCGGAGGGTCTTCCAAGTTCAAAACTTGATTTCTCGTATATGGAACTATCACGGATTTTATGGCTTCAAGCCATTTGACTGAGTCAGGCCCATCATCGCTTCTGTGTATGTATTCGGTTCATCATTGTCAAACAATAATGATTTACTCTCAAATCTTAGCATTTGATTGTTTAACCGACCTTCTTGGTTCAATAGGAACTTTAAACCTCCGTGACCACAACCTTTGAGGCACATAAGCTATGAGCATTATGGCAGCCTCCGAGCGATTTCGGCTGCAACTCAAGACATTTAGCTAAGGTTCGTTAACCTTATCAAAGTTCTATTGTCCTCCCACTTAACTTTTATGAAAAATTCCTTCTTCAAGAAACTTCACATTTCAAGCGACAAACCCTTTTGTCCTCGGTGTTAAGGAGGAATAACCAATTGTTATTCAAAATAACCTACAAAGACATGCTCATCCGACTTTGGTTGTAAACATCTTACTTATGTTTAGCATACCAAAATTTAAGAAAGGACAACTTGGGTTTTACCCCAAACCATAACTCATATGGTGTCATTTCAACGGATCAAGATGGAGCTCTTTTCGGTAAAAGCGGTAGTCTCTAAAGCTTTAATCTTTTAAAACATAATGGCAGTTTTATAAATAACACCTTTGATCCAACCATGTCAAACAAGGTTTCATTACAAATCTCAAACACTCCATACTCCTATGGTGTTTTGGGAGATGTAAATCTAGGTGTTTTGCTAAACTTGCAACTCAAATAAATCCTTTATGATAAAATCATAATTCATTTATTTTCTTGTTACACTTGTAACTCAAATAAATCCTTTATGATCAAATCATAATTCATTTATTTTTCTTGTTACAATGATTTTCCACTTCATCTTGAAAGTCTTTGAAAACGTTTTCAAATATTTCATACTTCTTTCTCATTAAGTGAATATTCACTCAAAATTAGGAGAAAGCATATGAAGTTGAAACCCATCGCCACGATCGCACATAATGGACTACATACATCGATATGTATAAATTCCAATATTTTAGTCGTTCGTTCTTCTTTGGCCTTTAAACAAAGTTTTAATTGTCCCGAGGAAAGTCTCACAAGCGTCACTTGATCAAATCAAAGACTCCAAAATCCATGAATATGGAGATTCTTCATGTTTTCTTTCCAATATAATTTAAACAAGATGTCACTTCATAAGTGATCTTTCAATCATTTGTCTTGCAACATTTTAGCATTAGGATTTATGGATGTGATTTCTTCAACTAGATTTGTAAATCATCCATCTTATATGGAATACGGTAATTATTTGAACAACCTTTGTTCTTATAATACCGATTCAAATAACAATTATTAAAACAAATCTTGAAGTCAAGCTTTGATGTCAACGAGAAATACAAACAACGGTTTGTTTGTTTTCGATGAACATCATCACATATTCTCTTGCTAGTTACTTAGGTCATTGTGGTTCATGAATTGCGCTGCTCGTATGAAATTTCATACCAACCAATTCGTATCCAATACCCAAGAACCACATTGTTTAACAAGCAAAGAATACAACCATAACATGTATATCATATATATACCTAAATTGGATATTTCCAATCTTTTCTTTTCTGCCAAATATATTTTATAGATTCTCTTTCAGCATTTCCTTTTCCTTTTAAAAGAATTTATCAACATCAAAAGTGGCCATATACATGACACCTAGTCCAAAGCGTGTATATTCAAATAATAATACCTTTGGACTTGCACTTTGAAGTAGATCACCATCATCAAATGATCGGTATTCTTTCAAAATCCATTCTTTAGTAATCTTTTAGTGTAGTAAACATTTTACATACATATTCTATTCACCCTTATCATGACGACTTTCATGATCAAGCTACTTTAGCTTATAAAGGCGAATCGTGAGTATAACATTACTTTCCAAAACCCTTTTGGATGATTAGGATGTCTAGCATCTCCAACCTTCGCAAATTCTCATCCAATATGAGAACATATATTATACTCTATCATATTTCAACCAAAACATTGTTTCAGATATCGTTATATCGCCACACATGATGGTTTCGAAATAATTCTTTCAGCTCCTAGATAAACTTGATGTTTAAATCAAGAATCATGGAGGCAAACATGATACTTAAGATACTAACATGGAATTGTTACTCTCGATTTAATACCAATTATTAAATTTCACGGAGTAAATAGAATTTTGCTGAAAGTTTGCAATAGGACTTTAAACTTTAGATTGACACTCAACACAATACGATACCAGTTCAGAAAGTATATATCCGAATTCTATAGTTCTATTATCTCAATTACAACTATGCATAAGGTGGTGAACGAATGCCAATGACTACAAAAATTATGCAAATTCACTTTGATTTAATTTATGATAAATTGAGTTCTACTAATCCAAATTAGAAATGAACTCCCACTTAAAACGACATCCCTCGTGTCTTTTTGGTGATTACATGAACCAAATCCACTACACCAAGTCCGATCATCACGTGAGTCGGTGTAGCTTCAAAGGCGAGCATCCATATGGTCATCATATCAAAACATATGACTCATGCTTAACCTTTCGTCCGTGTTCCGAGGCCATGTCTGCATACATGCTAGGCTCGCCAAGTAAGAACCTTAGTATTCAAGTGTAATCGCTTTTACACCCGAGATATGCTCGTGGATTCAAGTACACCCGATCATCACGTGATGTCTTGAAGCGAAACATTGTCGGTGCATACTTAAGGAAGAACACATTTTTATCTTGATATCTAAATGAGGGATCATCTTATTATGCTAATAAACGCCAAACAAGCAATATAAGATGCTATCAAACATCACATGTTTATTAGTGGAATGATATGGTTCTCGCATATGATCTCTATCATGTGCATCGTGGTATGATCACTATCATACCTTTATGTGTAAGTCCAAGGTCTATGGAGATTACCGTTATGTGTGTTGTAAGTATCATCTTATACTTCTACTTACAACATCACCATATCATAACACTAGCCCAAGAACAATCTAAACTAGACGCCTCTAATTTATCCATTGCAAATTTTACGTGGCTTAGGGCTTTCAAGATAGAACCGTTCTTACCTCGAACATGAACCACAACGAGGATAACCAAATTGTTGACAACTCGTTGCAAATTAGATATTGACTATAGTAGGAGAGACAGACACCGCTAGCCACTTATGCAAAACTAGTTGCATGTCAAGCGTGGAACAGTCTCATGTGCGAGGACATGTAAAGTTTGTCCGGCCGCTTCATCCCACTATGCCACCAATATCCAAAGTACAACTAAGAAGCAATAAAATGATCATCATCGCCCACATACTCATGTGTACTACCGTGCAAAGTATCTACGCATAGATCGGCTCGATACCCCTTTGAAGGGTTCGCATAGAAAACAAAAATTTCCTACGATGGGAACAACTATGTACCAAGATCTATCTACTAGATACAAACAACGGGCGGATGTACATCCGTGAAGAACATACCCTTGAAGACCGACAAAGCTTAACGAGTCCAAACTCGTGGTTGATGTAGACGATCTCTTGCCGATCTCAAGATCGAGAGGAAGTCCTAAGCGCGCAAAACAGCGACGCATCCGTGCTCGCACACACGTTCGAGGCACCGAGCAACCTCCGCCTCCTCGCTCAGCGATGCAGCGGAAGCACAACTCTTTCTTGCCGAAAAGCCACGGGAACATGTATCTCGCTAGTCCGAGACCATGGGGATAAATTCTAGAGGAGAGAGATCCTTCACGAGGAGGTGTGTGGTGAGAGGAGGAGAGGGGGCCTTTTATAGGGAGAGGGGGCACCCAAGGGCATGGCGCCCAGCCATGGGGCTGCCCCACCTCTTCCACATTCATGCGGGTGGAGCTCCCACTCAAACTGAAAAGCCTCCACTAACATTCCAAATCCTCCACTCAAAAATCCACTCACATGCATTAAATTTCCACCAAATTTAATGCAAGCTCTCATTTAAATAAAACTCTTTTATTTATTTATTCAGAATTTTGTTAATTACTTTAATTAACAAACATTCACATAAAACCCCTTGCTAGTATTCTATTTCACATGCAGAACCAGTTTTGCAATTTCAAGCTAAAGCAGTTTCGGTGTCTAGTGAAATAAATTCCTGCGCTTTCCTTTTCTTTTCGGCATGAAACTTTTGCTCCAAATGGATGTCGGTGTCTCTTAAGTGTGTCACCCTACGGTTCGTGAATAATGCGGACATGATCGAGACCCCTCTCAGATCAATAATCAGAAGCGGGATCTGGAGACCCATACTGACTCCCACACATTCAACGATGACTTTCTTGTGATCGTCGGAACCTTTTACGCTAGTATCTTAATCCTTTTGTTTCGCGATATATTACATGTCCGAGATTCGATCGGTATCTCCATACCTAGTTTGATCTCGTTAGACATGCACTCTTTTCTCGTTCCCGTGATATAACATTCTAGTGATCAAATCACTTGCTTGCAAGCTAATCAATGTGATATCACCGAGAGGGCCCAGAGCATATCTATCCGTCATCGGGATGAACAAATTCCACTCTCGATCCATGGGCCTCAACATAACACTTTAGTAGTTCTGAATCCATCTTTATAATCACCCTGTTACGGTGTGACGTTTGATGTTATCAAGAAACTCTTCCGGTGTTAGTGATTGACATGATCTCATGGTCTAAGGATTAGGATCACTCCGTAAGTTGTTATAGCAATATAAACTCAATGAATTTGATCGTAATGCTATACTTCGGATGAATGTTCATCACACCATTACACTAATGTTGTGACCCCGTTATTAACAACATCCAATGTCCATGATCAGGAAACCTTGATCATCTTGTTAATCAACGAGCTAGTTTATAAGAGAGGCATAACTAGGAACTTTCTATTTGTTTATTAAACACACATGTATTAACGTTTCCGTATTAATACAATTATAGCATGCAAAATAAACATTTATCATAAATAAGGAATACGATAATAACCACTTTATTATTGCCTCTCGGGCATATTCCCTTCAAATATGTCTTCCCCTAATCCTTCACCACTGTCCTCCGATACATAACCATCACCCCCGGTGTGTGCATAGCTAATGTGACCTGATTCATAACCGCCGCCACCCTCTTGGCCCTCACTACTCTGGCCATGATCATAACCACCTCCAGCATGATCGGTCTGACTACTCTGGTCATGATCATACCCAGCCTCTTTCGCCACAGGTAACACTAAGATACTGGGGTTAACTACTCTTTTCTAGCAAGCTTGCACAAATTTGACCCATTTATGTTGCGTTTCTATTGGCCTTAAATAAAAATTAGGGGTTTGCCTTGACTTAGTCCATAAAGCATGCACGCCGACAGTATGGGTCGGAGGGAGCCCTAAACGAGCACATAACCAATCCTTCAACTGAGTAACGGGCACTGTTTTAGGATTCTGAAGCACTTCATCCATAAAATTAAACTCGCTCAAATCAACTCTATGCTGGTCTGTTCTAACGAAACCAGGACCATAGAAGAACCTAAACACTACATTATTTGACATGATTTTTACCTAAAAATACGAAAATAGTCAAATCAGTGTAAATGACACATAATACTCTACAAATATCTTGCATCTACAGACCCCATCAAAGGCTACCTATAAACATACACACATGACGCAATTAGCAAGAAATTAGGGTTTACCCTTGAAGTGTCTGCGAAGTCTGCGCTGCAGCCGCCTCAGGTCAACGGATCAGCACCTCCACCATGCACCTTCCTCAAGTCCCAGCACCAGCCTCCACCATGGCCATTGCTCAACAAGAACACCAATAGACCCCTCCACCAAAACGACTCAAATCACTACACCAGGCTATCCCATTAGTAGATCGGGACTCTACTAGCTTGCTAATGTGTTAGAGCATCGAGTTTGGGTAGAAATCTGGGCTACAAATCGGTGCAGCAGGTGGGAAAACGAGGGCAAGCGAGAGAGAGGAAGAACATCCAGAGAGAGAGAGGAGGGGAGGACGACGATGGGCAGGCGCGTGAGCTATATGCTGGGGCGCGTCGTCTGTTCCAAGGACGAACCGTCCTTCGTCCGTTCAACGGACGACTTCGTCAGCCACAATAACTCGACAACCACCGCCTCAAGTGTGTCCTCTTTTGAATAAAAGAAGGAAAGTGTATCGACTTTTGAATAAAAGAAGACAAGTGTGTCGTCTTTTGAAATAAAGAAGCAGCCGGCTCGTCTTTTGAACGGACGACGGTCCGTTAGGTGTGCAATATTTTAATTTCATGTATTATTTGTGAAATTCAATAAAAAATGTATTATTTAAAAAAAAATAGCAAGGCAACTTTGGAGCACGGCGGGGCAACTTATGTGCCTGATCAAGCAACCTCGGAGCGCGATGAGGCAACTTCAGAGCCCGACGAACCAATTTTGGTGCCCGATGAGGCAACTTTGGTTCCCGACGTGGCAACTTTGGAGCCCGACGAGGGAACTTGTGCCCTATGAGGCAACTTGTGCCCAACTTCGGAGGTTGATGAGGAAACTTGTGCCCGATGGGGAAACTTCGATACCCAATAGGGAAACTTCTGTGTCTGACGGGGCAACTTTTGCCCGATGAGTCATATTTTACCCGGCGAAGCAACTTCGATGCCCAGCGAGGCAACTTCTGTGCCTAACCAGGTAACTTATGTGCCTAACCAGGCAACTTCAGAGCCCGATGAGGCAACTTTGGTGCCCGACGAGGCAACTTTGGTGTCCGACGGGGCAACTTCTGTGCCTAACCAGGCAACCTCGGAGCCCGATGAGGCAACGTTGGTGCCCGATGAGGCAACTTTGGTGCCCGACGAGGCAACTTTGGTTCCCGACGTGGCAACTTTGGAGCCCGACGAGTCCGACGAGGGAACTTGTGCCCTATGATGCAACTTGTACCCAACTTCGAAGGCCGATGAGTCAACTTGTGCCCGACGAGGCAACTTCGATGCCCGATGGGGCAATTTCTGTGCCTGACGGGGCAACTTTTGCCCGGTGAGTCAACTTTTGCCCGGCGAGGCAACTTCGATGCCCAGCGAGACAACTTCTGTGCCTAACCAGGCAGCTTTAGAGCCTGACGAGGCAACTTTTGTGCCCGACGAGGCAACTTTGGTTCCCGACGTGGCAACTTAAGAGCCCAGGGAGGCAACTTCGGAGCCTGACAAGGCAACTTTTTCCTGGTGAGGCAACTTCGGAGCCCGACGAGGGAACTTGCGCCCAACTCTTGTGCCTAACGAGGGAACTTTTCGGGCTTGACGAGGCAATTTTTCTTCCCAACGAGGCCACTTTGTTACCCAACAGAGCAACTCCGATGCCCAATGAGGCAACTTCTATGCGTGATAAGGCCACTTTGTTTCCCGACAGAGTAACTTCGATGCCTAATGCGGTAACTTTGGTGCCTGACGAGGCAACTGCGGAGCCCGGTGAGGCAACTGCGGAGCCCGACTGAGCAACTTTGGTCAGACACCAAAGTTGCCTCGCCAGACTCTAAAGTTGCCTCGTCGGCAGCGGTTTACCTGAAGAAGGGCCGTCCTCACCCACCGCGACAGCACCGTCCTAATGGCCTACCAAAGTTGCCTTGTTTGGCTCCGATGGTACCTTGTCGGGCAACGGCTTGCCTGAAGAAGGGTCGTCCTCATGCATTGCGGCAACGCCGTTCTAATGGCTTATCGAAGTTGCCTCGTTGGACAATAAAGTTGCTTAGTCGGACACATGTTGCCTTGTCGGACTTCGAAGTTGCCTCGTCTACCATAGGCTATTTATTTACGATGAGCAGCGCCGTCCTAATGGCTTATCAAAGTTGTCTCGTCGGAAACCAAAGTTGCTCAGTCGAACACAGATAGGCTTTAGGCTTTGTTTGGTGCTAGTGTTTTGTTATGGATTAGCGGGAATAATTCCTAAGGGGATTGGGTGAAACCCGCACCTTCACCCAAACCCATCTAATCCCCACAAAACCTCAATCCCTTCCAATCCACTAGGTATGGGTCTGTATTGGATATTGAAAAAAAATACACTAAAACTTTGGGAAAAGTGGGGATAAGCGGGAATTGAATTGGTCCAATACTCTAGAACCAAACATATTTTTAGCAACAAATGGGGATTCGGAGTTTGGTGGGGATTATCCCCTCTAATTCCCACAAAAACTCTAGTACCAAACAACGCCTTGGGAGGAGCCGCGGGGAAAGACACCATCTTCCTGCGGCACTGTCATAGTTTTATGTGAAGAAAAAACGTCTGATCTAGGGATGGAGGAGACCGGCTACAGCCATGCGCCGAAGGAAAACATCGGTTTTGTGAAGCGCTGGGGACTACGATCCGGCGCCCGTGCGCTCGCTAGAAGTGTCCTTGATTTTTTTGCTTTCATGTTCCTTTTAATACCTTAAAATCAAAATATAAGTTTCAGGAAGAAAAGGAAGTCAGTGGCATGCCACGCGACACGAGTGTCATAAATTACACCAGCTTCAGTTTACTACAAAGTCTAGCAAAAATAAAATAAAAACTACAGAGTAAAAACAGAGCATTGCCTGCTGGTGCTGGCGACTATCGACGCTAGCTGGCAATGGCTAGTAGTTCCATAGCGCGAAATCAGCTCCGCCTTCGCACCAGTCTCCGTTGTCCCAGACACGCCACAGTTGTCGCCCGGTGGCGGGTCAATGAAACAGCGCCTCATGAGGCTCATGTAGTAATCGTGCCCAAGTCCATTTCCGAACAGGTCGTCAAGCGAACATATCGCTGTCCATTGGGAGTGGCAGCGAAGCGCCCATCGGCGGAAGTTTGACGTCTCCGACGAACCGGCATTGTCGGCCGGACAACGATGGCGCTGGATCGTAGAGGTGAACTGTTGGTGGCGTTGGCGGAGGTAGAGTTGGCGATGCCGCCGTTGGAAGTCCGCGACGGCCTCGACCGCTGCGGACGTCGGGCGAGTCGGAGAGCGCGGCGGGCGGCTGAGCGAGCAGCCATGCGAGTCCGCGGTTGAGGCATGCCGTGGCGGAGCGGCCGCCAGCGCGAGCATGGCGTCGTTAGCTGCCTGGCGGCCTCGGCGTGGCGTCGTCCGAGCGAGGCGCGCGCTTCGGGACGCGCACCTCGCACCCACGGCGGTACCCCTGCGCCCGCCGCCCGCGGTACCGGTGCGCGTCTCCGGAACTTTGTGCGCCCTGGGCGCCACGACGCCCGTCCTGCTGCCAGGTGCTCAGGGGAGGATGACACCGACGAGGAGGTGGGGGAGCTCGTGACCTCAAGACCCATGTCCATGGCTACGAACAGAGTGTTCTTCCTTCTTGAGCTCAGCGAGTGGAGTGAGCTTGGAGTGAGATGGTGGAGCTTGAGTGAGAGTGGTTACTGAGCGCTGGAGGGGTTCCTGTCCCTCCTGTCCCTCAAGGTTCCGCACGCCAGGCGTCCATCACAAACCACTTCTACCACGAGCTCACGCCGGAGTAGCGGATGGATCCCTAGTGGGATCCCGACAACTATGACACCTGGAATGCCTTCTTCGCTAATAGGCGGGAAAGGGAGCTCGCCAGGTACGAGGGTGATGGCCCGCCACCGGTGAACCACAACAAAGTCGGCCGTCGTCTGTGGTGGGCGAACCGTACTATCATCGAAGTGATGCGCTACATCGCCGGGGGAGACCATCCTCGCCTACGGTGCCCACGAGTCCACCCGCCACAGGCCCCATCGTGTCGGCATCGTCTTCGAGACCCTCTCCCACCCGCCGTGAATCCGAGGCTGGAATGGCCCGGTATATGCCATGGATGGGTGAGGATCCCGGAGTGGCGGTGGCGATGGCGATGATGATGACGGCGGCGATGAAGACCACGAGCTGCGTACTATAGGACTAGGCATGATTATGACTAAAGGGGCGCTTTAGGCCTGAGTGTTAGCTAGTCCCGATTTGTCCCGGTTTTAATATTAATAAATGTCTCAAGTGTTACCTAATAAATAGAGGGAAATGCCTATATAAAGAGAGAGGTTCATATTTAGTCTCGGTTGGAGAAACCAACGCGATCAAGGATTGGCAGTGGGCGGACAACACTAATAATAGGGGTGAGTGTCGACATTATGTCGTGCGGCTTGTACCTTGTCCCGGATGGTGTCGTAAATATGAACCTTTAGTCCCGGTTGGCGCCACCAACCGGGGCTAAAGATAAGTCAAGACTAGTGATAGGGGGGAGTGTCGACATTATGTCGTGAGTGTCGACATTATGCCGAGCTGCTTGTACTATAAATATGCATCCTTGTGAGTCCAGTCCTCCAGCCAGTTTGAGGCATCTCCAAGATGGTTTTAGAGAGCAGGGACACCACTACAGCGATTTCGAGAGATGCCGAGCCAGTCCTCGGCATCTCCGAGAACTGGTCATAGAGGCACTCCTAATATGTGAAATTAGTTAGCTCCGGCGTATTGATCTAGTTAGTGAAGTTATAACAAGCTGCAAGATGGTTTTTGAGCGAGGACACCACTACGACCAGTTTGAGGAGATGCCGACAGAGCCCAGTCCTCCGGCATCTCCAAGAAACTGGTCATAGAGGCACTCCCTAATATGTGAAATTAGTTAGCTCCGAGGCGTATTGATCTAGTTAGTGAAGTTACAAGCTGCAAGATGGTTTTCGAGAGCAGGGACACCACTGCGGCCAGTTTCAGGGAGATGCCGACGGAGCCCAGTCCTCCGGCATCTCCGAGAAACTGGTCATAGAGGCACTCCCTAATATGTGAAATTAGTTAGCTCCGAGGCGTATTGATCTAGTTAGTGAAGTTACAAGCTGCAAGATGGTTTTCGAGAGCAGGGACACCACTACGACCAGTTTCAGGGAGATGCCGACGGAGCCCAGTCCTCCGGCATCTCCAAGAAACTGGTCATAGAGGCACTCCCGGTCCAGCCACAAAATGGGACTAACACTCAAGACATTTATTAATATTAAAAACTGAGACTACAAAACCGGGACTAAAGGCCACAAACCGCGAAAGATATCCTTCGGTCAAGCCACAAACCGCGAAAGACATGAACTAGAGTTACATAATATGAGCATGAACTTCTTGGCATATGTCATTCCTTATGACCGCTTCAGACGTAACCATGGAGCATCTTCTTTACTTAACGGAATGCTTGGGTCGTTTCACTTTGTGAAGGCGGAATTTCATCAAACTTATTATAATCTTCCGACATGTCATCTTGTCCTCGATTCCCACGATGTTTCATTCCTGAAAGAACTATGTGACGCTTTGGCTCATCATATGATGTATTCGTTTGCATATTTTTTCTTTTTTTCCGTCTGGAGGACATGTCCTTCACATAGAAAACCTGAGACACATCATTGGCTAGGACGAATGGTTCATCGCTATAACCAAGATTGTTGAGATCCACTATTGTCATTCCGTACAACTGGTCTATATTTACCCCTTCCCCATTCAGGTTGACCCATTTGCAGCGAAACAAAGGGACCTTAAAAGAGACTCCATAGTCTAGTTCCCATATCTCCTCTATGTAACCATAATATGTGTCCTTTTGTCCATTCTCGTATATTGCATCAAAGCGGACACCACTATTTTGGTTGGTGCTCTTTTTATCTTGGGCGATCGTGTAGAATGTATTCCCATTTATTTCGTACCCTTGGAAATTCAATACAGTAGAAGATGGTGCCGCCAACAAGTATAGCTGATCTCCAACAGTGGTGTCATTCAAGAGATGTGTCCGCATACAACCAAGAAAGAATTCATGTGTTCATCTCAGTAATCCATGATTCAAGCTTCCCGGGTTTTGAGCGTACAATATTCTTGTGTTCCTCGATATACTGCCAAGGTGGAATTATGTAGAAGCTGTAGTGTGCTTTAGTGAAAGAATCCCCGTCCCTACATATCATTGCTTTCTTTCCCAGCGTGCCTTTTCCACTTAGTCTTCCCTCATGCCGCGAGTCAGAAACACCAATCGGCTTAAGGTCAGGAATAAAGTCAACACAAAACTCAATGACCTCCTCTTTTCCATATCCCTTGGAGATGCTTCCTTACAGTCTATACGGTTATGAACATATTTCTTTAAGACTCCATGAACCTCTCAAAGGGAACATATTGTGCGAAATACCGGACCGAGAATGGCAATCTCTTCCACTAGATGAACCAGGAGATGCGTCATAATATTGAAGAAGGATGGTGGGAACACCAATTCAAAACTAACAAGACATTATACCACATCCTTCTGTAACCTTGGAAGAATATCTGGATTGATTACCTTCGAGATATTGCATTGAGGAATGCACACAGCTTCACAATGGGTACTCGAACATTTTCCGGTAGAAGCCCCTCAATGCAATCGGAAGCAAGCTGCGTTATAATCACGTGTGATCATGAGACTTCAGGTTTTGGAACTTTTTCTGCCACATTTATTATCCCTTTATATTAGATGAGAAGCCCGGCGGCACCTTGATCTGTAAAGGACTTCAAAAATATTTCCTTCTGCTTTGGTAAGAGCATAGCCGGCACGACTTAAGTGGCGCCTTTATCCGCCTTGTTATCTGTATGCATGTTCTTTGGGTCTTTCATAATTTGTTGGTCCTCCCGTGCTTCGGTGTATCTTTTGTCTTCCCATACACGCCTAGGAATCCTAGCAGTTCACGCAGAGATTCTTCGTCACGTGCATCACGTCGATTGAAGAGCGGACACAGGACTTTCCAATATGGCAGCTCCCAAAATATAGATTTCTTCTTCCACATGGGTGCGTGTCCTGTAGCGACGTCGTTCGAACTGATTGACCGCGGGACCCTTTCCAAAGATTACTTCTATGTCCTTGACCATACCAAATACATCATCACCGCAGGAGTTCGGAGCTTCTTCGGTGATCCGCCTCACCTTTGAAATGCTTGCCTTTCTTTCTTACGGGATGATTGGTCGGAAGAAATCGTCGATTCGCTAGGTACACAACCTTCTTGCATTTATGCAAATATGTACCTTCGGTCTTATCTAAACAGTGGGTGCATGCCTTATATCCTTTGTTTGTGCGTCACGAAAGGTTACTAAGAGCGAGCCAATCATTGATGGTTCTGAATAACAACCCTCGTAGATTAAATGGCTCTGTTTGTTCTCATCCCCATACGTACACCTGGTTTGCCCCACAACCGTAAGAGTTCTTCAACTAATGGCCTAAGGTACACATGAATGTCGTTGCCGGTTGCTTGGGCCTTGGATGAGCACTTGGCATCATAATGAACTTACGCTTCATGCACAACCAAGGAGGCGGTTGTAGATACATAGAGTCACGGGCGGTGTTGTGGCAGCTCTGCTCCCAAAAGGATTCATGCCATCCGTACTTAGACCAAACCATAAGTTCCTTGCGTCACCGCAAAGTCCGGAAGTCTCTCGATTTTTCTCCAGTGACCCATCGCCAGGGTGTCTCAACTCCCGTCTTTCTTACGGTCTTCTTTGTGCCATCGCAACAACCCGGCATGCTCTTTGTTTACGAACATGCGTTTCAACCTTGGTATTATAGGAGCATACCACATAACCTTAGCAGAACCCTCTTCCTAGGAGGCTCTCCTCAACATCACCGTGGTCATCTCGTCGATCTTATACCGCAACGCGTTGCATACCGGCATTTATCTAAATACTCATACTCCTTACATGGTAGAGGATGCAGTCATTAATGCATGCATGTATCTTTTGCACATCTAATCCCGGAGGATGGGAGTCTTCTTTGCTTCGTAGGTACTCTCGGGAAGTTCGTTATGTTTTGGAAACTTGGCTTCATTATTTTCAGCATCTTTTCAAATGAGGAGTCGGTTAGACCACACTCGCCTTCCATCGCAACAATTCCAAGGTGGTACCGAGTTTTTGCTGCCATCTTCACAATTTGGGTACAACAATTTCTTGTGATCTTCTAACATGCCCTCTAACTTCAACTTCTCATTTTACATTTCACGGTCTCGCTTTGCATCGAAATGACCCTACCAAGTTCATCACCGGCTCATCGATGTCCGTTCTTCACCTTTTCCTCTCCATTGTCTTCCATTGCGGTATCAACGTATTCAGAAACATATGATGATAGTTGTTATCATCATCTTCTTCTTCACCATCTTCCATCATAACCCCTCTTTCCCTGCTTGGTCCAGCAATTATAGTTGGGCATGAAACCTTTCATAATCGGTGGCGCGAATGATTTTCGAGGAAGAGTACTCCTTGTTGTTCCGACATTGAACACATGGACAACGTATAAATCCATTCTCTTTGTTTGCCGTAGCCACATCGATAAATTTATCCACGCCTTTGATATACCCGGCTACCCGCCGGTCACCGTACATCCATTCCCGACCGTTCATCTGCATCATATAAGTAAGTTTATCAAAAACAGGACATCATAAATAGTGAAATAACCAATTCACACCGACACATGAATTGTATCAATGACCTAGAAAAGATAAGATTGCTAACCTCGATCGAGGGAAATAAAGAGGAGAAAGCTCAAGTGCGTCTCGGACATCTTCTATATTTTTGTTCTATGAGAAATTCAGGATTTTCACTCAAACATTTCAACAAACACCTTCAATGCATGCATGAGAAAAACTAGCACACACCCTCACCTTACACCATTCGAAAAAGCAGTGGAGCGGGCAGGCTGGGCGTTGCATTTATAGAGGGCAAGGGGTCTTTAGTCCCGGTTGGAGCCAGCAACTGGGACTAAAGGTGTGTGCCACGCCACGTGGCTGTGGCCAAACCTTTAGTCCCGGTTGGTGGCTCCAACCGGAACGCATGCCCTCTTACCAACCGGGACCCATGCCTCCTGGCCCCGTGCCCGCTCCAACCGGGACGCGTGCCAGCATTAGTTCCGGTTGGTGGCGCAACCGGGACTAATGCTCCGAGGGGTCGCGAACGGATGACCATTTTTCCTCTAGTGAAAGGCAGCTCGCAGAAATTTTTTAAGAGGACGGCAGCTTCCTGGTAGCCATCTGAATTGGGATCCATCAAATGGGCATAGCCCATGGAGGCCCAGAGAGGCATGTTCGTTTTCTTTCCCGCCTTATCTGTTACTATGGCTCCACGCTAAAGGCCCAGAGAGGCATGTACTATTTTTTCCTCTAGATTTTACGTCCAAAGGACCCATACTCGTATTTGTCCGAACTTTGATCGTTGAACCGCATACTATATTGTTCGTATTTGAAAGAAGTTCCCAATTATGTATTTCTCATATACCTTGCTAATTTAAACCTTGCATGAATGTGAGCAATATTTCGTTGCACACTGTATGAAGAAATGTGGAACACAATCCAGGTTCCTTCCCTCAAAAGAGAATTTCCTTTAAAACAGTTCAAATGTCCACAAAAGGAAACCTCAGGAACTCATCATAGAAAAATCTCGTGGACGCGCATCTTTCGATGAAATGGTATTGTCAGACGACGACGGTGCAGAAGAAGAAGAATCGCTACAGGCAGGCTCCTCAGCGTCCGGGGAGAGGGGAGCGCTGGCAGCCTCCCGTCGCTGGAAGTCTGCTACGGCCTCGAGGGCCACGCGACGGACGTCGGCGACGTCGGAGAGCGCGCACGGCACGGCGATAAGCCACGCCGAGTCGGCGAAGTTGAGGCACGCCGTGGCGGAGCGGCCGCCGAGGGCGAGCATGGCCGCGTCGTTCAGCATGGCGGCCTCGGCGGTGGCCTACGCCCGAAAGCGATCCGCGCTCCGCTTGCTCGGGACGCGCACCTCAGACCCACCGGCGGCGCTGCCCGTCGCCGCGCCATGATACCGGGTGCCGCGTCTCCCGGAACTTGTTGCGCCCCGCGGGGCGCTTCTCCGGCGCTGTCCACGGTGCCTTGTTGTGCTCAGGGGAGGACGACGCCGAGGAGGAGGATGAGGAGGAGGAGGAGTGTTAGCTTAATCTTGATTAGTTTGGTAGTGTCCGATTTGGACATGGAGTGTGAATCCGAGTCCAAGTACTAGTTGTTTGGTATGTGTGGTGTGTGTGTCCGAGTCTACGTAGGTTTTCTAATTTGAGTCGGGTTTAGTTTTGTGTTGGTGCCAAGACGTGTATATATACACGGGTAGGGCTATAACTTTGATGTACCGTGTGAGAGCAAGAAAAGAAAAAATAAACAGAAAATAGAGGGCACGATACGAGCCCTTGGCCATAAGATTTTTCGAGCGTGTTTGTTTGTCTATTTTGATGTAGTCAATCCGTGGGCAAATTTCAACAATTGGTATCAGAGCGAGGTCAAGGATTTGAAGCCGCTTGCCCCGGGGAGGCGACCCTACTAGCGCCTCGGGGCGGGCAACCTGGTGGAGGGGTGAGCATGCCGTCATCGGTGAGGCAGCGGGCGATCGTCGCTCGGAGGAGCGACAAGGAGGAAGATAGCGGGCGAGGCATCGTCGACAAGGTGGTGGATGGGGATGATCGTTGATGAGTGCGGTGGTACCGGGGTGCGGTGCTGGAGAATCTTGTCAAGATCGTCGTCCGGGAGAGTATGAGTCAAGGAGTCATGGGCGTGCGGGTTGGCACGTTGAGTCTTCGTCGTGTTCGTGAGTCGTCGTTGTGTCCAAGTGCTTGTCTCTGTGAGGATCCGTTGCAGCTGAAGCGAATGAAGGTTGAGGGACTGTCCATTGTATGGACGAAGACGCAATTTGCGTGCCTCAATCAGGTCGTCTATGTGTCTCGACGAGAGGATCAAGTTCAAGTGTGAAGGGGGCGGTAAACCAGTGAAGGTGAGTCTCTTCAATGAGGCCATGTCTCTACATGAGGCCAAAGTGGATGGTCTAGTCCACGCCAGGAGGTCGGCATGTATTGCGCTAGGGTGGACGGTGTGTTCCACGGGTGGTGCAATTCCACAAGGTTGCTAGCGTGGCTGGGTAGTCCGGATCATGCTTGAGCTGTTCCGTAAATTCGGCAAGTCAAAATTGGGAGAGCCAATTAGACTTGTCGTAGTGCGAGACCTAGACAAGACGCAGATCTACAACGAGTCTAGACCAGAAGAAGCACGGAAGACAAAGAGTCGTTGATCAAGATTAGGGAGAGATTGTTAGCTTAATCTTGATTAGTTTGGTAGTGTCCGATTTGGACATGGAGTGTGAATCCTTGTCCAAGTACTAGTTGTTTAGTATGTGTGGTGTGTGTGTCCGAGTCTACGTAGGTTTTCTAGTTTGAGTCGGGTTTGGTTTTGTGTTGGTGCCAAGACGTGTATATATACACGGGTAGGGCTATAACTTTGATGTACCGTGTGAGAGCAAGAAAAGAAAAAATAAACAGAAAATAGAGGGCACGATACGAGTCCTTGGCTATAAGATTTTTCGAGCGTGTTTGTTTGTCTAGTTTGATGTAGTCGATTTGTGGGCAAATTTCAACAAGGAGGAGGAGGAAGGTGAAGAGCTCGAGTCCATGTCTATTAGCAGAGTGCTCTGTGCTGTCTGGTGGCTTCCTTGTCGAGCAGATGAGCAGTGGACTGAGGAGTGCGGACTAAAAGGCATATTCCCCACTCTAGGAGTGAACTGCGATCGTGCCAACAAGAGGTGATTACCTCAAGGACAGCTGTCATGGGGCTGTTGTTCATCATTACTACAGCGGTCTCAGGGTTCGGTGATCACAACTACTAACTCCGTTTCGAAATACTCCCTCCGTTTTAAAATATAAGATGTTTTACCTTTGTGAAGCAAATGTATTTAGACTATTTTTAATATATAGGTTCACTCATGTTTGAAATAAATCTACACACTAAACTAGTCTAGATACATTCTTTTCACAAATCTAAAACATCTTATATTTTGAAATAGAGGGAGTATAAGACATTCTAGCTTTGTGAAACAAATGTATCTAGACACCTACGAACTTATACACTAAAAGACGTTTAGATACATTCGATTCACAAAACTAAAACGTCTTATATTTCCGAACAGAGAGAGTAGTACTGAGGTGATTTCCAAGAAACTCGGACATCTTTAAGAGTCGTTGCAAAGAGATTGTCATGTGTCGTTGATGTTGAGTAGAGAAGAGAAATAGTTATAAGTAGCTTCTCATGCATGGAACTTCTAGAATCCGTCTTGTAGAGGATTTTTTTTTTTTAGAAACACAGTTTACAATATATACATGCACACACCTTTATAAACATATACACATACACTTTATTCCTACGAGCACCTTCAAAAGACCGAGCGATCGAATCGGGTTTATGTGTCCCTAATAAACAATAACCATAGATTCCGTGGATCCAAAGGCCTATGCGAGTTCGTTAGTGTTAAAAACATGACTAGTCTTCTGGGTTGTTCGATCATCAGAATCCACGGAAGCTACACAATCCGATTTTGCTTTGTCTGTAACGATCAGGGTACATGAAAGAACCGTTCCTTTTCCTTTGGATGCTTTGGTTTTTGCCTTTCATCCTCCTTTTAATACCTTGAAATCACAAATATTTGTTCAAGCAAGAGAAGAATCGGAGTGTCATTGAGAACCAACCCGTGGTTGGATGGTTAGGAGGCCAGTGATATCCTCAGCTCACGAGAGTTTAAACCACAGGTTTGCCGCTTTGGTGTCTCATAAAGATAAAATATATTTTCAGTGGAAGACGACGTTTCCGTCGATAGCGAGGCGTCTACGGTGACTTCGTCAATCTCAAGACCCGTCAGTTCAGTCTCTCGAAGATACTTATAAGGATAGGATGTACGTGTGTGTGTTCATAGGGATGGGTGTATGTACACATTGTGAGCGTATGTGTTTATATTGTATTTCTAAAAAAAACAGAGCGTCATTACTACAAAGTCTAGCAAAATCTATATCTATACTATCTAATAATAAAGCACGAAGTGTTTCTTGAGGTCCAACACTTTTTTAAACAGATTTACCCTCCCACCAAAGCAATTGTTATCCAACACCACAGCTAAAGATGACTATTTTCGTTCGTCGGTCTAGATAAAAAAAAAAACGGTTCCCCACTACTCCGGATGTCATCGTGTCTATATGCTTTGTATGCTTGCGGTGGTGTGTGTTCCGTGCTTCACATAATTATCTTGATTGCAAGGCCTAGCCCAGCACGTCATGGCCCACGGTAGTGATCGTGTTTAAGCCTATCCACTGTTTCGATGTAAATCTTGATCCGATGGCCAGCTCCCGTGTCTAATAGATGTAGCTCGACTTTTTCCCGTTTGAGTCCCACATTGAAAAATTAGTAAGAAATTTATCACTTTAAATAGAACCTTTGTTTTCACGGTACAAGAAAGATTGCGGGGGCGCAGCGTACTGGTAGCACCGAAGATGTATCCTGAACAGCTGGAATCGATTGACCTACGTATCAAAACATACGAAATATACTTATTTGATTTCACATGGCACTGTAGGAACGCATGAGCTTGTGCTAGTAAGTGTTTAGATCTCAGTCGCGAGAACTACTTATGTCTAAGTCGCTGATGTCATTATAATATTTGTCTTTCTCGCCATTCTGATCTGGTTACTCATAAATTATCTTAATTCTTGAATTCTGGCCTGGTTGCAACTTATTAAATAATCAGTTACACCCGAGTGGCAACTCATGTGTAACTTACAGTTTACACGAATCATTAGGTAAATCGAACGGTATAGCAAATCCGTGAAATAAAAACTACAGAACCAAAACAGAGCGGTGTCTGCTGGTTATCGACACTAGATAGCTGGCAGGTGCTAGTAGTTCCATAGCGCGAAATCAGCTCCGCCTTCGCCGCAGTCTCCGTTGTCCACCCAGTACGCGCCAGTGGGACTCGCCGGCGGCGGCGGGTCAATGAGCAGCGCCTCCGCGAGGCTCATGTAGTAGTACGTGCCCAAGTCCATTTCCGGGAACAGGCCGTCAAGCCCGAACATATTGCTGTTTATTGCGAGTGGCACCGCGAGCTCTCCATCGGCGGAAGTTTCAGACGTCTCTGACGAAGCGGCATTGTCGGAGCCAGACGACGTTGGCGCAGGAGCGCTGGGTGACCAACTGGGTGGCGGGGATACAGTTTGCCTTCTGCCGGCGCTGGAAGTCCGCGACGGCCTCGACCGCGGCTCTGCGGACGTCGGCGAGGTCGGAGAGCGCGGCGGACGGCACGGCGAGGAGCCATGCGGAGTCCGCGAAGTTGAGGCATGCCGTGGCGGAGGGGCCGCCGAGCGCGAGCATGGCGGCGTCGTTGGCGCGCGCGGCGGCCTCGGCGGTGGCCTACGTCCCGAGCCAGATCCGCGCTCCGCGCTTGCTCGGGACGCGCACCTCGCAGACCCACCGGCCGGCGCTGCCCCGTCGCCGCACGCCGCGGTACAGCGGGTGCCGCGTCTCCCGGAACTTGTTGCGCCCGCGGGCTTCGCCGCAGGCGCCCGTCCTGCTGCCAGGTGCTCAGGGAGGATGACACCGACGAGGAGGAGGTGGGGAGCTCGTGACCTCAAGACCCATGTCCATGGCTTCGAACGGAGTGTTTGTTTTGGTGATGATCTGGTGTTCTTCTTTCTTGAGCGCGGCGAGTGGAGTGAGCTTGCCGGGACCGGGAGATGGTGGAGCTTGAGTGAGAGTGGTTGTGTGTTGTTAGCATCTGGGAGAGTGTGCTAAGCACTTATTTATAGGTATGTGTTGCGCTGGAGCTGGAAGAAGTGTTTGAACGCGGGCAGGACACTGTCAACAGCCGGCGACAACGGCGGATTAAATTAATATGGCGCTATTCCGAGTGGGCGCGTGTGGGGGCTTTGGCTTTACAGTGTCAAAAGCCACCTTCCTTGCTGCTTAACAGCGGCGATGCAGCGGGGATTACCTCAATGGTCCTTCCCTTCCGAGAATGCAGTGGTCACTGGCAGCTGATCGGCCAGTGGTCACCACTGAATCGGGTCGTCTTGTTCTTTGAATGCTGAAGGCACACTCGTGATGAACAGCTATCGTTCATTTTTTTCTCAAACTGATAAATATAAAAAGAAATACAGATTAACACGTTAAAACATTATTTATAGACCTAAAGATCAGGATGGATTGAGCTTTGAAGTGTTAGAACTCAAAAAGAAATGTTGGCTGTTTGAACTACTTTTAGAAAAGGGTGTGTGGCAAGAATTATTACACAACAAATATCTGAAAAATAAAACATTAGCACAAGTTGAAGTTTAAACGACAGACTTACCATTTTGGAAAAGCCTAATGCGAGTAAAAGAAGAGTTCTTCGCTAGTTTTTTTTTAAAAATTGGTAATAATACTCGTTTCTCAGAGGATGTTTGGCTCAGAGAGATGTTTCTCGCCGAACAATGTCTTTCCTTATATAACATCCTCCTTCGTAAAAATATATTTGTTCACACTGTTTTATCTCAAGCACCTCTCAACATTGGTTTTAGGAGGAGTTTTACTGGGAATAAAATGAGATGCATGGTTGTATCTCTGTCAGAGATTAATGCCAATAGTTTTGACAAATGAACCGGATTCTTTTAAGTAGAGGTTAACGGATAATGAGGTGTTTATTGTCAAATCTATGTATGAAGATCTTATGCATGGACATCCACGGTTCTCCAGATGATATCTATGGAAGTTAAAAATTCCACTCAAGATAAATAGTTTTATGTGATTCCTCAATAGCAAAGTATTGCTAATAAAAGATAATCTAGCAAAAAAATTGGAATTGATGTCAAAAATACTGTTTTTGTGATGAGGATGAAACAATTGAACATATATTTTTATCATGCCCTTTCGCTAAGATTATTTCGCACATTGTGTTTTGGACTTACAATATTTCACCACCACAAATATCACTAATATGTTTGGGAATTGGCTTAACGGAGTGGATAGGGCGAATAAAGCTAGAATTCATATAGGCGTTTCGGCTCTATGTTGCTCCATTTGGAGGTATCGCGATAATATTATTTTTAACAAGGCTAGAGTTCAATCTTTTATGCAGGTTATCCACAGGGCGTCACACTAGATTAGATTCAGCTCTAGGGTTTTCTCCTCCCAAAGCATCATAGAGAACCTATGGTGTCTGGATGTAACCATCTCATGATGGTCGCTACGGATATTTTCAGTCAGGCTTCGTGGTGGCATACTAGTAGATTAAGAGATGTCTAGCTGCTATATGCTTCCGCTTTTGAGTTTATTTGTTATTTTCAGATGGTTAGTGTTTGTATCAACCCTATCTAATTCTTGAACGGTAATACTTTGATTTTTTAACTGCGCAATAAAACATTGTGTGCATCCTAGGATGCAGAGGGCCGAGGCATTCCCCTATTTCGAAAAAAGCACTCATGATGAATAGCTATGGCTCGGTAGTGTGCCATGTTGTCAAACCAAGGCTAGATCCAAACAACTATGAGTTTTTTTTGGCTCCTCCCTGCCATTTTTATTAATTCTGATAAAAATGCAAAATTTATATACAAACAAAGGAAAGAAAACAAAACAAAAGACTATACAAGTATAACTCAAGGAACTACAAAAGGCTCAAATAAAGCTAAAACAACACATGAATACAATGTACATACAATGTACTGGTTCCAAATAATTATAGCACGGGTCCCACCATCGAGCCAAAACAACACAAGAAGCAAATATGGACTTACCCTCACGGTGTCGTGAACTAGAACTACTTGCTCTGGTTTTAGTATCCTCCCATTTGGAACCACATCCACACCGTAGGGAATTAGTTCCAAAATCTGAAATATATATATATAACCACTTTTGGCTACACATGGAGGGTGCCCTTATAACTTCTATGGATAACCGAAGACTCATTTTCACATGGTTGGAATAATTACATAGCCTGGCTGGCCAACTTGGATTAGGTCGAAATCAAGAACTATCCCGGCCTGTAATGGATTAAACGAACACGACATTAGACATATAGAAGGCATCATACCACATATTCTGGATCATCTCGGCATCGACTGATCCTTTAAAGTAACTATCCCTCTCGTCGTGGATTCGTAGTGCATAAAATAATACGTCCTTTCTCTAGAATCGGGCGTTCCTAATGATTAATACCTTAGGACATTTTTCCATAGAAATGCATTGCATTATTTTTTAGAGTGAAATTTCCATCCACCCATAACTCATGTTACAATTACTTTTCTTTTCATGTGATTCAAGCACTACTCCAAGAAAAAATCTTGTATACTCTAAATTGCTCTACAAAAAGAACCTACCATGCAGACATTCTGCTTGAGACACTTCTTATCTTGTCTCTTTAATAATCACGTAGAAATATTTCGCATCCTGTAGAGACTGTTTTTGAGACATTTAAGGATGTGTCTTAAATATAGAGACATCGGGTTAAGACATTTGTCTAAAGGAATAGAATTTTCATTCTAAAGTTAACTTTTGAGGCATTTCAATTGTCACAAAAATTTATATACAGGAAATCGTTAAGACACTTTTTAAAATACATTTAAATTTTATGTAAAGACACTATTTGACGCATTTTGCTTGTTGTCTAGAGAAATTTGTTTCAAGTTTCAGTTCAGTTGCGCAATACTCAAAAGAATTCATTCTAGTATAAACAAGAACTTGTGTAAGCCTGAGATTGTTAGAGAAATAAGTCTTTATCATTAATAAGGTTAAGAAGTTCAATGATTGCTTTTGGCATGTTTTTCATGATATTTTTTACTCTCGTGCAGAAACAAAATATAGTGCCTCTTTGTTGTGTCTTATAAGATATAGGGACAATATTACTAGTGTCCTTAACACCTAGACTGCCCGTAGTGACACATTTCGGGACAATATGAAAAGTGCTTCTAAAATTATGTAAGACCACTTTAAGTGTCTTTATATGGCCAAAATAGTGCATCTACATGCCAATTTTTTTGAAGAATCATAAGATGGCAAATAATATGGGCGCCCATGACCAGAACGTCATGCACAAATCCATGTAGATCGAGGAAGACCAACGTCACGCTGCCATGTTCCAAAGGGCGGAGATTGTGGGGCTGCTCTTCGACCTCAGGAAAAATGGGAGTCTACATCGCGTCTCTCTCTCTCTCTCTCTCTCTATGCGGATGACCTGGTGGTCTTCGCCAAGCCTGTGGTGGATGATCTCTCGGCGGTGCGTGCCATTCTGGCCTGCTTCGGGTCGGCCTGAGGACTGGTGGTTAACTACAACAAGAGTGTGGTCATCCCCATCCGCTGCTCCGAGCAGACCATCGAGGGCATTGCACCGCTGTTGGACTGCCCGGTGGGCGCTTTCCCTTGTCGCTACCTGGGTTTGCCGCTCTCCCTCCTCAAGTCACAAAAGGAGGATATCCAGCCACTACTGGACCGTTTGGCGAACATGCTTCCATTTTGGAAGGCGCTCCTGCTTACGCGGGAAGGTCGAGTGGTCTACATGCATGCGGTGATGACTGGTTCTGTCATCTACCATCTCACCCCGCTTGATCTGGACCCATGGGCTATGCAACAGATCGACCGAATCCGTCGAGGGTTCCTGTGGGCTGGCAAGGAGGACACCCACACGACGACGGATGTCTTATGGCTTGGCACAAAGTGTGCCAACCCAAGGCTCTTGGTGGCCTTGAATTCCACAACCTCCGTTGGCTCAATGCGGCACTGCGCGCCTGATGGATCTGGTTCTGGCGCACCAGTGCCTGCAAGCCCTGGCAAGGGCTCGAGGTGGTGGTCTCAAGCGATGCACGTGCCATCTTCAACACGGACATCTCGATCGAGGTGTGCAAGGGCGACCGAGTCCTTTTCTACATTGACCCGTGGATCTCCGGCCAGTGCATGGCCACGCTGGCACCGGCCTTTATCTCTCTCGTGCGGCCAAAGCCCATCAACTCTAGAATGGTCCAACAAGGGCTCGAGAACATACTCTTACGATGGACGTTGTGACCCAATACCTTACACTGTGATCTATGATCCAGTCATATCAGATCGGGCCTGATGTGATGATGTGTTCCGGTGGAAGTTGTCGTCAGATGGAAAATACTCTACCCTTTCCACCTACCTTGCTTGTTTCACCCGTCGGACGACGCTGCCCGCTGCTGCGCAACTATACCACTCGTTCGCCCCCTGAAGTTCAAGTTCTTCAGTTGGCTTGCTATTTAGGGTTGGTGTTGGACGGCGGATCGTTTGTAGCGGCGCGGCCTGCCCAACCAAGGGCCCTACCCGCTTTGCGAGTGTGAGGCGTAAGACATACATCGTCTTCTGCTTACTTGCTCCTGTGCACAGGTTGTGTGGGCCAAGGTGCTCGCAGATTTTGGATGGCCTCAGCTCGCCCCCGATAGTGCGGCTATTCTCCAGGAGTGGTGGTGGCCTCAGGCTTCCGGCAAGGTGGCCTCTAAGGACAGACGCGCGGTTAACTCGCTCTGCTCTCTCAACCATTCGTAGTATTTGGCTAGAATGTAATGCCCGTATCTTTGAGGGCCAGGCTTGCGTCGCACAGATCATTGCGCATCGCGATGCCGAGGAGTGGCATGAGTGGATTAGACATCGCCGTAGCAGATGTGGGCTTGATAGAGACATAGGTTGAGTTCCTGGCGGCATAGTATGTGGTTCGTCCCAAATCTATAACAAATTGTGTCCTCTTCTATCACTTAATACAATGACACGTAAATCTTCTACGCGCGTTCTTGAAAAAAATGGCGACTTGGCACTAGAAGTCACTAGGTCCAAGCTACCATTATTCGGTCCAACCCAGCAGCCCCCATGCAATCCACTGCCTCGCTGCGAGACTGGCTGCCTCGATCCCCCACCGGCAGCCTGGAACATGCCAAGCTAGACAGACAAACAAGATGACCAGCGCTGTGAGAAGCCTACACCAGAGGGCCACAATGGCCTCGAGCATGGTGTCGCTGCGAGGCCGCCGCCCACGGCATCAATGTGAGCCCGTGCGTCTACGCTTCCGCCACGGTACCACGCTGATGCGCCCCTCGCTAACCACTGCATCCCACCGGAGAAGATATCCGACATTTTCATCCTCCATGCAATGATGAGAGGGTGTCCCGCTACCAACGACGATCTCCGGCAGTGACGAGTAGGGGGGAGGGGAGGTGGATAAACTTGGCGGCGGTGGTGATGGAGGGTTCCTGGTCACTTGCTCGCAAAAACCTGATTTTTTTTATCCTAAGGCTTAGCGGATTCTTTCTAGCTTGATCGGCTGTGAGGCGAAGGTTTCCATTGCTCCCCGATCTTGGCATCAAATGATCAAAATCCATGAAAGTTCCCACTTCTGATTCTGCTTTTCCTGTTAAGGTCATAGCACATGAAAGAATTTTGGATGCTTTGATTTTTCCCAAATCCTTCGCAGCGCGCGGGCGCTTGTTCGATGAATACAGCGCACTAGCGCGTGCTCGAACGATCGTACTCCATACATGGCGATTTTTTTAGGTTACATGGTGATTCGTGCCTAGCTATTTCCCCGATTTACTGCACACCTTTGTATATTTGGGGCTTATAGCTCCTATGCGACGTCTTTACATGGAATTGGAAGGAACACGACATCGTTGAAAAGAATAGCTCGCACGCGACACTTCTGAAGCGGCAAATAGCTCCGGTGCGACACTTCCACTTAACCCCACGAGACCGTCAACGATTCGAATCAGCTGAGCACAGTAGGACCCACAGCCTCTCCACGTCACAGCGGAACTCACCTGATGTCCACCTCATATCATGGGACCCACCCTGTGGTTGAAGAGAGCCGTTAGCCCCGATCCGTCCCTTTTGAGCACTCCGCCCACTGCTCCAAAGATCTCATCCCTTTTCTTCTCCGCGAGCAAGTGCGAGAACGCCGGCGAGGATGTCGAGCTCGCTTCCTCCCACCGCTCATGGCCTCGGTATGGTGCGGTGCCGATGAGGAGGTGCCCGATTGCCCCGTCAGCGCCCTGAGCGGCTTGTCACATCCACCGACAAGAACGGCAACATTGGTCGGGAATTTGTGAAGTGTGAGAGCAAGCCCGGCCGGCAAAGGTGAGATCTCGAGTGTTCGGCGCCAATTTCTCGCTTTTCTTTAAATTTCATGCATTTCATCGAATTTTGGATTTAGGGTTCATCTCTGCGATTTCAGGAACTGCCAAAATGTGGGCATTTTGAGTGGCTTGATGAGTACATCGAGCGAATTGGGTGGAGGTAGCATCCGGAGCTCGAAAACCGTCCGTGGTGGAGCAATTGGGATGTGGCAACCCCATTTCCGCTGGTACTACGGTGGATGCGGAAGTGAAGGCCGAGCTAAAGAAGATGAACAAGCAGCTAAGACAAATCATCGAATTGAAGAAGCAGGACAATCGATGGCGGTTTTTTATTTTGTGTAATTTCTCTGATTAGTTTATCTCCTCATTGTTAGTCATTAGACAACGCAGTCAGTGTTCGAGTGATGCTTTGTAATGGATGTAATGGTCTATGTCTTTGGCTTGAATAAAATGCAACACAAATTCGGGCTAATTTTGAGCTGCTCTGTTTTCGAAAGCAGTGTTTCTTCAGTTTCGTCAGTGTTCCTTTTATCAGTGTGCAGGGGGCGCCCGTGTGCAGGGGAGGGGGAGGGGTTGAAAAGTAAAAAAACAATTGACGAGGATTGAAAAAGGCCAGGCCCAAATATAACCTAGCCATGCCAAAATGGACGTATCCAGGCCCAATAGTAACTATATGTTGATTGGGCAAAAAAAATGGTACTCACGTTACAATCTAAATAGGAACGTGTGAATCTGCAGATACTCGTGCTCAGGTTGCAATCTTTTTTTTGCAAAAGTACATATATAAATGAAGTCCAAAGATATCCATTTAACTAACATAACTTGGGCGCTCCTTTAACTTATGTAAATATGTAAATGTCTTATTTGAAAATGAACCATGTGTTGTATGAACTTGTTTTTGTGTCTTTTGTTTTATACACTTGTAAATATATAAATATTGCACGAGTATTATATGAACTTGTTTTTGTGTCTTTTGTTTTATACACTTGTAAATATATAAATATTGCACGAGTATTATATGAACTTGTTTTGTGTCTTTTGTTTTATACACTTGTTGTTTTGGGTGTTTTGACAAATGACAATACAATAAAAATAAAACACAGATTGCAATGAAACAAGGATAGATAATATTAAATGATAATATTGGGATAACATTACTTATATTAGATAGATAACATTACAATAAAAATAAAAAAGTACAATAATATAGGGGAAGGGGCGGAATAGGCGCCCCGCCTAAACCCTGGGCTAGCCCCTAAACCCTAACCCCCTACTCCATCGGCGGTGGAGGTGGTGCCGGTGCAGCCGCATTCCGGGCCGCATCCCACGCCGCCCGCCTCTCCCGCTGTTCCCGCTTCCATTGCTCCTCCCGGAAGGCCCGGCCATTGGCCTCCCGTTGCTCCTCCTCCCACTGTCATAAGGTAAACTTTAGCCATAAGGTGGGACCCATCTTCCTTGTAAAATCTTCCACTATGTATAAGGTGAACTTTAGCTATAAGCTGGGACCCACATGTCTCATCCTACATACTCATGCATGAGAGGGAAGAGAGAGTAAATTATTTTCTATTGCTTGTGGACAACCCATAAGCTTAAGGTCACCTACAAGCTTATGGACAACTCTTATTTCTTCCACTATGTATAAATTAGACTACAAGCATTGCCACATAGGACTTAAGGTGTGGTTTTTTGCACATAGTGGATGCCCTTAGGTAGTAACATGCATGTACATGCAATGCCAATTAGGCAAATTGGTGACATGGCATGACAATTAATAAAGAAAGAGAGAGGTAGTAACTTAGCTAGTTACCATAACATCACACATAACCAAGATCATATGAGTCTACAACCTAATTAATTAGCTCTTGCATGACACCATACATATGTTATCACCCACTATGAAGGTAGTAACATCAACTAGTAACATGTGCAAGTTACTAGTCTTAGTTACTTAGCACTATGACCAGCCTAAGGCTATCCACAAGCCAAAATAACATAGATGTGGTATCATGCAAAGTCTCATTTATTACAATGAACCGAGGAGTAAGTTTGATTGGAGAAAGTTGTTCCGTAAACTTATTTAATGCGACGGAGTGAGTAAATCTGTCAGCTGTTGTTGGACGTAAAATAGCTAGATCGGCGCTTAGGCGCTACATGCCCGCATGGTGCAGCCCGCCCCGCCCAGCCTCGCATGCGCTCGCATGCCACGCTGTTGCACGTAAAAGCGATGAAGCCAATCGATTCCGTAATCATCCATCCCACGGATCGCCAAGAGCTAGCCACGAAATCCTTCTAAGAGACGCCAACCAATCGGGTTGCGAGAACAAGCCCTTCCACGGATCGCCTGAGCCACCCGGAATCCTTCTAGAAGACGCGATCGGACGGCCCGATGTCGCGCTAGGGTTAGATCTCGGTCCTCATTCGGCCTTAGGGTTAGCGGGGTTTAGGATGCGATAACGGGGTTTCACAAGTTTGACCAAACATTCAAATGTGCATAACTAATTCAAAAAATCAAAAAATACAAAACCTTCGTATGGTGTCATGTTATGTCACATAGTTGTGAGGAAAAATATAAAACTTGGTCTATTGATCATATTTCAAAAACCCTTCACAAAATGACCTATCTCCTCCGAGGTTTTTCGGCTTTGGGTCAAATGACCAATGATATGGCTAGAATCAAGGCATAGTTTGTGATAATGTGCCCATATTTGGCATGAATGTCTATAATGGGATGACTAACAATGTTGTAGCACAAAGTTTTCCTTTTACGCCTGAAAAATCATTTTCTATTTTACGAGTCTTGAAGAGGGGTGATTTGTGAAGCAACCACCAAATTGAAGTTTCAAAATGGTAACATCCTATTTTTCAAAAATACTAGACCACCTAGAATGTACAATTTCCCAACCTGAGTATCTCAAACCTTTTATTCCATCCACGGTGAAAAGACAAATCCTGCTTAAATTTGGAAGTGGGTAAGATATGAACTACAAGTACATGATTCCATGTTGATGATTTTTTGTAAAAATAATTTTTAGGTTCACAACATGCTATTTCATCAGAGATCCAATGGTAGTTTTGCGAGCCTCAGCCCCTAGCTAAGAATATTTATGAAAACCCTTCAAGTTTGACGGACATTCAAATGTGCATAACTAATTCAAAAAAATCAAAAAATACAAAACCTTCGCATGGTGTCATGTTATGTGACATAGTTCGAGGAAAAATACCTAACTTGGTCTTAGAAATGGTCGAAAAAACTTGCTTAGAAATGGGGTGGTTTACCCTAGCTTTGGAGCCCATTTCTACCCCATTTTGGGTGAGGTGAGTTGTACTTCACAAAAGGGATCAGGGTGAGGATGAGTTGTATTGTACATATGAGAAAAACGTTGGAAGCTCATACAAACATAGAAAAGTGACATAGCTACATATGTTGAAATTCAAATTTACCATCATATTTGAATTTTGTCCAAATTATCGACAAGTGACAAATTATTATAATAACAAATGTTTACAACAACAAGTGCCAAATTATTACAACAACAAGTGTCAAATGTTTACAACAATAACAAATGTTTACAACAATAACAAATGTTTACAATAACAAATGTCTATTTCTTTTGGCTCTTCTTACCCCTCGTTTTCTTCTCCTTCACAAGTTTCACACCACACAATAGGTTTATGCTCTTCTTTTTCTTACCATTACCATCTGGCCTCCCCACAGCACGTCCAAGAGTCTCCTTCACCTCCTGCACCTCCTCAACAACCTCATGATCATGATCCAGAGCCTCAACAACTTGGTCAGTTTGCACCAGAGCCTCAACAACAGGCTCATTTTGCACCAGAGCCTCAACAACAGGCTCATTTTGCACCAGAGCCTCAACAACAGGCTCATTTTGCACCAGAGCCTCAACAATAGGCTCATTTTGCACTATAGCCTCAACAACAGGCTCATTTTGCCCCTCATTTTGCACCAGAGCTTCCAAATCAGAAACGGTGTGCCCTAAAGCCTCAACAGTTTGCACATCATCCTCCAAAACAAGTTCAGATTGCACCTCAAGACACCAAACATGATCTGGTTAGTTCTCTTCTTTCTTTGGCCATTGATTCTTGCCCTTTTCAGCGGCCAAGATTCGTCAACAACAAGAGGTGGGCCTTTTCTCCACGCTTCCTCCGAAAACAAGCAAGTTAGCGGGGAAAAATCATCAACAAGAAATGGGATAGATTTTGGATGAACATACTTTGGCTTTTCAGCGGTGTATCTCGCACTTGGTAGAGCCACTCGGTGTCCAAGTTCTTCAGAGTTTGCATCTATTCTTGTTACCTTTTGGGCCCTTTTTGGCTTGGCATCTTTCTTTTCATCTTTCTTTCCTTCTTGCTGCTCCACCTTTCTCAAACCAAGCCTTGAATCTACTCTGCTTGGGCACCGACCTTTCTTTTCATCAAAGGAGGACACAAGGAGAACGAATGTACACTTCAGGCCACGAGGCGATCTGTAAGTCTTTGGAATTGGTGTTCCATATGCAGCCTTGAATTTTGCTCTGAGAATAATACTCATGCAAATATGGGTGCATATTTAGCTTGTGTTTGGAGGCCAAGAAAAGTATGGCATGCTCACAAGGCTTCCCGTGTGTTGCCACTCAAGGCATGTGCATTCATGCAATTGAGTGTCAACAACATGCCTCCCTGCCTCTTTGTATCTCGACTTGACACCCACAATGAGGATTTCTCAACACGCAAATGTGCAATATTTACGCTCTGTTGACCACTGGCACAACATCGAAGCTTATCTCCTTGAAGAACATCACCAAGCCTTCTTCTCAATTCCCACAACCTCATGATCATGATCCTGATCTGGTGAACCATGTCATGGACAGCAAGTCTTTTAACTCCTTCACTTTGTTGTTGAAACTTTACGCCAAATTATTGTTGATATGATCACATTTGATGGCGGTGTTAAAACCAGACTGTACCATAAAAGAGAATGGTAGGTTTCCAACCATGTACAAAACTTGACCCTATCCTCCTTAGAGCATGCCTTAATCTTCTCAAGGTGATATGAATGTGTCTCACGGTGTAAGATCTTCTTCTTGCCACATCGTCCAAAATCATCTCCTCTGAATTTTTTGATCAAATTCATCCACATATGTCAAGCACTCCCTCGCTCGGCATGAGGAAAACAATCTTCACTGCATTTTCTAAACCTTTACATGCATCTGTGCACCGCCAATGGAGAGGCCCCTATGCATCTTTTCAAGCATCATGAACCATGTCCATGATGCCTCTGTCTCATGAAACATGCCAATAGCTACAGGAACATCCAATTGTGTCCATCTAAAGCATTGCATCTTGCTAGTTGACCATTCCACTTTCCGGTCAAGAAAGATGAGTCTATACTCAAATATGGATGACAACCTGCTTTGAAGCCATCGATGCAAGGCTTTAAAGCCATGAAGAATTTAGAGAAGAAGACTTTCCCATCAATGTTACCTCGGTATCTATCTCCACAACACCGCCAGTGACCTCTTCTCTATACGCTTTGAAGTTATAATGCATTCGAAAGGTATTTGCCCAATCACCATATAGCTCTTTCATTGCCCTTTGCTTTGCCTTCCACTTGTAGTATAATTCAGCAATGGGGTCGCTTTTCCAAGTCTATTTTCGTCTCTTTGCAAGGTCTTGTTTGGTGTTGTGGCTAAAATGGGCTTGATCTTTTCGCAACCCATAATTGTGATGTCATCTTTGTAACTGTTTGAGAACTTGTAATGCAAGTATGAGGTTTTGGAATTTGATTCACTCTTATTGTCCTTCCATCAGGTTGGCGTCTAGCAGATATATACCACTTGCAAGGCTTGGCACCACCATCATAACCTATGCATTTTGCATAGAACTTCTTTTTATCTGTCCACATAGTCTTGGTAGCAAACTCACGTTTGACTGCATATGTCCTGAAACACATCCTGAATTCATCCATGCTTGGAAACAATCTCCCAACTTCAATAACTGGGTCCTCTTTGTCATAAAGCATTACTAGCTCATCATCATGTGCATCATCTACATGAATCGCTGAGATTTTCCAACAACTCTAGATCTATATCGCCTCTTCATCTCTTAAATGGTTGTCACCATCATTTGCAGCTTCATCCCTCTTCTTCTCCTTGTCTCTGTCATCTATAGGAATGCCAAAAGCTTTGCCATTTCAATGTCATCTATTGGTGCAATGACCAAATCGGTGCGGTCATGTATCTCAACCGAATTCCAATCAAGTTACAATCCTTTGTGCATTACCATCTGCAGCCTTCCCTTGTGCATTAGCATCATCCTCCTCCACTTAACACTTCCAACTCAGTAAGTATAGGCATTACTTGCCTTTGTGCAGCCCAATCATCCTCGACCATCGGCGGCCAGCTTGAGGCCACATATCCAACCCTCGAATCGGGTTTTAGATCAATGAGCTCTAAAAAAGCGAACAGTTTTGCTTGTCCAACCGTTTCTCTCATCGATTTCATCAACTATATGTTCCCCTGTCTCAACCCTAACATAGTCACATTTGCAATCATCAAATCGTAACAAAGAAACTTCTTGCTCGCCCCAAACCACACTATCCCCAATTTTTCCACCATTTTCCTTATCGCCTCCTCTCCCATGTTTATTAGCTCTTGGGGATCAACATGTTCTAATTCCACCTCCCATTTAACAACCGTGTCTCTCTCAATGATCTGCGTCGCCATCAACTAAAACAGCCCTAGAGGAAAGAAATTGATCACGAAATTGAAGGTTTGGCGCAACATCGTCTCCCCTGTTTTTGGCGGGCACTTGTGAGCTAAGCGAATGAGAGCTCAACCTTAGAGAAATTAAGTGCGGAGATACGGGATATACCGATTAGAAGTCCCTCTCCATGCTCCATATCGTTCCCCTGCTCAAGACACCCTCGCCTCCACAATCTAGCATCAATGGGCACGCCGGATCTCGAATTGAGAAGAATGGGAGAGGAATTAGCTTTCAAATGGCACTCACCACCTTCGTCGTCGAAGCGCGCCGCCTAAATTAATTGCGTCAGGCCGCGCGAGAACGATGGGTGAGGTCCGCCGCCACCGTCGAAGCTACGATCGGTGTTACGCGCTCTCGGTCGGAAGCGGTTGGTTTGACTGGCTGTCCCAACCAACCGGTTTGGCTTAACCCTAATATTGGAACAAAGTTAAATGTGTCCTTACGACCGATTTAAGGCCCGTGTGGCCCTGGGATATTAGTTGCCTCACATCCGTCGCATGCGAGCTATTCTTTTCAACGATGTCGCTTTCCTTCCAATTCCACGTAAAGACGTCGCATAGGAGCTATAAGCCCGTATATTTGTTGTTACTAGTTAGTAACTCGTACTACTACTCTTTAGTTGGCTACTTATACTAACGTCGCTAGTAAATTGATCTTGATCTATACGTGGATTTGTGTTGGGTTTGATGTTTGACTAAGAAAGTGTCCTACTCATCCACTGCGATAGCACTGTCCTACTGACCTACCAAATTTGTCTTGCTAAAATTTGAAGTAAATGCCTCGACGATAGCGACTTTTCTAAAAAACGGCTGTCCTCACCCACCGCCGCAGCACTATCCTAATGGCCTACCAAAGTTGTCTTACTTGGCTATGAAACTGCCTCATCGAGCTCTGATGTCGCCTCAACTTCGGAGCCCCGTGAGGCAACTTCTGTGCCCGACGAGGTAACTTTGGAGCCTGGCGAGGCAACTTCTGTACCCAATAAGGCAACTTTTGTTCAGTGAGACAACTTTGATACCCAACGAGGCAACTTCGGAGCCCGATGAGGCAACTTCTGTGCCTGACTAGGCAACCTCGGAGCCCGACGAGACAACTTTCGTCCCCGACAAGGCAACTTTGGTTCCCGGCATAGCAACTTTGGATCCTGACGAGGCCGACGAGGGAACTTGTGCCCAACTTCGGAGGCCGATGAGGCAACTTGTGCCAACGAGGCAACTTTGATGCCTGACGGGGCAATTTCTATGCCTGACGAGGCAACTTTTGGCTGGCGAGGCAACTTTGATGCCCAGCGAGGCAACTTTGGAGCCCGGCGGGACAACTTATGTGCCTGATCAAGCAACCTCGGAGCACGATGAGGCAACTTCAGAGCCCGACGAAGCAACTTTGGTGCCCGATGAGGCAACTTTGGTTCCCGACGTGGCAACTTTGGAGCCCGACGAGGGAACTTGTGCCCTATGAGCAAACTTGTGCCCAACTTTGGAGGTTGATGAGGCAACTTGTGCCCGATGAGGAAACTTCGATAACCGACAGGGCAACTTTTGCCCGACGAGTCATCTTTTACCCGGCGAGGCAACTTCGATGCCCAGCGAGGCAACTTCTGTGCCTAACCAGGCAACTTCAGAGCACGATGAGGCAACTTTGGTGCCTGACGAGGCAACTTTGGTGTCCGACGGGGCAACTTCTGTGCCTGCCCAGGCAACCTCGGAGCCCGATGAGGCAACTTTGGTGCCCGACGAGGCAACTTTGGTTCCCGGCGTGGCAACTTTGGAGCCCGACGAGGCCAACGAGGGAACTTGTGCCCTATGACGCAACTTGTGCCCAACTTCGAAGGCCGATGAGTCAACTTGTGCCCGACGAGGCAACTTCGATGCCTGATGGGGCAATTTCTGTGCCCGGCGAGTCAACTTTTGCCCGACGAGGCAACTTTGATGCCCAGCGAGACAACTTATGTGCCTAACCAGGAAGCTTTAGAGCCCGACGAGGCAACTTTGGTGCCCGACCAGGCAACTTCGGTTCCCGGCATGGAAACTTTAGAGCCCGAGGAGGCAACTTCGGAGCCTGACAAGCCAACTTTTGCCCGGTGAGGCAACTTCGGAGCCCGACGAGGGAACTTGTGCCTAACTCTTGTGCCTAACGAGGGAACTTTTCGGGCTTGACGAGGCAATTTTTCTTCCCAACGAGGCCACTTTGTTACCCAACAGAGCAACTCCGATGCCCAATGAGGCAACTTCTATGCGTGATAAGGCCACTTTGTTTCCCGACAGAGTAACTTCGATGCCTGATGCGGTAACTTTGGTGCCTGACGAGGCAATCATGAGTTGCGAGCAACTTTGGTCAGACACCAAAGTTGCCTCGCCAGATTCTAAAGTTGCCTCGTTGGCAGCGGTTTACCTGAAGAAGGGCCGTCCTCACCCACCGCGACAGCACCGTCCTAATGGCCTACCAAAGTTGCCTTGTTAGGCTCCGATGGTACCTTGTCGGGCAACGGCTTGCCTGAAGAAGGGTCGTCCCCATGCATTGCGGCAGCGCCGTTCTAATGGCTTATCGAAGTTGCCTCGTTGGACAATAAAGTTGCTTAGTCGGACACATGTTGCCTTGTCGGACTTCGAAGTTGCCTCGTCTACCATAGGCTATTTATTTACGATGAGCAGCGCCGTCCTAATGGCTTATCGAAGTTGTCTCGTCGAAAACCAAAGTTGCTCAGTCGAACACATGTTGCCTTGTCGGACTCCGATTTTGCCTCGTCTAGCATAGGCTGTTTACTCCATATAATTTAACAACTATTTATTTATGATGAGCAACTAGTTAGTATAGGTTGTTGGGCAATAATCAAATAAAATGAAACAACTACACGAGTATACGACAGCAATTTCAGATCATTCGGATCTAGATGAAGCCCAGGGTGCTAATGGCTTTATTCCTAGACGCGAAAACAGCTCGATAGTGGATGGACACTGGAAAACTCTAGCAATATGCAGCGCCTCTTGCCAACTAGCCTCCCAAGTGACCATGATGAGCTAGGTCACAGACTCTGCCGACTTTAGACCTTGTTTGGTGCTAGTGTTTTGTTAGGGATTAGCGGGAATGATTTTTAAGGGGATTGGGTGAAACCCCACCTTCACCCAAACCCCTCTAATCCCCACAAAGCCTCAAAACCTCAATCCCTTCCAATCCACTAGGTATGGATCTGTATTGGATATTAAAAAATACACTAAAACTTGGGGAAAAGTGAGGATAAGCGGGGATTGAATTGGTCCAATACTCTAGAATCAAACATAATTTTAGCAACAAATGAGGATTTGGGGTTTGGTGGGGATTATCCCCTCTAATTCCCATAAAAACTCTAGTACCAAACAACGCCTTGGGAGGAGCCGCGCGGGGAAAGGCACCAGCTTCCTGCGGCACTGTCATAGTTTTATATGAAGAAGAAACGTCTGATCTAGGGATGGAAGAGACCGCTGCGGCGTCTTGTTGAAGGAAAACGTCGGTTTATGAAGCGCCTGCGCCGCTAGAAGTGTCCTTGATTTTTTGCTTTCATGTTCCTTTTAATACCTTGAAATCACAATATATGTTTCATGAAGAAAAGGAAGTCAGTGGCATGCCACGCGACACGAGTGTCATAAATTACACCAGCTTCAGTTTACTACAAAGTATAGCAAAAATAAAATAAAAACTACAGAGTAAAAACAGAGCATTGCCTGCTGGTGCCGGCGACTATCGACGATAGCTGCCAATGGCTAGTAGTTCCATAGCGCGAAATCAGCTCCGCCTTCACACCCGTCTCCATTGTCCCAGTACGCGCCACAGGTTGTCGCTGGCGGCGACGGGTCAATGAGCAGCGCCTCCGCGAGGCTCATGTAGTAGTACGTGCCCAAGTCCATTTCCGGGAACAGGTCGTCAAGCCCGAACATATCACTGTCCATTGCGAGTGGCAGCGCGAGCTATCGAACGTCGGAAGTTTCAGATGTCTCCGACTGACATGGTTATACCCTGCGGGTACACAACCTCAGCATACCTAGTCCAGTCTAAGGAATGCCCACGATAAATATACGCTGGCCCATGAAGACTTTTGGGTGGCCAGGGTCCATGACGTCTTCGGATCCTTAGAGAGCAAGACTAGAGTAGATAGAAAATTCAAAGGGGTAAACCCTAAAACCTGTAACCGACTCGATTTGTGCCTGGGACCTGCCTGACTCTATATAAAGGCTAGGAGGACACGACGAGGAGGGCACCTCATACCACTGCATACACACCTCCACGCCAGATTACATCTGCGCACCCCTGTAACCTAATCTTCGGTTCCGCCGTAATCAAGAGCAGACAAGCAGGAGTAGGGTTTTCCCTCCGGGGGCCTGAACCTGGGTAAACCTCGTGTCCCCGTGTTGCTTGTTTACTAACCGTTCCGCGATCTCCAGCATCCCCATCTTCTCCAAAACCCAAGTCCATAACAATGGGCATTGACGAGATTAAACCTCGTCAATTGGCGCCGTCTGTGGGAACTAGAGACGCTGATTGTGCGATCGTGACGGTCCCAACCCGAGCGATCTACAACTCCACGGCAACGGAGAGTCATCTCCTCTTCGACGCCTTCGACTTCACCGCCCACTCACCGGCCACCATGAAGGACTTCGAGCCCGTTGGCGACAGACTTGAGATCCTGTTCGGGAGCTTCTGCTTCCAGGTGAGGCAGACCGGCACTCTCCGCCTCCCAGAGCGGGTGCCCCTACCATCGATCAGGCCCGCTTCATGGGCTCCACACCCCGTGCTACGCACATCACCATCGACAGACGAGTCCTATGACAGCAGCAGCTGCAACTCCGATCTGTGCGATCCACCATCGGATGAAGGGACCTACGGTTCCGGATCCGAAAGCTTCGGCAGCAGCAATCCATCTACAAATGCTACCAGTGCGTCGCGGTCATCCAGGATCAGGAACACAATCCGCCACCCAACCCACAGGGTAGAAACGGTGGGAACACCCAACGGGGCTCAGTCCCCCCACCCAACGGGGCTCAGTCCCCCCACCCAACGGGGACAACACCGATGTAGTCATCCACCTCAGCGAGGAGGGATGGGCTCAAGCACGCGAAGCCATGGTAGGCAACAAGATCCTGCCCGCCGATGCCTCGTGAGACCTACTGATGGCGTACCACCTGCTCCTAATCGAGGAGCAAAAGAAGCAGGTGAAGATGAAGGAAGTGCTTGACAAACGCAAGCAAGCAGCCTCGGAGTCCAGTGCGTGACGAGCTGCGCTCTCCGCCATGGGCATTGGCTCCAGCTCGCACGTCAATCATGGCAACAAGCACCGTTCTCGGACGGAGAACATGGACCCCAAGGAGCGTCGTGAGGTGACTCGGTCCCTCAACGCGTCCTTCATGGAGATGGATGCCAACGGCAACATCATCCAAAAAACACCACAAGCTGCGATCATGGTAGTCACCGCGTACCTCGCGTCCCACCCACCTCCGGAGGGGGACCCGAAAAGGGCCATGCACAAGTCCGCACTTACCGGACTCAGACTCGTTGGATCTGCGCTCCACAGAGAAGCTCCTGTGGAGCCAAAGAAGAAGGCTACAGTCAAGTTCAACCTCAGCCCCACACCTTCATCCGAAGATGAAGAGCACGACCTTCCTCGAAGGCACAAGAGCTCGCGCCATCGCAGCCGCGATTACGACGCCCAAAGCGAGCTCACCCAGCGCAAAATTGACAAGGCGCGCGCCAAGCACGCATGCTCGTCTGAATCGGAGATGGATGAAGACGAAGGAGAACTCTGGGAGCTCGATGCTTCAGCAAATCTGTCCGACGGACAAGGATGCCGCGAAACTTGAAGCTTCCTTCGAACACTTCGAAGTTTGATGCCACACAAGACCCTAAGGCGTGGCTTAGCGACCACTTGTCGTCCATCAAGCTGCACGGCGAAAGCAGGGAAATCGCCATGCAATGCCTTCAGCTACAGCTGACAGGCGCAGCTCGGATATGGCTTAGCAGCCTATCCTCAGGATCCATCCGAAGCTGGGAGGAGGCGTCTGATTTTCGTCCGAAACTTCAAGGGCACCAGCAAGAGGCCTGCCTCGATCGAGGAGCTGCGGGCCTGCACTCAACGAACAGGCGAATCCATTCGCTCGTACATATTGCGCTGGTCCAACACCAAGAACTCCACGGCACACATCTCTGAGGAGAGGGCTATCGACGCCTTCAAGGACGGCGTCAAACGCCAGGACTTGAAAGAAGAACTTGGGCGCGTCAAGCCCAAGACACTTGACCACCTCATGGACATCGCCAACAGGTGGGCCGATGGCGAGGACTCCGTCCATCGAGCGCACTCGGAGGAAGAATACGACTACGGCCGACGACGTGAACGCCGTAGCAAGAGAAGATCGCGCGTCTACGACGATCGCGATGGACCCGACATGGTCACGGCTGGCTACCCGACCGCCGCAGCGACGACAACCACAACAGCGGCGGATACCGGGGAAGCAACTTTCGCAACGGAGGACGCCCAGCGCAATAGTGGCAGCGCCGCAGCCGCGACGATGGACCCTCAGCAGATGAAAAACTGCCGGGTCCATGCACCATCCACTTCTACATCGACGAGCAGGATGGTAAGAAGAAGGCAAGCCACATGCTCAAGGACTGCCGTGAGTTCCAGAAACTCAGCGAGAGAATGACCCAGATGAGGCAGCAAGCCCCGAACCCTGGATACGGGAACGCACCCGCACCAGGCGCGATTGCACATGGAGCTCCTCCACCACCACCCACGGGAGGACCGAACCACCCAGTCGCACCTGCGCAGAATAACGGTGGGCACGGGTATCCCCCGCCGAAAGGAGCGCTGATGATCCAAAAAGGGCGCCCAACGAACAGGGTGCAGAAGAAAATCACCCGTCAGATCAACCTGGCTGTGACAGCACCACCCGCCATCCCCGAGTACCTCAGCGGATCGGAATCTTGCATCAAGTTTAGCCATTCGGATCACCCTTGCCATGTCCCTCGCCCAGGTCATGCTGCCCTGGTGCTTGAGGCGCAGATCGGAGGGTTCGAGATGAGCCGCGTCTTCATGGACGGCGGCAGCGGCATCAACCTGATGTTCGCCAGCACCCTAGTAGCAATGCGGATGACGTTCTGCATCTTGGAGCGATCGAACGCGTTCCATGGCATCGTCCTAGGAAAGGAATATTCCCCTGAAAGATATGGCTCGGCGTCATCTTCGCGACCGGATAACTTCCGATCGGCGACTCGAGTTGAAGTGGTGGATGCCATCACAATACCATGCCATCCTCGGGCGCGTGGCATTCGCACGATTCCTGGCAGTACCACACTACGCGTACCTGCTACTCAAGATGCCAGGACCCAGGGGCGTCATCACGGTCCACGGGACCTTCACCCGATCGGACCACTGCGATAGGTACTTCAACAGAATCTCCCAGTAATTCGGCATGCAGGAGGAGCTCGTAATGCAGGGGTTCGTAGCATGGAAAACAAAAAATTTCTATCGCATACAAACAAACAAGCCAAGATCTATCTACTAGATTGTAGCAACGAGTCGATGGAATAACTTACCCTCGAAGATTCCAAAGCGGTTAACGAGAGCAGATTCTCGTGGGTGATGTAGTCGTACTCTTTCCGATCTCAAGATTGTGTAGACGATCCTTCCGGCGCTGCGTTCCGGCAGCGTTTGGGAAGTCGGTCACACGTTCGGTACTCGACGAAGACCTTCCTCTCCCTTGTTCTAGCAGGCAGCGGAGGTTGTAGCACTCTCCTCGCGATTCCGGCAGCACAACGGCGTGGTACCGGAAGTAGAGGGGAGATCCTTGAGCTTCTCCTTAAGCGAGTATGGTGGAGTATGAGAGAGATATTAGTGGTCTAGGGATTAGACACACCAATTAGAAGGCTCTAAACCTGGCTAAAGCAATTATAAGCTCTAAACCAAACGGCTCTAAACCGGAGATTAGAGGATAGGAACTTGTGTGTCTAGAGGAGGAGGCCCTCCTTTTATAGGTGGGAGGGCGGCCAAGGGAGGAGTCCCTCCCCAAGTCGGCCTTGGTTGGCGTGCGGCTTGAGAGGACTCCTCCCCAAGTCGGTTCAACCACCTCTTGCTTGTTTCCCCAGTTCTGTTTCCCACAGTTTCTGTTTTAGCTTTGACTTTCAAAGCGGCAGTTTGACTTTTCAGTTTTGGAACAGCAAGAACACTTAGTACATGATGCAATCATTCCAATATGCAATGACACATTCATGTACCCTTCCTCCGAGTGCGGACATTCCGAACCTTCGAACATTCGATGAAAACACCGGAATCATTCCCGAACTCCAAAACGGGACTTTCCTTATATGAATCTTATTCTCCGAACCATTCCGGATCACCTCGTGATATCCCGGATCCCATCCGAGACTACGAACAACATTCGGTCTCTTTCTCATAATACCATAACTACTCAAACAACGTCGAATCCTTAAGTGTGTCTCCCTACGGTTCGTGAATTATGCGGACATGATCGAGACACTTCTCCGAACAATAACCAATAGAGGAATCTGGAAATTCATATGGCTCCCACATATTTCTCGATTACTTTGCGTCGAATGAACCACTTACATACGATACCAATTTCCCTTTGTCTCACGATAGTTTACTTATCCGAGGTTATGATCGTCGGTATCTCTGCATACCTAGTTCAACCTCGTTCGATAAGTACTCTTTTATCGTTCGTGATATGTGATCCCTTGTGAGCAGTCACATGCTTGCAAGCTAATTGGATGACATTCCACCGAGAGGGCCCGAGTATATCTATCCGTCATATGGATGGACAAATCCCACTCTTGATCCATGTGTTTCAACCAATACTTTCCGAACACTCAATGCCACCTTTATAGCCACCCGATTACGGTGTGGTGTTTGATGTCATCAAAGCATCCATCCGGTAAGGTGATATGCATGATCTCATGGTCGAAGGAATTAGGTTACTATGTATCAGAAAGCATATAGCAATTGAACTATTGAAATGACTTGATCTTTATGCTACGCTTATCTATAGGAGTATGTCCATCACATCATTCTCCTAATGATATGATCCTGTTGTTAATAACATCTCTATGTTCATGATCGGGAAACCATGATCATATATTAACCAACAAGCTAGTTTAACAAGAGGCTTTACTAGGGACTCTTATTTTAGTTTACAAATCACACAAGTATTAATGTTTCCGGTTAATACAATTATAGCATGGTATGTAAACATTTATCATAAGTGTGAAGATATGATAATAACAACTTTATTATTGCCTCTTGGGCATATCTCCAACAGTCTCCCACTTGCACTAGAGTCAATAATCTAGTTTCAAACCTTTTGTATTCAACACCTATGGCTTTCCTGTTGTATGTACACGATTGCTAGTGGTCAATCGATCTCCGGATCCGACACTTCCAGTCCGTGTGTAATTGCATGTATTTATGCCTCTCGCATCACTCATTCTCTAATGAGATGGCTTCGTACAAATTTGGTCCTTTGTGTGACCTTTAGTTCTTTGGGGTTAAAACATGTTGATAATATTGTCGTACAATATATCTTCATAGTATTATCCCGCTGTGAACTACACCTTGTTTGATAACAAACTACTTGACACAAATGCCCTCTTTAGCTGCTATTATAGCAGTCATATACTTAGCCTTTTGTTGTAGTATCTGTCACAATGTCTTCACTTTGGAACTCATCCAAATCCATTATGGAACTTACTTTCCATTATATTGTGCCACCCTTAGTTTAGATTGAGATAAACTTAATTTGTATTTTGTGACAAAACTAGTATCAATGTAGTACTTTTACAATGAACTAACCATCTATTTGTCACTTCTACAAATAATATACTCTTAGTTCTTCCAAAAGATCATAAGAATATCCTTACTATTGTCCAACGATCATCTTATGAATTATTCGGTATATGCTCATAACATTTAGAGCATAGGACATATCTGATTTGTACATATCACAAGATGATTGATATAAATATTCTTTGTGATTTCATACATCAAGTATCAATCTATACTTGAATCTTTGTTTCACTTACCAAATGTCAATACACTTGAATATATCATCAATATTGAACTCATTCAATCCTTTCTCGTACAAGAACCTTTCTTGTAGTTTCTATATCGAACTCATTCAATATCTCGTCTATGTACTTCTGGCACAACCATATTAACATCTATTGATGCCAAATATTTGGGTTTTGCCTAAGTCTTTCATCGAGATGAAATTCTTAATATGTGTTAATAAAAGATACATCATTTCCAATCAACAATATGTCTTCCACATAATGTATTAGAAACATGTCTTAGCGCCCCACTTAATTTCTTGTAAATGCAAGCATCTTCATTGTCTCGATGAAATTAAACTCTTTAACAGTTTCATCATAGTGAAGATTCCAACTCCGCTATGCTTACTTCAACCATTGAAGTTTGCATATGTTTTTAGCATCCCTTGAATTTTAACAAAATAAAAAACCTTTTGGACTGTGTCATGCACACGTCCTAGGTAACCCTTCTATTAGAAGAACTTGTTTTGTTTATTCAACTACCATATAATAAAATTATATGTAGTGGTTGCTACACTAATCCGTAGACTAAATATCGCTATGAAAGATCGATCTTGTCATAGTCAACCTTTGAACATTGTTGTGAACTCTTTCCCAACATGTCGACTATTTCATAGATGTGCAACATCCATGTCTATTTATTTATAGATCCAAACACAACTAAGGTCTTACACCTTTCTCGAGGGTCCTTCAAGTTCAAAACTTGATTTCTCGTATGGAACTATCACGGATTTTATGGCTTCAAGCCATTTGACGAGTCAGGCCCATCATCGCTTCTTTGCATGTAATCGGTTCATTATTCTCAAATAATGATTCAACCCTCAAATCTTGGTATTTGATTGTTTACCCGATCTACTTGTTTCATTAGGAACTTAGATCTCCGTGTCCACAACCTTTGAGGCACGTGAGCCATGAGCATTGTATTCTCCTCTAACACTTTTCAAGGCGCAACTTTGCACATATAGCTAAGGTTCTTTTAACCTTATCAAAGTTCTATTGTCCTCCCACTTAACTTTTCACGAAAAATTCCTTCTCAAAGAAACTTGACGTTCTAAGCGACAAACACTTTTGTCTCCGGTGTTTTATGGAGGAATACTTAACATTTATACAAAGACAGGTTCATCCGACTTTGGTTGCACATATCTTTCTTATGCATAGTATACCAATGTTTTAAGAAAGGACTACTTGGGTTTTATCCCAAACCATAACTTTATATGGTGTCATTTCAACGGATTATGATGGAGCTCTTTTCAGTGGAAAAATGGTAATCTCTAAAGCTTTTAATCTTTAAAATATAATGGCAGTTTTATGAATTATACCTTTGATCTTACCATGTCAAACAAGGTTTAATTACATACCTCGAACGCTCCATACCCTTATGGTGTTTCGGGAAATGCAAATCCACGGAACGATTCCTTAAATCTTAGGTATTATGCTAAACTCTGTAACTCAAATATCTTCCTTTATGATCTTTATCATAAACTGTTTATATTCTTGTTACAATGATTTTGCACTTCATCTTGAAAGTCTTTGAACTTTTCAAATGTTTCATACTTCATCCTTATTAAGTAAATATTCATATATTCACTCAAAATTTCGGAAAAAACAAATGAAGTTAAAATACATCGCTCTTGACTACACATAATGGACTTCGTACAACAATATGTACAAATTCCAATAAGCTAGTATTTCGTTCCCTTTTGGCCTATGAACGAAGTTTCAATTATCTCTAGGAAAGTTTCACAAGTGTCATTTGATCAAAAATCAAAAGACTCCAAAATTCCATCCACATGGAGTTTCTTCATGTTTTCTTTCCAGTATAATTTAAACGGCGATGTCACTTCCTAAGTGATCTTTCAATCAATTTGTCTTTCGACATCTTTAGCACTAGTTTTATGGATGTGATATCTCCAACGAGATTTGCGAATCCATCTTTTATGGATTACGGCAATTATTTGAACAACCCTTTTGTTCTCATAATACCTGATAAAACAAATCTTTGAAGGCAAGCTTTGATGTTTAACGAGCAACACAATAACCCTTTATTTGTTCTCGATGAACATCATCACATATTCTTTGCTAGTTACTTAGGCCATTGTAGTTCATGAATTGTGTTGTTTCGCATGACGATTCACACCAACAAATTCAGATCAAATACTTGAGAACCACATTGTTTAATAAGCAAAGAATATAGCCATAACATGTATATCATCTATATACTTAGTGAACAATTCTAGTCTTTTCCTTTCGCCATATATTTATGAGATTCTCTTCAAGATTTCCTTTTACATTTGATAGAATCTATCAACATCAATAGTGGAGTCATACATATGACATATAGTCCAAAGCGTAAAATTAAATACCAATGTCTTTGGACTTGCACTTTGAAGTAGATCACCATCATCAAATATTTGGTGTTCTTTCAAATTCCTTTCTTTAGTAATCTCTTGGTGTAGTAAACATTTTACCTACATCAAATATTCACCCTTATCATGGAATTGTCCATGATCAAGCTACTTAGCTTATAACGATGAATTATGAGTATAATGTTGCTATCCAAAACCTTTTGGAGGATTAGGACAACAAGTGTCTCCAACCTTTTGCAAATTCTCATCAAAATATGAGAACATGAACTTTGCCATATTATACTCTATCATGTTGTAACCAAAACTTCGTTTCGATATCACAATATCTTCCACACATCATGGTTTCAAACAACTCTTTCAGATCCTAGATAACCTTGATATTAAGAGAATCCTTTGAATATCAAGAATCATGGAGACAAACATGATACTTATATACTAACACTTGGAATTGTTACTCTTGATTTAATACTAATTATTAAACTTCATGGAGTAACGAACTTCTTGAAAGTTTGCAATAGGATTTTTAAACTTTAGACTAACACTTCAAAACAATACGATACCAGTTCAGAAAGTAACTAACCAGAATTCTATAGTTCTATCATCTCAATTATAACTAAGCGCAAGGTGGTAAACGGATGCCAATGACTACAACAACTATGCAAATTCACTTTGATTTAGTTTATGATAAATTGAGTTCTAATTAATAATTAAATTAATCTAGGTGAACTCCCTCAAAACAATATCCCTCACATTGTTTTAGTGATCACCTAACCAAATCCACCACATCAAAACCGATCATCACGAGAGTTGATATAGCTTCAATGGCGAACAATCAACATGTTCATCATATCTACTATATGACTCATGCTCTACCTTTCGGTAATCCGTGTTCCCGAGGCCATGTCCGTACATGCTAGGCTCGTCAAGATCAAACCTTAGTTTCCGCATGAGCAAATCTGGCTTGCTCACGTTGTATACACTTGTAGAATCTAACACACCCGATCATCACGTGGTGCTTCGAAACAACAAGCTTTAGCAACGGTGCTAACTAAGGGTGAACACTTTATGACTTGAAATTCATGTGCATGAGGGATCATCTTATAATGCTACCGTCGTCTACTAAGCAATACAAGATGCATAAAGGATTAACATCACATGCAATTCATAATATGTGATATGATATGGCCTTTCTTCTTTGTGCTTCGATCTCCATCTTCTAGCACGAACATGATCTCCATCATCACCGACATTGCATCAAGGTCAATGATGCTTCTCCATGGTTGTCGCCCACCGCTTCAACTATTACAACTACTTTGAATAGACACCGGGTCTTAACAGAATTTAAAGACAACCATATGGCTCACCGGTTGCCAACTTACAATAAGGAACATTGCATACATCATATATAATCACAATCATGGCCATATCACATCACAAGACACCCCGCAAAACAAAGTTAGACGCCTCTAATTTTCTTTGCATGTTTTACGTGGTTTGGGGCTTTCAATAAGTGTCGTTCTAACTACGACAAGAACCACAACATTGATACTAGTATTGTCAATCACCGTTGTAAATTGAATCTTAACTATTCTAGGAGAAAGCAGGCACCATAAAGCCACTTATGCAATACAAGTTGCATGTCAAGCGTGGAGCAAGTCTCATGAACGATGTCATGTAAGGTTAGCCGGCCGCTTCATCCCAACATACCGCAAGATGCAAAGTACACAAGAAGCAATCGATAAAAGCATCAATGCCCACAATGATCATTGTGTTCTACTCGTCAACAGATCTACATATAGACTGGCTCGATACCCTTTGAGGGGTTCGTAGCATGGAAAACAAAAATTTTCTATCGCATACAAACATACAAGCCAAGATCTATCTACTAGATTGTAGCAACGAGTCGTTGGAATAACTTACCCTCGAAGATTCCAAAGCGGTTAACGAGAGCAGATTCTCGTGGGTGATGTAGTCGTACTCTTTCCGATCTCAAGATCGTGTAGACGATCCTTCCGGCGCTGCGTTCCGGCAGCGTTTCCGCAGTCGGTCACACGTTCGGTACTCGACGAAGACCTTCCTCTCCCTTGTTCCAGCAGGCAGCGGAGGTTGTAGCACTCTCCTCGCGATTCCGGCAGCACAACTGCGTGGTACCGAAAGTAGAGGGGAGATCCCGCAGGGCTTCGCCTTAAGCCAGAGCGATTATGGTGGACTATGAGAGAGAGATATTAGTGGTCTAGGGATTAGACACACCAATTAGAAGGCTCTAAACCTCTGGCTAAAGCAATTAGAAGCTCTAAACCAAAACAGCTCTAAACCGGAGATTAGAGGATAGGAACTTGTGTGTCTAGAGGAGGAGGCCCTGCCCCTCCTTTTATAGGTGGGAGGGGCGGCCAAGGGGAGGGGAGTCCCTCCCCAAGTCGGCCTTGGTTGGCGCGCCGGCTTGGAGGGACTCCTCAAGTCGGTTCAACCACCTCTTGTTTCCCACAGTTTCTGTTTCCCACAGTTTCTGTTTTCCACAGTTTCTGTTTTAGCCGTTTGACTTTCAAGCGCAGTTTGACTTTTCAGTTTTGGAACAGCAAGAACACTTAGTACATGATGCAATCATTCCAATATGCAATGACACATTCATGTACCCTTCCTCCGGTCTTGACATTTGGAACCTTCGAACATTCCATGAAAACACGGAATCATTCCCGAACTCAAACGGGACTTTCCTTATATGAATCTTACTCTCCGAACCATTCCGGATCACCTCGTGATATCCGGATCCCATCGAGACTCGAACAACATTCGGTCTCTTTCTCATAATACCATAACTACTCAAACAACGTCAATCCTTAAGTGTGTCTCCCTACGGTTCGTGAATTATGCGGACATGATCGAGACACTTCTCTAACAATAACCAATAGAGGAATCTGGAAATTCATATGGCTCCACATATTTCTACGATTACTTTGCGATCAAATGAACCACTTACATACGATACCAATTTCCCTTTGTCTCACGATAGTTTACTTATACGAGGTTATGATCGTCGGTATCTCTCCATACCTAGTTCAACCTCGTTCCGATAAGTACTCTTTTCTCGTTCCGTGATATGTGATCCCTTGTGAGCCGGTCACATGCTTGCAAGCTAATTGGATGACATTCCATCGAGAGGGCCAGTATATCTATCCGTCATATGGATGGACAAATCCACTCTTGATCCATGTGTTTCAACCAATACTTTCCGAACACTCAATGCCACCTTTATAGCCACCCGATTCGGTGTGGTGTTTGATGTCATCAAAGCATCCATCCGGTAAAGGTGATATGCATGATCTCATGGTCGAAGGAATTAGGTTACTATGTATCAGAAAGCATATAGCAATTGAACTATTGAAATGACTTGATCTTTATGCTACGCTTATCTATAGGAGTATGTCCATCACATCATTCTCCTAATGATATGATCCTGTTGTTAATAACATCTCTATGTTCATGATCAGGAAACCATGATCATATATTAACCAACAAGCTAGTTTAACAAGAGGCTTTACTAGGGACTCTTATTTTAGTTTACAAATCACACAAGTATTAATGTTTCCGGTTAATACAATTATAGCATGGTATGTAAACATTTATCATAAGTGTGAAGATATGATAATAACAACTTTATTATTGCCTCTTGGGCATATCTCCAACACGTAAGACTCCGCGAGGTGACGGACAACGGGGCACCCCCATTCGCAAGACAGAAAGCATCAGACATGTCTTTCGACTCCACCATCAACACAAAGAAAGTGCAAGTCCACCCGACAGACGGCTCCAAGATGGCGCTGATCGCCAACGATCTCAGCCCCACATAGGAAAGCGTGCTCGTCGAATTCCTCCGTGAGCGCTGGGAAATCTTCGCCTGGTGTCCTGCGGACATGCCAGGAGTTCCTAGAGAATTCGCCGAGCACGCACTCAACGTATTTCCAGACGCCAAGCCCGTCAAGCAGTCCATCCGACGACTGTCCGAACCTCGGGCCGAAGCCATAGGAGTCGAAGTCAACAGACTACTCGCTGCAAACTTCATCAGGGAGATCAAGGAGAGCGAGTGGCTCGCCAATACCGTGATGGTCCCCAAAAAGGACACGGACATCGTGCGGATGTGCGTGGACTTCACGTCGCTGAACAAGCACTGCCTGAAGGACCACTTCCCTCTCCCTCGGATAGATCAGATCATCGATTCGACTGCAGATGCGAGAAACTCTCCTTCCTCGACGCCTACTCAGGCTACAACCAGATTCGACTAAAAGTCGAAGATCAGGAGAAAACGGCGTACATCACGCCGTTCGGAGTGTTCTGCTACAACACAATGCACTTCGGGCTGAAGAACCGGGCGCCACATACCAACGGTGCATGCAGGCATGCCTGAAGGACCAGATCGGCCGCAATATACAAGTCTATGTCGACGACATAGTCATCAAAACAAGGGAGGCGAGAACGCTCATCGACGATCTCCGCGAGACGTTCGATAATCTTGACCGCTACAAGATCAAGCTCAACCCTGAAAAGTGCACCTTCGGCGTCCCATCGGCGGCCAGCTACTTCATCTCCCAGCGAGGGATCGAGGCGAACCTGAAGAAAATTCAGGCCATAATGGCCATGGAAAAACCAAAGAACCTCAAGGGCGTCCAACAGCTTGCCAGGCGAATCGCGGCATTAAGAAGGTTCATCAGCCGCATGGGCGAAAAGGCTCTGCCGTTCTACCAGCTGCTACGCAAAGCAGACAAATTCGAGTGGATGCCTGAGGCGGACGATGCATTCGAAGATCTAAAGCGGTTGCTCTCTACCTCGCCGGTCCTGGTCACGCCAAAGGAACGCAAGCCTTTGCTGCTGTACATAGCAGCCACACACCAGGTGGTAAGCACCGTACTGGTGGTCGAGCAACCCGAAGAGGGCAAGATCCCATGGGGTCCAACGCCCAATCTACTACCTCAGCGAGGTATTGACGCCGACAAAGAAGAGGTACCCTCACTACCAAAAACTCGTCTACGGCTTGTTCATGACAGCTCGTCGGCTGAACCACTACTTTCAGGAGCACCAGGTGATGGTCGTCAACGAGGCACCCCTGAACAGCATCCTGAACAATCCAGAGGCCACAGGACGCGTGGCCCTGTGGGGCATCGAACTGTCACCTCTAGACATCGTCTATGAGAAGCGCCACACGATCAAATCTCAAGTCCTCCCGGACTTCCTCGTAATCGGATGGAGCTGCGGTGCCAGACATCCTGACATGTGATCATGGACAATGCACTTTGACGGCTCCAAGCGCGAAGCCGGAGCAGGAGCCGGAGTCATACTGACCTTCCCGCGAGGCGACAAGATGAAGTACGTCCTCCGGATGAAGTTTCGAGCCTCCAACAACAAGGCCGAATACGATGACCTCATCCACGGCATGCGGATGGCCAAGATCTGCGGCGCAACACGCCTCGTCATCTACGGTGACTCCAACCTCGTCGTTCAGCAGACGATGAACGAGTGCGACGCGCACGCCGCCAATATGATCGCGTACCGCGCACTCTACAACGCACTCGAAGGAGACTTCGACGGCTGCGAGCTCCGGCACGTTGGGAGAGAAAGAAACAAAGAGGCCGACAGACTCGCCAACATCGGCTCCACCTGCGCACGGGTGCCACCAGGTGTGTTCCTCGAACAGATCTGCGTACCATCCATCAAACAGAAATTCCCAAAGGGATCACCCGAAGAAGCAGAACACTCGGGGGCTGCGCTACCCGAAGGACAGTAAGGACCCGAAAAGCTCGACATAGAGGTCGTTGTGGTCAACCTGATGCAGGCCATGGCAGTCAAAAAAACTTGGACGCGGCCATACCTAATGTATCTGATAGACGGCGAACTGCCTGATAGCCCGACAGATGCCCGGCGCATATCTCGTTGGTCCAAGGCCTTCACCATCATCAATGGCGAGTTGTACGAGCGCAACATTTCGGGTCTACTCTAAAGGTGCGTCACCGTCGGTGACGGCAAAACCATACTCCAAGACATCCACGAGGGCATCTGCGGCCATCATGCGGGTAGCCGCTCCCTCGTCGCCAAAGCTCTACGAGCTGGATTCTACCGGCCAACGGCCATGAACGACGCCAAGGACATCGTCCGGAGATGCAACAGGTGCCAAAGGTTCGCCGACAAACCACACGCACCCGGATCAGAACTCAGGCCCATACCTCTGGCCTGGCCCTTCGCCCAGTGGGGCCTCGACATGATCGGCAAACTGCCAAGGTCCTCGAAAGGAGGTCACGTCTACCTGTAGGGGTTCGTAGCATGGAAAACAAAAAATTTCTATAGCATACAAACAAACAAGCCAAGATCTATCTACTAGATTGTAGCAACGAGTTGATGGAATAACTTACCCTCGAAGATTCCAAAGTGTTTAACGAGAGCGGATTCTCGTGGGTGATGTAGTCGTACTCTTTCCGATCTCAAGATCGTGTAGACGATCCTTCCGGCGCCACGTTAGCGCTCCGATCGGTCTGCGTTCGGTACTCGGCGAAGACCTTCCTCTCCCTTGTTCCAAAGAAAATGGAGGTTGTAGTACTCTCCTCGCGATTCCGGCAGACTGGCGTGGTACCGAAGTAGAGGGAGATCCATGAGCCGCCTTAAGCCGGTGCGGTATGGTGGAGCTTATGAGAGAGGCTATTAGTGGTCTAGTAATTAGACACACCAATTAGAAGGCTCTAAACCAATTAGAAGGCTCTAAACCCGGGCTAAAGCAATTAGAAGCTCTAAACCAAAACGGCTCTAACGGAGATCTAGAGGTGAAACTTGTGTGTCAGGAGGAGCCCTGCCCTCCTTTTATGGGTGGAGGGCCGGAGGGAGGAGTCCCTCCCAAGTCGGCCTTGGGTGGCGCTACGGCTTGGGAGGAGACTCCTCCTCAAGTCGGATCCCAACTCCTCTTTCTTGTTTCCACAGTTTCTTGTTTTAGCGTTTGACTTTCAAACGGACATTTGACTTTTTCTGTTTTAGGATTCAATTTAATCCTTTATTTGGGACAAAGAACACTTAGTACATGATGCAATCATTCCAATATGTAATGACACATTCATGTACCTCCCCCCCAGTGCCGGACAATCCGGAACCTTCTAGAACATTCCCGATGAAAACACCGGAATCATTCCCGAACTCCGAAACGGGACTTTCCTTATATGAATCTTATTCTCCGGACCATTCCGGATTACCTCGTGATATCCCGGATCCCATCCGAGATTCCGAACAACATTCGGTCTCTTTCTCATAATACCATAACTACTCAAACAACGTCGAATCCTTAAGTGTGTCTCCCTATGGTTCGTGAATTATGCGGACATGATCGAGACTCTTCTCCGAACAATAACCAATAGAGGAATATGGAAATTCATATGGCTCCCACATATTTCTACGATTACTTTGCGATCGAATGAACCACTTACATACGATACCAATTTCCCTTTGTCTCACGATATGTTACTTATCCGAGGTTATGATCGTCGGTATCTCTGCATACCTAGTTCAACCTTGTTACCGATAAGTACTCTTTTCTCGTTCCCGTGATATGTGATCCCTTGTGACCAAGTCACATGCTTGCAAGCCAATTGGATGACATTCCACCGAGAGGGCCCAGAGTATATCTATCCGTCATGTGGATGGACAAATCCCACTCTTGATCCATGTGTTTCAACCAATACTTTCCGAACACTTAATGCCACCTTTATAGCCACCCGATTCACGGTGTGGTGTTTGATGTCATCAAAGCATCCATCCGGTAAAGGTGATATGCATGATCTCATGGTCGAAGGAATTAGGTTACTATGTATCAGAAAGCATATAGCAATTGAACTATTGAAATGACTTGATCTTTATGCTACGCTTATCTATAGGAGTATGTCCACCATATCATTCTCCTAACGATATGATCTTGTTGTTGATAACATCTCAATGTTCATGATAGGGAAACCACAATCATTAATCAACCAACAAGCTAGTGAAGTATAGAGGCTATACTAGGGACTTCAAATTAAGTTTACAAATCACACAAGTATCAATGTTTCCTTGTTAATACCATTATAGCATGAATGTAAACATTTATCATAAACACAAAGATATAATAATAACTACATTTATTATTGCCTCTAGGGCATATCTCCAACAGTCTCCCACTTGCACTAGAGTCATCTAATCTAGATTACATGGTAATATACCGAACACCCATGGAAGTTTGGTGTTGGTCATGTTTTGCCCTCGGGAGAGGTTTAGTCAACGGATCCGCCACATTCAGATCTGTGTGTACTTTGCAAATCTTTATATCCCCATCCTGGATATGTTCTCGAATAGCGTGAAAACGTAGCTTGATATGCTTCAGCTTCTTGTGTGACCTTGGTTCTTGCGCATTGGCTATGGCGCCCATGTTATCACAGTAGATAGACATTGGGTCCAGCGCACTTGGAACCACACCCAGCTCTGTAATGAACTCTTTCATCCATATCGCTTCTTGTGAAGCCTCCAAGCGACCATGTATTCCGATTCATTGAAGATCTCGCCACAACGCTTTGCTTTGCACTCCTCCATAACTGCTGCACCATTCAAAATAAATACGATCCGGATTGTGATTTAGAATCATCCGGATCGTGTTCCAACTAGCATCGGTGTAACCATTAACAACGAGCTGTTCATCACCTCCATAAGAAAGAACCATATCCTTAGTTCTTCTCAAGTACTTAAGGATGTTTTTGATCATTGTCCAATGATCCACTCTGGATCACTTTGATATCTGCTAGTTAAACTAACGGCATATGCAATGTCGGGTCTAGTACATAGCATGGCATACATTAGAGATCCTATGGGAGGCATAGAGTCTTACTCATCCTTTCTCTATCTTCTCGCGATGTCGGACTTTGAGTTTTACTCAAGGTCGTATTAGCAACATGGGCAAGAACCCTTTCTTGCTTTCTTCCATTCCAAACTTCTTTAGAACTTTGTCCAAATATGTACTCTGTGACAATGATATTTGGCGTTTGATCTATCTCTATAAATCTTTATGCCTAATATGTAAGCTGCTTGCAAGATCTTTCATTGAAAAACTATTATTCAAATATTCCTTGACACTATTAAGAAGGTCTACATCATTCCCAATCAACAATATGTCATCCACATACAGTATTAAGAATGCTACAGAGCTCTCACTCACTTTCTTGTAAATACAAGCTTCTCCATAAGTTTGTATAAAACCAAAACTTTTGATTACCTTATCAAAACGTTGATTCCAACTTCTGGATGCCTGCTTCAATCCATAGATGGACCATTGAAGTTTGCATACCTTGTTAGCATCTTTAGGATCGACAAAACCTTTGGGTTGCATCATATACAACTCTTCATCAATGTCTCCATTGAGGAATGTTGTTTTGACATCCATCTGCCATATCTCATAATCATAGTATGCAGCGATTGCTAACATAATCCTCACAGACTTTAGCTTCGCTACCGGTGAGAAAGTCTCATCGTAGTCAACTCCTTGAATTTGTCGAAACCCTTTTGCGACAAGTCGAGCTTTATAGACAGTAACATTACCATCAGCATCTGTTTTCTTCTTGAAAATCCATTTGTTCTCGACAGCTTCCGCCATCCTAAGTCCACCAAAGTCCATACTTGGTTTTCGTACATGGATCCAATCTCGGATTTCATGGCTTCTTGCCATTTATTGCAATCTGGGCTCATCATCGCTTCCTCATATGTCTCGGGGTCATCGGTGTTGTCCACCAACATGACACTCATAACGGAATCATACCAATGCGGAGTGCGAGTTCTCGTTGACCTCCGAGGCTCTAGCAACTTCAACCAAGTTTCATGATCATCATCATTAGCTTCCTCTCTTGGTGCGAGCACCACAGAACTTCTTCCGTCTTCGCGCTACTCGCAATTCGAGAGAAGGTTCGACAACCTCGTCGAGTTCTACTTTCCTTCAGTCACTTCTTTCGAGAGAAATTCCTTCTCTAGAAAAGATCCATTCTTTAACGAATGTTTTGCCTTGGATCTATGATAGAAGGTATACCCAATAGTTTCCTTGGGTATCCTATGAAGACGCATTTTTCGCTTTGGGTTCAAGCTTGTCCGTGTAACTTCTTTACATAGGCTTCAGATCCCCAAACTTTAAGGAGCGACAATTTAGGTTTGTTCCCAAACCATAATTCATACGGTGTCGTTTCAGCGGATTTAGACGGTGCCCTATTTAAAGTGAATGCGGTTTCTAATGCATAACCCCAAAATGATAGCGGTAAATCTGTAAGTGACATCATAGAACGAACCATATCTAAGAGAGTTCGATTCTGACGTTCGGACACACCATTACGCTGTGGTGTTCCCGCGGTGTCAATTGAAAGTATTCCGCACTTCTTTAAATGCTCGCCAAACTCGTAACTTAGATATTCACCTCCACGATCGAGAGAAATTTAATCTTCTTGTTACGTTGATTCTCTACCTCACTTTGAAACTCCTTAAACTTCTCGAAAGTTTCGGACTTATGTTTCATGAAATAGATATACCCATATCTACTCAAGTCATCCGTGAAGGTAAGAACATAACGATAGCCACATGATGCTACACTCATTGGACCACACACATCGGTATGTATGATTTCCAATAAGTCCGTAGCTCGCTCCATCATACCGAAAATGGAGTCTTAGTCATTTTCCCATCGGACATGCTTCGCATCTTTCAAGTGATTCAAAATCAAGTGATTCAAGAAGTCCATCGGAATGGAGTTTCTTCATACGTTTCACTCCGATGTGACCAAGACAGCGATGCCACATATAGGTCGAATTATCGCTGATTTCAAACGTTTAGCCTCAATGTTGTTGATATGTGTATTTCCACTATCGAGATTCAATAAGAATAGACCATCTATCAAAGGTGCATGTGCATAAAACATATTACTCATATAAATAGAACAACCATTATTCTCGATTTAAACAAATGCGTCTCTTAATAAACAAGATCCCGATATAATGTTCATGATCAACGCAGCACCAAATAACAATTATTTAAGTATAAAACTAATCCCGATGGTAGATGAAGGGGTAGCGTGCCGACGCGATCACATCAACCTTTGATCCGTTTCCCACGCGCATCGTCACCTCGTTCTACGCTAGCTTCCGTTTATTCTGCGGACTGTTTGAGTTACAAATATGAGCAACCGAACCAAGATCAAATACCCGAGCACTACTACGGTACTAGTGAGATACACATCAATAACATGTATATCGGATATACCTTTCTTCTTGATGTTGCCGTTCTTCAATCCGCCAAGTACTTTGGGCAATTCCGCTTCGAGGACCTTCTCCCTTGCGTAAAAGCACTCGATGTCGCTTAGGTCCAGCCCTGGTCTTCTTCGTCGGCGCGGTAGCTTTCTTACCACCCTTCTTGAAGTGTCCCTTTTGCTTAGACTTGCCTTTCTTGAATTTGGTGGTCTTATTGACCAACAACACTTGGTGCTCTTTCTTGATCTCCACTTCTGCAGATTTCAACATGGCAAAGAGTTCTGGCAACGTCTTGTTCATGTTCTGCATGTTGTAGTTCATCACAAAGTTCTTGTAACTTGGTGGTAGTGATTGGAGGACACGGTGAATCCCCAAAGCATTAGGAATCACTATACCCAAGCTTTGAAGTTTGTTTGCGTGCCCAGACATCTTAAGCACATGCTCACAGACGGAGCTGCCCTCTTCCATCTTGCAGTTAAAGAACTTTTCAGAAGCCTCATAGCTTTCAATTGCCGCATGAGTCTCAAAAATCAATTTGAGATCAAATGTGGCAACTGGTGTCTATATGACCAAATTGATTACACAGAAAACATTGCCTAGTAGGGCCTCCGGCTTCAGATTCATCCATATCATTACGGATGCGGACACGTTATCGCCTTCCTCTTCCTGTCCGCATCAGTTCAGGATCTGGGATGTAAACCCTTTCACCTGGATTTACTTTGTTGAAATTTCCCCATGCCCTATATCCCATCATCTCGCCTGTACACGTATTGACCATCGCGTCCTTAAGGAAATAAGGAGACACAAACGAGATCGCATACATACCCATCAGCCTGCATGTAGCTAGTACATGCGAGCAAGGCAGATGCAACAGCTTGGGTTTATTGCACGTGCACTCACACGTTGGCCAGGCTTCGTTGCCTATCCTCACCTCCTGTGTCTTTACCTCTCCTCCTGTTCCAATCTGGTTGGAAGGGAGGCGTACCTCGGACCTTCTTTTCTGATTACGGATGGCGACGACATGCATGGACCGAGCCTTCTCAATCTTGGCATCCATGTAATGCATGATCTTTGAGTAATACCTCGTGTTTGGATTGTTCATGATATGCATCTGAGCCATCTGGAGCCTGTCTCTGAAATACTTCAGAGTTCCGGTGAAAATACACTCCACAATGGCTGTTAATGGCAGAGCCCTGCTTCCTCTCAAGACAAAGTTGTAAGTTTCAGCCAGATTTGTAGTCATGACGCCAAACCTAGCACCATGAGTGTCATGCAGCAGAGACCACCTCTTTACAGGATCGTGTTGTATCCATTCCTGAAAATTTTTAATCCTTCTGCCAGGCCTTCTCCTAGTACCGGGTTGGTCAAATCCTCGCAAGTCACAAAGGGCAACGGGTTCTTCCTCCGGTGGAGCTGCTCCTGTTGTTGCCTGTGCAGCTAACGCCGATGCATGAGCCGCGACCGCTGCTGCTCTAGATGCTCTCCTCTGAGTCACATGTTTTTTAGTAAAGTCATCAAGATAGCCACGACACTTGATGTACTTTCACTCTTGGTTCTGCTTGCAAAGCTTCTTGAATAGGATCATAAGAGCCTTGTTCCTGAACTGTGAGAAAAAGTTGACCCCTAGATGCCGCATGCACCAACGACTCTGCATGTCCAGCCATGGAGTAACTTCATCAGGAGTGGGCTATGTGAGCTTATTTATCGCGCTTAGTATACCTGGATGCCTATCATGAAGGACGCATACATTCAGTGTATCTCTCAAAATTGCTATCTTCAGCTGCCTGAAAAACCATACCCAACTCTCGGTGTTCTCGCTCTCCACGAAGGCAAAAGCAAGTGGAACAACTTGATTGTTTCCATCTTGACCTATGGCAGTCAATATCTGACCCCTGTACTTGCTAGTGAGAAATGTACCATCCACATAGATGACTGGTCGACAGTGAGTGAAAGCTTCGATGCATATAGCAAATGAGAAGAACACTCGATGAAGTACCCTCAAATTAGGTTCATGTGGCATTGTAAAGTGTTGGATGTCCACGTAGGTGCCTGGATTCCTAGCCTGCAGTGTTTGGAGCATCCTAACAACACAGTCGTACCCATCTCGAAACGAACCAAACCTTGCCTCCAATGCCCTTTGATTAGTCCTCCAAGCCTTTCCGTATGAAATATTGTAGCGGAATCTGACAGAAACTTTGTTAATGATAGCTTTTACCCCCATGGCTTTGCCCTCCACTATCTCTGTGTATAACAGTCTAGCCAAGAGGGTTGACGTGAGGTTACGATAGTCCTGAAGGACAATGTCAAGTGTGCATGTGTGCATCACGACATTGGTGACCTTCCAGTTTGTGTCATACCTAGGGACATGGGCATGCACCCTTGCAGGACATCCGGCTTCCTCGCAAACCAATGTCAAATATTGTTGTGATGACACCTTAGTTTTCAAGACCCGTTGCATGGACATTGACCACTCGACAATTGCTTCCTGCAGATGTCTCTTGCTAGGATATGATGCACCCAGAGAGATGTTGTTCGTGTGATAATGCCACGCCGAATCATGCCCATCGTTCACAGTCATTGCTACTATGTTGCCATTATTCCATGATGCCGGAATAAGTTGGCCGATCTCTTCTTGATCAGACTCGCCAGAATCATTAGTCGTATCACTGTTGCCTTCTGAGTCTTCGGCTTCCGTTTGATGTTGCAACAAACCATCATATATCTCGTCCTCATCAGCTTCGCCACTGAATATGTCTTCCCCTAATCCTTCACCACTGTCCTCCGATACATAACCATCACCCCCGGTGTGTGCATAGCTAATGTGACCTGATTCATAACCGCCGCCACCCTCTTGGCCCTCACTACTCTGGCCATGATCATAACCACCTCCAGCATGGCCGGTCTGACTACTCTGGCCATGATCATACCCAGCCTCTTTCGCCACAGGTAACACTAAGAGACCGGGTTAACTACTCTTTTCTCGCAAGCTTGCACAAATTTGACCCATTTATGTTGCTTTCTATTGGCCTTAAATAAAAATTAGGGGTTTGCCTTGACTTAGTCCATAAAGCATGCACGCCAAGGTATGGGTGGAGGAGCCCTAAACGAGCACATAACCAATCCTTCAACCGAGTAACGGCACTGTTTTAGGATTACGAAGCACTTCATCCATAAAATTAAACTTCTCAAATCAACTCTATGCTTTGGTCATTACGCGAAACCGGGACCATAGAAGAACCTAAACACTACATTATTTGACATGATTTTCACCTAAAATACCGAAAATAGTCAAATACAGGTAAATTGACACATAATACTCTACAAATATCTTGCATCTAACAGACCCCATCAAAGGCTACCTATAAACATACACACATGACTGCAATTAGCAAGAAATTAGGGTTTACCCTTGAAGTGTCTTGAAGTCCTGCCGTGCAGCCGCCTCAGGTCAACGGATCAGCACCTCCACCATGCACCTTCCTCAAGTCCCAGCACCAGCCTCCACCATGGCCATTGCTCAACAAGAACACCAACAGACCCCTCCACCAAAACGACTCAAATCACTACACCAGGCTATCCCATTAGTAGATCGGGACTCTACTAGCTTGCTAATGTGTTAGAGCATCGAGTTTGGGTAGAAATCTGGGCTACAAATCGGTGCAGCAGCTGGGAAAACGAGAGCAAGCGAGAGAGAGGAAGAACATCCAGAGAGAGAGAGAGAGGGGGGGAGGACGACGATGGGCAGGCGTGTGAGCTATATGCTGGGGCGTGTCGTCTCTTCCAAGGACGAACCGTCCTTCGTCCGTTCAACGGACGACCCCGCGTACCCCCTGTCACCCGATAGCTCGACAACCCTGTCGCCTCAAGTGTGTCCTCTTTTGAATAAAAGAAGGCAAGTGTGTCGACTTTTGAATAAAAGAAGACAAGTGTGTCGTCTTTTGAAATAAAGAAGCAGCCGTCTCGTCTTTTGAACGGACGACGGTCCGTTAGATTTGCAATATTTTAATTTCATGTATTATTTGTGAAATTCAATAAAAAATGTATTATTTAAAAAAAATAGCGAGGCAACTTTGTAGCACGGCGGGGCAACTTATGTGCCTGATCAAGCAACCTCGGAGCGCGATGAGGCAACTTCAGAGCCCGACGAACCAATTTTGGTGCCCGATGAGGCAACTTTGGTTCCCGACGTGGCAACTTTGGAGCCCGACGAGGGAACTTGTGCCCTATGAGGCAACTTGTGCCCAACTTCGGAGGTTGATGAGGAAACTTGTGCCCGATGGGGAAACTTCGATACCCAATAGGAAACACGTATGCGACGGGCAACTTTTGCCCGATGAGTCATATTTTACCCGTGAAGCAACCCGATGCCAATGAGGCAACCATGCCTAACGGGTAACTTATGTGCCTAACGAGGCAACTTCAGAGCGATGAGGCAACTTTGGTGCCCGACGAGGCAACTTTGGTGTCCGACGGGGCAACCAGGCCTAACCAGGCAACCTCGGAGCCCGATGAGGCAACGTTGGTGCCCGATGAGGCAACTTTGGTGCCCGACGAGGCAACTTTGGTTCCCGACGTGGCAACTTTGGAGCCCGACGAGTCCGACGAGGGAACTTGTGCCCTATGATGCAACTTGTACCCAACTTCGAAGGCCGATGAGTCAACTTGTGCCCGACGAGGCAACTTCGATGCCCGATGGGGCAATTTCTGTGCCTGACGGGGCAACTTTTGCCCGGTGAGTCAACTTTTTCCCGGCGAGGCAAGTTCGATGCCCAGCGGGACAACTTCTGTGCCTAACCAGGCAGCTTTAGAGCCTGACGAGGCAACTTTTGTGCCCGACGAGGCAACTTTGGTTCCCGACGTGGCAACTTTAGAGCCCAAGGGGGCAACTTCGGAGCCTGACAAGGCAACTTTTTCCCGGTGAGGCAACCCGGGCCCGAGGAACTTGTGCCCAACTCTTGTGCCTAACGAGGGAACTTTTCGGGCTTGACGAGGCAATTTTTCTTCCCAACGAGGCCACTTTGTTACCCAACAGAGCAACTCCGATGCCCAATGAGGCAACTTCTATGCGTGATAAGGCCACTTTGTTTCCGACGAGTAACCCGATGCACGATGGTAACTTTGGTGCCTGACGAGGCAACTGCGGAGCCCGACTGAGCAACTTTGGTCAGACACCAAAGTTGCCTCGCCAGATTCTAAAGTTGCCTCGTCGGCAGCGGTTTACCTGAAGAAGGGCCGTCCTCACCCACCGCGACAGCACCGTCCTAATGGCCTACCAAAGTTGCCTTGTTAGGCTCCGATGGTACCTTGTCGGGCAACGGCTTGCCTAAAGAAGGGTCGTCCTCATGCATTGCGGCAACGCCGTTCTAATGGCTTATCGAAGTTGCCTCGTTGGACAATAAAGTTGCTTAGTCGGACACATGTTGTCTTGTCGGACTTCGAAGTTGCCTCGTCTACCATAGGCTATTTATTTACGATGAGCAGCGCCGTCCTAATGGCTTATCGAAGTTGTCTCGTCGGAAACCAAAGTTGCTCAGTCGAACACAGATAGGCTTTAGGCTTTGTTTGGTGCTAGTGTTTTGTTAGGGATTAGCGGGAATAATTCCTAAGGGGATTGGGTGAAACCCGCACCTTTACCCAAACCCATCTAATCCCCACAAAACCTCAATCCCTTCCAATCCACTAGGTATGGGTCTGTATTGGATATTGAAAAAATACACTAAAACTTTGGGAAAAGTGGGGATAAGCGGGAATTGAATTGGTCCAATACTCTAGAACCAAACATACTTTTAGCAACAAATGGGGATTCGGAGTTTGGTGGGGATTATCCCCTCTAATTCCCACAAAAACTCTAGTACCAAACAACGCCTTGGGAGGCCAGCCTTGAGAAAGACACCAGCTTCTGCAACCTTTGTCATAGTTTTATGTGAAGAAAAAACGTCTGATCTAGGGATGGAGGAGACCGGCTTCAGCCACGCGCCGAAGGAAAACGTCAGTTTTGTGAAGCGCTGGGACTACGATCCGGCGCCCGTGCGCTCGCTAGAAGTGTCATTGATTTTTTGCTTTCATGTTCCTTTTAATACCTTGAAATCACAATATATGTTTCATGAAGAAAAGGAAGCCAGTGGCATGCCACGCGACACGAGTGTCATAAATTACACCAGCTTCAGTTTACTACAAAGTCTAGCAAAAATAAAATAAAAACTACAGAGTAAAAACAGAGCATTGCCTGCTGGTGCCGGCGACTATCGACGCTAGCTGGCAATGGCTAGTAGTTCCATAGCGCGAAATCAGCTCCGCCTTCACACCCGTCTCCATTGTCCCAGTACGCGCCACAGGTTGTCGCTGGCGGCGACGGGTCAATGAGCAGCGCCTCCGCGAGGCTCACGTAGTAGTACGTGCCCAAGTCCATTTCCGGGATCAGGTCGTCAAGCCCGAACATATCACTGTCCATTGCGAGTGGCAGCGCGAGCTATCGATGGTCGGAAGTTTCAGACGTCTCCGACTGACATGGTTATACCTTGCGGATACACAACCTCAGCATACCTAGTCCAGTCTAAGGAAGGCCCACGATAAATATACGCTGCTCCATGAAGACTTTTGGGTGGCCAGGGTCTGTGACGTCTTCGGATCCTTAGAGAGCAAGACTAGAGTAGATAGAAAATTCAAAGGGGTAAACCCTAAAACCTGTAACCGACTCGATTTGTGCCTGGGACCTGCCTGACTCTATATAAAGGCTAGGAGGACACGACGAGGAGGGCACCTCATACCACTGCATACACACCTCCACGCCAGATTACATCTGCGCACCCCTGTAACCTAATCTTCGGTTCCGCCGTAATCAAGAGCAGACAAGCAGGAGTAGGGTTTTCCCTCCGGGGGCCTGAACCTGGGTAAACCTCGTGTCCCCGTGTTGCTTGTTTACTAACCGTTCCGCGATCTCCAGCATCCCCATCTTCTCCAAAACCCAAGTCCATAACAATGGGCATTGACGAGATTAAACCTCGTCAATTGGCGCCGTCTGTGGGAACTGGGGACGCTGATTGTGCGATCGTGACGGTCCCAACCCGAGCGATCTACAACTCCGCGGCGACGGAGAGTCATCTCCTCTTCGGCGCCTTCGACTTCACCGCCCACTCACCGGCCACCATGAAGGACTTCGAGCCCGTTGGCGACGGACTTGAGATCCTGTTCGGGAGCTTCTGCTTCCAGGTGGGGCAGACCGGCACTCTCCACCTCCCAGAGCGGGTGCCCCTACCATCGATCAGGCCTGCTTCATGGGCTCCACACCCCGTGCTACGCACATCACCATCGACAGACGAGTCCTATGACAAAGAAATGCAACTCCGATCTGTGCGATCCACCATCGGATGAAGGGACCTACGGTTCCGGATCCGAAAGCTTCGGCAGCAGCAATCCATCTACAAACGCTACCAGTGCGTCGCGGTCATTCAGGATCAGGAACACAATACGCCACCCAACCCACAGGGTAGAAACGGTGGGAACAGAAGAAGTCAGTCCCCCCACCCAACGGGGACAACACCAATCGAGTCATCCACCTCAGCGAGGAGGGATGGGCTCAAGCACGCGAAGCCATGGTAGGCAACAAGATCCTGCCCGCCGATGCCTCGCGAGACCTACTGATGGCGTACCACCTGCTCCTAATCGAGGAGCAAAAGAAGCAGGTGAAGATGCAGGAAGTGCTTGACAAACGCAAGCAAGCAGCCTCGGAGTCCAGTGCGCGACGAGCTACGCTCTCCGCCATGGGCATTGGCTCCAGCTCGCACGGCAATCATGGCAACAAGCACCATTCTCGGATGGAGAACATGGACCCCAAGGAGCGTCGTGAGGTGACTCGGGCCCTCAACGCGTCCTTCATGGAGATGGATGCCGACGGCAACATCATCCCCAAAACACCGCAAGCTGCGATCATGGTAGGCACCGCGTACCTCGCGTCCCACCCACCTCCGGAGGGGGACCCAAAAAGGGCCATGCACAAGGCCGCACTTACCGGACTCAGACTCGTTGGATCTGCGCTCCACAGAGAAGCTCCTGCGGAGCCAAAGAAGAAGGCTACAGTCAAGTTCAACCGCAACCCAACACCTTCATCCTAAGATGAATAGCACGACCTTCCTCGAAGGCACAAGAGCTCGCGCCATCGCAGCCGCGATTACGACGCCCAAAGCGAGCTCACCCAGCGCAAAATTTACAAGGCGCGCGCCAAGCACGCATGCTCGTCTGAATCGGAGATGGATGAAGACGAAGGAGAACTCTGCGGAGCCCGATGCTTCAGCAGATCTGTCCGACGGACAAGGATGCCGCGAAACTTCAAGCTTACTTCGAACACTTCGAAGTTCGATGCCACACAGGACCCTAAGGCGTGGCTTAGCGACCACTTGTTGTCCATCAAGCTGCACGGCGAAAGCAGGGAAATCGCCATGCAATGCCTTCAGCTACAGCTGACAGGCGCAGCTCGGATATGGCTTAGCAGCCTATCCTCAGGATCCATCCGAAGCTGGGAGGAGCTGGCGTACAGTTTCGTCCGAAACTTCAAGGGCACCAGCAAGAGGCCTGCCTCGATCGAGGAGCTGCGGGCCTGCACTCAATGAACGGGTGAATCCATTCGCTCGTACATACTGCGCTGGTCCAACACCAAGAACTCTGCGGCACACATCTCTGAGGAGAGGGCTATCGACGCCTTCAAGGACGGCGTCAAACGCCAGGACTTGAAAGAAGAACTTGGGCGCGTCAAGCCCAAGACACTTGACCACCTCATGGACATCGCCAACAGGTGGGCCGATGGCGAGGACTCCGTCCATCGAGCGCACTCGGAGGAAGAATACGACTACGGCCGACGACGTGAACGCCGTAGCAAGAGAAGATCGCGCGTCTACGACGATCACGATGGACCCGACATGGTCACGGCTAGCTACCCGACCGCCGCAGCAACGGCAACCACAACAGCGGCGGATACCGGGGAAGCAACTTTCGCGACGGAGGATGCCCAGCGCAATCGTGGCAGTGCCGCAGCCGCGACGATGGACCCTCAGCATATGAAAAACTGTCGGGTCCATGCACCATCCACTTCTACATCGACGAGCAGGATGGTAAGAAGAAGGCAAGCCACATGCTCAAGGACTGCCGTGAGTTCCAGAAACTCAGCGAGAGAATGACCCAGATGAGGCAGCAAGCCCCGAACCCTGGATACGGGAACGCACCCGCACCAGGCGAGATTTCTCATGGAGCTCCTCCACCACCACCCACGGGAGGACCGAACCACCCAGTCGCACCTGCGCTGAATAACGGTGGGCACGGGTATCCCCCGCCGAAAGGAGCGCTGATGATCCAAAAAGGGTGCCCAATGAACAGGGTGCAGAAGAAAATCACCCGTCAGATCAACCTGGCTGTGACAGCACCACCCGTCATCCCCGAGTACCTCAGCGGATCGGAATCTTGCATCACGTTTAGCCGTTCGGATCACCCTTGCCATGTCCCTCGCCCAGGTCATGTTGCCCTGGTGCTTGAGGCGCAGATCGGAGGGTTCGAGATGAGCCGCGTCTTCATGGACGGCGGCAGCGGCATCAACCTGATGTTCGCCAGCACCCTAGTAGCAATGCGGATGACGTTGTGCATCCTGGAACAGTCAGACACAACGTTCCATGGCATCGTCCTAGGAAAGTTAATATTCCCCCTGGGAAAGATATGGCTCGACGTCATCTTCGGCAGACCGGATAACTTCCGATGCGAACGACTCGAGTTCGAAGTGGTGGACTGGCCATCACAATACCATGCCATCCTTGGGCGCGTGGCATTCGCACGATTCCTGGCAGTACCACACTACGCGTACCTGCTACTCAAGATGCCAGGACCCAGGGGCGTCATCACGGTCCACGGGACCTTCACCCGATCGGACCACTGCGATAGGTACTTCAACAGAATCTCCCAGTCATTCGGCATGCAGGAGGAGCTCGTAAGACTCCGCGAGGTGACGGACAACGGGGCACCCCCAGTCGCAAGACAGAAAGCACCAGACATGTCTTTCGACTCCACCATCAACACAAAGAAGGTGCAAGTCCACCCGATGGACGCCTCCAAGATGGCGCTGATCGCCAACGATCTCAGCCCCGCATAGGAAAGCGCGCTCGTCGAATTCCTCCGTGAGCGCTGGGAAATCTTCGCCTGGTGTCCTGCGGACATGCCAGGAGTTCCCAGAGAATTCGCCGAGCACGCACTCAACGTCTTTCCAGATGCCAAGCCCGTCAAGCAGTCCATCCGATGACTGTCTGAACCTCGGGCCGAACCCATAGGAGTCGAAGTCAACAGACTACTCGCTACAAACTTCATCAGGGAGATCAAGGAGAGCGAGTGGCTCGCCAATACCGTGATGGTCCCCAAAAAGGACACGGACATCGTGCGGATGTGCGTGGACTTCACGTCGCTGAACAAGCACTGCCTGAAGGACCACTTCCCTCTCCCTCGGATAGATCAGATCATCGATTCAGATGCGGTCTGAAACTCTCCTCGACGCCTACTCAGGCTACAACCAGATTCGACTAAAAGTCGAAGATCAGGAGAAAACGGCGTTCATCACTCCGTTCGGAGTGTTCAGCTACAACACAATGCCCTTCGGGCTGAAGAACCGGGCGCCACATACCAACGGTGCATGCAGGCATGCCTGAAGGACCAGATCAGCCGCAATATACAAGTCTATGTCGACGATATAGTCATCAAAACAAGGGAGGAGAGAACGCTCATCGACGATCTCCGCGAGACGTTCGATAATCTTGACCGCTACAAGATCAAGCTCAACCCTGAAAAGTGCACCTTCGGCGTCCCATCTGGCCAGCTGCTTGGCTACTTCATCTCCCAGCGAGGGATCGAGGCGAACCTGAAGAAAATTCAGGCCATAATGGCCATGGAAAAACCAAAGAACCTCAAGGGCGTCCAACAGCTTGCCAGGCGAATCGCGGCATTAAGAAGGTTCATCAGCCGCATGGGCGAAAAGGCTCTGCCGTTCTACCAGCTGCTACGCAAAGCAGACAAATTCGAGTGGACGCCTGAGGCGGACGATGCATTCGAAGATCTAAAGCGGCTGCTCTCTACCTCGCCGGTCCTGGTCACGCCAAAGGAACGCAAGCCTTTGCTGCTGTACATAGCAGCCACACACCAGGTGGTAAGCACCGTACTGGTGGTCGAGCGACCCGAAGAGGGCAAGACCCCATGGGGTCCAACGCCCAATCTACTACCTCAGCGAGGTATTGACGCCGACAAAGCAGAGGTACCCTCACTACCAAAAACTCGCCTACGGCGTGTTCATGACAGCTCGTCGGCTGAACCACTACTTTCAGGAGCACCAGGTGATGGTCGTCAACGAGGCACCCCTGAACAGCATCCTGAACAATCTAGAGGACACAGGACGCGTGGCCCTGTGGGGCATCGAACTGTCACCTCTAGACATCGTCTATGAGAAGCGCCACACGATCAAATCTCAAGTCCTCCCGGACTTCCTCGTACACTGGATGGAGCTGCAGCTGCCAGACATCCCAGACATGACGCAGTCATGGACAATGCACTTTGACGGCTCCAAGCGCGAAGCCGGAGCAGGAGCCGGAGTCATACTGACCTTCCCGCGGGGCGACAAGATGAAGTACGTCCTCCGGATGAAGTTTCGAGCCTCCAACAACAAGGCCGAATACGATGACCTCATCCACGGCATGTGGCTGGCCAAGATCTGCGGCGCAACACGCCTCGTCATCTACGGTGACTCCAACCTCGTCGTTCAGCAGACGATGAACGAGTGCGACGCGCACGCTGCCAATATGATCACGTACCGCGCACTCTACAACGCACTCGAAGGAGACTTCGACGGCTGCGAGCTCCGGCACGTTGGGAGAGAAAGAAACAAAGAGGCCGACAGACTCGCCAACATCAGCTCCACCTACGCACGGGTGCCACCAGGTGTGTTCCTCGAACAGATCTGCGTACCATCCATCAAATGTAAATTCCAAAGGATCACCAAGAAGGTAACACTGGGGCTGCGCTACAAGGATGAAGGACCCTAAAAGCTCGACATAGAGGTCATTGTGGTCAACCTGATGCAGGTCATGGCAGTCTAAAAAACTTGGGCGCGGCCATACCTAATGTATCTGATAGACGGCGAACTGCCTGATAGCCCGACAGATGCCCGGCGCATATCTCGTTGGTCCAAGGCCTTCACCATCATCAATGGCGAGTTGTACGAGCGCAACATTTCGGATCTACTCTAAAGGTGCGTCACCGTCGGTGACGCCAAACCATACTCCAAGACATCCACGAGGGCATCTGCGGCCATCATGCTTGTAGCCGCTCCCTCGTCGCCAAAGCTCTACGAGCTGGATTCTACTGGCCAACGGCCATGAACGACGCCAAGGACATCGTCCGGAGATGCAACAGGTGCCAAAGGTTCGCCGACAAACCACACGCACCCGGATCAGAACTCAGGCCCATACCTCTGGCCTGACCCTTCGCCCAGTGGGGCCTCGACATGATCGGCAAACTGCCAAGGTCCTCGAAAGGAGGTCACGTCTACCTCCTGGTCGTAGTCGACAAATTCACTAAGTGGATTGAGGCCATGCCCGTCACTAACCAAAAGGGCAAAATTGCCGTCAACTTCTTCGAATCCATTGTCTACAGGTTCGGCGTGCCGCATAGCATCATCACTGACAATGGGTCGAACTTCATCTCCAAAGAATTCCAGGACTTCTGCGAAGACCTCGGAATCAACATCACATACGCCTTCGTGGCGCAACCGCAAACGAACGGGCAGGTCGAGAAGGCCAACGGCCTCGTCGGCACTGGCATCAAGAAGCGCCTAATGAGTCCACTCGAGCTTCTCGCCGGAGCCTGGACACAAGAGCTTCCCTCTGTCCTGTGGAGCATGCGCACGACGCCAAACAGCTCAACTGGCTACACGCCTTTCTTCATGGTGCACGGAGCCGAAGCCGTGCTATCAGCAGAGGTGCGCCAAAAGGCCCCACGGTTCGTCGCCTACAGCGAAGCCGAATCGACGGCCGCACTCGAAGATGTCGTCGACACACTCGACGAGGCGCGTTACATAGCAGCAGCTCGATCAGCGATGTACCAACAGAGTCTCCGCAACTACCACAGCCGACGGCTGCGCCCAATGTCCTTCGTCGAAGGAGACCTAGTATTGCGACTCAAGCAAGAGCGACCGAAGAAATTCGAGTCACCATTGAAAGGAACCTACATCGTCACCAAAGTCATCCCAGATGGCGCCTACCGCCTAAAGCACGTGGAGTCTGGAGTCGCATACTCCAACCCATGGAACGTCGAACAACTGCGACGCTTCTACCCCTAGCTACCTCCATCTTTTACTTTCAATAAGGCTATTCAGCCAAGGCTACTCAGCCGAATAATGTACCTCCTCCATTACTATATGAATGAAGCTAAGTGTCTCGCCCCAAAATTTTGTTTATTGTTCGCATTTTACTCTATGCTACAATGCACTCGGGGGCTCCCTCCACCCCACGAATTCGTCGACTGAGGATAACGCGTGTACACCTGAGTAGCTGACCACGTCAGGCTAACGAAAAGGACACGTATACAAACAAAGCACTACGTGCTAAACAACAACTCAACCTTTACAACAAAGGGCAGAACACGCCTAGTCAAATACATACAAATTTTACATCTATCTTTTTTACAGGTCCTACCTATTCTGAAGAATAACCTGAGCACGCTGCTCAAACAAATCTACGATTTGTTCGGCATACTGCCTTACAGCCGCATAATGTGGACGCAAGTCCCACTCGCCACCATCTGGCCTAAGAGGCGGCCCAGCCGCAACAACAAATAGATCTAAATCAGGACGATGTAACCGCACAAGGGAGAGCGCGGCCTTCACCCCCGCGACGAGCTGATGCCGCACCAGTTCCCTGACATGATGCACATTCCGAAACTTCGACAGCAGGCCAGAGAGAGTCGACGGTGCATCATCCAGCGGAAACATTACATGCAGAACCGACGCCAGCGAAGACTTCACCTGACGAAGCACCCGCGATAACTGGTGGACACGATCCTGCACCATCGCAAGGAACATGGCACGATCACGGTCCATCCAGAAGAACCCGCCGGCCTCCATGTCCTACTGAGTCAAGCAGTTGATCATAACAACAACACGCTCCTTCTCCTCCCTTGGAGCAATGTTCGCACCTGCAATACTTGCAAAGATTAATATGAAAGGCCAACAGGTGCGTCAGAAGTAATGGGCAACAGCTCGAAAAACTCACACTGAAGCTGTTCGGACAAACGAAGCAACTCCGCCATCAAGTACTCCTCTCTGGCAGCGCCTCGATCCGCTTTGGATTTCCAAACATCGGCGTGGCCACGCACCCCAAGCAACTGTTTCTCGAGGACACGGATGCGGTCTCGAAGAAACACAAGCTGCGACGCACCATCCAAGGATGGCCACAGCTGCGGCGCAGACGAAGTGTCAACGGGATCATCACCCGAAGCACCCTAGAGTAACAGAAGACAAGGATATGAACAAGCAGACGAAGGATCACAGAACTCAGAAACTCATTATGTGCAGCAAAAGCCACTATGTGGCACAAGGATCGTTCATCGAAATAATTACAACAAAATAAACTAAAACTATCCTACAACTACAAAGCCTACGAACCTGCATCCTGAGTAGGCTCGGAGCCGGACTGCCTCGCCTTGGCCTCTCCCTGCTGCCTCAGCGCGTACTCGTCCAACAGGTCAATCAACTTCGGCCCATAACGCTTACAATGATCAGCATAGATAGCAAAGGCTTCCTCGGATCCGTCAGTAGCCGTCGGCATCCGGGAGGTGACCTGAGGAAGATCCAGCTCCGCTCCAGACGCCAAGGCCATTGCCAGCACGACGGACGCACCAATGCCTTTCTGCTTGCGCTTGTATTGACAGCACATCCGCCAAGGCATCGACATCCTTGAGGGCCACGCCCTTGGGGACGAGCTCCTTGTAGAAGCGCCCAAGGACCTCCTTGGCCTTGGCAAGCGAGCTGACCACAGTACTGCAGCGGTCTTCGACTGCCGCGACATCATCCAGCACTCCGTGCTCCAGAGCATCGGGATCAAACTCGATGCCCGCGGCATCTAAAGAAACAAAGGAAGCAACATGAATAAAAGCACTGCAAAGAAAGACAAGGAAGCCGAAAAGGGGAAGACGGAGAAACTCACCCGAAACAGCCTTGGCAGCTGCCATCATCTTGCCGGCTACCTCTCTCGCGCGCGAAGCCGTGGCGGTGGCGAGCTGCTCCTCGCGGTCCGTTGCTTCCTACTGCAGGCGCTCCTTGGCCACAGCTGCGTTGGCAAACTCCTGCTCGAGGCGCCCTCTCACAGCAACTGCATCCTCAGCCTTCTTCTCCGCTCGCCCGAGACTCTTTTTGAGAGCATCAAGCTCATGGAGAGTGTTATTGTTGTCCTCTGCAATCAGTAGAAAACTTATCAGATCGCAGGACAAGAAATGCAAGAGGAAGCAAAAGACTAGCCCATGTACGCACCTTGAAGCTGTTTGAAGCTGGACTCCAATGCCAGGTGCTGCTGCACCAGCTGGTTGGCGCCTTGCACAAAAGGCTGCAAAAGGAACTACTCGTCAAAAGAATGGCTCGGGGCTACGCCCAAAGAACGAGAAAAAAAAGTTAAACGCACGAAAAACGCTCGGGGGATCCCCCTGAGAAGCAAAAGAAAATGATCAGCAGATCACCCAAAAGACGCCCGGGGGCTCCCCCCGAGGCACAAAGAAACAAAGATCAACAGACTATCCAAAAAGGCTCGGGGGCTCCCCCTACAGCAGATAACACTTAGATGGTTAGACGGCGACTCCGAAGGTCCACTTGCGGTCTTCTGAGGGATAACCACCCGATCCTCCTGCGTAGAAGGGTTCAGTGCAGCACCCTCAGAGGTAGCCACCGTCTGAGGAGGAGGAGGAAAAACCTTCGACTCCCCCACCATCTCCCGAGCACCATCGCTGGAGGAGCTGTCGGAAGAATGGCTGCAAAAGAAAAAGACAAGCTAAGTATAAAGCAAACAGACAAGAGAAAGCAACGAGCAACCGAAGCGCACTTACGAGTCGAGCTCGCTCAAGTCGAAGACAGGCGGGGTTCTCCTGCCCTTCTTCTCCTCTTTCTTCTCTTCCTTCTTCTCTTCCTTCTTCCGCTTCGTCGCGGGTGCGGTGCCACAGCCCGCATGGGAACCGCAGGAATCGGAGAGGAAGAGCCCCCATGGTCCCCGCTGTGACGCTCGAGGCCTAGCGGATTCCTAGGAGTCAGAGGAGTCGAAGCATCCGACGATTCGCTGGAGCTCCGTGTTCACTTGCGAGTGTGATCCTCGCTCGACTCGATGGCCTCTTCGGCCGGCGACCGCGCTGATGGAAGCTCAGACATGGAGTCCACCACCTCATTGTCCGGAGCATCCAGGAATACTTAGGGCAATGGAGGCGACATGCCCGACACCTTGAATTCCTGCGCAAAAATATAGCAAAAATTTCAGCACAAAAGGTGGAAAGACAAACGCAGTCGAAAATAGTGCTACGCGCACATCCCAGCTCTACACCTACGGAACTAGACGAGAAGCGGAGAACGGAGAAGTCAGCGACTTCCCCGGAAGATCCTCTCCAGCCTTGTACTTCAACAACGGGCGAAGGATCCCGTCGAGATACCCCCTTGGAGATTTCCCCTGTCGAAACCCTAGTCGGATCACGGCGACTCAAATAAAGGAATATAGGGTGCGCCCTGGCCTAGAGCGGCTGCACTCGACGTTTGAGAAAGGTGCGGATGATGTACACACCGTTCACCTCCTTATCCGGAGTCAGTTGAAGATCCTCCACCCGACGATAGAGCCCCTCAATCTCCGCCACCTCGCCATCCAAGATCTGGTTCTTCCAGAACCTTTTCGGCTCGATTTTTTGGGAGGGGTCAAAAGGAGAAAGCCCAAAATCTTGCCCAGCCACCGTGGAGTCGCGGATGTAAAACCATCGCCTCCGCCAGAAATGGACAGACTCGGAAATAGAAAAGGAGAAGAAAATAATATTGGATTTGAGGGAGATGATGCAACCCCCAATGGGATGAACACCATCGGAACCAGATTGCCTCTTCACGGAATAAATTTTCCGGAAGAGGCCAAAGTGCGGCTCGATACTGAGCCAACACTCGTAGAAAGTGACGAAACAAGCAATATGAAGAAGAGAGTTGGGAGAAATATGATGCAGCTGGATACCATAAAGAAAAAGCAATCCACGAAGGAAATCATGGACTGGGAAGGAAAAGCCCCGAAGGACAAAGGCGACGAACATAACCTGAAACCCAGCGGGGGGATGGGGAATTACCTTGTTGCCAGGGAGTTTGACGGCCTCCCTATCCTGCGGGATCAGGCCCCGCTCACGGAGCTTGTGGAGATCACTCTCACGCGTCTCCGATCGCCGCCAGCCAGCGTCGGTGACACGGGCAGCGGCAGAACCCTTCTTGCCACCAGCAGCACTGGTACCAACTACAGAGGAGGACTTCTTCGGCTTCCCCATCGCAGTGCGGTGGTGCCGGTGGAGAGCACGCAAGATCAAGGAAGGAAATACTCGGGGAAATTCCAGCGCGCAGTGAGAAAGCTCAGAGACGATGGGAGCAGTGAAACAAGAATGGCTGCGGTGAAAACAAATTCACATTTTCCCCAATGATTATAAGGACGAAGACAATGCACGACGACCGTCCATCGGGAAAACCTAGAGCCAACATCAAGATCTGGTCATCCACGTGTCAGTACAGCAGCGAACCGTCGCTCACACGCCGTCCACTACGCGCAGAAATCTAGGCGACGCCGTAATTATCTCCATGCCGCGCGTGACCGGTCAACTCAAAGTTAGATGGTGGGACCCATGTGCGTCCAGTCACGTCATCTCTGGCGCCGCAGATGCTTGAGGTCACCGATCGTCAGCACTGACGTCATCAAAAGCTATGCTAGCAACGGTTACAATTCTTCGGCTACACAATTAAGAGTACTCACTCGAATCAACGATTCGACTAACTACTCGGGGGCTACTCCTATCGATACCGGCCGCACCCGAACAATGAACAAACACTACAGCACTGAACTATTTTCTTCGAGTCCTACGTCGAGTCTGCGACTCCACTACGGACTCAGGGGCTACTCCCATAGGGAGGATGGATTCAAGCATCCGGAAAATTTGTGTCCTATGGACCCAAAGCTGAACAACGGCTGAATTAAAGTCTCTGCTCGAGTCTACGACTCGAACAGACACTCGGGGGCTACTCCCATAGGGAGCGCTCACGCGCACCCTATGAATTCTTCGACTGCGATCCTTCGGATTAGTATGCAAAACTTTTCGGCAACTGTGCCCTAATTAACACTAAGTGAGCAACACCCTCCTTGTCCACCCGAAACACCTCCGCGGTGATAAACATTCGGATGTTGTGTCTACGACACAAAGATAAGACCTACAGATATCATCTGATGGCCTGGTAACGCACACGACTGCGCTCTGCTAGTAAGAATCCGTGCCAAAAGACGCGATGAAAAATCCCGACGGACGCATTGGGTACATCATTTAAATTCACTGGAATTCCACTCTTGTAAGTCCTCCGCGGCCTGAGTCGAATTACGCCAGCATATGTTCCGGGTTCAAGTCGAGGGACTCGGAAGATCGTGTTGTTTTGTCCCAAGACAGTTAATTGACCCTGATCCGTCGGGAGAGTCAGGCACACGCATCAACAATCCCTACACACTCAATTCATCCTCTTGAAAAACAAAGATAGTTGCACCCGAAGGATTGAAGAGTCCTCAGCCGAATCTACGATTCGACTGAACACTCGGGGGGCTACTGACATGGTTATACCCTGCGGGTACACGACCTCAGCATACCTAGTCCAGTCCAAGGAAGGCCCACGACAAATATACGCCGGCCCATGAAGACTTTCGGGTGGCCAGGGCCCATGACGCCTTCGGATCCTTGGAGAGCAAGACTAGAGCAGATAGAAAATTCAAAGGGGTAAACCCTAAAACCTATAACCGACTCGATCTGTGCCTGGGACCTGCCTGACTCTATATAAAGGCTAGGAGGACACGATGAGGAGGGCACCTCATACCACCGCATACACACCTCCACGCCAGATTACATCTGCGCACCCCTATAACCTTCGGTTCCGCCGTAATCAAGAGCAGACAAGCAGGAGTAGGGTTTTCCCCCCGGGGGCCTGAACCTGGGTAAACCTCGTGTCCCCCTATTGCTTGTTTACTAACCGTTTCGCGATCTCCAGCATCCCCATATTCTCCAAAACCCAAGTCCATAACAATGGGCATTGACGAGATTAAACCTCGTCACCGACGAACCGACATTGTCGAAGCCAGACAACGATGGCGTTGGAGCATAAGAGGTGAACTGTTCGATGGCGTTGGCGGAGATAGAGTTGGCGGTCTGCCACCGTTGGAAGTCCACGACGGCCTCGACCGCGGCACAGCGGATGTCGGCGAGGTCGGAGAGTGCGGCGGACGGCACGACGGCCAGCGGGTGGCGGTTGAGGCACGCCAGAGCGGCGGCCGGGCGCGAGCATGGCAGCGTTGGCGGCCAAGGGCGGCTCAGCGTGGTGTACGTCCCGAGCGTAGCCAAGCGCTTCCGGGACGCGCACCTCGCGACCCATCGCCCGGCATTACGGCCCGACGCCGCGGTACACGGTGCCAGATCCGGAACTTGGTGCGCCTGCGGCCACGACGCCTGGCCCCGCTTCCTGTGTGCCTGGGGGACGAAACCGACGAGGAGGTGGGGGAGCTCGTGATCTCAAGGCCCATGTCCATGGCTAGGAACAGAGTGTTCTTCCTTCTTGAGCTTAGAGAGTGGAGTGAGCTAGCTGCGAGATGGTGGAGCTTGAGTGAGAGTGTTGTGTGTTGTTAACATCTGGGGTTATTTATAGGTATGTGTTGTGCTGGAGCTTCAAGTGTTTGAACGCAGCAAGACAGCGGTTGGGATGCTATTTTTTAAAAAATAATACGTTTTTTATTTAATTTCACAAATAATACACGAATTGTAAATGTTGCAAATCTAACGGACCGTCGTCCGTTGAAAAGACAATGGGGGTGGTTCTTATTTTGAAAAGACAACGCAGTGGTTTGTCTTTTGAAACGACGAGTGCCCAAGACCGTCGACCGTCGGAAAGACGAAGGCGTTGTTCGTCTATTCGAACGACGAAGGACTGTTTCATCTGTTGAAATGAAGACGGGCGCATTGATCATGCAAGCTACATAAGTTTTAGGTTTCGGACTATTGTTTTGCGCCGTTTCTCCTGCCGTCTCTTCTCGACGATTTTTCTCGCCACTTCTTCCCGCTGATTTTCTCGCCAGTCCTTCCCGCCGATTTTTCTCGCTAGTACTTCCCACCCTTTTTCCCGCCTATTCGGTTTGGTGCCTCTATAAATACGGGCAACGAGATGTATCTTTTCACCCAGTTCATCTCTTCCTCATCTTACTCTCTAATTAATTTCCCTCCTCTCCTCTTGCTCTCACATTTCCCTCCACTCCTCTCCACTATGACCGACGCGTTTCGCAGGACGACACAGATGTCCATTGAGCTTTTCCAAGATGCCAGAAGTGTTATGATAGGCGATGAACCAGCCCAATGGGAGACGGTGGTAAGGAACTACGATGCTCTCGTTATGCTTGCTAAGGTACTTCATTGGGGAGGGTGGAAACTGAAGACCCCAAATCAGGTACGAGCAGATCTTATCAGGATCTAGGCAAGGTGGGACAAGCTCAACTTCAAGAGTGAAGCTCGCATGATGGAGCGGGCTGATGCACCTTGGTCCTGGATAGAAGAGAGCGAAGATGAGGATGATATCTTCATGCCGCCACCCGTTGGAAGCAAGGCAAGAGCTGAGTGGGACAAGAGGCAGGAGAAGAAGAAAGCGCAGGCCAAGAAGAGTCAAGATGACATGACGGAGCAGGTTGCGGCACCTAGGGCCTGGATAGAAGAGAGCGAAGATGAGGATGATATCTTCATGCCGCCACCTGTTGGAAGCAAGGCGAGAGCTGAGTGGGACAAGAGGCAGGAGAATAAGAAAGCGCAGGCCAAGAAGAGCAAGTGCGAGGGATCGTCAAAGGGAAAGGGCGAGGCATCATCGAAGGGAAAGGGAAAGGCATCATGCTAGGGATAGATAGGACTCTTATTTATGTACCACAAGTTATGTTGAACTGTGTTGCAAGCTATGTTGAGTAGTTTGTCGAATAAAATCATGAAATAACAGAATGATGTCTCATATATAGGTAGATATATGTCTCATACATAGATAGATAAATATCTGATACATAAGTAGATATCACTGGTATCGACGATGAGGTGGCGAAGGCCTCGGTGTACTCCATCCATATCCGTGGGGTGGCATCACATCACGACGAGGTGCAGTTGACCCTTCACCTTGATCATGTGTATCCTGTGTGGGGATAGGTGGTGGAGTACCTGGCTGATACTGGCCAAACCAGTCTAATCGCTTCGTTGTGGTTCACGATCATGGTCATCGATCTTGTCCCATGTAACGGAGTCTCCTGCTAGTGTACAAGAAATTAAGTACTGAACAATGTCATACTGCATCTAACAATAGTAGGAAGGGACAAGCTTACCATGAGGATGAGATTGTAGTCGATAAGTGAAGTCCATGTAGGAGATCTGCTGTTGCTGCCATTGTTTGAAAGTAATCTGGTTCTGCTGCCACTGGTAAACTGAGATTACTACCACGGGTCGGAAGTAAACTGTGATTGCTGCCATCCCGAACCTCCAGCCTGGTCTAGAGGTGGTGCTCTTGGCGACGCCTGCTGTGAGAGTAGTGGACGAGGCTCGTGGCGGAGTGGAGGAGAAATATGCTCCTCGTGCCATCCCGAGCCTCCAGTCTGGTCTGGAGAAGGTGGCTGCTGCATGGGTAGACGTAGGGCGCGCTCCTCCATGGATCGACGCGGTGGGCGCTGCTACGTGGAGCGATGTGGGGCGTGCTCCTCCATCGAGTGACGCGGTGGACGCTGTGCTGCTCGGTGTTGAACGACGTCTGAGATGCTGGTGCACGTGATGGACGCGTAGATACGCCGTAGCTTCTCCTCGACCCGCCAGGCAAAGGACTGAGCCTGCTGACGGGGCACAAGAGGAACGGTCGAAAGCGATCGTCTGTACTGAGCCACCTCAGTCTGTAGCTCCCACGTCATGTCGGCCTGCATTTGTCTCATAGTTAGGTATGCACTACATAGGCACTCATGTTGATTATGCTCTAAATATAGTACTTACCGCTGACTGTCTGGACTCCAGTGTTGACTGGCTACGGTATATCTCATCGTCATGTGCGTGTGGAATGGGATGTAGCCGTGTCATCGACATGTACCTCTGTAAGTATCTGTGGAATAGCTCCATATCAAATGGGCCAGTGTATCACACTTGTGTTGGTGCATTCAGCCACTCGTTGACGTAAATCCCCACTCATTGGAGCCATTGAGTGGCGGTCTTGTTAGTTTTCCGAGAGTACTTGTCATTAGAATTTGTTAGACCATCATTAAAGAACATAGATGGAGTATAAGACACATTCCTTATGTACATATATTTACTTACGCGTGCACGACATCTGAAAGGGGAACATCTGGACGCGGGGGATCTACCATCCGCAAAGACCGAATCGCCGCATGACCTCTATTGAGAAATCTCTCAACTAGGCAATCAAGATGATCTTCGATTTAGTCACCAAGATTTCGATCTCTATTGCACATAATAGATAACCCGCCGGGATATTGTGCGTGTCGTGTCTGCAGGGTGTACGACTCCCAAATCACGACATCCTCTTTCAGTGTGTCGAACTGCTCGCTGAACGATGGATAGCATCTAACGACTTGCTCTCCCGCGAAACGACACTGCATGACAAAATAGTTGTTAGTACTCATATTATAGTACCAGAAGTGCAATTTATTACGACATTACACTGGCCTTGCGACGGGTCCAGTGAGTGCCAAATGTAGGCAAGTCAATTTGCTCTTCGTCGAACAGCAGATCAGATTGGTAGACAATTATTTCATGTTCCTGGTTGCCGACTATTTGGTTGACACTTACTTCTGGACGGCCGATAGGGAACCTCTACCATGACCACAGTTGCAGCAACAATGGGTATCCTAGCAAGGCAGAACTGTCCTTGGTTAACTGGCAAGCATTGCACATACCTCGGTACGTAGCTGCTAAGACAGCTGAACCCCAACTCCACTGTGTGCATTCTTCCTGGCACGTCGCCTCCGTGATCCCTCTAGCAACATAGATATATCGCGCACTAATGGTCGACACGTGGTTCTCAGTGAACATCACCTTCCCGAGTAGCCACATAATGTATGCCTCCAGGCTGCGTGTAATCTGTGGCGCAGTCATCCGAGTGGCTGGGAAACCAAACCTCTGGATCTGCATTGGGAACCCACAATTATCAGTACATGATACTGCTCCAATCAAATAGAACAAATAAATGAAACACACCTGATACTGCTCCAACCATCCAAATTTTGGCCCATGATTGTCATGGGCAAAGGCCTGAGCTCCCTCACGGATGCCAAAGAATCATTGGGCCATGTCTTGGGCCCAATTTGCCGGTGGATCCACTGGGCCTATGGGAACGCCAGCCAACGGAAGTCCCAGCAAGTACGAGACGTCCTGAAGGGTATGTCGTGGTAATAGTCACGGCAGATGCTACTGGGGGTAGCTTACATAGAGGGAGCAAGGCGATGTAGGAGAATCCGGGAGCGAGTAGTAGAATGAGGGGCAAGGGCGGCCAGCCATCTGCGGTGCGAGATGAGGGCAAAGACACAGGGTTTTACCCAGGTTCGGCCCCCCGGAGGGTAAAGATCTACTCCTGCTAGATTGTATTATGGAGGTGTTACAATGGGCGAGCTCGGCGGCTAGGCGGCGAGTCGCTTGGGTGTATGAGGGAACGTGTCTCTACTCACCCCATAGGGAGGTTTATATAGGCTCACCTCCCCTAGGGTTTACATATCTCAACCGATTCGGTTAAAGCTTCAATAGCCGTTTAACCTTACCCGACTGGGCATATCTACTACTGGCCTTGACTTCAGCCTTCTGGCCACCTGGGCTTCGATCCACTCGCCGCTCAGAGCCCACTCGCCGGTCTTGGGCCGGAACGCCCTGGGTATACCGGTAGGCATATCCCCATCGAGTCCCCGAGGCCGCCGTCGATTAGGCGAGGTGGTCAGGCAATGGAGTATACGGCTTCGAGTAGGCACCCAATGAATCGTCGGCGGGCTCAGATAAAGGAGACAACCAATGATCCAGATCGCAGCCTGGCCGAGTCGGCGAAAACACCGTCTTAGTGATTGTGTCGGCGAGTAGTGGCCGTGAGTTGGACCGTCAGCGTGGTCAAACTAGCCGCTGGGGTAATCCAACGGTAACTTTCGATGTAATCACCGTGATAACGGCTCTCGATTTGGCGGGTAACTCCGCTATATAAGGGAATGGCAGCAATCGTAGAGCCAACTCCTCACCACTTCTTCCGAAAAGGCCAGATTTTCTTTCCTTCGCGATCCGCCGAATGACCCGAAATCCTCCGATCTCCAACCAATCTCGTCCATGGCCCTTTCCACCGAGCCGTGGGTAGGTCCAAGTGCACAAGGCACAGCTGGCCTCCTTCGAGGAGGCCGATCTCGCGAGCTGTTGGTGTATCCTCACCGGAGAAACGACCCCAAACCCGCGAGAGGGAATTTGTCTGTTTACCGTCATCTCGGCAGGGCTAGGGTTTCACGTCCCTATTCTTCCGGGCGCTTCATGCTTACTACGGATCCAGCCTTCGACCGGGTCCCCATAGCATCGAGCAGCTCGCCATCTTGGCGTTCTGCGAATGCTACTTGGGCTGCCGCCCCTACTTCCCTTGTGGCAAGATCTGCTCCACGGACGGATCACCATGAGGAGGCAAAAGGCTGGCTCAAGGGCGGCTTGACGTTTCAGCTCAAGTCCAAAGCTTCTTTCTTTGATCTGATGCTACCCGCCAAGGCAGCGAGCGACTGGAAGAAGTCGTGGTTCTACGTGGCGATCCCGCGGTACTCCGCTAGTCGCTCCGAGCCGCGCAATCTCCAAGTCGGCAAGCTCCCCGGCGACCAGCGGATGGTCGTCGACGAGATGCTCCAGACCATCCGTGGTCTGAAAAAGAAGGGCCTTCAAACGATAAACTTGTACAATTGCTGGCTCGGGCGGTGGCTCGTTCCACTCGCCCACCGCGACCACTACATGTACCAAGACATCGGGGGGAGACTCGACGAAGGCCTGTCTCGACGAGTGGAAGCTGGAGGATTATCTCCAGCGTTGAAGAAAATTACCAGCGGTGTACACGGATGCGCAGGGGTCGCCTATACCGCTGCGTCCGGCCCAACGGTAATTTCTTTACCTTGCTCGCAATGCGAGAAATGCAACATGTAATTGATTCCGCTTTGTATTCAAGCAGCTCTTCCAAGTGGTGGAAGTGTGGCTCCCACCCTCGGATGATGAGAGCTCGGGCCCATCCGCCCAGGACATAGGCGAATCGCCGCCTACCAAGGGCAACGAGGACGACGAGGACGAATCCGAAGAGGAGGTCGCCCCGCTGGTCCGAAAGACCCGCGGGCAACGACAGCGCGAGATCGAGGCAAGCAGAAGCCTCGAACGTCATGACGATGACGACGAGCTCCCAGAGACCACCTCGCGCCGTCAAGCCACCCCGTCAAAGAAGAAGAGGAAGGAAAGGGAGGCGAGGGCCCCCCCGAAAAAGAAGACGAGGCCATCGAAGTCGTCCTCGCCGTCGCACTTGGCGAGCAGCTCAGACGCTCCCAGCCCAGCCGGCGACGGCGCGCCACCAGCGACAATAGTGCTGGACGCGGCGACCGTGGAAGTGCCGCTGGCTTCAATGCCTCCACCATTCGCCCGATCTGGCCGGGAGGCTCCGGCCGCGGCTTCGCCGCAAGAAGGCTCCGGGCGCGGCCGCAAGGAGGCTCCGGCCGAGGATGTTCAGAGGCGCCACCGCGGCCTCAACAACGAAGAAGCCGTCGTATCTTGGGCACGACGCCCTGAGTTGGGGCTCACTCGCCGGGCCCGAGCCGAGAAACCGGCCTCCGTCAGACTGCGTTTCATCCAGTCGCCAAGTGAGTTCGCCACCTTTCCTTATTTTCATAACTATTTTGATTGTTTTGTTGATTCGATTGATGCGTAGGACCGGGTGAAGAGGATGGGTCACCCGACCGTGGCCAAGGTGCCCTCCGCTAGCGAGGAAGATCCTTCCCGAAGAGGAAGGCGGACGAGGTCGCCTCGGCAGATGGCGATAAGAAGGCAAAGGGCGACAACATCACTATCTCGACGATACAAGGTCGCACCACCGCCCGTGATGGAAGCAGCGTCTACGAAGAGGGTGCTTTCTTTCGGAATGGCGGAGGCGACCTCTCGGGCAGGTACTCTATCGCTACCTTCCCGCGCTGACCAAGGCGACCACGGCGAGTGGGCCTGCTCCTCGAGCCACGCCTCACAGGACCGCCGACGCTGAAGTCGACCAACGTCGCGGGCACACGCCGGCACTTCTCGCATCCGTGGACGCTACAACTCCACAAAGATGCTTGGCGCGCCATCCGTACATCCAGCGGTCCGAGGATCGGTCGCTTTGCAGCGGCCCTGATTCTTATAATTTCACATCTTTTTGTTTGTCGCATCCGGTCCCGAGTAAGGCTAAATTTTAGCGGTGGGCACTTAGGAAAAATTTTGATCGCCAGCCCCGAGTGTGCACTCTCTGAATTTCAGCGGGTGGGCACTTAGGAATTTTTGATCGCCCTCGAGTGCGCTCGCTGAATTTCAGCGGTGGGCACTTAGGAATTTTGATTTGACTAACCCTTTTTGGTGATGTGCGGTCTGCTTGAGTCAGATGACGATGGCCGCTAAATGGCGGAGAAGGAGCTGGCCATCGCCCGTGAGGCAAACAAAGGGCTTCGGATGTTGCCACGGCAGAGGAAGCTCGCCAGGCTTGTCTCCGGTGAGTTGGTGGAGGCGACCGCTGCTGGTGCCGCTGAACAGCGGATCGCCGACCTTGAACGCGAACTGCGAGAGGCGAGAGAAGAAGCGAGCTCGGCGGACGGGCGGGCTAAGGCCGCCATTGCGGCCGCTGAGGAGGATCGCAAGGTTGCGGAAGTCCTTATTGCTGGGCTTCAGGACGACCACACGTCGCTTCAGTGCTTCATCACGGGACTCGCCCGCCCGTTGCTTGGTGAGTGCATCTCCCCTTTCTAATAGTTGTGGTTTTTATGGTGTCCGTCGTACTTATCATTGTCTTCTACTCGCAGGTCGCATCATTGATAGCGAAGAAGAGGCGAGCTCGCTCGACGCGAGGCAGTGCGTAAGCATGCTCGTCGATTCGGCGACGTTGTCGGCGACGTGCATCCGTGCCTACCTTCAAGAAATATCGCCCACGGAGGTGATTCCCAGCGACCTCGTTGAGGTGTGGAAGTATTTGGAGAAGGCGCTCGCGGTCGTTGAGTTCATGACGCGGTCGGCGTTTGCGTGAGCGCCGACGGCTGAGCCTTGACTCGCCCTTCCTTCAAGATTTCGACATTGACGATGTGACGAGTGGGTATCCATCGCCGACCGCGCGGTGGAGCTGTCCGAGGTCCTCAAGTTGCAAGAACGTGCCGCCACGCACTCGAACGTGTTCGGGCAATGGGCGACCTCTGCCGCATCAGAGACGGTTGTCGCGCCAAACGACCCGAGCCGCATCGTGACTTCAAGGTCGAGCAGCCTTTTCGCGGCAATGGCGGGTGAACGACGACGTATCCATCAAACCCGACACGGCGTTCATCCGCAATGCCGGATGTCAAGTCGTCATCGAAGCCTGCAGAGTAGGGTAGTTTGCCTTGTGGCGTTAGCAGCAGTTCTGCCACGCGGGCATATTTTGTAACATGAAACAATGCAACATGCGATTGAATGAGACGTCGTGTCTATTTTGATATTTGTTTGTGTGCTTTTGATTGATTTTGGACGAGTCCCCGAGCGCGTCCACCCTTTTGTGGGGTTTACCTCGTATATGATGTGTGTGTTGTTATCATGTGTTTTGTTGATTTGGTCGACTCGCCCGAGCTCGGAGAGCCAGTCGCAAGGCGACTCCCTTGAGTGCTCTATACTTTACTGTTTTCCCTTGCGCGAACGAGGTCGTGGTAATAGTCACGGCAGATGCTACTGGGGGTAGCTTACGTAGAGGGAGCAAGGCGACGTAGGAGAATCCGGGAGCGAGTAGTAGAACGAGGGGAAAGGGCGGCCAGCCATCTGCGGTGCGAGATGAGGGCAAAGACACAGGGTTTTACCCAGGTTCGGCCCCCCGGAGGGTAAAGATCTACTCCTGCTAGATTGTATTATGGAGGTGTTACAATGGGCGAGCTCGGCGGCTAGGCGGCGAGTCGCTTGGGTGTATGAGGGAATGTGTCTCTACTCACCCCATAGAGAGGTTTATATAGGCTCACCTCCCCTAGGGTTTACATATCTCAACCGATTCGGTTAAAGCTTCAATAGTCGTTTAACCTTACCCGACTGGGCCTATCTACTCGCCTAGGCCTTCAGCTTCCAGCCACCCTCTGGCTTCGATCCACTCGCTGCTCACAGCCCACTCGCCGGGTCTTGGGCAAGTCGGAAACGTCCTGCTGGGTATACCCCGGTAGGCATATCCCCATCAGGGTAGGAGCCATCTCTCCCCATCGAAAATGGGAAGTGTGAGTCTCGGCCTCCATCGATCCACCAAGCACATGAGCAAAGACGAGTCGTACTGTAGGCGACTAGTCTGGAACCCAAGGTGTCGCCCTTCTATCTCCTCCATACGAGTGGCCTCAACCAAACGAACGAAGGGTAAGAGCCCAGACCACTTTAATCTACATAAGAAGATAGCACAACAGTTTAGTTACTCTGGCCCATAAATATCCGAACAACAAGAGAAATAAATGTCACATGCCTCTGAATCCAATCAGGCTGTATGCACCAGTTCAACATGGGAGTGCGAGTCACTAGGTGCTTCAAGGTCCCCGAGTTAGCATCCAGTACCGTTGACCGGTGCTTTCTATCTATGTCAGCATTCAGCAAAGATCCTGCCATCTGCACATTACAAATTTAAGACATAGTTCCACACATGTTACAAATTTAAGACATAGTTCCACATATATTACAAATTTACGACATAGTTCCACACATATTAAAAATTTAAGACATAGTTCCACACATATTATAAATTTAAGACATAGTTGCACACATATTACAAATTTAAGACATAGTTCCACACATCTAGTTTCTTACTCTGTCTCTTCTTCCTCGGCTGCCACGTCCACGAGGAGCGTCTCCACCAGTCCCAAAAATGTGGCAACTGGTGTCTATATGACCAAATTGATTACACAGAAAACATTGCCTAGTAGGGCCTCCGGCTTCAGATTCATCCATATCATTATGGATGCAGACACATTATCGCCTTCCTCTTCCTGTCCGCATCAGTTCAGGATCTGGGATGTAAACCCTTTCACCTGGATTTACTTTGTTGAAATTTCCCCATACCCTATATCCCATCATCTCGCATGTACACGTATTGACCATCGCGTCCTTAAGGAAATAAGGAGACACAAACGAGATCGCATACATACCCATCAGCATGCATGTAGCTAGTACATGCGAGCAAGGCAGATTGGGTTTATTGCACGTGCACTCACACGTTGGCCAGGCTTCGTTGCCTATCCTCACCTCCTGTGTCTTTACCTCTCCTCCTGTTCCAATCCGGTTGGAAGGGAGGCGTACCTCGGACCTTCTTTTCTGATTACGGATGGCGACGACATGCATGGACCGAGCCTTCTCAATCTTGGCATCCATGTAATGCATGATCTTTTAGCAATACCTCGTGTTTGGGTTGTTCATGATATGCATCTGAGCCATCTGGAGCCTGTCTCTGAAATACTTCAGAGTTCCGGTGAAAATACACTCCACAATGGTTGTTAATGGCAGAGCCCTGCTTCCTCTCAAGACAAAGTTGTAAGTTTCAGCCAGATTTGTAGTCATGACGCCAAACCTAGCACCATGAGTGTCATGCAGCAGAGACCACCTCTTTACAGGCTCGTGTTGTATCCATTCCTGAAAAATTTTAATCCTTCTGCCAAGCCTTCTCCTAGTACCGGGTTGGTCAAATCCTCGCAAGTCACAAAGGGCAACGGGTTCTTCCTCCGGTGGAGCTGCTCCTGTTGTTGCATGTGCAGCTAACACCGATGCATGAGCCGCGACCGCTGCTGCTCTAGCTGCTCTCCTCTGAGTCACATGTTTTTTAGTAAAGTCATCAAGATAGCCACGACACTTGATGTACTTTCACTCTTGGTTCTGCTTGCAAAGCTTCTTGAATAGGTTCATAAGAGCCTTGTTCCTGAACTGTGAGAAAAAGTTGACCCCTAAATGCCGCATGCACCAACGACTCTACATGTCCAGCCATGGAGTAACTTCATCAGGAGTGGGCTATGTGAGCTTCTTTATCGCGCTTAGTATACCTGGATGCCTATCATGAAGGACGCATACATTCGGTGTATCTCTCAAAATTGCTATCTTCAGCTGCCTGAAAAACCATACCCAACTCTCGGTGTTCTCGCTCTCCACGAAGGCAAAAGCAAGTGGAACAACTTGATTGTTTCCATCTTGACCTATGGCAGTCAATATCTGACCCATGTACTTGCCAGTGAGAAATGTACCATCCACATAGATGACTGGTCGACAGTGAGTGAAAGCTTCGATGCATATAGCAAATGAGAAGAACACTCGATGAAGTACCCTCAAATTAGGTTCATGTGGCATTGTAAAGTGTTGGATGTCCACGTAGGTGCCTGGATTCCTAGCCTGCAGTGTCTGGAGCATCCTAACAACACAGTCGTACCCATCTCGAAATGAACCAAACCTTGCCTCCAATGCCCTTTGCTTAGTCCTCCAAGCCTTTCCGTATGAAATATTGTAGAGAAATCTGACAGAAACTTTGTTAATGATAGCTTTTACCCCCATGGCTTTGCCCTCCACTATCTCTGTGTATAACAGTCTAGCCAAGAGGGTTGACGTGAGGTTACGATAGTCCTGAAGGACAATTTCAAGTGTGCATGTGTGCATCACAACATTGGTGACCTTCCAGTTTGTGTCATACCTAGGGACATGGGCATGCACCCTTGCAGGACATCCGGCTTCCTCCCAAACCAGTGTCAAATATTGTTGTGATGACACCTTAGTTTTCAAGACCCGTTGCATGGACATTGACCACTCAACAATTGCTTCCTGCAGATGTCTCTTTCTATGATATGATGCACCCAGAGAGATGTTGTTCGTGTGATAATGCCACGCCGAATCATGCCCATCGTTCACAGTCATTGCTACTATGTTGTCATTATTCCATGATGCCGGAATAAGTTGACCGATCTCTTCTTGATCAGACTCGCCAGAATCATTAGTCGTATCACTGTTGCCTTCTGAGTCTTCGACTTCCGTTTGATGTTGCAACAAACCATCATATATCTCGTCCTCATCAGCTTCGCCACTTAATATGTCTTCCCCTAATCCTTCACCACTGTCCTCCGATACATAACCATCACCCCCGGTGTGTGCATAGCTAATGTGACCTGATTCATAACCGCCGCCACCCTCTTGGCCCTCACTACTCTGGCCATGATCATAACCACCTCCAGCATGACCGGTCTGACTACTCTGGCCATGATCATACCCAGCCTCTTTCGCCACAGGTAACACTAAGAGACTGGGGTTAACTACTCTTTTCTGGCAAGCTTGCACAAATTTGACCCATTTATGTTGCGTTTCTATTGGCCTTAAATAAAAATTAGGGGTTTGCCTTGACTTAGTCCATAAAGCATGCACGCCGACAGTATGGGTCGGAGGGAGCCCTAAACGAGCACATAACCAATCCTTCAACTGAGTAACGGGCACTGTTTTAGGATTCTGAAGCACTTCATCCATAAAATTAAACTCGCTCAAATCAACTCTATGCTGGTCTGTTCTGACGAAACCAGGACCATAGAAGAACCTAAACACTACATTATTTGACATGATTTTCGACCTAAAAAATACCGAAAATAGTCAAATACAGGTACATTGACACATAATACTCTACAAATATCTTGCATCTAACAGACCCCATCAAAGGCTACCTATAAACATACACACATGACTGCAATTAGCAAGAAATTAGGGTTTACCCTTGAAGTGTGCGAAGTCCTGCCGTGCAGCCGCCTCAGGTCAACGGATCAGCACCTCCACCATGCACCTTCCTCAAGTCCCAGCACCAGCCTCCACCATGGCCATTGCTCAACAAGAACACCAACAGACCCCTCCACCAAAACGACTCAAATCACTACACCAGGCTATCCCATTAGTAGATCAGGACTCTACTAGCTTGCTAATGTGTTAGAGCATCGAGTTTGGGTAGAAATCTGGGCTACAAATCGGTGCAGCAGCTGGGAAAACAAGAGCAAGCGAGAGAGAGGAAGAACATCCAGAGAGAGAGAGAGAGGAGGGGAGGACGATGATGGGCAGGCGCGTGAGCTATATGCTGGGGCGCGTCGTATGTTCCAAGGACGAACCATCCTTCGTCCGTTCAACGGACGAACCCGCGTACCCCCTGTCGCCTGACAGCTCGACAACCCTGTCGCCTCAAGTGTGTCCTCTTTTGAATAAAAGAAGCCAAGTGTGTCGACTTTTGAATAAAAGAAGACAAGTGTGTCGTCTTTTGAAATAAAGAAACAGCCGGCTCGTCTTTTGAACGGACGACGGTCCGTTAGATTTGCAATATTTTAATTTCATGTATTATTTGTGAAATTCAATAAAAAATGTATTATTTTAAAAAAAATAGCGAGGCAACTTTGGAGCCCGGCGGGGCAACTTATGTGCCTGATCAAGCAACCTCGGAGCGCGATGAGGCAACTTCAGAGCCTGACGAACCAATTTTGGTGCCCGATGAGGCAACTTTGGTTCCCGACGTGGCAACTTTGGAGCCCGACGAGGGAACTTGTGCCCTATGAGGCAACTTGTGCCCAACTTCGGAGGTTGATGAGGAAACTTGTGCCCGATGAGGAAACTTCGATACCCGATAGGGAAACTTCTGTGTCTGACGGGGCAACTTTTGCCCGATGAGTCATATTTTACCCGGCGAAGCAACTTCGATGCCCAGCGAGGCAACTTCTGTGCCTAACCAGGTAACTTATGTGCCTAACCAGGCAACTTCAGAGCCCGATGAGGCAATTTGGTGCCCGACGAGGCAACTTTGGTGTCCGGCGGGGCAACTTCTGTGCCTAACCAGGCAACCTCGGAGCCCGATGAGGCAATGTTGGTGCCCGATGAGGCAACTTTGGTGCCCGACGAGGCAACTTTGGTTCCCGACGTGGCAACTTTGGAGCCCGACGAGTCCGACGAGGGAACTTGTGCCCTATGATGCAACTTGTACCCAACTTCGAAGGACGATGAGTCAACTTGTGCACAACGAGGCAACTTCGATGCCCGATGGGGCAATTTCTGTGCCTGACGGGGCAACTTTTGCCCGGTGAGTCAACTTTTGCCCGGCGAGGCAACTTCGATGCCTAGCGAGACAACTTCTGTGCCTAACCAGGCAGCTTTAGAGCCTGACGAGGCAACTTTTGTGCCCGACGAGGCAACTTTGGTTCCCGACGTGGCAACTTTAGAGCCCAAGGAGGCAACTTCGGAGCCTGACAAGGCAACTTTTTCCCGGTGAGGCAACTTCGGAGCCCGACGAGGGAACTTGTGCCCAACTCTTGTGCCTAACGAGGGAACTTTTCGGGCTTGACGAGGCAATTTTTCTTCCCAACGAGGCCACTTTGTTACCCAACAGAGCAACTCCGATGCCCAATGAGGCAACTTCTATGCGTGATAAGGCCACTTTGTTTCCCGACAGAGTAACTTCGATGCCTGATGCGGTAACTTTGGTGCCTGACGAGGCAACTGCGGAGCCCGACTGAGCAACTTTGGTCAGACACCAAAGTTGCCTCGCCAGATTCTAAAGTTGCCTCGTCGGCAGCGGTTTACCTGAAGAAGGGCCGTCCTCACCCACCGCGACAGCACCGTCCTAATGGCCTACCAAAGTTGCCTTGTTAGGCTCCGATGGTACCTTGTCGGGCAACGGCTTGCCTGAAGAAGGGTCGTCCTCATGCATTGCGGCAACGCCGTTCTAATGGCTTATCGAAGTTGCCTCGTTGGACAATAAAGTTGCTTAGTCGGACACATGTTGCCTTGTCGGACTTCGAAGTTGTCTCGTCTACCATAGGCTATTTATTTACGATGAGCAGCGCCGTCCTAATGGCTTATCGAAGTTGTCTCGTCGGAAACCAAAGTTGCTCAGTCGAACACAGATAGGCTTTAGGCTTTGTTTGGTGCTAGTGTTTTGTTAGGGATTAGCGGGAATAATTCCTAAGGGGATTGGGTGAAACCAGCACCTTCACCCAAACCCATCTAATCCCCACAAAACCTCAATCCCTTCCAATCCACTAGGTATGGGTCTGTATTGGATATTGAAAAAAATACACTAAAACTTTGGGAAAAGTGGGGATAAGCAGGAATTGAATTGGTCCAATACTCTAGAACCAAACATAACAAATGGGGATTCGAAGTTTGGTGGGGATTATCCCCTCTAATTCCCACAAAAACTCTAGTACCAAACAACGCCTTGGGAGGAGCCGCGCGGGGAAAGACACCAGCTTCCTGCGGCACTGTCATAGTTTTATGTGAAGAAAAAACGTCTGATCTAGGGATGGAGGAGACCGGCTGCAGCCATGCGCCGAAGGAAAACGTCGGTTTTGTGAAGCGCTGGGGACTACGATCCGGCGCCCATGCGCTCGCTAGAAGTGTTCTTGATTTTTTGCTTTCATGTTCCTTTTAATACCTTAAAATCAAAATATAAGTTTCTGGAAGAAAAGGAAGTCAGTGGCATGCCACGCGACACGAGTGTCATAAATTACACCAGCTTCAGTTTACTACAAAGTCTAGCAAAAATAAAATAAAAACTACAGAGTAAAAACAGAGCATTGCCTGCTGGTGCTGGCGACTATCGACGCTAGCTGGCAATGGCTAGTAGTTCCATAGCGCGAAATCAGCTCCGCCTTCGCACCAGTCTCCGTTGTCCCAGTACACGCCACAGGTTGTCGCCGGCGGTGGCGGGTCAATGAGCAGCGCCTCCGCGAGGCTCATGTAGTAATACGTGCCCAAGTCCATTTCCGGGAACAGGTCGTCAAGCCCGAACATATCGCTGTCCATTGGGAGTGGCAGCGCGAGCTGTCCATCGGCGGAAGTTTCAGACGTCTCCGACGAACCGGCATTGTCGAAGCCAGACAACGATGGCGCTGGAGCGTAAGAGGTGAACTGTTCGGTGGCGTTGGCGGAGGTAGAGTTGGCGGTCTGCCGCCGTTGGAAGTCCGCGACGGCCTCGACCGCGGCTCTGCGGACGTCGGCGAGGTCGGAGAGCGCGGCGGACGGCACGGCGAGGAGCCATGCGGAGTCCGCGAAGTTGAGGCATGCCGTGGCGGAGCGGCCGCCGAGCGCGAGCATGGCGGCGTCGTTGGCGCGCGCGGCGGCCTCGGCGGTGGCGTACGTCCCGAGCCAGAGGCGCGCGCCGCGCTTCCCGGGGACGCGCACCTCGCAGACCCACCGGCCGGCGGTACCCCTGCGCCGCACGCCGCGGTACACCGGGTGCCGCGTCTCCCGGAACTTTGTGCGCCCCGCGGGGCGCTTCGCCGCCGACGCCCGTCCTGCTGCCAGGTGCTCAGGGGAGGATGACACCGACGAGGAGGTGGGGGAGCTCGTGACCTCAAGACCCATGTCCATGGCTACGAACAGAGTGTTTTGTTTGGTGATGGCTGGTGTTCTTCCTTCTTGAGCTCAGCTAAGTGGAGTGAGCTTGGAGTGAGATGTTGGAGCTTGAGTGAGAGTGTGTTGTGTGTTGTTAGCATCTGGGGAGAGTGTGGTAAGCACTTATTTATAGGTATGTGTTGCGCTGGAGCTGCAAGTGTTTGAACGCGGCCAGGACACTGTCATCCCCACCGCGTCAACAGCCGGCGGATTAAATTAATGTGGCGTTGATGGTGCTTTTCCGGGTGGGCGCTCGTGTGGGGGGGCTTTGGCTTTGCAGTGTTAAAAGCAAAAGCCACCTTCCTGCTTCCTGCTTAACAGCGGCGATGCAGCGGGGATTGCCCGGCTGGTCCTTCCCTTCCAAGAATGCAGTGGTCACCGGAAGCGGTCCGCCGGCTGATCGGCTCGTGAAGGCGCGACGAGACGGGCAGGGGCACTGGTGACTGGCTGCTGAATCGGGTCGTCTGGTTCCTCGAATCTTCTGGAGGCTGAAGGAACACTCTCGTGAAGTCGTGATGAACAGCTATAGCTCGGCACTCGGCAATGTGCCATGTTGTCAAACTAAGGCTGGCTCGCAGCAACTGTGACTTCGCCATTCTCTTGTTGTTTTATTCGAACACAAAAAAAAAACTACTCGCGCCATTCCGACGAATAATGATTATAAATTTAGTCAAAATTCACAGTTTAACCAATGTTTTATACTCCCTCCGGCCCGAATTAATTGACGCGGCACAGTACGGTTTGAATTTTGCCAAAAACTCCCTATTGCACTCAAAACTTTTCAAAATTGGCCTTTAATCTGAAAATTCAAAACCGGATCTTGTCTTCTCCGTCCGCGGCTGTCCTCCCGCACCAGGTCGCCATCTGCGCGTTCGTGCTCCCGCGCCAGATCGCCATCGTCGAGCTCCCGTATCTCCATCGTCGCCGTTGTTGGGTTCCCGTGCCTCCGTCCTCCCGCGCCAGGTCTGTGAGGGAAGAACCTAGGGCCGCGATCCCCAAGCAACGCGGCCGTTCTCCGGCGAACTGCGCCGACGCCGGGCCTCCGCCTCCACCTGTGATGTGCTGCCGCGGACAAGCATCAGCGGCACCTGACGCGCTCTCGTCGCGGTACGCGTCCTCGTCATTGAGCTCTGTCGCCTGACGAGCGCGTCGAGCTCGGCCCCTTGGCGGCGCCTCCCCTCGTCGCCCCCGACACCGGCCGGATCTGGCGGTTCTTTCGAGCTGCAGGAGAAGGGAGGAGAATTACAGCAGTAGATCTCCCCCTGGATCAAGATCAGCAGCAGTAGATCTCCCCCTGGATTAAGATCAGCAGTAGTAGATCTCCCCCTGGATCAAGATCAGCAGCAGAGAATAACAGCAGCCTCTCTCTGTACTGTTCATCCCATCAAGATCAGCAGAGAAGAGTAGTTTCAGATTTTGCTGATCAATGTCTTGAAACAATGTAAGCATGATATTAACCTCCGTCTACCACATCTGGATACTTCTGCCTTCAAAGGATAAATTGGAATCAAATGGTTATATTATGTGCGAGTAAAAATGACAGTAATTTGCGACAAATGAAAGTTTGGGCATGATCTTACAGTAATGTGCGAGTAAAAAATGACAGAGAAGGATTATAAACTTACAACCTGTTCTAATGGTTATAAAATGATAGTAATGCGCGAGTGCTGACTGATTGTAAAATGACAGTAATGACGGTAATGACAGTAGGAACATCATGTGTACAGTAGGAAACATCCAGCATTATTCTAGATGTGTTGTGTTTTGTGCATGATCTTCTGAGATTACTATATGTAAGTGAAGAAGATAATAGGAAATAATTGTTTTTCATCAACATGGGATATATACGAATGCCATACTTATTCCAATTCAGAGTTACATCATCATTTGACTGCATTTTATTGCTCTGTAGGTAAATTCCTTTAGCCCGTGACGCATCAGCCTAGAAGAGGAGGAATGGACTTGGATCTAAACATGAGGCTAGAGGAGGAGGTGGTGGAGGAAGGATGGATGGACCTAGATCTCAATGTCAGATTAGAAAAACCTTGGAGTTGATAGCTGACTATGAGCAATAAGTCATAGCACCAGCTCAAACAACAGCTCGAAAAGCACGCAGGACAGGCCCCCAAGTAATTTTGGATGATCATGTTGGAGATATGCCCAAGAGGCAATAATAAAATAGTTATTATCATATCTTCATACTTATGATAAATGTTTACATACCATGCTATAATTGTATTAACCAGAAACATTAATACTTGTGTGATTTGTAAACATAAAAGAGTCCCTAGTAAAGCCTCTTGTTAAACTAGCTTGTTGGTTAATATATGATCATGGTTTCCTGATCATGAACATAGAGATGTTATTAACAATAGGGTCAGATCATTAGGAGAATGATGATATGGATATACTCCTATAGTTAAGCGTAGCATAAAGATCAAGTCATTTAATATAGTTCATTTGCTATAAGATTTTTGATACATAGTAATCTAATTCCTTCGACCATGAGATCATGTTAATCACCATCACCGGAAAGATGCTTTGATGACATCAAACACCACACCGTAACTGGGTGGCTATGAAGGTGGCATTGAGTGTTCGAAAAGTACGGGTTGAGGCTCATGGATCAAGAGTGGGATTTGTCCATTCATATGACGGATAGATATACTCTGGGTCCTCTCGGTGGAATGTCATCCAATTAGCTTGCAAGCATGTGACTGGCTCATAAGGGATCACATATCACGGGAACGAGAAAAGAGTACTTATCGGTAACGTGGTTGAACTAGGTATGCAGAGATACCGACGATCAAAACCTCGGATAAGTAAACTATCGTGAGACAAAGGGAAATTGGTATCGTATGTAAGTGGTTCATTCGATCGCAAAGTAATCATAGAAATATGTGGGAGCCATATGAATTTCCAGATTCCTCTATTGGTTATTGATCGGAGAAGTGTCTCGGCCATGTCCGCATAATTCACGAACCGTAGGGAGACACACTTAAGGATTTGATGTTGTTGAGTAGTTATGGAATGATGAGTAAGAGACCTAATGTTGTTCGGAGTCTCGGATGGGATCCGTGATATCACGAGGAGATCCGGAATGGTCCGGCGAATAAGATTCATATAAGGAAAGTCCTGTTTTGGAGTTGGGGAATGATTCCGGTGTTTTCATCAGGAATGTTCTAGAAGGTTCCGCAATGTCCGGCACTCCGGAGGGGAAGGGTACATGAATGTGTCATGACAATGTGGAATGGTTGCATCATGTACTAGGTATCATGGCTGGGCAAAATAAAGGGAGAAATCAAATCCTAGTTTGAAAAGTCAAACGCCAATTTGAAAAGTCAAACGGCAAGTTTGCTTGGTGGAGGGAGAGTAGGAAACCTACTTGGGGAGGAAGTCCTCCTCCCTCCACCCGCCGGCCAAGGAGGCCGAGTTGGGGGAGGACTCCCTCCTCCCAACCGACGCCCTCCCACCTATAAAAGAAGGGGCAGGGGTGCCCCTCTACCCTACACCAAACTCACCTCAAACCCTAGCCCCAAGCCGTCGGCCTCCTCCCAAGTCGCCGCCGCCTAGGGCCCTCCCAAGTCGCCGTCTAGGCTTTCCCCAAACCCTAGCCGCCGGCTACACCTATCCCCTTGGTGACTCTAAACCCTAGACCACCAAGGCCTCTCTCATAGTCCACCATACTCGCTCCGGCTTAAGGCGAAGCCCTGCGAGATCTCCCCTCTACTTCCGGTACCACGCCGTCATGCTGCCGGAATCACGAGGAGAGTACTACAACCTCCGATGCCTGCTGGAACAAGGGAGAGGAAGGTCTTCATCGAAAATCTGCGACGATGTGACCGGCTGGAAGCACTGTCGAACGTTGGCCGGAAGGATCGTCTACGCGATCTTGAGATTGGAAGTGTACGACTACATCATCCACGAGAATCTGCTCTCGTTAACCGCTTTGGATCTTCGAGGGTTAGTATTCTATCGACTCGTTGCTACAATCTAGTAGATAGATCTTGGCTTGATCATAGATTGGATCTTGATTGTGTGTTCATGCGGTAGAATTTTTTTGGTTTTCCATGCTACGAACCCCTACAGTGGTATCAGAGCCGTGTCTATATGTAGATCTGTTGCATGAGTAGAACACAATGGTCATTGTGGGCGTTGATGCTTTTGTTGTCGATTTCTTCTTGTGTACTTTGCATCTTGCGGGATGGTGGGATGAAGCGGCCCGGGCTAACCTTACATGACATCGTTCATGAGACTTGCTCCACGCTTGACATGCAACTTGTATTGCATAAGTGGCTTTGCGGGTGCCTGTTTCTTCCAACATAGTTAAGATTCAATTTACAACGGGTGATTGACAATACTAGTATCAATGTTTTGGTTCTTGTTAGTAAGTTAGAATGACACTTATTGAAAGCCCCAAACCACGTAAAACATGCAAAGAAAATTAGAGGCGTCTAACTTTGTTTTGCAGGGGTGTGTTGTGATGTGATATGGCCATGATTGTGATTATATATGATGTATGCAATATTCCTTATTGTAAGTTGGCAACCGGCAGGAGCCATATGGTTGTTTCCATTAAGTCCTGCGTGTCTATTATTCAAAGTAATTGTAATAGTTGATGCTGGTGGAAGACAACCATGAAGCGGCGCCATTGACCTTGACGCCACACTGGTGTTGATGGAGATCATGTTCGTGCTTGAAGATGGAGATCGGAAGCACAAGAAGAAAGGCCATATCATATCACATATTATGAATTGCATGTGATGTTAATCCTTTTATGCATCTTTTATTGCTTAGTTCACGACGGTAGCATTATAAGATGATCCCTCGAGCACACAATTTCAAGTTTTAAAGTGTTCATCCTTAGTAAGCACCGTTGCTAAAGCTCGTTGTTTCGAAGCACCACGTGATGATTGGGCGTGTTAGATTCTGCGAGTGTATACAACGTGAGCAAGCCAGATTTGCTCATGCGGAAGGTAAGGTTTGATCTTGACGATCCTAGCATGTACAGACATGGTCTCGGAACACGGATCACCGAAAGGTAAAGCATGAGTCATATAGTAGTTATGATGAACATGTTTATTGTTCGCCATTGAAGCAACATCAACTCTCGTGATGATCGGTTTTGATGTGGTGGATTTGGTTCGTGTGATCACTAAAACAATGTGAGGGATATTGTTTTGAGTGGGAGTTCAACATCAATATGATTAAAAGTTGAACACTATTTATCATAAAATTAAATCAAAGTGAATTTGCATAGTTGTTGTAGTCATTGGCATCCGTTTACCACCTTGCGCTTAGTTATAATTGAGATGATAGAACTATAGAATTCTGGTTAGTTACTTTACGAACTGGTATCGTATTGTTTTGAAGTGTTAATCTAAAGTTTAAAAGTCCCATTGCAAACTTTCAGTAAGTTCCGGTTACTCCATGAAGTTTAATAAGTTGGTATTAAATCAAGAGTAACAATTCCAGTGTTAGTATATAAGTATCATGTTTATCTCCATGATTCTTGATATTCAAAGGATTGTCTTAATATCAAGGTTATCTAGGATCTAAAAGAGTTATTTCAGAAACCATGATGTGTGGAAGATATTGTGATATCTGAAACGAAGTTTTGGTTGCAACATGATAGAGTATAATATGGCAAAAGTCATGTTCTCATATTTGATGAGAATTTGCAAAAGGTTGGATACACTAGTTGTCCTAATCATCCAAAAGGTTTTGGAGAGCAACATTATACCCGCGATTCATCGTTATAAGCTAAAAGTAGCTTGATCATGGATAATTCCATGATAAGGGTGAATATTTGATGTAGGTAAAATGTTTACTACACCAAGAGATTACTAAAGAAAGGAATTTGAAAGAACACCAAACATTTGATGATGGTGATCTACTTCAAAGTGCAAGTCCAAAGACATTGGTATTTAACTATACATGCTTTGGACTATGTGTCATGTATATGGCTCCACTATTGATGTTGATTGATTCTTTCAAACAGAAAATCTTGAAGAGAATCTCATAAATATATGGCAGAAAAGAAAAGACTAGAATTGTTCAGCTTAAGTATATAGATGATATACATGTTATGGCTATATTCTTTGCTTATTAAACAATGTGGTTCTTAAGTATTTGATACTAAATTTGTTGGTGTGAATCGTCATACGAAACAACACAATTCATGAACTACAATGGCCTAAGTAACTAGCAAAAGAATATGTGATGATCGAGAAGAAATAAAGGGTTATTGTGCTGCTCGTTAAACATCACAGATTGCCTTCAAGATTTGTTTTATCAGGTATTATGAGAACAAAAGGATTGTTCAAATAATTGTTCTAATCCATAAAAGATGGACGATTCACAAATCTCATTGGAGAAATCACATCCATAAAACTAGTGCTAAAATGTCGAAAGACAAATTGATTGAAAGATCGCTTAGGAAGTGACATCGCCGTTTAAATTATAATGGAAAGAAAACACGAAGAAACTCCATGTGGATGGAATTTTGGAGTCTTTTTTATTTTTGATCAAATGACGCTTGTGAAACTTTCCTAGAGATAATTAAAACTTAGTTCATAGGCCAAAAGGGAACGAATGACAAGCTTATTGGAACTTGTACATATTGTTGTATGAAGTCCATTATGTGTAGTCAAGAGCGATGGATTTCAACTTCATATGCTTTCTCCGAAAATTTGAGTGAATATATGAATATTTACTTAATAAGAATGAAGTATGAAACATTTGAAAAGTTCAAAGATTTTCAAGATGAAGTGCAAAATCATTGTAACAAGAATATAAATAGTTTATGATAAGATCATAAAGGAAGATATTTGAGTTAGAAGTTTAGCATAATACCTAAAATTTAAGGAATCGTTCCGTGGATTTGCATTTCCCGAAAGACCATAAGAGTATGGAGTGTTCGAGATATGTAATTAAACCTTGTTTGACATGGTAATATCAAAGGTGTAATTCATAAAACTGTCATTATATTTTAAAGATTAAAAGCTTTAGAGACTACCGTTTTTCCACTGAAAATATCTCCATCATAATCCGTTGAAATGACACCATATAAAGTTATGGTTTGGGATAAAACCCAAGTTGTCCTATCTTAAATATTGGTATGCTATGCATAAGAAAGATGTTTGCAACCAAAGTCGGATGAACCTGTCTTTGTATGTTATTTCGAATAACTTTTAAGTATTCCTCCATAATATCAGACACAAAAATGTTTGTCGCTTAGAACGTCAAGTTTCTTTGAGAAGGAATTTTTCATGAAAAGATAAATGGGAGGACAATAGAACTTTGATAAGGTTAAAAGAACCTTAGCTATATGTGCAAAGTTGCGCAGCGCCGAAAAGTGTTCCGGAGGCAGCAACAATGCTCATGGCTCACGTGCTTCAAAAGTTATGGTTACGGAGGTCAAAGTTTCTATTGAACCAACTAGGTCGGGTAAACAATCAAATACCAAGATTTGAGGGTTGAATCATTATTTGAAAATAATGAACGACTACATGCAAAGAAGCGATGATGGGCCCTGACTCCATAAAATGACTTGAAGCTATAAAATCCGTGATAGTTCCATACACGAGAAATCAAGTTTTGAACTTGAAGGACCCTCGAGAAAGGTGTAAGACCTTACAGTTGTGTTTGGATCTATAAAATAGACATGGATGTTTCACATATATGAAATATTCGACATGTTGGGAAAGAGTTCACAACAATGTTCAAAGGTTGACCATGACAAGATTTGATCTTTCATAGCGATATTTAGTCTAGACGGATTAATGTAGCAACCACTACATATAATTTTGTTATGTGGTAGTTGAATAAACAAAACAAGTTCTTCTAATAGAATTGTTACCTAGGACATGTGCATAACGCGGTCCATAGGGTTTTGTTAATTCAAAGGATGCTAAAAGCATATGCAAACTTCAATGGTTGAAGTAAGCATCGCGGAGTTGGATTCTTCACTATGATGAAACTGTTAAAGGAGTTTAAATTAGTCGGAGACGATGAAGATGCTTGCATTTGCAAGAAATTAAGTGGGAGCGCTAAGACAAGTTTCTAATACATTACGTGGAAGACATACTGTTGATTGGAAATGATGTATCTTTTATTAACACATATTAAGAATTTCATCCCGATGAAAGACTTAGGCAAAACCCAAATATTTTGCATCAATAGACGCTAATATGGTTGTGCCGAAAGTACATAGATGATGTATTGAATGAGTTCAATATAGAAACTACAAGAAAGGTTCTTGTTGCACAGAAAGGATTGAATGAGTTCAATATTAATGATATATTCAAGTGTATTGACACTTGGTAAGTAAAAAAAATTCAAGTATAGATTGATACTTGATGTATGAAATCACAAAGAGTATTTATATCAATCGTACTGTGATATGTACAAATCCAGATATGTCCTATGCTCTAAATGTTATGAGCATATACCAGAATGATTTATAAGATGATGATTGGACGATAGTAAGGATATTCTTATGATCTTTTGGAAGAATTAAGAGTATATTATTTTGTAGAAGTGGCAAATAGATGGTTAGTTCATTGTAAAAGTACTACATTGATACTAGTTTTGTCACAAAGTACAAATTAAGTTTATCTCAATCTGAACTAAGGGTGGCACAATGTAATGGAAAGTAAGTTTCATAATGGATTTGGATGAGTTCCAAAGTTAGGACATTGTGACAGATACTACAACAAAAGGCTGAGTATATGACTGCTATTATAGCAGCTAAAGAGGGCATTTGTGTCAAGTAGTTTGTTATCAAACTAGGTGTAGTTCACAATGAGGATAATACTATGAAGATATATTGTACGACAATATTATCAACATGTTTTAACCCCAAAGAACTAAAGGTCTCACCAAAGGACCAAATTTATACAAAGCCATCTCATTAGAGAATGAGTGATGCGTAGAGACGCAAAGACATGCAATTACACACGGACCTGGAAGTGTCAGATTCGGAGATCAGTTGACCACTAGCAATCGTGTACATACGACACCAGAAAGCCATAGGTGTTGAATACACAAAGGTTTGAAACTAGATTTTTGACTCTAGTGCAAGTGGGAGATTGTTGGAGATATGCCCAAGAGGCAATAATAAAGTAGTTATTATCATATCTTCATACTTATGATAAATGTTTACATACCATGCTATAATTGTATTAACCGGAAACATTAATACTTGTGTGATTTGTAAACATAAAAGAGTCCCTAGTAAAGCCTCTTGTTAAACTAGCTTGTTGGTTAATATATGATCATGGTTTCCTGATCATGAACATAGAGATGTTATTAACAAAAAAGGTCATATCATTAGGAGAATGATGTGATGGACATACTCCTATAGTTAAGCGTAGCATAAAGATCAAGTCATTTAATATAGTTCAATTGCTATAAGCTTTCTGATACATAGTAACCTAATTCCTTCGACCATGAGATCATGTTAATCACCATCACCGGAAGGATGCTTTGATGACATCAAACACCACACCGTGAATCGGGTGGCTATAAAGGTGGCATTGAGTGTTCGGAAAGTATGGGTTGAGGCTCATGGATCAAGAGGGATTTGTCCATCCATATGACGGATAGATATACTGGGCCCTCGCGGTGGAATGTCATCCAATTAGCTTACAAGCATGTGACTGCTCACAAGGGATCACATATCACGGAACGAAAAGAGTACTTATCGGTAACGAGGTTGAACTAGGTATGCAGAGATACCGACGATCAAAACCTCGGATAAGTAAACTATCGTGAGACAAAGGGAAATTGGTATCGTATGTAAGTGGTTCATTCGATCGCAAAGTAATCATAGAAATATGTGGGAGCCATATGAATTTCCAGATTCCTCTATTGGTTATTGATCGGAGAAGTGTCTCGGTCATGTCCGCATAATTCACGAACCGTAGGGAGACACACTTAAGGATTCGATGTTGTTGAGTAGTTATGGAATGATGAGTAAGAGACCAAATGTTGTTCGGAGTCTCGGATGGGATCCGGGATATCACGAGGAGATCCGGAATGGTCCGGAGAATAAGATTCATATAAGGAAAGTCCTGTTTTGGAGTTAGGGAATGATTCCGGTGCTTTCATCAGGAATGTTCTAGAAGGTTCCGAAATGTCTGGCACTCCGGAGGGGAAGGGTACATGAATGTGTCATGACAATGTGGAATGGTTGCATCATGTACTAGGTATCATGGCTGGGCAAAATAAAGGGAGAAATCAAATCCTAGTTTGAAAAGTCAAACGCCAATTTGAAAAGTCAAACGGCAAGTTTGATTAGTGGAGGGAGAGTAGGAAACCTACTTGGGGAGGGAGTCCTCCTCCCTCCACCCGCCGGACAAGGAGGCCGAGTTGGGGGAGGACTCCCTTCTCCCAACCGACGCCCTCCCACCTATAAAAGAAGGGGCAGGGGTGCCCCTCTCCCCTACACCAAACTCACCTCAAACCCTAGCCCCAAGCCGTCGGCCTCCTCCCAAGTCGCCGCCTAGGGCCCTCCCAAGTCGCCGACTAGGCTTTCCCCAAAACCTAGCCGCCGGCTACACCTATCCCCTTGGTGACTCTAAACCCTAGACCACCAAGGCCTCTCTCATAGTCCACCATACTCGCTCCGGCTTAAGGCGAAGCCCTGCGAGATCTCCCCTCTACTTCCGGTAGCACGCCGTCATGCTTCCGGAATCACGAGGAGAGTGCTACAACCTCCGCTGCCTGCTGGAACAAGGGAGAGGAAGGTCTTCATCGAGTCAACGTGTGACCGATCATGAAGAGCTGCCGAACGCAATGGGAAGGATCGCTCACGATCTTGAGATCGGAAGTGTACGACTACATCATCCACGAGAATCTTCTCTCGTTAACCGCTTTGGATCTTCGAGGGTTAGTATTCTATTGACACGTTGCTACAATCTAGTAGATAGATCTTGGCTTGATCATAGATTGGATCTTGATTGTGTGTTCATGCGGTAGAAATTTTTTGTTTTCCATGCTACGAACCCCTACAGATCAGACAATGATCCCGGGAAATACATATCTGACATGGCTGAATGACCCATCAAGCCTTATCCGTAGAAGGCGCCGAGTCAGCAATGTATGTCAAGATAGGCAAATTAATCTCAAGGTGGTCACTAAAGATGAAGCTCAAGCTAGTCAAAAGGAGAAGATCATCTAGTCGCTAAAGAAGCTCAAGCCAATTGTTTTGTAATTGTGTATATCTGTCATGTGTATACTATATGTGATCTAGAGGCTCCAAGTACTATCTGTCATGTGTGTACTATATGTCATCTGTAATTCTGTCATGTGTGTACAATATAAAGGCATTTATAAATCTAGAGGCTCCAAGTACTATTGCAATCAAATGCTAGAAGTAATTTGATCAACCATGCTGTTGTAATGCTGTAATCATACTGCTTTAAGAGAATCCATGATATTACTAAGCCTGCTTTGTAGAATCCATTTAAGAGAATCATGACTAGAATTAGCTTTGTTTAGTAGAACCTGCTTGTACAAGTTACAAAACAGGAATTTCTAAAACAAGCAGGAATTTCTAACACAAGCGTATAAGTAGAGCAGATGTTCCTATTTTACTCACTAGTTAATATTCAACAAATACTTGGTTTATTGACAACTCAGAAAATGAATTGATTAGTTCAGAGAAAGAGAATTCATATCAGTTCAGAGAATTCATATCACATGTACTGGACTCATCATCATATTTATGAGCATGTTTGGGTGAGAGTTGTTGCAGAAATTGGCACTCCCATGTAAACAGAGTACCAAAGAAATGAAGCTACTGGAGTATATAGAGTACCAATTTGAAGCTGCTAGATGGTCATATTGTAGCGGAGAAATGAAGCTACCGAGCAATCAGGATTATAGGAAGCTGTTCTTGTCGTTGTTGAGTTGGTTCTGTCCCTCTCTTAATCTCCAAGAACATCATCTAATTCCAAACCTGTCAAATAGTTACACATGATTTATAAATCCTCCCATGAAAGAAATGTAAAATAGAATTGGTAGAGGGAATCCTCCAATGAAAAAAAATGTGCCAACATAGTATGAATCTATATGGATCCACTAATTCACATGTACCCCTACTAGAGCTCAGTGTAACAACCTAGCTGCTACAGTTAGTTTAGGGGAAGTTATTTCATATAGAACATAAACATGGCAGATGACCATAAACATGGCAAATGACCATAAACATGGCAGATGCTCATAAAAATAGACAATTAGAATGGTAGATGACCATGCAGAATTACATATGCCACTAAACTAAATCAGAGAAATAAAATAAAGCAAGATAACACTATTGCCACTAAGAAAATAAAGCAAGAAAAATGCTCATAGTATTTCCCTAATCTTGTACTGCCACTAAGATTATTTTCCTAGTCTTGTAGACACCAATTTTCTACTCTGAATTTATTCATTCTAAATTTATCAAAATCCCTTGAGCTTTATTAAAAGAACCACACAATATAGTCCTATGTGTGTGTACTTGTGTTGTAATTAATTGACATAATATATATTCACAAAAGGAAGATCTTGTTCTACGATTCAAACATGGCTGATGGATAGCAAAATAATCTGGAGCATTAAGCAACTTCAAGTTACATTGATTTCTTCATAGTTTGGCACAAAGATCTTGTTCTATGGTTCATTTTCTAAGGAAAATGGACATTGGGGTGGCATACAGTTTGTGTCCAGTTTCTTTTGTAACTACTAGAGCTAAACTATATTTGCAGATAACTAAAAAGGGTGGCATATTATTTGTGAGCAGAGACGTTCCATATAGTTGCGGTGGAGCTGAACTAAAAAGAAGACAAACCTTCTGTATCCCTTTACCAATACTCAAGCACTGTCCAAAATATTGGGTGTATACACTATCATCAAGCATAAATCTCATAAACAAGCATGAGACCGGCCAAAATATCCTCTGAATAACCAATACTCACATGTTGTCCATTTAATTGAAGAAAGGAACGCACTTAGTTATCAAATTGCACTTTGCCATACAAATTGATCCCAAAGACACCGCAGCTAATTCATACCACACCTAAGGTCAACCAAATCAGTATATCCCAGCTCCCATACAACTAATTCATATCCCAAAAAAACTGGACACAAATGCTAGATCCCAAACCAAGTCAGCAGTATATCCCAAACCAAATCAGCAGTATATCCCAAGCTAGATAAAAAGGAGGAGAGTGGATACCAACCGTCACACTCATCGTTGCTACTGGTGTCGAAGGTCCCGAACTCGTCAACAGGGGCACACTCTTCTTCGACGACGATGTCTTGCAGGCCGTCGTCCTGGACGAGGCCCGGTGTGCAGCGGGAGTGGGCGCCGAGCAGGTTAGGGTTGGCTGTAACAACGGGAGTGGGCATACTAGCTCCTCCTCCAGGCCACGAGCACCGCAGCTGGAGCCGGCAAAGTCACACGCTTTGGGGAAAAAGTGAATTCCTTTCCTCTTTGATCTCCCTCCTCCTTGGATTCTGGTAGGTGGAAGCCGGAGTAAGGAAGGCGGGAAGAAGAGGAGGAAGAAAGGGGGCGAGGAAGGCGAGGCGGAGCGGCAAGAACGAGGTGGTCGGGGAGGCGGTGGGGAAGAAGTCGGTCTGAGAGACGCAAGAAGTGAGTTGTTTGTCGGAAAAAAGAGAAGGGATGTTTTGCAAAATGGACCGCGCGGCGGCAGTTAATTCGGGCCTGAGGGAGTATAAAAATATGAACACCTACAATACCAAATAAATGTTGATAGATTCGTCATAAAATATTTGTTTTATATCATAAATGTTGATGATTTTTCTACATGTCTAGTCAAATTTTATTAAATTTCAACTTATGACTAAATTTATAAGCGTTATTCATTAGAACGGAGGTAGTATTAGAGATAACTATTTCTAAATCTTTGCTCTGGATATCCACATTTGTGCAAGTGTATCGGAGTTGACGCAAAGATAACAATTTCAAAATCGACAAGGCGATAGTCATCACGGGTAATTCAACATGTTCGGCAAAATGAGCAAACACAGTTATCCCAACGCCCGCGTCCCTCCTGTCGAGCCCCCCTTATATGAAAATAACATCGCTCAACCCCCTTTCTGGTTCAATCCTGCCCCGCCACTAACTAGCCTCCCCCTAAGACGTCATGAGGTGCAAGCAAACACATGTGTCTTTTTATTTTCAACCGTGTAAGCCTAGAAAGAATGGTGGTGGTGGTGGTCAATCGGGCAAAAACGCATCATGGTTGAGGTGTGGTGGTGACCCTCCCTTAATATTTCCTTCATCGGCTAAACCTAGTGGTGGATCTTGCCCGTTCATGGAGCCAGGGCAAAGCCTATCTGCACCCAGATTAATTAACATTTGCACAATGAAACAATGGCTGAACTAGATATTTTGCAATAAACTACAAAGGAGACGGAGCAGCTGAGCTCGGGCAGCCACCCGGGGTCGCCGGGTGCCGGCTCCGCCACTGGCTAAACCTAGCAGTGATGTGGTTTGGCATTGTCACCCTGTTGAATGCATTGCATGGAATTTTCTCAATCGTGCTTTTCTATATGTGAAATCTAGTATCTAGTAATTGACAGGATCGGGTGATGGCAGCACTAAGTGTTGTCAATACATTTGTTAATGTTGTTGTTGGTTGTTTCGTATCTTAGATCTTTGGATTTTCTATTCAATATTTTGGGTGTGTGAATCGATAGTGTTTTATATTATTCTTGCTATTAAGTTGTTGCGGAGACCCGGATGCACTTGATATCTTCTGGATATTACTATATGATTACCTTTTACCAGACAAAATGGTGTGGCTCGCCTCCTTGTATTTTGTTTCCGGGGATTTGGATGCTCTCGATTGAGTGAATTGGGACGCTTGTGGATGTTGAGATGCATGACGAACATGATCATCGAGTTTAAGGGCACTAACATTGTTTTTTTTTTGTGAACACTAACTAACATTGGTTTCTACGACAATAACCTTGGGAAGACATTTTGCTTACAATCATTCTCTTTTATTTCTCTTGCCAGCTCGTTTATTCAACAAAAAAAAAAACTGCTGCTATGTTTGCCAATAAAGTGGCAGTGTGAACTAAGGATGCATTGAGCTAAACGCAAACTTGTTAGAGAAAAGAAATGCGGTCTCCGATCAATCGCATGATTTCTTATGTTCTGGCTTTCGCCACTGTAATCGCAGGGAAGATCCCCACAAAGTTTCCAAATAAACAAATTTCGACAGCTCCAAGCAAACTGGACGCGCACCGAAATCAAAACACGCAGATATCACATGCGAGAAATCGTAACCAAACCGGGCGCCGCACCGCAGCCCCCATCCCTGCCCGGCTGCCCCTGGTTACGGAAAACCAGTGAGCGCGGCGTGCCAGCCGTTTTCTTAGCCGCATCCAGCTCCAGACCGGCCCGCGGCAGCTCCTTCCCTTGCTGTCCCCAGCCAGCAGATACCACTCACTCGAATATACTACTCGTACTCGTCACGCCGGCTATTATTTTACTTACGATGATGATTCATCCGTCGGGATGAGGGCATCCACTACGTTGTTCATAAGGATGTCTACAATTAAAAAGTACATCTTATGGACTTCTATATACATAGTGGAACCTATCTATAAGTTTATCCAGAATTAAAACCTCAGAGAACTCCATGTTCTCGAATTATCATGGAATATATAAATACTTTTTTTAGAGCTGTCCTATCTATTATTGGCTATAAGGTTCACTTTTTGACTACTTTTTCTAACATGTGGAGCCTATCGTAAGGTATGCTTGTGTAACATATATAGTGGAGTACTTCCTTTGCCATAAGACTAACCAGTGGATCCCAGCTTGTGGTTTGGTTGGCAATAAACATAGGTGATGCCAAGGATGGTCGCACTGCCAGTTTCGGGGGGTGACGGCCGGCGTCGCACGCGACAGCGACGCAGCAGAGCCGCGGATATCTGGGCTGGGCGCCCGGGCGGATATCGCACAAAAGCGCGGCGCCGGCGGGCGCGCTTTGTTTATGTTTATTCGCGGCGGGCGAGAGGCTTCGCCATCTTTCTGTTGTAGTGTTGTGAACAGCTTGCTTTCTTCACCGTGTCTGCAAAGGGAAAACTTGCAGCAGCAGGAGCAGTATTTATGAATTCAACGAGTGGTGGCCCTGGTCCCTGGACTTGGGGGGAGTGGTCTACACTGCGCGTGGGATGGCTTGTGGCCGCTGATGTAGAGATGTCAAAGCGAGTGACCTGAGGTTCGTTTTTCGGAGCGCGCGCGTTTGACTGGGATTCTTCCTTTACCACTCTACTAGGACGAATTCGCGTCGTGGAGTTAACTGCTTGTAATAAAAGACAGCTAGAGATTTACCCGCAACGAGTCACAACTGCGCTCAGCACAAGAACAACTTGCACCCACTTTGAACTTCACCTTGCAACCATGTTCAGGAACCAGGAATCGTCGACAATCCTGGATGCCTGAATTATAGCGAGGCAAGGACTGTCACGCGCACCGGCTGATTGCCCAGATATAATCGTATAAAATTATCACAATTCAGACTCTCGACACGAGTCCATATCAACATTGGTAATTTTGGTGAGTCGGTGCCAACTTTTAGCAATCATAACATTGTGAATCAGACTAATTCACAGCTAAAATCATTTAACCTAGTTTTGACAGCAGACCGACTGATGGAGCCCATCTGTAAGGATGACTTGGCACCTCCATTTATTATTTTCTATATTTTCTGTTTCTATTTTTTTTTATTCCTCCTAATCCTATTTCTTAGTTCTTACCGGACCAACCAGCAAGGCGCGCTCACGCTACTGAGAAGCATGGGGAGCTCTCCGGCGTGCACCTCGCCGCCGCCCCGCGCGTGACGCTTTCCGGCCACCGTGCTTGTCGCCTTGCACGTGCAGCAGATCGCCGCGCCGCGCTCGTCAGCTCGCCGGCGGCGCGCGTGAACAGTTGCCTGCAGCTCACCGACCCAGTTGTAGCTTGCCGGCAACCGTGTTCGTCGGCTGCCCGTGCCGCCCTCACGCCGTGAAGCCCGGAGCTCGCCGGCTGTCGCCTTTTAAGCCAGCTGTCAAAATGCTCTTAACGTAATGTTGTGACCTAAAAGTTGGTACTGATTCGCTAAAATTACCAATATTGGTATATTAGTCATAACCCGTATTGTGATAATTTTATTCCATTAACTCCTGATTATCTAAAGCACGTTTTCTAAGGTATTTTACAGGCCGGTCAATTCGACCATTGGCGGTTTGAATCGTCCGGGCGGAAGCCTAGACGGTGTAAACCCACTCCAGCAGTTCGATCGTTACGACCACGGGTGTCCCGCGATTTTTTTGAAATAATACGTAATAATTAATTAATTTTAGTTCTATTATACGTTTTTTTCGAATTTCCAAATCTAGCACTTTGTCGGCCTGGGGCAAGCCGACTGGGCCAATCGGCGAGCCCTCGGCGATCGCAGGCACTCGTCCAGCCTAGCCGACAAGAAGTCGGCCGGTGGAGCCAAGGGACCGGCGGTCCAGGTCGGCCGGCCCAGCCGATCGCCTAATCGGCCAGCCCACGCCGACCGGGCGAGATAAAGCGACGCTGCATGCGCCAGCGGTCTTCTTCTCCACGCGAGCTGCTGCCTCTCTCTCTCTCCCGTTCGTGTTCTTCATTTCCAGCCACCATTTTTCTCAGATTTTGCTCGATTTGACCACAAAAACTTTAATCCAAAACCATTAGAGAGGGAGTGGAAGCCCGATCTACGGATGGGTTAGCTCATGGCTCGATTTGGTGTTGGTTTGTTGGAGGAACGGTGGTGGAGCTGTGATGGAGCAATGGCAATGGTGATGGAGCTGTGATGGAGGAGCTGAGGCTGTCTAAGAGGAGCAGTGTTCGAACTGTGTTGGTGGTAGTTTCTCTCGCTTCAAGGGTAAACTCTAATCCCTCGATAATCACGGATATTATATATGGTTACGTACGTGCGTATGGTTAGTCTATTAAAATATTTGGCTAGTTGATTAGTAACAATATTTGACCGATGGGTTAGGCACAAAAATTTGGCCGGTGGATTAGTAGCAATATTGGACCGGTAGCAATAATATCGTATTTTTTTAGAATATTTGCAAGCATTGCCCAAACGCGTTGTCGATAATTAATTGATTATGTTGTTTATTTTATGTCAGCAGATATGACCAATTTAGTGAAGTTCGTGTTTTATTACGGTCCTGGGAATGTTCGAACAAATGACTTTGGAGCAGATCTGGGAGAGTTTATGTGTACACAGTTAGATTTGACTGCCCCTCAAACCTGGAGTTTTAGTCAGTTGAAGGAATGGTTGACAGGATGTTTGGCTATAACATGGAGACGTACACCGTCAGCGGACAAAGTCAAGAAAAAATATTTTCTGGACTTTAAGGCATGTAGATACAGGCAGAGACTGGTTTAAGTGGTTAAAAGGCTGCGAAGATAGGCATGTAAACCCTCGCGCATTAGTGCTTCCTGTCTTGAAGGATATCGATGGTGGACATGTTTCGCGCCATAGTGCTGATTTAAGTTACGGGATATACTTTATGTCCAGTGCTGGAGGCGGTGGTTATGAATCGGGGCAGAGCAGTCAGATAGGAGGAGGAGGAGGCGGTGGTTATGAATCGGGGCAGAGCAGTCAGGGCAGAGGTGGAGAAGACTATAGTGGAGAGGCAGATGCGGACGAGGAAGATGGAGGCATGCAGAACATGATGGAAGATGAGGATTACATGGATGGCGAGAGTGGTGATTCTGATGACCCTGAGGATTCTGATGGAGAAGCCAATGGTGGAGAGGACATGCCGATTCCTGCTTCATAGAATCAAAACATGTCAACCGAAATGACCGTTGATGATGGTCATGATTCTGCGTGGGAATATCACAGCAACAGAATTGCCCAGGGTGCCAGATATCAAGACAAGCAACATTTACAAGATGCAGTCGTTGCTTGGGCAATGTCAACACACAGGGTTTTAAAAACAACGGTGTCCTCTAAGAAATACTTGACAATGGAATACGTGGATATAAATTGTCCAGACAGGGTGCATGCCTATGTCCCTACGTATGACACAACTTGGTTGGTGAGCGACTATGTGCAGCACACATGTGAGCTACACAATGTTCCTGAAGATCATCTTAACCTCTCCTCCACACTTCTAGCTCGGGTGCTTTACACGGACTTAGTAGAGTGCAAAGCGATGACAGTACCCAGTATACAGAAGAAAGTAAAGACCCGGTTTAAGTACTCCATTTCGTATGGCAAGGCTTGGAGGGCAAAGCAAAGGGCTCTTGAGGAGAGGTTTGGTTCATTTACAGACTCGTATGACTCCGTGGTCCGACAACTTCAGACACTGCAGGATAGAAACCCAGGCACCTATGTTGACATACAATATTATGTGATACCCGAGGATCCATCTGTGAAGGTGCTTCATCGAGTGTTCTTCTCTTTTGTTGTATGCATCCAAGCTATCACTTATTGTCGTCCAGTGATATGTGTAGACGGTACTTTTCTAACTGGCAAGTATAAGGGTCAGATCCTTACCGCCATTGGTCAAGACGGCAACAATCAGATTGTCCCACTCGCATTTGCTTTCGTGGAGGGCGAAAACACTGAAAGTTGGACATGGTTCTTCAGGCATATCAAAATAGCAGTTGTGAAAGACAAGCCCAATGTGTGCATAATTCATGATAGGCATGCAGGTATACTCAATGCCGTAAAACGGCTGACACAGCCAGGGCCAGAAGAGCAAACACCTTGGCTTGACATGCAAAGTCGGTGGTGCATGCGCCATTTGGGTGCTAATTTCTTCTCACAGTTCAGAAACAAGAACCTCATGAATCTATTCAAAAAATTGTGCAAGCAGAACCAAGAATGGAAGCACGATTTCATACACGCAAAGCTCGATGAATTTACTCAAAAACATGTGAGGGCAAGGAAAGCTGCGCAAAACGCAGTCGTAGCTGCACATCAAGCGATGGCAGCCACCCTCGCCTACGCCTCTCCGTCCACGGCTTACACCACGACGGCTCCGAGACCTCCTCCCCACCAGCCGAGGTTCGACGTGGCATCGCAGTCTTCTTTCATTGGCGGCAGCCACCTTTGCACGATGGAGGTTCGTGGCAGCACCAAAGCAGGAGCCTTGGGGTCACCCTCCCATGCCAAACTACGGGTTTCGCCCACGCAGGTATGTGTCTTACAAGATAAGCGTCGAGGCTCGATTCATGTCAAGTTCTTACATACTTTGTTTTATGTGGAGCATTGAATGCGAGGGTCCATGCACAGCTATCGATCGTCTATGTCCGGATCCGTCTGGACTGATCAGACGTTGATCATAGCACTCGATTTCATGACGCAGCGATTGGCTGAACATTTTCGACTCTCCCGACCCCGACGGTGAGACTCAAGACGATGAGCACGGGTCGGTGATTCCTCCCAACAGGTTCGGCCGCCACGTGGTTCGGTTGGACGACGCCTCCTAACCCACCACCGAAGGCCGCAGGCAGCGTCATGAGACATATATTTATCTATGTATGAGACATGTCTATCTATGCATGAGACATCTACTTATGTATGAGACATATATCTACCTATATATGAGACACCATTCTATCATTTCACGATTTTTATTGCAACACAGTTCAACATAACTTGCAACATAGTTCAACATAACTTGCGGTACATAAATAAGAGTCTTATCTATCCCTAGCATGATGCATTTTCCTTTCCCTTCGATGATGCCTCACCCTTTCCCTTGGACGATCCCTCGCACTTGCTCTTCTTGGCCTGCGCTTTCTTCTTCTCCTGCCTCTTGTCCCACTCAGCTCTCTCCTTGCTTCCAACGGGTGGCGGCATGAAGATATCATCCTCATCTTCGCTCTCTTCTATCCAGGCCCTAGGTGCCACAACCTGCTCCTTCATGTCAGCTTGACTCTTCTTGGCCTGCGCTTTCTTCTTCTCCTGCCTCTTGTCCCACTCAGCTCTTGCCTTGCTTCCAACGGGTGGCGGCATGAAGATATCATCCTCATCTTCGCTATCTTCTATCCAGGACCAAGGTGCATTCCGCTCCATCAAGTGAGCTTCACTCTTGAAGGTGAGCTTGTCCCACCTTGCCTGGATCCTGAGAAGCTCTGCTCGTACCTGATTTGGGGTCTTCAGTTTCCACCCTCTTAGATGAAGTGACTTACCAAGCATAACGAGAGCATCATGGTTTGTTACCAACGTATCCCATTCGGCTGGTTCATCGCCTATCACAACAGTTCTGGCTACGAAGAAAAGCCCAATGGACATATCTAGAGGCCAGGGAGACGCGTCGGTCATAGTGGAGAGGAGTGGAGGGAAATGCGAGAGCAAGAGAAGAGGAGGGAAATGAGAGAGTAAGAGGAGGAAGAGATGAATTGGTAAAGGATACATCTTGTTGCCCGGATTTATAGAGGCACCGAATCGAATAGGCGGGAAAAAAAGGCGGGAAGTAGTGGCGGGAAAAAAGGGCGGGAAGTAGCGGCGGGAAAAAAGGGCGGAAAGTAGTGGCGGGAACAAAGGGCGGGAAGTACTGGCGGGAAAAATCGGCGGGAAGGATTGGCGAGGAAAACAGCGGCGGACGATTATTTAGCGGAAGGGCTGCATTGATCATGCACGATTTGGATAGGGGCAGGACGATTAGGCTGTCGGTCTAGGTCTGGCCGATTGCACGGGCCAGACCGATTGAACCAATCGGTTTGCTCCAAGCCGATTGCATGTGTGGGGCAAGGCCGACTGCATGGTGCCACCTGCAGTCGGCCAGGGCCTGGCCGATTGGCCCAGTCGGCTTGCCCCAGGCCGACAAGGTGCTAGATCTGGAAATTCGAAAAAACGTATAATAGAACTCAAATTAATTAATTAATTCGTATTATTTGAAAAAAAAATCGCGGGTGTCCCGCCCTACCCATTCTTATCCCAAATATGCACTCGGAATGTGTGGCCCTAGACACAACGCAGACTAACACACGTGTCCCCCCTTATGTCCCCATGTCCGCACAGGGGTCCGCCTGACAGTGACCGGGCGCGCCCATGGTGTTGGCTTGTCTCTCGACGGCAGGAAAGGGTTTTGTCGCTACCGTTTTCCTGCCGGTTCTGCCGTCGCCTCGCGCCTGTTCTCCCTAGTGTCCGCCGTTTTCAGTAGGTCCCGCTGGAGAGGCTGCTCTGCTATAAAAATGAGCGAGCCTAGTGGAGTAGCGGGATAGCACTGCACTTTTGAAAACGACCATGCCTGATCCAACCCACCCACTCGCCTCCCCCTCTTCCTCCCTGCCCCCACGCAACCCAACCGATGGTCACGCCGCCGATGAGAGCGAGGGGACGACATCTCCCATGATAGCGATGATACCGCAAGTTTAGCACAGTATGAACTAGTTCCGTATTTTTATTAGTCTTGGCGGTAGACTACGAGAGGTACCTCCAATATCACCGGCGATACCGATCCACGTCAGTCAAGTCTACCGTTGTTGCCGTGACCGTGGACCAGATAGCTACCGCCGGTGACTCCGGCGGTACCCCGTGAGCAAAGTCTATCGCCGGCACGTTGGTCGGCAGCCTCGGGAGTTAGATCCGGCTAAAAATATAGAACTGGTTTATTTTGTGCTAAACTTGCAGCAGGAGGTCAGATTTGTCAATTTGTCCCCGAGTGGAAATGCTCGGCGGCATGAAAGGCTCCGGCCCCTCTATAGTACTAATTCCGTACAATTAGTATCTTAGTTTTGGAAAGTCAATAGTCAAAAGTCATGCTCTGTTTCCCCAATTTGCACAATCACGTTACCAGAAACTGCAAGGCAAGTGACCGTACGGCACCAAAATTTGGGCATCGGAAGCCAAGACAAGAAAGTCAAAATTCAAAAGTACTATCACTAGCTACCACGGCGAGCTAGCTCTGGTAGCTCCAGAGTGGCACATCGACGATGTGAGCCTCGCCGTAATCGCCGAGCGACGCAGCCGCTGCCAGGTAAGGCGGCAGCTCCACAAGCATCGCCTGCGCCATGCTCGCGTAGTACAGATCCCAGCCCATGTCGCCCAGGACGTCCAGCTCGAACGGCGAGTCCTCGGCTCGCGAGGACGACGACTCCTCTTCGTCGGTGAGGGGGGAGCAGGGCGTCGACGAGGATGTGCCGGACAGTGCGTCCTCCACCGGTCCCAGCGCCTGGCGTCGCTCGAAATCCTCGACGGCCTCCGTGACAGCGTGGCGGACCTCTTCGAGGCTGTGGTAGGATGCCGGCACGGCGAGCAGTTCGGCGGAGTCGGCGAAGTTGAGGCTGGCGCCCCCGGCGCCGGCGAGGGCGATCATGGCGGCGTCGTGCGCTCGCGCGGCGACCTCGGCGGTGTCGAAGGTGCCGACCCAGAGCCTGCTCCCGCGCCGTCCTGGGACGCGCACCTCGCACACCCAGCGCCCGGCATTGCCCCTGCGCCGCACGCCGCGGTACACCGGGTGCCGCGTCTCCCTGAACTTGGTCCTTCCTGCTGGCCGCTTCGTCCACGCCGCCTGCTGCTTCTGCTCCGACGAGGTTGTGGGCAAGTCAATGGTGTAGTACTCCCCGGTGCACGGCGATCCCGACTCCCCGCTCATCTCCTTCTTGATCGGACACATCTTCTTCCTTCGATTCAAGAATCAAGAGCTCAGCGCAATCTCTGAATCCTCTGTTCCGTAGTCTTGTAAGGTATGGATGCTTTTTGGTTGCTCGAGTGAAGTGGTTTTGCTCTGCGATGAGAAATTTGAGCGGAGTGGTGTCATCGCGAGCTGGTACTTATAGGTGGTGGCTCGCAGCGGGACAAAGCGCGGCTAGTGAGCCGGTGGCTCAGAGGACACGGTCTGGATACAGCGAGCGAAGGGGGGATGCATCCCGGTAACCCGCAAGGGGGAAGAAGAGGACAGAGGGAGAGGGAGACTTGGAGAGTGACCCCACGATTTCTTTATTTTACCCGGAAAAATCCACTTGATGACCACCACCTTCCATCCCTCCTTCTGCTTTGCTCTTTTATCGTTTTCTTCAGGTTGCTTTAGCCCCTGCATCCCAGCGTGCGGCCGTGACCTGACAATAAAAAGATGATCTCCGAGGCCTAGTTTGCAAGTTCGTTTTGTGTTGTAGCTGGGAACTTGTGTTTTGTGTTTGTGGTCAGTGGTGTTTGACATCTCATTCTTAGCATCGAATCTGATTACTTGCTTAGCGACTGGGGTTTTGGAACTAGTAGTAGCAATCACAACTCACGCTATATTGTGAAGGACGAAGAAATCCGATGATCTATTTTTTTTTTTGGCAGGGAACAGAATAAGAAACAACATCAATTATAACTCAAAATAATTTGAACTAACAAATATTGTATAGCAGAATAAAGAACAAAATTCTATCGACGCTATATTTGTCTTTGTTCGATATGATTATCAATGATTAAAGCAATATAAGTTTAGGAACTACACGTTGTATATATTGGAATCAGTAGAAAGACAAGAAAACCATAATCAATCTAACCTCTTTCTGCATTATAAGTAATACTTGAAATAATTTATTGTTTTCTTTTTGACACCGTAACCGTAGGTCCATAGGGGAAGCCACTACGGTGTAAATTTTATAAATAAAAAAAACACAAGTAACATTACAAAACCTAAGATAGGGAAAATACAGAGAGCTACATTATAAAAGAGGGGGAAGAAAATGGAGCAAGTCTAATCTAGGAAGGACAACAGCCAGTCAATAAGGGGTTGAACAAGGGTTGTCTTCACTCTATACCGATGAAGCAAGAGGTCGCTTTGGAAACCAACTCTCCAACGGTTCAAAGAAGCAGGAATTCCCTGAAAGACACACTCATTTCTCACTTTCCAAATATTCCAAGCTGCACATGCGAAAATTTCAGTAAAACAAGGTCCCTGAAAAGCATCACGAGCCAAAATAAATCTTTCTGTTAGAGGGTGATCAACCGCCCATTGAATGTTGATCAAGCTCCAACAGTCCGAAGCAAACTCACAACTGAAAAAGAGATGATCTATCTAGTCTCAATGGGTACCAGACTGCATGGAGAGCATTTAGGGCCAGACTCCACATACCACTGTTTTCTTAGCATTATGTCTCTGGTGTTTAATCGAACGATCATGAGTAGCCAAAGGAAAACCTTTAGCTTAGGTAAAGCTTTATAAGACAGATGGCATTGAGAGCACTGTCTCGGGGAACCTGCTCAAATAAGAACCCGTAGAATTTAGAAGGAGAGTATCCCCCTCCTCCCAAAAAAAAACCTCTGATCATAGGTTGCAACAGCAATATATGTTCTCTCCATGAGCTGAGAGACATGCAAAGATCTCTGACAAAGTCTGACAACACACATTGGTTCCTAACTCACAAAACCTAAGCGATAACAAAACAAAACAACTTATTAAAGAAATTGAACCACTTATTCAACATGTCCTTGCAGCAGGTGATCCTCTGAAAGCTCTTCCGGGTCACTATGGCATTCTTCTACCCTGATGCGCTGCATCTCTGTTATCGCCATATTTTGGCCAAAGAAGGAGATGGGCCGTGATCAAGATGGGCTTGGAAGATACATATATTCAACGTGTTGTTGGATCGGCCTAGTGCGTGGATTTGGGCTAAATTGCCCGTGTATCTTGTATCATAGTAGGTTTCGTTTCAGTTTAGGTTCCGTTTCAGTTTAGGTAAAGATAGAGTTGTAGGGTTATTCCAAAGGTAGAAAGTCTCCGGACTATAAATATGTACCTAAGGTTATCGAGAAAAAGAGGACAATCACGTTCACAACAAACACAATCTCGGCGCATCGCCACCCCTTGTTTCTAGGGTTTCTTTCAGGTAAGTGTCATGCTGCCTAGATCGCATAGGCAGTATTTTTACTTATGCGTTGTTTGGTGTTACTCGTACTGAAGCCTTGTTGATGGCGAGTAATACTACTATCATAGATTTGTTGAGGCCAGCATCGGTGCTTTTCGCTATAATTGTTTAAAGTTATGCCGCCTCTAGTTACCTCGCTACCTTTGCACTGTTTCCCAAGTGCGAGGGTAGCATCTTGCTTGATCTTTATTTAGCTGATTCGATCTGTTATGGTTGTGCCTTGCTCACCAAGGTTTAGTTTGATATCTACGTAGTCAGGCCTTACAAACGGGTTGAACGGTCCAAAGAGTAATGCGACGGCTTGCTCGTTCTAGAGAAGTTGTTCCGGTAATTGACTTTACGTTGGTTATTAGGCCTCCTAGGGTTAGTATTCTTCATCTTTGTATATACCAGGCTCAATTACGTGTAGGACGTTCGATTACGTGGTGAAAACGTTAAACCGTCGAGATCGATTTAACTTGTAATGATAAAGCAAAACCCCATGTTATCGTAAATCTAATGCGAACCATGGGTTAATCGGCTCTAGGAGCCGATTCACGGGAAACACAGGAGCCGGTCATGGCTCGAATTTTACGATACTTGTTTACCATGCAGAAATCAATCGAGCAATCCTTCACCTTCGACGGGTATAGGTCGTGTGGCATCTCGAACCAAGCCGGACGTGTGCCGGAGTTTTGCGGGCCATTGCCCGAGGGACCAGGGCCCACCAAGAGTTCCGAGCCTTCGTGTTGCTCGTCGCTGCTCGCCGGTGAGTTTTGGTAGGCAACACATTCGCACGGTGGGACATTCAACAACATCTGCATCAACATCCGACGCCGCGACGGAGAATGACCCGATCCACGTCTGACGAGCTGCCCGAGGAGCACAAGGCGAAGTATGACGAGATCGAGCTCTCTTGAAGCCGATCTCATCGGCTCTTTGAGAGGACCCGTAAGCATGGCATCAAGTGGAGGGGTTCTCCCCAGGGTGCTCTTGATGAGGTGGATCTGTGCTCTTCGGAGGAGCGCACTGAGCTCTGACGTGAAGTCAACTACATGGTGGCTCATTCTGCACCGCCATTCCGAGAGCCCAGTGAACGCTTTCGAGCGGTCGCGGTTCGCGTAGTTCAGAGATCATGAAACATCGTACTCCCGTCGGGACCTACTTTAGGGACTCACCAGGGAGAAAGACCGCTCAGGCCACAGCTGCCATTCACACTTGCAGGCCCAGCCGCCAGAGCAGCACGTCGTCGTCTACAAGGTTGGAGGCGACCCAGCGATGCCAATTCTGTTTGAGCCACCTAAGGAAATCCCACATGGATATGTATGCACCTACGTGCGGATCGCAACAACGACATGCACCAACCAGATTGCTACCGCAGGAGTTTCGCGGGGGTTCCTGGGCGAGCTTGAGGAGCGTTCGAGCAGCGATGTCGGGATAGACGCCAAACAAAGCGTGGCTAGCCAAATATGCCATGGAACAAGTCATGAGAATCTTGCCCTGCAGCTCAAACAAGGAGCAAATCGTACCATCTTGAGAGACCGGTTAACGGCCGTCAAGAGAAGGACAATCGGCTATTCAAAGCCGTACCCCAACGAGTTTGATCTGATTCCGCTGCCACCCAAGTATCGGCTCCCTGAGTTCTCAAGGTTTAGCGGGTCAGAAGGGTCGAGCTCGATCGAGCACGTAAGCCGATACCTGGCACAGTTGGGCATGATTTCAGCATCGGATCACCAAGCGTAAGGTTTTGCGCAATCCCCGACAGACCAGCTTTTGGGTGGTACACCTCTGCCACTGATTCGATTCGCACTGGAAGCAACCGGAAGAGCGATTCCACATCCAATATCATTCAGAGGCTACCGAGGCGGCATTGCGCACTGCACAGTGCGAAGCGGGGAGATCAGTGGCCGAGTACATCCAGCTTCAGACCATCAAGAACCGATGTTACTCAGCTCGTTTAATCGAGAAGGAAGCGATCGGTGGCGGTGTTGGGTCTCTCGGCACCCATCAAGGATCCGCTTTCAAGTAGAGTATAACTCATTGGCGCACATGGCCCAGAAACTAACGATGTATGAACAGCGCCACCCTGAGTTGTACCAAGACAAGTTCAAACGTCCGATAGGCCTGGTCGATACAGAAGAAGATGATCCTACACAAGACCAGGAGGTGGCCGTGGCTGAATGGGCTCGGGGGGCAGACCCTGTGTCCTGCAAATGGGTGAAGCAGCAGGGGCCTGTAAAAGGGTTCGACTTCGATGTGAGCAAAGCCGAGCAGATATTCGATTTACTGCTGAAGGAGAAGCAGCTGAGGTTACTCGAAGGCCACAAAATCCCCACGGCTCAGGAAATGAACGGGAGACCATACTGCAAGTGGCATCACTCGTTCACCCACACCACCAATGATTGCAAAGAGCTACGTCGCCAAATCCAAACGGCAATAGAACAAGGCCGTCTGATCCTTGGGCAGTTCGCCATGAAAGTGGACACAAACCCATTTCCTGGCGTCAACATGGTAGAACTCAGTCGCTCATGCGGCGCCAATGGATTTTTCGTTCGGTGTTAATATGGCAGGGTCTGGGTACCACCATGACACGTACAAGGAGGAAGGTGGTCGCTCTCAGGGCAAAGAAATAAAGGAGGCTGGTCCATGCGACCGGCCCAGCCACAATGACAGGCGGTACTTAACAGAGGAACAGGTGAGGAGAGTGCGGTATCAGAAGCCACATTCCACGCATCTCCTTAACAAGTATGAGTCCAAGATGACCAACGGCGCCGGCGCGATGGAGACGATGAGGGATATGAGCACCTCGCTAGGGGACCGTCAAAAGAAAAGGAAGGCGCAGACAAACATTGGGATTGTCCCTTCTTCAAGTATTGCTGGGACGCGGGAATGAGCCGATTACCTACAGTCGACAACTGCCCGGAATGCGGACAGCAGAAGGAGAACACGAGGCCAGTTTCAGTGTTCAAACGTCTAGGGCCTCTCCCACCTCAGAGCCGTTACAGGGAGTCCGCTCGAGCAAAAGACCTCGAGAAGCCAAGGGATGACAAAGAAGAAGACAAATATCACCGTCCAAGGTGGTGTCCCGACGGACTCAGACACACCCAAAAGCGTAGAGTGCAGCGGCTGCGTAACTTGGAGGAAGCTGAAGCACAGTATCTCCACGCTTTAAAGAAAGCGCTGGCCGTCAAAATTAGGCAGACCTTGGAAGCGGAGACCGCCGACAAGGAAAGAGTGGCGCCCAAAAGGTAAAAGCCGATGCACAAACATCGGTGGCACAAACATGGTGTTCATACTTCCGTGAATTCTGCGCCAAGAACCAACGAGCTACCAAGCGCTTATTTCGATCGCGGCACGGCCGGTTATCTTTGAGAAGCCACGTGAGAAGGGCTACAAACATCTGAAAGCCCTGTACCTACGAGGTTACATCAATGGGCAACCTGTCAGCAAGATGTTGGTGGACACCGGAGCGGCAGTCAATATCATGCCGTACTCCATGCTACGACGTTTGGGACGCTCCACCGCAGATCTGATCAAAACCAACGTCACGTTAAGCGACTTCAACGGCCAGACTTCGGAAACGCAAGGCGTACTGAACGTGGATCTAACCGTGGGCAGGAAAACAATACCCACGTCATTCTTCGTCGTGGACAGCAAAAGCACCTACGCCGTCTTGCTAGGGAGAGATTGGATTCACGCTAACTGCTGCATTCCGTCCACGATGCACCAGTGCCTAATACAGTGGGATGGAGATGACGTGGAGGTCATCCATGCAGATGATTCTATCGAGGTCTCCATAGCTGGCATGAACGTCTGGGAAGCAGAAGACCAAGAGCCTCTCTCTGGAATCGATGCCGACGGTGAGCGCATTGAAGCTACAAAAACGGGTGAGGCTGGTCTTATCCATCGCTCGACAGAGTAGCAAAGTCCACGATCGTACGTGGTACGGCCGATCCTCGCGATCGGCCACAAAAAATAAAAAGCACCAATCATACGACAAGCAGATCACGTAGTCGTAGCAGGGAGATGCCCTGCCATTGTAGGGAGATGCCCTGCCATTGTAAAACAATAAGGTGTAAACCATCCTTGACTAATGCAATCAAAAAGGGGGCCGATTCAGGCAATCGGCCCAAATTATTTTTGTTATCCTCACCTACTGCTTGCCCTGTGTTTAGCATCGATTTGACAGGTGACGGAAAGCTAGGGTATGGGTTTACATCCGCTGATGAACTAGAAGAGATCGACATTGGTCACGGGATAAGCCACGACCAACATTTATCGACAAAAGTTAGATCCGAGTCTGCGGGGTCCGATGATAGCCTGTTGAAAAAATATCGATCGCTTACCGACTACACGAAATGCTCAGGTTAGACAGAGCATCATTGAGCATCGACTACCGCTTAAAAGGATTTCGGTCGTTCCAAAGCGAGCACGACAGATGAAGGCGAAATTCGGAAGAAGTCAAGAAGGAGGTCGAGAAAATGTTGATGACCAAGTTAATCGAGCCTGCAGGTATCTTTGAGTGGATTTCTAGTATCGCACTCAGAGAAAAGGATGGCCGTTGGCGTGTTGCCATAGATTTTCGGGATCTCAGAGCTACCCCAAAGGATGAGTATCCGATGCCGGTGGCAGAGACGTTAATCAACGCAGCGGCTGGTCATAAGATCTTGAGCTTCATGGATGGCAATGCCGGTTACAACCAAATTTTTATGGCTCCGGAAGACATACACAAGACGGCGTTCAGAGTCCCAGGTTCGGTGGGGTTGTTCGAGTATGTAGTCATGACGTTTGATCAAGAATGCTACGCACGCACTAAAGAGCCATGAATTATATTTTCCATGATCTGATCGGCAAGTTGGTGGAAATTTACATCGATGACGTGGTGGTCAAGTCTGCTTCAGTGCAAGGACACTTGGACGATCTGCAACGCGTCCTGGACCGAACAAGAAAATTCGGGCTACGGATGAATCCAAAGAAGTGTGCCTTCGGGGTGACGGCCGGTCAGTTCTTGGGTTTTTTGGTACATGAACGAGGAATTGAGATCGGCCTGAAAAGTCAGGAGGCAGTACAAACAATGAAGCCACCTACCACAAAGAAAGAACTGCAGTCTCTAATCGGCAAGATCAACTTCGTCAGAAGATTCATCTCCAATCTGTCAGGAAGAATAGAACCGTTCATGGGACTGGTGAAAATTAAATCTGACGAGGAATTTCGCTGGGGGGCAGAACAACAACGAGCCTTCGACAAGATCAAAGAATATCTGACGAAGCCGCCAGTGTTGGTTCCGCCTCACCGATGCATCATATACATTTACTTGTCGATGGTCGACACGCCCATCGCCGTGGTGGTGCAAGTTTATGATGGGCTGGAGCGAGTCGTATTTACGAAGCGAAGGATCTTTGGATGCAGAGACAAGGTATCCGATATCGATAAGTTGTGCCTCTGCTGTTTTTCGCACTAAGTCGCGCCACATTTTGCTATCGGCGGAGATCATTATCATATGCAAATCGACGTCATAAAGCACATGTTGTCGGCTCCTATGTTGAAAGGCCGATGGGCGATGGATGTTTGCATTATCGTAGTTGACATCCGTATCAACCCGCAAAGCGCTTAAGGACAGGCGTTGGCCGACCTTATCGCTGAAAGGATCAACACTAACATAGCAGCACTGTCTATAAGAGCGTGGGCTATGTTTTTCGATGGATCGGTTTGTGACGATGGCTGCAGCATCGGCATTTTACTCGTGTCGCCCCGGGGGGCAACATTTTCCTTCTCCATCAGGTTATCTACCTCTCGCACCAACAACGTCTCTGAGTACGAGGCGATACGCAAGGGCATGGAGTTACTCCTTGAGGCCAGAGCAGAAGCAGTGGAAATTTTTGGAGACTCCAAGTTGGTGATTTCCCAACTCACGGAGGAGTACAAGTGTGAGAGCGAGTCCCTCTTCCCATTATGGATGCACTGCCGTGAGCTGATGGCGCAGTTCCGGTACATAAACTTCACTTGGATCCCACGGTCGCAGAATACCGAGGCGAATGATCTTGCACAAATGGCTTCGGGCTACAAGGATGTAGCAGAGGGAGCCGATGTTCAGGTACAGTTCCTGGAAGCTGACGACTGGAGAGCCGATATCTTCAATTACTTGAAGGATTCGGCTCGGGGGGCACCTAAACGGATAAGGTACAAGGCCATGAAGTATGTGCTTATTGGGGATGACATGTTTTACAGGACTCTGGAAGGGTTATTACTCAAATGTCTGGGGACAGCCGAGGCCAATCGGCTCCTACACGAGGTACACGGCGCTGTGGAACTCACCAATCGGCTCACAAGATGAAATGGTTGATCAGCGATCAAGGTTTTATTGGCCCACCATGCTTGAGGACTGCTTCAAGTACTACAAAGGGTGTCAAGCATGTCGAAATTTGGAAAAGTTCAGATGGTACCACACAAGAATGAACCCCATCATCAAGCCTTGGCCATTCCGAGGTTGGGGCATGGATATGATCGGCAAAATCAATCCTCCATCAAGCAAAGGCCACATGTGGATTTTGGCCATCACTGATTATTTCACTAAATGGGTGGAGGCTGTCCCGATGAAATCAGTAAACTCAAAGGATGTTATCAACTTTGTGAAAGAACATGTCATCCATAGATTCGGGATTCCCCAAACTATCACGACCGATGGAGGCAAATGGGCAAGCTGAAGCATCCAACCAGAGCCTCATCAAGCTGATCAAGAGAAAAGTCGATGAGCACCCTAGGCGTTGGCACGAGGTTTTGTCAGAAGCATTGTGGGCTTATCGCATGTCATGCCATGGGGCGATAAAGACCTCGCCATACCATCTAGTATATGGACAAGAAGCCGTATTGCCCTGGGAAATTACGGCTGGATCGAGACGTGTCACTTTTCAGGACAATCTAACAACTGAAGAATATGCAACCCTGATGAGTGACAGTGTTGAGGGTTTAACTGAGCTCAGGCTGTGGTCGCTTGAGAAGATCAAAGAGAACAAGGCCAAGGTAGCTCGTGCATACAACAAGAAAGTGAGGCCAAAGGAGTTCTATGTTGGTGATCTGGTATGGGAAGCTGTGTTGCCATTAGGGACTAAGGATGCAACATATGGAAAATGGTCTCCAAATTGGCACGGGCCGTACAGGGTCGATCAAGTTTTAAGAGGAAATGCATACATGCTTGAGGAGCTGGACGGCGTGAAATTCCCAGTGGCGGTCAACGGACAACATCTCAAGAAATATTTCCCAAGCATGTGGGATGATGGACAGTAAAACATGGGGGCCGATACATGAAATCGGCCAAGTAAAAAAGCACGTGAGGCGTTGGACAGTAAAAATGTGGGGGCCGATACTGGAAATCGGCCGAATAAAAGCAAAAATATATAGCCGATGCACGGTCATCGACTCTAGAGGTTCACACATGTTACAAACAGGTGTCAGTTTACACATACGAGCTACTGAAGAAATGCTTCGAAGGCGTGGAGCGCGTCAGCACGGACACGATCCACCTCGGCGATCTCAGCTTCGTCATCTTCATCCTTGCCCGTCACTAGCTGTTTGTTCAGGGCACGTATTTCGATGGGCAATTGGAGATCTGGGTCTCCCTTTTTGAAGAAGGTCGCAGGTTACCGTTTGAAACTGGAAAATGGCCGTTTGAGTTTGCCTAAGTATGCGACCAAGTTTTGACCTTGTCAACGTTTTTGGGAAAGCCGATGTGCATCGGCTCTTTGAGCTGTGGCTTGGTTGACTGTATGAACGTAACAAGGTGAAAACCGATATGTTGCTATCGGCTTCTGGAGCATCGACCTATTGTGGCTATCGGCGAGATTGGGGGCAAAAAAGACAATCTTTGAGGAATGGATTTTCATTCATTCATTTAGAAGCCGAGTGCTTACAAAAGATTGATTACAAAAGGGAGCTTACTACTACTACTACTACTACTACTACTACTACTACTACTACTACTGGTTCCTAATCTAAAGGCCGAGATCGTCGCCGCTGTCGTCGCCGCCGTCTTGTTCGCTGTCTTCGTACCTGCTTGGCGTCGTCTTTCCGCTCTTGAAGAAGCCTGCGGGGGCCTCCTCGTCCTCGTCGTCGTCTTCGGTGTCCTCGCTGGACCCGGCGCGGAAGCGCTTCGTCGGCGGGTACTCGTTGGAGGAGGTGTCCTACTCCGATTCCTCCTCCTCGTCGGAGGACTCGACGTCGTCCCAAGACCAGGCGTCGTCGCTGCTCTTCGCCTCCAGTTCCCGTCAACGAGGAATCGTAGGCTCTCCTCGCCGTCGATCGAGGCGCGCCGTCCTCGACAGACGGCGAAATCGATCCCTTCGTCCCACCATCGTGGGGCGAAATCTTATCTGCCGCCGGATGCTCTGGCGTCGGCTCTCGGTCACGATCTTTGTTGGAAGGCGGGAGGCAGGCGGAAGAGGAAGAGGCCATGGCGGAGGAGGGTTTTTTGGCGGAGGAAGAGGGTTTTACAGCTCTTGGAGGAAGATGGGGACTGCGAACTACTCGAGACAAATTTAAATAAGGGAATAGTGGAGAGACGGTTCAATGCCATAGCGGTTTCCCGAATGTCTTTGCCAAAATCGTCAAATCATGCAATCGCAAAGGAGTTGAGAAGACAGGCATCATGATGAAGGGGTAGCGTGGCGATCACGATGCAGCGCATTCATCAACGCAACCCGATACAAAAAAAGGGAAGAAAAAAAAACATCGGAGTGGTTTTGGAATTATTATTGCCAAAACCAGGGGCATGTGTTATCGCCATATTTTGGCCAAAGAAGGAGATGGGCCGTGATCAAGATGGGCTTGGAAGATACATATATTCAACGTGTTGTTGGATCGGCCTAGTCGTGGATTTGGGCTAAATTGCCGTGTATCTTGTATCATAGTAGGTTTCGTTTCAGTTTAGGTTCCGTTTAGTTTAGGTAAAGATAGAGTTGTAGAGTTATTCCAAAGGTAGAAAGTCTCTGACTATAAATATGTACCTAAGGTTATCGAGAAAAGAGGACAATCACGTTCACAACAAACACAATCTCGGCGCCACCCCTTGTTTCTAGGGTTTCTTTCGGGTAAGTGTCATCGCCTAGATCGCATCTTGCGATCTAGGCGATATTTACTTATCGTTGTTTGGTGTTACTCGTACTTAAGCCTTGTTGATGGCGGTAATACTACTATCATAGATTTGTTGAGGCCAGATCGGTGCTTTTCGCTATAATTGTTTAAAGTTATGCCTCTAGTTACCTCGCTACCTTTGCACCTTTTCCCAAGTGCGAGGGTAGCATCTTGCTTGATCTTTATTTAGCCGATTCGATCTGTTATGGTTGTGCCTTGCTCACCAAGGTTTAGTTTGATATCTACGTAGTCAGGCCTTACAAGCGGGTTGAACGGTCCGATGATGCGTAAGGGCGTGGCTTGCTCGTTCTAGAGAAGTTGTTCGTAATTGACTTTACGTTGGTTATTAGGCCTCCTCTAGGGTTAGTATTCTTCATCTTTTGTATATACCAGGCTCAATTACGTGTAGGACGTTCCGATTACGTGGTGAAAACGTTAAACCGTAGATCGATTTAACTTGTAATGATAAAGCAAAACCCCATGTTATCGTAAATCTAATGCGAGAACCATGGGTTAATCGGCTCTAGGAGCCGATTCACGGAAACACAGGAGCCGGTCACGGCTCGAATTTTACGTATACTTGTTTACCATGCGAGAAATCAATCGAGCAATCCTTCACCTTCGACCAGGTATAGGTCGGTGGCATCTCGAACCAAGCCGGGGCGTGTGCGGAGTTTTGCGGGCCATTGCCCGAGGGACGAGGCCCACCAGCGATTAAGGAGCCTCCGGCTCTTCGTGTTGCTCGTCGCTTTCGCCGGTGAGTTTTGGTAGGCAACACATTACGCACCGGTGGGACATTCAACAACATCTGCATCAACATCCGACTGCGATGGAGAATGCAGACCCGATCCACGTCTGACTGCGAGGAGCACAAAGGCGGTATGACGAGATCGAGCTCTCTTGAAGCCGATCTCATCGGCTCTTTTGAGAGGACCCGTAAGCATGGCATCAAGTGGAGGGTTCTCCCGAGGGTGCTCTTGATGAGGTGGATCTGCTGTTCCTTGGAGGAGCGCACTGAGCTCTACGGCGAAGTCAACTACATGGTGGCTCATTCTCTGCCGCCATTCGAGAGCACAGTGAACGCTTTCGGCGGGTCGCGGTTCGCGTAGTTCAGAGATCATGAAACATCGTACTCCCGTCGGGACCTACTTTAGGGACTCACCAGGAGAAAGACCGCTCAGACCAGGCCACAATGCCATTCACACTTGCGGCTCCAGCCGCCAGGAGCAGCGTCGTCGTCTACAAGGTTGGAGGCGACCAGGCGATTGCCAATTCCTGTTTGAGCCACCTAAGGAAATCCCACATGGATATGTATGCACCTACGTGCGGACCGCAACAACGACATGCACCAACAGATTGCTACGCAGGAGTTTTCTGGCGGGGTTCTGGGCGGGAGCTTGAGCAGGCGTTTGGAGCAGCGATGTCGGGATAGACGCAAACAAGCAGGCGTGGCTAGCCAAATATGCCATGGAACAAGTCATGAGAATCTTGCCCTGCAGCTCAAGCGATGGAGCAAATCCGTACCATCTTGAGAGACCGGTTAAACCGTCTTTGAAGAGAAGGACAATCGGCTATTCAAAGCCGTACCCCAACGAGTTTGATCGATTCCGCGCCACCCAAGTATCGGCTCCCGAGTTCTCAAGGTTTAGCGGGTCGGAAGGTCGAGCTCGATCGAGCACGTAAGCGATACACAGCACGATTGGGCATGATTTCAGACATCGGATCACTGCGTAAGGTTTTTGCAATCCCGACAGACCAGCTTTTGGGTGGTACACCTCGCCACTGATTCGATTCGGACACGGAAGCAAGCTGGAAGCAGTTCCACATCCAATATCATTCGGAGGCTACCGAGGTGGCATTGCGGACACAAGCAGTGCGGCGAGCGGGAGACTATAGCCGAGTACATCCGGTAACCGGGACCATCAAGAACCGATGTTACTCGGCTCGTTTAATCGAGAAGGAAGCGATCGGTGGCGTGTTGGGTCTCTCGGCACCCATCAAGGATCTCGCTTTCCAAGTAGAGTATAACTCATTGGCGCACATGGCCCGAAACTAACGATGTATGAACAGCGCCACCACAGTTGTACCAAGACAAGTTCAAACGTCCGATAGGCCTGGTCGTCTGAAGAAGATGATCCTACACAAGACCGAGGTGGTGGCTGAATGGGCTCGGCGGACCACTGTCCGCAAATGGGTGAAGCAGCAGGGGCCTGTAAAAGGGTTCGACTTCGATGTGAGCAAAGCCGAGCAGATATTCGATTTACTGCTGAAGGAGAAGCAGCTGAGGTTACTCGAAGGCCACAAAATCCCCACGGCTCAGGAAATGAATGGGAGACCATCGCAAGTGGCATCACTCGTTCACCCACACCACCAATGATTGCAAGAGCTACGTCGCCAAATCCAAAGCGGCAATAGAACAAGGCCGTCGATCCTTGGGCGATTCGCCATGAAAGTGGACACAAACCCATTTCTGGCGTCAACATGGTAGAACTCGATCGCTCATGGCGTCAATGGATTTTTCATTCGGTGTTAATATGGCAGGGTCTGGGTACCACCATGACACGTACAAGGAGGAAGGTGGTCGCTCTCGGGGCAAAGAAAGAAAGGAGGCTGGTCCATGCGACCGGCCCAGCCACAATGACAGGCGGTACTTAACAGAGGAACAGGTGAGGAGAGTGCGGTATCAGAAGCCACATTCCACGCATCTCCTTAACAAGTATGAGCGTCAGTATGACCAACGGCGCCGGCGCGATGGAGACGATGAGGGATATGAGCACCTCGCTAGGGGACCGTCAAAAGAAAAGGAAGGCGCAGACAAACATTGGGATTGTCCCTTCTTCAAGTATTGCTGGGACGCGGGAATGAGCCGATTACCTACAGTCGACAACTGCCCGGAATGTGGACAGCAGAAGGAGAACACGAGGCCAGTTTCAGTGTTCAAACGTCTAGGGCCCCTCCCACCTCAGAGCCGTTACAGGGAGTCCGCTCGAGCAAAAGACCTCGAGAAGCCAAGGGATGACAAAGAAGAAGACAAATATCACCGTCCAAGGTGGTGTCCCGACGGACTCAGACACACCCAAAAGCGTAGAGTGCAGCGGCTGCGTAACTTGGAGGAAGCTGAAGCACAGTATCTCCACGCTTTAAAGAAAGCGCGGCCCGATCTGGCCGTCAAAATTAGGCAGACCTTGGAAACGGGAGACCGCCCGACAAGGAAAGAGTGGCGCCCCAAACCAGTAAAAGCCGATGCACAAACATCGGCTGGCACAAACATGGTGTTCATACTTCCGTCAGAATTCTGCGCGCCAAGAACCAACGAGCTACCAGTGGCACAGTTCGACTGCGGCCCACGGCCGGTTATCTTTGAGAAGCCACGTGAGAAGGGCTACAAACATCTGAAAGCCCTGTACCTACGAGGTTACATCAATGGGCAACCTGTCAGCAAGATGTTGGTGGACACCGGAGCGGCAGTCAATATCATGCCGTACTCCATGCTACGACGTTTGGGACGCTCCACCGCAGATCTGATCAAAACCAACGTCACGTTAAGCGACTTCAACGGCCAGACTTCGGAAACGCAAGGCGTACTGAACGTGGATCTAACCGTGGGCAGGAAAACAATACCCACGTCATTCTTCGTCGTGGATAGCAAAAGCACCTACGCCGTCTTGCTAGGGAGAGATTGGATTCACGCTAACTGCTGCATTCCGTCCACGATGCACGATTACTAATCTGATGGGATGGAGATGACGTGGAGGTCATCCATGCGATGATTCTATCGAGGTCTCCATAGCTGGCATGAGCGTCTGGGAAGCGAAGACCAAGAGCCTCTCTCGGAATCGATGCGGGCGGCTGTGGCGCATTGAAGCTACAAAAAGCGGGGTGAGGCTGGTCTTATCCATCGGCACAGAGTAGCAAAGTCCACGATCGTGCGTGTACGGCCGATCCTCGCGATCGGCCACAAAAATAAAAGCACCAATCATACGACAAGCGGATCACGTAGTCGTGGCAGGAGATGCCCGCCATTGTAGGAGATGCCCGCCATTGTAAAACAATAAGGTGTAAACCATCCTTGACTAATGCAATCAGGGGCGATTCAGCAATCGGCCCAAATTATTTTGTTATCCTCACCTACTTGCCTGTGTTTAGCATCGATTTGTGGTGACGGAAAGCTAGGGTATGGGTTTACATCCGTGATGAACTAGAAGAGATCGACATTGGTCACGGGGATAAGCCACGACCAACATTTATCGACAAAAAGTTAGATCCGAGTCTGCGGGTCCGATGATAGCCCTGTTGAAAAATATCCGATCGCTTCGCTGGGACTACAGAAATGCAGGTTAGACAGAGCATCATTGAGCATCGACTACCGCTTAAAGGATTTCGGTCGTTCGGCGAGCACGGCGGATGAAGGCGAAATTCGGAAGAAGTCAAGAAGGAGGTCGAGAAAATGTTGTGACCAAGTTAATCGAGCCCTGCAGTATCTTTGAGTGGATTTCTAGTATCGTACTGTAGAAAAAGGATGGCCGTTGGCGTGTTGCCATAGATTTTCGGGATCTCATGAGCTACCCCAAAGGATGAGTATCCGATGCCGGTGGCAGAGACGTTAATCAACGCAGCGGATGGTCATAAGATCTTGAGCTTCATGGATGGCAATGCCGGTTACAACCAAATTTTTATGGCTCCGGAAGACATACACAAGACGGCGTTCAGAGTCCCAGGTTCGGTGGGGTTGTTCGAGTATGTAGTCATGACGTTTGGTGAAGAATGCGGCCACGTACCAAAGAGCCATGAATTATATTTTCCATGATCGATCGGCAAGTTGGTGGAAATTTACATCGATGACGTGGTGGTCAAGTGCGCTTCATTGCAAGGACACTTGGACGATCTGCAGCGTCTGGACCGAACAAGAAAATTGACTCTGGATGAATCAAAGAAGTGTGCCTTGAGGTGACGGCGGTCAGTTCTTGGGTTTTGGTACATGAACGAGGAATTGAGATCGGCTGAAAAGTCGAGGCGTACAAACAATGAAGCCACCTACCACAAAGAAAAGCTGCGATCTCTAATCGGCAAGATCAACCGTCGGAAGATTCATCTCAATCATCGGGAAGAATAGAACCGTTCATGGGACTGGTGAAAATTAAATCGACGAGGAATTTGTTGAGGCGAGAACAACGAGCCTTCGACGAGATCAAAGAATATCGGCGAAGCCGCGGTGTTGGTTCCCACCGAACGAACCGTTATACATTTACTTGTCGATGGTGACACGTCCATCGCCTCGGTGGTGGTGCAAGTTTATGATGGGCTGGGCGAGTCGTATTTTACGTAGCGAAGGATCTTTGGATGCGAGACAAGGTATCCCGATATCGATAAGTTGTGCCTCTGCTGTTTTCACTGCACCAAGCTGCCACATTTTGCTATCGCGGAGATCATTATCATATGCAAATCGACGTCATAAAGCACATGTTGTCGGCTCCTATGTTGAAAGGCCATAGGCGGATGGATGTTTGCATTATCGAGTTTGACATCCGGTATCAACCCGCAAAAGCGGTTAAGGAGGGCGTTGGCCGACCTTATCGCTGAAAGGATCAACACTAACATAAAAGACCTTGTCTATAAGGCGTGGGCTATGTTTTTCGATGGATCGGTTTGTGACGATGGCTGCGGCATCGGCATTTTACTCGTGTCGCCCGGGCAACATTTTCCTTCTCCATCAGTTATCTACCTCTCGCACCAACAACGTCTCTCGAGTGCGAGGCGTCGCAAGGGCATGGAGTTACTCCTTGGAGGCCGGAAGCGGTGGAAATTTTGGAGACTCCAAGTTGGTGATTTCCCAACTCACGGAGGTACAAGTGTGAGCGAGTCCCTCTTCCCATTATGGATGCCTTTGGTGAGCTGATGGCGCGATTCGGTACATAAACTTCACTTGGATCCCACGGTCGCGAATACCGAGGCGAATGATCTTGCACAAATGGCTTGGGCTACAAGGATGTAGCGAGGGAGCCGATGTTGATACTGATTCACAGGCGGCGGAGAGCCGATATCTTCAATTACTTGAAGGATTCGGCTGGGCACCTAAACGGATAAGGTACAAGGCCATGAAGTATGTGCTTATTGGGGATGACATGTTTCTGAGGACTGGAAGGGTTATTACTCAAATGTCCAGGGACCGAGGCCAATCGGCTCCTACACGAGGTACACGAAGGCGCCTGTGGAACTCACCAATCGGCTCACAAGATGAAATGGTTGATCAGGCGATCAAGGTTTTATTGGCCCACCATGCTTGAGGACTGCTTCAAGTACTACAAAGGGTGTCAAGCATGTCAGAAATTTGGAAAAGTTCAGATGGTACCCGCGTCAGCAATGAACCCCATCATCAAGCCTTGGCCATTCCGAGGTTGGGGCATGGATATGATCGGCAAAATCAATCCTCCATCAAGCAAAGGCCACATGTGGATTTTGGCCATCACTGATTATTTTACTAAATGGGTGGAGGCTGTCCCGATGAAATCAGTAAACTCAAAGGATGTTATCAACTTTGTGAAAGAACATGTCATCCATAGATTCGGGATTCCCCAAACTATCACGACCGATGGAGGCAAATGGGCAAGCTGAAGCATCAACGAGCCTCATCAAGGCGATCAAGAGAAAAGTCGATGAGCACCCTAGGCGTTGTACGAGGTTTTGTCGGAAGCATTGTGGGCTTATCGCATGTCATGCCATGGGCGATAAAGACCTCGCCATACCATCTAGTATATGGACAAGAAGCGTATTGCCACAGGAAATTACGGCTGGATCGAGACGTGTCACTTTTGGGACAATCTAACAACTGAAGAATATGCAACCCTGATGAGTGACAGTGTTGAGGGTTTAACTGAGCTCAGGCTGTGGTCGCTTGAGAAGATCAAAGAGAACAAGGCCAAGGTAGCTCGTGCATACAACAAGAAAGTGAGGCCAAAGGAGTTCCATGTTGGTGATCTGGTATGGGAAGCTGTGTTGCCATTAGGGACTAAGGATGCAACATATGGAAAATGGTCTCCAAATTGGCACGGGCCGTACAGGGTCGATCAAGTTTTAAGAGGAAATGCATACATGCTTGAGGAGCTGTACGGCGTGAAATTCCCAGTGGCGGTCAACGGACAACATCTCAAGAAATATTTCCCAAGCATGTGGGATGATGGACAGTAAAACATGGGGGCCGATACATGAAATCGGCCAAGTAAAAAAGCACGTGAGGCGTTGGACAGTAAAAATGTGGGGGCCGATACTGGAAATCGGCCGAATAAAAGCAAAAATATATAGCCGATGCGGTCATCGACTCTAGAGGTTCACACATGTTACAACAGTGCGGTTTACACATACGAGCTACTGAAGAAATGCTTCGAAGGCGTGGAGCGCGTCAGCACGGACACGATCCACCTCGGCGATCTCGGCTTCGTCATCTTCATCCTTGCCCGTCACTAGCTGTTTGTTCAGGGCACGTATTTCGATGGGCAATTGGATCTGGGTGCCCTTTTTGAAGAAGGTCGCGATTTACCGTTTGAAAGCGGAAAATGGCCGTTTGAGTTTGCCTAAGTATGCGACCAAGTTTTGACCTTGTCAACGTTTTTGGGAAAGCCGATGTGCATCGGCTCTTTGAGCTGTGGCTTGGTTGACTGTATGAACGTAACAAGGTGAAAACCGATATGTTGCTATCGGCTTCTGGAGCATCGACCTATTGTGGCTATCGGCGAGATTGGGGCAAAAAAGACAATCTTTGAGGAATGGATTTTCATTCATTCATTTAGAAGCCGAGTGCTTACAAAAGATTGATTACAAAAGGGAGCTTACTACTACTACTACTACTACTACTACTACTACTACTGGTTCCTAATCTAAAGGCCGAGATCGTCGCCATTGCCGTCATGCCGTCTTGTTCATTGTCTTGAGGCTGCTGCCGTCGTCTTATTCTTCTTCTTTGAAGAAGCCTCTTGGGGCCTCCTCGTCCTCGTCGTTCTTGGTGTCCTCTGGACCCGGCGGAAGCGCTCGTCGGGTACTCGTCGGAGGTGTCCTCCTCCGATTCCTCCTCCTCGTCGGAGGACTCGGCGCCGTCCCAAGACCAGGCGTCGGCGCTCTTCGCCTCCGGTTCCCGTCAGCGAGGCTGGCTCTCTCGCCGTCGATCGAGGCGCATCGTCCTCCGACCAGGCGAAATCGATCCTTCGTCCCACCATCGTGGGCGAAAATCTTATCTGCCGCCGTGGGCGGATGCTCTGGCGTCGGCTCTCGGTCACGATCTTTGTTGGAAGACTGGGAGAGCAGGCGGAAGGAAGAGGCCATGGAGGAGGAGGGTTTTTTCGGCGGAGGAAGAGGGTTTTCTGGCTACTGGAGGAAGATGGGGACTGCGAACTACTCAGACAAATTTAAATAAGGGGAATAGTGGAGAGACGGTTCAATGCCATAGCGGTTTCCCAGAATGTGCTGCCAAAATCGTCAAATCATGCTTTGAAGGAGTTGAGAAGACAGGCATCATGATGAAGGGGTAGCGTGGCGATCACATTACGCGGCGCGATTACATCAACGCAACCCGATACAAAAAAGGGAAAAAAACAACATCAGCAGAGTGGTTTTGGAATTATTATTGCCAAAACCAGGGGGCATGTGTTATCGCCATATTTTGGCCAAAGAAGGAGATGGGCCGTGATCAAGATGGGCTTGGAAGATACATATATTCAACGTGTTGTTGGATCGGCCTAGTGCGTGGATTTGGGCTAAATTGCCCGTGTATCTTGTATCATAGTAGGTTTCGTTTTAGTTTAGGTTCCGTTTCAGTTTAGGTAAAGATAGAGTTGTAGAGTTATTCCAAAGGTAGAAAGTCTCCGGACTATAAATATGTACCTAAGGTTATCGAGAAAAAGAGGACAATCACGTTCACAACAAACACAATCTCGCGCGCCACCCCTTGTTTCTAGGGTTTCTTTCGGGTAAGTGTCATGCTGCCTAGATCGCATCTTGCGATCTAGGCAGTATTTTTACTTATGCGTTGTTTGGTGTTACTCGTACTGAAGCCTTGTTGATGGCGAGTAATACTACTATCATAGATTTGTTGAGGCCAGCATCGGTGCTTTTCGCTATAATTGTTTAAAGTTATGCCGTCTCTAGTTACCTCGCTACCTTTGCCTTTGTTTCCCAAGTGCGAGGGTAGCATCTTGCTGATCTTTATTTAGTGATTCGATCTGTTATGGTTGTGCCTTGCTCACCAAGGTTTAGTTTGATATCTACGTAGTCAGGCCTTACAAGCGGGTTGAGCGGTCCAAAGATGCGTAAGGGCGTGGCTTGCTCGTTCTAGAGAAGTTGTTCGGTAATTGACTTTACGTTGGTTATTAGGCCTCCTCTAGGGTTAGTATTCTTCATCTTTTGTATATACCGGGCTCAATTACGTGTAGGGCGTTCGATTCGTGGTGAAAACGTTAAAGCGTAGATCGATTTAACTTGTAATGATAAAGCAAAACCCCATGTTATCGTAAATCTAATGCGTAACCATGGGTTAATCGGCTCTAGGAGCCGATTCACGAGAAACACAGGGCAGTCACGGCTCGAATTTACGATACTTGCTTACCATGCATGAAATCAATCGAGCAATCCTTCACCTTCGACCAGGTATAGGTCGGTGTACGCTCGAACCAAGCCAGGACGTGTGCCGGAGTTTTGCGAGCCGTTGCCCGAGGGACCAGGGCGCACCAGCAGTTCTGGGAGCCTCCCGGCTCTTCGTGTTGCTCGTCGCTGCTCGCCGGTGAGTTTTGGTAGGCAACAATCTCAGAGATTTGGAGCACCCCAGTCGGATTAACTTTAGACACAGTCAAGACTTTGCGAGATGAAGCAGCCGCGGATCCCTTTGGCTTGTAACATGCATTGGCATTGCGGGAGCTACGACGAACCTCAGTAACCTCCAAACGAATTTCCCTCACTTGCTTGCACTTGCGTGGCAGAGCAAGGCGACACACTATCGAAGCAGCCGAAGACGAATTGAAAACATAATAAATTTTGTTATAATTATGAATTAACTTAGAACAATCGTATAGTGATAAATGATAAATACATCTTTCAATTGTAGGGTTTCGTAGAATGGAAAACAAAAATTTTCTATCGCATACAAACAAACAAGCCAAGATCTATCTACTAGATTGTAGCAACGAGTCGATGGAATAACTTACCCTCGAAGATTCCAAAGTTTTTAACGAGAGCGGATTCTCGTGGGTGATGTAGTCGTACTCTTCCCGATCTCAAGATCGTGTAGACGATCCTTCCGGCGCTGCGTTAAAGCGCTTCATGATCGGTCACTGCGTTTCGACGAAGACCTTCCTCTCCTTGTTCCAAGTGACGGAGGTTGTAGCACTCTCCTCGCGATTCCGGCAGCACAACGGCGTGGTACCGAAAGTAGAGGGGAGATCCCGCAGGGCTTCGCCTTAAGCCGGAGCGATTATGGTGGAGTATGAGAGAGAGCTATTATGGTCTAGTGTTTAGACACACCAATTAGAAGGCTCTAAACCGAAGGCTAGAGCAATTAGAAGCTCTAAACCAAAACGGCTCTAAACCGGAGATTAGAGGATAGGAACTTGTGTGTCTAGAGGAGGAGGCCCTGCCCCTCCTTTTATAGGTGGGAGGCGGCCAAGGGAGGAGTCCCTCCCAAGTCGGCCTTGGTGGCCTTGGCTTGGAGGAGGACTCCTCCTCAAGTTGGTTTCAACCTCCTCTTGCTTGTTTCCCACAGTTTCTGTTTAGCCGTTTGACTTTCAAAGCGGCCATTTGACTTTTCAGTTTAGGATTCAATTTAATCCTTTATTTGGAACAGCAAGAACACTTAGTACATGATGCAATCATTCCAATATGTAATGACACATTCATGTACCCCTTCCCCGGTCTGGGACATTTGAACCTTCTAGAACATTCCCGATGAAAACACGGAATCATTTCCGAACTCAAAGCAGGACTTTCCTTATATGAATCTTATTCTCGGACCATTCGGATCACCTCGTGATATCCGGATCCCATCCGAGACTCGAACAACATTCGGTATCTTTCTCATAATACCATAACTACTCAAACAACGTCGAATCCTTAAGTGTGTCTCCCCGGTTCGTGAATTATGCGGACATGATCGAGACACTTCTCGAACAATAACCAATAGAGGAATCGGAAATTCATATGGCTCCCCATATTTCTCGATTACTTTGCGATCGAATGAACCACTTACATACGATACCAATTTCCCTTTGTCTCACGATAGTTTACTTATCCGAGGTTATGATCGTCGGTATCTCTGCATACCTAGTTCAACCTCGTTGCTGATAAGTACTCTTTTCTCGTTCCCGTGATATGTGATCCCTTGTGAGCCAGTCACATGCTTGCAAGCTAATTGGATGACATTCCACCGAGAGGGCCCAGAGTATATCTATCCGTCATATGGATGGACAAATCCCACTCTTGATCCATGTGTTTCAACCAATACTTTCCGAACACTCAATGCCACCTTTATAGACACCCAGTTACGGTGTGGTGTTTGATGTCATCAAAGCATCCATCCAGTAAAGGTGATATGCATGATCTCATGGTCGAAGGAATTAGGTTACTATGTATCAGAAAGCATATAGCAATTGAACTATTGAAATGACTTGATCTTTATGCTACGCTTATCTATAGGAGTATGTCCACCATATCATTCTCCTAACGATATGATCTTGTTGTTGATAACATATCAATGTTCATGATAGGGAAACCACAATCATTAATCAACCAACAAGCTAGTGAAGTATAGAGGCTATACTAGGGACTTCAAATTAAGTTTACAAATCACACAAGTATTAATGTTTCCTTGTTAATACTATTATAGCATGAATGTAAACATTTATCATAAACACAAAGATATAATAATAACTACATTTATTATTGCCTCTAGGGCATATCTCCAACATCAATAACTGTCAATCTCTTCATATGTCTTCCGGCAACAAACTGGATAATATGTAACATTAATGACGTTGTACTCAAATATAATTGTTTAGCACATAATTAAAATAATTTCCAAAATCACACACGTTGTATGTTCAACTAACAACTATTTCTTATTTATACAAAACTTTTTATTTTTATTTCATGAAAAACAATTTTAACATATATCACGCAATATACATTTAATAAGTGTAGAAAAAACATTGTTGTGGAAAATCAAGTGAGGAGTCCCCCTCATACACATGCATGGTCTTTAAAAACGTCCCTTTGTTTAAAGTCCCATCGGTATGAGATTTCTTATATTACTGGTTCTAGTATAACTATATGTGTTATGGTGTATTTGTATGTCTTATAAAGTGTACATCCAACGAAAGTCTTAATAGGTGTTTCAAGGATGTTGGGTTGTCCGTTTAACATGTAGGTAAAGTAGAAAATACTAGAGTATGGAATCATCTAATCAAATATCGGCAACAATTTAAAAAAATAAATATCAGCAACAATATATTCTTGAGTTCTTTGCATTGCTCATTTATTGGTAATTCCATGACGAAATATCTCTTTCAACTTTCCATTGGGTTAAATAGATTTTTAATTCCAAAATCTTGAACTAGTTGTATGGTTAAAATATCGTCTAACCTGGGCTACAAACTTCAAGTTGTTACTATTGGAAAAGAAGTGTTTAGTTTTGTCGGTTATCAATGGCTTATGTGTACATGATCCCGTAGCCACACTTGAAATTTAAGAGTCATGTTTACTCCTTCAATATCTTGAAACCTATGTTGTTTTACCAAGAAATATTTTTTTTAAACAATTAAACCAAGCAATATAAACAATCAGCCATGAACCATCCAACCACTGGGATAACGGCATCCCACCGGGCCGACCCATTCTACCACGACTTATGCGAAATGGCAACAGGTGAATCGTGAAAACCAGCTCCAGCAGGTTGACCCAACACTTCAAAAATAAAGCGGGTCGGCCTAAGCGGACAAACTTTCCCAGCTCGACCCATTCTTGACACAAATTTGGTCCAGCTTTGGGTCGAGCAGATAGGTCAGTGGCCAGAATGTCCTCTCCCAATCGGCCTGGGCCCACTAGGCAGCCATCCACCCACCTTTTTGGCTTTTATTGTTTCCTTATTCCACGCGCAACCATCGTGCTCCTGTCGATGAGCCGTCGCTCCTCCTGATGCATTCGCGCTGCCGCTGGTGAGCTAGGCGATCCCCAATTGGTCCTTCAGCGAGCAGTCTTGTTCTGAGTTCGTGGAGGATGTCTTCTTCATTGAGGAATGCTGTTTTGACATCCATCTGTAATGTAGTTATTGGGTCTAGCACACTAGGAACCACACCCAGCTCTGTAATGAACTCTTTCATCCATATCGCTTCTTGTGAAGCCTCCGAAGCAGCCATGTATTCCGATTCAGTTGAAGATCTCGCCACAACGCTTTGCTTTGCACTCCTCGACTAAGCTGAACCATTCAAAATAAATACGTATCCAGTTGTGATTTAGAATCATCCGGATCGGTGTTCCAACTAGCATCGGTGTAACCATTAACAACGGTGTTCACCACCTCCATAAGAAAGAACCATATCCTTAGTTCTTCTCAAGTACTTAAGGATGTTTTTGATCATTGTCAATGATCCACTGGATCACTTTGATATCTGCTAGTTAAACTAACGACATATGCAATGTCGGGTCTAGTACATAGCATGGCATACATTAGAGATCCTATGGGAGGCATAGGGAGTCTTACTCATCCTTTCTCTATCTTACGCCGATGTCGGACTTTGAGTTTTACTCAAGGTCGTATTAGGCAACATGGGCAAGAACCCTTTCTTGCTTTCTTCCATTCCAAACCTCTTTAGAACTTTGTCCAAATATGTACTCTGTGACAATGATATTTGGCGTTTGATCTATCTCTATAAATCTTTATGCCTAATATGTAAGCTGCTTAGCCAAGATCCTTCATTGAAAAACTATTATTCAAATATTCCTTGACATTATTAAGAAGGTCTACATCATTCCCAATCAACAATATGTCATCCACATATAGTATTAAGAATGCTCTGAGCTCCCACTCACTTTCTTGTAAATACAAGCTTCTCCATAAGTTTGTATAAAACTAAAACTTTGATCACCTTATCAAAAGCGTTGATTCCAACTTCGGATGCTTGCTTCAATCCATAGATGGACCGTTGAAGTTTGCATATCTTGTTAGCATCTTTAGGATCGACAAAACCTTTGGGTTGCATCATATACAACTCTTCATCAATGTCTCCATTGAGGAATCTTTTTTGACATCCATCGCCATATCTCATAATCATAATATGCGCGATTGCTAACATAATCCTCAGACTTTAGCTTCGCTACTGGTGAGAAAGTCTCATCGTAGTCAACTCCTTGAATTTGTCGAAACCCTTCTGCGACAAGTCGAGCTTTATAGACAGTAACATTACCATTAGCATCTGTTTTCTTCTTGAAAATCCATTTGTTCTCGTGACCTTCGGCCATCCCAGTAAGTCCACCAAAGTCCGTACTTGGTTTTCGTACATGGATCCAATCTCGGTTCATGGCTTCTTGCCATTTATTGGAATCTGGGCTCATCATCGCTTCCTCATATGTCTCGGGGTCATCGGTGTTGTCCACCAACATGACACTCATAACGGGATCATACCAATGCAGGTGTACGAGTTCTCGTTGACCTCCGAGGCTCTGTAGTAACTTCAACCAAGTTTCATGATCACCATCATTAGCTTCCTCTCTTATTGGTGCAGCACCACAGAACTTCTTCGGTCTTTGCGCTACTCGCAATTTCGAGAGAAGGTTCGACAACCTCGTCGAGTTCTACTTTCCTTCCAGTCACTTCTTTCGAGAGAAATTCCTTCTCTAGAAAGGATCAATTCTTGGCAACGAAGATTTTTCCTTTGGATCTATGATAGAAGGTATACCCAACAGTTTCCTTTGGGTATCCTTAGAAGACGCATTTTTCCGCTTTGGGTTCAAGCTTGTCCGGCTGTAACTTCTTTACATAGGATTCGCATCCCCAAACTTTAAGGAACGACAATCTAGGTTTCTTCCAAACCATAATTCATACGGTGTCGTTTCAACGGATTTAGACGGTGCCCTATTTAAAGTGAATGCGGTTGTTTCTAATGCATAACCCCAAAATGATAGCGGTAAATCTGTAAGTGACATCATAGAACGAACCATATCTAAGAGAGTTCGATTACGACGTTCGGACACACCATTCTGTTGTGGTGTTCCCGCGGTGTCAAGCTGTGAAAGTATTCGCATTTCTTCAAATGCTCGCCAAACGTAACTTAGATATTCACCTCCACGATCGAGCGTAGAAATTTAATCTTCTTGTTACGTTGATTCTCTACCTCACTTTGAAACTCCTTAAACTTCTCGAAAGTTTGGTTTATGTTTCATGAAATAGATATACCCATATCTACTCAAGTCATCCGTGAAGGTAAGAACATAACGATAACCACCAGCGATGCTACACTCATTGGACCACACATCGGTATGTATGATTTCCAATAAGTCCGTAGCTCGCTCCATCATACCGAAAATGGAGTCTTAGTCATTTTTCCCATCGACATGCTTCGCATCTTTCAAGTGATTCAAAATCAAGTGATTCAAGAAGTCCATCGAATGGAGTTTCTTCATCGCTTCACTCCAATGTGACCAAGGCAATGATTGCCACATATAGGTCGAATTATCGCGATTTCAAGCGTTTAGCCTCAATGTTGTTGATATGTGTATTTCCACTATCGAGATTCAATAAGAATAGACCATCTATCAAAGGTGCATGTGCATAAAACATATTACTCATATAAATCGAACAACCATTATTCTCGACTTAAACAAGTAACCGTCTACTTAATAAACAAGATCCCGATATAATGTTCATGCTCAACACGGGCACTAAATAACAATTATTTAAGTATAAAACTAATCCCGATGGTAGATGAAGGGGTAGCGTGCCGACCGCGATCACATCAACCTTTGATCCGTTTCCCAGCGCATCGTCACCTCGTTCTTCGCTAGCTTCCGTTTATTCTGCGGCTTTGTTTGAGTTACAAATATGAGCAACGAACCCGAGATCAAATACCGAGCACTACTACGGTACTAGTGAGATACATCAATAACATGTATATCGGATATACCTTTCTTCTTGATGTTGCCGTTCTTGATCCGCCAAGTACTTTGGGCAATTCCTTCGATGACCTTCTCCTTGCGGTAAAAGCACTCGATGTCGGGCTTGGGTCCAGCCTTGGTCTTCTTCACGGCGTGGTAACTTTCTTACCACCCTTCTTGAAGTGTCCCTTCCTTAGACTTGCCTTTCTTGAATTTGGTGGTATTATTGACCAACAACACTTGGTGCTCTTTCTTTATCTCCACTTCGCAGATTTCAACATGGCAAAGAGTTCGCAGCGTCTTGTTCATGTTACGCATGTTATAGTTCATCACAAAGTTCTTATAACTTGGTGGTAGTGATTGGAGGACACGGTAAATCCCAAAGCATTAGGAATCACTATACCCAAGCTTTGAAGTTTGTTTGCGTGCCGGACATCTTAAGCACATGCTCACTTGTGAGCTGCCTTCTTCCATCTTGCGGTTAAAGAACTTTTCGAAGCCTCATAGCTTTCAATTGCCGCATGAGTCTCAAAAATCAATTTGAGATCCTCGACAATATCATATGGGTCGACTCTTCAAACCTTTTCGAAGTTCGATTCCAAACCATACAAGATAGCACCTTGAACTATGGAGTCTTGATTCTTAGGCGAGGTAAACATTCTTTACTTCATCGGCATGACATCGGCGGTGGGTCACCAATGTGCATCCGAGACATAGGTCAAATTACCAGCTGTGAGGACAATCCTCAAATTGCGGAACCAATCCGCGAAGTTGCTTCCATTGTTTTTCAACTTTTCTTTCTCTAGGAACGCATTGAAATTGATGGTAGGGGCTGCCATTGATCTACAACATATTTGCAATAGTTTAGACTAAGTTTATGACAAATTGAGTTCAAATTAATTAATGAAATTAAACTAGGTGAACTCCCACTCAAAACAACACCCCTCACATTGTTTTAGTGATCACACGAACCAAATCTACCACATCAACACCGATCATCACAAGAGTTGATATAGTTTCAATGGCGAACAATCGTCATGTTCATCATATCTACTATATGATTCATGCTTTACCCTTCGGTGATCTGTGTTCCGAGACCATGTCTGTACATGCTAGGCTCGTCAAGATCAAACCTTAGTTTCCGCATGAGAAAATCTGGCTTGCTCACGTTGTATACACTTGCAGAATCTAAAACACCCGATCATCACGTGGTGCTTCGAAACAACAAGCTTTAACAACGGTGCTAACTAAGGGTGAACACTTTATGACTTGAAATTCATGTGCATGAGGGATCATCTTATAATGCTACCGTCGTGTACTAAGCAATACAAGATGCATAAAGGATTAACATCACATGCAATTCAATAATATGTGATATGATATGGCCTTTCTTCTTTGTGCTTCCGATCTCCATCTTCAAGCACGAACATGATCTCCATCATCACCGCATTGCATCAAGGTCAATGGCGCTTCTCCATGGTTGTCGTCACCGGCTTCAACTATTACAACTACTTTGAATAGACACGGGTCTTAACATAAATTAAAGACAACCATATGGCTCTGCGGTTGCCAACTTACAATAAGGAACATTGCATACATCGATATAATCACAATCATGGCCATATCACATCATTGCACACCACAAAACAAAGTTAGACGCCTCTACTTTCTTTGCATATTTTACGTGGTTTGGGGCTTTAAATAAGTGTCGTTCTAACTTACGAACAAGAACCATAACATTGATACTAGCATTGTTGATCACCCGTTGTAAATTGGATCTTAACTATGCTAGGAGAAAGCGAACCCATAAAGCCACTTATGCAATACAAGTTGCATGTCAAGCGTGGAGCAAGTCTCATGAGCGATGTCATGTAAGGTTAGCCGGGCGCTTCATCCCAACATACGCAAGATGCAAAGTACACGAAGCAATCGACAATAAAAGCATCAACGCCCACAATGACCATTGTGTTCTACTCTGTGAGATCTACATATAGACACGGCTCGATACCACTTTAGGGTTTCGTAGCATGGAAAACAAAAATTTTCTATCGCATACAAACAAACAAGCCAAGATCTATCTACTAGATTGTAGCAGAGTCGATGGAATAACTTACCCTCGAAGATTCCAAAGTGTTTAACGAGGCGGATTCTCGTGGGTGATGTAGTCGTACTCTTCCCGATCTCAAGATCGTGTAGACGATCCTTCCCAGCTGCGTTAAAGCGCTTCCTTGATCGGTCACGTTCGGTACTCGACGAAGACCTTCCTCTCCCTTGTTCCAGCAGGCAGCGGAGGTTGTAGCACTCTCCTCGCGATTCCGGCAGCACAATGGCGTGGTACCGGAAGTAGAGGGAAAATCCCGCAGGGCTTCGCCTTAAGCCGGAGCGAGTATGGTGGATTATGAGAGAGGGCTATTAGTGGTCTAGAGATTAGACACACCAATTAGAAGGCTCTAAACCGTAGGCTAAAGCAATTAGAAGCTCTAAACCAAACGGCTCTAAACCGGACATTAGAGGTAGAAACTTGTGTGTCTCAAGGAGGAGGCCCTGCCCCTCCTTTTATAGGTGGAGGGGCTAGGCGCACCAGGGAGGGAGGGGAGTCCCTCCCCAACTCGGCCTAGGGCTGGCCGCCGGCTTGGAGGAGAGGAACTCCTCCTCCAAGTTGGTTTCAACCTCCTCTTGCTTGTTTCCCACAGTTTCCTGTTTTAGCCGTTTGACTTTCAAACTGGCCATTTGACTTTTCAGTTTTAGGATTCAATTTAATCCTTTATTTGAAACAGCAAGAACACTTAGTACATGATGCAATCATTCCAATATGTAATGACACATTCATGTACCCTTCCCCCAGTCTGGGACATTCCGAACCTTCTAGAACATTCGATGAAAACAAGAATCATTTCCGAACTTGACGGGACTTTCCTTATATGAATCTTATTCTCCGGACCATTACGGATCACCTCGTGATATCCGGATCCCATCCGAGACTCGAACAACATTCGGTCTCTTTCTCATAATACCATAACTACTCAAACAACGTCGAATCCTTAAGTGTGTCTCCTACGGTTCGTGAATTATGCGGACATGATCGAGACACTTCTCGAACAATAACCAATAGAGGAATCTGGAAATTCATATGGCTCATATTTCTCGATTACTTTGCGATCGAATGAACCACTTACATACGATACCAATTTCCCTTTGTCTCACGATAGTTTACTTATCCGAGGTTATGATCGTCGGTATCTCTGCATACCTAGTTCAACCTCGTTCTGATAAGTACTCTTTTCTCGTTCCGTGATATGTGATCCCTTGAGCGGTCACATGCTTGCAAGCTAATTGGATGACATTCCGAGAGGGCCCAGTATATCTATCCGTCATATGGATGGACAAATCCACTCTTGATCCATGTGTTTCAACCAATACTTTCCGAACACTCAATGCCACCTTTATAGCCACCCGATTCACGGTGTGGTGTTTGATGTCATCAAAGCATCCATCCGGTAAAGGTGATATGCATGATCTCATGGTCGAAGGAATTAGGTTACTATGTATCAGAAAGCATATAGCAATTGAACTATTGAAATGACTTGATCTTTATGCTACGCTTATCTATAGGAGTATGTCCACCATATCATTCTCCTAACGATATGATCTTGTTGTTGATAACATCTCAATGTTCATGATAGGGAAACCACAATCATTAATCAACCAACACGCTAGTGAAGTATAGAGGCTATACTAGGGACTTTAAATTAAGTTTACAAATCACACAAGTATTAATGTTTCCTTGTTAATACTATTATAGCATGAATGTAAACATTTATCATAAACACAAAGATATAATAATAACTACATTTATTATTGCCTCTAGGGCATATCTCCAACATCAATAACTGTCAATCTCTTCATATGTCTTCCGGCAACAAACTGGATAATATGTAACATTAATGACGTTGTACTCAAATATAATTGTTTAGCACATAATTAAAATAATTTCCAAAATCACACAACACGTTGTATGTTCAACTAACAACTATTTCTTATTTATACAAAACTTTTTTATTTTTATTTCATGAAAAAACAATTTTAACATATATCACTGCCAATATACATTTAATAAGTGTAGAAAAAACATTGTTGTGGAAAATCAAGTGAGGAGTCCCCCTCATACACATGCATGGTCTTTAAAAACGTCCCTTTGTTTAAAGTCCCATCGGTATGAGATTTCTTATATTACTGGTTCTAGTATAACTATATGTGTTATGGTGTATTTGTATGTCTTATAAAGTGTACATCCAACGAAAGTCTTAATAGGTGTTTCAAGGATGTTGGGTTGTCCGTTTAACATGTAGGTAAAGTAGAAAATACTAGAGTATGGAATCATCTAATCAAATATCGGCAACAATTTAAAAAAATAAATATCAGCAACAATATATTCTTGAGTTCTTTGCATTGCTCATTTATTGGTAATTCCATGACGAAATATCTCTTTCAACTTTCCATTGGGTTAAATAGATTTTTAATTCCAAAATCTTGAACTAGTTGTATGGTTAAAATATCGTCTAACCTGGGCTACAAACTTCAAGTTGTTACTATTGGAAAAGAAGTGTTTAGTTTTGTGTCGGTTATCAATGGCTTATGTGTACATGATCCCGTAGCCACACTTGAAATTTAAGAGTCATGTTTACTCCTTCAATATCTTGAAACCTATGTTGTTTTACCAAGAAATATTTTTTTTAAACAATTAAACCAAGCAATATAAACAATCAGCCATGAACCATCCAACCACTGGGATAACGGCATCCCACCGGGCCGACCCATTCTACCACGACTTGTCTGAAATGGCCCAACAGGTGAATCGTGAAAACCAGCTCCAGCAGGTTGACCCAACACTTCAAAAATAAAGCGGGTCGGCCTAAGCGGACAAACTTTCCCAGCTCGACCCATTCTTGACACAAATTTGGTCCAGCTTTGGGTCGAGCCAGATAGGCCGTGGACAGCCAGAATGTCCTCTCCCAATCGGCCTGGGCCCACTAGGCAGCCATCCACCCACCTTTTTGGCTTTTATTGTTTCCTTATTCCACGCGCAACCATCGTGCTCCTGTCGATGAGCCGTCGCTCCTCCTGATGCATTCGCGCTGCCGCTGGTGAGCTAGGCGATCCCCTATTGGTCCTTCAGCGAGCAGTCTTGTTCTGAGTTCGTGGAGGATGTCTTCTTCACGGTCGGCGTCGTGGCACCCGTCGTCGTCGTGTATAGCTTGCTCTGACCAGAGCACGAACCATGTCTTGCCAGAGCAAAAGACATGTCCAACTAAATTGGGTCAAGCCACTGGACGTGCCCCTTAATGAACGGTGGACTATGGTAATATTTATGTATGCAGGCCGACCAAACAAACACATTCATATCTAAAATGAGTTGGACATACCCTAAGCCTTGGTTTACAACTTAATTAAAATATTATCTTATGGCGGCCTTGGGTACATGACCGAGAAATAACTATTTCTAGAATCAACAGTTGTTTTATTTACATTGCAACAAGAGATATATATTTCTAAGAACATTTACACTAGTCCCCCCCCCCCCTCCCCCCAACCAACAAACCGTGTTGGTGGGTGGAGGCCAAAACGCATCCCTCACAGGAGGACCCCAATTGGTGCCGGCGAATTGGGCTGCTCACCAATCTATCCAGCACCCCTTGCCTCCCCCAGCGATCAGGGGCTGGGATGGGGTTACCGGCAATGTGTGCCACGCTAAAAATCTACCGTTGGCCCCCCTTTTCGACTACACAAACTGTCTGTCTATGATGGCTCGTAGCCGATGACGGGAAAGAGTTCCGCTACCACCATTTCCTGTTGGTTCCACCACCATTTTTAGTTGCAAATTTCTCCTTCCCACCGGTTCCACCACTGTTTCTCGCCTTCTTTTCTCCACCTCGCGCTCTCCCGCCCGAGCGCCTACCCTGCTATAAAAAGGGAAGGGCTCGTGGATCGCCGGCGCACCATGCAATGGCTGGCCATCTCCTCACCACTTGGGTGATGCTCTTCGCGGTCGCTCACGCCCGTTCCTGCACCGGAGGATCCGGAGCAGCAGTCGCAAGCGGAGCCGGAGGGAGACAACGACGACGACGATGGGCTATATGAGCCCGTAGACTAGCAGGCTCTCCATTTCGGGCGCGCCTTCAAGGCACAACATGTCGTCGTCGAGGAAGAGTTTGACCTCGGCGTCTACTACGCAGAGGCAGAGGCACCTATCGACCATCGGGCGCTCGAGGAGTCGACGCGGTGTGTCGTGCGGCTTGGGAACAATGGGTGCGGGAGATCCACGTGCACGAAGAACAAGGCTTTGCCGTAGATCCCTTTCGCCGGTAGGTGGTGGTTGGCGCTCGCCGGGCGACCTTGTGCCGGGGCATGTCCTCCTCGGAGGAAGCGCACGGCGTCACAGATAGCGAGGACGGGAAGGAACCGCCGTAATGCGAGGTCGCGCGAGGACAGGGAGCGTCTTTGTGCGGAAAGACACCAACGGCGCTACGCCGAAGCTGCCGGGAGGCAGAGGGAGCTACATGCACATGATCGAGTCGACTTCGACACCAGGACATAGATTTCTCCTGGAATATTTTAAATTGCTGAAAAATATATTATTTATTGGAGTAAATTCCATATTTTACCCCCTAGTTTACCATTTGTGACACTAATTACCCAATTTAGCAGTAATTTATTCAGCTTACCCCATTTAGCGAAAGTTGTACCAATTTTTACCCCTTCTATTTTTTTAACCTATTCTGTTAGGATTGACCACCGAGTAACCATGTCCATGTGGCGTGCCACAATGTAAGTGTGATCTTGCCGGGTGATTTTTATTTAGCGACATCACGTCAAGCTGATGGATTCCCTCCTTGGTCTCACGACCTGTACAAAGCTAGCTAACTGATTGGTTCTTTGGATAAGCTAGCTAGATAGCCTGATTAATTTTGTGGTGGAATTAAGCTCGCCCTGCATAGCGCACAGACCAGTACTCACCAATGTCGTCGTCGCTGACTCGCCGTGTACGTTGTTGGATTGACCGAGAATGAGAGAATGAAGGCATGGATGCTAGCTAAATTGGTATGTAATTGGATTGATATACCACCAACAAAAGTACGTTGCGCTTGTTGCCACAATTCCCTCAGCTGCCACACACAAACTCTGGATCCACTGCCAAACATGTAGTTCTTGATGTCATTGCCGCTGGTCAGGCACGATACCAGCGCACTCGCTCTGTCCGGCGGACAAGCCCAGAACCTCACAGGCAGGCATTTCTCGGTGGTGCAATGTTGTCTTCTGCAAGAGGAACGGCTGCTACATTCTCACATGATACCTTAGTATCCAAATCTGATAAAACAGGGAAGTAGAATAATAGAAGGGGTAAAAACGGGCACAACTTTCGTTAAATGGGGTAAAAGGGATAAATAATTGGTAAATAGGGTAATTACTGTCAAAAATATCAAACTTAGGGGTAAAAAGTGGAATTTACTCTATTTATTGATTATTGGGAGTTGTCGATGTGGGATGGCTTCCCAGGGGCGCTAGCAATTTGGATACTATCCATCCAATCGGCTTTCCGCCCGGAAGGTGGAAACCGAGACCGCCTATCACTTGCGCTCGAGGACAAATATATACTCCCTCTGTTTTAAAATATAAGATGTTTTAGGTTTGTGAAGAAAATATATCTAGACTTTTTTGTGTAGATTTACTCTAAATATGAGTGAACAACACCGCGGCCGTGACGCGGGCGGTCTGGCCTTATCACTGAGCAATCGCACACGCTCTCCGCACGGACCCCTTGTAGTATCTTGTTGGTCTGATTATTAGTACGGGGTCGATTAAAATACTACCTATGAGATGCAGATGAGTGGGTATCAGGATTCATTCAGGTCTGGATCCGACCGCGTAGTCTAATTTGCGGGCTGGATAATAATGTATTTTAGGTAGTGTCTCGATTATCTGTTTTAAGTATCCTGCAAGTAATTTGCGGGAGGCGCTCCTCCGCTGCTCGGCAAGACAGTGAGTGATGTTGTGAGTTCAACAAATCGAAAGCACAGTAGTACTAGCTGTACCATTAATTAATGGTTTATGGTTGCAAGAAGCCAAGAGCGATGCTCGTTCAGGCTTACTGCTTGGTCAACAGTCCTCGGCTGACGCTTTAATTTGACGGGGCAGTCCGGCATGCATCCAAGCTGGAGGTCAGACGTAGGGAAGCTTGATTCATGCATCATCGCTGTAACACGAAATACGATCAGCGATGACATCACATCAACCGGGTTCGCCTGTTTCAACTCAGCAAGGAGAGGCAGTCAGGCGTCTTTTCTTTTGGTGGCCTCTCAATGCCCAAGTGGTACGACTTACTAGCGGTCCTAATTCTTTTCCAGTGTCTTTAGTTTGGTCATAAATCTTTAAAATTGCACATCCAGATCCTAAATCTTTCGTAAGTGATTCACCCAATGTCCTATTTTGCTTTGGTCGCTTTGACCTATCTAGGTGGCGCTTTAACCAATGCCATGTCGGCAGTAGGGTCCAGGAGGGATACCAGTTGGACGTGTATATTTGTGAAAAGGTCCCTAGACTCAAAAAGAGTCATGGGTGGCCACAACGGTCATACCCGGTAGCACCGATTATACAGCACCACCTGTGTCCGCCCGCCCCTCTAGCCTCGGGTCCACGAGCTCTGCGTACCGCTGCCATTGCCCCCCTTGCTCGTGCGTCTCCAACGCCACCGCCAGGAAGTAGTAGCTGACGCCACCGCTAGACGAAGCGGCGCTACCGCCGCCAGAGACGACAAATCCTGAACTGACAGTGTGCTCCTCGTCGTTCTGCTGCAGCTGTAGCCTGGAGTTCTTGGTGCCACGCACGATCTCCAGCATTAGCATGCCGAAGTTGTACACATCGACCTTGTCGGTGACCAGCGCGTTGGTGACCCACTACGGCGCCAGTACCCGCGCGTGTCACTCGTCCCCGTCTCCAGGTCTAGGAACGTGAACCGAGCAGGCAAGCCGGGGATGAGGACCTCGTCGTCATTGTCCTCTTCATGATGCCAGCTATGGTGGTAGCGCGATGCCGAATATGATGGTTATAGGGATCAGCACCGATAGCGAGCCGCCATGGGCTCACGGCGGCAGCCAGGTGCACGACATCGGCCGAAAACCTAGCGGACGCGTGCGTCCCGGGAACCCAGGGGCCTTTTTAGAATTTTTTTATGTCCAACTAGTACTTCTAGTGGGCCCCTACTGCCGACGTGGCATTGGTCAAAGCGCCACCTAGATAGGCCAAAGCGGTCAGAGCAAAATAGGACCTCAGGTGAATCACTTACAACAGATTTAGGACCTAGATATGCAATTTTAAAAATTTAGGACCAAACTGAAGGTACCGAGAAAGAATTAGGACCGCCCGTAAGGTTTACTCTTTCACAAATAATACACAAATGGACAAATTGCAAATCTGTTGGTCGGTCGGCCGTTCGACAGACGACCGACATGGTTCGTCTTTTGAACAGACGAAAGACCGGTCGACTTTTATCAAACAGCTGGTAGCGTTGCCTTGTTTTTCCGAAAAGACGACCGCGTTGCCTTCTTTATTCCAAAATACGACCGAGCATCACGCTATCGGCCGACAGGGGGTTGCAGCGAGGTTCGTCCGTTGAATGGACGAAGGCCGGGTTCGTCCGTTGAAGGGCCGACGCCACCCAGCATATAACTCAGCGCCGACCCGTCGTCGTCGTCCGACCCGTCGTCGAGCTTTAAAAATTAGCGTCCTAATAATACGACAATTGTGAGTGGTTGACTGCGATATTTGTAGCTCCATAGTAGTATCCCTCCGTTTTAGATTTATAAATAAAATGTATCTTATATTTTGAAACGGAGGGAGACCACCACTAAAAACCGAGACCGCCACGGCGCCACCACCATCATGTTCCAGCCCGGTAGCGGGCAGAGCAGGGAAGCTGCACCTGAACCGCGTGTGGCGAATCCGTCGTACGCCATCACAATCAACGACGCGTCATCGGACCATCGAATCGGACGAGATACGCCGGTAAGGGATGAGGGGAATGCAACCATTAGGAGGAGATCCATCCTCACCGCCAAAGGCGGTCGCTGACCGGGCACAACAGTTAGGGCATGTCAGGCCCTGCGGGCCCGACTAGCCCCTACCGTCGTGCTGCAGCGTATGTCTGCAGTCGTTGTAGGGTTCGCAGCATAGAAAACAAAAAAATTCCTACGATGGAAACATGTAAGTACCAAGATCTATCTACTAGATACAAGCAACGGGTGGATATACATCAATAGAATACATACCCTCGAAGACCGAATAGCGTTAACGAGGTTGTACTTGTGGATGATGTAGACGAACGCTTGCCGATCTCAAGATTGTAATGAAGTCCAGCACCGCAAAGCAGTGGTGCATCGTGATCGCACACACGTACGGGTACCCTGACAACCTCCGCGCCCTCGCTCCAGCGAAGCAGTGGAAGCAACAAATCCTTTCAGAAAAAGCCACCAGGAACATGTATCCCGCTGATCCGAGACCATGGGGGAATTCTAAAGGGGGAGAGAGAGATCCTTCGCGAGGAGGTGTGTTTTGAGAGGATGAGAGGTGGACCTTTTATAGGGGAGAGGGGGCACCCAAGGGGCATGGCGCCCAGCCATGGGGGCTGCCCCCACCTCTCCCACATTCATGTGGGTGGAGCTTCCACTCAAAATGAAAAGCCTCCACTTTCATAAAAGAGCCTCCACTCAAAAATCCACTCACATGCATTAAATTTGCACCAAATTTAATGCAAGCTCTCATTTAAATAAAACTCTTTTATTTATTTATTCAGAATTTTGTTAATTACTTTAATTAACAAACATTCACATAAAACCCCTTGCTAGTATTCTATTTGACATGCAGAACCAAATTCAGCAATTTCAACCGAAACAGTTCCGGTGTCTAGTGAAATAAATTCCTGCGCTTTCCTTTTCTTTTTCTAACATATCATTTGCTCCGAATGGTATTGGTATCCCTTAAGTGTGTCACCCTACGGTTCGCGAATAATGCAGACATGATCGAGACCCCTCTCCGATCAATAATCAGCAGCGGGACCTGGAGATCCGTACTGACTCCCACACATTCAACAATGACTTCTGTGATCGTGTGAACCTTTTACGCTAGTATCTTAATCCCTTTGTTTCACGATATATTACATGTCCGATAGTTGATCATCCGTATCTCCATACCTAGTTTGATCTCATTACCGACATGCACTCTTTTCTCGTTCCCGTGATATACATTCTAGTGATCAAATTACTTGCTTGCAAGCTAATCAATGTGATATCAAGGGCCCATAGCATATCTATCCGTCATCTGGATGAACAAATTCCACTCTCGATCCATGAACCTCAACATAACACTTTAGTAGTTCTGAAGCCATCTTTATAATCATCCAGTTACGGTGTGACGTTCGATGTTATCGAGAAACTCTTCCGGTGTTAGTGATTGACATGATCTCATGGTCTATGGATTAGGATCACTTCGTAAGTTGTTATAGTAATATAAACTCAATGACTTTGATCGTAATGCTATACTCTGGATGAATGTTCATCACAATATTACATTAATGTTGTGACCTCGTTATTAACAACATCCAATGTCCATGATTAGGAAACTTTGATCATCTTATTAATCAACGAGCTAGTTTATAAGAGAGGCATAACTAGAAACTTCCTTTTTATTTATTAAACACACATGTATTAACATTTCCGTATTAATACAATTATAGCATACAAAATAAACATTTATCATAAATAAGGAATACGATAATAACCACTTTATAATTGCCTCTCGGGCATATTCCCTTCAGTCGCCCTCTGCCAAGTGCCCGCCGACTCGAGCTCTAGCAGTGGACCGTATGAACCCAGTTCAGGCCCTAAGAGGACTAGATCCGTCCCAGCCGCCGGAGACCACGATGCCACCGTCGCCTGTCGCCCCGCCGCACCCTGCCGTCCAAGCCACCAAGCCGTGGCGCTATCCATTGCCACCAAGGAGATCTTGCCTCATATGTGCACCACCGTTGGTCGGGAGACCCCATGCCTCCCTCCTAGCGCGCGGGTAGTGGAAGGTCCATCGCCGCCGTTGCCGTGCGAGCTTTGCCCGACGACCTGCACCGGTGGCGGCGACGGGGGAGGAAGGGAATCCGGGGTTGGGCTAGGGTTCGGTAATCGCACCGATGTAGCCCACGGGGGACGACCTTGACGAAACTTTTTTTTCCAATTCGTGTTTCTTGTAATCTTGATCTATGAGGAGTTCTCTTGCACTATCTCTAAGATACCTGCTTCCACTGCATTATCATCATGTAATGGAGCATAGGTTTAGAAATCATGGAAATAAAAGCTGTATGTATGTATTACTTCGATATAGAGACCGTAGTACTTTCCCCTTCTCAAAAAAGGAGCTTTAAAAATTAGCATCCTATAATACGATAATTGTGAGTGGTTGTGACTGAGATATTTCTAGCTCCAAGCATCTATGATACATCCATGATGGGGACGTGTGCAGGACCGCCACTCAAAACCGAGACCGCCACGACGCCACCACCATCCCGGTCCAGCCCGGTATCGGGCAGAGCAGGGAAGCTGCAGCTGAACGAACCGCGTGCGGCGAACCCGTCGTTCGCCATCGCAATCCCGCACCCCATCTTGCGCTCCATCTCAAAAGGAAAACGATACAATCCCCCCGGGGGATCGCTCGCTTTCGTTCCTCCTGTTCTAGCGCGTGATACACGTCCCACGCATCGTCGCTCGCTCGCGCTAAGTGGTGGCCCCACCCACGACGCGTCTTCCGTGGACGATGTGAACCTCATGTTCCCCACGTCGTCCTTCGCTAGGTGTGTCCAGCCCGTGAAGACAGGAAACAACCACATGTGCAGGGCCCACCACAACCTCATCTTCTTCCTCCTTCTCCCTCGTCCGTCTTTTCCCCTCTCTCTCTCACGCCATGTACTTCTGACCTTCCCGTTCCCCACAATCTGCACACTCCAACCATACCTTTGGCTGAGTGGCCAGCCCCTACCTCTGTCGAGCGGGGATTCCCAGAGATCTCAGCGATGCTAGCCGGCTACATGTGCCCGGCGACCTGCTACACGCAGCTGCTGGTTCTGCTACAAGCCCCTGGCGGCGTCGCTACACGCGCCCGATGGTTTTGCTACAAGCCCTTGGCGGCGCCGCTACACGTGCCCTTCGGTTCTGCTACACGCTCCTGGCGACCCCGCTACACGTGCCCGACGGCGCTGCTACAAGCCCCCGGCGGCGCTGCTACACGTGCCCGTCTGTTCTGCTACTCGCTCCTTGGCGACCCCGCGGCGCTGCTACGCGTGGACGTCTATTCTGCTACTCGCTCCCGGCGACCCTGCTACACGCGCCCGGCGGCGCTGCTACAAGCCTCGGCGCGGCACTACAAGTTCCGGGCGGTTCTGCTACGCCTGGCATAGCAACCTTGCTAAACCGCTCGGCGGCTACTAGCCGGCGGCGCTTCTGAACACCGACGAAGGTGCTACAAGCGCCCAGGAATGGTCCTGCTACAAGAGCTTGACGACTCTGCTACAAGCGCCACGGCCAGTTGTGGTGCTATGCAAGCGGAGTATGTGGGCCATCCCTACCGTCGTTAATTTGCTACGGTGAACGCCGACGACTAGTGAAGGGCGCGCCACCGCGTCGCCCGCCATCTCCTCGATTGCCTTCCTCTATATGCGAGAGCGAGAAACTCGCCATTTTTGTCAGAGAGGAGATGATGTAAACGCGCGAAGCGTCTTGACTTTGTCTAGGGACACGTGTCAGGCTACCGACCCGGGGATAGGGGTAGCGCTACCCATCTCAAAATACCCGGGGCGGGGGCAAGAGGACAAAACTCCACTTTTTTCATTCCCACCACCGCCTTCCCAACTTGTGGGAGGAGCCGAGGAGATGCATCCCATCTCTCGCTTCCTCGCCTCGCACTCCAACACTCCCGGCCTATGCTAAAAGTCGCTTGCCGATGGTTTTTTATTGCAAAAAAAGTTATCGTCGTAGGGTGCGTGCCCGTTCACACGCTGGCTGGCCGTGAGCGCGTACCAAACCCAGCTGCCGCTCTCCGTTGCGCGCAAGTACTAGTATAGGAGTATATTTTAGTGGTGGTTGTCGCTTGGGGGCCGGGGAGCGAAACCGCGACGGCGGCTTTGAGAGTTGCATCCACCGCGGCAATGACGCGGGCGGTCCAGTCTTATCCGTCCGGCCTCTATATATCACTGCGCATTAGCACACGCTTTCCGCACTGACTCGTCCTGGTGGTTATCTAGCTGGTGACTGCTGCTCGCGTGGAAGGACTGGTCTGATTCTTAAACACGTCCATTAAAATACTAGTCCAGAGTTTGGTACTAGTATCACGATTATTCAATCTGGTCTCGGTCCAGCTGCATCTAACTAGCAGACGGCTGTTGATTAGCTTACCATCTGGCGTAAACCATTTCAATTTTCTGGGGGCTTGCACTGTTGCTTGCCGTCCGTTTTTTGCAAGGACACCCGAACCAGAGTATGCAGAAGCTATGGGACTTCATCAAGCTGTCATGCTTGCTCGTGATGAAGGGGTATCCAAAGCTATTTTCGTGACGGACTGCCTCTCGCTGATCCAACGCATCGACTCCATAACCAGGGACCGGTCATCCGTGGAAATTCTGGTTGATGATATCAAGTTCTTGGCCAAAGATTTTCTGTCCGCCTCATTCATTCATGTGAGGCGGGAGTTGAATGAAGCAACACATCTGTTAGCTTTTTTCGATAAAGGATGCTTTTATTACTTAAAAGATTTAAGTACACATATACACATCTGTTAGCTAAATCTTGTTCTTCTTTAAACCTTAGTGAGATTTTTATTCTATTCCGGATTGTATCCGGAAACAATTTGTATTGATGTTATTTGATTAATAAAGTGCTGTTTCTGTTAAAAAATAAAAACCGCTGATGATTCTTGCTGCTTCTGCGGCGGCAGCCAGCTTCAAGTGGGAGGAACGAACAAACATTTATCCAATCCTGATAGCTTTTACGGTTCTCCCAAAGGATAAGTTACTTTCTGTCGTAATCGGATAGAGTCAAATTTTATTATTCAGAAAAGTGATTCGCGATGGACTGCAATCTGTTTTATGAGGATTCATGAGTTGATTAATACCAAGCCTAGTATTATTTCAATACTACTACTTTTCGCATATTTTTTTTTCAAAGTTAAACTTCATCAACTGTCACCAAATTTGTTGAGAAAAATGTCTATAGCTAGAATGCACAACGTATGTACCATACGAAAGATATATACACATCATGATGAATCCGATGGTACTAGTTTAATATTTTAGATGTTTGTATTTAGTCAAGTCGATTACAGTCTTCGGCTTTTGAAAAAAAGTTATATGCACTATGTTTTGCCAAGGGAACTACCATAGAAAAGACAAAAAAAAATGCTTACTAACCACTGGCGCTTCGCTCCCCAGGGCGACGCCAGGGGCCCCGTGCCGCCGCCCGACCCTTCTCCCATCGCCCACACCTGCCTCTCTTGCCGCCGGTCCTCGCCACGACGGCGGCAGTCCCCAGCCTTCGAAGGAGGTTTGGGGTGGTGGTTGCCAAAGGTTCCCGTTGGATCTGCTGGGGCAAGGATCGTCGGCGTACTGACGTGCAGCGGCTAGGGCGGCGTCCCTGGTCGGGGTGGTGGCGGAGATCCTCTCTCGGCGGCGCCATGGCTAGCAACGGAGGTGGGGGTGGACCTGGTGGCCATGGACGAAACCCTAGATTAAAATCTGGGTGTCTCCTGTGCCGTCCCCAATTCCTCTTTGATGCATGGTTGGGCCGGATCCCGTGGAGGGTCGATCCTGCTCTGCCGCTTCCTTTCTTGATGCTAGCCTAGCCCAAGGGCTGCTGCTAGGGGTCGGAGCGGCGGATCTTGCAGGTTGCCGGGCGGTGACGTGGGGGCTGCCGGCTAGGCATGAATAATGGTGGTGGTCCTCGGATCTCTCGCACATCAAGACGAACATATACTTGATCCGTGCCTAATGGATCTGTCTGGAGTGTCTAGTTCCGGAAGGCTCTGCTGGCGAACTCCCATGGGCACATCATGCCTGGAGATTGCTGGATCAGAAGGAATTCGATTGTGCGCACCTGTGTTTTTGCTGGCCGTTTGGTTTCAGATGGAGCGTGGCGAAGCTCTTCTACCTGTTACCATCATGTGTCATGTATTTGACGATCCATGGTGAAGTCAGATGTGGAGGATTTCATGAGGACAGGAACATAAGGGCTAGCTATGGTCGATTCAGTCTTTGGGATGTTGAGGATCTGGCTTGGTGATCTATGACTCGCAGCAGCGTTTGTTAGAGGGGGTGACAACACAAGAGATGTTCACAGACTTTCCTTGCAGGGTGAAAACCCAAAGTCTGGCCTTTATTGGTTGTGCCTGGCAATGGCCTTGCAGAAGGCATTGTTTTGCGAGCGAAGACTTTATCCAGGGTGAAAACCTAGGATCTTTAATCGGGCGATGACAGCACTTGAGCATTGTTTCCTTCTTGGAGGCATCGTTTTTGGAGGGGTTGGACTCTGGTGTTGTTTTGGTGATGTTAGTGTCGCTGCTGTTAAGAATCTGGTCGCTTTAGCGGGACTTTTCTTTTTTTGTAATTCTTCTTCTTTTTTTTTTGCTCTGTGCATCCGTAATACCAATAGGGTAATGCGTTATTGCAGAGGCCGGGTGTAATTGGTATCGTGCGATATTAATATATGCTCCTTTCCAAAAAAAATTGGTTTGGTTCTTACGTCATGATGTATTTTGCGGTTTATGTTGCATTAAATGTCCACTGTAGAATCGAATCGTTAATGGATCCTTAACTTGCGACGCCTACCGGAAAGTCTGAGATATTTATTTTGCAGAAAAGCATCTCAGATACCGTAAAAATGCCAAAACTATAAAATAACTACTTTTTGATTTTGGACTAAAAAAGTGGACCGATCAAATCTGCCGGCCCTTAATTTTTGTACCAGGGTTGATAAAAACCGCTTAGCGACCAAACCCTCAATGCCATGTACTCTGTTGGCTCATTTGGTAGGAGGGTCATTTCACCTCCGTCGTTTCCCACTTCTGCGATAGCTGATCTACGTCCCCACTCGCTGTCTGGCCTCGTCGCTTTCGTGAATCGCCGCCATGGAGCCCTCTGAGCTCTCGTCGACCACTTGCTACGACACACCGCCCCAATCTACGCCTCCTTTGGCTCCCCATCTGGCACGGTTCCCCTAGCCGTCGACGCCATTATGCAGGCCCATCCCACCACCGGCGGCTCAAGAGCAATTGTGTGGGCCTACAAGTCATGAAGGGAGGCGCCTCCGCGTCCTTGTCTGAGTCCACCGGGCTCGGGCCAGAAGTGCACCATAGGCCACGCCCGTCCTCAGGCCCGAAGGTGAGTTCTACCCCATCGAAGAAGGTGCCCATGACGAGGGTGTTGAGGGTGAGGAGGGTGATGATGAGGAGGGTGATGGTGAGGAAAGTCGTGGTGACGAGGTGGAGGATGTAGAGGAGGGAGTGTTTGATGCCTCTCGATGGAAGAGAAGAACGAGAGCGGTGAATTACACCACCAAAATTGAAGATGTTACATTAGTGAAGGCGTGGTTGCAAGTCTCACTCGATGTGGTGCCCGACAAAATGGTCAAACCGGGGAGAGGTAGTGGCAAAAGATCAAGGATAAGCTTTTCCAACTCATGCATCGGATTGCCGTTGGGATGTCACCAAATCTTGTTGTAGCCGTTCGAGTGGATGTTTGGTGCGAGTGAAAAATGCACCTCCAATTGGTGTTGCAAATTGATGACTATGTGAGTACTTTGTAACCTGTGCATCTAACATACTTGTGAGTAGATGATCTTATTGCTCACATATGCATTTACTTGTGATTGTAGGATAGAATAGAAGTGGCAAGGTACAAGAACATGGCAGTCTCCAAATAGAACCATTTGTGCTTCACCATTGTTGGAAATTGCTTAGGAAGAGTGACAAATGGAGATTGGGAGCAAGAAGCACCACCAAAGAAAGGGGCCATGATCCAATTGGATGATGATGATAGTGATGATGATGGAAGGAACAAGAGCAATCCCGATGGAAATAGGAAGGCAAAGGTGAAGGAGAAGTTAAGGAAGGCGTACAAAGCATCAAGTTTGAGGGACAAAATTGATGAAATGGTGAAGTTAACGAAAATGTAGAGAACCAAGGCACTATAGGAAAGATGATTACGATCGAGAAGAAGAATGAAATGAAATTTGCAAGGTGGCAAGCACTCCGGGATGATGTCAAGCACAAGGCTGATTTGAATGAGAGGAGAATTCAATTCGAGGATAAGAAGTAAATGAAGGAGCCAATTGGTGATGAAAATAAGACCATGATGATGGATCCAAGAAAAATGGATGACAACCAACTAGTGGTGAAAACTAGCAAGAATCAAGATCTTGTAACAGAGGAGGAAAATTCTTCAAGGTAGTGGTGATCCGGCAAGTGGTGGTGGATCAGTAAGTGGTCTTGGTGAGTCTCTGATGAGTAGTGGTGGCAGCGGTGAGCTAGGTGATGACAGTTGATACATCGGAAACGTATCTATAATTTTTGATGTTTTATGCTTGTTTAGTATCTACCTTGTTTTGCTCTATCTACACTTTGAGGTGTTTTATATCTTTTTTGGAACTAACCTATTAACAAGTTGCCACACTGCCAGTTGCCTGTTTTCTTCTGTTTTTTGTTCCAGAAAGGCAGAAAATCAATATTCTCGGAATTGGACGGGACAAAAGCCAAAGTGAATATTTTACCGTGGGCAACATGGAGTCCAGAGGAGAGATGGAGAGGCGCCACAGGGCGGCCAGACCCTCCTAGGCGCGAGCCCACCCTGGGCCACGCCTGGGCGGGGTGTGGCCCCCATGGCCGCCTCCCAGCCTCGCCTCTTCGCCTATAAGAATCCCCCAATGCAGAAACCCTAGGCACCCGATCAAAACTCCACGAAATAGTCTATAGCCGCCGCCACCATCGTCCTTAGATCGGGGGGGATCTAAAGTTTTTCCCAGCATCCTGCAGGAGGGGAGATCATCCCGAAGGCCTTCTTCTCCGGTATGAAGCGTGAGTAGTTCCACCTTGGACTACGGGTCCATGTAGTAGCTAGATGGTTGTGTCTCCTCCTTGTGCTTTCATGTATAGATCTTGTGAGCTTCGCTCATGATCAAGATCTAATCTATTTGTAATCATGCATGTTGTGTTTGCGGGTAACCGATGGATATTGAGATTACTATGTCAAATTGATTAATGGTTTTGTCTTATTGATTCTATCATGTATGTGTTGTTTGTGATATTGCATGCTCTCCGTTGTTAGTAGCTATCTTGGCCAAGTAGTTGCTAGTGACTCCAAGAGGGGGTATTTATGCTCGATAGTGGGCTCATGCCTCTAGTTTCCAAGGGAAGTGACAGAAATCTCTTCGGTTGTAGATGTGTTGTTGCCACTAGTAAGAAAACAACGGTCTCTTGTTCATGGAGCAAGTGGATTGTTTACCTTACACACTTTGTTTAAAGCAGTTGTCTGTTGCTTGCAACTTAATACTGGAGGGGGTTCAGATGATTACCTGAAGGTGGACTTCTAGTCATAGATGCAGTTGGATGGTGGTCTATGTATATTGTTGTATTGTCCAATCGAATCTTATAAGATCTTTTTGTCTGGTATTGCATTGTTATGCCTTGCTCAGTTCCTGTCAATTGCTCTGCTGTAATTTCTTTATCCTTCATGCCATGTTGTTTATCTAAGGAGAGAACCTCTAGTGAACTATGGACCCCGGTCCAATATTTACTATTGATACATGTTCCACTGTTTACTTGCTGCAAACCACTCATCACCTTTCACACCATACAGTTAATCCTTTGTTACAACAACCAGTGAGATTGACAACCTTATTGTTCGTTGGGGCAAAGTCTGGAGTTTATGTTGTGCAGGTTTCCACGTTGGTTGCAACACTTGTGTGATGTTTCCTTCCTCCTACTGGTTCGATAACCTCGGTTTCTTACTGAGGGAAGACTTGCTGTTGTGCTGCATCACACCTTGCTCTTGGGGTTTTCTGACGAAGCGCTCCTACATCAACCAAGCACATCAACAATATTGCACGTTGCCATGTTCTTCGGCTTGCTCTGACAACGGTGCAACTTTTGGTCTCTTGCGTTGAACATTGCCCATGCTTTGGGTCACTAGGACCATGACAATTTGATGTAAAACTATGGACTATTTTATATATGGTTTGCCTATAGTCAGGCTTGATGAAAATGTTGAAAACGAAATACACTGGCGTAGGATGCGGGTGTTCCCGCTAGCCCAAATAGGCCGGTAAAATACATTTTATATGTCATGTATATGTGTTTTACATGCCATGTTTTTATGGGGTCTGCTAGAGATGCTCTAAGTATTGTAGAAACTACAATATGAATGACAATTGATTTAGTACATATTCACTAACCCCTTTAAATTTTTTTTAAATGGAGAATCATTTTTACTAGATCTAGAAAATTATAAAGTAATAAATCTGGATGTAGTCAATGATGGATCCTACAATTTTGCAAAATCTCAATTGGAGATACTTTGTATTTGGAGCTAAAAAATGAATCTTGAGTATAGTGAACTGTGCGTATTCTCAAAACTCTAAAATTTATCAAATTTATCATTGTTTGCATAGCTCAAACTCAAAAAAATTAGCATTATGGTCATAATTGCTTATAGGATGTATCATTAACTACATCCAGGATTTATTTTCTATAATTTTTAACTTGTAAAAATGATTTTCAAACATTTCTAAACAGAGGGATCACTATAGCTAGGGAGCCAAGTAGAGTTTTCAGAAAATAAATATGTATGTCCATATTTCCCTAAAACCACATTGCCCCATCGGTGTATCTTGGTCCATCTTTTAGTTTAGTTGGTGTGCTACTCATGAATTCATTTGTTTGGTTTGTATGCTCTACAAATAGTTATATCTGTGTGAATTAAAGAGTTACATAATTATCAAAATCATATTTGAAGGCAAGAACATTGCAATAGTTTAATGTTATTTACTAAAAAAAATTAAAATATCGTGTCAATGTACTTTCTAGTGAAGATACCTATCCTGAGCTTAGCAAACTTTCATAGGGAAATGTGTTTCATTTAAGACTTGCTTTGATGCTTGATTATGGGTACGTTTGGTCTATGCCTCAACTAGCCCCACCAAAATTTGGCATAACCAAACTTTTGGTATGTTGTTGCCGTTTGGATGGTAGCCAATGTTGTAGACCAAAAAATTGGAGAAATAGGATGCTTTTTTTCCTTCAACAAATAATAAGTAGACGATGTCCTAACTCTACTTCACCAAAAACTGAGAAAATGAAGTGGGGCTTAACTCCACATTGTTAATTAGTTAAGTTTTGGAGTAGAACAGTCCCAAACACATGCTTGCACATTTATACTAAACTTACTTATTTTCTTAGAACCGATACACCATTACCATTTTAACACTGCTGAATGCAACTACATTTCAATTACTTTTGACACTAATTTGATGTGAAAGACACTAGTTGTTTTTTTGACGATTGACATCTTTAAATTAACTTCCATTAGCTCGAGCCTTTACTAAATATAAGAAATAAGTTCAAATAATTTATTGTATGCTTCGACAGATTATCTTGGACATACGAAAATAATGGCGTATGTGTATGCACGATGCTATATTTAAAATCTCAAAAGATATCTCTATTTCGTCATAAGTAATAAATGTCTCGATAGAGCTTTCTAGGGTGTGTTGTTGTATACAATATATGCAATAGAAAGTTTTGGAGCATATGATCATATATCTTAAGTTTTGGCATGGATTATTCCTAGTTTATTGGTATTTCATGGTCAAACACTTCTTTCATTTTTGCATGTGGTACAAAATCAAATACCAAAAGATGGGTGGTATGTACTTGTGAAAATAACATATTTTGTAATAGAGAAGTGGGAAAGTTAAATACATGCTCTCATGGTTGTAGTATCATACGACATTTTGTTGTTTTATACATCTAAAAAAGTATTTGGTGGTACATCCAAATGGTATCTTATTATTTAGAATTAGTTGGTTAGGTTATTTGATTAGAGATTATTTTATCCTATACTACCATTTTTAAGATTATTATGCCAGATTTGTTTTTCAGATTTATCCACAAACTCAAACCATTATAGAGGATGAGTGTTTATTACAAAAAAGATGTAGCTAAGAAGACCTACTATGAACTAATGACTATGGGTGTGGTGAGGGCCAAATGGGTGCCCCTCGAGAGATGGGGCTACACCAAAGTGAGGGGTTGGGGTGGGGGTGTGTCGTCCCTCTAGCCCATGGAAGCTTTTAGAAGCAAGACTTGCTAAATAGCGTATATGTTGCTCGCCCCTGAAGTTGTTCTGAAACCTCCGTATTATGGCCCTTTAGTACATTTTCTCCCTTCCCCAGACTTTGTTTTTATCTCAATTTTAATTTGAGGCTTTTCATCAAATAAAATAGATGAGGAAATGTAAGGCGGAAAACATATAAGAACTCTCACATTACATGTATTGTCATAAGAGAATTACACGGTGCCACCTATGCAAAAGTAATGCAGTTTAGGATGAGAGAGAGAGGTTTCTACCGTTATCTTATGTTATATTATCGTAGTGCATCAAACCAAAAAAAGTGAATAAAAAGTAGAACCGAGCGAACAAATTTGTATTTAGATTACACAATTAAATAAATTGAATGGTAGTAAGAAACTAACACGTGATACTATGCCATGCGAATATAGTAACTGAATTACTATCGTGAACAATGATATTATGTGATGTGAAAGGCCTCGAAATGGTAGGAGGGCAAAAATTTCCACACTGATTATTGTGCTGATTGATCTGTACAACTTGTAACCAATTGGTACCCTTGAATTCATATGTATGCTTCCATGTTAAAGTTTATTACCATTCTTCATGTCTTTCATGATGTTTGGGTACCACTTCGAGGCTACGAGGGTGCTAAGTACTACCTCAGTTCCAACAACACGTCGTATATTTTTAGTCAAAATTCAGCATTTTATAAGTTCGATCAATTTTGTAAAAAAATGACATCTTAAATACTGAATAGATGCACTACAAAAATATATTCTATGACAGATTATGAATATTGATTAGGTATTGTAGATGTTCATTTTTTCTCTAAAATTGGTCTAATCTACGACATGTTGATTTTTTGAATAAAATATAGGTCTGTTTTTGGAAGGGAGGAAATATGAGCTATGTACTAATAATTGTTTTCATGAATTTTGTGCCAGTTAGCCTTGAGTTGTTAGTGAAGGATACACTTTACTTGCATCTATGGATCCATTGTCGTGAATTATTGATGGTTGTGCTTCGCCTGTATATTTTGATCCATCTATTGCAATGGATGTGCTTTTACTTTTTGTGCCATCAATGTTTGGCTCTGTTGGAATTTTGGCCCAAATAGTCTAGCCCATTTTCTATTTCAATAATTCCCGAAAATCCTAGAGGCCCATGTGGCCCATTCATGCAAGACAAGAGGTGGGACAAATGTTTAGTCCCACATTGCTAGTTGAGTGGAAGTTGGACCAGCTTATAAGGTGAGCTCTCCTACCACTTGGTAAAAGGATGAGAAGGAGAAGGAGAGAGTTCCACACGCGCGCTCCTCCTCCTCCTCGCTAGCCACGCCACGCCACGCCACGCCACGTCGCGTGCGCGCGCGCCGCGGGTTGCGGGAATCTCGCCGAGCCGAGCTTTATAAGAGAGAGAGGTCGCGCCTCCTCTCAGACAAGCTGCTACACATACCTTGCGCCTCCAGTTCCAGAGCACTGTGCTACCTACATCTTCCCCATCCCGTCTTGCGGCGTGCACCGGCCGGGACGATGAACCTCCGAGACCCGCCTTGAGTCTGTCACGGGAGAAAGGCGATAAGGTTTTGGGGAGCTCTCAGCGACTCTTGCGCGTCACGGACTCCCTCACGATAGCGTCTTCCCGACGAGGACTTATTCCCGACATCAGTACCCTCTTCCTCGGCGACATGGCCAATGACGGTTCCAACGGCGGTTCTACTTACGCTCTGCCGTGTACATCTTACATCTCAATCTTGTTCTGATCCTATCCAAAGTTTTATGCCTTGCAGTTTGTTTGGCTATATGCTTTAATTTGTATTCGCTATTTAGCATGATTAGTATATTGCCTATTATTCTAGTCATGTTTTATCTAGCGTTTAGTTTGGATAATTCGCTTGGTAAATTGCTCTATTTCTCAACAATCCAAAAACCTTATTTCGTGCAATTTGCCCCAAGTGGCTTTGTTGCTTCTATGAAGCCACCTGTGTTTGAAGGTGTGAATTACAAGCGGTGGCGTCGAGAGCGATGCTGCAGTTTCGCACCATGAGCTGCTATAACGCCATCTATGGCGCTTTGAGGGAACTTAATCCTGCTCGGGAAGGCGTTCAAAAACTTGATACTACTTTCAAGGCTGCCTTGATCAGCATCCTTGGCAACAATATTGTCGATTCATATCTCATCATTTAGCAATGGCAAAGATATGTGGGATGCGCCGAGAGAAAATTTGGAGTCTCGATCTTTGGCGATGAACTGTATGTCATGGAACAATTCTATGACTATAAGATGATTGATGACCGCCGCTCCATTGTGGAGCAGGCTCATGAGATCTGATCACTTGCCGTGGAGCTTGAGCACTTCACTTGTGTGTTCTGGACAAGTTTGTTGCGGAGGCATCATTGCCAAACTTCCCGATCATGGAGGAATTTTGATTCTCTGAAGCACAAGAGACAAGAGTTCTCCGTGACGGATCTCATTGGGACTCTTGATGTGGAAGAAAAGGCGAGAGCAAAAGACACACGTGCTCGAGGTACCGAGGGAGGTTCTAATGCCAACCTGGTACAGAAAAGGAACTTCCAGCCTCACAAGTTCAAGAACAAAGGCAAGTTTGATGACAAAGGAAAGTTCGATGGAAAGAACAAGGCCTCACAGTCCACCGGCTTCAAGAAGAAGGATAAGAGGAAAGGTGCTTGTCATGTGTGCGGTGATCCTAATCATTGGGCTCCTGCTTGTCCCAACCGCTTTGACAAGCGCCAACATGGGAAGAGCAGCAAGACTGCTAATGTTGTCATGGGCGACGTTGAGATGAAAGATGTTGGGTATGGTATATTACCTACTGTTCTTTCATTATGTCATTCTCCTGATTGGTGGATTGACACGGCGCTAATGTACATGTCTGTTCTGATATTTCCATGTTTTCTTCATATCAGGTCAGAGGGACTCAAACCGTGCTGATGGGGAACGGCTCGCATGCTTCTGTTCATGGTGTTGGTACGGTCGATCTGAAGTTCACTTCGGGAAAGACTGTGCGCCTGAAGAACGTGCATCATGTTCCCTCAATAAATAAAAATCTTGTTAGCGGATCTCTTCTGTGTCGAGATGGCTACAAGATTGTATTCGAGTCCAATAAATTTGTAATTTCGAAGTATGGAACTTTTATTGGTAAAGGCTATGAATGCGGAGGCTTGTTCCGCTTATCTCTGTCAGACATTTGTAATAAAGTTGTTAATCATATTTACACAAATTTTGAATCAAATGTCTGGCACTCTCGTCTTTGTCATATTAATTTTGGTTGTATGACGCGGCTAGCCAAAATGAATTTAATCCTTGATTTCTCAACTGTTAAGGGATCTAAGTGCCAAGTCTGCGTGCAAGCTAAACAACCTCGCAAGTCACATACGATCGCAGTGAAAAATTTAACACCACTAGAGCTCATACATTCGATCTTTGTGAGATGAATGGTGTGTTAACAAAAGGTGGAAAAATATTTCATGACTTTGATCGATGACTCTCGAGATATTGTCATGTGTATCTTCTAAAATCAAAAGATGAGGCTTTGAGTTTCTTCAAAATCTATAAAGGCGAGGAAAATCAACTTGATCGAAAGATTAAGAGGCTTAGGTCTGATCGTGGTGGAGAGTATTTTTCCAACGAGTTTGATTCTTTTTGTGCGGAACATGGTATAATTCATGAGAGGACGCCTCCCTACTCACCCCAGTCAAATGGAGTAGCCGAAAGAAAGAACCGTACTCTAACAGATTTGGTTAACGCCATGTTAGGCACATCGGGTCTTTCTAAGGAATGGTGGGGGGGGGGCATTATTGACCGCGTGTCATGTCCTAAACCGAGTTCCCACAAAGAACAAAGAAATTACTTCATTCGAAGAATGGGAGAAGAAAAGACTAAAACTCTCTTACTTACGTACTTGGGGTTGTTTGGCAAAGGTTAATGTACCAATCCCCAAGAAGCGCAAGCTTGGACCAAAAACCATTGATTGTGTTTTTCTGGGCTATGCTTTTCATAGCATTGGTTATAGATTCTTGATAGTAAAATCTGAAGTACCTGACATTCATGTCTGTACAATCATGGAGTCGACTGATGCGACTTTCTTTGAGGATATCTTTCCAATGAAGGATAAACCTAACTCATCAAATCCGGAGATACCTAGTTCATCTAATCAGGAATTTGCTATATTCTCTGAACCTACCATTCGATTGAACACTCTGAAAGTCCTAAGGAGGATGATAATAAAATTCCTAAAGGAGCAAGAGACAAAGGACTGCAAAGTCTTTTGGTGATGATTTCATTGTGTACCTTGTGGATGACACTCTCACTTCCATTTCGAAGCTTATGCATCTCACGATCTTGACTCTTCGAAGGAAGCATTCATAGTGAGATGAATTCCATCTTAGCTAATGAAACATGGGAGATCACGATCGTCCTTATGGGTGCAAACCTGTAGGATGTAAATGGGTGTTCAAGAAGAAACTAAGACCGATGGTACTATTGAGAAGTACAAGGCAAGGCTTGTGGCCAAGGGTTATACCCAAAAGGAAGGTGAAGACTTCTTTGACACTTACTCACCTGTAGCAAGGTTGACCACCATTCGAGTACTACTTTCTCTGGCTGCCTCACACGGTCTTCTCGTTCATCAAATGGACGTTAAGACAACTTTCCTAAATGGAGAGTTGGATGAGGAAATTTATATGGATCAACCAGATGGTTTTGTAGTAAATGGTCAAGAAAGAAAAGTGTGCAAGCTACTGAAGTATTTGTATGGTCTTAAACAAGCACCTAAGCAGTGGCACGAAAAATTTGATAAAACCTTAACCGCTGCAGGCTTTGTTGTAAACGAAGCTGATAAATGCGTATACTATCGCCATGGTGGGGGTGAGGGAGTCATCCTTTGTTTGTATGTTGATGACATACTGATTTTCGGAACCAACCTTAATGCAATTAAGGAGGTCAAAGATTTCTTATCTCGTTCCTTTGAGATGAAGGATCTGGGAGTAGCTGATATCATCCTGAACATCAAGCTATTGAGAGATGATGATGGTGGGATTACATTGCTTCAGTCCCACTATGTGGAAAAGATCTTGAGTCGGTTCGGGTATAGCGACGTCAATTTTTCTCCTACACCGTATGATCCTAGTGTGTTGCTTCGAAAGAATCGAGGAAATGCTAGAGACCAACTAAGATACTCTCAAATCATTGGCTCGCTTATGTATTTAGCTAGTGCCACGAGACCTGACATCGCCTTTGCTGTAAGCAAACTCAGTCGATTTGTCTCAAATCCAGGAGATGATCACTGGCATGCTCTTGAAAGAGTTATGCAATATCTAAAAGGTATCATGAGCTATGGCATACACTATACCGTATCCGAGGGTACTAGAGGGTTATAGTGATTCAAATTGGATATCCGATGTCGATGAGATAAAGGCCACGAGTGGATATGTTTTCACACTTGGTGGTGGCGCTGTTTCTTGAAGTCTTGCAAGCACCATCTTAACGAGGTCAACTATGGAAGCAGAACTCACGGACTAGACACGGCCACCGTTGAAGCAGAGTGGCTTCGTGAACTCTTGACGGACTTACCTGTGGTTGAAAAACCTATACCCGCAATTCCAATGAACTGTGATAATCAAACTGTGATTATTAAGGTGAACAGTTCTAAGGATAATATGAAGTCCTCAAGACATGTGAAGAGGAGACTGAAATCTGTCAGTAAATGAGAAACTCCGGAGTTATTGCATTGGATTATATCCAAACATCTAAAAACTTGGCAGATCCCTTCACAAAGGGTCTATCACGCAACGTGATAGAAAATGCATCAAAGGAGATGGGTATGAGACCCACAATTTGAGCTTTCCATAGTGGTAAACCATTCTATGTGATCGGAGATCCCGTGAATTAGAATTGGGAAACAAGCTGTTGGTTAGCTGAGAGGAAAGTATCCCTACTTTAATAAACACCACTCCATAAAGATGCAATACTTTCCTATTCTGCATGGCAGGTTGATTTATTATCTTAATGTGTTCTAAGTGGCTTATCCTAAGCAAAGATGTTGTCTCAGAACATCTTTTGAAGAACACACCTATATGAGTCTCGATCGTTAAAACGTCGCAGCCTATGAGAGTAGGGTGCTCTCTAATAAACTCATGAAAGGTCATGGAGTATGACGATAAGCTCCACCATGGGAAGTCCCACGGTAGCCAAGTATCGGTCAAGACTTCGTGTGAAGCTAGATTGCAGCAAACTTGCAGTTCAAGGCATAGTCCACTGTACAAGTCGCAACCTAGTGTAGCATAGAATTCTAGGTGGAAGTTCAACTTAACAGTCTTCACTATAGTACCGGTATATAAACAGTGTTTTGGAACCAAAGGCAAATTACATGTGCCTCTGGGATCTGGTGGGGGATTGTTGGAATTTTGGCCCAAATAGTCTAGCCCATTTTCTATTTCAATAATTCCTGAAAATCCTAGAAGCCCATGTGGCCCATTCATGCAAGACAAGAGGTGGGACAAATGTTTAGTCCCACATTGCTAGTTGAGTGGAAGTTGGACCAGCTTATAAGGTGAGCTCTCCTACCACTTGGTAAAAGGATGAGAAGGAGAAGGAGAGAGTTCCACATGCGCGCTCCTCCTCCTCCTCGCTCGCCTCGCCACGCCTCACGACGGCCATGCTGCCACAAGGCTGGTTATGGAATCTCGCCGAGCCGAGCTTTATTTTGCCACGCATGAATGGTATATGAACAGATGTACAGAAGGTGAAACGTTTGCTTTGAATGGACTTTTAATACGAGTTAGATGAATTAAATGAATACGAATTGAGTGGAGGCTGTCCGTTGGGCTGCCGCCTGTTCGCTTCATCTTCCGTCCATTCGTTTCATCTTCTGCACTGTCTGCCTTCCCCTCTGCGCCTATAAGAGAGAGAGAGGTCGCGCCTCCTCTCAGACAAGCTGCTACACATACCTTCCGCCTCCAGTTCTAGAGCACTGTGCTACCTACATCTTCCCCATCCCGTCTTGCGGCGTGCACCGCGAGCCGGGACAGTAGGCCTCCGAGACCCCGCTGCTTCGAGTCCTGTACGGGAGAAGGGCGATAAGGTTTTTGGGGAGCGCTCTCAGCGCGACTACTGGATTTTTCACGGACTCCCTCACAGATAGCGACGTCTTCCCCGACGAGGACTTCTTCCCCGACATCAGTACCCTCTTCCTCGACGACATGGCCAATGACGGTTCCAACGCCATGGTCTCTACTTCACACTTGCCGTGTACATCTTCTGTCTCAATCTTGTTCTGATCCTATCCAAAGTTTTATGCCTTGCAGTTTGTTTGGCTATATGCTTTAATTTGTATTCGCTATTTAGCATGATTAGTATATTGCCTATTATTCTAGTCATATTTTATCTAGCGTTTATTTTGGATAATTCGCTTGGTAAATTGCTATATTTCTCAACAGGCTCGAATATAGTTCAATTACATGTTTTGTACTCATATATTCACCTCTATGAATGAGTGCCTTGGGTGACCAATGTTGACACCTAATTACTTATCATTTCCACATCATATGCATATAAGCTTATATACTTTTCTCAATTTTGGTGTTTAATAATGTGAAGTTATGAACAAGGTGCATGAAAATGCGTCCCCATCCCGCTCTCCTCTCTCTCAGCATTGGTTAGTCATGTAAATAGGGCCGCGCCAATTGATAGATTCAAGACTTGATGCGTATAACTTGCATGTTTTTATTCTATTTGAAAAGGAGGTTGAAAACCCTAGTCTCTGCATCGAGAACATGCATATGTCCTTTATTTAAATTTTGTTTATCAAAAGACTGGCAAGAACCTACATCAAACAACCCAAAGCCACCATACAACACCTACAAACCCAGCAATGGGTGAAGATCATGCCACCATGGCCTTATGCCCTAAAAACACAACGAGTGCTTCATCAGTTTGGTACTGGGGGCATCACCGGGTCACCCTATCACGACTTGAGAGCTCACACCTGGTCCATCAGACCCTCGGAAAGAAACTCAGGCACACATGTCAGGGCCATCAAACCACCAATCCTTCTTCAGGGTAGGAATCTAAATAGTTCTTGCCAGGCCTGCCATCGATGATGCCACGATGCCAGCAACGGCTACACCATGCTTAACCGATATAACACTCCCCCCTTCCTTATTCATTGGGGACTGAGTTGTCTATTTCTATAGGCCATATGAAGTACACTAGAAAAAATGTTTCTAAACTCATCGATTTGAAGTGTTTTGATATGAAATTAGAGGATTTGAATCTTGGGAATTATTCCGCCATAGAAGTTCGATTCATGGGACCGAAATCCTTATGATTTTGTGTGAGATTTCTTTGCACTCTATCTTAGAGAACAAAATCCCATTTATTCGAAATCCTTCGTACATTGCGTTTAGTTTTCCACATATTATGTCAGTGATTCTAATTTCTGTAATGTTACGGTGACTGATGTGGTGAAATAATACACCCAGAAGCATCTTAACCAATCCAAGCCATAGTAGTTGTACGATTCATGGTTGTACCACGCTTGGGGGTGGAAAAGTAACACCACAAATCTCCCTCCGTCCCAAATTAATGAATACGTTACATATAGGAGAACCGTTGCTTTGTCAAAACACTTTGTGGTTTCAAAAGTAACACCAAAGCGTTCAGTCTCCCGAACCTGGCTATGCACGGAACAATGCTTGTTCAGGCTTCCTATAGTACTAAGTACTTGGTAACCACATGACTTGTTGACAAGAGAGTCCAGCAATCCATGTTGGTATTGGGACCGAAGATTAATGCGTCGCTGTTACGAAATACGATCAGCGATGACATCACTGCGTCTACATCGACGGTCTGCCAACAAAACAGGGACAAGGCAAGGGGGCTCGTCTGTTTCAACTCAGCAGGCGGTCAGGCGGCCTTTGGTGGTCTCTGAATGCCCAAGTCACTTGACCGGCTGGCCAAGTGGTAGTAGTACTAGTATAGCAGCAAGTGTGGAAAACCTTGACCGGCTGGCCATCAAGCCATGACCTCACGTTTTTAGTTGACTGTTTCAAAGATTCAAGTTCTAAACTATAGTGGCTGACATTTTTTTAGACAATAAAATAGGAGCTGACTTTTTTAGCTATGAGGCGGGATATGAACTTGCTACTTCTTCTATGCGAGGGAGCCGCTGACTTTGTAGAAAGTCGGAATTTTTTTTGCGCCTTCTGGTCAGTGTCGTATGCCAGAGATGCAGGGGCTGAATGTCAACGGGCCCTCTGACGTCACACTTTGGTATACAGGGCGTTCGTGTGCATGCGTCGCGGTCAAAGTTGCTATGCCTGACCGTCACGGCCGCACGAGCGGTGGGGAAAGGCAAAAACTAAAAAAAAAGAGCCATAGACACTAACACTTAGAGCACATTCTTATACTCCCCCGATCCAAATTACTTGACTCTGAATTGTTTAGATTCGGAGTATCTATATTTTAATACTAAATACATCTGAATCTAAATAAAATCAAGTTAATTAATTTTGATCCGAGAAAGTAGAAAAAGGAGGTGCGAGCAGCAACCTTCGGGACAAGACTCGAAACTGGGTCGATGGGCTAGGGAGCATACTCTTGCTCAGCTAACCACTGATCGGTACTTATAAAAAATGTTTCATTATGACCTGAATCTGTTGCAAAGTTGAGCGAATGGAACACTCTTCTCACCATATTTATGGAAAATAAAATATCAGGGAAAATTACCATACCAAGTAAAATCTCAAAATTACCAATGAAATCATAATTTCAATTACTCCTCACCTTTGCATCATCAATAGAATTAGACAATTCAAACAAAGCTAACCTTAATTTAGGAGCTTGATATCTAATTGCTCTATAGCTTAATCCTTAGCAAAACCGAGCGATGTGAGGCCACTTGCGGTCGTTTTTCTAATCTTGTGCCCCTGCATGTGGGCCTCCATTGCTTCCCGTCGCTGCTTGTGGACCTGGCAGAACTACGTGTGGGCCTTCCTCGGCCCCGAAGGCAACGCCCAAAACGATCTCTTCTCTTCCATGTCGACTCTCTCTGGAGCATCTCCTCTAGCCCCTAGGGTTTACGCCGCCTTCCCCGACAGGGAGCCTCACCTCGGCAAGTCGGAGGCACGCCCTTCCTCCTTTCTACCTCTTCTCCAGGCCGAGGTTTCCAACCGCCACCTCTTACAGCTTTTCCCGTCGCTTGCCTGGGCCGGCACGCGTTCTAGCACTCGGCTGCAGCCTTCCCCGAGAGCCCTTCTCTAAATCCTAGATCCAGAGCCAAGCTGTCGGGTGGTGCCGGCCAGAAGGGGTACCGGCTATGGCTGGATCTCAGAAAACTAGGTTGCTGGAAGCAATCTCGAGAAGAACAACACTTAGAAGACGACGACGAGGTTGATGAAAAAGCCATGTAAGGGATCTTGCCTCTTTCTCAGTTCCTTTTTTAGCTCTATATTCCAAGAAAACCAAAACTTTCATGTCCAGGTCAATAGACAACTTCTTTTACTCTGATCCTACACAAATTTAAAGCTCTATACTCCAATCCAAATGATTCAGATTAGTTCTAATTCTACTTTGTTGGTGAATTTAGTAGCCTTGATTCTTGTAATCCTACTCTCCCAACGAGTATAGACAAAGAGTTATAGTGAAACTTGGAACATGGCCAAGGAGAACTTTCTATCTTTCAGTTGAACTTGCAAAAATGCATACATTCATTGGACACGATAAAAAATGTAGTAATAGCTTTACCACACAAATTCTCCATGTCATATAGTGCAAAATTAACACCATGAAAAATACATGGCATATATAATGCCCATGAATTTATATCAAGTATAGTCGTCTTTGTACTCCTTCATGTTTTGACCATTATCATAACCTTGGCCTCTCACGTAATCAATATTAATACGAAATGACTTCAACGATGAAGCAATTTATAGAGGATTTTTGGATGCCGATCTAAGATCGGATGGTTGTTATTGGGAATGCCCCAATGGAGTGTCTGACACGGTCGGATGGTTGTTATTGGGAATGCCCGGACACTTGTCCGACACATTAGGGTCGGCTGCTCCTAGCAACGCCTCCCAAACTGCCCGCCCAATAGATTTTTGGCCCATTTTCTTGGCAATTTCTAATATTTTCTATCTATTTAATTGTACAAATAGAAACACAGACAATTAGTGCACATGAATCTTGACCATAGATGCAAAGTCTCAGCCACCAACGGTCACCAAGTCTGGCAATCATACATCACATACATAGAAATCAGATGGAAGATGTCGTCGTCTCCAACGCCACCGATTGTCGTCTCAGACACCGCATGTTCACTAGCAAGACTGATTTCAAGCAAGATGTGGTCGCGAGCTAGCTCAAACCAAGCCTTCATCATCGGCTCCACACCCGACAGGTCGGTTGTAAATATCTTTGAATCCTCTTTTATTTTTTTAACCCAAATTACGACGCTTTTGATGTCACCTTGATTTTTGGCACATCCGCTTTGATCGCGGTTGCTTGGGCTTCCGCCGAGGCCTTGATAATTCTTTCATCTTGGTGGTTTCAACTTGTTCCCTCGCAATCTCCATCTTCATGTCTTGGTGGACCCATATATCAGAAATATATATTCTAAAGGAACTGTAGAAACACTAGTACAGACAGGATAGGGTAGCTTGTGATTTTTAGCCTATTGACATGGATCTTTAAGAATTTATTTCTGAGAAATACGAAAGGTTATTCTTTCTAAGTATTTTAAACAATAAAAGATGATGGATGCCCTAGACGATGATGTCATGTAGAGGATGAAGGTTTGATGGTGACAAGTGCATGCTTGGATGACTCCGATGAAACTGGAACTAGAGGATATAATGCACCATGACATGGACCTCTAAACACGGTTTTCTTCGTTGCCCGATCCTTAATCAAGAAAAAGAATGTGTGAATTTCAATAAAGACATTATTGTCTAGGGCAATTTTATGTGTAGACAAATTCATAGAGGTATCAGGAATATGAAGAATATTTTTGAGTTGTAAAGAGCAATGCGGGGTGTGCAAAACTGAATGACCAATGTTAGCAATTTCCATACCTTGTCCACTAACATTGTGAACCTGATCACACCCTTGATAATTTTCATGAACTTGAAGCTTGGTGATCTCTCCTGTGGTGTGGCTTGTAGCCCTACTACCCATGTACCAATTGTTGTCAATACCATAGGCACCCTGGTTTTCCTTCGGTGTGTCATGATTATCATCATCATAACGTTACCAACACTCATTAGCGGGGTGGCCTTTCTTTTTGCAAATTCGATAATACACACCTTCCTGCCATGGGGACGCCACACGTCCATGATCCTTGTCCTCCCCCATAAGATGAGTTTGGACGTCGAGGTGCCGCATTAACCGACAAAGTAAAAGGACCAGGAGCTTGTATATTCATATCGGCTGGAAGTCCTTTGGAAAAAAACCTTCGGATTTATACTTATAAAAAATATTTCACGATGCCATAAATCTGTTGCAAGGTTGGGTGATTGCACATGGATGGGAATTGCGACACTCTTCTCGATATATTTACGAGAAATAAAATATCAGGCCAAATTACCATACCAAGTAAATACTCAAAATAACAATGGAATCATAATTTTTCGACGACTCCTCACCTTGGAATTATCAACAGATTTAGATAATGAAAGCAAAGCTAACCTTAATTCAAAAGCTTGATATCTGATAGCCTTGATACTTGTAATGCTACTCTCCCAACGAGTACAGACAAATACTTAGAGTGAAACTTGGAACATGGCCAAGGAGAACTTTCCACCTTTCATTTCAAAAAATACATATATCCATTGGACATCATAAAAAAGGAATAGCTTTACCGCACAAATTCACAATGTCATATATAGCGCCCTTGAATTCATATCAAGTAGTCGTCTTTGTACTCCTTCATATTGAACCATTATCATAATCGTGCCCTCTCAGATCTTCAATATTAAGACCAAATCACTTCAACAACCAAGCAATTTATAGAAGATTTCAGATGCCGATCCAAGGTCCCACAGGATTTTGGTGGGGCAAGGATTGTCTTTTTTTCTTTAAAGATATTTTCTGAAAGAAGGCAAAGGATTGTTACGTGCACTATGATCGCCTAAAGCAAATTTCTCTTCGAAAGCCATACGCAGTTTTCATCATGTATGTGGCTGAGCTGATGCGACGCAAATATCACCAATAGTAGAAAGTCAACGGTCAATAGCCATGCTCTGTTTTGCACAATCACATTAACAGAAACTGCAAGCAGTGACAGTTGAGCACCAAAATTTGGCATCGGAAGCCAAGACAAAGGCGGGGTTTTGAGGTGGCGCCAACTAGCTAGCTCTGGTAGCTCCAGAGTGGCACATCGGCGAGGTTGGCCTCGCCGTAATCTCCGAGCGCAGCAGCAGCCGCGGACGGCGGCGCCATGAGCATCCCCTGCGCCAAGCGGGTGTAGTACAGGTCCCACCCCATGTCACTAAGGACGTCCAGCTCGAACGGCGAGTCCTGCGCCGGCGAGGACGACCACTCCTCGTCGGTGAGGGAAGTGGAGGGCGTCGACGATGACGTGCCTGACAGCGCGTCCTCCTCGGCGTGGGCTTCGCGACGCAGGAAGTCCTCGACGGCCTCGGTTACGGCTTGGCGGACGTCCTCCAGGCTGCGGTAGGAGGCCGGCACGGCGAGCAGCTCGGCGGAGTCCGCGAAGTTGAGGCAGCTAGCGGCAGGCCCGCCGGCGGCGAGGGCGAGCATGGCGGCGTCGTGCGCGCGCGCCGCGGCCTCTGCGGTGTCGAAGGTGCCGAGCCAGAGCCTGCTCCCACGCCTGCCGGGGACGCGCACCTCGCACACCCACCGCCCGGCATTGCCCCTGCGCCGCACGCCGCGGTACACCGGGTGCCGTGTCTCCCTGAACTTTGTCCGCCCCGCCGGACGCTTGGTCCACGCCGTCTGCTGCCCCTGCTGCTTCTGTTCAGAAGACGTCGAGGGCGAGGAGAAGTCCCCGCTGCACGGCGAGCCGGATTCCCCGCTCATCTCCTTCTTGATCTGACACATCTTCTTCAATGAATCACAATCCAGCAAAGATCTTATCGCTATCTCAGTATCGACCTCTGTTCCTTTTGCGGCTTCGGAGGTTCTGGATGATGCTATTGTTTGCTGAGCTGAAGTGGTTGTGCTCTGCGATGAGAAATTTGAGCGGAGTAGTTTCGGAAGCTGGTACTTATAGGTGGTGGCTCTGGCTCGCAGGGGGTGCAAGTGCAAAGCGCGGCGAGTGAGCCAGTGGCTGAGACCTGACCTGAGAGAACACGGCGAGCGAAGGGGGATGCATCCCGGTCAGCCACATGGAAGACGAGGAGAGAGGGCGACTTGGAGAGTGACCTGACGATTTCTTTATTTTATCAAGGAAATCCACTTGACGACTAGTAGTAGGTACCATCCATCTTTCTGCTTTTGTTCTCAACGTTTTCCGCATATCCGTGGTTGGCTGGTTATTACTTTCGCCCTTGCGCCCCAGCGAGCGGCCATTTTACTAAACCTGACATTAAAATATCTCAGAGCCGCAGTTTGCAAAGTTTGGTTTTTGGTCTGTGCGATCTAGATGGTCAGGTGGCGTCTGTCTCACGTCTGATTCTCAGCATAGAATATAATTACTTCCTTATTAGAGAGAAGGTTATGGCCAGGATTGCGAACTATTACCTGTGTTTTAAATATAAATTGTTATGGTAATCTCTACCTAGATAATATTTTGGAAAATGATATGGATCACCCGGGACGATGAGGGTTCCCATCGTCCTCCTCCTCCCCCTGCGTGACATGTGTCCTCAAAATTTCATTTCTCGCCAGAACGGCCCGCTGCTACATATGTTCGCTTCAAGCAAAAAAAACAGTTCGTTTTAGAAATAGAACTTCTCGCCGGAGACCTTGCCGGAGATCATGCAGCAAAAAATTGTGCTAACGCAGCAAAACCGACTTCGCCGAAAACTTTTTTTGCCGCATGGTCTCCAGCGAGGGTCATCAACGAGTTGTTTCCGACGATGTCTCCGGCGAAGGCGGTTTTGCTGCATTAGCACAATTTTTTTGCTGCATGGTCTCCGGCGAGGTCTCCAGTGAGGTCTCCGGCGAGACGTTCTATTTCTAAAACGAACCATTTTTTTTGCTTCGGAAGCAAAAGCGGGACATATGCAGCAAACACGGGATGTTTTGCAGCAAATGGACACGTGTCAGCACGGGAAGCAGGACGATGGGAACTCTCCCATCGTCCGGGGGACGCCTAGCAGTGTCCTAATATTTTATATTTTAAAAGAGAGATAGTAGAAATCAAAACTCGCATTGCATGATGAATATTGTTGACTTGCTCTGCTTCTGTCTCCTCCCTGCCTTATGTGTCTCGTCTTCGCCATCTACAATCCAAAGTCGACGGGTCCCTGCCTTCTCTGCTTGCAATTCCGGTGCGGTAGTGGGTGAAGACCTCTTCTTCTTCCCTACTTCCAGTGACCCGCCACGTCCACCTCCCTAATCGTCTTCCCCCGCGGTCGATGATGTTGACGCCACGGCCTCGGCCTCGCTCGAGGCACCCACCCATCATCTTCTCTAACATCACCGACCACGACCCTCCCAACCCTAAGTCTTTTCTTTGCCAGAATATGTGCCGCAGCCATAGCCTCGACCGCGGCTCAGTGGACGGCCAGTTACCAACTCTCCCTCTCCCTGCTTCTCTCTTGATATTTTACTTTTTATTAGCAATTGAGTGGAGAAGATAGGCCCACGAGGGATGTGTGTCGTGGAGTGGTCGTGGGCCCGTGGCTATGATCAGCCGCTAGAGGGTCATCTCGTTCATTCACTCTCATGTATGTTTGTAATAATTCCTAAATATACTAAACCTTGTGTTGAAAATATAAGCAATAATCTATATGATTTAATTCGAATAATAAACTGATAAAGCATGATCATACAGTCGGTACTAAAATCAACCATGCAGATCAACAAAATAGATGAACAGATTACATCTATACAAGATAAACCTATCACATCTACGCCAAACGCTAGACCTAGAAACTCTAGCAAAATCTGAAAGTGAGAGATTGGAAACACATACGATGCAGTTGCGGCAGTAGCCGCAGCAGAGCTGTCGTCCATGTTGAGGTTGCCGAAGAGGTCGTTGACGTCCAGAAAGAAGTCGTCGTTCGGGAACTCGTCGTCGGATGACGTCGGGTTGCCAGTAGTCGCGTTGAGCGCTCCCCAAAAACCTGATCGCCCCTCACCCGTACAGGTTCACGAGAGGCGGGGTTCTGGAGGCCTACTATCCTGATCTGCGGTGCACGCCGCAAGCCGGGATGGGGAAGACGAAAGCGGCGGCGCAAGATTCTGGAGGGTATGCGCGTATGTGTATTAATTCACCGATTATGTTTAGCGCAGACGCTTATATAGTGCAGGTTAGGGAGATCATGGGGCTCAACCCATATCTCTCGAGTCGGTAACAGTCCACGTCCATAAAAACTGGAAACGGCTGTAATTAACGCGTCCGTTAATAACTCATAATCAGTTTTTCCAACCAGCAAAATAAAGCTCGGCTCGGCGAGATTCCCGCAACCCGCAGCGCGCGCGTGTGGTGACGAGGCGAGGCGAGGCGGGCGGCGTCGGAGTAGGAGTGCGCGAGGGCTTCTCTCCTTGTCACACTTTAGTGAGTGGTGCAACACTCTACTATATAAGGTGGTCTAACTCCCCTTCAACTAGCAATGTGGGACTAAACTTTAGCACCACTAGTACAACCATATGCTGCCATGCACAAGTGGGCCAAAGAGAATTTTAGAATTTGTCTAATGGGCCAGCAGCCCAAAACTCACCACATTCCAACAATCCTCCACAAAGTCTCATTGGCACATCACATCACTTTTATTTCAGAACATTATTTTATATACCGGTGTGCAGTGGAGACTGTTAAGTTGAACTTCCATGTTAAACTTCATGCTACAGTAGCTAGCAACTTGAATAGTGGACTATGCCTTGAACTACAAGTTTTCTGCGCGCTAGTTTCACACAAAATCTAGACCGGTACAGGGCTGCCGTCGGCTTCCCCGCGGTTTGGAGCTTATGCGTCATACTCCAGGGCCTTTCATGAGTTTATTAGAGAGTACCCAACTCTCACGGACTGCGATGTTTGACAGTCACACTCATATAGGTGTGTTTCTCAAGAGATATTCTGTAGGACAACATCTCCGTTTATAAAAGCAACTTGGAACACATTAAGATAAATATCAACCTGCCATGCAGATTAAGAGAGTATTGCATCTTTATGGAGATATAAATCTAATATGGGGATACTCTCCTCTCATCTGACCAACAGCTTGTCTCCCAGCTCTAATTCACGGGATCTCCGATCACATAGAGTGGGTTGCCACCGGGATCAACTTATAGCGTGGGTCTCAAACCCATCTCCTTCGATACATTGTCTATCATATTACGTGATAATCCCTTTGTGAAAGGATCTGCCATATTCTTAGATGTTTGGATATAATCCAATGCAATAACTGAGTTTTTCAGTTTTTTGATAGATTTCAATCTCCTCTTCACATGCCTTGATGACTTCATATTATCCTTAGAACTGTTTACTTTGACAATCACAGTTTGATTATCACAGTTCATAGGGATGGCGGGTATTGGTTTTTCAACCACAGGTAAGTCCATCAAGAGCTCACGAAGCCACTCTGCTTCAACAGTGGTTGTGTCTAATGCTGTGAGTTCTGTTTCCATTATTGACCTCGTTAAGATGGTCTGCTTGCAAGACTTTTAGGAAACAGCGCCACCACCAAGTGTAAACAAATAACCACTCATGGCCTTAATCTCATCGGCATCAGATATCCAGTTTGAATCACTATAACCCTCAAGTACCCGAGGATACCCAGTATAGTGAATACCATAACTCGCAGTGCCTTTCAAATAGCGCAAAACTCTTTCAAAAGCATGCCAATGATCATCTCCAGGATTTGACACAAATCGACTCAGTTTGCTTACAACAAAGGAGATGTCAGGTCTAGTAGCGCTGGCTAAATACATGAGTGAGCCAATAATTTGAGAATATCTTAATTGATCTTTAGCAAACTTTCGTTTCTTTTGAAGTAGCACACTCGGATCATAAGGCGTTGGAGAAGAATTGAAGTCGCTATACCCAAAGCGACTCAATATCTTTTCCACATAGTGAGACTGAAGCAATGTAATCCCACCATTATCATCCTTTAGTAGCTTGATGTTTAAGATTACATCAGCCACTCCCAAGTCCTTCATCTCAAAGCAGCGAGATAGGAACTCTTTAAACTCCTCAATAACAACGAGGTTGGTCCATCAATATGTCATCAACATAGAGACACATAATAACTCCCTCGCCCCCACCATGGCAATAGTACACACATTTGTCAGCTTCGTTTACAACAAAGCCTTCAGTAGTTCAAGTTCTTTCAAACTTCTCGTGCCACTGCTTAGGAGCTTGCTTAAGACCATACAAAGACTTCACTAACTTACACACCTTTACTTCTTGACCATCTACTACAAATCCGTCAGGCTGCTCCATATAAATTTCCTCATCTAGATCTCCATTTAGAAAAGTTGTCTTAACGTCCATTTGATGAACGAGAAGACCATGTGAGGCAGCCAAGAAAAGTAGTACTCGAATAGTGGTCAATTTGGCTACAGGTGAGTAGGTATCGAAGAAGTCTTCACCTTCCTTTTGGGTATAAACCTTAGCCACAAGACGTGCCTTGTACTTTTCAATAGTACCATCAGGTCTAAGCTTTTTCTTGAACACCCACTTTCATCCTACATGTTTGCACTCATAAGGACGATCAGTGACTTCCCAAGTAACATTAGCTAAGACGGAGTCCATCTCGCTTCGGACAGCTTCCTTCCAGTAGTCAGCATCTTTAGATGCATAAGCTTCTAAAATGGAAGTGTGAGTGTCATCCACAATGTACACAATGAAATCATCACCAAATGACTTTGCAGTCATTTGTCTCTTGCTCCTTTTGGGAGCTTCATTGTAATGCTCCATAGGATCATCAGAGTGTTCTATTGGCATAGTGGGTTCACGAATTATAACTAGTCATCTTCAGATTTGATGAGCTAGACATACCTTTCATAGGAAAGATATCCTCAAATAAAGTCGCAACATTCGACTCCATAATTGTACCAACATGCATGTCGGATACCTCATATTTTACTATAAAAAATCTATATCCAATGCTATGAAAAGCATATCCCAGAAAAACAAAATCAACGGTTTTTGGTCCAAGCTTTCTCTTTTTGGGTATTGGAATATTGACTTTCGCCAAACAATCCCAAGTTCGTAAATAAGAGAGTTTAAGCATTTTCTTTTTCCATTCCTCAAATGGAGTCATGGTTTTATCCTTTACAGAAACACGGTTTAGGACATGACACGCAATCATTAGCGCCTCCCTCCACCATTCCTTGGAAAGACCTGATGTATCTAACATGTCATTAACAAAATCAGTTAGAGTGCGGTTCTTCCTTTCGTCCACCCCATTTGACTGAGGTGAGTAGGGAGGCGTCCTCTCATGTATAATACCATGTTCCATACATAATAAATCAAATTCGTTTGAAAAGTACTCTCCACCACGATCCGACCTTAGCCGCTTGATTTTAAGATCAAGTTGGTTTTCTGCCTCAGCTTTATAGATTTTAAAGTAGTTCAAAGCTTCATCTTTAGATTTCAGAAGATAAACATAACAATATCTAGTGGAGTCATCAATCAACGTTATAAAGTATCTTTTTCCACCTTTTGTCAACACACCATTCATCTCACAAAGATCTGAATGTATAAGTTCTAGCGGTGCTAAGTTTTTCGGTTCCGCAGCCGTATGAGACTTGTGGGGTTGCTTTGCTTGCACACAAACTTGGCACTTAGATCCTTTGACCGTGGTAAATTTCGTAATTAAACTTATATTGGCTAGCCGCGTCATGCAACCAAACTTAATATGACAGAGTCGTGAATGCCAAACATTGGACTCATTATCATTGCACACATGATTAATAACTTTAGTAATGAGTTTGACAAAGACAAGAGAAACAGACCTCCGCACTCATAACCCTTTCCAAGAAATTATACATACTTAGAAATTATAACTTTATTGGACTCAAAAACCAACTTAAAGCCATATCGACATAAAAGCGATCCGCTAATGAGATTCTTATTGATGGAGGGAACATGTTGCACATTCTTCAGCTGTACGGTCTTCCCCAAAGTAAACTTCAGATTTACCATACCAACACCATGAACAGAAGCACGTGAGCCGTTTACCATCAGCACGGAAGAAGTCCTTGAGACCTAATAAGAGGAAAACATGGAAATATCAGAACATACATGTGTATTAGCACCTGTATCTATCCACCAATCAGGAGAATGATATACGGAAAGGATAGTAGGTAAAATACCGTACCCAGCATTCTTCATCTTATTATCGCTAATAACAACATTAGCAGCCTTGCCGTTGATCCCATATTGACGCTTGTCAAAGCGATTAGGGCAGCTAGGAGCCCAATGATCAGGATCACCATAGACGTGGCAAGAGCCTTTCCTCTTATCATTTTTATTCCTGAAGTTGGTTGAGTGTGTGGCCTTGTTCTTGCCATCAAACTTTCCCTTTCCTTCAGTTTTGTTCTTATATATTCTTGAACTTGTGGGATTGGAAGTTTTTTCCTCTGCACCAAATTGGCAGTAAAACCTCCCTCAAACCCTCGAGCAGTTTTGTCCTTTGCTCTCGCCTTCTCTTCCACATGAAGAGACCCAATGAGATCTGCAACGGAAAACTCTTGTTTCTTATGTTTCAGAGAAGTAGCAAAGATCCTCCACGAGGGAGGAACCTTAGCAATAATGCCACCGGCCACAAATTTGTCCAGTAAGGAACACTTGAACTGCTCAAGTTCTTTGGCAAGTGATTGTATCTCATGAGTTTGCTCAACGACGGAGCGCTCATCAACCATATTATAGTCATAAAATTGCTCCATGACATACAACTCAGTGCCAATGTCCGAGAGCCCAAACTTGGCCTCAAGCGCTTCCCACAAGTCCTTGCCATTATCAAATGACATATACGGGTCAACAATGTTGTCTCAAGAACACTAAACAAAGCCGCCATACACATGGTATCGGCTTTCTTAAAGATTGCTTCCTGCTCAGCAGAAAGATCTCCTTCAGGCTTGCCAAGAGTGGTGCTATAGCAGTTTAGGTTTTCAAACCATAGGACTTCTCTTTTGCGCCATCTCTTATAGTGCATGCCATCAAAAGGAGGCGGCCTAGTAGCCGCGGCTACACCAGTGGAATTCACTTGCCTATAATCAGGTTTTTGGATTGTTGAAAATATAAGCAATAATCCATATGATTTAATCCGAATAATAAACTGATAAATCATGATCATACAGTCGATACTAAAACCAACCACGCAGATCAACAAATTAGATGAACAGATTACATCTATACAAGATAAACCTATCACATCTACGAATGCTAGACCTAGAAACTCTAGCAAAATTCGAAAGAGAGAGATTGGAAACACATACGATGCAGTTGCGGCGGCAACAGCAGAGCTGTCGCCCATGTTGAGGTTGCCGAAGAGGTCGTTGACGTCCAGGAAGAAGTCGTCGTTCGGGAACTCATCGTCGTACGACGTCGTGGTTGCCAGTAGTCACGCTGAGCGCTCTCCAAAAACCTGATCGCCCCTCACCCGTACAGGTTCACGAGAGGCGGGGTTCCGGAGGCCTACTGTCTCGATCTGCGGTGCACGCCGCAAGCCGGGATGGGGAAGACGAAAACGACGCTGTGTGTATTAATTCACCGATTAGGTTTAGCGCAGACGCTTATAAAGCTCGGCTCGGCGAGATTTTCGCAACCCGCGGCGCGCGCGTCATGACGAGGCGAGGCGAGGCGAGGCGGACGACGTAGGAGGAGGAGTGCGCGAGGGCTTCTCTCCTTATCACACCTTAGTGAGTGGTGCAACACTCTACTATATAAGATGGTCTAACTCCCCTTCAACTAGCAATGTGAGACTAAACTTTAGCACCGATAGTACAGTCATATGCTGCCATGCACAAGTGGACAAAGAGAATTTCGAAATTTGTCTAATGTGCTAGCAGCCTAAAACTCACCAAATTCCAACACCTTGAACAATGTTCAGCCTCAAATTGCCAATGCGGAAGGTGGAGAACTAATTTCTAAAAATTCTAAATCTTGGACAAATGTTCAATCTCAGATTGCCAATAATGAAGGTGGAGGGCTAATTTATAAGTTGGAGGACTTGAATTTGTATACACAGTGAGCTAGTTTCTTTAATGAATTTTGACAAGAACAATCAATTGTAAAATTGGATATAAATGCTAGAAATACATGACATGGCATATCCCTCATGATAAATATGTGTGCATGCATGACGTGAGACTTGTACGGAGGGGTTGGTAACAGATCAAATCCCTTTTTATTTTTAACAAACCATGTATTGGTTTTCCTCTTAACTTTGGAAACAAAATCAGATTAGCATTTTTATCCAAATTGTGAATCAATCTTGCTCTTAAATCTAGCATTTTAAGAAGAGATTTGAAAATTACATGGGCACAATTTCGTGTTGTTACTAGTGGAAAGTATTTTATTTTTTGGAAAGGAGCATATATTAATATCGCAAGATACCAATTACACCTAGTATATGCAACAACGCATTACCCTATTGGCATTACGGATGCACACAGCAAAAAAAAGAATTATAAAAAAGGAAAGCGCCGCTAAAGCGATCAAATCCTTAGCAGCAGCGACACTAACACCACCAAAACAATACCAGAGTCTAACCCTCCAAAAACGACGCCTCCAAGAAGGAAATATTGCCCAAGCACTGTCGTTGCCCGATCAAAGATCCTAGGTTTTCACTCTGGAGGAAGTCTTCGCTCGCAAAATAATGCCTTCTGCAAGGCCATTGCCAGACACAACCAATAAAGCCCAGACCTTGGATTTTTACCCTGCAAGGTAAGAATGTGAATATCTCCTGTGTTGTCGCCCCTCTAACATATGCTGCTACGAGTCACATATCACCAAGCAAGATCCTCAACACCCCACATACTCAATCCACCATAGCTAGCCCGTATGTTCCTGTCTTCATGAAATTATCCACATCTGACTTCACCATGGATCATCAAAGCCATGACACATGATGGTAACAGGTAGAAGAGCTTCGTCACGCTCTATCTGAAACCAAACGGTCAGCAAAAACACATGTGTGCATGACCAAATTCCTTCTGATCCAGCAAACTCCACGCATGATGCGCCCATGGGAGTTCATCGGCAGAGCCTTCTGGAACTAGACAGTCCGGAAAGATCCATGAAGGCACGCATCCAGTAGATCTTCGTCTTGATGTGCGAGAGATCCGAGGACGACCACCTTTATTCATTCCTAGCCCGCAGACCCCACGCCACCCACCAGTGACCTGCAAGATCAGCCGCTGCGCCCCTAGTAGCATCCTGTGGGCTAGGCCAGCATCGAGAAAGGCAGCGGCAGAGCGGGATCGAACGTCCACCAGAACCGGTCCAACGTTGCGAAGAGAAATTGTGGGACAGCACGGGAGACACCCAGATTTAGATCTAGGGTTTCGTCCATGGGCGCCAGGTCTAGTCCTACCTCCACTACCGGCCATGGCACCGTCGGGAGAGGATCTACGCCACCACTCTGACTAGGGACGCCGCCCTAGCCAGTGCATGTCAGCGCGTCGACCATCCTTGTCCCAGCAGATCCGGCGGGAACCTCCGGCAACCACCACCCCAAACCTCCTTCGGAGGCTAGGCCCGCCACCACCACGACGAGGGCCAGCGGCAACGGCAGCGAGAGAGGCAGGCGACGGGGGGCTCTGGTGGCGGCGCGCGGGTCGCCCCTGGCGTCACCCTAGGGAGCGATGCAAGGGGTACGCGAGAGGTACCTCTTCCTTTGTAGAGATCATTGAGTTATGTGTCCATAATTTTTGGAATATGTGTGCTAGTCGACATACCGTTTCATATCGAGCTATATTCGGAAACTCAAAACATGTGTTGACTTAGAATAATAATTTTCTAAAAATATATGATATATATACATATTTTTTATTGAGTCTAAAGTTGTCACTCCACTTACATTTTAATGCAACATACCATATTGATGTGAATTGATGGTTCTTGATAGGGAGAGATAATAATTTACAAAATCTAATCGTTCGGTCTATAACTAGAGAGTTTATCAAAATCAAACAACACTATGCATGTTAAATCATTAGTCGTAGGTTTAGTGCTATTGGACATGGGGTTTTGGAGAGGAAGAGTGTTCAACACTAATCGATGAATTGTATCTTGGGTAGCTAGCGGTCCGACTCTTATATTTATTTTTCCATTCACATGTAATATATGCGAACCTGCTTAGCGATGTAGTACAATAGTAGAATCACAAATATACGCTACCTAACGCAATCCAGTCATTGTTGCAGTTGTAGAAGTTTTTGTTATTAACCGACATGGTTTGCTGGATGACAAGTACCCAATACAGGTGTTTAGTTTTTAGCAACGGGCGAGATCCCAAATCAAGTGGTGCCATTTCTCCACATTACTAATTATTTATAACAAATTCTTTTATTTTATATTTGTTGAGAATATTATAGTAGAAATACATTTAGTAATTTCGTTGAAAATATGCTTTCAATAAATTTGCCACTTCAAGTAAGTTGTCCCCTCTAATATAGAGGGTCTTTATTCATTTCCTTCAAATCCCTTAGGTATGGTAATTTTTCATATAAAGTTGTATGTATCCACGTGTAACTATGTGGATACATAGGGTATTCAACTATGGCAAAGGCTTTACCTTTGTGCCACATAGATGAACAACAAGAAATATGCATGTGTTACAGTGTATTCTAGCGTTTAAAAAGATTTGTGGAGCGTAGAAAGCCTTAATTGGTGTTTCTAGGATGTAGGGTTGTCTATCCTATATGTAAGTAAATAGAAAAATCTAGTGTATAGAGTAACCTATGTTAAATATCAGCAATAGGTTATCCTGGAGTTCACCATATTGCTTGTTTATTGGCCGTGCCGTGGTCAAATATGTATTTTTTTTTGTTTCTTTGGATAAAATCGATCAAGTTTTGCCAAATCATGAAATAATCTTCCACTATTTCTAGCAATTTAATGAGGTATATAATATGTATATATTATATGCTAACAAGGCGTACAAATTTCATGTTTTTTTAAGTAACCATATATTCTATTAGATAATTCTGATATTACATATATGGTCAACACCTAAGACAAACATGCTTATCAAGCAACTTTGCACAATGAATTCTGCAAGTAAAATTATAATTCCACCCTTGGGGAAACTTGTGCCTCGTTGTCCATCGTCCTTCCCTGCCACCATGGTAGTGCCGAAAAAAGAGGCAAAGAACTGCTATACCTAGATCTAGGAGAGCAACATCACATACGAGGATGCTTTTTGAGCCGATGAAACAAGTCTTCGCAAGCGACGACCCCGAGACTTTGTGGCACGTAGGCCGGGGATCCTCTCCGTGGTCACCAGATCTCGACACCATCGTCTTCATCCGACGTAGTCGAAAAAGACAAACGTTGTCGCATGTCGTCTTCCACACACATAATTGCTGCAAGACGTCAAACACTACTACAACAGCCAACGTGACCGCCACCGGTTGTTAGTGTCTAACTTATGCCTGAACCTCTAAGAGTTAGGAGCATCTCCACCGCGGTTCCAATAGTGCCAAACAACTTTTGTTATTGGGGGCAGACACTTGTACAACGCATTAGGGTCAGCTGCTCCGCCCCACACACGGTCTGCCCGATGGATTTTTGGTTAATTTTCTTGAAAAATCGGCAATTTTTTAATATTGTCTATCCATTTAGTTGTACAAATCAAGCCACAATTAGTACACACAAATACACACTCTTTTCGATCCATATTTGTTGACTTAGATTTATATAGATATGGATGTATCTATTCAAGTTTTAGTGCTAAATACATAATCTAGACAAACTTGAGTCAAGAAATATGGATCAGAGAGTAGCATAAATTCAAAGTCTCGGCCACCAAAATCATGGCCGGCAACCAAGTCCAACCACCAACTTCACCAAGTTTGTCCATCATACATCTTTTTTTTTGAAACGGAGTTTACATCACATGCATAGAAATCAAATGAAAGATACCGGCGTCTCCGACAGGCGCCAGTGTCTCCTCCACCGCCGCTTGTTCAGTAGCAGGCCTCGTTTCAAGAAAGATGCGGTCAAAAGCTAGCTGAAACCAAGCCTTCATCGTCGGGTCCATGCATGACACAGGTATGTTGTCGAGATCTTCACATGCTCTCTTTTTTAACCCCAAATTACGATGCTTCCGATATCACCTTGATTCTTGCCATGTCCGCTTTGATCCGGTTGCATGGGCTTCCGCTGAGGCCTTGGTTCTTGCAGCTTCCGCTTTCATCTTTCTGGTTTCAATTTGTTCCATCTGCAATCTCCATCCTCATGTCTTGCTTCATGAAAAAAATGGTTTTCCACCTTTCATTATACTTTTGCTCCCTCTACAAATTGCGAGTCGAGTTCGATGAGATCTCATTCCTAGAAGGATGGCCCGAGGTGTCCGAGGTCGTTGGCCCTTCTAAATAAACGATGCTATGATGTCCGTCTTTGTGGAGAGTCTTCCGGACGAGTTCCCATTTTGGGCAAGATTTGATTCTTGTAACCAATGCATGATGTCAAAGCTTTTATACTTGTTGATCTGGTACATCCTTAGCGTGGCATCATCTAAGAAAAAAGACATGGGTCAAACCATGATAATTTGTCGCTATGCAAAATTGAACAAAGTTTAGAGCATTTACTTGGCGATATAATATTTTTCATTATCCTTTCTCTCACAAATTTTATCAAGAACATGCTATTGAGGCTGCGACTAGGTCCTGAGTCCGCCCTAATAGGCCAATTGGGACGAGGACATTAAGGGCTCCCTCTTTTTTTTTTGCGATCAAATAAGCTTTATTAATTATATAGTGGGATTACAATCCTTCAACAGGACATGCTCTAAGAAGGGTGGCATGTAATTAACCCACAAACACCTTCTTCTAACACTACTAGCTCTCTTGGCACATAGATGAGCTGCCTCATTGGCAAGCCTACCAAGAAAAGAGAACTTAAAGCTAGTCAAAAATCCACTAAGCTTCCATTAAGGGCGCCCTCTAACCATCCCCAAATCTTGAAATGGGGCTTGCTCCGGTACAACCCTTATAGCTCAACCAAATTGTATATCTTTATGGCAAAGGTAAGTGTACTAGTACGGCTGTACGCCGGCGGCTGCCGTGGCAAGAAAGCTGATGTCGGTGACGGTTGTATTAGGCGAGCTGGTGGCGGTGACTCCGAGGTGGGTCGGACTGGCACACACCTCGGCCTGGCGGTGGCCTGCAGGCGTCATGCGGGCTTAGCTGTGGCGAGTTGACCTCAGACAATCTGGCAACATGTCTGATGACTTGTCCAGTGACCTGCTGGACTGCCTGGGAACTTATCCAACGACTTGTTCGGCCACCTGCTAAACTGTTCGGTTAGATGCCCGACGACTTGTTTGGTGACACGAAGGAGTCAGGGAACATGTTAGATGAGAGGGCGGCTGCGGTTGCGACGATGGCTGGCAGCGGCCTTGATTTGATCCCGTGGTCGCCTCGGTGGCGGCGGTGATCGGCACGGCCGAGGTTTGATGGCTCGGGTTGTGTGCTCTGGTTTATGTCGTCAGGTCCTACAACTTTTACTTACGGACACTAGTTTGTTTTAACCGTTCTTGATGGAATCTAAATTTTAAACACATCAGTTTCTGTTTGTGAGGTGACTAGGAAGTAACCTTTTCTAAGTGACCCGGAACCGGCTTGAAAATCTCGATCCCTATAGTATATTTCAAGCATCATGCTCCCATCCACTGATGGCGAGGTGCTCGAAACCCCGGAACCGCCCACCGTCACAATCCATCCCGGTATCGTGCGGCGGCAGCAGGGAAGCTGCACCTGATGAACCCCGTGCGGCGAATCCGTCGCCCCCTATCACCACTTGCGAACCGGCGTCACGCGCCCACTTGCGTTCGAGGACAAAACTCTACTTTTTCCTGCAACCCAACTTGTGGGAGGAGATGCATCCCCTCGCTCGCTGCCCATGCCGAAAGTCGCGGGGTTTTTTTTTTTTAATAAAAAAGTTCATCGTTCGTAGTACAGGTCCGTGCCCGTTCACACCCTCGCTGGCCGTGACCGTGACCGCGCCCGTGGGTGTGGGTCGTCTGCTGTGCTCTCTGTTGCCTTCGAGCTCGCGCGAGGCCGTGGAACGTTTCTTGCAGTAGTATAGTATCTCAGTGGTTGTTGCCTGCCGCTTGGTGGCTGGGAAGGGGGGACGGTCTAGTCTTATCCGTCCGGCCACTATCAGAGCGCAGATGCACACACTTTCCGCACGGACTCGTCCTGGTGGTTATCTAGTTGGTGACTGCTGGTCTGATTCCTATGGGATCGATTAAAACAAGGGAGCACTTTAGCTTAGATAGAGCATCTTACTCATTAGCCGTTCCCACACCGAAATCCGGACGAGCCTCGCTCGCGTTTCCGGGCCGAGTTTCTACGTTTGACCAAAATTCAATCAAACTCGGCAAAATTTAGGCGGTTTTCATTAATAAAGGGCGAATTCAAAAATATTACATCGAAATCGGGCGAAGACATGAATTCTAAGTGCATTTAGGCTAATAATAAATAAATAAATAAAACTTAAAATGGCCTATGTCGAGGCCGAGGCCGATGTCGTTGGACTCCGCTTCACATGCCGAAGTTGCTGTAGAAGCAGGTGTAGCCGGCGTCGGCCTTGACGTCGTCGTCGCTCAACGGCTGCGGTGGGCTAGAGCTACCCTGGCCAACATCGCCACACCTCCACGACTGGTAGGAGGGGCCGGCTTCAACATCGTCGCCATCGAGGACGGCGGCGAAGGCCGCTTCGCGGCGGCTGGCGCCGCCTCCCTTGCAAGTCTTGAACTCGACGCCACCGCTTCTAGTCCGCCGGACGGCGAGATGTCCGGCCCGGCGGCGGCACCGCGTCCTGGAGGGGCCGCTCCATCGACATCTTCATGGCGAAGGTGTCCTCGTCGACGGGCACCGCCCAGTCCGCCGGCTCTGTCTTCGGCTGGCAAAGGCGAAGATGGCCAGTGGGCGGCGACTGCGCGCGGGACTCGTTGATGACGATGCCACGCGATCTTGTCCATGGCAGCGAGCGGACCGGCGTGTCCGCCTCCTTCTTGACCGGCCGAAGTGGCGGCGACTGCGCCGGCGCGCACCCGGACGAGTGGGAGGCCGAGGTGGCGGCGGCGGCGGAGGAGGAGCTGAGGCTGGCCATCCTCCTCGGCAGCCAGTTGGCCGGAGGATGTCACCTCACCCTCGCCGACGGCATCGCCGAGCGTGGGAAGCCGAGCCTAGGGTGGTTGCCGGCATGCATGTGCTCCAGGAAGGCTGTGAGCGTCCGTCCCGGCGCACTTCACCATCGTCGTCGTGTCGCTGCGTTTGCACTTCGGCGACGTGTCGGGTGGCCCTTCATGGTGGACGAGCTCCCGGAGCCGGCGCTCGACGAAGAACTACTCCCAGTAGGGGAGGTTGCTGGGGTCCTTGGCGAGCTCCGGGTCGTCTATGGCCGCGATGGCGGCGTGGATCTCCTCGAACATCTCTTCGTCGGCACGGACAACATGGGGATACTGTTGGCGTGGATCCCGCAAAAAACCACTACTAGAAAATCGCGTTATTTTTGTGCATTGCATCATCATGACCGCATGCTCATGTCATCATGCCACATTGCATTTGAGCATCGTCATCATCATGCATTTGTTTGCATAAAACTATTTTTGAAAAGCCTGTTTTTGTTTTCTAAATACTCCCGTCTTTATTCAAATTAAAACTCGGGTCTCCGGAATATTTTACTTTGTCTACCAACGGTTTGCAAAAGCCCGTTGTAAATAAATAAAATGTTTAATTATTTTTAGGAGGCAGCCCGCCAGGCCCGAAAGCCCGGCCGGCCACCTCCAAACCCTAGTCTAAAAATATCTAGTCCTAATCCTACCTACACCTAATCCTACCCACCCTGCCTTCACCTCACCTGCACCAATCGGTGCACGCCACCTCACCTCCCCTTCCTCCCCCGGCCAACCACGGCTTGCCACCTCACCAAGCCCCTCTACCTCATCTCTCCCCCTGGTCCCATCCTTTGCCCCACCCCCGGGACCCACTCGCACGCTCCCCCACTCCCTCTATCCTCTCCCTCGCGATGCACTCCCCGCCCCCAACGCCATCGCCTCCCTCTGCCACGCCGCCAGGGCTCCTCCTTCCCCAACCAGCGCGCTGCCTCCCTCGTTCTCCTCCTCCCCTGCTTGAGCCTCTGTCCGCCGCCGCCACGCCACATGAAGCCGGCCGCTGCTGCTAGCCTCGTCCCCGTCACCGGCGTCCGAGGCCACCTCCTCCTCCAGGCCCCGAGTCTGCTGCTGCCAGGAACTCAGCCGCCTGCCCTCCTCTCCTCCGCCTGCCCCCTGCGTTCCTTCGCCTCCCCGTGAGCCCGCCTCGCTCTCTCCAGCCGAGCTTCGCCTCGTCTGCGGCCGCCGCCGGACCTCGACTCGCCTCCCTGCCTCTTCTTCCTGCAGAGGCGCCGCTGGCCTCTGCAGCCATCGCCTTTGCCTCGCCTGCCGCCACCACGGTCTGTCCTGCCCCGCGCCTCTCGCTGGGCCATGGGTTCCCGTTCGCGGCCAAGCCCGTCGGCGTCTCCGAGCCGCCGTGTCCCTCGCCTCTGCGCCTCGACGGCGCGCGACCACCATCCGCTTCTATCGCTGCCAGCGCCGCCAAGGCGACCGCCTCGTCGTCCTCGTCGGTCGCCGCCTTGCGCATCCGCGGCCCGCCAAGCCCGGCCACGCCTCCTCGTCCGAGCTCGCAAGCACGCACCACCCCCTTGTTTGGAAACCCCCTGTGACCACCTCGGGGCGTCCGGTCGTGAATGCTTTGTGTCTGCTGTCGTGCATATCGCCAGGACCTCAGCTGCCACTCGTGACAGTGAAACGCAAAACTTCTTCCTCTTGGTGACGTGTACCTGTAGCCGTGTAGCTACCAAGTTTGTAGCGCAACCAAGATCTTTGACGCCACCCGGAGCACAAGACCGCCTCGTCACAAGAGCCCCGATGCACTCTTGTCGCCAAGATCTGCATCGTTACGTGTTTCGTCGACCAAGGTGCGAGGTGGAACCCGATGACGCCGGTACCCCAAGATCTACCACACGGACGCACCACGGACTCGGAGAAACCCTCGGACGCCAAGATCGCCCACATGGAACCGAAGGTGCCGAGACCCTGAAAACCGATCCTCCCGGAGTCGGAATACCGAACCCTGGCGTGCCAAGTTCTTCGACCCGAAGGCCACAGATGCGACAAGTACTTCTTTCCGGACGCCAAGGTCGTCGACACGGATACTCCAAGTACTTCCTCGAGGACACCAAGTTCTTCACTCCGAACGCCAAGACCGACCCGATACGAGGACACGACAAGATCTTCGCGACGACAAGATCGACACCGACCCGGGCGAATCCGATGCGCCCCGACACCGAACCAAGTCCTTCTTCTCGGATGCGAAAAGATCGACTTCCGTTATCCGAGACCGATCTCGTCGAGCCATTCTCCCGTCGAACCCTGAGACCGATCCATCGAACCCCAAGCTCGCCGAACCCTAATGTGTGACCCTGATCTGAGCCCCTATTTTATAAATGCCATCTATATAAATTGTTGCATATTAAATTGTCATACTCGCATGCATATTGTCATGTGGTTTGGTGGCCTTATGCCGATTCACCTAAATTAAATATGGGATCCATATGCGGGCAAATCTAGTCGTATACTGGTCCCATTTAAATTGGTGTAGCAAACCGGTGCTATCTTTTGCCATGTTAAGACAACATTTAAATTGCAGAGTATCTAAACAACTTGAACCACTTAAATATTTGTCGGGACCTCGGTTCCGCTTAATATGGCCTAATTGCATCGCATGCTTGCCATGTCATACATCATACATGCATCATGCCCGATCTTCTGCCGTAGTATTAAATAGTGCATCCGGTGTTTCTTCTAGTGCTTTGCTTCTTCACGGATTAGGCCGTTGAGTTGATGCGAGTGTCAACCCGATCTTCGGACGAACCTTCGGCAATGCTTTTCAGGCGAGCATCTCCCCCTTGCTACCTATCGTACTTTTATAGTATTTATTCCCTCCTGTTGATCTATTGCTATCTGTGTTGCGTTGCTCTAGTTTCGTACCTGTGATATCCCTTGCAACCTTATATTGCCTTGGACACATCCTATTACCTGTTATTTGGTAGATAGTTGGACTTGCGCGTCGTAGTCGCTTGCCCAAGTGCTGTTGCGTGTCGTCAAGTACCACAGTTGTTGGAGTATTGCCGCCTGTTTAATGTTTGGAGATGATCATGGCTTTAATTACCGTTTAATAACTAAAATTGAAGTAGGTAAATGCAGAGTCACAGGTGGGCAATAGATGTTATTTGGTTGTTAACCGTCCACTTGTGTCGCGTAGGACCCCGAGTTCTTGACACCTGTTCCAAGATCGAGCGCGCTAACCACAGGTGGGGTGTATGGGCACCCCCATCGATTTAGTACCTGATTCCAGACTGTGTCTTTGGGGCCACAAGTAGTTTGGGGCTTTATTACTATCCTGTACTTATGCCATGCTTTTATCTTTATTTACGATTATGCGAGGAGCACCTGTCTTATTTAGGATCGGGACACGATTTGCGGTATCAACAAGCCGATCACACTTTGGGTTCCCGATCGTTCTGACCGTCCACCCAAACCCTGAATCCGTCTCGAGACCGGCCGACCGTTCGGGTAGCTAGTGGGGTGGCCCCGTGCTTGTTTTGGGTCGAAAACGCGTCATGACTTAGGCCCGCCGACATACCGATGGGTGTATGTTAATTGATCCGCAAAAAGGTCGGGCGCGTGTGGATACTTTGGTGCACCCCTGCAGGGTTAAATCTTTTCGAAAAGCCGTGTCCGCGGTTATGGACGACTTGGAGCACAGTTCTCGATCATAGACAACTATAACTAAAGTTTACTGTTATAACTTGACTTGTATCCGATATGACTAGTAATCAGCTTCACTACAACGGAATGGCTAAATAAAAGTACCAACAACTGCTGGGTTTGGGATGTCTCATGCTAATCGTATCTAACTAGTAAGTGTTGCAACCACAACGGAATGTTTAACTAAAACTGCCCACTGCTTATTATATCAGGATGACTCATGCTATCTATACCTGACTAGTAATTGCCGCAACTATAACGGAACGAATAAAACTGCCAACTGTGTGAGTTCCTCGGTTGACTTCCTCGTTTGGTATCGAGGGGAAAATTCCAGGATGGGTATGCTTGGTGATAGTTAAAGGTTGGATCCGAATAGGTCTTTCTTATCTCTATCTGATAGTCGCCAGTTATATTGAGTCTCTATAGGTTGTTTAGTGCATGCTGCGCTGCCGCCCCCACCACCCCCTATGTAGGGGAGGACCGATTCTAGCCTCGCTGCCTCGATCTTGACCGGGCTCTTTTTTTTCTTTGCCCTTTGCCGGCACCCTTTTGTTTAAGCGGTTTTGAGATCGGCGTCGTTAGCAGGTTACCCTTCTTCCGCTTGGCGGGGTTATGGAGCGCCATTGGTTATTCTTGAGGCTCTTAGCCCATTTGCATCTTGTCCGTGAGTCCAGTTTCGGATCATTTTCAAGGTGATTTGGATCTTTGTACCGTATATCTACATTCTTGACTCTTTGAGTCGCTGTTGTATATATCTGTTATGTGGGTTCCATCGTGGACTATTGTGTAATGATATTACTTCGTTTTCCACCCGCACGAAAGTGCCTGGTGGGCACCTTTAAATCGTTTCTATGCGGGTTTGGCGGGTTTCGCTAAAACTTGCATAGGGCCGATTCTGAGGGTGTTACACCTAATTAATATGCTTTTCAAACATTTTGAAGCAGTCATATTATTCAATACTTATAGCGCTCTAAATTCTAAGAACTCAATTAATAAAAGAAAACACAAGATAAACTCATCATATTGTTTTATGGGGTTAAATGATCTAAGATTTGTTGTGACTCAAAAAAGTATGGTACGCATAGAGTATTGTATGTCAAATTATTATAATAAAAACGTGTGAAATCTTATAACAATAAACAATCATAACTCACACAATCATAGCACAGTCTCTGACGGTTATATCTATGTTTGCATCTGCTGCATAGATTGCATTACAAATTAAGTAAACATTTTCATGTCCGCCCATCGCAATGAGGTGCATAGACCATTTAATATAATCTGAGGTATGTTTCGAGATTTAATAATGCTATGTTTCAGTGAATATTCAACACGGGGAAACTTGGCGAGTTGGTGTGTTGTAACTATTTATACCGAACTTTTATATTTCTATCCACTACACGTATTATATTGGATACAAATTTAACATGTATCACTCCAGTATACTTGCATATAGTTAAAAACTACTTTATCACGAAATTTAATCAAGTTGTCTCCCTTTTTAATACATGGGCTCTCTAAAATGTCCCATATACCGTGATCCCCCTAGATATGTGAAAAATATTCTTTTACTAAATGTAAATGCTTTCATATATCATTTTATGGAAGATGAGTAAATAACTGTGTATATTTATGCGTTATGGTTGATTTCAACATCTACAAAAATACTTCTAAAGCGTAACTTATAACATAAGTTGTGAGTAAAGTATCCAGGATTCCGTGTATAAATACATGATGATTATTTATCTTACATGTAAGTAAATAGACATTTCTAGATTTTATGCCTATTTGTATCCGGTGTCGGCAAAATTATCCTTGAATACCTTACATTGTTCTTTTATTGGTAGTTTCTTAGTCAAATGTGTCATTTGTTCCTTCCTGTTAAAAAATCAATAAGAAGAAGATATGCAATCTCGTATCTAATAGTAGAATCTCTCATAATAGACACACATGATAAATAAAAGGTAATCATTTATTTATTGTAGTTCGTTATTCTATTGTCTGACTATCATCCTATAAATTTGTGCAACTTAAACTCAACAACGAGAGGGGTTGGATCGGGGACCTCGACCTGTAGGGGAACTTGTAGGGGCGCCGCTGGAGGGTGGTTTTCCACTCCTTCTCTCCCCTACATCGGCTATCGGGGGAGCTATGAGGGCTCTCCTGGACTTGCTCTTATTCAACAGTCCACGGCTGACGCAGACGGTCGGGCATCCAATCCAAGCTGGAGGCGAGGCGGAAGCTTAGTCCGTGAGTTGCTGTTACGAATTACGATCAACAATGACGTCAGGGGGGCGTCCACATCGACCTCTGTTGCCAACAAAACAGGAGCAAGGGTTCGCCTGTTTCAACTCAGCGATCAGGCAGTCGGGCGGCATCTGGTGGCCTCCGAATGCCCAAGTGGTAGTACCATCTTGACCGGCCGGCCATGACCTCAGAACGAACGCATGCGTTCTGACTGACAAGATGGTTGGAATTCAAAAAACTACAAGTAGACGCTGACATTAATTTGGGAGAATATAAATTAGGCGCTGACTCGGTTTTGGCTGTGGAGTGTGATGCGAGCTCAGAGTATTGTTCTATGCGGGTGAGCCACTGACTTTGCAGAAAGTCAGAATTTTCTCGGTTCAGAGTTTCACGCCCCCCTGTCCTTTCCTCTCCGGAGTGCAGGGGCCAGCACTAAATGCTAATTGTCGCCCAGCGGGCTAGCGCCACACACGGGCTCTTCTATGTTGGGACGGCTCATTTTCGTGGTCTGATGATTCTCGTTTTTATTCTGTTTTTTTTTTTGTATTTTGTTTTTGTTTTTCTGTTTGTTTTTTAGTTTTCTCCTTTTTAGGAAAATATTTATTATATTTTAGGAAAAAATACGTTTTTGAAAATTGGTTTATGTTTTGTAGATTTGGTTCATGAATTTTGAATTTGGTTTATAAATTTTGAAACTTTGTTTAAGTTTTCGAATTTTGGTTTAGGATTTTTGAAAATTTTGTTCATGATTTTCTATAAAATGTTTATATCTAAATATTGTTTAGATTAAAAATTCGTTTAAATCTAAAAAATATCCGAAAGAAAAGTAGAAAGGAAGAAACGTCCGTCTGCAAAATTTAATGGGCCGGCCCATTTACCGTCATCTTTAGACGACGCTAGCTGCTGGTGCCATAACGGGCGGCAACTAGTAGCTAGCGATAAATGCTGCCCGCTGCGGCGCGGGAGGCTTGCGCCGCATAGGGTGTCCTCTCAGTTGGGCTGGCCCATTTTCGCACTAGCGCCATTTTTATTTTTATTTTTTTTCTTCTCTTTCCTTTTTATTTTATTTTATTATTTTTTTTCCTTATTTGGTTCATGATTTTGAAATCGTTTCATGAATATTAAAAATTGGTTCATGATTTTCAAAAAAATGTTTATTATTTTTGGAAAAATCTCACTGTCTAAAATTTGGTTCATTATTTTGAAATTTGTTCGTGAATTTTAAAAGCTGGTTCATAGAAATGTTTAATATTTTTGGAAGAATCTTCTTTTTTTAAAATTGGTCTTGATTTTGAAATTGGTTTATGAATGTTAAAAATTGGTTTATAAATTTTAAAAGTTGGTTCATGATTTTCAAAAAAAAAATGTTTCTTTTTTTAGAAGATGCTCATAATTTTTATAAAAAAATCATGAATTTTTAAAATTGTTTCATGAATTTTGAAAATCGTTCATTATTTTTTTAGAAAATTTTATTTTTTAGAATTCATAATTTTGAATAATAAATGCTATTTTTTTTTTAATCTACCATGTTTTCCGGCAGACTCCAGTTGTCGATCGATCAGTAGGAAACAATGAATGAATATCTAAACGCAACCAAGAAATAAATTAAGCCATATTATCACTGCCAAAAAAAATTAATCCTTATCTGACGGGCGGGCCCATACAGATGTCCCTGCTGGCGGCCGCGCCGCAACGAGCGGCCTATAGCAGCTCCCTGGCGAGAGCAACCGAAAAGGATTGAGTAGGCTGGTTCTAATGGACTATATTGGGCCGAGTAGGCATGTTGTGAGCCGAGCGTTTGCTGCGATCTGTGCTGAGGATAGAGTAATTGTGTGTGCCTGCAGGCTGCAGGCTGCAGGCTGCAGCTAATGGGAGGAACAAAATGCCAAAGCACGCGACGCAGCCGTGCTCACCTGCCGCACGTACGAGGTCACACTGACAGTGTGCTCCTGGAACCGCCTACACGATCACGCCCAATCTGCGATCTGCAGCAATTGTTTGGCAGCAAAACGCCAATAATCTCTGGTACGGCGTGCGAGAGACAGCAGTTCACTTTAGGAAACAAATTAGTACTCCCTCCGTCCTATTATAGATGTCTTAGATTTTTATAAAATTTAGATATATCTAGACACTATTTATATATAGATTCATTTAAAATTTAAAAAATCTAAGACATCTATTTTCGAACGGAGGGAGTATTATAAGAGCGAATGCGTAGAGATAACTATACGTGACCAGGAAGAATAAAACCGATCGAGCTTGCGTCGTAAATACATGGACGATTTTCCATGACAGAGCGTGTGGAAGTCGCTCGAGCCGCCTCACAGTTGACGCGAACTCACTTGATCAATTTATAATCAAGCGGTGCTGCATTAGCAAGGGACAGACAGGGAGACTGTGTCATTACAAAGACTTGATCACCCGTGAGTGTGAGTCCGCTCGCTCGATTAGCTCGCTAGGTAGCGTCCAAATAGCAGCCCTAATACTACTACTACTAGTAGTATACTACTGTATATAGTGCGGTGGTCATCGATTAGCGTAGAGCTGACAAAAGTAGGATGCAACAACGCAGAGACCTGCATCGATCGAGGCCCTGAATTCAGAGGTGTGCATGCGGCTCGTACTGATACGACGGGGCGCCAAAGATGTCAACGGGAACGGGAGTTGTTTACGTGGGTGGTGATCACTAAACTAGATCAATCATTCTGCTCGCTCCTAGATCAATCGCACTAGCACTAGCTGGCCGCGGCGGAATATATCTGATTCAGGAGAGATCCGCTTCGAACTTTCAAATTCCAGCTAGTAGCGATATGATGCATGGCCCGATCGATCGAAGAGGCAGATCGATACTACGTACTCTGGTCAGGCTGAGATGCTCGGCAGAATTGTAATCTATCAGTGTAATTATGCACTCTGCGATTCGCTCAAGATACGGTAGCTAGGCATGTATACGTGCCGGCCTACTTAGGTCAACACTCCATGTACTTAGATATGACGGTCTAGGAGAGATCGATCGGTCTCCGGTGTACATAATCTAGTGGGCCGGGGCATCCAACTTATGAGGAACGACAAGGGGCAAGTTTGGGGCGCGCGCAAACGCTACAATATTCGAGGAGCCAAGACCGAAGATACTATATACTCCCTCTGTTTCATAATAATATAAGTTGTTTTAGCTTTTGTCAAAGGAATGCGTATCTAGATGTCTTTTAGTACACCTACACGCTAAAACATGTCTAGATATATTTATTTTACAAAAACTAAAATATCTTATATTTTAAAACGGAAGGAGTACGTAGTGACAGTGGCGGAGCTAGCCGGGGCAGAGAGCCTGAGCAAAGTACTATGTTCTCCGGCCGCCGGGCATATGTTCAAGGTTAATCTTGGTTAGTAGATCAGCAGTTTGAATGGAGAATCCGCCACTGCGTAGTGAGATCAATATATAGTACAGAAGTTCCTCGCTCATTCTAAAAGTGAAACGGGGTACAGTGATATCAATTGAAAGCTAGATTGCCAAGGAGCATAGCAGGTCAGTGGTGTGCAAATGGTTTAACGAGCTTATCAGGGTCTTCATATTTTTTCCATGAAAAACAACAACAACAACAAAACAGAAATAAAGAAGAAGATTTGCCGCTAGCTCTAAATTAACGGAATTTGTATGCATATGGCTCTCAGTAGATCGGTAGCAATGGATGGTTGAACAAGGGGAAAAAGTCTAAAACAAACCCTGAACTCGTCGTTTGTACCTAAACTATACAATCTCGGTCTAAATTCAACCCTGGAGCTGTTTGGTGCACCGGGAAAGCAGCAATCCTGGCCAGCATTACAAGTTACTCTCGATGACATGTGGACCCCACTTGTAAGAGGTTTCATCCCCAAATTTTTCTTTCTCTGCAGATCGATCCCCTCCTGTGTGTGCCTGACGTCGCGTCTTCCTCCGCTTCAGTTGGACGCTGCCACACTGTCGACATGCTCTGTTGCTCGATAGGAATGGCAGAGGCCAAGACCATGCGTGGCTACTCGGCCCTGACAGCGGCGGCTCGACGCCTCACCACGGCGGACACCGACGCATCACCGACGGCGCATCTCCCTCTTGCGCGCGCACCACTCTCCCCCGCCATGCCTCCCGATGCAGCGCAGATCTCTGCCATGTGCGGGGAGGATGCCAGGCGCAGCCAAGGGGGGCGAGCTCCAGCCATGTGCGGGCGCGGGGAGGAGGTCGTCGCGTACGGTGATGGGCGCACGCAGGACTTGGCTCGAGCGGTGGCAGGAGGCATGGACTTAGATGGCTCTGCGGACTAACATATTAGAATAGATAATTTTTCTAGGGATTTTTTTGTAAAATGTTGCCCACGTGGCGTCCATCAAATTGGTCAAAGAGGTCCAAGGTTCAATGTAGACCGGAATTGTATAGTTTAGGGTACGAACGACAACATGGGTTTCGACTTGGGTTTAAATCGCCGAACCACTACGAATTCAGGGTTTGTTTTAGACTTTTTCCTTGAACAGGTCGAGCACGATGGATCGGACTTGCGTGCGTACGTGTCGTACAGTGATGATCTCCGGCGAGATCGATCGTCGGTCTCACATGCATGTATGATCAGACCCGGCCGGGCCGGCGGGTGCGCGGTCCCTGGCGCCGATCGATGGACGAAGCTAGGCAGGCGGGGCGGCAGGCGACACGGCGATGCTCCTGGCTGGCTGGATCTCCCCCCAGGAGACGACACGGGCCACGGCTGGTGCGCTGCCTCCTTTCGCCAACAGTGCCGCCCTCATCACCCACACTGGCCGGCCTCGCTTCTGGTATGCCAACGCCATTAACTCCAGTGCCAGTGGATCCCCTCGCTCCAAATCAATCGACCCATGCATCTGTCCGTCCGTCGACAGACCGACCGACCGGTCCCCGGTCGGCTATCAAACGTAACCAAAGCCTGCCTGCCTGCCTTAAGCAACCCCCGGCCCCCTAACCCTGAGGCTGATCATGCATATATGCGTATAAGCACTGTAACGTAACCACCGCGCGCGCGCGCCACTGATCGACGCGTCTTGTCACGTACGCATGCAGCATGCATGGTCCCTCACTCGCGGCCACTGTGCTCCCCTCGATCGCCGCCGGTTGGTGGCTGGCTGGCCGGCCGGCCGGGAGGAAGGAGGGATAGATCTGTGCTACCTAGCTTGTTTGGCTAAATTAATTGTTTGTTGGATTTAGTTGGTGATGCATGGCTGCATGCATGCGTGCGCGCAGGTACGTACGTACGTACGTCCTCGACCGGGCGCGCGCTCGTGTGGGGGATGCCATTGCCATGGCATGGCATGGCACGCAGGGGCGGGGGAATTGGCCGAGAGCGAGGCCTGCATGCTGGCCCTGCGCCCCTCCTGCGGCAGCATGCAGGTGCCGACACGTAGAGATCAAGCTGCAAGCCGTTCGTGCGTGCGGGCCTGTCGCATTGATGCCATGCATCACTCCGCTTGTTGCTGCCCGCCCGGCCGGCCGGCCGGCCTGCTCATTATTGGGTAATAAGGACAAAACTTTACCGAGTTACTACTCCTGTAGTAGTGCTGCTGCTGCTGCTACTACTACCCCGGAGTAGCGGAGTGCTAGCTGCCACTGCCAGGAGCCCCGCATGCAGGAGCTAGGAATCGCGCGCGAGCTAGCTGTGCGGTACGCTGTCCAGCCCGATCGAACAGAATCCGGTACGTATCAAGATGCGCTACACGATAAGCCGTACGTACGTACGTACGTACGTGTGTGCATGTTCGATCAGGGACCTCGCCGCACGCATTTTGCAGGGTGTACGTCCAAGTGGATCGATCGATCCATCGGCTTGCAATGCGTGCAGGCCACCAACACCATACGCCACCAGCAAAAGGATCGATCATCGATGGACGGCAGAGTTAAGCAGCGGTGGCCAGCCAGCCAGCCAGCCAAGCCGTGCATGCGCTCGTCGCGTGCATGTGTTAGACGCCGAGTCACTCTCGTAATCTGTTAGACGAGCTAGCTAGATCTTTTCGTACGTGCATGTGCGCGCGCGGGGAAGACCCCTGCATGCGATCGACTTAGTGGGGCTCGCTCGTCGCATCACGCAAGCACGGCCTGCGCCCAGGCCGCGGGGCTACCTGGCCGGCACGCATTAATCGCCCGAGCGACCGACCGACCGCCCATCCGCCGGTCGGTACGTCGCGCGGTGCCGCCGCGCCTGTCGCAGCGCCATTGGACGCCCGTGTGCATGCATGGTCCTCACTGCTCACACCCTTTCCGTAGCGCCCTTGAGCTGTTCGGTCGGTTCGGTTCGGCCCTCCGATCCCCCAGGCCAGGCCAGGCCAGCACTCGATCGGCATGCGCGGCATCGGCATGGTCCTGTCCGATCCGTGGGCGCGCGCGCGCACCGGTCGCATGGCTAGTGGTGGGCGGGCGTCGCTAGCTGCCTCCCGACAGAGATGGCCTGTCTAACTCCAAAGCACGCACGCACGCACGCACGCACCAGTACTCCCCCATGCATGTGCACCACCAAACTGGCCGGCCGGCTGCCAGCTGCTTAGCGCGCGCGCGCTAACCACATTCGTTGTATAAGTACGTAAACTCTCTCAAGATGATGCCATGTTAATGATGATTAGCTGCAACTGACAAACTGTCTTAGTACAAAAGTTCAATATATAGCTAGCTAGCAACGCCTAGCTGCTGAATACTATAGCTAGTAGCTCTCGTACGCACGTCATCATTGCGCTCGTCGTGGGGGTACGTACTTACGCGCTTTACCGGCCGCTTGGGCTGCTGTCAATGGGGGCTGATTAACTTTTTCGATGCTTTACCGGTGACCTGACCTGGTGCTGATTAACTTTTCGCGCGCGGACGCAGCGACGTGTGGCTGATCGGGGAGCATGCATGCATGCAGAGACCTGGAGCAACGAGTTTATGCATGCATGCATGTGCAAGTTCCCGTGCACGCACGATTAACAAGTCCGTTGACAGAGGGGAGCGAGCATCCATGCATGCACGAAAAGCTCTGGCGAACTAGTGGTACTAGTATTAATTATTTATTATTGACTGCCAGTTCAGTACCGTCATGGGGCTGAATTAGAAATAAGCTTCAGCTGAGCTCTCAGCCTCTCATGTGCGTTATTAAGGTTTTGATTAAGCTATCATCTTAATTACTTACTACTACTCCGTACCACTGTCGTTTATTCTCTTTGTCCTGCACCTATCACTCTATCAGTGGTGGTGGTGGTGGTGGTGGTGTGGCCTTTACAGGCATTGTGGAGGGAGCAACCTGAATATTCCTTCGAATAATTAAAGCTTGATCAGAGGCAACATAATGGTACTATGATTCGGGAGAATTCGTGCGGCTAAAACGACCCCTTGCCTCTTGGGGCCGATCATGAGGTCTCGGAATCTCAGCACCCAAGTTGAGCTCATAGCTAATCACATGCTCCTATGTTTTTCTGTTGTTTACACTTATTTGTTGCTGCTTGCAACGTCATGCGCGTACCGTATATGATTTTTAAACGCTGATTCTCTGACGTAGTTATCGCAAGTGGGAAGCTCCTAAACGCATATATAGCAGGACTAGTTAGGCCATAGCAATTGTTTCTGCTTCGTGTCTCTCATGCTGACATGCAACTTTAATTTGGATCTTAATTTGGATCGATGAAACAGTTCACAAGTTGAGCGCATATGCGTAGTCACGGGTGACAAGGCTGTCACAGTAGTGATCATCAGTTGATTCTACGTACCTACATCAGCTTAATTCAACTCGAAGAGGCAGGTCATCCTGGGAGCCAATCAACGGTTAATCGTATAGTACCGGCAACATTAACGTACTCGTCACGTCTAGCTACAGGCCGCGCCGTGACAGCAACCAACAAAGCAGACGCGACGTACAGCATGTATCTTTCGGTGTTTGCCGGTGCGTGGCTTGAAGCGCTACTATGAATAGCCACGCCCGCCAATACAAATCGAGTGTTCGTACGAGGAGGTCGTTCCTGAGAGCTGCCGCTCCTGTGCATGCCAACGACGCATCAAAAGATATACTCCCTCCATCTTGAAATTGATATTATAAATTTATTAAAATGTAATCGAATCAAAACATTATTTTATATCTAGATTCATTCAAATTTTAATAAATATTCAACATCTACTTTAAGACGAAGGAAGTAAACTTTTGAAGCATATACGTCAAAGTATATGTGTCTCACTCGTTTTGAGAATTAACTAATAACTTTTGCTTCGTTGTTCCCTCTTCCAAAGAAGGACGTACGCTGCGTCTGTTTTTTTTTTGAACGGTAAAAGGGTCCAGAGGATCCGAGAAGCTGCGATTAATAAACGTGGCAGGTACAAATTACGGTTAGGCCCTCAGCATTAAGAACTCTAGCCAGGTTAGACAAAATAGAGAAGGGCCTAACACTTACAAAAAGCACCCTAGGCCTAAAACAAAGAAAGCAATCAAGTCCTCGGGGGCCTCCGCCACCAGTCTCCGGCGACCTCCAGCCATGGCGAGGTCGTGGTCTCTTGCTTGTTACGCCTTCCGAACCGGAGAAGAAGCAAGCCGCCAGCCTTCTTGACAGCGACGGGGACGAACCACTTGTCAGTGCCAAGTCGTCGAGCTCTGGCTTCAAGCTTCGAGCAGGGCCTCCAATGGAGGTTTGGACCTCGCCGCCTTCGGCGAGCAGTAAAGATGGCCCCGCAGAATCACTGCTAGAGAGCCACTGCGAAGAAGCTCTAAAAGGCGCAGCTTCAACCATCTTCTGGAACATCAACAGCTGCATCTTACTTCCCAGCCCGTTCCTCGCCACCACGGCCGGCCAACGGAGAAGCGAAGAAGCAGAAGTCGAAGACGAAGCAGAAGACCAACAGAGCGATCTGAACGAGCCTCAACACTTCCTCGCCACAGACTTCATCCACCGGGCCGGGAGAGGGAAGAGAAGAGACCTCGGCGCCGCCACCTGGCCATGAGTAACTCGAGGTTGCACCAACCATCAGTCGAACGACAAGAACAACCCCATTCCCCCCGCCACCACGGCCGGCCAGAGAGGGGCACCAAACTTGCCATCGATGAAGAACCGCAACAACCAAGGCAGCTTTATTGGAGGAGGCGAAGCTCACCGCCGCCATCGCCCATCCACCAAGGATGGAAGAAACACCGACGAGGAACCCCAAGAGACGCCAGATCTGGCTGCAGAAGACACCGACGCCGCACTCCACATCGGGCACATAGCCCACTACCGGCACATGGCCAAAACACCTACCTAACCTAACTACCCCTTCGCCTCACACCAAGGCCGGCGGAGAGACCTCCAGGAGAGCCCGGCAACACGGGGTGGAAGAACAAGGAAGAGAGGGGTCGGGAGAGAACGAGAGGCTTCAAGTAGCTGATGTGTTTGTCGGGTCCCCCTCCCCTGGTAGGATGGGCAATATAGATTTGCTGCGTCTGTTATTTTTCTGCATTTTATTACCGTCGTTGTTCCAGACTGATTCGGTACACTTTTTTTTTGTAATAACAGCATGAGAACCTCTATGTTCATTCTCGATCACGATTATGCTACCCTCGGGGAGAGGAATGGGCATTCCCCATTGAAAGATCGGTGTTTTTGCGAGAATTCCACGGATGTATTAATAATCAACAATAGTAGTACAAAGAGTGCAAAAGTAATAAAAAATACAAATAGATCTTTGGACCAACTAACGATAATTATAGACATTAGGGAGAACGGAGGGCGCGCCTCCGTACTCGCCTCTCCATCACTGAAGCTGGACAAAGTTTGTTGTAGGAGAGTTTATTATAGTAGACAGATGGAAAGTCTTCGTGCTAAGATCCAAAAGCACCAACGCATAAGATCAGCAACCATCGCCAATACTGACAATGGTAGATCAGAAGAAGCTAACTTAGAACCACACCAATGAATACGAAAACCGACAGGATCCTAGGAGACCCACTAGACACATGACTCCACACATCTTTCGCCAATGCCAGGCAGAACATCAGAGCGAGGATAGGACAGGGAGGACCTTATTCTGATTTCAGGATGTGGCGCCGTCTAACCATCACAAAAAAGTCACTGAAAGATAGACTAAACGGAAAAAAGAGCCCTCCCACTGGCGAGGGACCATGGTCCGTCACAACTTTAAGGGCCGAAGGCCACCGGAGACACAGAGGACCATCGACTTCACCGACTAGTAATATTTCAGAAAAAAGAACATAGAGCTTGATCACCTAGTGCAAGAAAATTATACGGAGTAGTAATATAGTTCAGAAAAAAATAAACAATTGTTTTTTGCACAAATGAATCTGAACGTTAAATGAGCCGCCATCGGTATGAAAGAGAGTTGACGAAACGGTTTTTTCCTTTTTTTGACAATCGATACCATATATGTTTATCGTAGCAAATAGTACATGATAAAGATACATGAGCTGTCTTCAGAAATTACAAACTAAAGTCTATAAGAAACTATCCAATCATCGATGTCTTCAAACTCTTTCTTCTTCCATGTCATAATCTTGTGCTTTTCCGAAGACAGCCGCATGAAAAAGATATAGGTACTAAACCACAGGCGTGTAAATATGAATGAGGGTTCTCCTATAATTTTAATTTGAGCAGCTTTGTCAATATTAAATGCACACATGCAACCATTAGAGTAATCATCCAACATCAGAAGAGTACCAACACCACTATTCAGGGATTATGAACCGAACATCGTCGTCGACGTCACCGAGGAGCTGAGAGTACGAGTCACCATTGTCGAGAATGTGGCATCCATGTAAGATATTACGAGAACAAACCTCCTTGCAACAACCAACAAAAGACATCCAAGATTGATCCGGCAAAGCAGGATCTAAAAAACCATACCTAAACAAACTTGATCTTTCAACACCACCATTGACGCCGAGAAGAAACTCACGCCATCGAACGAAGGACCTAATAACACTTATTATAGACAATGCCATCTCCATCAGGGGCGGATCCAGAAAAGGGTTAAGCCCCGGGCTGGCAATTGTGTTTAGGCATTTAGTTACTTTTTTTACACTTTTTTTAAAAAATTTAAAGGGATTCTAGTGTAGTTTTGACCCTAAGACCAGGGCTGCAGCACGGGCTGACCTGGGTGCAGATCCGCCCCTGATCTCCATCCCCGTGGAGACCGAAAATGAGCAGCAGCAAAATCCTAATCTAATATATTAAAAACGCTACTTTTTATCAAAGGCTCAACTCATAGATCAGGTTTTCCACTCCTCCCGGCGCCGGCGAGGCTAGCCGAAGGAGGGTAGAGATGGCTAGGTCTAGGCAATCAAGGGTAGCGAGTTGTGTTGATGCATGAGGCGCAGCGACCGGAGAGACAGCGGCACGCATGGCGTGGGAAGGTAAGGGCGTCGTCACACTCACTCACACGGCGCGCAGGCCGGCCTCCGTGCGCGCTGTCGCCGGCCGGGCCCGTACCGTACCGTTCGTGGGGGAGAAAGCGTCGCGCGCCCCGATCGCTCGCTCCGTCGCTGAGCGAACCCCGGCACGGCCGGGTGCGAGCATATGCCTGGCAGCAACACGTGTGGGATGGAATGGATCGACCCGCGAAGGCCGATTCAATGAGGCCTTGTTCGGTTCGTGGGGCTCTAATCCCCTAGTGGATCCAATCCGCCGTGGAATTGGGTGATCCCCACTCCATCACCCCAATCCCCACGTGAAATAACCCCCGCCACTCCTTGGCCATGGTAACATTGCAACCGTTCGGTTAAACCCTGTCGTGGTATTGCACGGCAGATGCTACTGGGGGTAGCTTACGTAGAGGGAGCAAGGCGACGTAGGAGAATCCGGGAGCGAGATTGGCACACGATGTACCCAGGTTCACGTCCCCTCGGTGGAGGATCGCTACGTCCTGCTATCAATCCAGTATATGATCATAGATTGGTTTACATGGGAGCCGCCGTAGGCGGAGGAAGAATAGATCTAATGAGATATGTGGGAGAGGATCTAATATGACATCCCCGTGGGGGTGCCCCTGGTGGCTTTATATATGCAGCCAGTTAGGGTTTACAAGTATTTGGTGGGCTTTGTATTGAAGTCTCCATCTTGGGCCTCCAGTCGGCGCCACTCGTCTGAGTCCAGCATGCGCCAATCGCCGAATTGGGCGAGTCGACCCGCTCAGGGCTAGATTTTAGTCGGCTCGATCTACCTGGTGAATCCGCTTTGTGGGTATACCTCGATTGGTATTCCCCCATCAGTAGTCCCCGAGCGCGTTGTCGATTCGACGCGGGCTTGAGGCAGGGCGCGGAGAGTCTTGACGATGGGTCGTAGCGAATCGGCAACGAGCTCCTGAACAGAGAAAAGAACCGTGAAGCGGGAGGCGGTCGGCGTGAGCCATTCGGTGATGGCCAGTTGGCGAAATACGCAGGGTGTCGGTGAAGCTGCCAGTTGCGACGAGTCCCCGAACGTGGAGCGTGCCGAGTCCCGAGCGTGGCGAGTGCCAGCGGGAGAGCGGCCGAAGTCCCGGCCGAGTGGCGAGTTCGCGAGGAGAGTAGCGAGTCCACGAGCGAGTCCAAGAGGGCGAACCGTCGTGGGAGTCCCGAGCACGCTGAGTACGCAGGGCGAACCCACGCGGGCGAGTCCCCGAGCACGCGAGTACGCGCGAGGTCGCTGGGAGTCCCCGAGCGTGTTGAGTACACGAGGGCGAGTCCGTGGCGGCGAGTCCCCGAGCATGAGTACGCGGTGAAGAGTCCCCGAGCGTGTTGAGTACGCGAGGGAGAGTCCGTGGTGGCGAGTCCCCGAGCGTGAGTACGCGAGGGCGAGTCCGCGGTGACGAGTCCCCGAGCGTGTTGAGTACGCGAGGGCGAGTCCCCGAGCATGAGTACGCGAGGGCGAGTCCGCGGGGACGAGTCCCCGAGCGTGTTGAGAACGCGAGGGCGAGTCCGTGGCGGCGAGTCCCCGAGCGTGAGTACGCGAGGGCGAGTCTGTAGTGACGAGTCGACGAGGGCGAGCCTCGGTCATGGAACCACGCATACACACTGCATGCCTAAGAGTAGTCCCCGAGGCTCGAGTTGGCTTGTAGAGGCGACTTGAGGCTCTTTAGAGATGCATATTCTGAAAATAGTAGTGGTTGCTGCCGAGCATGGCGAGTGGCGAGGTCGAGCGACCGGCGAGCGCCGAGTCCCCGAGCGCGGCGAGTGACGAGGTCGAGCGACCGGCGAGCGTCGAGGCCGAGCGATTGACGGGCGTCGAGTCCCCGAGCGCGGAGAGTGACGAGGTCGAGCGACCGGCGAGCGCCGAGTCCCCGAGCGCGGTGAGCGCTAAGTCCCCGAGCACGGCGAGCGTCGAGGTCGAGCGACCGGCGAGTGCTGAGTCCCCGAGCACGGAGAGGGACGAGGTCGAGCGACCGACGGGCGTCGAGTCTCGAAGGCGGCGAAGGGCGAGGCCGAAGCGATCGACGGGCGCCGAGGCTCGAAGCGCGGCGAGCGCCGAAGTCCTCGAGCGCGGCGAACGGCGAGGTTGGCAACCGGCGAGCGAGCTCGAAGCGCGCGAAGCGGCGAAGCGATCGGCGAAGCGCTGAAGTCTCGAAGCGCGAAGCGGCGAGGCTGAAGCGACGACGAGCGCCGAGCCTTTGCTGGCGAGCGAGCCTTAAGCGCGATGAGCGCTGAAGTCTCGAAGCGCGGGCGGCGGGCGAGGTCGAGCGACCGATAAGCGCTGAGTCCCGAGCGCGATGAAGCGGCGAGCGAGCGACCGGCGAAAAGCGAAGCTGAAGCGCGAAGTGGCGTAGGTCGAAGCGACCGCGAAGCGCTGAAGTCCCGAAGCGCGGCGAAGCGGCGAAGCGACCGCGAGGGTTGAGTCTCGAGCGGGCGAACGGCGGTCGAGTAACCGCGAAGCGCTGAAGTCTCGAAGCGCGGCGAAGCGGCGAGGCCGAAGCGACCATGAAGCGCCGAGCCTCGAAGCTCGACGAGCGCCGAGTCCCCGAGCGCGACGAAGGGCGAGGTCGAGCGACCGGCGAGGGCCGAGTCCTCTAGCGCGGCGAGTGGCGAGGTCGAGCGACCGGCGAGCGCCGAGTCCTCAAGCGCGGCGAGTGGCGAGGTCGATTGACCGGTGAGCGCCGAGTCCCGAGTGACCGGCGAGCGCCGAGTCCCGAGCGCGGTGAGCGGCGAGGTCGAGCGACCGGCGAGCACCAAGTCCCCGAGCACGGCTAGGGGCGAGGCCGAGCGACTGGTGAGCGGCGAGTCGAGCGCGGAAGCGGCGAGGTCGAAGCGCCCGCGAAGCGCTGAGTCTCGAGCGCGAGCGGTGAGGCCGAAGCGACGGGCGAAGTTCGAGCGCGGCGAGTGGCGAGAAAGACGTTGTTTTGCTGAGAAGGAGGAAAAAGTATGACTGCAATAAGGTGTATTTATAAAATATATTGAACATTTGTAAGACATGCAAATTGTAGATATTGAAGAAAATGCACTTTTGCTATGTGGATCGATGGGCAGTATGTAAGGTTTATGCGTGTCTTTTCATGAGTAGGCAGACCTCAGGCATCAAACGCTTGCCGGGTAACAGGGACGCGATGCCAGACTGTTGAACCCGGAGACAAGGTCGGCCTTTTGGTACCCAGCCTCACTAGTTCGACGGATGCGAATAAACAGCAGACAAAACTGAAACCAATCCCAAGTATGATTTTGGTCCCTGAAAGGTCATATGCAACTGCATGGTTGGCTTTGAAGAATGAATGAAGATGCATATAAGTTTTGGACTCATAGCATGTACGAGTGTAAAGAAACTTAGTTGTTAATATGGCAAGTCTGCGACGGCGAGTCCGCGAGCATGGAGAATTTGGATTACCGTGACATGTGAATCCCCGAGCATGGCGAGTCCGCGCTGGGCGAGTCCGCCGCAGAAGAGTCGTCGACATCTCGACGGATGAGCCTCCGAGCATAGCGAGTCCAGGACGATGCATTGGTTGTCCACCAGGGATTAACGATCCCGCACGTGAAAAACCACATACAAAGATTAGACTAGTTTCACTAAAATAATTTAGAATAATTAGTGAACATGGTTTAGATTGAATAAAAGAAACCCATCGATGCATGACCATGTGCACTCTTTTCTCTGGTTGCGTCGTCGGGTATGGACGCGGAGAATGAGCGGAGAATTGCTCCACGCTCCAGGACATGAACTCTGATTCTGCCTCATTGAACGGTTCTCCAAACGGTGTATACATGAAAAAAGAATCATCATACAATAGATTAGATCTGAATAAAATAGTCTAACTTAATTAGCATAAAAAATAAAGAGATCTGTGGATGCCTGATCAAAGCCACGTGACCAGTCGGTCCATGCATGCAACTATGAATTTGCTTGCATGCATATGCAGCTCGCAGGCGACATATCGCAGTCGATCTGACTCAACGCGTAGCTCGGAAGGAATCGTAGTAATCAATCTGCATGCTAGCAAATCGCCACCAACGGTGCGCCGATCGTGTGCAGAATATTTATCAAGGAACGGTCGTGGCGGCTGTACCATCTGGCCGATTGGATCTGACTAATCTTCGGTCTTATTGACGAAAACACAAGGGACCTCGTCCATATTATCACCCTCCAAGCATCGCTAGCCCCACGGTGGGCGCCAACTGTCGTGGTATTGCACGGCAGATGCTACTGGAGGTAGCTTACGTAGAGGGAGCAAGGCGACGTAGGAGAATCCGGGAGCGAGATTGGCACACGATGTACCCAGGTTTACGTCCCCTCGGTGGAGGATCGCTACGTCCTGCTATCAATCCAGTATATGATCATAGATTGGTTTACATGGGAGCCGCCGTAGGCGGAGGGAGAATAGATCTAATGAGATATGTGGGAGAGGATCTAATATGACATCCCCGTGGGGGTGCCCCTGGTGGCTTTATATACGCAGCCAGTTAGGGTTTACAAGTATTTGGTGGGCTTTGTATTGAAGTCGCCATCTTGGGCCTCCAGTCGGCGCCACTCGTCTGAGTTCAGCATGCGCCAGTCGCCGAATTGGGCGAGTCGACCCGCTCAGGGCTAGGTTTTAGTCGGCTCGATCTAGCTGGCGAATCCGCTTTGTGGGTATACCCCGATTGGTATTCCCCCATCAAACCCTCTGTGTCAAATCGATGCATTACCGTACACCAAATAGAGTAGCAGTACATACATATAAAAACTTATGACTCAGCTGTCAGTGTAAACACTGTAGCATCAGTATATCATTCAGTTTGTCGGTATATTAGGAGTAAGAGCATAGCAGACACCGTAAAAACGCCAGACCTAAACCGGGCCACGAAATCTGGCCCGAACAGACACTGTAAACACGGCCCGGCTTGGGGAAAAATTTCGGGCCCCTGGGAATCCAACCCGTCGACCCATAAAATCCCAGTTCCGAGCTCGATTTCCAGGTCTTGATCCATTTCTCCGCCACCGCCCCCTCGACGCCTCCGCCGCGCACCACCGCTCAAATCGCCGAGCACCGGCAAGCAATTTCTCGACGGCGGTAGCAGATCCGCCCGATTCACGCCGCGATGGACCGGCGAGGACCCGTCGACGCCGCGTTTCTGTTGCCTCACGCCCGCGGAGGAGGAGGAGTACCACCGGTGCCGGCCGCGCTCCTCCGCTGCGAGACGGCGGAGTTCGACGCCCGCATCCGCGCCCGCCGGGGGGCGGGGAGGAGTTCCCGGAGGGCCGCGTGGTCACGGAGGCCGACTACGCCCTCGACGACGCCTCGTTTGACCGCTGGTCCAGGTCATCCAGCACCGGAGCATCGCCGAGGCGGAGGCGGAGGCCCTTCGAGCTCAGCGCGACGAGCCCATCGACGACATCCTCCTCGAGCAGGGGCTCGACCTTCTTAGCATCTTTAACAAAGAGGAAGGGCAGAATTGCGTCGATGTTGTATGCTTCAACCACATCCCGAAAGAAAGCCAAAATGAATCTGAGAAAAAAGGCAATGAATCTAATAAACCGCTCAGCCTCAAAGCATTGTTAGTACAGGTACATATATCATTATTCGTAAAAGGCTGAAAGTTCAAATGTAAAACTATTCTGTTATAATGTTAGCAGAGATAGAAGGATAAAAGGTAAATTGTTGATGACAAGTAGTCGAGCACTTATTCAGAGCATCTCAACTTGCATTTCCAAGATAGGTCAGTTGAAAGTATAATGTACAAACTACATCCTTTTGAGCCATGGTTTTGTACCGAATCTCGAAACAAAAGAGAGTAGCAAATAAGAAGGTGATCTGGTTGTTGTGCTCTTGTCATCGCTTGAGAGAAATACAATCAATTGTTTTAAGCTACAAATTTCTGTGTTAATAAAATGAACCAAGAACTTTTAAGAAAAATAAACGATGGATGTAGATGATAGGTGCATACATGAGAAGATGGAAACTCTTGTTCAAATAAAAAAACCGGAAACTGATGCTTGCAATCCATTACAACCATGTTGCCTGATTATGTTTGGTTAGCAGTTAATTTTTTTCATCAACTGCGCACTAAGATCAAGAAAACAAAGACTAGACGTGGAAGTAAATACTGATCAGCAATTAAGTAATGGTACACTATAGCTAGATGCACTTAAGGAAAACTTAATGGTACACTATACTGCTGCATAGCTAGCACAACATTCCAGGTTTTTGTGCTACAGAAGCTTCCCCTTTTGGACGGAAACATAAACTATAGCTAGATGCAGAGGTAATAGGATTCTTTGATAGTGCCAGGTCCCTCTTTAAAACTATTATGTACTTCTTCATAAATCATAATACTTAGATGCGATCTGAAATTTTGATGGCAAGAGGTGTTCTAAAATTACAGCTTCGATGAAAACATGGAATCAGAAGTGCTGTCACGTACGGAACAGTGTTCTTTCAATTGTATTGTAGAATTCGTGGTTCTCGTTGTCTACTAAAATTATACGCATAGGACATTCATGAGTATTCTGAGAACACTGCTCCCTGTAATCGAGGGTGATAATCTAACATCGGAGATGCAAATTTTAAAATAAAGACCGAAGTCAGAATCTCAAACCCAAATACGATAGACACAACAATCAATTTCTTGAAAAGCAAAAAAATAATCACAGCAATCCTAAATCAAGAACTTGCAGAACCCTAATAAGAGGGGACCGTAGAGGGGAAGGAAGAGGAGGAACAGGGCCTTAGCTGCGACAAGGTCGCCGTCGAAGTGGTGGATCTATTGTCGGTACTGCCTAGATGCCGAGGACACCTCCTGGTCGCGCCGCCGCCGCCTGCGCCTCTGAGTCATTGCATTGCGGCGAGCCTCTGGGCTTGAGCGATGGAGGAGTGCGCATCCATCGTTTCCCTCCATGTCGCTGCGCTACCGTCGTTTTCCTCCACGACGTTGCGCCGGTGCCGGCACCGCCGCCGCCCCAGTCGCCTGCGTGTCGTGAGAGAAGAGGACGAACTGTTCGGGAATTGTTCCACGGGTCGGGAGACGATTATTTTTTTCCCGCTGGAATGGGCGGGGTCGGGAGGGTTTGGGCTGGGCTGAAATCCCCACGGGGCGTAACCAAACACGCGAATTTTGCTGAACATGGATTAATCCCGGGCCAGAACGATCCACGTGGATTGACAGGGATTAGGGAGCAATACCGGCCGGGGAGGGCCTAACCGAACAAGGCCTGATGAGGGAATTTATCCGGGAGCACGTGAAACCCTGGGCGCCCGCATATGCCACCGCCAGCGCCAGCCCGACGAGCGAGGCGAAATTCCCTGGCCTGGCATGCATGCATTCCCGTGCTGGTGTCCAGAGAGCAGGGCAGGGCAGGGCAGGGCGGCAGGGGACAGGTCTCGGGAACGGCATTCAAGCCAGCGCTGTACTTGCCGCTGCAGGTGTGCCAGTGCCAGTGCCAGTGCCAGGGAGGGAGGGAGGGTTTCTGCAGGGTTTTTTTTTTTTTTTTTTTTTTTTTTTTTGAACGGGAAAGCCCCGAAGGGCCTAGAATCTGCATTAAAAAGGCGGTGGGTGTACAAATACAAGAAGGGCCTCCAAAAATAAAGAAAATACAGCACAGGCCTTAACTTTTACAACAAACACCCTAAGAAAAGTCGCGAAAACGCGATCAGGTCCATCGTCGCCGCCGATCATTGACCACCAGCCGCGGCCACCAGCTCTTCCATCGGGGACGGAACCACTTGATGGAGGCGGCGTCGCCACGCTGGGATCGGAGAGGACCCTCCATCCAAGGAGGGAAGAGAAGCCTGAGATCACCAGCTCAGGCGCAGCAGGGCCATGCTCATGGCCAAGGATAGCACCGTGAGACGGCTTGGGAGCCGCTGGAAGCAGATTCCACGAGTAACCTCGCCCGGGCCCGTGGCGTGCCACAGACCACCCACCTTCTCTTCCTCGCCTCCTCGGCCGGCCAAGAGAAGGAGGCAGCCGTGCGACACCACGTAAACCAGCGGCACAAACGCAAGTCGCCGAGGAAAGCACTGGACTCGGGTCTCCTCCTCGCCTCCACGGCCAGAGAGCCTCATCCACGCCGACCACACCTCCTTGCTTCTCCCCGCTTCCACGGCCGTGAGAAGCTCAAGCACAAGACCTCAAGAGCACCACAAGCACCAACCGCAGCCCAAAGCTTATTAACGGAGACGGTGACCTCCTCTCACTTCCCTGCTCCAACCAGGAGACAAAGCAGGAAAAGAGATCCTACTCCCAGATCTGGGCGCCAAGATCCGAGACCAGCTCAATCTACCAAGCAAATTAAAACAGAAAAACTAAGCCTAAATCCTACTCCGGCGCCTTCCCTTTGCCATCTCCGGCCGGCCACGCCGCCGGAGAGGGCTCGGGGTCGGCCCGGCCGCAAGCGCTCGACTCTCAAAGCAGGAGCTCAGGAAGAGAGAGGAGGGGGGGGGGGCGAGGGGCCCAGAACCTTGTCGCCAAAAATGCTTAGGGTTTCTGCAGGGTGACTTACTACCACGGCTGGCTCTCTCTCTCTCTCTTTGTGCGTGTCTGTGTGTGTGTGGTAGCAGGGTTTGGGTACACTGGTGGGGTGATAGTGATGTGGGTTAGCTTGGCGTTACGTGGCTTACTGCGCCTTTTGTCCGTGCCAGCCCGTTTAGTACTAGCCCCACCACGCATTTACATTTTTTGGGGACACCACATGCTTGCGTCACCCGGCTGCATCAGCCGCCAGGTTTCATTCCACACCCTGGTTTTGCCGCTCATTCTAATTTGGAACCCTTTTTTTCTTTTTTGCCTTTCGTCCAAATTATAGATGTTCAAAGCTTCTTTGGGATGTACACACACGAGGAAAATTTTTCCTCCGCTCAGACATCACACACAACAAATACTGGAGTAAAATATCAAAATCAACACAGAGAGACTCACGCGTACATACGTGATTTATGTGGTATTATGATCAGACACGACTCATGCGATTTTACGATCCCGGTTCGAAGGATCTACGTTTTGCAGTTTCGATAGCTACACTTCTAATATCCGCGATACCGCCATTGGAGCTCCGACTCGATTCAGGATCATGATTCCGACTGCCGCGATCTAAGTTCATGTTTTCTGTTGCAACGTCCAAATTCTTTTTTCTCGAACATCTCTTGCGGTTTTCTATAGGCTTGAATACGAACATTACGTTCCGATGCAGTGTTTTTCTCTCTAAGCCTATGTTTTAGGGATCACGCGTCCCAAACAAGTCCTAAAATCGATGTTCTTAATCTCAAAAAAAAATTTGATGTTCTTCTTAGGTTGGAGTTGTATGGCTACAGTGAAATAATTGACACACACATGCAATGCAACCATGTATTACACATACAATATTCGATAACATCGTTTGTGATACTGTTCTAACAATGCAGAGCTTTCAAGCGATGCAATTAATGTATTTTCAAAAGCGCTGAGCTTTCTAGATACTTTTATAGATATAATATCACATATTTGGCTATGTTGTCGTTTTGGAGTCTGCTTAGGTTGTCCAAGATGAACTTCTGGATAATATGTTGCCGACATGTGTCTTCCGTGGTTGTGTCGTTAGGCGGTTAGTGTAGGGGTTCGTAGCATGGAAAACAAAAAATTTCTATCGCATACAAACAAACAAGCCAAGATCTATCTACTAGATTGTAGCAACGAGTCGATGGAATAACTTACCCTCGAAGATTCCAAAGCGGTTAACGAGAGCAGATTCTCGTGGGTGATGTAGTCGTACACTTCCGATCTCAAGATCGCGTAGACGATCCTTCCAGCGCTGCGTTCCGGCAGCGCTTCCGCAGTCGGTCACACGTTCGGTACTCGACGAAGACCTTCCTCTCCCTTGTTCCAAAGAAAATGGAGGTTATAGTACTCTCCTCGCGATTCCGGCAAAGACAACCGTGGTAGAGGGAAATCCCGCAGGCTTCGCCTTAAGCCGAGCGAGTATGGTGGAGTATGAGAGGGCTATTAGTGGTCTAGAGATTAGACACACCAATTAGAAGGCTCTAAACCAAGGCTAAAGCAATTAGAAGCTCTAAACCAAAACGGCTCTAAACCGAGATTAGAGGATAGGAACTTGTGTGTCTAGAGGAGGAGGCCTCCTTTTATAGGTGGGAGGGGCGGCCAAGGGAGGAGTCCCTCCCAAGTCGGCCTTGGTTGGCCACGGCTTGGAGGACTCCTCCCCAAGTCGGTTCCAACCACCTCTTGCTTTTCCCACGCTTCTGCTTCCCACGCTTTCTGTTTAGCTTTGACTTTCAAACTGGCAGTTTGACTTTTCAGTTTTGGAACAACAAGAACACTTAGTACATGATGCAATCATTCCAATATGCAATGACACATTCATGTACCCCTTCCCCTCCGGAGTGCCGGACATTCCGGAACCTTCCAGAACATTCCCGGTGAAAACACCAGAATCATTCCCGAACTCCGAAACGGGACTTTCCTTATATGAATCTTATTCTCCGGACCATTCCGGATCACCTCGTGATATCCCGGATCCCATCCGAGACTCCGAACAACATTCGGTCTCTTTCTCATAATACCATAACTACTCAAACAACGTCGAATCCTTAAGTGTGTCTCCCTACGGTTCGTGAATTATGCGGACATGACCGAGACACTTCTCCGAACAATAACCAATAGAGGAATCTAGAAATTCATATGGCTCCCATATATTTCTACGATTACTTTGCGATCGAATGAATCACTTACATACGATACCAATTTCCCTTTGTCTCACGATAGTTTACTTATCCGAGGTTATGATCGTCAGTATCTCTGCATACCTAGTTCAATCTCGTTACTGATAAGTACTCTTTTCTCGTTCCCGTGATATGTGATCCCTTGTGAGCCAGTCACATGCTTGCAAGCTAATTGGATGATATTTCACCGAGAGGGCCCAGAGTATATCTATCCGTCATATGGATGGACAAATCCCACTCTTGATCCACGTGTCTCAACCAATACTTTCCGAACACTCAATGCCACCTTTATTGCCACCCGATTCACGGTGTGGTGTTTGATGTCATCAAAGCATCCATCCGTAAAGGTGATATGCATGATCTCATGGTCGAAGGAATTAGGTTACTATGTATCAGAAAGCATATAGCAATTGAACTATTTAAATGACTTGATCTTTATGCTACGCTTATCTATAGGAGTATGTCCATCACATCATTCTCCTAATGATATGATCCTGTTGTTAATAACATCTCTATGTTCATGATCAGGAAACCATGATCATATATTAACCAACAAGCTAGTTTAACAAGAGGCTTTACTAGGGACTCTTATTTTAGTTTACAAATCACACAAGTATTAATGTTTCTGGTTAATACAATTATAGCATGGTATGTAAACATTTATCATAAGCGTGAAGATATGATAATAACCACTTTATTATTGCCTCTTGGGCATATCTCCAACAGTTAGGGATATGGCAACTGCAACCAAGTAGGGTCCTTCTTGTGCCAAGCGTTAGGGTTAGCCATTGTTGCCACGCGATGATTGGTTGCGAATGTTCTCTTGTTCTCTAGATTCGCTTGTTTTTCCCTCCTCTCTATCGATTGGCTTACCTCGGCTTTGGCCGATCAATGGGGCCGTACTTTCCACAACCCGCAAGAGAATGCCCGATTGTGGCGCCATTCAAGATGGATGATAATGACAATTGTTGTTCATCCTCGTTTCCAGGTGGGGGTATACACTAGTTTTTTTTTGCCTCCTGTCTGGATTTGTTTTCTCTACTCGCAAACGTGTTTTGATTCACGTAGTTCTTTTGGGCCTTTGATTTTAGACGCCTATTGTGAGATGGCACCATTTTATGGGAACAATATTTATCATTACCTTTTGAAATCAAACCTTTCTTATATTAGATCAAGAGAATATCAAATACAATGAGATAATAGCATAGCGAAACTCACAAAGAATAGAAATGATCCTAAACAAATGGGAGATTACTACCAAGATTGTATGACTCAAAATTCTTGTCGAAGCTGTTGACGAATACATTCTGATTCGAATTCTTTCGAACAACTTTGCTGGCCAAAAAAAAGAGCCTTCCAAAGGAATTCTATAGGATTCCAATCCATAGGATTTTTCCATTAGGGTGTGTTTGTTTTAAAGTAATAAATCCTATAAAATTACAAAGCATTGCTTTCCTACACTACGATCCTATAGGATTTCTAACAAGGGGTGAGACCTCTTGGAAAAATTCCTATGTGTCTATGAAAACTATGACATATACTAATCCCTATAAAATTTCATGTGTTTTTTCTGCGATGCAATCAGACCGTTTATCTTACCGATTCCTGCATTTTTTATTCCTATAGGATTCTAGGGTAAGGGAAACAACTTATCTTAAAATTGTTGATTACGTCTATCAATCTTTGACATAGAAATGATTGGCCTCTACTTTAAATGTTATAATACAGGTGATGTGCATGCATTCCTGATTTGGTGATCGTACCCAGCCTCATCGCCGCCCCCTCCTTCGAAGCCCTGCGTCCAACCTCAGCTGCTTCCCTCACCCGCTACGGCCCCCTAGGTGAGTATGTGGTCACAGTGGCAGATCGGTGGAGGGGGGGGGGGGGGGGGGGGGGAAAGGCGGTTGAACGGAGCAGGACTACAACGACGGCAGCTCCAATCGTTGACGATATCTCGTCACAAGGGTACAACGGTCACAATGGCAGATCGAGGGGAGGTAACCGAGCGGCGTTGGGCGGAGGGCGTCGGGATCGGTGAAATACCGAGGAGCGTCGCTGGCCTTGGGAGGGATCAGTCGGCTATTTGTTTTTAGTGAGAAATATGGATTTTAGACCGTGTGCACTAGAATGATCGACCTCTAATTAACCAAAATAACACAATTTTTTTATTCTAGTCCCACCTTAATTTTGTTTCAGCCCATCACTATTTTTTCCATCTCTTTCTACCGGGTTTGTTCCCCTACTTTTTTCATCGTTAGATCGAGGCACGTGAACGGTTATTAAAAATACCAACCACTCTAAAACTACTTTTTTAGTATAATCATTTTAATCAAACGGGCCCTAATTGTAGTTTCGTCAGAAAAGTAGGTGCCCCCAACTTTACGGAAGCATCTAGTATTCTGTACTGAAATCTACTACTACTGGTACTAGGGTGGTGAACAAATCTTTAAGTTCCAATTTGTAGAACTGTGTCTCTGGGCACCTGACGTATACTGGTACTGATGGAGTAATAGTATGAAGTATTCCTTCTACCAATTCCCGGAATTCCTGAAAACCACACTTTGAAAACTGGCACTGCATGGTAGTCATAATCCGTGCAAATCAGGCGCGTGGAACAGAAGTCAGTGACCACTGCATGCAAAATTTACCTCAAAGAATGCATATTCACATATTTGGAAGTTTATCTGTGCAGAGCATGTAGCAGTAAAGGGGAATGCACATCATGTATATGGGGGACAGCATTGTCCAAAGAAAGGGAGAATTTCCAAGAAAAGAAGGTACCAACAGAGAAGCATTGTGGCTCTGTTTCTGCTATTAGGGACAGATAGAGCTCGACCAAGATAAAAAAGCTGAGACAAAAGCCAGCACTACACTTATTGAACCTGCTCCCTCCTGCTCCTGCCCCTCCCCCACCAAATAAAAACATCAGTTTGCAGGCGGCTGATAACAAAACTCAGTACATTCTGCATTATACTACTAGTAACTAAATCATGATTAATAAGGAAATTCAGTTTCCCTATATATTAGAGATCTTCACTTGAGGCCAATGGAAACAGAATGAAGAGATTGTTTTGCATTGCTGTCAAATCTGAAGGCAACACTAGCTAGCGGCTACATTTTGTTTGTACACCGGCCACTCTCTTCACTGTAAAAAACCCCTCGGCTCTTCACACCCTCAATTCAAAGAGTGGGTGGGGAAGAAGCCAAAATGTTGTTGTAAGGAGATTGCAGCTTATCCTTGCTCGGAATCCCTCAAAAAAGTTGAGTAGTAAGATTACAAAACTAGAGAAAATTTTTCCTATAGCTAAAAGAATCAATCAAGGATTCAATGATGATCCGAGAATCGAGACTTGCTCCGTCGTCCGCTACACACAAGCGGCCACCATGAGCAGTGCGTCGTCGGCGTCTGGTTTGGCCGCTTCTGCATGCTTTCTCTTGTGCCCGTCGGCTTCATCGAGAATGTCGCCGTCCGCCGTACCGCCGCCGCCGGTGAGCTCGCGCGCGCGCTCCGTCTGCTCCTCCCAGTCGGTGCCCAGCACGGCGCGCAGCATCAGCGCGGCGCAGACCAGCTGCGCCGCGAGCATGCCGCCCCACATCCCGCGGAAGTCCAGGTGCGCCGGCCGGAACGCCAGGGCCAGCGCCACGGGCATGCCGACGCCGTAGAACGCCCAGACGTTGATCCTGGCAGCTTTCTCGGGGCGCGCGCTGCCGCGCAGGACGCCGCACCCCGTGGTCTGCGGGCAATTGCCCAGCTCGGCCAGGCCCAGCAGCGGCAGCGCGGCGGCCGTGAGCCGCAGGATGGCATCGTCCGACGTGAACATCCGCGCCCACACGCCCCGCACGGACACCGCGAATGCGCATGCCACGAGGCCGAGCCCCGCGCCAAGGCCGAGCCCGACGCGTGCCACGAGGCGCGCGCGCTCCGGTCGCCCGGCGCCGAGCTCGTGGCCGACGCGCGTGGAGACAGCGCAGCCCAGGGAGTGTGGGAAGATGTATATGAGCGACGTGGTCTGTATGAGCACCCCCATGGCCGCCACCGCCGCCTTGGGGTCCGCGAGCACGCCGCAGAGGAGCACCATGATCTCGTACCACCACCACTCCAAGCAGACCGACATGCAGCTGTGTACGGACAGCCTCACCAGACTCCACCATTCCTCTTGGGCCGGCGCCGCGCAGGCTTTGGTGTCGCCCTCATCATCGTGGCTGTACATTCCGAAGAAGCAGACGTACGCCACGAGGAAAAACAGGAAATTGAGGTTGGTGCAGACCGCGCCGAGCGCGACGCCGCGGATGCCGAGGCCGAGGACGTCGACGAGGACGAAGTTGATGGGCACGTGGAGGAGGACGGCGGCGGCAGCGGCGTAGGTGAGCGGGAGGGTGACGGACTGCGCGCGGAGGTAAATGCGGAGCGGGTGGAGGAAGCACTGCACGAGGAGGTCCGGGAGGGAGCAGAGGATGTACGCGTACGCCGTGGAGGCGATCTCCGGGTCCTGGCCTGTGGCGACGAGGACGCGGTGCATGGCGACCCAGAGCACGCAGATGGGGACGGAGGCGACGAGGAGCAGCAGGACGGTTCGCCGGAGCGCCGCGCGGAGAAGATCCGTGCGGCCCGCGCCGAAGGCCTGGCCGCAGACGGGGTCCATCCCGCCGGCGAGGCCGGAGAGCACGGAGTAGCCGGTGATGTTGGCGAAGCCGAGCGCGAGGGAGCCGCCGGCGAGAGGCAGCTCGCCGAGGCGACCGAGAAAGACCATGGAGACGAGGGAGCGCAGGTAGAGGAGAATGCCGGCGCCGACCATTGGCCCCGTGAGGCAGAGGATGGAGGCCACCTCAGCAAGGACGCCGCTCCCGGCAGGCACAGTCCTCCTCCTGCGGTCTTGCAGCTTGGGGTATCCGGTCCCCGTGAGGAGCAGGGCGCGGTGGTGGCATTGCGCTGACTCCAGGCAGTGGCAGGTTGCCATGGCTGCCCGGCGGGCTGGTGTGGTGCGCCAAGTGTTTGTGCCGGGCCTCTGGTTAATTTGTTGGGCAGGAGAGAGGCAGAAGCGAGCGTTGGGCCGTGGTCAGTGGTGGGGGTGATGGGAGTTGACGCTCGAACGCTTATATAAACGGCTGGGTGCCTCCATGGCATTTCCTGTGGGCCCAAGGTGAAGAGATCCAGCTAGAATGCGAGGGAAATGCAATGGTACGGCTCGCGATGAAGAAGGAGGGGCACTTGGCTTGGAGTATGGATCGATCTTCCGTTGTCGCGGCAGGCAGAGGCACAAAAACGAGAGAAATCAAGGTGCTTCAGCCTCCCTTTAATTTTGATTGCACCCCACCCCCACTCTCTATGCTGCATTTGGACCACCGGACGAGATCGTCTCTTGCGCGCGCCAGAGATCACCGGACTGTACAGTAGTACTACTCCCTCTATTTTCTATTTCAAAATATAAGATGTTTTTTATGAAGAAAATGAATGCTCTGAATCTACACACTAAAAGATGTCTAGATATATTTGTTTCATAACAGCTAAAACATGTTATATTATAAACGGAGGGAATACACGACAATGGTGATATACAGTAGTACTCACTCTATTTTCTATTTCAAAATATAAGATGTTTTTGTTTATAAAGAAAATGTATCTAGACATCTAGATTCAGAGTGAACCACACACTAAAAAACGTCTAGATACATAACAGCTAAAACATGTTAGGTTATAAACGGAGGGAGTACATGAAAATGGTGATATACTTTAGAAATCATGACCATATCTTACCATAAATTGATCCAAGTAAATACGACGAGCTAATGGATGCTGGAGAGGTACTCTCTACCAGCGCAGTAACTCGTGTACTAGGAATCCCAACACCGTATTCGAATATTCGATCGACCCAAAAGATTTGACCACGTGTTTGTCATAGTGAGAGTTATCTAGATACTACATTACACATGTAATGAAATGCACCTACTATATCATTTATCCAAATATAATGAAATGCACCTATATATCCTTATCCAAATACGTGTGCGTCATGCCCAAGAGTTATCTGGATAGTAAAATAGATATACAATCAATGAAGTGTATCGATGAAATAATCTAAATTATTACCTTAAATTTATCAAAAAAATAATTTTTGTTTCAAAATAAGTGATTTCATTTTGTCTAGATACGTATGAATCTGATCACAAAACATATCTAGATACATATGATATCTAGACAAAGTTGAGTCATATTTTGCGACGGAGGAACTAGTACAAATGAACACTAGGGAAATGGGAACAGCTTATATCAATGTCTGTGATAATACAAACATTGGATTTGCCCGATCAAACATACCTACAACATGATCTACATGTTGTAATTTGATCAAAATAAATATGAAGAACTATGAGCAAACCAAGACATCAAGTAGTAATGCAAATGTGTGATTCACCCGATGAAACAGATTTTATCACGTGTCCGACCGTGCAACGAACTTCATGGTCATCTAACAAAATCGATCAAATAATGTCACAATTCACCTCATGCTAAAATGTACTAAACAAATTCGATACACAAGTTTATATTATCCAATTTGTGATGTGAGTCATCATTAATATTGGCTCACCAATGTCCAGTGTCACAAAGATCTTTCGACGTCACACTAACGCGAAACCTAACATTATTAGGAGTTTGATGATCTCCAAGTGTGGTTACCGGAATAAAAAACATAACATGTAGCCGGTGAGTAATCACCACATACTTCCAACAAAATCAGTCCGAGGATAGCACAATCCAAATGATACTAAAATATACTAAGAGAAAGCATCCAGAATGTCACGTTGTCTACGTGCGAGGTAACTAGTCATTAATATTGGCTCACCAATGTCCATTTCCACAAAGACGGTCAGCGTCCCACTAACAATAAGCATAGTGTTACTATGAGTTGGATGTATTGCACCGATACATATTAATCAAACTTTTGGCTACAGGAACAGAAGCACCAAGACATCTAACCGACGAATAATCACTAGGTACATCCAACAATAGCATAATCTAAATGGTACTAAAATATACTAAATGAAATCGACACGGAATGTCATGTTCTACACATGTGAGGTGACTAATCACTAATATTGGCTCACCAGTGTCCAATATCACAAAGATTTGTCGACATCACTAATGTGAATTAGATGTTTTTGTTAGTATTACATGTTAGTCGATATTATGGCTACATGATGAAAATGGCATAACATGCATGGAAAATACATTTTTTTTCTTTGGTTGTAACTTAAAAAATATGATGATAACGTTTTAGAAGTTAATAAGTTATTCTACATATGCACAATGAAAATGTTGGTTTGTTAACAAAACCTAGATTTTATTTGTTGGAGATATGCCCTAGAGGCAATAATAAAAGTGGTTATTATTATATCTTTGTGTTTATGATAAATGTTTACATTCGTGCTATAATAGTATTAACCGGAAATATTAATACTTGTGTGATTTGTAAACTAAATTAGAGTCCCTGGTAAAGCCTCTTTGTAATACTAGCTTGTTGGTTAATAGATGATCGTGGTTTCCCGATCATGAACATTGAGATGTTATTAACAACAAGATCATATCATTAGGAGAATGGTATGATGGACATACTCCTATAGATAAAGCATAGCATAAAAATCAAGTCATTTCAATAGTTCGTTTGCTATAAGCTTTCTGATACATAGTAACCTAATTCCTTCGACCATGAGATCATGCTAATCACCATCACCAGAAGGATGTTTTGATGACATCAAACACCACACCGTAACTGGGTGGCTATAAAGGTGTCATTGAGTGTTCGGAAAGTATGTGTTGAGGCACATGGATCAAGAGTGGGATTTGTCCATCTATATGACGGATAGATATACTCTGGTCCCTCGGTGGAATGTCATCCAATTGGCTTGCAATCATGTGACTGGCTCACAAGGGATCACATATGATGGAAACGAGAAAATAGTAATTATCGGTAACGAGGTTGAACTAGGTATGCAGAGATACTGATGATCAAACCTCGGATAAGTAAACTATCGCGAGACAAAGGGAAATTGGTATCGTATGTAAGTGCTTCATTCGATCGCAAAGTAATCGTAGAAATATGTGGGAGCCATATGAATTTCCAGATTCCTCTATTGGTTATTGATCGGAGAAGTGTCTCGGTCATGTCCGCATAATTCACGAACCATAGGGAGACACACTTAAGGATTCGATGTTGTTTAGTAGATATGGAATGTAAGTAGGGAGACCGAATGTTTTTCGGAGTCTCGGATGGGATCCGGGATATCACGAGGAGATCCGGAATGGTACGGATAATAAGATTCATATAAGTAAAGTCCAATTCCGGAGTTCGGGAATGATTCCGATGATTTCATCGGAGAGGTTCTAGAAGGGTCTAAAAGATTCACCGGACCAGAAGGGGAATGGTTCATGAATGTGTCATGGTTAAGTTGAATGATTGGATCATGTCCTAGGTCACTTGGTTGGGCATTTGCAAGAGAGGAATTAAGCTCCAAATTGCAAGTCAAAAGGCAGGTTTAAAAAGTCAAACTGGAACAATGGTTTTCTAGTGAAAAAAGGAAAGAGTCCTTCTTTCCTTCCAACAAAAAGAGGGAGTTGGGGAAGGATTCAAACTCCCCTCTCCCAATCTGCCCTCCCTCTCATAAATAGAGGGGAGGGGCTGCCCCAAGAGATGAAAACAAGCCCTCCCCACCAAGCGTCGCCGCCGCCGTGCCACCTCCACCTCGTGCCGCCGCCGGCTCGTCGCCTTCGCCCGAGCCGCCGCCGACTCCACCTCCTCCTCTCCGGCCCTCTAAATCTAGATCGCCGGAAACGCTAGATCCACTATAACCTTCTCCAGCTTAGGCGAAGTCTTGCGGGATTTTCCCTCTACTTCCGACACCATGCCGTCGTGCTACTAGAATCACGAGGGGAGAACTACAACCTCCGCTGCCTGATAGAACAAGGGAGAGAAAGGTCTTCATCGAGTACCGAACGTGTGCCCGACTACGGAAGCGCTGCCGAAACACAACGCCGGAAGGATCGTCTACGCAATCTTGAGATCGGCAAGTGTATGGCTACATCATCCGCGAGAATCTGCTCTCATTAACCGCTTTAGAATCTTCGAGGGTGAGTACTCTAATCGACTCGTTGCTACAATCTAGTAGATAGATCTTGGCTTGTTTGTGTGCATGCGGTAGAATTTTTTTGTTTTCCATGATACGAACCCCTACAGTGGTATCAGAGCCGTGTCTATATGTAGATCTGTTGCACGAGTAGAACATAATGGTAATTGTGGGTGGTGGTGCTTTTATTATCAATTGCCTTTTGTGTACTTTGCAGCTTGCGATATGATGGGATGAAGCGGCCCGGGCTAACCTTACATGACATCATTCATGAGACTTGCTCCACGCTTAACATGCAACTTGTATTGCATAAGTGGATTTGCGGGTGTCTGTCTCTCCCATCATAGTATAGATTCAATTTACAACGGGCACTTGATAGTTCAAGCATCAACGTTGTGGTTCTTGTTCGTAAGTTAGAATGATACTTATTGAAAGCCCCAAACCACGTAAAATATGTGAAGAAAATTAGAGGCGTCTAACTTTGTTTTGCAGGGGTGTGCTGTGATGTGATATGGCCATGATTGTGATTATATATGATGTATGCAATGTTCCTTATTGTAAGTCGGCAACCGGCAGGAGCCATATGGTTGTCTTTTTAATTTCGTTAAGACCTGCGTGTCTATTATTCAAAGTAGTTGTAATAGTTGATGCTGGTGGAAGACAACCATGGAGCGGCGCCATTGACCATGACGCAATGCCGGTGATGATGGAGATCATGTCCGTGCTTGAAGATGGAGATCGGAAGCACAAGAAGAAAGGCCATATCATATCACATATTATGAATCGCATGTGATGTTAATCCGTTTATGCATCTTGTAATGCTTAGTTCGTGAAGGTAGCATTATAAGATGATCCCTCTCACAAAATATCAAGTTATAAAGTGTTCATACTTAGTAAGCACCGTTGCTAAATCACGTTGTTTTGAAGCACCACGTGATGATCGGGTGTGTTAGATTCTGCGAGTGTATACAACGGGAGAAAGCCAGATTTGCTCATGCGGAAGCTAAGGTTTGATCTTGACGAGCCTAGCATGTACATACATGGTCTCGGAACACAGATCACCGAAAGGTAAGGCATGAGTCATATAGTAGATATGATGAACATGTTGATTGTTCGCCATTGAAGCTACATCATCTCTATTGATGATCGGTTTTGATGTGGTGGATTTGGTTCATGTGATCACTAAAACAATGTGAGGGATATTGTTTTGAGTGGGAGTTCACCTAGATTAATTTAACTATTAATTAGAACTCAATTTATCATAAACTTAGTCTATACAATTGCAAATATGTTGTAGATCAATGGCGGCCCCTACCATCAATTTTAATGCGTTCGTAGAGAAAGAAAAGTTGAAAAACAATGGAAGCAACTTCGTGGATTGGCTCCGCAACTTGAGGATTGTCCTCAATGCTGGTAATTTGACCTATGTGCTAGATGCACCACCGGGTGACCCACCTGCAGCTGATGCTACCAATGAGGTGAAGAATGTTTTCCTCACTCGGAAGAATCAGTACTCCACAGTTCAGTGTGCTATCTTGTATGTTTTGGAATTGGAGCTTCAAAAAAGGTTTGAGAACCATTGACCCACATTATATTGTCCGTGAACTCAAAATGATATTTGAGGCTCACGCGGCAGTTGAGAGTTATGAGGCTTCTGAAAAATTCTTTAACTGCAAGATGGAAGAGGGTAGCTCCGTTAGTGAGCACGTGCTTAAGATGTCTGAGCACAGAAGAAAGCTTCAAAGCTTGGGTATAGTGATTCCTAATGCTTTGGGGATTCACAGTGTCCTCCAATCACTACCACAAAGTTACAAGAACTTTGTGATGAACTACAATATGCAAAACATGGACAAGTCGTTGCCCGAACTCTTCTCCATGTTAAAGTCCGCGGAAGCGAAGATAAATAAAGAGCATCAAGTGTTGATGGTCAATAAGACCACCAAATTCAAGAAGCAAGGCAAGTCTAAGAAAAAAGGGAAACTTCAAGAAGGGTGGTAAGAAAGTTACCGCGCCGACGAAGAATACCAAGGATGGGCCTAAGCCTGATACTGAGTGCTTTTACTGCAAGGGAGAAGGTCACTGGAAGCGGAATTGCCCTAAGTACTTGGCGGATTTGAAGAACGGCAACATCAAGAAGAAAGGTATATCCGATATACATGTTATTGATGTGTATCTCACTAGTAGTCGTAGTAGTGCCTGGGTATTTGATACTGGTTCGGTTGCTCATATTTGTAACTCGAAACATGTGCTGCAGAATAGATGGAAACTAGTGAAGAACGAGGTGACGATGCACGTTGGAAATGGATCAAAGGTTGATGTGATCGCGGTCGGCACTCTACCTCTTCATCTACCATCGGGATTAGTTTTATACTTAAATAATTGTTATTTGGTGTCTGCGTTGAGCATGAACATTATATCCAGATCATGTTTATTGCGAGATGGTTACTTGTTCAAGTCCGAGAATAATGGTTGTTCGATTTATATGAGTAATATGTTTTATGCACATGAACCTTTGATAGATGGTCTATTCTTGTAGAATCTCGATTATAGTAATACACATATTAATAACATTGAAGCTAAACGTTTGAAATTGAGCGATAACTCGACCTATATGTGGCACTGTCGTCTTGGTAACATTGGAGTGAAGCGTACGAAGAAACTCCATTCCGATGGACTTCTTGAATCACTTGATTTTGAATCACTTGATAGATGCGAAGCATGTATGATGGAAAAAATGACTAAGACTCCATTTTCTGGTATGATGGAGCGAGCTACGAACTTATTGGAAATCATACATACCGATGTGTGTGGTCCAATGAGTGTAGCATCGCGCGGTGGTTATCGTTATGTTCTTACTTTCACGGATGACTTGAGTAGATATGGGTATATCTATTTCATGAAACATAAGTTTGAAACTTTCGAGAAGTTTAAGGAATTTCAAACTGAAGTAGAGAATCAACGTAACAAAAAGATTAAGTTTCTACGATCTGATCGTGGAGGTGAATATCTAAGTTACGAGTTTGGCGAGCATTTGAAGAAATGCGGAATACTTTCACAATTGACACTGCCAGGAACACCACAACATAATGGTGTGTCCGAACGTCGTAATCAAACTCTCTTAGATATGGTTTGTTCTATGATGTCACTTATAGATTTACCGCTATCATTTTGGGGTTATGCATTAGAAACAGCCGCATTCACTTTAAATAGGGCACCATCTAAATCTGTTGAAATGACACCGTATGAATTGTGGTTTGGGAAGAAACATAAATTGTTGTTCCTTAAACTTTGGGGTTGCGAAGCCTATGTAAAGAAGTTACAGCCCGACAAGCTTGAACCTAAAGCGGAAAAATGCGTCTTCATAGGATACCCAAAGGAAACTATTGGGTATACCTTCTATCATAGATCCGAGGGCAAAATCTTTGTTGCCAAGAATGGATCCTTTCTAGAGAAGGAGTTTCTCTCGAAAGAATTGACTGGAAGGAAAGTAGAACTCGACGAGGTTGTTGAACCTTCTCTCGAACTTGAGAGTAGCACAGCACCGGAAGTAGTTCCTATGGCGCCTACACCAATAAGAGAGGAAGCAAATAATGTTGATCATGAAACTTCGGTTGAAGTTACTGCGGAACCTCGCAGGTCAACAAGAACTCGTACCACTCCTGATTGGTATGATCCCGTTATAAGTGTCATGTTGGTGGACAACATCGATGACCCTGAGACATATGAGGAAGCGATGATGAGCCCAGATTCCAATAAATGGCAAGAAGCCATGAAATCCGAGATTGGATCCATGTACGAAAACCAAGTATGGACTTTGGTGGACTTCTCGGATGGCCGGAAGGCTGTCGAGAACAAATGGATTTTCAAGAAGAAAACATATGCTGATGGTAATGTTACTGTCTATAAAGCTCGACTAGTCGCAAAAGGGTTTCGACAAATTTAAGGAGTTGACTACGATGAGACTTTCTCACTGGTAGCGAAGCTAAATTCTGTGAGTATTTTGTTAGCAATCGCTGCATATTATGATCATGAGATATGGCACATGGATGTCAAAACGGCGTTCCTCAATGGAGACATTTATGAAGAGTTGTATATGGTACAACCCAAAGGTTTTGTCGATCCTAAAGATGCTAACAAGGTATGCAAACTTCAACGGTCCATTTATGGATTGAAGCAAGCATCCCGGAGTTGGAATCAACGTTTTGATAAGGTAATCAAAAAAATTGGTTTTATACAAACTTATGGAGAAGCTTGTATTTACAAGAAAGTGAGTGGGAGCTCTGTAGCATTCTTAATACTATATGTAGACGACATATTGTTGATTGGGAATGATGTAGACCTTCTTAATAGTGTCAAGGATTATTTGAATAATAGTTTATCAATGAAAGATCTTGGCGAAGCAGCTTACATATTAGGCATAAAGATTTATAGAGATAGATTGAGACGCCTAATATCATTGTCACAGAGTACATATTTGGACAAAGTTCTAAAGAGGTTTGGAATGGAATATAGCAAGAAAGGGTTCTTGCCCATGTTGCCCAATACGACCTTGAGTAAAACTCAAAGTCCTGTGACGACAGAAGATAGAGAAAGGATGAGTAATACTCCCTATGCATCAGCCATAGGATCTCTTATGTATGCCATGCTATATACTAGACCCAACATTGCATATGCTGTTAGTTTTACTAGCAGATATCACAGTGATCCAGGAGTGGATCATTGGACAACGGTCAAAACATCCTTAAGTACTTGAGAAGAACTAAGGATATGGTTCTTTCTTATGGAGGTGATGAACAACTCGTTATTAATGGTTACACCGATGTTAGTTGGAACATCGATCCGGATGATTCTAAATCTCAATCTGGATATGTATTTACTTTGAATGGTGCAGCAGTTAGCTGGAGGAGTGCAAAGCAAAGCGTTATGGCGAGATCTTCAACTGAATCGGAATACATAGCTTCTTCGGAGGCTTCACAAGAGGCGATAAGGATGAAGGAGTTCATTACAGAGCTCGGTGTGGTTCCAAGTGCGCTGGACCCAATGTCTATCTACTGTGATAACATGGACGCCATAGCCAATGCGCAAGAACCAAGGTCACACAAGAAGCTGAAGCATATCAAGCTGTGTTTTCACGGTATTCGAGAGCATGTCCAAGATGGTGACATAAATATTTGCAAAGTACACATAGATCTGAATGTGGCGGATCCGTTGACTAAACCTCTCCCGAGGGCAAAGCATGACCAGCACCAGACCGCCATGGGTGTTCGGTATATTACCATGTAATCTAGATTAGTTGACTCTAGTGCAAATGGGAGACTGTTGGAGATATGCCCTAGAGGCAATAATAAAGTGGTTACTATTATATCTTTGTGTTTATGATAAATGTTAACATTCATGCTATAATAGTATTAAATGGAAACATTAATACTTGTGTGATTTGTAAACTAAATTAGAGTCCCTGGTAAAGCCTCTATGTAATACTAGCTTGTTGGTTAATAGATGATCATGGTTTCCCGATCATGAACATTGAGATGTTATTAACAACAAGATCATATCATTAGGAGAATGGTATGATGGACATACTCCTATAGATAAAGCGTTGGATAAAGATCAAGTCATTTAAATAGTTCGTTTGCTATAAGCTTTCTGATACATAGTAACCTAATTCCTTCGACCATGAGATCATGCTAATCACCATCACTGTAAGAATGCTTTGATGACATCAAACACCACACCATAACTGGGTGGCTATAAAGGTGGCATTGAGTGTTCGGAAAGTATGTGTTGAGGCACATGGATCAAGAGTGGGATTTGTCCATCCATATGACGGATAGATATACTCTAGGCCCTCTCGGTGGAATGTCATCCAATTGGCTTGCAAGCATGTGACTGGCTCACAAGGGATCACATATCACGGGAATGATAAAAGAGTACTTATCGGTAACGAGGTTGAACTAGGTATGCAGAGATAGCGACGATCAAACCTCGGATAAGTAAACTATGGTGAGACAAAGGTAAATTGGTATCGTATGTAAGTGGTTCATTCGATCGCAAAGTAATCGTATAAATATGTGGGAGCCATATAAATTTCCATATTCCTCTATTGGTTATTGATCGGAGAAGTGTCTCGGTCATGTCCACATAATTCACGAACTGTAGGGAGACGCACTTAAGGATTCGATGTTGTTTAGTAGATATGGAATGTAAGTAGGGAGACCGAATGTTGTTCAGAGTCTCAGATGGGATCCATGATATCACAAGGAGATCCAAAATGGTCCGGGGAATAAGATTCATATAAGGAAAGTCCAATTTCGGAGTTCAGGAATGATTCCGATGATTTCATCGGAGAGGTTCTAGAAGGGTCTAGAAGGTTCACCGGACCGGAAGGGGAATGGTTCATGAATGTGTCATGGTTAAGTGGAATGATTGTATCATGTCCTAGGTCACTTGGTTGGGCATTTGCAAGAGAGGAATTAAGCTCCAAATTGCAAGTCAAAAGGCAGGTTTGAAAAGTCAAACTAGAACAATGGTTTCCTAGTGGAAGAAGGAAAGAGTCCTTCCTTCCTTCCAACAAAAAGAGGGAGTTGGGGAAAATTCAAACTCCCTCTCCCAAGCTGCCCTCCCTCTCATAAATAGAGGGGAGGGGCTGCCCCAAGAGATCACAACAATCCCTCCCCACCAAGCGACGCCGCCACCACCCCCCGCGCCGCCGCACGCCGCCGCCGCCCAGCGCCGCCACTTCACGCCGCCGCTGGTCGTCGTCGTCGCCCTAGCCGCCACCGACTCCACCTCCTCCTCTCCGGCCCTCTAAATCTAGATCGCCGGAAACCCTAGATCCACCATAACCTGCTACGGCTTATGCGAAGCCATCCAGGATTTTCCCTCTACTTCCGACACCATGCCGTCGTGCTGTCGGAATTGCGAGGGGAGAATTACAACATCCGCTGCCTGCTGGAACAAGGGAGAGGAAGGTCTTCATCGAGTACCGAACGTGTGACCGACTGCGGAAGCGCTGCCGGAACGTAGCGCCGGAAGGATCATCTATGCGATCTTGAGATCGGCAAGTGTACGACTACATCATCCACGAGAATCTGCTCTTGTTAACCGCTTTGGAATCTTCGAGGGTGAGTACTCTAATCGACTCGTTGCTACAATCTAGTGGATAGATCTTGGCTTGTTTGTGTGCATGCGGTAGAATTTTTTTGTTTTCCATGCTATGAACCCCTACATTATTTGCTACTCAAACAAATCTAGACACCCTATTGTCGTGGTGTGGAACACGGCGGTACCATTTGATGGGGTTCGTTGCATAGAAAACATTTTTTTCTTACGATAGTAACTGCCAAGATCGAATCTAGACGACACTTGTAACTGTTTGAAGGACTAACCCTTGAAAACTGTAAGAAGGATAACGTTTCCGTAAACAAACGTGGTCGTAGTAGATGTACACGGCTGTCCTCAAGGAAGTGCAGATGATCAATGCCACAAAGGGGGAAGCGTCTTCGTAATCGATAACACGTACGGTGTGCCGACAACTTTCGTCCCTTGCTCCAGCTGGGCAACGAAAGTACAACAGCACTACGACATGGTAGTGATGGTGGTGGGAAGATCTTGAATAGGGCTTCGCCTACGCACTGTGCTCGTGGCAATGGACAAGGCAAGCAAGGGGAGGAAGATGCCAACCAAAAGGCATAAGAAGGAGATGGAATGAGTGAGGAAGAGAGGAGGAGGGCGGGCCTTTTTTATAGGTGAGGTGGAATCCCCAAGGGCCATGGCATGGCAACCATGGTGGTGCCCCCACCTCTCCTCCATTTATGTGGGTGGACTCTCCACTCACAAAAATTCAACTCTGTTTTCTTCCATTTATTCTCCACTCAAAAATCAAGAGTCTGTCCATTAAAACCAATTTTAATTCAATTGATTTAATGTCACTCATTTAATGAAAACTTCATTTAATGAACACATTAAAAACTCAACCCCTTGCAATATTTCGATACACCGAAACTATTTCGGCAGATTCGTTAGAACAATTCCTGTGATGTCCAGTATTTTCTCTAGCATTTCCAATCCACTCAAATGCATCGAATTACCTTAAGTGTGTCTCCCTAAGACAAAATATTTTCCATTTTTATTAATTAAGAAGGAATTTTGTAGAGATGTTAAAAACCCAATCTTAGCTGTAGCAAAGATCCAAAAGAAACACAAGCCTACTCTCGCGACATTATATTACACAAATCCTTTGCACCGGCAAGGCACCACAAGGACACCTCAATTTTAATTTTGGAGACTAGCATTGTTGATGGTGATGCTTGATTGCTGAAGACGTGGGCGTTTAGTTCCTTCCAAATTTCCTATGAGACTAACATTGCAAGCAAAGCCATGGCTTTCCTTGACCCTCCTCTTTTGTAGATTCCTAGCATCCATCGATCCTTGAACAAATTTATAGCATGACAATCCCTTGGTTGAACATCATGAAGGCCTAGCCAAACTTTCAAATCTCTCCAAACATGGGTAGTGAACTGACATTGAAACAAAATGTGGGCGGCCATTTCTTGCAATTTCTTACAAAGATTAGATAACCTACAAGCTGGACACCCTCTTTTTTGAAGTCTATATGATTTCCAAATATGGTTTTGAATGATGAACCAAGCAAAGATTTTGCATTTGGGAGGTTCCCAAGGCTTCCACATGAACTTAGGCATGGTGCAGGTTACGAGGCCTTGCAATTGCATCTTGTATGCCGACCGAGCCGAGTAACACCCATTATTTTTGAGCTTCCAAGTTACTGAGTCCAGAACATCATTGTTTAAATAGGTACTTTGGAGCATCTCCCAAAGCCTTTAGAATGTGGTCAATAGAGAGGCCCTTGATGTGGCTCGATCACTTCAGAGCCTGTTGGGAAACCCCAAGAGCAAGGTATGATGATGAGTACAGCAACAAGTTTTCCCTTAGTTGTGAAACCAAGGTTATCGAACCAGTAAGAGAAAGGAAACCGCTCCCAAGGTGTTGCTAGCAACGTGGAACCTACACAACACAACCACAATACTTTGTCCCAACTTACAGTGAGGTTGTCAAGCTCACCAGTTTGCTAAAAACAAAGGATTAAACGTATAGTGTGGAAGAAAGTAATTGCTTGTAGTAATTGCAAAAATAAACAGTAGACAGTAGATTGAATATTAGTGGGAAGGAATGGACCAGGGTCCACAGTTCACTAGAGGTGTTTCTCCATAAGATAAATAGCATGTTGGGTGAACAAATTACAGTTGGGCAATTGACAGATTGAAAATGCATAACAATGCATGTACATGTCATGATGATCGCTATGAGATTCATTTGGGAATTACAACATAATACATAGAACGTAATACAACTTCATCTATAACTAATAATCCACCTTTAGGTTATCATCCGAACCCCTTCCGTTATTAAGTTGCAAGCAACAAATAATTGCATTAATCAAAGTGTGTAAAGTAAACAATACAATTGCACTTGGACAAAGGATTGTTGTTTTCTCCCTAGTAGCAACAACATATCTACAACCTTAGAGGTTTCTATCACTCCCCCAGATTACTAGAGGCATGAACCTACTATCGAGCATAAATACTCTCTCTTGGAGTCACAAGCAAATACTTGGCCAGAGTAGCTACTAGCAACGGAGAGCATGCAAGATCACAAAACAACATAGACATGATAGAATCAATAATAAATATTGACATAGTACTCAATATCCATCGAATCCCAACAAAACAACATGTAGGATTACAAATAGATGATCTTGATCATGATATGCATCTCACAAGATCTAAACATGATAGCAAAAAGAGGAGAAATAACCATATAACTACTGCTATGGACCCATAGTCCAAGGATGAACTACTCACGCATCACTCTGAAGGCTGGCATGGTGATGAACAAGGCCTCCGAGATGATCTCCCCTCTCCGACAGGGTGCTAGGAAGAGCTTCGTATCCCTCCCGATCTAGGGACATTGGTGGCGGCGGCTACGAAATTTTTCATGGATTTCTGATCGGGTACTTAGGGTTTCTGCCTCGGGGGGTTTATATAGGCGAAGGGGAAAGGTCGGTGGACGCCCTAGGGGCCCACACCATGGCCAGGCGAGGCCCAGGGGGCCCTCTCCTAGGGGTGGTTTGGCCACCTCGGTGCCCTCCTCCGTCTCTGCTTTGGACTCCGTCTTGTCGAAAAAAATAGGAACTTCGGCTTTTGTTTCGTCCAATTCCGAGAATATTTCTTTACTAGATTTTCTGAAACCAAAAACAACAGAAAAGAGGAACTGACACTGTGGCATCTTGTTAATAGGTTAGTTACAGAAAATGTATAAAAATGCCTCAAAGTGTAAACAAAACATAAGATAGTTGGTACAAAACAAGCATGGAGCATCAAAAATTATAGATACGTTTACGACGTATCAAGCATCCCCAAGATTAACTCCTGATCGTAATCGAGTAGGTAAGTGATAAAAAGAATAATTTTTGAGGTGACATGCATCATCACAATCTTGATCAAGATATTGTAAAGCATTGATAGCTGGGATCAAAGTACTCTAACATAAGCATGAAAGATATATTTCTAAAAATAAGACATAGCAACTATGTTGCAACATGAAAGGTTACACAAACAAAAGATCATGAATAACAATGCATTGAAAGATATTTGTTTGTTTCACATATAGAAAACATAGCAAGAGTGGTAATTAGCTTGTCCTTCATGGAATAGCAAAACATAAATGCATAGGACACCTTCAAAGTTCATAAGGGTGACTAGATGCAAATAAGTTAAGAACAAGCAATACCATTTTATGAATCAATAAAATGCACATTGAACTAAGAATGACAACTATGCTCTCTTAATTGGTGCATAAAGATAGAATATGGAGACTCAATAAAAAGTAAAAAGAAAGAAGGGCCCTTTGCAGAGGGAAGCAGGGATTTAAAGTTTCATAAAGACCTTCCAAAAATTATGGTACTTATTAGCTTTCAGCTCTCATTGCCCCTATCATTGGCATCTTGAGCTGGTTAAGGTTAAAGTGACACAAATATGAGTATATGCTTGACAAATCACAAGTTTAAAATCTCATGCCCCTTGCGTACGAGTACCGAACCTCATGCTGCTCAACTTTGGTCACAAGCAAGTTCTTGTCATTGTAAGTATATGTTTATCACAGAGAACCGCCAACGGGGTACCCCTTGCCCCATGACACAGGAGCTATCCCATATCAAAATGACAAGGCAACAGACAACGAGCATCTCAGCGATCTTTTTATTTGCTATTTGCATAGGTTTTTATTGAGGATGCTTCACAGAATGCTCATTATGGTTATGCTGCAAGTTTCCACCATGATTGGGCATGGCTTAGGGTAGCTACCCATGCGTTTTTATAACACATATACAAACTCCATGGACTTACAAGATCCCCTTTTATTTCACACCGTCGGGATCCATAAACAAAATAACATGGTATCAACTAAATAGAATAAGTGCAATGTTGAAAGCGTTCCCCATGACAGCATGGTTCTGCTAATTCCCAACTTATAATTTGCAAGCATATAAGCAACATAGATGGGCACAATGGTTCAAGTTTATTAAGTGCAAGAAAATAAAGTGTGCCATCAAGTTCGTGAGAGATTTAATCACTAATTTTCACATAACAAAAATTTAATTTGGAAGATAGATAAACGCATGAATATACTTGGAATGGTGTAACACACCACACATAGGAATTTATGGTGGACTCTTTGGAATAACTTGGTTTCTTGGGAGTTGGATGGACGAGTAGATCTCATACTCAATACAGGTGGCGGCTAGCAAAAGACTGGGAGCGACCAACTAAGAGACAATAATGGCCATAATCATGCAGAGCGACAAAACATTATTAATTAAAGCATAAAGTGATATCGCAAGTCAAGAACTAAATGATAATAGAGGCTAAGGTGACTAGTTCATAGTCATAACAAGGTGTAAGCATGTGCCAAGTCAACCCAAATAAGGCATCAAAGGAGAATACCATAATATTATGGTTTTGTATGCTAAAACAACGCATGATTCTTTCAAGGCACATTAAGCAATCTCAATTGTTTGAAACAAGTCATGGTACACAATAATCACTAAGCATATGTCAAAGAAACATCTAACATGACATGATAAAGTCCAAGTCACATTCAAAACAAGCTTCCTTTTGTACCACTATAAGCATGAAACATTCTACTCTTTTCCAACACCAATCAACTTATTTGAAACAACTAACAAAGATATTAATCAATAAAGACCAGAGAGTTTGTCTCACCTAACTATAAAGAAGAACTAAAAAGTTCTAAGCAAAAAAGCATAATGAAACTAAAGCTATGCTAGCAAAAGAGAACACTCACAAATATATAAGAGTGAAAACTAGAGTGTTCTAGGCAATGAAGAACTAGGTGTGACTTCTCTAAAATAGGTGTGTTGGGGTCCGACCAACTTATTACAGAAAAAAAACTAAAAACAAAACAAAGACGCTCCAAGGACAACATATAGTGCATGAAGCAAAAGATAAAGTGTTTTGAAAGAAAACCTGAGATTTTTATTGATGAAGAAGGGGATGCCTTGGGCATCCCCAAGCTTTGACACTTGTACTTCTTGAATATTTCTTGGGGTGACACGGGTGGCATCCCCAAGCTTGAGATTTTGTCCATACTTCATCTCATCACATTATTCTCTCCCTACACTTGAAAACTTCCTTCATACAAAACATCACACAATCTTTATTAGCAACATTAGTGTATTTAAGATAATAAACCTTTGGGTTTAGTTTCAACTCAAGTAAATCTTCCATTAAAACATAAGCTACTATAGTAACTCCTTTTAAAATCTCAAGTGATCAAAGAGAACTCAAAAAGGAACTGATTAAGAGGAAAATGCAAATAATGGCAAAAATCTGTTAAAACAGACCAGCAGGTAAAGACCGATTTTTTCGAAAAATCTTCTGTTGTTTAAATTGAAAAGTGAAAAACTAAAAAAAGTTGGGTAAATAACAGGGGCACTCACACAAAAAATTATAGCTAAATCGGACGTACTGGGATTTTTCACTTTTTTTTATATTGAAGCACATAAATCTGTTCCGGGACAACAACTTCCCCAAATATTACTTCCCTCTCATTAGAGGTTATTCTTGGCACAAAAACCAAACAAAAAGGATAAGGATAGGTTATTACAGAAGCAATAACTTCCAAGACTCAACAAAAATTGGGTTATCTCCCAAGAGTGCTTTTCTTTAACGCCTTTTAGCTAGGCACACAAAGCAAGAATCAAGTATTTTCAAATGAAGAAACATTAAAATCAATTATTTCCTTTATAATAGGGCTTTTATCAATAGGTACCTTAGGTGAAGATGATTCAACATGTAAATCACTCTTAGTTGCACTAAAAGTTTTATCAATTTTAAGCTCATTAAGGGGTTTTGGTGTAAGCACCTTTGGAACATACGCAAATTTTGCTCTTTTCCTACAAAAGATTTCTCTCTTTTCAAATTAAGGGAAGAAAAAGTTGAACTTAGAGTTTCCATAACCTCTTCTAGTTTACTAATTCTAATATTTTGATCATGAACAATGCTAGCCTCTATAACAGTGACACTTTCTATTGATTCATTAACTTGGCTAGTGTTATCAAGGAGCTTTGGCAAACTTTTCTCTATGGAGATCAATTTTTTTATAACTTCTTCCAAGGTGATTTCAGTTTTAATGACATTAATAGGTGGTGCTCCTACTAAACTTTCAATTAAATTGCATGCTTCCAAAGCAAGAGTGCCCAGAAAATTACCCCTGTGAGAGTATACAGAACATACCTATTCCAACGAGATATGACAACATAAAAATTTCTAAGAAGGATTGTGGTAGAATATTTTTTAGTACATCTATGATGAGCATTACTTATTCTATACCAAGCATCTTTCAGACTTCCTCCTCCTCGTTGCTTAAAGGAACGAACCTCTACTTCAGGAATACTCATTTTTTCAGGATTAAAGTGAACCAACAAAAATAACAGCTAAGGTAGGAACTAATTTTGTGTGTGTTTTTGATAAAAATAAGTAAACCAAACAAAGACAAATAAACTAAGAAAAACAAAAACAAAGTAAACAGATTGGTTGTGAGAGACTCCCCTTGCAAAAGAAGCCCTATACTCCCAGGCAACCGCGCCAGGAATTCTTGATGTGGCTCGGTCACTTCAGAGCCTGTTGGGAAACCCCAAGAGCAAGGTATGGTGAGCATAGGAGAAAGTTTTCCCTCAATTATGACACCAAGGTTATCAAACCCGTAGGAGAAAGGAAACCGCTCCCAAGGTGTTTCTAGCAACGTGGAACCTACATAAAACAACCACAATACATTGTCCCAACTTGCAGTGAGGTTGTTAAGCTCACCGGTTTGCTGAAAACAAAGGATTAAACATATAGTGTGGAAGAAAGTAATTGCTTGTAGTAATTGTAGAAAGTAAACAGTAGAAGGTAGATTGAATATCAGTGGGAAGGAATGGACCGGGGTCCACAGTTCACTAGAGGTGTTTCTCCATAAGATAAATAGCATGTTGGGTAACCAAATTACAGTTGGGCAATTGATAGATTGAGAATGCATAACAATGCATGTACATGTCATGATGATCGCTATGAGATTCGTTTGGGAATTACAACATAATACATAGACCGTAATCCAACTGCATCTATGACTAATAATCCACCTTTAGATTATCATCCAAAATCCTTCTAGTATTAAGTTGCAAGCAACAGATAATTGTATTAAGCAAAGTGTGTAAAGTAAACAATACAATTGCCCTTGGACAAAGGATTGTTGTTTTCTCCCTAGTAGCAACAACACATCTACAACCATAGAGGTTTCTGTCACTCCCCCAGATTACTAAAGGCATGAACCTACTATCGAGCCTAAATACTCCCTCTTGGAGTCATGATGCGGCTCAGATCACTGTAGAGCTTCGTTGGGAAACCCCAAGAGGAAGGTATGATGAGCACATCAGTAAGTCTTCCCTCAATTAGAAACCAAGGTTATCGAACTAGTAGGAGGAAGGAAACGACCCCAAGGTGTTGCTAACAACTTGGAACCCACACAACACAAACTCAAGACTTTGCCCCAATGAACAGTGAGGTTGTTAATCTCACCGGTTTGCTGAAAACATAGGATTAAACATATGGCATGGAAGGTAATGGTATCTTGCATAAATTAAGCAGTAACAGTGGATGGTGTATCAATCGTAAAGATTGGACCGAGGTCCATAGTTCAGTAGAGGTGTTCTCCTTAAGAGAAACAACACAACATGCTGGGTAAACAAATTACAGCGGGGCAATTGATAGGACAGAGCAAGGCATAACAATGCAATACTAGACATTCATGACCCTATGATATTTGATTGGGCATTACAACAATATACATAGACCTACATCCAACTGCATCTATGACTACTTTAAGCAACTCCCTCTAGTATTAAGTTGCAAGCAACAAATAACTACTTTAAGCAATGTGTGTAACGTAAACAATACAATTGTTTTATCTAACAACCTGGGGGATTTATTTAGAAAATTACAGCTCAATCCGACATACAGAGATTTTTCAAGAATTTTTGCAGTGGAGCATAAAAATCTGTTTCGGGACAGCAACTTCCCAGATCTTACTTCCCTCTCATTAGAGGTTATTCTTGGCACAAAAATCAAACAAAAAGGATAAGGAGAGGTTATTACATAAGTAGTAACTTCCAAAACTCAAGAAAACTATTGGGTTATCTTCCAAGAAGTACTTTTCTTTAACCCCTTTAAGTTAGGCAGAAGAAGCAAGAATCAAGTATTTTCAAATGAAGAAGTATTAAGATCAATACTCAAAATTTCTTCAACTAGGAAAGGTATATCATCCAAATGAGTTGTAGATGATCCTCTAGTAACACTCTTGGATTCACTACTTTCATCAAACGGGTTTTGAGGAACAATCCAATCAAAATTCTTTTCTAGGCTTCATGCATTCCTATAAGTTTAAAAGGTATGGGTATTTTAATTTCCTCTCCATTGAGTTTGGTTTTATCCAACTTTTTTAATGTACCCATAACATATACACATGAGCCTATCATATTAAAACGATCAAAGAACTTTTTTTTGGATTCCTTAGCAACATCACTGAACTCCTTTAGCAAAGTTTCTAGAATAAAATCTCTCTTTTCAGTATCCTCCACTTCTTTTAGTTTAAGAAACATTATTTGCATCATGGGGTTAAGGTTAAAAAACCTAGCCTCAAACATGTGAACTAAATAAGCTGCAGCATTTTCATAATTAGGAGCAAGTTCTGCTAAGGATCTATCCTCAATATCCTCATGTTTGCTAATATGATTAAAGAATTCTTCAATATTTTCTTTCCCAATTATAGAGCCACTACCTATTGAAAGGTCTTTCAGGGTGAACTTAGGGATCAACATGGTGAGCTAGAACAAGGTGACAACTATAGGAAGAACTAATTGTTTTTTGTAATTTTTGATAAAAAGAAGCAAGCAAAACAAAGAAAAACAAAAACAAAGTAAAGAGAAAGGTTGTGAAGGACTCCCCTTGTGAAGCCGTCCTTAACTCCCCAGCAACGGCGTCAGAAAACGTCTTGATGCGGCTCAGATCACTGTAGAGCTTCGTTGGGAAACCCCAAGAGGAAGGTATGATGAGCACAACAGTAAGTCCTCCCTTAGTTAGAAACCAAGGTTATCGAACCAGTAGGAGGAAGGAAATGACCCCAAGGTGTTGCTAACAACTTGGAACCTGCACAACACAAACTCAAGACTTTGCCCCAACGAACAGTGAGGTTGTCAATCTCACCGGTTTGCTGAAAATAAAGGATTAAACGTATGGTGTGGAAGGTAATGGTAGCTTGCAGAAAGTAAGCAGTAACATTGGATGGTGTATCAATGGTAAAGATTGGACCGAGGTCCATAGTTCACTAGAGGTGTTCTCCTTAAGATAAACAACACAACATGCTGGGTAAACAAATTACAGTGGGGCAATTGACAGGACATAGCAAAGGCATAACAATGCAATACTATAATTCATGACCCTATGAGATTTTATTGGGCATTACAACAATATAGATAGACCGCCATCCAACTGCATCTATGACTAGTAATCCACCTTCAGGTTATCATATGAACCCCCTCCAGTATTAAGTTGCAAGCAACGGATAACTGCTTTAAGCAATGTGTGTAAAGTAAACAATATAATTGTTCCAAGAATAAAATATTGTTGTTTTCTCCCTAGTAGCAATAGAACATCTGCAACCTTAGAGATTTCTATCACTTACCTAGATTCAATAGAGGCATGAACCCACTATCGAGCATAAATACTCCGCCCCTCTTGGAGTCACTAGCATCTACTTGGCCAAGATAGCTACTAGAAACGGAGAGCATGCAAGATCTCAAACAACACAGATATGATAGAATCAATAAGATATAATCATTAATAAATCTGGCATAGTAATCTCAATATCCATTGGATCCCCGCAAACACAACGTGCATGATTACAAATAGATGATCTTGATCATGAACGAAGCTCACAAGATCTAAACATGATAGCACAAAGGAGGAGAAACAACCATCTAGCTACTGTATGGACCCATAGTCCAAGGTGTAACTACTCACACATCATACCGAAGGCTGGCATGGTGATGAACAAGGCCTCCGGGATGATCTCTCCCCTCCGACAGGGTGCCAGGAAGAGCTTCAGATCCCCCCGATCTAGGGATGATGGTGGCGGATGCTATAGACTGTTTCATGGAGAAGAGGCGAGGCAGGACGCCGGCTAGGGGGGTCCACACCCTGCCCAGGCGCGGCCCAGGGTGGGCCCGTGCGTGGGGTGTGTGTGGCCAACCTGTGGCTCCCCTCTGGTCGCCCTTCGGTCTCTGTGTTCGTCTCGGTGAAATATTGACTTTGGCTTTTGTCCCGTCCAATTCCGAGAATATTTCCTTACTAGCTTTTCTGAAACCAAAAACAACAGAAAACAGGCAGCTGACACTATGGCATCTTGTTAATAGGTTAGTCCCAGAAAATGTATAAAAATACCTCAAAGTGTAGACAAAGCATAGCAAAGTGGATACTAAACAAGCATGGAACATCAAAAATTATAGATACATTTACGACGTATCAAGCATCCCCAAGCTTAACTCGTGCTCGTCCTCGAGTAGGTAAGTGATAAAAAGAATAATTTTTGAGGTGACATGCACCATCACAATCAAGATCAAACCATTTGCAAGCATTGAAAGCTGGGATCAAAAGACTCTAAACATGAGCATGAAATATGAAGCTCTAACAATAAGACAAAGTAACTATGCTGCAACATGAAAAGATACAAACAAAGATTCATGAATAAAAATGCATTGAAAGACGTTTGTTTGTTTCACATATAGAAAACATAGCATAGTGGCATTCAGCTTGTCCCTCATAGAGTAGCAAAACATAAATGCATAGTACACCTTCAGAGTTCATAAGGGTGACTAGATACAAATAGTTCAAGAACAAGCAATATCAACAATATGAATCAATCAATAAGTTTTGGGACAATGCACATAGAACTAAGAATGGCAACTATTCTCTCTTAATTGGTGCCTAAGGATAGAAGGTGGATACTCAATATAAAAGTGGAAGAAAGGCCCTTCAAAGGGAAGCATTGATTTCAAGTTTCATAAAGAGCTTCCAAAAATTATGGTACTTGTTAGCTTTCAGCTCTCATTTCCCCTATCATAAGCATCTTGAAGTGATTAAGGTTAAATTGAACAAAATATGGAGTATATGCTTGACAAAGTATAAGTTAGCAATCTCATGTCCCTTGAGTACGAGGGCCGTTCCACATGCTACTCAACTTTACTCAGTGATAAGTTCTTTTCATAGTAAGTATATGTGTATCATAAAGAACCGCCAACGGGGTACCCCTTGCCCCATGATACAGGAGTTATCCCATATCAAAGTGACAAGGCAAGAAGACAATGAGCATCTCACCAATCTTCTTATTTACCATGGGAAAATGATGTTTTTTCTCTCTTTCCTCTTTTTTCATCTCTTTTTTTCTTTTTCTCAATCTATTTTTTTAAGAAGAATGCTTCATAGATTTCTCACTATGGTGATGCTGCAAGTTTCCACCATGATTAGGCATGGATTAGGCTAGCGGCACATGCGTTTATCTAACACACATACATAACTCCATGGACTTACAAGCTCCCCTTTTATTTCACACCGCCGACATCCATAAATAAAAGAGCATGATATCAACTGTGTAACATGTACAATTGTAATGTTGAAAGAGTTCCCCATGACATCATGGTTCTGCTAATTCCCAACTTATAAGTGCAAGCATATACAACATAGATGACACAATGGTTCAAATTTATTAGGGGCAAGAAAAATAAAGTGTGCCATCAAGTTTATGTGAGCTTTAATAACTAATTTTCACATAACAACATTTAATTTGGAAGATAGATAAAACAAGAATATACTTGGAATGGTGTAACACACCATGCATAGGAATTTATAGTGGACTCTTTGGAATAACTTGGTTCTTGGGAGTTGGATGCATGATTAGAGCTTACTCAATACAAGTGGAGGCTAGCAAAAGACTGGGAGCGACCAACTAAGAGAGCAATAATGACCATAATCATGCGGAGCGACAAAACATTACTAATCAAAGCATAAGTGGTACCACAAGTCAAAAACTAAATGATCATAGAGGCTAAGGTGACTGGTTCATAGTCATAACATGGTGTGAGCATGTGCCAAGTCATCCAAACAAAGCATCAAAGGAGAATACCACAATACTATGATTTTGTATGCTAAAAAATGCATGATTATTTCAAGGCACATTAAGAAATATCAATTTTTTGGACAAGTTATGCTACAACAATAATCACTAAGCATAAGGTCAAAACAACAGCTAGCATGACATGATAGAGTCTAAGCCACAGTCAAAGCAAGCTCCTTTTTGTACTACTATAAGCAAGAACTTTCTAGTCCTTTCCAACACCAATCAACTTATTTGAAACAACATGGTGAAAGCGGGGGTCCAACTACTTCATTCAAGAAAACTAAGCAAACAAAAACCAAAAATGAAAACTAAGACGCTCCAAGAACAACACAATAGTGCATGAAACAATAAAAACGAAGTGTCTAGAAAGACCCGGGATTTTTATTGATGAAGAAGGGGATGCCTTGGGCATCCCCAAGCTTTGATGCTTGTACCTCTTGAATATTTCTTGGGGTGACACGGGGTGGCATCCCCAAGCTTGAGCTTTTGTCCATTCTTCATCTCATTACATCATTCTTCCCTTACACCTGAAAATTTTCCTTCATACAAAACTCCACACAATCTTCACTAGCAACATTAGTGCATTCAAAAGATAATAAAACTTTGGGTTTAGTTTCAAAAACAGCAAAACTTTCATTAAAAACACAAGCTACTATAGCAATTCCCTCAAAAAGCTTAATTTACCAAAGAGAACGCAAAAGGAAATCTATAAAGAGGCAAATGCAATTAATGGCAGAAATCCGTCAAAACAGACCAACAGGTAGAAACCGATTTTTTCCGAAGACCTGATGTTGCTCAAATCAAAAGTTTTATCTAACAACCTGGGGGATTTATTTAGAAAATTACAGCTCAATCCGACATAAAGAGATTTTTCAAGAAATTTTACAGTGGAGCATAAAAATCTGTTTCGGGACAGCAACTTCCCAGATCTTACTTCCCTCTCATTAGAGGTTATTCTTGGCACAAAAATCAAACAAAAAGGATAAGGAGAGGTTATTACAGAAGTAGTAACTTCCAAAACTCAAGAAAACTATTGGGTTATTTTCAAGAAGTACTTTTCTTTAACCCCTTTAAGTTAGGCAGAAGAAGCAAGAATCAAGTATTTTCAAATGAAGAAGCATTAAGATCAATACTCGAAATTTCTTCAACTAGGAAAGGTATCTCATCCAAATGAGTTGTAGATGATACTCTCGTAAAACTCTTGGGTTTACTACTTTCATCAAACGGGTTTTTAGGAACAATCCAATCAAAATTCTTTTCTAGGCTTCATGCATTCCTATGAGTTTAAAAGGTATGGGTATTTTAATTTCCTCTCCATTAAGTTTGGTTTTATCCAACTTTTCTAATGTACCCATAACATCTACACATGAGCCTAGCATATTAAAACGATCAAAGACCTTTTTTTGGCTTCCTTAGCAACATCACTGAACTCCTTTAGCAAAGTTTCTAGAATAAAATCTCTCTTTTCAGTATCCTCCACTTCTTTTAGTTTAAGAAACATTATTTGCATCATGGGGTTAAGGTTAACAAACCTAGCCTCAAACATGTGAACTAAATAAGCTGCAGCAATTTCATAATTAGGAGCAAGTTCTGCTAAGGATCTATCCTCAATATCCTCATGTTTGCTAATATGATTAAAGAATTCTTCAATATTTTCTTTCCCAATTATAGAGCCACTACCTATTGAAAGGTCTTTCAGGGTGAACTTAGGGATCAACATGGTGAGCTATAGCAAGGTGACAACTATAGGAAGAACTGATTTTTTTTGGAATTTTTGATAAAAAGAAGCAAGCAAAACAAGGAAAAACAAAAACAAAGTAAAGAGAAAGGTTGTGAAGGACTCCCCTTGTGAAGCCGTCCTTAACTCCCCATCAACAGCGCCAGAAAACGTCTTGATGCGGCTCAGATCACTGTAGAGCTTCGTTGGGAAACCCCAAGAGGAAGGTATGATGAGCACAACAGTAAGTCCTCCCTTAGTTAGAAACCAAGGTTATCGAACCAGTAGGAGGAAGGAAATGACCCCAAGGTGTTGCTAACAACTTGGAACCTGCACAACACAAACTCAAGACTTTGCCCCAACGAACAGTGAGGTTGTCAATCTCACCGGTTTGCTGAAAATAAAGGATTAAACGTATGGTGTGGAAGGTAATGGTAGCTTGCAGAAAGTAAGCAGTAACATTGGATGGTGTATCAATGGTAAAGATTGGACCGAGGTCCATAGTTCACTAGAGGTGTTCTCCTTAAGATAAACAACACAACATGCTGGGTAAACAAATTATAGTGGGGCAATTGACAGGACAGAGCAAGGCATAACAATGCAATACTATACATTCATGACCCTATGAGATTTTATTGTGCATTACAACAATATACATAGACCGCCATCCAACTGCATCTATGACTAGTAATCCACCTTCAGGTTATCATATGAACCCCCTCCAGTATTAAGTTGCAAGCAACGGATAACTGCTTTAAGCAATGTGTATAAAGTAAACAATATAATTGTTCCAAGAACAAAATATTGTTGTTTTCTCCCTAGTAGCAATAGAACATCTGCAACCTTAGAGATTTCTATCACTTACCCAGATTCAATAGAGGCACGAACCCACTATCGAGCATAAATACTCCCTCTTGGAGTCACTAGCATCTACTTGGCCAAGATAGCTACTAGAAACGGAGAGCATGCAAGATCTAAAACAACACAGATATGATAGAATCAATAAGATATAATAATTAATCAATCTGACATAGTAATCTCAATATCCATTGGGTCCCCGCAAACACAACATGCATGATTACAAATAGATGATCTTGATCATGAACGGAGCTCACAATATCTAAACATGATAGCACAAAGGAGGAGAAACAACCATCTAGATACTGTATGGACCCATAGTCCAAGGTCGAACTACTCACGCATCATACTAGAGGCAGGCATGGTGATGAAGAAGGCCTCCGGGATGATCTCTCCCTTCTGGCAGGGTACCGGGAAAAGCTTCAGATCCCCACGATCTAGGGACGATGGTGGCGGTGGATATGGATTGTTTCGTGGAGATCTGATCAGGTACTTAGGGTTTTGGCATCGGGCGGATTATATAGGCAAAGAGGCGAGGCAGGAGGGTAGCCAGGGGGGCCACACCCTTCCCAGGCGCAGCCCAGGGTTAGCCCGCGCGTGGGGGGGAGGGGTGGTGGTGTCACATCCCAAAATTTTGCAAATTTTGAAATGTGAAAAATAATCAAACAAAAGGAATAAATGATGAAATTTAGGGGGAAAAGAAACTTTTTGTTTCTAAATGGAAACATCAAAACCTTATTTGATCAAAATTTGAAAGAGAAAGTAACAAACAAATTTTCTAATAGATCAAATGCATTCATGCATGGAATGTATCTTGATTTTGAACATTTGGAGAAGATAAACCTAAACCCTAAACCCTAATAAAAGAAATCATCATCAAGATCACTCCAAGACTATGGCTTTGTTCCATATAAAAATTTAGAAACAAAATTTCTAAATAATCAATATTGGTAAAGAAAACATTACAAAACCATGGGAATTGATTTCACTCAATTTGGAGCCATGGATAGAAACTTATTGTTTTTATAAGCTAAAAGAAAGTATTCCAAGGTTAATAAAGCTCATAGCTAAAATCAATACTTAATTGTGAACAAAGTAATTCTAAAAGGATTTAAAAATATAAATAATTATTAAATAGGATTATACAAATTGGAATCACTATTTTTGGAGCTATAAATAAAAAGATATGAATTATATAAGACAAAGAAGAAAAATAAATAGGTTATATTGCAAAGACAATTTAAACCATGGCTAAATTCCATAAGTCAATGGAATAAAAGTTTATCTAAATAATATAAAAAGATAAAAGTTTATTTAAATAAAATTATATGCCTTATGAACCATATTCAAATTTTATTTAAATAAAAGCCAATGTGCCCCCACTCAATTTAAATGATTAATAAAAATATTTTTGAAATACTCAAATTGGACTAAATAACCAATTTCTATTTTGTATAAAATTTACTAAAAATGTTGGAGAAGGTTTGAAATCAAATTTATGTTTAGATAAATTGATTTGAATAAAAACAGAAAAAATAAAAAGAAAAGGAAAAAAGATTAGAAAAAAAGAGAAACTTACGTGCCTAGTCTAGCCCAACACCCCCGGCCCAACTAGCCCACCCGGGCCAGTCCCTCTTCCCCTCTGCTCCTTTTCTCACCCGCGCACACCGCACGAATACGTCGGAAAAGTATCTATAATTTTTGATGTTTCATGCTTGTTTAGTATCTACTTTGCTTTGCTTTGTCCACACTTAGAGGTGTTTTTATATGTTTTCTGGTACTAAACTATTACCAAGTTCCACAGTGCCAGTTGCCTGTTTTCTGCTGTTTTTGGTTCCAGAAAAGCTAATAAGGAAATATTCTCGGAATTGGACGGAACAAAAGGCAAAGTCAATATTTTATCGAGGAGCACACAAAGTCCAGAGGAGAGACGGGGGGGGGGAGCCACAGGGTGGCCGCACCCCCAGGCGTGGGCCCACCCTAGGTCGCGCCTGGGCAGGGTGTGGGCCTCCTGGCCGCCTCCCAGCCTCGCCTCTTTGCCTATAAGAAGCCCCCGATGCCTAAACCCTAAGTACCCGATCAATATTCCACGAAACCGTCTATAGCCGCTGCCACCATCGTCCCTAGATAGGGGGGATCTGAAGCTCTTCCCGGCACCCTGCCGGAGGGGAGATCATCCCGGAGGCCTTCTTCTTCGTCATGTCAGCCTCCGATATGAAGCGTGAGTAGTTTCACCTTGGACTACGGGTCCATGTAGTAGCTAGATGGTTGTATCTCCTCCCTTGTGCTTTCATGTCTAGATCTTGTGAGCTCCGTTCATGATCAAGATCTCATCTATTTGTAATAATGCATGTTGTGTTTGCGGGGATCCGATGGATATTGAGATTACTATGTCAGATTGATTAATGGTTTTGTCTTATTGATTCTACCATGTCTGTGTTGTTTGTGATCTTGCATGCTCTCCGTTGTTAGTAGCTATCTGGGACAATTAGTTGCTAGTGACTCCAAGAGGGGGTATCACTGGTAGAAAAGGGCCCATGCGTCCCGGTTGGTAAGAGCCATTAGTCCCGGTTGCCCAACCGGGACGGGGCAATCGGGACTAAAGCTCTAACCATTAGTCCCGGTTGCCCCACCAACCGGGACAAATGGGGCACACGTGGCGCATCGTAGCGAGGGTGGAGCATTAGTCCCGGTTCGTAACACGAACCAGGACTAATAACCTGCTGCCACGACAGAGATTTGGCCCATTTCTCTGTCGCGGCAGAGAATTCATTTTGGCACATTTTGTTGCCGCGGCAGCATTTTCGCCACTTTTTGTGCCGCGACAGAGAATTCATTTAGGTTGTTTTATTGTTTATTTAGTGTTTTGCACTTATCAACGAAGGAACCTTATATTACACAAGATCATCATGACAACATTACATTCAATACACGGATCGAGTTCATGCACTACATACAAAAGTTGCTATTCGATGCTACCGGCCAATTTCTTGAAAGTTGCTATTTTTACAATTCCTATTGTCTATACACAGCCGAGTAGTATTCCCCTTGTGTGTTTAGGAATTCTACATCCAAGAATCCCGCCAATTCCTCCTGAATTGCTCGTATGCGATCCTTTGGCGTAAGACCGTCCGTAGACGTTCGATCTGATTTAAAAAAGTCACCTATATGAATATGAAACTAAACACAATTTGATTGTAATAAAAACTATAGAAATTGTTTACGACGTGGAGTTGCTCAATTTCTGCCCTTCTCATCGCATCGTCTGCGGATGAACTCGCATACATAGTATCCACATAGATTGTTACCGATCCTGCATCGGGCACTTACGAAACGAGTTCAATCAAAATAATAATCAAGCATGATAATAAGTATCAAAACTAGAATCAAAGAGATGCGCGGATATAGCTAGTGGTGCTTACATCTAGTGGTTGAAATGTAAGCTCCTCTTTCCAAACACCCTAGCCTTCTTGGTGAACCGTTTCCAAAAGCGCGTGAAAAACGAATAAAATAAGTTATTAAGTACTTGATATCATAAAATTCACGAACGTTGCCGATATAGTGTCGTAATGATTAGAATTACCGGAGAAGTATCGCATGTCCTTCCACGTCTCAAGGGGTTTATGTTCGAGTCCATGACTAGTACACGCCCTTTGTCAAGTTGAATGATTAACAGAATATAGTGGTACCTGCGAATGCATAACTAATCAATTATATACTTAACATCGAGTAAGCGAAATAGAAAGTGTATACAAGACAATAACACTCACTGGAAGTTGTAAGGAAATAGTATTTCCCTTTTGGTTTCTTGAAACCTTAACGCGTGTACTATATTATCCTCCGTATCCTGGGGGCTTATTTTGAGATTAGCTTCATGAACCCAATATGGGTCAATGAAGCCAATGTCATAGATTTGTCCTCTGCTGCATTCGAGAATCTTCATTCTGCATATTACAGTATGATTATATACATGCAATAAACAAAATAATATAGATGGAGACTAAATTAATTACAGAATTAGTACTTACAGACAATAGGCACTCATGATCGATTTGTCCAAGGCGTCTTGATTGAATAATTGAAATAGTTCATCAAATTCAATGGATATCATGTCATCCTTATCTTTCCCATGATGCTTTTTTGTCCACCTCAGCACTATCCCGTTAGCCCCGGCCCTTGTGGCATGCATGTACCGATTATGCAATCTTCGCATTTTGTTGGAAGATTGTTTACCTTCTCAGTTTGACGAGAGGTTTTCCGTCGGTATTGGTATGCTACTTCACTCACGGGAAGAACTCTAATCGATAAGTATCGGGCAATACTCATACCTTGAGCAGCGGCATTCTAGACAGTAACCTCTGGATCATACCGCTTCGCCCCATATTTGCTCGACCCCACATTGGTTTGAGAAATCACCTTGAGAGGGCGCAAGTCTGCTTTTGCTTGTTCTCCGAAATGGGCGACAGATTTCCGCTTGCATCGATCGCTCTTGAGGCTTTTTGTGCCGCATGTGACTTGAGAATAGAACGCTCATAGTCTGATGACAGCTTTGGCTCGGGTTGATGAAGATTCTTTAGCATTTTCAACACTTTGGCTTTTTCTTCTTTGGTGGAACTCGCTCTTCGGCCGCCTCACTTAGCTTAAAAACGCCGTTCCGCATCAACGATCGCCGCAGTCTCATCTTCAGTACAGTCATAAGCTCTCTTGCGAGGAACTGTTGGTACTTTTGGAAGAGGCTCTTGTTTACGTTTCGGCGATCGCTTACGACGCACAGTAGTGGTAAGCTTACGCTTTTTATCCTGAGGCGCCGGCGATGGCTCCCGCGGCGATGGCCGCACCGGAGATTGGTGAGGCGACGAATCGTTCTTCAATTAAACGCATTCGCTCTTTCTGACTTTCTGCTTCAACTGCCGCCCTGTCCTTACTCCTCTGACGGCTTCTATCAGGATATTTCTTCCTATCTTCGGGAAACCCAGTCCTCCATGATTGGGAGCCTATTGTGCCTCGTGTTCGTCCATCATGTTCCTTATTTCCAAGGGCGAGTGTGAGCTCATCTTTCTCTCTATCGGGAATGAAGTCCCCATCTTTAACAGCCTTTTATCGCTTTTCGATTCTCGATTGGCAAGGGGTCTTCTTTATGTCGTATGTTATATATACACCTCCTTCGAGTCCAACGTGCCCCATGCCCGTAAAACCAATTCCTTGCACGTCTACCCAATCGTCTCTGGGTGATATTTTTATCACGCAGCCTGCTCAAGTTTCTCCCACTTAGGAATGCCAACCTTGTAGCCACCTTGCCCCATAGTATGGTGATACTTCTTCTTAGCAAGATTCATTATTCGTTTGAGACATTTTCTTAGCTTTTTCGATTTCTTGTATTCCACAAACTCATCCCGAATGGTTTTATCTTCTCAAACTGAATATTCTTGAAATCGAGTCCTATTTTTCACGACATAGTCAAGGTGCAATCTTTTCTTCCAGTTGGTGAAACATCGGGCCATCTTCTTCAAAGCCCACTCCACGACCTTAGCCTCCATGGCTCTCCCATGTTGTAAGCGTCCTCAATGGATCCTCCGCATTTGGATCCAGCTCTATCTTCGAGTTTGAAATTAACCATGAGCCTCTTCCATAGTAAATCTTTGGCGTGGTTAGGGACAAATAAACATGTTCCTCTTCATCCGCATTAGCAGGCCTATTCCAATTTCTAATGGTGATCGGATTAAGTCCCTAACGACTCCGCATTGTGCCACAAATTTGGTTGCGACAACTTCGAGTCGCTTGCTGCTCTGATGACATCTTCGATCCTGAACCTCTCATGGTCTTGCAACTTTTTGGTTGGGCCTCGTCTGCTCTTTTCAGTAGATTCCTTCGATCCGGAGGGCTAAAAGAAGAAAGATCGTCATTAGTATTTCTATATGGATAGCAGATGATTAATTAATGAATTGATTTATATTACATGCACCTCGTCGGAGCGGCCGTCTTCTCGATTACACAAGGAATCTCCTTCTCTCATGAAGGCAACACCTTCAACCTCAAAAGTTGTCTACTCCGGTAAAGAGGATCACCCTCACCGGAGTTGTTCGTAAACGTTGATACGCCTAAATTATCTTCCCACGGATCACACCTTGGATCAACTCTTCCTTTTCTTCGTCTCGGCGTGTGGGTCCATATTTTACGCATAGGTGGAAAACGAATAAGTCAAAGCGGCTAAAGGAGAAAGTTAAGTACGGTGTTGAGAGATATAAACCCTAATTCAGAGAAACCCTAATATATACATACACAATAATAAAAATGAAGAGAAAGGGAAACCGTGTAGTAGATAGGCACATCGTCGAACCCACATGCACCTAAGTTTCTTGAAAATGTGAATCGGGTCTTGGGCTACCCACAATGGATCGACCAAAGGTCAAGACCAATAATACCAAACTAATTAATAAACCTAATAATACCTAACTAATAATAAACCTAATAATCCAAACACCAAAAGAAAGGAAACAATCAACACATGGCATCGATGCAATGCTCAAGCAAGTATGATGATATGACAAGTTAATTTGCATTGGAATGTAACCCTAAGAAATGCTCGACGATTTAATCGGGGTTCCGAGGGTGAAAACCCTAACTCGAGAAACTTCGAACACATGAGAGGGTGGATTTGTTCTTCTAATTAAACTTGTAATTTAAGTTGTTGAACAATGCATGATTATAGCTTAGATAGCTAGGTTTCATTTTTCTGAACATTTTGATATATTATTCATATTTTTATGACTTATAGATTAAAACAAGGATAATGATATGACAAGTTAATTTGTATTAAAAAGTAACCCTAAGACATGCTCGGCAATTTAAACGGGGTTCCGAGGGGTGAAAACCCTAACTCGGCGAAACTCCGGAGTATATGAGAGGGGTTGATTTTGTTTTCTAATTAAGGGGTGGCCGAACGGAGGCGAATCGACGGCGGCCGGAGCTCGGGAAGATGGGTTGCAGAGCTTGATTAAGGCCGAGCGGGGACGATTCCTTTGGCGTAGAGACGCAGTCCAGCACGGCGGAGCTCCTCGGCGACGAGCTCGGCGGGCAGCCTGCCGGCGTCGTGGGGGGTGGTTCTGTAATGCGCGTCGATGAATGAGATGGGTAAGAAGAAGAAGAAGAGGGTTTGGAATGCCCTGGCAAAGGTGCATCGTCAAACTCACATGTATATGAGGGGTATCGATGTTCTTCCAACTAAACAAGGGTTTAAAGTTTCTTGACAATGTATTATGATTGCTTAGACACATGGCTCTCAAATTTTTGAACATTTTGATACATTATAAATATTTTTATGATTAAATATGAATTAGTTATTGATTTTACAAAATTATATTAATTTCTGCTATTTTTAAACATTTCTGAAAAGGATTAAGCCATTACTGCATCACCCTGACGTCATCAACCCTATCCCTAACTTTCTACACCGGGGCTGCTCCTACCCACAACCACTGACTAGGGGGCCCTAGGCCGATCTGGGTCCACCCCGTGGCCACGTAGGCTCCACGTCAGACGCGGCGGCGCGGGAGGCGTCAGGTGGTGGTCGCCAGCGACGATATGGGCCACCCCAGCACGCGCGGAGGGGTGCGCTGGAAAGAGCGTGACAAGGGGAACCACATAGTGGTGGCGTCGCCCCTTTAGGGTCACCCGAGTGAGGCTTATGACGGCGGCGACGGAGCTCACAAACGAACGGCACGCGGTGGCTACAAAGATCTAGGAGGCAAACGGAGGGTGCCCTGAGCACAAGAAGCTCACCACGGTGCTCGACGTGGGGTCTTGGAATCCAGGCGAGGCCGAAGGTGAGCTAATCGACGACGGCGAGCTTTGTCGGGGTCGGGGACGAAGACGAGGTTGACGACGATTCCGTTTGCCAAAGAGGGAGAACGACGCGAGGGGAGAAAGAGGAGAGAACGCACGACGCACGCCAGAGGCGTACTGGCAGCGACTGACGAAGCGGCGGACGTCTTCCTATGCGCGCACGCCGGAGTTGCGAATAATGGAGAAGGGAAGGAGAGAACGTCGTCGTGTATAAGGGGAGAATATGTCCGGTTGGTGGCTCCAACCAGACTAAAAGTTACGTCCCGTTGGAGCCACCAACCGACCTATACTCCAATATTTTCAAGACCAAGGGTTGGCGTAGGGTCTTTAGTCCGGTTGGTGGCTCCAACCGAGACATATTCCCCTTTCAAAAAATTTCGTATTTTCTCTCTCCGCCTTTATTTTTATTTTGGGGTTTAAATTTGTATTGTTTTTAAATGATAATTAATTTGGAATTTAGAAAACTTTAAACATAAAAGTGTTTGGATTTGAATAAATAATTCAAAACCATTTTCTTTTAAAAATAATTAATGTAACCATTTAAAATATGAACCATTTACAATTAAAAATGAATTAACTTATATTTTTTAATATCAATTTGGAATTTAGAAAAACTTTAAACATAAGAAGTGTATGGATTTGAATAAATAATTAAAAAACATATTCTATTTTTAAAAAATAATTAATGTAACCTTTTAAAATGAATTAACTTATATTTTTGAATATTAATTTGGAATTTAGAAAAAATTTAAACATAAAAAGTGTTTGGATTTAACTAAATAATTCAAAAACATTTTCTGTTTTAAAAAATAATTAATGTAACCATTTAAAATATGAACCATTTACAATTAAAAATGAATTAACTTATATTTTTTTAATATCAATTTGGAATTTAGAAAAATTTTAAACATAAAAAGTGTTTGGATTTAAATAAATAATTCAAAAACATTTTCTGTTTTAAAAAATAATTAATGTAACCATTTAAAATATGAACCATTTACAATTAAAAATGAATTAACTTATATTTTTTTAATATAAATTTGGAATTTAGAAGAACTTTAAACATAAGAAGTGTATGGATTTGAATAAATAATTCAAAAACATATTCTATTTTTAAAAAATAATTAATGTAACCTTTTAAAATGAATTAACTTATATTCTATTTTTGAATATTAATTTTTAAAACGACCCTTTTTTGCGCTCGGAAAATGGAAAAGGGCTTTTCCGTGCGACAAAAAGGAAAACTTCCTCCTGCAACATTGTTCTCCATACCAATGTCCACACACATGCATAATATGGGCACAACATCACAAACTATGCCGTGATTCAGCACATAACATCGGTCATTTGGACCGAAAGCCATGAAACCTCGAACATGATAGGTCATTTTGTGAAGGTTTTTTCGAAACATGATCAATATACCAAGTCTGGTATTTTTCCTTTCAACTATGTAACATAATATGACACCACGCGAAGGATTTTCATTGTTCGGATTTTTTTGAATTTATTATGCCCGTTTTGAATTATCTGAATTTCTAACTATGGTCGAACCGTGTGCATGAAGATAGGGATGTGCATCGTTAGAACTTGCATTGGATCTCTGAAGAAACCACATATTGCGAGTCTAAAATGATTTTTTCAAAAATCACGATAGATCATGATCATGTACCAGAGTACAAACCGACCCACTTCCTACCGATTCTAAGACATTTGTCCTTTTACCCGAGATGGACGAAAAGGTTTGAGATATACCGTTGGGAGATAGTCCATGTAAGGTGGTCTAGTATTTTAGGAAAATGGGACGGTAGCATTGTGAAACGGCATTTTGGTGGTTACTTCACAAAACCAATTTGCGCTCGGAAAATGGAAAAGGGCTTTACGTGCGAAAAGGAAAACTTCCTCCTGCAACATTGTTCTCCATACCAATGTCCACTCACATGCATAATATGGGCACAACATCGTAAACTATGCCGTGATTCAAGACATAACATCGGTCATTTGGACCGAAAGCCATGAAACCTCGAACATGATAGGTCATTTTGTGAAGGTTTTTTCAAACATGATCAATATACCAAGTCCGTATTTTACTTTCAACTATGTAACATAATATGACACCACGCCAAGGATTTTCATTGTTCGGATTTTTTTGAATTTATTATGCCCGCTTTGAATTATCGAATTTCTAACTATGGTCGAACCAAAGTGCATGAAGATAGGGGACGCATCGTTAGAACTTGCATTGGATATCTGAAGAAACCACATATTGCGAGTCTAAAATGATTTTTTCAAAAATCACGGGCGATAGATCATGTACCGTAGTACAAACCGGGACCACTTCCGCCGATTCTAAGACATTTGTCCTTTTCCCGGATGGACGAAAAGGTTTGAGATGTACCGTTGGGAGATAGTCCATGTAAGGTGGTCTAGTATTTTAGGAAAATGGGACGGTAGCATTGTGAAACGGCATTTTGGTGGTTACTTCACAAAACGACCGCTTTTTGCGCTCGGAAAATGGAAAAGGGCTTTTCCGTATGCACAAAAGGAAAACTTCCTCCTGCAACATTGTTCTCCGTACCAATGTCCACACACATGCATAATATGGGCACAACATCACAAACTATGCCGTGATTCAGCACATAACATCGGTCATTTGGACCGAAAGCCATGAAACCTCGAACATGATAGGTCATTTTGTGAAGGTTTTTTCGAAACATGATCAATATACCAAGTCTGGTATTTTTCCTTTCAACTATGTAACATAATATGACACCACGCGAAGGATTTTCATTGTTCGGATTTTTTTTGAATTTATTATGCTCGTTTTGAATTATCTGAATTTCTAACTATGGTCGAACCGGTGTGCATGAAGATAGCGGACGGGCATCGTTAGAAATTGCATTGGATCTCTGAAGAAACCACATATTGCGAGTCTAAAAATGATTTTTTTCAAAAAATCACGGGCGATAGATCATGTACCTGTAGTACAAACCGGACCCACTTCCTGCCGATTCGGCAGACATTTGTCCTTTTGACCCGGGATGGACGAAAAGGTTTGAGATGTACCGGTTGGGAGATAGTCCATGTAAGGTGGTCTAGTATTTTAGGAAAATGGGACGGTAGCATTGTGAAACGGCATTTTGGTGGTTACTTCACAAAACGACCGCTTTTTTTGCTCGGAAAATGGAAAAGGGCTTTTCCGCGACAAAAGGAAAACTTCCTCCTGCAACATTGTTCTCCATACCAATGTCCACACATGCATAATATGGGCACAACATCACAAACTATGCCGTGATTCAAGACATAACATCGGTCATTTGGACCGAAAGCCATGAAACCTTGAACATGATAGGTCATTTTGTGAAGGTTTTTCAAACATGATCATTGTTAAGACACATTTAGTCCGATGTAGTCACAAACCGGGACTAAAAATATTTTCCGCCATTTCCCACCTCTTCCCGCTAAGTTTTCCGCCTTTCCTTTCTACTAGAGCTTTTAGTCCCGGATGTAGTCACTAACGACTAAAGATATTTCCGCCATTTCCCAAAGCTTCACGCCAAGTTTTCCGCCCTTTCCTCTATATTTAGGGTGATCTTGTCATGGCTATCCACACATCCACACCTTCCTCTTAGAACAATGGACAACGCCATCGGGCCATTCGACCCTCGAGGAGACCGAGGCCAGGCGCCCAACTACCCTTGTCCATCGGGGTACCGCCATCACCGGATGCCGAAAGGGAGGGGTTCTGTCCCTCCCGCCCTCAAGGTTCCGCACGCCAAAGTGCCATCACAAACCACTTCTACCACGAGCTCACGCCGGGCGGATGGATCCCAGCGGGATCCCGACAACTATGACACCGGAATGCCTTCTTCGCTAATAGGCGGAAAGGGAGCTCGCCAGTACGAGGGTGATGGCCCGCCACCGTGAACCACAACGAAGCCGTCGTCTCGTGGTGGGCGAACCGCATTATCATCAGTGATGCGCTACATCGCCGGGAGACCATCTCGCCACGGTGCCCACGAGTCCACCCGCCACAGGCCCCACATTGTCCGGTGGCGGCATCGTCTTCTAGGAGACCCTCCCACCCTCCGTGAATCCGAGGCTGGAATGGCCCTGGTATATGCCATGGATGGTGAGGATCCCGAGTGGCGGTGACGATGCGATGATGATGACGACGGCGATGAAGACCACAAGCTGCGTCTATAGGACTAGGCATGATTATGACTAAAGGGGCGGCTTTAGGCACTGAGTGTTAGCTAGTCCCGGTTTGTCCGGTTTTAATATTAATAAATGTCTTAAGTGTTACCTAATAAATAGAGGAAATGCCTATATAAAGAGAGGGTTCATATTTAGTCTCGGTTGGAGAAACCAACCGATCAAGGGATTGCGCAGTGGGCGACAACACTAATAATAGGGGTGAGTGTCGACATTATGTCGTGCGGCTTGTACCTTGTCCCGGATGGTGTCACCAACCGGGACTAAAGATGAACCTTTAGTCCCGGTTGGAGACACCAACCGACTAAAGATGAGTCAAGACTAATAATAGGGTGAGTGTCGACATTATGTCGTGAGTGTCGACATTATGCCGAGCTGCTTGTACTATAAATATGCATCCTTGTGAGTCCAGTCCTCCAGCCGTTTGAGGCATCTCCAAGATGGTTTTAGAGAGCAGGACACCACTACGGCGCCAGTTCGAGGAGATGCCGACGAGCCAGTCCTCCGCATCTCCGAGAAATCGGTCATAGAGGCACTCTAATATGTGAAATTAGTTAGCTCCGAGGCGTATTGATCTAGTTAGTGAAGTTACAAGCTGCAAGATGGTTTTCGAGAGCAGGACACCACTGCGGCCAGTTCGAGGAGATGCCGAGAGCCCGGTCCTCCGGCATCTCCAGAAATGGTCATAGAGGCACTCCTAATATGTGAAATTAGTTAGCTCAGGCGTATTGATCTAGTTAGTGAAGTTACAAGCTGCAAGATGGTTTTCGAGAGCAGGACACCATGCGGCCAGTTCGAGGAGATGCCGACGGAGCCCAGTCCTCCCGGCATCTCCGAGAAACTGGTCATAGAGGCACTCCTAATATGTGAAATTAGTTAGCTCCGAGGCGATTGATCTAGTTAGTGAAGTTACAAGCTGCAAGATGGTTTTCGAGAGCAGGACACCACTACCCGTTTGAGGGAGATGCCGACGAGCCCAGTCCTCCAAAGATCTCCAAGAAACTGGTCATATAGGCACTCGGTCCAGCCACAAAACAGGACTAACACTCAAGACATTTATTAATATTAAAAGCGAGACTACAAAACCGGGACTAAAGGCCACAAACCGCGAAAGATATCCTTCTCAAGCCACAAACCGCGAAAGACATGAACTAGAGTTACATAATATGAGCATGAACTTCTTGGCATATGTCATTCCTTATGACCGCTTCGCACGTAACCATGGAGCATCTTCTTTACTTAACGGAATGCTTGGGTCATTTGTGAAGGGCGGAATTTCATCAAACTTATTATAATCTTCTGACATGTCTGTCTTGTCCTCGAGTCCCACAATGTTTCTTTTCCCTGAAAGAACTATGTGACGCGTTGGCTCATCATATGATGTATTCGTTTGCATATTTTTTCTTTTTTCGTCGGAGGACATGTCTTTCACATAGAAAACCCGAGACACATCATTGGCTAGGACGAATGGTTCATCTCTATAACCAAGATTGTTGAGATCCACTATTGTCATTCCGCATAACTGGTCTATCTTTACCCTTCCCCATTCAAAGTTGACCCATTTGCAAATAAACAAAGGGACCTTAAAAGAGACTCCATAGTCTAGTTCCCATATATCCTCTATGTAACCATAATATGTGTCCTTTTGTCCATTCTCGTCTATTGCATCAAAGCGGACACCACTATTTTGGTTGGTGCTCTTTTATCTTGGGCGATCGTAGAATGTATTCCCATTTATTTCGCACTTTGGAAATTCACAAGAGAAGATGGTGACGCCAACAAGTATAGTGATCTCCAACAGTGGTGTCATTCAAGAGATGTGTCCGCATCCAACCACCGAAAGACTTCATGTGTTCATTTGTAATCCATGATTCAGCTTCCCGGTTTTTGAGCGTACAATATTCTTGTGTTCCTCGATATACGGAGCTGCCAAGGTGGAATTATGTAGAACTGTGTAGTGTGCTTTAGTGAAAGAATCCCCGTCCCTACATATCATTGCTTTCTTTCCCAGCGTGCCTTTTCCACTTAGTCTTCCCTCATGCCGCGAGTCAGAAACACCAATCGGCTTAAGGTAGAATAAAGTCAACACAAAACTCAATGACCTCCTCTGTTCCATATCCCTTGGAGATGCTTCCTTATGGTCTAGCACGGTTATGAACATATTTCTTTAAGACTCCCATGAACCTCTCAAAGGGGAACATATTGTGCAGAAATACCGGACCGAGAATGGCAATCTCTTCCACTAGATGAACCAGGAGATGCGTCATAATATTGAAGAAGGATGGTGGGAACACCAATTCAAAACTAACAAGACATTGTACCACATCCTTCAGAACTTGGCGAATATCTGGATTGATTACCTTCGAGATATTGCAATGAGGAATGCACATGCTTCACAATGGGTACTCGAACATTTTCGGTAGAAGCCCCTCAATGCAATCGGAAGCAATCGTCATAATCACGTGATACCATGAGACTTCAGGTTTTGGAACTTTTTCTGCCATATTTATTATCCACTTTATATTAGATGAGAAGCTTAGCGGCACCTTGATCCGTAAAGGACTTCAAAAAGATTTCCTTCTCTGCTTTGGTAAGAGCATAGTGGCACGACTTAAGTGGCGCCCTTTATCCGCCTTGTTATCTCAGTATGCATGTTCTTTGGGTCTTTCATAATTTGTTGGTCCTCCGTGCTTCGTGTGTATCTTTTGTCTTCCCATACACGCCTAGGAATCCTAGCAGTTCACGCAGAGATTCTTCGTCACGTGCATCACGTCGATTGAAGAGCGGACACGCAGGACTTTCCAATATGGCAGCTCCCAAAATATAGATTTCTTCTTCCACATGGGTGCGTGTCTGAGCGACGCTGCTCGTAACTGATTGACCGGGACCCTTTCCAAAGATTACTTCTATGTCCTTGACCATACCAAATACATCATCACCGGCAGGAGTTCAGGCTTCTTCCTGATCCGCCTCACCTTTGAAATGCTTGCCTTTCTTTCTTACGGATGATTGGTGAAGAAATCGTCGATTCGCCAGTACACAACCTTCTTGCATTTATGCAAATATGTACCTTCGGTCTTATCTAAACAAAGGGTGCATGCCTTATATCCTTTGTTTGTCCATCTGAAAGGTTACTAAGAGCCAATCATTGATGGTTCTGAATAACAACCCTCGTAGATTAAATGGCTCGCTTGTTCTCATCCCACGCACGTACACCTGGTTTGCCCCACAACCGTAAGAGTTCTTCAACTAATGGCCTAAGGTACACATCAATGTCGCGTTGCCGGTTGCTTGGCCTTGGATGAGCACTTGGCATCATAATGAACTTACGCTTCATGCACAACCAAGGAGGCAGGTTGTAGATACATAGAGTCACGGGCCGTCTTTGTGGATCGCAACTCTGCTCCCCAAAAGGATTCATGCCATCCGTACTTAGACCAAACCATAAGTTCCTTGTGTCACCGCAAAGTCCGGAAGTCTCTCTCGATTTTTCTCCACTATGACCCATCGCCAGGTGTCTCAACTCCCCGCCTTTCTTACGGTCTTCTTTGTTCCATCGCAACAACCTGGCATGCTCTTTGTTTCGAACATGCGTTTCAACCTTGGTATTATAGGAGCATACCACATAACCTTAGCAGAACCCTCTTCCGAGGGGCTCTCCTTCAACATCACCAGGTCATCTCGTCGATCTTATACCGAACGCTGCATACCGGCATTTATCTAAATTCTCATACTCCTTACCGCGGTAGAGGATGAAGTCATTAATGCATGCATGTATCTTTTGCACATCTAATCCCGAGGATGAGAGTCTTCTTTGCTTCAGAGGTACTCTCGGGAAGTTCGTTATGTTTTGGAAACTTGACTTCATTATTTTCAGATCTTTTCAAATGAGGAGTCAGTTAGACCACTGCCTTCCATCACAACAATTCCAAAGGTGGTACCGAGCTTTGTGCCGCCATCTTCATAATTTGGGTACAACAATTTCTTGTGATCTTCTAACATGCCCTCTAACTTCAACTTCTCATTTACATTTCAGTCTCGCTTTGCATCGAAATGACCCTACCAAGTTCATCACCGGCTCATCCGATGCCCGTTCTTCACCTTTTTCCTCTCCATTGTCTTCCATTGCGGTATCAGTATTCAGAAACATATGATGATAGTTGTTATCATCATCTTCTTCTTCACCATCTTCCATCATAACCCCTCTTCCCGTGCTTGGTCCAGCAATTATAGTTGGGCATGAAACCTTTCATAATCAGTGGCGAATGATTTTTGAGGAAGAGTACTCCTTGTTGTTCCGACATTGAACACATGGACAACGATAAATCCATTCTCTTTGTTTGCCGTAGCCACATCGATAAATTTATCCACGCCTTTGATATACTGCCACCACGTCACCGTACATCCATTCCCGACCGCTCATCTACATCATATAAGTAAGTTTATCAAAAACAGGACATCATAAATAGTGAAATAACCAATTCACACCGACACATGAATTGTATCAATGACCTAGAAAAGATAAGATTGCTAACCTCGATCGAGGGAAATAAAGAGGAGAAAGCTCAAGTGCGTCTGACACCTTCTATATTTTTGTTCTATGAGAAATTCAACGGATTTTTCACTCAAACATTTCAACAAACACCTTCAATGCATGCATGAGAAAAACTAGCACACACCCTCACACCTTACACCATTCGAAAAAAGCAGTGGAGGCGAGAGGGGTCGTTGCATTTATAGAGGGCAAGGGTCTTTAGTCGGTTGGAGCCAGAACCGGGACTAAAGGTGCGTACACGCCACGTGGCTGTGGCCAAACCTTTAGTCCCGTTGGTGGCTCCAACCGGACGCATGCCCCTTACCAACCGGGACCCATGCCTCGCCCGTGCCGCTCCAACCGGGACGCGTGCCAGCATTAGTCCCGGTTGGTGGCGCAACCGGGACTAATGCTCCGAGGGGTCGCGAACGGATAGCCCGTTTTCCTCTAGTGTATTTATGCTTGATTGTGGGTTCATGCCTCTATTTAATCAAGGGAAGTGACAGAAATCTCTAAGGTTGTAGATGTACTGTTGCCACTAGGGAGAAAACAACGGTCTCTTTTTTATGGAACAAGTGGATTGTTTACCTTACACACTTTGCTTAAAGCAGTTGTCTGTTTCTTGCAACTTAATACTGGAGGGGGTTCGGATGATAACCCAAAGGTGGACTTATAGTCATAGACGCAGTTGGATGGCAGTCTATGTATCTTGTTGTATTTCCCAATCAAATCTCATAGGATATTTATGTCTAGTATTCCATTGTTATGCCTTGCTCAGTCCTGTCAATTGATATGTTGTAATGTGTTTACCCAGCATGCCAAGTTTGTTTATCTAAGGAGAACACCTCTAGAGAACTATGGACCCCGGTACAATCTTTACCATTGATACATATTCCAATGTTACTGTTTACTTTCTGCAAACCACTATTACCTTCCACACCATACAGTTAATCTTTTGTTACATCAACCAGTGAGACTAACAACCTCACTGTTTGTTGGGGCAAAGTCTTGAGTTTGTGTTGAGCAGGTTTCCAAGTTGCTTGCAACACCTTTGAGACGTATCCTTCCTCCTACTGGTTCGATAACCTTGGTTTCTTACTGAGGGAAGACTTGCTACTACGCTGCATCACACCTTGCTCTTGGGGTTTTCCGATGAAGCGCCCCCACATTGTTGCAGCGCCATCAAGATTTTCTGGCGCCGTTGCCGGGGAGGCTAAGGACGTCTTCACAAGGGGAGTCCTCCACAACCTTTCTATTTAATTTTTTTAGTTTGCTTAGTTTCTTTTGTTTGGTTTTGTTTGCCTCTTTTTATCAAAAACTCCAAAAAAAATAGTTTAGTTTGGTTTGCTTTCTCTTATAAAAAACACAAAAAAATAGTTTGAGCCCTCGTTGCTACCATGTCTGGTTTTGGTCCAATCTCTATGACACCTATGGAAAAGATCTTTACTTTCAAGCAAAAAAGTGAAGAGAGTTTCAAATAAGCTTGGTTTAGAATCTCTGCTGTACAAAGGGAAACTAAGCCTAAGATGAGTCTTAGCTTGGTTATTAATAGTTTCTACCACGGTATTGCTCTTTGTTATAGATATGCTTTGGATGATGTGGCTGAGAAAGATATTTTATGATGTACTGAGGATGAAGCTTTTGATGCCATAAATAAATTGATTATAATTTATAATATGCCTGGCAAGTCTGATTCCTCTTTTATAGACATTTTTGCTAGGTTGAACACTCTTGAGTCCAGTACTGCTGCTTTGAACAGTTGCTATCACACACTTAGGGAGTACCATGACTATGTTTCATTAAATTCTGAGCCTTCAAAGTGGTTTCCCACAATCAAAGTCTCTATAAATAGTGCAACTTTTGATTCTCGTTGTGATATCATGTCTGAATTTTGCCTTATGCCTAAAGATATTTATGAGTCTTTGAATATTTGGGGACTTTCTAAAGGAGGAGAATAAATATATCTTACCAATAATGCAACTTTATTACCCATTGGAATAGGTGAAGGTGTGTTTACAAAAATCTCAGGGAAAATGGTGTATACTGATTATCTTGTTATTGAATGTGTAGGCACAGGACAGATTACACTCGGAAGATCCCTGCTGAAACACCTTGGAGCAATAATAGATGTGGGAAAAGGCATTATGCATTTTGCTCCTCTAGTAAGGAATCATATTTTACCTAAAGAAAAGAAGAAAGGTAAGAGCAAGAGATTTGAAGTTAATGCTTCTTCATTTGAAAATACTTGATTTCTTGCTTCTTGTGCCTAACTTAAAGGCGTTAAAGAAAAGTACTTGTTGGGAGATAACCCAAGAGTTCTCTTGAGTCTTGGAAGTTATTACTTCAGTAATGACCTCTCCTTATCATTTTTGTTTGTTTTTTGTGCCAGGAATGACCTCTAATGAGAGGGAAGTAAGATTGGGGAGTTGCTGTCCCGAAACAGATTTCTGTCCTCCACCATAAAAATTCTTGAGGAGTCTCTGTAAGTCGTATTGAGCTGAAAATTTATTAATACACCCCTAGTATGTTGGATAACTTTCGTTAGTTCAACACTTTTTTATTTGAGCAACAGAAGGTCTTCGAAAAAATCGGTTTCTACCTGTTGGTCTGTTTTGACACATTTCTGCCATTATTTGCATTTGCTTCTTATTGATTCCTTTTTGGGTTATTTTTGGGAAATTGAGCTTTTTTAAGAAGTTGCTACACTAGCTTGTGTTTTTAGTGAAAAGTTTTGATGTTCTAAAGCTAAACCCAAGGGTCTATTATCTTTTGAATACACTAATGTTGCTAATGAAGATTGTGTGAAGTTTTGTATGAAGCAAAAATTTCAAGTGTAGAGAGAGAATGATGTAATGAGATGAAGAATGGACAAAAGCTCAAGCTTGGGGATGCCACCCCTAGTGTCACCCCTAGAAATATCCAAGAGGTACAAGCGTCAAAGCTTGGGGATGCCCAAGGCATCCCCTTCTTCATCAATAAAAAGCTCAGGTCTTTCTAGACACTTCGTTTTTATTGTTTCATGCACTGTTGTGTTATTCTTGGAGCGTCTTAGTTTTCGTTTGCTTAGTTTGATTGAATAAACTATTTTGGACCCCCATTCTCGCTGTGTTGATTCAAATAAGTTGATTGGTGTTGGAATGGAGTAGCAAGTTCTTGCTTGAATAGTGCAAGAGGAGCTTGCTTTGACTGTGACTTAGACTTTAGCATGTCATGCTAGGTGTTGTTTTGACCTTATCCTTAGTGATTATTGTTGTAGAATGACTTGTTCCAAACAATTGGGATTGCTTAGTGTGCCTTAAAAGAATCATGCGTTGTTTTAGCATACAAAATCATAGTGTTGTGGTTTTCTCCTTTGATGCTTTGTTTGGGTTGACTTGGCACATGCTCACTGAAGGGAATATGCCCTGAGAGGCAATAATAAAGTGTTTATTATGTGTATTCCAAGTATATGATAGATGTTTATTTTGCATTCTATAATTGTATTAATACGGAAACGTTAGTACATGTGTGTTTAATAAACAAACAGAAAGTTCCTAGTTATGCCTCTCTCATAAACTAGTTCTTTGATTAACAAGATGATCACAGTTTCCTGATCATAGACATTGGATGTTGTTAATAACGAGATCACAACATTAGTGTAATGATGTGATAAACATTCATCTGAAGTATAGTATTACGATCAAAGTCATTGAGTTTATATTGCTATAAACAACTTACGAAGTGATCCTAATCCATAGACCATGAGATCATGTCAATCACTAACACCGGAAGAGTTTCTCGTTCACATCAAACGTCACACCGTAACTGGATGATTATAAAGATGGCTTCAAAGCTACTAAAGTGTTATGTTGAGACTCATGGATCAAGAGTGTAATTTCTTCATCCCTATGGCGGATAGATATACTCTGGGCCCTCTCGGTGATATCACATTGGTTAGCTTGCAAGCAAGTGATTTGATCACTAGAATGTTATATCACGAGAACGAGAAAAGAGTGCATGTCAGTAACGAGATCAAAATAGGTATGGAGATACCGATGATCGAATCTCGGACATGTAATATATCTTGAAACAAAGGGATTAAGATACAAGCATAAAAGGTTCCGACGATCACAGGAAAGTCATCGTTGAATGTGTTGGAGTCAGTATGGATCTCCAGGTCCCGCTACTGATTATTGATCGGAGAAGGGTCTCGATAATGTCCGCATTATTCGTGAACTGTAGGGTGACACACTTAAGGGACACTGACATCCAATTGGAGCAAATGTTTCATGCCGAAAAGAATAACAAGCGCAGGAATTTATTTCAGTAGATACCGAAACATGATTTAGGGTGAAATTGCAGAAAGTGTTTTTGCATGTGAAATAGAATTCTAGCAAGGGGTTATATGTGAATGTTTGTCATTAAAGTAATTGACAAAATTCTGAATAAATAAAAAGAGTTTTATTTAGTGAGAGTTTGCATTAAATTTGGTGGAAATTTAATACCAAGTTTGAGTGGGATTTTGAGTGGAGGGAATTTTGTGAGTGGAGTGTCCACCCACATGAAGAGGGGAGGGCAAGGGGGCAGCCCCATGCGCCGGCCACCCCCTTTGGGTTCCCCCCTCTCCTATAAAAGGCACTCCCTCCTCACTTCTCACTCACACCTCCTCATGAAGGATCTCTTTCCCCCTCTAGAATTTATTCCCCATGGTCTCAGACAAGCGAGATACATGTTCCCGGTGGCTATTCGGCAAGAAAGGGTTGTGCTTCCGCAGCTTCGCCGGAGCGAGGAGGTGGAGGTTGCTCGGTGTCTTGTATGTGTGTGCGAGCACGGATTCCCTGCTGCTTTGCGGCGCTAGGACTTCCACTCGATCTTGAGATCGACAAGAGATTGTCTACATCAACCACGAGTTCAACTCGTTAAGCTTTGTCGGTCTTCAAGGGTATGTTCTCTACGGATATACATCCGCCCGTTGTTTGTATCTAGTAGATAGATCTTGGTACATAGTTCCCATTGTAGGAATTTTTTTGTTTTCTATGTTGCGAACCCTTCAGTGCTATCTGAGCCGGATCTATGTGTCACATCCCAAGATTTTCCAAATCTTGTAATGTGAAAATAAATGAATAAAATAAAACTTTGTTTGATTTTCAGGGCCAGAAGAAACTTTTTGAATTCAATTGGAACTTCAAACCCATTTGAATTAAATAAAATCCTAAAGGGATTTAAAAAGATAAACATTTTGAATAAAGGAAAACAAAATATTTTGGAAATACTATTTTTGGATCTTTTAAATAAAAGGATTTGGTTTTCAATAGAAATAAAAGTTTATAGATAAAAGATTATGTTATAAAGCCAAATGAAACCTTGGCCAAACTTTGGAATTAAAACATTTTGTTTAGAATAAAAATAGCAAAGGTTTATTTAAACAAAATAATAAGGATTTAATATCCAAATTTTATTAAAGTAAAGGCTTATCCCATTTTAAATAAAACACTAAAACTTATTTATTTACTTTAAATAAGTTTTCCAAATATTTTATATTCCTAAATAAAACCTACTGTTTTGGTTTTGAAAATAATTAAATTCCAAAAGGAGTATTTAAATAAAACAAATCCTATTTGAATTAAATGAATAAGGTCTATTCATTTAATTGATATTGGACCCTAAAATAAAATGTTATTTTTATTTTAAACAAGTATTTCAAGTATCTTATATTTTCAAATAAAACCTACTGATTTGGTTTTGAAAGTGTTTGGATTTCAAATGAAGATTTTATTAAATAAATCAAACCATATTAAATAACTAATGAACCATTTTATTTAATTTACAAATGGATCCTAAAAAGGATAAAAATATTATTTTATTTTAGGATTTGGTTTATGTTGATAAACAGAACCAAATTCATAGTTGCAAAGTTTGTTGATTGTTTGAATTAATTTGAATGTGATTTGCTTGTTTGGAATTTCAAAAGCAATCAATTAGAAAAGAAAAGGTTACGTAAAAAAAATGGATTGACCTAGCCCAAATCGCCAAGCCCACAAGGCCCAAAGAAATGCATCAGTTCTCTTCTCCCTCGGCGAATCGTTTTTCACCTGGTAATTGACCGCAGAACCAATGACCGGTGGCCCCTCTTCTCCCTCTCCCTCACTCGCTGACCAGCCGACCCCACCCCCTCCTATTCATCGTCTTCAACACGACCTCGTCGCCCTGGCTGTTTACTGCCGATTGATTGCGCCTCGTCAATTCGCTTCAATCCCGCGTGATCAACGCCCCCTGACCACACACGCTTAAACGCCCTGGCCTCCTCTCCATTTCCCCTCTGTCTCCTCCCCCAAGCACGCCCCCAGGCCGCTCCAATTTCTCCCCTAGCCGCTCTGTCTCCGACGACTTCCCCGGCCGATTCCGGCAGCCCCTCGCCGCCCCTTGCCTCCACGACCATGCTCTCGTGATCCCCACCTCCTGGCGATCATCCCGTCAGAATACCGCCGGCGCCCAGTGTGCCGCAACGTCTCCACCTGTACGCCACCGACGACCCCGCAACTCCGGCGAGCTCTAGCACTTGACTCGGTGTGCGCCTTGATTAATAAATCATGCCATTTGATTAATCTGCGTCTTTCGCATCTCCAGGTGCTCGCCAAACACTCGCGCGTGGCCTGCAACCTCGCCCCTGTCGATGACTGACTGCACCCGAGGCACGGCTCAACTCCGGTGAGCAATTCCCCAGAAACCCGTGCGCCCCTTGGCCAACAAAGACCACGAGGAGCATCAGCAGTGTGCTGCGAACTCGGTGAGCTCCCCCTCCCTCTTTCTCGCATCCTTCATCATCGGCAACCTCGCCGCCAGAGCGTCGCCGCCACACAGCCACCGCCAGCGCCGCCCCTCCCTGGTCACACACTCCACAGCCGTTGGATCTTGATCAGACGCGTGAGAATAGATTTAAACCGAAGGGGTATGTGTCCACCTAAGCCACACGATCACACTTTAATCCAACGCTCCACAGCGACCAATCAGTGCGAACCGGTACCGGCGAATTAAAACATGACGCGTGGCATCAGACGATCTGAAATAGAATATGAAATCAGAATTTGATGCCATTTTCAAACCTCTGTAACTTTCAAACCACACGTTCAAAAATTACAAATTTTATATCAATGGATTCAAGAGAACAAGAACTAGCCAGCCATGCCCTTAGTTTATCAAATAGTATTTGTTAGTTTGCTTGATTTTGCAGATTCTTTTGTGAGCTTATTTAGAGTAGAAAAATTGTTTAAAATTGATTTTAAGGTTAAAACTTTTGCAAAATGGTTTGATGTGACCTTACTGACCCTAGGAACCAACCCATGGTTTTGAAAATAGATTTGGAAAAGTTTAGGATGGAATATTAGACTTGGTCCATTTCTAGCCAAATAAAAATGGATTTGTTTATGGAAATGATTTTGAGTAAAGAACTTTGGAGAAAAATGGTTTAGACCAAACCTACTGACCCAAAACACCAAGTTTTGCAATAGCAACTCATTTGGTGAAAAACATAAAGTTTTACTTTGATAAAATAATTTTCACCACATAAAATAATGATTAGATTTAAAAATGGTCTATGGACCAAAACCCTTTTGCAATTGACTTTGCCATTTTGGTGAATGACCAATTTGGAACCTACAAAGTTTAGAAGCCTAGTGGAAACCACCTTTGCAATTAGAACCATCTTTTGCATGCTTGCATGCATTGCTTTGACTTTGTATTTTATGTGATGTTTTGCTTGATTGGTAGATTAAGTTTGTGCCTTGCTTTATTGAATTGTAGTGACTTGAAGAGTGTGATTGTTGCAAGGACAAGGAGTGAACCTATACCCTCTACCAAAAAGGCAAGTGATGCTTCATACTTTTTGTCCCATTACTTTCTCTATGCATTAGTGATTTTTGCTAAGTAAAACTTGCATGGAATTTATGCTAAGTATAAACCTTACTATAGGAAAACTAGTAGATGAATCCTTAGTAGGATTTTCCTAAGTTAAGATTCCTACTACTATCAAGCTTAGCCTAGCTAATAGAAAACATGGGTGGAAAATATATTCACACTATGGAAAAAATCTCTAAGTCTGAGGACTTATGTTTTTGTTTAATAAAACAACTAAGTTAATGAATTCCCTGGGTGGAATGGGCTTGCTTGGTGGTTTTTGGTTGAGTGGTTCACAAGGCCCATGCTTATGGTTGACCTTGTGTATCTCACTTGTGGATGGCCACCCAGGCACAAAGAGATTTGAGATGTCAAATGTTGAGAAGCTTCAAGTGCAACCACTTGGCAATATGGGCTCTGCCATGATCATATAGGTTGCAAGAACTTAGCCATATGGACAGTGGGTGGTAGTGTTTGATAGGTTGGAGCGCATCCATTTTGGTCTAAGGGAAAGCTTCTGAAAGATCTTGTCTTGGGAAACCAAGTCTTGTGGGGAAAGTGCACCACCTCTGCAGAGTGTAAAACCTAAGTACTTAGCCATGTCCCTGGTAAAGGACAATTTGAGCATCAAGACATGGAAGCAATCAAGAATCTGATCATTCAAATTTCTAAGTTAAATCTTGTGGTTTGAACAAGGGTTGTTTGAAATCTTAAATCCTTGATTGAGAGATGCCTTGTAAAGGATCTCCAATCTTTGATTGAGAAAAATGATTTTGTCAAAGCAAAAACTTAGTATTTTCAAATGTTAAGGAAAAATCTATTTTGAGCAATGCAAGCCTCAACTCCACTTAGCAAAATGCATATAGATGATAGACTCCACTATACTACCATAGTATCACTTGCCAATACAATTCAAATGTATTGACCTTTGTGGCTGTAACTTGTATGTTGCAGGTTTGACTGATTTAGTGAAGTGTATTGATTAGGATTACAAAGTCTACAACCAACATCTGCCTATGGCACTTTGAAGATGAAGGACCCATGACTATAGTTATTCCGCTGCAATGTAATGTATTAGTCAAATGAGCTATGTAAGATGTAATAAAATTATGTTATTCCTGGTTATACAGATATGTTATGACCTTTGTATCTTGATATTACATCTTAACTGTGGATGCTAGCTATTGATCCAGGGACTAGCATTGCAAACACAGGGGTCTCTATCTTATTAAAGATTGGGACCTCTACAGATGGTATCAGAGCATTGTGTTGCCTGTAGGATTTGTAAACCCTAGGATTGGACAAAAACCCTTAGAAAAATAGGAGTTGTATTTTGTTCCAAAAACTTATTTACAAAATCTTGTAAGATCTTTCCTCAACCATTTCGATTTCAACTCTACATCTCTTCTAATTCAACTCGATGGAAAAACCTACCCATGGCCAAAGATTACACCGTGTGCAAAGGACTTCTTCAACACTTTCAGCTCTAATGACTTCAACTTATTCAACTCTAATGACTTCAACATCTTCAGCATATTCACCAAGAATTTCCAACTTGGATACCACTAAGGACTACAAGTGAGACAGGGAAATCTTGCTCAAGATTTAGAGACTAAGGGAATGCAAAATAAGAAGGAGCCATCAACAACCTTAAAGTATTGTGACCAAGAGTTTTTCTCAAGGAAACCATGATCCCAAGTAAGAAGAAGCAACCAAGAAAGAAGAAAGATCACAAGTGAACCATATAGTTGGACCACCATATTTTAGTTAAGTCAAACTCACCAACTTATGTGGTGTAACAAAAATATTTTGTTGCCTAAAAATGTGCTTGAACTTTGTTTGAGTGAAATGTTTGGTTTGTGAATGCTTGCACATTGCTTGTGTGGATTGTGATGTGTGTGATTAGAAATATTTACTTAGAAATGTCTTGCCTATTCTAATCCCTACCCAACCCAAACAGATGACTACTCCAAGAAACTCCAACATCAATGATGGTGACAACAACAACAACAGCCAAGAGGACAACATAAGAGAACTCATTGCAACCCAAAACCAGTTGAGCCAAGAAACAACTCAGCTTTTAGCCAACAACAATGGACTAGACCCAGCCATACAAAGGATTTTGAAACTTCAATCCCAATTGTTGCAAGGATTGGTTACTCAAATGATCAACATGGGAGAAAACTTTTCCCAAGGAGCTAATGACAACAAGGATGACAAGGATATTATTCTAGAGAAAACCCAAGCTTGCATTATCTATGAAGTCAAGGATCATGCACCCAAGGAACATGAAGATCAATGCCCCAAGAAGAGAGAAAGATCTCCCACCTATGAAGAACATGAACTAGAAGAACTCCTAGCTTTGGAGAGACCCAAAAAGAAGAAGAAAGACATAAGCCAGTTGCAGTGTTACAATTGCAAAGAGATGGGACACTATGCCAATGAATGCCCAGAAAAGGAGAAGAGCCAAGAAGACAAACAAAGGCTAGTGAAACCCAAGATGAGGAAGGATATTAGCCAAGTGATGTGCAAACACTGCAAGGAGTTAGGACATTATGCATCATATCGTCTGGTAGAAGCCACCTCAAGACCTCAAACTTATAACATGTTTCAAATGCAAGGAACTAGGCCACTATGCAAACAATTGTCCAGAAAAGATAAGGAACAAGTTAAACAAGTCTATGAAGGATCTCAACCTTGGCCCATGAGTCAAGTGTAGAAACCAAGGACACCATGCAAATGATTGCTTAGAGAAATTTTTCCCAGGGTCCCAAGAAGGACAATGTGTAATTTTTGTTTGAAAATTTTTAAGGGTGGTAGTACCCTAGTTGATTTGAACCTGCTTGTAACCCTAGCCTCCCCAAATCTCGGGACGAGATTTATTTTAAGGGTGGTAGCATGTCACATCCCAAGATTTTCCAAATCTTGTAATGTGAAAATAAATGAATAAAATAAAACTTTGTTTGATTTTCAGGGCCAGAAGATACTTTTTGAATTCAATTGGAACTTCAAACCCATTTGAATTAAATAAAATCTAAAGGGATTTAAAAAGATAAACATTTTGAATAAAGGAAAACAAAATATTTTAGAAATACTATTTTTGGATCTTTTAAATAAAAGGATTTGGTTTTCAATAGAAATAAAAGTTTATAGATAAAAGATTATTTTATAAAGCCAAATGAAACCTTGGCCAAACTTTGGAATTAAAACATTTTGTTTTGAATAAAAATAGCAAAGGTTTATTTAAATAAAATAATAAGGATTTAATATCCAAATTTTATTAAAGTAAAGGCTTATCCCATTTTAAATAAAACACTAAAACTTATTTATTTACTTTAAATAAGTTTTCCAAATATTTTATATTCCTAAATAAAACCTACTGTTTTGGTTTTGAAAATAATTAAATTCCAAAAGGAGTATATAAATAAAACAAATCCTATTTGAATTAAATGAATAAGGTCTATTCATTTAATTGATATTGGACCCTAAAAAAAATGTTATTTTTATTTTAAAAAAGTATTTCAAGTATCTTATATTTTCAAATAAAACCTACTGATTTGGTTTTGAAAGTGTTTGGATTTCAAATGAAGATTTTATTAAATAAATCAAACCATATTAAATAACTAATGAACCATTTTATTTAATTTACAAATGGATCCTAAAAAGGATAAAAATATTATTTTATTTTAGGATTTGGTTTATGTTGATAAACAGAACCAAATTCATAGTTGCAAATTTTGTTGATTGTTTGAATTAATTTGAATGTGATTTGCTTGTTTGGAATTTCAAAACAGAAATCAGAATTAGAAAAAGAAAAGGTTACAGAATAAAAAAATGGATTCGGACCTAGCCCAACCTGGCCAAGCCCACAAGGCCCAGCAAAACAGCCCAGTTCTCTTCTCCCTCGGCGAATCGTTTTTCACCTGGTAATTGACCGCAGAACCAATGACCAGTGGCCCCTCTTCTCCCTCTCCCTCACTCGCTGACCAGCCGACCCCACCCCCTCCTATTCATCGTCTTCAACACGACCTCGTCGCCCTGGCTATTTACTGCCGATTGATTGCGCCTCGTCAATTCGCTTCAATGCCACGTGATCAACGCCCCTGACCACACACGCTTAAACGCCCTGGCCTCCTCTCCATTTCCCCTCTGTCTCCTCCCCCAAGCACGCCCCCAGGCCGCTCCAATTTCTCCCCGAGTCGCTCTGTCTCCGACGACTTCCCCGGCCGATTCCGGCAGCCCCTCACCGCCCTTGCCTCCTAGACCATGCTCTCGTGATCCCAACCTCCTGGCGATCATCCCCGTAGCGCCAGCTCGCCCCCGAGCGCCCCAGAGTGTCGGCAACGTCTCCACCTGTACGCCACCGACGACCCCGCAACTCCGGTGAGCTCTAGCACTTGACTCCGTGCGCGCCTTGATCAATAAATCATGCCATTTGATTAGTCTGCGTCTTCTGCATCTCCAGGTGCTCGCCAAACACTCGCGCGTGGCCTGCAACCTCGCCCCTGTCGACGACTGACCGCACCCGAGGCACGGCTCAACTCCGGTGAGCAATTCCCCAGAAATCCGTGCGCCCCTTGGCCAACAAAGACCACGAGGAACATCAGCAGTGTGGTGCGAACTCGGTGAGCTCCCCCTCCTTCTTTCTCGCATCCTGCATCATCGGCAACCTCGCCGCCAGAGCTCCGCCGCCGCACAGCCACCGCCAGCGCCGCCCCTCCCTGGTCACACACTCCATAGCCGTTGGATCTTGATCAGACGCGTGAGAATAGATTTAAACCGAAGGGGTATGTGTCCACCTGAGCCACACGATCACACTTTAATCCAACGCTCCATAGCGACCAATCCGTGCGAACCGGTACCGGCGAATTAAAACATGACGCGTGGCATCAGACGATCTGAAATAGAATTTGAAATCAGAATTTGATGCCATTTTCAAACCTCTATAACTTTCAAACCACACGTTCAAAAATTACAAATTTTATATCAATGGATTCAAGAGAACAAGACCTAGCCAGCCATGCCCTTAGTTTAGAAAATAGTATTTGCTAGTTTGCTTGATTTTGCAGATTCTTTTGTGAGCTTATTTAGAGTAGAAAAATTGTTTAAAATTGATTTTAAGGTTAAAACTTTTGCAAAATGGTTTGATGTGACCTTACTGACCCTAGGAACCAACCCATGGTTTTGAAAATAGATTTGGAAAATTTTAGGATGGAATATTAGACTTGGTCCATTTCTAGCCAAATAAAAATGGATTTGTTTATGGAAATGATTTTGAGTAAAGAACTTTGGAGAAAAATGGTTTAGACCAAACCTACTGACCCAAAACACCAAGTTTTGCAATAGCAACTCATTTGGTGAAAAACATAAAGTTTTACTTTGATAAAAATAATTTTCACCACATAAAATAATGATTAGATTTAAAAATGGTCTATGGACCAAAACCCTTTTGCAATTGACTTTGCCATTTTGGTGAATGACCAATTTGGAACCTACAAAGTTTAGAAGCCTAGTGGAAACCACCTTTGCAATTAGAACCATCTTTTGCATGCTTGCATGCATTGCTTTGACTTTGTATTTTATGTGATGTTTTGCTTGATTGGTAGATTAAGTTTGTGCCTTGCTTGATTGAATTGTAGTGACTTGAAGAGTGTGATTGTTGCAAGGACAAGGAGTGAACCTATACCCTCTACCAAAAAGGCAAGTGATGCTTCATACTTTTTGTCCCATTACTTTCTCTATGCATTAGTGATTTTTGCTAAGTAAAACTTGCATGGAATTTATGCTAAGTATAAACCTTACTATAGGAAAACTAGTAGATGAATCCTTAGTAGGATTTTCCTAAGTTAAGATTCCTACTACTATCAAGCTTAGCCTAGCTAACAGAAAACATGGGTGGAAAATATATTCACACTATGGAAAAAATCTCTAAGTCTGAGGACTTATGTTTTTGTTTAATAAAACAACTAAGTTAATGAATTCCTGGTGGAATGGGCTTGCTTGGTGGTTTTTGGTTGAGTGGTTCACAAGGCCCATGCTTATGGTTGACCTTGTGTATCTCACTTGTGGATGGCCACCCAGGCACAAAGAGATTTGAGATGTCAAATGTTGAGAAGCTTCAAGTGCAACCACTTGGCAATATGGGCTCTGCCATGATCATATAGGTTGCAAGAACTTAGCCATATGGACATTGGGTGGTAGTGTTTGATAGGTTGGGCGCATCCATTTTGGTCTAAGGAAAGCTTGAAAGATCTTGTCTTGGGAAACCAAGTCTTGTGGGGAAAGTGCACCACCTCTGCAGAGTGTAAAACCTAAGTACTTAGCCATGTCCCTGGTAAAGGACAATTTGAGCATCAAGACATGGAAGCAATCAAGAATCTGATCATTCAAATTTCTAAGTTAAATCTTGTGGTTTGAACAAGGGTTGTTTGAAATCTTAAATCCTTGATTGAGAGATGCCTTGTAAAGGATCTCCAATCTTTGATTGAGAAAAATGATTTTGTCAAAGCAAAAACTTAGTATTTTCAAATGTTAAGGAAAAATCTATTTTGAGCAATGCAAGCCTCAAATCCACTTAGCCAAATGCATATAGATGATAGACTCCACTATACTACCATAGTATCACTTGCCAATACAATTCAAATGTATTGACCTTTGTGGCTGTAACTTGTATGTTGCAGGTTTGACTGATTTAGTGAAGTGTATTGATTAGGATTACAAAGTCTACAACCAACATCTGCCTGTGGCACTTTGATGATGAAGGACCCATGACTATAGTTATTCCGCTGCAATATAATGTATTAGTCAAATGAGCTATGTAAGATGTAATAAAATTATGTTATTCCTGGTTATACAGATATGTTATGACCTTTGTATCTTGATATTACATCTTAACTGTGGATGCTAGCTATTGATCCAGGGACTAGCATTGCAAATACAGGGGGCTCTATCTTATTAAAGATTGGGACCTCTACACTATGCCTAGATACTTTACACGGGTAGTACACATATGAGTTGCATAGTGGGATGAAGCGGCCCGGACAAACTTTACATGTCCTCTCACATGAGACATGTTCCATGCTTGACAGACAACTAGTTTGCATAAGTGGCTAGCGGGTGTCTGTCTCTCCTACTATAGTTAATATCTATTTTGCAATGAGTTGTCAACAATTTGGTTATCCTCGTTGTGGTTCATGTTCGTAGGTAAGAACGGTTCTATCTTTGAAAGCCCTAAGCAACGTAAAACTTGCAATGGATAAATTAGAGGCGTCTAGTTTAGATTGTTGCTGGGCTAGTGTTATGATATGGTGATGTTGTAAGTAGAAGTATGAGATGATACTCTTACAACACACATAGCGTGTAAGTACCATAGACCTTGGACTTACACATAAAGGTATGATAGTTATCATACCATGGTGCACATGATAGAGATCATATGCGGGAACCATATCATTTCACTAATAAACATGTGATGTTTGATAGCATCTTATATTGCTTGTTTAGCGCGTTATTAGCATAATAAGATGATCCCTCATTTAAATATCAAGATAAGAATGTGTTCTTCCTTTAGTATGCACCGATTATGTTTTCGTCGCTTCAAGACATCACGTGATGATCTGGTGTTCTTGGATCCACGACCATATATCGGTTGTAAGACAGTTACACACGCGAATACTAAGGTTCTAACTTGGCGAGCCTAGCATGTACAAACATGGCCTCGGAACACGGACCGAAAGGTTAAGCATGAGTCATATAGTAGATATGATGCCCATTTGATTCTCGCCTTTGAAGCTACACCGACTCACGTGATGATCGGACTTGGTGTAGTGGATTTGGTTCATGTAATCACCAAAAAGGCACGAGGGATGTCGTTTTTGAGTGGGAGTTCATTCGTAATGTGGATTAGTTGAACTCAATCTATCATAAACTTAGTCTAAACTTTACAAATTCTGTTGTAGATGGCACCACCTGCTTTTAATTTCAATGTGTTCATGGAGAGAGAAACTTGCAACGAACGGTAGAAACTTTACTGAATGGGCCATGAATTTGAGGATTCTCCTCTCTGCTGCACAAAAGCAATATGTGCTAGAAGCGCCGCTAGGCCCCCCACCTTTTGAGGATGCCCCTGACAAGGAGAAGAATGTCTATCAGACTCGTCGGGAGGACCACAACTCAGTTCATTGCGGCATATTGTATGGGCTAGAGCCGGAACTTCGAAAGCGTTTTGAAAATGGTAATGCATTTGATACAATGGGTGAGTTGAAAATGATTTTTGACACACATGCTACTATAGAGAGCTGCAATGCTTCAGAAAAGTTCTTTAGCTGCATGATGGAAGAGCACAGCTCCGTTAGTGAGCATGTACTCAAGATGTCGGGTTACGCCGATAAGCTTGTGTCCTTGGGAATATCGATTCCCATTGACTTAGGCATCCATCGTGTTCTGCAGTCTCTGCCACCTAGCTATAAGAGCTTTGTGATGAACTATAATATGCAAGGCATGAAGAAGTCTCTCCCCGAGCTTCTGTCAATGCTTAAAACTGCAGAAGTGGAGATCAAAAAGGAACATCAAGTGTTGATGATCAATAAGAACACTGGTTTCAAGAAAGACAAGAAGTAAAAATGGAAGGGAAGTAAGGGCGGCAAGCCGGTTGCCGTGCCTGAAAAGAAACCCCGAGTTGGACCTAAGTCTGATACCGAGTGCTACTATTGTAAGGGGACTGGCCACTGTAAGCGCAACTTCCCCAAGTATTTGGCAGACAAGAAGGCCGGCAAGGCAAACAAAGGTATATATGATATACATGTTATTGATGTGTACTTGACTAGTGCTCGCAGTAGCATATGGGTATTTGATACCGATTCAGTTGCTAATATTTGTAACTCGAATTAGGGGTTGCGGAACAAGTGACCGCTAGCAAGGGGTGAGGTCAAGATGCATGTCGGCAATGGATCAAGTGTTGATGTGATCGCCATTGGAATGCTGCCTCTCCATTTGCCATCGGGATTAGTAATAAACTTGAAGAATTGTTATCTGGTGCTAGCACTGAGCATGAACATTGTATCTGGATCGTGTTTGATGCGAAGTGGTTATTCATTTAAATCCGAGAACAATGGTTGTTCTATTTATATGAATGAAATCTTTTATGGTCATGCACCGATGATGAATGGTTTATTTCTTTTGGATCTCAATAATAATGTTACACATATTCATAATGTTGATGCTAAAAGAATTAAACTAAATGATGATATATCCTCATATATGTGGCACTGCCGTCTAGGTCATATTAGCGTTAAACGCATGAAGAAGCTCCATTCGGATGGACTTTTGGAATCACTTGATTTTGATTCATTTGATGCATGTGAGCCATGCCTTATGGGCAAGATGACTAGAACGCCGTTTTCTGGTTCAATGGAACGGGCGACAGATTTATTAGAAATCATACATTCTGATGTATGTGGTCCAATGAGTGTGTCGGCGCGAGGTGTATATCGTTATTTTGTTACTTTCACGGATGATTTGAGTAGATACGGTTATATCTACTTGATGAAACACAAGTCTGAAACATTTGAAAAGTTCAAGGAATTTCAGAATGAAGTGGAAAATCATCGTAATAGAAAGATCAAATTTCTACGGTCCGACCGTGGAGGTGAGTATCTATGTTATGAGTTTAGCACTCACATGAAAGAGTATGGAATTGTTTCACTACTCACACCTGCCGGAACACCACAGCGAAATGGTGTGTCGGAATGTCGTAATCATACTTTATTAGATATGGTTTGATCTATCATGTCTCTGACGGACTTGCCGTTGTCATTTTGGGGTTATGCACTAGAAACTGCTGCATTCACTTTAAATCGGGCACCATATAAATCCGTTGAAAAGACACCGTATGAATTATGGTTTGGAAACAAACCTAAGTTGTCATTTCTTAAAGTTTGGGGATGCGATGTTTATGTGAAGAAACTTCAACCGGATAAACTCGAACCCAAAGCGGAAAAATGCATCTTCATAGGATACCCTGAGGAAACAATTGGGTATTCCTTCTATCACAGATCCGAGGGCAAGGTTTTTGTTGCCAAGAATGGATCCTTTCTAGAGAAATAGTTTCTCATAAAAGGTGTGAGTATTCGGAAGGTAGAACTCGAAGAGGTTATTGAACCTTCTCTTCAAAGTATGGCGAGTAGCGCAGCGCCGGAAATCGTTCCGGAGTTGGCTTCACCAGTTGAAGAAGGAACTAATGATAATGATCATGAAACTCCAAAAGAGAGTACTACCGAACCTCGCAGGTCTAGCAGGACGCTGCAGCTCCCGAGCTGTACGGAAATCCTGTCATGAATTTCATGGTTGATGAAAATGATGACCCTGTGACGTATGAAGAAGCGATGATGAGCCCGGATTCCAACAAATGGTTAGAAGCCATGAAATCTGAGATGGAATCCATGTATGAAAATCAAGTTTGGAACTTGGTGGACTTACCTCACGACCGAAAGGCCGTGGAGAACAAATGGATTTTCAAAAGGAAAACTGATGCTGATGGTAATGTAACCGTCTATAAAGCTCGACTTGTCGCAAAGGGGTTTCGGCAAATTCAAGGAGTTGACTACGATGAGACATTATCTCCCGTAGAGGTGCTAAAATCAGTTAGGATTATGTTAGAAATTGTTGCATATTTCGATTATGAGATATGTCAAATGGATGTCAAAACCGCGTTTCTCAATGGTAATATTGAAGAAGAGTTGTATATGATACAACCAAAGGGTTTTGTCGATCCTAAGGATGCTAACAAGGTGTGCAAGCTTTAGCGATCCATCTATGGATTGAAGCAAGCATCACAAAGTTGGAATCTCTTCTTTGATGAGGTGATCAAAGAGTTTGGATTTGTCCAAACTTATGGAGAAGCTTGTATTTACAATAAAGTGAGTGGGAGCAATGTGGCATTTCTGATACTATATGTGGATGACATATTATTGATCGTAAATGATATAGATCTTTAAACAGCGTTAAAGTTATCTAAACAGAAAATTTTCAATGAAGGACCTAGGTGAAGCGTCATACATATTAGGCATAAAGATCTATAGAGATAGATCTAGGCGTCTAATAGGGCTATCGAAAAGTACATACCTTCATAAGATTTTAAAGAAGTTTTAAATGGAAGATAGTAAGAAAGGGTTCTTATCTATGACACAAGGCACGACATTGAGTAAGACTCAAAGTCCGGCTATGGCGGAAGAAAGAGAGAAAATGGTCAAAGTCCCCTATGCTTCAGCCATAGGCTCTGTAATGTACGCGATGCTATGTACAAGACCGGATGTGGCACATGCTATTAGTTTGACTAGTAGGTACCAATCGGATCCAGGTTCGGAACACTGGAAAGAGGTCAAGAATTTCCTTAAGTACTTACAAAGAACTAAGGACATGTTTCTTGTATACGGAGGTGAATAAGAGCTCGTCGCTAAGTGTTATGTCGATGCTAGCTTTGACACCGATCCGGATGACTCTAAGTCTCAATCCGGATACGTATTTCTCATGAATGGCGGAGTGGTTAGTTGGATAAGCTCCAAACAACCTGTGGTGGCGGGATCAACAACGGAGGTCGAATATGTTGCTGCTTCGGAAGCGGCTCAGGAAGCAGTTTGGATGAAGGAGTTTATATCCGAACTAGGTGTGGTTGCAAACGCGTTGGACCCAATGGTGATCTATTGTGACAACAATGGTGCCATTGTCAATGCCAAAGAGCCAAGGTCTCACAAGAATTCCAAGCATATTAAGCGCTGTTTTCACTCCATCCACGAGCATGTCAAGGATGGAGATATAAAGATCTGTAAAGTACATACGGATCTCAATGTAGTAGATCCGTTGACTAAAACTCTCCCTAGAGCAAAACATGATCTACACCAGAACTCCATGGGTGTTAGATACATCACTATGTAACTAGATTATTGTCTCTAGTGCAAGTGGGAAACCGAAGGGAATATGCCCTGAGAGGCAATAATAAAGTGTTTATTATTTGTATTCCAAGTATATGATAGATGTTTATTTTGCATTCTATAATTGTATTAATACGGAAACGTTAATAAATGTGTGTTTAATAAACAAACATAAAGTTCCTAGTTATGCCTCTCTCATAAACTAGTTCGTTGATTAACAAGATGATCACAGTTTCCTGATCATAGACATTAGATGTTGTTAATAACGAGATCACAACATTAGTGTAATGATGTGATGAACATTCATCTGAAGAATAGCATTACGATAAAATTCATTGAGTTTATATTGCTATAAACAACTTACTAAGTGATCCTAATCCTTAGACCATGAGATCATGCCAATCACTAACACCGGAAGAGTTTCTTATTGACATCAAACGTCACACCGTAATTGGGTGATTATAAAGATGGCTTCAAAGCTACTAAAGTGTTATGTTGAGACTCATGGATCAAGAGTGGAATTTGTTCATCCCGATGACGGATAGATATACTATGGTCCCTCTCGGTGATATCACATTGGTTAGCTTGCAAGCAAGTGATTTGATCACTAGAATGTTATATCACGGGAACGAGAAAAGAATGCACGTCAGTAACGAGATCAAACTAGGTATGGAGATACCGATGATCGAATCTCGGACATGTAATATATCATGAAACAAAGGGATTAAGATACAAGCGTAAAAGGTTCCGACGATCACAGGAAAGTCATCGTTGAATGTGTGGGAGTCAGTATGGATCTCCAGGTCCCGCTACTGATTATTGATCGGAGAAGGTTCTCGATCATGTCCGCATTACTCGTGAACCGTAGGGTGACACACTTAAGGGACACTGACATCCAATTGGAGCAAATGTTTCATGCCGGAAAGAATAACAAGTGCAAGAATTTATTTCACTAGATACCGAAACAGGTTTTCGGGTGAAATTGCAGAAAGTGTTTTTGCATGTGAAATAGAATTATAGCAAGGGGTTATATGTGAATGTTTGTCATTAAAGTAATTGACAAAATTCTGAATAAATAAAAAGAGTTTAATTTAATGAGAGTTTGCATTAAATTTGGTGGAAATTTAATAGCAAGTTTGAGTGGGATTTTGAGTGGAGGGAATTTAAAGGATATTTATGAGTGGAGTGTCCACCCACATGAAGAGGGGAGGGCAAGGGGGAAGCCCCCATGCGTCGGCCACCCCCTTGGGGTTCCCCCCTCTCCTATAAAAGGCACCCCCCTCCTCACACCTCCTCGTGAAGGATCTCTCTCCCCCTCTAGAATTTATCCCCCATGGTCTCGGACTAGCGAGATACATGTTCCCGGTGGCTATTCAGCAAGAAAGGGTTGTGCTTCCGCTGCATCACTGGAGCAAGGAGGCGGAGGTTGCTCGGTGTCTTTTACGTGTGTGCGAGCACGGATGCGCTGCTGCTTTGCGGCGCTAGGACTTACTCTCGATCTTGAGATCGGCAAGAGATCGTCTACATCAACCACGAGTTCAACTCGTTAAGCTTTGTCGGTCTTCAAGGTATGTTCTCTACGGATATACATCCGCCCGTTGTTTGTATCTAGTAGGTAGATCTTGGTACATAGTTCACATCTTAGGAAATTTTTTGTTTTCTATGCTACGAACCCTTCACTCACACCATGTTATGACTATGAACAAGTCACCATAGCCTCTATGATCATTTATTCCTTAACTTGTATTACCACTCTATGCTTTGATTAGTAATGTTTTGTTGCTCAGCATGATTATGGCCATTATTGCTCTCTTAGTTGGTTGCTCCCTGCCTTTTGCTAGCCTCCACTTGTATGAGTAAGCTCTACTCATGCTTCCAACTCCCAAGAAACCAAGTTATTCCAAAGTGTCCACTATAAACTCCTATGCATGGTGTGTTACACCATTCCAAGTATATTCTTGTTTTCATCTATCTTCCAATTAAAAAAATATTTTGTTATGTGAAAACTTAGTGCTTAAAGCTCTCACGAACTTGATGGCACACCTTATATTTCTTGCCCCTAATAAACTTGAACCATTGTGTCATCTTTGTTGTATATGCTTGCACTTATACTTTGGAATTAGCAGAACCATGCTGTCATGTGGAACGTTTTCAACATTGCACTTGTACTTTGTACATAGTTGATATGATGCTCTTTTGTCTATGGATGTCGCCGATGTGAAATAAAAAAGGGAGCTTGTAAGTCCATGGAGTTATGTATTTTGTGTTAGAGAAACGCCTGGGCCGCTAGCCTAAGCCATACCTAATCATGGTGGAAACTTGCAGCATCACCATAATGAACAATTTTTGAAGCATCCTCAATAAAAACCTATGCAAATAGCAAATAAAAAGATCACTAAGATGCTCACTGTCTGCTTGCCTTGTCATTTTGGTTATGGGATAGCTCATGTACCATGTGCAAGGGGTACCCCGTTGGCGGTTCTCTATGATACACATGTATTTACTATGACAAGAACTTACAGGTGACTAAAGTTGAGTAGCATGAGGTGCGACCCTCATATTCAAGGGACATGAGATTGCCAACTTATACTTTGTCAAGCATATACTCCATAGTTTGTTCACGTTAACCTTAATCACTTCAATATGCTTATGATAGGGCAATGAGGGACGAAAGCTAACAAATACCATAATTTTTGGAAGCTCTTTTTGAAACTTGAAATCCCTGCTTCCCTTTATGAAGGGCCTTTCTTCCACTATTATATTAAGTCTCCACCTTATACCTTTAGGCACCAGTTAAGAGAGCATAGTTGCCATTCATAGTTTTATGTGTATTGTCCCAAAACTTATTGATTGATGCATATTGTTGATATTACTTGATCTTGTGCTATTTGTCTCTAGTCACTCTTATGAACTTTGAAGGTGTCTTATGCATCTATTTGCTACTCTATGAGGGACAAGATGATTGCCACTATGTTATGTTTTCTGTATGTGAAACAAACAAACGTTTTTCAATGCATGCTATTCATGATCTTTGTTTGTATCCTTTCATGTTGCATGCATAGTTACTTTGTCATTATTACTCCATCTTTCATGCTCATGTTTAGAGTTCTTTGATCCCAGCTTTCAATGCTTGCAAATGGTTTGATCTTGGTTTTGATGGTGCATGTCACCTCAAAAATTATTATTTTATCACTTACCTACACGAGGACGAGTAGGAGTTAAGCTTGGGGATGCTTGATAAGTCAGAAACGTATCTATAATTTTTGATGTTCCATGCTTGTTTAGTATCTACTTTGCTTTGCTTTGTCCACACTTTGAGGTGCTTTTTATATGTTTTCTGGCACTAATCTATTAATAAGTTGACACAATACGAGTTGCCTATTTTCTGCTGTTTTTGTTTCCAGAAAATCTAGTAAGGAAATATTCTCGAAATTGGACAGGACAAAAGCCAAAGTCAATATTTTATCGAGGAGAACACGGAGTCCAGAGGAGAGACGGAGGGGATCCACAGGGCGGCCGCACCCCCAGGCGCGGACGCACCCTAGGCCTCGCCTGGGCAGGGTGTGGGCCCCCTGGCCGCCTCCCAGCCTCGCCTCTTCGCCTATAAGAAGCCCCCGATGCCTAAACCATAAGTACCCGATCAATATTCCACGAAACCGTCTATAGCCGCCGCCACCATCGTCCCTAGATCGGGGGATCTGAAGCTCTTCCCGGAACCCTGCCGGAGGGGAGATCATCCCGGAGGCCTTCTTCTTCATCATGCCAGCCTCCGGTATGAAGCGTGAGTAGTTCTACCTTGGACTACGAGTCCATGCAGTAGCTAGATGGTTGTATCGCCTCCTTGTACTTTCATGTCTAGATCTTGTGAGCTCCGCTCATGATCAAGATCTCACCTATTTGTAATCATGCATGTTGTGTTTGCGGGGATCCGATGGATATTGAGATTACTATGTCAGATTGATTAATGGTTTTGTCTTATTGATTCTATCATGTCTGTGTTGTTTGTGATCTTGCATGCTCTCCATTGTTAGTAGCTATCTTGGCCAAGTAGTTGCTAGTGACTCCAAGAGGGGGTATTTATGCTCGATAGAGGGTTCATGCCTCTATTTAATCAAAGGAAGTGACAAAAATCTCTAAGGTTGTAGGTGTGTTGTTGCCACTAGGGAGAAAACAACGGTCTTTTATTCATGGAGCAAGTGGATTGTTTACCTTACACACTTTGCTTAAAGCAATTGTCTGTTGCTTCCAACTTAATACTGGAGGGGGTTCGGATGATTACCCAAAGGTGGACTTCTAGTCATAGACGTAGTTGGATGGCGGTCTATGTATCTTGTTGTATTGCCCAATTGAATCTCATTGGATCTTTATGTCTAGTATTGGATTGTTATGTCTTGCTTAGTCCTGTCAATTGACCTGCTGTAATTTGTTTACCCAGCATGCCATGTTTGCTTATCTAAGGAGAACACCTCTAGTGAACTATGGACCCCGGTCCAATCTTTACCATTGATACATCTTCCACTGTTACTGTTTACTTTCTGCAAACCACCATTACCTTCCACACCATACAGTTAATCCTTTGTTACAGCAACCGGTGAGATTGACAACCTCATTGTTCGTTGGTGCAAAGTCTTCGGTTTGTGTTGTGCAGGTTTCCAAGTAGCTTGCAACACCTTTGAGACGTTTCCTTCCTCCTACTGGTTCGATAACCTTGATTTCTTACTGAGGGAAGACTTGCTGTTGCGCTGCATCACACCTTGCTCTTGGGGTTTCCCGACGAAGCGCTCCCACGTTGAAGCAGCGCCATCACGCACCCCCTCACTGACCACCTGCCCCCACCCTGCCTCGTCACCCTTGTCGTCAACCCCGCGCCGAGCCTGATCTTCCCTCCCCTGAACGTTTCTTGTCGAATTACTCTATGTAAATTCGCTTAACTGCTGCAGTAATCCCCTCCCCCGGCCTCGTCTTCTTAACCCCCACTCCCTCCTCTCCTTTTCACCTCAAAACCCCGTCGCCAGAGAGCCACCAGGCTGCTCAATCTTGAGCTCGCACCGCCATAGACCCCGACGAGATCCGGCAAGAAATCCGGTGAGCACAGACCTCCCCTTGCCCTTTGGTTCATGCTAGCTTGCTCGCCATCATCATGCGCACCTACTGACACTTGCCGCTTGCTTGCTCGTGGCCCAGGAGCTCGCCTACGTCAACCTTTGCAAGCGCCAGACCGTGAGCGCAACTCCAGCGAGGAATCACAGCTATACCCGTGCGCCTCGCCCTCTCCCGTGACCTCCGCTACAACCCTCGCGACCTTGTGACCCTGGTAATGCCCCTGCACCTCTCCCTTATCCACTAGAGCCACTAGTATGCCGTCGCCCGACGTGCCGCCGCCGCACCTCGCCAGCAGCGCCGCCCATCCCTGGCCAACACGCTCAGATACACCGGATCAAAATCCTAGGGCCTAGATTAGATCACTAGCCAAAGCGGTATTGGTCGATCTGGTCCATGCGATCCCACTTGGATCTAACGGCCCACGTAGCTGATCCTGTCGAAATAGTATCGGCCAATATAAACACGCAACGTGGCCAGACCTTTCTGTTTAAAATCCAGAAAATATTTTTAGATGTTTAAACTTGCAAAATTCATAACTTTTGATCTACAAATCAGAAAAATACAAATTTGGTATCTATGGATTCATAAAAATATGAACTACACTACTGTGTCCTTACTTTGTACACTTGTTTCTATAAAAATTGAGTTTTAGGCAGAGACTTGTTTAGGGCCATTTTGGCGATAAAAATTGCTGTACAAATTATTTTTGAGTAAATCCTTTTGCAAATGCTTTTGTTTTGAACCCTCTGACCAGAAACACTAACTTTAGAAATTAAAAATATATTTTGTTAGCACTAGAAAATATCCCTTTGAATAAAAGCTTTTCTAAAAAAAATGATTTAAATGACTTATTTGCACTAACTTGGTTCCAAATGAAATTCCACTTTTATAAAAAGACCAGTAGGTGTTTGTAATGTTTAGAACCTTGTTAGGAACAACTTTTTCACTAAAATGACCTTTTGCATGCTTACATGCATTTCTTTGTTTTCTTGTGATTGTTTTGTTATTTTTGTGTTGTACTTTTGAGTGTGTGCTTATGCTTGATTGTATTGTAGTGAACTTTGAAGAGTGTGTCATTGCAACATAAAGGAGAGTACCTACTGTAGGGGTTCGTAGCATGGAAAACAAAAAATTTCTATCGCATACAAACAAACAAGCCAAGATCTATCTACTAGATTGTAGCAACGAGTCGATGGAATAACTTACCCTCGAAGATTCCAAAGCGGTTAACGAGAGCAGATTCTCATGGATGATGTAGTCGTACACTCCCGATCTCAAGATCGCGCAGACGATCCTTCCCAAGGCGTGCTAAGCAGCGCTCCCAATGGTCACACGTTCGGTACTGACGAAGACCTTCCTCTCCCTTGTTCCAAAGAAAATGGAGGTTGTAGCACTCTCCTCGCGATTCCGGCAGCACAACGGCGTGGTACCGGAAGTAGAGGGGAGACCTCGCAGGGCTTCGCCTTAAGCCGGAGCGAGTATGGTGGACTATGAGAGATCCCTCGACGATCTAGGGTTTATACACACCGAGGAAGATGTGCTAGAGCCGGCGTCTAGGGCTTGGTGGTGCCCAAGTCGGCGGCAAGGAGAACCCTGGGAGGCGACGGCATCTGCAGGAGGTGGTGGCGCCAAGCTAGGGTTTAGAGGTAGGAACTTGTGTGTCTAGGAGGGGATCCCTGCCCCTCCTCTTATAGGTGGAGGGAGGCGCGCCTGGGGAGGGGAGTCCATCCCCAACTCGGACCCAAGGTGGGCCGGCGGTGGGAGGAGGAACTCCTCCCCCAAGTCGGTTTCAAACCTCCTTCTCCTCTTTCCCAAAACTATCCGTTTGACTTTCAAACTAGCCGTTTGACTTTTTCAAACTAGGATTTGAATAAACCCTCTATTTTGGTACAGCGATGACACCTAGTACATGATGCAATCATATCAACTTGATATAACACATTCATGTACCCTTTCCCCTCCGGAGTGCCGGACATTCCGGAACCTCGTGATATCCCGGATTCCATCTGAGACTCCGAACAACATTCGGTCTCTTACTCATCATTCCATAACTACTCAACAACATCGAATCCTTAAGTGTGTCTCCCTACGGTTCGTGAATTATGCGGACATGATCGAGACTCTTCTCCGATCAATAACCAATAGAGGAATCTGGAAATTCATATGGATCCCACATATTTCTATGATTACTTTGCGATCGAATGAACCACTTACATACGATATCAATTTCCCTTTGTCTCATGATAGTTTACTTATCCGAGGTTATGATCGTCGGTATCTCTGCATACCTAGTTCAGCCTCGTTACCGATAAGTACTCTTTTCTCGTTCCCGTGATATGTGATCCCTTGTGAGCCAGTCACATGCTTGCAATCTAATTGGATGACATTCCACCGAGAGGGCCCAGAGTATATCTATCCGTCATATGGATGGACAAATCCCACTCTTGATCCATGTGCCTCAACACATACTTTCCGAACACTCAATGCCACCTTTATAGCCACCCAGTTACGGTGTGGTGTTTGATGTCATCAAAGCATCCTTCCGGTGATGGTGATTAGCATGATCTCATGGTCGAAGGAATTAGGTTACTATGTATCAGAAAGCTTATAGAAAATTAACTATATTAAATGACTTGATCTTTATGCTACGCTTAACTATAGGAGTATGTCCATCACATCATTCTCCTAATGATATGACCCTGTTCTTAATAACATCTCTATGTTCATGATCAGGAAACCATGATCATATATTAACCAACAAGCTAGTTTAACAAGAGGCTTTACTAGGGACTCTTTTATGTTTACAAATCACACAAGTATTAATGTTTCCGGTTAATACAATTATAGCATGGTATGTAAACATTTATCATAAGTATGAAGATATGATAATAACCACTTTATTATTGCCTCTTGGGCATATCTCCAACACCTACAAATTATAGTATAAAGGCAGGTGATACTTTGGTCATCAAAAGTCCTAACTTTTCAATATTGCATTAGTGATATTTTTGTAGTATGCATGATAGGGCTATTTTGTATATTTCTATGCTATGTTAAACCTATAGTATCTACCTTGGTATTATTTCCTAAAGATAGGAGACATGGTAAGTTTAGAATGCTTAGTATAGCTACATAGATTTGTGGGTGGAAATCATGATATGATGTCTTATGAAAATACAAGTATTGTTTTTGGACTAATGAAAACAACTAATGTTAATGAAACACCTGGGTGGAAATGGCACTTGTATGGATTTTTGTTGAGTGGTTACTCAGGGACCATTTCTATGGTTTACCCTAGTGTATCTCAATTGTGGATGGACACCCAGTAACAAAGAGATTTGAGACATTCTTGTCGCGAAAGCTTCTAGTGCAGCCACATGGCATATGGGCTCTGCCTTGACCAACTAATTTGCAAGAACTCGGCCATATGGACAGAAGGTGGTAGTGATGATAGGATGGAACGCGTCCATGGTGTCCTGAGGGACTGCTTTTGAAAAGTCTCGTCTCGATGCATGTCGAGTCTTGTGGGAAAAGTGCACCACCTCTCGAGAGGGTAAAACTAAGTACTTAGACGTGTCCCCGATTATGGACAATTTTGAGCATCAAGACAATGAAGCAAGATCAAGAATCTCATCATTCTAATTTCTAAGTTAAAACTTGTTGGGTGAACAAGGGAAACACCTGGTGTGTATCCAGTGTGCCATGTTTGATGAAGTGTTCTGAAAAAGAGAAAAATATTTTACAAAGGATAGGGAAAACGTATTTTATGCAAAGGCCAGCCAAAACTCCACTAAGCCATTTATTCATGTAGATGTTAGATTCTCTATATAAATATGGTATCACTTGCCAATACAATTCAAATGTATTGACCCTTGTGGTTGTAACTCATGTTGCAGGATTACTTGCTGTTAGTGAAGTTTGTTGAGTAGGGATTACAAGTCTACAACCAACATGATTGCATGTGGCACATGAAGATGAAGGACTCCATGCTTTATAGTTATCTGTTGCTCTGTAATAAGATAGGCATATGAGCTATGTAAGTTGTAATGAACTATTTTATTCCTAAATATGAGTTGTAATATGAACTTTGTTTCTTGATATTACATCTTAACTGTGGGTGCTAGCTATTCGATCCAGGGACTAGCACTGTAAACATAGGGACTTGTACCTTATTGGGTTCATGCCTCTACATGTGGCCACCTTGTGGCTCCCCTCCGGTCGCCCTTCGGTCTCTATGTTCGTCTCGGTGAAATATTGACTTTGGCTTTTGTCCCGCCAATTTCGAGAATATTTCCTTACTAGATTTTCTGAAACCAAAAACAGCAGAAAACAGGCAACTAGCACTGTGGCATCTTGTTAATAGGTTAGTCCTAGAAAATGTATAAAAATACCTCAAAGTGTCGACAAAGCATAACAAAGTGGATACTAAACAAGCATGAAACATAAAAAATTATAGATATGTTTACGACGTATCAAGTCACAAGCAAATACTTGGCCAGAGTAGCTACTAGCAATGGAGAGCATGCAAGATCACAAAACACCATAGACATGATAGAATCAGTAATCAATCTTGACGTAGTACTCAATATCCATTGGATCCCAACAAACACAACATGTAGGATTACAAATATATGATCTTGATCATGATAGACAGCTCACAAGATCAAAACATGATAGCACAAAGAGGAGAAACAACCATCTAGATACTGCTATGGACCCATAGTCCAAGAATGAACTACTCACGCATCACTCCGAAGGCTGGCATGGTGATGAAGAAGGCCTCTGGGATGATCTCCCCTCTCCGGCAGGGTGCCAGGAAGAGCTTCGGATCCCTCCTGATCTAGGGACGATGGTGGCGGCGGCTACTGACTTTTTCATGGATTTCTGATCGGGTACTTAGGGTTTCTGCTTCGGGGGGTTTATATAGGCGAAGGGGCAAGGTTGATGGGCGCCTGAGGGGGGGCGCCTAGGGGTGGTTTGGCCACCTCGGTGCTCTCCTCCGTCTCTGCTTTGGACTCCATCTTGTGTCGGAAAAAATAGGAACTTTGACTTTTGTTTCGTCCAATTCCGAGAATATTTCTTTACTAGCTTTTCTGAAACAAAAAAAAGCAGAAAATAGGAACTAACACTGTGGCATCTTGTTAATAGGTTAGTTTCATAAAATGTATAAAAATGCCTCAAAGTGTAAACAAAACATAAGATAGTTGGTACAAAACAAGCATAGAGCATCAAAAATTATAGATACATTTACGACGTATCAGCCCTCTCGGGTATTTATTTGGGTGACCCAAAATTCATTCTTCAAAGCTTTTGCAACCAAGGTCTTATTTCTTTTGGATATACCGAAGATGAGGGGAGCGATATATTTTGGCCTCAAACCCTCAATCCATGTGGCTTCCTAGAATAGCGCCTCTTTCCCATTTCCAATGGTTACACAAGTATCCACGACGAAGAGGTTGCGGTCCTTGGGGTGCAAGGGTTCCCAATGCCAACCCAAGTCTTGCTTTCATCATTCTACTCTTGCCAAATCCATCTCATGCGGAGCGTCATAGCGAACTTCGCCAAATTAAGGATCCCAGATCCGCCTTTATCTTTAGGCTTGCAAAACATTTCCCAATTAAACTTACATTTCCCTCTGGTTAGTTTTTCACACGCTGCCCAAAGAAAGGCTTGCCTGAAATTATCAATCTTCATGAGCACTTCCATAGGAACATCAAGAACAGTGATGAAGTACATTACTATGCTTGTAAGGACCGCCTTCACTATAGTTGAACGTCCCGCCACACTGACATGTTTCCCTATCTAAGGGACTAATTCGGTGGTAACATTGTCTTCCAAAGGTTGAAGGTGGATTCTCTTGAGCCATGTGACTGACAAGGAAGGCCAAGATATCTTTGGGAAGGTGGATCGAGTTGCTAGGAAAGCTTGGAGGATATCATCAAGGTCTAGTCCTTCGTAACGAATAGGGTCCACTTGAATTTTAGCACAATTGGTCACAAGACCGATGACGTCGCCAAAACTTGCCAAGGTGGAAGCAAAGAAATTGCTGTCATTTTTGTTTGGAACCATAAATATAGCGACGTCATCGTCATATAGAGATGTGCGAACCATGGGAGCTCTCCCACGAAGCTTATGGAGTCTTCCTTGTTTGGTGGCTTTATGAAGAATGTGATGTAGAGGGTCAATGGCCAAAATGAAGAGAAGCGGTGAGAGTGGATCTCCTTACCTAAGCCCTCTCCCATGCCTAATTGGCTCTGCCGCAATCTCATTGAGAAGAACCCATAAGGAGGATGTGGATAGCAACGCCTAAACGCAATCTCTAAACTTTCTAGGGAAACCCAAATGATGAGTGCATCCATGAGGTAGTCCCAACGAACCGAATCAAACGCCTTTTTGATATCAAGCTTGAAAAGAAGCATTAGTGATTTGGACTTATGAACCTTTCTTGCAGGGTTTCTAATATAGAGGAAGTTTTCATGGATACTTCTTGTCTTGATGAACGCACTTTGAGAATTTGAGACAATCTTGGTCATATGCGGTGCAAGCCGACTTGTCATCATCTTTGAAATGAGCTTCGCAATCGCATGGATTACGCTTATCAGACGATAGTTGGACACATCCTCGGCCCCATCTTTTTGGGATGAGGACAATGTATGCGGAGTTGAGCCAATGAAGATCTTGAACATGAAGGTTCGAGAATTTGTTGATGACCGCCATAATGTTCTCCTTAATTGTGCTCCAACATGCTTTGAAGAAGGCTCCTGTAAAACCATCCGGACCCGTTTGGTTTTCCATGTTCCTATGACCTAGCCTAACACAAACAAATAAAATGGTTAATTTGTCGGCAGTTGTCATGCAAAGTCGATCCTATCCAATGATCCAACATGTTAGGTGATACCATGATCAAAATTCAAATTTGTACGTGTTGATTTTTTTTTGAAACAAACTGCGAGTGTTCTGAAGATGTGTGTTTACATTTCCTAAAAATTTGGAACCTAATTCGAAATACGCATAGGGGAACAAAAAAGAGCGGCCGAGTCATCGAGGATGGAGTACGTGGCGAGTGGGGGCAGTTGCTGAGGGGGTTGTTGGCGGGAAAGGAAGGATTTTCCGGCGACCGTTGCCGGAGGATGGAGGAGTGGCGGTGGGGCTCTGTGGGCGGGGAGGCGACGCCTAGGTTGAAGGAATTCAGTCACGCACAGGCTAGTCTCCGTCCAGACCTGTAGTTCAGGTAAAACCCCTGTCTACCTTTTCTCTTTTAAAACAGAACGGATCAGGGGGGTTCGGCAGGACCTCCTTCGGCGATGGTTCGGCCGGGCGGCTTAACATGTTGCTATTTCGTCATCTATGTGACGACTGCTGAAGGCGCCGAGGCAGGTTGGGTTCTCTAGCTCGAAACGAGCCGCTCTCCAGCATCTTTCTCAGAGGAAGCAGCAGGTTGGCACAATAATGGCACCGTCGCACGACGACAGCACGTCGATCGGTCGATCGATCTCTGTTGGTCAATTCACTGGCTCTTTCACCGTGAAAGGGCTTTGTTTTTCCGACTTCCTCCACGCTATCCTTCATTGAATCCTTTGGTACTACTACCTTCTACCGTTCTCGAAAGGCCAAGGCCAAGGCTCTGTAGAATATACGGATACGGTCGATGCCAAGTCTGCACAAGCACAAGATCACACACAAGAATCGCTTCCTTGCTGCTTGTCTGTTTGCTTATTAGTTGACGTAAGATCACACACAAGATCTCCAGCGCACAGCACAAGATGACAAATCGTCAGCGATCAGCGAGCACCCTGCAGGTGCTTACCGGTTAACAGCGTTAAGGTTGACCCCGAACTAATTAACAACGGGCCGGCTATATAGTATAGCTAGCGCTTTAAATTTGTTTATATTCAGACGTGGTGAACTGCTGGCAAAAGATCGCACCGGATCTCCATCGCACATTGACAAATCGTCGCCTCCATGCTCGCACCTTGACTTCGCCATCTCCCTCCCACGTTTGCGAACCAAGCGGAAGGTCAGCGGCGACATCGAGATCACAAGGCGATTATTCTAGACAGTACCATTTGTTTGGTCAAATAGTTTCCGATAGTTCTCGGAGGAGGGAAAACTGGAAGGATGCCATTAACAAGTAAAGTTGGTGATGAGATCGCCATGTGAGCTCTACCTGAGCAAAGATTGCGATCGCCTAGTTTAATCCCAGGCCACGTAGACCTCGTACTGGCAGCTTCTAGCATATACTAGTGGCAGTGAGCAATTATCATCCGGCCTGGCAGTACTGGCATAATTGGGACAGAGCCAGTGATGGATTGGTGAGCTGAAAGGCCATCACTCCCTGCTTATTCTACTACTAGTCCTCGAGCTCCTCTGCCCCCTGTCGAAAGGGAATTGGAGCCTGCTGACGCTGGTGGAGGCAACTCGAGTGACCCTTGTGCTTCTGGTAGTAGCTAGGCCAGCCTGCGACGCAGCTACCTAGGCTGTTCCTGTTCTTCCCGATAGAGTATGTATGTGTGATCGATGGAGCTGGTCTGATCTGAGTGAGGCGGTGGGTCGCGAGGATCTGGATGATTGACGCTGCGACATGCGACGTGGATGGTGGATGGGCTTGTCAATCAAATCACGTTTGCAATTTGCGCGATTAGGACTTTTCTTCTCTCCGTTTTGGCGTCAGATCGGGCCTTGCAAGTTGGGGGCGTTTTCTTATATATTATCTTGGTTCATCGGTAAAGACCGGCCGTTGGCACCTACCTACTTGACCCCTGATAAACGCCCTTCATAACGCGACCACGGATAGGGGAGCCTGTCGCGCGAGAGAAAAACCACTAGAACTTGAGGCCAAGTTTCCTGGCCAAACTCGGCAATCCATCAATCAGTAACTGCAGTAGCACCGTACCACAGAAGGGCAATGCATGCATGCATGCGGTGCCTCCAGTCCAGGACGCAGCCCCTCTCTCTCTCTCTGGCGGGCTTTCCCTATCTCTGATTCTCTATCTTTCCCTCTTCTGCTGCATGTTACATCGACCGGCCGGAGGGACAGGCCTCTTTTAACCGGACAGCATCGCAGCGGCGGGGCTCGGCGACAAGGATATATGTCTGTCCAGACTCGCTAGCTGCCGCAGCTCCCTGGCGCCCACAGAACATGGGGGTGGGTTCAATTCCCGAATGCCTCCAAGCAGGGTCCAGACCACACATGGGCGGGAGATCCTCTGCCATCATCATCATCGCCATTGCGTTGCCCTCATTTGCTCTATCCCCTTCTCTGTCCTGTTCATGGAGATATCATACCTCACGAGCTACGAGAATCGATCTGCTCAAGTACGAAAATATCTGCGACCAAGTTTTACAGTTTACACTGCCTACCTATTTGTAAAGCCAAAAGGACCTTAAAATTACTGCAGCTTTCGGCAGAAAAAGAAAAATAATACTTCCTCCAATCCAAAATAATACTTTCGTACTTAATCACGAGTATAACTTTGCACTTAACCAACGACACTTATTACGATGGATCGGAGAGAGTACTAAAATGGTATGTTATAGATCGGAGGAGGTAGTAATACATTGCTCATTCTCTCGCACTACTCATTCTCACCGGAGGGCTGTCGTCGGTTAGCAGAGAGTAGGTAGCTAGAAGCTGCGAATTTGAATGCGCGCGCGGGCGAGAGGATAGGATGTGTACGTCGTACAGACTTTCAGCCAAGATGAGTCCGGATAAGGCCGGTACGGTGGATTATTATGTGAACATGCATGCATGCATGCATGGCGCAGAGAGAGGGAGGAGACAGCTCGGCTCCCGGGAGCCTGGAAGGCCGGGCACCAGATTGGATGTTCCTAGCCCGGCCTGTAACTTTGCACGACATTGTTACGTACGTACCCACCGATTATATATATATATATATATATATATATATATATATATCATTGTCCTTCTCGATCTGAATTCTCAACCATGTCCTTTGTAAGCTACTAGTAGCTAGCAGTAGTGTGATTAAGAAGGGTGACCCGATCGAGTCCGCCATTAGAGCGATCGACGCCCAAGCATAAGCATGCACGCACTAGCTGGTCCTGGTCCATGCGGATCCACGCACAGCGCATGCACGTTTGGCTGGTGGCCACACCGATCGACCACTATTCAGATTTCAACGCAACAGCAACGACGAGCCGACACACATAATACGCAAAAGCCTTGGGTCACTGGATTGATCGATCGGGATCTACCCCGTCGTGCCGTGTCGATCGGTGGCCGGCCGCCGTCTCCATCACCGCGACCGACGTCTAGCTAGCTAGCTTAGCTGGTACGAAAGTGTACTGGCTAGAGCTTGCTAGGTGAGCCCCTGCTGGCTACGTACGAGAGCGTGCTCAATCTCTCTCTCTCTCTCTAGCTTAGGCCAATCGGGTGCAGAGCGAGGCCTAACCCCCAGTGTTCGTGCTGCCATGCCAGCCGACCGGGGCATAGTTTTTCTCCTTTGGTCTTGTCATTTCACACATACTACTACTACTATATGCAGTCAGATCAGGACCTAACGGCAGTCCGATCCATCATTAAGGCCGAAATGGTTGGGGCAATCATATGCGCATGCATACGCCCCGATGACGTACATGCGGTGCGCATCGATCCGATCTAATCACTAGTAGAAAATAGGCCATTCGTTCACGCCCACTCAGAGCATTAGTCCCGGTTACGCCACGAACCGGGACTAATGCTGGCACGCGTCCCGATTCGAGCGGACACGGGACACGGAGGCATGCATCCCGGTTGATAAGGGGGTATACGTCCCGGTTTGTAACGTATGCTCTCGCCCTCTATAAATGCAACGCCTCAACCCTCTGCCTTCACTCTGTTTTTTCTAGGTGGAAGTGTGAGGGGTGTGCTGGTTTTTTTTCCTTATGCATGCATTCAAGGTGTTTGATAAAATGTTTGAGTGAATGATCCCGTTCAATTTCTCATAGAACAAAAATATAAAAGGTGTCCGAGACGCACTTGAGCTTTCTCCTCTTTATTTTCCTCGATCAAGGTTAGCAATCTTATCTTTTCTCTGTCATTGATACAATGCATGTGTCGATGTGAATTGATCATTTCACTATTTATGATGTCATGTTTTTTGATGGCCTCTAGTTTATGCGAAAATTAACATGTTGCTCCATATACTAAAATGCAAGAAAAAGTACCGAGGTCACGATAAATTCAGTTTACTCTTCCTGTAGGCTTATACTCCTTCCCCTGCTTGCTGCTTGTGCTGTCGAGGTGAAAAGAGGATAACTAGCTACTTAGACTGGTCATAGTGGGGAGTAACTTAGACTAGTAACATGTAAGTGTAATGTGATGGTAACATAATATGTAGTGCAGCGATCCCACCCGGGCGTTCGCGTGCCGGGCTTATCACAGCCACAGGATTCGGGCAAAAGTTCTATAGTCAAAGATGCTAGCAAGTTTGCATTTTAGTCCATAGAAAAGTCTAGAACTAGTCTATAGTCCATTTACCGGGAGAGAATAACACCTCGTCTTTCGCGACACCGTCTTCCTACCTAATTATACAAGACCATGCGCTGCTGCCACACCATGGCCTCCTCCGTGTAAGTATCTTTTTTATTCGGACAGGTTTTTTTTGTTATGTATCAAACGGGGTGTATACTACCTTGTATATTATAATTTCATGAAAACTTCTATGGATCTTGAATGTATCTCTACATTTTCTTTGATAAAATAAGAATGATGCATTGTGTATGAATATTGTGTGAATCGTATGTACGAATATTGTGTGAATCTGGTGTACGAATATATGATGGATCTTTACGTTTTCTTTGTTAAACTGCTCTGAATCTTACTTGGATCGTTGAATTTATGATAGATCTTGCATGGATTTTCTGCCAAACTATAGTGAAATATGTATAAAAAATGTATGAATGTTCTTTGAAATAAATTATATGAAACCACTTTGAATCTTGTACATATCGTTGAATTTTATATGGAACCACTCTGGTTTGATAATGTATGAAACTTGTATTATCTTAAAAAAATCTTGGAAACTTGTATGGATATTTGTAGAAATATTCTTTAAAAAAATATTATATGAAATATTGTTGAAAAATATAATTATGCAATAAATTATTGTTGAAAAAATTGTTGCAAAACATATGAATCTTGTACGAAACTTCTGAATCTAGGATGAAACAAAGTAAGAGTGTCTGAAAATTGTTAAATAAATAGTGTCAAAATAAAAATTATTAAATGAGTTTGTTGACACTTTCTTAAGTAGTGTTTATGAATTTATATTGTATGAATATGTCTAGAATTTTGGTTTCATCTATATCACACTTACTTGAATCTATAAGAAGGTTTCATAAATATGATGTGGAAAAAATCTAAAATTATATAAAATATATATCTATTGTATGAAACCTCTCCGAATCTGGTATGGATCGTCGAATTTATCATGATATTGTATGGATTTGGTGTTTAGTGAAACAAGTATAGAATTTCTTAAAATATTCTGTAAAAACGTTATATGAATATCTCTTGGCAGAAACAAGTTTTTTAAAAACGTGTGAATCTTGTATGAAACTTCTGAATCTAGGATGAAACAACGTAAGAGTGTCTAAAATATTGTTAAATAAAAAATGGTGATGTCACAAAAATCTGGTTTATGACTTATAAATGTATGCATAAAAAGATTCAGATTTTTTTGCAAAAGTAAAGCAGTAATTAGATAAGGAATGTGAAAGATCTGTACTAAAAATAAGAGGGTCCTCCTATCGTGAACTGGATTTGGTGGAGGGGTCTTTTTGCAACTAACATGTATGACCCGGCCGGGAGAGGATGTTTTGACCATGCACGAATCTGGAACACGGGTTGGACAAGCAGGATAAGCCGGGCACACGTAACCCCAGGCGGTATTGCTTTTTCGTACTCAATTTGCCTCTCTCCTCATCAATTGCTTGCCACATCACTATTTTTGCCTAGATGACATGTATGTTACCATTTATGTTACCCCACTATGAGCAGTCTTAGAATTTAGATCGGAGGTAATATGTACTACAATTGGGATGAGCCGATGTTTTAGCTGGGGGCTAGTAGGCCGCCTATCCCTGTCTCTCTTTTTTCCCATATGCAGGCTGTCCGTGGAAGTTGCAAAAAGTTTTATTGCTTTGGTCGATCTCTAGATTGAGAGAGGGTGGTTGGGGAGGAGGACCAGGGATCTTGCTGTCGTGTCCAGACGCAGCAGCCCACTTGAAGTGAGACAGTACAGGCCATAGCTGGTTGCAAGTGCGTGTGCGTGCATGCATGCACGCACGCACGAGCACGCGAGCGGAACGACCGGTGGGGAATCGGTCGATCGACGGATCGAGAGGGAAAGCCTAGCTGCTAGCTAGGGTAGCTAGCTAGCTAGGTGATGGCCCTGTACGTACGTGGTGGTCCTCGATCGCAACCACCTTGACGCCAACATCTGAGGCCGGCGCACATGCATGCTAGCTAGGAGTATATATGATCTCTCCGGTGGCCGGTAGCGGCAGCTCCACCACCGCCGGCCATGACACCGCCACCCGCGCGCGGTTGGTCGTTACGGCGCCGCGCTTCCGGCCTTTGTCCAGGTAACGTAACGTCGGCATTGGTCAGACGACGACGGTCATGAATCTAGAGGCTAGCTAGCCCATCTCGGTGCATACGTGGTCTGATCGATACATCGGGGTACTGTGGTCTGTCGTGTTCGCCTCCGTGTCCACCCAGCCGCACTACCACTACCACCCCCGCGCCCGTCCGACCTGTCAATTATCCACACCGGCCGGAACCGGATGGATATACACGCGTGCCTGCCTGCCTGCCTGCCAGTGGATCTAGCTTGTCCCGGCATGCTTGTCGCGGCGCCGAGAGGCACGGAAGTCCCGATCGGGGTCGCGGCCGGCCGGAGACTTTGGAGGCCGCCGCTGCGCCACGATCATTGCCCCTGGCCATGCATATAATATACCCACCCACCCAGCCAGCTAGCTTGCTTGCCGCGCGCGGTGCATGCACGTAACGTACGTACGTACGTATGCCGCCGCTGCAAGAAACCGCACGTTTTCGGGCCAGGGGATCGCCGACGTTCGGATCGGCAGGGCCGGCTCGCCCATGCCGCCGTCGCCGCCGCTTTCTTCCCTGGCGTACCGTACGAGCTTTGCCTCTAGCTATCCATACACACTGATGCACACACGCCGTGATCTCCTGGCCATGCATCTGTGAGGAGCACAACGGTACACGTCCAAGCAGCCCGGAGCGACGGCCAACAATTTGTTGTGTAAAAATACAGGGGATACTAATACATATTAGTAGTATATAATGACTACAGACTACATACATACATATCTAACACCCTCTCCCTCGTTCTTAACGGTGCTCAGCAAGTTAAGATTGCGCAAGCATGCATCAAACAGTTGCATTGGCAACGGTTTGGTGAAGATATCCACAAGTTGATCCTCTCAAAAGATGTACATGATATGTAGTAGCTTCTATGTGACTCGTTCTCTCATAAAATGATAGTCAACTTCAATATGGTTCGTGCAGGCGTGAAAGATCTTGCGTTAACCGAGTTAGCATGAGGACATCCTTGAGTCGCCATATCAATCTGATGCACAGTTCGTAAGCCGTCATTGCCAACCCCGAGATAGTCACGGTTGAACCATTTATAGCATGTGAACACAATATGGCTAAGTGTGTTGCACAACTGACAAAGGGGATGTGATCCATTACCATCGGTGCAACGTCGACCACCCATGTTGCCTCCACCATAGCCACCCCCATTGCCACCGCCAGAGGTGTTGTTGGAGGGTGGTTTCCTAGGATGGAATGAATGTAGACTTTAGAGAGTAGGATTGCTGCAACGAGTAGCCCTGCTAGTACTACTGATTGACTTGCTATGGGCGAGGGTTGCGGCCACCTTTACGGTAGGCAACATTGGTAGAGAAGTCACCATGGGAGTTGGCTGCACGACATGACTCCACGTGTTGCTCCATGCTCAATAGGCATGAGTGGAAACCCCGCGCGGATAAGTGCATGCGTGTCACGACCATTACAACCTCGGCGCGAGATTCGTACTCAGAGTCTAGACCATTGAGGAAAAAGGAGGTGACTCTTTGTATCACGGAGGCAACCCAATGGACATGGGGGTGTCGGCAAGGGTCTTCACTTGATTGAAGAAAGTCGAGGCTGAGAGATCAAGCTTCTTAACTTGTCTTCGTTGAATTTATATCAAAAATGTGTACAAATTGCAATGTATGCACAGCTAACACAGTGCAAACGAAATTGTGTGCGAAATTTTCAAATCATGCATCTTAGCCCGGCCGCATATGCATAGTTAGGCATCGTTCTGCGGTTGGCATGACACCGTACGGGTCGATCTGTTATCAAGGCTTGTAGCCGCTGCTCTGTTTCTGTGATCTGGAAGTCCTTTTTACTGCACTAGCAGTTAGATCATGGGTGGGTGGCTTCCTGACCTAAGCCCAGTAGACTTTCTACGTTGAATGCACATTGACAATAGCCATTTCGAGACGCAAGAAATGATTGCTCGATTTTTCTTGTCTATCTACTACTGTCCCGGTATCTGCAGCATGCATGCCTATGTTTCGGCAGCTGCGCGCTTGCACTGTCTTAGACTCAACAAATATCTCATGCATCCACACGCGCGACGACCTCTCCAGCCCCATGGCGCTCAGGATAATGCTAGGCGGCCAATGTGGACCCTCCACGTCACCAGGATGCTACATGTACACGATCGAAGTTGAGAGAGAGAGAGAGGAACAGTTGCTCTGTTGAACATATCATTGATCATTCCATGCCTCCTCTCTATTTTCAGTGGGATTAGTTTCTCCATCATTCGGGTCCATGCAACTATGCACGGCACCAAAGTTTTCTGGCCGGCAGGCGAAGATTCTTCAGAAAAAACTACTCCTACTAGTAGAACGGTGTGACTTCATCACCTAACCAAATTCTCACACATATCTGTTAGAATTTGGTGGCTACTACCGCTGCCGCCGCTAGTGTTCAGACTACACCGTACGTGACCCTTAACCTTTTTTTTTAGTATTGTGCTATTGGCACATAAGATAAATATCTTTGGACCATTTATACATGGCAACATATGGTTACCATGTTGCTAATTGAGATAGAGAGTTGCACCATTTTACGTAGGAGACTATTCTAGCACCACTAACTAAGTGAGAAGAGAAGTAGCTCTCGTGCACTTCTCCTCCGACGGAGCTGAGCTCATATCTACGCATCTCGTTTATGTTTTTGCTGTTCAGAAAAATTATTTATGAGTCATTAAAACAGACGCGTTAATCAACCGTTTTCAGATTTTTTAGATCGTGGGTTGTGGTGACTAGAACGTAGGCTGTGTCACACGACCTACCCGGCCAACACTATATAAACCAAGATGCAAACCCTACACGACTACGACGAATCACACGCACCTACTTTGAGAACTTCGCGCCGTCGCCTTCGGCTTCCCCATCCCGGCTTGCGACGTGCACCACAGATCGGGACAGTAGGTTTCTAAAACCCCGTCTCTTGTGAACCTGTACGGGTGAGGGGCGATCGGGTTTTTAGGGATCTCTTAAGCACAAATACTGACAACCACGACGTCGTCTGACAACGAGTTCCCCAACGACGACTTCTTCCTGGACATCACCGATCTCTTCGATAACCTCAACATAGTCAACAACGGTGTCGCAACCGTCGTGGCTACTACTGCTGCCGCCGCTAGTGCTCAGACTACACCGTACGTGACCCTTAACCTTTTCTTTCAGATTTTGCTAGAGTTCTATGTTCTAGCGTTTGGAGTAGATGTAGTCAGTTTATCATGTTTAGTTGCAATATGTTCATCTACTCTGTTGGTTTGCATGATCCGTTTAATTACTATTTATATGATCATGCTTTATCATTATTCGGATTAAATCATATGAATATTTACTTATATTTTCAACTATATAATGATATGCAAATCCCTAGGCAGCGGTTTGGTATACCTACCGAACTATAGGGCCACTGTGCACCATATGGGCAAGACTGCAGCCAGCATGCATGCTGACACTGCAGCCACAAAACTACTATATGCTGCAGCCGGTTATGAATTCAAGGACACGATGCATGTGTGGACTCCCGAATTTCTCCCAAACAAAATAAGGTCTCTTCTCTCTTGCGTGCGTCGTTGGATGGATGATTATTGGAGCATGACAACTTGTCAATGACAAGAGGCTGCCAAAGTATATAACATGGGCGTCACTTCGATCGATCGCCTTCCATTTCCTGCTCTTCTTCCCATGCATCCACAGTTCGTTCCACGGTTGGCGTATACCTGACCGGAGGAAAATTGGAAGACAAGACGTGACAGAGACCAGCTACCGATGGATCGATGGGTCGGTACTCGGTAGGCACCTATCTTTGGCCACTAGTTGGTGGGTGTGCTGCATGTTACATGTCGCGCCGCGAGACGCACATTATGATGGGGCGCACGAAAAAAGGGTATATATAGAATGTACGTGACCAGATATCACATCGAGTGATGGGCTGGGGAGAGTAGCTATAGCAGAGAATGTGCGTCCATGCAATCATGCATGCATGATCGACCATGTGAATACTATTTGGGTACTGTACGCTTGTATTGTATAGACGTGCGACAATCTGTGATCCGGTCTCGGAACGAGTCTAGAAGGGGGTACTTTTCTGAATAGAATTGGACCTCACATGCGTGCGTACGTGCAGGGTGGAATATAGATATGAGGAGTAATGAATACAGAACCCATCCAAGATGAGATTTGATATCGATCGATCTGCATGCGTGATCAATGATCGATCTACGTACCAGGCCCCGTACGTCGATGGATCAATCATGGGTACTAGCTCCACTGGTGGAAAAAGGGGGCTCTAGTCCCGGGCTGTAACGGGCTTTAGTCCCGGTTTTGGGCTCGGGACTACGAAAACGGGACAAGAACCCCCCTCTAGTCCCGGCTGGCAAAGGCCCGCGACTGATAACAGCCACGTAGCTGTTTCAGCGCCGCGGGGGGCGAAACCCTCTAGTCCCGGGCTGTAACATCACCCGGGACTAAATGGTTTCCTGCCGCGGCAGAGAAACACCACATTTCTCTGCTGCGACGGAGATTGTGTATTTCCTTTTTTTTTTGCCATTTTATTCCTTTTTCGTTTTGTGTTTCACTATAACTTAACAAACATATATTTCAGTAGACATATTATACGCTACTACATACACACTACACGTCGATGCATTTATATAAGATCGATCCCTTGCAAGCATACATATAATTAATCATATCAAAAGGAAGAAATGTTTTGAAAATTACATGGTCATTGATGATTATATATATCATATGAGCTACATGGAGATGACTAAGGCAAATCGAGTTCCACGTCATTCGCATAATGCTCTCCATGTACATCAAGGACTTCCTTCATCATAAATCCCGCCAGCTCCTCTTGAATTGCTCTTATGCGCTGGTCTGGCTCTAGTGTCTCCCGCAAATCATAAATATAATGTGAGTCAACTTTCTGCTCACTGGTCAACTCGCGGATGTACTCGCAGACGTAGTATCCACATAAATGAGTTCCCGGTGGCTGCTGTAAACTCTTCGCCATTTTATAAGTTAGCTCCTCTTTGAATGGACCTGGTATTTTCTGTCTGAACCGTGTCCAACACCTGTTCGGCAAAGAAAATGAACAAAGGAGTTATTACACTAGAGGAAAAAGGGCCATCCGTTCGCGACCCCTCGGAGCATTAGTCCCGGTTGCGCCACCAACCGGGACTAATGCTGGCACACGTCCCAGTTGGAGCGGGCACGGGGCCAGGGGGCATGGGTCCCGGTTGGTAAGGGGGCATGCGTCCCGGTTGGAGCCAGCAACCGGGACTAAAGGTTTGGCCACAGCCACGTGGCGTGGCACGCACCTTTAGTCCCGGTTGCTGGCTCCAACCGGGACTAAAGACCCCTGCCCTCTATAAATGCAACGCCCCAGCCCCCTCCGCCCACTGCTTTTTCGAATGGTGTAAGGTGTGAGGGTGTGTGCTAGTTTTTTCTCATGCATGCATTGAAGGTGTTTGTTGAAATGTTTGAGTGAAAAATCCCGTTGAATTTCTCATAGAACAAAAATATAGAAGGTGTCCGAGACGCACTTGAGCTTATTTCCCTCGATCGAGGTTAGCAATCTTATCTTTTCTAGGTCATTGATACAATTCATGTGTCGGTGTGAATTGGTTATTTCACTATTTATGATGTCCTGTTTTTTGATAAACTTACTTATATGATGCAGATGAACGGTCGGGAATGGATGTACGGTGACCGCGGTAGCCGGTATATCAAAGGCGTGGATAAATTTATCGATGTGGCTACGGCAAACAAAGAGAATGGATTTATCGTTGTCCATGTGTTCAATGTCGGAACAACAAGGAGTACTCTTCCTCGAAAATCATTCGCGCCACCGATTATGAAAGGTTTCATGCCCAACTATAATTGCTGGACCAAGAACGGGAAAGAGGGGTTATGATGGAAGATGGTGAAGAAGAAGATGATGATAACAACTATCATCATATGTTTCCTGAATACGGATACCGCAATGGAAGACAATGGAGAGGAAAAGGTGAAGAACGGGCATCGATGAGCCGGTGATGAACTTGGTAGGGTCATTTCGATGCAAAGCGAGACTTTGAAATGTAAAATGAGAAGTTGAAGTTAGAGGGCATGTTAGAAGATCACAAGAAATTGTTGTACCCAAATTGTGAAGATGGCAGCACAAAGCTCGGTACCACACTTTGGAATTGTTGCGATGGAAGGCGAGTGTGGTCTAACCGACTCCTCATTTGAAAAGATGCTGAAAATAATGAAGCCAAGTTTCCAAAACATAACGAACTTCCCGAGAGTACCTACGAAGCAAAGAAGACTCTCATCCTCGGGATTAGATGTGCAAAAGATACATGCATGCATTAATGATCGTATCCTCTACATGTAAGGAGTATGAGAATTTAGATAAATGCCGGTATGCAGCGTTGCGGTATAAGATCGCACGAGATGACCTGGTGATGTTGAGGAGAGCCCCTCGGAAGAGGGTTCCTGCTAAGGTTATGTGGTATGCTCCTATAATACCAAGGTTGAAACGCATGTTCGTAAACAAAGAGCATGCCGTTGTTGCGATGTCACAAAGAAGACCGTAAGAAAGACGGGAGTTGAGACACCTGGCGATGGGTCATAGTGGAGAAAAATCGAGAGAGACTTCCCGACTTTGCGGTGTGACGCAAGGAACTTATGGTTTGGTATAAGTACGGATGGCATGAATCCTTTTGGGGAGCAGAGCAGTCACAACACCTGGCCCGTGACTCTATGTATCTACAACCTGCCTCCTTGGTTGTGCATGAAGCGTAAGTTCATTATGATGCCGGTGCTCATCCAAGGCCCCAAGCAACCGGCAACGACATTGATGTGTACCTTAGGCCATTAGTTGAAGAACTCTTACGGTTGTGGGGCAAACCAGGTGTACGTGGGATGAGAACAAAAGCGAAGCCATTTAATCTACGAGGGTTGTTATTCAGAACCATCAATAATTGGCTGCTCTTAGTAACCTTTCGTGACGGACAAACAAAGGATATAAGGCATGCACCCACTGTTTATATAAGACCGAAGGTACATATTTGCATAAATGCAAGAAGGTTGTGTACCTAGCGAATCGACCATTTCTTCCGACCAATCATCCCGTAAGAAAGAAAGGCAAGCATTTTAAAGGTGAGGCGATCACCGAAGAAGCTGAACTCCTCCGGTGATGATGTATTTGGTATGGTCAAGGACATAGAAGTAATCTTTGGAAAGGGTCCCGCGGTCAATCAGTTCCGAACGACGTCGCTACGGTGACACGCACCCATGTGGAAGAAGAAATCTATATTTTGGGAGCTGCCATATTGGAAAGTCCTGCGTGTCCGCTCTTCAATCGACGTGATGCACGTGAAAGAATCTCTGCGTGAACTCGCTAGGATTCCTAGGCGTGTATGGTAAGACAAAAGATACACCAAGCACGGAGGACCAACAAATTATGAAAGACCCAAAGAACATGCATACAGATAACAAGGCGTATAAAGGCGTCACTTAAGTCGTGCTACTATGCTCTTACCAAAGCAGAGAAGGAAATCTTTTTGAAGTCCTTTACGATCAAGGTGTCGGGCTTCTCATCTAATATAAAGGGATAATAAATATGGCGGAGAAAAGTTCCAAAACCTGAAGTCTCATGATCACACGTGATTATGACGCAGTTGCTTCGATTGCATTGAGGGGCTTCTACCGAAAATGTTCGAGTACCCATTGTGAAGCTGTGCATTCCTCAATGCAATATCTCGAAGGTAATCAATCCGGATATTCTCGCCAAGGTTACGAAGGATGTGGTACAATGTCTTGTTAGTTTTGAATTGGTGTTCCCACCATCCTTCTTCAATATTATGACGCATCTCTGGTTCATCTAGTGGAAGAGATTGCCATTCTCGGTCCGGTATTTCGCACAATATGTTTCCCCTTTGAGAGGTTCATGGAGTCTTAAAGAAATATGTTCATAACCGCTAGACCGAAGGAAGCATCTCCAAGGGATATGGAACAGAGGAGGTCATTGAGTTTTGTGTTAACTTTATTCCCGACCTTAAGCCGATTGGTGTTTCGACTCGCGGCATGAGGGAAGACTAAGTGGAAAAGGCACCGGGAAAGAAAGCAATGATATGTAGGGACGGGATTCTTTCACTAAAGCACACTACGAGTTCTACATAATTCCACCTTGGCAGCTCCGATATCGAGGAACACAAGAATATCAGACGCTCCAAAAACCCGGGGAAGCCTGAATCATGGATTACAGATGAACACATGAAGTCTTTCGGTGGTTGGATGCGGACACATCTCTTGAATGACACCACTGTTGGAGATCAGCTATACTTGTTGGCCGCGTCACCATCTTCTACTGTATTGAATTTCCAAGGGTACGAAATAAATGGGAATACATTCTACACGATCGCCCAAGATAAAAAGAGCACCAACCAAAATAGTGGTGTCCGCTTTGATGCAATAGACGAGAATGGACAAAAGGACACATATTATGGTTACATAGAGGAGATATGGGAACTAGACTATGGAGTCTCTTTTAAGGTCCCTTTGTTTCGCTGCAAATGGGTCAACCTGAATGGGGAAGGGTAAAGATAGACCAGTTATGCGGAATGACAACAGTGGATCTCAACAATCTTGGTTATAGAGATGAACCATTCCTCCTAGCCAATGATGTGTCTCGGTTTTCTATGTGAAGGACATGTCCTCCGACCGAAAAAAGAAAAAATATGCAAACGAATACATCATATGATGAGCCAAAGCGTCACATAGTTCTTTCAGGAAAATAAACATCGTGGGAATCGAGGACAAGATGACATGTCGGAAGATTATAATAAGTTTGATGAAATTCGTCCTTCACAAAGGAAAATGACCCAAGCATTCCGTTAAGTAAAGAAGATGCTCCATGGTTACGCCCAAGCGGTCATAAGGAATGACATATGCCAAGAAGTTCATGCTCATATTATGTAACTCTAGTTCATGTCTTTCGCGGTTTGTGGCTTGACCAAGGATATCTTCATGTTTGTGGTCTTTAGTCCCGGTTTTGTAGTCTCGCTTTTAATATTAATAAATGTCTTGAGTGTTAGTCCCATTTTGTGGCTGGACCGGAGTGCCTCTATGACAGTTTCTTGGAGATGCCGAGGACTCACGGCATCTCCCCAAACTGGTCAGTGGTGGCCCTGCCTCGAAAACCATCTTGCAGCTTGTAACTTCACTAACTAGATCAATACGCCTCGAGCTAACTAATTTCACATATTAGGGAGTGCCTCTATGACCAGTTTCTCGGAGATGACGGAGGACCTGGGCTCGTCGGCATCTCCTGAAATCGGCCTTGATGGTGTCCTCACCGAAAACCATCTTGCAGCTTGTAACTTCACTAACTAGATCAATACGCCGGAGCTAACTAATTTCACATATTAGAGTGCCTCTATGACAGTTTCTCGGAGATGCCGGAGGATGGGCTCGTCGCATCTCCTCGAAATCGGCCGTAGTGGTGTCCTCGCTCTAAAACCATCTTGGAGATGCCTCAAACTGGCCGGAGGACTGGACTCACAAGGATGCATATTTATAGTACAAGCGGCTCGGCATAATGTCGACACTCACGACATAATGTCGACACTCACCCCTATTATTAGTGTTGACTCATCTTTAGTCGGTTGGTGTCTCCAATCGGGACTAAAGGTTCATCTTTAGTCCGGTTGGTGACACCATCCGGACAGATAAGCCGCACGACATAATGTCGACACTCACCCCTATTATTAGTGTTGTCGCCCACTGCCATTAATCCCTTTAGTCCTTTGTGACTACATCCGGACTAAATGTGCCTTGAACAATGATCATGTTTCGAAAAAACCTTCACAAAATGACCTATCATGTTCGAGGTTTCATGGCTTTCGGTCCAAATGACCGATGTTATGTGCTGAATCACGGCATAGTTTGTGATTTGTTGTGCCCATATTATGCATGTGTGTGGACATTGGTATGTAGAAGAATGTTGGGAGGAAGTTTTTCCTTTTGTCGCATGGAAAATCCCTTTTCCATTTTCCGAGCGCAAAAACGGGTCGTTTTGTGAAGTAACCACCAAAATGCCGTTTCGAATGCTACCGCCCTATTTTCCTAAAATACTAGACCACCTTACATGGACTATCTCCGGTAGGTACATCTCAAACCTTTTCTCCTATTTAAATCCAAACACTTTTTATGTTTAAAGTTTTTCTAAATTCCAAATTAATATTTAAAAATATAAGTTAATTCATTTTAAAAGGTTACATTAATTATTTTTTACAAATATAAAATGGTTTTGGATTATTTATTCAAATCGATACACTTTTATGTTTAAAGTTTTTCTAAATTCCAAATTGATATTAAAAATATATAAGTTAATTCATTTTTAATTGTAAATGGTTCATATTTTAAATGGTTACATTAATTATTTTTTAAAACAGAAAATGTTTTTGAATTATTTATTTAAATCCAAACACTTTTTATGTTTAAATTTTTTCTAAATTCCAAATTAATATTCAAAAATATAAGTTAATTAATTTTAAATGGTTTCATTAATTATTTTTTAAAAATAGAAAATGGTTTTGGATTATTTATTCAAATCCATACACTTCTTATGTTTAAAGTTTTTCTAAATTCCAAATTAATATTTAAAAAATATAAGTTATTTCATTATTAATTTTAAATGGTTTGTAGTTTAAATGGTTACATTAATTATTTTTCAAAACAGAAAATGGTTTCGAATTAGTTATTCAAATGCAAACACTTTTTATGTTTAAAGTTTTTCTAAATTCCAAAGTAATTATCATTTAAAAAACATTACAAATTTAAACCCCAAAATAAAAAATAAGGGAACAGAGAGAAAATAATCGAAAAATTTGAAAATAGGGAATACGTCCGGTTGGAGCCACCAACCGGACTAAGAGCTCTAGCCGCCTTCATTCTTGAAAATTGACTATAGGTCCCTGGTGGCTCCAACCGACGTATGCACCTTTAATCCGGTTGGAGCCACGAACCGGGACTAAAGGCCCTTTAGTTATAACAGGCTCTCCTCTTCTTCTTCCTTCCCCACTCACTTCTCTCTGCCTCTGCCTGCCCCTCGCTGACGACGCCTTGCTGCCGCCTTCGCCATGCCTCTAAGGCTCCTCGTCAACGCCTCCGGCCGCCACCACCGTCTCTTCCTGGCAAGGCCGACGATCAAGGCTCCTTCCCTCGACGACCGCCGTCCCTGCTCTGCTTCCGCCGACGACCGCGCTGCCCCCACCGCTGCCGTACGGCCGCCTCCTCGCCCTCCTCCTCCTCTGCTGCTGGCTTTGGGCGCGGCTTCGATCGGGTGGTGCATCGTCGCCGGCCGTTTCTCCATCGCCCGTCGTCCTTGTCCACGCCACGGCCCCACCGTCCTCTGTTTCCCTTTGCTTGCGTGGCTGCCGAGGTGGCTCACACACCCACACCACTATGGCTAGTTGTTACTATGGTGCAAAAGGTTTAAACATTTGATTTAATAATTTGAATTTGAATAAAACTTATAAATTCAATAACTTTTAATCATGTCTGAAAAATACAAATAATATACCAAAATGTTCAGAAAAATGAGAACTATCTATCTATGCTATAATCATGCATTGTTCAACAACTTAAATGACAAGTTTAATTAGAACACCCTAGTAACCCTAACAGTGATTCCGAGTTCCTTGAGTTAGGGTTTGCGCCTTGAACCCCGATTAACTTGTCGAGCATGCTTTAGGTTACATTCCAATGCACATTAACTTGTCGTATCATCATCATTGCTTGAGCATTGCATCGATTCCATGTGTTGATTGTTTCCCTTTCTTTCCGGTGATTTGGTTCTTCTCGGTAGAATACGATATCGAGATCGAGATCGAAGACCGAGATCAAGACCATAGATAGATCTAATTAAATGACAAGTTTAATTAGAACACCCTAGTAACCCTAACAGGTGATTCCGGAGTTCATTGAGTTAGGGTTTGCGCCCCTCGGAACCCTGATTAACTTGTCGAGCATGCTTTAGGGTTACATTCGAATGCACATTAAATTGTCGTATCATCATCATTGCTTGAGCATTGCATCGATGCCATGTGTTGATTGTTTCCCTTTCTTTCCGGTGATTTGGTTCTTCTCGGTAGAATACGATATCGAGATCGAGATCGAAGACCGAGATCAAGACCATAGATAGATCGAAGACCTTTTGTAGCCTTATACTCATGTTCCCCTCTCATAGCCTTAGGGTTTAGGGTTTCTCTTCATTTTTATTATTGTGTATGTATATATTAGGGTTTCACCTTCGATCCGGAAAATATTCGTTAGCCGCTTTGACTTATTCTTAACTTTATCCTTTAGCCGCTTTGACTTATTCGTTTTTCCACCTATGCAGAAAATATGGACCCACACGCCGAGACGAAGAAAAGGAAGAGTTGATCCAAGGTGTGATCCGTGGGGAAGATAATTTAGACGTATCAACGTTTACGAACAACTCCGGTGAGGGTGATCCTCTTTTACCGGAGTAGACAACTTGTTTGAGGTTGAAGGTGTTGCCTTCATGAGGGAGAAGGCGATGCCTTGTGTAATCGAGAAGACGCACCGCCCGGTGCATGTAATATAAATCAATTCATTAATTAATCATCTGCTATCTATATAGAAATAGTAACGACGATCTTTCTTCTTTTAGCCCTCCGGATCGAAGGAATCTACTGAAAAGAGCAGACGAGGCCCAACCAAAAAGTTGCAAGACCATGAGAGGTTTAGGATCGAAGATGTCGCTGAAGACGGCAGACCGACAACTCCCGAAGTTGTCGCAACCAAATTTGTGGCACAATGCGGAGTAATCATTAGGGACTTAATCCCGATCACCATTAGAAATTGGAATAGGCCTGCTAAAGCGGATGAAGAGGGAACATGTTTATTTGTCCCTAACCACGCCAAAGATTTACTGTGGAAGAGGCTCATGGTTAATTTCAAACTACCGAAGATAGAGCTGGATCCAAATGCGGAGGATCCAGTTGAGGACGCCTTACAACATGGGAGAGCCATGGAGGCTAAGGTCAGGGAGTGGGCTTTGAAGAAGATGGCCCAGTGTTTCACCAACTGGAAGAAAAGATTGCACCTTGACTATGTCGTGAAAGAGAAGACTCGATTTCAAGAATATTCGTTTGAGAAGATAAAACCATTCGGGATGAGTTTGTGGAATACAAGAAATCGTAAAAAGCTAAGAAAATGTCTCAAACGAATAAGTGAATGTGCTAAGAAGAAGTATCACCATACTATGGGGCAAGGTGGCTACAAGGTTGGCATTCCTAAGTGGGAGAAACTTGAGCAGAACTGCGTGATAAAAATATCACCCCGCAGATGCGATTGGGTAGAACGTGCAAGGAATTGGTTTTACGGGCATGGGGGCACGTTGGACTCGGAAGGAGGTGTATATATAACATACGACATAAAGAAGACCCCTTGCCAATCGAGAGGATGAAAAAGCAAGAAAGGTCAAGAAGATGGGGACTTCATTCCGATAGAGAGAATGATGAGCTCACACTCGCCTTGGAAATAAGGAACATGATGGACGAACACGAGGCACAATAGGCTCCCAATCATGGAGGACTGGGTTTCCGAAGAGAGGAAGAAATATCTGATAGAAGCCGTCGAGGAGTAAGGACAGGCGGCGGTTGAAGCAGAAAGTCGAAGAGCGAATGCATTTAATTGAAGAACGATTAAAGCAACAACAAGATGAAATTAACTCACTTAAAGAGCAAAGTACTACCGCCCATCTCGAAGACACTTGCATTCGATGCTACCGCCTATCGAATAATCGAAAAGCGATGTGGCTTCCACCGAGGTCCCGGTGATGACAATGGCGATGCCGATGATGCACCAACGATGGCTCTGTTGGCTACCCAAAGGATGATATCACAGATGACACCGCGAGCTACATGTCAAAGTTGTGAACATATCAATGAAGGTGGCGGTCGGCTATGCCTTACCAATTGGACCCACACCAACTTACCACGGTCGTCCGGTTCGAGAGGGATACGCTGTCGGCGTGGATGAAATCATGCCCACCTTTGAGGTTTTGGATCTTCACTACCGCCGGTGAAGGGATGTGGATCTTTGGGTGACGCAAAACGTCACCATTCTATGGTCAAGGATTGTATCGTGCTTCAAATCACATGCCAAGGCTATCTTCGCCGCCTCACCCGTCTCCGAGGTCGCCGCCGCCATGTAGCCGTCTTCGTCGCCACCCGCTCTGTCGCCTCACCCGCTCCGCCGCCACCAATCTCCGGATGCAGCCATCGGCACCTCGGGATAAAAGCGTAAGCGTCACCGCCATCGTCGTGGCGATCGCCGAACGTAAACAAGAGACTCTTCCAAAAGTACCAACGGTTCCTCCCAAGAGAGCTTATGATTGTCTTGAAGAGGAGATGGCGATCGTTGATGCGAAACGACGTTTTCGCTAAGTCGAGGCGGCCGAAAGAGCCGAGTTCCCAGACCAAAGAAGAAAAAGCCAAAGTGTTGAAAATGCTAAAGACTCTTCATCAACCCGAGCCAAAGCCGCCATCGGACTATGAGTTCTATTCTCAAGTCACATGCAGCACAAAAGCCTCGAAGAGCGATCTTGATGCAAGCGGAAATCTGTTGCCCAGCTGAGAACAAGCAAAATGACTTGCGCCTCTCAAGGTGATTTCTCAAACCAATGTGGGTCGAGCAAATATGGGGCGAAGAGCGGTATGATCCAGAGGTAGTTGCAACACGGAGAAGTCATTGCTCAAGGTATGAGTATTGCCCAAGACTTCCCGATTAGAGTTCTTCCCGTGAGTGAAGTAGCATACCAATACCAAGACGGAAAACCTCTCGTCAAACTGAGGAGGTAAACAATCTTCCAACAAAATGCGAAGATTGCATAACTGGTACATGCATGCCACAAGGGCCGGGCTAAGCTGGATAGTCTTGAGGGTTACAAAAAGCATCATGGGAAAGATAAGGATGACATGATATCCATTGAATTTGATGAACTATTTCAATTATTCAATCAAGACGCCTTGGACAAATCGATCATGAGTGCCTATTGTCCGTAAGTACTAATTACGTAATTAATTTAGTCTCCATCTATATTATTTTGTTTATTGCATGTATATAATCATACTTTAATATGCGAATGAAGATTCTCGAATGCGTGAGAGGACAAATCTATGACATTGGCTTCATTGACCCATATTGGGTTCATGAAGCTAATCTCAAAATAAGCCCCGGATACGGAGGATAATATAGTACACGCGTTAAGGTTTCAAGAAACCAAAAGGGAAATACTATTTCCTTACAACTTCAAAGGAGTGTTATTGTCTTGTATACACTTTCTATTTCGCTTACTCGATGTTAAGTATATAATTGATTAGTTCTCGCATTCGCAGTACCACTATATTCTGTTAATCATTCAACTTGACAAAGGGCGTGTACTAGTCATGGACTCAAACATAAACCCCTTGAGACGTGGAAGGACATGCGATACTTCTCCGGTAATTCTAATCATTACGACACTATATCGGCAACGTCGTGAATTTTATGATATCAAGTACTTAATAACTTATTTTATTCGCTTTCTCGCAGCGCTTGGAAACAGTTCACCAAGAAGTCTAGGGTGTTTGGAAAGAGGAGCTTACATTTCAACCACTAGATGTAAGCACCACTAGCTATATCCGCGCATCTCTTTGATTCTAGTTTTGATACGATTATTATCATGGTTGATTATTATTTTGATTGAACTCTGTTGTCGTAAAGTGCCCGACGCAGGACCGTGTAACAATCTATGTGGATACTATGTATGCGAGTTCATCCTGCAGACGTGCGATGAGAAGGGCAGAAATTTAGAGCAACTCCACGTACGTAAACAATTTCTATAGTTTTAATTACAATAAAATTGTGTTTCGTTTCATATTCATATAGGTGACTCCTATTTTAAATCGATCGAGCGTCTCGGACGGTCTTACGCCAAATGATCGCACACGAGCAATACAGAGGAATTACGGGATTCTTGGATGCGAAGTCCTAAACACACAAGGGAATACTACTCGTGTATAGACAATAGGAATTGTAAAAATAGCAACTTTCAAGAAATTGGCGGTAGCATCGAATAGCAACTTTTGTATGTAGTGCATGAACTCGATCCGTATTGAATGTAAAATGTTGTCATGATGATCTTGTGTAATATAAGGTTCCTTCATTGATAAGTGCAAAACACTAAATAAACAATAAAACAACCTAAATGAATTCTACGCGGCACAAAAAGTGGCGAAAATGTTGCCGCAACAACAAAATGTGCCAAATGAATTCTCTCCGCGACGGAGAAATGGGCCAAATCTCTGCGGCGATGAGGTTATTAGTCCCGGTCGGTTTAACCGACTAAAGCCCCTCAAGACGGAGCAGATGCCACGTGTGTGGCCTTTTGTCCCGGTTGGTGGGGCAACCGGGACTAAAGGTTCGGGCTTTAGTCCCGATTGCCGGGTCCCGGTTGGGCAACCGGGACTAATGCCCCTTATCAACCGGGACCTATAGGGCGTTTTCTACCAGTGTTAGTTACTTGATATCAGGAAATGAATGAAAGAGGACGATATAATGCGATAATGATTGAAATTACTTATGGAGCATTGCTTTCATGTCGCTCCACTTCTCTTGGTCCCAACTTAATAAGTCGTGGACTTCGACTAGGGACTTGTCAACTTGAATGTTTAGCAAGATCCAGTGGAATCTGCGGATATTTACATAAGCATACATGCATAGCTCATCCAGTAAGCAAAAATAAAATGTGTACAAGATATAAACACTCACTTGAAGTTGTAAGGAAATAGTATTTCCTTAACAAAATTATGCTCGGTTAAGAACCTGGACAGGTCTTCCTTCACGTCTTTGGGGTGATTCTTTAACGTATATTCATTAATGATATATGGGTCAATGAACCCAACGTCGTATCTTCTAGCTCTTTTGCATTCAAGCATCTTCATTCTGTGGAATATAATATCATCATACAAAAGGATATATAGTTAGGATAGTATATTAAATGCAATGAAGGAGCTAAAGCTACAAACTTAATTATATAAATAAATAACTTACAGACAGTAGCAACCAATGATAGATTTGTCGAGGGCGCGCTGGTTGTATAACTGAAACAGTTCGGTCATTTGAACCTATATCGAGTATGGTTTGAAGTGATGCTCCTTTCTAACGTCCACCGGAAACCCTTTATGATGCTTTTTTTCTGCTTGCGACATGTACCATTCATGCAGATTTCGCATATGTGTGGATAGATGCGCGAGCTCCTCATTACTGACTAGAGGCCGCCCTTGGACATCTGCACATCTCGATCCATCGGCGTATCTTCATAGCCTAAATATTGACCAAGAGACATATTTGCTTCGTTAGCAAGTGCTTTGGCCTGCGATACAGTGATTCACATAAGTGCATCACTATTACGGGCTCTAGGGTCCATTATTTGCATGTCCATATCCATTTCAGCTTTGAAGGCCTTGTCGAGGTCTGAAATGACTTTGAGAGGGGCGATCGATTGATTCTTCTGTGCTCCGAGCTGGGCAACTTGCTTCCCGCTTTTTGCACTTGTGATTTTTTTCTTCTGTGCTTGCTTAATAATCTCCCGGTCATAGTCTGATTCCAAATTCATCGATATCTGGGATGGTTACTCAAGAAAGGACTTAGCCCACTTTTTTGTTTTTTTGTTATATACCGGCTTTGGCTCAGGCTTTTTGGGTGCAAAATGCGCCTTAACTTGGGCAGCCACATCCGCGTTAGTTTCCTCGTCGGTCTTGTCATAAGGTCTCTTTGGAAGAGCCGGCGGGATATCGACTATCTTCGGCGTTTGACCTTTCTTCGATGTGGGGCGCGGGGGACCGTCGAACTTCCGTTTCTTCGACGAGGTAGTAGTATTGCACGGAGGCGGAGGCGGAGATCGAGTTGATGTACTCCTGCTGCGGCGATCGTCAGCGGGGCAGGGTGGACTTGGGGGTTGGCGATAATCGGGTTGGGGTGGACTTGGAGGTTGGCGATAATCGGGTTGGGGTGGACTTGGAGGTTGGCGATAATCGGGTTGGGGTGGACTTGGAGGTTGACGATATTCAATGCGGGGTGGATTTGGATTCCTTGGAGTAGGTGGCCTTGGCGTTGAGCCTGGAAACTTGATGTACTTCTTATTCCATAGAATGATGTTGCGCTTGACATCTCCTAGTTTCGTAAGGCCTTCAGGCGTAGCGATTTCAATCTCTAGGTCCGCAAAATCCTACACTATGTCATACACCGTGACACGAGCATAGCCTGGTGGAATCGGAAGTGAATGGTGGAGTGCTCCAGGTAGACAAGTTAAAGCAGTGCCGATCGCCACCTTGAAGGATAGGTTGTTCATTGGCTGATGTAGCTCACATTGTGCCATCTCTCTGACATCATCCACGGGGTAGTGAGGAGCCCGTGCATCATCCAGCAGTGCTTGATCATCAGCACGGACCTCCGTGGAAGCCACGCTGCTTCTCCGTTGGCTAAGATCCAATGCAGGATCATCAGACCGCTGGTGAGTTGACGACGGCGGCCTTTGGCTAATTTCATGCATGAGGTTCTTCAGATCAGCTAGGTCCTGCTCTACCCTGGAGATCCGGTCTTCCTCCCGGTCCTTCTTTCTCTGACGGCTTCTGTAACTAGCATCGTACAGAGGAAACCCTTTCTTCCACGAGACACCATCGCCTTTACCTCGTGTTCGTCCTCCCTTTTCAGGATTCGCTAGGGCGCGTGTCAGCTCGTCGTTCTCTCTCTCGGGACGGAACAATCCCAATTGAGCATCGTTCATTGCTTGAATAAGGTCTTGGGAGGGTTTTAGAATTTTCTCATGACATAATGTCTTCCCTGTTTCTGGGTCCAAGGATCCCCCGTGCCCGTACCACCAGTGCTTTGACCTCTCGGGCCATCCATCTGTACCAGGAGTGACGCCTCTAGCCCTCATTTCCTTCTCCATAGTTTCCCACTTAGGGACAGCACTCTTGTAGCCACCTGTCCCCATTTTATGATGGTATTTCTTGTTGGCAGCATTTAACGCGTTCTTTGCCGACTTTGCCTTTGCTTTATCAGATTGCTTGTACTGTACAAAATCGTCCCACTGTTCTCTCAACTTCTCGTTTACTCCTGTGAAGTCTGGAGTTTTCTTTTTCGCGACATATTTCGCGTATAAATTTTTCTTGTGGTTCTGATTCAGCCATCTTGCTTAGTGCCCATTCCTTAACTTTTTCTCTTTTATCAAGCCCACCCGGCCTTGGGGTAATACCATCTACCTCAAATTCCTCATACTCTGGAGGTAGTATGAAATGCGCTATGAGCTTCTGCCAAAGGTCATCTTTGGCATCATCGGTGACATAGCTGTTGGATTCTTCACCGGGGTTCTTTGACTTATTCCATTCTTGGATGGTGATCGGCAGGTTGTCCCTAACAAGCACCCAACATTGATTTATAAACATCCTCCGGTTCTTCTCTGGAGCAATCGGTTCACCATCATCATCTATTTCTTCGATGGTGAACCTCTAATTACCATCCAACTTTTTGTTCGGCCCTCGTTTCGTTCGAGCTGTCGATTGCTTCGATCCGGTGGGCTAAAAGAAGAAAAGAGATTGATTAATATATATCTAGATCAGTTAATGAATAGAGGTAACACGAGACTTTATATATATATAGTACCTCGCCGGATCCTGTCGAGGGGCCATCATTATTGTTGGCATTTGTTTGCCCTTCGTCCATCTGGTCTTCCCCTTGGTTTTCCTCTAGTCCATCACCGGATGGACTCAGATATGAGGATATCTCTTCCTCGAGCAAAATATCTTGGTAGTGCGTAATAAGAGGAATTTCACCTCTTATCATGCCCTGAAGAAAACCTTCACCGATGCGACCAGGATCTTCGGATGGATCCATGACTTAATTATCTATAACAAAAAGATAGTTAAACACGTTAGAAAAAACAATAATCCTAATAACTAAAACAATATAATCCTAATTATAATAACTTAAACAAAAAAATAACCCTAATCCTAATCCTAATTCTAATCTTAATAAATAAAACAAAAAAATCACTAAAACAATAATACTAATTGTGGTAAAACAATATAATCATAGCTAATAACTAAAACAAAAAAAATAACCCTAGCTAATTATAATTACAAAAATAATTAAAAAAATAACCCTAGCTAATTATAATTAAAACAATAATTAAAAAAATAACCCTAGCTAATTATAATTAAAATAACCCTAGCTAAAAATATAATCCTAATCCTAGCTAATTATAATTAAAACAATAATTAAAAAATAACCCTAGCTAATTATAATTAAAACAATAACCCTAGCTAATTATAATTACAACAATAACCCTATCTAATTATAATTAAAACAATAATTAAAAAATAACCCTAGCTAATTATAATTAAAACAATAACCCTAGCTAATTATAATTACAACAATAATTAAAAAAATAACCCTAGCTAACAATATAATCCTAATCCTAGCTAATTATAATTAAAACAATAATTAAAAAATAATATAAAACAGATTTGTATTTAAAAAATACAAAGAGAAAAGGAAAAACAGAAAAAGAAAAATTTTTGGAAAAAAAAACAGTAGCCCGACCCCAACCCCAGGCCGGCCCATCTCTCCCTCTCTCCCCTACCAGCCCAGCAGCCCAACAAGGCCCAGCACGCCGGCCGTCCTTCCCCGTACGTCCTCTGGCGCGCGCGACGCCCTCGCTCGATCCCTCTCTCTATAGTTTCATTCCCTAACCGCCGTCGCAGAGGCGCCGTCGTTGCGGAGCGGCGCGGCGGCGACACGACGGAGTGGCGCCACGTCCTGGCCGGAGAACCATCTCACTGCGGGCAATGGCGGCGGCAGGCGGGCTGGCGGAATCGGACAAAGAACCTCCTCCGTGCTTCGTCTTCGTCGTCTGTGCTTCGTCGTCGATGAGAAAATGCGAAGTGTTGCCGCTGGCGCCAGAATATAAAGGGACAGACCCTTTAGTCCCGGGCTAAGCCACGCGACTAAAGGGTCTTTAGTCGCGGGTCGTGGCTTAACCCGCGACTAAAGACCCCCCCTTTAGTCGCGGGCTAAGCCAAGGCCCGGGACTAAAGGTCTTTTTCGGCCGTTTTGTTTTCGCGCGCGCACTGACCCTTTAGTCCCGGGTCCATCCACGACCCGCGACTGTTTGTTTTTTTGTAAATTTTCTTTTTTAATTCAAAACTAATATAAAAACTTTGAAAAATCATATCTTTTATTGTAATAATCCAAATAAAACAAATAATATGTTTATTATTATCAGAAAAATATAAAGAATTTTAATATAATATCCATTTATGTGTTTGCATCATTTATAAATTATTTCATTTGTAAATTTTCTTTTTTAATTCAAAACTAATATAAAAACTTTGAAAAATCATATCTTTTCTTGTAATAATCCAAATAAAACAAATAATATGTCTATTATTATCAGAAAAATATAAAGAATTTTGATATAATATCCATTTATCTGTTTGCATCATTTATAAATTATTTCATTTGTAAATTTTCTTTTTTAATTCAAAACTAATATAAAAACTTTGAAAAATCATATCTTTTCTTGTAATAATCCAAATAAAACAAATAATATGTCTATTATTATCAGAAAAATATAAAGAATTTTAATATAATATCCATTTATCTGTTTGCATAATTTATAAATTATTTCATTTGTAAATTTTCTTTTTAATTCAAAACTAATATAAAAACTTTGAAAAATCATATCTTTTCTTGTAATAATCCAAATAAAACAAATAATATGTCTATTATTATCAGAAAAATATAAAGAATTTTAATATAATATCCATTTATCTGTTTGCATCATTTATAAATTATTTCATTTGTAAATTTTCTTTTTTAATTCAAAACTAATATAAAAACTTTGAAAAATCATATCTTTTATTGTAATAATCCAAATAAAACAAATAATATGTCTATTATTATCAGAAAAATATAATCCAAATAAAACAAATAAAAATATCTTTTATTCCCATCTTTTCCCGCCAAGTTTTCCCGCCCTTTCCTTTCTAGCCGGGACTAAAGATATTTCCCGCCATTTCCCGCCATTTCCCAAAGCTTCACGCCAAGTTTTCCCGCCCTTTCCCTCTATATTTAGGGTGATCGTGCCATGGCTATCCACACATCCACACCTTCCTCTCTTAGAACAATGGACAACGCCTACTAGTCCATTCTGACCCTCGAGGAGACCGAGGCGCTGTGCGCCTCTAACTACCCTTGTCCTCCAGACTCACCACGCCTGGATGTCGAAAGGCCGAGGGGTTCCTGTCCCTCCTGTCCCTCAAGGTTCCGCACGCCAGGCGGCCATCACAAACCACTTCTATCACGAGCTCACGCCGGAGCAGCGGATGGATCCCCAGTGGGATCCCGACAACTACGACACCTGGAATGCCTTATTCGCTAATAGGCGGGAAAGGGAGCTCGCCAGGTACGAGGGTGATGGCCCGCCACCGGTGAACCACAACGAAGTCGGTCATCGTCTATGGTGGGCGAACCGTACTATCATCAGAGTGATGCGCTACATCACCGGGGGAGACCATCCTCGCCTACGGTGCCCACGAGTCCACCCGCCACAGGCCCCACACCGTCCCGACGGTAGCGACATCGTCTTCCAGGAGACCCCTCTCCCGCCCGTCGTGAATCCGAGGCTGGAATGGCCCCTGGTATATGCCATGGATGGGCTGAGGATCCCCGGAGTGGCAGGTGACGATGACGATGATGATGACGATGACGATGACGATGAAGACCCTGAAGCTGCGTACTATAGGACTGGGCATGATTATGACTAAAGGGGCGGCTTTAGTCCTGAGTGTTAGCTAGTCCCGGTTTGTCCTGGTTTTTAATATTAATAAATGTCTTGAGTGTTACCTAATAAATAGAGGGAAATGCCTATATAAAGAGAGGGTTCATCTTTAGTCCCGGTTGGAGAAACCAACCCGATCAAAGGATTATGTGCATCGTCGAGCAACACTAATAATAGGGGTGAGTGTCGACATTATGTCGGCTTGTACCTTGTCCCGGATGGTGTCACCAACCGGGACTAAAGATGAACTTAGTCCGGTTGGAGACACCAACCGACTAAAGATGAGTCGACACTAATAATAGGGGTGAGTGTCGACATTATGTCGTGAGTGTCGACATTATGTCGAGCTGCTTGTACTATAAATAGGCATCCTTGTGAGTCCAGTCCTCCACCAGTTTGAGGCATCTCCAAGATGGTTTTGAGAGCAGGGACACCACTACGACCGATTTCGGGAGATGCCGATGGAGCCTGGGCCTCCCGGCATCTCCGAGAAACTGGTCATAGAGGCACTCCCTAATATGTGAAATTAGTTAGCTCCCAGGCGTATTGATCTAGTTAGAGAAGTTACAAGCTGCAAGATGGTTTTCGAGAGCAGGGACACCACTACGACCAGTTTCAGGGAGATGCCGACGGAGCCCAGTCCTCCGGCATCTCCGAGAAACTGGTCATAGAGGCACTCCCTAATATGTGACCGCGCGCGTTTGGAGATCAAATATTAATGGTAAGTATGAATCGGTACTAAAGGCCCTCCTTTAGTCCCGGTCCAGCCACAAAACGGGACTAACACACTCAAGATTGTTTGCAGACAACACTATAAAAATGGACACATGCATGGAACATCTTAACTCATAAAATGTTACAATTATTACATATCATTTATTTGCTTGTGTTCCTTTCTGATCCCGTCGTATCCATGGAGCATCTTCATTCATTAACATGATGGTTGGGTCATCCTTCACCGCGAAGGGCGGAATTTCATGGAACTTATCACAATCTTCTGACATGTCTGTCTTGTCCTCCACTCCCACGATGTTTATTTTTCCTAAAAGAACTATGTGGCGCTTTGGCTCATCGTCTGATGTATTCTTTTTCTTATTTTTTCGTTTTCTAGGTTTGGTAGACATGTCCTTTACATAGAAAACCTGGGCCACATCATTGGCTAGGACGAATGGTTCGTCTAAGTACCCAAGATTGTTGAGATCCAACGATGTCATTCCGTATTTCTTGTCTACCTCAACCCCTCCTCCCGTCAGCTTGACCCATTTGCACCGAAACAAGGGGACCTTAAAAGTAGGTCCATAGTCAAGTTCCCATATCTCCTCTATGTAACCATAATATGTGGTCTTTAACCCATTGTTGTCTGTTGCATCAAAGCGGACACCACTGTTTTGGTTGGTGCTCTTTTTATCTTGGGCTATCGTGTAAAATGTATACCCATTTATCTCGTACCCTTGGAAAGTCGATATAGTCGAAGATGGTGACCTAGACAACAAGTATAGCTGATCTCCAAGAGTGTTGTTTTTTATGAGATGTTGCAACCAACCGCCGAAACTCTTCATGTGTTCATCTCTAATCCAAGAGTCATCCTTTCCAGGGTTGTTGGAGCGTAAGATTTTCTTGTGTTCCTCGATATATGGGGCTGCCAAGATAGAATTCTGTAGAACGGTGTAATGTGCTTCGGTGTAAGAATGTCCGTCTCTACATATTATTGATTTCCTTCCTAGAGTACCCTTTCCACTCAGTCTCCCCTCATACCGCGATTGAGGAAGACCAATCGGCTTAAGGTCAGGAACGAAGTCAACACAAAATTCAATGACCTCCTGCTCCATGGCCCTTGGAGATGCTTCCTTCGCCTAGCACGTTACGAACATATTTCTTTAAGATTCCATGAACCTCTCAAAGGGAAACATATTGTGTAGAAATACAGACCGAGAATGGAAATCTCTTCGACTAGGTGAACTGCAGGTGTGTCATAATATTGAAGAAGGATGGTGGGAACACCAACTCAAACGACAAGACATTGGACCACATCATTCTGTAACCGTGGTAGATCTTCAGGATTGATTATCTTCTGAGAGATTGCATTGAGAAATGCACATAGCTTCACAATGGGTACTCGAACATTATCTAGTAGAAGCCCCCTCAATGCAATCGGAAGCATTTGCGTCATAATCACGTGGCAGTCATGAGACTTTAGGTTTTGGAACTTTTTTCTGCCATATTTATTATCCCCTTTATATTCGACGAGAAGCCAGACGGGACCTTAATACTGCTTAGGCATTCAAAAAATATTTCATTCTATTGTTTGGTAAGAGCGTAGCTGGCATGACCTTGAAACCATTCTGGATGCAGGCCTTCTGGGTCTTCCATACGTTGATGGTCCTTTCGTGCTTCCGGTGTATCTTTTGTCTGCCCATACATGCCCAAGAAGCCTAGCACGTTCACGCAAAGATTCTTCGTCACATGCATCACATCGATTGCAGAGCGGACCTCTAAGAATTTCCAATATGGTAGCTCCCAAAATATAGATTTCTTCTTCCACATGGGTGCGTGTCCTTCAGCGTCTTTCGGAACAGATTTTCCTCCAGGACCCTTTCCAAAGGTTACCAGCTGATCCAAATCTTTGACCATATCAAATATATCAGCACCAGTACGCTCCTTAGGCTTCGTCTGGTGACATGCTAGACCGTTGAAATGCTTGCCTTTCTTTCTTAAGGGATGCTTGGCCAAAAGAAATCGACGATGCTCATTGTATACATTCTTCTTACAATGTTCCAAATATATACTTACAGTCTCATCTAACCAGTGTGTGCATGCATTGTATCCCTTGTTTGACTGTCCTGAAAGGTTACTAAGAGCAGGCCAATCATTGATTGTTACGAAAAGAATGCTCGGAGGTTAAATTCTTCCTGCTTGTTCTCATCCCACACGCGTATCCCAGGTTCGTGCCACAACTGTAAAAGTTCTTCCACTAATGGCCTTAGGTACACATCAATGTCGTTGCCGGGTTGCTTCGGACCTTGGATCAAGACTGGCATCATAATGAACTTCCGATTCATGCACAACCAAGGAGGAAGGTTATAGATGCATAGAGTCACGGGCCAGGTGCTGCGACTGGAGCTCTGCTCCCCAAAGGGATTCATGCCATCTGTACTTAGACCAAACCTTAAACTCCTTGCATCATCTGCAAAGTCCGGGTACTTTCTATCGATTTTTCTCCATTATGATCCATCAGCGGGGTGTCTCAACATCCCGTCTGACTTACGTTCCTCTTTATGCCATCGCAACAACTTGGCGTGCTCTTTGTTTCTGAATAAGCGTTTCAACCGTGGTATTATAGGAGCATACCACATCACCTTCGCAGGAACCCTCTTCCGGGGGGCTCGCCGTCAACGTCACCAGGGTCATCTCGTCTAATCTTATACCGAAGTGAAGTGCATACCGGGCATGCATCTAAATTCTCATACTCCTCACCGCGGTAGAGCATGCAGTCATTAGGGCATGCATGTATCTTCAGAACCTCTAAACCTAGAGGGCAGTCAACCTTTTTTGCTTCATATGTACTGGCGGGCAATACATTATCTTTTGGAAGCATATTCTTCATCATTTTCAGCAACTTTTCAAATGAGGAGTGAGGTATAGCACACTCAGCCTTCCATCGCAGCAATTCCAGTGTGCTGCCTAGCTTTTTCAGACCATTTTCGCAATTTGGGTACAACAACTTTTTGTGAACCTCTAACATGTGATTGAAATTCTCCCTATCCTTTTCAGTTTCACAATCTCTTCGTGCATCGGCAATGGTCCGACCAAGATCATCAGCGGGTTCATCATGTATCTCTTCTTCATCCTCCCCTTCAGCATCCCCCATGGAAGTATCTCCGTACTCAGGGAAACCATGATAGTTGTCATCCTCCTCCTCTTCTTCATTGTCTTCCATTATAACCCCTCTCTCTCCATGCTTGGTCCAACAATTATAACTGGGCATGAAGCCGAACTTCAACAGGTGGCTGTGAAGGGTTTTTGAGTCAGAGTAATCCTTCTGATTCCTACATCCATTATATGGACAGAATACAAAACCATTGTGCTTGTTTGCATCAGCAACACGGATGAATTCATGCACGCCATCAATGAACTCGCCAGAGCGTCGGTCAGTACCGTACATCCATTCCCGGACCATCTGCATTATAGTAAAAATATATCAAAAACCATTACACAACATGATAAAATTATTACAAGTTATATTGAGAGCTTCTAGAGCACTAATTTTGAATTTTGAAAATTTTACATGCACCAATTTGTGAATTGGAGAAAACAATCAACATGATAAATGTGGAGTTTTTTATTATTGTTCCATCAGTGAAAACCTCATTCCATTCTAAGCTCTGAAACTCTAAAGTTACACATTTCAATTTTCAGTAACTATGTGCCTAATCAAAATTTGTTACACATATATATCAAAATCCTTCTAGCTACTTCTAGAACATGCATGCATTTGATCCATATCTCTATACTTTTAGAGCATTATATAGAGCTAAAGTAGCAATAAGAGATAAAAGAATGAAGTTCTAACCTTTTAAAGCTTTGGATTTAGATGTTGCAAACTAAATCTTGACAAATCTTGAGAAAAAAATGGCATGAACTCTCTTGCTTTGTTTGAGAAAAATGGCCACCATATGCTTTAGTGCGGAGTCAGTATATATAGTAATGGACAATTAGTCCGTGATAATCTGACCGGGACTAATAATCCACAAAATGTCCACCATATGCTCCGGGTTATTAGTCGGTAGACACGTAGGACTAATACTCTGGTCCGGCCCCGGACTAATAAATATGTCCTTTTCTAGCCGTTTGGAGCCTCACGGGCCGGGACTAGTGTTAGCACTAGTCGCGGTTCGTGACGGGCCGGGACTGTTGGGCTTCGAGTGATCGAACGGACGGATGGTCCCCGCGTGTCCATGGAACGAGGCTTTATCCATCCGTCCGATCCGTCTACCAGGCCTTTCTTCCTAGCTTGGCAAAGCACACGCATGCACGAGAGACCGTGAGTTCTATCACACACGCAACGGCCAACTGGCCAAGTACGTTCGTCCGATCGTACCAGATGGAAATATATAAACATGTCGCACGATGAGCCAACGGTGGGAGGGAATGAACAGTAAAAGTAGACAGCCCCTTTTGGCCAGACGGAGATGGATCGATCTCATCATTCATAGGGGCCGCCCGGGTTAGTTTGGGTCAGGTCAGATCTGGGCGGCGCCTAATTTGTTGCATGTCGCCTTACGTGAGGCAGGAGCCCTGGACTTTAGCCGGGGGCACGAGCTGGCCAGCGTACCTGTTTCGGAACGACTTTTTTTGCCGTTGAGATGTCGCGTCACGGGGACTTTGGGATTTTTTTTACCGACCTTGTTGTGGGTGGGTGATTAATCAGCAAGACCACTGCCTAGACGATGCACAGTGATGCACTGCTCTGTTTTCAGGCAAGCAAAAAAAAAACTACAATCTGCGCTCTCTCTCTCTGTCTCTTTTTAGAGGACGCCATACTGGTTCATGCGGCCGCTAATTTTTTTTAAATAATACATTTTTTTATTCATTTTTATAAATAATACGCAAAACTGAAAAATTCCAAATCTGTCTGTCCATCGTCCGTTGAACGGACGACAGAGTGAGTCGTTGCTTGAACGGACGACAGAGTGGGTCGTCCCTTGAACAGACGATGTATGGTCGCCTTTGACAAGACGACTAAAGGCTCCGCCATTGCATAATCTTCGCTAAATAATCGTCCGCTCGGCAATCCTTCGCGCCGATTTTTTCCGCCGGTACTCCCCGCCATTTTTCCCGCCATACTCGGCAAATTTTTCACGCCAATAATCCCGCCCTTTGTTCCCGACGACTTCCGCCTCTTTTTCCGCCATGACTTCCGCCCTTTTTCCCGCCTATTCGGTTCGGTGCCTCTATAAATCCGCAACGGATGTATCCTTTAACCTTCATCTCTTCCTCCTCTTACTCTCATTTCCTCTCTCCTTTTGCTCTCGCATTTTCCTCCACTCCTCTCCACTATGACCGACGCGTCTCCACGGCTGTAGATATGTCTATTGGGCTTTTCTTCATAGCCGTAACTGTTGAGATAGGCCATAAACCAGCCGACCGGGATATGTTGGTATCGAACCATGATGCTCTCGTTACACTTGGTAAGTCACTTTATCTAAGAGGGTGGAAACCAAGACCCCAAATCGTGCAGCAGAGCTTCTCGGGATGAAGGCAAGGTGGGACAAGCTCACCTTCAAGAGTGAAGCTCGCATGATGGAGGTGGCTAATACACCTTGGTCCTGGATAGAAGAAAGCGAAGATGAGGATGATATCTTCATGCCGCCACTGGTTGGAAGCAAGGCAAGAGCTGAGTGGGACAAGAGATGGAGAAGAAGAAAGAGCAGGCCAAGAAGAGTCAAGTGACATGACGGAGCAGGTTGTGGCACGTAGGGCCTGGATAGAAGAGAGCGAAGATGAGGATGATATCTTCATGCCGCCACCGTTGCAAGCAAGGCAAGAGCTGAGTGGGACAAGAGGCGGAGAAGAAGAAATCGCAGCCAAGAAGAGCAAGTGCGAGGATCGTCCAAGGGAAAGGCGAGGCATCATCGAAGGGAAAGGAAAGGCATCATGCTAGGGATAGATAGGACTCTTATTTATGTACCACAAGTTATGTTGAACTATGTTGCAAGTTATGTTGAGTAGTTTGTCGAATAAAATCATGAAATAATAGAACGATGTCTCATACATAGATAGGTAAATGACGATACATAAGTAGATATCACCGTGTCGACGACGAGGTGGCGGAGGCCTCTGTACTCCATCCATATCTGTGGGGTGGAATCACATCACGGCGAGGTGCGATTGACCCTTCACCTTGATCCTGTGTATTCTGTGGGGATAGGTGGTGGAGTACCTTGTTGATCTTGACTAAACCAGTCTACACCGTCGTCTTTGGTCTGCGATGACGGTCCTCAAGATCGTCCCATGTAACGGAGTCCCCTGCTAGTGTACAAGAAATTAAGTACTGAACAATGACATACTGCATCTAATAATAGTAGGAAGGGACACGCTTACCCTGAGGATGAGATTGTGGTCGATAAGCAAAGTCCATGTAGGGGATCGGCTGCTGATGCTGCCATTGTTCGAAAGTAATCTGGTTCTGATGCAACTGGTCGAAAGTAAACTGTGATTGCTGCCACCCCGAGCCTCCAGCCTGGTCTGGAGGTGGTGCTCTCAGCGCGCTTTGTGAGAGTCGTGGGCGAGGCCCGCGCGGAGTGGTGGAGAAATATGCCTCGTGCCGTCCGATCCTCCGGCATTGTGCGGAGAAGGTGGCTGCTCCATGGATCGGCGTGGGCGCTCCTCCACCGAGTGACGCGTGGGGCGCCGTGGATCGGCGTGGGCGCGCTCCTCCACCGAGTGACGCGGGCGTTGTGCTTATCGGTGTTGAGCGACGCCCGAGACGCTGGTGCACGTGATGGCGCGTGATACGCCGCTTTCTCCTCGACCCGGGCAAAGGATCGAGCTGCCGACGAGGCACAAGAGGAACGGACGAAGCGATCGTCTTGATCGAGCCACCTCAGTTTGTAGCTCCCACGTCATGTCGGCCTGCATTTTTCTCATAGTTAGGTATGCACTACATATGCACTCATGTTTATTGTGCTCTAAATAAAGTACTTACCGCTGACTGTCTGGACTCCAGTGTTGACTGGCTAGGGTATATCTCATCTTCATGTGCGTGTGGAATGGGACGTAGCCGTGTCATCGACATGTACCTCTGTAGGTATCCGTGGAATAGCTCCATATCAAACGGGCCAGCGTGCCACACTTGTGTTGGTGCATTCTGCCACTCGTTGACGTAAATCCCCACCCGTTGGAGCCATTGAGTGGCGGTCTTGCTACTTCTCCGAGAGTACCTGTCATTAGAAATTGTTAGACCATCATTAAAGAACATAGATGAAGTATAAGATGTGTTCCTTATGTACATATATTTACTTACGCGTGCACGACATCTGGAAGGGGAACATCCGGACGCGGGGGATCTACCATCTGGCAAAGACCAAACTGTCGCATGACCTCGGTTGAGACATCTCCTCAACTTGGCAATCAAAGATGATCTTGGATGTAGTCACCAAGATTCTCGATCTCTAGTGCACATAATAGATATGCCTCCGGGATATCGTGCGTGTCGTGTCTGCAGGTGTACGGCTCCCAAATCACGACATCCTCTTCGGTGTCGAACTGCTCATTGAGCGATGGATAGCATCTAACGACTTGCTCTCCGCCAAACGACACTGCATGACAAAATAGTTGTTAGTAACTTTCATATTGTAGTACCGAAGTGCAATTTATTAAGACATTACACCGACCTTGCGACGGGTCCAAATGAGTGCCAAATGTAGGCAAATCAATTTGCTCTTCGTCAACAGCAAGTCAGATTGGTAGACAATTGTTTCATGTTCCTGGTTGCCGACTATTTGGTTGACACTTACATCTCGGCCGATAGGAACCTCTCCCACGACCACAGATTGCAGCAACAATGGGCATCCTAGCAAGGCGAATCGCCTTGGTTAATCGGCAAGCATTGCACATACCTCGATGCGTAGCTGCTAAGACAGCTGAACCCCAACTCCACTGTGCATTCTTCCCGCACGTCGCCTCGCGATCCCTCTAGCAAAATGGATGTATCGCGCACTAATGGTCGACACGTGGTTCTCGATGAACATCACCTTCGAGCAGCCACATAAGGTATGCCTCCGGGCTGCGTGTAATCTGTTGGGCGATCATCGGAGTGGCGGAAACCCAAACCTCTCAGATCTGCATTGGCAAATAGAACAATTTTCAGTACATGATACTTCTCCAACAAAATAGAACAAATAAATGAAACACACGACATCGCTCCAACCATCCAAATTTTGGCCCATGATTGTCATGGCCAAAGGCGAGCTCCATCGCGGATGCCAAAGAATCGTTGGGCCATCTCTTGGGCCCAATTTGCGGTGGATCCACTGGGCCTATGGGCACGCCAGCCAACGGAAGTCCCGCAGCACGAGACGTCCCAAGGGTAGGAGCCATCTCTCCCCATCGAAAATGGAAAGTGTGAGTCTCGGGCCTCCATCGATCCACCAAGCACGTGAGTAAAGACGAGTCGTCTTTATGGCGACTAGTCCGGAACCCAAGTAGTCGCCTTCTATCACCTCCATATGAGTGGCCTCAACCAAACGAGCGAATGGTAAGAGCCCAGCCCACTTCAATCTACATAAGAAGAAAGCAGAACAGTTTAGTCACATTGGCCCATAAATATCCCAACAAGAAGAGAAATAAATGTCACATGCCTCTGAAGCCAATCAGGATGTATGCACCAGTTCGAAATGGGAGTGCGAGTCACTAGGTGCTTCAAGGACCCCGGGTTAGCATCCAGTGCCGTTGATCGGTGATTTCTATCTATGTCGAGATTCAGAAAGATCCCGCACATTAGTTCCACACATATTACAAATTTAAGACATAGTTCCACACATGTTACAAATTTAAGACATAGTTCCACACATGTTACAAATTTAAGACATAGTTCCACACATATTACAAATTTAAGACATAGTTCCACACATATTACAAATTTAAGACATAGTTCCACACATATTACAAATTTAAGACATAGTTCCACACATATTACAAATTTAAGACATAGTTTCACACATATTACAAATTTAAGACATAGTTTCACACATCTAGTTTCTTCCTCTGCCTCTGCCTCTTCTTCCTCTGCCTCTTCTTCCTCGGCTGCCACGTCCACGAGGAGCAGCTCCACCAGTCCCGAAGATGTGGCAACTGGTGTCTATATGACCAAATTGATTACACAGAAAACATTGCCTAGTAGGGCCTCCGGCTTCAGATTCATCCATATCATTACGGATGCGGACACATTGTCGCCTTCCTCTTCCTGTCCTCATCAATATAGGATCCGGGATGTAAACCCTTTCACCTGGATTTACTTTATTGAAATTTCCCCATGCCCTATATCCCATCATCTCGCCGTCACGTATTGACCACCGCGTCCTTGAGGAAATAAGGAGACACAAACGAGATCGCATCCATACCCATCGCCCGCATGCGCTAGTACATGAGAGCAAGGCGATGCAACAGCTTGGGTTTATTGCGTGCACTCACACGTTGGCTTCGCGTTGCCTATCCTCACCTCCTATGTCTTTACCTCATCTCCTGTTCCAATCCGGTTGGAAGGGAGGCGTACCTCGAACCTTCTTTCCTGATTACCGATGGCGATGACATGCATGGACCGAGCCTTCTCCATCTTGGCATCCATGTAATGCATGATCTTTGAACAATACCTCGTGTTTGGGTTGTTCATGATATGCATCTGAGCCATCTGGAGTCTGTCTCTGAAATACTTCAGAGTTCCGGTGAAAATACACTCCACAATGGTTGTTAATGGTAGAGCCCTACTTCCTCTCAAGACAAAGTTGTAAGTTTCAGCCAGATTTGTAGTCATGACGCCAAACCTAGCACCATGAGTGTCATGCAGCAGAGACCACCTCTCTACAGGCTCGTGTTGTATCCATTCCTGAAAATTTTTAATCCTTCTGCCAGGCCTTCTCCTAGTACCGGGTTGGTCAAATCACGCAAGTCACAAAGGGCAATGGGTTCTTCCTCCTGGTGCTGCTCCTGTTGCTCATGCAGCTAACGCCACATGAGCCGCGACCGCTTCTAGCTGCTCTCCATGAGTCACATGTTTTTAGTGAAGTCATCAAGATAGCCACGACACTTGATATAATTCCACTCTTGGTTACGCTTGCAAAGCTTCTTGAATAGGTTCATAAGAGCCTTGTTCTGAACTGTGAGAAAAAATTGGCCCTAGATGCCGCATGCACCAACGACTGCATGTCCAGCCATGGAGTTACTTCATCGAGGGCTGTGTGAGCTTCTTTATCGCGCTTAGTATACGGATGTCTATCATGAAGCACGCATACATTCGGTGTATCTCTCACAATTGCTATCTTCAATTCTGAAAAACCATACCCAACTCTCTCGTGTTCTCGCTCCACGAAAGCAAAAGCAAGTGGAACCACTTGATTGTTTCCATCTTGGCCTATGGCGATCAATATCGACCCCTATACTTGCCGGAGAAATGTACCATCCACACGGATGACTGGTCGACAAAGAGTGAAAGCTTCTATGCATATAGAAAATGAGAAGAACACTCGATGAAGTACCCTCAAATTAGGTTCGTGTGGCAATGTAAAGTGTTGGATGTCCACGTAGGTGCTCGGATTCCTAACTGCGTGTCCGGAGCATCCTAACAACACGATCATACCCGTCTCAAACGAACCAAACCTTGCCTCCAAGGCCCTTTGCTTAGTCCTCCAAGCCTTCCCATATGAAATATTGTAGCCGAATCGACGAAACTTTGTGAATGATAGCATTCACCCCATGGCTTTGCCCTCCACTATCTCTGTACAGCAGTCTAGCCAGGAGGGTTGACGTGAGGTTACGATGGTCTGAAGGACACTTTCAAGTGTGCATGTGTGCATCACAACATCGGTGACCTTCGGTTTGTGTCATACCTAGGGACATGGGCATGCACCCTTGCGGGACATCCACTTCCTCGCAAACCAATGTCAAATATTGTTGAGATGACACCTTCGTTTTCAAGACCCGTTGCATGGACATTGACCACTCAACGATTGCTTCCTGCAGATGTCTCTTGCTAGGATATAATGCACCCAGAGAGATGTTGTTCGTGTATGTGATACTGCCACGCCGAATCATGCCCATCGTTCACTGTCATTGTTGTTGTGTTGTTATTATTCCATGATGCCGGAATAGGTTGTCCGATCTCTTCATGATCAGACTCGCCAGAATCATCAGCCGTATCACTGTTGCCTTCTGATTCTTCGGCTTCCATTTGATGTTGCAACAAACCATCATATATCTCGTCTTCATCACCCTCGAATATGTCTTCCCTAATCCTTCACCACCGTCCTCCGATACATAACCATCACCCGGTGTGTGCATAGCTACGTGACTGATTCATATCCGCCACCCTCTTGTCCTCGACTACTCGCTATGATCATAACTACCTCCAAAGATGACCGGTCCGACTACTCCGCCATGATCATAACTACCTCCAAGCATGACCGGTCCGACTACTCGGCCATGATCATAACTACCTCCAGCATGACCCGGTCGACTACTATGGTCATGATCATACCCGCCTCTTTCACCATAGGTAACACTAAGAGATGGGGTTAACTTCTCTTTTCGGCAAGCTTGCACAAATTTGACCCATTTACATTGCGCTTCTATTGGCCTTAAATAAAATTAGGGGTTTGCCTTGACTTAGTCCATAAAGCATGCACAAGATGGGTAGGAGGAGCCCTAAGCGAACACATAACCAATCCTTCAACGAGTAACGGCACGCTTTGTTTGGGATTTCAAGCACTTCATCCATAAATCTAAACTCGCTCAAATCAACTCCGTCTTTGGTTCATTCGGACGAACCAGACCATACAAGAACCTAAACACTACATTATTTGACATGATTTCCGACCTAAAAATACCAAAAATAGTCAAAACAGGTACATTGACACATAATACTCTACAAATATCTTGCATCTAATGACCCCATCAAACGCTACCTATGAACATACACATGACTGCAATAAGCAAGAAATTAGGGTTTACCCTTGAAGCGTGCGAAGTCCTGCCGTGTAGCTGCCTCAGGTCAACGGATCAGCACCTCCACCATGCACCTTTCTCAAGTCCCAGCACCAGCCTCCACCATGGCCATTGCCCAACAAGAAGCTAAGAACACCACCAGATCCCTCCACCAAAACGCCTCAAATCACCACACCAGGCTATCCCATTAGTAGATCGGGACTCTACTAGCTTGCTAATGTGTTAGAGCAGCGAGTTTAGATAGAAATCTAGGCTAGAAATCGGTGCAACGGCTGAGAAATGAGAGCAAGCGAGAGAGGAAGAAGAGCTAGCAGACGGGCGAGCTGGAAATGAGAGCGGGCGATGATGGGCACGCAAGCGAGCTAATATAGCCGGGCTCGTCGTCGTTGAAGGGATGAAGCGGTCGTCTGTTCAACAGATGACGCGGCTGACTTCGTCACCGACAATACCCGTCGTCCGTTCAACCAACGACTGGCCGACCGGCGGTAAACAAAGCGTCTTTTGAACAAAAGAAGACAACCTGGTCGTCTTTGCAAGAAAAGAAGACATGTTGGTCGTCTCGTGAACAGACGACGGAGCTGTTTCGTCCGCCCAACGGACGACGGACTAACAGATTTGCAAATTTTCTGTTTTGCGTATTATTTGTGAAAATAAAAAAAAAATGTATTATTTAAAAAAAATTAGTCGGCCCGTCCAGGTATAAAAATGCTTCCTAGGCCGATACAGATCAGCCGAGCAGGATGAGGCTGCGATGGTCTCAACTCTCAAGACAACCTGGCCTGCCAAATGCAGTTTCTTATTTCAAGCGACGCCTGATGCGTTACGCCTGGTGAGGCGGCCCGGGTACAGTTTTATTTCCCTTTTTTTCGTTTTATCTGTTTTTTCTCTTCTTTTTCGTATATTTTTAATTTTAATTCTTATTTGTGTTCCATTTCTTCTTTTTTTGGAAATATATAATTTAGGAACATTTCAATATTTTTGAATATTATGACAAATAATTCGATATGACATGGAGGATATATAGACTACGATACGAAGCACCGTGAGACTGCAACGATGATTTCTATTCACCACAGTTGCCTGGAGGACTTGGGTTAATTATTCCTTTCCACTAGAGGTCGTGGAGTACTCAGTTTTGCCACTAGATAAAAATTGTGTTTAGTTTTGCCATTACTTCGGACACAGCTGTTATGGCGAGGCCAAAGCGGCGAGCTTTGTGAGGATTCTGTCTGGTGGCATTAGTGAAAGTGGGTCTAGAGGTGGGACCACACATCGACGCAACCAACAGTAACCCCTGCTCCTGCCAAACCCCTGATTCAAGACCCTCACCTTGCCCGGCCACCACCACCACTGGCCACTGCATACGTGGCCGTCCCGCGTGGCTACCTTCTCCCCCGCCACCGGCACCTGCTCCAATCAGCACCACCCTCTGTCCCGGATCCGGCCACCACCACGAGCACCGCCAAGATTTGCGCCACCACGCCCCTGCTGGCTACCGCTTCCACCGCCACTCACTGCTCGGCGAAGTCAAGCTGTCGGTCGCCCTAAACTGTGAGGTTTCGCCCGCGCCACAACCTTCTCGACGAAATGGCGAACAGCAAAGACGACCTTGGCGAGGCAAGCGTCGGGCCGAAGACCCGTCGCGTCCACGAGGCAAGCAGTCTAGGGTTTGAGTCCCTAGCCGCACCCCTTTTTGTTTTTGTTTTTCACTTTTTCACCGTTCCCTTATTTTGCATCAAGACAGAGGCCAGCTGAAATTTGATCAAATTGCTTAATTTATAGCTTTGAAATTCATCCCAAATTCAAACTTACAAGTTCATACTATTTTAAGGTTACAAATTCATCACAAATTCATGCCTTTCCATTCAATGTCAATATTACACCTAGTGCGATAACAATCCCAACTACAACTTTCCAAATGTAATTGCAAATATGTGATTGATCTTCCAGCTTACTAATCTTTTGGTTCACCCTCCTTAGCTCTATAGCTACCTCTCTGTCAATGCATGCTCTGCCTTCGCCCTCCATCTCTTCTGCAGTAGCTCGCGCGCCGGCCGATGCAATCTGTGGCATGATGGGCAACCATTCTTTGTGCTCATCTAGCAGCTCATTCATCAGCGTCTGGGCCAGAACATCGACCCAAAGGAAGAAGCATTTTATCTGCAAGGAGATACCAAAAATATCAACCAATTTGCTCAAATATCCTGACCACAAAAAATAGTGAAATTGCCCTGGTTCTTACCCCCTTCTCGCTAAACACGTAGAACGGACGATTGGTGTTCTTCGGTGTGCGCGATATCCTCCGATCAACGGCCGCCCGGCACCACAGACAGAGCAAGATCGGCATCTCCATGCGCGTCGAAACGTCGAACCGCGAGGTGGCTCGGGAGCTAGAAGAAAACATGGACCACAGAGCGAAAGAGGATCTGAACGCCGCCGTGCACAACCCCTCTGGCTCTAACAGAGAGTTGCACCCTCCACAGCTCCCGCCCTTGTCGGCGCTCCCCGTCGACGGCGCCCTCTCGTCGCCGCTCTCGGCTCATAGCTACCAAAACGGGTCGGCCCTCCCACCTCTACGTGTGGGCGCCTCCCGCTCACCCGCTCGGACCGATGCGAGCTTCAATTTCTGCTCAGCGATGCAAGCTCCTGCGGCGCGTTCAGACGCTTTTAAATAAAACAGAGCAACGGTAGCATAGTGGGTCCCACGGCTCTCCGCCTAGCCCAACCTTATAAATAAAACAGAGCAAGCAACGGTCACCTTTTCAAATGCCTCTCTGCCTGGCCCCACCTGAAACGGCCGAGTCAAGGATGTTGACCTGACAAACACGATAGATTCACCGAATGAGTTGCTGCACACAGAATAGGGGCAAAACTGAGCACCATTCTAGTATAGTGGCAAAACTGAGTTCAACATGACCTCTAGTGGCAAAAAAATAATTAATCCGGAGGACTTTGGTGGTGGGCAGCACCCATTTGCATGTACATCGCTTCCCGTTTCTTTCATTTCTATTTTTTCCTTTTCTTTTTTTCTATTTCTTTTGATTTCCTTTAATTTTTTCTTTCTTTCCTGTTTATCATTTTCATGCGCCTGGATTTTTTAAAAATGTTCATATATTTAAAAGATATTCCAACGGTGAAAAATATACATTTTTAATGAAAAACAGTACAAATAAATAATAATTTTACTATTTTCTTATGTTTAATGAAAATCAACCTTTTTTGGGCCTCATTTGTAGCAGGCCATGAAGGAATAAGGATGCCCTTCATACGACACAGGCATACAACCCGCGTCAGGTGGTGTATAAACGCTCTCGGCTGCGCCTGCGATGGTCTTAATGATGAAGGGAATGTGGCCTCCCAAACGTCATTTGTTATTTGAAGCTACCTGACACCTGAAAAGTGCATGTTGGGTTGGCATGTTGCGCTCCGAAGCCACTAAACCCTCTAAGTTTGGGGGCATATTATACAGAGTAAGTTCTAGTTTTTCCATAATTAAAGGGAGATGAAACCTACAATATACGAGGAATGTTATAATTAAGATAAGTTTTGGAAATTACCTAAATTCGAGGGACATGTACAACTGCCATAAGGAGGGAGGCGACCACAAACCCTACCTCATAGGGGGTGGTAGCCCTTGGCCCCTCCTTCAAGCCCTTATGCCTCCCTTCTCCTCATATATAAAGTAAGACATTGTTTAAACTTTTTTCTCTCGCACACATTCTTTGAACGGTGCACACTTTTTTTAGAATGTATGAATACTTTTAAACCTCATGACACTTCAAAATAAAAATAGAAAAAACTAAACAAAATAGAATATAAATAAATAAAACATATTTTTTTAGTAAAGAGCAAAAACGCTGGCCATTTAATTGGGCCGTGCCAGATAAGGGCCATTAGCAGGATAGGCGTCGCTTTAGTTCAGTATATGCAGTGAGGGCCTATTTAGGAGCGTCCTGCCATTGCCAAACAGGCCACGCCCAGGCTCTTCCTACTTACTCTCAGATGGGTTCTGTAGACTCCATTAACGGGCCAGTATTTTGTTTGAGCGAGGCCTGTAGCAGAGGCGGATGGGTCACATCTATTAGCAGTCCTTTTCTTTTCAGCTTCTTGACCAGCTTCTACCACAAGCTATCCTCGACCAGCTTCTGCCAAATCTTATCTGCCAAAATCGTTTATACTTTTAAATTAACATTTAAACTACTAGTTAAAAAGTTTGAATAAATTTTAAAGATGAGATTCTGGAAGAAGTTGGTCGAGGATAGCTTCTGAAAAAAGCTGGCCAAGAAGCTGAAAAGAAGAGGACATATATGACCTTAGCAAAGCGCCGGGTGATTCTGTTCATCCTCCCTAAAAAATGCATGCAAGAACCTGTTCCGTGTGGAAGAAAAAAAAAAACCAGCACGCAGTCAAAGGTTGACCTTAGCAAGCGCCGCAACTTGCCTGCGAGCTGCGAGCACCAAAGAAGACGATGTAAGGCGTGACGCATCTAGATGATGTATCCTTCACCGTTGACATTCACACCACTCCTCCATCTCCCCTGCACACCGGAGAGGCAAGGCCAGGGGGCGTGAAACTCTGACCGAGAAAATTCTGACTTTCTGCAAAGTCAGCGGCTCACTCGCATAGAAAAATACTCTGAGTTCGCATCCCACTGCACAGCCAAAACCAAGTCAGCGCCTACTTTTATATTCTCCTAGAGAAAAAGTCAGCGTCTGAGGTCATGGCCAGCCGGTCAAGGCGGTCCACACTTGCTATAGCAGTATCACTTGGGGATTCAGAGGCCACCGAAGGCCGGCTGACTGCCTGATCGCTGAGCTGAAACAGGCGAACCCTTTGCCCCGGTTTTGTTGGCAGACGGTGGATGTGGACGCCGTGATGTCATCGCTGATAGTAATTCGTAACAGCAACGCATGGGCTGGGCTCAGCTTCGGCCTCGCCCCCGGCTTGGATGCCGAGGACTGTTGATTAACTAAGCCTCGACAAGTATCGCCACATTCAGTGTTCCGCTGTTACTGTTCCGTTATCCATGCAGTGTTTGAACAAGCCAACAAGTCCAAGTGTATTCATCTGTGGGGTTATCTTGTCAGTCAGACAGGTGCAGCCATTGGGGCTTCCTTGGATTGCGGGACTAATTTTTTTATATAAATGTTGAAAAGTTCACTATTCGCTCCGACCTAAATTAATTGACTTGGATTTATCTAGATTCAGATGTATCTAGTATTAAAACAAGTCTAGATACATTTGAATCTAGACAAATTCACGGCAATTAATTTGAACCGGAGAAAGTACATGCTAGGAATATGATAAAGGTCTTTGGATCAAAATAATGCCACACCCAAATACCTACTAATCAGTTCCACTGGATTTCCTACGAAACTAAGTTAAAACAACATTTTCGCAGTATGTATACATATAAATTTGGTTAAAACTAATATGCCCTATATATGGGAATGTATGGAGACCCATGGAAAAAATAGCGCGAATAGCGCGCGATAGCGTATTTGGAGTGTCCATGTTATTTTTTAACGATTTTGCTCGCTATAGCGCTACTTTTTAAATAGCTTGCTATATCGCGCTAAAACATCATAGCGTTACCATTTTTCAAATATAGTACTCCCTCCGTCCTAAAATAGATGTCTCAGATTTGTCAAAATTTAGATGAATCTAGACACTATTTAGTATATAGGTTCATCCAAATTTTGACAAATCTAAGACATCTATTTTGGGACAGAGGGAGTACGTTACTTTTTTTATTAGTGGGTGTGAAGTAAGTGAGCATATGATGAGAGTGTGGAGTAAGCAAACATACGATAAAAAAATTGATTGCTAAACTTAAGTGATCGTGTCAAGCCACCGTCTACTGCTGCAGCACCCGACGTTGTGCCTAGCTTCAGCCCTACCATTTCTTCTCCAACCTGGATAGCGCTGAAATTGGTTATGCATGTACAAGTATTACTATGGCCAATTCATTAGATGCTAAAACCATTGGTATTCATTATATATTTGTTATATTTTTATTTTTTTACAAAATGCTATTTTGTAAAATAGCGCGCTATTAGCGAGAATTACAGTGTGGCTCCCGGGTGCTACATACCCCCATACCTAGAAAAATAAAAATTAATTAAAAAGGCTTAAAAATCAAACTTTTTTAGAAATAAAAAATGACCAGGTATGCTATTTGTATAAAAATATCTCCCTAGAAAATTACTTTTATTGCATCCTGGGTAAAAAAAATCAAAACGCCCCATGACCGGGTACTTTTTACCTTTGATTCGTCATTTTTTTTTCTAAAGACCATGCGAATTATTTCCTTTCCAAATATTTTTATACGAGTAGCATACCTAGTCAATTTTGATTTCCAAAAAAGTTCAAATTTTTATTTTTTTTATTTTTTTATTTTTTCAAGTATGGGGTGTGTAGCATCCAAGAGCCAAAAGCCCGCGTTAGCTATTAGCATGCTATAACTTTCACAGTGTCCGAAAAAAGTCCAAGCTAAATTAAATAGTGTGTTATTTTTTTCCTTGATGGAGACATGAAGTGGTTCCATTTGTGACTGTCCTCCAGGGGCAACTTCCAATGGTTATCGTTTTAGATGCCCGATATGTATACATATAAAGTTGGAAGTGAAGAATCTACGTTGATAGCATGAAACACATAAATGAAGCAGAACCATCATAAACAATACAACTCATGATTATAAATATCTAAGCGAAGCATGACCATCACTAGTCCATTAGGCGTCGTCACATGGTTGTTCCAAACTCACCAAACTCCATTGGGACATGCATTCAAGTCATGGCCAGATATTCATGTACTCATCAAGACCCGGGATGCCGAGGCCACCCAAGGTCCCATTTCACTATGCATTTTCTTCCTGAAACCTTTGCCGAGGCTGCACAAAGAAAGACATAGTCAAGCTTGAGAATAGCCTTCATGGTCCCATCGGGAAGATGATGGGGGAACACCAAAGGGGTAGACCGAGATGGAAATAATCCCATGAGACTAGGGACGTCTTGGACTATCTTGTGACCGCCCTTCCTTGGTGGGCTTACATAAAGAGGACATGGCTAGCTAACGCCTTAGTTGGTTCACAGAAAATCCGTGAGAAATATGGTGTACATATATTGGCGTACAAGACAAGTAGGGTACGCCGACTCCAGTAAGGACTTCGTCGACTTCCGGTGTAGGTCAGATATATAAACCCTAAGTCAGTTGTGTATGTAAGGGCGGTTAGGATCTCCCCAGAGGGCGGGAAAATAGAGCATAGAGCTTGCCTCTCAAGCACAAACATTAGTCAGTGAAACCATGTAATTGACTTACAATCAATCCAATCAAAGCAAGAGTGGGTCTTTACCTCCACAGAGAGGGGCCGAACTTGGGAACATCTTGTGTACTGATCCCGTCCCTAGAATCCTCAATGTTCCTGCACTGTGATGTCTACGCACGCTTCTATTCTTGTAGACAGTGTTGGGCCTCCAAGTGCAGAGATTTGTCGAACAACAGCAAGTTTCCCTTAAGTGGATTACCCAAGGTTTATCGAACTCAAGGAGGAAGTGGTCAAAGGTATCCCTCTCAAGCAACCCTGCAATCAAGATACAAGAAGTCTCTTGTGTCCCCAACGCACCCAATACACTTGCCAGGTGTATAGGTGCACTAGTTCGGCGAAGATATAGTGAAATACAAGTGGTATGGATGATTATAAGACAACGGTGCCAGAAAGGAGCTTGACAGGGTGGAAGAGACTGGAAGCAATCAAACATGTAACGGATCTAGTTGCAAACAGTGTTTCAATGTTTAGAAACAAGGCCTAGGGATCATACTTTCACTAGTGAACACTCACTCATATAAATATCTTCTCTTTATGATACTACTATGAACTACTCTCCGGTTGAACACTCTAATCCATGGTAGGGCTATAACAACACTCCTCAATTTTTCACCTTGAGCGCTAGATGGTTCCAACAAACACCACAATTTCATAGAGACATCCAACTCCAAATATAAATCATGATAAGTATTTGTAAACTCTAGCCTAAGTGCCACCACGGCGTGCACGCTGTCACTTTCACACACGTGGGGAGAGCCGGAGATCTATTAAAGCACTTGAGTATTTATGTAGTGTCTAGCCTAAGTGCCACCACGGCATGCACGATGTCACTTTCACACACGTGGGGAGAGCCGAGATCTATTAAAGCACTTGAGTAGTAGAGCAGATCTACTTGATTACAAAGCTCATGACCATAATATGATCATGCATAGAGAGAGAGAGAGAGAGAGAGATGAACACATAGCTACCGGTGGATCCCTTAGCCTCGAAGGAGAACTACTCCATCCTTATCATGGGAATCAGCAACGGTGATGAAGATGGCGATGGATATCGATGGAGATGGTGGTGGAGATCGAAGGAGATGGCTCCGGGGGCACTTCCCCATCCCGGCAGGGTGCCGGAACAGAGACTTCTGTCCCTAAATCTCCCCTTCGGTGGCGGCGGCGCTGCGGAACTTTTTGTGGATGTATGATGGATGTTTTAGGGTTTTCTCCTCGGGGGCATTATATAGGCGAAAGGGGAAGGCGAGGAGGCAACCAGGGGGCCACACCCCCTGGTGGCGCGACCTAGGTGGGCCCACGCCACCCTAGGGTGTGCCCACCCTGGTGCCCTACTTCGTCTCTGCTTCGCGTTTCCGTATTGCTCCGGTAAAAATAGTAACTTTGGCTTTTGTCCCGTCCAATTCCGAGAATATTCATTTTTTAGCTTTTCTAAAACCAAAACATCATAAAACAGGCAACTGGCACTATGGCATCTTGTCAATAGGTTAGTTCTAGGAAGTGTATAAAAATACCTCAAGGTGTAGACAAAACATACGACAAATGATATAAAACAAGCATGGAGTGTCAAAAATATAAATACATTTACGACGTATCAAGCATCACCAATCTTAACTCCTCTTCATCCTCGAGTAGGTAAGTGATAAAAAGAATAATTTTTGAGGTCACATGCACCATCACAATCAAGATCAAACCATTTGCAAAACATTGAAAGCTGGGATCAAAGTACTTTAAACATGAGCATTAAAGATGTAGATCTAATAATAAAACATAGTAACTATGTTGCAACATGAAAGGATACAAACAAAGATTCATGAATAACAATGCATTGAAAGACGTTTGTTTGTTTCACATACAGAAAACATAGCATAGTGGCATTTAGCTTGTCCCTCATGGAGTAGCAAAACATAAATGCATAGGACACCTTCAAAGTTCATAAGGGTGACTAGATACAAATAGTTCAATGGCAAGCAATATCAACAATATGAATCAATCAATAAGTTTTGGGACAATGCACATAGAACTAAGAATTAAAACTATGCTCTATTAATTGGTGCCTAAAGGATAGAAGGTGGAGACTCAATATAAAAGTGGAAGAAAGGCCCTTCAAAGGGAAGAAGGGATGTCAAGTTTCATAAAGAGCTTCCAAAAATTATGGTATTTGTTAGCTTTTACCTCTCATTGCCCCTATCATAAGCATCTTGAAGTGATTAAGGTTAAAGTGAACAAAGTATGGAGTATATTCTTGACAAATCATAAGTTGGCAATCTCATGTCCCTTTAGTACAAGGGCCGCTCCTCATTCTACTCAACTTTAGTCACCGGTAAGTTCTTGTCATAGTAAGTACATGTGTATCATAGAGAACCGCCAACGGGGTACCTCTTGCCCCATGATACATGAGCTATCCCATATCAAAATGACAAGGCAAGAAGACAATGAGCATCTCAGCAATCTTCTTATTTACCATGGGAAAATGGTGCTTTTTTCTCTTCTTTCCTCTTTTTTCCTTTTTCTCAATCTCTTTTTTCGATCTCTCTTTTTTTATAAGAAGAATGCTTTATAGATTCCTCACTATGATGATGCTGCAAGTTTCCACCATGATTAGTCATGGCTTAGGCTAGCGGCCCAGGCGTTTCTCTAACACACATACATAACTCCATGGACTTGTAAGCTCACCTTTTATTTCACACAAACAACATCCGCAAACAAAAGATCATGATATCAACTGGGTACAATGTAGAGGCGTAATGTTGAAAGTGTTCCCCATGACAGCATGGTTCTGCTAATTTCCAACTTATAAGTGCAAGCATATACAACATAGATGACACAATGGTTCAAGTTTATTTAGGGGCAAGAAAAATAAGGTGTGCCATCAAGTTTGTGAGAGATTTAATCACTAAATTTCACATAACAAGTTCAATTTGGAAGATAGATAAAACAAGAATTTGGAATGGTGTAACACACCATGCATAGGAATTTATAGTGGACTTTTTGGAATAACTTGGTTTCTTAGGAGTTGTATGCATGAGTAGAGCTTACTCAGTACAGGTAGAGGCTATCCAAAGACTGGGAGTGACCAACTAAGAGAGCAATAATGGCCATAATCATGTAGAGCGACAAAACATTACTGGTCAAAGCATAAAGTGGTACCACAAGTCAAAAACTAAATGATCATAGAGGCGAAGTTGACTGGTTCATAGTCATAACATGGTGTGAGCATGTGCCAAGTCAACCCAAACAAAGCATCAAAGGAGAATACCACAATACTATGCTTTTGTATGCGAAAACAATGCATGATTCTTGCAAGGCACATTAAGAAATCTCAATTGTTTAGAACAATTCATGCTACATCAATAATCACTAAGCATGTGATCAAAGAAACATCTAGCATGACATGATAAAGTTTAAGCCACAGTCAAAACAATGCTCCTTTTGTACCACTATAAGCATGAAACTTTCTACTATTTTCCAACACCAATTGACTTATTTGAAACAACTCACAAAGATAATAATCAATAAAGATCAGTGAGCTTGTCTTATGATGCAGCGCTGAGTTGATGTAGGAGTGCTTCGTTGGGAACCCCAAGAGCAAGGTGTGAAGCAGCACAACAGCAAGTTTTCCCTCAGTAAGAAACCGAGGTTATCGAACAAGTAGGAGGAAGGAAACGTCATACAGGTGTTGCAAGCAACGCGGAGACCTGCACAACACAAACTCAAGACTTTTCCCCAACGAATCAGTGAGGTTGTCAAGCTCACCGGTTTGCTGTAACAAAGGATTAAACATATAGTGTGAAAGGTAATGGTGGTTTGCAGCAAGTAAACAAGTAACAGTGGAAGATGTATCAATGATAAAGATTGGACCGGGGTCCATAGTTCACTAGAGGTGCTCTCCTTATATAAACAACATGGCATGAATGGTATACAAATTACAACAGAGCAATTGACAGGAACTGAGCAAGGCATAACAATGCAATTACTAGTTAAAAAGATCCTATGATATTTGATTGGGCAATACAACAAGATACATAGACCACCATCCAACTGCATCTATGACTAGAAGTCCACCTTCAGGTTATCATCTGAACTCCCTCCAGTATTAAGTTGCAAGCAACAGACAACTGCTTTAAGAAAAGTGTGTAAGGTAAACAGTTCACATGTTCCATGAACAAGAGACCGTTGTTTTATCCCTAGTATCAACATCACATCTACAACCGAAGAGATTATTGTCACTTCCCTTGGAAACTAGAGGCATGAACCCACTATCGAGCATAAATACCCCCTCTTGGAGTCACTAGAAACTACTTGGCCAAGATAGCTACTAACAACGGAGAGCATGCAAGATCACAAACAACACAGACATGATAGAATCATAAAGACAAAACCATTAATCAAACCAACATAATAATCTCAATATCCATCAGATCCCTGCAAACTCAACATGCATGATTACAAATAGATTAGATCTTGGTCATGAACGGAGCTCACAAGATCTGTACATGAAAGCACAAGGAGGATATACAACCATCTAGCTACTACATGGACCTATAGTCCAAGGTGGAACTACTCACGCATCATACAGGAGATAAGGCCTCCGGGATGATCTCCCCTCCGGCAGGGTGCCGGGAAGAACTTCAAATCCCCCGATCTAGGGACGACGATGGTGGCAGCTACAGAAGGTTTCGTGGAGATTTGATCGGGTACTTAGGGTTTCTGCATCGGGGGCTTCTTATAGGCGAAGGGGGAGGCCGAGGCGGTGGCTAGGGGCCCTACACCCTTCCTTGGCGTGGGGCAGGGCCCACCCGCGCCTAGGTGGGTCTGGGCGCTCTGGCATGCTTCTCCGTCTCCCCTCTAGACATCTTGTTCCCCACGGAAAGTTATTGACTTTGACGTTTGTCCCGTCCCATTCCGAGAATATTTTTTTACTAACTTTTCTGGAACAAAAAACAGCAGAAAACAGGCAACTGGCACTGTGGCAACTTGTTAATAGGTTAGTACTAGAAAACATGTAAAAAACACCTCAAAGTGTAGACAAAGCAAAGCAAAGTAGATACTAAACAAGCATGGAGCATCAAAAATTATAGATACGTTTCCGACGTATCAAGCATCCCTAATCTTAACTCCTGCTCGTCCTCGAGTAGGTAAGTGATAAAAATAATATTTTTTGAGGTGACATGCACCTTCACAATGAAGATCTAACCATTTGCAAGCATTGAAAGCTAGGATCAAAGAACTCTAAACATGTGCGTGAAATATGGAGTTCTAACAATAGGATATAGTAACTATGCATGTAACATGACAAGCTACAAACAAAGATCATGAATAACATGCATTGAAAAACATTTGTTTGTTTCACATACAGAAAACATAGCATAGTGGCAATCAGCTTGTCCCTCATAGAGTAGAAAATAGATGCATATGACACCTTCAAAGTTCACAAGGGTGACTAGAAACAAATAACACAAGAAAAAGTAATATCACAATATGCATCAATCAATAAGCTTTGAAACACTGCACACAGAATGACAACTATGATCTCTTAATGGTGCCTAAAGGTAGAAGGTGGAGACTCAATAGTGGTGGAAGAAAGAACTTTTATAAAGGAAGCAGGGATTTCAAGTTTCAAAAAGAGCTTCCAAAAATTATGGTACTTGTTAGCTTTCAGCTCTCATTGCCCCTATCATAAGCATCTTGAAGTGATTAAGGTTAAAGTGAACAAAGATGGAGTATATGCTTGACGAAGTATAAGTTGGCAATCTCAAGTCCCTTGAATAGGAGGGCCACACCTCATGTTACTCAACTTTAGTCACTTATAAGTTCTTGTCATTGTAAGTATTTGCATATCATTGAGAACCGCCAACGGGGTACCCCTTGCACATGGTATAAGAGCTTTCCCATAACCAAAATGACAGGGCAAGCAGATAATGGGCATCTCAGCAATCTTCTTATTTACCATGGGAATATGGTGCTTTTTCCTCTCTTTCCTCTTTTCTCAATGTGTCTCTCTTTTTTATAATAAGAATGCTTCATAGATGTCACTATGGTGATGCTGCAAGTTTCCACCATGATTAGGCATGACTTAGGCTAGCGGCCCAGGCGTTTCTCTAACACAGGATACAAACTCCATGGACTTACAAGTTCCCTCTTTATTTCACACCGGTGACATCCATAGACAAAAGAGCATGATATCAACTGAGTACAAAGTACAAGTGCAATGTTGAAAACGCGTTCCGTGACAACACCTGCTAATTAATTCCAACGTATAAGTGCAAGCATATACAACATAGATGACACAATGGTTCAAGTTTATTAGGGGCAAAGAATATAAAGTGTGCCATCAAGTTTGTGATGGCTTTAATCACTAAGTTTTCACATAACAAAGTAGTTTTTAATTGGAAGATAGCTGAAAACAAGAATATACGTGGAATGGTGTAACACACCATGCATAGGAGTTTATGGTGGACACTTTGGAATAACTTGGTTTCTTGGGAGTTGGAAGCATGAGTAGAGCTTACTCACACAAGTGGATGCTAACAAAAGCCTGGGAGCAACCAAATAAGAGAGCAATAATGGTCATAATCATGCAGTGCAACAAAGCATTACTAATCAAAGCAAATAGTGGTACTACAAGTCAAGGACTAAATGATCATAGAGGCTATGGTGACTTGTCATAATCATAACATGGTGTGCGCATGTGCCAAGTCAACCCAAGCAACGTATCAAAGGAGAATACCACAATACTATGCTTTTGCGTGCTAAAACAATGCATAATTTCTTCAAGACACATTAAGCAATCCCAATTGTTTGGAACAAGACATGCTACAACAATAATCACTAAGCATAAGGTTAAAACAACACCTAGCATGTCATGCTAAAGTCTAAGTCACAGTCAATGCAAGCTCCTCTTGCACTTACAAGCAAGAACTTACTACTCCTTTCCAACACCAAACAACTTATTTGCAAAACAACACAGTGAAAACGGGGGTCTGAACTAGTTTATTCAAGCAAACTAAACAACCTAAGCAAAGCAAACCAAAACTAAGACGCTCCAAGAACAACACAATTGTGCATGAAACAATAAAAACGAAGTGTCTAAACATACCTGAGCTTTTTATTGATGAAGAAGGAGTTGCCTTGGGCATCCCCAAGCTTTGACGTTTGTACCTCTTGGATATTTATTGGGGTGACACCATGGTGAAATCCCCAAGCTTGAGCTTTTGTCCATTCTTCATCTCATCGCATCATTCTCTCTCTACACCTGAAATTTTTCCTTCATACAAAACTTTACACAATCTGTCCTCCGAACAGAGACTTTTGTCCTCCGAATCTCCCCTTCGGTGGCGGCGGCGCTGCGTAACTTTTTGTGGATGTATGATGGATGTTTTAGGGTTTTCTCCTCGGGGGCATTATATAGGCGAAAGGGCAAGGCGAGGAGGCAGCCAGGGGGGCCACACCCCCTGGTGGCGCGGCCTAGGTGGGCCCGCGCCACCCTAGGGTGTGCCCATCCTGGTGCCGTACTCCGTCTCTGCTTCGCGTTTCCGTATTGCTCCGGGAAAAATAGTAACTTTGGCTTCTGTCCCGTCCAATTCTGAGAATATTCATGTTTTAGCTTTTCTGAAACCAAAAACAGCAGAAAACAGTCAACTGGCACTGCGACATCTTGTCAATAGGTTAGTTCCAAAAAGTGTATAAAAATACCTCAAAGTGTATACAAAACATAAGACAAATGATATAAAACAAGCATGGAGCATAGAAAAATTTAGATACGTTTACGAACGTATCACACTGCACCATCCATAAGTCACCTTGGTGGCTAATTTCATGACTTTCCCACGACAGAACCTACGGCGTATGGGAAACATATAGCTTGTGAGGTCATCGCCACTTTGATGAGTGCACATCTCTTGTACATTATAAAAAATTTCTCATGCCCAACCAAAAGCTTGCATGTCAGATCCACAACAGAGGGACAATCAATTGAGAGCAAGAGACTCGAATCACAAATAGTGGGTTAAAAGTGCACATATATCAAGATAAGAAACAAAGATTTGTGTGTAGTCACGTCCACTATGACATGTCATACCGGCCTTCATGCTCTTCACCTTGCATCATTTTTTCATGTCATGGAAGTATCAAGTTAATACTACAACATATGACATGGATGTACATGCAAAAGAGTATTCACTGTATGCTTAAAAGGATGACCATAGTACAGAAATAATTAATGATAAACATACATCACTCAAGGCTTTCAAATAAGATACGATTACACTCTGCCACGAGTAAATGCATAAATTTGACAAGTTTGATCGATTGTGAGCCACTTAGGATGAGTGTGAGTCACTCTTGTTATCGAGTTTAAGTTGCTCAAATTTATAAAGATACTAAGGCAATAAAATAAAGAAGTACATTCAATAAAGGATGTACCTTTAACTTCTCATGTGTGTCTATTACGAGAGATTCTATTAGATATAGCATGACGCACTGTATACCTTTGGCTTGTTGATTTTTTAACACGAAGGAACAAATGAAACATTTTGCCAAGAAAATACCAATAAAAGAGCAATGTCAGAGATTCAAGGATACCTTTGTTGACACTTGATACAAATAGGTATATAATCTAGAAATTTCTATTTACTTCCACGTAAGATAAACATACAACCAGCATGTAGTCATACTCGGAATGCTGTAAACATAAGTCACGGTTATGCTACAAGTTACACTCGAAAAGTATTTTGGTAGATATTTAAATCAACTATAATGCACAAATATATATAGTTATTTACTTATCTTCCCTAAAATGATAAATGGAAGCATGCATTTAAGAAAAATATTTTTAATGAATCTAGGGGCACCACGGTAAATGTGAGATTTTAGAGAACATGTATATCAAAAGAGAGACAACCTACTTAAATTTCATGATAAAATAATGTTTAACTATATGTAAGTATATTTGAAGTGATACATATATTGAATTTGCAACCGGTATAATGTGTACTGGATAGAAATATGAAAGTTTGGTATAAATAGTTATAACACACCAACTCGCTAAGTGTCCTCGTGTTCAATATTCACTGAAACATAGCAATATCATATTCGAGAAATTGCCTCGGACTATACTAAATGATCTATGCACCTCGTTGCAGTGGGTGGACATGAAAATGTTCCACGTGTAGGAGAGGCATAATCTTTTGTAAATTTCAGTGTTTATTAAATAAACTGATCTATGGTTGTTTGTTTCTACAAGATTTCACACTTTTTTAAGGGTTAATACAATAACTTAAGAGATAATAAACTATGTGTACAATCATTTTTTGAGTCACAAGAAATCTTAGACCATTTAACCACATAAAACAATATGATGATGTATTATGGGGTTTTGTTTATTAAACCATTTTTCTCGAATTTATATCTTTGTAACTATTGAATAATGACTTCAAAATGTTTGAAAAGTATATTACGAGGCTTACCATGATTTACTTTTAAGTGTTTCTCCATATTGTATGCAAATTCGGGTTCGACTACCATTATAGTTGATTGTTCTTCATTAGTTCCGTATCTATAACAAAAACATGATCGTCAATATTCATACTATATAAAGAAAACTGACCAATGTATATCTCAGTATAGTTGTTAATGTATTATGTGACAACTTGACATTTTCTTAAAATCTTCTCGCTACATCTATATTACCTAAATCCTAAACTAGGACATGTATCCTTCCATGCATATTTTTAAATCCAAACTTTTTCATGAATAGTGAGAGTATACTTTATCACGTCCTCGATGAAATTGATGCATATTGTGCATGCATGTCATGCTAGAGTATGAGCCGATATTTTTCGTATGAAACCGACACAAACTATTTGGTTCGTCTCATTAACTAAGAACAAGAATTCACAGAGCATTTTGACAGAAAAAAGGCGAATGAAAATACTAGCTCGAAGGTGTTTTGCACCGGCGGTAGCTAGGGCAAATTTTGTCTTTTTTAATCGTGGATATATTGCCAATGGGGCGGAGCTTTTGTTGCGGAAGATGCACAGGCGTTCCTTTAATTATGGACTTAGATTCCACTGTGGTCACTAGTCTAATATGAACCGCAGACAATATAATATGACGTAAGAACCGAACAAATTTTTCTGCACGAATGGACCTTTTTTTTTCGTCAGGTAGCTAGGCTGCAAGCTCGTAGTAGAAAATAGTATTCGAATACTGTGTTCCTCCTCGTCTATCCATTGTGAATCACTTTTCTGATGAATAAAATAAAATAAGGCTCCATCCGACCGAAAGTTCACTTGATTCTTCAGTGAACCCAAGGGTAATGTGAGAAAGATAACAAATGGCTATTTTTTTTAATAATATATTTTTTAAATAAATTTTACAAATAATACACGGATCGAGTAATTTGCAAAACTAAAGGGCCGTTGTCTTTTGGGAAGATGAACGAACCTGGTCTTTATTTGAAAAGACGACTAGGAGCTTCTTTAATTGAAAAGACGACGTCTAGGAGTTTCTTTAATTGAAAAGACGACGCGAGCTTCTTTAATTGAAAAGACGACGCCTAGAAGCTTTTTTAGCACATCACGTACCATGCATGATCAGATCCTAGTCGTCTTTTTAAAACCGACGGCACCGGTCGTCCTCTGAAATAAAGACCAGATCCTCGTCATCTTTTCAAACAAAGAAGACGCTCGTCGTCTTTTCAAACAAAGAAGGGCTTCGGTCGTCTTTTGAAAAGAAGACGGCCCGTTAGTTTTACAAATTTCTCGTCCGTGTATTATTTGTGAAATTGAATTAAAAAATATATTATTTTAAAAAAATTAGCGAACAAATGCGTGTACCTCCCACCCACTTGTAGTAGCTGGCTGCTGCCGGACTCGCAACAAGAATCATCGGGCGCGGAAGAGAAGTTTATTCTGCAATGCTAAAAGCTAAGCACCAAACTCGGTCCCTTAATTTAATCGAGCCCGTACGAATCAGACGAGTCCGTGCGGAAAGCGAGTGCAACTGGGCTGGCTCTGATAGTGGCCGGCCGGACGGATAGGGCCAGATCGACCGCCCGCGTCACCGCCGCGGTGTAGGCAACTGCCTCGCCGCCGGCCCCCCTTCCCAGCCCCCAAGCGGCAACCGCCATTAGAATACTGCAAGAAACGGTCCACGGCCTCGCAGGCGACAGAGAGCGGCGGGTCCACGGGCGCGGTCACGGCCAGCGAGGGTGTGAACGGGCACGAATGATGATCTTTTGGTTTTAAAAGCCGGTGACTTTCGGCATGGGCAGGGAGCGAGTGTGACGCGAGGGGGCGGGATGGGATGCATCTCCATCTCCTCCCACAAGTTGGGCAAGAAAAAGTGGAGTTTTGTCCTCGAACGCAAGTGGCGCCGGTACGAGATTGGGATGGGGGGCGACGGATTCGCCGCACGGGGCGTCCCTGCTGCTGCCGCCGCTCGATACCGGGATGGATTGTGACGGTAGGCGGTCCGGTTTCGAGCATGTCGCAATCAGGTCATCTCCACCGGTACTACAGAAAAGGTCCGCGCTCAGGACCTACGCGACAACCAGCGGCACGATTTATTCAGACTAACCTATTTCTAACCCATATCTGATGGACACATGTTGGTCCATATGCAGACACAAATGGGCCTGCTTTTTTGGTACTGGCCCGTCCGTTTTTGTGCTTTTGGTTGCGCACAGTTGGCTAGACAGGCCGGATCATGACCCAAAAACGACAGTGACTTGACCCAAACAGTTCGTTTGCGTCTCGCCGATGGAGATGTTCTTAGGACATCTTTACCGAGACGGCCTATCCGGTCGATCCAAACGGTATTTTTCTGTCCACATGGATCGGGCCGTGGACACTTTTGGATCGGATCCAGTCTGTTTGGCCGGCTGCGCCCAATGGTGCGATCTATTTGTCCATGCTAGCGTTTGTTGGCTTGGACAAAGGATTGCCAATCAGTTGAAACTGTCAAATTGACAAGCCAAAAACATACAAACCAACTACCAAATAACATGGCAGACGTGCGCCATCGCCAACAAGTGGCCAGTAGATCTAAAATGTGCAAAAGCGGGCAATATCATACACAATGTCCAAAAAATGGCAACTTCTCTGCCCAAAAATTTGCATCCATCGTCGCCATTGCCCTTCAGACATCGTGAGCCTTGATGGTCCGCTGCCTTCTTGGCCTTGGCTTCGAACTAAATGATCAACATAAGATAATAGTCCGTCTTCTAACAACCCAGTTTCCCTTCGAAACGAGTTTCTATGGATACCAATATGAATTTTTTAATTGTTGTAATGAATAGGTACTCCTAAATACTGAAAGTCAAGGACCCAACATCACATCCAAAATTTGTTTGTATTGTTGTTCCTCTTCTTTTATCTTTCCAAAACAGTAAATATCGCTTTTATGGAAGTTTATCTTCAAATCCGACAAATTTTCAATGATACATAATGTTAGTTCTATATTCACGGCCTTTTGAAAATCATGTTCCATAAATAACAATGTATTCGTCTGTATATTGTAGAATTAAGACGCCACCATCAACAAGATGAGAAATGTTTCCTCCCACTTGTCCATCCTCTTTAGCCCTTGCAATAAGGATGGTCAGCATGTCTACAAGAATATTAAACAATATAGGAATAGCGGATCTCCCTGGTGCAAACCTTTCTAGTCTAAAAATTATGTCCAATGTCATCATTGACTCTTATTCTGACACCACCTCCCTACATGAAATGCCCAATCAACCTTTCTCGTCCTCACAATACAAAACTAGAGTATCATGAATGCAAGCCAAGTTCGATCATAGATCTCATACAATATTCCATAAGATGACAATAGCGGTGTCTACATGACGCTACTTACAGCTCACCCCACCCCCTTTCTCCTATCCTTGCTACAGTAGTTGCTCTCGAGAGGCTCATGGCCGAACCAAAGCCTCTCTCGCCTGCGTCATTGACGATGGATGGCGGAGGAGAGGTGTCGGTCGTAGTTGTAGGCTTTCTAGGTGTAGGAATTTTCTCCTAGGGGCGTTTTGGAGCAGGACTCGGAATCTAGGTGGCCATATTTGGGGTGTAGGGCTGGTCTTCTCACCACTATTGGTCGTCTAGTCGGAGCATGCCGTCGAGGGAGGGGTCGCCGTCTTCGTAAATAAATTAGGGGTTGCAGGTCATCAGGTCATCCTTCATGGTTCTAAAGGAGGTGCTGACATCGACCACAACCATGCCTACTCCCACTCGTCTGTCTGCGAGAACCCTCACATTCGTCAATGTTGTTGCCACCTAGGCTTGCCACAACTTGTCTGGCATGCCTCTCGTTGTTGCCAGCGGACAACCTTTTTGAGGGAATACCACCGACGCCATCGAAGAAGGAGAGAAAGAAGATGCCATCGATGTTGAGGAATGGGAGTCGAGGCTCGAAGTGGAAGACCCCGGAGGACAAGTGCTTATTCATGTTCCTTGACAAAAGAATGCAAATTTTGATTTCTACTCCCTCTGTTCGGAAATATAATATGTTTTAGCTTTGTGAATCGAATGTATCTAGACGTCTTTTAGTGTTTAGGTTCGTAGAGGTTCGGAATGAACCTATATCCTAAAAGTTGTCTAGATACATTCGTTTCACAAAGCTAGAATGTCTTATATTTCCGAACGGAGGGAGTAGTTTGCAACCCGGCCATAACCCGCTCGGTGAGGAAGTAATCATATTCAATGCTAAGGATCAGACGTCAAACACCACTCACTGACCAGCCAAAAACCGAACTTGCAAACTGCGGCTGTGAGATGTTTTAATGTCAGGTTTAGTAAAATGGCCGCTCGCTGTCGCTGGGGCGCAAGGGCGAAAGTAACCACGGATATGCGGAAAACGGCGAGAACAAAAGCAGAAAGATGGAATCGCTGATAACTTAATAAAAATCATCAGGTCACTCTCCAAGTCCCCCTCTCTCCTCGTCTTCCTTGTGGCTGACCGGGATACATCCCCCCTTGGCTCGCTGTATCCCAGCTGTGTTCTCTCAGGTATGGTCTCAGCCACTGGCTCACTCGCCGCGCTTTCCACCCCCTGCGAACCACCAGTCCACCACCTATAAGTACAACCAGCTTCCCAAACCACTCCGCTCAAACTTCTCATCGCACAGCAAAACCACTTCAATTCATTCAGCAAACAAAAGCATCATCCAGAACCTCCCAAGCAGCTAAAGAAACAGAGCTCGATACTGACATAGCGATATAAGATCTTTGCTGGATTGTGATTCATTGAAGAAGATGTGTCATATCAAGAAGGAGATGAGCGGGGAATCCGGCTCGCCGTGCAGCGGGGACTACTACTCGCCCTCGACGTCTTCGGAGCAGAAGCAGCAGGGGCAGCAGAAGCAGACGGCGTGGACCAAGCGTCCGGCGGGGAGGACAAAATTCAGGGAGACGCGGCACCCGGTGTATCGCGGCGTGCGGCGCAGGGGCAATGCCGGGCGATGGGTGTGCGAGGTGCGCGTCCCCGGCAGGCGCGGGAGCAGGCTCTGGCTCGGCACCTTCGACACCGCCGAGGCCGCGGCGCGCGCGCACGACGCCGCCATGCTCGCCCTCGCCGCCGGCGGGCCTGCCGCCAGCTGCCTCAACTTCGCGGACTCTGCCGAGCTGCTCGCCGTGCCGGCCTCCTACCGCAGCCTAGAAGACGTCCGCCAAGCCGTCACCGAGGCCGTCGAGGACTTCCTGCGGCGCGAGGCGCGCACCGAGGAGGACGCGCTGTCAGGCACGTCCACGTCGACGCCCTCCTCTTCCCTCACCGACGAGGAGTGCTCGTCCTCGCCGGCCGAGGACTCGCCGTTCGAGCTGGACGTCCTCAGTGACATGGGGTGGGACCTGTACTACACCTGCTTGGCGCAGGGGATGCTCATGGCGCCGCCGTCCGCGGCTGCTGCGCTCGGAGATTACGGCGATGCCAATCTCGCCGATGTGCCACTCTGGAGCTACCAGAGCTAGCTAGTTGGCGCCACTTCCAACCCCACCTTTGTCGGAACTGGATCCTCTAACGTGTAGTAGTAAAGTCAGGGAAAACCAAGGTAGAAAGTCAGGAAACTGTAGCTTAAATATCATATTATATACTATAATTAATTACCATACGTAATTATTGTAGATGTAAAAAATTTAAACCAAGTTTTATTACACCATAATTTTGTTGGTATGTAATTACTCTAAATGCATAACAAATAATTGTATTAGAGAAATTAATTTAAGCCATTTTAGCCTTAATCAAACAGTTTGAAAGAAGGTGGCGCCTGAAGGGGCAAGAGTGGGGAGGGGTGGCGACACTGACGTGGCCCTTCCCGCCACACGATGTGTAACCCTCTATGGTTCCTCTTGCGAGATTGCGCTACGTATTTTATCCCGTGTATATCAACTGCTAGCATCCGGGCTACCACGGCGGTCTCCTCCGTGTCATGTTGAAAAATATGTCCTATGGGCAATAATAAATAAGGGCATGATTTGTTACCACTCTCACACATAATTGGTCCGGTTTATGCACTAGATTTTTTGTTTTACGTAGCGCATATCCCAACACGTCCATGGTCAGGCTAGATCGGGAACAAACTCCGAAACTGTAGGGTTGGCGGGAAGGGTGGACATTTGTGGTATCTAGCAAGGTTGACATGGCGGCAGCAACAACCGATGCAGAGGCCGGGCTTTTAGCCCTTTTTGAAAGAAAAACATGGCGGCAGCAACAAGCAATTGACACCAACTAATTGTAGAACTGCATCCTTGTACTGTAGCATGAATTGAAGCGGTGGGCAATTTCGGTGGGATAGCTTTTCATATTTTATTTTGGGACCTCCATATTGGAGGGAAGACGGAGGTACTTTTAGGAGACCCAAAAAATATATTTTGGAATCGAAGCTCGTTTTAGGAGTCAGCTCGAGCTATTTTTAGGGGTTTGTAGTGGTGGCGTATTTATCGATTTATAGTCCATAATGGGGACCGGTGGAGATGCTTCGAGCATCCAAAGACCTTGCCTTTCTCTTTTCCGCTATAAAGGTACAGCTATTTTGACAAAAAATAACCTTTAAATGACCATAGCTCGAAGACAATTTTAAAAATAACCCCTTTTAAATGAGTCCCGCCCATAAGAAACCATGTTCAATAGCATGACGACCTGGTCAAAATAGCCATGTTCAATGGCATGGCTCCCTTGCCCAAGGAGTCATGGGTGACAGCCCTTGATCACGGAGCCATGTTGTACAACATGTGAAGTGTGAAGACCTGTACACTGGAGTGATGCTATCTGTCATGATTTTATTTAAAATTTAAAGTTTTTAAAAATAAGTTTAGTTTTGCGGAACTTCCAAAATTTTTAGTATTTGTGTAAAGTTACCCTCACGAATTCAGCACCTCAACGATTAAGACAAACATGAGCATGCTATTCACGTACGATGGACCAATTCATGCACAAGTGGTTTACCAGTTTTTTTCCTTTCCCCACCGCTCGTGCCGCCGCGAAGGTCAGGCAGAGCAACTTTGACCGCGACGCACGCACACGAATGCCCTGTATACCTGAGTGTGACGTCAGAGGCCCCGTTGACATCCAGCCCCTGCATCCCCTGAGCATGCGACGCGGACCAGAAGGCCAAAAAAAATTCTGACGTCCTACAAAGTCAGCGGCTCCCTCTGATAGAAAAAGTAGCAAGTTCATATCCCACCTCCATAGCTAAAAAAGTCAGCGCCTATTTTATTGCCCTAAGAAAATGTCAACGGCTGTTTAAAGTCCAGATCATCTGGTCAGTCAGCTCGAAAGTGTGAGGTCATGGCCTGATGGCCAGCAGGCAGCCGGTCAAGGCTTTCCACACTTGCTGCTGTAGTAGTAGTGCCACTTGGGCATTCAGAGGCCACCAAAGGCCGCCTGCCCGCTTGCTGAGTTGAAAGTTTGAAACAGGCAAGCCGCAAGCACCCTTTGCCGATCGATGTGGACGCAGTGATGTCATCGCTGATTGTATTTCGTAACAGCGATGCATTATTCTTCTGTCTCACCACCATGTACTAATAGCATCTCCACTCGTTGACTTAAATTTAGCTGGATAAAATAAGTATTTGTCTAAAAACGCCAAGTTTTCTACTCGCGTTCCCAGCCCGTGTTTACAGGCGAAACAAAAACGGCGAAACATTTAAATTTTATCGTTTCTGCCAGCGAACTATCGGCAAAATATGATCGACGGAAGTATGCTCAAAATGTTCGGGGACAAAATTATTACATAACTGGATAAAACCTCTCTGCGACCAGTCGTCGACGGGAATGGGCTCATCTGGTGTGGCCAGTACGATGGGGTTGGGTGTACCGACAGTGTCGTCGGCCGACTTGTTGGAGGAGGTAGAAGCAGAGCTCGGTGAAGCAGTGGCGACGGAGACGTTCGGCGCAGCTATTGGCCTGATCTTGGCGTTGTCCTCATGCAGGATGGCGTTGTGGCGCGCCATGTACCAGGCCTTGACCGGCGTGCTCATCGTCGGCGTGTCTTCATCGCCCATGAAGAATTGGAGTAGTTGGCCTTGAGTAGGTCGATCTTGAGGTCCTAATTTTGGAGCAGCTGCGCCCACCTCTCGTCGGTCTTCTCAGCCCTCTTCTCGGCATGTGCCTTCGTGTAGGCGATGCACTTCTCGATAGAAGCCTGGAGGCGCTCGACGGGAGGTCTTGTGGCTTTGAGCATCTTCGCCTTCTTCTGGCCGACTCCGGCCTTCCTTCGCCGGCAGCAGGGGGAGCCTCCAGGTTGTACACGCGGTCCTTTGTCTGGGCGAGGGTCTTGCGAGTGTCCAATCATTTCTCGCAGTGCCCGATGACGGTAAACACATGGTGAAACTTAAACTCCATCTTTGTGTCGTCCTCGTACAAGACGAGTGCACGAAGGAGCTGCAAATGCAAGAGAAAGTGTGTCAGGACAGGCTTGAGCTCATCATACATTCGGCTAGTGCCGGCGAAGTACCTTGTTGTCCATGTTTTTACCGTTAACGGGTGTGCGTTCGACCTCCTCCATACAACTATGCCACTTGCTACACGCCTTCTGGATGAGTTCCCAATGGTTGGTCATTACTTTCTCCCCTTGATTCATGTGAATTTTGTTATACTTCGGATCACAAAGGCTACGCTCATCAAACGCTTGCTTCACGCGCTTACAGTAGTTGTCGGAGTTCTGGTTGGCACCGGTGATGGGATCCATGCTCACCAATTTCCAGGCGTCAGCGAGGCAAACGTCCTCAGGCATCGTCCACTTGATTCATGGCTCCGGCGCTGACACGCCCGGCTTCCTCTTGCCTCGGCCTTTCGCCGGTGCCAAGGCAGACCCCTCGGCGTCCTCCATGTCCTCGTCCTGCGTCTGTTCGGCCTATCCCTCGGCGAAATCCTAAGACTCGATGTCGTGTTCGGAATCGGCTCGGGACTGTTCTTGAGTGAAGAAGGAGGGGTTGCCGGCGGGCGCCGAACCTTGGGAGATGATGTCCTGCATGTACGCCTCGACCGACATTCCGCCGAACAGGTTGTGTGCGTCGGCTTTGCCAAGCGTCGCGAGCGAGGAGATGCCGCCGAATGGAAGTGGGTCGCGGCACATTGATGACAAAGGGCCTGCGTACACCGGTAAGGTGGAGTAGGGGACGTTGATGTCGATATTGAAGGCCGAAGGAGGGCATGGCGCGGGACAGGGGAAAACCATGTTCGGGTTGAACCCACCGTCGAACTTGGGGGACGGGGAGTACCTCGGCCGCGGGTTCGCCTGGCTCTCGTAGAAGCCGGTCGGCGAGATCGGCGAGAACCATGCTTGGATGGCTCCCCCAGTGGGTGTCGTACTGCGGGGGGACGACCGGCCTCTGGCGCGACATTGCAGCCTGCTTCGCCCTCATCGCCTAATTGCAGGCGACCGCTTGGGCCCCGGCAAGATCCTTCGCCGCCTTCCCCTCTCCTTCCTCTCCTTGCGGCCGCCCGACTCGACCTTCCTTTTCTGCACAATGGCCGCCCACTCAGCATTGGTCAATCTGTTCGTCCTCTTCATCGGTGCTCTTTGTTTCCTCGTCTTTTTCTCCTATTTTTCACCGAGGTTGGATCTGGGTTTGATGAAACCCTTGTGACATGGATATGCCCTACGGGTACCCGATGTTAGACTACCTGGTCCAGCCCGACGAAAGGCCCACTGGATGACCTTCCAGGGTCCATGACGCCTATAACGTTTTAGCTGCTATGAAGCACATATGGACACGGACTCTCAAGCGCACAAGACAAGGAAATCTCAAGACTAGAGTTCGAATACAACTTGTAACCAAATCGTATTGGCACCCAAGACCTAGCCTCCCCATATATAAAGGCTAGGAGGATCCAACGAGAAGGACAGATTACAGTACAATAGAATAGACCACAACAGATCTACAGATCTCTTCCATCATCGCATACACACCTCCATGCCAGATTGCATCTGCAGCCCTGTAATCTTCGGTTCCGCCATAATCAAGAGCAGACAAGCAGGAGTAGGGTTTTTCCTCCGGGGCCCTGAACCCGGGTAAATCTCGTGTCCCACATTGCTTGTCTGTTAACCGTTCCGCAATCTCCAGCATCCCCATCTTCTCTAAAAACCAAGTCCATAACAATGGGCATTAGCGAAATCAACCCTCGTCAATTGGCGTCGTCCGTGGGTACTGGGGGGCGCTGATCGTGCGGTCGTGACGGTCTCATCACCAGCGATCTACAATTCGTCGGCTTCCGAGGAGCAGATCTGCTTCAATGCTTCGACCTCATCACCATCGACAAGATCATCATCGACCTACTCGCATGCGGCCAGATCGGTGTCCGTCAGCTAGCCGCAAGACTATGTCGCCCCCGACAATCGGTGGGACGGCGGACAGCTGAACCAAGGCCGATCAGTCCGCCCGGTTGTGGCCTCCGATCCTTGAAATTGGGATCATATTGATGTTCCGTCCGCCGCCGACACAAGATCCGATCATGTCTCAGCAAAATTAGCAGGTGTAGTCTCAAATCCCAACATGACAGAAAACTGGTTCGACTCCACAAGTGGATATTGTCTTACATGCAACCAGAGGTAATATTTAACTTAAACAAAATATAATCAGGGACAGCAGCAGAAGAAGGGACACGGAACCGCCTTAGCAAGAGCATCAGCCTACTCAATGGAAAATAGGCCACTCAATCCATATTCCCGGAGGCATTTGTTGAAGGTTGCATGCTACGCCAAGGTCTTAGACTGGTGCGTTCGGCCTTGGCCTTGGACAATCTCCACCGTGTAGTGGATCATGCTATGGATGTTAGTGTTGACAGCTCTGCAACAGAATGGGAAAAACAAATCCCCCTTACGTTAGAAAGGAATTTGCCCCCACCGTAAGCGCCTCAGCACATAGCGATTCTTGTTGTCCCTGGACTGCTTGCTAGAGTTCACATCATTAGAATCGTCCTGTTAATTTTTAAGAACAGAACTTAAAACTCATGCATATGATTGAGACAACATATATATATGTAAGACAATATTAAATTGATATCAAAGAGAATGTATCTTATCAATAGTTTGATCAGTTAATATATCATTCATGTATCCAAACAAAATGGCAATTAATTGGATGAGATTTATATGTAGAACAAAGTCTGGGCCTCATAAGTTTTGTTTAGGGATGGCATGAGCGAAGCAAGTACCAATTGCACAACCTATATATTGTTCTTGTACATTTCCCCGGGTTCGCTAAATCATTCCTGAAAAATTCTGACACCAACTAATATGTCTACATCTTTTTTGGGGCAAATTTGAATCATTGGCCACAGTAAAAAAATAAAATGTAATCCTTCTTATACACTATGAATGCATGTGAACTTTTTTGGGGCAAATTTGAATCATCGGCCTCACTACGGAATTGAAATATAATTGTTCATATGAATGTAGAATAAATCTAGGGCCTCATAAGTTTTTTAGAGATGGAGTTAGCGAACCAAAATACCAATTGCACAGCTTATATTGTTGTTGTACATTATTGCCTCAGGTTTACTAATCTATTCCTAAAAAATTATGACACCAACGATCATATATGTCTCCTCTTGCACTTTTTTGAGGCAAAATTGAATCATTGGCCTCTTTAAAAAATAGAAACGTAATGTACACTATGTAGCATATATATGCATGTTGTGTATCGAATATGCTAAGCAAATGTAAATTTACTAGATGGCAGATGAGCAAATCTAAGTATATGTATATTTACTAGATGGCAGATAAGTAGATCTAATCAAATCTTCAAAACAATCGACCGTCGAATCATATATATTCCCTACATTAAGAAGGCATGCAGTAGATCAAAAGAATTTATAGAGGACCGAGAAAATCCTATGTATGAATATTTAAATATACGGCTACAACAACTAGAGAAGTTAGCAAAGTAGTACCTTGTATGTCTCATCGTAGAGCTCCCCCTCAAACACATCGCTCTCCTCGATTTCTTTGAAGAGTATTTGTTCGGGGAGTATTTCGTCATTGATGATGAGCACCGGGTTTCCTTCATCAGCTGGCGCATTCCCCTAAACCAGATCTTCTGTTGGCACCACAACATTGTCGGCCACCTGCTGCTCGATGGTGACGACTAGCTGGACGGATCCTGAAGCATCGACGACGCATCGACGAGCGGTGTGCGTGCCCGGAGAAGCCGCCTCCGCCTGCTCAGCGACGACCGAGCCATCTGATGTTGCGCCTCCAACTGGCTTCACCTCCGGCTCGTCTCCACGCGTACGCTTCATGGCACAACTAAGAGGAGGGCAGTGGTGCAAGCGAATGAGCTTCGGCGCGCGCGGAAGGTGCAGATTAGGGTTTTGTGACTAGATAGATTGGGGGAAAATCATACGAGCTCGTGGAAGAAGAAGAAGGCCTAGCGGTTTATATACGAGTGGCACGTGTGTGGGTGTGAGTGGGGGCTAGTGCATGATGTCCACTTTCTAATTGCATTAACAACACGCGCATGGTACCTCGGAAACATGCACGATGCGAGTTTTCGAGGCGGGCGACATAATGGTCCGCCTCAGTAGACTCCTAGAGGCGATTAATATTTCTGACCGGCTGCGGTTGAGTGATCTAGGAAGACGGACAATAATTGTCGTCGTCTCAAATTTCATTTAAAGGCGTTTTGTTTTAACGAGCGGCTGCTGGATAGTCATACTAGAGACAGTGCAGTTTAAAAACCTTCTGAGGTTAAAGTTAGAGGCGGTCAAACAATTACGGCCACCTAAGGGTGATGAACATAGCCGGTGGATTATATTTTTAGGATAAACCGGTTGTAGTCACAGTCTCTAAGTAACGAGTTTGTACTAATGGTTATATCTATCATCATCATTCAATTGGATCATGGCCCCTTTCTTTGGTTGTGCCTCTTTCGCCTCAACCTCCATTTGCCACTCTCTTGAAGCAACCTGCAACAACGGTGAAACACAAATAGTTTCTTTTTGGAGACCGCCATGTCCTTGCACCTTGCCACTGTTATTCTATCATACAATCGCAAGGCAATGCATATGTGAGCAATAAAATAATCTACTAACAAGTATGTGAGATGCACAGATTACAAAGTACGCACATAGTACATCACTCGGAGGTGCATTTTGTTATATGTTGATCCAAATTCTACAAAGTATAGGCCAACTTCTGACGAGTGGAACGAGGCTTTCATCGATATATAAACCCCTTGTAAGCCGCCAGTTGGGATGAGTTGCATCCGTGAAATCCCCGGCGTTTATAAACACTCCTTGATATAGTGAAGTTTCGCTGGCTGACGTCCGTGCTTTTTTCCTCTCTTTGTTGGAGAGGTTTTTCCACGTTAAATCTGTGTCCCCTTGCTGTGTTTTTTGTTTTCATTCTTCGTTATCTTCTTGTCGCAATTGTAACACATTTTGCACTTGCTCCAAACATCCACTCCAACTTCTATAACAAGTTTTGATGACATCGTAATGGACTTGGAGTGATTGATATGTGCGAGGTTTGGGATTGTCAATCTGAGGCATGAGTTGGAAAAACTTATACTTGGTCCTTTACCAATATGTCTTCATGGTTTGATCATTGATGGATACGCATCGTGTGACACCTGCTTCCATGCCTTCACCAACATAACATCTTCATTTCGATGTAACCGCTCTCATTCTTCTCTTCCCTTGATCGAGAGGCATCAAACACCCCCTCTTATATCTCCTCCACCTCATCACCATCACCCTTCTCGCCCACAACACCATCGCCATGTGCACCTTATTCGGTGGGGCGGGACTTACCTTTGGGACAACACTCCTAAATTCCGCATCCGATAATGGGCGTGGCCCACAGTGGTTGCTTCCGGCACGATCCCGTAGACCAGGACGTGGAGGCGCCTCCCTTCAAGACATGGTGGCCCGCACGCCTGCGCTTCGAGCCATCAGTGGCGGATTGGGCATGTGCAATGGCTTTGACGTCTAGTGGAACCGCGCTAGATGGAGGAGCCAAAGGAGGCCAGTCACTGGTGGGATCTCGGAGGGGTCCATGGCGGCGATTCATGGACGTGGCAGGGCTGGACGTTGATTAGGGTTGTATATCGGCATCGACGGAAGCAGAAAACGATGCAGGTGAAATGTCCATCCTGCCAAACGAGCCATCAGAATATAAGGCACCGAGGGTTCGATCGTTTTTCCGGGATCAAATCGCTCCACTTCTTTTCATCCAAAACCCAAAAATAGCTATTTTACCGTTTCAACATTTTTATGGGGATCAGCCAGAGATGCTCTTATGCAACTTAAATATCTCACACTTTCCCGGCTGGTCTGGCCGGTGGCAAGATAAGGATTCATTAACATATTGATTCTATGGTGGCTATTGATGCAACATAAACCACAAAATACATCACAGGCTAAGAACCAAACCAATTGGTAAGCATTTTCTGTCGTTTCTACGGCAATCTCCTTGCCAAAACGTTGTGCATATAAATTTTTCAAAAAGTTAAAAAAAATGTAATGTTTGATAAAGTATGTAGAAAAAATATAAACATCTAAAATATTAAGCTAGTATCATTGGATTCATCATGGTGTGTATATTTTTCGTATGGGTGCATACGATGCATGTTCTAGATAATACATAATTTTCTCAACGAATTTGGTGAAAGTTGATGAAATTTAACTTAAAAAAAAGCATGCTAGAAGTAGTATTGGAGTACTAGGTTTGGTATTAATCAACTCCCGAATCCTCAGAAAACAGATTGCAATCCATCGCGAATCACTTTCTGATTAATAAGACTCTATCCGATTCCGACCGAAAGTAAGTTGATCCAATTGGGAGAACGGAAAAGGCTATCAGGAAGGGATGAATGTTCGTACCCTCCCACTTCAAGCTGGCTGCCGCCGGACTGGCAGCAAGAATCATCCGCTGTCGGAGAAAGAAAATCCAAATGGCTTACCCCAGATGCTAAGCTAAGCTAAGTAGCTGGACGATACCAGACTCGAGAGCCATTCGTGACTTTACGCGAGCAGCAGTGACCAGCTAGATAACCACGAGGAGGAGTCAGTGCGGAAACGCGTGTGCAGATGCGCACCGATAGAGGCGGGACGGATAAGGCTAGACCGCCCGCGTCATTGCCGCGGTGGATGCAACTGTCAAAGCCGCCGTCGCCGTCGCCGTCGCCGTCGCCGTCGCCGTCGCCGTCGCGCCGTTTCGCTTCCCAGCACCCAAGCGACAACCACCACTAAAATATATACTGGCGGGCAACAGAGAGCAGCGGCTGATGCAGCTGGGTTTGGTACGCGCTCACGGCCAGCGGCGTGTGAACGGGCACGCACGCACCGTACGAACGATGACCTTTTCTTTGAATTGAAAACCGGCGACGGCGACTTTTTAGAAGAATAGGGCCGGGAGTGTTGGAGTGCGACGCGAGGGAGCGAGAGATGGGATACATCTCCTCCTCCCACGAGTTGGGCAGGCAGGCGGTGGGGGATTGAAAAAGTGGAGCTTTGTCCTGCTGCGGACTCATGGATTCATCGCACGCGGTTCAGATGCAGCTTACCTTTGAGTTAAATATACCAAGGGCTTCCTCGATTTAGTCCTCCTACTTGAAATTTGCTGAATTTTATTCATGTACTTGTAAATCAAGCTCGATTTAGTCCAATTCAATGTTTGTCGTCAAATTTGACCTGACATAGACGACTCATGGACTAGAATATTTCAAGAACACCCTACCGCATCCGAAAAATTACAAAAAAACCATAATTGGGGCTTAAAAAATAGGAGACAAGCCCTACACGACTTGCTCTGTTGGTCGTGTCCCTCATCAAGACAAGTCAACATGACTTCTCCTTTGGGGCCCACATCTCCGGTGCGACGAACGCATAGGGGTGCTCTTCGAGGCTCGGAATCGTTATAATTCACTGAAATTGATGTTGATGGTGGCTTGCCGACTAATTCTTGTCGAGGACATTGCCTTATGGTGGTATCCGGGCTCGACGGAGTCGTGGACGGGCGAGATGAGCCTTTGCTCTGTGGGGCATATAGGGTAGTCCTCTTTCGATAGAGGAGCTTACTCTAGAGAAAATTGCTTGTCGGAGCAATGGCGGTGACGATGGCGCTTGGAAAAATCTATGCGTACAACGAAGGAGGCCACGCCTCCTGGAACACGGGCGGAGACACGCCCGTCTTGTTTCCGCCAGGTGTGCTCATATGGGTGAACAAGGGCGCGGCCTCGCACCTCACTTGCAAACCATTAGTACGCCATCAGCGGGGTTGCAGGGCAGGGGTGTTGCCGTGCAAGCTCAAGTAGAAGGGAGGGGAGGCGTGCCTCACCGAGCTCCGGCCGGAGGAAGGAGTAACAATGGGGATGGGAGAGATGAAGGGATTAAGGAAAAAAGAAGAAAAGGACGAATAGAGAAAGAAAGGGTCAGTTTCTAATGTTCGTTTGCTTTTTCCAATTTTCTCAGATGCTAGAGGGTGTTCTTGCAAGATTTCAATCCACGCGTCGTCCGCATTAGCACAAATTTGACGGCAAACATTAAATTGGACTAAATCGAGCCAATTTATAAATACACGGGTAAAATTCAGCAAATTCCAAATACGAGAACCAAATTGAGCCAGTCCTACAAGTACCATGACTGTTACTATATTTAACTCCTTACCTTTGATACCTGAATGGATGTGGATGGTGGGCGGTCTCGGTTCCGAGGCTTCCCGGCGCGTCGCCATCGATGGAGAGGGAGACAGTTGCTTCAAATATACTCGTGCGTTTGAACCTTGAAATATACTCTCTGTTACAAAATTTAGAACGTTTTAGCAAGCTATATATTGCAGAAGAGGAAGTATTTCTTGTTGGTGTACCTACAATAAAGCAACTACGATTCATATATTGACGGTCGTAAGATCAAGTTTTCAATCGAGGTCTGCACAACACAAACACGGGGTGTTACTGAACGATTTTCAGCGACGAAATACAAAATCATCTTTCCTAAGGATAATAAACCATAAAAAACATGATCTACACCCTTCGTCCCAATACAGCGCACACGTATTTCACTGTCTAACTTTGACCGCTAATTTGGTTAACAAAATACTTGTTACATCACAGAAAATAATCGTATTCGGACAAAATTTTGAACGATATAGTATTTATAACAGATATCTCATGTATTATTGGTTAAATATTTGGTAAAAAAACCAAGAATAAAACAAGGACATCATCTAAACAGAGACTGATGGAGTAAAGATTATCATGCTTAGAGCAACTCGGAGCATCGTATCAATACTCAAAAACTGCACGTTTAAGTATCACGAGGAAAAAATCGTGTTACAATATCTTACCCATAAGTGGTACCGGATCCAAAACGTTCCGGTCATTGATCTATTTATAGGATTGCCAAAACAGTAAAAGGAGGCAGGAACAGACAACCACCACACATTGAATGTTCACCCACGTGATTGACATCCTCAATGCTTGTGGCGACACTCCCATCACGCTCCACCTCCAGTGCATAGCCCCAATGACCTCCGCCACCTCCATGGCCATCTTATCGGGCCTTATGTCGTCATTCTCAGTCGCAACCAAGGCCCCCACGGTCGCACCAAAATCTCCATCGTTGGGCCTATTTATCGTCGCCTTCTCCCTTTGGCACCCCTCTCGGGCCACATAGAGACCGTCCCTGGTGTTCAGTCACGACCTAGGTGAGGTTGCACGTCACGCCTCCCCAAACTCCGATCGTCGCGCACCACTGTGCGAGAGCTCTATGGGGTTGGGGAGCTAGGCTTGTGGCGGTGGATGGGGAGGTGAGGGGTTCCCAATGCGTTTTGGATTGGGAGGGGTTTCTACGGAAGGTTAAAAGGAATAAAGGAGAAAAAATGACCCACTAACAAATGGATCGACCCATGACGAGTATAATTTAGCAATCCAGATTTTGGGTAAGCAGTTGAAGCAGAATATGTTGTGGCTGCCTATATCTTCTCTCCTATATCTAAACTAATTTTGGTTACACAAATTATGGGTAAGCTCTTGAAAATGATCTTAGCTGATATCTCAGTCATGTTTTTCAATCGAGCCGACATAATATTCCTTTCACGATCTCAAAGAAAGGTAGCAGTGCACCAAGCGACCACATAATTTGGTGGTGGATACGATCTTTGGGGATCATGCACACATAATACACTTATAACCGAGGCATAAATAAACACTATTATCCACAAGTAACACCATGAAGTTTGTAGCCCATGTTAGGCAATATTTTAACCATCGAACTGCTAGAATTAAGAGAAATAATAGTTCACAATTTGGGAGAAATAAATCAACTAACCCGAAGGAACATGAAAGACCTATTTGAGCATGAAATTACCAATAAGAGAGCAATGCCAAGAATTCGAGGATAAATTATTTCTGTCATTTTCCATAGATAATTATATACTCTAGAATTTTAAATTTACTTACATGTAAAATAGGCAACCCTACATCCTAGAAACACCTATTAAGACTTATTTAGAGATGTTTTGTAAGACATATATACACACCATAACACATATACATGTACAATGCCATGTGCCACAAAGTTATACATGGAACCATAAATGTACAATACAAAAATTATCATCCTATGAGACTTTTTTTTAATCAAATGATTTTTTTAAAGACCATGTGTATCAAAGGGGAGAAACTCAGGATTTCACAATAAAATTGTATTTCAATTTTATAATTGCATGTTTGTTATGATATATGTTTAAATCCTTTTAAATATCATATGCTCACTAAACATAAATAAAAAAGTTCATTATAAATGAGTAATAGTTATGAAGCATTACACAATGGGGCTTTATCTATGAGTTGAAAAGAATACATCATCAGCAACTAAGCCCATCATTCTGATATGTCCAATGAAACCATTGGAGGACTATCATTAGTGGTGGAGCCATGAATTGAACTGAGTTGGGTCAAACAAATATGCTGTAAAAAAATTTAGGAAAAAAAACAAGTGTATTCCACATGAGAAAGGTCCAAACGATTTGTAACTACCTTGGTGAATTACGCTCCTAGTTACAAGCCTGGACGTGCGGAAATGGTTAAAATAGTACGGTGGGGCCCAAATGCCACTCACAGGTAGACCTTTCGGCCGTCCTAACCATTTCCAAACATCGGGACAAGAACGGGCGGCATAATCGGCAGGCGAAGGGATCAACTACATACACAAATGAGTATGTATGCAAGCCACCATACAACAGTCCTCAGAGCCATTCCATCTAAAAGAAATAGAAATATTGCAACGCCATACGGCAAGATCCAAATATCCTAGATAGATATATAGTTTAGGATATCTTCTCATACATCAAACATCAGAGTATCAGGCGGAAGCGGAAAACAAGATCCGAGTACGGATAAGAAGCAAATCGGCATAAGATGCCCCATAAATAAACACATCCCGCCCACAGATCTCACGGATCCCCGTTCTCGGAATCTCTACACCGAATGATCGTTGCCCTCATCGTCCGTCTCCTCCACCCAGTATCCATCTTGTGAGTGCACCTGTTCATCTGAATCAAATAATTTATCGTGTGAGACCCTAGAATTTTCAGCAAGTCTTTATGCCTCTAAAGGGGACACAACCTGTGGTGATGCAATTGCAGCAAAAGATAATACCTAGCAATTCTATAGATACTCGCTAACCATCCGCCTAACCAAAGATAGACGGATGTCCGTGAATTAAAGACAACAGTTATAACGGTAATATTAACAGATTCATCCTCCTCCTCGCTTACCAACGAGGAAGCGGACGAACAACCCCCCATCCGTTGGCATTTTTATTATACATTCCATGAGTATTGCACTATTTACTAGTCAGTTACTTAGTCAAATTAAAAGCGGTACTTTAGTTATACTTGTCTATGATCGATAAACTGTGCTCCATGTTGTCCATAACCGCGGACACGGCTTTCAGAAAGTTTTACCCTGCAGGGGTGCACAAATAGCAACACACACTCGATCAACCTCGGAAAAACCAAATCAAAAACCAACGAGGCATTCACGACAAAGCAATCACAGGATTCAGAAATATTTCAGGGGGCCACCCCATTAAGCTACCCGCAACGAAGTTAGCGGACTCCAAAACGGACTCAAGGTTTGGGTGGACGGCTGTAAACGACTGGGAACCCGAAAGTGTGACTGGGCTTGTCGATACCGCGAAATCGTGTCCCGATCCTAAACAGTACAGGTGCAGTACATTACACAATTTAAATAAAGCAGTAAAGCATGGCATAAGTACAGGATAGTAAATAAAACCTCAAACTAGTTTGTGGCCCCAAGAAATAAGAATGAATCTAGATCTGGCTCAGGGGGGTCCCATAAGCCTCCCGGATGTGGATAGCGCGAATATTCAAGGAACAGGAATCAAGTACTCGGGGTCCTACGGGACACAAGTGAGCATGAAAAACCAAATAGCAGATATTGCTCACCGGTGCCACTTTCATTAGTTATCCCATTACTACTCAGGTTAAGTTGTTTAGGTACCTCGTTATCCATCAGACACTCACATACCCTACACATGCTGTTCTACGACTCGCATGGCTCAAACAACTCCTGTAGTAATGGCTCATGGGATGGAGGAACAAGCTTTGGTGGGGTTTAAAAGTAAAGACTATGCAATACTTGGAATTCAGTTTAATGCAATCGCGACTCAATGATGCAAGAATAAGATAGAGGCAATAGGTACTATATGTATGCAAGCATGTGGTAGTGCTTGCCTGGCAGCTCATTTGAAGCGAGAGAAGGATCTGGGTAGTGCTCCTGGGTTTCTTGATATATCCCCGCCGCCTATTCGAAGAAGAACCAAACAAACAAGGGCCAACATAAATAAAGTGCACAAGCATAGGAATAAAATGCGACAAGCAAACAATCATGCCATGATGAATGATGCACAATTTGCATGGCAATAAAGTAGCATGACATGGGTGAGATGTGGAATACAAGATTAAAGCCTTTTATTGAGTTTTGGTCACATTTTAACCTCATATTAGTTGCTGTATACTTTATATTTATATGATTAATGCTGCAATTCAGAACATGGAATGCGTAAACAGAAAGGTCTCGTCGAGCTAATCATTTTAGACATATCATTTGTCAAATTTGGAGTTATAAAACAAAAGTTATTAATTGATTAAGGAAAAAGGGCATTTTATTGTAATTTAAATCAACTTGAAATTTTAAGTGTTCAAAATATATTTTGGATAGCATATTTGAATTCCTCACATTTTTCTGATCTCAAAACATATATCATTTGTATTATTTGGAATTATAATTTAAAAGTTATTTAAAACAGATATTAAATCATTTATTAAAACATTTCCTGAAATTGTTTTATTTAAAACGGAAATCATACGGACTTTTTGTACACAGAAGCAGCTAGCCCGATTCGCTGACTGGTGGGCCAACCGCTGACTCAGCACGGTGACGCGGCGGGATTGGCGCGGGGATTTTTCCTACCGCAGATTCGGCTAGCCCGCGAGACCGACAGATGGGGCCGGGGCAGCGGGGGACCACGCGCGCGCGTCACCCAGCGAGGATGCGACACGTGGGCGGTCCGGGGACTGCGCGGGTTGGAACGCCTAAAGCGCGGGGGCCTTACTGAAAAGTGTCACTACGGCTGACAGGTGGGGCTCCGGGGACGGCGGGTTCAGGCGGGAAAAAGGGGAGGGTTATATCCGAAAAAACGTCGCCGCCGCCGGACTGTCTGCTGCGCGCCGATCTGCAGAGAACAGGGGATCGACCGGAGTTCGGACGACGATGGCGACCAAACGGCGGCGAATCTTGCCAAGCCGCAAAAAGGAAAAACGCAGAGGGTTGTGTGGGCTACCTTTTTCGTTTAGCAAGGTCGCACGGAGGCGTCCTACAGCGCGCGGGGCACGACGAAAAACAGAGGCGGGGCGGAAGCTGCTGCTGTCTGCCAGAGCGGCAACGCGGGTGCTGCTCGACGGAGGCCGGCGCGGCGAGCTAGAGAGGAAAAGGGGATGTCCAGGAGGAAGATGGTACTCACGGGAGTGCGCCTGCGAAGACGTGGGAGCAGCGGTGGCGGGGTACTGGCGCAGTGCTCACGGCACCGAACTTCGGGAGCATGGCGTCTGGCGGCTGGCAACTCCGCGACCTTCCGACGAGGGTCACGTCTGGTCGAAGAAGAGGAGGCCAGGAGCCTCCTGGCGCTAAACAGTGCCGGTGGCCATCATCTCGAGCCAAGCAGGGAAGGCCGAGCTAGGGTTTTGGGGCAGCATGGAGGTGGCCATGGCCAAGCTTGGGAAGTAGGGAGGAGAGGGATCTGGGCGCCTCCTGGGTAGCTCGGAGGTGGTTGGGGAGGTAAGGGAGAGAGTAGAGAGGCACATGGGATGGTGGTGGTTTTGCAAAAAGGTGAGGAAGGAGTGATCGGGCTAGGTCTTCTCTCCCTCCTTCTTCTCCTTGTCTTGAAGCCAAAGAAAGAAGTGGGGGCAGATAAGGGGTGTGAAGTGGTGGGCCTGCCTGGTAGGGAGAGAGGGGGAAGCCGAGAGAGAGGGGGAGGGGAGGGGTAGCTCGGGTTAGCTAGGTCTAGAGAGAGGAGAGGTGGTCTCGGTTTAGGTTAAAGGGGGCTAGGGTTTAGGAGAGAGGATAAAGGGAGAGGGTGAGATGAGAGAGAGATGAGGTAGGGTGCTTAGGGTTTAGCTACATGCATGCACCAAGCTATATCAAACAAGAATAGGTGGATGAGGTGTAGGGTTTAGCAAACTCAAACAAGATCAACAAAAAGGAGTGGAAGAGAGGGATAGAGATGTGGTGGTTCTTGCATTCCCAAAAGTGGAATAAAAGCCAAGCAAAAGAATTTATAGAATTGGATCCACCCTATCTCGCATGAGCTAGATTAAATACCAAAAGAAAATAAGATACAAGCTCATGGATAATGGGATGGTGGAATTATAAGGTGGTGAAAAAAAAGGGTGGTGGAGTAGAATAAAAGATATGCCCCCAACTCAACTTGGGCATTTAAACAATATATCAAAAACCAAATACAATATCAAGAGGCAAATACAATTTACAATGCATATGAGAGAAGAACCAACACAAAAAGTGATGTGGACATCCCTACTATTGATACAACCGTTGTACCTACAGCAACACACATACAAGGACCCATCACAAGATCTCGTGCCAAACAACTTAACTATCAGGTACTTTCGTTTCTTGGAACTATTCCTTACATACATGAGAATATGATGCTGCCTAAGTCAGATACATTTCTTACTCTTAGGAATGATGGACCAAGCATGGATGAGAGGGACAAGCATTGGAGCATGGCCATGCATGGAGATGGCAGCAAGCATGTGATGATCCAAGAGAAGGCCACGGATGAAGATTTCAGAACTTTGAGGCCACCATAATGGAGAAAGAAGGCTTGGACGAAATATTCAAGATCAATACTTTACTTAATTCGTCCATAGCATAATATGGTGTCATGACACCTTTATTTTGGGCCAGGCCCATGTAATTTTCGCAGGTTTTAGTTAGCCACTTTTTAGAGTCCGTATTTGAGGAAAAGGACTTTTAGGGTTGGATTCGCCACCACTTCCTTGGCTGGCGAAACCCCACCTTTCGCCTTAACACCCCATAGCCGAACCTTTAGACTCGGATTTTGTTTAGACATTGTTAGCCATAGTCGCAACTTCGCCAAGGCTCGGCGTCAGAGGCCTCTTGTACTTCGCACCTATTCAGGATCCCACCTCTTTCAATAAAGCTTTCCTCTTAATCCGCAATATCTTGATTGCAATATTGGTTCTTACTTGTTCTCGATTTCAGGTAGGAATTAAGACCCTCGCTGGTCAGGCTGATCGTGTTCACGCAGGATCGGTAACCTCCAGGAGATTGGCCTAGCGATTGCATTGGCGCTCGTGCTCGCACGTGTAGTCGGATCGTCAAGCCCGAACTCCACCAAATCGATTATCGCCATCTCATCGAAAGATCGGACACCTTCGCCCTATCAAAAAGGGTTTTATATGATGCTCAAATGCAAGGTGGCATGATGACATGAGCATGATATAATGATGATGCAACAATTATATATATGAAGTAGCATTTATATAGACTAGGCTAGTAACATTGCAATTGTTAGACAATTGGGATGCTACACGATTCAATTTTCATATTTCATCAAGCATAACTACAAACTCACAAAGTAACAATAAAAATACATACAAAATAGTGCTATATTTGCTAGATCAAAGATTTAATGAATTGGTCTCCGAACTCCGGGATCGACAATGACATTTGCTAGATCAGAGTTTAGGAACATAAATATTTCAAGATAATTTGGTGATGGTGCTATTGCCGGATTGCAGCAAACTTCCACATTGCAGTATTCTTAACAGGAACAACATAGTTAAATCATGAACTGAAGATCTCATGAGAACAAGTAATTTGGAGTACTAACACACCCTAAACTTCTCATCAAAATAGTACTAATTAGCATGCACATTTTCAACCTGGAATCGGAATGTTTTAGCCAAGACAGGAGGAGCCCTCCTAGTTCATTGAAGAAGACAAACTACTTGAATACAAGGTTCAGACTCCAAACAGAGTAGCAGTTCACGAGATTTAAACTAACACTAGCCAAGCTACAAACCTACCAGGGAATGCATGGAAAATCTAATCAATTCCATGCTACAAATTACTAGATTAATAGACATAAAAGTGAAAAATGAAATCTAAAATTAAAGGGAAAAAATTCAACCTCTTGTGCCTCGCTCCTGCCTCTTCTTCTTCACCCACAAGCACTGCATCCTCTTCTTCTTCTTCTTCTTCTTCTTCTTCTTCTTCTTCTTCTTCTTCTTCTATCCAGGCCGCCTCCTCCTCAGCGTGCAACACATCTTAGAGTTGGGAAGGGTGGGAGGAAGTTAGGAGACCACAGAAGGAGACCAAGGGCGGGTAAGGGCAGCACCGCATGGGGCGCCGAGGCGGGTAGTGGCGGCAGGAACTCAGGAGGGCAGTTCTGCAACGCTACATGGGGTTGTATGGGGCTCCCGCAAGGCATGGCGGCGGGAGAGGAGCGGCTCATGTCGGTGATGGGGGTGCCGAGTAGGGGAATTGGGGATCGGGATGGGTTGGAGTCCGGCGCAGCGGGACGGGAGTCACGTGACAATTTTTCTCTCCTTGCCAATTCGACGCACACAGGGCTGGTCCTGATTTTTTTCTCGCTCGATGTGAGGCGGGTCAGCCATCCCGGCTCGACCCCCTACTAGCACCGCCAATGACTACCGTAGAACCATGTATCATCCATATATCGCTCAAATAATATTCTACGTTAAATTCTAATTACTACAACATTTCTCATCTTTTTGGTTATTGGGTATGTTATAGGAACATTGAATTATTTGCAATAGTACTTATAAGATCACACGAAGATTAGATTGATTTTCCTTTCTTGTCTTTGTACTTATTCAAAAGGAAATGATTTTGCACCACTAAATTTATACTACTTCAAATGCCGATGATCATATCAAATGAAGACAAATATGCCTTGATAGGATTTTTGTTTATATTACTCTACATAGTTTAAAAAATAGAGTTATTTAAAGTTATAAACTGTGTCATTTCTTATTTCTTCCTAAAAAAATTAGACCATCAATCTATAGACCACATAAAAGCAAAGTTACATATACTTATGTCTGAATATAAATTTTTATGTATTCCGAGACAACAATAAGTTTTAGCTAGAAACCAAATGTATGTCTTAAAATCAACACAATACATTTAGACCACCTAAATCCTAAACTCGAACACCCACCAATGCTTGTATATTTGCATCTTCCTTACCTTTCAATTTTACTACTGGAAGTACCATTTTATTGCATTGCGACTATGATTAAAGTAAGAAAATGAGTGGATCGGAGCATGATGCTTCAGATATGGAGTACAATACTACATCTCTACTTGATGAATATACACTACTACCTCTTCTGTTTGATGATTGATGAAACATACCAACGGCTAATGTCGTCAGTTCGTCAGTTCAAACCCACTTTTACATCGTATGAATTCTGATTTCTTACCAAAAGGTTTTTAATGATGCTGAGTTAAACAAATTATTTCTCACTTGCATTCAAAATAGAAAAAGAATACAGAAATCCCAAACTAATTAATTCTTGGTCACAATAATCTATGGCGCAGATAGAGATCATGGTGATACGAACTATATATCATCATGATTACCTGATATCAAGGAAAGTTTGATCATATATCTTGCATAATACTTTGTTGATGTAGCCTCACAATGGTTGCAATGATGCCTGGCACAACTATGATCGTCGATGGTACAACTCATCGAGTCGTCACGCTTATTGTACTATCCATAAAATTTATTTATTACCATGGAGGTCCAAGACAGTGAAGGGTGATTGCTAGGATTGTTGGTGCGACATAGGTTTCCTGATAGTGAAGATGGCTCTTAAGATTGGTATGGAAGTATGAAACAAGTGTTCCCTCAGATCAAGCACAAACTTGGAACCAATAATGGACATACAACCCAACAATGTATATATTGTCCACTAGTAATCGACATAAAATTATAGTCCAGGTTAGCATGTATTATAAATTTAAGTCCTTTATTAAAATGCTAGAACTAGGAGGAAGAATTACTAAAATTTGGCAAAGCTAATTTCCTCTTGTTTGCCAAAGTAAAGAGGAAAAAAAATGCAAATTCACAAAAAGTAAAATGGCTTTTGTCTATTGATAACCAGGCCACACAAGTCACGGGGATATGTGCCTATGTCATCCATACGTGGTGAGATATATATATCAACATTAAGAAGACTATCCAAATGGCCGTGCATTACTACAGAGAATTTTACATGTTGATAACCACGCCACACAAGTCATGCAGATATGTTAACGTATTTAACCCAAGCCCACGTCATCCGCCGTGTTGATCACTTAAAAAAATTATCTCAATGTCCATAGAATTCTAAACGTATTTTATATCATGTCAAGACGTCCACCTTGTAAATTGTCCTCTAGCTCTGCATCTTTAGAAATTCTAGAGATTACAAATATCCATGGGCTGATGTCTAACACTAGATTGATTTGGGGGGTGGTGATTGAACACCTTAAAGAAACCTTGTGCCGATGGTATTCACGCGCGGGAGAGTGGAGTGGACAAATTGCATAATATTTACATATATTCAACCCATTTGTCAACCAAAAATCAGCCTATAGCTTAATTTTCGCCCCCCCCCCCCGGCCCATTTGCCCACACACACACACGCGCGCGCGCACGCACGCACGCACGCACGCACGCACGCACATATTTTTGGCCGAAGGTCCGCCAGTGCTCCCAGGCATGTCAGGAAGACACCTGGTTAATCTTACTAAACCTACCGAGGAGTAAGATCTCCACTTCCATTCTTGCCTTCTTGGTCCTTGACGATGTTACAATTGCGACAAGAAGATAACGAAGAACGAAAATGAAAAACACAGCAAGGAGACACAGATTTAACGTGGAAAAACCTCTTTAACAAAGAGATGAAAAAACCACGGGCGCCAGCCAGCGAAACTTCACTATATCGAGGAGTGTTTACAAACGTCGGAGATTTCACATATGCAACTCATCCCAACCGGCGGTTTACAAGGGGTTTATATATCGGTGAAAACCTAGGTCTTCGACGATCCGTACCGTACCGCGGGGGGCTGTCGGCCCAAGCCTTCCGACGACGGGCCTCGCTCCACTTGTCGGAAGTTGGGCTATACTTTGTAGAATTTGGATCAACATATAGCAGACGAAACAATGCGAATTGTGATTGCTACTTTCAAAACCCCAGTCGCTAAGCAAGTAATCAGATTCGATGCTCAGAATGAGATGTCAAACAGCACTGACCATCCAGATCCTAAGAATCTCGCACATCACAAACACAAGTTCCCGGCTAGTACAACACAAAACGAACTTGCAAACTGGGCCTCTGAGATCATTTTTTTAGTGGCAGATTTATTAAGACGGCCGCAGGACGGGGCGCAAGTAACCGGAGATAGCCCGAAGGTCCTGGTCGTCAAGTGGATTTTCCCTGATAAAATAAAATAAAAAAATCGTGGGGTCACCCGCTCTCCAAGTCTCCCTCTTCTTCCCCCTTGCAGGTTACCGGGATGCATCCCCCTCCTCTCGCTCGCTGTATCCAGACTGTGTCCTCTCAAGAGTCTCAGTCACTGGCTCTCTCGCCGCGCTTTGCACCCTGCGCGGTGCGCGCCAACACCTATATAAGTACTACCAAGCTCCCGAAACCACTCCCCGCTCAAAAATCTCATCGCAGAGCAAGACCACTTCACTTGAGCACAACTCACGAGGGAACAGAGGATACTGAGATAGCGCCTGTTGGATTGTGAAATCGAATATGTGTCCAATCAGGAAGGAGATGAGCGGGGAGTCGGGCTCGCCGTCGACGTCTTCCGAGCAGAAGCAGCAGGCGGCGTGGACGAAGCGGCCGGCGGGGCGGACCAAGTTCAGGGAGACGCGGCACCCGGTGTACCGCGGCGTGCGGCGCAGGGGCAATGCCGGGCGCTGGGTGTGCGAGGTGCGCGTCCCAGGACGGCGCGGGAGGAGGCTCTGGGTCGGCACATTCGACACCGCCGAGGTCGCCGCGCGCGCTCACGACGCCGCCATGCTCACCCTGGCCGGCGCCGGGGGAGCCTGCCTCAACTTCGCCGACTCCGCCGACCTTCTCGCCGTGCCGGCATCCTACCGCAGCCTCGACGAGGTCCGCCACGCCGTCACGGAGGCCGTCGAGGACTTCGAGCGGCTCCAGGCGCTGGGCCCGGTGGAGGACGCACTGTCAGGCACCTCCTCGCCGACGCCCTGCTCCCCCCTCAACGACGAAGAGGAGTCGTCGTCCTCGCGGCCCGACGACTCGCCGTTCGAGCTGGACGTACTGGGCGACATGGGCTGGGACCTCTACTACGCCAGCTTGGCGCAGGCGATGCTCGTGGAGTTGCCGCCTTCCTTGGAAGCGGCAGCAGCGGTCGGCGATTACGGCGAGACCAACCACGCCGATGTGCCACTCTGGAGCTACCAGAGCTTAGCTTGCTCGCCGTGATCAGCTAGTTCTAGTACTAAGAATTTTGCCCTTCTTGTCTTGGCTTCCGATGCCCAAATTTTGGTGCTGTACGGTCACTGCTTTGCAGTTTCTGGTAATGTGATCGCGCAAACTCGATTTGCTACGTACCTACCGCTCTAAAAGTTTTAAAACCTGGCGGAACATTTAGATTAAAATTGGTCCATCAACTGTATGTCGTACTATCTTTTTAAACATTAAATGACAAACTTTTTAATTAGTCAGCTCAATTCAAATACGAAAATTTAAAATATTTTTTAGATCAAACCGTTTATCCGAATTAAAATATGTTTTCACCGTTAGGCAAGTCATGACGAGGTCTTCGAAACTAAATCCCATGCATATTGGTATGGTCTGACAACATTTTTTTACACCAAAAGTTATCCACTCATGGCACACAAGTTATCTGGCTTTCAACATGTATGTTATGCAACTAATAACATATAAGTTATTCACCACTATAAAATTATCCACAGATCACTCCCATATTGGTATGGTCTGGCAACTTTTTTTTAGACCAAAAGTTATCCACTCATGGCACAGAAGTTATCTGGCCTTTAACATGTATGTTATCCAACTAATAACATATAAGTTATCCACCACTATAAAATTATCCACAGATCACGTATTAGAGATGGGTAACCTTTTCTATTTATCCATAAGTTATCCATCATTAACATGAGAGTTATCCATACTTTAACATGTAAGTTATCCACCCAATAATATGTAAGTTATCTATTATTATAAAATTTTATCCATGAATAAAATATAAAAAGTTATCCTAACGGCTCGGCCTCGTCATTCGTCGCCGTTCTCGCAGTATATGGACTACTCAACCTCGAAATGGTACTGAGTCAAACATCAAACATAATATTATTAAAAAACTAAATCTAAGCTTTTTTGCATGCGATATAAATCAATTGGGTCTTATAACCCAACCACCCACCACACTAAGTCATAGTGAACAACATGACGCGCAATCAGTAGTCTAGCGGCTCGACTTCGTCGTTCGTTGCCGCTACCATGGCGTACGGGTGACGAAGCCTCGAAGGGTTTTAGGATACCGAGTCTTCATCGCTCGTCGACGCTAACGCATTAATGGTAATAAAGTCTCAATATCCTAACATCTAGGTTACCGTATTCCAATTAAACTTACTCAACACGTAATGCAAGAACGTATCTATCCAACATATTTATTTGATGGGTACCTTATGTGTTATTGGATGGATAATTTGTATATATGGCATGGATAACTCACGTTTTTAGGGTAGATAAATTTTGGGTCCAAATTTTTTTCATCGAAACATATTAATATGAGATCTAGTTTTGAAGATCTTGTCATGGCTAGTCCAACGGTAAAAACGGATTTAAAATCAGACAAACGGTTTGATCTACAAGACATTTTAAATGTTTGATATGATTCTAAGCTGACTTTACAGCACGCGTTTACATTTGCTGCCAAGTTTTACAAACCACCAACCAGTCTGAAAGTAGAATTCCCGAAAAAAAAAGCATGCCTTTTGAATCTTAACTTTCTGAAATTAGGTTACTGATTCTACAGACTAGTAGTATACTTCCACATCCAGGGCAACCAGACATTTTATACAGGGAACTATTATACCAGTGGTGGACCCAGTATACTCTGAAAGCCTGAACAAATATGTCTAAAACGCTATTTTTTTCGAACAAAATCACTACGAAAAGTTAAAAATATAAGACATCGCGCTGCGGCAAGCCTGGGCAACTGCTCGGGCTGTAGGGATGGTGGATCCGCCCCCGTATTATATTTTAGAGAGAATTTCTTATTTGACACTACGTAAAAATTTGATCCCTTATTTGATATTGAAAAGATTTTTCTTCTCTATTTGACACTTGGTCTAAATTTTATACCTTATATGACATTCTAGTTTATTTTGAACAACAACGGTGTTAAACAGTGACACAAAAAGATGTGTTTGTCCCTGGTGCATTTTGTAACCAAAATTTTGTACAAGATAAAAGCAACATTATTGGCCAAGTCAACCATGTTTAATTAAAGTATTAGTCCTTGGATTTAAATTCCAAAATATTATAAATATGAAAAATTTGATATCGTATTAGGTAAGTTGACCCCACGTTCAACAGCTAGGTGAAATAATTCAACTTGGCCATCACTGCGTTCTTACAGTTTTGCAGTATTCGTAGAGTCGGAAACTTTCAACATTGCATTGATGATTTTCTGCTTTGGGAACAAATCAAGTGCAAGACGACCGCCTGCTGGACTGCACGTCTGCACGGGTGTTTGCCGCTGCCGGCGATGCTGCAGACCATAGACGCAACATCTAGGATTCTGGAGTATTCACAGACCGGAGTTGCAACTAGCGTTTCTCCCGACACGGACAAGACACGGGTTAGGTCTAATTTTCCAGCGTTGCATATTGACTAACGAAGGGGAAATTTGGTCCAGGAAAGAAAAGACTACTGGCAGAGTGTAATATGACTAACGGGAATGCTATATAAGGCATTGAAATTTTGATCAAGTGTCAAATAAGGAAGCAAAACTTTTCTAGTGTCAGATAAGGAATCATATTTGTAAATAGTGTCAAATAAAGATTTCTCTCTATATTATATAGATACCATGTAAAAATATGTTTTATGATATACGAAAGGATATGAATTATGTATTATAAATACTAATATTTTTTTTAAAATACTTGGTCAAACTTTAGGTGTTTGACTTTTAAAAAAAGTGAGACGGAGGTAATCTATATCTACTATTGGGCATGTCACAATGGTTTGATACTTTGTAATCCTTACGTAACTGAACTCCACCACCTTCTTGTCTTTCCCACCTATTTATAAATGAAAAGCCGCAGTAGAGATCTTCCCACAGTAGGGATCTTTCCTACTGTATTTGCGCAAAAAATGTGTTCAGCCACAGGGATCCTATACCATGGTACAAACAAGAATTTGCTGGTAACGAGATTGAACTAGGTATAGTAATACCGACGATCGAATATCACGCAAGTAATATATCACGATATAAAAGGAATCGTATAGCAGATTAGTTGAATCCTCGACATTGTGGTCAACCGATAAAATAAGTTAGTTGAATATGTAGGAACCAACATGGGCATCCCGGTCATGCTGATGGTTATTGATCAGAGAGGTGTCTCGATCATGTCTGCATGTTCTCAAACCCGTCGAGTAGCACACTTAACCTACGGTTTTGCTACTCTTCGTTGAGAATATGTATGGTGTGAATCAAATGTTGTTTTGGAGTCTCGGAAGAGATCCTTGATATCATGAAGAGATTTGAAATTGTCCAGATATAAACAAAAGAATATGGGAAGTCCAAATTAGGGTTTCGGGAAAAGTTCGGCTGTTTTTGTGAGACAGGACATTCTAGATGGTTCCCGGAGGTGGGCCCACCTTTGAGGTGGGGCCACATGGGCCTGAACGGGTGGCACCCCGGCCGTATTTGTGCAAGGCACCACATCCCGTAGGCACATGCGGCCAAATAAGGCAAAAGCCTAGTTGGATAAGGCAAAAGGCGAATGGATATGGATAAGGGGGATGGTTATCCGACCCCTCCCTTGGCCGCCGGCCACATGGGGGAAAGACCCCTCCCCATGAACCTATATAAGAGAGGGAAAGGGCATGAGCATAGAAATTTTGATCCTCTGAGCATTGCCTCTCTCTTTCTCCCAGATATGTTCCCCTCCTGGTAGAAAAGTATGGTGAACCCCTGCTCAAATTCTCCACTACCATAGTAGTGTTCTGTTGCATGGCCTGATTCTCGCTAAGATCTCCACCATATCTTGAGGGATCAAGAAGGAGGAGAAGACACCGGAGCGGAACGATTGGATTCTATGGACGTGTCGTAGGTTCAGTACACAGATCTCGAAGGTCATGATCTCTTACGGTTTGAAGAATCACAAGCAATCTACTACATCACCCGCGATCTCTAGATCATTAACACTTTTGTTCTCCGAGGGTAAGTATATTAGATCTATTCTACTTGTTAATTAGATCTAGTAGATTATATCTTGGGGGTTCTCTCTTGCTATTCTATAGTTTTTTTTGTTTTCCATGCAACGAACCCATCAGTGGATCTTCTGTGCCTTCCTCTTCGTCACCCCCACCCGCGCCGCCTCCAATGGAACAACCTCAACCTCAATAAGTTGTTCCTGTGTTGGAACCTCACACACACCTTAAAAAATATATAGTAAAAACTAAAGAGTATACTGATGGCACTATTCGATACAGCATGTTTACATCCATAGGTGAACCGTGCACACTATCAGAAGCCCTCTCAGATGATTGTTGTCACAAAGCTATGATAGAAGACTGTCATGCTCCAATAGATAATAAAACTTGGAGACTTGTTCCTTAAAGCTCCAACAAGAATCTCATTGACTCTAAATCAGTGTACTGTGTCAAGAGAAATGCACATGGCACCGTTGACAGGTGAAGGGAATATGCCGTAGAGTCAAATATTTAATGGTATATTTCATAAAGTTTATGATTAAGTTTTATATCAAGCTATAAATGTATTGATTAGGAAACATTAATACACGTGTGATATACAAACAACCAGTAGTTCCCAGTGAAACTCTAGTCATTACTTCATTGGTCAATGGATGATAATAGGTTTCCTAATCATGCTGGAGCCTCGGACCCTAATTGTCAATGGTGTCATTTCATTAGAAAATGAGATGGTGAACATATTATATCTATAGCATCATATCACGATCATGTCATAGAGTTTAGGTTACGATGATTAGGAAACATAGTGACTCTTTTCTTAGACTGTGAGACCATATCAAATCATTTTCTTCCGAGGTTATTTTGATGACACTTAAAGTCACTCGGTGGAACGGTGATCATAAGGGTGTCGTTGGGTATCTATAGGAACATGTTGAGGATACTACGTCAAAATCGGGATTTGTCCATCCGAGTGAAGGAAGATACTCTGGGCCTACTCGGATAAGTTACATCCATAAGCTGCGCAGCGTGTGACTAGGTCACATGTATATCACTTATTGGATCGACTAAAGAAGGTATTGTCGGTAACGAGGCTAACCATGACATGTAGATGCCATTTTCTCAAGCCTCGGACAATACAGTATCACAGAGACAAAAGGAATAAGACACACTGTTTACGGTTCAATGACAAATTTCATTTACTACACACGTGGTCATTATGGGCATCCAGTCCCGCTGTTGATCATTAGTCAGAGAGGAGTCTTAACCATGTCTGTAGTATTCTCGAACTGTTTGGTAGCATGCTTAAGGGCTTAACGAAGCTTGGACATCGTTAATGGCTAGTTTGGAATCATTGAAGAAGTGAGAAGAGAGAAACCAGGAAAGTTCTAGGGAGATCCAAAGGTGTTCGGAGAAAGAACAAGGAAAAAGGACCGAAAAGTATTTTTGAATAAATGGTTATTTAAATATGTTTATTTTATATTAATGATGAATTAATATATTGTAAATAAATATTTATAAAGTCGTCTTATAAGTTAGGCAAAATCTCGGAGGGATTTTACCTAAAAATAAACGGACAAAAAAGGCAAAGAGGGAAGCTGTTTTGAACAACCCACGTGGGCGACACTTAGTGCGCGCCGCATGTAGGCGGCCGACACTACGTGCCACGACCCACCTGCTGCCGAGCCGCTGGGCCGTAGTCGCCGGCCCACCCGGGCTACGTCGTTGGCCGCTGCTGGTCAGCTGTTGGCGGGCCACCATGGGTAGGTGACCAACTGATAGCGCGCGGTAGGCGCTTCGTTGGAAGACCCCAAGAGCAAGGGGTGATAAGCGCATCAACAAGTTTTCCTCAGTAAGAGACCGAGGTTATCGAACTAGTAGGAGAAAGGAAACGACTCAAAGGTGTTGCTAGTAACTTGCAGACCTGCACAATACAAACTCAAGACTTTGCTCCAATGAACAATGAGGTTGTCAATCTCACCGGTTTGATGTAACAAAGGATTAAATGTATGGTGTGGAAGGTAATAGTAGCTTGCAGAAAGTAAACAGTTGAAATGGATCATATGGGCACCTAGAGGGGGGGTGAATAGGTTCTACTCAATTTTTAGTTCTTTTTCAATTTTAGGCTTGGCATAAAGTAATTCTCTAGATATGGAACTACGAGAATTTCCCTATATGCAAACTTAGCTACTAAGCACGTAAAGAGAGGAGCGAGGAAACCGTAGTGGAGCACATAGAGACACAGGGATTTGTTGTACCGCAGTTCCTTCCTTATTAAGGGAACTACATCCGAGTTGGAGGGGTGGGCGGTTCTAGGACCACCACGCCACAATAGGCCTCACCCTATTCTCCGATGGATCTCACCACGAAAGGCTTGATCCACCTTCTCCACTACTGGTACCCTTCGAGGCAGGAACCAGTGCCTTTACAACTCTACCGGGGCACACACCCACAACTGAATTGGGGGATCCCGTAATGACAACAAGCTGTCACAAGAACAAGGATTATCAATATAATCAAAAGCAAGGATCTAGATATTCGCAAAAAATACTAGATCGGAGATTCTCCAAATGAATGGAGAGGAGATGAAGCGCTTGATTGCAGTTGTTGAAGATAAAGTCCTCCTCCTTCGATTCCCCAAGGGACGGGGCCTTTGGGTGGATCTAGGTGGAGATCTCTTGGATGAAGGTTGCATATCAGATCTTGACTTTTTCGAATGAACCAAGAGATCTGGCAGGAGGGGGAAGGCTGGCTTAAATACCCCCTACATAGATCTGGCCATTGAAGAAGTTTGGGGGTGGATTATCCACCCCCACTAGGGGCGGACTATCATACTGGGAAAATCGCAGGCGGAAACTTCGGGGGAAAATCCGCCCCCTCTCTAGGGGTGACGCCTTGGCGAACTTGAAGCAGATCCTTGGGGGGCGGATTATCCGGCAAGGCCGGAAAATCCGGCCAAAACTCCGCCCTCCTTCTGGGGGTTGCGCCTTGGAAAACTTGAGGCTAGGCATGAGCGGCGGATTATCCCCGCCCCCCGAGGGGCGGATTATCCGGCAAGGCCGTAAAATCCGGCCGAAACTCCGGCCCCCTTCTAGGGGTTGCGCCCTTCGAGGAAAAGGGGTGGGGCAGAAACTGCCCCAGGTAGGATTGTCCACCCCCAAAAGCAGTTTCTTTTCCTTTTTCAAGATATGGATCTGCAGCACTTCAACACACATTAAATAATCCATGATATTGTTATCTAACACACAAAACACTAGGTATTATGAAATGTTCTTTCAACAGTAATAGTGGAAGATGTATCAATGGTAAAGATTGGACCGGGGTCCTAGTTCACCAGAGGTGTTTTCCTTAGATAAACAAACATGGCATGTGATACGTCGGAAACGTATCTATAATTTTTGATGTTCCATGCTTGTTTAGTATCTACTTTGATTTTATTTCTCTACACTTTGAGGTGTTTTTATATCTTTTCTAGAACTAACCTATTAACAAGTTGCCACAGTGCCAGTTGCCCGTTTTCTTCTGTTTTTTGGTTCCAGAAAGGCAGAAAATCAATATTCCTGGAATTGGACGGGACAAAATCCAAAGTTAATAACTTTTCGTGGGGAACACGAAGTCTAGAGGGGAGATGGAGAGGCAAGCCAGGGCGGCCACACCCCCATAGGCACGGCCAGGGGTGGGCCCGTGCCTAGGCAGGGTGTGGCCCCCCTGGTCGCCTCCTCGGCCTCCCCCTTCGCCTATAAGAAGACCCCGATGCCTAAAACCTTAGTAACCAATCAAATCTCCACGAAACCGTCTGTAGCCACCGCCACCATCGTCCCTAGATCGGGGAGGGGGGATCTGAAGATCTTCCCGGCACCCTGCCGGAGGGGAGATCATCCCGGAGGCCTTCTTCTCCGCTATGATGCGTGAGTAGTTCCACCTTGGACTATGGGTCCATGTAGTAGCTAGATGGTTGTATCTCCTCCTTTGTGCTTTCATGTGTAGATGTTGTGAGCTCCGTTCATGATCAAGATCTAATATATTTGTAATCATGCATGTTGTGTTTGTGGGGATCCGATGGATATTGAGATTATTATGTTGGATTGATTAATGGTTTTGTCTTTATGATTCTATCATGTCTGTGTTGTTTGTGATCTTGCATGCTCTCCGTTGTTAGTAGCTATCTTGGCCAAGTAGTTTCTAGTGACTCCAAGACGGAGTATTTATGCTCGATAGTGGGTTCATGCCTCTAGTTTCCAAGGGAAGTGACATGAATCTCTTCAGTTGTAGATGTGTTGTTGCCACTAGGGAGAAAATAGTGGTCTCTTGTTCATGGAACATGTGGACTGTTTACCTTACACACTTTGCTTAAAGCAGTTGTCTGTTGCTTGCAACTTAATACTGGAGGGGGTTCGGATGATAACCTGAAGGTGGACTTCTAGTCATAGATGCAGTTGGATGGCGGTCTATGTATCTTGTTGTATTGCCCAATCGAGTCTCATAGGATCTTCCTGACTAGTATTGCATTGTTATGCCTTGCTCAGTTCCTGTCAATTGCCCTGCTGTAATTTGTTTACCCTTCATGCCATGTTGTTTATCTAAGGATAGCACCTCTAGTGAACTATGGACCCCGGTCCAATCTTTACCATTTATACATTTTCCACTGTTACCTATTTACTTGCTGCAAACCACCATTACCTTCCACACCATACAGTTAATCCTTTGTTATAGCAAACCGATGAGCTTGACAACCTCACTGATTCGTTTGGACAAAGTCTTGAGTTTGTGTTGTGCAGGTCTCCACGTTGTTTGTAACACGTGTGTGACGTTTCCTTCCTCCTACTGGTTTGATAACCTCGGTCTCAACTGAGGGAAAACTTGCTGATGTGCTCCTCACACCTTGCTCTTGGGGTTACCCACGAAGAGCCACACGTCGAGCACCATCAGCATGCTGGGTAAACAAATTACAACAAGGCAATTGACAGGACTGAGCAAGGCATAACAATGCAATACTAGACATTCATGATCCTATGAGATTCGATTGGGCAATACAACAAGATACATAGACCGCCATCCAACTACATCTATGACTAGTAATCCACCTTCAGGTTATCATCCGAACACCCTGCAGTATTAAGTTGCAAGCAACAGATCACTGCTTTAAGCAAAGTGTGTAAGGTAAACAATCCACTTGTTCCATGAACAAGAGACCGTTGTTTTTTCCCTAGTGGCAACAACACATTTACAACCTTAGAGATTTCTATCACTTCCGTTAGATTAAATAGAGGTATGAACCCACAATCGAGCATAAATACTCCCTCTTGGAGTCACTAGCATCTAATCGTCCAAGATAGCTACTAGAAATGGAGAGCATGCAAGATCACAAACAACACAGACATGATAGAATCAATAAGACAAAACCATTAATCAATATGGCATAGTAATCTCAATATCCATCGGATCCCCACAAACACAACATGGATGATTACAGATATAGATAATCTTGATCATGAACAGAGCTCACAAGATCTAAACATGGTAGCAGAAAGGAGAAGATACAACCATCTAGCTACTACATGGAACCGTAGTCCAAGGTGGAACTACTCACACTTCATACCGAAGGCTGGCATAATGAAGAAGAAGGCCTTCGGGATGATCTCCCCTTCGGCAGGGTGTCGGGAAGAGCTTCAGATCCCCTCCCCCGATGTAGGGACGATGGTGGCGGCAGCTACGGACTGTTTCGTGGAATATTGATCGGGTTCTTCGGGTTTCTGTATCGGGGGTTCTTTATAGGCGAAGAGGCGAGGCAGGGGGCGGCCAGGGTGGTCACACCCCCCAGGCGCGGCTAGCCCTAGCCCTCGCTGCCAGGGGGTGTGGCCCCCTGGTGCGTCCACTCCGTCTCGTACTCTGGCTCTGTGTTCCCCATGGTAAAAAATTGACTTTGGCTTTCGTCCTGTCCAATTCCGAGAATATTGATTTTCTGCCTTTTCTGGAACCAAAAACAGAAGAAAATAGGAAACTGGCACTATGGCAACTTGTTAATAGGTTAGTCCAGAAAAACATCAAGAAACACCTCAAAGTGTAGGCAAAGCAAAGAAAAGTAGATACTAAACAATCATGGAACATCAAAAATTATAGATATGTTTCTCACGTATCAAGCATCCCCAAGCTTAACTCCTACTCGTCCTCGAGTAGGTAAGTGATAAAAAGAATAAATTTTGAGGTGACATACACCATCAAAATCAAGATCAAACCATTTGCAAGCATTGAAAGCTGGGATCAAAGAACTCTAAACATGAGCATGAAAGACGGAGTTCTAACAATAGGACATAGCAACTATTGATGCAACATGAAAGGACACAAACAAAGATCATGAATAGCATGCATTGAAAAACATTTGTTTTTTTCACATACGGCGTGCATGCTGTCACCTTCACACACGTGGAGAGAGCCGGAGATTGGTTTAAGCACTTGAGTAGCAGAGTAGATCTACTAAATTACAAAGCTCATGATCACATAAAGATCATGCATAGAGAGAGATGAACACACCTTAAAGAAATGTTCTTTCAGTCTCCCCCTTTTTGGTGTTAGATGACAATACTAGGATTTACAATGAAACATATTAACAACACCTTAAAGAAATGAAAGAGGCTCCCCCTAGATGTGTGCATGTTTAAAATTTTGCATTTGAATACAAATGCACACACTAGAGAGCAACCAACTTTCATAACAAAGACAATTAAAGCAAGGTGAGTTAGGAAACAAGATCATACCACCGGGATGTGAGAATATCCAAAAAGAATATTAAAATAATATTATAATATTGGGCTCCAAGCACATCCCTCAATATTGATGCACACACTAGATAATCCCATGATTCCATATGCCATCAATAGAATACCAAACTCTATAGATACATCCAGAATTCCAAAAATGCATACAGAGTACCACACGATAGTCTTATACAAACCAAGCATGAATAACAAATAAGTTCATGCTAAAAGGGCACAAGCAAGCAAATAAAACGAATGAAAAAGAGGCAAGTGCTTGCGCCTGACCCATGCAAATCTGAGACCTAATAGAACTACTTCTCCCCCTTTGGCATCGAAACGCCAAAAAGTAACAAGAGCGATGCTAGCGTCCCAGAAGGTCAATCCTCCTCGTCCTCGTCGTAGTCATCCCCGTCCCCTTCCTCTTCATCATACTCATCCTCGTCATCATCAGCTGGAGGAGTGGGTGCCCTCGGAGGTGGAGGAAAGAGGTGACTCTCGATCTCTCCATAGTTGAGCCCTGAAGTGTTCCACTAAGCATATGGCTCCGGAGCAGTAGGAGGTGGTGGATGGCCAGTGGCACCGGACACATGGTGAAGAATAAGCTGATGAGTGTGAGCCATCTCATGGATCCTCCTGTACTCCTCATACTGGCCCTTGTGAGTATCAATGCCCATGCAAAGAATGTTCCGCTGGAACCAATTGAGATGCTTGACTTCACGTGCCATTGGGGACACGGCGGAACGACGACCACTAGCCCTTGCATCACACATGAAGGACTCAGGGGCAGTGGAGGGGTGAGAGGTCTTCTGAGTGAACACCATCCAAACCAGTGCCAAAATCTTCATGTGGCAGCATATGCTTGATGAGCATCATAATAAAAGGAGCATATGGGATGGCGATCCGGTAGAGCATTGCATCAGTCACCTCGTGATAGATAAATTCCATAACATCCACCCTGTAGATGAACCAACATTGGTGGCACACTCGTGGGCAAAGGCAAGCATGGGAACTAGGTGACCGCCGATCTTATGATTATTTCCCCCACTTGGAGTGATGTTGTCCCTAAACATTCCAACAAGGGTGGCATACAGAGGGGAGAGTCCAGAGAAGGTACCAGCAATGCCATCAGGTGTCATACATGGAGCAAGCACAGTGTCCTTGGATGGCCTGAGTGGAGAAATAATGCGGTGGCCGGAAGGAATGTCATGCCCATGGAAAGCATAGCCAAGTACCTGACCAAAGGTGTGGAAATCAGTCTGAATCATTGTTGTCCCGGTCATCCACTTCATTGTGCGAAGCTCATCTCTGCAGATCACAAGTGTCGAGAAAAACTGCTTCACCACCAACGAATCATAGTGACACTGAAGAGTCATAAGGTGATGAAGCCACATATTGTTAGTGACATCCAAGGCTTCACGGAGTCATGCCTTGTATTGGGACTCAGCCATATTCATAGGATGCATGGGGTGAATCTTGAGTGGAACATATACATCATCATGAATGGCCCTTAAGTGTTGTGGCATCCCGCTAAAACCACTACTAGAAAATCGCGTCATTTTTGTGCATTGCATCATCATGACCGCATGCCCATGTCATCATGCCACATTGCATTTGAGCATCGTCATCATCTTGCATTTGCTTGCATAAAACTATTTTCGGAAAAACCTATTTTTGTTTTCTAAACGCCCCGTCTTTGTTCAAACACAAAAACCCGGGTCTCCGGATTATTTTGTTTTGTCTGCCAACGGTTTGCAAAAGCCCCGTTGTAAATAAATAAATTGTTTAATTATTTTAGGGGGCAGCCGTACCGGGACGATCCGACCCAGTTGGTCACCCCCAGTACAAAACCAGCCTACCCGAATTCCTTTTCCTACCTACATCTAATCCTACCCAGCCCCTCCACACCATCCCCACCAATCCCCTCCCTCCACCTCACCGTTCCCTCCACCTCATCCTCGGCTTAGCCACCTCACCAATCCCAGCCTTTCCCCCCCACCGAGCTGGCCCCACCATGATGCCAGTGCCCGCCTCCCACCAGCCCACTGGCGGGGCCCCTAACACCGCCAACCTCTCTCTCTTTTCCCCCTGGCCCCACATGTTGGAGATATGCCCTAGAGGCAATAATAAATATAGTTATTATTATATCTTTGTGTTTATGATAAATGTTTACATTCATGCTATAATAGTATTAACAAGGAAACATTAATACTTGTGTGATTTGTAAACTTAATTTGAAGTCCCTAGTATAGCCTCTATACTTCACTAGCTTGTTGGTTGATTAATGATTGTGGTTTCCCTATCATGAACATTGAGATGTTATCGACAACAAGGTCATATCGTTAGGAGAATGATATGGTGGACATACTCCTATAGATAAGCATAGCATAAAGATCAAGTCATTTCAATAGTTCAATTGCTATATGCTTTCTGATACATAGTAACCTAATTCCTTCGACCATGAGATCATGCATATCACCTTTACCGGATGGATGCTTTGATGACATCAAACACCACACCGTAACTGGGTGGCTATAAAGGTGGCATTGAGTGTTCGGAAAGTATTGGTTGAAACACATGGATCAAGAGTGGGATTTGTCCATCCATATGACGGATAGATATACTCTGGGCCCTCTCGGTGGAATGTCATCCAATTAGCTTGCAAGCATGTGACTAGGTCACAAGGGATCACATATCACGGGAACGATAAAAGAGTACTTATCGGTAACGAGGTTGAACTAGGTATGCAGAGATACCGACGATCATAACCTCGGATAAGTAAACTATCATGAGACAAAGGGAAATTGGTATCGTATGTAAGTGGTTCATTCGATCGCAAAGTAATCGTAGAAATATGTGGGAGCCATATGAATTTCCAGATTCCTCTATTGGTTATTGTTCGGAGAAGTGTCTCGATCATGTCCGCATAATTCACGAACCGTAGGGAGACACACTTAAGGATTCGACGTTGTTTTGAGTAGTTATGGTATTATGAGAAAGAGACCGAATGTTGTTAGGAGTCTCGGATGGGATCCGGGATATCACGAGGTGATCCGGAATGGTCCGGAGAATAAGATTCATATAAGGAAAGTCCCGTTTCGGAGTTCGGGAATGATTCCGGTGTTTTCATCGGGAATGTTCTAGAAGGTTCTGGATTGTCCGACACTCCAGCGAAGTACATGAATGTGTCATTGAATGATTGCATCATGTACTAAGTGTTCTTGCTGTTCCAAAACTGAAAAGTCAAACGCCAGTTTGAAAGTCAAAGCTAAAACAGGCTGTGGAAAACAAGCGTGGGAAGCAGAAACCGTGGGAAACAAGCAAGAGGAGGTTGAAACCAACTTGGAGGAGGTCCTCTCCTCCAAGCCGGCCAGCCTAGGCCGAGTTGGGGAGGACTCCTCCCTCCTGGCCAGCGCCCTCCACCTATAAAAGGAGGCGGGGCCTCCTCTGAGCAGACAAGTTCCTATCCTCTAATCTCCGGTTTAGAGCCGTTTGGTTTAGAGCTTCTAATTGCTTTAGCCTGCGGTTTAGAGCCTTCTAATTGGTGTGTCTAATCTCTAGACCACTAATAGCCCTCTCTCATACTCCACCATACTCGCTCGGCTTAAGGCGAAGCCTGCGGATTTCCCTCTACTTTGTACCACGCGTTGTCTTGCGGAATCGCGAGGAGTGCTACAACCTCCGCTGCTGGAACAAGGAGAGGAAGGTCTTCGTCAATCGAACGTGTGACCGATCATGAAGCGCTGCCGGAACGCAGCGCCGGAAGGATCGTCTACATGATCTTGAGATCGGAAAGAGTACGACTACATCACCCACGAGAATCCGCTCTCGTTAAACACTTTGGAATCTTCGAGGGTAAGTTATTCCATCGACTCGTTGCTACAATCTAGTAGATAGATCTTGGCTTGTTTGTTTGTATGCGATAGAAATTTTTTGTTTTCCATGCTACGAACCCCTACAGTGGTATCAAAGCCGTGTCTATATGTAGATCTGTTGCACGAGTAGAACACAATGGTCATTGTGGGCGTTGATGCTTTTATTGTCGATTGCTTCTTGTGTACTTTGCATCTTGCGGTATGTTGGGATGAAGCGGCCCGGGGTAACCTTACATGACATCGTTCATGAGACTTGCTCCACGCTTAACATGCAACTTGTATTGCATAAGTGGCTTTGCGGGTGCCTGTTTCTCCTAGCATAGTTAAGATCCAATTTACAACGGGTGATAAACAATGCTAGTATCAATGTTGTGGTTCTTGTTCATAAGTTAGAACGACACTTATTGAAATCCCCAAACCACGTAAAATATGCAAAGAAAGTAGAGGCGTCTAACTTTGTTTTGCAGGGGTGTGCAGTGATGTGATATGGCCATGATTGTGATTATATTTGATGTATGCAATGTTCCTTATTGTAAGTTGGCAAGCGGAGAACCATATGGTTGTCTTTAATTTATGTTAAGACCCGTGTCTATTCAAAGTAGTTGTAATAGTTGAAGCCTGTGGACGACAACCAGGGTGAAGCGTCATTGACCTTGATGCAACGCCGGTGATGATGGAGATCATGTTCGTGCTTGAAGATGGAGATCGGAAGCACAAAGAAGAAAGGCCATATCATATCACATATTATGAATTGCATGTGATGTTAATCCTTTATGCATCTTGTATTGCTTGGTAGACGACGGTAGAATTATAAGATGATCCCTCATGCACATGAATTTCAAATCATAAAGTGTTCACCGTTAGTTAGCACCGTTGCTAAAGCTTGTTGTTTCAAGCACCACGTGATGATCGGGTGTTAGATTCGCAAGTGTATACAACGTGAGCAAGCAGATTTTCTCATGCGAAACTAAGGTTTGATCTTGACGAGCCTAGCATGTACGCACATGGTCTCGAACACGGATCACCGAAAGGTAAAGCATGAATCATGTAGTAGACATGATGAACATGACGATTGTTCGCCATTGAAACTATATCAACTCTCGTGATGATCGGTGTTGATGTAGTGGATTTGGTTCGTGTGATCACTAAAACAATGTGAGGCATGTTGTTTTGAGTGGGAGTTCACCTAGTTTAATTTCATTAATTAATTTGAACTCAATTTGTCAAAAACTTAGTCTAAACTATTGCAAATATGTTGTAGATCAATGGCAGCCCCTCCCATCAATTTTAATGCATTCCTAGAGAAAGAAAAGTTGAAAAACAATGGAAGCAACTTCGCGGATTGGTTCCGCAATTTGAGGATTGTCCTCACAGCTGGTAATTTGACCTATGTGCTGGATGCACCTGGTGACCCACTGCAGGTGATGCTCCCGATGAAGTAAAGAATGTTTACCTTGCTCGGAAGAATCAATTCTCCATAGTTCAAGGTGCTATCTTGTATGGTTTAGAATCGGAGCTTGAAAAGGTTTGAAGAGTCGACCCATATGATATTGTCGAGGATCTCAAATTGATTTTTGAGACTCATGCGGCAATTGAAAGCTATGAGGCTTCAAAAGTTCTTTAACCGCAAGATGGAAGAGGGCGCTCCGTCGGTGAGCATGTGCTTAAGATGTCCAGGCACGCAAACAAACTTCAAAGCTTGGGTATAGTGATTCCTAATGCTTTGGGGATTTACTGTCCTCCGATCACGCCACCAAGTTACGTGAACTTTGTGATGAACTACAACATGCGTAACATGAACAAAGAGTTGCCGAACTGTTTGCTATGTTAAAGTCTGCGAAGTGGAGATCAAGAAAGAGCACCAAGTGTTGATGGTCAATAAGACCACCAAATTCAAGAAAGGCAAGTCTAAGCAAAAGGACACTTCAAGAAGGGTGGTAAGAAAGTTACCCTCGAGATCGGCCCTATGCAAGTTTTAGCGAAACCCGCCAAACCCGCATAGAAACGATTCAAAGGTGCCCACCGACACTTTCGTGCGGGTGGAAAACGTAATAACATTACACAACAGTCCTCGATGGGACCCACAGAGAGATATATACAGCGACTCAACGAGTCAAGAATACGATATAATATACAAAGATCCAAATCACCTTGAAAATGATAGAGCGTCCGGCTACGGACAAGATGCAAATGGGTCTAAGAGCCACAAGAATAACCAATGGCCCATAACCCTGCCTGTGCCAAGCGGAAGGGTAACCACGCTAACGACGTCGATCTCAAAACCTGCTTAAACAAAAGGGTGGGTGCCAAAGGGCAAAGGAAAAGAGGAGCCAAGATCGAGGCGAGGCGACGAGGCTAGAATTCGGCGGTCCTCGCCTACATAGGTATGGTGGACTAAAGCGGCAGCGGCAGCATGCACTAAACAACCTATAGAGACTCGATACAACTGACGGCAATCAGAGAGGGGGGGAAGAAAGACCTATTCGGAACCAACCTGATACTAACACCAAACAATCCCATCCTGGTATTCCCCCTCGAGACCAATCGAGGAAGTCAGCCGAGGAACTCACACAGTTGGCAGTTTTACTTATTCAGTTATCGTTGCTGCAATTACTAGTCAGGTTTAGATAATCGTCCTGATGAAGTAAGCAGTGGGCACTTTTAGTTGACCATTCCGTTATAGTTACAACACTTACTAATCAGATACAGATAGCATGAGATAACCCAAAAACCCAGCAGTTGTTGGTACTTTTATTTAGCCATTCCATTGTAGTTGCCATACTTACTAGTCAGGTACAATGGTCGCAAGCGACACTCCAAACAAGCAATTGTGGGCAGTATTATTTAGCCATTCCATTATAGTGAAGCTGATTACTAGTCATTATAAAGTCAAATTTATAGCAATAAACTTTAGTTATGCTTGTCTATGGTCGAGATACTGTGCTCCAAGTCGTCCATATCCGCGGACACGGCTTTCAGAAAGTTTTACCCGATCGGGGTGCACCAATAGCAACACACGCTCGATCAACCTCGGAAAAACCAAATCAAAACCCAACGAGGCTTTCACGACAAAGCAATCACAGGATTCAGAAATATTTCAGGGGGCCACCCCTTAAAGTAGAACCCGCAACAAAGCCGGCCGGCTCCGAGACGGACTTAAGGTTGTGGGGACGGATAGTAAATAAAACCTCAAACTAGTTTGTGGCCCCAAGAAATAAGACTGAATCAAGCTCTGGCTCAGGGGGGGTCCCATATACCTCCCGGATGTGGATAGCGCGATAAAATCAAGGAACAGGTATCAAGTACTCGGGGTCCTACGGGACACAAGTGGGCGTTCGGAAACCAAATATTATCTATCACCCACCGATGCCTCTGCTTACTTCAATTTTAGTTGTTAAACAGGAATTAAAGTGACGTTAAGTAAAACTATGATCATCTCCAACAACAACATGCGGCAATACATCAACAACTGTGGCACTGGACGACACGCAACAGCAGTTGAGCAAGCGACTAAGACGCGCAAGTCCAACTATCTACCAAACAACAGGTATTAGGATGTGTCCAAGGCAATATAAGGCTGCAAGGGATATCACGGGTACGAAATACTAGAGCATCGCAACACAGATAGCAATAGATCAACAGGAGGGAATAAATACTATAAAAGTAAGATAGGTAGAAAGGGGAAGATGCTCGCCTGAAAACATTGCCGAAGGTTCAACCGAAGATCGGGTCGACACTCGCATCAACTCAACGGCCTTATCCGCGAAGAACCAAAACACTAGAAGAAACACCGGATGCAATATTTAATACTACGGCAAAAGATCGGCATGATGCGTGTATGATGTATGGCATGGCAAAGGTGCGATGAAATTAGGTCATATTAAGTGGAACCGGGGTCCCGACAATTATTAAGGTGGTTCAAGTTGTTTAGCTACCCCGCAATTTAAATGTTGTTTGAACATGGCAAAAGATAGTACCGGTTCGCTACACAAATTTAAATGAGGCCGATATGAGACTAGATTTGCCCGCATATGGGCCCCACATTTAATTATTAGGTGAACCGGCATAATGCCCCAAACCACATGACAAATATGCATGCATGAACATTTAATATGCAACAAGTTGTATTATATTATAAAATAGGGTTTCGGAAAGGGGCACACATTAGGGTTCGACGGTCTTGGGGTTCCGGGGTTCGGGGTCGGTCTCAGGCCCGGATCTGGGGTTCAGGGTTAGACGGAAACGTTCTCGGACTCCGGGATCGTTCTCAGATAACGGAGGTAGATCTTGGCGTTCCGGGAAGAAGGACTTGGGTCGGTGTCGGGGCATCGGACTCGCCCTGGTTGGTGTCGGTCTTGTCGTCGCGAAGATCTTGTCGGTTCCGCGCTTCGGATTCCGTGAGGCGACCTTGACGTTCCGTGTAGGCGTTCTCGAGGTCGATGGCGAACTTGTCCGGTACCTGGGTTTTCCGGAGATCTTGGCGCGGCACCGGGTACGGGATCGGCCTTCGGGTCCGGGGGTCTCGGCGTCCGTAGATCTTGGTGTTCCATGTCGGAGGCCTTGACGTTTCGCGGCGTAGATCTTGGGGTTTCGGGGTTCCACGGGTTCGACAATCGGACTCCGGGAACGGGTCTTGGTGTTCGACGGGATTCGGGCGCGCCGGGATCGATCTACGGATTGAGACGAACTTGGGGTCCGTGTAGGAGATCTTGTCGAATCTCGTTCTCATCCGCCGGAAGGTCTTGGTTTGCGGCAGCACATGAACACCATCTCGTCGACTTCGTAGCCGCATTGGTATATGCCGAGATAAACCACACCACTTCACTAGCATCACCAAAACGGCACTCGCCATGGAGCAGCCCGATGAACTACTGCACTTAGGGAAAAACAAACAGCACACGGTTGGGAACCGGACTAGAAGAACAGGAGGCTTCAGCGACAACCAAAACAGAGGGCGTGCGGCCGGAGGAGGAAAAACGAGGGCGGCTCCGGTTAGCGAAGCGGAAGCCTCACAAGACGAGGCCGAGAAGGCGAGCGAGGTATCGAGAGGGGCGAACGGCGGGTCGGCGGCATGGGGAGGTGAGGCCAGGCGGCGGTGGCGAGGCAGCGGCCGCCACGGGAGAAGGAGGAGCTGGAAGATGGCCGGGCGGTGGCGTGTGGAGGCCGCGACGGATGAGGACCTGCGGATTTGGGCGCCGGCCGAGGGCGACGAGGCGGTGGCCGGAGGAGAAGAGGGCTCGGCGCAGGGCGGACGCAGCGTGGCTGTGGCGAGGGAGCGACACTGGGGCTCAGTGGAGGGAGGTGGGAAGCGGAAGCTCGGGCGGAGCAGCGGTCGGGAGGGCGGCCTTGGTGAGGTGTGGGGTGGGAGGCCACGGCAGAGAGGAGGAGGAGGCGCGGGGCGCGGGAGGGTAGCGAGGCGCTGGAGGAGGCGGAGGCCTTGTGAGAGAGGCGGCGCTGGGGGCGCAGGCAGAGAGGAGAGGGCGCGAGAGCCGAGAGGCGCGGCGGCCGGGCCGAGCAGGGGAGGCGGGGCGGCTGGCGGAGAGGTGGGAGGGTGGAGCGAGCGGCCACAGAGGAGAGGAGGGAAGCAGGAAGAAGATGGGAGAGAGGAGGCGAGCGCGCGTGCTGAGAGAGGGGTGGGGCCAGGGGACGGTGGGTCCCAGCCTCCCAGGCGGGTGGATAGGGTGGAAAGGAAGGAGTGGCCTGGGTGGGGACGACTGGCAGTGGGGCGAGCTGGGAGGGGCCGGGTGTGTGCTGCGTGTGTGTGTGGTGTGGTGTGGTGTGTGGGATGAGAGGGAGAGGCCAGGGGCTGCTGAGGTGGCAGTTCCTGGTTGGTTGGGGAATAGGGAGGGGGTGAGGTGGCGCGACGGGGTTGGCCGGGGTGATGTGGCCAAAGGGATGGGTAGATAGGTTGGTAGGTTTAGGAATTAGGTGGACCGTTTTGAACATGGGGGTGGTCGTTCGGGTCGAAACGGCCCGTTCGACTGCCCCACTAAAAATAATTTAATCTTTTATTTATTTTGAACGGACCGTTTGCAAAACATATTTAGTCAAAACAAAATATTCCGGTGACCCGGGTTTGCGTTTGAATTAAAAGACGGGGCGTTTAGAAACAAAACCAGGTTTTTCCCAAAATAGTTTTATGCGACCAGATGCAAGATGATGACAATGCTCAAATGCAATGTGGCATGATGACATGAGCATGCGGTCATGATGATGCAATGCACAAAAACAACGCGATTTTCTAGTAGTGGTTTTTGCGGGATGCCACACCGGCGAAGAAAACCAAGGCTGGACCCAAGCCTGAAACTGAGTGCTTTTACTGCAAGGGAGAAGGTCACTGGAAGCGGAATTGCCCAAAGTACTTGGCGGATCTGAAGAACGGCAACATCAAGAAGAAAGGTATATCTGATATACATGTTATTGATGTGTATCTCACTAGTACTCGTAGTAGTGCCTGGGTATTTGATAATCTTGGTTCGTTGCTCATATTTGTAACTCAAACAAAGTCTTTGCAGAATAAACGGAAGCTAGCGAAGAACGAGGTGACGATGCGCGTGGGAAACGGATCAAAGGTTGATGTGATCGCGGTCGGCACGCTACCCCTTCATCTACCATCGGGATTAGTTTTATACTTAAATAATTGTTATTTAGTGCCTGTGTTAAGCATGAACATTATATCGGGATCTTGTTTATTGCGAGTCGGTTACTTGTTTAAATCAGAGAATAATGGTTGTTCGATTTATATGAGTAATATGTTTTATGCACATGCACCTTTGATAGATGGTCTATTCTTATTGAATATCGATAGTGGAAATACACATATCAACAACATTGAGGCTAAACGTTTGAAATCAAGCGATAATTCGACCTATATATGGCAATCTTGGTCACATTGGAGTGAAGCGTATGAAGAAACTCCATTCCGATGGACTTCTTGAATCACTTGATTTTGAATCACTTGAAAGATGCGAAGCATGTCTGATGGGAAAAATGACTAAGACTCCATTTTCTGGTATGATGGAGCGAGCTACGGACTTATTGGAAATCATACATACCTATGTGTGTGGTCCAATGAGTGTAGCATCGCGCGGTGGTTATCGTTATGTTCTTACCTTCACGGATGACTTGAGTAGATATGGGTATATCTATTTCATGAAACACAAGTCCGAAACTTTCGAGAAGTTTAAGGAGTTTCAAAGTGAGGTAGAGAATCAACGTAACAAGAAGATTAAATTTCTGCGTTCTAATCGTGGAGGTGAATATCTAAGTTACGAGTTTGGCGAGCATTTGAAGAAATGCGGAATACTTTCACAGTTGACACCGCCGGGAACACCACAGCGTAATGGTGTGTCCGAACATCGTAATCGAACTCTTTTAGATATGGTTCGTTCTATGATGTCACTTACAGATTTACCGCTATCATTTTGGGGTTATGCATTAGAAACAGCCGCATTCACTTTAAATAGGGCACCGTCTAAATCCGTTGAAACGACACCGTATGAATTATGGTTTGGGAAGAAACCTAAATTGTCGTTCCTTAAAGTTTGGGGATGCGAAGCCTATGTAAAGAAGTTACAGCCGGACAAGCTTGAACCCAAAGCGGAAAATGCGTCTTCATAGGATACCCGAAGGAAACTATTGGGTATACCTTCTATCATAGATCCGAAGGAAAATCTTCGTTAAGAATGGATCCTTTCTAGAGAAGGAATTTCTCTCGAAAGAAGTACTGGAAGGAAAGTAGAACTCGACGAGGTTGTCGAACCTTCTCGAATTGCGAGTAGCGCAGACCGAAGAAGTTCTGTGGTGCCTGCACCAATTAGAGAGGAAGATAATGATGATGATCATGAAACTTCGGTTGAAGTTGCTCTGAGCCTCGGAGGTCAACGAACTCGTACCACTCCAGTTGGTATGATCCCGTTATGAGTGTCATGTTGGTGGACAACACCGATGACCCCGAGACATATGAGGAAGCGATGATGAACCCATTCCAATAAATGGCAAGAAGCCATGAACCGAGATTGGATCCATGTAAAAACCAAGTATGGACTTTGGTGGACTTACCGGATGGCGGAAGGTCACGAGAACAAATGAATTTTTAAGAAGAAAACAGATGCTGATGGTAATGTTACTGTCTATAAAGCTCGACTTGTCGCAAAAGGGTTTCGACAAATTCAAGGAGTTGACTACGATGAGACTTTCTCACCAGTAGCGAAGTTAAAGTCTATGAGGATTATGTTAGCAATCGCTGCATATTATGATTATGAGATATGGCAGATGGATGTCAAAACAACATTCCTTAATGGAGATATTGATGAAGAGTTGTATATGATGCAACCCAAAGGTTTTGTCGATCCTAAAGATGCTAACAAGGTATGCAAACTTCAACGGTCCATCTATGGATTGAAGCAAGCATCCCGAAGTTGGAATCAAGGTTTTGATAAGGTAATCAAAAGTTTTGGTTTTATACAAACTTATGGAGAAGCTTGTATTTACAAGAAAGTGAGTGGGAGCTATGTAGCATTCTTAATACTATATGTGGATGACATATTGTTGATTGGGAATGATGTAGACCTTCTTAATAGTGTCAAGGAATATTTGAATAATAGTTTTTCAATGAAGGATCTTGGCGAAGCTTACATATTAGGCATAAAGATTTATAGAGATAGATCGAAACGCCAAATATCATTGTCACTGAGTACATATTTTGACAAAGTTCTAAAGAGATTTGGAATGGAAGAAAGCAAGAAAGGGTTCTTGCCCATGTTGCTCAATCGACCTTGAGTAAAACTCAAAGTCCGACATCGGCGAAGATAGAGAAAGGATGATTAAGACTCTATGCCTCAGCCATAGGATCTCTAATGTATGCCATGCTATGTACTAGACCCGACATTGCATATCGTTAGTTTAACTAGCAGATATCAAAGTGATCCAGAGTGGATCATTGGACAATGATCAAAACATCCTTAAGTATTTGAGAAGAACTAAGGATATGGTTCTTTCTTATGGAGGTGATGAACAACTCGTTGTTAATGGTTACACCGATGCTAGTTGGAACACCGATCCGATGATTCTAAATCACAACTGGATAATGATTTAGTTTGAATGGTGCAGCTTAGCTGGAGGAGTGCAAAGCAAAGCGTTGTGGCGAGATCTTCAACCTGAATCGGAAACATGGCTGCTTTGAGGCTTCACAAGAAGCGATATGGATGAAAGAGTTCATTACGGAGTCGGGTGTGGTTCCTAGTGTCTTTGGACCCAATGTCTATCTATTGTGATAACATGGCGCCATAGCCAATGCGCAAGAAGCAAGGTCACACAAGAAGTCAAGCATATCAAGCTGCTTTCACGCTATTCGAGAACATATCCGGATGGGGATATAAAGATTTTCAAAGTACACACAGATCTGAATGTGGCGGATCCGTTGACTAAACCTCTCCCGAGGGCAAAACATGACCAACACCAAACTGCCATGGGTGTTCGTATATTACCATGTAATCTAGATTAGATGACTCTAGTGCAAGTGGGAGACTGTTGGAGATATGCCCTAGAGGCAATAATAAATATAGTTATTATTATATCTTTGTGTTTATGATAAATGTTTACATTCATGCTATAATAGTATTAACAAGGAAACATTAATACTTGTGTGATTTGTAAACTTAATTTGAAGTCCCTAGTATAGCCTCTATACTTCACTAGCTTGTTGGTTGATTAATGATTGTGGTTTCCCTATCATGAACATTGAGATGTTATCGACAACAAGGTCATATCGTTAGGAGAATGATATGGTGGACATACTCCTATAGATAAGCATAGCATAAAGATCAAGTCATTTCAATAGTTCAATTGCTATATGCTTTCTGATACATAGTAACCTAATTCCTTCGACCATGAGATCATGCATATCACCTTTACCGGATGGATGCTTTGATGACATCAAACACCACACCGTGAATCGGGTGGCTATAAAGGTGGCATTGAGTGTTCGGAAAGTATTGGTTGAAACACATGGATCAAGAGTGGATTTGTCCATCCATATGACGGATAGATATACTGGGCCCTCTGTGGAATGTCATCCAATTAGCTTGCAAGCATGTGACGGTCACAAGGGATCACATATCACGAACGAGAAAAGAGTACTTATCGAACGAGGTTGAACTAGGTATGCAGAGATACCGACGATCATAACCTCGGATAAGTAAACTATCGTCGACAAATGGAAATTGGTATCGTATGTAAGTGGTTCATTCGATCGCAAAGTAATCGAGAAATATGTGGAGCCATATGAATTTCATTCCTCTATTGGTTATTGTTTGGAGAAGTGTCTCGATCATGTCCGCATAATTCACGAACCGTAGGGAGACACACTTAAGGATTCGACGTTGTTTTGAGTAGTTATGGTATTATGAGAAAGATACGAATGTTGTTGAGTCTCGGATGGGATCCGGATATCACGAGGTGATCGGAATGGTCCGGAGAATAAGATTCATATCAGGAAAGTCCTGCTTTGAGTTCGGGAATGATTCGTGTTTTCATCGGAATGTTCTAGAAGGTTCCGGATTGTCCAAGACTCCGGGGAGGGTACATGAATGTGTCATTGAATGATTGCATCATGTACTAAGTGTTCTTGCTGTTCCAAACTGAAAAGTCAAACTGCCGGTTTGAAAGTCAAACAGCTAAAACAGAAACCTGGAAAAGCGAAGCGTGGGAAGCAGAAAGCTGTAGGAAACAAGCAAGAGGAGGTTGAAACCAACTTGGAGGAGGAGTCCCTCTCCTCCAAGACGGCGGCCAGCCTAGGCCGAGTTGGGGAGGGACTCCCCTCCCTCCCCTGGCGCGCCAGCCCCTCCACCTATAAAAGGAGGGGCAGGGCCTCCTCCTCTAGATAGACAAGTTCCTATCCTCTAATCTCCGGTTTAGAGCCGTTTTGGTTTAGATCTTCTAATTGCTTTAGCCTGTGGTTTAGATCCTTCTAATTGGTGTGTCTAATCTCTAGACCACTAATAGCCCTCTCTCATACTCCACCATACTCGCTCCGGCTTAAGGCGAAGCCTGCGGATTTCCTCTACTTAGTACCACGCCGTTGTCTTTGCGGAATCGCGAGGAGAGTGCTACAACCTCCACGTCTTGAACAAGGGAGAGGAAGGTCTTCGTCGAAACCGAACGTGTGACCATTGCGGAAGCGCTTTTAACGCAGCGCCTTGAAGGATCATCTACACGATCTTGAGATCGGAAAGAGTATGACTACATCACCCACGAGAATCCGCTCTCGTTAAACACTTTGGAATCTTCGAGGGTAAGTTATTCCATCGACTCGTTGCTACAATCTAGTAGATAGATCTTGGCTTGTTTGTTTGTATGCGATAGAAATTTTTTGTTTTCCATGCTACGAACCCCTACACCACACCCTCCCTGGCCCAAGCACACACGCCCAACACCACCAGCCCCCCCCCCACGGTCAACCACCTGGCCCCGCCACCTGCCTCCCGCTGGTCCCACCCGACCGCGTCTCTCCTGGGATCCCTCCTAGCCCCGCACCCTGCTCCTCTCGCCTCCTTAATCCAGTTCCCACCGCCAGGCTCTCCTCCCATCACAGTGCTCCCCCTCGCCCTCTTCCGCCGAGCAGCTCCTCCGTGGTCGCGTAGAGCGAGCCGCCTCGCCCTCGCTTCTGAGCCACAGCCCGATGCCGACCTCGGGTCCTCGCCACTGGCTCTCTCTCCCGGTCGCCGACCTCGCCAGGACCCCGCTGGCCACCAGCCAGCGTCCCCTTGAGCAAGGTCGCCCGACCTCCTCCCTCCGCCTTCCCTCCCCGCCGTGTTCCCCTCTTGGCCACGGACACCATCCTCGCCAGGCCTCCTGTCGCCGCCTGTGGCCTCGCCCGTCCGCAGAGCTCTCCTACCATGCCCCTCCCACGTTTGTCCCGCCGCCTTCCCTTGCCGACCATAACGCCTGCCGCCTCCTTCCCGGCTGGCCTCGCCCTCACTGCAGGTCGCTTTCCGGCGCCCATGGCCTCGCCCGTCATATCGCTGGCCAGCGCCATGCGCCACCGACTCCGCCGCCTCATCCCCGGCAACCGCCGCCTCCGCCCTCGTCTTGCCGCCAGATCATCTCCTCATGCCAGCCTCGCCGGAACCCCCGGGACGACCGCCTCACCTCTGCTCCCCTCCTTGCAGTTAGCAGCGCGCCACCATGGTCCTGATCCCCCCGACGCGACCCCCTCCACGTGGCCTCGTTCATTCTTTGATGCTCTCCTGGTGGTGATACCACCTCAACCCAAAGGACTACAGATGTCTTTGTTATTCTTGGTATACCGCCAAGGCTATCTCGCCAAGCTCGTCACGGTACCATGCTTGTATACTCATTCCACACTGTCAAGCACAAGATCTGCCAAGACCTCCTTTGGACAAGAACGACGAGCACCCCGGTGATCCCTGGACAAGCTCTTCTTTAACGATTCTAACTTAACCACCCGAGACGGATCCGAAGGCTGTCGCCCCGATCCCCGAGACCGAAACCTCGGCACGCCAAGGTCTTCTCCTCGGAACGCCATGACCATCTACACGGACCCGAAGACCACATGTGCGACAAGTACTCCTTCCCGGATGCGATGCTCGAGAACACGGACGGTAAGGACACCGACGCAGAACGCCAAGTTCTTCATCCCGGACGCCAAGACCGACCTGATACGCGGGCCCGACAGGATCGACACCGACCAGGGCGAGTCCGATGCGCCCCCGACGCCAACCAAGTTCTCCTTCCCGGATGGGAGCCCCGGATCCGAAGGCCGCCAAGTCCTTCCCGAATGCGAGATCGATTCCCGTCAAACCCTGAGACCGAACCCAACCCTCGAACTCAAGATCTTCCGAACCAATGTGTCCCTTTCACGAGACCCATATTTTTATAATATATGATATTTGACATATGGCATATTAAATTATTCATACATGCATACTTGTCTGTGGTTTGGGGGCCTTAGGCCGATTCACCTAAATTAAATATGAGATCCATATGCGGGCAAATCTAGTCGTATATTGGTCCCATTTAAATTTGTGTAGCGAACCGATGCCATGTTTTCGCCTTGTTAAGACAACATCTAAATTGCAGGGTATCTAAACAACTAGAACCATATATTTAATTGTCGGGACCCCCGGTTCCGCTTAATATTGCCTAATTGCACCGCACCTTTGCCATGTCATACATCATACATGCATCATGCCCGATGTTCTGCCGTTGTATTAAAATAGTGCATCCGGTGTTTATTCTAGTGTTTTGCTTCTTCGCGGATAAGGCCGTTGAGTTGATGTGAGCTTCGCCCCGATCTTCGGATGAACCTTCGACAATGTTTTTAGGCGAGCATCTCCCCTTTTCTACCTATCTTACTTTTATAGTATTTATTCCCTCATGTTGATCTATTGCTATCTGTGTTGCGATGCTCTAGTTTTCGTACCCGTGTTATCCCTTGCAGCCTTATATTGCCTTGGACACCTCCTATTACATTGTTTGGTAGATAGATGGACTGCTGCCGTCGTCGCTTGCTCAAGTCTTGTGCTATGCGTCGCCAAGTACCACAGTTTTTGGAGTATTGCCGCATGTTTATTGTTGGAGATGCTCAATACTTTAATTCTTGTTTAATAACTATAAATCAAGTAGGTAATGCAGAGGCACGTGGGCAATAGATGTTATTTGGTTGTTAATCGTCCACTTGTGTCCCGTGGGACCCCGAGTACTTGATACTGCCTTGAATATTCGCGCTATCCACATCCGGGAGGATTATGGGACCCCCCTGAGCCAGAGCTTGATTCATTCTTATTTCTTGGGGCCACAAACTAGTTTGAGGTTTTATTTACTATCCTGTACCTATGCCATGCTTTACTGTTTTATTTACGATTGTGCGAGGAGCACCTGTACTGTTTAGGATCGGGACACGATTTCGCGGTATCGACAAGCCCAGTTTTGGGTTCCCAGTCATTTACAGCCATCCACCCAAACCTTGAGTCCGCCTCGGAGTCAGCTAACTTCGTTGCGGGTGTACTCAATGGGGTGGCCCCCTGAAATATTTCTGAATCCTGTGATTGCTTTGTCGTGAAGGCCTCGTTGGGTTTTGATTTGGTTTTTCCGAGGTTGATCGAGTGTGTGTTGCTATTTGTGCACCCCTGCAGGGTAAAACTTTCTGAAAGCCATGTCCGTGGTTATGGACGACTTGGAGCACAGTATCTCGATCATAGACAACTATAACTAAAGTAGTGCTATAAATTTGACTTTATAATGACTAGTAATCAGCTTCATTATAACGGAATGGCTAAATAAAATTGCCAACAATTGCTTGTTTGGGTTGTCGCTCGCGACCATTGTATCTGACTAGTAAGTATAGCAACTACAACGGAATGGCTAAATAAAAGTACCAACAACTGCTGGGTTTTTGGGATACCTCATGCTAATTGTATTTGAATAGTAAGTGTTGCAACTATAACGGAATGGTTAACTAAAACTGCTCACTGCTTATTTTACCAGAATGACTATCTATATTTGACTAGTAAATTGCCGCAACTATAACTGAATAAATAAAACTGCCAACTGTGTGAGTTCCTCGGTTGACTTCCTCGTTTGGTCTCGAGGGGGAAACACCAGGATGGGTTTGTTTGATGGTAGCATCAGGTTGGATCCGAATAGGACTTTCGTATCCCCCTCTGATAGCCGACAGTTCTATCGAGTCTCTATAGGTTGTTTAGTGCATGCTGCACGCCGCGATCCACCATACACTGTAGGCGAGGACCGCCGAATTCTAGCCTCGCTGTCTTGGCCTCGATCGACCGCTCTCTCTTTTCCTTTGCCCTTTGTCGGCACCCCTTTGTTTAAGCGTGTTTTGAGATCGACGTTAGCGTGGTTACCCTTCCGCTTGGCACAGGCAGGGTTATGGACGCCATTGGTTATTCTTCAGGGCTCTTAGCCCCATTTGCATCTTGTCCGTAGTCGGACGCTATATCAATTTCAAGGTGATTTGGATCTTTGTATATTATATCTGTATTCTTGACTCATGGAGTCTTGTTGTATATGTATCTGTTCTGTGGGTCCCATCGAGGACTGTTGTGTAATGTTATTACTTCGTTTTCCACCCGCACGAAAGTGCCTGGTGGGCACCTTTGAATCGTTTCTATGCGGGTTTGGCGGAAGCCAAACTTGGATACGGCCGATTCTCGAGGGTGTTACTGAGTGGTATCGAGCTCGGCGATTGCGATACCCACAAGTCCACTGTAGGATAACCTAGCTAACAGACGAAGTAGAGTGTCAAAACTATTTTTGCAAAATCGGTTGGATAGTTCTGATTAGGTCTGATTTTACTCCTTACCCCTCTGCTATTCTCCTCTTACCTCTGCGTGTTTTGAATCCACTCTCTTACCTTTCTTCAAGTCCAGGATTTCTCGTGGTTGGGTTCCGTCGTACCTTCAGGGTTTTGCTTCCTCCTTTGATAACGGTGTTCTACCATCCGATGTTCATGCTGTCTGAGGAATCCGTCTACTGTGGTACCATTCTTTGTTCCTTGTTTGTGCCTTCCGGTGTTTTCCGACGCGACGACATCCTCTACGCTAGATCCGATGCAGAGTCTGCATCACTCCTTTGTTCTGCACCTCGATTGTCGAGATCTTCAGTCTAATTCTGAGAGTTGGTTGCATAATACGTCTATTCGTGTGCCGGGTAATTGTTTGGGTGCGCGATGGACTGATCACCATCCGACTACTCTTATCATTCGCTCTTGTACATCGAATCAGTGGATCCAGCAATTTTACTCCGTCCACGGAAGCTAGAGGTGGATTTATTTGTTGATACCTCTACCTTCGACCTTTTGTTCCCGGAGTGTTCTCTCGACGATCACGGACAACGACCTCTTGTTAGTGGTGTCGCGAGGATCTACACGATGCGAGAAGATTCGGATCGCCGCTCTTCTTCCCTGTACCATGAGGCGGATCTCGAGGGCGAGATCCATTGTTAGTGGTGTCGAATTGTGGCATCCCGCTAAAACCACTACTAGAAAATCGCGTCATTTTTGTGCATTGCATCATCATGACCGCATGCTCATGTCATCATGCCACATTGCATTTGAGCATCGTCATCATCTTGCATTTGCTTGCATAAAACTATTTTCGGAAAAACCTATTTTTGTTTTCTAAACGCCCCGTCTTTGTTCAAACACAAAAACCCGGGTCTCCAGATTATTTTGTTTTGTCTGCCAACGGTTTGCAAAAGCCCCGTTGTAAATAAATAAATTGTTTAATTATTTTAGGGGGCAGCCGTACCGGGCCGATCCGACCCAGTGGGCCACCCCCAGTACAAAACCAGCCTACCCGAATTCCTTTTCCTACCTACATCTAATCCTACCCAGCCCCTCCACATCATCCCCACCAATCCCCTCCCTCCACCTCACCGTTCCCTCCACCTCATCCTCGGCTTAGCCACCTCACCAATCCCAGCCTTTCCCCCCCCACCGAGCTGGCCCCACCATGATGCCAGCCGGCCCCTGCCTCCCCACCAGGCCCACCTAGGCGGGGCCCCCAACGCCACCTGGCCAACCCCCCTCTCTTCCCCCGGCCCCACCTCCCCGCCCAAGCACACACGCCACACCAGCCCCCGTGGTCAACCACCTGGCCCCGCCACCTGCCTCCCGCTGGTCCCACCCAACCGCGTCGCTCCTGGGATCCCTCCTAGCCCCACACCCTGCTCCTCTCGCCTCCTTCCTCCAGTGCCCACCGCCAGGCTCTCCTCCCATCGCAGTGCTCCCCCTCGCCCTCTTCCGCCGAGCAGCTCCTCCGTGGTCGTGTAGAGCGAGCCGCCTCACGCCTCGCTCTGCCATGAGCCCGATGCCACTGCCTCTCTCGCCAGCTGGCTCTCCTCCCGCTGCCGACCTCGCCAGGGACCCCGAGCCCGCCGCTGCCGGCCCCCCCGACGCGTCCCCACGAGCAAGGTTGCCGCCCGGCCTCCTCCCTCCGGCCTTCCCTCCCCACTGCCATGTTCCCCTCTTCGGACACCGCCGCCGGACACCATCGCCGCCGCCTCCTCTTGTCGCCGCCCTGGCTCGCCCCGCCCGCCGCCGCCAGCTCTCCTACCTGCGCCCTCCGCTTTCGCCCCGCCGCCTTCCCTTGCCGACCAGCAACGCCTGCCGCCTCCTCTCCGGCCGCTCGCCTCCGCCTCGCTATGCCTCCGCGCCGACAGCCTCGTTGCCGCCGGCCGCGCCATGCGCCTGCCATCACCGCCGCCGCTCTTCCGCCGCCGCCGGGCCATCTCGCCGCCAGTTTCCTCGCCGGAGCCCCCGGGACGACCGCCTCACCTCTGCTCCCCTCCTTGCAGTTAGCAGTGCGCCACCATGGTCCTGATCCCCCCGTCGCAACCCCCTCCACGTGGCCTCGTTCGTTCTTTGCTGCTCTCCTGGTGGTGATGCCACCTCAACCCAAAGGACTACGGATGTCTTTGTTATTCTTGGTATACCGCCAAGGCTATCTCACCAAGCTTGTCACGGTACCATGCTTGTATACTCATTCCACACTGTCAAGCACAAGATCTGCCAAGACCTCCTTTGGACAAGAAAGACGAGCACCCCGGTGATCCCTGGACAAGCTCTACTTCAACGATTCTAACTTAACCTCCCGAGACGGATCCGAAGGCTGTCACCCCGATCCCCGAGACCGAACCCTCGGCACGCCAAGGTCTTCTCCTCGGAACGCCATGACCATCTACACGGACCCGAAGACCACATGTGCGACAAGTACTCCTTCCCGGATGCGATGCTCGAGAACACGGACGGTAAGGACACCGACGCAGAACGCCAAGTTCTTCATCCCGGACGCCAAGACCGACCTGATACGCGGGCCCGACAGGATCGACACCGACCAGGGCGAGTCCGATGCGCCCCCGACGCCAACCAAGTTCTCCTTCCCGGATGCGAGCCCCGGATCCGAAGGCCGCCAAGTCCTTCCCGAATGCGAGATCGATTCCCGTCAAACCCTGAGACCGAACCCCGAACCCCTCGAACCCGAAGATCTTCCGAACCCAGAAGTGTGTCCCTTTCCTGAGACCCATATTTTTATAATATATGATATTTGACATATGGCATATTAAATTATTCATACATGCATACTTGTCTGTGGTTTGGGGGCCTTAGGCCGATTCACCTAAATTAAATATGGGATCCATATGCGGGCAAATCTAGTCGTATATTGGTCCCATTTAAATTTGTGTAGCGAACCGATGCCATGTTTTCGCCTTGTTAAGACAACATCTAAATTGCAGGGTATCTAAACAACTAGAACCATATATTTAATTGTCGGGACCCCCGGTTCCGCTTAATATTGCCTAATTGCACCGCACCTTTGCCATGTCATACATCATACATGCATCATGCCCGATCTTCTGCCGTTGTATTAAAATAGTGCATCCGGTGTTTATTCTAGTGTTTTGCTTCTTCACGGATAAGGCCGTTGAGTTGATGTGAGCTTCGCCCCGATCTTCGGATGAACCTTCGGCAATGTTTTTAGGCAAGCATCTCCCCTTTTCTACCTATCTTACTTTTATAGTATTTATTCCCTCATGTTGATCTATTGCTATCTGTGTTGCGATGCTCTAGTTTTCGTACCCGTGTTATCCCTTGCAGCCTTATATTGCCTTGGACACCTCCTATTACCTGTTGTTTGGTAGATAAATGGACCTGCGCGTCGTAGTCGCTTGCTCAAGTGCTGTTGCGTGTCGCCAAGTACCACAGTTTTTGGAGTATTGCCGCATGTTTATTGTTGGAGATGATCAATACTTTAATTACTGTTTAATAACTAAAATTGAAGTAGGTAATGCAGAGGCACATGTGGGCAATAGATATTATTTGGTTGTTAACCGTCCACTTGTGTCCCGTAGGACCCCGAGTACTTGATACCTGTTCCTTGAATATTCGCGCTATCCACATCCGGGAGGATTATGGGACCCCCCTGAGCCAGAGCTTGATTCATTCTTATTTCTTGGGGCCACAAACTAGTTTGAGGTTTTATTTACTATCATGTACCTATGCCATGCTTTACTGTTTTATTTACGATTGTGCGAGGAGCACTGTCTTCGCTTAGGATCGGGACACGATTTGTGTATCGACAAGCCCAGCTTTTGGGTTCCCGATCGTTCTGACCGTCCACCCAAACCTTGAGTCCGTCTCGAGTCGGCTAACTTCGCTATGGTGTACTCAATGGGGTGGCCCCTGAAATATTTGAATCCTGATTGCTTTGTCGTGAAGGCCTCGTTGGGTTTTGATTTGGTTTTTCCGAGGTTGATCGAGTGTGTGTTGCTATTTGTGCACCCTCAGGTAAAACTTTCTGAAAGCCGTGTCCGCGGTTATGGACGACTTGGAGCACAGTATCTCGATCATAGACAACTATAACTAAAGTAGTGCTATAAATTTGACTTTATAATGACTAGTAATCAGCTTCATTATAACGGAATGGAATAAAATTGCCAACAATTGCTTGTTTGGGTTGTCGCTCGCGACCATTGTATCTGACTAGTAAGTATAGCAACTATAACGGAATGGCTAAATAAAAGTACCAACAACTGCTGGGTTTTTGGGATACCTCATGCTAATTATATTTGAATAGTAAGTGTTGCAACTATAACGGAATGGTTAACTAAAACTGCTCACTGCTTATTTTACCAGAATGACTATCTATATTTGACTAGTAAATTGCCGCAACTATAACTGAATAAATAAAACTGCCAACTATGTGATTTCCTCGGTTGACTTCCTCGTTTGGTCTCGAGGGGGAAACACCAGGATGGGTTTGTTTGATGGTAGCATCAGGTTGGATCCGAATAGGACTTTCGTATCCCCCTCTAATAGCCGACAGTTCTATCGAGTCTCTATAGGTTGTTTAGTGCATGCTGCGCTGCCGCTGCAGTCCACCATACCTGTGTAGGCGAGGACCGCCGAATTCTAGCCTCGCCGTGTACTGGCCTCAGTACTGACCGCTCTCTCTTTTCCTTTGCCCTTTGTCGGCACCCCTTTTGTTTAAGCAGGTTTTGAGATCGACGTCGTTAGCAGGGTTACCCTTGGCCACAGGCAGGGTTATGGACGCCATTGGTTATTCTTCAGGGCTCTTAGCCCCATTTGCATCTTGTCCGTAGTCGGACGCTATATCAATTTCAAGGTGATTTGGATCTTTGTATATTATATCTGTATTCTTGACTCATGGAGTCGTGTTGTATATGTATCTGTTCTGTGGGTCCCATCGAGGACTGTTGTGTAATGTTATTACTTCGTTTTCCACCCGCACGAAAGTGCCTGGTGGGCACCTTTGAATCGTTTCTATGCGGGTTTGGCGGGAAGCGCTGAAACTTGGATAGGACCGATTCTGAGGGTGTTACAAGTGTGCGCACCAGAACATGTTGTCCTCCGGAGGACCATCACTGTCGGCCTCGGCATAGTAATCAGTTTGACGAATGGAGGAATACTGAACGCTGTCCATGGCCTTTTAGTTGGGCCTGGATTGCTTGCCCTTGCGAGATGCAACCCTCTTGGTTTCCTTTGCTGCCTTAGCCATTCGTTCAGCCTCTGTTGCCGCTCTGCGAACCTTTGTTTCGTCAATAAACTTCCCTTCTGCAGTGGGCTTGAGATAATGGGCACGGGGACGACGAGAGAAGGTCTTAGGAGCCTTGGAACCACCTGTGAAAAGCATGGGAGAGATAGCATGGGGATTAGCACATACACAAGTCTGGGAGGAATGTTAGAAATAGTAGGAAAACAATCCATGTGCCAAAGATGTGCATTGTGGAAAGCAGAACCAGACTAGAATAAATTTTTAGTCTCCAGGCCGGATTATCCGGCCCTGGCAGGGGCGGATAATCCGCCCCCTCGTAGAAAATTTCTGGAATGGCCCAGATTTTCCAAGGAAAAACAGATCGGGCACTAGGGTTGCAATACTACTGATTCTAACAAACAAGGGAAACACATAGTATCTTCTACAATGATATTTCCACCAAAAACAATGAATCCCATACAGAGGAGATGGATGAGGGAGTTACCCTCACTCATTGGAGGAAAATCGCGGAGGAGAAGATACCCGGAGGCTTGGGGAAGAAGATCCGGGGAGGGCCCAGAGAATCCAGTGGTCAAATCGACTCCGGGGAGGGGCGGATGCTCCGGCGGCGGCTAGGGGCAGAGCTAGGGTTGGGGGAGGTCTGGCTGCTCTGTTTGAGCCTGTCCTCCCCAACCCAACCCTTAAGAGGCAGAAATCGCCCGGGGCGAATAATCCGCCCCCCACTTGGGGCGAATAGTTCACCCCCTCTGAATTTTCTGTAAAGTATAGATTCAGGCCGGAGCACCCTTGCAAAACCCCTCGATGGTGTATAGAGGACTTGTGTGCAAGAATAGATGGTTCAAGGAGGGAAAACGGCTTGGGTTTAGAGCAACAAACTGTGATGGTACTACACACCATGAGAACAAAAGAGAAAATTGGGTGTGTTTTCCATAAGAACAAAAGATATGCAAGAAAAACCAAAGAGATCTACTAGAAACCAACTCTTCTCAAGGAAGAGGGCAGTGGCCGAAGCCACCATGTTGGAGCGTATGGCATGACACCGCGAAGATGTATCTTGAGTTCAAAACCAATGCTCATCGATGACCCACATATCACAAAATGATATTAAGGGAAATGATTTTTCTTGCTTTCGACATTATGGGGGGAGGGTTAGCCCAATAAATTAGGACCACACTCTCCCTATGTCTATGCCCGCATCTAAACCAAATACACGAATGAGAGTAAGTGAGTGTGCAAGGGTAGTCAAGCCAAGATCCTTGAATCTATGATATTTAGCTCATTCCTCAAATAACAAAATCTTGCTTCATCAAGAGGCTTCGTGAAGATATCAGCAAGTTGATTCTTCGTGCTCACAAAAGATAGTGCAATATCGCCACGAGCAACATGATCCCAAATGAAATGATTGCGGATCTAAATATGTTTTGTCCTTGTATGTTGCACCAGATTATAAGTAATTTTGATAACACTTTCATTGTCACATAAAAGAGGCACTTTGTCACAATTGACACCATATTCCTTTAAATTTTGCCTCATCCATAATAATTGTGTACAATCACTTGAAGTAGCAACATATTCAGCTTCGACGGTGGAGAGTGATATGCAGTTTTGTTTCTTTGAAGACCAACACACTAGAGACCTGCCCAAGAGTTGACATGCACCAGAAGTTGATTTTCGATCATCCTTGTCACCAGCCCAATCTGAATCAGTGTAACCACATAGAGAGAAATTGGAGCCTTTGGGATACCATAAGCCAAAATTTGGGGAATGAACCAAATATCTGAAGATTCTCTTGACCGCCACTAAGTGGCTTTCTTTAGGAGCGGCTTGGTACCTTGCACCCACTCCTACACTCAAAACGATATCAGGCCTAGATGCGCAAAGGTAAAGGAGAGAGCCGATCATGGATCGGTATACCTTTTGGTATACGTCTTTACCCTTGGGATTAAGCTCAATATGACACTTTGTTTGCATTGGAGTTGCAACGCCATTGAGATCCTTCATCTTGAACCTCTTGAGCATGTCTTGGATATACTTAGCTTGATTAATGAAAGTTCCCTCTCTAAGTTGTTTGATCTCAAAGCCAAGAAAGAACCTCAATTCTCCCATCATAGACATCTCAAACCTGTCATTCATAAGCTTTGTAAACTCATCATTAAAAGCTTGGTTAGTAGAGCCAAAATAATGTCGTCTACATATAGTTGGCATACAAAAAGCTCCCCATTAACCTTCTTAGTAAAAAGAGTGGGATCGATTTGCCCAACTTAGAATCCACGATCTAACAAAAGCTCTTTAAGGTGCTCATACCACGCACATGTGGCTTGTTTAAGGCCATAGAGCGCCTTATAGAGTTTGTAGACATGGTTCGGAAATTTGGGGTCCTCAAAACCCGGGGGTTGCTTGACGTATACCAACTCATGTAGCGGACCATTAAGAAAAGCACTCTTAAAATCCATTTGCTACAATTTAAAATTATGATGAGCGGCGTAGGCAAGGAGGATACGGATGGACTCAAGATGAGGCACATGAGCATAAGTCTCGCCAAAATCAATTCCTTCCACTTGAGATAATCCTTGAGCCACTAGCCTTGCTTTATTCCTCACAATAATGCCATTTTCATCTTGTTTGTTCTTGAAAATCCACTTGGTGCCGATAACATTGCGACACTCTTTGGGTTTCTCTACGAGCTTCCAAACCTTGTTGCGCTCGAAGTTGTTTAATTCTTCATGCATTGCAACAACCCAATCCGGATCTTCAAGATCATCAAAGACCTTCTTTGGTTCAACCATTGAAATGTGAGCTTGATGATCACATAAGCTTGCAAGTTCTCTTCTAGTAGACACCCTTCTTAGATCACCGACAACCTTGTCAAGAGTGTGACCCCTTAACTCAAGGTTCCGATTAGCACGAGCCTTGCATCGAGCCGTAATTTCCTTATTGTTTCTAGAAGGAGTTGATTCAACATTTGGATCCTTGTCTTGTCCACTACCTTGCCCTTGGTCTTTATCTAAACTGATAACAAGAGCTTGTTGATGAACATGTGCTTCAAGGCCGGATAATCCGCCCCTGGGTGGGGCCAGACTTTCCGCCCTGGGAGATGAGGAAACAACATCTTCTTCCTGTGAGCCCCTGGTAGAACTGGGAGTTCCAGGGCCGGATAATCCGCCCCTTGGGGCCGGAGAATCCAGCCTGGAATTTTCTTCCCCATTTTGTTCTTCTTGAAATCTTCTGGATGGAGTTGGAGTGCCACGGGCAGATAGTCCGCCCCTTGGAGGGGGCGGATAGTCCGACCTGGGACTATCATCTTGCCCAGAAGACTGATGATCTTCAGCAGGTTGCGGTGTTGGTGCAGGGGTTTCTCTAGCAGTAGGGGCTTGTTGATCTTGTGTAGATGAGGGCTCCACTTGAGTGGAGCATTGTCCTTCCCGATCCGCCACAAGGGGTTCCTCAATGGGGCGGAAAAATCCCACACCCATTCTTCTTATGGCATCTTGGGGTATTTCAACATCTGCATCACAAACATCAACTTGCCCCACATGGGAGCCGTCATTTTTATCGAACTCCACACTACAAGATTCTACAACAATCCCGGTGAGCTTGTTGTAGACTCTATAAGTGTGGGATTAGACACTGTAACCAACAAAAATACCTTCTAAAGCCTTAGACTCAAATTTAAACAAGCAGACACCTTTGATAAGAAAGAAACACTTACAACCGAATACCCTGAAGTATGAAATGTTGGGCTTATTACCGGTAAGTATTTCATATGGAGTCCTGTCCAAGATCTTGTGGAGGTAGAGCCAGTTAGATGAGTGACAAGCGGTGGATATGGCTTCAGCCCAAAAAGTTGTAAGGAGACTTAAATTCCACCAACATCGATCTTGCCATATCCATCAAAGTGCGGTTCTTCCTCTCGGCTACACCATTTTGTTGAGGGGTGTACGCAGCGGAATATTGATGTCTTATCCCCTCTTCACTTAGGAACTCAATTAATGTGTAGTTCTTGAACTCGGAGTCGTTGTCACTTCTTATTGCCAATATGGGAACATTGTGTTGACGTTGGACCTCATTGGAAAAGTCAATGACCATCTGTTGAGTCTCACTCTTTAGCTTGAAGAAATAGACCCATGTATATCTTGAGTAATCATCGACTATGACCAAGCAATATTTCTTCCCACCAAGACTGGCATGAGATGGAGGACCAAATAAGTCCACATGAAGTAATTCCAAGATTCTCTTTGAAGAAATAATAGTCTTCCTCTTGTGGGGAGAGTCATGCATTTTGCCTTCAACACAAGCCCTGCACACACGATCTTTGGCAAAGGAAACATTGTCTTTTAGTCCAAGGATGTGGCCACCCTTGTGAAGACTTTGCAAATTTCTCATGTTGACATGGGCTAAACGGCGATGCCATAGCCAACCCACGTCGGCCTTTCCGAATAAGCACATCGGACCCGAAGTGGTTTTCCTCGAAAATTCTACCACATATAGGTCATTTTCGACGTACCCAACAAAAGCGACCTTTAGAGACTTGCTCCACAAGAGTACCACCAAATCATCATCAATGAAAACAACAAAGCCCATCTTACCAAGGGCACGAACAGAGTGTAAGTTGTAACCGAGGGTCTCGACAAGCATGACGTCCACAAGAGAGATATCATGGGTGACCACAACATTGCCAAGACTCAATACCTGAGATTTAGACTTATCACCATAGGAGACTGTAATATTATCATGATTGGGTCCTTCAAAAAAATTATCATGATTGGGTCGCATCTCCGTGATGATCTCCTTGCTTCCAGTCATATGAATAGTGCATCCACTATCCAGCACCCATTTAGACCCACCGGAAGCATAGCCCTGCAAGAGAATTACTTCTTGCTTTTAGGTACCCATTTTTCAATGGGTCCTCTCATGCTAGTAACAAGGGTCTTTGGAACCCAAATAGACCAAGCAACATATTCATCATAAGGACCAACATAATAAGCATAAACATCGCCATAATAATCACAAAAGAATTCATAATTTGGATTTTGAGACCCTGCAAAACCAATATTGTTAGTTTTGTCTTTTGTGGCATTCTTCTCAGCGTTGCTTGTCTTTGATTGTTCACCCTTGGTCTTCTTTTTCTTGTTCTTCTTCTTCTTGGACTTGGTGACATATCCAAGTACCTCTTTACCAAGATTTGACCTTTGCTTGCAAAGTACCTCATCAAGAACACCCTTATCTTTGGGAGTAGTGTCATTGGCAAGCCCTTCTTCCACACTAGCATTTTCTTTGTGGATATATGTTGATTTAGATGTGCTAGGAACATCATACTTGGTCAATCGAATTTGGAGCTAATCATGTGACTCATTGAGAATAGAGAATTCACTTTTCAACGCCCTGTGAGCGATGTCAAGTTTCTCCAATTCATCGGAGAGTCTAGCATGGGAAGCCCCAAAGTCAATCTTTTACTTCTTTAACTTATTTGCTTTGGCAACTGCAGTTTCACGTTCCTTAACAAGCTTTGCCACCATTTCTTCATGTGACTCCTCAATGGACTCAAGACTCTCTTCAAGAGAAGCCCGAGCCTCTTCTTCCTCTTCTAGAGAATTTTTTAAGGATGCAATTTCCATTGCATCCTCCCTTTCAATTCTGCCCTTTTCTTCAAGGAGCACTTCATTTTGGGCCAGCTGATCCATAAGAGCCTCAAAATGTATTTTGTGCTCACCTTGCAAGTTAGTTAAGAAATAGTCCAAAGCAATAATCTCTTCTTTAACCTTAAGACTAGTAGAATCATCCATGTCAATCATAGCCTTAGGAAAAGAAGAGTTAGAAGTTGATACCTGAGAAGCTCTTGCCATGAGACAAGTAGCGTTCTTGCTGATGACGTTTTCGTTCGGAGAGTCGAAGAGAGATGTTGGTGTAGATGTGGTGGCTATGGCAGCCACCTCACGAGAGCTATCGTCCTCATCTTCATCTTCACTTCCCGAATAATATTCTTCTTGAGCCACTAGAACAATCTTTGGTTGCTTCTTGAAAGGAGCATTATTCTTTACAAATTGTTTCTTGCATGGAGCCTTTAACTTTTCTTTGAGAATAAGTCTTCCTCCATTATCTTCCCTACTTTGTTATGGGCACTCAGCTACAAAGTGCAGCAAATCTTCAGTGTTGAAACATGTTCTTGGCTTCAGACCATTTTACTTTCTTCCATAAGCTCCACTCTTGCGTTCTAGTTCAGATTTGGCATTGGCCGGGTCCTTCCAAAAGTTTCTAGCATAGAAGGCCATGTATTGTCCATGAATTCTTTTTACATCCTCGGGACAGTCCATACCTTCTATATCATCTTCATCATGATCAACCACACTTGTCTTCAAGACCACATTGACTCCCTTTTACTTCCCCATAGCTCGTGCACGAGCATCTTGGGCATTCTTGGCAGCCACTTTGAAAGCTGCCATTTCTTGCATTACCTCATTGTATGTCATAAGGTGGTAGTTATGCCTTCCTTGGAGACTCTTCAAATGTGTGGGCTCAAATGGCATAAGAGCACTAACATAATTGTGCTTGATCCATGCATCATCAACATGAGAGGCACCATGATTCCTGAAAGTGGTGGATATTGACTTGAGCCTCCTATATATGTCCTCGTGGTCTTCTCCATCCAACATATAAAATCCTTTAGATTCATTGCCAAAGCATCATATCTATTCCTTCTCATACTTTCATTTCCAATGAAGAGCTCGGTGAAAGCATCCCAAGCTTCCTTAGCAGTACTAAGATGCTGAATGTGTGGCATGTCTTTGCCACCCACACCAAGCTGGATCATGTGTAGAGCTGTAGGGTTGAGTTGACTATCAACAAACTCTCTTCTTGTTAGGTTGTTGGGATCTCCAACATGAAGACCATTCTCTATGATTTTCCACAACTCAATGGATGAGCTGCACACATGAGACTTCATCAAAAATTGCCATTGATTAAAAGTAGATGCTGAAAGTTTGGGTGGATCACCCCTATTATGTATATTTGGGTGTGGGATAGGTGGATCAAGAGAATACACATGGAAAACCTCATTGTATCCTTCCTTACCACTATCCTTTTTTTCGATGAGGATCTCTTGCTAGTGCCATCACCAACCACTGCGTTATCTTTGGAATCGGTTTTACCCATTTCCTTGGATTGCGGAGTGGTAGCCTCCGAGGCAGATGGAGGTGATGTTGCGGATGTGGAGAGATGCAATATCAATTGACGCATCTCTTCCATCTTAGCCTCCATAGAACTAACCAAGGTTGTTTCCAACGTCTTGAGATCGTTCATGGTGACTACCTCCGGAGCATCACTCCCATCTCCCTTGGAACCCATACTTCTCTTAGGCGGTTAAGCCTGAATTAAGAGCTGGGGCTCTGATATCAATTGAAATGGATCGTATGGGAACCTAGAGGGGGGTGTGAATAGGTGCTACTCAATTTTTAGTTATTTTTCAATTTTAGGCTTGGCATAAAGTAATTCTCTAGATATGGAACTACGAGAATTTCCCTATATGCAAACCTAGCTACTAAGCACGTAAAGAGAGGAGCGAGGAAACCGTAGTGGAGCACATAGAGACACAGGGATTTGTTTTACCGCAGTTCCTTCCTTGTTAAGGGAACTACATCCGAGTTGGAGGGGTGGGCGGTTCTAAGACAACCACGACACAATAGGCCTCACCCTATTCTCCGATGGATCTCACCACGAAAGGCCTGATCCACCTTCTCCACTACTGGTACCCTTCGAGGCGGGAACCAGTGCCTTTACAACTCTACCGGGGCACACACCCACAACTGAATTGGGGGATCCCGTAATGACAACAAGCTGTCACAAGAACAAGGATTATCAATATAATCAAAAGCAAGGATCTAGATATTCGCAAAAAATACTAGATCGGAGATTCTCCAAATGAATGGAGAGGAGATGAAGCGCTTGATTGCAGTTGTTGAAGATCGAGTCCTCCTCCTTCGATTCCCCAAGGGACGGGGCCTTTGGGTGGATCTAGGTGGAGCTCTCTTTGATGAAGGTTGCATATCAGATCTTGACTTTTTCGAATGAACCAAGAGATCTGGCAGGAGGGGGAAGGCTGGCTTAAATACCCCCTACATAGATCTGGCCATTGAAGAAGTTTGGGGGTGGATTATCCACCCCCACTAGGGGCGGACTATCCGCCCTGGGGGAAAATCCGCCCCCAGGGCGGAAACTTCGGGGGAAAATCCGCCCCCTCTCTAGGGGTGACGCCTTGGCGAACTTGAAGCAGATCCTTGGGGGGCGGATTATCCGGCAGGGCCGGAAAATCCGGCCAAAACTCCGCCCTCCTTCTGGGGGTTGCGCCTTGGCAAACTTGAGGCTGGGCATGAGGGGCGGATTATCCCCGCCCCCCGAGGGGCGGATTATCCGGCAGGGCCGTAAAATCCGGCCGAAACTCCGCCCCCCTTCTAGGGGTTGCGCCCTTCGAGGAAAAGGGGTGGGGCAGAAACTGCCCCAGGTAGGATTGTCCACCCCCAAAAGCAGTTTCTTTTCCTTTTTCAAGATATGGATCTGCAGCACTTCAACACACATTAAATAATCCATGATATTGTTATCTAACACACAAAACATTAGGGATTATGAAATGTTCTTTCAACAGTAATAGTGGAAGATGTATCAATGGTAAAGATTGGACCGAGGTCCTAGTTCACCAGAGGTGTTTTCCTTAGATAAACAAACATGGCATGTGATACGTCGGAAACGTATCTATAATTTTTGATGTTCCATGCTTGTTTAGTATCTGCTTTGATTTGATTTCTCTACACTTTGAGGTGTTTTTATATCTTTTCTAGAACTAACCTATTAACAAGTTGCCACAGTGCCAGTTGCCCGTTTTCTTCTGTTTTTGGTTCCAGAAAGGCAGAAAATCAATATTCCTGGAATTGGACGGGACAAAATCCAAAGTCAATAACTTTTTGTGGGGAACACGAAGTCTAGAGGGGAGATGGAGAGGCAAGCCAGGGCGGCCACACCCCCCTAGGCGCGGCCAGGGTTGGGCCCGTGCCTAGGCAGGGTGTGGCCCCCCTGGTCGCCTCCTCGGCCTCCCCCTTCTCCTATAAGAAGCCCCCGATGCCTAAAACCTTAGTAACCAATCAAATCTCCACGAAACCGTCTGTAGCCACCACCACCATCGTCCCTAGATTGGGGAGGGCGGATCTGAAGATCTTCCCGGCACCCTGCCGGAGGGGAGATCATCCCGGAGGCCTTCTTCTCCGCTATGATGCGTGAGTAGTTCCACCTTGGACTATGGGTCCATGTAGTAGCTAGATGGTTGTATCTCCTCCTTTGTGCTTTCATGTGTAGATGTTGTGAGCTCCGTTCATGATCAAGATCTAATATATTTGTAATCATGCATGTTGTGTTTGTGGGGATCCGATGGATATTGAGATTATTATGTTGGATTGGTTAATGGTTTTGTCTTTATGATTCTATCATGTCTGTGTTGTTTGTGATCTTGCATGCTCTCCGTTGTTAGTAGCTATCTTGGCCAAGTAGTTTCTAGTGACTCCAAGACGGAGTATTTATGCTCGATAGTGGGTTCATGCCTCTAGTTTCCAAGGGAAGCGACATGAATCTCTTCAGTTGTAGATGTGTTGTTGCCACTAGGGAGAAAATAGTGGTCTCTTGTTCATGGAACATGTGGACTGTTTACCTTACACACTTTGCTTAAAGCAGTTATCATTGCTTGCAACTTAATCTGGAGGGGGTTCGGATGATAACCTGAAGGTGGACTTCTAGTCATAGATGCAGTTGGATGGCGGTCTATGTATCTTGTTGTATTGCCCAATCGAGTCTCATAGGATCTTCCTGACTAGTATTGCATTGTTATGCCTTGCTCAGTTCCTGTCAATTGCCCTGCTGTAATTTGTTTACCCTTCATGCCATGTTGTTTATCTAAGGATAGCACCTCTAGTGAACTATGGACCCCGGTCCAATCTTTACCATTTATACATTTTCCACTGTTACCTATTTACTTGCTGCAAACCACCATTACCTTCCACACCATACAGTTAATCCTTTGTTATAGCAAACCGATGAGCTTGACAACCTCACTGATTCGTTTGGACAAAGTCTTGAGTTTGTGTTGTGCAGGTCTCCACGTTGTTTGTAACACGTGTGTGACGTTTCCTTCCTCCTACTGGTTTGATAACCTCGGTCTCAACTGAGGGAAAACTTGCTGCTGTGCTCCTCACACCTTGCTCTTGGGGTTACCCACGAAGAGCCACACGTCGAGCACCATCAGCATGCTGGGTAAACAAATTACAACAAGGCAATTGACAGGACTGAGCAAGGCATAACAATGCAATACTAGACATTCATGATCCTATGAGATTCGATTGGGCAATACAACAAGATACATAGACCGCCATCCAACTACATCTATGACTAGTAATCACCTTCAGGTTATCATCCGAACACCCTGCAGTATTAAGTTGCAAGCAACAGATCACTGCTTTAAGCAAAGTGTGTAAGGTAAACAATCCACTTGTTCCATGAACAAGAGGCCATTGTTTTTTCCCTAGTGGCAACAACACATTTACAACCTTAGAGATTTCTATCACTTCCGTTAGATTAAATAGAGGTATGAACCCACAATCGAGCATAAATACTCCCTCTTGGAGTCACTAGCATCTAATCGTCCAAGATAGCTACTAGAAATGGAGAGCATGCAAGATCACAAACAACACAGACATGATAGAATCAATAAGACAAAACCATTAATCAATATGGCATAGTAATCTCAATATCCATTGGATCCCCACAAACACAACATGGATGATTACAAATATAGATAATCTTGATCATGAACAGAGCTCACAAGATCTAAACATGGTGGCAGAAAGGAGAAGATACAACCATCTAGCTACTACATGGAACCGTAGTCCAAGGTGGAACTACTCACACTTCATACCGGAGGCTGGCATAATGAAGAAGAAGGCCTTCGGGATGATCTCCCCTTCGGCAGGGTGTCGGGAAGAGCTTCAGATCCCCTCCCCCGATGTAGGCACGATGGTGGCGGCAGCTACGGACTGTTTCGTGGAATATTGATCGGGTTCTTCGGGTTTCTGTATCGGGGGTTCTTTATAGGCGAAGAGGCGAGGCGGCAGGTGGTCACACCCCAGTGCTAGCCCTAGCCCTCATTGCCGGGGTGTGGCCCCCAGTGCCCACTCTCGTACTCGCTGTGTTCCCCATGGTAAAAATTGACTTTGGCTTTCGTCTGTCAATTCCGAGAATATTGATTTTCGCCTTTTCGAACCAAAAATGTAAGAAAATAGGAACGGCACTATGGCAACTTGTTAATAGGTTAGTCCGTAAAAAATCAAGAAACACCTCAAAGTGTAGGCAAAGCAAAGAAAAGTAGATACTAAACAAGCATGGAACATCAAAAATTATAGATATGTTTCTCACGTATCAAGCATCCCCAAGCTTAACTCCTACTCGTCCTCGAGTAGGTAAGTGATAAAAAGAATAAATTTTGAGGTGACATACACCATCAAAATCAAGATCAAACCATTTGCAAGCATTGAAAGCTGGGATCAAAGAACTCTAAACATGAGCATGAAAGACGGAGTTCTAACAATAGGACATAGCAACTATTGATGCAACATGAAAGGACACAAACAAAGATCATGAATAACATGCATTGAAAAACGTTTGTTTTTTTCACATACGGCGTGCATGCTGTCACCTTCACACACGTGGAGAGAGCCGGAGATTGGTTTAAGCACTTGAGTAGCAGAGTAGATCTACTAAATTACAAAGCTCATGATCACATAAAGATCATGCATAGAGAGAGATGAACACATAGCTACCGGTAGAGCCCTTAGCCTTGAGGAACAACTACTCCCTCCTCATCATGGGAATCATCAACGACGATGGAGATGGCGGTGGAGGTCGATGGACATGGCTCTGGGGGCACTTCCCCGTCCCGGCAGGGTGCCGGAACAAAGACTTTCTATCCTCCGAATCTCCCCTTCGGTGGCAGCGGTGCTGCGGATTTTTCGTGGATGGGTGCTGGGTGTTTTAGGGTTTTCTCCTCGGGGGCTTCTTATAGGCGAAGGGGCGAGGCGAGGAGGCAGCCAGGGGGCACACACTCCCTGATGGCGTGCCCAGGGTGGACCAGCACCACCATAGGGTGGGGCCACCCTGGTGTCCCTCTCCGTCTTGGCTTCGTGGTTCCGTATTGCTCTGGAAAAAATAGTAACTTTGGCTTTGTCCCGTCCAATTCCGAGAATATTCATTTTTTTTAGCTTTTCTGAAACCAAAAACAGGAACTGGCACTACGGCATCTTGTCAATAGGTTAGTTCCAGAAAATGTAAAAATACCTCAAAGTATAGACAAAACATAAGACAAATGATATAAAACAAGCATGGAGCATGAAAAATTATAGATACGTTTACGACGTATCAGTCGTCAACTCTTCCGTGTCCTCCAATCGATTCGGGGTTTCTTCTGTTATTATTGATATTTCCCAAATAAGCAATTTACGTTGTTTTTGGCTCCTTTTCACTCAAATATAACTTGTACAAGAGTTGTGTCCATTGGATCCATCATCTGTCGTGATCCTGGTGAAAATAAACATAAAAGGTGCATGCAAACGCTGTAAATACCAAGATCCTACAACTATAATGCAAAATAATAACCTAAAACATGATGCAAATATATACTCATCATTGATCAAGTTACTCCTCTTCATTCTTACTAAGATAATTCGCGAGTAGCTCAGCGATAGTCTTACCTTCGGGCTTACCTTTCACTAGTTGAGAGGGTGAAACGTCAAGCGACACCTCTTCATTAGCAATATGTTCAGGCGGTTTCGGCGGAGGTTCTTCATATGATGTTGCCTTCTCTTTAGCTTTTTTATCCTGAAAAAGGCTAGGATTTTCCATTCGGGCTGAAATCCGCTCATGAACAGTGATCAATAAATAATTATCCATAAAGTTCTCATAGCAAAATGAATACATGAGATGAACGTCTTCATAGATGTCATCAAGATCTTGGCATCTTTCTCTAATATTTTTCATAAAAGAAAGCAACTCTAAAGAACCAACAAAAACCGCAAATTCAAGAACATTCATATCAACTAAGCTTTTAAACTCATCTCTATTGTAAGATTCTAATGCGGGATCAATGTTATACTTACATTGTTAAGCGATATGATCTTTGGATCCGCAGAATCTACAAACAAACTTGTATGAGGAACATAGTATGGATGAATAATCATTCACCATTATCAGCCATTGATTCAGTATGCCTTGCTTCTTTAATATATTATCCTCCTTCCTTGAGAGATTTTCCTGTTCAAAGGTATGAAGGGTTTCGCAGCATAGTAAATCAAAATTTTCTACGGATGCGAACAGAGGAAAGCCAAGATCTAATCTAGGATATGCAAACAACGAGAGAGATTGGATTAGATCTTCATACCCTTGAAGATTTTCACAGCGAAACGTTCGTCGGAACGTGGGTGATGTAGTCGTACTCGCTTTTCCTCCTCGCGATCCGATCCGATCTAGCACCACAAGTGGCGGTGCCTCCGTGAGATGCACACGTGCAGCACCTCGACGTCTCCTCCTTCCTCGGTCCAGCGAGTATGGTGGAGAGATGGGTTGGATCTACAACGCGACGGCGCTGTGTATATGGTGGAGAGTTTCTGCAGCAGGGCTTCGCCTACACGCAGTCGGGAGGGAGAGAGAAAGGAGGGCAGCAGGACGGCTAGCTCTTCGAGGGGAAGGTGTGGGGGGATGGTGCGCCCCCAGCCCTCTATATATAGAGGGGTGGGCGCAGACCTAGCCCCTCCCCCAAGCCAAGGCCGGCGGCCCCAAAGGAGGAGGAGTGGGGGGCAAGGAAACCCCCCACCCTTCTAGAAACTCTATCTCGAGTTTAAACCTCTCTAGGCCGGCTGGGCCCTATGGGGCCTTGTTCCCCTGGCACAATGCGGCCAGGGCACTCCCTCATAGGACCATGCCCCCTCCCGGAAGGTGGGGCCACGTTGGTCCCTTTCCAGAAGGTTCTAGAAGCTTCCGGTATAATACCGATTAACCCGGAACAATTCCGAACTCCAAAAACTGCACTGCCTTATATGAATCTTATTCTCCGGACCACTCCGGAACCTCTCATGATGTCCCGGATCCCATCCGAGACTCCGAACAAAAACTCATAAACCAATTATCCAATCTATCCTAGCGTCGAGACACGTTAAGTGTGTGACCCTGCGGGTTCGAGAATATGCAGACATGATCTTCCATCAATAATCAACAATGGTCTGTGACACCCATATTGACTCCCACATATTCATCGATGATCATATCGGATGAACCACGATGCCGATTCAATCAATCCCATATATATTCCCTTCGTCTCGCGATATTTTACTTGCGAGATTTGATCATCTGCAGTCATACCTAGTTCAATCTCGTCAGAAGTACTTTACTTGTTCGTAATCCGATATCACTTTGTGATTAACTCCTTAACCACATGCTTGCAAGCGGTGTTGATATCGATTACCGAGTGGGCCCGAAGTATATCTCTCCGACTTGGGAGGGACAAATCCCATCTCGATACATACAACCCAACAGATACTTTTCGATCACCTGAGAGACACCTTTATGATCACCCTCTCATAGGATGACGTTTGATGACCTCAAAGCTTCCTTCCGATACCAGGGAGTTGTATTATCTCTTGGTCTAAGGAATACAATATTTGACATAAGAAAAGCTTCGCAAAGACGAACACGATGACACGATCTAATTGCTTCGCTTATTTTGGGTCTGTCCATCATATCATTCTCCCAATGATATGATCTCATTATCAATTAACAACTCATGTCTATGGTTAGGAAACCTTAACCATCATTGATCAATGAGCTAGTCCATAGAGGCGTACTAGGGACACGGTGTCGTTCACAAACCACACAAGTATTAAAGTTTCCGCTTAATACAATTCTAGCATGGAATATAAACATTATCATGAACAAGAATTATAATAATAACATCTTTATTATTGCCTCTAGGGCATAATTCCAACAGTCTCCCACTTGCACTAGAGTCAATAATCTAGTTTACATTTGGCAATAATCTCACACCCATGGCACTGAGGTGCTGATCATGTTTTACACGCGGAAGAGGTTTAGTCAACGGATCTGCGACATTCAGATCTGTATGTACTTTCCTAATCTTCAGATCTCCATCTGCTATATAATCTCGGATTATATGAAACTTGTGATTGATATGCTTGGTCTTTGGATGATATCTTGGTTCCTTAGCGAGTGTTATGGCGCCAGTGTTGTCACACAATATCTCCAGTGGGTCCAATGCACTTGGAACCACGCCAAGCTCAGTGATGAAGTTTCTGATCCAAACTCCTTCACTTGACGCTTCTGCAGCAGCCATGTATTCCGCTTCTCAGTAGATCGCGATCACGCTTTGCTTGCAGCTTCTCCGACTCACAACTCCTCCATTCAAAATATACACGATCCCGTCTCGAGATTTAGAATCATCCTTGTCGGTGTCAAAACTAGCATCGACGTAACCTTTTACGAAATGTTCATCACCCCCATAGACTAAGAACATTTCTTTAGTCCTATTTAGGTACTTTAGGATGTTCTTCACGGCTGTCCAGTGTTCCAATCCTGGATCACTTTGATATCTGCTCGTCAAACTAAGAGCATTGGACACATCCAGTCTAGTACACAGCATGGCATACATGATAGAACCTATGGCCGAGGCATAAGGCACTTTGCTCATAGCTTCCCTATCATTTACCATAGCTGGACACTGAGCCTTGCTCAATATCTTACCTGACAACATAGGCACTGAACCTTTCTTTGCCTTATCAATTCTGAACCTTTTCAGAACTTTGTCTAGGTATGTACTCTGGCTTAAAGCTATCAGGCATCTTTGTCTATCTCTATAGATCTTGATGCCCAATATATAAGCAGCTTCACCTAGGTCTTTCATTGAAAAACACTTGTTCAAATAACTCTTCACATCGTTAAGCATGTTGATGTCATTTCCAATAATCAATATGTCATCCACATATAGTACCAGAAACGTCACCGAGCTCCCACTCACTTTCTTGTAGATACAAGCTTCGTAGCAATTTGGAACAAATCCAAAGCTCTTGATCACTTGATCAAAACGAAGGTTCCAACTCCGAGATGCTTGCTTCAGTCCATAAATGGAACGCTGAAGTTTGCATACTTTATCAGCATCCTTAGGATCGACAAAACCTTCGGGTTGCATCATATACAACTCTTCATCAATGTTGCCATTGAGGAAAGCAGTCTTGACATCCATCTGCCATATTTCATAATCATGAAACGCAACAATTGCTAATAAAATCCGAATGGACTTAAACATCGCTACGGGAGAGAAAGTCTCATCGTAGTCAACACCTTGAACTTGTCGAAAACCTTTCGCGACAAGCCGTGCTTTATAGACGGTAACATTACCATCCGCGTCCGTTTTATTCTTGAAGATCCACTTGCACTCAATGGCCTTTCGGTCGCTAGGAGGGTCCACCAAAGTCCATACTTGGTTTTCGCTCATGGATCCCAATTCGGATTTCATGGCTTCTAGCCATTTCTCAGAGTCTGGGCTCATCATCTCTTCCTGATAGTTCGTAGGTTCACTGTCTTCTACTAGCAAGACAGTCAAGACAGGGTTGTCGTACCACTCAGGAGGGGCACGCGACCTTGTCGACTGCGACGCTCGAGAGCAACATCGTCCAAGCTTCATGATCCTTGTCATTAGCTTCCTCTATTGTTGGTGCGGACCTGGAACAATTTCAGGTGCTGCGCTACTCTCTGATTCAAGAGAAGGTTCAATAACCTCGTCTAGCTCTACTTTCCTCCCACTCACTTCTTTCGAGAGAAACTCCTTCTCAAGAAAGGAACAGTTCTTTGCGACAAACACTTTGCCTTCGGTTCTATGATAGAAGGTATACCCAATAGTTTCCTTAGGGTATCCTATGAAGACGCATTTCTCCGCTTTGGGTTCGAGATTGTCCGGCATCAACTTCTTGACGTAAGCTTCGCATCCCCAAACTTTAAGAAACGACAACTTAGGTTTAGCACCAAACCACATTTCATACGGTGTCGTCTCAACGGATTTAGATGGTGCCCTATTTAAAGTGAATGCAGCGGTTTCTAATGCATAACCCCAAAATGATAACGACAAATCAGTAAGAGACATCATCGATCGGACCATATCAAATAGGGTTCGATTCCGGCGTTCAGACACACCATTGCGCTGTGGTGTTCCGGGTGGCGTGAGTTGCGAAATGATTCCGCTTGCTTTAAGATGCGTGAGAAAATCATAACTCAAATATTCACCTCCACGATCGGATCGCAGAAATTTAATCTTTCTGTTACGATGGTTCTCCACTTCATTCTGAAATTCCTTGAACTTTTCAAATGTTTCAGATTTATGTTTCATTAAATAGATATACCCATATCTACTTAAGTCATCGGTAAAAGTGAGAAAATAGCGATATCCACCGCGCGTCGAAACACTCATCGGTCCGCATACATCGGTATGTATGATTTCCAACAAGTCTGTTGCTCGCTCCATCATACCGGAGAACACGGTTTTGATCATCTTGCCCATGAGGCATGGTTCGCATGTGTCAAATGATTCAAAATCAAGAGACTCCAAAAGTCCATCAGAATGGAGTTTCTTCATGCGCTTTACACCAATATGACCTAGACAGCGAGGCCACAAATAAGTAGTATTATCACTATCTACTTTGCATCTCTTAGCCTCAATGTTATGGATGTGTGTTTCATCCTTTCGAGATTTAGAAGAAATAAACCATTCACAAGAGGTGCATGACCATAAAAGATGTTACTCATATAAATAGAACATCCATTATTCTCCGATTTAAATGAATAACCGTCTTGCAATAAACACGATCCAGAAATAATGTTCCTGCTCAACGCGGGCACATAATAACATTTATTAAGGTTTAAAACTAATCCCGAAGGTAAAACTAAGGAGAGCCTGCCGACGGCCATCACATCAACTCTTGATCCGTTGCCAACGCGCATCGTCACCCTCATCCCTCGCAAGCCGCCGTCTATTCCGTAGCTCCTGTTTCGAGTTACAAATATTAGCAACCGAACCAGTATCAAATACCCAGGCACTACAATGAGGGCTAGTAAGGAAAACATCAATAACATGTATATCAAATATACCTTTGATGGTGCCAGCCTTCTTGTCCGCTAAGTACTTCGGACTGTTGCGCTTCCATTGACCCTTGTCCTTGCAATAGAAGCACTCGAGGTCCGCTTAGGACCGGACACAGCTTCTTCTCGGCAGGGCAACGCGCTTCGCCGCCTTTCTTGAAGGGATTCTTTGCACCTTACCTTTCTTAAAGGTGGGCTTGTTGACCATCAACACATGATTATCCTTCTTGATGTCCACTTCCGGCCTTCACTTTGCGAAGAGCTCGGTGATCGTATCGATGGAACCAATCTGATTATGAGTCACTACAAAACTTTTGTAGCCGGGAGGAGTGATTGCAGAACCACTGTCAATCTTGAGCTCCTCGAATCGTGCATTCCAGGTTGCTCAAGCGTTGAGTGTAGCCCGTCATCTTAATGGCGTGCTCACTAACGGAACTCCTTCCTCCATCTTGCGCTTAAAGAACTTCTCGGAGATCTCATATCTCTCAGATTCGCCTGAGTCTCGAAACATGGTTTCAGCTCTTCGAGAATCTCAAAGGACCGGGATAGTCTTCAAAACGATATTGAAGTTCGGTTCCATAGCAAACAACATGGTGCTCTTAATCACACCATAATCATCTTTCTTGTCGATAGATAGCTTTTCATCGGTAGCGATTCAGCGGGGGTCACCTAACGCTTTCCCAAGGACATAGTCCTTTTGGCCAGAGAGAATGATTCTTAGATTGCGGAACCAATTGGTGAAGTTTGACCCATTGTTTCTAAGCTTTTCCTTCTCAAAAAAACGTTGAAGTTGAAGTTGGACTTGGCCATGTGATCTACAGTATTTGCAAGTACAATTTAGACTATGTTCATGATAAATAGTTCAACTTAATCAAATTACTAGATGAACTCCCACTAAATTCAACATCCCTCAAGTTGTTTAGTGAACATGATCCAAATTCACCACACCTAATCCGATCATCACGAGAAGAGATGTGGCTTCAATGGTGGACAACAAAGTGTCGATCATATCATTCATATGACTCATGCTTAACCTTTCGGTTCATGTGTTCCGAGGCCATGTCTGTACATGCTAGGCTCGTCAAGTTAGACCCAAGTATTTCCGCGTGTGCAAAACTGGCTTGCACCTGTTGTATGTGAGCGTAGAGTCTATAGCACCCGATCATCACGTGATGCTTGGACACGACGAACTTTCGCAACGGTGCATACTTGGGGAGAACACAATTTTTATCTTGATCTTTAAGTGAGGAATCATCTTATAATGCTACCATCGCGATCTAAGCATGATAAGATACATAAAAGGATAAACATCACATGCATATAACTTTAATGTGACATGGTATAGCCAATCTTCGCGCAATGATCTCCATCTTGTGCGTTCCGGCATGATCTCCATCACTCCACCATGATTGCCACTACAACTATTGCTAACTACTTAGCGATAAAGTGAAACTATTACATGGCGCATAAGAAATTGACACACAGTTCATACACAATTATAAAGACAACCATATGGCTCCTGCCGATTGTGTACTCATCGACATGCAAGTCGTGAAACATTACAAAACATGATCATCGCATACATTATACACATTACATCTTGGGCCATACCATATCACAGAAAACACTCCCTGCAAAAACAAGTTAGACGCCTCTACTTTGTTGTTGCATGTTTTACGTGGCTTATGGGAGTAGATGCTAAGAACGATTCTTACCTACGGAAAGTCACAACGGTGATATTATGGTTGCCAAACTCCGGTGTTAATCCCATGAAACTATAGTGAGAGAAACTGACATCCACCAGCCGCATGTGTGGAACAAGCCACACGTCAAGTGCGGGCGGTCTCATGACGGCGTCGCGTAAGGTTGGCCTGGACCGCTTCAATCTCACTATCCCGCGTCATAAGAAGAACACAAACAAGAGGCTTGCAACAAAAAACATCAACGCCCGCAACAACCATGTTGCGTTCTACTCGTGAAACACATCTACGCATAGATCTAGCTCGATACCTTTGAAGGGTTTCGCGCATAGTAAATCAAAATTTTCTACGGATGCGAGCAGGAAAGCCAAGATCTAATCTAGGAGATGCAAACAACAAGAGAGATTGGATTAGATCTTCATACCCTTGAAGATTCGCGACAGTGAACGTTATCGGAACGTGGGTGATGTAGTCGTACTCGCTACTCCTCCTCGCGATCCGATCCGATCTAGCACCACAAGTGGCGGTGCCTCCGTGAGATGCACACGTGCAGCACCTCGACGTCTCCTCCTTCCTCGGTCCAGAGAGTATGGTGGAGAGATGGGTTGGATCTACAACGCGACGGCGCGGTGTCTATGGTGGAGAGTTTCTGCAGCAGGGCTTCGTCTACACGCAGTCGGGAGGGAGAGAGAAAGGAGGGCAGCAGGACAGCTAGCTCTTGGAGGGGAAGGTGTGTGTGTGGGGGGGGGGTGGTGCGCCCCAGCCCTCTTTATATAGAGGGGTGGGCGCAGCCCTAGATCCTCCCCCAATCCAAGGCCGGCGGCCCCAAAGGAGGAGGAGTGGGGGGCAAGGAAACCCCCCTTCTAGAAACTCTATCTCGAGTTTAAACCTCTCTAGGCCGGCTGGGCCCTATGGGGCCTTGTGCCCCTGGCCCAATGCGGCCAGGGCACTCCCTCATAGTCCCATGCCCCCTACCGGAAGGTGGGGCCACGTTGGTCCCCTTCCGGAAGGTTCTAGAAGCTTTCGGTACAATACCGATTAACCCGGAACAATTCCGAACTCCAAAAACTGCACTGCCTTATATGAATCTTATTCTCCGGACCACTCCGGAACCTCTCATGATGTCCCAGATCCCATCCGAGACTCCGAACAAAAACTCATAAACCAATTATCCAATATATCCTAGCGTCGAGACACGTTAAGTGTGTGATCCTGTGGGTTCGAGAATATGCAGACATGATCTTCCATCAATAATCAACAGCGGGTTCTGGACACCCATATTGACTCCCACATATTCATCGATGATCATATCGGATGAACCACGATGCCAGGATTCAATCAATCCCATATATATATTCCCTTCGTCTCGCGATATTTTACTTGCCCGAGATTTGATCATCGGTACCGTCATACCTAGTTCAATCTCGTTCACAGCAAGTACTTTACTCGTTTCGTAATCCGATATCACTTTGTGATTAACTCCTTAACCACATGCTTGCAAGCGGTGTTGATATCGATTACCGAGTGGGCCCGAAGTATATCTCTCCGACTTGGGAGGGACAAATCCCATCTCGATACATACAACCCAACAGATACTTTCCGATCACCTGAGAGACACCTTTATGATCACCCTCTCATAGGATGACGTTTGATGACCTCAAAGATTTCTTCCGATACCAGGGAGTTGTATTATCTCATGGTCTAAGGAATACAATATTTGACATAAGAAAAGCTTCGCAAAGACGAACACGATGACACGATCTAATTGCTTCGCTTAGTTTGGGTCTGTCCATCATATCATTCTACCAATGATATGATCTCATTATCAATTGACAACTCATGTCTATGGTTAGGAAACCTTAACCATCATTAATCAATGAGCTAGTCCATAGAGGCGTACTAGGGACACGGTGTCGTTCACAAACCACACAAGTATTAAAGTTTCCGCTTAATACAATTCTAGCATGGAATATAAACATTATCATGAACAAGAATTATAATAATAACATCTTTATTATTGCCTCTAGGGCATAATTCCAACAAGGTAGTCATCTCGGACGACATGATTAGTAACAAATATTTTTATGGGTTTTTGGTTTGTAAACAAAAGAAAAAATACAAATGTAGCAAATAAAGAAAGCTTAAAACAAAATCTAGAAAAACTAAAATAAATAAACAAAAGCTAAAAGACCTACAACGCTTAGCTCCGCGACAACGGAGCGAGAAAATAGCTTGATGACTGCAAGTGCACATATTGTTTGTATCTAGTTTCGAAATAAAGATATCGATCCCACAGGGAGCAGGAGTCTGAAGTCTAAATAACTCTTGAACTAAATACTGAAATAGTAATGCTAAATAACATTCTAAGTAATAAGATAAAATACGAGTTTTGTGTACTAAAAGATTTTTTTGGGTTTTCAAATAATAAAACAATAAGTAAACTAAAGTTGCAAGTAAACAAGAGCATGAAATTATGATTACGGAAGTCTGCAAGATGATGGAAAGAGTTCTCAGGGAGTAGTGGATCCATCGCTAGTAATTGGAAAGAGTGATCAAAATTATTATAATGAATAAGAACAATTATGATATGTGTGGGAGGAGCTCCATATATGGACGAATATGCGGCAACCACTGGACACATCATCCTTCATAACCACAGTAGACAACAATCGACATCAATCGAATTACTGCGCTATTAAGGTACTTTACCCCATAGGATGTATCCCATGGCATTGACAATGTTGCGTGAGTTCTCCTCGGTTTCCAAGTTGATACATAAGGAATGGAAATAGCTTTATAGTCACCGTAAGTGCTATCATCCCTCCGTCTATCAACAAGTAGTTCCCTCCATCTAGTCCTCAGTGAGGCAAATATTGACTGGCGCGCTTCACCAACATCAAGATGAAGGAAATCTAACACAGACACATAATAAACAATATCACATTATAATCTTTATCTTAGTTTAATCACATACTAGGGTTTCTCTATATCCCCAAGAACAAAGGAAACTACTTACACATGAAGGCAATCAACATCATGGATAGAATATGGATGAAGTATGATGATACAATTGAGAACAAGTGAAAATCCAAGATTCAATCTAGAATGACAACAAGTAACCAAAGGGGATAGGTGATGGAGACGTTGTTGATGAAGATGACGATGTAGATTGATGTGGGGGCCATCAGGATCCTAGTCCCTTCTCCTTTTGTGCGATGGTGATGGTGTAGATCTGATTGGAGGAGACTATGCCGGTGGCACGGCGGCAGGGCTCCACCGTGGTGGAGAATATGGATTGGTCGCTCTCTCTTGGCTCCTCCCCTCTTTATATAGGCCTTGGGGGTTCCCTAGGGTACACCCAATACCGCCACATGAATTTTGGAAGGTTATGGAGCTTCCGGAGGCGAAATCCCGTCGTTTGTGACCTTTTTGGCAACTATGCGGCGAGAGCTATACGGCCGAAATTATTGTTCCCGCCGTATAGTTGGTCGTCAAACCTTCGGGTGTCCTCCGTATTTTGGTCGCCATTTCTTCATACGAACTCTGTTTTGGGTGTTCTTGGGGTCGTTGGATTCATATCGACGAGGGATACTATCCCATGGTCTTGCACCTTTGTTTTGACAACTTGGAAAAAATCACTTTTCCAACCACTCAAATGGGTAAGTCTGGTCACTGCAGCTCGTCCATACTATGCTCTCTTTGTTCTTTTTTATCCATAATCTTCACCAACACCTACACACATGTCATAGACGAGAACTAAATTTGAAAAGCTCGTATGAAAGTAAACGAGAACTAGAATTCATGCATATAAGGCATAGTTATAGCTGGAAGAAACATGATATGAGAGATAAATGGCATATTTTATATGGCTAAAAGATGTGGTATTTCACAGCCATTAATCATCATGTGTTTTCAGATATCGCTGATGATCATTGATCAGGGAGATGTCCCCTTCATGACTGAACATTCCCCAACCATAAGGGCGTCACGCTTAAGGCTAATCAACATTGTGGGTTGATCTTATATCGATAGAAAAATAGTAAGAGAGAACCGAAAACGTTCCGGAGAGATACCGAAGTGTTCGGAAACTATTCAAAAGGAGTTTTGAATAAATAGGATTGAACTAAAGTGTATTTAATATTTAATTATGAATTAATATTAAATATAAGTTAATTAATAAAATAAAAATAGAACCCACGGCCCCCACATGGGCCCTCCCTAGGAGGGAGAAGGATCATGGGAGGGGGTGGCCAACCCTAGGTGGTCTAAGGAGCGCGTGTGGAAGAGCTCCCACCGCCGCCGGCCACCTAGTGGGTTAGGTGCACATGGGTGGGGCCCACCCTGCCGACGAAAGCTCTCTTCTCACCTCCTCCCATGTTTAGTCCCACCCCTGTACTTGGAGGGGTGGGACTGCCCATATTTCTCTGATATATAGGGGTGTTATCCCTCCTTAATTCTCACCCACAATTGGCATTAGCCATTCCCTCTCTCCCTCTTCGTCTCCCTCTCCGCGTGTTCCCAAGTAAGGAACGTTCTACACAAGGTAGAGAGTTCTCTACCTAGCACACGCCGCCGTGCTATTGTAATCGCTCCGGATCTTCTTCTTTCACTGTCTTGCTGGACCGAGGCCTGAGAGACGTCTTTTACATCGGATGTGTGTAAAACTCGACGAGGCACTACCACTAGTGGTGCTCGGCACTTGAACCCCTTCAAGGGCTACCTTGTACTCGCCAGTCTGGTGGCGGTAGTGTTACAATTGCGACAAGAAGATAACGAAGAACGAAAACGAAAAACACAGCAAGGGGACACAGATTTAACGTGGAAAACCTCTCCAACAAAGAGAGGAAAAAACCACGGGCGCCAGCCAGCGAAACTTCACTATATCGAGGAGTGTTTACAAACGCCGGGGATTTCACAGATGCAACTCTCCCAACCGGCGGCTTACAAGGGGTTTATATATCGGTGGAAACCTAGGTCTTCGACGATCCAGACAGATTATGGCCGTCACGCTTCGCACAGCGTCCCGTTGGGCCGGTGGGCCAACTCAGACTTCGTTACACTCGGCCCAAGCCTCCCGGCTGGCTGCCTCCACTCGTCGAAGTTGGCCTATACTTTGTAGAATTTGGATCAACATATAACAAACTCCACCTTGAGACAAATTCCTCCTTGTAGCATCAACAAGAACCATCTCCCGAACAAACAAAGCAAATACTTCCTACCAATAGCCACTTGGGCTAATCAGTTAAACCAACTAAGTTCGAGCAAAGCTCAAACTTAGCAATGTAACAGGTTTAGTCATCATATCGAGGATTATCATGAGTGCGATCTTGCATACCTTTAATTTACCTTGAGCAACAATGTCTCTAACAAAATGGTACTTGACATCAATGTGCTTAGTTCTCTCATGGAACATCCGATCTTTTGTAAGGTATATGGCACTTTGATCACAAAACAAAGTAATGCAAGAATCATCTCCACAAAGCTCAACAAACAAACCTTTCAACCAACAGATTCTTTGCAAGCTTCAAAGAATAGCCATGTATTCAGCTTCAGAGTGGATTGTGCAACAACAAAGCAATGTAGCCTTCCATTAACACAAAGACAACCTCCAACATTAAACACATAACCTGTGAGGGATCTTCTCTTATCCAAATCGGCAAAATCTGAATCCACATAGCCAACGAGTCCCTCACCGGTCTGCCAAACTTCAAACAAGCATTGAAGTGCCAAGAAGGTACGAAAACCCAATGAACAGCCTTCCAATGTTCTTTACCAGATTAGCCATGTATCTACTTATCAAACTCATAGCATATGATAAATCGTGACGAGAACAAACCATGGCATACATCAAAGAACCAAAAGACTAGAATACGGCACCTTTGACATGTACTCAAACTCTTCATCAAGAGTAGGACATTGAAACCGACAATTTAAAATGAGGAGCAATAGGAGTACTAACTGAATTGGCACCATCCATATTAAAACGATGAAGAACTTTCTTAATGTAACTTTGGACTAAGAAATAACAAACCAGATTTTCTATCTCGTAATTTCCATACCTAAGATCTTCTTAGCAAGACCAAGATCCTTCATCTCAAACTCACTACTTAGGTGTGCCTTCAAAGTAGTGATTTCTTTCATGCCCTTGGCAATTAACATATCATCAACATATAGCAGCAAGTATATAGGTGACCCATCAACAAACTTGATATAAACACAACTATCATATTTAGACCTCTCAAAACCATGTGAGATCATAAATGAATCAAACCTTTTATACCACTGTCTTGGAGATTGCTTTAAGCCATAAAGAGACTTCTTTAATTTGCACACAAAATCCTCTTTACTGTGCACTATGAACCCTTCGTTGGTCCATGTATATTTCCTCATCAAGCTCTCCATGCGTAAAAGCGTCTTGACATCTAACCGCTCAAGCTCAAGATCACGCATAGCCACAATACTAAAGAAAGTACGAATGGAACTATGCTTCACAACCGGAGAGAACACATCATTGTAATCAATACACGGAATCTGGTGAACCCTTTTGCTACTAACCTTGCCTTGTACCTTGAAGGCTCTTTGGGAGATAGACCTTCCTTTTCTTGAAGATCCACTTGCAGTGGACCGCCTTCTTTTGTTTAGGCAAGCGCACAACATCCCATGTGCCATTTTCTCAAGCGATTGCATCTCTTCTTGCATAGCGAAACCCACTTCATGGTCAACGGATGCAATGGCTTCATTATATGTAGCAGGTTCGAATCGTTCTCCACCTGCTCAAAGACAACTCAAAGCATAATGTACAAGATTACACTCTTCAATTAAACGAGGACGAGGACCACGATTCGCCTCGGTCTATCGGCAACAATGGACTCATGTGGCTGCTGCAAAGCGATGGTGAGTGCTGAACAACAATATCATCAATGTTTTCCTCATGTGTATCTTCAACGATAGCATCATTATCAACGTTTTGCAGGTTCTCCACCGCACATTAACTCTCTCCTCTCCAAGAATAGGAGAGGTATCGATGGCAAGCTATCATGATACATATGACTCATTGAAAACAACGTTTCTACTTAGCAAAATCTTTTTAGTTTCAGATTCCATAGTTTATATGCTTTAACTCCGAACCATAACCAAAGAATATGCACTTAACAGCCCTAGGCTCTAACTTTCCATTATCAACATGAGCATATGCGGTGCAGCCAAAAACTCTCAATGTGAATAATCGTGAGAACTGACCATACCTCAATGGGAGTTTTCTTCTCAAGTGGAATAGAAGGTGACCTGTTGATGAGGTAACACACGTATTGGCTGCTTCAGCCAAACGCCTATGCATACCTGCATTAGACAACATACAACGAGCCCTCGAGATGATGGTTCTGTTCATGCGCTGCCACACCATTCTCCGAGGAGTATATGGGATGGTGTGATGCCCGATCATGCCATCGTTCGCAAAACTCCTCAAACTCATTAGAATGTAATTCCATACCATTGTCAAGACGTAGTACCTTTACCTTCTTCTCGACCGTTTTCAACCATAACTTTCCACTTCTTAAAAGCATCAAAACATCAGATTTATGCTTGAGAAAATAAGGCCACACCTTTCTTGAGTAATCATCAATAATAGTAAGCATATAATTAGCACCACCAATAGAAGTCTTACGGACGGACCCCATACATCAGCATGCACATAATCTAATATGCCTTTGGTGGTATGAACGGAAGCATTGAATTTAACTCTTTTATGCTTACCAAAGATGCAAAGGCTCACAGAACTCAAACTTACTCAAGTTGCAACCATCAATCAGCTCTCTCTTGACCAACTCTGCCATGCCTTGTTCGCTCATATGCCCAAGACGATATGCCATAGATGTGTTTTACCACAATCATCGAATCATTAGAAGTAACAGCAGCAATACCGGGCAAAGTGCTACCTCTAAGAACATATAATTTAGCAGAATTCATATCACCTATCATGTGAATAAGAGAACCTTTTGATACCTTCGTAACTCGATGCCCACCGCATACTTGTATCCATCAACGTCCATGGTACTCGGGAGATCAAATTTCGCCATGCTTGGTATGTGCTTCACCTCACTCAACGTCGTGTCACGCCATCATGTGTCCTAATCTTAACAGATCCAACACCAACGATATGGCATGGGTTGTCATTCCCCACACGCACAAAATCTCCGATGCACAGACTCATATGAACTGAACCAATCTTTGTTACAGCAAATATGAAACGAACATGCAGATCAAGTATCCATTCATCATCACGAGAAGCACAAGCAGCAAAAACAGCTAAGCATTCACCATCGAACTATCGAAACAACAACAGCCTTACCATTGCCTTGATCCTTATCTTCGGTTGGTAAGTACCGTTCCTTTTCTCCTTATTCTGCAGCTTCCAGAATCATCAATAACATGATTAGATTTCTTACAATACCGCAGAACTTGTCCTTTCCCTTGGACTTGAGCGACCTCTGCCGTCTTTGCTCTTATCTCATTGCCATAGTTGTTGTACCTCTGCGGTCCTGCCACGAACCTGCAGAGCCTCAAATTTGGATGACGTCCCATCCGACCCTACCATAGTTTTCATCTTTTCCCTCTGTTTGAGGCGTCATGTACTTCGCAAGGGTTAGTTCATCACGGCTCAACAATATTGTATCACGAAGTGTGTATAGGAACTAGGCAACGAGCATAAGAGTAGAAGAGCTAAATCCTCATCATCATATTTTACCTCCATAGACCGCAAGTCCAAACAATCTCTTTAAAACAGATATGTGATTCATTACCGATCCACCTTCTTGCAGCACTGCGAGAACAACTTCATCTTCACGCTCATCTTCTTGGTTAGATCCTTTGACACACGATCGCTTCCGTTTTTCCCATAGTGCAGCAGATTTCATCTCCAGTACTTCCTGCAAAATATTATTGGACAGATGAAGTTGAATCAAAGACAAAGCCTTACGGTCCTTCCGCTTCTCTTCGGCGGACCAGGTCTTAGCATCCTTTTCACCGAATCCATCCAGCGCTTCATCCAGATCAGAAGTTTGGGCGAGAATCGCCCGCATCTTCACCTGCCACAAGGAGAATCTTGTGGTGTAGTCCAGCTATGGTAGATCGAACTTCAATGACGACATGTCGCAAACCCTAGATTAGAACCTGGGGCTCTGATACCACTTGTTACAATTGCGACAAGAAGATAACGAAGAACGAAAACGAAAAACACAGCAAGGGGACACAGATTTAACGTGGAAAACCTCTCCAACAAAGAGAGGAAAAAACCACGGGCGCCAGCGACACTTCACTATATCGAGTGTTTACAAACGCCGGGGATTTCACAGATGCAACTCTCCCAACCGGCGGCTTACAAGGGGTTTATATATCGGTGGAAACCTAGGTCTTCGACGATCCGTGCCGTGCAGCGGGGCTGTCGCACTTACTGGCGTCCCTTGGGCCGCGGTGTGGGCCAACTTCAGACTCGTTACACTCGGCCCAAGCCTCCCGGCGACGGGCCTCGCTCCACTCGTCAGAAGTTGGCCTATACTTTGTAGAATTTGGATCAACATATAACAGGTAGAATTGGTGTTTGCAGGTTTTTATCACGGTGCGGCCACCATCATTGACGGTGCGGGTGACGACATATGATCACAGCGTGATGACCATGGCTCTTTCGGTGGAAGATCTCGATGCTCACATGAGTAGTGTGCTTGCGATATTGATATCTGCTACTGAAATGGCGGATCAGAATGCTTTTAGCTGCAAGGAGCTCCGTTTTACAAAAGAGCGTCTCCTGAAATCACAAGAAAATCTGGTGACCAAGGTACATGCGGTAGAGAGGTAGATGTTGTGGATCGGGACTCGGCTAACTTCTACTGAGAGTACCATCAACAATTTCCTTTCCCAATCCTCTAGCCCAGTGGGTCACCCTGAAGAGACATACATCCATGTCATAGCTTACGAGCATGCTCTGGTCAATGGTGTGTATCATAACTCTTTTCCTCCATTTGATCCTACTTCATCTAGTCAGATTCATTCACAGTATGGAGGAGGTGGGAGAGAATCCCATCTTCTTGATTTTCGTATGCCTAAAACTAATTTTCTAAAATTTGATGGTAGTCACCCCAAATTATGGAAAGAAAAGGCTGAAAAATATTTGAATATATCTCATGTTCCTAAAGAGTAAAAAATAGATTATTCCACTTTGCATTTCACTGGGTCGGCAGCTCTATGGCTACAGCCTTATGAAGCACAACATGATATAGATCGCTGGGCACATTAAGTATTAGGCAATAAAATGATGTATATAGATATTAGAAAGATTTTGAGGGTTTAATGCATCAATTGGTAGCTCATAATCATGCTTTAGATGACACTTTCGTCGTCCAGGGGTATGGCGACCATCCAAATTCTCCTGGGAGATCTTCATCCAGACTGGTACGCTTTCTTCTTTAAGTACGAGATGAAAACCAGTGTTGTTAGCTTTCTAGATAAATTGAATATCTAAACTAAAATGATTAATAAATAAAAACCAAGTACTATGAGAAAAACTTAGAAATATATGCTTATAGTACATGAATAGTATAAAATAACATACAACTGATGAAAATGGGCCAGCTGTCTGGTAGACATATGGCATGCAAGCCAAACTGATCAAAAAACTTACAGTTACCCAAGTTGGATTAATCCAACTTTGGCTCCAACACGACTAGGAAAAGATTATTGCTAACAGGCAACTTGTTGCACTGAAAAAATAGAGGATGCTCCGCCAAATCATAGTGCGGTAATCTTCACGATTATCTCCCTTAGAACATCGGGGCAGCTTGTGGCTAGATGGTCGAAGCCATCACTGGCCACGACTGCTTTAAGGTTCCCAGGGAGCTCGAGAAAATCCAAGCATGCGTCCTTCAGCCCGTGGTAGTGGTGCTGCTCAGCTAAGGCGAGCGTGGTGGCGGCGGAGCTGACATCTATCCTGCTGCGCAACTTGCCTTGGCATATGAGCTTCAACCTATCCATGTCATACCGATCCGCCAGTACAAGCAGATGCTGAAGCATCCAAGTCTCCTCTTCGTCGCGAATGTCTGGCAGCGTGTCTGTGTATACAAAGTGGAGAAAAGCCATGAAAGCCTGTGGTTCCACGCCTTCCACGTGCACGGCAGCTTTGGTGGTGGTGTCCTCTTTGGTCATGGCGCCGAAGAACTCCGCCTTGAAGACGAGCGACCGGGACGCCAGCACGCATCTGTGCGCGTGGAACGACTCTGCTTCGCCCACCAGAAACACCACGTCCGCACCCTCTCCTCCTAGGAGCAGAGCGCCCAGGTGGCGGTGCAGGTCGGACGGTGGCGCGACGCCGACGACGTCGAGTTGGACCGGAGTAGTAGCGCTGGGCGCCTCCATGAGCGTGAAGTTGCACCTGATTGTAAAATGGTCGCCGTTCAGGAGCACCCACTGCTCCCAGTCTTCCCTTTTGGTCAAATCAGCGGAGAAGATGAACCGCTCCCCCTGATTTCCAGGTAAGTCGGCGGTGATGGTTTGGGTATACCCAGGAACTGGCTTCCCAGACTTATCAAGCAAAATGAACTGAACCTGTCCTCTCTCGTGACTGAGAATATACCCACCGATGTCCATAATGAATCTGAGGGATATGAAGTGGCAGTTGGGGTAGTACTCGATATGAGCCGTATAGTTTCGTCCCACAGGGAAGTGAAGCGATGTGGTGCATGTACCTGAGGGGATCAGATCCCTGATGCGCGAGTAAGAGTCGATCTTGAGCAGATGGTACCCGCTCACCGTGCCAACCACGATGGCCGAGGAGGATGCACAGGTTGACATGGTGATTTAGGATTTGAGGCTACAAAACGCTAGCTCCAGGGGAGTATGGTGCTACGTACTGATCAGTAAGGAGAAATAATCAAGCCAGCGAAATAGAAATAGCCGTGAGTAGAGGAGCTTCGGGATTAAGCAAACAACCACTGGCCTCCAAAGCACCCACATGCCGATTCTGCCTTTCCGAACAAAAGCGATTCCCATCACTCAACTTGCAGATCAAAAGCCGCCCATGAAAACAACAGGGCACCATGGAAAGTGGACACACGGTAAAATAAGGCAGACAAGAATCCTGTTCTTTCGATCTCAGTTAGTGTGGTGATAAGGTGGTCTTCATCTATGCATCATTGGTCAAGGAGAAAAGGAGCACCAGCCGAAAGAGATCAGTCGAATTGATAGTGATTAGTGGAGCACAAAATCTACCTACAACAACAGCACTGAGATCTGCAGCGCCAGGGAAACCCAATCTGAAGAATCAATGTGTGGTACCCTAGGCGCCGACTGCCATATGCTACGCCGAAGGCTTTTAGTCGGGGCCATCGACATAGGCCCCGAGCCGGTAGCCCAGCAAAATGGCCGTCGGCCATGAGAAACCGTCGGCGTAGGACTTGGTGAGCCGACGGCAACCGTCGGCGTAGGTAGGACGCCGACATAGGGGCTTGGCCGTGACAACGATACGCCAGCGTCACACCTACGCCTACGGTTTAGCCCGTCGGCTCAGGTTTCCCTTTTACAATATTAATTCTCCAAAAATCATAACTAAATCATTCTAATTTGAAAAAATACAAATAATATAAAAAGTTGCAGATAAATCTATGTTTACTCAAACAGTACACATTTTGTGTTGAATAATTTTTTTGTAAACACATAAAAACATTACATATACTTTTGTATAACATATTTTAAAACATATTTAAAATAAAAAATGTGGTTGAATACCTCAAAAACTCTTGCTACGTGGCAACCAGAGTGAATCTCGTGGTAAAATGGTCAATTCTTTGTTCTCCTTTGGTAAAACTTGGAATATTGCAAATATATAAAAAAAAACTTCTCAGAAATGAGCTATCATGTTCGAGGTTTCATGGCTTTCATGCCAAATAACCAATATTATGGCTAGAATTACGGCATAGTTTGTGATAATATGGTCATATTGTGCACACATTCCCTATCCTATGATGGCAGACTAGTTGTACTCAAATCTATTATTGTTGCAATCCCCAATTTTGGCATTTGCGCACTTCATTTTCCTCATGGTTTCATTGATCATGTTGAAGGTCCTGGTAGAGGATTTCTATGGAGAGAGATGTTAGATGTATATGTTTGTATATTGTATTTTTTCCATATGTTAGGGGGCTTTCTACATATTTGCACCTGTACCTGTATTATATATTGTGGCCTTTGGCCCCCAGAGGAATACATGTTGCATATTCCTGACATGGTATCAGAGCTAGGTTAGACTGTTTTCCTCCTGCAACATCGTCACAGCCGCCACCGTCCCTGTCGTCGTCGTTTTTCTAACGTCGCCGCCGCCGGTGTGCCGCTGTTTCCGTCCATCTCTTTGGCCGTTCGCCGCTGTCTGTTGCGGGTCGTCTGCCCGTCGCCGGCCACGCCACGCCCGCCGCCCACAGGCCGCTGTCTTCTCTCGTTGCTGCACCCGTCCGTCCGGATCTGGCTCTGCCCCGTCCCGCCCGTCTGGCCTGCGCCGATCTTCAACGCCACCGCCTCGTCTGGCATGCACTGATCTTCAGCGCCACCGCCCCGTCTGATCTTCAACTCCACTGCCTCGTCTGGCCCGCCCCCGTCTTGTCTGGCCCGCCACCGACCGCTCCCGTCCGGATCTGGCCCGCCAACGCCCCGTCTGGCCGCCACCGACCGCCCCCGTCCGGATCTGGTCCGCCCCCGTCCCGTATGGCTCGCCCCCTGCTGCCGTCAGCTTGCGTCAGGATTGGTCAGATCCAGATCTGATCCGATCTGTGTAAAAAAAGCGAGAGATATGTCTTCTTCATCGGGTTATGTTGCGATTCCTCGCTGTCCGGTGATCTTCGATTGCGCGAATTATCCTGATTTCGCTGCCTTTATGCGTGTTCACATGCGTGGTCTCCGTCTTTGGGATGTGCTCTCCAGCGAGGTCTCCTGTCCGCCGTGCCCCTGCTCCTGTGGCTCCTCTTCTGCCGACGCCGATTGTTCTCGGTGTTGATGCTTCTCAGGAGGCCAAGGATGCTGCTCAGAGTGCTGATGATATTGTTGTTGCTGCTTATGACCTAAAGTTCAATCAGAACTCTTCTGATCTCGAGGCCTATCGACACGCTCTGACTGCTTACACTCAGTGGGTTGATGAGGATGCTCGTGTTGCTGTTGTTCTCATCTCCAGTGTTCTGCCCTAGTATGCTGCTGAGTTCATGAGTCTCCCTACTGTTGTCGCTCAGTGGGCCCATCTTCGTCAGCGCTATCAGCCGTTTGGGGATGCTCTTTACCTGTCTGTGGTTCGCCAGGAGCATGCTCTCCAGCAGGGTGATTCTACTATTGATGAGTTCTATACTCAGAGTGTTTCTATCTGGCGTCAGCTTGATTCTCTTTGTACTGCTGTTTGTGGCACATGCTCGTGCTGCCAGATTGTGCGCTCGGATTTGGAGTTTCACTGCATCTATGAGTTTCTGTCTCGGCTCCGCCAGGAGTTTGAGCCCCGGCGTGCTCAGCTGAATGCTCGTGGTCGTGTTCCGCTCTCTGAGGTGTTGTCTGAGCTTCGGGCTAAGGAGACTCGTCTCCGTGGTGCTGGTCTTCTTGCGGTTCCATCTGTGCTTGCTACTCGTGGTCCTACTATGCTTTCTGCTCCCTCGACTCAGCTGCGGTCCTCTGTACCGCCGTCGATACTACCCACTCCTCTAGGTCAGGGTCAGAGTCAGCATCATCAGTTCCAGGGTCAGAGTTAGCACCAGCAGTTTCAGGGCCAGAGTCAGCACCAGCAGGCTCGTGGTCAGGGTCGTCGTGGTTCTCTTTGTCACTGCTCTTACTGTAACAAGGATGGCCACACTTGGGCCACCTATTATACACGGGATCCCAGTTTACATCAGTATCACCAGGCTCGTGCGCAGTCGGCTCCTTCTGGATCTTCAGCAGTTGCTCTCTCCGATCAGGACATTATCAGGAGTCTTCGCGGTCTACTTTCTGCTATAGGATCTTCTTCGACAGGCACTGCTGGTTCTGTGACTGATTCTTCAGGCACTGTGCGACCACCACCTTCTACACAGTCAGGTACATCCCCATGGTATCTGGATTCTGGAGCTTCCTTTCATATGACCTCTGAGTCTTCTTTTATGTCCGCTCTTCGTTCTATCCCTTCTCATGTCCGTGTTTTCACAGCTGATGGTACCTCTCTTCCTGTTTCTAGTCGGGGCACTCTTTCTACTTCTTCTTTTTTTGTTCCTGATATTTCTCATGTCCCTCTTCTTAAGATGAATCTGTTCTCTGCTAGCCAGCTTACTGACTCTGGTTGTCGCGTCATTCTCGATGCTGATTCTTGTGTTGTTCAGGACCATCTCACATAGGCCCTGGTTGGAGCTGGCCCTCGCAGCCTTGACTCTTCAGGACTTTGGGAGTTAGACTGGCTTCGTGTTCCTTCCACTGTCACTTCACCTGCCATATCTTCTCCGGTCGTCGCCTCTGCTACCAGCGCCTTTCAGCAATGGCATCATCGTCTTGGTCACCTTTGTGACTCTCGCCTGTCGTCATTAGTTCATCGTGGTCTTCTAGGCTCTGTCTCAGAAGATGGGTCTTTACATTGTCAGGGCTATAGGTTCGGTAAACAGATTCAGCTTCCCTATCCTACTAGCGCGTCTGTATCTCAGCGACCTTTTAATTTATTTCATTCAGATGTTTAGGGTCCGGCTCCGTTCGCTTCGAAAGGGGGCCATCGCTACTATATTTTATTTATCGATGATTTTTCTCAGTACACTTGGTTGTATTTTATGCGCTCTCGTAGTGAGGTGTTATCCATATATCATCGTTTTGCGGCCATGGTCCGTACTCAATATTCTACCCCCATTCGTGTGTTTCGTGCTGATTCTGCTGGTGAGTATATCTCCCAGATGTTGCGATGTGTTCTTCTTGCCGAAAGGGGCACTCTTGCTCGATTCTCCGTCTGGCGCCCATGCCCAGAATGGCGTTGCTGAGCGTAAGCATCGTCATCTTCTTGAGACCACTCGTGCCATGATGATTGCTTCTTCTCTTCCGCCGCATTTCTGGGTTGAGGCTGTTGCTACATCCGCTTACCTCATCAATATTCAGCCTTCTGCCGCTCTGCAGGGTGGTATCCCTCTTGAGCGCCTATTTGGACAGTCTCTAGACTACTCCATGCTTCGCTTGTTTGGTTGTGTTTGCTATGTTCTTCTTGCTCCTCGCGAACGCACCAAACTGACCGCTCAGTCTGTTGAGTGTGTTTTTCTTGGATACAGTAATGAGCATAAGGGCTATCACTGTTGGGACCCCGTTGGTCGTCGGATGTGTATCTCTCGTGATGTTACTTTTGATGAGATATGCCCTTTCTATCCTCGTCCCACCGCTGGTACCTACCCGGTGGAAGATACTCTTTTCTTCTCTTTCCTGACACACCTCCTTCTACTCCTATTGGGTCTTCTTCAGGATATCCTCCCCCTGATGTCTCTTTCTCGCCACCATCCTCCTCTGCTCCGTATAGTTCTCCTAGTTCTCCTTGTTCTCCGGAGTCTTCCTCTGCTATTCCTTCTTCTTCATCGTCGTCTCCTGAGTCGTCTTCCTCTGATGAGCTTCCCTCTACTCGTCATGTTCGTCAGCGTCGTGCCCCCAACCGTTAATCTCCTAGTCAGTATGGTCTTTATGTTGCCTCCAAGCCGACTTCTTATCGGGATGCTGAGCATCATCCTAAATGGCAGCTGACCATGGCTGAGGTGATTGCTGCGCTTGAGCGCACTGGCACCTAGGATCTTGTTTCTCCCCCTCCTGGTGTTCGTCCTATCACGTGTAAGTGGGTCTATAAGATTAAGACCCGCTCTGATGGATCTCTTGAGGGTTATAAAGCGCGTCTTGTGGCTCGTGGTTTTCAGCAGGAGCATGGTCGTGACTATGATGATACCTTTGCTCATGTGGCTCATATGACAACTATGCGTACTCTTCTTGTTGTTGCTTCTGTTCGTCACTGGTCTGTGTCCGAGCTTGATGTTCAGAACGCCTTTCTCAATGGTGAGTTGAGTGAGGAGGTTTATATGCAGCCTCCTCCTGGGTATTCTGTTCCCAAGGGGATGGTTTGTCGTCTTCGCCGTTCTCTTTATGGCCTCAAACAGGCCCCTCCTGCCTGGTTTGAGCGCTTTGATTTTATAGTGACTGCTGCTGGTTTCTCCCCTAGCGCTCATGATCCAGCGTTGTTTGTTCACATTTATCCTCGTGGACGCACTCTTCTTCTTCTCTATGTTGATGATATGATCATTACTGGTGATGATTCTGAGTATATCGCCTTTGTTAAGGCTCGTCTTCGTGATCGGTTTCTTATGACTGATCTTGGTCCTCTTCGATACTTCCTTGGGGTTGAGGTTTCCTCCACTTCCGATGGATTTTACATCTGCCAGGAAAAGTATATTCAAGATCTTATTGCTCGTGCTACTCTTGGGGATGAGCGCACTGTTGAGACCCCTATGGATCTTAATGTTAAGCTTTAACCTACTAATGCTAATCCTCTTCCTGATCCGACGCGTTATCATCATCTTGTTGGGAGTCTTGTTTATCTTGATGTCACTCGTCCTGACATCTCTTATCCTGTTCATATTCTGAGTCAGTTTGTTTCTTCTCCTACCACTGTTCAATATAGTCATCTTCTCCGTGTTCTTCGTTATCTTTGTGGTACGATCACTCGTCGCGTTTTCTTTCCTCGTTCCAGCTCCCTCCAGCTCCGGTGCTATTCGGACGCTACGTGGGTGAGTGATCCTTCGGATCACCGTTCTGTAACACCCTCAGAATCGGACCTATGCAAGTTTTAGCGAAACCCGCCAAACCCGCATAGAAACGATTCAAAGGTGCCCACCAGGCACTTTCGTGCGGGTGGAAAACGAAGTAATAACATTACACAACAGTCCTCGATGGGACCCACAGAACAGATATATATACAACACGACTCCATGAGTCAAGAATACAGATATACGGTACAAAGATCCAAATCACCTTGAAAATGATAGAGCGTCCGACTACGGACAAGATGCAAATGGGGCTAAGATCCCTGAAGAATAACCAATGGCGTCCATAACCCTGCCGTGCCAAGCCGGAAGGTAACCCGCTAACGGCGTCGATCTCAAAACCTGCTTAAACAAAAGGGTGCCGACAAAGGGCAAAGGAAAAAGAGGCGTCGATCGAGGCCGACACGGCGAGGCTAGAATTCGCGGTCCTCGCCTACATAGGTATGGTGGATCGGCAGCGCAAAGATGCACTAAACAACCTATAGAGACTCGGTACAATGGCGGCTATCGGAGGGTAAGAAAGACCTATTCGAACCAACCTGATTCTACCATCAAACAAACCCATCTGGCGTTTCCCCTCGAGACCAATCGAGGAAGTCAACCGAGGAACTCACACCGTTGGCATTTTATTTATTCGATTATCGTTGTAGCAATTACTAGTCGGTTTAGATAATCATCGATAAAGTAAGCGATGGGCACTTTTAGTTAACCATTCCGTTATAGTGGCAACACTTACTAGTCGATACATTCAAGATGAGATAACCCAAAACCCAAAGCTTGTTGGTACTTTTATTTAGCCATTCGTTATAGTTGCAATACTTACTAGTCGTGTACAATGGTCGTGACACGACAACCCAAGCAAGCAATTGTTGGCGTATTATTTAGCCATTCCATTATAGTGAAGCTGATTACTAGTCATTAAAAAGTCAAATTTATAGCACTACTTTAGTTATGATTGTCTATGATCGAGAATCATGGTCCAAGTCGTCCATAACCGGACACGGCTTTGAGAAAGTTTTACCCGGTCGGGTGCACCAATAGCAACACACGCCGATCAACCTCGGAAAAACCAAATCAAAACCAACGAGGCCTTCACGACAAAGCAATCACGATTCGAAATATTTGAGGGGCCACCCATTAAGCTACCATAGAACGGTTAGCGACTCAAACGGACTCAAGGTTTGGGTATACGGTTGTGAACGGGGAACCCAAAGCTGGGCTTGTCGACACCGCGGAATCGTGTCCCGATCCTAAAGACAGGTGCTATCGTCGCACAATTTAAATAAAGCGATAAAGCATGGCATAAGTACAGGATCGTAAAAAACCTCAAACTAGTTTGTGGCCCCAAGAAATAAGACTGAATCAAGCTCGCTCGGGGGTCCCATATACCTCCGGATGTGGATAGCGCGATAAATCAAGGAACAGTATCAAGTACTCGGGGTCCTCACGGACACAAGTGGGCGTTCGGAAACCAAATATTATCTATCACCCACCGATGCCTCTGCTTACTTCAATTTTAGTTGTTAAACATGAATTAAAGTGAGCGATAAGTAAAGCCATGATCACCTCCAACATCAACATGCGGCAATACACCAACAACTGTGGTACTTGACGACACGCAACAGCACTTGAGCAAGCGACTACGACGCGCAAGTCCAACTATCTACCAAACCACAGGTAATAGGATGTGTCCAAGGCATTATAGGGCTGCAAGGGATATCACGGATTCGGAAACTAGAGCATCGCAACACAGATAGCAATAGATCAACGGGAGGGAATAAATACTATAAAAGTAAGATAGGTAGAAAGGGGGAGATGCTCGCCTGAAAACATTGCCGAAGGTTCATCCGAAGATCGGGGCGAAGCTCACATCAACTCAACGGCCTTATCCGCGAAGAAGCAAAACACTAGAATAAACACCGGATGCAATATTTAATACTACGGCAAAAGATCGGGCATGATGCATGTATGATGCATGGCATAGTGAAGGTGCAATGCAATCAGGCCATATTAAGCGGAACCGGGGTCCCGACAATTAATTAATAGGTTCAAGTTGTTTAGATACCCCGCAACTAAATGTTGTTTTAACAAGGCAAGATATGACAACGGTTCGATGCACAAATTTAAATGAGGCCAATATAAGACTAGATTTGTCCGCATATGGGCCCCATATTTAATTATAAGGTGAATCGGCATAAGGCCCCCAAACCACACAAATATGCATGCAAGATGAATGTTTAATATGCGACAAGTTGTATTATGTTATAAAATAGGTTTCGGGAAGGGGTTCACACATTAGGGGGGTCTCGACGAACTTGGGGTTCCGGGTTCGGGTTCGGCCTCGGGGTTCAGGGTTCGACGGCCTCGGCGGGATCGTTCTCGGATATCGGGGGTAGATCTTGGCGTTCCGTGAAGGAGGACTTTCGGTGTCGGGGGCACATCAGACTCGCCCTGGTCGGTGTCGTTCTTGTCGTCGCGACGATCTTGTCGAGTCCGCGCCATCGAGTCGGTCTAGGCATCCGGGGCGAAGAACTTGTCGTATTCGCATTGGCGACCTTGGCGTCCGGGTTCTCGACGAACTTGGCATCCAGGAAGAAGCACTTGTCGCATCTGCGGTCTTCGGGTTCAGGTAGAAGAGCTCGTCGTCCGGGGATTCTCTGGGTCAGTGTTGACGACCTTGGGGTTCCGACTTTAGTTGTTGGCCGTGAACTTGTTCCGCGAAGGTACGGTCTTCGGGTCCGGGCGGTAGATCTTGAGGTACCGGCGGGTTCGGTCTCGGCGAACTTGGCGTTCCGGCATCTCCGAGGGTTCGATGGGATCTGTCTTCGGGGTTTTAATTTTGGGTCCGCTTCGAGGCATTGGATCCGAGGGTCCTGACATCGAGAGGTAGATCTTGTAGAAACGACGTCACCGCCTCTAGTACGAGCCTTCGGTGTACCATGTTGTAGCTCTATGGCTCCGGGTTCCTTGATCCGTGAAGGCTAGGTGGCGCGCACGTCGATGCCAGCGGACACGGAAAAGGCGGCTCGGGGCAGCGGAGGAAGAGGGCCCGCAGGGGGTTGGTCATGGCGGCCTGCAGAGCACACGGTCGGCTCGCGGCGAGGTAGATGCAGGCCGGCGGGGATGGAACTCTGCGGCGCACTCGACATGGGGCCCGCGGTGGACAAGGCCGGCGGGGATGGCGGTTGCAGAGGGAGGCGGTGCCAGGTGAGGTGGCGACGGCAGGCCGGGGTGTGGCGAGCCTGGCGGCGAGGAAGGAACCGCCCGGCGGTGGCCTTGAGCCGAGGAGGAGCATGGGGAAGGAGATGCACTGGCCGGCGTGAGGTCCAGTGGCGGGGCCAGGCAGCGAGTGAGGTGAGGAAGCGGCGAGGCGACCGCCGTGGGAACCTCGCTGCGGGAGGCGGTGGAGCTTCGTGTGGGCGGAGGTCGTGAGGCGGAGGTCGGGGGAGCGACAGGGAGGGAGGCAGCGTGCGTGGGACCGGGGTGGGTCGAGCGGGAGGAGGCGGGTTCTGGCGAGGTGAGAGGAGGGAGAGGGGCCGGAGGAGAGAAGGCTGGGGGTGTCTTGAGACCTTGAGAGAGGTTGGGGGCTGGAGAGAGGAAGAAAGCAGGGAAGGAGGTGGGGCCCGGGAAGCGTCGTCTGCAGGTGGGGCCAGCGGCAGTGGCAAGGTGGGAGGATTGACCGGTTGGTGGAGGGAGGGCTGTGGATGGGTGAGGAAGTGGTGGGGCGGCCTGCAGTGGGCAGTCGGTGGGGTGGTGGGTCGGTCTGGGTGAGGTGGAAGAGGGAGGGAGTGGGGTGGCTGATGTGGCAGGTGGGGATTGGGTGAGGGAGAGAGTTGGGGTGAGGTGGCGAGAGCCGATTGGAGGGAGTGATGTGGAGGTAGGGGTGGGTAGAATAGGACTGGTAGAAAAAGGTCTAGGTGGGACCGATTTGGAACTGGGGTGGTCGTTCGGGTCTATTCGGCCCGTTCGACTGCCCCACTAAAAGTAATTTAATATTTTATATGTTTTAAACGGACCGTTTGCAAACCGATAGCAGACAAACAAAATATTCCGGCGACCCGGTTTTGCGTGTTGAACAAAGGCGGGGCGTTTAGAAAACAAAACTGGGTTTTTCCGAAATAGTTTTATGCAAGCAAATGCAAGATGATGACGATGCTCAAATGCAATGTGGCATGATGACATGAGCATGCTGTCATGATGATGCAATGCACAAAATCAACGCGATTTTCTAGTAGTGGTTTTGCGGGGCGCCACAATTCGACACCACTAACAATGGATCTCGCCCTCGAGATCCGCCTCATGGTACCGGAAGAAGAACGGCGACCTGAATCTTCTCGCATCGTGTAGATCCTCGCGACACCACTAACAAGGGGTCGTTGTCCGTGATCGTCGAGAGAACACTCCGGGAACAAAAGGTCGAAGGTAGAGGTATCAACAAATAAAGCCACCGCTAACTCCGGTAGAAAGAGGGAACCGATGCATTCTCATCCACTTCAATGTACAAAAGCGAATAGAAGGGGTAGTCGGCATGGGGGCCAATCCAACACGCACCCAAACTATTACTCTGCACAATCAATAGAAAAGGGTGCAACCATTCTCGGAATCAGACTGAAGATCTCGACAAGCGAGGTTCGGAACAAAGGAGTGATGCAGACTCTGCATCGGATCTGGCGTAGATGATGTCGTCGCGTCGGAAAAACACCGGAAGGCATAGACAAGGAACAAAGGATGGTACCACGGATAAAGGGCCACTCAGATAGCATGAAGACCCGATGTAGCAACACCGTTATCAGAGGAGGAAGCGAAACCCTGAAGGTACGACGGAAACCCAACCACGAGAATTCCTGGACTCGAAGAAAGAGAAGAGAGCGGATTCAAAACACGTAGAGGTAAGAGGAGAACAACAGAGGGGTAAGGAGTAAAATCAGACCTAATCAGAACTATCCAACCGATTTTTAAAAATAGTTTTGACACTCTACTTCGGCCGTTAGCTAGGTTATCCTACAGGCTAGACTTGTGGGGTATCGCTGAGCTCGATACCACTCTGTAACACCCTCGAATCGGACCTATGCAAGTTTTAGCGAAACCCGCCAAACCGCATAGAAAGCGATTCAAAGGTGCCCACCGAGCACTTTCGTGCGGGTGGAAAAGCGTAATAACATTACACAACGTCCTCGATGGGACCCACGTAGCAGATATATATACAACACGACTCCATGAGTCAAGAATACGAATATCGGTACAAAGATCCAAATCACCTTGAAAATGATAGGCGTCCGACTACGGACAAGATGCAAATGGGGCTAAGAGCCCGAAGAATAACCAATGGCGTCCATAACCCGAGGCCAAGCGGAAGGGTAACCACGCTAACGGCGTCGATCTCAAAACCTGCTTAAACAAAGGGGGTGACAAAGGGCAAAGGAAAAAGAGGAGGCGTCGATCTTGAGGCCGATGCAGCGAGGCTAGAATTCGCGGTCCTCGCCTACATAGGTATGGTGGATGAAGGTAGCGCAGATGCACTAAACAACCTATAGAGACTTGGTACAATGGCGGCTATCGGAGGGTAAGAAAGACCTATTCGAACCAACTGATTCTACCATCAAACAAACCCATCTGGCGTTTCCCCTCGAGACCAATCGAGGAAGTCAACCGAGGAACTCACACCGTTGGCATTTTATTTATTCGATTATCGTTGTAGCAATTACTAGTCAGGTTTAGATAATCATCCGATAAAGTAGCGATGGGCACTTTTAGTTAACCATTCCGTTATAGTGGCAACACTTACTAGTCGGATACATTCAAGATGAGATAACCCAAAACCCAAAGCTTGTTGGTACTTTTATTTAGCCATTCCGTTATAGTTGCAATACTTACTAGTCAGTACAATGGTGCATCGACAACCCAAGCAAGCAATTGTTGGCAGTATTATTTAGCTATTCCATTATAGTGAAGCTGATTACTAGTCATTAAAAGTCAAATTTATAGCACTACTTTAGTTATGCTTGTCTATGATCGAGATCGTGCTCCAAGTCGTCCATAACCGGACACGGCTTTGAAAAGTTTTACCCGGCGGGGTGCACCAATAGCAACACACGCCGATCAACCTCGGAAAAACCAAATCAAACCAACAGGGCCTTCACGACAAAGCAATCACGAGATTCAGAAATATTTCGGGGCCACCCCATTAAGCTACCATAGAAGTTAGTGACTCAAACGGACTCAAGGTTTGGGTATCTGTTTGTGAACGATGGGAACCCAAAACTGGGCTTGTCGACACCATGAATCGTGTCCCGATCCTAAACAGTACAGGTGCTATCTGTCGCACAATTTAAATAAAGCAGTAAAGCATGGCATAAGTACAGGATAGTAAATAAAACCTCAAACTAGTTTGTGGCCCCAAGAAATAAGACTGAATCAAGCTCTGGCTCAGGGGGGTCCCATATACCTCCCGGATGTGGATAGCGCGATAAATCAAGGAACAGGTATCAAGTACTCGGGGTCCTACGGGACACAAGTGGGCGTTCGGAAACCAAATATTATCTATCACCCACCGATGCCTCTGCTTACTTCAATTTTAGTTGTTAAACAGGAATTAAAGTGAGCGATAAGTAAAGCCATGATCACCTCCAACATCAACATGCGGCAATACACCAACAACTGTGGTACTTGACGACACGCAACAGCACTTGAGCAAGCGACTACGACGCGCAAGTCCAACTATCTACCAAACCACAGGTAATAGGATGTGTCCAAGGCATTATAGGGCTGCAAGGGATATCACGGATTCGGAAACTAGAGCATCGCAACACAGATAGCAATAGATCAACAGGAGGGAATAAATACTATAAAAGTAAGATAGGTAGAAAGGGGGAGATGCTCGCCTGAAAACATTGCCGAAGGTTCATCCGAAGATCGGGGCGAAGCTCACATCAACTCAACGGCCTTATCCGCGAAGAAGCAAAACACTAGAATAAACACCGGATACAATATTTAATACTACGGCAAAAGATCGGGCATGATGCATGTATGATGCATGGCATGGTGAAGGTGCAATGCAATCAGGCCATATTAAGCGGAACCGGGGTCCCGAAAATTAATTAATAGGTTCAAGTTGTTTAGATACCCCGCAATTAAATGTTGTTTTAACAAGGCAAGATATGACAACGGTTCGATGCACAAATTTAAATGAGGCCAATATAAGACTAGATTTGTCCGCATATGGGCCCCATATTTAATTATAAGGTGAATCGGCATAAGGCCCCCAAACCACACAAATATGCATGCAAGATGAATGTTTAATATGCGACAAGTTGTATTATTTTATAAAATAGGTTTCGGGAAGGGGTTCACACATTAGGGGGTCTCGACGAACTTGGGGGTTCCGGGGGTTCGGGGTTCGGCCTCGGGGTTCAGGGTTCGACGGCCTCGGCGGGATCGTTCTCGGATATCGGGGGTAGATCTTGGCGTTCCGTGAAGGAGGACTTTCGGTGTCGGGGGCACATCGGACTCGCCCTGGTCGGTGTCGTTCTTGTCGTCGCGACGATCTTGTCGGGTCCGCGCCATCGAGTCGGTCTAGGCATCCGGGGCGAAGAACTTGTCGTATTCGCATTGGCGACCTTGGCGTCCGGGTTCTCGACGAACTTGGCGTCCGGGAAGAAGCACTTGTCGCATCTGCGGTCTTCGGGTTCAGGTAGAAGAGCTCGTCGTCCGGGGATTCTCTGGGTCAGTGTTGACGACCTTGGGGTTCCGACTTTAGTTGTTGGTTGTGAACTTGTTCCGCGAAGGTACGGTCTTCGGGTCCGGGCGGTAGATCTTGAGGTACCGGCGGGTTCGGTCTCGGCGAACTTGGCGTTCCGGCATCTCCGAGGGTTCGATGGGATCTGTCTTCGGGGTTTGAATTTTGGGTCCGCTTCGAGGCATTGGATCCGAGGGTCCTGACATCGAGAGGTAGATCTTGTAGAACCGACGTCACCGCCTCTAGTACGAGCCTTCGGTGTACCATGTTGTAGCTCTATGGCTCCGGGTTCCTTGATCCGTGAAGGCTAGGTGGCGCGCACGTCGATGCCAGCGGACACGGGAAAGACGGCAGGCTCAGGGCCGCAGCGGAGGAAGAGGGCCCGCAGGGGGTTGGTCACGGCGGCCTGCAGAGCACACGGTCGGCTCGCGGCGAGGTAGATGCAGGCCGGCGGGGATGGAACTCTGCGGCGCGCTCGACATGGGGCCCGCGGTGGACAAGGCCGGCGGGGATGGCGGTTGCAGAGGGAGGCGGTGCCAGGTGAGGTGGCGACAGCGGTCTGAGCGAGGCTGGCGAGGAAGGAACCGCCTGACGGTGGCCTGGGGCGAGGAGGAGGGCTGGGGGGAGAGGAGATGCAACGGCCGGGCAGAGGTCCCAGTGGCGCAGGGCAGCGGTGAGGTGAGGAAGCCGAGGAGGCGAGGCGGCGGGAACCTCGGCTGGAGGCGGTGGAGCTTCGCGACGGAGGGCCGGAGGTCGCAGGCGGAGGTCGGGGGAGCGACAGGGAGGGAGGCGGCGTGCGTGGGACCGGGGTGGGTCGAGCGGGGAGGAGCGGGGTTCCTGGCGAGGTGAGAGGAGGGAGAGGGGACGCCGGCCGGAGGGGAGAGAAGGCCGGGGTCGGGGTGTCGAGACCTTGAGAGAGAGGGTTAGGGTGAGAGAGGAAGAGAAACAGGGAAGGGAGGTGGGGCCCGGGGAAGCGTGCGTCTGCGGGTGGGGCCAGGCGACAGGGGCTGGCAAGGTGGGAGGGGATTGACCGGTTGGTGGAGGGAGGGGGCTGACGCGGTGGATGGGTGAGGAAGTGGTGGGCGCGGCCTGGCAGGTGGGCCAGGTCGGTGGGGTGGTGGGTCGGTCTGGGTGAGGTGGAAGAGGGAGGGAGTGGGGTGGCTGATGTGGCAGGTGGGGATTGGGTGAGGGAGAGAGTTGGGGTGAGGTGGCGAGAGCCGATTGGAGGGAGTGATGTGGAGGTAGGGGTGGGTAGAATAGGACTGGTAGAAAAAGGTCTAGGTTGGACCGATTTGGAACTGGGGTGGTCGTTCGGGTCTATTCGGCCCGTTCGACTGCCCCACTAAAAGTAATTTAATATTTTATATGTTTTAAACGGACCGTTTGCAAACCGATAGCAGACAAATAAAATATTCCGGCGACCCGGTTTTGCGTGTTGAACAAAGGCGGGGCGTTTAGAAAACAAAACTGGGTTTTTCCGAAATAGTTTTATGCAAGCAAATGCAAGAAGATGACGATGCTCAAATGCAATGTGGCATGATGACATGAGCATGCTGTCATGATGATGCAATGCACAAAATCAACGCGATTTTCTAGTAGTGGTTTTGCGGGGCGCCACTCGTTCACTTTCTGTTTACTGTGTGTTTCTTGGTGGTTCGCTCATTGCTTGGTGGTTTCCCGTTCGAATGTTGAGGCTGAGTTGCGTGCTATGGCCTTGTTGACTGTTGAGGTGACCTGGTTACGGTGGTTACTTGCGGATTTTGGGATCTCTATTACCACACCACTTTGGTTTTGTCTGGCAGTACAGGTGCTATTCGTATTGCACGTGATCCGGTCAAGCATGAGCTTACCAAGCATATTGGTGTTGATGCTTTCTATACACGTGGTTAGGTGCAGGCTTAGGTTGTTGTGCTTCAGTATGTGCCTTCAGATTTACAGTTGGCGGATTTCTTTACGAAGGCACAGACCAGAGCGCAGCATGATTTCTTACTCTCCAAACTCAGTGTTGTGGATCCACCATGAGTTTGAGGGGGGTGTTAGATGCATATATTTGTATATTGTAGTTTCTCCATATGTTAGGGGGCTTCCTGCATATTTACACCTGTATCTGTATTATATATTGTGGCCTTTGGCCCCCAGAGAAATACATGTTGCATATTCCTGACAAGAGAAAGAGATTGAGAAAAGGGTAAATGCCTAGTCAAGTGAGAGAATGTATGTAAACCCAAAGCTATTGGTGGCCTTGGTGTTCTGAATCTCTACTACCTAAAAAAGAAATCGTGTTCCGTCGGCTCCGATACGTCTGGTCCTTCGTCCAACCCTTCCGCCGTTCTCCCGCAAACTGCGCCTCGCAGAGAAACGCGTGGTTAAAAACACCCCTGGACGATGGGCTCCTACGCATTTGAGCAGGCGTGACTTATCCACTCCCTCTCCATCCTCCTGCTGGTGGTCGTCCTCCTGATGCTTGCCGTTCCAGGAACCGAGTTACAGTGGACGACAGAGGGAGGATGCCGTCGGGAGGTGTGCAAGCACGACCAGAAACAACGAGAGAGAGACCATCATGGTGGTGGCCGCCATGCCGGAGGCAGCCATCATGGCGGACGCACGCCAAAGTCGCAAGCATGGCCAGCAGAGACAAGATCGAGGCAGCAGCCGCCCCCTTTGCTAATTGCCGGTGAGGCTGGTTGACACATCCACCCTTCCTCGCATCCCTCCTTAGGTTTCGCCCCCTCCCCCGCCCTCCCCTCACATCTCTCTGTCAAGATCGATGCAGCGCGTTCTGGATTGGTATTAAGATAAACCGAAGTGTGTGAGTAATTTGGTACCACTGATTTAGGATCGAGATGATTCAGAGGGAGACTCATGTATACTAACGATGTCATTTCTTCTCCGGCTAGGCTGGGCGCTCGGGTTACCCGAATTTTTCGGGTCGGGTAATTCGGGTTTTGTGAAATTCGGGTAATGGAAAATGGCACCCGGAATTTAATGGAAATAATCATCACGCGATGATTCGGGTACCCGAGGTTTCGGGTTCGGATTCGGGTTTTCCCCGATTTACCCGTGCAGAAGCAACACCTCGATGTACAACTGCTTCCCTTCGAGAGGTTGCGCGGCTAGAAGAGGATTGGAGGAAGACAAGCGTATGAGTAAGGGAAAGGTCAAGCCAACGTGACCGGCGGCGCGTGCAAGGCGGTGCCCCACCTCTCGCTGTCGAGGGAGGCAGTTGGCGTGATGCTCTTGCCGTTCTCAGGCGCTGGTGCGAGGAAGGCAGCCGACGCAGTGCTTCTTGCGCTGCCAGGACCAGGAGGGGCGCCAGGGAGGAGGCAGACGGCGACCACGTCTGGGACTCGGGGCGCGATGGAGGAGGCCGACGGTGGCGTGATCTGTGGTGTTGTGCGTGATCTGTGGCTGCGTGGGTTGACAGCTTTAGGGTAGCGATGTGTGTTGTACCGTGCAAGGTGGGTCGTTCGCTGCTGGGCTAGGCTGTGTACGAGGTTTGGAGGTTAAATTGTTGGGCTGGCTTTTGTGGGCGGTTAAATATTTGGGCTGGCCTAATGTTTTTAATATATTTCGGGTTATTCGGGCTATTCGGGTACCAGAAGTGCAAATCCGAATTTTGCCAAATTAATTCGGGTTTCTGCTTTTGCCACCCGATGTAACACCCGAATTTTCGGGTTTCGGGTAATACGGGTTCGGGTCCGGGTATTTCGGGTTCTGGGTTCGGGTTTCGGGTTTTATGCCCACCGTGCCGCTACATACTCTATGTGCTCCCTTAAGTTGCATAATTCTCCGATTAAAATTTGTCATACAGCCGTAGGCATTTCTTTTGGGCGAAAAATACAAGGACAATGAAGAACACATGAATCGAGCAAAGGATTGAAAACCCAGATTGAAGGGCTCTTTTAAAGAAATTACACATTTTTTTCACGAGCTAATGTTCCCTTGGTAAATTCAGTCCTCTCTTACTATAACAGTGATATTGTTCCCATACTAAGTGGCAACTTGTCTTATTCCGGTTGCTTTGACATAAAGTCCTCAGTAGACTCCTACAACAAGAATGTTTTTCAGCCCGAAGATGGTGCGTGTGTCCTCTCCTGGAAAGACTTCTGGGAGATAGAAAATATAATCATTTGCCCTGGACGAGGACATTAGTTTGAAATCCTTTATATCATCTCACATCTCCAAATCCACTATCAACTACTGCTTTTTACATGTGCATATTTTTTTTGAAGGGAGGCAGGATAAAGTATTCATCAAGCTGTGATTTTGAACCGCAGGTTGTCGAAGCAAGAAGATGATATTATACATCACTTTGACAGTAGGCTTCGGGCAGTTATATCTTTTCTGTGAAGGAATGTTAGTAAATGTTATACATCATCTTGAGAGGAGGCTTCAGGTAGAAGGTGCAAAGGAGAGTAGTCTTTGGTGTGTCGACAACGGTTTAATCTGATGGTAAGGATAGCCTGCCCCAAGATTGCACAACAATCAGACCCATTTTTGGTCGTGGGTCATGGACAGCTAATCCTAGGTGAGCTCCTGATTTTATGATTTGTTTTGGCAATATTAAATTAGTCTGATATCTTGAGGACAAGTCTAGCATTAGCGCAATGTAAAAAATAAGAATGATTAAGAAATAAATTGGTTTAGAATATTAAACTGATTGGAACATGGCAGCTCTTTGTACATGGAAGCATGATCGGATCTTCCCATTATGGCTAAGAATTGTGCTACACCGAGGCCGGGGAAGTTGTGTGGTCCACAACCAAATTTTTTTTGTACCTTCCAATTTTATTGAGCGGACTATCCAAATCGTAATCAATCGTATAATGATCAACTCAATAGATGCAGAGGAGAGCAGTTGGTGCACATATCAAAGCTATACATGGTATCTTTCTTACTGTTATTTGTGTATTGTTTGGCTACATGCCCATCTTCAATTTAGCGTCAGATATACTTATTCATGACCATCTTGACCCTACGGCGACGCATCATCTTGACCCGACGGCGGTTCAGAACTAGCATCCATGCCTCGGTCTCCTGATCTTGGAGGATCTGTGATAATATTTGGGAGGTATTCGGGTGCCCGGATGTGAGATATTTGGAACTCAGAAGGAAGAGTGTAGCTGCCTATTGAGAAAGAGAAACTCCCCAACTTCACTGGTCACTCCAGCTACTCATCTTCCTCTATATCCATGTAAGTATTCTTGGCTACTTACCATCTCTAATTTCTTTGCAAGAAGGCAGTACATGGTGCTCTGGTTGTTGCTGAATTGTGTTGCCTTGGTTAATCAGTTTGTTAGTCTGGATTAGTGTAGAAAACATCATTCATTTTTTTGCTAATAATGCTTCCCATACTTTCTTGTTTTTTTTTGGATTGGTAGGAAGGCAAGAACCTAATCCACGTTCTCCTTGTCCCAAACCATTTCAGAATTTCAAAATGTAGATTTTGTTATGTTAAGCACCGTCCAATTTTTGCACAGATTGGGATTAAGAGCAAGTGTTGGAAATGTATGTTGCCTGCAGGACCTAATGTTTCCATGATGTACTATATTAAGGAACATGAGTTAAATAAATAGATGTAAATAGAAGGACCTGAGTTTTAAATTTCAGTTGCAATGAATTTGTACATCTTGTAAGAATTGACAAGGAAATTTACGTGCGCATTGTATGTTCATAGTTGATGGATCTGAGTGAGATTTCTTGTTTTCTTATATGACATTGGGTTCAGTTTTTGGTCATCATGCACAGGGATATGGTAGCTGCCCTGTGAAATTTTCCAACTACGAGAAACAATACTATCTAGGAGAGCTATACAAGAAGGGGAGGAAGACCGAAGAGAAGAAAGAAATGTGGAATAAATCTAATATAGGTGGATGAAATTGAGCGTTTTACCTCATAACTGACGCAGGTTCGTGGGGAGCGGTTCTCCATGATGAAATGGGGCTGGTTGTAAGGCAGTGACCCGGTGCAGAAATGACAGACTCTTGCTGCAAATGAAGGTGCCAAGGCAAGATCGATGTGGATATTTCATTTAGGAACATGGAGCTGCCCATAAGAAAGTGCACAGAACCACTCGCCTCAAGGAAACAAGATGATGTATAGATATTATATATGATGTCCTCTGTTGATTATTAGATTAACTTTTTCTGCAATACCATCAAAGTATCATGACCAAATGCATTCCATCTCACTGACATAATATGTGCTTTTCTAGCGACAAAGTAGAGAAACTTCTTGTGTTTCTCAGTGATAAGAACACCTTTGAACTTATATTTCCTTCAGTTCATCATGATTAATGTTTCTCATAAATTTGGTTGATTAGTTTTTGTCTTCTAGCAGCTCTCTAGATTTACTTGCATGGGGACTAAGTATGGACAGCATATCCCTAGGCTCAGAGAAATTACAGTCTGAAATATGTCAATCTCTGCAATTTTCCCCTTACAGTCTTAGATATACAATCACGCATTTTATCTCGTGCTGAATTTCCAATGCATCCATTCTTGTATTTACAGTCACTCATTTCACCTGACCCATTGCTCTACAAACGGTAGTGCTTTCGGTGTGTCGCTCCAACTCGGAAGTTTACAGATAATATTATGATGACATCCTTAGTTAGAGTGCTTGGGGTACCTATCAAAGTGGAGCGAATCTACGGAGGAGGGTGTGCTGCAGATAATATCACGCGTTCCTTCTGCTGAGAGTTCAAGTCAACAGGCTTCCCAGAGAGAACACCCTGCTGATTAGAGTTCAAGTCAACATATTCTGCTGTGTTAGAAGCTTGAAATTGTGTTCTGCATGTTGCCTATGAATGAGACCGTTACTGAGTTTGGTGGTGGCATAACATACACTATGCATTTTTATTTTGTTGGCCGAAACTGCTGGTGCTGATTGATTGATCAGAAGCTACTCCCTTGTTGGAAGAAAAAAACATGTGTTATATTCTGTTTGAGTGTTTAGCTGGTATATAGTAAATCTTCTGTGACCACATTCGAATTTCTTAATTATGTCCATCTTTCAATGTCCTAAAACATATATAAGTAAGAGTTAACGTAACTTCCTGATATCAACTATGGAGGCATGGTACCAAGGCATGAATTGGTCTATCTGCTTGTTTTGTAAGTCATGCATATTACAATTCTTTGGACATATCTCATTTGTGGCTTGCTTGCTTTGCTTACAGCAATATGCATGATATTTCTTGGCTAACCTGATTTTCTACACATTTTATTAATTACTCAAACAACACTACACTAAGTTGAGTTGTGCTGGTGCTAAACGTGGTATATGCCAATAGATCTCCTAGGCGCAAATTTAACAGGTATTATCAGTACATGCCATTATGCATTTGCTTAAAATTTTGACAATGTTGCTTGATGTACATAATAATTCTAAAATTACTTGTTTAATAACATGGTTATTGTGGAATCATCAGAATATTTGTGTCCCGTTGCAACGCACGGGCATATTTCCTAGTTTAAGAACACAAACCAATGCTCTTTCGATGAAACAACATTTCAAATTCTTGAATAAGGCAGATATCCCCTGGGTTAAGATCATTTTGTAGGCTCATTATCAACATGGAAGGAGTTCCCCAAAATTCCAACCCATGTCGCTGCTTCGGGTGGAAAGATTGCTTAAAACTCCTTGGCACATTCTTGAATCTATTTGAATGTAAGCCTGAATGTGGAGCTTCGGTTAGATTGTGGCAAGATAAATGGAGTGACCAAGTGATCAAACAGATTTACCCCCACTTATTCTCATTTTCCATTAATCAAATTATTACCCTACAAAATGCTGCAGTCCTTAGCACAGACAATGAGATCCATAGTATATTTCATCTCCCCCTATCCATGATTGCCTCTGATCAGTGCACTAAACTTGCAGCCCCGATAAATGTTATCCCATCAAATCAAGCCAATGTTAAGTGGGTCATTATGGGCCAGTTCATAAGTTTTCGTGTAGAAAGATATATATGGCTTTATCACGTTCTCTAGATGCACCGGCTCCTTTCAGATGGATCTGGAAGTCTTGTGTACTCCCAAAACATAAGTTTTTCTCCTAGTTGCTGCTCCAGGATACGCTAGATACTAGAGATATTTTGGCCAGGAAATGTTTTCATGTGGAATCATATGACTGTGTCCTATGTGAGAACAAGCAGGATAAATAATTCATGCATCTCTTCTTCTCATAAGACTTTAGTAGGAATTTTTGGCGGTCCTTGAATATTGAGTGGAACATAGATCATTGAAATGCTATAGGAAGGAAGGTCCATGCAGAATAACATCTGCTTCAAAGAGGCACTTATTATTGGTTGCTGGTCTATCTAGAATCAGAGGAATAATTATATCTTTGAAGATCAGAGATTAACCAAGAAAGGTGCTCCCACTTCTTCAAGGAGAACTTTGCTATGGTTAGGCATAAGGCTAAGCCTAGTATGAAAGGAGACCCCTATACAGTGTCCCAATGCTGAGCGGAATCCTCTCGACTTTGCTTTGCGCCGTTAATTTTCACTACACAGAGCTATGCCAACAGTAAGCCTCTCGGCACTGCCATATACCGTGAACTGTCCGTCCGCAACGCGGGAAGGAGACCCATGCTCAGCTTGCGCCAATGGTACCCCTCGGCATTGCTACATCTACGTTGAGGGTATAGCTACGCCGAGGGTCCCTCTCGACATTGCTCGTTTGTGTCGAAGGTTTTGCTATGCCGACGGCATTTTTGCGGCCCACTGCACTGCACGGGCTATGCCGAGCGGCCCGGCCATTTCCCCTCATCGTTGAATTTCTCACTCAGCATTTGGTTTGTTCCCGTAGTGTGAGTGCGCGTGCGTTACTATGGCCCAGTTAAAACATATTAAACATGGTGCATATAAAAAATTTGTGTACAGATACTCCCTACCTGTGCGATTGCAACAGATCAAATGATAAATTATTGTTGGAAAAAATAATACCTCTTATATAGATAAGAATCATGCTTTGGCTTCTAAAATATAATATATAAATTGATTAAGAAATTACAATGGTGATTTTTTATCATTTATCTATAATTACCTACTCTTTGACTTTGCCCATCCTCGGTTCTGCTCTAGAGATCCAACAACGTTTCAGCCTTAAGTAAATGAATAGGGTCAAATGCTCAGAGGATTGACAACAGTTTTAATGGAAACACTTGAGATCTAGACTAACCCTCGTCCCGTTGAATTTCACTTTGTTCCTTAATGTCATCTCTTGAACACAATATGGAGCTACTTCTCCTCTATACAATATGGAAATAATTCAACCGGAAAATAAAATGTCACCTCGGTGCATAGCTAAACAAAAGACTATTATATTATATATTAACTGTTATATGATGCTAAATCTGAATCAAGCAATGAAGCAACTGGAGCAATAAATCCTCCACAATTTATTCGTACTTGAGATTATTCGTTGATTCATTGCTTTAAAACGTTCAGGTGAATTTGTAGCACCATTGGGTGAAGATCCGCAACTACTTGCTCGGATTTTTGTACCAGATAAAACGCAATACATTTATACTATTATTGAGGAAATTACAAAAAAAACACCACAATTGGGGTCACTATAACAGAAAACCACCACAATTCAGATTCGTGACAAAACCCACCAGAATCGGGGCACAACTTTTGTTATAGTGGTGGTTTAACGGTGGTGGTTTTTTGCCCATTTCTGGTGGTTTTTTGTCACGAATCTGAATTGTGGTGGTTTTCTGTTAGGGTGACCCCAATTGTTTAGATCCGCGGAAGATAAAATGCAATGCTACACAAAGGTTTCCAATAGTGGTTCCTGACCATTCAGATATTCCAACGCGCGGCACTGGAATCCGCAGTAGTGTCGGTGGAAAAATTAAGGAGCAGGAGCAAAACCGCATGCGCATTCTGCTGTGTACAAGAATCCACAAAGTAAGGGTAAAGCCCCATCTGCGTTCAGGTCTTCAGGTGTTTCTTGGGATCGGAAGCGGCGTTGACTGGTGGCTACATCTGTGTTGTGAAGAACAACAGAAGACGCAGCTGGGATGCGACGGGATGTGGTGAAGAAGATCATGGCTGGGATGCGAGCTACTCCCTCCGTTCAGTAATGTAAGACATTCTAGGAAATCCTAGTCAAAAAAAATTATGAAACGAAATTTCTGGAGCCTACCTTTTTTCCCTTGGTCATGTCGCGCACAGACAGGACGCGAGACAGGCGTCACACACAGAGGCACACTTCGCTCTGTTCCTCACCTCAGTCGTTGTCTTCCTCCCCACCGCATCGCCGCCGCCTTGCCGCCCCCACCACATCTTACTCCCACCATGCCGCCGCAGCCACCTCACGCCTCGTATCCCTCTTCTATTCCACTGCCGATCCACCAACTCAGTTGGTCCGTGGAGAAGACGGCGAGGTCAAGGCCTGATTTTTCTGGCCATGGACGGCGGATATGTGAGTGGTGAGGCTGGATTCTTCGACACGGAAGTAGAATACGATGTTCTCCGCTGCAGCGACCACTTCCTCGACATCTCCAGTCCCGATGACTTCGCCATCTCCCTCACCGACTGGGAGGCGCACAAGGCCTTCTGCTCACCCTCCTCTCGGTTGTAGCATGCCCGCCCTCTACATCAGTAGAAAACATGCCATCTGTTTGCCCGTGCCAAGAGCATTAGTTCCGGTTCCGTCACGAACCGAGACTAATGCCAGCATGTGTCTCGGTTCGAGTGGGCCGTCCTGTCGCGCGGGAGCCGGAGGCATCCGTCCCGGTACGTTGGGGATCATGCGTGGGCGCCAGACACGTGGCATGTCGCACACATTTAGTCCTGATTTGTGTTACAAAGTGAGACGTATGAGTCCTTCCTATAAATACGGCGGCCCATCCCTCTGCCTTCCCTCTGTTTTTTCTAGGTGGAAGGTGTGAGAGTTGTGCTAGTTTTTTTCCTATGCATGCGAGGTGTTTGATGAAATGTTTGAGTGAACAATCCCATTTAATTTCTCACAAAAGTATAGGGGGTGCCCGAGCCACACTTAGTTTTCTCCTCTTTCTTTCCTCCTCGATCAAGGTTAGCAACCTTATGTTTTCATCTGTCATTGATACAATGCATGTGTCGATATGAATTGTTCATTAACTATTTTATGATATTCTATAATGGTTTTTGATAAACTTAATTATATGATGCAGATGAACAATCGGAAATGGACATACGGTGACCGGCGTGAACCCGGGTACATTAAGGGCATGGATAAATTTATCGATGTGGCTACGACAAACAAAGAGAATGGTTTTATGTGTTCAATATCGGAACAACAAAGAGTCTCTTCCTAAAATATCATTTGCGGCCACCTGGTTATGAAAGGTTTCATGCCTAGCTATAATTGTTGGACCAAGCACGGTGAAAGAGGGGTTATGATGGACAAGGTACAAGCCGCACGACATAATATCGACACTTACCCCTATCATTAGTGCTACCTGGCCCAGCCTGTCGCAATCCCTTCAATCGCGGTACGGTTTCTCCAACCGGGATTAAAGATGAACCCTTTTCCTCTGTTTATAGGCATTCACTCTATTTATAGGCTGCCCACCTCATCCTGGCCGCCCTTTCCCTTTATTTATAGGCCGACCATCATGGCCACCCACACATACACACATTCCTCGCCGCCTACTTTAGAATGCCCATCCCGCATCCTCGTAGTCGACTCGGCGGCAACGATGGAGTATTGGGCTCCGTCGGGCTGGCACTGGATGGTGCTACCTTTCGGGACGCGTAACTTGGTAAGGAATCCGGGTGTCGTCGGAGCTTCTTTGGTGGAGGTCGCCTGGTCTACGAAGGGTGCAGAGGGAGTCGGCCACCGAGGAGGTGGTACGGCGTCGTGTCAGGGAGGAGGACGAGCACGTCCGTCGCTATGTGACTGCGTTGGACACCAGGGTCGACGATGCCTGGCAGATTCTTCAGGGGTCTCACCGAGCTATGCTCGTGTGATGGTTCCGTCTCTTTGGGTTTTCACCTCCTGCGGCTCAGGCACCGGGAGTCGTTGTCCAGTTTGATAAGAAATTCAAAAATAGGTCTGAACAATTTAAATCCTTCGTGTGGTGTCATATTATGTGACATAGTTGCAAGGAAAAATACCAAACTTGGTATATTGATCATGTCTCAAAAAAACCTTCACAAAATGACCTACCATGTTTGAGGTTTCATGGCTTTCGGTCCAAGTGATCGATGTTATGTGCAGAATCGCGGCATAGTTTGTGATACTATGCCATATTGTGCATGCATATGGATCTTGGGATGGAGAACAATGTTGCAGGAGAAAGCTTTCCTTTTTGTCGCACGGAAAAGCCATTTTCTATTTTACGAGCGCAAAAAACGTGTCGTTTTGTGAAGCAGTTACCAAAATGCAGTTATAGAATGCTACCGTCCCATTTTTATAAAATACTACACCACCTTACATGAACGATCTCCCAACCGGGAGATCTCAAACATTTCAATCCTTCCCGGGTGAAAAATACAAATGTTTGCTGAATCGATAGGAAGTGGGTCTGGTTTGAACTACAGGTACATGATCTAACGCCCGCGATTTTTTGAAAAAATCATTTTAGACTCACAATATGTTGTTTCTTCAGATATCTAATGCAAGTTCTAACGAGGCTCGTCCCCTATCTTCATGCACGCCGGTTCGACCTTAGTTTGAAACATGAAAAATTCAAATCGGGCATAAGAAATTCAAAAAAGGTCCAAATAATATAAATCATTCGCGTGGTGTCATATTATGTGACATAGTTGCAAGGAAAAATACCAGATTTGGTATATTGATCATGTCTCGAAAAAACCTTCACCAAATGACCTACCATGTTCGAGGTTTCATGGCTTTCGGTCCAAGTGACCGATGTTATATGCAGAATCACGATATAGTTTGTGATACTGTACACATATTGTGCATGCATTGGGATCTTGGGATGGCGAACAATGTTGCAGGAGAAAGTTTTCCTTTTTGGCACACGGAAAAACCATTTTCCATTTTCCGAGCGCAAAAAAGGGTCGTTTTGCAGCCACCCAAATGCAATTACAGAATGCTACTGTCCCACTTTTTTAAAATACTAGACCACCTTAATGAACGATCTCCCAACCGAGAGATCTCAAACCTTTCCATCCTTCCCGGGTAAAAAATGACAAATGTCTGTCGAATCGGTAGGAAGTGGATCCGGTTTGAACTACAGGTACATGATCTAACGCCCGTAATTTTTTGAAAAAATCAGTTTTAGACTCACAGTATGTTTTTTCTTCAGAGATCCAATGCAAGTTCTAACGAGGCTCGTCCCAAATCTTCATGCACGTCGGTTCGACCTTAGTTCGAAACGGGGAAAATTCAAAACGGGCATAAGAAATTCAAAATGGTTAATAGTTTAAATAGTCACATTAATTAGTTTTAAAAACAGAAAATGGGTTTGAATTAGTTATTCAAATTCAAACACCTTTTTTATTTAAAGTTTTTCAATATTCCAAATTAATATGCAAACAATATAAGTTAATTTATTTTTAATTTAAAATAATATAAATGGTTACATTAATTATTTAAAAAACAGTTAATGGTTTTCAATAAGTTATTCAAATTCAAACACTTTTTATGTTCAAAGTTTTTCAATATTCCAATTTAATTATTATTTAAAAACATTACAAATTTAAACCCCAAAATAAAAAATAAGGCGGGAACAGAGAGATAATTTGTGAAAAATTTGAAAACAAGACCTTTAGTCCCGGTTGGTGGATCCAACCGAGACTAAAGGCCCCCTGCACGCGTGCTTAGGCTTAGCCAAAATTTGCCAAAAAGGATGGAGCATACGTCCCGATTGGTGTATGATTCTTTAGTCTCGGTTGGTAGCTCCAACCCGGATGTGTTATCCCTCTCTTTTATAAACAACATGCACCCATTCCTCTCTTTCCCATTTCCATTCTCTGCGACTCGACGCGCGCGCACACAGCAGGGAGACGCCGCCGTCCCGATCCCCACGACGCCAGCAGGCTGCCCGCCGTACCCTTTGTCCGTGTGTGCACGCCGTTGTTGATGACCCACATGTGTAGGAGATTGCAACAGTCTTCGCATGTAGTATTACCCAATTTATTGATTCGACACAAGGGGAGGCAAAGAATACTTGCAAGCCTTAACAACCGAGTTGTCAATTCAGCTGCACCTGGAAATAGTTTTGCTCACAGAAGTTTATCAGTAGCAACAGTTTGGTAGTAGTAACAGCAAAGCAACAGTAACAGTAACAGCAACAGTAAAACAAGAGCAATAGTAACAGTAATAATAATAGTAATAGTAATAGTAGGATTCGAGTGTGGTAGGCATAGGGATGGATGGACGGGCGTTGTATGGATGAGTCTAAACATGTAACTTCAAGATTTAGGGCATTGCAGATAAATAATAACAAGCATCCAAGTACTAAACAATCCTAGGCATGTGCTTCAAATATAGTCATACGTGCTCGCAATAAGAACTTGCACAACATCTTTTGTCTAGCCAGCCCGTGGCAGCGGGGCCTCTAGGGAACTACTGGCAATTAAGGTGCTCCTTTTAATAGAGCACCAGAGCAAAGCATTAACACTCCGTGAACACATGCGATCCTCACATCACAGTGATATCTACGCACTTCTATTCTTGTAGACAGTTGTTGGGCCTCCAAGTGCATAGGTTTGTAGAACAGCAGCAAGTTTACCTTAAGTGGATCACCAAAGGTTTATCGAACTCAGGGAGGAAGTGGTCAAAGGTATTCCCTCTCAAGCAACCCTGCAATCAAGATACAAGATGTCTCTTGTGTCCCCAACACATCTAATACACTTGTCAGGTGTATAGGTGCACTAGTTCGGCGAAGAGATAGTGAAATACAAGTGGTAACGGTGCCAGAAAGAGATTCTGACTTGTTGTTGACGTGGGGTAACAGTGCCAAAAAAGAGCTTGACGTGGAGGAAAGGTAACCTCCCTGGCAAACGGAATAAAGATGGAAGCAATCAAACAAGCAACAGATCTAGTAGCAAACGGTGTTTCAATGCTTAGAAACAAGGCCTAGGGATCATACTTTCACTAGTGAACACTCTCATATAAATATCCTCTCTTCATGATACTACTCTTAACTACTCTCCGGTTGAACACTCTAATCCTTGGTAGGGCTATAACAACACTCCTCAAAGTCTGCCTTCCCCAATCTAGATAACCCCACACTGTCACCTTGAGCGCTAGATGGTTCCAACAAACACCACAATTTCATAGAGACATCCAACTCCAAATATAACTCATAACAAATATTCAATCTAGCCAAAGTGCCACACACACGGTATTGTAACACTCCCGGTCACTCCGGACTGACGGCTGTCACTTCTGGCAGCTCAATAGGATTTCTAGACTAACCCCACAGACCAACACTAGTCTTTTCTGCGCACTTTGTCATCACTCGTGCGCACTCGGTACCCACTTCCCGGTCGGTCACCCATCCTAGAATTGCTCTATGACAAGCACGCAACCTTAGAGTTCTTTTTGAATGAGCTTTAGAAAAAGAAGTTGCAACGTGTTGGTATGGGTTTCCTATCAATCCTAGCCATGCGCCAGGGTCTCACAGGTATGCACGCTGTCACTTTCACACACGTGGGGAAAAGCATAGATCTATTAAAGCATCCTATTGAGCCATGCGCCAGGGTCTCACAGGTATGCACGCTGTCACTTTCACACACGTGGGGAAAAGCATAGATCTATTAAAGCACAAAGAGTATTTATGTAGACTCAAACCTAAGTGCCACCATGGCGTGCACGCTATCACTTTCACACACATGGGGAGAGCAGAGATCTAATGAAGCACTTGAGTAGCAAGGTATATCTACTTGATTACAAAGCTCATGACCACAAGATCATGCATAGAGAGAGAGAGAGATGAACACATAGCTACCGGTAGAGCCCTTAGCCCTGAGGAAGAACTACTCCCTCCTCATCATGTAAATCAGCAATGGTGATGAAGATGGCGATGGAGATCGATGGAGATGGCTCCGGGGGCACTTCCCCGTCCCGGCAGGGTGCCGGAATAGAGACTTTCTGTCCCCCGAATATCCCCTTCAGTGGCGACGGCGCAACAGAGGTTTTCGTGGATTTCTTCTGGATGCCCTAGAGTTTTTGGGTCGGAGGCTTCTTATAGGCGCAGGAATCAAGGTCGGTGGGGGTCCAAGGGGCCCACACCCCCTCCAGGCGCCCCCGGGGCTTGCCCGCGCCTAGGGGGGTTTGGCCACCCTGTGGCCCCCCTCCGGCTCAGGTTTGTGGTTCTGTGTTGCTCCAGGAAAAATAATAACTTTGGCTTTTGTCCCGTCCAACTCCGAGAATATTGATTTTCTTCCTTTCTGGAACAAAAAACAGAAGAAAAAAAGGCAACTGGCACTATGACAACTTGTTAATAGGTTAGTTCCAAAAAATATATAAAAACACCTCAAAGTGTAGACAAAGCAAAGCAAAGTAGATACTAAACAAGCATGGAGCATCAAAAATTATAGATACGTTTCTGACATATCACACAGCCATCCCCTCCGGTTGTCCCAATTATTGTCACTTTGGGGCCTTTGGATCCGGACAATGATATGTGTACAAAACTTGTAGATAAGATCACAAAAAATACTATCATAATGATTCAATAATAGGTTCAGATCTGAGATCATGGCACTCGGGCCCTAGTGACAAGCATTAAGCACAACAAGTTGCAACGAAGTCAAATAGCACTAATAGATACTAAGCACTATGTCCTAACAATCATATTCGATTACATGATAGAACTCATCCAATCCCTATCATCTCCAAGCCTACAACGGGGGATTACTCACTCATGGATGAGGGAAACATCGGTGGTTGATGGAGATGCGTTAGTGATGATGATGGCGATGATCCTCTCCAAATTCCCCGTCCCGGCAGGGTGCCAGAACGGAGTTTCTGTATCCGAATCTTGGTTTCTGGTGGCGGCGGCGGAGCGTAACTTTTTTTGGAAAACTATCGAGCGCCTTGAGTTTTTAGGTCAGAAGGCAACTTATAGGCGCAGAGGGAGGCCGAGGAGCTGCTTAGTGGCGGACCTCCCGGTGCACGGGTGGGCCCGCACTGGGTGGGTCCGCCCCTGTGCCTCCTCTTTGTCTCCTCTTCTGGCTCTGTGGATCTTCTGGTGAGAAATAGTTTTTGGCATATTTTCCGGAATTTTTCCTGATAGTTCATTTTCTGCACAAAAACAAGACACCAAGATAATTCTACTGAAAACAGCGCCAGTCAGTGTTAGTTGTATCCAAATCACACAAGTTTAGAGGAGAAACAATACCAAAGTATTTGAGAAAGTAGATATGTTTTGGACGTATCAGTCGTTATCAGCGCCGCCGCCTCCGCCCTTCGTCTCCGTCCATCGCCACTGCACGGCATCGCAGGCTCCCCCCCTCTTCGGTAGGCTCTTTTGCCTTCGCGCGCTATTCCCCTCTCCTGCCGCCACCACCTCCAACCGTCGCCTCGCATCGTCGCCGCCAGCAGGTATGCCCCGGTCTCGATCCCGTCTGATAGATTAGGTGGCCACTACGGGGCGGCTACGGGGCCACTACGCGGGGCGGGCTACGGGGTCAGGCGAGCCACGCCGGCGCATGGCGGTGCCGGCCACTACGGGCGCGAGCAGGCCGCGGCGGGGTCGGTGCGCCACTATTAAGGGGCGCGAGATAGGGCGTGGCGGCGTCGGTACAAGGGCGTGTAGAGGAGGGGAATCAGGCCTATTTTAATTTGTTCCTAGTTAATTTTTTAGATATTATCATATTGTGTATGCATATATATATATACTATTTTCTATATGTATATGTATTTTCATTTTGTGTATAAAAGGAAGTAAAGTATTTTCATTTTGTGTATATATATTATTTTGTGTATATAAAGGAAGTAAAAGAAGTAAAGTAATTTTATTTTGTATATGTATATGTAATGTATATATATTTATTGTGTATATAGTGTAATTATTGTGTATACAAAATAATTTTGTCTTCTTACAAGTGTAGGAGTAATAATATGTAGCTATCTTTTCAATTTTCACATTTTGTCATGTTGGAATATGCAACAAGAATAGAAACATGAGAGCCATGGTAACTAGTTATTAGTGTATATACGATGGACGGGCGTGACAACGCACGCCATATATGAACGATGGACGGGGGCGCCAATGCATGCCATATATATTTTGGACCTGATCCCCAGGATGCCCTTGGCTGCCGCCGTCGCTTCATCCTTGCACGTCGCGTCATCATCATCGCTTCTCCGCCGTCTTCGTCCATCGCGCTGCTGCCTCACGTCTCTGCCTCGCTCCGGCCGTGTCCAGCGCCGCCGCCGCCTCCTGCGTCTCCAGTGCCGCCTGCCATATCAAGTGCTACCCACCGCCTCTCCCTCTCCTCTCCACCCATAGCCGCGTGGCCGCCCGATCGCCACAGTGCCACCCGCCCACCGCCGCCGCCTCTCCCTCTCCTTCCCATCAGAAGTTTTCCCGAATTAGGGTTTATACCCCTTAGAACTTCTATTGATTTGTCCAATATGCTTTAGTTGTAAATATTGATTTGTTTATAAAAATTGTAAATATTGATTTTAGTGCATTTGGTTGATTTTAGTTGGAAATATTGTAAATATTGATTTTAGTGGATTTAGTTGATTTAAGTTGGAAATATTGTAAATATGGATTTTAGTGCATTTAATTGCACTAAGTTGGACATATTGTAAATATTGATTTTACTGGATTTAGTTGATTTTAGTTGTAAATATTGATTTAGGGTTTCTCAGAATTAGGGTTTATATCTCTCATTTTGGGTTTCTCCGCATTTTTATTATTGTGTATGTATATATTAGGGTTTCTCCGAATTAGGGTTTATATCTCTCAACACCCTACCTAACCTTCTCCCTTAGTCGCTTTGACTTATCCATTTTTTCCACCTATGCAGAAAATATGGAACTACATGGCAGAGACGAAGAAAAGGAAGAGTTGATCCATGGTGTGATCCGCGGGGAGGAAAATATGGATGTATCGACGTTTTTGAAGAACTCCGGTGAGGGTGATCCTATTTTTGCCAGAAGAGACGGCTTCTTTGAGGGATAAGGCGTCATCTTAGTTGAGGAATAAGGTGATTCCTTCCGTGAGGGCGAAGTCGATGCCTTCTGTGATGGAGAAGACAACCGCTCCATAGGAACATTCAATATTACAAACTCCGGCGAGGTGCATATAATATTAATTAATTAATCATCTGCTGTCTATATACATATACTAACGATGTTTCTTATTTTAGCCCTCCGGATCGAGTAAGTCTACTTCAAAGAGAAAACGAAGCCCAACCAAAAAGTTTGAAGACCATGAGAGTGTACAGGATCGAAGAAGTCGCTGGTGACGGCAAACCGACGGCTCCCCTTCTTGTCGCAAACAAATTTGTGGCACAATACGGAGTAATCGTTAGGGACTTCGTCTCGATCACCATGCGAAATTGGAATATGCCTGCTGATCAGGAAGAAGTTACGCCTTTATATGTCCCAGACATAGCCAAAGATTTAGTTTGGAGGAGGCTCGTGCTTAATTTCACCCTAACGACGGTAGAGGTGGATCCAAATGCGGAGAATCCACATGAGGAGGCCAAGCAACAGGCCGCTGCCACCCAGAAGAAGGTCAAGGAGTGAGCTCTTAAGAAGATGGCCCAGCAGTTCACCAACTGGAATAAAAAATTGCACCTTGACTATGTCGTGAAAGAGAAGACTCTGGATTTCGAGAAGATTTAGTATGAGAAGTTAAAACAATTCTAGGATGAGTTTGTGGATTACAAGACATCAGCGGAAGCTAAGAAAATGTCTGAAAAGAATAAGCTAAATGCTACTAACAAGAAGTATCACCATACTATGGGGCAAGGTGGCTACAGGGTTGGAATTCCTAAGTGGAACAAACTTGAGGATGAAATGCGTGCTAAATAGGTCATCCCAGAGACAGATGATTGGATTGAACGTGCAAAGAATTGGTTTTACGGGCATGGGGGAACGCTGGACTCAGAAGGGAAGTGTATATATATAATACATGAAGAAAACCCCTTGCCCATCAAGAACATAAGAAATGCAGTAAAGGTTGTTGAAAAGGGGGAGTTCATTCCTGATAGAGAGAATGACGATCTCACACTCAGGAACACGAGGCACAATAGGCTCCCAACCATGGAGCACTGGGTTTCTCGTAGACAGGAATAAATATCCTAATAGAAGCCGTAAGAGGAGAAAGGACAAGGCGGAAATTGAAGAAAATATCAAGGCACATCGGAAGCGTAAAATTGAAGAACAAATAAAGCGGCAACAAGATCAAATTGACGCACTTAGCCATCAAGGTACTACCGGCCCATCTCAACAACACATGGTTGTAGAACTTGCATTCGATGCTACCGGCCTATCAAATAATCGAAAAAGCAGTGTGGCATCCACCGAGATCCCGGGTGATGATGATGACGATTGTGCACCGACGATGGCTTGTGTTGGCTACCCAGTGGATGATATCATGCAGATGACACATTGCGAGCTACATTTCAAAGTTGTGAACATAGCAATGAAGGTGGCGGTCGGCTATGCCTTACCAATTGGACCTAAACCAACTTACCATTGTCGGCCGGTTCCACAGGGCTACGCTGTTTTCGGGGTGGATGAAGTCATGCACGACTTTCACCAGTTGAAGCTTGACTACCCTGCAGGTGAAAGGGATGTGACTGAACTGGGAGAAGCAACAAATGTGACCATTCTATGGCCAAAGGAATATATCGTGCTTCCAAATCGGACGCCAAGGACATCTTCGCCGCCGCCTCACCCATCTCCGCCAGCACAACAGTCGTCTATGTCGCCTCACCCGTCTCTAGCGCAGACGTCGCCTCCGCGACAGCCATCGTCGGCACCTCAGGAAAAAGCGTAAGTGTACAACTACTACTCTACGGAGTGGTAAGCGATCGTCGACACGTAAACAGGAGCCTCTTACAAAAGTACCAAAGGTTCCTCCCAACAGAGCTTATGACTGTACTCAAGAGGAGACTGCGGCGATCGTCAATGCGGAAACGACAGCGTTTTTTGCTAAGATGGGGTAGCCGAAAGAGCCAGAGTTCCCCATCACCGAAAAAGATAAATCCCGAGTGTTCAAAATGCTAAAGGGCCTTCACCAACCCGAGCCAAAGCTGTCATCAGACTATGAGCACTCTATTCTCAAGTCACATGCAACACAGAATCTGTCGAAGAGTACTAGTGCAAGCGGGGAATCTGTTCCCTCGCCCGGAGAATAAAAAAACAATCTTGCGCCCCTCTCAAGGTGATTTCCCATACCAATGTGGGGTCGAGCAAATATGGGGCCGAAGAGCAGTATGGTCCGGATGTAGTTGCACTATATGGAGAAGCGGCCGCTGCTCAAGGTATGAGTATTGAACACTACTTATCCCAGTTATAGTACGGGAAAGAAGATGACATGGTAGCCATTGAATTTGTTAAACTATTTCAATTATTCAATCAAGACGCCTTGGACAAATCGATCATCAGTGCATATTGTCTATAAATACTAATTCTGTAATTAAGTCTCTAGCTATCTCACCATATTTATTGTATATATAATCATACTATATTATGCAGAATGAATATTCTTGAATGCAGCAAAGGACAAATCTATGATATTGGGTTCGTTGGACCATATTTTGTTCATCAAGCTAATCTCAAAAAAAGACCCTAGGATACAGAGGATAATATTATACACGCGTTAAGGTCTTAAGAAACCAGAAGGGAAATAATATTTCCTTACAACTTTGAATGAGTGTTATTGTCTTGTATACACTTTCTATTTTGCTTACGCGACGTTAAGTGTATAATTGACGAGTTAAGCATACGGAGCTTCCACTATATTATCCTAATCATTCAACCTGACAAAGAGCGGGTACTGGTCATGGACTCGAAACATAAACCCCTTGAGACGTGCCAGCGGTAATTCTAATTATTACGGAATTATATCGGCAATGTTCGTGAATTTCATGATATCAAGTAATTAATAACTTCTTTTATTTGTTTTCTTCGCCGGACAGCGGTTGGAAACGGTTCACCAAGAAGGATAGGGGTGTTTGAAAAGAGTACCTTATATTTAAACCACTAGATGTAAGTACCACTAGCTAGATCCGCGTATCTCTTTGATTCTAGTTTTAATATCGTTATCATGCTTGATTATTATTTTGATTGAACTTTGTTCTCGTAAAGTGCCTGACGCAGGGACCAGTGAATAATTTATGTGGATACTATGTTTGCGAGTTCATCCGTCAGACATGCTGTGAGAAGGGCAGAAATTTAGAGCAACTTAACGTACGTAAACAATTTTCATAGTTTTTTGTTACCATCAAATTGTGTTTAGTTTCATTCATTTAGGTTGACTCCTTCTGTCTTCTGTCAAAGGATCGTGTACGAGAAATTCAGGAGAAATTGGAGGGATTCTTGGATTCAGAAGTTATAAACCCAAAAAAAGAATATCATGTGAACTTGGGTGTATAGGCAATAGGGACGGTACAATGAGCTTATTTTGTATGTAATATGTTAGACACTTGGATCTCTATTGTCATGATGATGTTGTGTAATATAATGGTTCCTTCATTGATGAGTGCAAAACATAAAATAAAAAATAAAACAATATAAATAAATTCTCTGCCGCGGCAAAAAAATAGCCAAAATGCTGTCGCGGAAAAAAAAGTTGGCCAAAATGGGGCAAATTGCTGCCGCGGCAGAGAATGATTTGTCCCGGTTCGTAACACGAACCGGAACGGTTGCTCTCCCCCTCCCCCTCGCGCTGAGCAGCAACCACGTGGAGCACTTTTTATCCAGGTTCGTGGCAGAACCGGAACTAAACGGTTGGGGCTTTAGTCCCGGTTGCCCAACCGAGATGGGGCAATCGGGACTATAGCCCCTTACAAACCGGAACGCATGACCCTGTTTGTACTAGTGCTAGTATGGGAGTCCATACTCCGCCCCAAGCCTGCCAAGGTTCGTGCCGCCGTGGATTCGAGTTCCGGGCCGTAGTGGATTTCTTAGGCAACCTGATGCTGAGCTATTTCTTGCATTATTTTTACTTGAACAAGAGCCGTAAGATTCTCAAGGACTTCCTTATTGCTGCTACTGCAAAGGACCGCAGCTTCATGATGTGCTTTCGGCCAAGAGAGTGTGAGACAACAAATTCCAAGTATGATTCAGTATTTTTCAAGTCAGTGAACCGAACGTATGATTACAAGGTCTGCTACTGTGAAGTGTATTCGTGTTACATTCGTCGTTTATTTTATTTGTTCATCACGTGTATGGCATTAAACTGTATACTCCATTTGCAGGCATATTTTGTTGATCAAAGGGCGCATGAGACTGGTCCCCTGTTGTTTCTTGTTGATGTCTATTGAAACCTCGTAAGTATACCTCCAATGTCGAGGAGCTCTTCTTCGCTTTCGTTGGGATTATTTTTCCTGCAGAATGGTTGCTGCTGCTCTTTTAGCGTTAGGAGTAGTACAACATACATAGTGGAATTTATCTGAGCTACTTATCGTCTTCTTTAGGTACGATGCTTTCTTCAGGCGGGACTAAAATTCAGGTTAAGAATAACAATGGCCTACTGAACTGCTAGTTCTGGGGACCGTTGGAGAAGGAGCCGGCGAGGACGAGAAGCTGGCGAGGAGCACCGAGCCTGGAGGTTCTCTCCCTAGCCTTCTCCTTGCCCCCAGCCAGATTTGGGGCGACTGCAAGTTGGGGCAGGATCGTGGACGCGCCCTGGGTGAGGCTGGTCGTGGGCGGGCTGCTCCTAGGCAATGACGCGAGGAAGAAGGGAGGCGAGTGTTTCTCTCGGTCCAACATTTTTTTTAACCATTTTGCCTTTTCACCAAACCACGTATTACCACCAAGCCATCCGTAAATCTCTACTATTCCCTCCGTTTTAAAATATAAGATGTTTTAGATCTTAAAACAAGTCTAGATTTATTTTTTTATAACTCTAAAACATCTTATATTTTAACTTTTCACCAAACCACGTATTACCACCAAGCCATCCGTGAATCTCTACTATTCCCTCCGTTTTAAAATATAAGATGTTTTCATAAATCTAAAACATTTTATATTTTAAAACAGAGTGAGTAACCGAAAGAAACGTTATGTTCCGTTTCCTGGCAACATCGTTTCGCTCCCAACTTCGTCCGCTTCGCCGCTCGCGTCCCGCAAAGAAAAAAAGTTGCAATGCACGCGAACTCCCCCTCCCTTCCTTCCGTGAACTCCGCGTTCTCTCTCCTACCGACGCCTAGACTCCATCCCCTAAACCGGCCACGCTCCAGGCCACCGGCCGCGCGCCCTCTTCTCCAGCCCACCAGCGGCGCCCTCCCAATTCATCCACCAGCGGCGCCCTCCCCTGCACCCCGCCCTCTCCAGATTGTCGGATTCCTTCTACTCATGGACAGGATCACGCATCGCTGCCCAATAATCGGTCATCCGGGCAACCGGAGACATAGAAATCCTAGAGTTTCTCCGCGCGTCCTGGGATCCATAAGCAGCCGTCGTTGGTTCCTTTCCTCCGCTCGCGTCGGGACTCTCACACCGCCGGGCTCACAGTACAGTTCAGATGCAGACGATGAGCCAGAGTTCTACATATTGCAAGGTGAAACACCTAAAGAAGATCCCAATTTCTAATTATTGCCTAGGCACTGTTTGGTGCAAAAAAGTGCTCACCCGACTGGTCCGTCCGATCAGGATCGTGCATACCAACGCCAAGGGCACCCACGCGGGCAGCGCTTCCAGAAAAAACTCACGGACAAAAAATCCCAATTCATCCTCTCCTTCGCCAAGCGCTCTCTCCTGCGCCTCACCACCTTCCTTCCAATCTCCCTCATCGGCGGCAAGCGGTCAGGCGGAAGACGGTTGGGGGGTGGGAGGGGGGTTCGCACTCGTTGTATGGAGCGGCGGGTTGGTGTTGCATCGACATCGGCAATCCCCTCGGGGACCGAACCACGATGCTCTCGACTGGGCCAGGCTGAGAGCAGAGACCGACGGAGATCATCGTCGAAGAGTCTCTACGTCCACCCTTGTGAGGTGAGTCCTCTCCACTCGATTTTCCACCGCCATGGTTGCTCCAGCGATTTGAGATCCGAGCTGCGCGCTCTGATGATTTCGCTTAGTGTTGATGTAGCACCACCGAGGTGCTTTTCAGATGTGTGATTCGATTTTTGCTAATTGTTCCATATGATGCATAGGTCTAGATTTTTGTAGAACAGTATTCTCGGCGTTGTTACATGGACATAAGTATAGCTTTGTTTCCCTGAAACTCTGCATCCTGCCTCTACCCAACCGCCGCTGTCACTCCCACCGGCATGGCCGCGAGGCCAATGGAGGGACGGGGCCATCACGTCGTAGTCGTAGGTTCGTGTCGCCCGAGGGCCGGGAGGTCCAAGCACACTGCAAACCACTGGAACTTGTCGATGTTGGTTTTAGAAGCTCATACGCGTGAATCTCCGATCGATTCAGATCGATCTTTACATGCGCAGCAACTCAGCAGCTAAATACTTTTGTAGACATTGTTGCATGACAGTTTTGGGTTTCGCAAGCATGCGAGATCGAAGACTCGATGGACTGGTGCCTCATGCCACCGCCACGGCTTCGTCTGCCGTCTTCGATGCTCGTTTGCGACCACGCCGTCATGGCTGATTGATCGCTTGAGTGTATGTCTGTCTCCCCGCACAGGCCGCCGCGTCGATGTATGGAAAACCGTTCTTTTCTCGTTTTCTCTTCCATTCCATGGAACATTTTTTATGTCCCCTTCCCATGGAACTCGGTGATTTGACCAACAATGATCATGGGGACGGTGACGGGGTCTCAAGATTATTGTTACTGAATTTACCATACTCAAATCAACTATGGAGATGGGTAGGTACTTTTTGTGTGGGGAGGTACCAAGTATGGTAGAATTGAATACTTGGTCCGTATTGTATGTAATATTCCATCACCTCATCTGTATTGTATGTAATATTCTACTCACAGAATGCATGTTCTCACATCTGAAGTTTTTGATCACCATATTATAATGTGGCGATTTATTGTATAATTGTAGGATATAAAATTTAAACAATAAATACATAATGTTCATATGGTTGCAGTGTTTTCCTACATGTAGGATATACTTTATACTCTAGAGGTTTCCATGAGGTTATACAATAGGTTCTTCAATTTCTTTTATGGATGTAACAAAACAGTAAAATTTTGAGTGTTGTATGTAAGATTCTACTCATAGGATGTATATTTTTTACAACTGAAATATTCGATCATATTATACACCGGGGATATTTACTGTATAATCATAGGATGTAAAATTTGGACAATAAATACATCATGTTCATGTGGTTGCAGTGTTTTTCCTATGGATAGGATGTACTTTTATACTCCAGAGGTTTCCATGGGGTTATACAATAGGTTCTTCAATTGCTTTTATGGATGTAACAAAACAATAAAATCTTGAGTGTTGTATGTAAGATTCTACTCATAGGATGTATATTTTTTACAACTGAAATTTTCGATCATATTATACACTAGGGATATTTACTGTATAATCATAGGACGTAAAATTTGGACAATAAATACATCATGTTCATGTGGTTGCAGTGTTTTTCCTACAGATAGGATGTACTTCTATACTCCAAAGTTATCCATGAGGTTATACATTAGGTTCTTCAAATGCTTTTTATGGATGTACTTTTGTAGTATATAATTTGTATGTACATATGTACTTTTTTTGCAGAGTTTGACATCCACAAAGCCTTCTTCTATATGGATTTAAAATATTTCTTCTTTTTTTGTCGGTGAAATAAATTGAAATTCTTTCTAGCTTTGTTGCATGATTTTTTACATCAATTTCTAAAGAAAATTTCCCATCATGCTAGTGTGTGTGTTGTTTCAACTCCCGAGTCACTGAATGGCCATGTGGTGCCTCCAAAAACATGCTTGCCATTATCGCATAGCTCCATTGTATCCTGTAGGACTGGAACATTTAGGTCTAGACCACTGGGAGGAATGATTGTGTCCTTATATGCATACACATACGATATTCCCTCCTCATTTTCTCATACATGTTCAATTCATACACTATGATAATGACATGATGCTTAAGAAAGTACAATCATTTCCGGACATGATTTTTTTGTAGGAACTATTCGATTTTTGTGTCTTCAAACTTACAGCAAGCATGACCCTGAATTAAGCACCTAACTGTCAATTTTGTTACAGGTAACAGTGCGTCATGTAATTACAAAAATTGCTTCATGGTCATAAGATCAACACAATTGTGGCCTAATCTTTGGGTGAGCATAATCGTGGCAAGAAGGTTCCTGGAACTAGTTACAATCTGTTTGCACCCTATCTGTGTGCAGTAGTTTGCCTTTTTTCGTGTTTCTTCTATGCACAAAACAGTGAGATACTTCATGGTTATGGATATTGTTTCTAGGATTTATTACATTTAGAGTTTATGTTATGATTTTTCATGCTACACTGTCAAATTCTACATGGTTACGTTATGCACAAATTTGAGTGATTCTTTGTTACATGCTAATATGAATGATTTCTGTTTATGCTATGAGTTTCTACATGCTATCTCTATGCACACAATTTGGTGACAATTTTACATGAACATGACTATTTTCCTAGGTTTTTTACATGCATGCCTACATGGTTGTTTGGCAGCATGTACAAAATTCCTGGTTTTGAAACATAAAATAGTTTTAAATCACTGAAAGTACATACACGATAATCTGGATATGCATCTCTTGGAGATTTTGTAACATATTAAGAACCATGTGTTTGATCTTTGGGGGTGTAGGGGAGGGGTGCTTGACACGATGCTTCAGGCACCAATTTTATACATCTCGTGTACTGGGTTGTAATCGGAGAGAACACACTTTTGCAGATGTAGATGTTGTTCTTGCAGAGAGGAAGAACTACACCCATGCCTTCTTGTTCATGTTCTTCTAGATCTGATTTGCCTTCCTTTGTGCTTTAGGCAAACGGATTTGTAGCAATGTGCTCTGTTATTTCCAGGTTTTATTTGCATGTATTTTTTGTTGTAAGTAAGACAACAGCCATGGAGTTTCACCCGCCTCTAGCTGGAGGAAGAAGAAAGTTAGAGGTAGGCAGGGTTTAGAAGATCAGACCGGAGGACGGTTCTTTTTGTGTGCACCTGAGGGGCTGAGACGCACCGTCCACACACCTAACGCGCGCCTCCATGGTAAACTTTATAGGCGGGAAAGAAGGATTGCTACCACTTTCTATTTCCGGAAAGAATCTGTTCCGACAGGGGGGGCACTCCCTAAGACTAACCGGTAACCGGGCACTGTGTATCAGCGTCCAAAGAAGATTCGTACCCTCCTCCATGTTGGTGAATATTTGCTTGAGTATTTCAGTACTTCAGTTTCACTTACTAAATTTGTTCATGTTTTGGTGGGAATGCAAGATGCAGTGACCGGATTGCAGTGGTTGGACTCCATCACACGAGACTGCATTGCTACATTTCAAGGTCTATTTTGTTCTTATTTGACCCGTTATTGTTTTGTCTCTAAGGAACCAAATAACAAAGCTTGTCAGAAGAAGCTTTGATTTGCAAAAGTATCGACCAAGTTCTTTTGCATGCATATGCTGGTAATTTGGTTCACAAAAATTAGGATGATGTAGCTGAAGTTTTGCTATAATGTATTTATCGACAGTTGGAAACTAAGTTTCACTTATGTAGTTTTCAGAGATGAGGTATAATCGTTATGTTCTTTCTTTCTTCTTCTCTTAAGATGGGTATTTTATGCTGAAGAAAATCCAAATTTTAACCCTATATATTCCAGCTCATGCCGCCTTCACACAGTCAATTAAAACCTTCTTCTTTGACTACTTTCGATTACAGACTAAATACAAGGGAAAAGCTTCAATATGCTCGGGCCTGCTGGACATGTACATCATGGAGCATATTGATGCCACAATAATTTTTTTTGGATTTGCTAGTTCTCAGACGCTTGAGAACTTCTTAAGTCTCAGTCGCCTCTTTCACCGTTTGATTTACCTCGTGATTCGTGCTACACATAAGTTGCAACTTGGGTGTAACTGAGAATTTAATGAGTTGCAACTAGGTTGTAACTGAGAACTAATACAAATCTTGTGAGTTGCAACTAGGTTGTAACTGAGAATATTAGAATGATATCAGCGACTTAGACATAACTAATTCTCAGACGATTGAGATCTAGACACTCCCAAATTTTTTAATGGAGTACTGTCTAATTTGTGGATATGCGGAAGAAATTTCAAAGAGTCCCGTCCTGGTCCTTCACATAGGTAGAAGAAAATCCTACAAAGACTTAGAGGCCTGTATTTCTAACTTTATGTAACATCATGCACCTTTTTTTGCCATGTACATTGGTAGTAGGTCAATACCATGATGGTTTCTATGTTTATGTTTCTGAACAGATAGATACCCATCCAATAGCGTCCGCTGACCACGACCTCGATGGGAATCCTCCTGAGAGATGCCGCGTCATGGCTGCTCCGTCCCGTGTTTTCTTGGTTGTTGTATTTTATAGGTATATTCGAGAGTAAATTGCATAAATCTATGACAATTAAGTCTAGGGCTTTAAAAAACTACGACAATTCAGGTTTGCTGAAAAAAATACCAACTTTGTGCCTAATTGTTACAAAAAACTACCAGTTCGCTGTAACCCTCGTTTAACACCAGTTGATCGTCATTCTGACAGTGCTGGCCCACCTATCAAGCTGACGTGTCATGTGCGTTTTGCCAAATAGTCCTCGTGAACATTATAATTCCAAACTTAGTGCCACTTTTTTTTACTTATTCCTTTTCTTCCTTTTTTATCCTTTCTTTTCCCCTAAAAAATATTTTTTTCTAACTGAGCCGTGTTGACCAAATCCACTGGGAGGGAGGTCGTCGCCGGAGGACCGCTCCACCGCTGCCGCAGGGCTACTCCACCGCCGTCGCCGCTGCTCTGGACCGCCGTTGCTCTAGACCGCTCCACCGCTGCCGGAGGGCTACTCCACTGCCGTCGCCGCTGCTCTGGACCGTCGTTGCTCTAGACCGCTCCACCGCTGCAGGAGGGCTACTCCACCGTCGTCGCCGGACGACGCCGCCCACGAGCAGACCAGCGAACATGCGGGGCCAACGAGAGCGCGAGGACGGCCGGCGAGCCCTCCCCCACCGCTGCGTCCTTTCCCTGCCATGGATCGGACGGCGAGCTGCAACGTGGCTGGGCGAGGGGAGGTGGCCGGAGCAGTGGCGGCTGGCGGGAATCGCGACTTCGTCGCGTGCTGGTGGAGAGGAAGCCTCGCATGCTTGCAAAGCTCCACCGCCTCCATCCGCCGCCGCTGCTGCCGGCAAGCGCGCGGACGACTGGCGAACTGCTGCAGGCCGGCGAGCGCGCGTGCCAGTGAGGGCGCAGGGCCGACGAGCGCGAGGGCAGCGAAGGCGCGGGGCGGCGAGCTGCTATGGAGCGACGAGGGAGCGGGGTGGTGCGGCGAGGGCGCATGACCGGCGAGCTGCTGCGGGGTGGCACGGTGAGCACGCGGGTCAGCGAGGGCGCGCGACCGACGAGCTGCTACGGGGCGTCACGGTGAGCGCGCGGGTCAGCGAGGGCGCGGGGTAGTGCGGTGAGGGCGCGCGACCGGCGAGCTTCTGCGGGGCAGCGAGCGCACGGAGCCGGCAAGCTGCTGCGAGGCGGCGAGCGCGTGGGGCGGCATGGTGAGGACGCGGGGCCGGCGAGCTTATGCGGGGCGACGAAGGCGCCGGGCGGCGCGACAGGCGAGCTGCTGCGGGACAGCGCGGTGAGCGCGTGGGTCAGCGAGGGCGCGGGGCGGTGCGGCAAGGGCGCGCGACCAACGAGTGCGTGGGCCAGCGAGGGCGTGGGGCCGGCAAGCTGCTGCGAGGCGGCGAGCGCGCGGGGCCGGCGAGCTTCTGCGGGGCGATGAGGGCGCAAGGCGCCGTGGTGAAATGGAGCTATTGATTTTGGTTTCATGGCCTCGGTGGCTAGAGGTTAGGGATGACCTGTGATAGACATGGCCTATTTTAAAGCAGAGGAGAAAGATCTGACAAGTGGGTTCACTATATTTTTGAAAAATACCCTCTTGAACCATTAAATACTGCCACATCAGCCTGACAGTGGGTCCACCTGTATCGAAAACGCGACCAAACAAGCTAATTGCCCGATTACACGAAGTTGCTAGCTCTTTGTAGTTGGTAGTCCGAAAGTTCGTAGTTTTTTGCAGCAATCCTGAATTGTCGTAGTTTTTTAAAACCCTAGCCCCAATTGTCGTAGCTTTTTGCAATTTACTCATATATTCGAAGATCAGGTCTATGGCCATCCAGTAAGCGGAAGAGATGCAGGTCAAGCCCACATTTGGTTATGGCCATCCAGTAAGCGGAAGAGATGCAGGTCAAGCCCACATTTGGTTTCAGCCTTCAGTAGCTCATCTTTTGCATAGTATAAAATAGATATGGTGTAGTATGCCATTGAATATATACACACTAATGGATGGTTTACGCTAGGGGTGTTCAGAGAATGGGTTAGCCTTAACCTGGCTGCCAACCTTGTTAATTCAAGTTTGCATACGATGCAGAAACTATTACTCTGTTTTTACCTAGAACGAGCCTTTAACAGTATAACACAGTTTCAGCAAGACCGTATCTGGCCATCCCAGTTTAGGTACTTTTTTGCATATCACTAATATCTTTGTGCTAAGGTTTAGTAGTCACCGATTTATATTAAATAGCGAGCATTCTATCTACCATATACTTAAACATGATCATCATACCTGGTGTACTTTTCACATGATACATGCCAATGCAGACGTGCTATGGATTAATCAAGTCGTGGAAACTTGGTTTGGTGAGGTAACTTTACTAAAAAAGTTGGTTGAGAATAAATGGAACAAGATCAATCATTATCAAGTTTCACACAAAGTATATCTTCTTTCAGTACAACAAAAAGTAAATATTTGCAATTTCTACATTTTTGTGACTGTATGAATCTACATATACCAACTCGGGTATTCGGATAAAGCGGGAGCCGATATCCGGAGATTTGAAAGTGCCTTGTTACATGATATAGAATTGATTTCACTACAAACTGATAAAGTTAACAACTTATAACGCACGCACGCACGCACGCACACACACACACACACATATATATGAAACAAAAATGGTATGCCCTAGTATCCGGGAGGAAGCATCTTCAACCACACATGCGCTTTTAGATTGGTACCAATGCCTTTCCTTTTTCTTTTATCATTTTCACCACCTATTTGTGAAATGGGTTTCTCTCACCTGCCACATGATAGTCCCAAACCATTTGAGGAAACTTGCTACACTTTTGCAGGTCTATTTTTGTACTATTTACAGCCTTTGTTTGAATCTGAGTTTACGTTTGATGCAAAAAAAAATGGCAAGGCAGCTAGTGTTGCATGCGGTGGGCCGACTGCGCCCTCACAGCATGGTGTGTGTCTGCGCGCATATGCGTGGTACCATGCGCATGCATGTGCGGCCTCAAATAATTCAAACAATGATCGGTACCACTCCACTACTGGCATGGGCTGACTTCAGCGCATGGTTCCGAACGGCGACCTGACCGAAGCGATTTTGAAATTTCATTGGGCTCCCGCAACTTTGTCATCGCCGGACCATCTAGGTAGGCACCGAATGCTTCAAGTTCTGCTTTATTTTTGTTTCTCTTTCTTGAGTCCAGGTAGTCAATCTCACACACAAATCGAACGGACTTAGTTTGTAATCGTTTGACTGTCCGTCGCTGCGACAATATCATACGTACAATATTTTAGCATGATGGGAACTAGTCATCATGCCGTGTATAATTATCAATCAGTGAATAGAATATTCGGATGTCACATTATACTATAGCTTAAGCGTGAATGTGTACCCGCCATCCCACGCCGTTCTCACCGCAAACATTTTCATCCATTGAATCTTGTGTGGAGGACAAAAGATTCATCTGTTAAGCCTGGTTAGTACAGTTGTGGGGTACGATCGTCGGTAAAAAAAACCCGATACGGTTTCAGCCCCTCGAGTCATCTACCTAAAGCTCCTGCCTCCTGATCTTCTAAAAAAAAAATCTCCTACCCCTCTCCTCCCATCTCGATTCCACGCCATGGTCGCCTTTGCTCGCGCCAACTCACGGCCAGGCGCAGCCAGCGTGGCCGCCTCCCGCGGCTTTCGTTGGTGCCGCCTCGGCCAGACCAAGGATGGCGCGGTAGCGGCGGCGCCCGCGGCCGACGTAGGCGCGCACCTCGGGGATTCGAGGTGGAGCCATGGGAGGCACACAGGTTTAGAAGGAGACGGAGGTGCTCGCAGGGCCACCAAAGCTAGGGAATATGGGGAGGTCGAGGTCGAGCGCACGCGGTGCTTGCAGAGGTCGAGGTAGGCGCGGCCGGTAGCGACCATGGTGGGTCGAGGTCGTTGCGGAGTAGAGCGGCCAGCGGTGCTCACGGACCCGTGAGGAGGGCAGGCGTGGCGGGGGCATTGGCGTTCTTGCGTCTTGCGGCGGAACAAGGTGCCGACGGAAGAAGAAGGGCGTAAGAGGTTGGGGATCGAGTAGTGGCGGCGACGCGTGACGGGAAACGAGAGAGAGGCTTCGGGTAGGTGACGTCGTGTGTGGGTGGTGTGGTTGGGCTTGTCCCGCATCGTGTGCGCGTGCGTTTCGTGTGCGGTTGTGTGGTGTGGGCGTGTCCCGTGTGTGCGCGGCTGAGTATGTTCGGTTATAGTTAGGCTGGACATTTTTTTAGCGGAGGTTAGGCTAGAGTTCGGTTTAGTTAATGGCGTGGTGGTGGCCGGCTGGGACAATGGGCATGGCCGGCTGCCAAATTTAATAAATAATTTTAGATAATTTAAAAAGTAGAGAAAATATTACTCCGTTCGATCCATATTCATTGACTTAACTTTGTCTAGATACGGATATATCTAGACAAACTTGAGTCAACTAATATGGATCAAAGAGAGTATTATTATTTGAATAAAAGATGGAAAGTAATGTAGATAAGAAAGATAGGGTTTAAGTGAAAATATTTTTAGAGTCTAAGGTATGCATGGTGATGCAAAAATAAAAACAATAAACAAATACTCTTTCTAATCTAAATTAGTTAACTTGATTTTGTCTACATTTAGATGTATCTAGCGCTAAAATAAGTCTAGATACATTCGAATCTAGACAAATTTGAATCGAGTAATTAAAATTGGAGAGAGTACAAACTAACAAAGAATATATTTTTCGGTGTATAATAGCCGGGTTAATCTCCAGTTTTGTCTGAACCAATTGATTGCCATGTTAAATATATATCTGTTCTTTCCTATTTGCAGCTTAGATTCTACGGAGTATTTGCCTACCATAGTTTACGGAGGAGCGTGTAATGCAAATATATTCAATGAATCAGACAATCCAGATGGAGATTTTAAACATGTACCTAATAATACTTTAAGGACGTTTCGTAGTGTATTGCAACGAACAAGCTTTTCTATCTTTCAGTTACTTATACATATTTGCATGTTCTTTCTGGCTCAAGTCACATAAACACATAAAAAGGTCATCATCATTGAAAATAAACAAGGTACTATGTGTGTACTCTTTCTATTTAATTTATTGGTACTCCCTCCGACTCATACTAATTGACTTGGATTTTTAAATTTTGGATGGACCTATATACTAAATGGTGTTTAGATTCATCTAAATTTTAACAAATCCAAGTCAATTAATATGGATCGGAGGGAGTAGCAAGTAGCATTAACAGAAAAGGCAATAAATTAAAGTGAGAGGACATGAGTCTGAATACACAATGCAAACCCAACATGCACCTCATATTGCCCAGACGTGTTCTAGGGCAGCGCGGCGAAGCGCGCTTACACATCTAGTTATATTGAATTTCGGTCGGCCGGAAGCGTCTGATATGGTACCGAGTGCTGATCGTACGTCTTAGGCCAGTCTTTTTTATTAAGTACTAGCTAAATACCCGTGTGTTACAACGGTCTCTTTGATTTTTTTTCTAATCACCAATATAATCTATCTTTTATCCGCAAGTGATCCGCAATACTTGAGATATTTAAACGTAATATTTATCAATAAATCTGTACCATTTCGATATTATAACCTAAAAAATAGCACATAAATTGGTTGAATAGAAAACCAACAAATAGAAATGGACATTTGAAGCTTTCGTCCATTTTCTCAACTACGTTTTTTCTACAATGGCTAACACCATGGTTGCGAGTAAAAGAATCTGTCTAGCATTGAATTTGAGGGGCACATCTGTACTGGCAGGTCGATTACTAGTGTAGTGCACCGTTCCCAACCATGATCGATACCTCCATGATTTGGTGTCGTCATTTTCTTTGGGAATTCCCATATGTCTCCGACCCTAAAGTTTCGGTGCCATGCGTGTGTTCCCTTTGTTTCACTATTTTGTAACGCACCCTTCCACAAGTGAAGCGGTACCACGGGCCTAATATCGTTAAGTGTTATACTGTGCGTGGTTCGGTACCGCTGAATGCGCGGCCACCGACCCCCTCTCTGCATGGTGGTTCAGTGCCTCGTACCTAAGTGGTCGGTACCACGCATGTGGACCGTCTCGGTAGATCGTCGGTGTCTACGGATTAGGATTATTTGTTATTTTCACCATGCTCCAATCCCCCTTGTTCCACTATTTGGTTACGCACCCTACCTCAAGTGAAACGGTACCATGATCCTTATACCGTTAAGCGCCATAAGGCACGTGGTTCGGTATCGGTGAACCACCGACCCCACCTCGTTTGGTTCGGTTCCATTATACTTGGTACCACCGGATTCCTTTGTGCAACTGATTCGGTACTAGCATGATGGTTTCGATGCCTCGACCCTATACGCTTGGTACCAGTATGAAGATCTATTTGGGTTAGTCATTGGGTGTATCCATCATCTCATTACGATGTTGTTAGCTCTACAACGCCGGATCCCATAAGCGCTTATTTGGTTCTAGAGTGATGATTCGGTGCCTCACGCCTCCTTGCTCGGTACCCGAGACAGGATGGGCGCTTGGTTGTCGTTATTTTGTGAATTGTCACGTGGCTCCGACCCTATTGTTTTCGTGCCAGGCGTGTGTCCCCCCTGTTCCGCTATTTTGTTACGACCTCAAGCGGAACGGTACCATAAGCCTAATATCGTTAAGCGCCATATAGTGTGTGGTTCAGTACCGCTGAATGCACAACCACCGACCCCCTGCCCTAAAACGTTGGGTTGGTACCAAGCGTTTGGCCAGTCTCGGTAGGCCGTCATCTCATTACGGTCCCACCCACTGGAAGAGTTGCTTGGTATTAGGGTTAGACATTGGGCGACCCCACTCTCACGTCTCGATGGCGTTAGCTATGCAATCACCGAATCCTCTGATCGCTGATTGGGTACTGGCGTGATGATTCGGTGTCTCGTACGTCCATGATCGGTACTTGGTACGGAAGGGACGCTTTGTTTCACTATTTTCGGTGCCATGTGTCCTCCATGACCGGTACCTCCATGATTTGGTGTCGTCATTTTCTTTGGGAATTCTCGTATGTCTCCGACCCTAAAGTTTCGGTGCCATGTGTGTGTCCCCTTTGTTTCACTATTTTGTAATGCACCCTTCCACAAGTGAAGCGGAACCATGGGCCTAATATCGTTAAGTGTTATACTGTGCGTGGTTCGGTACCGCTGAATGCGCGGCCACCGACCCCCTCTCTGCATGGTGGTTCAGTGTCTCGTATCTAAGTGGTCGGTACCACGCATGTGGACCGTCTCGGTAGATCGTCGGTGTCTACGGATTAGAATTATTTGTTATTTTCACCATGCTCCAATCCCCCTTGTTCCACTATTTGGTTACGCGCCCTACCTCAAGTGAAACAGTACCATGATCCTTATACCGTTAAGCGCCATAAGGCTCGTGGTTCGGTATCGGTGAACCACCGACCCCACCTTGTTTGGTTCGGTTCCATTATACTTGGTACCACCGGGTTCCTTTGTGCAACTGATTCGGTACTAGCATGATGGTTTCGATGCCTCGACCCTATACGCTTGGTACCAGTATGAAGATCTATTTGGGTTAGTCATTGGGTGTATCCATCATCTCATTATGATGTTGATAGCTCTGCAAAGCCGGATCCCCTAAGCGCTTATTCGGTTCTAGCGTGATGATTCGGTGCCTCATGCCTCCTTGCTCGGTAAACGAGACGGGATGGGCGTGTGGCATCCCGCAAAACCACTACTAGAAAATCGCGTTGTTTTTGTGCATTGCATCATCATGACCGCATGCTCATGTCATCATGCCACATTGCATTTGAGCATCGTCATCATCATGCATTTGCTTGCATAAAACTATTTGCAGAAAACCCGGTTCATGTTCTTTAAACGCCCCATCTTTATTCAAAACCAAAACCCCAGGCCTCCGGAATATTTTGTTTGTCAGCTATTGGTTTGCAAACGGTGCATTTAAAATAAATTAAGTATATTATTTTAGTGGGGCAGTCGAACGGGCCGAATGACCCGAACGACCACCCCAGAAAAATAAAAACGGCCCACCCCTTAATCCTAAAACTACCAACCTATCTACCCATCCCTCTGGCCACATCACCCCGGCCAACCCCGTCGCGCCACATCACCTCTCCTCTCCTCCCACCCAATCAGATGCTGCCAACTCACCCCTCTCTCTTTTCTCTCTCTCTCCTGAACCAACCAAAACACTCCCCACTCACGCCACTGTCCCCACACTCCCTGCCACACAAGCCACACACCCACGCCCGACCGCCTCTGCCGCCTGGGTCCCACCCGCGGGCCCCCACCACAGCCCCGTGCCCCCCGTTCTTCTTCCTCCCCTTGGCTCTCTTCTCCTCCCTTCCCGCATCCTCCTCGCTCTCCGTCCGCCTCCTCCGGCGTGCTCACGCCCGTTCATCCTCCTCAGCCGCGACCACCTCCACCCTTCCCCCATTGCCACCCCGCCTCTCTCCCTTCTTTCCTTCCTCCACCAAGACGCCTGCTCGTTCCTCCGCCGCTCCCATCCTCTCCACCGCTCGCCTCGCCTCCTCCTGCCTGCCAGACGGCAACCTCCTCACAGCTCCTTCCGGCCGCCTCTGCCACCTCCCCGCTTCGCCCACCCGCCTGCCGCCTCACCTCCCCGCCTGCTTCTCCACGCCAGCCGCCTCCTCCGTTCGACCTCGCCGGCGCCTTGTGGCAGCGGCTGCATTGTCCGCTGCCGGTCCGCCTCACGCCGCCCGCCCGCTTTCTCACCTCGCCGGTCCAGTAGCCTCCTGCAGCCCGTCCGTGCGGCCCCTCCGGCCAAACTTCCCGGCGTGCCTCGACATGAGCTCGCCGAGATCGCCCTTCTCCGCCGCCAGCGCCTGCTGCCTTCCCGCCTCGCCTTGCATCTCCCGGCCAGGCGCTGTCAGACCCTGCGGCAGCGGCGCGCTGCCGTCCCTTCTCCATGCGCCATGGACACAGCGCCGCCGTCAACCGCCTCGCTTGGCGCCCCGCCAAGCCGTCGTTCTCGGCCTTCTTTCCGCAGCGTCAGTAGCGAGTGGCGCCATGCCGCGTCGTGCGTGTGCTAGCTCGTGTTTTTGTGTTGTTGTATCAAGGCAGTGTGCTCACCCCTCACTCTTGGTACCCGGGCCTCTCGAGATCGTCTCGGAACAACACCGACACATCGCCAACTTTCTTCGAAGGCCGACCATATCAACGAACCCCATCTAAACCTCAAGATCGCCGTCTGCGAGCAAGCCGGAAACCTCCAGGGCTCCTTCCAGGAACCACCAAGATCTTCATCACGGACCCGGCGCTCTCCTTCATGGACGCCGAGATCTTCCTCCTGGAATTCGAAGACTGAACCCGTCGGACGCTTACACGGGATGGCAAGATCGCCACAGACGCGAATCCCAAGACCACGAGACCGAACCAAGGCCGATCCCGTGCCGGTGCCGCGCCAAGATCTCCTTCTCGGACCCCGATGACGCTAAGTTCTTCGCCGTAGAGCAACAAGGCCTTCGACAAGACAAGGAACGCCAAGAACTTCACCCCGAATGCCAAGACCGAACCGACACGAGGACCCGACAAGTTCGACACGGTCGAAGTCGATGCCCCGACGCCAGACCAAGTACGCCCTCCCGGAACGCCAAGGTCCCCGCGGGAGACGACAAGACCTTCGCGACGACAAGAACGGCACCGACCCGGAAGAAGCCGATGCGTCCCGACACCGACCCAAGTCCTGCTTCCCGGATGCCGAGGCCACCGACACAGAACAACAAGATCTACTTCGCGGGCACCGTGCGACAAGACCTACCTACATTATCCGAGAACGTTCCGTGAACCTCGACCACGAGACCGGACCCCGAACCCCGGAACCCCAAGATCTGCCGAACCCTAATGTGTGAAACCCTTCCCGAAACCCTATTTTATAGCATAATATAACTTGTCGCATATTAAATGGTCATGCATGCATATTGTCGTGTGGTTTGGGGGCCTTATGCCGATTCACCTAATAACTAAATATGGGGCCCATATGCGGGCAAATCTAGCCTTATATTGGCCTCATTTAAATTTGTGTAGCGAACCGGTGCTATCCTTTGCCATGCTAAACCACATTTAAATTGTGAGGTTTCTAAATAACTTGAACCGTTTAATTAATTGTCGGGACCCCAGTTCCACTTAATATGACCTAATTGCATCGCATCTTTGCCATGCCATACATCATGCATGCATCATGCCGATCTTCTGCCGTAGTATTAAATATTGCACCCGGTGTTTCTTCTAGCGTTTTGCTTCTTCGCAGATAAGGACGTTGAGTTGATGTGAGCTTTGCCCCGATCTTCGGTGGCACCTTCGGCAATGTTTTCAGGCGAGCATCTCCCCCTTTCTACCTATCTTACTTTTATAGTATTTATTCCCTCCTGTTGATCTATTGCTATCTGTGTTGCGATACTTTAGTTTCTGTGCCTGTGATATACCGTGCAGCCCTATATTGCCTTGGACACATCCTATTACCTGTTGTTTGGTAGATAGTTGGACTTGGGCGTCGTAGTCGCTTGCTCAAGTGCTGTTGCGTGTCGTCCAGTGCCACAGCTGTTGATGTATTGCCGCATGTTGATGTTGGAGGTGATCCTAGTTTTACTTATCGTTCACTTTAACTCCTGTTTAACAACTAAAATTGAAGTAAGCAGAGGCATCGGTGGGTGATAGATAATATTTGGTTTCTGAATGCCCACTTGTGTCCCGTAGGACCCCGAGTACTTGATACCTGTTCCTTGATTTATCGCGCTATCCACATCCGGGAGGTATATGGGACCCCCGAGCGAGCTTGATTCATCTTATTTCTTGGGGCCACAAACTAGTTTGAGGTTTTATTTACTATCTGTACTTATGCCATGCTACTTACGTATTACGATTGTGCGAGGAGCACCTTTATCTTTAGGATCGTGGCACGATTCCGCGGTGTCGACAAGCCCAGCCACACTTTCGGGTTCCCAGTCGTTCACAGCCGTCCCCACAACCTTAAGTCCGTCTCGGAGCCGGCCGGCTTCGTTGCGGGTTCTACTTTAAGGAGTGGCCCCCTAAAATATTTCTGAATCCTGTGATTGTTCAGTCGTGAAAGCCTCGTTGGGTTTTGAGTTGGTTTTTCCGAGGTTGATCGAGCGTGTGTTGCTATTGGTGCATCCCGGCCGGGTAAAACTTTCTGAAAGCCGTGTCCGCGGTTATGGACGACTTGGAGCACAGTATCTCGATCATAGACAAGCATAACTAAAGTTTATTGCTATAAATTTGACTCTATAATGACTAGTAATCAGATTCACTATAACGGAATGGCTATTTAATACTGCCCACAATTGCTTGTTTGGAGTGTCGCTTGCGACCATTGTACCTGACTAGTAAGTATTGCAACTACAACGAGATGGCTGAATAAAAGTACCAACAACTGCTGGGTTTTCGGGTTATCTCATGCCATCTGTATCTGATTAGTAAGTGTTGTAACTATCACGGAATGGTTAACTAAAAGTGCCCACTGCTTACTTTATCAGGACGATTACCTAAACCTGACTAGTAATTGCTGCAACGATAACTGAATAAATAAAGCGCAGCGGTGTGAGTTCCTCGGTGACTTCCTCGTTTGGTCTCGAGGGAAACACCGGATGGGTTTGCTTGATGGTAATGTGATCTCTCCGAATAGGTCATTCTTACCCTCTCGATAACCGCCGGATGTATCGAGTCTCTATAGGTTGTTTAGTGCATCTTTGCCGCTTGATCCACCATACCTATGTGGCGAGGGCCGAATTCTAGTCTCGCTGTCTTGGCCTCGATCTTGACGCTCCTCTTTTCCTTTGCCCTTTGTCGGCACCTTTTGTTTAAGCGGGTTTGAGATCGGCGTCGTTAGCGAGGTTACCCTTCCGGCTTGGCTGGGCGAGTTATGGGCGCCATTGGTTATTCTTGTGGCTCTTAGCCCCATTTGCATCTTGTCCGTAGCGGACGCTCCGCGTTTTCAAGGTGATTTGGATCTTTGTATATTATATCGTATTCTTGACTCTTTGAGTCATTTGTTATATATACATTACGTGGGTCCCATCGAGGACGTTGTGTAATGTTATTACCGTTTTCCACCCGCACGCAAGTGCACTGGTGAGCACCTTTGAATCGTTTCTATGCGGGTTTGGCGGGTTTCGCTAAAACTTGCATAGGTCCGATTCTGAGGTGTTCTGAGTGGTATCGAGCTCGGCGGTTGCGATACCCCAAGTCCGACTGTAGGATAACCTAGCTAACGGAAGTAGAGTGTCAAAACTATTTTTGAAAATCGGTTGGATAGTTACGAATAGGTCTGATTTTACTCCTTACCCCTCTGCTATTCTCCTCTTATCTCTACGCGTTTTGAATCCGCTCTCTTCTCTTTCTTCGAGTCCAGGAATTCTCGTGGTTGGGTTTCCGTCGTACCTTCAGGGTTTCGCTTCCTCCTCTGATAACGGTGTTCTACCATCCGGTGTTCAAGCTGCCTGAGGAATCCGTCTACTGTGGTACCATTCTTTGTTCCTTGTTGGTGCCTTCCGGTGTTTTCCGACGCGACGATATCCTCTACGCGGATCCGATCTGAGTCGCATCACTCCTTTGTTTCCGAACCTCGCTTGTCGAGATCTTCAGTCTGATTCCGAGAGTTGGTTGCATAATCCGCCTATTCGTGTGCAGAGTAATGGTTTGGGTGCGCGATGGACTGATCACCATCCGACTACTCTTATCATTCGCTCTTGTACATCGAATCAGTGGTTCCAGCAATTTGACTCCGTCCACGGAAGTAGGGGTGGCTTATTTGTTGATACCTCTACTTTCGACCTTTTTGTCCCCGGAGTGTTCTCACGACGATCACGGACAACGACCTCTTGTTAGTGGTGTCAAGAGGATCTACACGAAGCGAGAAGACGCAGATCGCCGACCTTCCTTCCGGTACCATGAGGCGGATCTCGAGGGCGAGATCCATTGTTAGTGGTGTCGAATTGTGGCATCCCGCAAAACCACTACTAGAAAATCGCGTTGTTTTTGTGCATTGCATCATCATGACCGCATGCTCATGTCATCATGCCACATTGCATTTGAGCATCGTCATCATCGTGCATTTGCTTGCATAAAACTATTTGCAGAAAACCCGGTTCATGTTCTTTAAACGCCCCATCTTTATTCAAAACCAAAACCCCAGGCCTCCGGAATATTTTGTTTGTCAGCTATTGGTTTGCAAACGGTGCATTTAAAATAAATTAATTATATTATTTTAGTGGGGCAGTCGAACGGGCCGAATGACCCGAACGACCACCCCAGAAAAATACAAACGGCCCACCCCTTAATCCTAAAACTACCAACCTATCTACCCATCCCTCTGGCCACATCACCCCGGCCAACCCCGTCGCGCCACATCACCTCTCCTCTCCTCCCACCCAATCAGATGCTGCCAACTCACCCCTCTCTCTTTTCTCTCTCTCTCTCCTGAACCAACCAACCCACTCCCCACTCACGCCATCTTGCCCCACACTCCACACAAGCCACACACGCACACACCTGCCACGCCCAGACCGCCTCTGCTGGGTCCCACCATGGGCCCCCACCCGTGCCCCGTTCTTCTTCCTCCCAGCTCTCTTCTCTCCTCCCCGCATCCTCCTTTCTCTCCGCCTCCTCCGTGCTCCGCCCCGTTCATCCTCCGCCCAGGCCGCGACCACCTCCACCCCTCTTCCCCGCTCGCCACCGCTCCTCTCCTTCTTTCCCTTCCTCCAGACGCCTCAGCCTCGTTCCTCTTGCTCCCATCCTCTCCGCCTCGCCTGCCCTCGCCTCGCACCGGCAACCTCCTCGCCAGTGACTCCTTCCGGCCCCGCCTCGCGCCGCCTCCGACCATCCTCTGCTCGCCCGCCTCTGGCCGTCGCCTCGCCTCCTCCCGCCGTTCTCGACCAGCCTTGCCTCCGTTCGCCTCGCCCGGCCATGCGCTGCTGTGTCGCCCGGTCCGCCAGTCCGCCTCTCCTTCTCGCCTCGCCTCCGGTCCGTCGCCTCCTGCCCGTCCGCCCTCCGGCTTCGCCGGCGTGCCTCGACCGCAGCTCCTCGCTGAGATCGCCGCGTCCCCTCCGCGCCGCCAGCCTCCTCGCCTCGCCGCGTCTCCCCAGGCGCCGTCAGACCCCTGCGCTTGCGCGCCTTCGTCCCTTCTCCATGCGCGCCGCCGCCGCGGGACACCGCGCCCGGCCGTCAACCGCCCTCGCCTTGGCGCCCGTCCGCCAAGCCCCGTCGGTCTCCGGCCTTCTTTCCGCGCGTCGCAGCCGTAGCGAGTGAGCGCCATGCCCGCGTCCGTGCGTGTGCTAGCTCGTGTTTTTGTGTTGTTGTATCAAGGCAGTGTGCTCACCCCTCACTCTTGGTACCCGGGCCTCTCGAGATCGTCTCGGAACAACACCGACACATCGCCAACTTTCTTCGAAGGCCGACCATATCAACGAACCCCATCTAAACCTCAAGATCGCCGTCTGCGAGCAAGCCGGAAACCTCCAGGGCTCCTTCCAGGAACCACCAAGATCTTCATCACGGACCCGGCGCTCTCCTTCATGGACGCCGAGATCTTCCTCCGAATTCAAGATCGAACCGTCGGACGCTTACGGGATGGCAAGATCGCCACCTGACGCGAATCCCAAGACCACGAGACCCGAACCAAGGCCGATCCGTGCCGGTGCCGCCAAGATCTCCTTCTCGGACCCCGATGACGCTAAGTTCTTCGCCGTAGAGCAACAAGGCCTTCGACAAGACAAGGAACGCCAAGAACTTCACCCCGAATGCCAAGACCGAACCGACACGAGGACCCGACAAGTTCGACACCGGTCAGGGCGAGTCCGATGCCCCGACGCCAGACCAAGTACGCCCTCCCGGAACGCCAAGGTCCCCGCGGGAGACGACAAGACCTTCGCGACGACAAGAACGGCACCGACCCGGAAGAAGCCGATGCGTCCCGACACCGACCCAAGTCCTGCTTCCCGGATGCCGAGGCCACCGACACAGAACAACAAGATCTACTTCGCGGGCACCGTGCGACAAGACCTACCTCTGTTATCCGAGAACGTTCCCGTCGAACCCTGGACCCTGAGACCGGACCCCGAACCCCGGAACCCCAAGATCTGCCGAACCCTAATGTGTGAAACCCTTCCCGAAACCCTATTTTATAGCATAATATAACTTGTCGCATATTAAATGGTCATGCATGCATATTGTCGTGTGGTTTGGGGGCCTTATGCCGATTCACCTAATAACTAAATATGGGGCCCATATGCGGGCAAATCTAGCCTTATATTGGCCTCATTTAAATTTGTGTAGCGAACCGGTGCTATCCTTTGCCATGCTAAACCACATTTAAATTGTGAGGTTTCTAAATAACTTGAACCGTTTAATTAATTGTCGGGACCCCAGTTCCACTTAATATGACCTAATTGCATCGCATCTTTGCCATGCCATACATCATGCATGCATCATGCCGATCTTCTGCCGCAGTATTAAATATTGCACCCGGTGTTTCTTCTAGCGTTTTGCTTCTTCGCAGATAAGGACGTTGAGTTGATGTGAGCTTTGCCCCGATCTTCGGTGGCACCTTCGGCAATGTTTTCAGGCGAGCATCTCCCCCTTTCTACCTATCTTACTTTTATAGTATTTATTCCCTCCTGTTGATCTATTGCTATCTGTGTTGCGATGCTTTAGTTTCCGTGCCTGTGATATACCGTGCAGCCCTATATTGCCTTGGACACATCCTATTACCTGTTGTTTGGTAGATAGTTGGACTTGGGCGTCGTAGTCGCTTGCTCAAGTGTTGTTGCGTGTCGTCCAGTGCCACAGCTGTTGATGTATTTCCGCATGTTGATGATGGAGATGATCCTAGTTTTACTTATCGTTCACTTTAACTCCTGTTTAACAACTAAAATTGAAGTAAGCAGAGGCATCGGTGGGTGATAGATAATATTTGGTTTCCGAATGCCCACTTGTGTCCCGTAGGACCCCGAGTACTTGATACCTGTTCCTTGATTTATCGCGCTATCCACATCCGGGAGGTATATGGGACCCCCAGCGGACCTTGATTCATCTTATTTCTTGGGGCCAAACTAGTTTGAGATTTTATTTACTATCCTGTACTTATGCCATGCTACTTTATTTACGATTGTGCGAGGAGCACACTGTCTTGTTAGGATCGTGCACGATTCTGCTGTGTCGACAAGCCCAGCCACACTTTCGGGTTCCCGATCGTTCGGTAGTCCCCACAACCTTAAGTCCGTCTCGGGCCGGCTTCGTTGCGGGTTCTACTTTAAGGGTGGCCCCTAAAATATTCTGAATCTGTGATTGTTCACCGTGAAAGCCTCGTTGGGTTTTGAGTTGGTTTTTCGAGGTTGATCGAGCGTGTGTTGCTATTGGTGCACCGGCGGGTAAAACTTTCAAAGCCGTGTCATGGTTATGGACGACTTGGAGCATGATATCTCGATCATAGACAAGCATAACTAAAGTTTATTGCTATAAATTTGACTCTATAATGACTAGTAATCAGCTTCACTATAACGGAATGGCTATTTAATCGCCCACAATTGCTTGTTTGGAGTGTAATCGCGACCATTGTACCTGACTAGTAAGTATTGCAACTACAACGAGATGGCTGAATAAAAGTACCAACAACTGCTGGGTTTTCGGGTTATCTCATGCCATCTGTATCTGATTAGTAAGTGTTGTAACTATCACGGAATGGTTAACTAAAAGTGCCCACTGCTTACTTTATCAGGACGATTACCTAAACCTGACTAGTAATTGCTGCAACGATAACTGAATAAATAAAACTGCCAACGGTGTGAGTTCCTCGGCTGACTTCCTCGTTTGGTCTCGAGGGGGGAAACACCGGGATGGGTTTGCTTGATGGTAGTAACAGGATCTCTCCGAATAGGTCATTCTTACCCCTCTCTGATAACCGCCAGATGTATCGAGTCTCTATAGGTTGTTTAGTGCATCTTTGTCATTGCCGCTTGATCCACCATACCTATGTGGCGAGGACCACGAATTCTAGTCTCGCCGTGTCTTGGCCTCGATCGACGCTCTCCTCTTTTCCTTTGCCTTTTCGGCACCCTTTTGTTTAAGGTTTGAGATCGGCGTCGTTAGCGAGGTTACCCTTCCGGCTTGTCTGGCGGGGTTATGGACGCCATTGGTTATTCTTCGGGCTCTTAGCCCCATTTGCATCTTGTCCGTAGCGGGACGCTCCATCGCTTTCAAGGTGATTTGGATCTTTGTATATTATATCGTATTCTTGACTCTTTGAGTCATTGTATATATATATTACGTGGGTCCCATCGAGGACTGTTGTGTAATGTTATTACTTCGTTTTTCACCCGCACGCAAGTGCCTGGTGGGCACCTTTGAATCGTTTCTATGCGGGTTTGGCGGGTTTCGCTAAAACTTGCATAGCTCCGATTCTGAGGGTGTTACAGGGCGCTTGGATGTCGTTATTTTTTGAATTGTCATGTGGCTACGACCCTATCGTTTCCGTGCCAGGCGTGTGTCCCCCCTTTTCCGCTATTTTGTTACGCACCTCAAGCGGAACGGTACCATAAGCCTAATACCGTTGAGCGCCATATAGTGCGTGGTTCAGTACCGCTGAATGCATAAAAACCGGCACATTGCCCTAAAACGTTGGGTTGGTACCGACATGGTGGTTAAGTGCCTCATACCTAAGTGGTTGGTACCTAGCATTTGGCCCGTCTCAGTAGGCCGTTATCTCATTACGGTCCCACCCACGGGAAGAGTCGCTTGCTATTAGGGTTAGACATTGGGCGACCCCACTCTCACGTCTCGATGGCGTTAGCTATGCGATCGCCGAATCATCTGATCACTGATTGGGTACTAGCGTGATGATTTGGTGTCTCGTACCTCCATGATCGGTACTTGGGACGGAAGGGACGCTTTGTTTCACTATTTTCGGTGCCATGCGTACCTCCATGATTCGATGTCGGTCGTTTCCTTTGGGAATTCCCGTGTGGCTCCGACCCTAAAGTTTCAGTGCCATGCGTGTGTCCCCTTTGTTTCACTATTTTGTAACGCACCCTACCACAAGTGAAGCGGTACCATGGGCCTCTTGGAACAACAGGAGAAGCCCAGGCTTCTAACAAAATGCATATCAATTGGTCCAGAAAACATGCTTGTTCTATCCCATGATGTGGCGTAGCCTCTCTGCACCAACTGTACAAAGAACCCTGTGATATCCGGTCAACATCTCTCTCCTCTCAGTAGCTCTCTCCGCCACACTGCTTCGCCACCGTCTCATTGGAAGACCGCCAGGACAACTGCTTTTGAAAAAGCTATATCTAGTGTAGTGATATTCAGACAGATACAGTATCAGCCAAATGAAGCAGGTAGGAACAGCACAAAACATCATCAATATACTGACGTAAAAAGTATCAAACTACTGAACTGAACACTGTATGACGTGCTTACACTTTGTCAACAATACTTGAAAACATGTACTCCCTCCGTTCCGGAATATAAGACGTTAAAGGATTTTCCGACAAAGCCTAAAACAGTAGCGTTGTACAAAAATGCCCCTAGAAACTGTCTGAACGGAGCCCATCAACAATTTGCGGCCGGAATCAATCCCAGACGATCGCGCACCCTCGCTTGCAGCCGGAATCGCGTGTCTCTCCCAAATCTTTGCTGGAATCGATCGCCCAGCTCGCCGACAGCCTGCCCCCACCCAGCAGCTTGCCGGAATCGATCACCGGCAGCTCCCCTAGGTCGCCGGCAGCCCGCCCCCCACCCATCAGCTCGCCGGAATCAATGGTCGGCAGCTCGCCGGAATCGATTGCTGGTAGCTCGCCTAGGTTGCCGGCAGCCCCACCCAGCGGTTCGCCGGAATGGATCGCCGACAGCTCGCCCAGGTCGCCAGCAGCCGGCCCCACCCAGCATCTCGATTGAATCGATCACCGACAGCTCGCCGGGCCATGGAAGAAGGCCAGCGAGAGTGTTCCAGGCTAGGAGCACCTCCAGGCTCCTACTCGTCGGTCCCTTCTCAGCTCTCCAGCGGCAGCAACAGATCGCTAGGATCAAGATGGTTCTCCTGGACTTGAACCTGAACCTGACTCCACCTGAAAAACAAGACGACATTAGGTCATATGTGTACACATGCCAATCTCAATACTTACATGCTGTTGCGATGCAGTGCTACAAACTGCTACAAGGGCAGCTACCAATCCAATCCTTGTACATTTACACTATCAGAAACTGTACACAGTCCCACACCTACAGGGACAACCACTATACTAAGATTTGTATCCATCTAGAGTTTAAAACAAGATCATTGAAATGTGAGTTCAGCTAGAGGTTCTCTAAAAAGATATTAAGGAAACAAACAGTGACATGGCTCAGTAGCAACACTATCAGCAAGAGTTGTATATGCTCCTATGGTGACAACATATTAGACAATACTTGGTATATACTACTCCTAGGAGTACAGTCCAGGAGTATTTAGCTCGCAATTAAGAATGTATTGTCATACATAAATGCCAATAAATGTACATTTGGAAAGAAGATATTATTCAAAAAAATAATCAAGAATGTATTCCCAAAAATAGCTTCTGAGTTTCTTGGCAAATTGTACTCGCAACAAGAAAGAACCTGATAAACCAGAGTAGAGAAACCAGGAGTAAATCCATACTGTAGAAATCAATATAAGGCTAGTACTGTGACTGTAAATAGACATAACAACTTGAGGTACTATTCCAGTAGCAAATACACATAACAACTTGAGGTACTACTCCAGTAGAAAATTTTATACACATAACAAAATACACATAGAAATTTAGCAACTGCATAAAAATTCATTACTTTTGGTCCTACACAAGCATGTCCTACGAAAGAATAAGTAGTAACAGCAGATTAACAATATTGACAGCAGCCACTGAATTTCCCTATTCTTAGTACTCCAAATGACGCTCTTGCAGATTAACAATATTTATACTCCCAAATTTCCCTATTCTTAGTAGCAATGGCAATGTCTCATTCAATAACTGAATGTTGACAGCAGCCACTGAATGTAGACAATGCGAGAAATGCTCCTGCAGACTAACAATATTGACACAAATAATTAAGCACAAAACTGAAACGTGTTAAATTCTTTAAGCTGAAGTAACCAACAAACTACTGTAACCTGAAACAAGAACAACATAGATGAATGAGTTTAGAGATAGACAGGAGAGTCTATAGAAGTTGTACACTCTATGCAGCAAGTTTCAGAGTACTAAATGCATGTGTATGCATGTATAAATTCCATAAACATCGAGTCTATAGAAACAAAAAAAGTAAAATATGAACAAGGCAGTACTGCACACAAAAGATGTCAGCATATAGGTCTGTTTTCTTCAAATGCCAGCATTAGTATAAGTATTGCATTATTAAAAAAATATTCACATATGCAGAGCCAGTTTTCGTCAAATGCATTTCAATACTTTCTAGACTCAAGCATTTGTGTCAGCTAACATGTGAGCAAAGAATATACTGTCTTAGGAGTTCTTGGATTACTTATTATTAAAGTAATAATTATAAGTAGTGCATCAAGGCTAAGGAAATCGGATCTACTCCACCATACTGCTCTGAATTACTCAAAAGTTAATTCTTGTGTACTCCAATTGGTGCAGTACTTATATTTTTCCTACCCATTAGTGCACTACTGCAGTGTTGCAAATGAAGTACTCCACTTTATTTACACTAACACCACTAGAATCATTAGTGATCTGATTTTTTTTTCTACCCATTAGGCTAAGGAACCTGGTTTATTTGTGCAACAAAAGCTAATTTTTTCCAGAACACACTACTCCAGTAAACAGGTAAGCTGTACATGGAGTACTGCAGTACCAAACAGGGAGTATCAAACTGCAGGAGTACTTGTGTGTCGAAGTCCTTGAGCCACCATCCACCATCACCAACCTAGGGAAGCCGTCTGCTGGCGCCACAGCTCCGAGAAACCGTGAAGGCCAGGGCTGGCCGGACGCATCCGCGCCGCACGGTGCAGACGAAGCCGTGCCACCAGACCCCCACCCGGTGCCGCCGTCGCCATGGATGTCAAAGGCTGGATCTTGACCGCTTGTGCCATTCCCGCGCCCTTCCCGTCCGTGTGGTGCTCGTCCAGGAGGAGGGGCGCTGCGGGATGGAGGGGATACGAGGCTGCGGTGTCCCTGTCGCGCGAAGACGGCATGCCGGAGCTAGAAGTGGAGGACGGCGGCGCCTCACTCACACCTGCTGTCGAGGAGCTGCCGTCAGCATGGGGGCTGGGGTTTGAGGTGGTGCTGCAGGCCGGCTCGATTTGAGTCCACAGGGAAGTGGAGGAGCTCAATTTGATTGGGGTGGAGTGGAGGAGGCGCGGGGCTGCGAGGGAGGAGCTGATGCGGGGATACGGGGAAGCGGAGCGAGCGGTGCGTGGCAGCGACGTGAGCGAGGATAAGCGAGAGGGTAAAAATGGAAACTCTGGAATTATTTGTTCGTGATGAAATTTGAACGTGAACTTCTTAAACGTCTTATATTACCGAACGGAGGGAGTATGATCCCACAAGCAAACCAGATGCTGGCAGATTTAGCACTACATCCATAAAAAATGTTCAGCTTGGCTGGACTACAGGTGATCACATATGAAAATGTTGCGAATGAGATCACCAGGCAAATACAGCAAATGATACAAAGGCCTCATTGATAGCCAAGAATTCACCATCCGGAGATGACATACTTTAAAACACACAACTCAGGCATTCTAACTCTATTACCTAGATGGCACTGAACCACAGCATACGACGGGCTACATTAGTACTATCTGTTATTCATAACTGCACCGGGAGGAGTCTGTCAAACTGCCTCCGAGCCACTGACGCCCCAGCTGAAATACTAGGCCACAAGTAAAACTACAATGACAGTACGCATCCACATGATACTTGTGTCCCTTTTCTTGACGAGTGCAGAAGAGAGTGACACCGTTGCCTCCAAATTGACTGTCGTTTCACTGGCTTCCTTAGGTCACGGTTGGCAGTCTTGATCTTGTGCTCCAGCTGATGGATCCTCCACTCCTAGTCAACCTTAGCATCAGGGATGTCAGCTTCAAGTTCTCTGGTGCGCCTCAGAACGACGGTGTTGACAGACTCCACACCAACCGATCCTCCCAGATCCAAGTGAAACACTGCAAAGACAGAGATGATCATCATCCAGTGTTTAAAGAGAGGAATGCGCTATCTGATACTCCACAATAGGGCATAATTATTATGAAGACTGTATGGCACTTCCAAAATTTCCATCGCTTAGCACCTAAAAAAATATATACAGTAATATCTCTAAAATTTCCATCGCTTCATACATTCTCTCGTGGCGCTATGTGACGACATAGAATCTAAAACTAACTTGAAATTTACCTACACATTGTAAGGCATAATGCGCAGACTCAGATAAGACCTGGAACATTTACAGCATAATAGAACCCAAACTAAACCTAAGCTGGGATCATGTGATGATTTACAGCATGACCCTCTAACACTCGTTCCACACTCAGGCTGTGTGCGTCTGGTACCACAATCTTACGTCACTGTACAGTATAAGATTATATCAATCACAGACTGACATACTTAGTTCGCTACCACCAAATGGAACATCGTTTAAATTAATAAAGGTCATCTAAACATGCTAGGAGGTTCGCAGAAAGGCGTAACATTACTCACCAACGATTTTTGGAACTTGAAGAACCGCTTCCCTCTAGTAAACTCTTTAGGCCACGCTTGGAAGACCAGTTTGGTTTCCGGCTCCGATTTATTTCCAGGGGATTTCGGACGTGCACATGCAGCTCCGATTTGTTTTCCCGGGGAATTTGGACGTGGGACGGTGGACTGTGCACAGTTTGGTTTTATTCTAGTATTTTAGCTGGTAATCAAATAAACATGAAGCTAGCTCTCTCAGACTCTATAAAAATTGAATCTTTCAACATACATGGTACAGTATACACGAGCAGTCCACGTTAACTTATATAAAAACATCCGATCCATAAATAGAAGCTTTAGTTTTTTCAGATCAACAACAAAGTAGGTTACTTAAATTACAAATAATGGACATTCAACAGATTTGAACTCAGATGGACTTCTGAAGACTTGGACTCGACTTCTGAAGACTTGAACTTGGCATCCTAAATAAAAGAAATCAATATTAGATACTATATTAACACAATAGACAATAGACAATAGATACTATATTAAGATAATAGACAATAGACAATAGACATCTAATAGACTTGAACTTGGCAGCAACTCACTTTTCGCTAGCTACAAATATTGTTAACAACATGAGCACGGCCAAACTCAGTAAAAATTTGTCAACTACAAACAATTGCAGGATACATTCCTACCTAGTACCTACGATTAAGGAGGCAGGATCAAATCATCCTTCCATGTCATCCAATTATCATCTAGTAATAAACAATAGTACTAAAAGAAAAGACAATGAGCTAATTACATGGATGTAACTGAATTCCCAGCTTCCCAACCTCTTTCTTCAACCACAAACCACGGAGTCTTGCATCATAAGAAATAAAAACTGAACTTGTATCATCAGGTTTACATCTCCATATGCAGGATAAGCAGCATATAGTTAATTAAGAGCTCACAGCAAGGTACTAGTGGCCATGATAAGCAGCATATAGTAAATAAAAGCATACCTCCGGTAGAACCTTCTGACCAAACACAGTTCAACAAATCACAAACTGGCTGTTTTGAAAAAGAAATCTACAATGTCACAATCTAAGTAGGAATTGGTGAAATCAGGACAAAAAGAGATAAGGCCGTGAGCAAAGATCTAAGTATAAATAAGCTGCTAATCCAAGTATCTAACCAAGTCAATACGTAGTTTGCATTCATCTGGAAGGAAGATTTGATAAGCCAGTACTTCTGCAGAAGGTTCTCTTGCTATTATGGAGATTGTGGCAGCGTTGTAATGATTTAGTTCATGATAAGCCAACGCCACCAATATAAGCGTCAAGGCGGTTTTTATCAAGCTATGCTGATTCACTATTCATGATTCAAAAACCGGATGGTCGAGTCATGTGATACAATGCCGTGTGATTTTCTCAAAATTAAATGTAATAAAGTAACAAACTGTTTTACGTGTGACGACGAATTTAAAATGTCATATGAGTCTGGTTTCCTAGCATCTGAATTTTCTGAAACTAACTTTAGCCAGAAGGTTGTTGCCCTGTTGCTATACCAGAGAAGGAATAGTCAATTTTTCCTTTGTCGGCCTTCATATTTCTTCAGACAGAAGACTAGTCTAAAATACCTTCCCAAATTCCAATAAATACCGTATGTATTATATTACTACCAGAGAGTATTAAACAGTTAGAGCGTGTGTATCTTGATGGTGTGGCTGGTATTGGGTAATTATTAGAGATCATGACAGTGTTGTAGTGTTTACCACACACTTTTTACAGCATTGTCATGACGCTCAGGCAGCCGAGGTTTAGGCAGCACTAGAAGGGATCAAGATCACTTCAACACACGGACAAGCGACTGCTTCTTCGTTCAGACTGTTTTTCGGCGTTGCTGCAGGAAGTGAAGCCGCACATGGATCAATCAGTGCTGGGCTTTATCATCAAGGGGATTAAGGTGATGTCCCAAAGAAGTATTTCGATTTGGAACCACATCACGTCGATTCTGTCCTTGCCGGTTTCGAAGCAGAGTGCATCTGATTCCTATCCCTGTCGGTTCCAAATCGAAATACTCTTCCTCGCTGATGCAGGCAAAGACTCGTACGAATTGCAGAATGAATTGCGGAACTAATCGATATAGGAGATCTTGCGCAGGCAAAGACTCGTACGAATTGCAGAACGAACCGATATAGGAGACCTTGCACATCCTAACTCATACCTGCATGCAAATCTTGCGCCGCCGGACGCCAATCGCCGCCGCGCCGCCCTGCCCGTCGTTGCCGCGCCAGTCGCCCCGCCAAGCTCACGCCGCCCCGCAGTCACCGCCGCGCTAGGGTTGGGAACGGTCGTAGAGTGTCGCGACGGGCTGCTGTCTGGTGTGGCTTGGAAACGGGTCGGAACCCCGCACGTCCGTGAAATTTGCGCCTGTAAACGGGCCGGAAGCGATTCGGAGTGAAAAAAAAAACGTCCAACCAAGTGCCAATACTGATGACGGGCCGTAACTTAACCACCTCCGACTAAAACAGTCGTTTTGGGCTAAATTACAGGGAAACAAGCAGGGCCTAGCGGATGTCAATCTAGCAGCCGGCTGACCACACCCGCACTAAAACAGATCCTCACCGCCGTACTCGACTGAGGAAGGGACAGAGCGCTCTGACGCGCTTAACCCCGAGCCTCCACGCCCTCATCACTCGCCCCAAATGAGTGGCGACGACCGGTGTCCCCAGCCCGACCACGACGGAGCAGGAAACAGGGCCGTGCTAAAACGACGGGGTCGTCTGCTTCATGCTGGCTCGGCATTACCAGGGCCTCGATCTACTCGCCACGGTCAGATCGATGGCGGAAAACGCGGCGGAGAAAAAAAGGGAACGAAGATGACGGATGAGGCAGGATCTGGTGTGGCACAGAAGCAGACGGATGAGGCAGGATCTGGTGTGGCACAGAAGCAAAATTGGACTGGTACATGCGCGATGGTGGCCGGAGGAGATGGGGGTGGCGCCGAAACCGGGGAGGTTGACGCGGTGCTGTGGGGCGGAGCAAGGAATCTGGGGCGGCGACGAGTCACCCAGGGGGGGTGGGGGGAGCGGTGGTGGCCGGAGGAGATGGGGGCGGCGCCGGAACTGGGGAGGTTGCCGCGGTGCTGTGGGGCGGAGGAGGGAATCTGGGGCGGCGGCGAGTCGCCCGCGGGGGGGCAACGGGAGGTGGGGTGTTTGCCTGGAGATGGGATCTAGAACAGCTAGTTGTGTGCTATATAATGGATGTGCCAACGGAGCGTAACGGCTCCCTGCGACGAGTGCATCCCCGTGAGCTCTGTGACCACGGCAGAGGGGCAACCCAGACTGAGCGGTGGGTGGCAGCGTGAGGCGGTGCAGAGCAACAGTGGTCAGATCGAAAGTAGGAAGAGGAAATACCTCTTTAGCATATTTGGTGTGTGATTGATAAAACACAAATGGTAAGATACTCTCTCTGGTTGCATGGATCTTCAATCAACCAATGGCGTGAGATGTTTCCTCTCTAGTATACAGGCATACCATATGTTTTGAATATATATATAGTATATATATATAGTATATATATACATATACTATATATATATATAGCCTGCTAAACACGGGCATAGCTGCGCATAGCCTATTCACCGTTGATTCTATCCTCTTTTGATATAGGGAGCACATGTATCCAGACCCAGGATTAGTCTAAGAACTAACGCCGTTAGTGTTCCTTTGGCATGCATGCATGCAGTGGCGAAGTTAGAGCGTTTGAGATCAGGGTGCACTAAGGGTGCCATAACAAATAAAACATATTTTTAGGGGGTGCACATGAGGTAAAAAGATGCTAGTTTACAAAGAAATGTTTTTCTAGGGGGTGTCCTGTGCACCCCCTTGGCTTGCCTTGCATCCGCCCATGCATGCATGAAGCCCTAGCAAAACAAAGCTTGTCTAATTTCGTTTGCATGAGGCAAACCCTAAGGAGCAACATGCAAAACAAAGCTTTTTTAATTTCGTTTAGGTGAGGCAAACCCTAACGAACAACATGCTGAGAAACCCTAACTTATTTAGTCAACCCTAACTTATTTAGTCTCTCTTCAACTTTCCTTGCTCATTTGAAAAACTAGGTGGAACCGGTTATTGCTTTCTTCCCTCTACCTCATCCCTCCTCGTGCACTTTTGTTTGGTACGTACCATTGCTTTCTCTAATCACAAGCTATTGTTTTACATCGTTATTATGGACCGGTTATTGTTTTACAAAAAATATGGAGGGATGCGCGCGACAAGTAACTCTCTCCCGCCAAAAAAACAAGACACTAAACCACTTAGATGAAAATTTAGGGTTTGCATAGTACCACAAACCTTCACTAGGGTTTGCATACTATGTAGAACTCATTTTAAGCATTGTTGACTTATCTTTTCATTTTAGATGCTAAAAGTTTCTTTGCCAAACAGCGAGCTAAAATTTTTAGGGTTTTCACAAGCCCCTAGGCATTGCATGCATGTACACACACGCCGTGCTGCAAACGCCGTTAGGGACTGTTACTACTTTCAAGAGCCAGCCATTACCATCTAAACTAGTAGTGTATGTGATCTCTTTATCCAACAGTCCTAAGCCTATGCGCAGCTATGACCGTGTGTAGCAAATCCGCGTCGATATATATATATATTGTGGATAATGTTAACAATCCTTTATGCCGCTATTCATACTCCTACTGATGCGCATATCTATTTGCATGTTTCTATTTGTGAAATCATTGATCACTCCTGAATTCTTCTTGTAAAATTGCAGATAGTTTGAATGGATAACAAATTCAAAGCTCAGCCCAAAATGGAAGCGACATTATGCTCAATTGTGCATGTTATGCTCAATTGTGCATGTTTTCCTATTACAAATATGCCTAGCAGGAGTTATTCATGTATTGTGTGAATCTTCCTTCTTCACACCGATTTTCTATCAATCTGTACGCCGTTAATAAAGCCTTTCAAATGTTCCTTTTTTTAGGCTAACTAGCATGGCGGCCCTCGCAAATGCGAGGGCAGCCACTAAATATGATGAAAGTATTTGTTAAATGAATATAAAGTTTTGTACATGATTTACTTGATGCTATGTTAGTGCATGGAAAATAGCTAGTTATTAGGATATTACAAGACGGAACTTGGGTCTAGTTACTTAGATCTATTAATCGTGGACTATTGTAAGGAATAACCAAGATTAATGGTCAGATGATGTTCTAGGAATTAGAAAGATATTACTCCCTCTGATCCGTATTAATTGGCGAATTGGATGTATCAAGACATGTTTTAGTGCTAGATACATCTAATTCAGTGATAATTAATGTGGATCGGATGGAGTAATTGTTGTGTCCTAATGATAAGGTTCAAGAGATCAATATGTCTACCAAAATTTGATTTGTTATCGAAACAAATATTCTTCTTGACGGGCAGGGAAATGAGCATTTTCACTCTATCTTGTTCAAATCATTTTCTTGCCTCATTTACTCCTAGATTTGAAATACTCGATGCCCTCAATCTGCATTAGGATTTGGGACATTTTCCCCACAAATATTGATTGTAACATGTAACTTTGACTTTCTTATAAATATGTTCTATAAAGTAAAATTGAAAATCTATAATTTTATTATGCTTAAACATCATCTAGATATTGGTCTACTCTGAAATTATGGTAGGCATACTTTTATTCATTTTCTGCATCTCTCTCCTTTATATCTTCCATTGTCCAATCTGGTTATTCTATATTCTCCCTCTCACATGAGTTGTTGTGTCATGTAACATGTCTACACAACATTTTAATTAAGAGCACATATTGACTTGTAAATTATAACCTTCCAAGCATGCCTCGTTATCCCATGCGCAAATGTTAATTAGGAATTTTATTGCCAACATTAATCTTTTAAGGCGTTGAATTTTGAAAATCATATTAGTTTTGACAACATATTTATTAGAACTAATTGTAAAATGTGGAGCTCAATTTATTGTTTTTCTTGGTAAAAAACTAATGTATGAATCTTTGTTATTTGTTTTAAACTCTATGTTAGCTCAGTAGTTTTATTGGTGTGTCTTGGTGCTTGACTTAGTAAATGTGATGTTTCTCGTTTAATTGGATCAACTATATACATAGTGAATTGTGTTACCACTTTGTCTAATATGAAACCTATAGAATATCAAGCAATTTTTATAAATAAGCACAGATTTTCGTCACCTCTTTCTCATGTCGTGTAAAACCTAAAAAAAATGTTGCACATATGGAAAAACATCAACCAAATCAATATAAAACTCAATATGCCTACCATGTATTTCCATAAATAGAACATAAAATTTTCATTGTTATTTCAAGGTCAACACCGCAATATGTAAGGACTTCCTTATCCATATGTTAGTGTTAAATTTTCAACATTATTCCTATCATAAAATTAAGATGTATAGTGATGAAACTGTTATCTCCTTTCATTTCTTTTACATTTAACAATCATTTTGGCTTGTAGAGGTGAATATATGTGTAAGTTTGTAGGAAAAGATTTAAACATATGACATATTTAAATGTTCAACACCTATCTATAATAAAATTAAGGTGTATGACTGGAAGAATAATGGTCGAACGCTTCATGTTTTGTGGGATCATTCAGCTTTGACAACCAAACATGCATGATCTCTCTCTCTCTCTCTCTCTCTCTCTCTCTCTCTCTCTCTCTCTCTCTCTCTCTCTCTCTCTCTCTCTCTCTCTCTCTCTGAGTTCAAAACATGAAGAGTTCAGCAGCGAATGCTCAAACAAAACTACCTTATAAAAATTTCAATCTTGATTGCTTATTTTTATGGATGCACTACTACACCTTTATGTGTTAATAAGACTAAAATACATGCATTTATATCTTAGTCCATCTAACATCCAATGTTATATTATGATCATTCTCCAATCATCCTGCTTTGCTTTCGGATTATGTAACCCCTTAGGTTCTACACGGCTGGTATTTCTATAATTGTACACCTTGCGTCATGGACATGGTATTTTTTTCATTTTTTGGCTTTCGAGGTTTAAGCATAAATTTTTTGTTCAACTTTTTGTCAATAATTAGAACATCACAACCACAAATATTTTTTTTCATATATCCAAAGTAATTATAAGAGGAAAAGTAAAAGAAATGAAGTCATAATTATCTAGAGACCCGGTGTTGCGCTCTCAACCAAGGAAAAAATTATGGACCAATCAAAGAAATCACACCTCTCGACCAAGGGAAAAAATTATGAAGCAGTCCAAGAATCAAAGTACTACTCCCTCTGTTCTACAATAAAACCCTTTAAAAAAATTAAAACAACTTCCTAAAAGGGCTTACATTATGAAAACGGAGGTAGTACCGAATTATTTAGCTCTAAAAGTCAAATTACATGCACTTCTTCTCATGCATGCCATCAAGTTGCATGCATGCGGCCGGTGGCTTCCCGTGGGGCTGGTGTGGGGTCGATAGATTGCGTGCAAGTATTGGACTTTCAACAACTGCTATCTGCTGGTGTAGGCAAAAGGAAAATGATACAATTTCCCCGGGGGATCGCATAATCCTGTCCTCCGGGTCGAGCACCGTCGGATCGGGATCAACATCTGGGTCTCTACCGCTGTACCGCACGCAACGCCCTATGAGCTGGGCACGTCTCCCGCGCAGGACCCACATCACCCCAACCTTATCTCTTCCCTGTGTGTTCCCTCGTCTTCAACCTCTGGTTCTCATCCTTCTCCCTCCACGCTCCACACCTAGCCCAGCGATGCCCTCCAAACTCCAATCTTCTCGCTAGATCCCCACAGTAGCTTTAGCTCCAGAGCATCTCCACATCAGAACGCGGCCTCCTCGCCACTAGCACCAGCCTCTCCATCTCCACGCGCGAGAGCTCCAATCTCGTTGTCGTTGGCGTTGCAAGAGGTGAGGTGGAGAGGGGGTCGGTTCTGGAAGGACGGGCATCACCACTGGCTACAAGCTGCAGAGGATGTTGCTATAATCGTTGATTTTATTGCTACAGAGGCATCGACCATGGATACAAGCGGCGCCAAAAATTGCTACCGTAGGCTGACGGAGTAGCTACACCCTCGCCGCGCCCTCGCCGCGACGCCGTCCCCACGCCGCGACGCCGCCCCGGACCCTTGCCGTCCAGCCGCGCCGTCTAGATCGCCGATCCGTTGTGCCGCTCAGCCGCGCGCGCCACGCCGTTCCTCTCGCGGTTACCCTCGCCAGAGTAGATTCCCTGCACGCTCGCTTCCCTCGTCCTCGCCGTTTCTCTCGCCGGAGTGATCTCACCCCTTTGCCCCCAACTCCTCCATGACGAAGGCCACCTGCGTTGCTACCGAAGGCCACCGACGCTGCTACTTACGGTGTCGAGGTTTGCTACATAGGGTTGGCGACGCTGCTGCCTACTACTACCGTTGCTTCTACCTATGACGTCGAGGTTTGCTACATGTGGTTGGGGGCGGTGCTACAAGCGACTGGCGGCGGTGCTACAAGCGTATTTGGGTCTTGCTACATATGGCGACAATCGTTGCTACCCTGCGGTGAGCGGTGGTGCTACCTTCGGCGAGAGGCTCTGCTACACATGGCGACCGGTCCTGCTACATACGGGTTCTGGTGTTGCTACCTGCGGCGAGCGGCGCTGCTACATTGAATTTTTTTCTTACAAGTTTTTGCTCCGGCGAAGTCGACTTTTGCTACATTAACATAATTATATTGCTACATATGTTTTATGATTTTGCTACAATAGCACAAACTTCTTGCTACGAGGTATCCGGCGAGGTCTCCGATTCTCCCAAGAAAGTCGATTTTGCTACATTAGTTAAAAAAATTTGCTACATGGTCTCCGGCGAACTCTCCGACGAGGTCCAATCTGTTTTTCTATTTCTGGGTCAAACCGTTTTCTGCTACAGTGTAGCAAAAGCGGGGCGTATGTAGCAAATGTTGGTCTGAGTGTAGCAAAAAGGGGATTTAGGTGGACACGCGTCAGCAAGAGGATCCGGGGGATCAGAAATTTTTATCCCCCGGGGGACGCGTAGTACTGCCCTAGGCAAAATATGTATCTTACTTGAAACATGTAAAGAGTTCTCTGAAAATACGATATATCTTACCCGAAATTAAAAAATTGACACTTCCTATCTATTACTACGGGCCCTCTTTTTTTTAGATGTACGGGAGTTCTATTCATGCTAGATACACCGGTATCGTGTCAACGGCGGTACACAATATATGTTATGTGTAACTACTAACGTAACTATTAATCTCTTGTTAAATCATGACCATAAGATTTAGATCTAACTGTCTACATAATTTAGGTGATGTGGATCAACCTGGTGCCTCGAAAAACACCCATATATTGCTTTTAGTATATAATACATAAATAAGTTTTCCGGGCCATTTGTGAACCTTTCGGAAGGAGCACCAATATCTTCTGGGTTTGGATTGCTGAGGGTCATAGCCAATCATTAGCTGCAGCTGAGCCGAGGTATCATCCATATTTAGCCTGGATGCAGTTCTGATTTTCATAATCTATATATAAGGCATAACCATCAGAAGCAAGTCATAACAACCCAGTTATATGTCCTCAACCAGAAGCCATGCCCAGCCGATGATGATCACTGGATGATCGAGAGGCGCTAGCGGTAATAGTGTGTAAGATTCAAGCACGCAACCAGCATAATGGAGTAGGGCTCTTCGGTGATGGTTCTGGATGCAAGTGCGTGTCTGCCATCCTGCTGGAGGTGGCGAGGAAGAGAGAGATTGACGAAGGCGTGCAGAGAGGTCGGGAAGAGTGTGTCGCATTAGAATCCTACCTTGAAGAGCTTTTCATCACTGGAAATTCGCAGGTGAAGGACTTGGAATGATCGGTGTTGGAGCCTATAATTGAATAGGCACCACGCATTCCTGTCGTGGCTCTCCCAATGAGTTATCCACCTTCCTATGCTTTCTCTACTCTCCGACCTCGAGGAGGCCAAAGCCCAAGCCCTTCACAGAGTAGGGTAAGGTGGCGATGCGTCACATGGCTATGGTAGCACTAGCGCTAATTGGCGGGCAGAGGTGTCAGTGTCATTACGGTCAAGTGCGTTTTGGACATGCGGGAACTAGCTGGTTTCTACAACACGTTGTGACTGTACCAATTAGGGCTGGAACTAGCTGGTTTCTACTCCCTCCGTTTCAAAATATAAGATGTTTTAGGTTTGTGAAGGAGATGTTTTAGGTTTGTGAAGGTCCTTCCCCTGTGTCCTCCCTCGTCGCCAGGCGGGGGAGGACCCTAGCCTGCCGCCGCCTCTCTCTCCTCCTCCTCCTCGCCGCTGCGCGGGCAAAGCCCGGTGGGCGGCAAGGCCTTCTCTTCCTCCTGCGCGGTGGGTGGTCGCGGGCCCCTCCGCTGGGCTGGAGCCTGGTTCTCCCGTCGGGAAGCAGGGCGGCGGCGCTTCTTTGGCGCGACGTGTTGGGCGGCAGGTGCGTGGTCCCTCCTGGGCGGCAGGGCAGGGCAGGAGCTCGTGGTCTGGTGCGGCAGGACGCGACGGCGGCCGGGACCTTGGCAGGGCCTCGCGCTCGGCCCAGATCTGGCCTGCCGGGCTCGATGGGCTCTGCGGGCTGTCTTGCGTGCTCCTCCGGAAGGCGCTGCCTTGGCGCTGACAAAGATCGGTGGCGGCAATGGCGCGGGGGCTCGGCTCGGCCATAGGTGCGGTGGCGACGCAGTGTGGCGAGAGTCGGCGGTGGCGGCCGGCGGGTTGTGCTCCCTCGATAGCTCCGGCTAGCCCAGATCTGGGCCCACTTGGGCCCGATCTAGGTCTGAGGCGGGCCCCGTGCGGGGCTGCCACCCTCTGGAGGCGGGTTGGCGGGTGGGGCGGCGGCGGTTGCGGCTGTCAGCGTTGATGGCGAGGACTTTACGGCCCTATTTTGGGTCCGGGCCCCAGACCGGTGTGCCCATGCTACGCGCCCCGGACAAAGAACGCCATCGGCGTGGAGGTCGATCTCCTCCGTGGCGGCGGTTGCTGCCACCATCTGTGCCAACCATTCCTCCCGCCTTGCTGTCACGAATGTCCCTAACCACAGGTGCGAAGTCAGGATGCGGGCGGCGGCCCCGGAGGTGGTCTGCAAGGTTTCCTCTTGTCGGAGGCGGCTCGGGAGGCAACTTACTGGTGTTCCTCGGTCCGTGAGGCTCGACCTGCCGGGTGAGTTTGGTGGCGGAGCTGTCATTTGACGTCTGGGACCGAGGCGGTGGTTCCAGTGGAAGATGGAGATGGACACAGTGCTAGGGTTGGCGTGTACGGTGGCGCCCTTGTTGCGGTGTGGCGAGACTTCACGAGCCTCCTCGGGTTCGGCCGGGTCTGACGGGCCTGGTTTGTCTTGCTGCTACATCCGGTCGGCTACCGCCTTCTGGCGGTGGAGGTAGTTCCCTCCCGCGTGCTGAGGTCATCCTGGCCCTCATCGAAGGTCCCTCTCTCGGTCTTCTGGCCTCGCCCATGGCTCACGGCGATGGTGACCTCAAGACCGTCTTGGCCGACGCTGCAGTGGGCGAGTTTGGTGGCGCATGTCAAGGTGTCCGGAGGTGTTTGTTGAGAGGTCGGGAGAAATCCTTGTCTTTTGACCACGCGGTGGCGCTTGGTATCACCCTCCTTCTTGAAGGGCGTGGTGTTTCTCTCGCTCCTCTCGGGCGTCTGGGAAACCCTAGGACCGGTCCCGGCAGATGTCGTTGTCGTCCACCCCTTCTTGGAGGTCTTTGCTTAGTGCGGCGCTTTGAAATGCCATCATGTGGTGGTTATTATTCGGTGGCATAGCGGTGGCGAGTTACCTTCGTTCTTGTCGCACCACCGATGCCGGCTTTATTTTCTTTTTCCTTCCTTTTGTATTTTCTTTTGGGCTTTTTGTGCTGTTTGCCCCAGCGGTCGTCTTGTGGTTGGTCCGGTTTGTACCTTGGGCGTTGTGCTGTCTGGCCCAGCAGCGGTCTCACCTATGTGCTTTATTTATAAAGCGGGGCGAAAGCCTATTTCGAGACTTGTTTTAATATGTAGGTTCACTCAATTTTGGGATGAATCTACATACTAAAAGAAGTTTAGATTCATTTTCTTCCTAAACCTAGAACATCTTATATTTTGAAACGGAGGGAGTACAACACATTGTGACTGTACCAATTAGGATTTAATTTATGAGTCTACATGCATAATTTTTACTCCCGTTGCAACGACGCAGGGGCATATTTTCCTAATCTAGGTGTTCCTTTTTCTATCAACGGAGTGCTCAGTCCATACATTCACCCCGCATCATCGCTGTGCCTTTTTTGTTTTAGTCCCTAGCTAGAAAACATCCTCGCGAATCGCATATTTTCATCAACTACAAAAGTTGTGCATAATTGTTGTCTTGTTCTTTTTGCTCCAAATCATTAGTTTTCATGCCATTTTCTTTGTGCTAAGAGTTTGTATTAATTGCCTACTAAATGGATCCGAGTGGTAACTGATTTGTAAAAGATAATTTTTTTGCGGACAACAAATTATTTTGGTGTGATGTTTTTTCGCCGTTCATTGTAGAGAAAAAGGTAATACCAATGCTATGTTCTCTAATTTTTTGTGATGGATTTTTTTGTTTTGTTTCTAGATGGGACTTAACTGCTACCACGTTCTCTGATTTTTTTGGCGATGAAATAAAGAAGAGATCTGGTTCGAGTTTTTTTTATGTTTTGTCTAATTCATGGTATATCCCTGAATGATGCTGACTTGTATTACTTTTGGCATGTATGGAAGTCTACAACAATCTTGTACGCAAAGTACCTTGTAATTCTAAAGTGTTACTATTGCATAATTCTTGATTTATGCTTTGGCATTGTAGCATAGACCGTTTCCGTTATTTAGTTATTGTAAATGGCGACCTTGATTGCCATGATAAGCTTAGTGAATACAACATTTGTGTGATGGTTTATTTGTCAATTATACCTGGAAGGTAACCTCACTTCTTTCACTGCTTCTCTGAAAACTCAAGAGGTGTACACATGTGCCGATGTTTGGGCCGAGATACTTATGGCGATGGGATGTGCAGTGGAATGTATGTCAAAGCTTCTCCATTTTTATTTAAACTCATCTTGGTCAATTAATTCCAAGTAAGAATTATTCTTGTAGAGTTAATACAAAAATTGCATACCTTTCTATTTGTCCTCAACTTTGAAACCGACAACCAAATTAGTAAGGTATTTCCAGTGTAACTCAACAATTGTCATGCAGATATTAAACGTATGTATAATCGATGCGACATCAGCTTCAATTACCCCGGTGTGCAACATATGCAAGGTTAGTAAGCGGCCTATCCGAAACTCTGAATTGATGTTGCTGTTGTTAATAGTTCTTGGATCTTGGGTAGATCACTGGGAACATGGGTTTCACGATGATCAAGAGCAACCTTGGAGCTGAAAAATCCTTCAATTGTGTCTTGTGGTATGCTTGTGACCCTTTTAGCCGAGATTCGGCGGTCCATGCCACCCGCCAAGATACCGACATTGCAGTGGACTTACAATTGCTTCAAAGTCAAGTCTGGTTTGAGACATTTGGCAAGCATGTGTTCTCTATTTAGTCGGAATTCGGCAGCTCTTAATACATTGTTGTTTGTTGTATCATTGCTTCTGAATCATTTGCAAAGTTCCAAGGGAACATAAGAAACCAAAATATATGATATTTTTGTTCGAGGTGTTTAATTAAGGGATTCCTTATCTATATATTTTGTCCTATGGTTATGTACTTCTGGGCCATGTATTTTCAGTATAGGTTATAATTAAGCAAATTTTATAGCAGGAGCGACTACTGATTGTTTCAGTTTAGAATTGATATTAAATGACTGGTTGGAGACCTTCATATATCGACTTAAAACTATTCTCAAACGAGATGCAATGATGGGATCTACTTTCCACATCGCATGGAAAGATCTTGTTACACATGTAAATGATGGCATTTTCAATGTTCAGATATTTACCAATACCAGTTTGTACAAAGATAGTACTCACATCATAATGATAGCTTTTCAATGTTCGGATATTTACGAATACCAGTATGTACAAAGGTAGTACTCACATTCATAATGGTGGCTGTAGCACGATTTTTGGGGGGCCGAATGTGCCATGTTAGACAAGAATAGGAAGAGACAATTAAATTTTGCTTTGTATTTATGCAACACATAATTTGTATGAACCAAGTTTCTATACTTGCTCTTTAGTTTTGTTCATTATTCTTCCTTCCTCGATCTTCATCTCTTAATACCATTTAACACGGCCACAATGTACAGTCACAATATATGCAATTGTCGCAACACACATGCACTTGACTATTGAAATAATTATTTAATCAGTGTAGAATCAAATTTGTTGTCTTATACCATGACAACACAAGGGCATTCAAATAAGTTTGCTATGTAGAAATGGTGAAATCTTTATTAGCAGAATGCTGCTCATTCTCATGACTGCTTGAGGTCCTAATGCAACACGATTTTTTGGGGTCAGTTTTTGTCACTGTCCAACCTAAATGAAACATAGAGAAGCTCATGCTTATGACTGTTTGAGGTCCTAACATTGCGATTTTTTAGGGTCAGTTTTGTCCAAACTAGAATGAAAGAAACATAGAGAAGTGTGGAGACAATAAAAAAAGACATGGCATGCTGCTATAAATATATCATGATATTGATTGTCAAAAAAAAGGTATAGCATTCTTGATGATAACACGACTGGACAAATAACACTGATTCTTAGGGTAGCAGCATTCTTTTGCAAAATGATTTTGAGCATTAAAATTCTTCATAGACTAAATATCCACATGTAGTTTGCCTTGAATTACGATGCATAGATGAATGAAAGGGATAAAATGTTCAGTTTAATAAAATGATGAGTTATTTTATTTTTTATGTCCCGTAGCAACGCACGGGCACTATACTAGTAGGATAAAAAAACATTTCCTCCGCTCCCCTCCCCTCCCCTGTGTCTCTGTCGCATGGGCCTGCCCCCGTCATCCCCTACCTCATGTTCTGGAGATCGACACGAGCACGGCTCGCAACCACCATGGAATCCACTCGATCCTGCTCCGATTCTTTGCCCCCTCTCCACTATTCCTTGCCAGATAAATAGCCCCGATCCCCTCTTCCAAACCCCTCTGGAAACCCTATTTTTTCGCCACCAGGCTGCTCTGATCGAAGCTCGTCCGCGCCGCCACCATTGGCGAGATTGGGAGGTCAATCTTCCCACCGAACCCGGTGCCCCCTCGCCACCACCGTCGCCATCTGCACCGTCCACCACCGCCCGCTGCCATCCATGTCGCCCAGGCCGGCAAGCTCGAAAGATTCGGTTCCGTGCCGTCGGATCGCACACCCTCTTTCCTCCCCGTAGTCTCCTCCGCATTATGCAGGTCTGTCATGGCGGGGGCATCTAGCGGCTAAAATCTCCGCCACCAGGCGTTGTACGGTGGTCCTCTACTTCAGCTAATCTGGCATGTCTGGATACATAATGCGATCTCATATTTCCAGTTAAACAAATCGGTGAGCTTCTGAATCAATATTAATAGATCACATTGTTAGGAATAGACAAGTTATATTCCTCTAGGGGACAAAGGCCACAATATATAGTACAGGTACAGGGCAAATATGCAGGAAGCCCCCTAACATATAGGGGAAATACAATATACATATATATACATCTAACACCCCCCCCCCTCAAACTCATGGTGGATCCACAACACTGAGTTTGGAGAGTAAGAAAATCATCTTTGCGCTCTGTGCATGCCTTCGTGAAGAAATCCGCCAATTGTAAATCTGAAGGCACATACTGAAGCGCAACAACCTGAGCCTGCACCTGAGCACGTGTATAGAAAGCATCAACACCAATATGCTTGGTAAGCTAATGCTTGACCGGATCACGTGCAACACTAATAGCACCTGTACTGTCAGACAAAACCAGACTGGATGTGGTAATAGAGACCCCAAACTCCGCAAGTAACCACCATAACCAGGTCACCTCAGCAGTCAACAAGGCCATAGCACGCAACTCAGCCTCAACACTCGAACGGGAAACCGCTGTCTGTTTCTTCGTCTTCCAAGCAATGAGCAAACCACCAAGAAACACATAGTAAGCAGAAAGTGAACCGCGATCCGAAGGATCACTCGCCCACGTAGCGTCCGAATAGCACTGAAGCTGGAGGGAGCTGGAACGAGGAAATAAAAGGCGACGAGTGGTCGTACCACGAAGATAACGAAGAACACAGAGAAGATGACTATAGTGAACAGTGGTAGGAGCAGAAACAAACTGACTCAAAATATGAACAGGATAAGAGATGTCAGGACGAGTGACAGCAAGATAAACAAGACTCCCAACAAGATGACGATAACGCGTCGGATCAGAAAGAGGTAGGAGCCGACGGCCCACGAGCTCGGCGTGGCGGGATCCGTGTATAGCAATTGGCCCAAGTGTGGCCATCCTGCTATGTAAGAGCGATGTGAGGAGAACCACGGCGACCACGACCTGCTTGGTGCCGACTCGACCACAGAGGCTTTGGTCTTTGGTGACCACGACCGACACGGAGGAGTGGGTAGAATCGTGGCAAAGACAGGTACCATGGTGGTCGAGGGAGCAGACGGCAAAGGAGCACCACAGTATCAAGCACGACGGAACCGCAAGAAGACCGGCACTACGGAGACGGGTCTCCTCAGCTGCTCGACAACACCTCGAGAGCGGAACACGACCACGAGCATTCAAATGAGCACGCCGGGCTCAAACTCCCGCAAAGCCGAGATGTAAACTCATAGATGCGGTGAAACTCCAAATCCGAAGCGCTGTCTGGCAAAGACGAGCATGTGCCACAAACAAGCGATGGAGAGAATCAAGCTGACGCCAGATAGCAGCACTCTGAGTATAGAACTCATCAATAGTGGAATCACCCTGCTGAAGAGCATGCTCCTGGCGAACCAAGGACATGTAAAGAGCATCCCCAGACGGCTGATATCGCTGACGAAGATGTGACCACTGAGCAACAACGGTAGGGAGACTCATGAACTCGGCAGCATACTAGGGCAGAACACTGGAGGTGAGAACAACAGCAGCACGAGCATCCTCATCGACCCACTGTGTGTAGGCAGTCAGAGCGTGGCGATAGGTCTCGAGATCAGCAGAGTAATGTTTGAACTTCAGGTCATAAGCAGCAACAGCACTATCATCGGCACTCTGAGCAGCATCCTTGGCCCCCTGAGAAGCATCAGCACCGAGAACAATCAACGTCGGCGGAAGAGGAGCCACAGCGAGGCGGGACACAATGACGGAGAGCACACCCCAAAGACGGACCGCGCATGTGAACACACATGAAGGCAGCGAAATCAGGATAATTCGCGCCATCGAAGATCATCGGGCAGCGAGGAATCGCAACATAGCCCGATGCAGAAGACATATATATATATATATATATATCTTTTAACTCTCAGATCCAAACAGGGACCGTCGAAAACCAACTGTCAGATCCGACGAAAACCAGCTGGAGTCCTGGCGGTCCGGCGGTCGGCAGGCAGGAGGTCCCTGGCAGGAGGCGGCGTCAGGGCGTGACGCAGGCAGGTGACACAAGCAGGCGTCAGGCAGGAGGTGACGCAGGCGGGCGTCAGGCAGGAGTCGGAAGGCCCACGCGTTGGAGGCAGATGGCGGGCACACGCGCGCAGGCAATGGCGGCAGAGCAAGGGAGCGGATCGGCGGGTGCACGCAGGAAGTGGAGATGCCCAATCGAAGCTGGTGGGGGCCGATCGACAGTGGGAGGGCGGGTGGATCGGCCGGTGTAAAGCAGTAGAAGGCAACGCGTTGTATGTGTGTAGATGGATTGCAGGCAATGGCAGGAGGAGCAGAAGTGGCGGGGCCGGCCGGTTGGTGGCTTGCAGACGGGCGTCCGCGCGCGTGCGTACGGTACGGAGATGGCAGGAGGGCCCGGCCAATTAGTGACGGGCGGACGGCAGAGGTCAACTCGACCGCGTGTGGACGGGCGGGGGGTGTAGGTAGGTGTGTATGTGTGTAGATCTGCTGGACGAAGGACAGCCGGGATCTGGGAGGAGGACCACGGCGAGAGAACTTTAACGCAAGCGCCGAGCAGGAACCAGCCGGTGGCGAGGTGACGGCGGCGATTCTGAGCAGAATGCAGTGCATGTGAACCCTAAAACCGGCTCTGACAAGTTATATTCCTCTGGGGCCAAATGCTACAATATATAGTACAGGTACAGGGCAAATATGCAGGAAGCCCCCTAACATATGGGGAAAATACAATATACAGATATATACATCTAACACACATCACGATTTTAATTTCCTCTTTAGTCCAATCCTTAAATAACATGCATGTACACCGTCCTCCAAGTTGAGGCATTACCCCAGGATGTTTTTGCTACAGGTCGCCAACACCACGAACACCTCACCGTTGAGGTCGACTACGTCCAGTAATCTCTACTAGCACATATATATGCGTGCGGTCTTAATGAAGCATCGAGAGTCACCGGTTCAACTGTCTCCCTTTTTTCTTCATTTCGCCTTGATGCATCTATCGATGCATCTTTTGGTTCATGTCCCACCTCAATTTTGACAAACCATACAACGGCAAAGATATTACTTATTCAATCTGCTAAATTTGCAAGTAAATTGTGCACACGATGGCTACTTATTGTTGTTATTTGCATTGTGCAGATGAGGAATGCTCTGGTGCCCTGGTGGTTGCAGCCGGACAAGCGATGACAGATGAAAATCCAGCGCCAGATATTATAGTTGACTTGCTGGCTTTAGTTGTAAAAAAGAATTGGTAAGGATGTCAAGTGTTGTTTCAAGTGCAGTGCTCGATTGATGTTAACTCCATGAGTAAGCATACATTGAAAGTTTAGTGGAAGATACAGGACACCATAGAATTACAACAGTCTTATTTGAGTCAATGTTTTTTTCCTACTTATTGCAGTTGAGGCACCTAGCAACTTTTTTTTGAACAACGGAGAGCCCCAGAAGGGGCTAGAGCCTGTCATATATAATAGCAGTGGGTGTACCGTAATAATAGAGAGAACCCCATAAAGGCAAAAATTAAAACATGGGTCCCTGACATTTGTAGATAGGACCCTGCTGAGAGATTGCAATTACAATCAGGACCTATCTCTTCCCCACCGCGGAGCAAAGCGAGCTGAGCGCTGCAGCCGAGAACGACGACGGGGATGCAACCACTTGTCGCCGGCCCAGCGAAGCCCTCAGAGCCGACCTCGGGAAGGGCCTCCCAATGGAGGTTGATGATGTGCCGGAGCTCACCGGCTTGATGAAGATTCGCGTCCTCGTGGACGGCGAGCCACTCCGGCGCCGCCTTGACTCCACCACCACTTTCCGTCATCCCCATCATGAGGATCGAGAGGGAGAGAGGAGACAGAGCAAGAAGAGACAGAGTAGCAAAGGCACGCCACCACCGCAACAGATGAAGCGGCTCACCATTAGCACCAAGGAACCTGCCACGGACCTGGGGAGGCGAACGGAGAAGATGGCGATGGCGACGAACCGGGGCAGAGAGTTGGATCTTATTGGAGGGGCGAGTGGTGGTCTTCTCTTCCGCAGCCTCCGGCTCTCCCCATGAGAGCACCACTGCGAAGAGAAGAACGACCACATCGAGCCAGAGGAGATCCAGCGCCTCCAGCTCGAAGCACCCAGTGCAAGCCTTATTCAGAGGGATGCCCGTCTTCTGCCAACTCCTTTGAACCACCGCCTGTCACCAACGATATTCATCGGAGAGGAGGAAGGATGAGATGCAGCAGATCTGGCCGCTGAGATCTGCTACCCGACCCTCAGAAGCCCCCAGGGGACAAATCAAAATAAGAAAAACACCTAGATCTAAAGCTAGAGAAGAAAGAGGCCAGCCACCAGCTCCATCTCCATGCCGGCCGCCATGGCTACCGGAGGGGAGGGAGGAGAGGGGCGGCAGAAATGGTTGGGGGCCGACTCTCAAAGGGAGGGAGGGGACGGGTGCCCGATCGCTCGGTTGCGTTGCGATACTCCTATCATTGGGTTGGCTTGGACCTAGCAACTTGAAGTAAAAGTTCTCAAGGTCCGAGCATAGAAGACACTGGCAAACTGGTTTGATCAAATTTTCCTTGCTTTCTTCATATTAAAGGTCAATTTACTTAAGCGTTGTTGTATGTCAGATATAAATCCTGACATTCTTAATAGCTTTTCTCTTGTATAATAATCGTCTAATTACCTTTCACTTTCTAGATTTTACTAATTAACACTATATTTTAAGAGGGTGCATAACTTTTGATCATAATTCCTGGTCCATCAGGTTTCGTGGTTCCCCGGCGAGGTCTCCATGCTTGCCTTGGGCCTTGTCACAATTTTTGCACTCGTATACTATTTTTATTATTTACTCTACATACCTTGGAATGAAATTTAGTTGCAGGCGAGTATGGATGATGAGTAACATTTTCTAACTCCAGGTCAGACTATCGAGAAAGACCCGTCCTTTGTGAGCAAGGTGAAGAAGATCGCTCTGCTGGTGATTCGAACAAAAAACTAGCAACATTTTCACTAAATTTATACCAGGCGGGTAAATATTTGCATTATCAACTGATTAAGCTTGTACTAGCATTTTTCCTCTGTGTTCACCATATTCATTGATGGTACTCAAAAGAGTTGTTTTTTGTTCACCATATCCATTGGAAAACTGGTCTTGCATTTTGTGTGAGTCCTGAGCAGATTGTTTTCTCCCGGTGCACCACACGAGCTTTTTTGCTAGTATTATTAAAATAGATGGGAAAATATAATGAAAGGCGCCGCACGTCTCGCTCTTCTGTGCGGCGGCGCATCACGATTCGCGAAAGCCCATCATGCTCCAACCCTATCTGCACCACTCCCTCTTATCCCCATATTCCCTCGTGGACGCCTCCAGTCCACTCGTTCTCTCTCTGAAATCACCTTAGGAAATCACAGTTCCATTGCCGACGAAAGCGAGGAGGATGCGCGTTGCAGGGTAGGCTCCGTTAGGCCGCCGCCGACGAGCGGGGGAGGAGAGGACTTCCATCCCTCGCGCGAGGAGGCGCACCCGAGGAAGGCCTCCTCCAGGCCCTGACGAGGAGTAGTGCGACACAGGTAGGGCTCCTCCAGGCCGCGACGAGGCGGCGCGAATCGATGAGGTCGAGGTGAAGCGCGGTGGCCGCCGCCAACGACGAGCATGAGAGGGACCAAGGTCCGCCTTCGCCGACAAGCACGGGGAAGTGCTCTGCCACGCCTCGGTCGACGAGGGTGAGGAGGAGCGCAGCGGCTGTCACCGTCGACGAGTGTGTGGAGAGCTCCGCAAGATGAGGAGCTCGGGGACGTCTCCGCCGACGAGCATGCTACGAGGAGACCATGGAAGACGAGCACATAGAGGCGTCTTACGCGGTCATATTCTTCCGGTGGCCAGGGTCGTGCTTGGCCGAGTTCTCCTTTCCCTATGTCGATTTGTTTTGTAATTTATCTGTGGTTAATATGGCATTTGTGGATAATTAATCTGGTATTTTGTGTCTAGTTAATCTTGCAATTGCCTTCATCAAAGGGCATGATAATTCCACTTCTTTTTACATAGATAATGAATCTCGCATTCAAGGCTAATGAATCTGGCATTTTGTGGCTTATTAATCTGGCAATTTCCTTATCTAAGAGCATACTAATTCTAGTTCTTTTTATATATATAATTAATCTAGAAATCATGCCCAATTAATATGGCATTTTGTGGCTAATTAATCTGGCAATTTCCTTATCAAAGAGTGTGCTAATTCTTGTTCTTTTTACTACATATATAATTAATCTAGAAATCATGCCCAATTAATATGGAATTTTATGGCTAATTAATCTGGCAATTTCTTTATAAAAAGCATGGTAATTCCAATTGTTTTATATAGAAAATTAACCGAGCAGTCGTGGCTAATTAATCTAATTGTTGTTATCAAAGAGCACAGTAATTGTAACTTTTGAAGCACACAGTAAAATTCTGTTATATTTGTAGTACTGTTTGTGTTGTGTTTATGACTTTCTTCTGGTGGTACTCAAACTTGAGAACACGGAATCTACTGAGCTAGTGAAAAAACGTGCTACCGAGTAGTTGCATAAACTTTTTCTAGTTTTCACGTGCCAGACGAAAGGTGCATGTAAAGGGTGTACTTTGCGGTACTAGTCAAAAGATACTATTTCAATAGTTTAATTTACAAGACATGAGCGGGACCAGATTAGAGCTGTGCAGATGGACGCCCGTGTGCGTATTTAGCTTTTGGTTAGCCGCCGCATAGATACTACCTGCATGCGGCGCCGCGCGTTAGCAAAGTTCTAAAAAGATTGGGGCCATTCTTCGGCCGTCAGAATTTCCATCTGCCGGTAAAATACGGTTTTGCCTCTAACTATTCGACTAAATTACTACATGTGCCACCACCGAGTAAAAATTGTTCTCCGCTAACGTTGGGTTCCTTCGTTCATCTCGCACACGCGATGGGTCAACGCGGGCCCATCGCCCGCAGGCCTTGGCATCCTCGGCGTCGATGCGGAGAAGGGCGGTGCAACATGACGTCGGAGCAGAGGTGGGGATGGGGTTGCAGGGGGAATATGGTTGTCGGCGATGTTCAGCAGGCGAGACAGGAACCTGACAGCGAGGCAGTCCGTAGCATGCGGATGACGTCGTCACGCGCGACGGAGAGCACGAGCGCGACGAGGATGGAGGATGACGCTGAGAGCTTGCCGCGGATGGGGTGTCTCCCCGTCCACCTCGCGCGCAGACGAAGCAAAGAGGGTGGGGAGAGGACGCGTCCTGGTCGTTAGGGCCGTTAGAGACGAGGGTTGGAGGAGGAGCATCTCTATCTTGCGCTCGCTGCCGCCGGTCTACCCGTACGTGTTGCGCGCGGAACTCCAACTTGTGCGCTCGCCATCGCCGGTCTCCCCGTCCGGCTCACGCGCCGCCGAAGCCAGGAGGGGGGGAAGGGTGTAGGGGTTCGTAGCATGGAAAACAAAAAATTTCTACCGCACGCACACAAACAAGGCAATATCTATCTACTAGATTGTAGCAACGAGTCGATAGAAGAACTCACCCTCGAAGATTCCAAAGCAGTTAACGAGAGCAGATTCTCGTGGGTGATATAGTCGTACACTTGCCGATCTCAAGATCGCGTAGACGATCCTTCCGGCGCTGCGTTCCGGCAGCGCTTTCGCAATCGGTCACACGTTCGGTACTCGATGAAGACCTTCCTATCCCTTGTTCCAGCAGGCAGCGGAGGTTGTAGTTCTCCCCTCGCGATTCCGGCAGCACGACGACATGGTGTCGGAAGTAGAGGGAAGATTCCGCAGGGCTTCGCCTAAGCCGGTGCGAGTTATGGTGGATCAGGGTGTCCCGAAGATCTAGGGTTTAGACGACCAGGAGGTGTCGGCGGCGCAAAGCGGCAGCTGGCGGCAGCACGGCGGCGGCTCGGGTGGAGAGGGGCTAGGGCTTGTGTGCTTTGGGGCAGCCCTCCCCCTCTATTTATGAGAGGGGGGCAGCCTTGGGAGGGGTGGGTTTGAATCCAAACCCAAACCTAAGTTGGATTGAGAGGACTTGTTTCTTCTCCCACTAGTAAACCATTGTTCCAGTTTGACTTTTCTAACTCCCGTTTGGCTTTTAATTTAGAGCTTTAATTCTCTCTTACAAATGCACACACCATGTGACCTAGGACATGGTCCAATCATTCCACTTACCCATGACATATTCATGGACCATTCTCCTTCCGGACCGGTGAACCTTCTAGACCCTTCTAGAACCTCTCCGATGAAAACATCGGAAACTTTTTCGAACTCCGAAATAGGACTTTCCTTATATGAATCTTATTCTCTGGACCATTCCGGATCTCCTCGTAATATCCCGGATCCCATCCGAGACTCCGAACAACATTTGGTATCCCTACTAACATTCCATATCTACTAAACAACATTGAATCCTTAAGTGTGTCTCCCTACGGTTCGTGAATTATGCGGACATGACCGAGACACTTCTCCGATCAATAACCAATAGAGGAATCTGGAAATTCATATGGTTCCCACATATTTTTACGATTACTTTGCGATCGAATGAACCACTTACATATGATACCAATTTCCCTTTGTCTCATGATAGTTTACTTATCCGAAGTTTTGATCGTCGGTATCTCTGCATACCTAGTTCAACCTCGTTACCGATAAGTACTCTTTTCTCGTTCCCGTGATATGTGATACCTTATGAGCCAGTCACATGCTTGCAAGCTAATTGGATGACATTCCACCGAGAGGGCCCAGAGTATATCTATCCGTCATATGGATGGACAAATCCCACTCTTGATCCATGTGCCTCAACCCATACTTTATGAACACTCAATGCCACCTTTATAGCCATCCAGTTACGGTGTGGTGTTTGATGTCATCAAAGCATTCTTCCGGTGATGGTGATTAACATGATCTCATGGTCGAAGGAATTAAGTTACTATGTATCTGAAAGCTTATAACAAAACGAACTATTGAAATGACTTGATCTTAATGCTACGCTTATCTATAGGAGTATGTCCATCATACCATTCTCCTAATGATATGATTTTGTTATTAATAACATCTCAATGTTCATGATCGATAAACCACGATCATCTATTAATCAACAAGCTAGTATTATAAAAAGGCTTTACTAAGGACTCTAATTTAGTTTACAAATCACACAAGTATTAATGTTTTCGGTTAATGCTATTTTAGCATGAACGTAAACATTTATCATAAACACAAAGATATAATAATAACCACTTTTATTATTGCCTCTAGGGCATATCTCCAACACAGGGCCGCGTCCTGGTCGCTAGGGCCGTCATCGACGAGAGATTGGAGGCCAGGAGGTTGTGCAGGGCCGCGTGCTTGGAGGTCGCAGCTATGGGCGACCAAAATCCTACCAGCGCAAGGACTCTGGTGCGGCCATGGTGGGACGTGATATTGATGAGCGTAGGGCGACCGACGCTTGGGAGGACGCGGTGGAGAGAGGCAATCTTGGGAAGGAGCTCCTACTTGCGGGATCTAGGAGAGGAGGTCGATCGCGTCCAGGAGGGGATTCGGAAAAAAAACGGAAGGAAGAAGGAGCACTCTGAGGGCTTGATTGCTCTTTGCAAGAAAAGAACAGGGAGGCTGGCTGTAATATTAATTCCAGGCGTGGTAGGTCGAGACGAATGTGCGTGTGTGTGTCGTCATGAGCCGCTCGCGTGTTCGCGTGGTGTGGCTCTGCGTGCTTCCCGTGACTGCCAATCCACTCTGGTGATGATTTAAGGGCATCAGCCACATCGTTTCTGAAAGAGGAACATTCGGTTGATTCAATATTGTAATAGGTATTAACACATAATAGAGAATGGATAATTGGAGTCTTGCGTCTATTCATTGCCAGAAATGAATAAACTGAGCTGATAAAATTTCTGGTCAGAATTTACGTCTTTAATCTTAGATGATTTGGGGCTATTTTAGGCTTCTTTTTCGTCAAGGAACCAGCGTGGAGGTAACCTACTCTACTATGTATTGTTGAGCGCTCAATGGAGACAAAGTGAACTCGTAAATTCATATTACTTTTTAGTAGCTTGCAAGGAGGACATGACCGAATGGTAATAAGAAGCCGGAGATTGTCAATTCATGACATTTTTTAGGTTTTTCTCTATGCAAAGCAAGATATAACTGCAACCTGATTAAGCGCGAGCGATTAGATGTGGAAGCTAGGAAAATGTCATTTGTATGGCTTCAATTAAAAAACACGTATGATGTTATTTGATATCTAGCTGTGTATTTTGTTCTTTCGTGACAACCCACGAGCATTCTACTAGTCTCTACTATATAACAAGTCTAGCGGTGGTTTTCGTTTGTGTCGATTTTCGTCCGTCATGCCAAAATCTTATGTTGCCTCCGTCTTCGAGTCCAGGTGATAAGCGCAGGACAGAAACCGGTACTGGTTCCGTCTCTGGATCGAAGGAGAATTGGTCTCCTTCGTCCTTCTCTCTATAGCTTACAGATTGAGACCGTCACCGGCTTCTCTTTCCCCAAAACCTGCAATTTAAGTTGATTTAGGCCAGGGCAGAGGCAAGGGGGAGGGCTTCCTCTAACCTGCAAGATTTGATCGGTTTCTCTTCTGGTCGAAGGCCATGGCGGGCAAGTTGGAGATCTCCCTGGCTCTAACCTGCAGGATTCAATTGATCGCACGGGCAAGCAGCGAGGCTGCTGGACGACGACCTCCTTGGACGTGTTGGAGCCGAGCCTGGAACGACGAGGCGGAAGGAGAGGAGGGCACAGCTCATGGCCGGCCCACGCACCTTATTTTTTCCTCACAGTGGAAGCATACATAATACAGTTGTTTCCTCGCCGATACATGCTCCTTCTAACATTTATTTAACCTGATTCGCTTTATTTGTCGTTCCCAATGTTTTTAGACAGATTGGTGTCAACCTTAAGAAAAGTATCAACGTGATATTTCAGTTAAGCACATTGATCTGAAAAACATAGTGTCATCGTCCTGGCCAAAACAAATAAGCGATAATTTCTTCAGCAGTTCAGCTATCACTGTTACTTATCAGTGGACTGCGCCTAGAAGATACAGTCTTGGTCTTACTTGGTATATATCCCGTGCTAGGGTCGGGGAGACAATACAGTCAATGGGTGGTGGCCGTGGTTACCCATCACTCTGAACCTTTTTCCTTAAAATCAATTGCTTAATCCGTTCCGGCTGGTAGAATGGACGTAGTGGAGGAAAGGGTCAGTTAAGCAGAAGAACTTTGGGAGAATGGGGCCATCTTGATGAATTGAGCCTGCAGTTTACCATGGTTCACAACTGCTTCTACCTGCTTCTATTACTAACTACCGAGAGCCTTGATATGTAACGATCCTTTTTTTTAGAATTAGATAGCTAAATTAGGTAAAATATCCATCATATAGAAATGAAACTGTTTTGCACTTTGCACGTAGATTTATGTTTTTCCTTTCCGTGGGGACTTGGTTAGTTTTTTCCTGAGATGTTTAGTCCGATGAAAATAGGCCTATGTGAAATATTTTGTGGAACTATATATGAAAAGAATTCTAAATAATTATACAACGCCACTTGATAACTACAATACTTAAATGGTCTGATAAGTTCCGACGACGGGTTGGACTAAATTTATGTGCATGACTACTTACTTAGAAAATAATTGGTTGCCTTTGAAAGACCATAGTTTTTTTTGCTGAGACGGAGTCACCAACATACAAGGAGTCGGAGTTAGACTCGGATTTCCGGTTGTGTCCGAAACAAAACTCCACTCTCTTATTTGGACATACGCGTCCCTCTCTGTTCCGCTTCTTCTAGAGCTCTACCTATCTACTCAAGCCAAATGATCGGACCAGCGAACCGCATCAGCACGAGATCATGCTAGGAGCATGAGATACATGTCGCTACCAGCCACGCCTTGCCAGTCTACTAGATGAGACGATAGGGAGAAAAAAATAGAGTAACGCGTTTAATTGGGAGCTCAGCTGAATTTATTTTACATTTTATGTTTACACGATGATAAATTTCGTTGCAACGCACGGGTATTCAACTAGTAACTATTAATAAACGCAAAACTGTTTCTTTGGTTTGGTCCGTTTTGGACCGTTTTACCTCTACATCTTGGGCTATTTACCCACCAATGCCACACATGAGTCAATGTACCGCATCGTTTATTTTTTGGCCGCACAAAGCCGGCGGGCCGGCGGCACCACCGTGGCAGCGATTGAGAGAGAGAGAGGGGAAGACATGGCAATGGGGGCTATCAACGTACTGGTGGCGAGGACCTTGGCGGCCAAGCTAGCGATTGGGAACCAGAGAGCGATGGCAGGGCCGTGGAACTGCAGATCCTCGGCTACTGGTGGCGGTTGGGAAGGCAACGAGGACGGGGGGCGGTGCCGGATGGAAGAAGTGGGGATGGAGAAGAACACAGAGCAGTAGAGGGAGGGGATGGGAGGCGCTTCTGCTGGACGCGGTGGTGCAAAAAATCCATGAATTTGACTACATCGGGTTGGATCTGGATATACCCAGTGAGTTTATCAGACTGCGCACGCAGATTCCAAACTATTAACGATGAGGCGGAGGCCCTGTTTGGCCTCGTATGCCCCTCCAAGGCTGTTGTGAAGGCCTGAGGCCAGTAGCTACCACCCCGGGGTGGGTACCTCAAAAAGAAAATCTACCACCGGTGGGAGTAGCTGCTTTTTTTTTAGATTCCAGAGTGCATTTGCGTTATCTGTGTTCTAATCGTTGTGTTTTCCCGATTCCGATAAATTAAACTGAAATTTCGATACTAATTCAGGCATAGCAAGAAGTACCGGTTTGAAAGTAAACTCAATATAAATCAACTATATTGTGGTAGAAGTCGAAAATTCATCAATTATGATGTTTAATTTTAGATTATTAGAAGTGTTTTTTTCTCAGAAAAATATTTTTAACTAGCAGTTTCAAAGTTATGTGGTGCGTATGAACTATTTTAGTTGGTCCATTGATCTGGTGCACAAGAGTAAAACAATTGTTTGTTGTTTCTCCACATTTGTGAAACCATTGATTTGAAGAGAGCATGGGGATCAAACGGGGCTGAGAAGTTCATCCAAGGGTATTACTTGGCGATGATGGCAGAGAGTGATTGTTATGTAATTTACACTATTGCGATGTACAAAAGGCATGTCGATCGGAGAACTCCATTCCATTTGTATTCAGTTGACTTGCGTATTTCAATATATATAATTAAATGTTGTTCCGTAGCGACGCACGGGTTTTTTGCTAGTATATACTTACATGAAAAGTGCTTCTAGCTTTCGTCACGAAACTGGCTTTAGGCAATGAGCACTGCACCTGACAGTCCTTGCCTCACTACTAGTATACTAATTCTGTAGGCCCTTTGGATGAGAACCTGACAGCCTACACGACCATCAGTAGTGCCATTTTGTTTTCTACACCGTACATGGTAGTACAAGGCCAATCTAACGGACCTCGGACAAATCCAGATTATCGACCATTCCTGGTTCCTGATCATGCTTTGAGTTGTTGTCGTACTACTGGCCTCAGGCCTTCACAACAGCCTTCATGACTTGTAAAATTTTGAGTTATGAGCAAGGTTTTGGTTCCCGGTATGAAAAAAATCCCGACGGTGGTCGGGATTTCCGGTTACCGCGGTTACCGAGAAATCCCGACCAGTTATCGGACGAATTTAAATTTTAAAATTCGAATTCAAAGTCCTCGATATGACCATTTACATCGGTTTTTTGTTAAAATTCATAAATTTCATACAATTCAAATAAATTCGGGATTTTTTGTCCGGTAAACCGATTTCCCGAGGGTGGTCGGGATATCCGGTTAGGTCGGTAACCGGATATCCCGACCGGTAACCAAAACCTTGGTTATGAGAGAAGTTAGGTCAAAGGGCCTGCAAGTTGTTCTTGTGCGGATAGTCAGTTTCTAGTAGCTGGCTTGTTGCAACCAGTCAACTCCACCGCCGCACCAAGTGAATTCATCAGAGTAACGAAGAAGAGTCCCGGACAAACGCCCTGGGTAAAAAACCTCTCGCTTTGACAGCTTTACATCAGTCGTTCCACGCCCCGCTTGACCTATCCATAGTGTTTTTTTTGTCAAATCTCACCCCGTGAACAAAACTAATTCCTTGTCTGATTTCTCGGCAAAACTATTTTGAAATCTAACCTTGCGTTTAGTGTCATTTAAAACGGAGCCGAAGTTATGCAGTTTGCCACCAAAATAGAACAACAGGACAGGTGATCAAAAGAGATTGGTGCCACATGAATTGGCGTCGAGGTGAGGTCGGCACCATATCACTTGGCGCCGAACCATCTAGGCTGCTATTCTGCTGCTCTAACCGCACAACTTCAGCATCATTTTAAACGATGCCAAATCATATATGTCAGATTTCAAATTAGTTTTGACAATTGGTCGGACGAAGGAGTTAGTTTTGACTAGAGGTCAGATTTGTAAAGAAAATACTCACATAGGCCTGGACGCACCCAAGGGCCACGGGTTTCCCTTTTGCAGACACGGTGAGGAAGCAAGCTCGTCACGAGGGAGTGCAAGCTGTAGACAGCAGTGAAACGGCGCTACGACAGAAAGATGGCGAACCCTGTCGCCGCGCACGGAAGCTGCGTGCCTTCGCGCCTCGGGGCTCCAGACTCCGGTGCCACCACCCAAGGGGCAAACAAAAACAACAGCCACGAATAAACAAAGCACACCAACCAGGCCAGCGCCGCGCTTTTGGACATACCAGGCCGGCGCCCAGATACTGTATCTGCCTGCGGCTCTGCTGCGTCGCTGTCGGGTGCGACGCCGGCCGGCGTCACGGCGCGTCATCGTGAAACTGGCCGTGCCACGGCGTGCGCGCCCATCCTTATCCCTGCGGATGAATAAGTAAAATAATACTAGACGGACAGCGCGCTTCGTCGCGCCGCCTATATGGTGCTATGGCACGGCGCTGCTACCCGGTGCACACATGGATATTTTCAAGTGGGATGGAGCCGGAGACTGTGTGGTGGCATGTACGGAACACAATGTGCATGGACCAGTCAGGACGTGAACGACATCGTTTACATGTGTCACATATATCCAAGTCTTGTAAGTCAGGCAGATCATATAATCAAGCTAGATACATCATCCATATTGCATACATAAGAATGAAAACAATGACTATAAATCTAGCTTCACTGTTTACCAAGACTACATGTGGTTCTTTGTCAGATAATGTAACAAAAAATCATGAAGCCAGGTACATTAAAACACCAAACATGAACAATGATCGTGACATATAAAGGAACACTTAATCACTTCCACGTTAGTACTAAAGTCGGCAACATGGCATCACCATGTTCTGCAAATCAAGCAAATTGTAACCTCAAATTACAAAAATATCTGATAGTCTTACACATATAGTAATAGGAACTATCAACTTTGGAATCTTTTTAGGAACATGGAAATTTGCATCAAGGTTGTTCATGTAAAAGATTCACCTAAAGAAATAATTTTGGACATGCATTTTGTTGTACAACAACTAAGAATATTATTTGGAAGCATGTGTATTGAAACAAAATAAACGAAGAATTGAAATTACATTGGCAGAAACAGAACATAACAACAACATGAAGGCAATAGACATGAGGCAAAGGAATGTGTTCCACTTTCATATTCATACCCTAAGTAATTCTAGGAGGCTAACAAAGGAGAGATAGGAACCATGGGCGCCTGACCATGTCAAGGGGGAGGCACGTCGCCAGTAGATGAGTACATTGTCACCTCCAAACACCATAACAGAGAGCCTATCAAGTATGCTGGTAAAATTGACTGGAGTATATTCTGAAAATACTCATTAATAAAAATACTATTATCACACAGAGATTGTAGAAGTGTAAGGCGCAAGCAAGTACATTGCAATCTCCAAACACCATTTAAGCAAAAACTATCAGGTACGCAGGTGTAAAATTGACCTGAAAATATTCTAGAGGCACTCATTAATAAAAAATATTATTATCACAAATAAATTGTATATATGCGTAAGACGCAAGCATCTTGCCACCTCCAAACATGGCTAAAATTGACTGGTGTGTATAGAAGTATACATTAATAAAAATACAATTATCAGACCAAAAATCGTAGAAGTGTCACATGCAAGCAAGTACATTGCCACCTCCAAACACCGTATAAGCAGAAAATATCAAGTACCTAGGAGTAAAACTCACCGGAGTATATTCTGAAAGTACTCGTTAATAAAAATCCTATTATCAGAAATAAATCGTGGCACAAGCCATTATTATGAAACCACATGACCAGTGAAAAACAATCCCTAAAATGGTTTTTCTAATATCCTTGAACGGATCAGATTGGCCCAACCAACCAAAGTGATAAAATGGTTAAGGTAGCAGCACCATGCAATGCACACTCTATTTCTCTCTTTGGAAACATATAGCCACACCTGAAACTTAATGAGTGCAACACCTTTTGGTTTTAACAACTAATTGCCTAGCTGAGAAAATATGCATGGAACCAACTTAGAAGATGTCAAAACATATCCAACCCAGGATATATGTAAAGAGACTTGCAATACCAAGGGGTAAAAACTTTCATAGCCATTCAGATAAGAATAAAAACGTCTACAAAAGACGGAAATGAAATACGATAACATCTCTAACCCAAGTTATGTTTAAAGGTTTGCATAACCAAGGATAATTATTCATATACCTACTCATCTCAAATGCAATTGTTTCAGACAGTATGAGAAGAAATTAACACTCATGTAACACCCTGGCCCAAATTCGCCCAATGCTCCAATCAGCCTCAGACAGATATGGTGTACCTTGCTGCTGAGAAACAACAAGTCTTCTCCATAGGTCGTTCTTCCGTAAAGTTACCTGGCCTATAGGAACACGGTCTTCTGAAAATATCAGCGCATAGCAAGATTAAAGTCAAGAGCAGCTACCTCATAGAATATTCAGTTTCCAAGACAACTGGGACAGTAGGGAAGATGAACCGAAAACAAAAAATCAGGAATAAACTTTCACATTTGGTATGGAACAATTAGATATTTAATCTCAATGGATAGCAAATCATTAAGAAGTAATATCTAATTCATGTTTCAATCTACCTCACCAGGACAACAGTGTTGTATGGCACCCATACAGCTAGCTTGGCAAGGAAAAATTTATATGTCAATCCTTGTATGTGGGTGTGCAATGTGCCATGACACCGGGATGGATGACGTTAAATTGTTTGGAGTCAAGGAAACCCTTCATACTGTTACACATCACGTTCCTTTAATTAGTTGATCCATATAGAAGGCTATTGGCTTTCTACTTATTTCCTTAGCCTTCTTTTCGTAGGTCAGATTTGGTTAAGTATCCAGTCACCACTCAAGACCAATATATGAGTATATGAGCAATGCTTAATTTGGTAGTAATTGCCTAGTGGAAAGGACAATGCCTACGACTGTGAGATATGGCAAGTACCTAGCAACCAAGGAGAGTGTAGTTATATTATTTTTTTCTAGTGTGCATGCAAAATTAAAAGCAACACCATTCTACCTCCAAAACTGAAAAGAAGGCCTACAAATTTTCTCAAAAGTAAAATAATGTAAAATTCGACCAAGTTTTTAGAAAAAAAACAGTAACATCTACATTAAAAATTAATATCACCCGTCCCGCGCCTCCCGCACGACCTCTTGAGCCGCCGAGAGGAGACACTCCTCCTGTATCACCGCCGTCCGGCGAGACAAACACAGTCACACTGACCCCTTCCGCAATCCTCTAGCGGCAGTGTCGTTCGACAATAGGGCTGCAACCCTGCAACGGCCTCTTCCACCCTCCTACTGTGCCACTGTCAGCCAGCAAGAGGGACACATCGCCGTGCTGGTCCCTTTCAACGTCCTCTTGTGCCACTACCAGCCGGTGAGACGGTTGCAGCCTCGCGCCGCCCTCCTCCCATGTCCTACATCATCTCCATTCTCAGTTGCCCAGGACACCATTTCCTCAATCCTCGATGGAGCAAAGGTCCACAGCTCAGGTGAACTGGCACATGCCCACCACGACACACCAATAGGAAGTGCCACCGGTCAGCCTCACATACACAACAAATCGCTGAGAGTCATCCCAGCTAGCCCAACATACAGTTTAGAGGAATAGGAGGGATGCCACATTTATTTCGCCCGATAAAAAGAACGTTGAAAATATTCAACTTCCATGATTGAAACAACTTTTAGACACAAAATTGACGAATTTGGATCCATGTGTTTTGAATGGCAAAATACATGACTACTCGTTCATTTTTATTAATATTTGGTGGTAATGCACAAAGCAAGGAAATGTGCATTTCTCACTCCTAAGTAGAATAATATATGACATTCGTCGAGCCAATATTCATAGATATTTCATGGTTTCACTCATTTCGGCAAAGCCCAGAAAAACAAAGATTATCATGTAATGTCGGGACTTTTACCCAGCAAAATAAACTTAACCAACAGTTGGCAACACGCAACACCGTTGGACACATGATAACAAATCTGAATGTTAGCTAACACTAACAAAGTTGTACTACTATTGTGTCTGGTACAATATAAGCTTAGAAACAACAATCTAGGCTTAGAATCAAAATAATGTATGTGCAAAGAATTAGTAAATTTATCCTGCAATAAATCAATAAATCAGCACAAGTATAATGATAAATCAAAATACTATATGTGCGAAGATTAGTCAAGTATAAAAGGACGTAAACTAAAGATTAGTTATGCAGGTGGTCAAAAAGTACAATAAAAAGGCTGACATGGATTTTGTTAAAGATCACCTAGGTGTGGCACATAAATGTAAAGGAAAGTGAAAACTGAAAGAATGCATGGTTCTCATGTATCAGAAATCCCGTTAATTCAGTACCTATTTGCGACCTTGGCATCACTAAATATCAATATTTTACATAAGCTACATTTGCCATGTGAAGCCCGAAATGCTTGGTAGGAACCAACATTTCCAAATTATATTTTCCATGATGCAGAACGTATAAATCAAAAGTGATAAATATAGCGATACATGATTGGAAGTGCAGTTATATTTCATTTACCTCAATGCAAGCAATGTTGCTGAAGCATTGCTGCTTGGCAAACCAAGTCCTTCAGTCAAAACATAAGTTGGTACCGTGTGGAAAAAACTTAATTGACATCAAGTGTAATGCTTTAAGTGCCATCACTCAATCTTGAGGTGACAAAAATAACATCACACTGGTGCTTGGTATGAACAAATTGATGCTTAGAAGAGTTTATTGACAGAAAGCGACAAGAATTAGTTTAGCACGCCTGAACATGCAACATTGCATGTTGAATAGTACAATGATTGTATAGATTAATGCAAAGACACGATAACCTTTCACTCATTCATACTTCGCAATATGGTTCTACACAAAATCTGACCACATTTCTCATGTCATCATCAGTTACTGAATTTCCTAGATGCTAATCTGTCATGAAATATGAATAAAATCCAAGTGACTTGTATTGCATAGCTGAACAAACCTGATGGGTAGAATCTCTGATAGGCGCCTAGGCCATAGCGTGACACGGTATCTGCAGCTTCCCCGATGGGCACTTGTCCCCCGTGACCACGTCCTAATCCTCCGCTGAGAACTCTAAGCCACCACTCTCGGAGTCTAGAGGAGCACCACCAGAGATTTTCATCAAGGAATCCCCATGGCCGAGCTTCAAAGGTTGGCTCGTCTCGTTCCTCTGCGTCCTGGAGCCCTACTTCCGGTCGCGGCGCATGCGGGGCGTCGCCTCGGTCTTCGACAGCGATCCGAGCGGAACGACGACGACAGCGCCCGCTCGCGCGTATCCCGCCATGGTCGTTCGGGTGGAGGTCTGTGGCGTCCCGCTAGTGCCGTCTACGTCCACCAAAGGACCGCCCTGAGAGCGGCGGGGTGCGAGGACCTCTCCCCATTTGCTAGTTTGCCTGGCCAGATGGGGTGGGGGGCATGAGGGAAGAGTTCATGAGGGAAGGTGCAGATGGCGGCGGGCCGGCGGCAGCAGCTGGGGCGCTGGATGCCGTGGCAGCGAGGGGTGCGGGTGGCGGCGGCGCAAGCGAAGGCGATGAGCGTTCGAGACCGGGGAAAGTTAACGGAGAAAAAAAAAGTGCAACGCTAACCAGCCAAGGCGGTGGGCCGGTCAATGTGAACGTTTTTCTATTTCTAAAAAAAACCGGTTTTGTTTTACTGTTCAATCTAGCTGAGCCGGTGCTCAGCGCGTTGATATTCTCTCAAGCGTAACCTATAGAATAATTCGCCGGTGTCACGAGTATATTCACGTCCTTTCACTAGCCCGCTCAGCTGCTGGCTGGGGACAGCAGGGGAAATAGCGGCCACGGGGCGGGGATGGATGCGGCTGAGCAAACGGCTGGCACACTGCGGTCACTGATTTTCGGTAATATTAATCGGCATGACCCGGCCCAATAGACATCCGACGTGATCCATTTCCGTATCAAATTTGCGCCGTGACTGCGTCTGCATGGACACGCCATGAGTCATGCGCGCTACCTCCACCGCAACTGCCCCTCCTTGCAGTGACCCAACGGCCAGTGGCCTTCTATCCCTAGCCATCAATGGTCGTAGGCAGACTTCTATGCTAGCCGCGCCACCTGAGACATGTGCTAGACGCTGGACTTCAATCCAGTCTTCTTGGCCTCCACGTTGGCAACGAATGTCTTGGTTAGCTGGCCTTTTTAAGTAGGTCACCCCACGGTTGTCTCCTCCACGCCTTCTTCCACACACCACATCATCGGCAGCCATGGACGGAGGGATAGGAACCAGAGGAGGACGACTAGGATAGCCCCGTGCCAGGGGCATCGAGGCCGACGTCGGCGGGGAGGAAGGGATCAAGCCTGACACGTATCGTCGTCCCCATCACCACGAGAGTCGTCGCACACGTCGTCATCACCGTCACCGCCGCCCTTCATGTTGGATCTCTCCGACTTTGAGTTCAGCATCACCATCCTCCTAGGCGAGTCATGGGAGAGATAGCTCTTCCTTGATAAGTTCGTGCGGGTGCTTGATGGGCATGAGCCAACGTGTGTCAAAGTGGGAAAGCACAACTCCGGGCGCCACTAGGATGTTGAGTTGCTATTTGACGGTGGAGGTACCTCCACCGCGGCTAGGATTTGCTCGACCGTGCACATTTTCTAGCGGTCGGGCACTTCCTCGTCTTCAACTTCGTTGGCCATGGCATGTTGACTGTCAAGGTCTTCGATAGGACCTTGTGCCGTTGAACTACCACACCGACGACGAGAATAGCGACGAGGACTAGGCGACTCTAGGGTTATTAGTACCTTACCAAGTATTTCATCTTTCAAATTCTATGTATGTGGATCTATGAATCCTGTCAAAACCTCTATGTACAAATCCTTTGAAATGAGAAGAAATCTATAGAAAACTGGCCATCTCGCACCATTTGGGTCTGGCTGTTGGGTGAACTGTCCTAGCAAGCCAGACAGTGACACATTCTTTGTCTGTGGCTGATGCAAACAGAACATTTCGAATACATTGGCTGTCCAAAATGTCTCACACCACTAGAGATGCCCTTACCCATTTCGGACACAGGATGTGTCCGTTTTGGTCCGTTCGGTGTACTATATGCATGCAAGAGATTCTCCGCTATTGGAGATTTGTCCATGCGAACGAACGAGGTATCTCTCGAAGTAGGATGGAATCGAACACAAGGGATAAACACGATCTTCAGAAAACCCTCGGTGGGGAAACTGTAGCAAACATGATAGAGGGACACAGTGAGTTTACCCAGATCCAGACCACCATGTGGTGTAAAACCCTACTCATGCATGTCTAAATTGCTGGTATCGCTTGGCGAAGTTGTAACATCCCAGCATTTAGGAACCTAACGAAGGGTAGATTTAGGATTATGTATTGTTGCATGCATCTATTTGTGAAAAGGTGGGTAAAATTTTCGCCAAATAAAATCTTAAGTGATCAATATTTCTTTCTTACTTTAAGATTAGGTTTAGACTTAAAGGAGGATTATTATAATCTTTGATGTGATCTTAAAAGAATTGTGTGTGTTTTGAAATGGGTTTGAATTTAAAGAAACTTAAGTGTTTGAATAGTAATTTGAATGATTTTAATATAAGATTTGAATCTTAAATTAATTAAGATATAGGTAGTATAACTTAAATCATAAAACAATAGAAATTATCCGGCCACCCCATCTCCCATGTGCTCCGCCATGCGCCCGTGTCGGTGGTGGTGCCGCCTCAAGCATGTGCTGCCCCATGGCGACAGTGGTACTGCCCGCGGGCAGGTGCTACCTGCATCAATGGTGGTGACACCCAGCTACGTCTCCGCCACCGGTGTACCGCTCACACTTTTTTTCCTAGGGCCGCTACCAACCGTGGCAAACTCTACCTACATTGCCAAGAGTTGCTCTCTTGACCTCTGTGTTGCTACTGCATTTGTGTGTGTCTTTGCTACGAGCGTTGCTACTTTAACATATTATTTTTGCTATATACTCATATATTTTTTGCTACTTTGGCATATTTTTTTGCTACAACCAATTTTTTATGGTTTTGCTACGTGGTCTCCGACGATGTATTCGGCGATGTCCCCTTTGCTATATTAGAAAATATTTTGCTACATCTGTTTTATGATTTTGCTACAATAGCGTTGAGTTTTTTGCTACACGATCTCAGGCGAGGTCATTCTGCTACATTAGCACAACTTTTTTGCTACCATCGTTTTGCATTTTTGCTACAATAGTGTAACTTTTTTGCTACACGGTCTCCGGTGAGGTCTACCGGCGAAAACCTCCGGCGAGTCTCCGGTGAGGTCGAATATGCTACGTTAGCCCAACTTTCTTGCTACACGGTCTCCGGCGAGGTTTCCGGTGAAATCTCCGACGAGGTCCAATCTGTTTTTCTATTTCTGGGCCAATCGTTTTCTGCTACAGTGTAGCAAAAGCGGGGCTTGTTTAGCAAAGCGGGTCTAAGTGTAGCAAAACGGGATTTGAATGGACACGTGTCAGCATGAGGACCCGGGGGATTTTGGGGAAATATCCCCCAGGGGACGCGTAGTACGGCCCGGAATCTATAGGAATGGCCGGGCGCCTATACATCGCTTAAAAAGTCAATATGCGGGACACAACACATCCGCTCGCCTGCGTGGTGGTTTGTTAGGCCATAGTCCATCAGGCATTTCTTTTTTTCGTTTTCTCTTTATATGTATTCTCTTTTTATATTTTTCCTAATTATTTTGTGTTTTTAAAATTGGATAAATGTGACGAATATTATACTAATTTTAAAAAATTAAAATCTAATTTTTTGTCTAATTTTGTGTTTTCAACATTGAACAATTTTCAAATTTACATATTTTTTTAATCTAAAAAAAGTTCAAATATGAACATTTAGGATATGAATTAGTTTCATAATCTGAACAAAATTTAAAATCTAAAAAATATTGTAAAAAAACGAAAAAGAATCTGAAAATAAAACGAAAAATAAAAAAATAGAAAAACAGAAAAAAATAAACCAAAACAGAGAAGAACTAGCCCAGCCAGGCCATCCCATACCGTGCACTTGGTAGGGGGTGTGCGGCACGAGGTAACGGCCGACCTGGTCGGCATATAGGGTTTTCCAGAAACGTCTTCCCTAGGTTGCTGGAAATCAATTTCCCTAGTTTAATAGCCTATCCGAAGCCATATAGCGGCCTTCAGAAGCCTAATTACACTGAACTAAAGAAAAAGGAAGCCTAAGGACACCGGCCAATACTCCTCTCTCTCTCTCTCTTGAAAATAAGCTGACGAGTTGTTCTCCTTAGACCAACTCTAATGGGCTCTCGCAAACGGCCCTGCCTGTCCAATCTCGTCCTCCTGGACCGAGGGCAAGGCCCAACGACTCCTACAAACGGGCCAGACTGCACGGCGGGTCTGATTCGGCATAAACCGGACTAAAACCTGCGGATGCTTTGCGGGGCTCGGACACCGGCCTTGTACGCCCATGTCCACGGCTGGGCCCACGGGTCATACACACAATACATATAAAAACGCTAATTAACTGGATGTCATTGCATATGTTTCTGGGTCTGTGTGTCATATATACACAATTAATAGTGTAATTAATTAAACTAACTAAATAACCTAACTAAGCATTGGTCCCGTCCTGGCCGGAGGTTTCACCCTTGGCGGTCTGCCCTGCCGGACCGCCAAGGCAGCGGTCTTGGCCTTTGTTGCCTTCCTCCGGTGGTAGCGTGCGTGGTCTCACCTCCTCACTGCCACCCTTGTGCTTGCGCGTTGCGCCTTGCTTCGCGCCGGCGGGAGCACCTCCGTTGGGTCGCCGCCACAACCGCAAAGACGCAAGGCGGCGTCTTCCAAAGACCTCCCTCTGCAACGCCGTACACATCCACAGTCCTTCCGTACGGCGACGTTTGGTTAAGGCGACCTCCGCGAGCGGGGTCGGGCGGGAAATGGCGCGGCCTAGACGGGAAAGACCGGGGAAGCAGGCGGGAACTGAAGTTCTGGCGGGACAATCGCCAGCTGCCATTAGCGTTGATCCTCTGTTTAGCTCGAGCTTGATGGCTTCCGGCGGACAAGGGGCCTCCGCATATGGGGTAGCCGGTTGGAGGCAGAGACCACCGCAACTGGGCTGATTCCGAACGGTCTATCCTCCATCCGCAAACGGACCGATTCGAACGAAACTGCTGTCGGAAATGGGGGACACGTTGGCCTTAGGACAGCCTCAATCGAGTATATATTGTCAATACGCGGACGATAATAATACTCACAAGTCACAACGGACATCTCTGCAGCAGAGCAAACCCAAGGCCAAGTTGCCATGCTGCTACCGACAGGCCAACTGAAGAAACTAGCGCCAGCAAACGGTCGTGGAACTACTTGAGCTACGACACTCAGCAGTGACACTAAGAGGACAGTCAGCAGTGACAGGTCCAGCCCAGCCTAGTTTGTCATCGATCGATCCTGGGTGGCCAATGGAGGCTGGCTTGATTGTCACCCGCTAAAAGCTTGAGTTAATGCTGACAGCTACTACGCATCATTTTGCGAGGTGCTGGCTCCGCTTAAGGCCCTCTTTTTTTCAGCTTCTTGGTCAGCTTTTTTTAGAAGCTATCCTCGACCAGCTTCTGCTAAAATCTCATTTTTAAAATTCGTTCAAACTTTTTAACTAATAGTTTCAATATCAATTTAAAAGCATAAACGATTAAGAGATTTTGGATGAGATTCTGGCGGTGAAATTTCCAAAGGTTCTGGCCAAGTTCGAAGGCCTAACTCGCCTTCTTATGGGCGATCTCATTGCCTCCTTTAAGGCAGAGACAGGTACGGCCGTGCTTGCCAACAGATTAGCAGTGACAGGCGATTAATTCTGCGGCAAAGGGACGTGCAATATGCTGTTCATCATGCACGCATGGTGTGTGTATGCATCCTTTTCATGTGCTTCTGTAGTTTGTTGAAACTTGCGAGCATATGTATAGTTTTCGACAAGGGTTTTGTGTATGGAGGCTATTTAATTATGGTGGTTGATTATATGTACTACAAGCGTGAAACTCCTCGGTTAGTTTGCCTACTTGCTTAGGCTACTTATAGTGGAGAGCAACATAAGGTGATGTCATGCTAATTCTGGCCAGGAAGTATGATGCATAGCTAGTTACTATACACGCTACTCTTTCTTCGTTTAATGATACGTCATGTTATCAATATATTCACTGGCATTACGTGTGAGTGCATGTTATCACCTAACTTACTTTCACTATGACTAGTCACCGTATGAATCAGGTACCTTGCAATTGACCCTATCTCACCTTCTTGGCCTGGCTGTCACCAAAGCCTAAACGACATATTCCTTACCTTAAACGGTAAACACAGCACAGAATAAAGTGAATACATTTTTTGTTAAGGATTTTTATGATAAAATGGGCAAAAATTTAAGCATGGGTTAATTGGATGTGAAAAGGGAGATCTATCGAAGATGGTATGGTAGGAAGAGACATGACAAAACGTTACTACTTAGTAGATAGCGGATCCCTTTTCAGAAAGGCAGCACAATGCTGTGTGTACGAACATAAATATAGAAGAACTTGTTCGTTACACTAACGAAACAACGTTATGATTGGAAGAGCTAAAGAATGCCCATCTCATTCAGATTCTCCCATGTGCACAGCTGGCTAATCTATACGCATGACAACAAACTGATTAGACATTTTTTTTTATTTGGCTCATCAGCTTGCTAGAGAATCTTATTAGAGCAAAACTAGGGGAAGCTCGAGAGAAGAATCTGACGAGATCGTGCAGTGCGTGGTTAATTTTTGGCACACACTAGCTAGATGCGCATATCCTAATCGACCGACCGGTGCTCGTAATTAAAGCGCGCTTGCGATCGACCACTGAATTATGGGCTCATGATCGGTAATGCGACTGCGAGCATATATCCCCAGAAACAAAAGCAAAGGCAGGCAGGTAGACGCACACACACTGCTAATCATGCCAGGAAAAGCAGCTTAGCGCCATGATCGCTATCGGCTGGCTAAAGCCTACGATATATTCCTTGTTCTCGTGTACTTTCCTCTTTCCAACCATTCATCTTCCTTGCTGTGTCTTGTTATTTTTATTGCAGAATTTTAACTCTCATGGTGTGTGCCAATGATACTATTTGGGGTCTGTCGGGATGTGTTAATCTTGACAGCATGTTTCCGAGATCTCTACAGAAATGATCGCAGATTTTTGTAAGCTGTGTCACTGTAATAAAATAGGTGAACAGACACAGTTAGTTTATCCATGCATCTTGATCTGTCAATAAGTTGACCCGGTAAAAGTGCAGAACATGCACGCAGTTTTAATTTCCATGGTAAAGAACACACAAGTTGGATCAGATCGATCAGAGAACAAGCATAAATCTTTTCTTAAAGAAAACAGGGCATTAGTCTCTGACTATGCAACCCTAGCTAGCATCATCATGGCATGGCCTCTTAAAAAAGTGTCAGGAACGGTGCTAGCTATAATCATCACCACCTCTTAAAAAAAGTGTCAACAACCCTTGATTAACTGCCATCTTTTTTCTTGCGATCAGTCTTTTGTAAGTAGCTGTGTAATTAACCGTACGAACAGCTATAATGACCAGTCAAAGTACGGGGTCCGGTACAAGTTGTACCGGCAGCACGGCAGTCCAGAGCTTGAGAGCTAGATGAGCAAGAGAGTTGCGGCCAATTTATATCGGCGGCGAGTAATAATCATCGGGCCGTGATGAGAAGTTCCGCCGGTAACTTCGTTGCGCGTACAGGTACAGCTGCTGACTTTTTCGCTTGGGTACGGTCGGTCCCCTTTTGACTACCAGCTAGTTAATCAGTCCTGGCCAAGTGGCGAGATCGGTGGATCACGTACCGGGAGTTCTTCCTCTTCAGCTAACTACTATCGGTGGCTGAATATTTTTGGGACCGTGTACCGTTTACTCCATTCATGTACTCCCTCCATTTCAAAATATAAGACGTTTTAGGTTTATGAAGAAAACGAATCTAGACTTATTTTAGTATATAGTTGATTCACGGAGGGAGTAGAAATATTAGAAATATAAGAAGTTTTACTTTATGAAATAGATGTATCTACATAACTTTTATGTATAGATTCGAGTAAAGCTATATACTAAAACGCATCTACGTGCATTTATTTTACAAACGCTAGAATGTCTTATATTTTTAAACGGAGGGAGTGCGTACATGAAGAGGTAATATAAAGGGCCGATCCAGCAGTTGTTATGTGGATACCGGTATAGGTTTGCATACGAGGATAAGGGCACGTCAATGATTTTATCTTAACAATGCTATGTAGGATGATTGCTGAGTTGGAGAAGAGAGAAACAAAAAAAAAACCCCTGTCTTATCGCCAAGAGATGATCTCTTAGCACAATATGTGTCACCACATTTTTAGGGATATCTGTTGCTAAAGATAAGACTAAAAATGACCCATTGTACATAATTTTTTGTCATCATATTGATACGTATCCTATATAAGATAACTAGATAAGACTGTCTTATCAACCATTATACATGTTCTAAGAGCATCTCTAGCAAATACCGTAACCTACGTGAAACCGCAAAATAACCGTTGTTATACGGTATGGCTATTGTAGATGTTGCAAAGCCTACCGCACCCGAATGTTTTTGCCGCTCCCCATGTATCGACCCGGCGAGCCGCATATGTCCGTTTTTTCGCGATAGTATGCCGCTCACCGCATCCAATGCAAAATAGAAGCATGTTGAATATTCATGACGCTAGCAAGAGGAATCTCCGCACCCCGCCACCACCACCGCCCCATTCCGGAACCTTCGCGGTGCGACCACCAACCTATGGCTTGCGTCATGCCCTCTCCCACCGGAGGTTTACGCCACCACGCGCCTTTCGCCCGCGCGCCTCCGCATGACGACACCGCCACCGACCCTTGATTTTGGTGAATCGATCTGTAGCCTCCTCGACCATCGTCGAATCTTCTATCGGTGCGCCAGGTCTGCTCTGCCGCTAGTCCACGGTCGTCCTTGCGGTAAGATTCCCCCCCCCCCTCTTTCGATTTGCGCGTGCGAATTCCAAAATCATTAGATTTAGCATATGTTTGCCTGTGATTTGTATATGGGTTTGTCCTGGACCGAGTCTTGGTGTTTGGCGACAAGTTTTTGATGGAGGTCTCCACGTCCAACGAGTCCGATTGGGATGACAAACTCGTCGAAGATGGTGACGCAGAGGACATCTTTCTTCTTACTGCAGTTGATGAACTTGAAGCTGAGGAGAACAGCCGAAAGAGGAGGACATCCATTTATTGGTGTTTTTCAGTTATTCAGTTCTGAACTATTGTTGTAACATATGAATTATTGTTGATTTTTGTTCATGAAAACGCTTGATTAATTTGAATAATAACAGATGATGTATGCATGTTGTTTTGATCTGAAAACACACTTTTAAGTTACACATATATCCTGTTTTGCTGTAGGGAACGTTGGCGGGGAACAGATCCCACATCTGTTTTGCGGCATGTAATGTGGATTTTTGTATTCATGTTTTGCAGCACCGCAGGATACGGCATCTGGTAGAGATGCTCTAAGCCAGGCATAGCACGCATCCGCAGCCCAACTACTAAACTGACATGTGAACCGCAACCGATTTCTGATTTGTCCGTTGCAATTTGTTGGCCGGATGTGAACAAGGTCAAGGTGGGGCGGCGTATGCAACCGATTGGAGAAATCGACGAGTGACATAACGATCAGAGAGGTCGCCGTCGCCCTCACCGTCGACGTCTGCAGGACCCGCGCGCGCGCATGGTTGTAGTGTACGTGGTCACGAGGCCGGCCGGAGCCGTGACAATCACAAGCTGGAATGGAAGAATAAATGGGCAGAGCCAGGCAGGCAAACCCGTGCTCGGCTTGCAACACTGCGTGCGTGCAATCTTTTTCTCATTGTTTTTTTATTTCCAGTGATTTGTTTGTCCGTCTAAACAAGTGAACTGCATGTCCACACGCACGACCGGACGTGCGCGGCACCAAGGTGCGCGCAGATGGATGTTTACCGTTAAGCCCGTACGGACGAGAGACCGGCGAACTTTCTTACTACTCCACCGGAGTATGAAAGAAACCTCGTCGGCGTCGCCTGGGGCCGGACTTCCGCTCCACCGGCACGATGTATGAAGGAGGTGAGCTCTAGCTTAATTAGCCAGCTCGCTCTGAGTTCGTGAGCGAGGCGCGGTGCTGCATGCGGACGTGGGTGGGTGCCGCGTCGCCGGCGTGCGGAGTCCACATTCCAGCGCCGGAGGTTGCACGGTCGCTGTCCGACCACGTTCGCCGCGCTCCGACGTGGAATCATCCTGGACGGGCAGACGCGCGCCGGCGCGTGGACGCCGCTGTCGGTGCGGCGTTGTCGGCTCCTCTGTCCGTGACAGGCGGGTCCCTCGGCGCGCGCGTACTGAAGCGGCTGTTTGGCCGGGCCTGAGCTGGTCTTTCTTGGCAGGCCGGCTCGTTCGCGTCCGGTGGACGGCGTGGAGTGGAGCCCACCTGCTCTTCTTCCCCACCGCGTGGACGAAAAGTCAAAAGCGTTCGCTTGTCACCGCGTACACTGTCACCGCCGGAGTGCTAGCCAGTGCAAAAAAACAGTGAAACGAGCTCTCTCTGAACTCTGTAGAGCATGTCGGTCTCCCACTGCTCGACCGCTCGAGCGAACTTCCAGTTCACACTATTGGCTCGTTTGACCCAGTCAACTTCTTCTACAGCAGACGCCGCGTCCGTACCGCACGCCTCCGCGCTGCTACGGCCGGCCGCCGACGGTGCGCGAGACCATGATGAGCGACGCCTGCTGACGCCTGGCAGGTACTAGGTAGCTTCTTCTCGGTGCCTGCCCCATCCTGCCATTCCCTTTGTCGCGCCGCAGCTTCGCCTCATTGGGGCAACCCGCTGCCAGTTGCCAGATACGGTAAAGAGTTGAGCAGCGCAATGGTGTCACCGACTGCTAGCCGCCCGTAGCTGCTGCTGAGCGTAGAGCCACATCGCACTTTGCAAAAAAGACTCCAGCTTTCGCGGCTGGTACGTCGGCCGGCGGATGATCCGTCCGTAGGGACGGTGCACGCACGCATGATGCTACAGGTATGGAGTGTGCTAAGGTTTGTTTGGTGTCACTTCCGGCAATTATTCCAGGCTAGGCAAGGCAACACTTTGAGGCAAAGGAACAGTACCGACGGATCGATTGAGGCTGTCAGTTCACAGATTGATCACTGCTCCCGGCAACACGTCAAGGCAAAGAGGCTTTGCTTCGCGATGCTTCGCAGCGGTAGAGGGGGGAAAAGGGTAGAAAGGCGATGCAGCGGCGGGCGGGGAGAGAAAGCGAGAGATCGGAGAAAAGATGGTGTTGGTTGGTTGGTGGCCCGGTGCAAGTTTGGGCGCGACGCGACGGTTGCTTGGCGGCGAAGGCCGTCCCGTCCCGACCGTCTCGCCGCCGCGACGCGGCGAGGCAGGCAGCGGCACCGCCGCCTTCCCTTTCCGTCCAAGCATCCGCCCGGTTCGGCTCGACCAGAGAAACGGAACAAAACATGCCTAGCTAGAACGCCGGGCGAAAATATAAAAAAACAGAGGTTTTCGTGCACATACGCCACACCGCCTTCCCTGTCTCTCACGCCCATGGCGTGTTCGTGTCAGCCGTCACGAGAAAGGGCAGGGAAACAAACAGCTAGCCGCCGACGCGCGCAGAATGGCATGGCAGGTTTGTTTGCCTACCCCCGCCCGATTTATTCCCTCCTCGTCCTCACTCTCGCACCTACGCCTCCCTCTCCCTCCCCGGGAAAGAAAGAAAGAAAGAAAGAAAGAAAAGAAAAGAAAAGGGGGTCGTCAGCTGGACCGATGGATGTTTTATTTACATTACATACTTGGCCTGTCTGTTACTCCAGCGGCACAGAATCCACATGCGCTCACTCCCTCGCACGCCTCCCTCTTTATCTCTACTAGTAGCAGTATAAATATTCCGATGCCGCCCTGTCCCTCACTTCCGTAGTATTGCCTCTCCTCCTGTACCCCTCGTCCCCTCACTCCCTCCCCTGTTTCCCCCCATCTCCCTCTATTTCTTCCCTCCCACCACCTCTCCTACCCTCCCACCTACCTCTCTCCCCCTGATCCCTCCTGATTGATTCACTTCCCCAATTCAGCCCAGGGGCACCTGCAGCACCGCAACCAGGATATTAGCAGCAGTATCCCCTACCGCCCCCCAGGATCCAGCGCCAGCAAATTCGCCTAGCAAATCAATACTCCGCGTACTGATTTCTGTTTGCCGCGTGGAGCAGTTAATTTCCTTCCTTTCCTTGCTCCTTCGTTGCTGCTTCTTCTTCCGCGGGACACACTTGCCATGAGAAGATGATGCGCGCCAAGGCCAGAGGTACATTCTCGGACGCCATGAAGGAGACCAACGCCTCCCCTCCCGCCGCTCCGCCCGCCTCGGTGCCGGCGGCGACGCTCAAGGAGGACGAGTGGGAAGTGCGGCCCGGCGGGATGCTGGTGCAGAAGCGCAGCCCGGACGCCGACGCCCCCGCCGCGCCCGTCCCCACCATCCGCGTCAAGGTCAAGTTCAACGGCGTATACCACGAGATCTACATCAGCGCACAGGCATCCTTCGGTAATACTCCTACTCCTTACTACGGTAGTAATGCAAATGCGATAGAGTGCCCCCAGGCCTCCTCTGTTAAGCCGAGCTGCTCGCTCATTGGGTGGACTGCTGCAGGCGAGCTGAAGAAGATGGTGTCGGCCAAGACGGGCCTGCACCACGAGGACCAGAAGCTGGTCTACAAGGACAGGGAGAGGGACTCCAAGGCCTTCCTCGACATGTGCGGCGTCAAGGACCGATCCAAGATGCTGCTGCTCGAGGACCCCGCCGCGCAGGCCAGGCGCCTCCTCGACCAGCGACGCGCCGACAAGGCCGACCGCGCCGCCAAGGCCATCTCGCGAATCAGCCTCGACGTCGACAAGCTCGCAACCAAGGTACTACTACCACGCAACGACGACGAGGACTCTCTGCCCTTCGTTCCGCCGCTATCGTCGGTCGAGGTTGGGATTTTGATCGAGTTCCGGGGGGTTTGCAGGTGTCGGCGCTGGAGGCCATCGTGGGCAAGGGCGGGAAGGTGGTGGAGGCGGACGTGGTGGCCCTCACCGAGGCGCTCATGACGGAGCTGGTCAAGCTGGACGCCATCGCCGCCGAGGGCGAGGTCAAGGCGCAGCGCCGTTTGCAGGTACGCCCACGCCCAATTAAACTCCTCGCCGAAACCGTTGACGAACACATTTATTACACGCGGCGGAAAGCTCTCAACTGAATCCGGCTCGGCTCTGAATCTCAGGAGAAGCGGGTGCAGAAGTACGTGGAGACGTTGGACGTCATCCGCGCCAAGAACGTGTCAGCGGCGCCAAAGGCTAACGGCAACGGCCACGCCAAGGCCGACCGGTCGCTGCACCTGCCGCCGCGGCCGCCGCCCGTGTCGCAGCGGCGGCAGTTCAAGCAGCAGCCCGCGCCGGCGACCGGCAAGGCAGCGGCGGTGGCGCCCACGGCGAGCTGGGAGACGTTCGACCTGCTGTCGTCGATGCCGTCGACGTCCTCGGCCACGGCGACCACCACCATGGCAGCCGCCACGACCACGAAGACCACGGCACCCAACACGTCGCCGATCCCGCGGTTCGACTGGGAGCTCTTCTAGAGAGCTAGCTAGCCCCACCGTCAACCCCCGTGACGGCGCACGGTACACGCCTTGATTTCTTCCCTCTGTCATTTTAGTGCCCCATTGTTTTCCTTCCGCTGTCCATTCTTCCCCTTCCTCGATCTCGTTTCTTCCCCCATCCCTCCCATTTTATTTTTCTTCAGAGTGTACATCAAATCAACAGACAGAAGACGAGAGACCCGTGACGAGCTTGTTCCTTCATTCAGTCCAATCCGTGCAGAAAATAAGTGGTGTTGGGTTCTTATGGTGAAGATTTTTTTTCCATGGCAAGATACATATATATATAAAAGATAGCAGCAATGTGTATATGTGATTGATTCATACAGTACGTGAGTACATTTAATCGATTCCTCCATGATTGATTGCCTTGATTCCTCCTCCCCCATTGGAACCGGTGGTTAGGGTTAGCACATCATAATAAGGCTCGTACTAGTACCGCTACTTGCGATCGAGAGACGATCGTGGAGGGATCGGAGAGTGAGATTTGGTGCCTGCCGTGGAATCCAGACGCACCGTTCCGTTGATTGATTGGGGTTGGGCTGGGGCTGTGATGTGTGTGGGCGCGGCGGAGCACGAATTATTGTTGGCCATGGAGTATGCATCAGCGCGCGGCACAGGGCTGGGGCAGGGGACGAGTTGGGTCCAGGCAAGGATGGGGCCGTGACAGTGTGGCTCGATCGTGCGTGCCTGGACGCGCTTTGACACTCTCTCGTGTGGCCGGCGCCGGTAAAAACGGCTTTAATCGTGGCGTTTGGTCGGCCAGATCAGAAGGTTCCATTTAGATTGGTAGGCACGCCATTGCTACGGTTGCTTTGATGCTAAATTCAGCTGGACTGCATTTTGTTGCCTTCAGACATGATCGGCTGGATACGATAACTCTCGCAACATTGTGGTACTATGGGAATTCTAATTGCGCCCTCCATTTCCGGCACTCAAAGTGTCTGATCTAATCCATTTGAGGTGACCCATGGATAGGCAAGAGGCTCATATCCGTTTAAGACATGCTACTGCACCAACGGTGCCCCCCATTTGTCCGTGGCCGGGCAATTTTTGCCATCTTTGCACAAACATAGATAATGAGAATCAAATCTAGGCATCATAGTTCATAAAAATTAACAAATCAGCCGTTCAAGCATAGTTTATTGCAACCATGGGAATTCAAATAGAAAAAAAATGCCTAGTGGTTTCCAACATGATTCTAAATATGTTCAACCAAATCTTTTTTTTGAGTTAGTTGTGAGTTACATGGTCTCGTATTTCATGATGGACTATAAGGAAATCCGCAATTCGGTGGACCGGGCTGAGGCGCAACCAATTCATTCAGAAATTTCCATCCTTAATCATATAATCCTCCTCAACGATACGGTTGTGCATGGTCACACAAGAATTCACGACCTCGCACATCTGCTCCTTGCTCCATGACTTAGCAAGGTGTCAAAGAATGTCCCAATAAAATTGGAGCACACCAAATGCATGCTCCACATCATTTCTAGCGGCCTCATGCTATTTAGCAAACATACTCTCAGCCTCATCTATAGGTTTGCGGATTGTCTTTAGCACGTCCTTCTCCTTTTGCCAACCGTTCCTCCTCTAGTGCATGCCTTCGTTCCTCGGTCGCCAACTTGGACCTCCACTTCCCTTCTTCCAAGACCTTGGGCTCATTCTACCTAGCCGCCTTGTTTTCCTTGAGGTTGGGTCACCAATTCTTTCTTGGTCTCATTGATAGCATTAAACTCCTCCTTATAGGAACCGACACCTCCACTCATCTTCCTCTATTTTGTTATATGTTGTCCCTCCGGTGAGGGTATTCATCCTCCTTATCACCGGCTTCAGTGGCTATGCCTAACTGTGACCACTTCGGTGTGATCTCGAAGTTCCTCTGTATCCACTTCTTAATAGTAACTAGTTCCTTGTAGCTACTGTGCAATGTGAAGGCCTTTGATGCTTCTTGTTGAGTTCCTTGTATATCTCTTGAATGATAGGCCCATGCTCCGTGATCGGCAACCCACGCAGTGGTGCATTGTTGACTTGATCAACACAACCGGGCCATGGTTGCATTTTTATTGGATGGTGCCCCAACGGTGTCGAAGAGAGCCCTGGGTTGCGGTTTGACGGCACGATCACGTATTGCAATAGTACTCCTCAATCCTACCCCAAATTTTTTTCCTTTGATTGATTTGTGATGGCTGTTGGATCAAGCGACACGTTCATCCAAGGATGGCACAAAGAAACATCTTCATCGCTACAATAGGTTTGTGTTCTTGATTTCTTGATGTTTCCATGTGTATCCACGGGATTATCAACCTCCTCCACTTCCACTTTGGCCTCCTCATCAACTTCTTGATCACCATCATCCTCGATCACCTCCACTTCGACCTCTTATTCTTGATCATAGTCGAGATCATCAAGGTCGGCGGTGTGTGACGAGTCCAACTGAGGCATGAATATGGCCATATCCATCTCTTCCACACTACAATGAATAAGAAGAACAAATTCATCATGCACTTCCACACTACTAAGTACCATGCGAAAATTCTCTTCGACACTATGTCCAATTCTTCCACACTACAATGTCTCTGCTGAGAAGCAAAGGCTAAAAAAATACCTCGACGACGTCTATTTCAGCATTTCGTCGAGCAGTTGGTAGCCATGTACATCGTGGCGGCGGTGCCAGCCGAACGTGTCTTATTGTTCCATTCTATCTGGAGGCACCGCACGTGTCTTATTGTTCCATTCTATCTGGAGTAGGGGCATCGATGGCGCCGGCGATGAGTTTGGGTCGGAAAGCAGGAAGGTAGGTGGGGGCATTTTACTCTGCGTTGATTGGGGCGAGTATAATTGAGAGGGTCGAGGTCGTTTTAGGAGCGGTTCTTATATTTTCACTCTTCTAAACCGGAAAAGGGTTTGGATAGATACAGTTTGTAGAAAAAAACCTAAAATTTTACTCTTCTAATTGAATTTGAGGGTTGGGCTATAGATGTTCTTAGAATGCAACTTAAGCGCATCTTACAGAGGGAGTTCCTCTGCATTTTTATACGCTTAGAAAAGAGGATTTGCAACCTATTCTTGTTAAAATAATGAAAATAATTACAGGGTGGATGGGTAGACTTCTCTCTTTCAGAGGGAGGATTATTTTATCGCAAGCATGTATTGATAGTATTCCTATGTATTTGGTTTCCTTTTAAAATTTTCCAAAATGGGCTATTGTTGCTATCAACTCTCGGATGGATAATTTCTTCTGGAATAATATTGGTGATTCTCATAAATATCACCTTGCTAATTGGGATTCTATTAGTAGGAAAAAGGAATATGGGGGTATGGGGATTCAAAATTTGAGGGAATTTAATCTCTGTTTATTAGCTTCCTGGATCAAGAGGTATCACTTAGATGATAACAAAATATGGAAGTTGATTGTTGATTTTAAATATAATCTTTCTCCTAATATTCTTAGGGCCAATCATGTAAACTGTTAACCTTTTTGGAAAGGCGTGATGTGGGATGCCTCTGCAGCAAGGGTTGGTGTCGTGGTATTGCCGACGAGTACGCCATGGAGGGGTCCTCACAGTGCGTGTTTAGAGACGTGGGGTAAGGCGGACGGTTGACGGGTACGAGGTAACATAGCTTACCCAGGTTCAGATCCCACAACGGTGGCGGAATCCTACGCCTGCTATAAATCACTATAATGGCAATATGTCGAGTTACAGAGATAGGTTCGCTGTGCGAGGTGTGTGTAAAACGATGCCCTAAAGGCTCCCATAAGCCCGACTTATATAGTCGCCAGGTCCTAGGGTTACAGGGAAAAGTCCTAGCCGAACAGGTTACAGAGTTCTACACCGTCTATTACTAGTCTTGTGTATCTTGCACTCCAAGGCTCCGGGTACGCTGGTGACTCCACTGTAGCCTTACTTTATCCGGCATGGGCCTCCCTTCTGGATCCACCTAACTGGCCGCCCGGGCCTGAGCCATGCTACCGACTATGGGCCACCGGGTTAGTCGGATAAGAGACATGCTATGAGGACACCCATATAGCATATCCCCAACAGTAGCCCCCGGAGAACTCCGAGATCTTGCGCCATCTTGCCTCTTCCCGTGGAATGCTCCGTCTAGATGGATGTCGGCAAATCGTCAAGCAACATCTTGTAGTCCTCCCAAAGAACCCTGCAAAGGCTTCTCAGTCTTCTATGAGTAAGTCGGAGAAATGCTGAATCTTCCATCTGCCGGAATCTTCGATGGGATGGCTCATCTACCATGTCAGTTATGACGACGTAGGCTGTAGGTCAGCGATGTATCGTAACTCACACATGCAGAGAACATAATCATACCCGATTTTCCCGCGCGAGCGATACGAACCCGTTGGCGGCGACGGTTGGAGACGTGGCGAAATTACCGCGCACGTTCACGAACACGTCGTCTACGCGACAACCGTCCGATTAGCTGTACGAATCTTGACGCAGAGTAAGATAAATAGTAACCGTGGGACACTTGCCACTTTTTCACCCCATTCTCTCGCGTCATCGTCGTCTTCCTCCAGCCGCACGCCTCCTCGAGCTCTCCGCAGAAAACCTCGAGAAACCCTAGCCTCTCTCTCTGCACCAGTCGCGTTCTCTCCCTCCTCCATGGCTAGCAGCAGCTCATCCCCTTCAATGGCGGCGAAGCCATGAAAAGCTATAACACCCCGGTCACTCCGGACCGGCATTTACATCGGCAGCTCAATAGGATCTCTAGACTAACCCCACAGACCAACACTAGTCTTTTCTGCGCACTTTGTCCTCACTCGTGCGCACCCGGTACCCACTTCCCGGTCGGTCACCCATCCTAGAATTACTCTAGGCCAAGCACGCTTAACCTTAGAGTTCTTTTCGAATGAGCTTCCGGAAAAGAAGTTGCAACTTGTTGGTATGGGTTTCCTACCAATCCTATTGAGCCATGCGCCAGGGTCTCACATACACCACCTTAGAAGATCGGCGTCCTCGTCGATCAACCTAAGCCGAACGTCCCCTCTTGGCACACGCCATGCGTCCGGTCTTGACACATTGCCATGTCATGTCCACTCCGGCCACACGCCATGCTACACATGTCCGCCATGACAAGACACGCCCATGTAACCGCGAGGGTCGGCTCTGATACCACTTTTAACACCCCCGGTCACTCCGACGGCTGTCACTTCTGGCAGCTCAATAGGATCTCTAGACTAACCCCACAGACCAACACTAGTCTTTTCTGCGCACTTTGTCCTCACTCGTGTGCACCCGGTACCCACTTACCGGTCGGTCACCCATCCTAGAATTACTCTTGGCCAAGCACGCTTAACCTTAGAGTTCTTTTCGAATGAGCTTCCAGAAAAAAAGTTGCAACTTGTTGGTATGGGTTTCCTACCAATCCTATTGAGCCATGCTCCAGGGTCTCACACCGGCGAGCTCCGTCGTCGTGCCCCTAGAGGGCTTGGTCATCCCCGCATCGGCGATGATTGAAACCACCGGCGACGACCACAATATGGCGGCGCTAGAGCCCCTATAAGAGGAGCCAGACTCGCATAAAGGTGACTGGCGCGACTCGGACATCACCGGCCGCGACATCCAAGAGATGGTCGCTGAGGGTTATCTCCCTGCGACGGAGGGGCTCGCTTTGGCGGGCCGGCGGTAGGTGACCTTCTCCCCAAGCCGGAGAGAAAGTATACCTCAAGGCGCAATTGGTACGCGGCGTTTCTCTGCCCATCTCTCACTTCTTTCTGTCCGTCTTGAATCACTTCAAGGTCCAACCCCATAACCTCTCCCCCAATAGTATCCTAGTGCTTAGCAACTTCTCGGCACTTTGTGAGGGTTACCTAGGGATTAGGCCTAGGTTAGACTTGTTTGTGTACTTTTTCACCGTCAAACGTGAAGCCGGACACAGTAGAGAGGAGCTTAGGAACTGCGGCACCATAAGCTTCAAGATCCGTCCTGGCCGGCGGTTCCCCGACATCGTCGGCCACAGTCGTCTAAGAAGCTGAAGCGGACGTACTTCTACGGCCCGACATTCCTTTGGCGAGCCGATAAATGCGTACCGGACTTCGTGGATGGAGCCGCTGAAGTCTCCACATGGCGGTCCCATGCCTCCCTTCCTCCGACCTCGGCGCTTCTCGCATAAAGGCGGATCGAGTGGTTCTTAGAGACGGTCTAACCGGCTTGGACCTAGCCATGTCTTTGGTTCATCGGCGGATCCAACCTCTGTGACCGCCACGAAGTATATGCATGAGTACACGGCGAAGGGATACCCTCCGGATCTCAGGACAACTTCTCGAGCTACTCGTCAAGTTCGCCTTAAGGACATCGTCAAGGTGAAGGATAATAAGCATGGCTTCACCCTACTTCGACATGTTCGTGACGGAAAGTTCCCAAAGGTAGATATTTATTTTTCGTATGACATTGCTCCGGTTTTCCGTCTTGCCAATACCATCTTGTCTAACACGATGAATTCTCACTTAACGACTTAGCGATCTAGAGGAGGGCAACTGGCTGCCCAAATCTACGATCCCAAGATGAAGGAAGTCACGCAGTGTCCGACGATGATGCCCGTTGGTAGCGGAAGAGCTCCACCTCGACGCCGGCAGAGGTAAGAAGAAGGCGGAGGTGGAGCCTCAAAAATCTTGCCACCACAGGCGGAAAAGAAGAAAGCCAGCGGGATGTTTGCCAAAGCGCCCCCCCCCCTAGTGTAAGCTTCTTATTCTCCGGCATTGTCTTATTTATCTGTCTTATTCCTGTACTTATGCATTTTGCACGTTTCAGGAAGAAAGCCAGAACCAGCCTCAAGAAGTCCTCCAAGACTCTTGAGGCTTCTAGAAATATTAAAGGTATGCTGCATCGCGACTCCTCCCCCACCATCGACCTGCTACTCCTGCCGTCAAGCCCTCCTCTACTGCGACAAGCTCCCAAGTCCAGCAGGCACCAGGCCCTTCCACCATGGAAGTGGACTCTGGCGCCTCTACCGAACTAGCTGTTGTTGGTGAGCAGGCAACGCAGGAGAGTGCTGCTCTTCAAATGGCTGAAGCTCCGGCTAAGGATGCCATCGGTAGCGGCAAGGCGGTGGTGGGAGCTGGTACTTCTGTCGAAGGCGGCGCCTCTGCTCCCCAGAAACCCTTCGAGTTGCCGAAGATTGTTTACCCGGTGCTTACGCCAGGTAACACAACTATGGTTCCTGGAGGAGTGCCGTCATATCCGACGTGCGGTCTTGAGGAGCTACTCCGTCAAGCAGACATCTTCCGAGGAAATAGCATTTCCTTTGGAAAGCTGCTGGCCGAGAGCGCTACAAACCTCAAGACCATCGCACTTGTAAGTTTTACTTTACCTTTTGCATTTCGTATGAGTATCCCACTGTAGCCCCTGAGAATGTAGACGGAAAACCATTGGTTTTGCATCTATATGCTCTAAGAGTGACTAAGTTAGAAAAAACTCTCACTGTAGCCCCCAAGCATTTAGATGGAATGAATTATTCCGACTAGATGCTTTAAGAGTAGCATACACAGTGTTCAGAATTTTAAGTGCTGTAGCCCCCAAGCCTCTAGTTGTAACTGAATTAGTTCTAACTAGATGCTTAAAGAAAATCTAAGCACTTTCCGAGTTAAAACTTTATACTGTAGCCCCCAAGACTCTAGTTGAGAACTGAATTAGCTCCGACTAGATGCTTAAAGAAAAGCTAAGCATATTGCTAAGTCAAAATCTCTCGCTGTAGCCCCCGAGCGTCTAGATGGAAAATCTCCGACTAGGGGCTCCAAGTAGACTAAAAAACGACTTAACTTTTTATTTGCTTCTACAGAACGAGAATGCTCGGAGGGGCATGGCCAATGACAAGTATCAGAATATGCACGCAGATCTTGAAGCCGAAAAGAGTAAAACTGATCTTGAAGGAACAGATCATCAAAAACAAGAGTCTGTTTTCTTTTTGCGCATTTCCGTCTTACTTTTGTGCCTTCGTTCTTCGAGTACTCACTGTGTACTTTGTTTTCTCTGACTTGCAGAGCATGTCGCCAAGGCCAAGGATATTGTCGAGCAGTCCAAGCACATCCAGCAGCTGGACAACGAGAACAAGATCCTTAAGAAGGAGAGGGAAGAAATGCTGAAGATGCACGAGGATTCCATGAAAGCCCTACAGGAATCCGCCTCCATGGAGATCAATCGCTTGAAGGAGGAGCTTGCGATCCTAAAGGATAAAAAGCAAGCTGCCGATGAGCAAAACCTTCGCCATAGCGAGGCGTTTAAGATCCTCCAACAAGAGAAAGAAGCCTTGGCGGACGTCGTCTGGCAGGCTAAGGCCAGCATCTTCAGTAAGTGTCCTCCGCCTTGTAGTTCTGTAGTCTGGATACTTAGAATTTATTGAATTGATGCAATGCTTGTCGGAATTTTCAGTGCCTATGGGTTTAACCCGCTCGCCTCCTTCGGACAAGGAATGCATGATTCTTGCCGGCAACTTCATCAACACCGCCATCACCCAAGCCAAGGAGATTGCCAAGCCCCTCCAGATTTATATCAAGGCCTCGGACTCCGTGGTGAAGTACTCTGAGATTCTGCGTCGAGCCCCCGAGTGTGTCGCAAGCTGGAAAGCTTCATGCGCACGGGCTGGCGCAAGTATGGCCTTGTCCATGGTGAAGGCACACTATGAAGGTGCCGACATCGACACGGTGACATCTGGTATCCCCGACGTGGATGATGACGGCAAGGAGATCGATCACGAAGCCATCCTGTCATCACTCGCGGGTTATGACACCAGGGTTGCCGAGTTGGTGGATGTTGACGTCTTCGTGCCCAGGAACTTTCTTGACAACGCCAACCCGGATTCCTCCGAGTCTCATCACAGCGTCGACGTTGAGGGTGATTCTCCGGCTGGTGATGATGCGGCCTCTAAGTCCCCTGCACCCAAAGAGTGAAAAACACTTTGTAATTTATGATTCACCTCTGGAGTGTGCGCGGGAAAAAACTTTGTTGATGTAATCTTTAAGGCGGAAAACAATGATTATCGTATCCTGCTACTTAAGAATTAAGTTTCAGCATGTATATTTTTTAAGCAAGTGCTGGCTTATCCATTACTCTGGTTCTTATGCTTGACCTTTCGTGAGTCGGAAGTCTCGTTGTCGGAACCATGCGCTTAGGTGATGATGCCCAATGGCACCGTCAATAACCTGAGCACAAAATCGCCGACAATAAGCGTCAAAAGTCACTACTCCGGAATCCACATAAAAACAATAAAGAATGTGTAGACCAGAAAAATTTAAGCTAACGCCCGTAGGCGGAATTTTCACAAGTGCAATCGCAAGGCTTGTCCATAAAGTTTTATATGATCCAAAAATGAACACTAAAGGAGGTAAAAGACTCAGCAATATGAGTGAACCAAAGAGCTTTATTTCATTGATCATATAAGAGGTACACAATTAGATAAAAAGTGCTAACTGTAGAAAGTACGTAGCTGTGCTATGTTCCATGGACGATCAAGCTCCGGGTAGTCATCATCCGGGTCACGTCGCTTACGCTTATGATCATCGTTGGGTCTATCCTTGAGTTCACGATTGTCGACAAGGTAGTAAGACCATTGAGCAGCGCCTTGCTTATGATGAACGGTCCTTCCCATGGAGGGGATAGTTTGTGTGACTTCTTCTGCTTAAGTCGGAGCACTAAATCCCCATCTTTAAACGAGCGATGCCGAACGCGGCGACTATGGTAGCTGCGTAGCTTCTGCTGGTAGATGGCGGATCTTTGGCATGCCAAAACGCGCTCCTTCTCGAGAAGGCCCACATCTAGGCGTCTAGATTCCTCAGCGTCATCTTCGTCGTAGGCGGAAACTCTTGGTGCATCGTGGAGGATGTCGGAAGGTAGGTGTGGCATCCCGTAAAACCACTACTAGAAAATCGCGTTGTTTTTGTGCATTGCATCGTCATCATCATGCATTTGTATGTCTGAAACTATTTTCAATAAGCCTATTTTTGTTTTCTAAAGATACCTCTTCTCTTATTTCAAAACAAGTCTTATAATTATCTGTTAAATTAATTGCCTAAAAATTAGTTTGCTAAAAAGATTTAAAACAAGACAACACCATAAATATTTTACAAACTAATAAAACCCAAACCCTAATCTATTCCTACCCAAACCTAGTCTACCCAACCCCCTCCACCTCACCCCGACCAATCCCCTCCCTCCACCTCACCTTTCCCTCTACCTCATCACACCCACCGCCACCTCACCAATCCCCTTCTTTTCCTCCACTCACTCTCTCACACACAGCCTGGCCCCACCCCACCCCCCCCCACCCCCCCCCCACACACCACCCCAGCCCACCTGACCACCCCATGGCACTCACCCACCCCGGCCCACTCCGTGCCTCCCACTGCCGGCCCACCATGGTCCCACTCCCTCCCGCACTCCGCTCCCACCTCTCTCTCCCTCCACGAACCCGCCCGCCTCTCTCCTTCTTCCTCCTCCGCCTCACGCTTCTCTGCTCGCCTCGTCTTGTGGGAGCCCGCCACGACCGCGACTCCTCCTCCGCCTCTTCCCGTCCCGATGGACCCCCTTCCGCCCTCCGCTCGCGTCCCAGCAGGCGCCTCCCACCGGCGTCCCTCCATCTCTGCTCCTCAGCCCGAGGCGTCCCGTCGTCCCGCTCAACCACATGAGCCGCTTGCGAAGACCTCGGCCTCGCCGCCGTTCCCGTTGAGCCCCGGCCCACGGCCTCCTCGCCGACCACGTCCTCCCTGCGGCACCAAGCGCCTCCCTCCTCCACCATCTCCGGCCCGCCAACGCGTCGCCGAGCTTCCGCCAGCGGACCCACTCGTGTGCTCCGCCGCCTGACGTCCTCCTCCGCTGCGCCCGGCGCTCGCCGGCCTTCCTCCGCTCGCCGGCCTTCCTCCGCTCGTCCATGCCTCGTCTCTCCCCGAGGCCGCGGTCGCCTCCTCCTTACCTCTGCAAGCCGGCGTCGACCCGTGGGCAGGACCTCGCCGCCGCCTCACCCTCTCCGGGGACCTCGCTGCCGCCCCTGTGTCCTCCCCTCGAGACCTCCTCGTCGGTCGCTGCCTACCGACCCTCCCTGCGAGCTCGTCATCGACGCCTCGTCGTCCTCCTCTGTTCCCGAGCACCCCCATCGGAGCTCGCCGTGGGACCCGCCCTCGCCTCCCCCTCCGCCAGCGAGCCGTGGATCGAGCCGCCCCTCGAGATTAAATCCACTCTGTTTCTGCCATGATTCGATTTGTTACCCCCATACATCGCTCGCTCGTTATGCAGCGTGCGTCTATGTGTCTTCGTGCATGTGTGCCACGGGATTACGCTTGTCCCTATGGCGGTCTTGATGCACCCAAGTTCGCCAACGACCATCGGGGCGGTCGATGACCGCCAAGCGCGCCACAAAAACGACAAGCACTTCACCGCGGGACACCGAGAATGCCAACATGGAACCTGGGACCGACAAGTTCTCCTTCACCGACCCGATGACTGAGACCCTGAAGACCGTTCCGAAGCGCTAGGACCCGAACCTGAAGAACGCCAAGATCGCCACGAGTATGACAAGTCCTTCTTCCCGAAACGCCAAGCTCTTCATATTGTATCCGCCCTTCGAAGACCGATCCCGTCGAACCCTGAACCCTGAGACCGGACCCCGAACCCCTCGAACCCCAAGCTCGCCGAGACCCAATGTGTGAAACTTTTTCCCGAGCCCCTATTTTATAAATGCTATATATAAAACTTGTGCATATTAAACTGCCATGCTTGCATACATATTGTCATGTGATTTGGGGGCCTTATGCCGATTCACCTTATAATTAAATATGGGGCCCATATGCAGGCAAATCTAGTCGTATATTGGTCCCATTTAAATTTGTGCATCGAACCGGTGATATATTTTGCCATGTTCAAACAACATTTAAATTGCGGGGGTTCTAAATAACTTGAACCGTTTAATTAATTGTCGGTACCCCGGTTTCGCTTAATATGGCCTAATTGCATCGCACCTTTGCCATGTCATACATCATACATGCAACATGCCCGATCTTTTGCCGTAGTATTAAATGGTGCATCCGTTGTTTCTTCTAGTGTTTTGCTTCTTCGCGGATAAGGCCGTTGAGTTGATGCGAGCTTCGCCCCGATCTTCGGTTGAACCTTCGGCAATGTTTTCAGGCGAGCACCTCCCCCTTTCTACCTATCTTACTTTTATAGTATTTATTTCCCTCCTGTTGATCTATTGCTATCTGTGTTGCGATGCTCTAGTTTTCGTACCCGAGATATCCCTTGCAGCCTTATATTGCCTCGGACACATCCTATTACCTGTTGTTTGGTAAATAGTTGGACTTGCGCGTCGTAGTCGCTTGCTCAAGTGTTGTTGCGTGTCGTCCAGTACCACGGTTGTTGGAGTATTGCCGCATGTTTGAGGTTGGAGATGATCATGGCTTTCATTATCGTTTACTTTAATTACTGTTTAAACAACTAAAATTGAAGTAGGTAAGCAGAGGCACAGGTGGGCAATAGATGTTATTTGGTTGTTAACCGTCCACTTGTGTCCCGTAGGACCCCGAGTACTTGATACCTGTTCCTTGAATATTCGCGCTATCCACATCCGGGAGGATTATGGGACCCCCTGAGCCAGAGCTTGATTCATTCTTATTTCTTGGGGCCACAAACTAGTTTGAGGTTTTATTTACTTTCCTGTACTTATGCCATGCTTTACTGCTTTATTTACGATTGTGCGAGGAGCACCTGTACTGTTTAGGATCGTGACCCATTTTCGCGGTATCTACAAGCCCAGTTTTGGGTTCCCAGTCGTTTACAGTCGGCCCCACAAACCTTGAGTCCGTCTCGAAGTCATCTAACTTCGTTGCGGGTATACTTAATAGGGTGGCCCCCTGAAATATTTCTGAATCTTGTGATTGCTTTGTCGTGAAGGCCTCGTTGGGTTTTGATTTGGTTTTTCCGAGGTTGATCGAGTGTGTGTTGCTATTTGTGCACCCCTGCAGGGTAAAACTTTCTGAAAGTCGTGTCCGCGGTTATGGACGACTTGGAGGACAATATCTCGATCATAGACAACTATAACTAAAGTAGTGCTATAAATTTGACTTTATAATGACTAGTAATCAGCTTCACCATAATGGAATGGCTAAATAAAACTGCCAACAATTGCTTGTTTGGGTTGTCGCTTGCGACCATTGTATCTGACTAGTAAGTACTGCAACTACAACGGAATGGCTAAATAAAAGTACCAACAACTGCTGGGTTTTGGGTTATCTCATGCTAATTTGTATCTGACTAGTAAGTGTTGCAACTACAACGGAATGGTTAACTAAAACTGCCCACTGCTTATTATATCAGGATGACTATCTAAACCTGACTAGTAATTGCTGCAACGATAACTGAATAAATAAAACTGCCAACTGTGTGAGTTCCTCGGTTGACTTTCTCGTTTGGTCTCGAGGGGAAACACCAGGATGGGTTTGTCTGATGGTAGCATCAGGTTGGTTCCAAATAGGTCTTTCTTATCCCTCTCTGATAGCCGACAGTTATATCGAGTCTCTATAGGTTGTTTAGTGCATGCTTTATTGCCGCTGCGATCCACCATACCTATGTAGGCGAGGACCGCCAATTATAGCCTCGCCGTGTCTTGGCCTCGATCTTGACCGCTCTCTTTTTCCTTTGCCCTTTGCCGGCACCTCGTTTGTTTAAGCAGGTTTTGAGATCGGCGTCGTTAGCGGTTACCCTTCCGGCTTGGCACAGGGTTATGGGCGCCATTGGTTATTCTTGAGCTCTTAGCCCCATTTGCATCTTGTCCGTAGCGGACGCTCTATCGTTTTCAAGGTGATTTGGATCTTTGTTACGTATATCGTATTCTTGACTCATTGAGTGTTTATATATATATATATATATTACGTGGGTCCCATCGAGGACTGTTGTGTAATGTTATTACTTCGTTTTCCACCCGCACGAAAGTGCCTGGTGGGCACCTTTGAATCGTTTCTATGTGGGTTTGGCGGGTTTCGCTAAAACTTGCATAGGGTCGATTCTGAGGGTGTTACAGTAGGATGGCTTCTGCTCCATATACCATGAAATAGGGGGTGTAGCCGGTGGTTTGTTGGGTGTAGTTCGTAAACTCTACAGCACAGATGGCAATTCTTCCGCCCAGGCTCCAGCTGCTCTATGTAGCGGTGCCTCAAGACGTGGCTTGATTCCCTGCAAAATTAATCCATTGGCTCTCTCAACTTGACCATTGGATTGTCTCCACAGCTCAAGTCGGATGCCTTTGTCCCAGCAATAGGCCTCCACTTCTCCGAGTGACAAGTTGCTTCCGTTGTCGGTGATGATGCTATGTGGAAGACCAAATCTCACCACTAGATCCCGGACAAACCTGAGGGCAGTTGCCCCATCAAGCTTTCTAATGGGTTTAGCTTCTATCCATTCGGTGAACTTGTCAACTGCTACAAGCAGATGCGTAAATCCACACGGTGCCGTTTGTAACGGTCCCACCATGTCTAGCCCCCAGACTACAAACGGCCAAGTTATTGGTATTGTTCGCAATTCTTCAGCACGAACATGTGGTTGTCGGGCATATCGCCATCATGCATGTTTCAACCAGCCGATTGTGTGTTGCGCCTTGCGATCAGCCAGTAGAATCCTTGCTGGAAGGCTTTCGCGACCAACGATCGAGGAGCGGCGTGATGCCCGCAATCTCCGAGATGGATTTCGCGTAGGATTTCCATACCTTCTAGCTGGGAAACACACTTTAGGTATACACCAGTAGTGCTCCTCTTGTAGAGCTGCCCATTGATTATGGTATAACCCTTTGCTCGTCGTACTATTTGCCGTCGTTCGACCTCGTCGTCGGGCAAAGTTCCGTGTTCGAGATATTCCATGAACGGTTTTGTCCAAGCCAGAGGGATCTTTGTCACCATGTTGATGAAAGAGTCAGCTCTATCCGGGTTGTCCATGTCGGCGCCTTTCACGGATGGTGTGCGTAGATGCTCTAGGAAGACTCCTGGTGGAATTTTCTTGCGCCCTGATCCAAGTTTTGAAAACAGATCTGTCGCCTCGTTTTTCTCCCTAGGCACATACTTGACTTCGTAGCCCAAGAAGCTCTTGGCTATCTCGTCCACTTCGTCTTGATATGCCGCCATCATAGGGTTCCGCGCATTCCAGGTGCCAGCCACCTGCTGGGCAACCAAGTCGGAATCTCCACAGCAAACTATGCGCTTGATGCCAATATCCTTGGCTACACGCAGTCCGTGAATGAGTGCTTCATACTCCGCCATGTTGTTTGTAGCCTCGAAGTGGATCTGCAGAACGTAGTGCAACTTGTATCCTTTTGGTGACTGTAGTAGTACACCAGCCCCCGAGCCGTTGATCAACTTTGATCCGTCAAAGTGCATCACCCAGTACTCTGGTTCTGGCAGTGGAGTAGCATCTAGAATCTCTGTCCAATCTGCAATAAAATCCGCCAAGGCTTGTGACTTGATAGCGTCGCGTCTCTTGTAGGTGATCTCGAAGGCGGCAAGTTCAATGCCCCACTTCGCGACCCTTCCTGTAGCATCGCTGTTGTTGATAATGTCGGGCAGTGGAGTCTTGCTCACTACTGTGATTGGGTGCTCCTGAAAGTAATGCCTCAGCTTGCGAGAAGCAAGGAATACTCCATAAGCTATCTTTTGGTAGTGCGGGTAACGCTGCTTGGACTCCGTCAAGACCTCGCTTACATAGTAAACTGGTCGTTGAACTCCGTGCTCGTAGCCTGGTTCCTTCCGCTCTACCACGACGACGTTGCTAATAACCCGGTTGGTTGCCGCCATGTAAATTAACAGGGGCTCCCCAGGCTCGGGTGCTGCAAGGATAGGCGCTGAGGAAAGAATCTCCTTGAGCTTATTCAATGTTGCGTGTGCTTTGTCTGTCCATGTGAATTTGTCCGCCTTCTTCAACAACTTGTACAGCGGCAGAGCCTTCTCTCCAAGTTGGTTGACGAACCACCTAACTGCTGCAACACAACCTGTTAGTCGTTGGATGTCCTTTAGGCATGTCGGACGGTTTATGTTTAAGATGGCCTTGATTTTCTACGGGTTGACCTCGATTCCGCGCTGGGAAACGATGAAGCCCAACAGTTTGCCGGCTGGAACCCCGAAGACGCACTTCTTAGGGTTGAGCATCATGTTGTATTTCCGGAGATTATCAAAGGTTTCTTTTAAGTCGGAGATTAAGTCATTTGAATTTTTAGACATCACCGCGATATCGTCCACATAGGCATGAACATTCCAACCAATTTGGTCGTGAAGGCAACGTTGCATTGTCCGCCGGTAGGTAGCGCCTGCATTTTTCAGCCCAAAGGGCATTGTGACATAGCAAAACGTGCCGTATGGGGTAGTGAACGAAGTGGCCAATTGGTCCGACTTCCCCATCTTGATCTGGTGGTATCCTGAGTATGCATCGAGAAAACACAAAAGTTCTGAGACAGCCGTCGAGTCAATGACTTGGTCAATGCGAGGCAAAGCAAACGGATCTTTGGGATATGCTTTGTTCAAGCCGGTGTAATCAACGCACATTCTTAATTCATTGGTTCCCTTTTTGGGGACAAGTACAGGATTGGCCACCCATCGGGTGTGAAGGACTTCTCGGATAAACTCAGCCTTAAGTAACCTAGCTATCTCTTTGCCAATGGCGCATCTCTTCTCATATCCGAAGCGTCGTAGAGGTTGTTTCACTGGTTTACATTTTGGATCTATGTTTAAGTTGTGCTCGGCAAGTTCCCTAGGTACACCTTTCATGTCGGCAGGTTGCCAGGCAAAGATGTTCCTATTCTCACGGAGGAACTCGACGAGCACACTTTTCTATTTGGGATCCAGGTTCGTCCCAATGGCGACGGTCTTGGAGGCATCGCCTACCACAAGTTCCACCAGCTTGGTCTCGATGGCGGCCTTGAACGCAGGAGCGGAGTCGGAGATCTGCTTCTTCGACGCGGGCATCTCTGAGTCATTGACCTTGCTCTGGATATCCTTGAATTCTTCATTTAGAGGCGGCTGCAACGGCTGCTTCATTGATCTCGCAATCCCTTGTCTTGGTAAAGCTTCCGGACACGGTGATGACACCGTTTGGTCCGGGTATCTTGAGTTTGTTGTAGACGAAGCATGGCTTGGCCATGAACGTGTGGAATATGTCCCGGCCGAATATGACGTGGTACACGCTCTTGAAGGGGACCACCTCAAAGGTCATGCGCTCTTGGCGGTAATTATTGACATTGCCAAAGGCTACCTGAAGTGTGATGCACCCAAGGGACCAAGCTTCCCGGACAGGAACTACGCCATGGAACACGGTGTTGGTCCGCCTTAGGTTTGCCTCCATCAAGTTCATCTTCTGTAGTGTATCCAGGTACATGATGTTGATGCTGCTTCCACTATCCACCATGCACTTGGTGAACTCCACGCCGTCAATCAATGGGTTGCTGACCATGTCGTATTGGTTCTCCGTGGGCACAAGGTCTGGGTGGTCCATTCTGTCCCAAGAGATTGGAACCTCCGACCAGCGCAGGTATTGGGGAACTGGGGGGAGAGTGGCCATCAGGATCCTTAGAGAGGTCTTCTGTTGTCGGACGGTGGGGGTGCCAAGGAAAGTGTGGTAGACTGGGGCCTTCTTTGCGAAGGGTTCTTGCCCTTGTCGTCGCTCTTGGCGGCGTGCTTGGGGTCAACGTCCTCGTCCATGTCACTTGAATCCTTGGACTCCTCTTCCTTCTTCTTCCCCTTGCCCTTGCCTCGCGGTCCGTTCTTCCGACTTTGCTTGTAGCCGGACTCCGGATCTTCCTTAAGGTCATTGACAAACTTGCAGTGTCGATTGGTATGGGTGGCCTTGCCGTTGACATCGAGGTGTACGAGGCATGGCATGTCGCGGTACTCTTCGTACGTTTGGGGAACGCGGAGCGGTGCCGAGTTGGTTTCACTTCCTCATTGCTGCCCGCGGCTTGCTCCCCTTCCTCGGCCACGTTGTCCGCCTACTCCTCGTCCTGCAAAGGTCATGGCGACCATGTCGGTAGATTGCTTTTCTTCTGGAGCGGTTTTCCGCTTTGTACTGTTGTTCCTCCGAGCTTGGGTTGGAACGGCTGTTGTCGGCAAAGAGCCACGAGCATCGTCTTCGGCAGCTATGAACTCACTGGTTAACTGAATCATCTGATTCAAGTCAAGTTGATGATTGTCCTGCAAGCGCTTCAGCTTATGTCGGAGCAACATGCCCCTTTCCAACCCATCGATGAAGGCGGCCATGGCGGTCTGGGCGTGCACTCCTACGCAGGAATTCTTCATATCCAGCCAGCGGGAGAGGTAGGCGCGAGATGTCTCGTCTTTCTCTTGCACGCACCGCTGTAGATCGCCCACAGTGCAGGGACGCTTGTATGTACCCTCAAAGTTCTTGGTGAATGCTTCTTGCATGTCCAGCCAATTGTAGATAGATCTCTCCGGCAAGTCATCGATCCATTGACGGGCCGTGCCCGCCAACATTAACGGGAGGTACTTGACGGCGATGTTGGGGTTGCCTCCGGCAATCTCCACCGCGTTGCCGTAGTCCTGCAACCATGTGGCGGGCTTGGCGGTGCCAACATAGGGCTTGATGGTCTTGTCTATCCGGAAACCCTTGGGGTAAGTTGCGGACCGTATTGCAGGTCCAAAGCAACGTGGTCCCAAGTATGGTCCTTCCCGGGCCTCGTGGATCTTGTCGATCCGCGAACGTGCATCGTATGGCTCCGGGTTCTTCTTCTTGTTGTCAACAGGGGATGGGCTGCGTGAACGACGCGGGCCTCTTCCGCCATGGTGACTGCTTGGCGTTGACGGAGGAGGAGGTGGCGGTGGGTTAGCCTTCTTGCTGTTACCCACCTGCGACACCCCACGCCTGTCACGGTTGCTTTTTGGGCGCGGAGGGTCATGGTGTGACCTGCTCTTATGTCCTTGGTGGCGCTCTTCATCATGACGGGTCTGTGCCACGTTTTCGCGGATGACGATGCCGCACTGTTTTGGAAGGGGCATATCCGTACGATGGTGAGCCTTGTAGTCTTCCGGACGACGGGGGGATCGGGGCGGTGGCGATGGGTGACGAGGTCGGGCTTTTTCTCCATGGTCGGAGGATATGGGGATAGCATCCTTCCTGTTGCGCGCATCCCTCCGTCTTCGTTCTGATGAGCCCGTCTGTGATCCGACATCCTGAGGAGATCTGTCCCTTGGCGGTTTATACTGGCTAGATCGGCAGAGCGCTGGGTCAGACTCAAGCCTCTGAGAGGTGGCCTTTTCCTGCTGCTTTACCGGCTTGGCCACTAGGTCATAGACCTGTTCTACTGCCTCAGGCGATCTATCCTGCTCCAGAAGGGTCTTGGCGACGGTGAGGTTAAGTGGGGTGGGCATTACCGCTTGCCTTCACTATCAATGTATGGCTTGGCTCAGGCTTCGAGGAGCCCATCCTAGGTTGCTCCGTACACCGGGATCATTGATGACGCGAGCGAGCTTTCTTAGCCTTCTGCTGTAGCGATCTTGTACTCGACCTCCATTGCTCTAGCTTTTTCTATGGACTTCTGCGCGTTGACGGATCTCGATCTAGTTTAGCGCCTTGCTCGTGATGGCTTGCGCCTCCTCCGGCATGTGGCGCTTCTCGTCGGTGAGTCACGTTAGGATATGATCAGCGATTAGTGGCTCAACGAGGAGATTGTCGTACATCACTCTATCGGTTGGAGTAACTTGGGCTCTTCACGTGGATGCTTGGCGGCAAGTTTCTTGGTGTTCTTATTGCTCGGACCGGTCTTAGAGTTCCCGCGATCTTTGCCTTTGGGTTAGGCGGAGGAGGCATGACTTTTGCGCGACCAGCGTCAGCAGCAATAAGTGGACCCTTCCCCTTATCCAGCGCCGTAGGCGGAGCTTTCTCGGGCTGGTATTCATCCATCGCTGTCCCAATGGTGACGAACACCCCTCGAGACATGACGGTGTTATTAGCTTGCTCGTCGCGCGAGTAATCCTCCTCCATCTCCTGCATAGCGGAGTCTAGATCTTCTGGACTGAAGTCTATTTCCTCTGAATCTGCACTGAAATCAGCATAAAGCGCGTCAATGATAGAGTCGGAGGGTGCCAGGACTTCCTCGATGACGGGCGGTGGAGGTGCAACGGCCTCGACGATGACTGGAGTGTTGGAGATATGCCCAAGAGGCAATAATAAAGTAGGTTATTATCATATCTTTATACTTATGATAAATGTTTATGTACCATGCTATAATTGTATTAAAAGGAAACATTAATACTTGTGTGATTTGTAAACATAAAAGAGTCCCTAGTAAAGCCTCTTGTTAAACTAGCTTGTTGGTTAATATATGATCATGGTTTCCTGATCATGGACATAGAGATGTTATTAACAACAGGGTCATATCATTAGGAGAATGATGTGATGGACATACTCCTATAGTTAAGCGTAGCATAAAGATCAAGTCATTTAAAATAGTTTATTTGCTATAAGCTTTCTGATACATAGTAACCTAATTCCTTCGACCATGAGATCATGTTAATCACCATCACCGGAAGGATGCTTTGATGACATCAAAAACCGCACCGTAACTGGGTGGCTATAAAGGTGGCATTGAGTGTTCAGAAAGTATGGGTTGAGGCTCATGGATCAAGAGTGGGATTTGTCCATCCATATGACGGATAGATATACTCTGGGCCCTCTCGGTGGAATGTCATCCAATTAGCTTGCAAGCATGTGATTGGCTCACAAGGGATCACATACCACGGGAACGAGAAAAGAGTACTTATCAGTAACGAGGTTGAACTAGGTATGCAGAGATACCGACGATCAAAACCTCGGATAAGTAAACTATCGTGAGACAAAGGGAAATTGGTATCATATGTAAGTGGTTCATTCGATCAAAGTAATCGTGAAATATGTGAGCCATATGAATTTCCGATTCCTCTATTGGTTATTGATCGAGAAGTGTCTCACCATGTCCGCATAATTCACGACCGTGAGAGACACCCTTAAGGATTCGATGTTGTTAAGTAGTTATGGAATGATTAGTAAGAGACCGAATATTGTTCGGAGTCTCGGATGGGATCCGGGATATCACGAGGAGATCCGGAATGGTCCGGAGAATAAGATTCATATAAGGAAAGTCCTATTTCGGAGTTCGGGAAAGTTTCCAATGATTTCATCGGAGAGGTTCTAGAAGGGTCTAGAAGGTTCACCGGTCCGAAAGGAGAATGGTCCATGAATGTGTCAAGGGTAAGTGGAATGATTGGATCATGTCCAAGGTCACTTGGTGTTGGCATATGCAAGAGAGAAATAAAGCTCTAAATTGAAAGTCAAACGGCAAGTTTGAAAAGTCAAACTGGAACAATAGTTTCCTAGTGGGAGAAGAAACAAGTCCTTCTTTCAATCCAACTTGGGTTTGGGTTTGGATTCAAACCCACCCCTCCCAAGGCTGCCCCTCCCTCTCATAAATAGAGGGGGAGGGCTACCCCAAACAACACAAGTTCCAAGCCCTCTCCACGAGCCGCCAGCGTCGCCGCCCGCCGCCGCCTTAGACGCCGCCTTAGCCGCCGCCGGTCCGTCGCCGCCGCCGACACCACCTCCTCCTCCCGGATCTCTAAACCCTAGTTTTCCGGTAAACCCTAATCCACCATACTCGCTTCGGCTTAAGGCGAAGCCATGCGAGATCTCCCCTCTACTTCCGGTACCACGCCGTCGTGCTGCCGGAATCACGAGGAGAGTGCTACAACCTCCGCTGCCTGCTGGAACAAGGGAGAGGAAGGTCTTCATCGAGTACCGAACGTGTGACCGACTGCGGGAGCGCTGCCAGAACGCAGCGTCGGAAGGATCGTCTACGCAATCTTGAGATCGTCAAGTGTACGACTACATCACCCACGAGAATTTGCTCTCGTTAACCGCTTTGGAATCTTCGAGGGTGAGTACCTCTATCGACTTGTTGCTACAATCTAGTAGATAGATCTTGGCTTGTTTGTGTGCATGCGGTAGAAAATTTTTGTTTTCCATGCTACGAACCCCTACAGTGGTATCAAAGCCGTGTCTATATGTAGATCTGTTGCACGAGTAGAACATAATGGTCATTGTGGGCGTTGATGCTTTTGTTGTCGATTGCTTCTTGTGTACTTTGCATCTTGCGGGATGGTGGGATGAAGCGGCCCGGTCTAACCTTACATGACATCGTTCATGAGACTTCCTCCACGCTTGACATGCAACTTGTATTGCATAAGTGGCTTTGCGGGTGCCTGTTTCTCCCAACATAGTTAAGATTCAATTTACAACGGGTGATTGACAATACTAGTATCAATGTTGTGGTTCTTGTTCGTAAGTTAGAACGACACTTATTGAAAGCCCCAAACCACGTAAAATATGCAAAGAAAATTAGAGGCGTCTAACTTTGTTTTGCAGGGGTGTGCTGTGATGTGATATGGCCATGATTGTGATTATATATGATGTATGCAATGTTCCTTATTGTAAGTTGACAACCGGCAGGAGCCATATGGTTGTTTCATTAAATCCTTCGTGTCTATTATTCAAAGTAGTTGTAATAGTTGATGTTGGTGGAAGACAACCATGAAGCGGCGCCATTGACCTTGACGCCACACCGGTGATGATGGAGATCATGTTCGTGCTTTAAGATGGAGATCGGAAGCACAAGAAGAAAGGCCATATCATATCACATATTATGAATTGCATGTGATGTTAATCCTTTTATGCATCTTGTATTGCTTAGTTCACGACGGTAGCATTATAAGATGATCCCTCAAGCACACAATTTCAAGTTTTAAAGTGTTCATCCTTAGTAAGCACCGTTGCTAAAGCTCGTTGTTTCGAAGCACCACGTGATGATCGGGTGTGTTAGATTCTGCGAGTGTATACAACATGAGCAAGCCAGATTTGCTCATGCAGAAGCTAAGGTTTGATCTTGACGAGCCTAGCATGTACAGACATGGTCTCGGAACACGGATCACCGAAAGGTAAAGCATGAGTCATATAGTAGATATGATGAACATGTTGATTGTTCGCCATTGAAGCTACATCAACTCTCTTGATGATCGGTTTTGATGTGGTGAATTTGGTTCGTGTGATCACTAAAACAATGTGAGGGATATTGTTTTGAGTGGGAGTTCAACGACGATATGATTAAAAGTTGAACACTATTTATCATAAATTAAATCAAAGTGAATTTGCATAATTGTTGTAGTCATTGGCATCCGTTTACCACCTTGCGCTTAGTTACAATTGAGATGATAGAACTATAGAATTCTGGTTAGTTACTTTACGAACTGGTATCGTATTGTTTTCAAGTGTTAATCTAAAGTTTAAAAGTCCTATTACAAACTTTTTCAGTAAGTTCCGGTTACTCCATGAAGTTTAATAACTGGTATTAAATCGAGAGTGACAATTCCAAGAGTTAGTGTATGAGTATCATGTTTGTCTCCATGATTCTTGATATTCAAAGAATTGTCTTAATATCAAGGTTATCTAGGATCTGAAAGAGTTGTTTCAGAAACCATGATGTGTGGAAGATATTGTGATATCTGAAACGAAGTTTTGGTTGCAACATGATAGAGTATAATATGGCAAAAGTCATGTTCTCATATTTGATGAGAATTTGCAAAAGGTTGGAGATAATGGTTGTCTTAATTCTCCAAAAGGTTTTGGAGAGCAACATTATACTCGCAATTCACCTCAATAAGCTAAAGTAGCTTGATCATGAATAATTCCATGATAAGGGTGAATATTTGATGTAGGTAAAATATTTACTACACCAAGATATTACTAAAGAATGGAATTTGAAAACACACCAAACATTTGATGATGGTGATCTACTTCAAAGTGCAAGTCCAAAGACATTGGTATTTAATTATACACGCTTTGGACTATGTGTCATATGTATGACTCCACTATTGATGTTGATAAATTATTCCAAACAGAAAAGGGAATACTGAAAGAGAATCTCATAAATATATGACAGAAAAGAAAAGATTAGAATTGTTCAGCTTAAGTATATAGATGATATACATGTTATGGCTATATTGTTTGCTTATTAAACAATGTGGTTCTTAAGTATTTGATACTGAATTTGTTGGTGTGAATCGTCATACGAAACAACACAATTCATGAACTACAATGGCCTAAGTAACTAGCAAAAGAATATGTGATGATGTTCATCAAGAACAAATAAAGGGCTATTGTGCTGCTTGTTAAACATCAAAGCTTGCCTTCAAGATTTGTTTTATCAGGTATTATGAGAACAAAAGGGTTGTTCAAATAATTGCCGTAATCCATAAAAGATGGATAATTCACAAATCTCGTTGGAGAAATCACATCCATAAAATTAGTGCTAAAAATGTCGAAAGACAAATTGATTGAAAGATCACTTAGGAAGTGACATCGCCGTTTAAATTATATTGGAAACAAAACATGAAGAAACTCCATGTGGATGGAATTTTGGAGTCTTTTGATTTTTGATCAAATGACGCCCGTGAAACTTTCCTAGAGATAATTAAAACTTCGTTCATAGGCCAAAAGGGAACGAATGACTAGCTTATTGGAACTTGTACATATTGTTGTACGAAGTCCATTATGTGTAGTCAAGAGCGATGGATTTCAACTTCATATGCTTTCTCCGAAAATTTGAGTGAATATATGAATATTTACTTAATAAGGATGAAGTATGAAACATTTGAAAAGTTCAAAGACTTTCAAGATGAAGTGCAAGATCATTGTAACAAGAATATAAATAGTTTATAATAAGATCATAAAGGAAGATACTTGAGTTACAAGTTTAGCATAATACCTAAGTAAGGAATCGTTCCGTGGATTTGCATGTCCCGAAACACCATAAGAGTATGGAGCGTTCGAGATATGTAATTAAACCTTGTTTGACATGGTAAGATCGAAGGTGTAAATCATAAAACTGCCATTATATTTTAAAGATTAAAAGCTATAGAGACTACCGTTTTTCCACTGAAAAGAGCTCCATCATAATCCATTGAAATGACACCATATAAAGTTATGGTTTGGGATAAAACCCAAGTTGTCCTTTCTTAAACATTGGTATGCTATGCATAAGAAAGATGTTTGCAACCAAAGTCGGATGAACCTGTCTTTGTATGTTATTTCGAATAGATTCAATCACAAAGATTCAAGTATAGATTGATACTTAAGGTATGAAATCACAAAGAGTATTTATATCAATCATACTGTGATATGTACAAATCCAGATATGTCCTATGCTCTAAATGTTATGAGCATATATCAGAATGATTCATAAGATAATCATTGGACGATAGTAAAAATATTCTTATGATCTTGTAAAAGAACTAAGAATATATTATTTTGTAGAAATGACAAATAGATGGTTAGTTCATTGTAAATGAATTACTTTGATACTAGTTTTGTCACAAAGTACAAATTAAGTTTATCTCAATCTAAACTAACGGTGGCACAATATGATGGAAAGTAAGTTCCATAATGAATTTGGATGAATTTCAAAGTTAAGACATTGTGACAGATACTACAACAAAAGGCTGAGTATATGACTGCTATTATAGCAGCTAAAGAGGGTATTTGTGTCAAGTAGTTTGTTATCAAACTAGGTGTAGTTCACAGCGGGATAATACTATGAAGATATATTGTACGACAATATTATCAACATGTTTTAACCCCAAAGAACTAAAGGTCTCACCAAAGGACCAAATTTATACAAAGCCATATCATTAGAGAATGAGTGATGCGTAGAGACGCAAAGACATGCAATTACACACGGACCTGGAAGTGTCAGATCCGGAGATCAGTTGACCACTAGAAAACGTGTACTTACAACACCGGAAAGCCATAGGTGTTGAATACACAAAGGTTTGAAACTAGATTATTGACTCTAGTGCAAGTGGGAGACTGTTGGAGATATGCCCAAAAGGCAATAATAAAGTAGGTTATTATCATATCTTCATACTTATGATAAATGTTTACATACCATGCTATAACTGTATTAAAAGGAAACATTAATACTTGTGTGATTTGTAAACATAAAATAGTCACTAGTAAAGCCTCTTGTTAAACTAGCTTGTTGGTTAATATATGATCATGGTTTCCTAATCATGAACATAGATATGTTATTAACAACAGGGTCATATCATTAGGAGAATGATGTGATGGACATACTCCTATAGTTAAGCGTAGCATAAAGATCAAGTCATTTAAAATAGTTCATTTGCTATAAGCTTTCTGATACATAGTAACCTAATTCCTTCGACCATGAGATCATGTTAATCACCATCACCGGAAGGATGCTTTGATGACATCAAACACCACACCGTAACTGGGTGGCTATAAAGGTGGCATTGAGTGTTCAGAAAGTATGGGTTGAGGCTCATGGATCAAGAGTGGGATTTATCCATCCATATGACGGATAGATATACTCTGGGCCCTCTCGGTGGAATGTCATCCAATTAGCTTGCAAGCATGTGACTGGCTCACAAGGGATCACATACCACGGGAACGATAAAAGAGTACTTATTAGTAACGAGGTTGAACTAGGTATGCAGAGATACCGACAATCAAAACCTCGGATAAGTAAACTATCGTGAGACAAAGGGAAATTGGTATCGTATGTAAGTGGTTCATTCAATCGCAAAGTAATCGTAGAAATATGTGGGAGCCATATGAATTTCCAGATTCCTCTATTGGTTATTGATCGGAGAAGTTTCTCGGTCATGTCCGCATAATTCACGAACCGTAGGGAGACACACTTAAGGATTCGATGTTGTTGAGTAGTTATGGAATGATTAGTAAGAGACCGAATATTGTTCGGAGTCTCTGATGGGATCCGGGATATCACGAGGAGATCCGAAATGGTCCGGAGAATAAGATTCATATAAGGAAAGTCCTATTTCGGAGTTCGGGAAAGTTTCCGATGATTTCATCGGAGAGATTCTAGAAGGGTCTAGAAGGTTCACCGGTCCAAAAGGAGAATGGTCCATGAATGTGTCATGGGTAAGTGGAATGATTGGATCATATCCAAGGTCACTTGGTGTTGGCATATGCAAGAGAGAAATAAAGCTCTAAATTGAAAGTCAAACGGGAAGTTTGAAAAGTCAAACTGGAACAATAGTTTCCTAGTGGGAGAAGAAACAAGTCCTTCTTTCAATTCAACTTGGGTTTGGGTTTGGATTCAAACCCACCCCTACCCAGGCTGCCCCTCCCTCTCATAAATAGAGGGGAGGCTGCTAAACAACACAAGTTCAAGCCCTCTCCACGAGCCTTAGCCGCCTTAGCCGCTCCTTGTGCCAATCCGTCGCCGCCTTAGCCGCCGCCAACCCCACCTCCTCCTCTCGGATCTCTAAACCCTAGTTTTCTGGGAAACCCTAATCCACCATACTCTCTTTGGCTTAAGGCGAAGCCATGCGAGATCTCCCCTCTACTTCCGGTACCACGCCGTCGTGCTGCCGGAATCACGAGGAGAGTGCTACAACCTCCGCTGCCTGCTGGAACAAGGGAGAGGAAGGTCTTCATCGAGTACCGAACGTGTGACCGACTGCGGGAGCGCTGCCGGAACGCAGCGCCGGAAGGATCGTCTACGCGATCTTGAGATCGGCAAGTGTACGACTACATCACCCACGAGAATATGCTCTCGTTAACCGCTTTGGAATCTTCGAGGGTGAGTACCTCTATCGACTCGTTGCTACAATCTAGTAGATATATCTTGGCTTGTTTGTGTGCATGCGGTAGAATTTTTTTTCCATGCTACGAACCCCTACATGGAGGTGCTGGTGTTGCTGCGACGATGGCAGCCGGAGGCGGTGGTGGCTGAATCGGAGGGGCTCCGTCAATGAGCACGAGTGCTGTTTGAGCTGCCGCTTCAGCCTCCGCATAGTTGTTGATGGTGTTCACCATGCCTTCGAAGGTAAGGCGTGCTGACGCCTGTTGCCGTCCTAGAGAATGTCGGAGGAGCGTGCCATGGGCCAGTCCTTCCACAAAGTGATAGATGGCATCATCATTGGGGTAGTGGGCCAGATCGGCTCGTATACGGAGCCACCTGGCCAGGTAATCGCGGGGGTTTTCGCCCTCTCTCTGAACGCAACGCGCCAGATCAAAGATGGTAACCACGCCGACGAACTTGGATCTCTGTTGTCCAGACGCACGGACAAAGCCGGCGGATTTGTAGTGATCTTCCACCTTTATATCCTGCAGAGGGGCGGTTTGGGTGGGTCTTGAATTTTTTCGATCTTTGCCGGCAAACTCCGAGGAGAGAACGTATCCTGCCCGTAGGCGGTCCGTGCGGGTCTTGACGCTGCTCCGACTCCCAGGAAACTAGTGCCCGAGTCGGTTTCGCCGATGAAGAGGTGGATGTCTCCGATAGGAACGATCGAACACCGCGTAGGGTTCGTCGCGGGATCCGTAACTCGTCGGGGACGATCGAACGCTGTCGGAGAAGAGAACGCGACCGATGGCTACGGTTTCGCCGATTCCCGAAGATCTTGGTCCTGCCCGCCGAAGAGCCCTGAAGCGCCTCTTGCCACGGTGGGCGCCCAACCGTCGTGGTATTGCCCCGTGAGTATGCCATGGAGGTCCTCACAAAGGCGTGTTTAGAGACTTGGGGTAAGGCGGACGGTTGACGGGTACGAGGTAACACAGCTTACCCAGGTTCAGATCCCACAACGGTGGCGGAATCCTACTCCTGCTATAAATCACTATAATGGCAATACGCTGAGTTACAGAGATAGGTTCGCTGTGCGAGGTGTGTGTAAAACGATGCCCTAAAGGCTCCCATAGGCCCGACTTATATAGTCGCCAGGTCCTACGGTTACAGGGAAAAGTCCTAGCCGGACAGGTTACAAAGTTCTACATCGTCTATTACTAGTCTTGTGTATCTTGCACTCCAAGGCTCCGGGTACGATGGTGACTCCACCGTAGCCTTCCTTTATCCGGCATGGGCCTCCCTTCTGGATCCACCTAACTGGGCCTCCCAGCAGGCCACATGCCATGCTACCGACTATGGGCCATCCGGATTAGTCGGATAAGAGACATGCTATGAGGACACCCATAGAGCTTACAAGTGGGTGGTTGGTAATGGTAGATTTTTATTTTGGAAAGATACTTGGATTGGTCTTTATTCCCTTGCTATCCTTTTCTGGAACCTCCATGCTATTGTGAATGAACAATGTTGTATTGTGTCTGATGTGTGGGATGGGAATAATCTCAAGTGTACATTTAGGAGAACAATGTCTGCTGCTCTGTTTGATATATGGCTTGAATTGGTAGCTCTTGTTCAAAGTGTTCAGTTGAGTGACAGTGAGGACAAACCTGTCTGGTTGTTTCATCCTTCTGGTACTTATTCTGTCAAATATTTTTATGGTTTTATTAATAATGGTGGGGTTATTCCTATTCATACACCTGCCGTGTGGAAGCTTCATACTCCCCTGAGGATTCATGTTTTCTTGTGGTTGTTGACTAATAACAAACTGCTTACAAGAGACAATTTAGGTAAACGTAGAAATATGAATGATATGTCCTGTTTATTTTGTAGTGAAGCAGAGACTATGGCAAATTATCTCTGACATTTTTGGTAAACAAATTGGTACTGATTTTGAATCAGTGGCCAGATGGTGGATTAGTGAGAATAATAATTCTGTGCTGAATATTTTCTCTTCTGCGGTATTGTGGACCTTGTGGTCGACTCGCAATGATCTCTGTTTTTAGGGAAAAAGTTGGCCAGGTGTCAAAGAGTTGATTCGGAAATTATGTTCGATGATACGAAGCTGGCAACTTCTGTCTTTGGGAAAAAATTCGTCTCTGCTGGACTCCAATCTGCTACTGCTGGATCATCAAGGGGGAGCTGCTGAGGATAGCTTAGACCTAAATTTGCTTCTGCTGGGCGTTGTTGGAAAATCTGATGGCTCGGCGGATGAGTTGATTCACGGTTGGCGTCAGGAGTTCGCTAGTGAGAGGGTGGTTGGGTAATTCATTGTGTTGAGTTCTCTTAAATCTTGGCTTCTGGAGTCGTTTTGTTCTAGACTTCCTCAGTGTTTTTTTTTTTGGTCTTTGTAAGTGTTTATGGACGAGTTCACGGCTCGTTTTTCTTGTGACTCTTGGTTGCAAGAACCAGGGGCTTTGCCCCTCTTCGTCTAAAAAAAAGCGCATCTTACACAGAGATATTTACTTCGGCTCCTAGGTTCAAATGCACTCATTATGAGAAAATATATTTTAAAATGTTTAAAAATATAAAAATTCTCATATACATTAGAACATTTTATTTTGGTTCACAAGTTTTCGGGATGAAAAAATATTTTATGTGTCATGTATAAAAAAGACAAAATGTGTCACAGGAATACGACTATTCACACGACACTTTTTTGTCTTTTTTATACATAACACATAAAATGTTCATTCATCCTGAAAATTTGTGAACCAACATAAAATGTTCGAATATATATGTAGAATTTTTTTTCAAATTTATTGACGTTTCAAAATATGTTTTCTCACGGTGGGTGTATTTGCACCTATGAGCCAAATTGCGGCCTCCATCTTACACACACGTATCTGAACAGTTTATTGGTTTGCTTGCCCCATGGAGGAAGACAGGGAATAGAAAACCACACGAGTTGGTGTTGGAGACACGAGCAGGAAGGCGGGCATAAAGCGGTCTCAACATGACACACGCTTTCCCCGGCCCAATCGATGCTTTGTGCCATGCTAAACAAAGGCCAGCCATTAACCTGCAGGCTGCAGCTGGGTAGTATCTAGCTACAGGTCGTTACGCGTCCTTGAGTACGTACTATATTGCAGGTGACAGCCGCGGTCAGAGAGAAGTACTGCTACTTGCGCTGCATCGGGGGGTCGTCCTGTGTGGACTGGAAGGAGAGCTGTTTCAGCCGGACAGGAGCCACCACCTATGGGAGATGCGTTGCTTGAGGCAAGCAAAGGAGGAGTCGGAGCTCGGATGGGGCGTGGGCGAGTGTAACTGAGTGGGCACGGAAAGAGAGGATGGAACGAGATGAGTTGGCGAATGATGAGTTGGAACTGGACTTTCTCGAAGGTTCAGTTCAGCGCCCGACGCCCGTGTATATATATATGCACGCATACGGCATACATACGGGTCCGTGGCTCGGATCGGCTGTAGGCCAAGGCCAGATCGAGTAGCGAACAATCAATCGAGTAGCGAACTCTGACTGCCAACGTAGGCGGAATGAACGAATTAGTCGACCCACGGCTGCTCCCATGTGATCGACAACGACGGCAAGTTGACACGGGCACGTTTGGGATCAGTGAGACGGACTGTTATTCTTCGCTGCTTGATCCCAGATCCAGGTGCCGTCGTGCGAGCTACGGTGGCCGTCGATTCCTCCCGTACGTCCGTGGTAGCCAGCAGCCCACCACCAGCGGCGGTGCTCCTCTGCTTCTGCAGCATGCTCCCACATGACCAACCAAAAGAGTGGCGTGGCGAACCCGATGGACCAAACTCCAACCCACATGCATGCGCCACCAACTCTCGTCGAAGATGCCAAGACGGCCAATCTAGAGTGAGTCCATGCCGCGACCGACATCCTCCACCTGCTCTCGTCCGGTCCGCTCTGCGGCCATCTCGGCATGGAGGGAAATGTGGCACACGGACAGCACGCGACACGGGACGCGGGTTTTCTTCTGCCTGGATCGGCGACGCGCGTCCGTCCTTCCTCCCAGGACTGCCATGCCGTGCCGCCGCCGCTAAAGGCAGTGAAGAACACTGTATTCGTACCAGACGAGCTGGCTAGATGCATGGACAGCGAGGGACACAGGCCACATGAGGAGCCACCGATCGAGAAACCCACTGCTGGAGGCGGAGGCGAGGACGATCGATCGATCCAACACCAACAGCAGCTGGAGATTGAATGGTCGTAGTAGTAGTACACCAGCGCTGAACCTCGCCGTACGTGTGGTACACCGGCGATAGGAAATTAAGAGGACTGTACGTACTGCTACCATTACGGTATGATGCACTCCGATACTGCACTCGTCGATCGCGTGAACCAACACGGTATATATGTAGCAGTACAGTACAGTGTACGAGCGCGAGATCGTCGCGGCGGCACGGCACGGGGGTCCTGCGTCCAGTCCAGGAGAACGGGGATGGGAGGATTTGTGCGAGTCCGTGACGACGTACGCCTGTCTGTTCTGCAGCGGGGTCCGGGTGGTGCTGTACGCACGTCGTCATGGCTGATCTCGTGCTCGTCCTCTCCTATTGGATCTGCCGGTACGTAGTGGCTTCTCCTAAAGCAAGCACCACGGAGGGACACGCGGAGGGCCATGCTTGCTGCCTGTTGGTGAGACTGCATGCATGTCAACCTGTTGGATGGGGTTTTGGGGAACTAGCTCAACCCTCTAGGGGTGGCTGTCTCGTATATTTATAGGAGGCCAGAGGCCGGTACATGTACAAGTACAATCAGGTTACAGTTAGGAAAACTATACAGAGTCTAACACCCTCCCTTAATCTCAACTTACTCCTGATGTATTAAGAAGGTTGAGATTGCGCCTACAGACCTCAAACATAGGCAAAGGTAGTGGCTTGGTGAAGATGTCCGCAAGCTGATCTTTAGAAGAGATGAAATTGATCTGTAGTAGTTTCTGTGCAACACGTTCCCTCACAAAATGATAGTCAATCTCGATGTGCTTGGTCCATGCATGGAACACTGGGTTCGACGATAGAAACGTAGCCCCAATGTTGTCGCACCATAGGACCGGTGGATGTGGTTGAGAAATACCCAACTCCTGAAGGAGAGACTCAACCCATATAAGCTCGGCGGTTGCATTGGCAACGGCTTTATACTTCAGATCATGCGGAGACAAGGGCTTGCTTACGTGCACTCCAAGCGATCAAATTAGGACCCAGAACACAAAGATATCCTCGTGGAGCCGTCGTCTGGGCAACCAGCCGGCCAAGATCGTAGAAAGCGTAAAGGACTCGATGAACTGGTCGCAGTGAAGGCCGAAAGACGCATGAGGCTCACATAACGCAAGATGCGTTTGATGAGTAACAATGCACGCCGGTAGGAGCATGAAGATATTGGCATACCCTTGACGCAAAGGACAAATCCGGACGCTGATCGCCGATATCGCAAACCACCAACAATATCATGCGGTACTCTGCATCCTCGGGGACAAAGGAGCACCATCAAGCAATGTAGAGCTTGTCGATGGAGGACATAGGCGTGACGTCTTGCACTTGAGCATACCAAAGACGCAAGAAGAGATCAAGAGTACTTCTTCCGTGTGAGAGCCAAACCGTAAGACCGTGAGTGACCTCAATACCTGTGAAGAAGTGTAGGCCCAAGTCCTTGACAAAGAAAATCAGCACCAAGAGCGTAAATAAGAGCATCAGCACCGTCGATGAAGAATCGACCAGATGATGTCGCCCACGCATAAGCAGGTACATGGTCACACTCGCCACCGGAATAAGAACGGTAAGTATCTCGCCGTCGAACGAAGCCATGAGCACGAAGAGCGAAGCCAAGCGGCGTGCACGAGGCGCTTGCTTCATCCATAAAGAGCCTTCGCCGACGACAAAGATGATGAGGCCGGCGTGATCAACAAATCCGGTGGCTGCCGTGATATAGACCTCTTCCTCAAGGAGACCATGAAGAAAAGCATTACGCACATCAAGTCGACGGAGAGACCAACCTCTAGAGACCGCCAAAGACAAGAGGGAGCCGAATAGTGGTAGGCTTGACAATGGCTGAACGTGTCCTCATAGTCCGATCCATGACGCTGTTTGAAGCCTTTAGCCACAAGACGCGCTTTATAGCGCTCAATAGAACCATCAGCATGTTTCTTCACCTTGAACACCCACTTCGAGTCAATGATGTTAACACGAGGTGGAGGAGGAACAAGTGTCCGTGTCTCGCTCGCAATGAGCTCGATACTCTGTTCCATAGCAGCCTCCAAAGGGATGCTCATAGCGGCCTGATAACTGCGTGGTTCAGACGTCGGATCCTCCACGGCATGAGCCAGGAAACAGTACCGTCGGTGCGCCCCTTGGGGCGGAAGATACCACTCTGACTACGTGTGCGCGCACGTAGAACAGGAGGTGCAGGAGCTACCGGCGGCGAAGGCGCTGCAGGCGACGGTGACGGCGACGGTGGAGGTGACGGTGACGGCGAGACCAGCCCAGGTGTAGGGGACCGGTCAGGCAACGGAGGCCCAGGCGACGGCCTGGGCGGCGAGGCAGATGGGCTGCCTGGAGGCGTAGCCGACCCATGCGGGATGGGCGACGGCGAGCCTGGGCGCCGCATGGGAGGCGGGGACGCGGAGCACCGCATAGGCGGGGGCGACGTAACACGCCACGCAGCGGGAAGCGGGCGGCAGCCGCCTCGGCGGACGCCGTGAGTGGCGGAGGCGGCGCAGCGCCGTGAGGCGAGGCGGCACGACCGGGCATGCACATGCACCGGGAGCAACGAGAGGCGCTGCAGTATGCTCCAGTGCATCCGTGAGGAGTTCCAGACGAGCTCCGCGACCAGTTCCTGCACCATGATTAGGCAACAAAGCAGGCGAGTATGCAACATCTTCAAATTGGCTAGGCAAAGTAGGAGATGAGTGCATGGATGGATGGGTGGTGGGTGTTTGTGGCATAGCTGAAAAAGGGAAATTGTTCTCATCAAAGATAACATCACGAGATATGTAAACACGATTAGTTGGCACATGAAGGCACTTGTAGCCTTTATGGAGAGAACTATACCCAAGGAACACACATTTTTTAGACCGAAACTCAAGTTTTCGACTATTATATGGGCGAAGATGAGGCCACCACGCACACCCAAAAACCTTAAAGAAGGTATAATCAGGAGTCTCATGCAAGAGAAGCTCAATAGGAGTTTTCATATTGATGACACACGTAGGAAGCCTATTAATAAGAAAACATGCGGTGGCAAAAGCATCACTCCAAAACCGAAAAGGTAGAGAAGCATGAGCAAGAAGTGTAAGACCGGTCTCAACTATGTGACGATGCTTGCGCTCAACGGCGCCATTCTGCTGGTGTGTATGTGGACATGCCAAACGATGAGAGATCCCAAGCTTATTAAAGAACGTGTGGAGGTTGCGATACTCGCCCCCCCAATCGGACTGTACATGAATAATCTTATGCTTGAGAAGATGTTCAACATGCTTTTGAAACTGAACAAAGATATTAAATACATCAGACTTACACTTAATAAGATAAAGCCAAGTAAATCGACTATAAGCATCAATAAAACTGACATAATAGTTGTGACCACTAACAGAGGTTTGTGCAGGACCCCAAACATCTGAAAACACTAACTCAAGAGGACTCTTAACTTCTCTAGTAGATGAAACAAACGGAGTCGATGACTCTTGCCTTGTCGAGGCATCACACAGCTATCTCTTTATTGCTAGACTCTAATGGCAGCTCATGACGATGGAGTACATGACGGACGATAGGAGTGGCAGGGTGACCAAGGCGAGAGTGCCATTGTGAGGAGGACACACGAACACCGCTGAAGACTCGAGAGACCGAAGGATCCTCCAGACGGTACAAGCCTTGGCTCAGGCGACCACTAAGCAGAATATCCCGAGTAGCTCGATCCTTGATAAAAAGATCAAAAGGGTGAAATTCACATAAGACATTATTATCAAGGTTAAGCTTAGTAACAGACAAAAGATTACGAGTCACTGCTGGAACCCGTAGGACATTACGAAGGTGAAGCTGCCTATTAGGATGACTAGTGATGAGAGATGCCTGGCCAATGTGAGATATGGGCATACCTGTGCCATTGGCGGTGTGAACCTGGTCGTGCCCATGATAGGGCTGGTGGGTGGTGAGCTTGCTGAGCTCACTCGTCAGGTGATCCGTGGCGCCAGTGTTCATGTACCAGGCGGGATCAACGGGGTAAGATGGCGTCGCCCCTTGCTCCTTGCCCTTGGCAGCGACATGGGCTGCAGGTGCAGGCGCAGCGGGGCCAGAAGAGGCCATTTGAGCTTGGCGCTCGTTCCCCTTACCATTGTTGTCGATGCCATTGAAGCTGGTCTAGAAGCGCCTGTGGCACTTGGACGCGAGATGGCCCGGTTTACCACAGAGCTGGCAACACTGGTTGAAGTCGTAGCGTCCCCCACCCGAGGTCGAAGCGGGTCGGCTTGGCGGTGGAGCCGCGGGCGCCGAGGCGCGGCGCGAGCAGCCCAAAGAGCGCGGCAGGTCGGCGGCGATGGCTCGGGCGTCGTGCCTCGACACGCCGAGGCCGGGAGGCGAGAGTACAACTCGTGGGGGTCATTGGCGGTTTAGCACCATGAACAGCCCGCCAAAGATGTCGTACTCGTGGTCGAGCCCTCGCAGGATGAAGCCGCGAACTCCTCGCCGCCGCGGTTTCCCCATAGACCGAAGGGTATCCGCGAGCACCTTGATCTTGTTGTAGAAGGTCGTGGCAGAGGAGTCCAGCTTCTTGACCTCGCCAAGCTCACGGCGTATGGCCATGGAGCGAGACGTAGAGACCGAGGCGAACGCGCGCTCCAGGATGTCCCAGACCTCCTTGGAGGTGGAAGCGAAGAGCACGAGACCAGCAACGCCCTCGCCCAGAGAAGACTGGAAGGCGGAGAGAATCGCTTGATCCTGCTATATCCACGCGCGATGCTCGGGGTTGATCGCCGGACTGCACCGCCTCGATCACCGAGGGACACAAGAGAACCGTCAACGATCCAAGAAGGTAATGGCTGAGCAGCAAAGACCTGGCACGCCAAAACAGATAATTTTACGGTGTCAGACGGATGGTGATGAGGTTGCCGAAGTGGAACGGGCCCGAAGGCGCGGCGACGACGGCAGGTGGCGCGGCGAAGACGGTGGCCGCAGCCCCGTAGGACACGGCGTGGTGGCGCCGCCCGAGGGCACGGGCGGGGCGGCGGCGGCCAAGTCGGCGGCCAGTTTCGAGGCCGCTATGGCGGCGTTGGAGGAGTCGTGGACGGGGCCACCGGGAGCCCATCGAGGACGCCGTGGCTGGCCGTCGGCTGCGGGCCGTGGCGAGGTGGCGGCGATGTGAGGTGCCCGGGCGATCAAGGCGGAATCGGCGACGAGCCCACGGAGGTGGCGGTGCCAAGAACCGCGACGGAGGAGCTAGTGGACGTGGGCGTGAGGAGGGCGAGCGACGCTGAAGGACGCGTGGTCGGCCGACGGAGGCGGAAGCGGTCATGGCGGCGGCGCCAAGAAGGGCGGCGGCAATGAGGGCGGGTGGCGCCTAGGGTTAGAGACGGCACGCGGGTGGATCGGTTTGGCTGATACCATGTCAGACTTAGGGTTTTGGGGAACTAGCTCAACCCTCTAGGGGTGGCTGTCTCGTATATTTATAGGAGGCCAGGCCGGTACATGTACAAGTACAATCAGGTTACAGTTAGGAAAACTATACAGAGTCTAACAGCAACTACTACTGTGTACTACTCTCTTCGTTTAGAAATATAAGATGTTTTAGGTTTGTAAAATAGATGACGAATCTAGACACTAAAAGGCGTCTATACACATCTTATTTATAAACCTAAAACATCTTATATTTCCATACAGTGGGAGTAGATTGTATTGCTGCAAAGATGTTCGGTGGCTGTGTTTTTAGCCGGTTATGACGCACAAACACGCTGCGCAGAGAAACTGAAAAGGAATCATCAATTCGGTTTTGCTTTTCCATGTTTTCAGATAGCCGCGGCCAGCAGTCTTTCTTTCGCAGCCTGTGAAGAAGGAAGGCCCGAGGCCCACACCAAGTTTCTTTGTGGCAGGCCTCTTAACAGTTCACGTTGTGGGAAATGCTTACAGTAACCTGTCCAACTAGGGGCATGGGAACAAAAACATTCAGACTTTTCCGCCAAAAAGACATAAATGGAATGTATAAATACATAAACAAACATAAAATTTTGAGGAACGGACATGGAATTTGCGGAACCGGAACGAAATAGAATTTTTGATTGGAGACGAAAACAGCAAACGGGACAACGTTCCCCCTTGAAACCGACACCGGAAACGAAATTTACATTTCCAACCGATACGGAATTTCCGTTTTTTATCCGTCCGTCTAAGGGCATCTTCATTAGGGCAAATCCAAACGGTTGATTCAGACGATTCTCTTTTATCTGTTTGGGTCAGACAATGGTGGCTTTTCGGCCGGGGTCCATCCTGCTGCGCCCAGCAACGCGATTCATTTGTTCGTGTCAGGCTAATAGGGCGGCGTCTTTTTTTCTTCCCAAATTCAAACATAGAACGTTCGCACTAAAAACTAGTAAAGTTTATCCATATTCATACATAATTTATATTAATAATTCAAAAAAAGAATTAACTAGCCCTAGCCCAAACACTAGCTACCGATCTTCGCGCACCGGCACCGTCGCGTTCATCTAGGGGTCGAGGTCGATATACTCCGGCGGTTTCGGAACGGGCGCGGGCGGATCGATCACCTACCCAGGTCACGCCACCGGTGGCCCCATGCGGTGTTGGAGGTGCGTCAGCTCCATCCCCACCTCTGGAGCGATGTGCGGCGTCCACCCAGCACCGGAGGCGATGGAGGCAGCTGGGCGTTTGCCTACGCCACCAGGCCGGTGAGCTGGACGACCTCTTGGTAGCCGCCCCACAAGGCGTCATCATATCGCTGTAATGGTCTGCTCGGTGAAGGAATCCTTGTTGTTGCTCCGCGTCAGGACCTCGCAGAACTCCGGGGGCAGGTTCATGGTCGTCGCCGCGACTGGGTCCACCGCCTCCTGCTTGACGACGATGTCGTTGTCCTCCCTAGAGTCGTCGTCGTCGCTATCGAGCTCGGCGTCGGAGTGGTTGAAGGTGCCCTCATTGGCCGAGTCGATGGTAGGGACGTCGTAGACCTGCCATGGTTGCAGGTCGCCGCCGATGGAGCTCGCGCGTCGCGCCTTGTGCTCTCAGTCGAGAAAATTTTTCCAGAAGTCCTCGCTCTAGTAGCCCCTCTCCCACAGCATTGCCGACGGGAGGTTGTTGATGAGGCGGCATATTTCCTCCTCCAGCCCTTTGCCCATCTTGAGCACGGGCAGCATCGGGACCCTGTCCCGGTTGAGGTGCCAGCCGGTGGGGAGGAAGACATCATTGTGGTTGATGCCCAAGCCCTCCCTCCATCGGCGCTAACAGTGCATGTAGCGGGAAACTCTAGCACAACAACCAGTCTAACTAAGGCCTACGTCTAACAGTTCCTTCAATATTGATCTCAAGAAAAAAAATCCGGTTCCTTCATTATGCCGCTATTCATAATGTTTGCCTGCTTTTGACTACTATTTTTTATGGTAATGTAATATTTGGGCATAAGACTAATATACTTTGGGCTACTTGCTCATTCTTATTTAATGAATTGTTAAAGAAAATCTTTTGCCTTTCTTATTCGCAAAAAAAAAATCTTTAGCCTTTCTTCATAAAATAAATGAATTGGGTGTCCTTGATTATGCTCTTGATTGTTCCCTTGATTCTGCTACTCTCGGGTTTATAAAAACAACATTATATTTATTAGGGGACCCACGACCACCGTACCTCAGGGCGAAGAAGCACCTTCTTTCCATGTAAATCCAATGTGTTTCTTGGCAACGACTTCCGATCAATGGTCATGCCGGCAAAGCTCAATGTCCCTCATTAATGGACGATTGCATCTATCGATGGAAGACATTGCAATTATTAGTTGCATGGGAAGAAGAGTGATGATATTTGCAATAAGCTTGCCTCTTAAGTTCATTCGGCGGTGGTATAGAATGGCTAAGCTTAATGGTATTGTCTTTCAACATGGCATTGGATATTTATCACATTTGCCTATGTCAAAAGTACATCTGATGCTTACATCTCGATCCATTCGGGCTGGTTTCATACCATCACAAATGTAGGGTTTGGCTTTGGTTGGCCAAACTGTCTCGGTAGACTACACATCATCTTCCTCATTTGAGCCAACAGAGCTAATAGCGTTAATCGAGCTCCGGTTCACCCGTTGTGTCTCTTTTAAATCATTGGCTCGACTTTCATGAGCATGGGCCCTTTTTAGTGGACCTATCCCATCGTTAGAAAATCAAAGTGCTCAACTTTCTCACGAAGCTGAGGTTTTAATCCTGCAAGTACTAAGTTGGCCATATCTTTGTCTAAAATTGTCAAATCATAACAATGGTTTTTGACATTTGTAAACCTTTTGACGTAATCAATAGCTGATTCATCGGGATTTTGTTAACTGATGTTAAGTGTGACAACTTCATTTCATGGAATTTCATCCGTAAAGCATACCAATTAGTGAGAGACTCATGTGGTAGCGAACAAAAGTGTGAAAAAAGCTGTATCGATAAGTGATAAAAGAAACAAGCGCACTTTAAGATGTTCTGGGTTAATTGTTTCCCCAAGTTGAGCTAAGTAGCTAACATATTCTCGTAAGGAGAGTGTACCTGTGGAAAAGAGACCTAGCGTCAGGCGACTGCCTTGGCGACTAGGGTTAGGTTTTCCTCCGTCGCTGACTCGCTGCCGGCACGGAGTTCCTTCTGATCTTGGATTAAACTTCTCCTCGTCGGTTTAGGGTGCAAGGCAACTTTCGCCCTTTGTCTGTCCTGAGGTGGCCGATCTTGCTCCTTCCTGCGAGCGTGTTTCTTTGAGGTTTTCTGGCTGGATTGATCTGATGTCGTCTTCATCGGCAAATTCGGAGATTCGTCCGGGAGGGTCAGGATCTAGGAAGGATGAAGCGATAGATGACCTTCTGGAGAGATTGGGAATTGAGGAAGATGAGTTTGACGATTTAGTTTTTGAAGAAGAAGCAGGAGCCCCAAAGGAGGGAATCAAGTGGATGGCGCTCGCAAGAGTGCACACCACAAATTTCTTCAGTCCTCAGACGTTTGAGCAGCATATGCGGGTGGCCTGGAGCCCGGCGAGAGAAATAAAATTCCAACATCTTGAGGGTAATCTCTTCACGGTTCAATGCTTTTGCCTGGGGGATTGGCTGAAAGTTGAAAAGGGTGGTCCCTGGTTGTTTCGGCAAGCTGCAGTGTGTATCGAACCCTATGATGGACTCTCTTCTATTGAATCTGTTGACCTAAATTATTTCACTACCTGGGTTCAGATTCACAAGGTGCCAGTTGGATATCGTGAAAATTCTCTTCTGACTAATTTGGCGGAGAAGAAGATTGGGAAGGTAGTGGAAGTGCAAACTGATGTCCAGGGTGCTGGAAACTTTGTCCGTGTCCGTGCTAAGATGGACGTACGGAAAGTTCTAGCTAGGTTTTTTTCAATGTCAAGAGGAGGAAAAAGAGAAATTTATCAAATTAAGTATGAAAAAATGCCGAGGTTTTGCGGAGCATGCGGGTTTATTGGTCATACACATCTTGAGTGTGGCTCTGGAGAACATGATGAGAATTCTCTCAAGTGGGGAGAGTGGATAAAGGCTGATTGGGAATCATGGCATAGGCGTTATCCTGGTGGTGCTCGGGGCGGAGGCCGTGGTCGTGGCCGGTCTAGTTACACGCCTGCTGGCCGTGATCGTGATCCTGCAGGTAGGAGTGGAACACTGTCTAATTGGAGACAAAATGCTCGACCATTGGACGGATCTGGTATAGCTGATGAGTCTCTAAAAGATACGGTAACTAGCCCATTGAAGGAGAATGAGATGGAAGTGGACAATCAGACTATTATTAACTCCGGGGCAAAACGTGGCCTTGGTGATGAGTTTGATAAAGCAGCTGAATTAGTAGTCGCACCTTCGAGGGAGGTAATTACCATGGCAATGATTACTGGTTATGAAGAGCAATCTGATGTGGAAAAGCAGAATATGATTGTGGATAACGAAAGCAACAAACGGCCAAAGAAGACTGGAGCTGACTCCTCTTCACTAGGATCGGCGGGTTCCCAAGAGGGACCTGTCCGGTCGCAATGAAAATATTATCCCTTAACTGTCAGGGCTTGGGTAATGCCCCGACAGTTCTTTCGCTTCAAGACTTACAGAGGCGAGTTAACCCCATGGTGATGTTCTTGTCGGAGACACACCTTGATTCCTATCCGGCGGAGTGCTTAAGGAGGAAATTAAAAATGGAGTTCATGATTGTGAATCCTAGTACTAATAGAAGTGGAGGTGTCATTCTTTTCTGGAAGAGAGACATAAATATACAACAGATCTTTTCAGCGCCAAAGTACATTGATGTCAAAGTTGTGGAAGGCCCAAACAAAGTTTGGAGATTAACAGGCATTTACGGGGAGCCACGGTGGCAGAACAAATATAAAACTTGGGATCAGCTGAGGGAGTTAAAGGGACAACATGATATACCCTGGGTGGTTATTGGAGACTTTAACGAAATCATGTTTTCCAGTGAGAAGGATGGTGGCAATGTGCGTCCTCACCAATATATGCAAGCATTCCGCGATGTACTAGATGAATGTGAATTGGAAGACTTAGGATTCTCTGGAGATGCTTATACATGGAAGCGTGGTCGTCTCCGGGAGAGGTTGGACAGAGCGGTTGCGACAAATTCTTGGTCCTTGATGCACCCTAGCGCTGGTGTGCAACATTTGGGTTACATTCGGTCAGATCATAGACCGATCCTGCTTGATACAGAGTATCAGGACACTTCTTCGCAGCCACAGTCTGGTCCTCGACGATTTGAGGCTAAATGGTTAAAGGAAAAAATTTCCGAAATTGTATCTCGTGCTTGGGAAGCAGCGGCACATGCAATACCGACTGGAAATGTGCTGGCCCGACTTGGGCACCTACATGGTGCGTTGCATGAGTGGGATAAAACAATATTAAAGCAACCTAAGAAAAGGCTAAGGAAGGCACAACGTGATTTTGACAAAGTCTTGAGTGGGGCCATAACGGATGAGAGTGAAGCAAAAGCAAAGGAACTAGCGCAGGTCATTGAATTACTATTGGAACAAGAGGAGATACGGTGGTTTCAAAGGTCTCGCGCAAATTGGCTGCAACATGGAGATCGCAATACTTCTTTCTTCCATAACTTTGCTTCGGCTCGTCGGAAAAAGAATTATATCAAAAAACTGAAAGATAATGATGTCTGGGTAGAAGGTACCGAGATGCTCAAACCGCTTGTCTTTCAATATTTCTCTAATCTATTTTCTTCCGAAGTGCAGGATGTTGATCCGGGGTTTCTTGATAAAATTACACCGAAAGTAACTCAACAAATGAATGAGAAACTACTGGCACCTTTTTCAGCGGAAGACGTGAAGAAGGCTGTTTTTAGCATTGGGGATTTCAAGGCACCTGGCCCGGATGGGTTACATGCAGTTTTCTACAAGAAATTTTGGGACGTATGTGGTGACCAAGTGACAAATGAGGTACTACTGTCCTTGAACACAGGTCTTATTCCTGAAGGGTGGAATGACACAACTGTGGTTTTAATACCGAAAGTTGATGACCCGGAATTGATCACTCAGTTTCGCCCAATAAGCCTGTGTAATGTTATCTACAAAATTATCTCTAAGATGTTGGCGGTTCGATTGAAAGGAGTTCTTCCTGAGGTTATTTCGCCTATGCAAAGCGCCTTTGTTCCTGGTCGCCTTATTACGGACAACGTTCTTGTGGCTTATGAAAGTGTTCATACTATCAAAAATAAAAGATCAGGGGCTGTGGGAGCCTGTGCTGTTAAACTTGATATGCATAAGGCATATGACCGAGTGGAGTGGACTTTTCTAGAAAGTATGATGAGAAAACTGGGTTTTGACGAAAGATGGATATCTCTGATGATGGCATGTGTTAAATCTGTCACATACCGGGTAAGATTCAACTCAGAAGAGACAGATATGTTTGCTCCTACTAGGGGTCTCCGTCAGGGGGACCCCCTCTCGCCTTATTTGTTCTTATTGTGTGCAGAAGGTCTATCTAGATTATTGTTGCACGAAGAAGAAGTTGGTGGCATTGATGGGATACGGGTGTGCAGGAATGCACCGTCAGTTTCACACCTTTTATTTGCTGACGATTCCCTGATTCTCATGCGGGCGGATATGAAAAATGCAACTTCATTGCAACAAGTGTTGGATTCCTATTGTGCAAATTCAGGGCAGCTGGTGAGTCTGGCTAAGTCAAGCATTTTCTTCTCTCCCAACACACATGCGATAACAAGAACAGAGATATGTGAGGCTCTACATATTGACACAGAAGCCTTGTCAGATAAATATCTAGGATTACCAGCTATTGTTGGAGCGGATAGAAGTGACTCGTTTGTGCATTTCATCGAGCGAATAATTCAACGCATCAATGGTTGGAAGGAAAAACATTTATCCATTAGAGGAAAGGAAATCCTTATCAAGGCAGTAGCACAAGCTATACCGGTGTATGCTATGTCTGTGTTCCTAATTCCTATTGGTGTGTGCAAGAGGATGATGGATGCCATAGCAAAATTCTGGTGGGGAGATGATGCCAATAGTAACAAAATGCACTGGTATGCTTGGTGGAAATTGTGTTTCCCGAAATGTGAAGGAGGGATGGGTTTTAGAGACTTTCACTCTTTCAATTTGGCTATGTTAGCCAAGCAGGCCTGGCGAATAATTACTGAACCAGAATCCCTATGTGCTCGGGTGCTTAGAGCTAAATATTACCCAAGTGGTGATATTCTGAAAGCGGGGCCAAAGGCGGGCTCCTCCTTTACTTGGCAAAGTATCCTCGCTGGTTTATGTACTTTTAAAAGGGGATATGTGTGGAGAGTGGGAAACGGAGAGAATATCAATATTTGGAAAGACCCCTGGATTGTAAGTAGTCCAAACAGAATGATCACTTCGCCTCGAGGAGGTGCGATTTACACTAGAGTTAGTGAGCTGATTGACCCAATAACTGAACAGTGGGACATAGATATAATTCAGAATCTTTTCTCACAAGTGGATGCTGACCGTATCTTGCAGATCCCACTCAATGTGCATGGTTTTGAGGACTTTATTTCTTGGCATTATACCAGACATGGGAGATATACGGTGAGATCTGGATACCACCTTCAATGGAAACATCAATTCAGCTCAATGGCGAATCAACTGGCCCTCCCAGGATCAGCGGCAACTAATCCAGTATGGAAGGTTGTATGGAAATTGAACATACCAGGAAAAATCAAAATTTTTGTATGGCGTACTTTGCATGGGATCTTACCTCTGAAAAGCATTCTTTTCAGTCGTCACATAGGTACGTCGGATATTTGCCCTTTATGTTCTCAAGAACCAGAAGATATCAGGCATCTTTTATTTCAATGTCAACCGGCAAAAGAGTTGTGGGAGCTGTTGGGGATGTCTAACCTCATTGATGAGGCCTTAACTGATGACAGATCGGGTTCCGCGGCTCTTGAGGTGCTACTTCGCCAACCAAACATCGGACCACAACTCATTAACAACGTGAGTCTAAAGGAACTAATTGCAGTGACATCTTGGTATCTTTGGTGGATTCGAAGAAGACGAACACACAATGAGAATGTCCCGTCTTTGATTAATTGCAAAATGTCAATTATGGCAATAGTAGCGAATTCCGTAAAACTGTCAAAACCTCCAATCGATTCAGATATGCATTGGAAGAAGCCCAACGCCGCCGATGAAGTTGAACGTTGATGCCTCCTTTCATGAGGAGTCACAATCTGGAGCGGTGGGGATGATTTTGCGAGATTATCAAGGCCATTTTATCGCAGCAGAATGTAAGTTTATTCCACATGTCTCCTCTGCTACCATGGCAGAGGCAATTGCAATGCTAGAAGGACTTAAACTTGCTGAAAGGATAGGATGCAACAATGTGATTGCCGAAGGGGACTCTATCGAGACTATTGATGCTTGCTCGGGACAGGAGCAATGGTGGACAGAGGCAGCAGCAATATATTGTAATTGTATAGACATTGCCTCTTCTATCGGAAATACCATGTTCCAACATTGCAGGAGGGAAGCAAACAAAGCGGCACACGAGATAGCTAGGTCTTGCTTTGAGAATAGAAATTCTTGTATTTGGGTCGATGAGCCCCCTAGCTTCATATTAGACCCCCTTGTAAACGATGTAACTCTTGTGTGATTTGGTAGCAGCAAGTTTCAGACGCACTCTTTTCCTTTCAGGGTACCTAAGGGGACTGGAAGGTTTTTAATGAGGCGGCTTGCTAGCTTAATATATTGTGATTTTACCTCAAAAAAAAAAAAGTAGCTAACATATTCTCTAGTAGTTTTACCATCTGTTCCACTAAATTTTGATAAATCACGTAATCTATATCGAGGGGGATATGGCAATTTATTGAAAAATTTGGGATAAGGTTTTTCATAAACTCTATGTTCTGGAACAACCACAAATTTTCAAAAGAGGCACAATATATTTCCTTCTTGAGTTTATCCATATGCTCATCTAGGAATGACTGCCCATAACCTGCTGGGTAAGGGACGATGTTCTGATCCTCACTGAACCTGAGTTCAGCACAGATCCTTGTCCCAGAAGACATGCCGGATGAGTCGATTGATTTTCCAAATAGGGCGTACTTTGTACATGGCCTATGTAGGATACAACCGGAGCAAGCCTGTTTTACTGACTGATCTACCGTTGGTTTGCTTTGAGAAGTATTATTCTTAGTATCATTGTGCTCCCTAATCATGTTTCACGGTCATGTTCTACTTTGTGAAAACATGTGTTGGACTACAGCTACTTGATTAGGATCGAAAGCATCGTCACTTACAGTAGTCTCGTTGTTGATGATCAGCACCGGCTTGTACTCCTCAACAAGCTCAATACTTCCCTGCCAATCTTCCTATCTTTTCTTCTAAATCTCCTCAAAATCTTGCAGTTGTTCTTTAGTGAGTTAATCAAAAGTTGGTCTTATGATGTTCTCAGTTGTAACCTTAGAGGGTTTCGCGATATTTGAACCGGTCATGGTGATCCGATCTAAGATTTTTGTCGATAGTAGAGTCGCAAAAAAATGTATTGTGCCGAAGCGGGTTTCAGATTATACTTGCACACGTTAATGTTTACCTTTAGGCCAAGGGTGATGCACCATAACTCACACGCGAGGAGGAATGGTAGAAGCGGCGATACACAAAATAGTCTAGCCAATGTTTTAGGGACCCGGAGCCTAGTTCCTTAGGATGGACCCTACATGAGGTTCCGGTGGCTATGGGCTAAACTAAGCCAAGTTTGGCCGCTCTTAGCTAGGTTGTTGATTCAATTAACGAGCGTACTGGATCTAGACCCAAGTTTTCGTTGTCATTTCTTACAATGAGCCATTGCTGATCCTTTTGTGTTGGGACAGAGCTCCCTTTCGTCGTTACGCTTCACCAGGTATAGATCCATGATCTTTTAGACATAAACCGACACAGCCCGAGTCTCTGTTGAATAAGAGTTTCCATGTTTGAACCGGTAAATAAACAGATCCGTCTCATGACTTTTGGTAGTTACCGGTTCTCTTCAGGTCTTTCGAGAACAACTTATGAAATCTCTCGGCTCCTTCCCTTGCTCCCGGTTGGTTTCATCCTCGACTCATTCCAGATTCTGACTCGGAACTAAGCGCGTCTACTAAGCCTATCATCTGTACGAGGCCTTCATCATCTTGGTCATTAGCCGACCCAAAATGGGTGACAACACAAGCCCCTTGGGCTCCTTCTGTGTAGTTATGATGGTTGCATTCCCTTGGGATAACAGTGAAATAATATCCACCCCATTTCATCCATAGAAAAAATATTGATTACAGATGAAACAAAAAAGTTCATATAAAATTTGATGAAGTATAATGCTTGAGAGCGTGCTACCGCTGTCCTGTGCATCTCCACACCATGGGCGACGCCAAATAGGGATATGAAGATTCTTTATCGAAAAAATGGGGATATAATTGTACAAATGTGCACCTATTAATTTTGGAAAAAGGCTTATTTATTTATGTATGTATATAGCTAACATATAGTAGAACACCATACGATCAAATAAATACTGTCAAAGAAAACATACATCAAATAAATTATAGAAAAAAATCCGTGATAAAATTGCGGTTGTTAGTGTACATTGTTTAGACCATGGTTTCATCACTGCTCCGTGCAATTCCGGCCAATATCTGAACCTGGCAACTCCAAGAAAGCTAACTGAGCTAGCCAAATCTCATGCAGTTGAACATATCCAAACTAGCCAAAACCAGGAGCCTTGGATAGAGGAGCCGACTGATCAGAGAGTCCAAAAACCGCGAGATGATTATGATTTCTCACTCGTCTCGACGCACAGGCCGCTCCCATTCAGTTCGTCTCGCGGCGCTCTCATCTCTGTTGTCGCCGTCGACGCCCGTCGCAGCAATCTCACGACGGCGACGGGCGAGGAAAAACACCACAGGATCGACGGCTTTCTCCCAACGGAATGTTTAGTGGTAAACAATGCAAATCAGGCCGCCTGTGGGGATTATACTACTGCTCCATTCATGCAATACGCAGTATACAATCTGCGTACATCACAGGTATATTCCCCCCGACCAATGATCTCACCGGTACGGTGTTCGTTTCTTTCCGAAAACGATGTCGATCGTGTTAGTTTACTCACTATACCGTTGCAACGCCGCACACTTGGCAGCGCGGCGTGAAGTGGCGGGTGTCGACAAACACGTAGGACTTCGGAGGATGACGAGGCAATGCTGACGGGTCGATGTTTATTGGGTTAATAATCTGACGCGAAAAACGGTCAAGTGTTTGGGTCGTCGTGGACCATCGAGCTCTGGAAGATGACACAGGCCTCATTTCATGGAGCTGCACAGTAGTAAGAGTTAACAAAGCGAGTAGCACGAGTGGGCGATCATGTTGGCACTAAACAAGAAGATTGCAGCCAAGTGGCCAATAATTGCACACGGCCGACTGATTATTAGTTAGTTAATCAGGAGATTGCATGTCGATGTCACCCCAATCCGAGCAGGAGGTAGCTAGCAGCTCCCAGATTGCAAAGTGTCATCTGCTAGAGAACTAGAGAAAAGACAAAGGGGCCAGGGAGAATTTAGCAAGCTCCAGATGCCTTTCCATCATCTCTGTGGTTCAGCTGTGTATTATGATCAGTATTCAGTACTATATATATATAGGTATTTGGTGGCAAAGCCTGCATTGCAGTGTGAACTGAAGACGGTACTCGATCCGGCTAAGTGCTTAAAAAGTACAGTAAGGTACGAAAGTCCAGGTCAGTATATATCGTAACACCATGGCGCCACAGGAGAGCGGCAGCCCGACAGCCACCGGCGCCCCGATGACGGTGCGCCGCGGACGCCGCTTCCTTGGCGTGCGGCAGAGGCCGTCCGGGCGGTGGGTCGCCGAGATAAAAGACTCCGCGCAGCGCGTCCGTCTGTGGCTCGGCACGTTCGACACCGCCGAGGACGCGGCGACCGCCTACGACGAGGCGGCGCGCGCGCTGCGAGGGGAGAACACGCGCACCAACTTCGTCGCCCGGCACGGCGCCGCGGCTAGGGCGAGGCTGAGCAAGAACCTGCAGCACGTCATGGCGAGGGCGGCCGCGGGCAGGTCGTCGTCGGCGTGCGGCGCGGGGGTGGGTGGCGACCAGTTCGCGCTCGCCGCGGTGTTCCGGCACTGGCAGCAGCCGGCGCTCCCGCAGCCGCAGAAGATGCTGCCACGAGGCTGCAGCGCCGAGGTCGAAGCCGTCCACGTGGCGGCCAGCGCTGTGCAGCCGAGCTTCGTCGTGCCGAGGCGGACGGAGGCGGCGACGCAGTCCGTGACGCTTGGAGACGGAGACGTTGTCTGGGATTCGGGCATGGACGACGCTCTCGAGTTGGCTGGCGGCGGCGTGGAGACGGGTGCGGAGAAGGCGTTCAAGGTATCGTCGTCTCTGATCGTGCCGTCCAAGTTCGGTGCGGCGCCGGAGCCGTCGTTTGGTCTAGATGTCCTGTAGCCATCAGGGTCAGGGGGACGTGGTTCGATGGAACAGTGTACATATAGCGCCACGCCTCGAGCAATGCATTGTAAGGAGGAGGAAAACCTGATCTGTAATACGCATGATCTGTATTCCATCCACAATCTTAACATATGCTCGTTCTTGGTCATAATAAAGGTGATAAATAACATAGACTTTCAAGTTTATTATCAATAGATACAAAGTTGTAATATGTAGGAGGGATAGTACACAATAATTAAAAGCACTCCGTAAAATAGATAGATAGCATTGATCAACAAGATTGTAAAGAAAAATAAGATATATTGCACACAATTATGTTTTCGGGATACTGATGAACAATGAAGAAAACTTGTGCAAGTCAAGTGACTAATAGTTGGTCATAAGATGGATTTATAAGAGATACATACCTCTTTTGACTCAAATAGGAATAGAAAGGCCCTTCACAGAGAGAAACATTGTTTAAACATGTGTTAGAGCTTAGTTTAAAAAACATAAATAAAACTATTTTGTAAGATATGGATGTCTCACGCCAATGATTCCGCAGCAAAAGACTCGTCATTTTCCATGCTAAACCAATTTTAGAGTTTTGGGAGTGGTACCCATGCGGTAGTACTCCTCCCAACCATTTTCCTTTCACATACCAAGGCTAACTGAATTCAAGGGTGCCCACCACACTTTCAACCTTGGACGAGTAATTTACATTTCATTTGTCTATTATTTGGGACTGGGAATCCCTTTGCATCAACTCTCCCAAATTTAAACAAGTAAGTTCATACTCATTGAAGCGTGAGGGAGAAACTATGCTTTAGTATGGAAGATCACGATCAATTCCCCATGTCCACATGAGCTATAAAACAAAGAACACAAAGTAAAGAGGATTTTGAAGTTCAGATATAGCACGTGAGAAACTTACCTAGAATGTCAATGAAATACCATGTATAGGTAGATATACTGGCACATTTAAATTATACTATTGGATTTAAGGGATTTATATGTACAAGCACTTTATCATGTTCATACATGAAAGTCTAGCGAGGGGAGAAAGAATGCAACAATGCTCATTATTATGGCCTGTTTCCTATAGTGTAAGTTAAATTAAAGAACTTACAATACCGAGGCAGAAATTTACTAATGAATAAAACACTTGCAAGCAGTCCCTACTCAAGAATAAAAATACCACGAATGAGTAGAAGCGGCCATACTTTTCTGTCATGTAACCTAATTCTTCTTCAAGTTTATTCTAGTATGTAAAATGTAAACATAGAACAGTCATAGTGGAGGTGGTATTTATTCTAAAGTTAGATTTCGAACTCAAAAGAAAAACTAAAAACTAGACAAAGATGCTCCAAGCTTATGCAACTTTCTTATGGTGCTCAAAAAACAAAGTGTAAAGTTGCAAACCAAAATTGTGTTGGTGTAGGAGCGACGCCTTTGGCATACCCAGGATTATGGCTTAAACCATTCTTGCATACATCTTGGTTTGGTTTGCATTCATTCCATGTGAAAAAACATCACCACAAAATTTCTCCCACTCTTTTCTATTAGGTTATGTTTGTGGCAATAAGATAACAAGATTGCTTTTATTAAGATGTACAAATAAAGTTTCCAATGTCCGTAGAGTTACTTAATTGTCTAAAATCTCAAGTGACCAAAATTTTCAAGAAGAATCCCACATATACTCAAAAGAAGTCACTTCAACAACTAAAAGGAAGGATTTGTTCAAAACATAGCTACAGCAAAACAATTTTTCAAATGCCAATTAGAAATTTCGTACAAATCTGAAATTTTACAAGAATGCAGAGCAATAAAATTTGAACCTACACTTAAGAGCTCAGGATTTTATGAGCTACAAGGAGTTTTCAATAAATAATTTGTTGAAAAGTATCGCGTAGAAAACACAACTCATGCAATTGTGTACATCTTATTAATATGATCAAAATGGGTAAAGCTTGACACTTTGTTTTGAAAAAAACTACATGCATAAAACTAAAGCAAGACTAACAAAGGATAAACCACATTGTTTTGAAGAACATGCAAGCCGCGGTAGATGATGTATCAAAATGGATAAAGCTTGGCACTTTGTTTTGAAGAACATGCAAGCCACGGTAGATGATGGAGGGGCATGCCATGCTCTACAGACACCGACTAGTTTTCTGAGAATGCAGCATAAACTACAAAGGATTTTGGAGGTGGTATAGGATGAGCAAGTAGTTGCTCATGGAGATTCTTCATGGCATGAGAGAGAGTACGATGACTACTTTGTGCTGAAGCATGACGTCGACAACATGGCTGGTTTCTCATCAATTCAAAAATGCACGAACGCCACAAGGTTGCTTGCATATGGAGCCCCTAGAGAATCAAAATATAAGTACCTGCGTTGCGAGTCCACAACCATTTATTGCATGTAAAGATTCTACAAAGCAGTTGTGGGAAAGTTTGGATCAAACTATTTGAGAGGACCAAATGGAGCAGAGATTGCTAGAACAAGGCAAATGCAATGAGAGGATTTTTTATGGATGCTTGAAAGCATCGATTGCACGCACTAGTAATTTGAAAACTATCTATTTGCTTAGAACCGCGTCAGAGGCTTGATTTATTTGTATTATTTGAATGTATTGGACTGATTATTTGAATTTTTGTGAAATATATGTATGGTTAGTGTTTGCAAGTATTAGAAGTGCAAAAGTAAACAAAATTCATGTTTAGGCCGACATTTGAGGCACATGGCTGGAAAGAGGCGTCCCTCAAACGCGGTAGGATGCGGAAACATGTTCTAAGCGACCGATCTGACGCTTCTGTCGGACCTTGTTCAGTAGACACGGATGGAGATCTCTTAGAAAGTGGTTGCTTCACAAATGAATCAGATGACCCCGATTTGGAGGAACCCCTACCATCAAGCAGAACGAAGTCATGAACTGAACGATACCGATATTGAGAGAAATGCTCAAAGAATTAACAAAAAGTAATCATCTCGAAAGGAAGGATTTCATCTCCATATTATTGAAAAGTGTATGGAAAAGTTGAGCGGAGGGACGAAAACGAAACGAGGGAGTAAAATCATCTCCAGCATATGCCAAAAAATCACCCCGCGCCTAAAAACTGCTTTTAGCACAGTGGACGTAAAAAAACACTTCTCTAGTAGATGCACTAAAATAGAGTGCACAACAATATTTAGTGCACGCCCAGAGAAGGGCTATCGCGCTGTGGGGCGCCGGCTTGTGCGCACTACAAAAAATGAAACACGCGCCGACAACCCAACTACCACCCAGAAGTTTCACCATCATCGTCGTGCACCCGGCCGCCCTACGGGTCCGTCGCCCCGCCGCTTCTCCTCCACATCTTCAGCCGCTGCAGACCGTCCTCGTCTTCTGTCGATGCGAGCCTCATCGCGGCTCCCCTCACCTTTCGTCGCCCTACCGCAGCTCTTATCGCGACTCAAGCATTGAAGGTTGCGGTGATCCAGCATACCACTGCATGATGTAGTACACTATAGTCGTTGACATAACACCAATAAAACACTGTTCAATTGTATTACATCCCTCAGAGTTGTACAACAGAAACACAGCAGGTCCAAGACATGACTATAGGTTACAACTCAACTCTTTACACAAGATCCATAGAACACTCTAGGTTAAAGAGAGAGAAAGAAACTTCTTACAAAGAAGAATCATAAATAAACAACTCAAAGATATCATACTATTAAGACTAGTATCTTAATTAATGGTCTGGCATTGCTGCTATTGCAATACACTAAAGAAATAGGTTCTATGGCTAGGGATTATATTTCCATCTAATCAGTAACTTCGTCTTCACTTTAGTTGATGTATATGTTGACCTTCTTGACTTCATTGAAGAGCTTTAGCTTTTGATGTTGATTCTTGGAGCATGACTTGATGTAGACGTCGTCTTAATGGCTTCAGAATCTAGCAACGGTTAAGAAGATACGTTGAGTACGAGCGTACTCAGCAAGTTTACTAGAAAAGGAGTGTATGATGCACTATATCTACAGCCACAGACCGTAGGTCGTAGGCAATGCAAGTTTTCATAAACATTTCTTCAAAGGTTACTTTTATTCTGAAAAGCTATGTCCGTCAGCCTTCACGGATTTACCAGAACTTTCATGGAGTTCCTTTCCCGCCGCGTTCGCAGCTCCTTCCCGAAACAGGGAGTAACAAGTTACATTTCTTACACTCTGCAGAAGTGCGTTACTTTACCCATGAGAGATCAAATCCTTATTGCACAACCGGGCGATCTTTCCCGTCCACACTTCCTATGGTGTGGGGCCTAGTAGATGATCCAAGCCAATCACTGCCCTCTCCACGACCTCATATGTCTGCATGATCCTTCGGGGCTGGCTCACCTCCGTTAAGCCCCCTTTCGGGCAGGCTAAAACCCTGATGAGTTTCCGAAGACTCTATGACCTAGTGATGCCCGGAATAGTACCATTTACATGGACTATATCCCTAAACACCATTCATAGATAATCTAGACACCAAAAGTGTGGGGCGTAAGGGTGCTCACCCATATGTTGGATCCGCACAAGGAATCACAACGTTACGTTAAGGTCTTCTTGCCTCCATACAAGAGGAAAAGGATACAGCTGGCTTCTTCGTCCCATTCCAGATCTCATGGTTAACGCGTAATATACGGTGCAAGAATCACTGGCGACATTGGTTGTTAGGTCCTAGATATATGTTCCTTTACCACCGGAACTTTCATAGTAGGTTATTACCTCATGGTAAATAACCTATAATCATATTATTATGAAAATAGTGTTTTCTGACCCTTTTGAAATGCAGGTGATGATAACACTGGATTTGCAAAATATTTTACAGAAAATAATCAAAGGACATGAGCAAGTGTGAACTTGCCTTTTGTGATTGCAAGATTATGCACTCACGGTCTTCGAGACGACATAAAATCCACTATCTGAAAACTGCATCATTGGTCTGATAAGGACTAAGGTTTAAAGTAGCAAGATGCACTTATGCATAAGTAATGATATGCATTTTGTAAAACTCCCAAAGTGAATCCCCAATGCTTTGAGTGAAGTGAATTTAGGTGATTCTTTTAAGAGTTGGTTTATCTTTAAGTTTTACTTTATAAGTAATGACCTTTATAAGGAACTCAAGGGTTAACAATTCAACATATACAAGTAAAGTATAAATTTAATGTGATTATGGTTAATGGTCATTTGGTGACTATTGATAAACATCATTGGGATTGAGTTGTCAATAATTGAAGAACTTACTATAAGATTATTGTTTGAAGTCGGAAAAATAATAATATTTGAAGAAAAGATTTACTTTCTAAGGTTTAAACAATCTTCATTGTTAGTAGAACATGATCAATGTATTTTGGTGTTTGATTGATTAGTTTGGACTTGTGATGCTTTATGTTTTTAAGTTAAATAGATCAAAGTTAACTATAAAAACATAAGTGATTTATTAGACATGATGTTTATAAGCTTTAAGACTGAAGTTAACTTTATAAGGTTAAGTAAACTTAAGATGTAATATGTTTTAATTATTTCCAAGTTTTAGATTTATGATAGGTATAACTAAGGTGTGGAATTATTCATTTTTATATTTAAGTGAATGATTAGATTAAATTTGTTTTGCTATTAAGAAAATAATATGTATTTATTTAATGGAAGCATAATTAGATGATCTTAGTATTTTTTTAGAATTTGAAGTTATGTTAACAATGGTTAAGATATAATGGTTATTCATCATATTATATAAATATACGAGTGATACCCAATGTTTATTTAAAGGGAATTTTAATAAGATTTTTAAAAGAATATTTAAAGTTAAAATTTATACTTAAGTTTGATTATGAATTTAAGTTGTGAGTTTGGGATTAATACTTAGATACTAATTGTTCAAGATTTTATAAAAATTGTGATTATTTCTTATTTAAGAATTGTTTTTCAAAGAATTTACAAAATAAGTAATAGATAAGGATTTATTATTTAAAATATTAAAAACTTTTTTATAATATATTTAATTTTTTTCTAGTGTAATATATTTATTCAAGACCTTAAAAATGATTTTTATTCAATTTTTAAGTATTATTTTTATGTTTATAAAAATCCATAAAGGATTAAATGTATTTAAATATTTACTTCAAATTTTATTGATAAAAGAGTTGAGCTAGTATTTTTATAAAGTAGTGGATTTATTTTATACACAAAAATGATTTTTATTTATTTTTTTAGTATTTTTCCTTATTTTATGATATTTCACTTAGGATGTAATGGTGTTAATATTTATCTGCATTTTATTTATTTTAACAAGTAATATTATAATTTTTCTATGTATATATTATTCTTGTGGTCATTTTGATATATCATATGTATTTTTGGGATTTTTTCTATATTTTTCTAGGGTATAAATTATGTTTAGAGTTAGTTTGGTCATTTAGTGATTTAATAAATATCTTATTTTCTTATTTTTCCTTTGGAACCAGACCAGGCTTACCAACGGGCCCATTTGGACCCAACTTGGCCTAATTAGCATAGGGTCAAACCCCATCCCGGCCCAGCCATCCCACCACCCTCTCACATCTCACATTCTCGTTTCTTTCCTCTCCTGGTTGCTGGCGACGCCGACATCGTCGCCCACCTGATTCCGGCGAGGCAGGTCGTTGTGGTCGCCGCCGATGGTCGCCGGGGCTTTGCCTCCCACAGGCCGACCTTGCCCTCCAATTGGATTTATTCTTAAGGCCCTCTCGAGCTCGCCCCTTCCATTTTCTATGCATCTAGGGTTTCGGTATCCTTTTTTCGCCGAGCTCCAGTGATGGTTTGATGTTGTCCTGGTGATGGATTGAGGTTGGTGAAGATGGGGTGTGTTCTTGGGTTGGTGTAGCTTGGCGCAGGTCGCAGGTTGCAGCTCGGTGCAGGCTCAGGTGTCGCATGTGCCGCTGTGTCGTGGTCGTTGCTACCACGACCACCCCGCCGGTCTGCTTCCTCTTCAAACTCCAGCGAGGACCACGGGTAAGTGGGGAATCTTATTTATTTTCCTCACTTGATTCCTTTCTGGATTTCTTTCTATGATGATGAAATCATCCTAAGTAGCATCGATGCTCTGCCCTATGCATGATAAGAATATGATCTTCTTTGAATTGTTCTCTGCTAATTAGCAGATGGATCAAATACATGTGACTGTGCAAGCTATCACCCTAATGATCTATTAGGTGGAGGATATTATGTTGATGAATTGGATTGGCTAGCTTGTGGTTGTTGTTACCCTCTGATCTAAAGTCTGGTGCAAGTATCTTGCTTTCACAGTATCACTATTCTGTAATTGTTACTTGTATAGCTACCTTTGGCTCTTACTTTCATCAGAAAATTAATGGTTTTGCTAAAAGAATGTGGTTGAATTGGGAGGTGGTTAATATGATAATATGGCTTTGAGTTATTGGCCCTTTGGTTAAATAATGATGTGGAGTCTGTATTGGACTAAGCTTAGCTATCTATGTTGACAGATAGTGTTAAAATGATTCCTGATTATGTAATTAGGAAAATGATTACTAGTTGTTTGAGGTATGTTAGTGGCTTCTCATGACTTAGTTATATTTGTGGTGCCTCCAAATAGGAGTGTGCACAATATAACTTAGGTAAGATGATTTTCTCCTTAAATAATTGAAGAGATTCATATGAAATTAATGCTTATAATGCTGGTCTGAAGCAGTTGTGGAATGAGGACAAATTTACTTGGAATTTAAATTTGAAAGGCTAGCATAATTAGTGTTATCATGGTACAGTGCATCCTTGGATGATCTCTAGCCATGATCAGCTAATATTAAACTGACTTTGCTTGCTGGATATATTGAGAAAGAATTGAGTTCCTGTGCATAAGGACACATAATGATTATGCATAATTGTTTCATGGATTAACTTTTGGGAAGATGATAGAATTTTGTTGTGTTTGGATAACTTGTGAGCTAGTTAATATGTAAGGATCATTCTAGTGACTTTAGCTGTCCTTAGGCTGCTACTGTGGTGCCTCCAACCTTGGAGAGTGTTAGAAATAATGGGGCTAATCCATTTAGGCCCATGAGTATTTCAGATTTTCCCTAAATCTCAAAGCCCAAATTTGTGGCAGCCCATATGTGTTTGGGCCCATGTTTGTGGCAGCTCACATGGGAGTGGAGTGGGAGCTAAAGTTTAGTCCCACATGGAAAGTTGGAGGAGAGTTGCACCACCTTATAAGGTGGAGTGTTGCACCACTTTGTAAGTGAGTGGGAATAAGAGAGATACACACGCGCGCTCCTCCTCCTCCGACGCCGCCGCTCGCACGCACGCACGCCTCGTCACGTCACGTCACGACGCGCGCGCCGCGGGTTGCGGGAATCTCGCCGAGCCGAGCTTTATTTTGCTGCTCAGGAAAAATTGACAGACGTGTCAAACGGTTAGCTTATTCGGATCGTGGGCTACTGTAACCGACCCGAACGTGCGTAACGTGGACTCGGCCCACGTTTGCCTCCGTTAGGGTTTCCTGAGCCGCTCTATATAAAGTTCCGTGCGGCTACCGCCACAACACTACCGAAAACCAATCTAGGGTTTTGCCTTCCTCTCTACTTGCGCCGTCACCGTAGTCTACTCCATCCCGCTTGCCGGCGTGCACCGGCGGACGGGAGAGCAGGTCTCCGGAACCACTCGCCCTTGCGATCCTGTACGGGAGAGGGCGAATAAGGTTTTTGGGAAGCGCCCGCGCTGACGCCGAGTTCTTCATCACGGGTCGCCTTCCATCCAAGTCGCGGTGCCGCCACCGTCTTCGTCGCCATCTGCTGCGATCACTCTTCCCCAAAGTTTTTACTACGACAACCGAACGGTACGTGCTACGTGATCCTGTTTGGTTATTCATCATGTTCTGCGAGTACATGTTAGGCTGCTGTTTGTTTCCGATCATCCTGTTGTTTAGTACATCTAGTATGTTCAAGTCATATGAGCTAGTAGCTGGTTTTGTCATGATTTATATTCTGGAATTAATCGTGGAAATTATGCCTAATATTCCAACAATCCAAAAACCTTATTGTAGGCAATTTCCTGAATTAACAATGGCTGGTTTTACCGATGCACTGAGGCCGGATAAGTTTACCGGTGTGCACTTTAAGAGGTGGCAGTACAAGGCTGAGCTTTGGCTGACCATGATGAAAGTGTTCCACATCAGTAAAGGCAAACCTGAGGGAACTATATCTGACGAGGATCAGAAGAAGTTCGAGGATGCTAATACTGTCTTTGTGGGATGTATCGAGCATTCTTCTTGACTCTGTGTGATGTGTTTATGCACATAAAAGACGGAAAGGAGCTCTGGGATGCACTGGATGCCAAGTTTGGTGTCACAGATCTTTGGCAGTGAACTATATCATGGAGAGCTTTCATGATTTTAAGATGACTAAGGACCTTCCCGTGGTTCAACAAGCTCATGAGATACAGTGCATTGCCAAGGAGCTCGAACTCCTTAAGTGTACCTTACCCGACAAGTTTGTGGCGGGATGCATTATTGCTAAGTTGCCCCCTTCATGGAGGAACTTTGCCACAACTCTCAAACACAAGAGACAGGAGATATCAGTTGAAAATCTGATAGCGTCCCTTGATGTTGAGGAGAAGGCTCGGGCTAAGGACACTACTGAGAAAGGAGAGGGTCTTGCTACTGCTAACTTTGTGCAGAAAGGCAAATCTGTAGGCAAGAACAAAGGGAACTTCAAACCCTCCTTTAACAAGCCTGTAAAGACTACAACCTTCAAGAAGAAGAAGACGAACAGGGACAAGAGTGAACTGTCTTGTTACACTTGTGGAGAGCCCGGCCATTTTTCCAAGGATCGTCGTAACGCAGCATCTTGAGAGGGAAAAAGGCCAAGACTCACAACGCCGTGACCGCTAGCAATACCGATGGGTATGGTAATTTATTTATCGTTCTTTTCAAGATTTCAATCACCGTGTTGGTGGCTTGATACGGTGCTAATGTTCATGTGTGTCGACATCTCTATGTTCACTTCTTATCGTGTCGCCGATTCATCCGTCCTAATGGGGAATGGATCACATGCTTTTGTTCGTGGTGTTGGTACGGTGGATCCAAGTTTACTTCGGAAAGATCGTGCGGTGAGGAACGTCAAAGATGTCCCTACTATGAACAAGAATCTCTAGTGGCTCCTTCTTTGCGTAGATGGGTTTAAGGTTGTCTTAGAGTCTAATAAAGTCGTCGTTTGAAACATGGACAATTTATTGGTAAAGGTTATGAGTTCGGAGGCTTGTTCCGTTTTCACTTTCGTAGTTTTGTAATAAATCCGTGAATCATATTTGTGGTGGTGTTAATGATGATACCGGTGTTTGGCATTCTCGTTTATGTCACATTAATTTTGGTTTGATGTCTCGGATGTCCAAAGATGAGTTTAATTCAATTTCACTATTGCCAAAGGTTGTAAGTGCCATAGTTGTGTGCAATCAAAGCAACCTCGAAAGCCTCATAAGGTCCGAGGAGAGAAACTTGGCACCTCTAGAACTCATACATTCCGATCTATGTGAGATGAATGGTGTGTTGACAAAAGGTGAAAAGAGATATTTCATGACGTTGATAGATGATGCTACTAAATTCTGCTATGTTTACTTGTTGCAAACTAAAGATGAGGCTTTAGACTACTTTAAAATCTATAAGGCCGTTGAAAATCAACTAGAGAGAAAGATCAAGCGTCTTAGGTCGGATCGTGGTGGTGAGTATTTTCCCAAAGTATTTGATGAATTCAGAACACGGAATTATTCATGAGAGGACGCCTCCTACCGCCCCAATCAAACGGGGTTGCCGAGGAAAAACCGCATTTGGCCGACTTGGTGAATTCCATGTTAGCCACCTTTGGTTTATCAAAGGCATGGTGGGGGAGGCTTTGTTGACTTCATGTCATGTCTGAATAGAGTTCCTAACAAGAATAAAGAAAAGACCCCTTATGAGGAGTGGGTTGGGAGAAAACCATCACTTTCAGATTCTGCGCATTGGGGTGTTTCGAAGGTCAACATACCGATTCCCAAGAAACGCAAGCTCGGACCCAAGATTGGATTGTATCTTTCTAGGATATGCTCCACGAGTGTAGGCTATAGATTTCTAGTGGTTAAATCGAGGTACCCGATATGCATGTTGATACTATAATGGAATCTCGTGATGCAACATTCTTTGAGAATATTTTTCCTATGAAAGATATGCATAGCATTGGTAGGATTTCTTCTGAAATACTTCCTGAATCTAGTGCATCTATTGATAATTCTGAACAACCACTTGAGGAATTTCTTGAGAAGGATGACGATGAACCTCTCACGAGGAGTAAGAGACAGAGGGTTGCAAAATCCTTTGGCAATGATTTCATCGTGTACCTTGTGGATGATACTTCCAGATCCATTACTGAGGCATATGCATCTCCTGATGCAGATGATTGGAAAGAAGCTGTCCAAAATGAGATGGACTCGATTCTTTCTAATGGAACTTGGGAATTATCAGAACGACCCTATGGTTGTAAACCCGTGGGATGTAAGTGGGTGTTCAAGAAGAAGCTAAGGCCTGATGGTACTATTGAGAAGTACAAGGCACGGCTTGTAGCTAAGGGCTACACACAGAAAGAAGGCGAAGATTACTTTGACACCTATTCACCTGTCGCTAGACTGACCACCATTCGAGTACTACTGTCCCTAGCTGCCTCTTATGGTCTTCTCGTTCATCAAATGGACGTGAAGACAGCTTTCCTTAATGGAGAGTTGGAAGAGGAGATCTATATGGATCAGCCGGATGGGTTTGTGGTAAAAGGTGAAGAGACAAAGGTGTGTAAGTTATTGAAATCTTTATATGGCTCAAACAAGCACCTAAGCAATGGCATGAGAAGTTTGAGAACTCTACTTTCTGGCTTTGTCATTAATGAGGTCGATAGGTGTGTTTACTATCGCCATGGTGGGGCGATAGCGTTATATTATGTTTGTGCGTGGATGACATTCGATCTTTGGTACAAACATGAAAGTGATAAATGAAGTCAAGTCTTTTCTCACAAAGAGTTTTGATATGAAAGATCCGGGAGAGGCGATGTCATTCTCAATATCAAGCTTATTAAGAACGATAATGGGATTACTTTAACGCAATCTCATTATGTTGAGAAGGTCTTGAGCCGATTTGGCTTTAATGATGGCAAGACTTCTCCAACACCTTATGATCCCGTTTGACATTACGAAGAATAAGAAGGAACCAATGATCATTTGAAATATTCACAAGTTGTTGGTTCTCTCATGTACTTAGCAAGCGCTACAAGACCCGATATCTCTTTTGTGAGCAAGTTGAGTAGGTTCATGTCTAACCCGGTATTGATCATTGGCATGCACTTGAAAGGGTCATGCGCGCTATCTATGTGGTACAATGAGCTATGGGATTCACTATTCAGAAATCCTGCGTGCTTGAAGGATATAGTGATTCAATTGGATCTCGACGTTGATGAACTCTACGCCACGAAGGGTATGTGTTTACCCTTGGAGGTGGCGCAGTCATGGAGGTCTCGAGACAAACCATATTGACGAGGTCAACTATGGAAGCAGAACTATCGCTTTGAACCACCATTGTTGAGTCGAATGGTCGCGTGAGCTCTTGATGGACTTGCCTGTGGTTGAGAAACCTGTGCCGGCAATCCTTTTGAATTGTGACAACCAAACTGTTATTGTCAAAGTGAACAATTCTAAGGATAACGCGAAGTCATCAAGACACGTGAAAAGACGTTTGAAATCATCAGAAATTGAGAAACTCCGGAGTAATAAATCACATGATATTCAAATAGACAAAACCGCGTATCCCTTTACAAAGGGACTATCACGAAGTGTGATAGAAAGTGCATCGAGGGAGATGGGGTTGAGACCCATGGATGTCACACATTAGTGGTAACCCAACCTATGTGATCGGAGATCCCGTGAATTAGGACCGGAAGAACAAGCTAGTGGTTTGGTGAGGAGAGTATTTTGTAACCCTCTCTATGTGAAGATGCATGACTCTCATAATCAGAAGGCAGGTTGGCAACATGCCTTAATGTGTTTCTGTTGGCTTTAATTAGCAAAGATGCTGCCCCACAGGCATTCTTGAAAGAACACACCTATATGAGCTCGATCAGAACGTCATGGTCTATGAGATCCGGGTGATCTCTAGTAAACTCATGAAGAGACCAGGAGTATGACGATATGCTCCAACCCGCTGGGTAGGCTAATGACCAAGTACTAGTTATGATTTTGAACGAAATCTATTGGCACCAAACTTGCAATTCAAGGTTCGTCCATTGTTCAAGTTGTTGATAGACGTAGTTCAAGATTCTAGGCGGAAGTTCAACTTAATGATCTCTGAAACACCGGTATATAAACAAGTAGCAAGGATTGGCAAATCTTCAAATGGGCATTTGAGATCTGGTGGGGATTGTTAGAAATAATGGGGCTAATCCATTTAGGCTCATGAGTATTTCAGATTTTCCTAAATCTCAAAGCCCAAATTTGTGGCAGCCCATATGTGTTTGGGCCCATGTTTGTGGCAGCTCACATGGGAGTGGAGTGGAGCTAAAGTTTAGTCCCACATGGAAAGTTGGAGGAGAGTTGCACCACCTTATAAGGTGGAGTGTTGCACCACTTTGTAAGTGAGTGGGAATAAGAGAGATACACGCCGCTCCTCCTCCGACACCGCCGCCGACGCCGCCTGTCTCGCCTCGTCACGCCACGCCACGTCACGCCGCGCGCCGCTGGTTGCGGTTGCGGTTGCGGAATCTCCGAGCCGAGCTTTATTTTGCTGCTCAGAAAAATTGATGACGTGTCAAACGGTTAGCTTATTCGGTCGCTCCGGATCGTGCTATCAGAATCGACCCGAACGCGGCGTAACGTGGACTCGCCCACGCTTGCCTCCGTTAGGGTTTCGAGCCGCTCTATATAAAGTTCCGTGCGGCTACCGCCACAACACTACCGAAAACCAATCTAGGGTTTTGCCTTCCTCTCTACTTGCGCCGTCACCGTAGTCTACTCCATCCCGCTTGCCGGCGTGCACCGGCGGACGGGAGAGCAGGTCTCCGGAACCACTCGCCCTTGCGATCCTGTACGGGAGAGGCGAATAAGGTTTGGGAAGCGCTGATCGCCGAAGTTCTTCATCACGGGTCGCCTTCCATCCAAGTCAGCGGTGCCGCCCTACCGCCTTCGCCGCCATCTGCGCGATCACTCTTCCCAAAGTTTTTACTACGACAACCGAATCGACGTTACGTGATCCTGTTTGGTTATTCATCATGTTCTGCGAGTACATGTTAGGCTGCTGTTTGTTTCCGATCATCCTGTTGTTTAGTACATCTAGTATGTTCGAGTCATATGAGCTAGTAGCTGGTTTTGTCATGATTTATATTCTGGAATTAATCGTGGAAATTATGCCTAATATTCCAACAATCCAAAAACCTTATTGTAGGCAATTTCTGAATTAACAATGGCTGGTTTTACCGATGCACCGAGGCGGATAAGTTTACCGGTGTGCACTTTAAGAGGTGGCGACAAGGCTGAGCTTTGGTGACCATGATGAAAGTGTTCCACATCAAGAAGGCAAACTGAGGGAACTATATCTCACGAGGATCGAAGAAGTTCGAGGATGCTAATCGTCTTTGTGGGATGTATTACGAGCATTCTTGCCGACCGTCTGTGTGATGTGTTTATGCACAAAAGACGGAAAGGAGCTCGATGCACCGGATGCCAAGTTTGGTGCCGCAGATCTTTGGCGTGAATCAGTATATCATGGAGAGCTTTCATGATTTTAAGATGACTAAGGACCTTCCGTGGTTCAACAAGCTCATGAGATACAGGCATTGCCAAGGAGCTCGAACTCCTTAAGTGTACCTTACCCGACAAGTTTGTGGCGGGATGCATTATTGCTAAGTTGCCCCTTCATGGAGGAACTTTGCCACAACTCTCAAACACAAGAGAGGAGATATCGGTTGAAAATCGATGGCGCCCCTTGATGTTGAGGAGAAGGCTCGGGCTAAGGACACTACCGAGAAAGGAGAGGGTCTTGCTCGCTAACTTTGTGCGTAAAGGCAAATCCGTAGGGCAAGAACAAAGGGAACTTCAAACCCTCCTCCAACAAGCCTGTAAAGACTACAACCTTCAAGAAGAAGAAGACGAACAGGACAAGAGTGAACTGTCTTGTTACACTTGTGGAGAGCCCGCCATTTTTCCAAGGATCTGTCGTAACGCAGACCGCAGAGGGAAAAAGGCCAAGACTCACAACGCCGTGACCGCTAGCAATACCGATGGGTATGGTAATTTATTTATCGTTTCTTTCAGATTTCAATCACCGTGTTGGTGGCTTGATACGGTGCTAATGTTCATGTGTGTCGACATCTCTATGTTCACTTCTTATCGTGTCGCCGGATTCATCCGTCCTAATGGGGAATGGATCACATGCTTTTGTTCGTGGTGTTGGCACGGTGGATCCAAGTTTACTTCCTAAAGATCGTGGCACCGAGGAACGTCGATGTCCCTACTATGAACAAGAATCTCGTTAGTGGCTCCCTTCTTTGCAAGAGATGGGTTTAAGGTTGTCTTAGAGTCTAATAAAGTCGCTGCTTGAAACATGGACAATTTATTGGTAAAGGTTATGAGTTCGGAGGCTTGTTCCGTTTTCACTTTCGTAGTTTTGTAATAAATCCGTGAATCATATTTGTGGTGGTGTTAATGATGATACGGTGTTTGGCATTCTCGTTTATGTCACATTAATTTTGGTTTGATGTCTCGGATGTCCAAAGATGAGTTTAATTCCGAATTTCACTATTGCCAAAGGTTGTAAGTGCCATAGTTGTGTGCAATCAAAGCAACCTCGAAAGCCTCATAAGGCTGCCGAGGAGAGAAACTTGGCACCTCTAGAACTCATACATTTTGATCTATGTGAGATGAATGGTGTGTTGACAAAAGGTGAAAAGAGATATTTCATGACGTTGATAGATGATGCTACTAAATTCTGCTATGTTTACTTGTTGCAAACTAAAGATGAGGCTTTAGACTACTTTAAAATCTATAAGGCCGAAGTTGAAAATCAACTAGAGAGAAAGATCAAGCGTCTTAGGTCGGATCGTGGTGGTGAGTATTTTCCCAAAGTATTTGATGAATTCTGTCAGGAACACGGAATTATTCATGAGAGGACGCCTCCCTACTCGCCCCAATCAAACGGGGTTGCCGAGAGGAAAAACCGCACGCTGACTGACTTGGTGAATTCCATGTTAGCCACTGCTGGTTTATCAAAGGCATGGTGGGGGGAGGCTTTGTTGACTTCATGTCATGTCCTGAATAGAGTTCCTAACAAGAATAAAGAAAAGACTCCTTATGAGGAGTGGGTTGGGAGAAAACCATCACTTTCAGATTCTGCATTTGGGGGTGTTTGGCGAAGGTCAACATACCGATTCCCAAGAAACGCAAGCTCGGACCCAAGACAGTGGATTGTATCTTTCTAGGATATGCTCCACGGAGTGTAGGCTATAGATTTCTAGTGGTTAAATCTGAGGTACCTGATATGCATGTTGATACTATAATGGAATCTCGTGATGCAACATTCTTTGAGAATATTTTTCCTATGAAAGATATGCATAGCATTGGTAGGATTTCTTCTGAAATACTTCCTGAATCTAGTGCATCTAATTCTGAACAACCACATGAGGAATTTCTTGAGAAGGATGACGATGAACCTCTCACGAGGAGTAAGAGACAGAGGGTTGCAAAATCCTTTGGCAATGATTTCATCGTGTACCTTGTGGATGATACTACCAGATCCATTACTGAGGCATATGCATCTCCTGATGCAGATGATTGGAAAGAAGCTGTCCAAAATGAGATGGACTCGATTCTTTCTAATGGAACTTGGGAATTATTAGAACGACCCTATGGTTGTAAACCTGTGGGATGTAAGTGGGTGTTCAAGAAGAAGCTAAGGCCTGATGGTACTATTGAGAAGTACAAGGCACGGCTTGTAGCTAAGGGCTACACGTAAAGAAGGCGAAGATTACTTTGACACCTATTCACCGTCGCTAGACCGACCACCATTCGAGTACCATCACCTCGGTCTCTTATGGTCTTCTCGTTCATCAAATGGACGTGAAGACCTTTTCCTTAATGGAGAGTTGGAAGAGGAGATCTATATGGATCAGTAGGATGGGTTTGTGGTAAAAGGTGAAGAGACAAAGGTGTGTAAGTTATTGAAATCTTTATATGGCTCAAACAAGCACCTAAGCAATGGCATGAGAAGTTTGATAACTCTACTTTCTGGCTTTGTCATTAATGAGGTCGATAGGTGTGTTTACTATCGCCATGGTGGGCGATAAGCGTTATATTATGTTTGTGCGTGGATGACATTCGATCTTTGGTACAAACATGAAAGTGATAAATGAAGTCAAGTCTTTCACAAAGAGTTTTGATATGAAAGATCCGGGAGAGGCGATGTCATTCTGAATATCAAGCTTATTAAGAACGATAATGGGATTACTTTAACGCAATCTCATTATGTTGAGAAGGTCTTGAGCCGATTTGGCTTTAATGATGGCAAGACTTCTCCAACACCTTATGATCCCAGTTTGACATTACGAAAGAATAAGAAGGAACCAACAGATCAGCTGAAATATTCACAAGTTGTTGGTTCTCTCATGTACTTAGCAAGCTCTACAAGACCCGATATCTCTTTTGCTGTGAGCAAGTTGAGTAGGTTCATGTCTAACCCGGGTATTGATCATTGGCATGCACTTGAAAGGGTCATGCGCTATCTATGTGGTACAATGAGCTATGGGATTCACTATTCAGGAAATCCTGCTGTGCTTGAAGGATATAGTGATTCGAATTGGATCTCTGACGTTGATGAACTCTACGCCACGAGCGGGTATGTGTTTACCCTTGGAGGTGGCGCAGTGTCATGGAGGTCTCGTAGACAAACCATATTGACGAGGTCAACTATGGAAGCAGAACTTACTGCTTTAGACACAGCCACTGTTGAGTCAGAATGGCTGCGTGAGCTCTTGATGGACTTGCCTGTGGTTGAGAAACCTGTGCCGGCAATCCTTTTGAATTGTGACAACCAAACTGTTATTGTCAAAGTGAACAATTCTAAGGATAACGCGAAGTCATCAAGACACGTGAAAAGACGTTTGAAATCTGTCAGGAAATTGAGAAACTCCGGAGTAATAATTGTTACGTATATTCAAACAGACAAAAACTGGCGAGATCCTTTACAAAGGGACTATCACGAAATGTGATAGAAAGTGCATCGAGGAGATGGGGTTGAGACCCATGGATGTCACACATTAGTGGTAACCCAACCTATGTGATCGGAGATCCCGTGAATTAGGACCAGGAAGAACAAGCTAGTGGTTTGACCGGGAGAGTATTTTGTAACCCTCTCTATGTGAAGATGCATGACTCTCATAATGTAAGGCAGGTTGGCAACATGCCGTAATGTGTTCTGTTGGCTTTAATTAGCAAAGATGCCCTCTGTGGCATTCTTGAAAGAACACACCTATATGAGCTCGATCAGAACGTCATGTCTATGAGATCTGGGTGATCTCTAGTAAACTCATGAAGAGACCAGGAGTATGACGATATGCTCCAACCAGCAGGGTAGGCTACCGATGACCAAGTACTAGTTATGATTTTGAGCGAAATCTATTGGCACCAAACTTGCAATTCAAGGTTCGTCCATTGTTCAAGTTGTTGATAGACGTAGTTCAAGATTCTAGGCGGAAGTTCAACTTAATACGATCTCTTTGAAACACCGTATATAAACAAGTAGCAAGGATTGGCAAATCTTCAAATGGGCATTTGAGATCTGGTGGGGGATTGTTAGAAATAATGGGGCTAATCCATTTAGGCTCATGAGTATTTCAGATTTTCCCTAAATCTCAAAGCCCAAATTTGTGGCAGCCCATATGTGTTTGGGCCCATGTTTGTGGCAGCTCACATGGGAGTGGAGTGGGAGCTAAAGTTTAGTCCCACATGGAAAGTTGGAGGAGAGTTGCACCACCTTATAAGGTGGAGTGTTGCACCACTTTGTAAGTGAGTGGGAATAAGAGAGATACACACGCGCGCTCCTCCTCCTCCGACACCGCCGCTCGCACGCTCGCCTCGTCTCAAATCACGTCCACGTCACGACGCAGCGCCATGTGGTTGCGGGTTGCGGGTTGCGGAATCTCGAGCCGAGCTTTATTTTGCTGCTCAGAAAAATTGATGACGTGAAACGTTAGCTTATTCGGTCGCTCCCGATCGTGGGCTATCAGAATCGACCAACGTGCGTAACGTGGACTCGCCCACGCTTGCCTCCGTTAGGGTTTCTGAGCCGCCTATATAAAGTTCCGTCGGTACCGCCACAACACTACCGAAAACCAATCTAGGGTTTTGCCTTCCTCTCTACTTGCGCCACCGTAGTCTACTCCATCCCGCTTGCGTGCACGGCGGACGGAGAGCAGGTCTCCGGAACCACTCGCCTTGCGATCCTGCGGAGAGAGGCGAATAAGGTTTTGGGAAGCGCTGCGATCGCCGAGTTCTTCTTCACGGTCGTCTTCCATCCAAGTCAGCGCGCCGCCTCGCCTTCGCCGCCATCCGCGATCACTCTTCCCCAAAGTTTTTACTACGACAACCGAATTCAGACGCGTGCTACGTGATCCTGTTTGGTTATTCATCATGTTCTGCGAGTACATGTTAGGCTGCTGTTTGTTTCCGATCATCCTGTTGTTTAGTACATCTAGTATGTTCGAGTCATATGAGCTAGTAGCTGGTTTTGTCATGATTTATATTCTGGAATTAATCGTGGAAATTATGCCTAATATTCCAACAGAGAGTGCACAATTGTAGCCCATGTAGCATGGCTTGCTACAGAGAATAACTACAGTGGTGTAGTTGATGTCGATATAAACAAGAGGAAAACTTAGCTTGTGATGCAAAAGGCTGAAGCTAATTTGGTGGCTAAAATGCAGATTCTTTCTCAAGCATTGATCTTAGCTCTAGGATGATACTGGAGTAGCACTTCTACCCAGTCTGAGGGCTCTCTCTCCAACCTCATGCTCTAAACAATATGATAAGAACAAATACTAAAAATTGTCTTGATATACTGATAGAAATGGATAAGTGCTTAATTTCTTGGCTCAGCCCATGATGCATAGGCTGAGGCTTTGATGATGCTTGGATAAATTAGTTATTGCTTGCTTATGAAAATTATCCAGCGATGATCTGGTACTCCACTTGAGTACAGATCTGAGGATTTTCTATCACCCCATCCATTTTCTAGGATGCAATAGTAAGAACGGATATAAAGGCATGATCTTAGATGGATAACCTGTGGTTCTGAAGCTATGGTTTCTCTTGGGAGACTTGTTCTACTGATGTTGTTGATGTCTTGGTAAGCTTGTGATTCAACTGCTGATACCTCCCTCTTCTCTTAGCTCCTGACTTGATCTATTGGATTTGTTATAGTTTTTCTTCTGGTATACTTGCCCCTCCTAGCTCTTGGATGGCTCCAAGGAGCAACCAGAGTTAGAGATGTGGTGAGATGGTGGAATAATCTGTGTGGTTATTATCCAGTGGGTGGCTCTTATGATAGATAAGTATGTGTTCTTGGTATGCTCAGAGAAGTGTTCTTAATACACTTTACTATAGGGAGAGAGAGCTGTAGTTTGGCTGAAATCGTTTGATATGTGAGAACAGCCCCTGGAAGTTCCCTTCTGCTACTTTTGTACTGTTATACTCCTTACTATGGTAGTGACAACACATGCCATGCATGTGTTGTGTGAGCTACTTGCCTGCTTCATCCATCATGTGGATCAGATCAAGTATGCTAGATCTTTTGCTGGTATTACCGCTTTTCCTTTTACCCGTTACTTGTTTGGTGAAACTTGCCCCATGCATGTGATGCATAGACCGAGGCCCTTTTTAGAATAAGAACAGATTGCACACTTTGGCCCCTTTTTTATCAGTTACTCAATGATGAGTTTTTCAATGCACTTCATTGCCTAATCTGGGAGTATCTTAACCCCACATAATCTCTGTTTTCCATTTCTGGAACTTTGTTTTCTTTTGAGTTGTTTTGCAGGTACAGAAGGATAGGCAGAAAAGAAAGTTCAAGAAATAATATAGGAAAATACTTTAGGTTTTCTTTTTTATCAATCAATGTAATTTCTTTTCTGTTTGAATATTATAAAGACATTGTATTATTGTACTTTATTTAATAAAATTACTTGTTTTCCTTTTCTTTTATGGTTCATTTGCAAAGACAATGTAATATTGTATAATATTAATTAAGTTAAATTTTATTTCTACTTGTAATATTTATATCTTGATTAAAAAAATATGAATTCCATTCTTATTATTGTTGTAATTCTTCCTCTTTTTTTATTTAAATTTCAATTATCTTTTCTAATTGGATATCTGTAACTATTGTATCTTATTTATAAATAAGAGTTCATATCTTATTTCCTAATACAATTCAATTTCCATTTACTATTTTATTCCAAATCCTTTTTGTATTCAAAATTATTAATTAAATATTCAAATTTTGAATTGTATTCCCCTCCAACACAAAAGTATAGTAGAGTTCATGTCGAAATCCATCGCACCTATCCTGATGTTTTCATCAGAACAAGAGAGACATCGATTCCTCTATATCTTCTTTTGTTTTGTGCGAAAATTCCCCGGATTTTCTGATGCATTATGCAATGCACACACCTACGTCCTCTATAATTCTAGGTGCTAATACTGGGATGTTACGCAGGTGTAGGTCGCGCAGGCACCGACCAAGGCGGATCCGATGCGTCCCGACGCCGAACCAAGTCCTTTCTTTCCGGAACGCCAAGCTCTACCTCTTGTATCCGACCTTCGAAGACCGATCCCGTCGAACCCTGAACCCTGAGACCAACCCCGGACCCCTCGGACCCCAAGATCGCCATTCCATGTGTGACCCCTTGTTCTCGAAGCCCTATTTTATTAACTGATACATAAACTTGCTGCATATTAATTGAGCATGCATGCATACTTGTCATGTGGGTTGGGGGGCCTTATGCCGATTCACCTAAATTAAATATGGGATCCATATGCGGGCAATCTAGTCGTATATTGGTCCCATTTAAATTTGTGTAGCGAACCGATACTATGTTTTGCCTTGTTAAGACAACATTTAAATTGCGGGGGTTCTAAATAACTTGAACCGTTTAATCAAATGTCGGGACCCCGGTTCCGCTTAATATGGCCTAATTGCATCGCACCTTTGCCATGTCATACATCATACATGCATCATGCCCGATTTTCCACCGTAGTATTAAATAGTGCATCCGTTGTTTCTTCTAGTGTTTTGCTTCTTCGCGGATTGGGCCGTTGAGTTGATGCGAGTGTCGACCCGATCTTCGGTTGTACCTTCGACAATGTTTTCAGGCGAGCATCTCCCCCTTTCTACCTATCTTACTTTTATAATATTTATTCCCTCATGTTGATCTATTGCTATCTATGTTGCGATGCTCTAGTTTTCGTACCCGCGATATCTCTTGCAGCCTTATATTGCCTTGGACACATCCTATTACCTGTTGTTTGGTAGATAGTTGGACTTGCGTGTCGCTTGCTCAAGTCTTTGCGTGTCGTCAGTACCTCGCTTGTTGGAAGGCGCCATACGCTTTATGTTGGAGATGATCATGGCTTTAATTATCGTTTAATTTAATTATTGTTTAATAACTAAAATTGAAGTAGGTAAATGCAGAGGCACCGTGGGTGATAGATAATATTTGGTTTCCGTCCACTTTTGGTGTCCCGTGGGACCCGAGTTCTTGACACACTGTTAGATCGAGCGCTAACCACAGGTGGGGAGATATGGGCCCCCCATCGATTAGTACCTGATTTCAAAGTATTGTACTGGGGGCCACAAACTAGTTTGAGGTTTTATTTACTATCATGTACTTATGCCATGATTTACCGCTTTATTTAAATTGTGCGATGGATAGCACCTGTACTGTTTAGTATCGGGACACGATTTCGTGGTGTCGACAAGCCCAGTTTTGGGTCCCCAGTCGTTCACAGCCATCTACCCAAACCCTGAGTCCGTCTCGGAGACCGGCCGACTTCGTTGCGGGTGTACTTAGTGGGGTGGCCCCTCGTGCTTGCTTTGGGTCTGGGAAACGTCATGACTTAGGCCCCGCCGACATACCGATGGGTGTATGTTAACTGATCTGGCAAAAAGGGTCAAAGTGCTTGTGGATACTTTGGTGCACCCCTGCAGGGTTAAATCTTTTCGAGAAGCCGTGTCCGCGGTTATGGACGACTTGGAGCACAGGTCTCGGTCATAGACAACTATAACTAAAGTTTACTGTTATAAATTGACTTGTATCCGATATGACTAGTAATCAGCTTCACTGCAACGGAGTGGCTAAATAAAAGTACCAACAACTGCTGGGTTTGGGGATATCTCATGCTATTTGTATCTGACTAGTAAGTGTCGCAACTATAACGGAATGGTTAACTAAAATTGCCCACTGCTTATTATATCAGGATGATTATCTATACCTGACTAGTAATTGTTGCAACGATAACTGAATAAGTAAAACTGCCAACGGTGTGAGTTCCTCGGTTGACTTCCTCGATTGGTCTCGAGGGGGAAATACCAGGATGGGTTTGTTTGGTGTTAGATTCAGGTTGGATCCAAATAGATATTTCTTATCCCTCTCTGATAGCCGACAGTTATATCGAGTCTCTATAGGTTGCTTAGTGCATGCTGCCGCTGCCGCTCAGTCCACCATACCTATGTAGGCGAGGACCGCTGAATTCTAGCCTCGCTGCATCGCCTCAAGATCTTGACCGCCTCCTCTTTCCTCGCCTTTGTCGGCACCCCTTTTGTTTTAGCAGGTTTTGAGATCGACGTCGTTAGCAGGATTACCCTTCCGGCTTGGCCTGGGCAGGGTTATGGACGCCATTGGTTATTCTTCAGGGCTCTTAGCTCAATTTGCATCTTGTCCGTACTCGGACGCTGTATCGTTTTCCAGGTGATTTGGCTCTTTGTATTGTATATCGGTATTCTTGACTCATTGAGTCGCTGTTGTATATATCTGTTTTGTGGGTTCCATTGAGGACTATTGTGTAATAATATTACTTCGTTTTCCACCCGCACGCAAGTGCCTGGTGGGCACCTTTGAATCGTTTCTATGCGGGTTTGGCGGGAAGCGCTGAAACTTGCATAGGGCCGATTCTGAGGGTGTTACATTGCGCATTGGCTATGGCGCCCATGTTATCACAGTAGATAGACATTGGGTCCAGCGCACTTGGAACCACACCGAGCTCTATAATGAACTCCTTCATCCATATCGCTTCTTGTGAAGCCTCCGAAGCAACTATGTATTCCGATTCAGTTGAAGATCTCGCCAGAACGCTTTGCTTTGCACTCCTCCAGCTAACTGCTGCACCATTCAAAGTAAATACGTATCCAGATTGTGATTTAGAATCATCCGGATCGGTGTTCGAACTAGCATCGGTGTAACAATTAACAACGAGCTATTCATCACCTCCATAAGAAAGAACCATATCCTTAGTTCTTCTCAAGTACTTAAGGATGTTTTTGACCACTGTCCAATGATCCACTCCTGGATCACTTTGATATCTGCTAGTAAAACTAACAGCATATGCAATGTCGGGTCTAGTACATAGCATGCCATACATTAGAGATCCTATGGCTGAGGCATAGGGAGTCTTACTCATCCTTTCTCTATCTTCTGCCGTTGCTGGACTTTGAGTTTTACTCAACGTCGTATTGGGCAACATGGGCAAGAACCCTTTCTTGCTATCTTCAATTCCAAACCTCTTTAGAACTTTGTCCAAATATGTACTTCGTGACAATGATATTTGGCGTCTCGATCTATCTCGATAAATCTTTATGCCTAATATGTAAGCTGCTTCGCCAAGATCTTTCATTGAAAAACTATTATTCAAATATTCCTTGACACTATTAAGAAGGTCTACATCATTCCCAATCAACAATATGTCATCTACATATAGTATTAAGAATGCTACAGAGCTCCCACTCACTTTCTTGTAAATACAAGCTTCTCCATAAGTTTGTATAAACCAAAACTTTTGATTACCTCATCAAAACGTTGATTCCAACTTCGGGATGCTTGCTTCAACCCATATATGGACCGTTGAAGTTTTCACACCTTGTTAGCATCTTTAGGATCGACAAAACCTTTGGGTTGCATCATATACAACTCTTCATCAATGTCTCCATTGAGGAACACTGTTTTGGCATCCATCTGCCATATCTCATAATCATAATATGCAGCGATTGCTAACATAATCCTCACAGACTTTAGCTTCGCTACTGGTGAGAAAGTCTCATCGTAGTCAACTCCTTGAATTTGTCAAAACCCTTTTGCGACAAGTCAAGCTTTATAGACAGTAACATTACCATCAGCATCTGTTTTCTTCTTGAAAATCCATTTGTTCTCGACAGCCTTCCGGCCATCCAGTAAGTCCACCAAAGTCCATACTTGGTTTTCGTACATGGCTCAAATTTCGGATTTCATGGCCTCTTGCCATTTATTGGAATCTGGGATCATTATCGCTTCGTCATATGTCGCAGGGTCATCGGTGTTGTCCACCAACATGACACTCATAATGGGATCATACCAATCAGGAGTGGTACGAGTTCTCGTTGACCTGCGAGGTTCTGTAGCAACTTCAACCGAAGTTTCATGATCATCATCATTAGCTTCCTCTCTTATTGGTTTAGGCACCACAGGAACTTCTTCCGGTGCTGCGCTACTCGCAAGTTCGAGAGAAGGTTCAACAACCTCATCGAGTTCTAGTTTCCTTCCAGTCACTTCTTTCGAGAGAAATTCTTTCTCTAGAAAGGATCCATTCTTGGCAACGAAGATTTTGCCTTCGGATCTATGATAGAAGGTATACCCAATAGTTTCCTTCGGGTATCTTATGAAGACGCATTTTTCCGCTTTGGGTTCAAGCTTGTCCGGCTGTAACTTCTTTACATAGGCTTCGCAACCCCAAACTTTAAGGAACGACAATTTAGGTTTCTTCCCAAACCATAATTCATACAGTGTCATTTCAACGGATTTAGATGGTGCCCTATTTAAAGTGAATGCGGTTGTTTCTAATGCATAACCCCAAAATGATAGCGGTAAATCTGTAAGTGACATCATAGAACGAACCATATCTAAGAGAGTTCGATTACGACGTTCGGACACACCATTACGCTGTGGTGTTCCCGGCGGTGTCAATTGTGAAAGTATTCCACATTTCTTTCAATGATCGCCAAACTCGTAACTTAGATATTCACCTCCACGATCAGAACATAGAAATTTAATCTTCTTGTTACGTTGATTCTCTACCTCACTTTGAAATTCCTTAAACTTTTCGAAAGTTTCGGACTTATCTTTCATGAAATAGATATACCCATATCTACTCAAGTCATCCGTGAAGGTAAAAACATAACGATAACCACCGCGCGATGCAACACTCATTGGACCACACACATCGGTATGTATGATTTCCAACAAGTCCGTAGCTCGCTCCATCATACCAGAAAATGGAGTCTTAGTCATTTTACCCATCATACATGCTTCGCATCTTTCAAGTGATTCGAAATCAAGTGATTCAAGAATTCCATCGGAATGGAGTTTCTTCATACGCTTCACTTCGATATGACCAAGACGACAGTACCACATATAGGTCGAGTTATCGCTCAATTTCATATGTTTAGCTTCAATGTTATTAATATGTGTATTTCCACTATCGGAATGGAGAATAGACCATCTATCAAAGGTGCATGTGCATAAAACATATTACTCATATAAATCGAACAACCATTACTCTCGGACTTAAACAAGTAACCGTCTCGCAATAAACAAGATCCCGATATAATGTTCATGCTCAACGCAGGCACCAAATAACAATTATTTAAGTATAAAACTAATCCCGATGGTAGATGAAGAGGTAGCGTGCCGACCGCGATCACATCAACCTTTGATCCATTTCCAACACGCATCGTCACCTCGTTCTTCGCTAGCTTCCGTTTATTCTGCAGCACCTATTTCGAGTTACAAATAAGAGCAACCGAACCAGTATCAAATACCCAGGCACTACTACGGGTACTAGTGAGATACACATCAATAACATGTATATCAGATATACCTTTCTTCTTGATGTTGTCGTTCTTCAAATCCGCCAAGTACTTTGGGCAATTCCGCTTCCAGTGACCCTCTTGCTTGCAGTAAAAGCACTCAGTATCAGGCTTAGGTCCAGCCTTGGTCTTCTTCGTCGGTGCAGCAACTTTCTTACCACCCTTCTTGAAGTTTCCCTTTTTCTTACACTTGCCTTTCTTGAATTTTGTGGTCTTATTGACCATCAACTCTTGGTGCTCTTTCTTGATCTCCACTTCTGCAGATTTCAACATGGAGAAGAGTTCTGGCAACTGCTTGTTCATGCTTTGCATATTGTAGTTCATCACAAAGTTCTTGTAACTTGGTGACAGTGGTTGGAGGACATGGTAAATCCCCAAAGCATCAGGAATCACTATACCCAAGCTTTAGAGTTTGTTTGCGTGCCCAGACATCTTAAGCACATGCTCACTGACGGAGCTGCCCTCTTCCATCTTGCAGTTAAAGAACTTTTCAGAAGCCTCATAACTCTCAACTGCCGCGTGAGTTTCAAATATCAATTTGAGTTCACGGACAATATCATGTGGGTCATGGTTCTCAAACCTTTTCTGAAGATCCGATTCCAAACCATACAAGATAGCACACTGAACTATGGAGTACTAATTCTTCCGAGCGAGGTAAATGTTCTTTACTTCATCGGTAGTATCAGCTGCAGGTGGGTCACCCAGCGGTGCATCCAACGCATAGGTCAAATTACCAACATTGAGGACAATCCTCAAATTGCGGAACCAATCCGCAAAGTTGCTTCCATTGTTTTTCAACTTTTCTTTCTCTAGGAACACATTAAAATTGATGGTAGGGGCCGCCATGGATCTACAACATATTTGCAATAGTTTAGACTAAGTTTATGACAAATTGAGTTCTAATTAATAGTTAAATTAATCTAGGTGAACTCCCACTCAAAACAATATCCCTCACATTGTTTTAGTGATCACACGAACCAAATCCACCACATCAAAACCGATCATCACGAGAGTTGATATAGCTTCAATGGCGAACAATCGACATGTTCATCATATCTACTATATGATTCATGCTTTACCTTTCGGTGATCCATGTTCCGAGACCATGTCTGTACATGCTAGGCTCGTCAAGATCAAACCTTAGCTTCCGCATGAGCAAATCTGGCTTGCTCACGTTGTATACACTTGCAGAATCTAACACACCCAATCATCACGTGGTGCTTCGAAACAACAAGCTTTAGCAACGGTGCTTACTAAGGATGAACACTTTAAAACTTGAAATTAATGTGCATGAGGGATCATCTTATAATGCTACCGTCGTTAACTAAGCAATACAAGATGCATAAAGGATTAACATCACATGCAATTCATAATATGTGATATGATATGGCCTTTCTTCTTGTGCTTCCGATCTCCATCTTCAAGCACGAACATGATCTCCATCATCACCGGCATTGCATCAAGGTCAATGAAGCCGCTCCATGATTGTCGTCTACCAGCTTCAACTATTACAACTACTTTGAATAGACACACGGGTCTTAACAGAAATTAAAGACAACCATATGGCTCCTGCCGGTTGCCAACTTACAATAAGGATCATTGCATACATCAAATATAATCACAATCATAGCCATATCATATCACAGCACACCCCTGGAAAACAAAGTTAGACGCCTCTAATTTCTTTTCATATTTTACGTGGTTTGGGGCTTTCAGTAAGTGTCGATCTAACTTACGAACAAGAACCACAACATTGATGTTTGAACTATCAAGTGCCCTTTGTAAATTGGATCTATACTATAATGGGAGAGACAGACACCCGCAAAGCCACTTATGCAATACAAGTTGCATGTTTAGCGTGGAGCAAGTCTCATGAACGATGTCATGTAAGGTTAGCCCGGGCCGCTTCATCCCATCATACCGCAAGATGCAAAGTACACAAAAAAGCAATTGATAATAAAAGCACCACCGTCCACAATGACCATTGTGTTCTACTCGTGCAACAGATCTACATATAGACACGGCTCTGATACCAATGTAGGGGTCAGTAGCATGGAAAACAAAAATTTTCTACCGCATGCAAACAAACAAGCCAAGATCTATCTACTAGATTGTAGCAACGAGTTGATAGAGGAACTCACCCTCGAAGATTCCAAAGTGTTTAACGAGAGTAGATTCTCGTGGGCAGTAGCGGACCCAGGGAAATTATGAAGCCTGGGAAATCTTTAGATTTCAAGGCTTAAGTTACTAATTAGTAGTCAAATAGTAATACAATTAGGCAAAGACGGACGGCGGAAGCTTGCAACTGCCTGGCAACAGGATGCTCGGTCATCGCTCGTCAGGTGATGTAGTCGTACTCTTGCAGATCTCAAGATCGTGTAGACGATCCTTCCGGCGTTGTGTTCCGGCAGCGCTTCCGCAGTCGGTCACACGTTCGGTACTCGATGAAGACCTTCCTCTCCCTTGTTCTAGCAGGCAGCGGAGGTTGTAGCATTCTCCTCGTGATACCGGCAGCACGACGACGTGGTACTGGAAGTAGAGGGGAGATCTCGTAGGGCTTCGCCTTAAGCCTGAGCGAGTATGGTGGACTATGAGAGAGGCCTTGGCGATCTAGGGTTTAGAGGGCACCAAGGGAGGAGGCTAGCCGGCGGCTAGGGTTAGAGTTGGTGGTGCCCTAGGCGGCGGCAGCAACAGGGGTGGTGGCGCCGGCGGCTTAGGGTTAGGGTTTCGGGGTGTGAGAGGTGTAGGCTAGAGGGGCACCCCTGCCCCTTCTTTTATAGGTGGGAGGGCGCCGGCCAAGGGGAGGGAGTCCTCCCCCAAGTCGACCTCCTTGGCCGGCGGGTGGAGGGAGAGGAACTCCTCCCCAAGTAGGTTTCCTACTCTCCCTCCACCAAGCAAAACTGCCGTTTGACTTTTCAAACTGGGATTTGATTTATCCCTTTATTTTGCTCAGCCATGATACCTAGTACATGATGCAACCATTCCACATTGTCATGACACATTCATGTACCCTTCCCCTCCGGAGTGCCGGACCTTCCGGAACCTTCTAGAACATTCCCGATGAAAACACCGGAATCATTCCCCAACTCCGAAACAGGGCTTTCGTTATATGAATCTTATTCTCCGGACCATTCCGGATCTCCTCGTGATATCCCGGATCCCATCCGAGACTACGAACAACATTAAGTATCTTACTCATCATTCCATAACTACTCAACAACATCGAATCCTTAAGTGTGTCTCCCTACGGTTCGTGAATTATGCGGACATGATCGAGACACTTCTCCGAACAATAACCAATAGAGGAATCTGGAAATTCGTATGGCTCCCACATATTTCTATGATTACTTTTCGATCGAATGAAACACTTACATACGATACCTATTTCCCTTTGTCTCACGATAGTTTACTTATCCGAGGTTTTGATCGTCGGTATCTCTGCATACCTAGTCCAACCTCGTTACCAATAAGTACTCTTTTCTCGTTCCCGTGGTATGTGATCCTTGTGAGCCATTCACATGCTTGCAAGCTAATTGGATGACATTCCACCGAGAGGGCCCAGAGTATATCTATCCGTCATATGGATGGACAAATCCCACTCTTGATCCATGTGTCTCAACCCATACTTTCCGAACACTCAATGCCACCTTTATAGCCACCCAATTACGGTGTGGTGTTTGATGTCATCAAAGCATCCTTCCGGTGATGGTGATAAGCATGATCTCATGGTCGAAGGAATTAGGTTACTATGTATCAGAAAGCTTATAGCAATTGAACTATTAAAATGACTTCATCTTTATGCTACGCTTATCTATAGGAGTATGTCCTTCATACCATTCTCCTAATGATATGATCTTGTCGTTAATAACATCTCAATGTTCATGATAGGGAAACCACAATCATCTATTAACCAACAAGCTAGTATTATGAAGAGGCTTTACTAGGGACTCTTATTTAATTTACAAATTACACAAGTATTAATGTTTCCTTGTTAATACTGTTATAGCATGAATGTAAACATTTATCATGAACACAAAGATATAATAATAACTACATTTATTATTGCCTCTAGGGCATATCTCCAACATTTTCATGTGTAATTTTGGAGCAGATTAGTGTGATTCAATTGCGTAAATCACAAGAATATTGATTTTGGATCCCGATTGCTTTTTCTAAGATCTATATAGGGTCTTTTCTATAAAAGCTAAGGACCTATTTTTTTTTGAAAAAGAGTATATATTAATATTACGAGATAACAATTACACCTAGCCTTTGCAACAATGCATGTCCTAATAGTTTTTACGGATGCACACAGCCAGAAAAAAATTACAAAAAAGAAAAGTCCCGCTATAGAGAATGATTTCTCGAAGCAACGTCACTAACACCACCAGAACAACACCAGTAGTCCAACCACTTCTATAGCGACGCCTTTAAGAAGGAAACTGTGCACCAACGCCATCGTCGTCCGATTAATGATCATGGGTTTTCACTCTGGAGAAAGTCCTTACTCTCAAAACAATGCATTCAACAAGGTCATTGCCAGACACAACCAATTAAGGTCAGACCTTGGGATTTCAGATAAGACTGGGAACTTCTTCTATGTTGTCGCCCCCGCAAATAGTCGCTGATGCGAATCACATATCACACAGCCTTTCTCGTCGCCACAAAGACTCAAATTACCATTGTTTCCCTGATGTTCCAAATTTTCTGACATTCTCCGTATTTGACTTCACCATAGATCGTCGAATACATGACACATGATGGTAATATATATTAGAGCTTCGCAATGCTCCCGCTGAAACCAATCAGCCAGAAAAAACATGGGTACGTCCGACCAAATTCAATCCGATTCAGCAATCTCGAGGCATAGTCACCCATGAAAGTTCGCTGACGAAGCCTTCCGAACCTCGCCGATCTAGACCAGATCATTGAAAACAGGCAGTCGACAGATCTTCTATTCGCGCGTAAAAAACCGTAGGACTACCACCATTATTTAGGCCGATCTAGCAATCCCCACACCGTCGGCCGGTTTGAGCCCAACAACTTGTTTGTTGCACGCATATACAAAAATCGTGTTTGTCACGCTCTATTTTACAACATCCGGTAAAACTGGGTGCTGTAATTTTGGGCATCTTTAATGGTTGCAGCTGCGCCAGCATACAAAACAGCTAAAACCGGTGTCGAAAACAAAACAAAAAGTGAAGAAATATTTTTAATCGTCTACTGGAGGTGCTGTAAAGCCAGAGATGGAAACCATCAAACAAACGCGTATTCTCTGTATCAAAGGCCTTCCAAACTCTTTTTTTTTTGGAACAGGGGATGGTCCCGGAGGGACCTAGAAGCTTTCATTAAGCGGTGGAGTAACAGATACATCGAGTCCCCAGCGAAATACAACAATTACAACCGGCCCCAAACATTTTGCACTATAGACCCTAAAAAATATTAAGGAAACGCCATCGGGTCCAGCTCCAGATCCACCGCGCCGCTGCAACACACTGCTGTCAAGAACTTCGCCGCCGGGGACAATACCACTTGGGACGAAGCTCCGGGAGCACACAAGAAGGGCACAAAGAGGCCTCCGTCTTGGCATCTTGGCACGGAGGTTGTTGTAGACTGCCACGGCTCGAGAAACTTGACGCGACGAAGAAGGAAGCGGTCGCCTACGACCGAGTTGAGCGGCAATGACGAAGGACCACCGTGGAGGAACTCCGGGAGCGACTTCAAGACTCCCAGCACGTGTCATGGCACCGCCAACAAACACCATGAGATCCTTCCGTTCTCACCACCATGGCGGCAATGAGCATGAGATCGATGTCTTGTATCCCACCCTGCACTGTGGAACATGGTGCCCACCAAGCGATGAAGACGACAATGCTCGCTCTCCCCTCGCCTCCACGGCCAGAGAGGTTCACAACAGAGCAACGGCGCTTTGCCAATCCCTCGCCTCCATGGCTTGGTCGGAAAGCTCGCACTGCAGCCCCAAAGCACCGGTGGTGGCACACAAGCCTCGGACGAGATCTTGAAGGCAGAGCTTATTTGGACAGATCCTTGTCCACCCTTCCAAAGACCACCCCGGCCTCACCATGAGAGCTCCATGAGCGGGGCAGGAAGAACATCTCCCATTCTCGGAAGCGCAGGAGCACTGAGACCACGGCATATAGCCAACATGATCCTAGCTACAACACCTAAATCTACCCTAAACCTACTAGATCTCACATCGGCGCTCTCTCGCCATCTCCGGGCAACGCCGGGAGGCTTGGATTGGCCCGGAAGAGCTCGGTGGACTCTCAACAGGAAAGGGGAAGGGAGCGAGAGGATGGAAGTGAAACAAGCAAAACAAGGCCTTCCAAACTCGCAAAGCTAAGCGTGTTTACACTCTACATTTTCCGGGACCCACACGGCAGCGAGTGAGATCTGTGCACAGCATGTACGGCTGTACGCGGAGCTCGATCTGGCCCCTTGTGGCCTCTTCTGTCAATTTCAAACATTCAGAAAAAGAGGATCCGTGCCCAAACCCTAGGCGAGCGCCGCCCCAACGGTCATATCAAGCCCCCAACCCCATATAAGCCCTCCCGCCCCCGATTGTGCCGCCGCATCCCAGCATTTCGCCATCAGCAAATCCGCCGCGTCACATCGTCGGAGAAGGTAGCCCGATAGGCCGATAGGTAGGTGAAGGAAGGTAGGAAGGAGACGCGAGAGATGGAGGCGGCGGCGGCCATGGTGGTCCTGAACACCCTCTCGCGCCGCGAGCTCCAGGCGCTCTGCAAGCTCAACGGCGTCCGCGCCAACATGACCAACGTCGCCATGGTCGAGGCCCTGCAGTCCCTCCCCTCGGTAAGCGACGCGTCCTCCCCAATTCCCCCCTTCCTATTCATTCACGCTTTCCTTTCCGTTGCCCGCCGATGTCGATTCCGTTCCGGCTGATGATGATTTGGGGCACGATGTTTGATGCGGTTTTTTTATGTTTCGCGGATCAGGTGGACGGGATCGACCAGATCGGCACCACGCTCTGCCTCCCGACCCCCGGCAAGTCGGCGGTGAAGTCGGTTCTGAGGACCGCGGCGGCGGCCGACCAGCAGCAGCAAGGGAGCCCGCTCCCCCGCGGCCGCCGCGTGTCGGTCAAGTCGCCGGAGGCCATCAGGATGGACGCCGAGGGCGAGGAGGACGACACGAAGCGGGACCTCGTCAGAGAGATCGTGCGGACCCCGGGCGTCGCGCTGCGCAGCATCAGCCGCCGCCCACGGGCCACGCCCGCGCCGCTCCCGACTCCCGCGGCTGGCACCCTGCGGAGGAGCCAGAGGTCGACCGTTCGCAAGGCCACGGCGCCAGTGGAGGTCGACGTGTCCACTACAAAGAGGTCGACGAGGAAGACCGCGATACCGAAGGTGATTGATTTTGGCCAGGAAGAGGAGGATGTGGCGGCACCGGAGGAGGTGGAGCAAGTGGATCCCAAAGGTGAGAGTAGTTTGTTTTTTCCCTAGAGAATTTGTTCGGTGAGTTAGATTGCCTTGGGGCAATGCAGTTTTGATGCGAGTTTTGTGAAAATCCAGGTGTTGCATCTGATGAGAAATGTCATGCCCCCGAGGAGGAGGATGCTACAAAGCTTCCGGAAGAAGGAAACAGCAAATCCAATGAAGCGGAGCAGGGAGAGGAAGGTAAGATTTGTTACTGACTAGATTGCTTCTTTTTTTTTTCATCAAAGGCTTATGTGTGAAATTTGTGAGCAGGAAACCATTAATTAAGCATAAATGCACAATGACTCAGACATTTTAAGAATCTGCCAAGCATATATTTCCTGTACCGAATACATCCCTGGAATGTTACATGCCAAATTCAGTTACTTATCCGTTGTTTATCGGTACTGATTAAGACCCTAAATTGTGGCTTTCTGAATTATACACATGTGTTTGTTGTTTATCGGTACTGATTAGGACTGAATTGCGGCATTATGTAACTCATCCATTTGTTCCTTGCTTTATCCCTAGTTCTGTTTCTAATTGTGTATTTCATCTGTTGGTTCGGTTTGCTAATTTCTAACTACGATGAAACAGGAGCTGCAATTGGGGAAGAAGAGAAGCTTCTCAATGCTGAGAACTCTGCTCCCTTGTCAGACATGGAGGATTCACCAATCCTGGGTGTCCTTTCCAAGGTGGCACCTGCACCACTCGTTGAAGGTTCACCAATCCTGGGTGTCCTTTCCAAGGTCGCACCTGCACCAGCCATGAAGAATGTTGAAAATAGCTTGACTGAAGATCATGAGGTTTTTGGCAATTTGTCACCTGTGTTGGAAATGGCTGATGAGGCCAAGAATGCCAGTGAAGATAAAGAAGTTGTTGCTGTTGAAGTGCCAGAGGAAGCTGTCAAGGAAGATGTTTTTAATTCTACCGTTGAGGGCCTTCAGGCTGCTGCTGCACCTAACAAGTTGGTCCCAGCTGCTATGACTGAGAAGGAAGTCGCTGTTGATGAGAGTGCTGAAGAATATGATCTTGTTGGAGATAGCAGCGTGGAAGCTGGTGTTAGCAAGGAGGGCAGCGAGGTGGATGGCCTCGATGAGAAGGAGGAGGATATGCTGAAGGCTGACCAGACAGTCGATGAAGAAAGTGACGGCGCCATTGAGTCTGCTGCTGCGCCTAACATGGTCTCAGTTGCTGTGACTGAGAAGGAAGTTTCTGCTGATGAGCAGGAGGATATGCTGAAGGCTGACCAGGCAGTTGATGAAGAAAGTGACGAGACCATTGAGTCTGCTGCTGCACCTAACAACATGGTTCCAGCTGCTGTGACTGAGAAGGAAGTTTCTGCTGATGATTTGCTGCAGGCTGATCTGACAGACGACGACAGTGGTGAGGATTATGATCTCACTGGAGAAAGCAATGAGGAAGCTGACCTCACCGAGGAGAGCAGCGAGATGGATGACCTCGATGAGGAGGAGGAGGATATGCTGAAGGCTGACCAAACAGTCGATGAGGTGAGCGGCTCCATTGACGTGAACTTTGATTCAGATGAAGAAGAGGATCAGCTCAAGATGCTGGAGACAGGTGAAGGGACAAAGGAATTCGAGGAGAGCGACTCACTCACTGGAGCCGAAGATGATTTCAGCGGTGATTTGTCATCAGAGTTTGACGATCTCGGGAATTTCAGTGATGCTGAAAGCTCTCCCAAGGCGCTGGAAGGAATCAATGCTGCTGCTGCTGCTGCCTCATCTGCTGCTAAGACGGTTGAATCTGTCATTACTGAAGAGATAGAAGTATCCAGCAAGGGGGATGTGATTTCTCAGCACGCCGAGACCATTGTCGAGTCCCTGGATAAGGTCACCATCACCAAGGAGAAGAAAGAAGAGTGCGCAAAGGAGAAGAAGCAGCTAAAAGTTGGCACGGAAATGAGCCTAAGGAAGCTGAAAAGCGCTTACAAGGAGAGCCTCATTGCTGCCAAGGTAATGCCAAATCTCTGTTGTCGCCAATAGATATTTCACGCCTCCATTGGTTTTATCTAGTGTAAATTGCTTGCTGACTTTCCTACCTGATCTGTCATGCAGGAAGGGAAGAAGCTGACCATCACCAGCGAAGAAGGCAGCAGGATGGCGCTCGTGGAGCTGGACAACAACGCTGAATGCTGAGTGGTCGCCCCCGGAGTTCACAGGAATCATCATGCATCTGCTGGGACTGAATAACTGAGAGATGGCTCTAGTTATGAAGTGATTTGCATCTTCTTCCTTTTCATTTCCAGATGTTGTGGTGGTCTGGTGGAGTGAACGCTCAAGTTTTCGTGTGTGTGGGGTAGAGCATTGGGTTCTGAAACCATGGTTTCTCTGAACCAACCTGCAGTCTGTGTCGGTTCTCTCCCCACCCTTCTTTTAGTTCTTCAGATCGTTTCGAGTTGGTTCCTGGCATGTCAAATGGATATGGATTACACATACTGGGTTGATGAGACAACCTTGTGAATCGTATACATATATGGAATACACAAATGGATATGGTTCCTGGCAGTCTTCACTACTTGTGTTGTTTCTTTCAAACGTCATGCACTTGATGCATAGTTGCAGTTTTACACTGCATCTAACAGATAATATGTCTTCGCCTGATAATATGTACCTGATGCTCATGACCTAAATACAACTATGCAGTAGGCTGACAAAAATTTGTATCCAATTTCCTTAAAATATGCTGTAAATCTGGAACACCAATCAATCTGAATTCTGTAACATATGGCAACAGTAGTGCGTTCTCAAGTTTTGAGCTGATTCTCTCTTTCAATTATTAAACTCTGAATACGCTAGTAGTGAATGCAGAGACTGAACATATCAGACTTTCTCAAATTCATGCAGAATTGCTACACTTCCCACCGCTATCTGAGGCGGCCGCCTGGAGTAAGGAGCGGGGCGCTGCCGGCGTTCATGCGGAGGCCACTGCCTCCTGCACCATACCCAACTCTTTGCTGTTGCCGGCGTTAAGGCGGCTAACCAATTGCCTGCCTATATTCGCCTCCCCCTGCACTTCATTTGGTGCTGAGCATGTAGCAACATGTTCTTGGGTAGAGTCTACCAACATGTTCTCATAGTGCAGAACTCATTGTATGCCATTTCTTCATACATTCTACTCCAACTATCAGGAAAGTCCAAACATCTCGCACGACACAAATATCATTCAACAAAGAACAGTCACATGTGTAGGCTTCGGTGAGACCATCACAACAAAGTTCTTTATAATCAATATCACCATATTTTTTCCCTAAAAAAAGCTTCATCGTATTTTCGCGCAATGGCAGTGTCATCAAGAAACAACATGCACCAGAAGAAGAGTCTTAACCTTTTCTTTTTTTGCGAATCTGAGTCTTAACCTACTTGGGCTGCTTTTGTGCTAGTCGTGGTCCAGTAAGAGCTGAACCGAGCAGGGCCCAAGTAGCGCTCAGGTTGTAATGGCCAACCTGCACGAAGAAAAAAATCCCGAACCCAAAATCCGTGAGGCGAGAAACCTGAGACGAGACTTGCCGCCGCTCCCACCTCCGCCGCCGCCATGAGAGGCCGCTTCAACCACCGCGGGGCCGCTCCCTCCTCCGCCGCCGGTACCTCCACCTCCACCAAGCGCGACCCGGAAGACGAGCCCGCCTCAGCCTCCGAGGAATCGGGCGACGAGGAGGTAAACCCCAATCCCTCGTGTTCACCTAAACCGCCGCCGACCGAACCCGCAGGACCCTCACCCGCGGTTTCGTTTGATTCGCAGCAGGAGGATGCTTCCTCGTCGTCGGGGTCGGAGTCGGACAGCGACGGGCTCGCGGAGCGGGAGCGGGAGCTGGAGGGCGTGCTCGCCGACGTGCCCTTCGGGGAGCTGCAGCGCGCGCGCGCCGACGGGTCGCTCGCCGCGCGGGGCGCCTCTGCTGCCGCCGCCGCGCAGAAGAAGGCTCGCAGGGAGAGCAGGAAGAGGTCCGGTTCCACGCCGTGCTGGTTCCTGTTTAGGATTAGCCAGTTCAGTGGAGTGAATGCTCGTGCTCATGTGTTTATTGTGGTTGTGAACAGGCCCATGGAGATAAGCACAAATGTGCGGCCGCCGAGGTTCAGGGAGGTGATCCAGGTTCCCAAGAAGGTTAGTTGCGTCTGCAATTCAATTCAGATGTAGCGTGTCACGGGGAGTAGATTTCAATTCCATTGGATTAGCAGAATTTGGTAGTGAATTAGAGTATATGCACACCGCTAGTTCAGTTTAGCCTTTGTGAGTAAAGTCTGTCCTTGTTATTGTCCTTGCATAAACTTGTACATAGATAGCATGCATGATCTATCCCTTATGACCCTGGGGTTTAAACCACATATTGACATTGGGCATGTCTTTGCTGCTTACACATGGTATTCTCCTGGATAAAACAGCTTGAGAAATGCTGTTGTGATGTTTTCGTGAATCCATTGATATTGTGTGCACCAAGGTTTTACCATTGTTCGACTTAACTTCCGTGCCAGTTTTTGTTTGTCGCTGTTTGAGTCTGGTGCACCAGCGGAAATCATAAACTACTGGGCTCCTTCCTTGCTTAATTCAATTAAATGTTCTTTTGAAAAAACCCGCTATGTACATAGAACATAGACGACCTTAAATCTGTCTTTTGCTCTTAATCTACGTTCAGTCTTATTTCCATTTTTTGTTGATATACTTAAAAATAAGTTGGTATATGAAGTTTCTCTACCTCACCTATGTTATGCCCAAGTTCAGGTTGTTGATTTGCGTACTCTGCTGTTGGGTGTAATTTACTGTAGCTCGGTCCCTGGCGAGGCAGTGACTGTATAAGTTTGTTCTATTTACAAAACTTCTATTTTTCTGTAGGTTGTAAGGGATCCAAGATTCGAACCTGTATATGGAGTTGTTGACCAAGACGGGTAAGAATGTCAGTCAAACATACTTGTATCATTTGTTGCAGTACATGCTTTGCTTTATACCATTTCGAAGTGCAGGATTCTATGCCTTTAGTCTTATCATGCTCTGTTTGAATCCTGCCAAAATTAGTCGGGCAAATAACTGGTTTTCTTTGCGTAGCCTATTATTTTTCATCATTTCCATTTTGTATTATGTGGTTTGGGTATCATTTTTGTAATCTGTATGCTTTCGTAAGGTTTAATCATCTATGGTTTCTTAATCTTTATTAAGTGGTTTAGATATCATTTTCAATTTTAGTGTGTTTGACACCTTGGTCAATCTTATTGGCATGCAGTTTTAGGAAAAGATACAATTTCTTATTCGATGATAAACTCCCTAAAGAAAAGGAGGTATATTCTATACCTCTGTCTGTCCAATCCCATCTCATGAGTCATCATATATACTTTTATTTTACAGAATTAAATGTGTATCTTGCACTGTCTTAATGTGTCTCTCCAGAAACTCCAAAAGTCGATGAAGAAATTGAAGGACCCTAATGCCATTGAAGAAGTGAAGAGTCAGATCACCTGGATTGTAAGTTTTTTATACTTGTTGACAACTTGATATTTTGTAAAAGGTTTTGACATTTTTCCAATTGATGTTATTTTGTTGTACTTGGCAGTGAAACATTCAAATACCTAGATAGATAATCTTGCTGATGATTATTTGAATGTTGGAATATTTGACTATCAGGCATTTGACTTCAGCTTCCTTGTCAAGCATAATGGCCACTAAGTAGGCACAATGCACCATGTGCATGGTTTAGACTTATTTGTCAAGTGGCAACTATTTTTATTTTACAACTCCAGAACAATGCACATGTATCAATTTTTCGTTGTTGCCAGGTGGAGATGAGGCATGTGCATTGTACAATCAGGAAACTAGCCAGACTTGTCCAATAAGGACATGGTCGCTGCAACTCGATATAATGTTAGAGAACATACAGAAGGAAATGCTTGTTTAATCTCATCTTAAATTCGACTGTTACATGTGTATATTTTAGACCAAATAAAAGTGTGATTATTTTAGGAATAGGTTCCTTGTATTAAGCAATGTTATCAGGCTTCCTATCCAGTTGACCGGTTGACGGAACATTTTTTTATCTTCAGGATAAGCAGTTGAAGTCTAATCCTCAGAAGAACGTTGAATCAGAAATTCTGCGAGGACATATCAAGAAAGAGAGGGAAGCAGCAAAGGCCGGAAAACAACCATATTATCTGAAGAAATGTTTGTTCCTCAATCCAATTCCGTCCTCTTTGACATTGTGCTTCTCTGCATATCTTAAGTCTATTTTCGTTTGTTGGCCAGCTGAAATTCGCCAAAGGAAGTTGATGGAAAAGTACAATGAGCTCAAGGTAATGCACCCAGGGTTCATGTGACTGGTAATGTTCCACGCTTATGGATTTATCTGACCTTACTCTTCAATTTTTATTGACCATTTACAGGAGTCAGGAAAGCTGGATGCCTATATAGAGAAGCGAAGGAAGAAGAATGCCTCCAAAGATCATCGCTACATGCCATACCGAAGGGATGGGGGTGGTGCATAAGAATGCCCCTCAAGCTGCCTGTAGGGTGATTCTTGGATTGTCTTCTTTTGCTTGCTGAGTTATACCAGCGCCTCGTTTTTACTATTTTGTTGTTGTCCTAATGTCCCAGATATTCATCAGCAACCATGAGTAAAAGTTACCATACTTTATATTGTTGAGCTCTGGTTGCTGACTTGCTGGTAAGAACATGTTGTAAACTCAAACCATATGGATATAATATTTTTCATTTGCTGCTTTTGACCTTTTCTGATCAAGTAAGAAAACCTTAGCGGACCTTTGAGTTGAGTATTCCCGAACTATATTTGTTCAGTGCAACTGAACTGATCATTCGACCGAAAGAAGAGATATTTGTCTTAAACTAACATCTGTTTTGTCCATTCTTGCCCTACATACAGCTGGAAGCATCTACTGCCCAACACTTTGTTATGGCCCAGGTAATTGTCACTAGTAAGACCATTGCAGATTGCTCCAACACATGGCCCATTGCCTCACACTCGTTCATTTTTAATCATGAATAAGTAATAACAGTTGGCAGAACTCCCTACTTCTATAACTGTTCTAAAATACAAGATGGTTTTGGCAAGCTTAAACACCCTACCAAATCGTCTTATATTGTGGGACAGAGGTAGTAGATTTTAATGAATATGTATGGCCAAGGTGGAGCAAGCTGACAGAGACAATTCAGATAAACACACGATTGAGTAGCTGAGCAGTTGCATGAGCTACTAGATTCATGTGATGCCTTGGAAGGAAATGCTGTACATAGATCACCAGATGCATGCTTGAAGCATATATAGATGCTCATGATCGGTAGGTTGCTGTTGTCTGCATGGTAGCTAGTACTAGATCTTATCCAGAATCTATGCAAAACCTGCTGCTTGAAAACAACTCATCCACTACGAGAGATATTAATAGATGACTTATCTCTATTCACCAACTGGCTAGTCAAACAGCCCTAAAACAACATGTTAAAGTGAGGATTTGCAGTTAGCCATAGACCGTCATGTTCAGCCAGTAGGAGATAAGGAGAAAACCAGTCATTTATAATTCCTCATGTTCATTTAGAGGAAAAGGAGATCCATCTAGTGGTTCCTTTAATTCCAAGGCATAATTACGATGACGAAGTGTCTTGAATTCTAGCTTGTTGCTCACTTGGTTATACAACGGGCCATTCATCTTTCTGGTCATTGAGTTATTTTTAATTTTATTTGCGAATATTTCTGGTCATTGAGTTATACCAGCGCTTTTGTTCTATTTTGTTATTGTTCTGATGTCCCAGATATTCATCAGCAACCATGAGCAGAAGTTACCCATAGACCGTCATTTATTTATAGTTGAGCTCTGGTTGCCGGTAGCAACAAGCCTGGGCAGAGCTTCGTTATCTGTCTTAAACTAACAACTATTTTGTCCATTTCTTTTCTTACATACAGCTGGAGGCATCTACCGTCCAACACTTGGTTATGGCCCTGACAATTGCCACAAGGGCGCCCATTGCGGGTCGCTCCGACACATGGAAGCAGATAGACTTAACTATTGCCTCGACTCATTTGTCATCATTTTTAATCATGCAATGAGTAGCAACAGTTGTCCGAACTCCCTTTTGATTTTGATGAATCCATGATCTGGCCAAGCTGGAGACGCAGAAAAAGTTCAGATAAACAGGGCAGGTGCCAGATCAGATTACTAGATTCATGTTTTTTTTGGACGCGAATTACTAGATTCATGTGACCCCTTGGAAAGGAAATATTGGATCAGATCACCAAAGGCTTTGCTTGAAGCGTAGATGTCCATGGTAGGTAGGTGGCCGTTGTCTGCATTGTTCTAGATATTACCCAGAATCTATGGAAAGCCTGCCGCTCGATTGCAATTTTTCTTTTTGAAAGCTACTGGTCCCACTTGGATAGAAATTAATTGTGGCTATCTATACGCGGGAACTAAATCAGACAGCACTAAAATGATACTCCCTCTGGCCCATATTAATTGACTCAAATTAGTCTAGATTTGAATGAATCTAGACACTATTTAGTATATAGATTCATCTAAATTTTGACAAATCAAAGTCAATTAATATGGATCGGAGGGAGTAGTAGGTTAAAGCGAGGTTTAACAGTTTGCATCATCAATAACTACTGTAAGAAGAAAAAACAACCAGCATTTCCTTGTTTTCATACTCCCTCTGTCCTAAAATAAATGTCTCAAATTTGTTAAAATTTGGATGAATCTAGACACTGATTAGTATATAGATTCATTCAAAATTTGAAAAATCCAAGACATCTATTCTTGGACTGAGGGAGTACTATATATGAATCCAGATGAGAGGTCCATCTAGCGGTTCCTTTATTAACTACGACATCGAAAGAATTGCCTACCTCACGAAAACGCTTTAATCTACGTCGTCATCAGATACATATTGTGTGATGCAAACCACCCCAGATATATATATCCACGTATGGTATCATGGATGAATCTATGCAAACGTTGCTGACTTTCGTCGGAAAGCGAAATTGTTTTCTTTTTCATCTGCTCTGCGTTTATTTGATGGCGAGGAAAGGCGAAAAGGCACCGAGTGGTTGGGGACGGACGCACACCTGGTTGCTTGATTGCGGCCCGCTTGAGGCGACGCTTTTGAAACTTTTTCTAGAACTCTGCGGATGATGATCATCATCGAGGCCAGCGGATCTTAAACGAAACTAATAATAATTCTGTCGCTGTCCTGGGATGAGAATGACAACTATTGCTGTCGTGGTACCAGTTGGGCAGCAGGCAAGGCATCTGCGGATTGGTTCTTGGCGGAAGGCATGGCAAGATTGTGTGTCCCATACGTACTTTCGGCACCGCCTTTTCTTTTTCCTGCAAGTCCATTATTAGGTTCCTGAAAGTTTAGGGAATAATACAACACAAACAATTTATTCAGGAAATTGATTTTTTTAACAATTTATTTAGGAAATTGATTTTTTTTTAAATGGACGCTTTATTACTTAATAGTAGATTTACACTCGGCCTTTGCATAGCTAGGATACACACAACCGATCAACCACACGACTCGAGTCCAAGGCAAAAGTATTAGAAATACAAATAATGGTAAAAAAAGCGAAGTCCTCCAAACGCACTTTGGCAGATCTATTCGTAAATCACGCCGCCATCCATGTCGGGAGAAGATATTCCTCGCCGTGTCCTCTAATCGCGTACAGCTCCACAAACAAGTCACGGAACTCCATACGTTAAAGAGTACTCCATGATCGAAGGATAGCCGTGGCTCGATAGATAACCTGCAGGGGAGAAGATACAATGTTATTAAAAATCTTATCATTTCTACATAGCCAAAGCAATCAAATAATGGCAAGCGCTTCCTCCCTAAATAAAGTCTCACATTTATTCTTAATCCCATTTAGCCAGTTGCCAAATAATTTGACTACTGAACATGAAGGAGATAAACCAGAGGCAATTTGGAAGATTGGCCATATAGCATCAGCAAATTTATATTAGAAGAATGAATGACGTATTGTCTCATTATGGTGACAAAAACACATTGTATGCTTCCATGCCAATTCCTCCTAACAAGATAATTTTTTGTGACAATGAACCCTTTGCGGAGATATCAAGTGAAAATCTTTGTTTTAAGAGATATTTTCATCTTCCAAATTTTACTATTATCATCGACTGGAATATCAGGTTGGATCAAAACTCTATACATAGAATCAACCAAAAATTTACCACTCTGTAGTAATTTCCATTTGAATTCGTCCACACCCTCTAACAGTTGTATCATGGCTAATCTTAATAAAAGATTGTTTCAAGACACCAGTCTAGGGCCTATGAGACTTCTTCTAAAAGACACATTAGGAGAATTATTTTCTATTACCGTGGAAAGTGTATCTCCTTTGTGCCTAACAATTTATCCAGGAAATTACATATATCGTACTCAAAATTTTATTTGAACGCCTACATGCTACTTAAAATCTCCTAGTACTTCCAAACTCTCTATTTAAAGTTGCAACAATTTATTGGGGAGATCACCTTTTAATTTCTGCAATTTGGCAGCGAGTTTTGGCTCCCGGGCTCATATGGTCTTGCTTGAGTAGGAAAGACGAAAAAATGGATTTGTTTTTAAAATCTCAATTTTTTTGACAACGGACATTAACATGTGTTCCAACCACATACAAGATTTCGTCGAGAAAACATATGTGTGGTGGTATGTGGAAAAAGAACAAATCGAGTGCTCTCAAAAGCTACACATGCCATTCCTTTGAGCACCGAATTTTGTTTACCATCACACATCTCTTTTGTAAGGGAAATTTGCATACGCTTAGAAAATGTGCTAATATTCATTAAAAAAAGATGTTTTGATTCTGTTTGTCCTTTTTTGCGGTTTCCTTACTCAGGCACGAGCATACGAGCCCGATATCACTGAATTGCAATGGCATATTTGGAAGAGGGAAAATTTCGGTGACACCTATGCATTTAGACAAGTCTTGGATGGTTATATGGAAGAGGGAATTTTTGAGTGGCACATAAACATTTCACAACCACTATTTTATTTTTGTATTGAATGACACACTAGACACATTCGCCACCAGCTCAATACTTGTTTTCCCTTTGTCTTCCTTATGACACACTGAGAAACGAACATGGGAGGGAACATTGGTCGACCTCTGGTTGTCGGGATGGCACTCGGGAGGTAGCAGAGCTACATGGAAGAGGCAGATCTGCATCGGGAGGTTGGAAGTTGGCGACCACGAGGCAAATTGGTGATGCGGCAGGAAGGTCGGAAGTCGGAGGTGGCAGCGTGCTAGAGCGGTCCGCTTGGGGAGGTTTGTTGGAGGTGACGACGACGTGGGTAGTAGGTAGTGCGATGGAGAAGTATTGAGTCGCTAATAGATTTTATCTAGTATCAGGCCCATTTGGCCCCTCTCCAGAGTTGGAGCTACATATATTTTGTAGGGGTGTCTCTCTTGGAGAAACCCTAAGAAACAGGTTAGCTAAACTTGAACCTCCTCTATTCTACATGGTATAATAGCAATGGTCGACAGTGATGGTGGGAGAGAATGCTGCTGGGAGGTGCACCTCTCTAGTGGTGTGAAGAAGAAAAAGAAAAGTCTAGATATGGTGGAGAAGACAATAGATTTGGTGTTGATGGTGTTGACACTAAGTGTGCTCTAAAGTAGTGGTGGTAGAAGAAGATGATGGGGGCAACGACAACAATCAATGTGTGGCTTGGTCTTGTATAAACCGATGCAACTACCCACATGAGAACTTCAATAGTGTTGCCTCCTCCATGTGGTTGATCAATAGATGAAGGTGGTTCAAAAGATTAGTCTAATGCCAAATGAGATCAAACTATAATGTGTGGGAAATTACCTGAGATGGTCAAGAAAGGTGTAGGGGTTCGTAGAATGGAAAACAAAAAATTTATATCGCATGAACACACAAGCCAAGATCTATCTACTAGATTATAGCAACGAGTCGATAGAGTACTAACCCTCAAAGATTCTAAAGCGGTTAACAGGATCGGATTCTCGTGGGTGATGTATTCGTTCACTTGCCGATCTCAAGATCGCGTAGCCGATCATTCCGGCGCCGCGTTCCGGCAGCGCTCCTGCGGTTGGTCACACGTTAGTACTCGATGAAGACCTTCCTCTCCCTTGTTCCAGCAGGCAGTGGAGGTTGTAGCTCTCTCCTCGCGATTTCGGCAGCAAGACGACATGGTGTCGGAAGTAGAGGGGAGGTCCCGCAGGCTTCGCCTAATCTAGTGCGAGTATGGTGGAGTAGAGGGAGCTCCGACGATCTAGGGTTTAGAGGGCCGAGGTTTAGAGGTGGCTAGCAACTAGGGTTTAGCTAGTCGGTAGCTTTTTAGAGGAGGATCTAGAGGCGACGACTTGGAGGGACCAAGGCCGACGGCTAGGGTTTGTAGTGTGGTGCAAGGGGGCTCCCCTCCCCTCTATTTATGAGAGGGAGGGGAGGTTTGGGGAAGGGGAGTCCTTCCCCAACTCCACCTCATGAACCAACGGCAAGGGAGAGGGAGGAATCCTCCCTTAGGTAGGATTCCCCTCCCTCCACTAGGCAATGTTGGGATTTGACGACACATCCATGTACCCTTCCCACTCCGGATCAATGGACCTTCTAGACCCTTCTAGAACATTCCGGTGAAAACACCGAAACCATTCCCAAACTCTAGATTTGGACTTTCCTTATATGAATCTTATTCTCCAGACCATTCCGGATCTCCTCGTGATATCCCAGATCCCATCCGAGACTCTGAACTACATTCTGTCTCTTTACTCACTTTCCGTATCTACTAAACAACATCGAACCCTTAAGTGTGTCTCCCTACGGTTCGTGAATTATGCAGACATGACCGAGACTCTTATTCGATCAATAACCAATAGAGGAATATGAAAATTCATATGTCTCCCGCATATTTCTAAGATTACTTCGTGATCGAAACCATTTACATACGATACCAATTTCCCTTTGTCTCGCGATACTTTACTTATCCGAGGTTTGATCGTCGGTATCTCTGCATACCTAGTTCAACCTCGTTACCGATAAGTACTCTTTACTCATTTCTGTGATATGTGATCCCTTGTGAGCCAGTCATATGATTGCAAGGTAATTGGATGACATTCCACTGAGAGGGCCCTTAGTATACCTATCCATCATATGGATGGACAAATCCCACTCTTGATCCATGTGCCTCAACACATACTTTCCGAACACTCAATTCCACCTTTATAACCACCCAGTTATGAAGTGGTGTTTGATGTCATCAAAGCATCCATCTGGTGATGGTGATTAACATGATATCATGGTTGAAGGATTTAGGTTAATATGTATCTGAAAGCTTATATCAAACGAACTATTTAAATGACTTGATCTTATGCTACGCTTAACTATAGGAGTATGTCCATCACATCATTCTCCTAATGATATGACCTTGTTGTTAATAACATCTCAATGTTCATGATCAGGAAACCATGATCATATATTAACCAACAAGCTAGTTTAACAAGAGGCTCTACTAGGGACTCTTTTATGTTTACAAACCACACAGGTATTAATGTTTCTGGTTAATACAATTATAGCATGGGATTTAAACATTTATCATAAGCATGAAGATATGATAATAACCACTTTATTATTTCATATTGGACATATCTCCAATAGTCTCCCACTTGCACTAGAGACAATAATCTAGTTTCAAATCTTTGTGTATTCAACACCTATGGCTTTCCTATGTTGTATGTACATGATTGCTAGTGGTAAACTGATCTTCGGATATGACACTTACAAGTCCATGTGTAATTGCATGTCTTTGTGTCTCTACGCATCACTCATTCTCTAATGGGATGGCTTTGTATTAATTTGGTCCTTTGGTGAGACCTTTAGTACCTTGGGGTTAAAACATATTGATAATATTGTCGTACAATATATCTTCATAGTACTATCCCGCTATGAACCACATATAGTTCGATAACAAACTACTTGACACAAATGCCCTCTTTTGCTGCTATAGTAGCAGTCATATACTTAGCCTTTTGTCGTAGTATTTGTCACAATGTCTTAACTTTGGAACTCATCCAAATCCATTATAGAACTTACTTTCCATTATATTGTGCCACCCTTACTTTAGATTGAGATAAATTTAATTCGTACTTTGTGACAAAACTAGTATCAATGTAGTACTTTTACAATGAACTAACCATCTATTTGTCACTTTTATAAAAATAATATATTCTTAGTTCTTCCATAAGATCATAAGAATATCCTTACTATTGTCCAATGATCATCTTATGAATCATTCTGGCATATGCTCATAACATTTAGAGTATAGGACATATCTGGATGTGTACATATCACAGTTTGATTGATAAACTCTCTTTGTTATTTCAATCATCAAGTAAAAAATACTTGAATCTCTGTTTCACTTATACCAAGTGTCGATACACTTCAATTTCGATTTAATCATTTCTGTGTGGCAAGAACTTTTCTTGTCATCTCCATATTGAACTCTTTCAATATCTCATCTATGTACATTTGGCACAACCATATTAGCATCTCAATCTATCCATATAGATATTGATTCCAAACATTCGGGTTTTGCCTAAGTCTTTCATCAAGATGAAATTCTTAACCTATGTCAATAAAAGATACATCATTTCCAATCAACAATATGTCTTTCACATAATGTATTAGAATTATGTCTTAGTGCTCCCACTTAATTTCTTGCAAACGCAAGCATCTTCATCGTCTCCTATGAAATTAAACCCTTTAACAATTTCATCACGGTGAAGATTCCAACTCCTCGTTGCTTATTTCAACCATTGATTACACTTTTAGCATCCTTTGAATTAACAAAACCCTTTGGATCGTTTTATGCACACGTCCTAGGTAACAATTCTATTAGGAAAACTTTGTTTTGTTTGTTCAACTATCATATACCAATATATGTAGTGGTTGCTATATTAATCCGTCTAGACTAAATATCGCTATGAAAGATCAAATCTTGTCATAGTCAACTGCTTGAACATTGTCATAAACTATTTCCCGACATGTTGACTATTTCATATATGTGAAACATCCATGTATATTTCTTTATAGATCCAAATACGACTGTAAGGTTTTACACCTTTCTAGAGGGTCTTCCAAGTTTAAAGCTTGGTTTCTCGTGTATGGAACTATCACGGATTCTATGGCTTCAAGCCATCTGATGGAGTCAATGCCCATCATCGCTTATTTGCATATAGTCGGTTCATCATTAACAAATAATGATTCACCCTCAAATCTTAGTATTTGATTGTTTACCCGACCTACTAGGTTAAATAGGAACTTAGACCTTCGTGTCCACAACCTTTGAGGCACGTAAGCCATGAGCATTGTTGCTGCCTCCGGGACACGTTCTGGTGCTGTGCAACTCAGCACATATAGCTAAGGTTCTTTTAACCTTATCAAAGTTCTATTGTCCTCCCACTTAACTTTTCACGAAAAATTCCTTCTTTAAGAAACTTGACGTTCTAAGCGATAAACACTTTTATCTTTGGTGTTATGGAGGATTACTTAATGGTTATTTGAAATAACATACAAAGACATGTTCATCTGACTTTGGTTGCAAACATCTTTACTTATGCATAGCATATCAATGTTTAAGAAAGGACAACTTGGGTTTTATCCCAAACTATAACTTTATATGGTGTCATTTCAATGGATCATGATGGATCTCTTTTCAGTGTAGAAGCGGTAGTCACTAAAGCTTTTAATCTTTAAAATATAATGGCAGTTTTTATAAATGACACCTTTGATCTTACCATGTCAAACAAGGTTTCATTACATATCTCGAATTCTCCATACTACTATGGTGTTTTTCGAGGAACATAAATCTATGGAACGATTCCTTAAATCTTTAGGTATTTTGCTAAACTTTGTAACTTAAAATATCTTCCTTTATGATCGAATCATAAACTCTTTATTTTCTTGTTACAATGATTTTCCACTTCATCTTGAAATTCTTTGAACTTCTTCAAATGTTTCATACTTAATCCTTATTAAGTAAATATACATATTTTCACTCAAATTTTTGGAGAAAGCATATGAAGTTGAAATCCATCGCTCTCGACTACACATAATGGGATTCATACAACAATATGCACAAGTTCGAGTAAGCTAGTCATTCGTTCCCTTTTGGCCTATGAACGAAGTTTTAATTATCTCTAGGAAAGTTTCGCAAGCGTCATTAGATCGAAATAAAAAGACTCCAAAATTCCATCCATATGGAGTTTCTTCATGTTTTCTTTCCAATATAATTTAAACGGCGGTGCCACTTCCTAAGTGATCTTTCAATCATTTGTCTTTCGAAATTTTTAGCACTTGTTTTATGGATGTTATTTTTCCAACTAGATTTGTATGTCATCCATCTTTCATGGAATACGGAAATTATTCGAACAACCTTTTCTTCTCATAATACCTGATAAAAAAATCTTGAAGGCAATCTTTGATATCAACGAGAAACATAATAACTCTTTATTTTGTTTTTGATGAATATCATCACATATTATTTTGCTAGTTACTTAGGCCATTGCAGTTCATGAATTGTGTTGTTTCGTATGATGATTCACACCAACAAATTCAGTATCCAATACTTAAGAACTACATTGTTTAACAAGCAAAGAATATAGCCATATAATGTATATCATCTATATACCTAAGCTGAACAATTCTAATATTTTCTTTTCTACCAAATATTTCTTAGATTTCTCTTTCAACATTTCCTTCTCTTTTCAAAAGAATCTATCAACATCAACAATGGCGCCATTCACATGACACATAGTCCAAAGCATGTATAGTCAAATACTAATATATTTGGACTTGCACTTTGAAGTAGATCACCATCATCAAATATTTGGCATTCTTTTGAATTCCATTCTTTAGTAATCTTTTAGTGTAGTAAACATTTTACCTACATTATATTCATCCTTATCATGGAAATTTCCATGATCAAACTACTTTAGCTTATAACGGTGAATCGTGAGTATAATATTGCTCTCCAAAACCTTTTGGAGGATTAGGACGACTAGCGCCTCCAACCTTTTGCAAATTCCCATTAAACATGAGAACATAATTTTTTCCACATTATACTCTTATCATGTTGCAACCAAAACATTATTTCAGATATCGCAATATCTTTCACACACGATGGTTTCTGAAACATTTCTTTCAGCTCCCTGATGACCTTGATATTAAAACAATCTTTTGAATATCAAGAATCCTGGAGACAAACATGATACTTATGTACTAACACTAGAATTTTCACTCTTGATTTAATACCAATTAAACTTCACGGAGTAAATAGAACTTGCTGAAAGTTTGCAATTGGACTTTTAAACTTTAGATTAACACTTCAAAACAATATGATACCCGTTTGTAAAGTAACTAACCAGAAATTCTATAGTTCTGTTTTCTCAATTAAAACTAAGCAAGGTGGTAAACGGATGCCAATGACTACAACAACTATGCAAATTTACTTTGATTTAATTTATGATAAACAGTGTTCAACTTTTAATCATATTACTATTGAACTCTCACTCAAAACAATATCCCTCACATTGTTTTAGTGATCACACAAACCAAATCCACTACACCAAGTCCGATCATCACGTGACATGATGTAGTTTCAAAGGCGAACATTATCATGTTCATCATATCATCTATATGACTCATGCTTTACCTTTCGGTATTCTGTGTTCCAAGACCATGTCTGTACATGCTAGGCTCGTCAAGATTAACCTTAGTTTCTGCATGAGCAAATCTGGCTTGCTCCCGTTGTATGCACACGTTGAATCTAGCACACCCGCTCATCACGTGGTGCTTCGAAACAACGAGTCTTGCTAACGGTGCTAACTAAGGATGAACACTTTATTACTTGATATTTTGTGAGATGGATCATCTTATAATGCTACCGTCGCAATCAAAGCAATACAACATGCATAAAAGGATTAACAGCACATGAAATTCTTAATATGTGATATGATATGGCCTTTCTTCTTATGCTTCCGATCTCCATCTTCAAGCATGAACATGATCTCCATCATCACCGGCGTGGCGTCAAGGTCAATGGCACCACTCCTTGGTTGCCGTCCATCATCAACTATTAGGACTACTTTGAATAATAGACACGCAGGTCTTAACGAAATTAAAAGACAACCATAAGGCTCCTGCCGGTTGCCAACTTACAAATAAGGATCATTGCATACATCATATATAATCACGATCATGGCCATATCACATCACATCACACCCCTACAAAACAATGTTAGACACCTATACTTTTGTTTGCATGTTTTACGTGGTTTGGAGCTTTCAAATAAGAACCGTTCTAACTTATGAACAAGAACCACAACATTGATACTAGTATTGTCAATCGCTCGTTGTAAATTGAATCTTCACTATGGTGGGAGAGATAGACACCCACAAAGCCACTTATGCAATACAAGTCGCATGTTGAGCATGGAGCAAGTCTTATAAACGATGTCATGTAAGATTAGCCCGGGCCGCTTCATCCCGCAAGATGCAAAGTACACAAAAGCAATCGACAACAAAAGCATCAACGCCCACAACAAACATTGTGTTCTACTCGTGCAATAGATCTATCCATAGACACGACACTGATACCATTGTAGGGGTTCGTAGCATGGAAAACAAAAATTTCTATCGCATGAATGCACACAAGCCAAGATCTATCTACTAGATTGTAGCAACGATTCGATAGAGTACTAACCCTCAAAGATTCTAAAGCGATTAACGAGATCAGATTTTCGTGGGTGATGTAGTCGTTCACTTGTCGATCTCAAGATCGCATAGACGATCATTCCGGTAACGCGTTCCGGCAGCGCTCCCGCAGTCGTTCACATGTTCGGTACTCGATGAAGACCTTACTCTCCCTTGTTCCAGCAGGCAGCGAAGGATGTAGCTCTCTCCTCGTGATTCCGGTAGCATGACGACATGGTGTCGGAAGTAGAGGGGAGATCTTGCAGGGCTTCGCTGAAAGGATAGATATGTTGCCTAGAGGGGGGTGAATAAGCAATTTCAAAACTATTACGGTTTTGGCTTGATAGAATGCGGAATTAAACTAACGTTTATTTTACAAGCACAAAACCTAAATACACTAGGCTCAACTAAGTGCACCAACAACAAATTAAGCTAAGCAAGATAGCACAAGATAAATATACCACAAGTTATAAGCAAGATATAAGTACTTCAAGCTCGATGGCTATCACAAGGAAAGTAAGCTCGGATATAGAGATAACCGAGGCACGCGGAGATGAAGATGTATTCCCGTGTTCACCACCTTTGGGAAGGGGGCTACGACACGTTGGAGAGGTGTGAGTTTCCACGAAGGATTCCTCACGCGCCACAAAGGCTCACCTTCTTCTCCGAGTCTATCCCACGAAGGAATAGGCCCTTTCCTTATGGCTAGCTTTTCCTCCACTCCGGAGATGGCAAGCTCCACAACCACTTCACAAGCTCCACGAAGGAGAATCCCGGGTCTCTTCACAATCTTCCACGAAGAGAACACTGCGGTACCAACCGCCAAGCCAACTAGGAGGTCACCCCTAAGAGTAACAAGCTCACGGTCTCTCACTCGAACAAATCGTAATGGAGAGCTCAACACTTATACAAGAATGCAAAGCAAGACCACCAAGGGTGCTCAAATCCTTCACTCTCAAATCCCACCAAAGCAACAAGTGCTAGGGAGGAATTAGAGAGGAAGAACAATGGTGGAAGTCAACCAATGACTCCAAGATCTAGATCCAATGGGTTCCCCTCACTTAGAGGAGGAATTGATTAGTGGGGATTGTAGATCTAGATCTCCTCTTCCAAAGCCCTAAAAAAGATGCAAGAATCATAGGAGGGAAGGGGGAGGAAGAAAGCTCAAGAGGTTCAACAATGGAGGTCAATTTCATGGTCAAGAACACCCTAAAACGTTGGGGGAAGAACCCCCTTTTACAGTGGAAAGCAAATATGGCCGCTGGAAGAAATCTGTGCGAACTCGGTTGAAAGTTCGGTTGGACCAGCTCCAGAACCAGACGGTCTGGTTCCTGGACCGGAAAACCGAACTTAAAACCGGAATTAGGGTCAGTACACAGTCTCGGATAGACTCGGTATAGAAAAACCGAAAATCCCGGTTTCAGATCCGGTTTTCCGGTCCTGGCACCGGACCACCTGGTTTGGGAGCCGGTTGAACCGAATTTACAACCGGGATGAAACAGGCTTCACGAAAAACGCAATAACTTTTGCATACAGACTCCGATTTCGATGATCTTGGGCTTGTTTCGACGAGGACAACAAGATATAAAAGATTGTGCAGAGAAACATCATAGCCCAACAAAGGAGGATAAAACCAAATGAAGAAAGGTAAGAAGCCTCCCTAAATAAGAACCGATAAAACCTTTAAACTCGAAAACGCCATAGAAGATGCATACGAATTCCGTTTTCGATGAACTTGGGCTTGTTGAAGAGCTAGAAACAAGCTCAAGAACCTCACATGGAGAAACACCAAGAAGAAACAAAATAGGAAGATGCAAAGTATGCAAACGATTGAGCTCCCTATGACGATGTGATCAAGTTACACAACCAAGATGCCCTCTTGATAGTGCGGCTATCTATCCTATAACCCGGTCTCCGAACAACCACCTTGAGACCGGTAAAAGGAAATCCTAGCAAGGCCATACCTTTGCCTTGCGCATACCGCTTGATCTTGATGACAACGCTTCAAGCTCCACCCAAGCCGGAATGCAACACTTGATCATTGTTGCTTCGTGAAGACTCCTAATTTGCTCCCCATACACCACTATGGGATAGCTTCATTAATACATGTCTTCACATGTCCATTATCACCAATATGGACGTCAAGCTTCAAGCAAATGATCTTCTTGAGATGCTTATCTTGAACTTTCCCTTCTCAACCTTGATGACGATCACCACTTGATGTCATCCTCTCATGGTCTATATAATGTCTTCATTTTGAAGCATGCCCATGGAAAGATACCTGTCCCATATAGAAAACACAAAGGCAAATATATAATGGGTTAGTTCATGATGCATATTGATAAGGCTTACCATACCACAAGACCATGTGGTACATTCTTTATGCTTCATGTGTTGACCAACTTGAAATCAATCTTCACTCTTTGTTATTGGTCAACCAAGTATCTTCTCGTGCTCCATCTTAATATCTCGAGGTACATAAGGAACTATTCATTTGATTACATGCTTTAAATCTTAGTCAACCATATCTCAACTAATGAGGCTATCATGACACCGACTTAGAGCCATATCTTGAATTATTCTATTGAGATCACACTCTCAAGATCTTGATCATATCATATTCTTCTCTTCAACTCGATGATTTTGATGCCAATACTCAAGGTACTTGAATCCAACACATGGACTACAAGCATGACCTATGGAATATTCCTTCATATAAAACTCAGTGAAAATATTAGTCCATAGGGATTGTCATTAATCACCAAAACCACACATAGGGGCAATTACCCTTTCAATCTCCCCCATTTTGGTAATTGATGACAATCACAACAAGAGGGTTTATATAATGAATATTAGAAACAAGTACGCAGCTTATCCAAGAATAAGTTGTATATAAGAGGTTGTATTTGATATGGTTAAGTAACATAAAGATACTAGACCATATCAAAACCGATTCTACTCACATAAACTTCAACTAATGCAGGAAATGTGAGTAGAACCAACATATATAGAGCAAACTCCCCCACAATATATGCACGTGTGATGATCTTGAATTCATTGCATACATTGTCAAGCATAACCTTTGGGAGAGTTTCCACTATATATACAACCATGCAAAATATAATAAAGATGAGATGCATGAAAGGCAAACACTTAAGAACAAACCAATCTTAAGTAGAAAATCATTTCCCTTAAAACCCTCTAAACTTCTCCCCCATTGACAACAAGTGCCAAAATGGATAACAAGGTTAGAAGGACAATATAGTATGAGTTCCTATACAAGGTGTGCATTAATCGTAATATGAGTGAAATCAAATGCACATAACCAATGACGAAGACTTGGAGGAAATCAAACTATATTGAGGATCAAGGATTGATAAAAGGATAACAAGGTGAAGGAACTTCAACGGATGAAGCAAGCAATCAAAAGATCCAAATAATCAAATGGAAAAATAGTGCTCTAAGTGAAATAAGGAAGCTCCCCAATGTTCGTGCATAAATTAGTTGTTTCATTTTAATACAATATGCACAAACATGGAATCCTCACTCCCTCTATATTATTTAGAACACAACCAAGATACAAGGATTAGATATAAACCAATACACTTGTCAAGACAAGCTTAAGTCCAAGAGAACCCAATTATGAGATATGAGTGCGTGAAGATGCAATAAAATTAAACCAAGCACTCATAAATCAAGACCTTACCAATACCATTAAAAATCAAGAGGATAAGAGAGATGGTCGGAAAAGAGCGAGCATATCAAGGCGAGAGATTAACACTCTAGTGTATATAAGTTTCTAAGGGAAAAACATGAGAATAATCCACAAAGAAACATCCACACATAAGAGGTTAATAAAAAGAATACATGATATCCAAGCGGAAGTCATAAGATATACCAAAGAGGATATTTTGCTTAACTGCATATATAGCCCATGGCTCTATTTTATCTTATGGTATATCAATAAACTTCACCAAAGAAAAACAAAAAAAATCTCAAAACCATCACAACTAACACTAAGGGAACTAATGCTAGTTGGGATACTTTGAGAAAGGCAACAAGTATCAAAAGGAATGATTTAATGCAATTTCAACAATATTGCACATGAGAGTACCTTGAGGAGTTGATATGCAATAAATTGTTAGAAGGCATATTTGGAATTGGTGAATCAAGAACATGATTTTATATACTCCCCATTATATGCATCATCTCAAATTACTCACATAAGAAATAAGGATACAAAAGTCTTTCAAAGATAATTGCAAGAATCGAACATTTACAAACAAATAAATTCATGCCAAGATGCAACCTACAAGAGATTGGATGGAAGAATAGTATGCATGAATAAGATACTTGTTACCGAGATAGCAATGGTATGATGTAGTAGATAAGAATTTTTAGATCATCCTAGCTTGGCTCCAATTATCATGTGGTGACAACACTTTCCTTATTGACGAGACAAGCATCCATTGCATCTTCAATGTACCTAAAACAACATTCAAGTACATCTTGGTCCCCAAACTTATTGGGTCCAAAGTGGTTAGAATAACCACAACACATAGGATACATTCCATAAAAATATGTGCATATTTAGAGATGAAATTTGAATTTCATGCACATCTTAGACATTTAAGGATTTGATGGAGTATACCCTATATATTGGATCAAAGAAAGTAAAACATGACATAAGATATACATTTATTAAACATGCATACGCGAGAATTTCAAGATCCAACGAAGATATACTTTGGAAAAAACACCAAAAATATTCAAGAAGGCATACAAGGTGTGACAAAACACATTTGTTGTCAAAACTATATCAAAGAATCAAATCAACACAAGATTTGTTCAACAAAGTTCAACAAATGAACCGAGCAAAAACTATTAAGCATGAAAGATGAAATAAGAACACAAATTCTCAAAGATTTATCTCATTTAAGAAAATAAAATAGAGAATAAAGAATGAGATAACAAACTCCCAAAAGAGCAAGGTTTCAACAAATAAACCAAACCCTTAACACTTTTCACAATGGCACAAGGTTCCGAGAGGAAAAGGTTTGTCTTCCACTAAAACACATTTGATAATAATCAAAAACATCATCAAAGATATGTTCAAAAGCCAAGGAATACAATGGGAGCCACACCAAAGTTTTGGAAATAAAATAAGGCAATAAGAGGTTAACTCCAAAGTGAAGATGATCCACAAATGCTACGTATATGTGGCGCCCCGCAAAAACCACTACTAGAAAATCGCGTTGTCTTTGTGCATTGCATCGTCATGACCGCATGCTCATGTCATCATGCCACATTGCATTTGAGCATCGTCATGCCATCTTGCATTTGTTTGCATAAAAATATCTTCGAAAAATCTATTTTTGTCTTTCGAACGCCCCGTCTTTATTCAAACACAAAACCCGGGTCTCCGGATTATTTTGTTTCGTCTACCAATGGATTTCAAATGCCCCGTTTTAAATAATAAAATATTTATTTTATTTTTAGGGGGCAGCCATACCGGGTCGATCCGACCTAGTCGGCCACCCCCAGTACAAAACCGGACTACCTAAACCCTTTTCCTACCCCAACCTAATCTACCCATCCCAGCCACATCACCCCCACCAATCACCACCCGCCACCTCACCACTTCCCCAACTCCCTCCACTCCCGTGCCGCCACATCAGCCTCCTGGCCCCACCTCCTCTCCACACCCTCACACACCTGCCCAACACCACACACACAGCTGACCCACTCCCCACCTCCTCTCCCTTCCACCCCGGTCCCACCGACCCCACCCCGGCCCGCTACATACAACCATCGAATCCCACCGACACCCTGGCCCCACACGCAAACGCCTCGCTCCCACCCCGTGGCCTCCTACCCCCGACGCTCCTCTCCCCCACCTCGTCTCCCCCGCATCCTCCCTCTTCCTCCGCCAGAGCTCAAGGTCCCGCACCACCGCCCACACGCCCGTCGCCGCCGGCCTCCGCGCATCCTCGGGCCACGACCCTCCGCCGCCCTAGCTCCTCCCGTTGTTGCCGCCCAAGCTCTCGCCGTCCTTGCCATCGCCTCCGCTGCCCGGCCTCAACACGTCGTCACCGTTGCCACCGACCCGAGCCGCCCCTCTGGCCGCCCTCTTCTGCAGTCCTAGGCACCTCCTCTCCCCGCCGAGCTCGCCTCACCGCCCCGAGCACCTCGCGGTCTCGTCCTCCTCGCTTTCGGCCGCATCGACGCCGCCCTGCGTCCGGCCGCCATCGTCCCGCGCCTCCCTCTGTGTGGCCGCCTCCTCTGCTACCCCTTGCAGGCGCAACACCCCGTCCTCCAGCGTCGCCTACACCAAGCTCGGCATCGACGCCGCGGGCCCCTCTCCGGCCTCCTTCCTCCGCTTCCCCGGCGTGTCGGCCACCTCTGAGCCGCTGGCCTCTGCCTGCCCTGTGAGCCCGCGACCACACTGCGTCTCTGTTCCGTTGGGGCCAAACCCCGTCGTCGCCGATGCCCATCTGCCTCCACCCGTGTAGGTTTCCTGTGTAGTACCAAGTTGGTGCTGTGTTTTTGTTTTCTGTTTGTAACCTCATGGAAGTTGTAGCAGAGCAGTGACCAGATCCTGTCGTGCAGGCTTTTGTACTGCTCGACCAAGTGGGGTTCCAGTTCGAGTTGCTGTACCCAATAGGTGCTCCACATGATGTTTCGTCCGAGTCCAAGGTCTCCCGAGCTGCAAGGTCTCCATGATCTACAAGGATGCGACACCCTCTTCATCGACAAGACCGTCGGCAGCCACGCATGCCTTAGAGTACCAAGATCTTCTTATCGACAAGATCACTGGCGCAAGTTGACAACGATGTACCAAGAAGGAGCCACGAGAACGCTGACATGGAGCGCCAAGAACTTCTACCGGAGACCGAGCCCGCACCCCATCGAACCCCCCAAACCAAGATCGCCCGAACCCTCTAATGTGTGGCCCTTTCTCTCGAGCCCTATTTTATAAATTGATACCTATATGAATTGTTGCATATCAACTTGTTCATGTGTGCATACATATTTGTGGGTGTTTGGGGACCTTATGTCGATTCACCTTATAATTAAATATAAAGACCATAAATCTAGTCTAATATTTGCCCCCATTAAATTTGTGTAGCGAACCGATACTATGTTCTGCCATGTTAAGACAACTTTTAAATTGCGGGTTATCTAAACAACATAAACCTATTAATTAATTGTCGGGACCCCGGTTCCGCTTAATATTGCCTAATTGCATCGCACCTTTGCCATGTCAAACATCATACATGCATCATGCTCGATCTTCTGTCGTAGTATTAAATAGTCCATCTGGTGTTTCTTCTAGTGCTTTGCTTCTTCACGGATTAGGCCGATGAGTTGATGCGATTGTCGACCCGATCTTCGGATGAACCTTCGGCAATGTTTCAGGCGAGCAATCTCCCCCTTTCTACCTATCTTACTTTTATAGTATTTATTCCCTCCTGTTGATCTATTGCTATTTGTGTTGCGTTGCTCTAGTTTTCGTACCCGTGATATCCCTTGCAACCTTATATTGCCTTGGACACATCCTATTACCTGTTGTTTGGTAGATAGTTGGACTTGCGCGTCGTAGTCGCTTGCTCAAGTGTTGTTGCGTGTCGCCCAAGATTACGCTTGTTGGAGTATTGCCGCATGTTTAATGTTGGAGATGATCATGGCTTTAAATACTGTTTAATAACTAAAATTGAAGTAGGTCAATGCAGGCACCGGTGGGTAATAGACAATATTTGATTTTAACGCTCACTGGTGTCCGTGGGACCGAGTTCTTGACACTGTTAGATCGAGCGCTAACCACAGTGTGGGTGTGTGGGCACCCCATCGATTTAGTACCGATTCCAAGCATTGTCTGGGGCCACAAGTAGTTTGGGGCTTTATTACTATCCTGTACTTATGCCATGCTTTATCGCTTTATTTACGATTGTGCGAGGAGCACTGTCTGCTTAGGATCGTGACACGTTTCATTGTATCGATAAGCCCACACACTTTCTCGGTTCCCGATCGTTATACCGTCTACACAAACCTTGAGTCCGTCTCGAGACCGACCGACTGCTATGGTAGCTTAGTGGGGTGGCCCCCATGTACTTGCTTTGGGTCTGGGAAACGTCATGACTTAGGCCCCGCGACATACCGATGGGTGTATGTTAACTGATCTGGCAAAAAGGGTCGAAGTGCGTGTGGATACTTTGGTGCACCCCTGCAGGGTTAAATCTTTTCGAAAAGCCGTGTCCTCGGTTATGGACGACTTGGAGCACAGTTCTTGATCATAGACAACCATAACTAAAGTTTACTGTTATAATTTGACTGGTATCCGATATGACTAGTAATCAGCTCCACTACCACGGAATGGCTAAATAAAAGTACCAACAACTGCTGGGTTTGGGATATCTCATGCCAATTGTATCTGACTAGTAAGTGTTGCAACTACAACAGAATGGTTAACTAAAAGTGCCCACTGCTTATTATATCAGGATGACTATCTATACCTGACTAGTAATTGCTGCAACGATAACGGAATGAATAAAACTGCCAACGGTGTGAGTTCCTCGGCTGACTTCCTCGTTTGGTCTCGAGGGGGAAATACCAGGATGGGTATGTTTGGTGGTAGTATCAGGTTGGTTCCGAATAGGTCTTTCTCACCCCTCTCTGATAGCCGCTAGTTGTATCGAGTCTCTATAGGTTGTTTAGTGCATGCCGCGCTGCCGCTTCAGTCCACCATACCTATGTAGGCGAGGACCGCCGAATTCTAGTCTCGCCGTGTACTGGCCTCAGTACTGACCGCTCTCTCTTTTTCCTTTGCCCTTTATCGGCACCCCTTTTGTCTAAGCAGGCTTTGAGATCGACGTCGTTAGCAGGGTTACCCTTCCGGCTTGGCCTGGGCAGGGTTATGGACGCCATTGGTTATTCTTCATGGCTCTTAGCTCAATTTGCATCTTGTCCGTACTCGGACGCTGTATTGTTTTCAAGGTGATCTGAATCTTTGTACTGTAAATCTGTATTCTTGACTCTTTGAGTCGATGTTGTATATATATGTTTTGTGGGTTCCATCGAGGACTATTGTGTAATGGTATTACTTCGTTTTCCACCCGCACGCAAGTGCCTGGTGGGCACCTTTGAATCGTTTCTATGCGGGTTTTGGCGGGAAGCGCTGAAACTTGCATAGGGCCGATTCTGAGGGTGTTACAGTATATCAATTGTCAAAGACAATGAGTGTATTGGAATAGATTTCTGGTGGTATATTGCACGAATATTAAAGATAAATCTTCACAATAAAAAGCATAGGATAGAAATAAAAAGATTAAGAACTATGCAATGATAGAGATTCTTGATAGCTTCAACTAGTCACAAATTATGCAAAGCAATGATTAGAATAACTTGAAGCAAATGGTATCCCAAATAAGATATAGAGATATGTATTTGAGAAAGACCGCACCAAGAATTTCTTACTCAAACAAAGACCAAAATACGAGGAATAAAATCTTCTACCAAAAATAGGACCTTGTTTGAGCCAACATGCCACCTAGAAACAAGATAATCAACAATATCAACTCTAAGTGGCACTACCTCATATGTTCACATTTCCTAGGATTGTGATATGCAAAAGAAGCATATTACTCCCCCATAATGTGATATTCATTTTTTCTTAATAAGAGGCAAAGCAACCTCAACTAGAGAGAATTAATGGACATTTAGAATTTGAATTTCTCATGAGTATGGCACACCACATAGTGACTATATAAGCTTGCAATATCAATACTAAGTGGTAGTACTCACATACACACATTTTAAGGTTTAAGAGATGCACAAGGCATGTCACTCCCCCAAAATGGTATGTTCCATTAACCACTCTAAAAGAGCCAAATAAGATATCATCAAGATGCATTAGAGGCTCAAAATAAAACACACGAGTAAATGATGTGCCAAACACCTAGACATACTTGAATACACAAAATAATCAAGCATGAGGCACACCAAATACAAACACATACTTGGTACAAAACCAAAACATGTAAAGGGGCAAGTAACTTACAATATAAATGAGTTAAGTACAAGTTACCGCGAAGAGGCACATTGGATATAAGATAGGGAAATAATAATCCAAAGTACTTGGCTTGATTAAATATAACATATGAAGATCCCTTAATTCTTCATGAGTTAGCCAAGTCTCCAATGCCCTCCAAAAACACCTATTGATCAAGTTTGAGCTAGTTGGTCCCCAACCAAGTTGGTTCCTAAGAGGTTAGTCACAATAGGCTTGGCAATCCAACTGGTTCTTTTCTTGACACCACTTTGAGTTCCAACAAACTTGGCAAACACATTGCCATCCTTATCCTTCCTAAGAGAATAAACATCATCAACAATGATAGGGTTAGATAATATACCATTTGAACATGAAGAGGCAAAGTGCCCCTTCACACGACATATGTAGCAACAAGTGATCCCCTTTCTCTTCTTCATTGATTTCTTGGCTTGGGGAGCATTATCTTGATTTTTCTTCGGAAGTGGCCTAACTTCAACTTGGGATTGAACATGAACTTGTGGCCGCTTCCCTTGTTGCTTCTCACTCAAGTGCTTTTTCTTCAATGGACAAGATCTTACATGATGTCCTTCAACCTTGCACTTGAAGCAAATAATCTTGGCCGAATTCTTGACTTGGTGAAAGAACATGTTGGGCCCCCATGTGTGGTTTTGGTAATTAATGACAATCTTTATGGACTAATGTGTGTATTAAGTTATACTTGTAGGATTTGTCCATTGGCATCGCTTGTAGCATGTGTTGGCTTCAAGGTCGATGAAATGCAAAGAAGATTTGTCGTGCAAGCTCAATATGCGAGGTCGATGATGAGGAATTAAGAAAGGTGTTCCATCTTGAGAAGGTCAAGTTCGTCTACATCGAGCTCAAGTGGAACGTTCAAGGCAAAGGTATAATCTTGATAGGTTTTCCCTTTTTCCGGTCTCATGTTGTGTGTGGGAGACCGGGTTTAGGATAGATAACCGTACTATCAAGAGGGGCTCTCGTATGAGTAATTCAGTTACATCTTTCGGAGAGAGCTCAAACCTTTGCATACTTGCCATCGTATTTGGTTGTTATTTGTTCTTATCCATGTGAGGATATAGAGCTTGTGGTAATCTCCATAACAAGCTCTTGTTCATCAAAATCGGATCTTCCGTTTGTATCTTGTTGCGATTTTGAATTATGAGGTTTTTCAGTTTCTCACCAAGTGAGGTATTTCACATTATTCTACTTGATACTTTCTCACTTGGTGATAATCAATATTTCCACTTTTTATCAAGAAGCCTTTGTCGTCCTTTATCCAACGCAATTGGAATCGGGTCAATCGGAGCTACCGTTTAAAAGTTATGACCGTTTGAATATTTGCCATTTTAAATGAAAAAGAAAAAGAAAAACTGGGCCGAGCGGTACTACCGCAGCCCAGTACAGCTCTGGCCTGGCGCGCGCAGCCCATTTTATGTCTGGCCCGGTACGCACACCGGGTGTACCGGTCTGGCCTGGTAGTACCGCCTGGGTGGGCCGGTACTATCGGTCGGCCCAGATTTTTTTATCAGATCTAGATCCTGCCGCGGCCGCGCGTTGACTGTAACACCCTCAGACTCGGACCTATGCAAGTTTGAGCAAAATTCGCCAAACCCGCATAGAAACGATTCAAAGGTGCCCACCAGGCACTTTCGTGCGGGTGGAAAACGAAGTAATAACATTACACAACAGTCCTCGATGGGACCCACGAGATATATAAATGACTCAAAGAGTCAAGAATACGAATATAATTTACAAAGATCCAAATCACCTTGAAGCGATATAGCGTCCAGCTATGGACAAGATGCAAATGGGGCTAAGAGCCCGAAGAATAACCAATGGCGCCCATAACCGCCAGGCCAAGCGGAAGGGTAACCCCGCTAACGGCGTCGATCTCAAAACCTGCTTAAACAAAAGGGTGCCACCAAGGGCAAAGGCAAAAACAAAGAAGGAGCGTCGATCGAGGCCGAGACACGAGAGGCTAGAATTGGCGGTCCGCCTACATAGGTATGGTGGATCGAGCGTGGCAAAGATGCACTAAACAACCTATAGAGACTCGATACAACTGGCGGATATCAGAGGGGGGGGGGAGAATGATCTAACCGGATCCAACCTGAAGCTAACACCAAACCAAACCCATCCTGGTGTTTCCCCCTCGAGACCAAACGAGGAAGTCAACCGAGGAACTCACACAGTTGGCAGTTTTACTTATTCAGTTATAGTTGTGGCACTTTACTAGTCAGATTTAGGTAATCGTCCTGATAAAGTAAGCAGTGGGCACTTATAGTTAACCATTCCGTTATAGTTACATCAATTACTAATCAGATACAGATAGCATGAGGTGAACCCAAAACCCAGCAGTTGTTGGTACTTTTATTCAGCCAATTCGTTGTAGTTGCAGTACTTACTAGTCAGGTACCATTGTCGCAAGCGACAACCAACAAGCAATTGTGGGAAGTATTAATTAGCCATTCCATTATAGTGAAGCTGATTACTAGTCATTATAAGTCAAATTTATAACAATAAACTTTAGTTATGCTTGTCTATGATCGAGATACTGTGCTCCAAGTCGTCCATATCCGCGGACACGGCTTTCAGAAAGTTTTACCCGGCCGGGGTGCACCAATAGCAACACACGCTCGATCAACCTCGGAAAAACCAAATCAAAACCCAACGAGGCTTTCACGATGAACAATCACAGGATTCAGAAATATTTCAGGGGCCACCCTTGAGTACACCCCAACGAAGTAAGCTAGCTCGAGAGACCCCAAAGTTTGTGGGTCAAGCAGTAACGACAATGAGTCCCCAAACGGGATCGTCGATACCACGTAAACGGGTCACAAATCCTAAGATGCAGGTGCTCCTCGCACAATCGTAAATAAAGCGAGCATGGCATAAGTACAGATAGTAAAAACACCTCAAACTAGTTTGTGGCCCCGAAATAAGAATGAATCAAGCTCGCTCGGGGTCCCATATACCTCCCGGATGTGGATAGCGATAAATCAAGGAACAGTATCAAGTACTCGGGGTCTTACGGGACACAAGTGGCGTTCGAAACCAAATATTATCTATCACCCACCGATGCCTCGCTTATTCAATTTTAGTTGTTAAACAGAAATTAAAGTGACGATAAGTAAAACTAGAATCATCTCCATCATCAACATGCGGCAATACATCAAGAATCGTGGCATATGACACACATCAACACTTGAGCAAGCAACTACGACGCAGGTCCAACTATCTACCAAACAATGGTAATAGGATGTGTCCAAGGCAATATAGGGCACGGTATATCACGGTACGGAAACTAAAGCATCGCAACACGTATAGCAATAGATCAACAGAGGGAAGTAAATACTATAAAAGTAAGATAGGTAGAAAGAGGAGATGCTCACCTGAAAACATTGTCGAAGGTTCAACCAAGATCGGGACGAAGCTCACATCAACTCAACTCAACGCCTTATCCGCGAAGAAGCAAAACACTAGAAGAAACACGGATGCAATATTTAATACACGGCAGAAGATCGGCATGATGCATGCATGATGGATGACAAGGCAAAGAAAGCGATGCAATTAGGTCAATATTAAGCGAACCGGGTCCCGACAATTAATCAAGTGGTTCAAGTTGTTTACCTACCCGCAATTTAAATGTTGTTTAGCAATGCAATGATGGAACCGGTTCGCTACCCATGTTTAAATGAGGCCAATATAAGGCTAGATTTGCCCGCATATGGGCCCCATATTTAATTATTAGGTGAATCGGCATAAGGCCCCCAAACCACATGAATGTATGCATGCATGACAAGTATTATCGACAAGTTGTATTTCAATTATAAAATAGGGTTTGGGGAGGGTTCACATTAAGGGGTCTCGACGATCTTGGGGATCCGGGGGTTCGGGGTCGGTCTCAGGGTTCAGGGTTCGGCGAGGTCGTTCTCGGACTCAGGGGTAGGTCTTGGCGCATCCGGGGAGCAGGTCTTGGTTCGGTGTCAGGGCGTGTCGAATTCTTCCGGGCCGATGCCGTTCTTGTCATCGCGACGGTCTTGGGGTCATGTCGACGATCATGGCGTTCAGGGGGAGACCTCGGCCATCGAGCCCATGCTTCAATGGTCCGCGGCGAGCTTGTCCGATGGCGGTAGACCTTGGGGTTCCGTGGAGCCGGTCTTGGTTCCATTGTCGATGGCGATCTTGGCGGAACGCTTCGAAGAATTCGACAGGGTTCGGGTCTTGGCGTCCGAGGAATTGCTTGTGTGGCGTCGGTACGGAATTGGTCTCGAATCCATGAAGCGATCTTGTCGGGCCTCATGTCGGTCTTGGCGTCCGGGGCTCGGGCTCGGTCTCGACCATCGATCCATGACGGCACTTGGTGGCCTTCGGGTTCGTGAAGGAGACCGCGTCGCTCGGGTTCAGACACCTCGTAGGCAGTCCTTGTAAAACTCGTTCGTGGTCGAGCTTGCCCGGCAGGAGATCTTGTTAACAACTTTCCATCAAACCGAAACTCGGAGCCTCGAGTAGCATCACGCGGCATACAAAAGCAGACGTCGCGCCTAGTCTTCGTCGGCACGGGCGGACGAGGTCGCCGACGAGGGCGCCTAGGTTGAGGACGGGACGGGCAGCGAGGCCGAGGCGGCCCGATGAAGGCCGGCGTGCGATGTGGCGCGGCGAGGCCTCGAGGCGCGTGGCGCCGAGTGGAGGACGACTTCACGGTGCTAGGATGCTCGCGAGGCGTCGTGCGGCCAGCGGGCGAGGCGAGGTCGGCTCGGCTCGAGCGCTGGCCGCAGCGGCGAGGCGAGTGCAAGTTGACGACGCCGACGGGAGCCTGGCGCGACGGAGGTTGGCCGGCCACTGAACAGGCGGAGGCGGAGGCGGGCGCGGCAGCGCACAGGCGGCGGGAGAGCTGCAGAGGCGAGGCAGAGGGCGCATGGAAGCGAGAGGGAGCAGGGCGAGAGGTGGGGTGAGACCGAGGGGCGCGGAGGTGGCTGGCGCCATGCGACGCTGAGGAGGCGCGCGAGGAGGCGGAAGGCGAGAAGGTGGTGAGCGGGCGGGCGGGCCACGAGGGAGGGCGGGTGGCGAGCTGGGGGGAGAGGACGCCAAGGGGCGGTGGTTGGCCGAGGGCAGAGAAGAGGTGAGTGGAGGGCCAGGGCCAGCAGCGAGCTCATGGGAGGAGGGCGGTTGATGGCTCCGAGCGAGGGGGTGTAGGGGAGGCGACGAGGGAGAGGCAGGCTGAAGCTCGGAGAGTGAACGGGGAGAGCAGCTGAGGGGCAGGAGAGGTGCGAGGCCATGGGTGGTTGCGTCGGGGAGAGAGCCAGGAGAAGAGAGAGAGGACGGGCAGGTGTGGAGGAGGGCCGTGGGACCCGCAGGGCTGTATGCTGGTGTGTGTGTGAGAGTTGGGTGGGGGTGGTTTGACTGGGGGTGGGCCAGGGGCGGTGAGGGCCCCAGCGGCAGAGAGAGAGGGGTAGGGGGCGGCTGGGTGGTGTGGCTATGTGTGTGTGGGTTGTGTGGGTTTGAGAGGAAGAGAGAGGAGGACAAGTGGCGGTTCTGGTTGGTTAGGGAGGGCAGTGAGGTGGCGCATGGCTATTGGCCCGTGAGGTGGCAGGATGTGGGTAGGATAGTGGGTAGCTCTAGGATTTAGAGGGCTGGTTTGGGGTGGACCGTTTTAAAATCTGGGGCGGTCGTTCGGGTCGGGTTGGCCCGTTCGACTGCCCCTACTAAAATAATTATAAATTTTATTTGTGTTAATTGGTCCATTTGTAAACCGATAGCGACAAAACAAAATACTCCGGATCCCCGGGGTTTGGCGTTTGAATAAAGATGGGGCGTTTTAGAAAACAAAACGGCGTTGCGAAAATAGTTTTGGCAAACAATGCATGATGATGACGATGCAATGCACAAATTCAACGCGATTTTCTAGTAGTGGTTTTGCGGGATGCCACAATTCGACACCACTAACAATGGATCTCGCCCTCGAGATCCGCCTCATGGTACCGGGAGGAAGGTCGGCGATCTGCGTCTTCTCGTTCCGTGTAGATCCTCGCGACACCACCAACAAGGGGTCGTTGTCCGTGATCGTCGGGAGAACACTCCGGGGACAAAAGGTCGAAGGTAGAGGTATCAACAAATAAATCCACCTCTAGCTTCCGATGGATGGAGTAAAACTGCTGGATCCACTGATTCGATGTACAAGAGCGAATGATAAGAGTAGTCGGATGGTGATCAGTCCATCGCGCACCCAAACCATTACTCTGCACACAAATAGGCGGATTATGCAACCAACTCTCTAATCGATCGATGATCTCGACAAGCGAGGTTCGGAACAAGGAGTGATGCAGACTCTGCATCGGATCTGGCATAGAGGATGTCGTCGCGTCGGAAAACACCGGAAGGCACAAACAAGGAACAAAGAATGGTACCACAGACGAAGGATTCCTCGGATAGCATGAAGACCAGATGTAGCAACACCGTTATCGAAGACGGATGCGAAACCCTAAAGGTACGACGGAAACCCAACCACGAGAATTCCTGGACTCGAAGAAAGAGACGAGCGGAGTCAAAACACGAGGGGTAAGAGGAGAACAGCAGAGGGTAAGGAGTAAAATCAGACCTAGCCGACTATCCAACCGATTTTGCAAAATAGTTTTGACACTCTACTTGGCCGTTAGCTAGGTTATCCTCAGTGGACTTGTGGGTATCGCAACCGGGCTCGATACCACTCAGAACACCCTCAGACTGGACCTATGCAAGTTTGAGCAAAATTCGCCAAACCCGCATAGAAACGATTCAAAGGTGCACCAGCACTTTCGCGGGTGGAAAGCAGTAATAACATTACACAACAGTCCTCGATGGGACCCACGAGCAGATATAACAATGACTCAAAGAGTCAAGAATACGAGATATAATTTACAAAGATCCAAATCACCTTGAAACGATATAGCGTCCAGCTATGGACAAGATGCAAATGGGGCTAAGAGCCCAAGAATAACCAATGGCGTCCATAACCGCCTGCCAAGCCGGAAGGGTAACCCTCGCTAACGGCCGATCTCAAAACCGCTTAAACAAAAAGGGTGCCACCAAGGGCAAAGCAGAAAACAAAGAAGGAGCGTCGATCGAGGCCGACACCGAGAGGCTAGAATTCGCGGTCCTCGCCTACATAGGTATGGTGGATCGAGCAGTGGCAAAGATGCACTAAACAACCTATAGAGACTCGATACAATGGCGGATATCGAGGGGGAGAATGATCTAACCGGATCCAACTGAAGCTAACACCAAACCAAACCCATCGGTGTTTCCCCTCGAGACCAAACGAGGAAGTCAACCGAGGAACTCACACAGTTGGCGCTTTACTTATTCTTATAGTTGTGGCACTTTACTAGTCGATTAGGTAATCGTCACGATAAAGTAAGCAAGGCACTTATAGTTAACCATTCCGTTATAGTTACATCAATTACTAATCGACATGATAGCATGAGGTGAACCCAAAACCCAGCAGTTGTTGGTACTTTTATTCAGTCATTTCGTTGTAGTTGCAAGATTTACTAGTCAGGTACAACTGTCGCAAGCGACAACCAACAAGCAATTGTGGGAAGTATTAATTAGCCATTCCATTATAGTGAAGCTGATTACTAGTCATTATAAGTCAAATTTATAACAATAAACTTTAGTTATGCTTGTCTATGATCGAGATACTGTGCTCCAAGTCGTCCATATCCGCGGACACGGCTTTCAGAAAGTTTTACCCGGCCGGGGTGCACCAATAGCAACACACGCTCGATCAACCTCGGAAAAACCAAATCAAAACCCAACGAGGCTTTCACGACTGAACAATCACAGGATTCAGAAATATTTCAGGGCCACCCTTGAGTACACCAAGCAAGTAAGCTAGCTCGAGGAGACCCCAAAGTTTGTGGGGCATGTGAACAAAGCAGGTCCCCAAACGGGACTGTCGATACCACGAACGGTCACAAATCCTAACAAGACAAGTGTGCTCCTCGCAATCGTAAATAAAGCAGAGCATGGCATAAGTACAGATAGTAAAACACCTCAAACTAGTTTGTGGCCCCGAAATAAGAATGAATCAAGCTCGCTCGGGGGTCCCATATACCTCCGGATGTGGATAGCGATAAATCAAGGAATGTATCAAGTACTCGGGGTCTTACGGGACACAAGTGGGCGTTCGAAACCAAATATTATCTATCACCCACCGATGCCTCGCTTATTCAATTTTAGTTGTTAAACAGAAATTAAAGTGACGATAAGTAAAACTAGAATCATCTCCATCATCAACATGCGGCAATACATCAAGAATCGTGGCATATGACACACATCAACACTTGAGCAAGCAACTACGACGCGCAGTCCAACTATCTACCAAACAACGGGTAATAGGATGTGTCCAAGGCAATATAGGGTCGCGGTATATCACGGGTACGGAAACTAAAGCATCGCAACACAGATAGCAATAGATCAACAGGAGGGAAGTAAATACTATAAAAGTAAGATAGGTAGAAAGAGGGAGATGCTCGCCTGAAAACATTGTCGAAGGTTCAACCGAAGATCGGGACGAAGCTCACATCAACTCAACGGCCTTATCCGCGAAGAAGCAAAACACTAGAAGAAACACCGGATGCAATATTTAATACACGGCAGAAGATCGGCATGATGCATGCATGATGGATGACAAGGCAAAGGTGCGATGCAATTAGGTCAATATTAAGCGGAACCGGGGTCCCGACAATTAATCAAGTGGTTCAAGTTGTTTACCTACCCCGCAATTTAAATGTTGTTTAGCAATGCAACAGATGGAACCGGTTCGCTACCCATGTTTAAATGAGGCCAATATAAGGCTAGATTTGCCCGCATATGGGCCCCATATTTAATTATTAGGTGAATCGGCATAAGGCCCCCAAACCATATGAATGTATGCATGCATGACAAGTATTATGCGACAAGTTGTATTTCAATTATAAAATAGGGTTTGCGGGAGAGGGTTCACATTAAGGGGTCTCGGCGATCTTGGGGATCCGGGGTTCGGTCGGTCTCGTGGTTCGGGTTCGAGGTCGTTTCTCGGACTCGAGGTAGGTCTTGGCGCATCCGGGAGCAGGTCTTGGTTCGGTGTCGTATGTCGAATTCTTCCGGCCGATGCCGTTCTTGTCATCGCGACGGTCTTGGGGTCATGTCGACGATCATGGCGTTGAGGAGACCTCGCCATCGAGCCCATGCTTCAATGGTCCGCGAGCTTGTCCGATGGCGGTAGACCTGGGGGGTTGGTGGAGCCGGTCTTGGTTCCATTGTCGATGGCGATCTTGGCGGAACGCTTCGAAGAATTCGACAGGGTTCGGGTCTTGGCGTCCGAGGGAACTGCTTGGTGTGGCGTCGGGTACGGAATTGGTCTCGAATCCATGAAGCAGATCTTGTCGGGGCCTCATGTCGGTCTTGGCGTCCGGGGCTCGGGGTCTCGACCATCAGATCCATGACGAAGCACTTGGTGGCCTTCGGGTTCGTGAAGGAGACCGCGTCGCTCGGGTTCAGAAAACTCGTCGGCAGTCCTTGTAAAACTCGTTCGTGGTCGAGCTTGCCCGGCAGGAGATCTTGTTAACAACTTTCCATCAAACCGAAACTCGGAGCCTCGAGTAGCACTGCGGCGCGGCATACAAAACAGAGACGTCGCGGCCTAGTCTTCAGGTCGGGCACGGGCGGACGAGGTCGCTGGACAGAGGGCGCCGCACAGGTTGAGGACGGGGACGGGGCAGCGAGGCCAGAGGCGGCCCGATGAAGGCCGGCGAGCGCGCGATGTGGCGCAGGCGAGGCCTCCGAGGCGCGTGGCGGCGCTCGAGGTGGAGGACGACTCGGCGGTGCTAGGATGCTCGCGAGGCGGCTCGTGCGCGGGCCAGCAGCGGCGAGGCGAGGTCGGCTCCGGTGGCTCGAGCGCGGGCCGGCAGCGGCGAGGCGAGCTGCAGGTTGACGACGCCGACGGGGAGCCCTGGCGCGACGGAGGTTGGCCGGCGCTGCTCTGAACAGGGGCGGCGGAGGCAGTGAGCGAGAGCGCCGGGCGACGAAGGCGCCGGAGAGGCTGTGGAGCTGCAGCGAGGCGAGGCAGAAAGGCGGGCGGAGGAAAGGCGGAGAGGTGGGTGAGGACCGGAGGCGGCGGAGGCCGGCTGCCGCTGGCGACGCTGAGGCGCGCGAGGAAGGCAGCGGAGAGGTGGCGAGGCGGGGTGGCGCCGGACGAGGGAGGCGGTGGCGGGTGGCGAGCCGGAGGAGAGGACGCAAGGCGGGCGGTGGTTGGCCGGAGGCGGGAGAGAAGAGGCGGGCGGCCAGCAGGCGAGCTCATGGACGGAGGGGGCGGTTGGGCTCCATGAGGCAGAGGGGTAGGGGAGGCGACGCGGAGAGGCAGGGTCATGAGCCTGTGGAGAGGCGGAACGTGGGAGAGCAACGGTGAGGGGCCAGGAGGTGCGAGGCCGCATGGGTGGTTGCGTCTTGAGAGAGCCGTGGGAGAGAGAGGGACGGGGACAGGCAGGTGGAGGAGGGCTGCGTGGGACCCTTGAGCATGTGGTGTGGCTATGTGTGTGTGGGTTGTGTGGGTTTGAGAGGAAGAGAGAGGAGGGACAAGTGGCGGTTCTGGTTGGTTAGGGAGAGGGCATGAGGTGGCGCATGGCTATTGGCCGGGTGAGGTGTGGATGTGGGTAGGATAATGGGTAGCTCTAGGATTTAGAGGGCTGGTTTGGGGTGGACCGTTTTAAAATGCGGAGTGATCGGGTCGGGTTGGCCTGCTCGATCGCCTACTAAAATAATTATAAATTTTATTTGTGTTAATTGGTCCATTTGTAAACCGATAGCGACAAAACAAAATACTCCGGAGCCCCGGGGTTTGGCGTTTGAATAAAGATGGGGCGTTTTAGAAAACAAAACGGGCTTTGCGAAAATAGTTTTGGCAAACAATGCATGATGATGACGATGCAATGCACAAATTCAACGCGATTTTCTAGTAGTGGTTTTGCGGGATGCCACATTGACCAGCCCCTCTCCCGCCGCCTCGCACCACGCCCGCCCGGCTCCTTCTTGCGCTGCTTCGCGCGCTGGTTTCAGAATCGCCTCACTGCATCTTGTGCATGCGCTCTGCCAGCACCCGCCGCCTCCCACGCCGTTGGTCATTGGGCCCAAGCCGCCACATGCTGCCGCCGCTTGCTTCGGACGCCGCCGCTTCTTCCAGAACAGCATGTTCCTCCACAGATGCCCCCGCCATGGCCGACTTGCTTCCGCTGTCTCTCTGGCTCGCTCGCTGTATGTGTTTGTGTTTGGTCTGGTAGTACCATCCTAATTCGGTACTACCGGTCAGCCTAGAAAAAATTGCCCCAACCGCCATTTTTTGGCTAGCCCTATATAAGTCTTTTGTCCATTTTCATTTTGGGTTACTTCTTCCTTCTTTTCTTGTCCAAGCTTTGCCCCCATTTGCTTTACTCTTTAAGCTTGATTTCTACACACCCCTCCATTGATTCTTGCATATATTTGAGGGGTTGTTGGAGGTGATCTAGATCTACGTTTTGACCAAACCAAAACATCTCTTTGTGAGTGTATCTTTGGGAATCTAGATTTTGGGGGATTTTGTGTCTCTCCTTGATTCATCCTCTCTTGTTCCTCCAATAGCTTTAGTAGCTTTGTTGGAATTTGAGAGTGAGGGATTTGAGCATCTTTGTGGTGTTCTTGCCATTTGCATTTGGTGCATCGGTTTGAGTTCTCCTCGGAGGATTTGGTTTGAATTTCTCATTGGAGCTTGTACCTCTTGGGTTCTTGGAACCCTAGACGATTTTGTGGCCTTGGTGGGATTGTGGCCTTGGTGGCATTTGTTGAGGCCTTTTGTGGCGTTTGTTGGGAGCCTCCAATTAAGTTGTGGAGTTGTGCCCCAACCTTGTGAGAGGTTCCGGTTGCCACCGACAAGTGCACCGATTGTGGAAGCGTGGATCGATCCCATTGGGGTGAGATTCATCGGAGAATAAGGGAGGCCTTTTGTGGCGTTGGTGGTTTGATACCACCCCCTCTCCAAACGAGACGTACTCCATGTTGGGAGGAACTCGGTAAAATATCGGTGTCCCCGCGTGCCTCGGTTATCTCTATATCCGAGCTCTTTACTTATGCACTTTACATTGTGATAGCCTTCGTGCTTGAAGTACTATATATCTTGATATCACTTTGTTGCTTGTATTGCTTAGCATAAGTTGTTGGTGCACATAGGTAAACCTTAGTTGTTTCTAGGTTGTGCTTTACAAAGTAAACTCTAGTTTATTCCGCCTTTGTTGAGCCACTCTAGGAAAAGTTTTAATCGCCTATTCACCCCCCTCTAGGCGACATCTGTATCCTTTCACTTGGTTTTGTCCCTTCTTCTTGTTTATATTGGACTTGTTCTTGTTATTGGAGTTGAATCCAAGTCCACTTTTATCATTAGGGGATTTTTGCACACTCAAGATATTATCGAGTGTGGATTTCCCTTCATGACTCTTTTCCAAGTCATTCCTCAAGGAAGTGACTTGAGCCATGAGCTCTTTGATTTCCTCTACATGGTTAGTATAAATACAAGTACTAGAGGAAGTAGGAGCTTCATTGTTAGAGCAACAAGGCAAATCAATTAATCCAACACAAGGTTTATCAATAGTATGTCTAGATGAATTACTAGGACTAGCACATGGCAAAATAACATTTTGAGTTGAAGTTGTGCTAATGTCCAAAAGAGGCTCACGATATGTTACCTTAGTAATACTTGACTCACGAGCTAACTTTGTCCCATCATAAGAGATTAGAAGATCATTATGAGAGCCCGAGAGCTTTTCGTGACTTTCTTCCAATTTCCTATACTTGCTAGTTAGCAACTCAAGTTGAGCCATTAGCTCAAAATTCTCCTTTAGGATAGATGCTTCACAATAAGTAGAGTTAGTAGCACAAGCATCATTAATGGAATTTTCCTTTTAAAGCTCATAAGATTCAATTTTTTGTGTGAGGAGACAATTAGTGTGCTTCTCCTCAGCAAGCTCTTGCTTAAGGAGATTCTCACAGCATCAAGTTGGAAATCCAACTCCTCTATGGTTCCCGTTTGTTTAGTTATGGTGTCCATAACGTGTTTGAGACAAGTAACGGCCTTATTATTACCACGAAGAGAGGTACACAAAAAAGTCAACTCAAGCAAGAGAGCACTAGTATCCTCATCAATGTCATCATCACTATCATCATTATCATTGCTATTATCTTTAAAGATATATTGGGATCCAAAGTAGGAGATACCTTTGATCCTCTTTCCATAAGGCACATGTGAGCATGGGAGAATGAAGATGAGGATATTCTTGAATCTTCATTCATGATCATTTCTTGCTTTATAGAATGTTTGATTTCCTCTACATTGTTAGATAAACAACTAGAGGAAATATAAGCATTTTTTCATGGTAACAAGGCAAATCAAGCGTATCATCTACACTAGTACTCAAATAATTTCTAGATGATATACAAGGACTAGCAACACAAGGGGATATAGCATTATTGTTGCAAGAAGTGCTTAAGTCCAAAGAAGAAACATTTCAATGGGATAGAGATGAAGGATCATCATTAGCGAGAACAATATCAAAATTGCAATTCCCAACACCACTCACCATATATTTACCTTGTGTTTTGCCACACATTGGTGAAGTGGGTGAAGATGAGAGCTCATCGCGGCCGGAGGTGGAAGCAACTTGGAGCTCTTCATGATGTGAAGGAAAAGAGATCTCCTCGGAGAAACCACCGACAATATTAGAAATGGAACCACCAAATATTTATTTAAGCTTGGTCCACTTCTCATGAGACGACGTGCGCTTTACAATCGTCAAGAACAAATTAACTGTGGGGCTCAAAGAGAAAATAAGCTCATTAGATACTTGATCTTCGAGATGTAAATTTTCTCATCCTCTAAAGATAGATTTTGAGGATCCATAGGAGGAGAAAAACCTACATCTAGAAACCGCTCAATATTTGGACACAAGGTCCGAAGATTACAAAGCAAGCAATTTCTCCACAAAGCATAATTTGTGCCATCAAAGATAATTGTGTCATTGTGCACTATACTACTAGCCGACATCTTTACACTCTAGGCGGTGAAGCCTAAACAAGGAGATACCTTGCTCTGATACCAATTGAAAGGATAGAGATGTCGCCTAGAGGGGGTGAATAGGCAATTTCAAAACTATTACAGTTTTGGCTTGATAGAATGCGGAATTAAACTAACGTTTATTTTACAAGCACAAAACCTAAATACACTAGGATCAACTAAGTGCACCAACAACAAATTAAGCTAGGCAAGATAGCACAAGATAAATATACCACAAGTGATAAGCAAGATATAAGTACTTCAAGCTCGATGGCTATCACAAGGAAAGTAAGCTCGGATATAGAGATAACCGAGGCACGCGGAGACGAAGATGTATTCCCGTGTTCACCACCTTTGGGAAGGGGGCTACGTCACGTTGGAGAGGTGTGAGGTTCCACGAAGGATTCCTCACGCGCCACAAAGGCTCACCTTCTTCTCCGAGTCTATCCCACGAAGGAATAGGCCCTTTCCTTATGGCTAGCTTTTCCTCCACTCAGGAGATGGCAAGCTCCACAACCACTTCACAAGCTCCACGAAGGAGAATCCCGGGTCTCTTCACAATCTTCCACGAAGAGAACACTGCGGTACCAACCGCCAAGCCAACTAGGAGGTCACCCTCCAAGAGTAACAAGCTCACGGTCTCTCACTCGAACAAATCGTAATGGAGAGCTCAACACTTATGCAAGAATACAAAGAAAGACCACCAAGGGTGCTCAAATCCTTCACTCTCAAATCCCACCAAAGCAACAAGTGCTAGGGAGGAATTAGAGAGGAATAACAATGGTAGAAGTCAACCGATGGCTCCAAGATCTAGATCCAATGGGTTACCCTCACTTAGAGGAGGAATTGATTAGTGGGGATTGTAGATCTAGATCTCCTCTTCCAAAGCCCTAAAAAAGATGCAAGAATCATAGGAGGGAAGGGGGAGGAAGCAAGCTCAAGAGGTTCAACAATGGAGGTCAATTTCGTGGTCAAGAACACCCTAAAACGTTGGGGGAAGAACCCCCTTTTATAGTGGAAAGCAAATATGGCCGTTGGAAAAAATCTGTACGAACTCGGTTGAAAGTTCGGTTGGACCGGCTCCAGAACCGGACGGTCCGGTTCCTGGACCAGAAAACCGAACTTAAACCGGAATTAGGGTCAGTACACAGTCTCGGATAGACTCGGTATAGAAAAACCGAAAATCTCGGTTTTAGATCCGGTTTTCCGGTTCTGGCACCAGACCACCTGGTCTGGGAGCCGGTTGAACCGAATCTACAACCGGGATAAAATAGGCTTCACGAAAAACGCAATAACTTTTGCATACGGACTCCGAATTCGATGATCTTGGGCTTGTTTCGACGAGGACAACAAGCTCTAAAAGACTGTGAAGAGAAACATCATAGCCCAACAAAGGAGGATAAAACCAAATGAAGAAAGGTAAGAAGCCTCCCTAAATAAGAACCGATAAAACCTTCAAATTCGAAAATGCCATAGAAGATGCATACGAATTCCGTTTTCGATGAACTTGGGCTTGTTGAAGAGCTAGCCACAAGCTCAAGAACCTCACATGGAGAAACACCAAGAAGAAACAAAATAGGAAGATGCAAAGTATGCAAACGATTAAGCTCCCTATGACGATGTGATCAAGTTACACAACTGAGATCCCCTCTTGATAGTGCGGCTATCTATCCTATAACCCGGTCTCCCAACAACCACCTTGAGACCGGTAAAAGGAAATCCTAGCAAGGCCATACCTTTGCCTTGCGCATACCGCTTGATCTTGATGACAACGCTTCAAGCTCCACTGGCTTGAATGCAACACTTGATCATTGTTGCTTCGTGAAGACTCCTAATTTGCTCCCCATACACCACTATGGGATAGCTTCATTAATACATGTCTTCACATGTCCATTATCACCAATATGGACGTCAAGCTTCAAGCAAATGATCTTCTTGAGATGCTTATCTTGAACTTGCCCTTCTCAACCTTGATGACGATCACCACTTGATGTCATCCTCTCATGGTCTATATAATGTCTTAATTTTGAAGCATGCCCATGGAAAGATACCTGTCCCATATAGAAAACACAAAGGCAAATATATAATGGGTTAGTTCATGATGCATAATTGATAAGGCTTACCATACCACAATACCATGTGGTACATTCTTTATGCTTCATGTGTTGACCAACTTGAAATCAATCTTCACTCTTTGTTATTGGTCAACCAAGTATCTTCTTGTGCTCCATCTTAATATCTCGAGGTACATAAGGAACTATTCATTTGATTACATGCTCTAAATCTTAGTCAACCATATATCAACTAATGAGGCTATCATGACACCGACTTAGAGCCATATCTTGAATTATTCTATTGAGATCACACTCTCAAGATCTTGATCATATCATATTCTTCTCTTCAACTCGATGATTTTGATGCCAATACTCAAGGTATAACTTTATCTTCATGGCATCCATACTTGAATCCAACACATGGACTACAAGCATGACCTATGGAATATTCCTTCATATAAAACTCAGTGAAAACATTAGTCCATAGGGATTGTCATTAATCACCAAAACCACACATAGGGGCAATTACCCTTCCATTCGCCTAAGCCAGTGCGAGTATGGTGGAGTAGAGGGAGCCTCGACGATCTAGGGTTTAGAGGGCCGAGGTTTATAGGTGGCTAGAAACTAGGGTTTAGCTAGTCGGTAGCTGTTTAGAGGAGGATCTAGAGGCGGCGACTTGGAAGGGACCAAGGCCGGCAACTAGGGTTTGTAGTGTGGTGCAAGGGGGCGCCCCTCCCCTCTATTTATGAGAGGGAGGGGAGGTTTGGGGAAGGGGAGTCCTTACCCAACTCCACCTCATGGGCCGGCGGCAAGGGAGAGGGAGGATTCCTCCCTTAGGTAGGATTCCTTCCCTCCCTCCACTAGGCAATGTTGGGATTTGACTTTTTCAAATTGACGTTTGACTTTTCAAACTAGAGTTTGATTTCTCTCTTCCCATTGCCCAACAAAGTGACCTAGTACATGATGCAACCATTCCATTTTGTCATGACACATCCATGTACCCTTCCCACTCCGAATCGGTGGACCTTTAGACCTTTCTTGAACATTCCGGTGAAAACACCGAAACCATTCCCGAACTCTGGATTTGGACTTTTCTTGTATGAATCTTATTCTTTAGACCATTCCGGATCTCCTCGTGATATCCCGGATCCCATCCGAGACTCCGAACTACATTCTGTCTCTTTACTCACTTTCCAGATCTACTAAACAACATCGAATCCTTAAGTGTGTCTCCCTACGGTTCGTGAATTATGTAGACATGACCGAGACTCTTCTCCGATCAATAACCAATAGAGGAATCTGGAAATTCATATGACTCCCACATATTTCTATGATTACTTCGTGATCGAATGAACCATTTACATATGATACCAATTTCCCTTTGTCTCGCGATACTTTACTTATCCGAGGTTTGATCGTCGGTATCTCTGCATACCTAGTTCAACCTCGTTACCGATAAGTACTATTTACTCATTCCTGTGATATGTGATCCCTTGTGAGCCAGTCATATGCTTGCAAGTCCGGCTGCGCATAACCGAACCGAAACCGAAAACCGAATCGGAAAAAACTTAACCGCAATCGAAATTTCGGTTTTTTCAGTTTGTGGTTAAGGTTACAGTTAGCAAAAGTTCTAACCGTTTGGCACTCGGTTAATTCGGTTTTAAACCAAAAAACCGCGGTTTTTACCGAAATTAACCGAACATTCTTTTGCAGTAAAAAAATCCTATAATATACCTAGTCCAACTTCACTAAAACACGTCATATAGGGCCTAGACTTAGTTAAGTCATAAAACTTCTTGCAGCATACTGGTTACCATGTGCTAACTTTTGTTTCTTCTCCCAAGGTCATGAGTTCAACTCTCGTGTAAGCACTAATTTCTATTTTGCCGATTTCTCTCTTGCAATACACCCAGTTTGGTCATACAAAATACTAAATTAGTTTATTTTGGCCGAAATTCATTGTTTTTCTTATTTATCTCTTACAACACATTTAGTATGATCATTTAAAATGGTAAACTGATATATACGACCATAAAAGTTATACGTTATTAAAAAAATCGCGTCAACTATGGTTAATTTGGTTATTACCGAAACCAAACCGATATTTAATGGTTATTACCGAAATCGAACCGTATTTTTGTACAAAACCGTATTTACCGAAGTATTAAAACCGTATTTACCGTATAATCGTATTAATCGAACCGAATTAACCAAATTAACCGAACGCGTATCCGGACTTGCAAGCTAATTGGATGACATTACACCGAGAGGCCCCTTAGTATATCTATCCATCATTGATGGACAAATCCCACTCTTGATCCATGTGCCTCAACACATACTTTCCGAACACTCAATTCCACCTTTAACCTAGTTACGAAGTGGTGTTTAATGTCATTAAAGCATCCATCCGGTGATGGTGATTAACATGATCTCATGGTCGAAGGATTTAGGTTACTAAGTATCTAAAAGCTTATAGCAAACAAAATATTTAAATGACTTGATCTTATGCTACGCTTAACTATAGGAGTATGTCCATCACATCATTCTCCTAATGATATGACCTTGTTATTAATAACATCGCAATGTTCATGATCAGGAAACCATGATCATATATTAACCAACAAGCTAGTTTAACAAGAGGCTTTACTAGAGACTCTTTTATGTTTACAAACCACACAAGTATTAATGTTTCCGGTTAATACAATTATAGCATGGGATGTAAACATTTATCATAAGCATGAAGATATGATAATAACCACTTTATTATTGCCTCTTGGGCATATCTCCAGCAAAAGGCACTTCTGCTCCTAAAAACCAAAGATTTGGAAGGATATGTGTATGATAAGGTTAGTGTGTTGGAAATATGTCCTAGAGACAATAATAAAAAAATTATTAACATATTTCTAGTTCATGATAAATTGTTTATATTCCATGCTATGATTGTATTAACAGGAAACATAATACTTCTATGGTTTTGTAAATAATATTGATTTCCTAGCAATCCTTTACTAGATTAGATCCTTGATTAATGATTGTTACGGTATCCTAACCATGGACATGAGTTGTCAATTAATAACGGGATCATGCCTTTAGGAGAATGTGATGATGGACATAAGAAAAGCAATTAGATCATGTCACAATGTTTAAATTGCATAGCTTTTAATTGTCAAGTATGCTGATGCTTGACCACGAGGTTATGTTACTCCCTAGTATCGTAAGAGTACTTTAGGGGCATCAACCTTTACTTCGTAATAAGATGACCATAAAGGTGTCTTTCAAGTATCTTTGAAAGTTCTTGTTGAACTGCATGAATCAAGAGTATCATTTGTCTATCCTTGTAACAGAGAGATATACTCGAGGCCCACTAGGTAACGCATATTCTGTATTGATTGCAAACATGTGACTATTGAGTTCGTTCACAAGGAATATTGTATTACATAACGAGTAAAGAGTACTTCCCAGGAATGAGATTAAACTATGTATGGAGATACTGACGATCCAATTTTAGGCAAGTAACATATCGCGAGACAAATAAATTGGAATACGAGATTGTTTCAATCCTCGAATTTGTGGTTCAACCGATAATGATATTGGTTAAATGTGTCGAGTCATTATGTGCATCCTAATCCCGCTAATGATTATTGATTCGAGATGTGTCTCGATCATGTATGCATGTTATCGAACCCGTAGAGTCACACACTTAACGCTCGGTAACGCTAGGGTAGTTCTGGGATATTTGTTATGGTGAGACCAAATATTATTCGGAGTCTCATATGGGATCCATTACATCTCGAGGGGTTTTGGAATGGTTCGAAGATAAATATTCATATAAGTAAAGCTGGATTTAGGGTTTTGAAAAAGTTTCAGGATTTTTTGGTATGGTACCAGAAAGTTCTAGAAGATTCTAGTGGGTTTCATGATGGGGCCGCCTGGCCCGAAAGGTCAAGATGGACATGAAAGGGGGCCCTCGTCCTACATGGGACAGGGCTCCACATCACTCCGAGGCCCATGCGCCATATGGGGAGCCCCAGACCCTAGGGCACCGCAAGGAAACGGGGGTGTATGGGAGGGAATTCCCACCCATAGCTTCCAACCATCTTCTTGGGGGGGGGGGGGGCAAGGTTTCCCCTGACCCACGCCTATATAAAGAGGGAAGGGATGGGGCAACTACCCCAATCCCTGGTTGTTGTCGTCCCTTACTACTCATTCTCCCTCCTCCCCCTTCGCTCGTGCAGTGAAGCGTTGCCGGCGAAACTACCCACATAGAATCGCCACCCCATCATGCTGCCGGTTTAGATCCCACCTACCACTCCCTCGCGCCTTGCTAGATCAAGAAGGGGAGGTGTTGTCGTGCCGTATGTGTGCACATCTCGGAGGTGCCGCTCATTGCGATGCTCGACCGGTTGGATCACGGAGAGAATACATCAACCACGTTGTAAAATGTTTTCGCTCGTGTTCTTCAAGGGTATACTGGAGTGTGTTTTTGTTCTTGGCCTCAAGCCAAAAACTGGTTTAGGGTCCTAATATGGGTCTTTTTGGTAGCATAATTTTGAAAATGTGGTAAAACCTATTAAGCAATATTGCTCTCAGATATCCACATGGAATGGGTATCTTTTACTATTTCCTCCGATTCAAATTAATTGACTCAGATTTGTCTAAATTCAAACGTATCTAGATATGTTTTAGTGTTAGATACGTCCAAATCTAGACAGATCCAAATCAATTAATTTAAGTCTAATATAAAATTGTTTTAAACCGAAAAGGTCCTAAACCAAAAACAGAGGAAGACCTTTTGTTTCCTAGAAAGACTTTTCGCTTTGCTCAACGGTAAAACATTCAGGGGCTGAGGGCCTTCAGGCTCACAGTGACAATCGACTTCGACGATCAAGAGATGAGGAGGAGAACTGAATGAATCGTCGTCTTCCCGACAGCGACCTCCACCGCGGCTAGGGGGCAGACAAGCACGAAACAACCCCGCGACACGCGGCCACCACCACCCATAGAGAAAAAAGCGAGAAATCTTGCGCACCTCTCCCCCATGGAGGAGAACAAAACCCACTTTCCCCTGCGAGTTTCCCTGGTCTCCACTCCCTTCGCGCAGCCGCTACCCCGTTTCCGTTTCCTGCCCCAGTTCTAGCCTAACCCCGCAGACGCCAAGACCAAGCAACCAGCACATCAGGCAAGCTCAGAAGCCAGAACCTTCTCTCATCGATCAAGAACAGTCGGGCGCAAACAGAATTTGCAGTCGATCCGGCCTTTGCAAGAACTTGCTGGGACAGGCGAGGGAGGGAGGTAGCAAGGCGGCGACGGCAGTTGATTTCAGGGGAGACGACGACGACGACACCAGGAGCTTTCCGCTTTCAGACGGCGACCGAGGTGGCAGCGGCGCCGGCGGGATGGGCCTTTTGGCGGTGAGGAGTAACCCGCCGCTCTTCTCCAAGTCGCCGGCGTCCCTGCTGCTGCTCTCCAAGCTGCTCACCCTCTACTGCTGAGCTCCGCGCGGGCGGCTGTTTCTTCTCTCGGTCGGGTCATCCATGGGCGCCGTGGCCTCGTCGACGGCGAGGCGGGGCGGGGGGACGGCGCTGGGGGACCTGCCGGAGAGCTGCGTCGCCGAGGTGATGCTCAGGCTGAACCCGACGGAGATCTGCGGGATGGCGCGGCTCAGCCGCACCTTCCGCGGCGCTGCGTCCGGGGACGGCCTCTGGGAGGCCAAGCTGCCGCGCAACTACGCGCGGCTCCTCGCCGCCGCCGGCGAGGGCGGTGGCAACGAGGAAGCCGCCGCGTTAGAGGCGGAGGCCATCCCGAAGAAGGAGGTGTACGCGCGGCTCTGCCGCCGCAACGGCCTCGACGGTGGCACCAAGGTGTGTGCTTTGTCCCATCTTAATTCCTGGTTGTTTTTAACAGAGTCATCTTAGGGCATGTTTGATTCAAAGGATTTTCAAAGGAATTCTATAGGATTCCAATCCTTAGGATTTTTTCCAATAGAATGTGTTTGATTCAAAGGAATAAATCCTATAATCCTATGCATTGCTTTCCTACACTACAATCCTAAAAAAATCCTACGTGTCTATGACAACTATGACATGTACCTAAACCCTATAAAATTTCCTATGTTTTTCCTGCGGTGCAATCAAACAGCTTATCTTATCGATTCCTGCATTTTTCATTCATGTAGGATTCTAAGTGTCATGCCATTCTATTCCTACACTTTTCCCATTCCTGTGTTTTACAGATCTTTTGAATCAAACAAGCCAATTTCTGGTAAACATCGCCAATAAGCTGTGTCTTTAAAAAAATAATTAAGACAAAATCTTGTGGGGATTATTTTGTGGTAAAGTTGGTGCTTATTTGGGTTTAAGAGGAAGTTTATTTGGGAGTCTGATTAGTTCCAAACGCCCTTCGATTTGAAGAGTAGCTATTTTTCAGTCTTGTCTGATTTTCCTTGAATCACTGTTGCTAATTTGTTACTGCTAGTACTGCAAATGAAATTTAGTATCTGTCTCATTGTGCAGGAGTTCTGGCTCGACAAGGCTGGTGGAGGCACCTGCATGACAATCTATTCAAGGGCGCTCTCGATAACGGGCATTGATGATCGGAGATACTGGAACTTCATTCCAAACGATGAATCAAGGTGATTTCATCAAAACCGAATATGGCAACTTATAATATGTCCCATTCTATAGAAACTATGTGCCATGACTGATTAGGAGATATGAGTTTTCTTGTATGTTGCTTGGAGATGTGTTTCTGTTTTAAGTTCCATTTGGTTTGAGGTGAGTATCTGAATTTTGGGCAGAGTATTGCTGATGCAAAGCAGAACCTCCTGGTATTTGTTGTGCGCATTCGGCATATGCTCTTGCCACTCGAAAATCAAAATGGTCCAAACTACATTGAGTCATATATGTGCTCAACCAGTTCAAAATGTGCTCAACTTGTGTTAGAAGTTGCAACTGTCAGTTAGGTATGGTTTGTGTTTTAGCCACTTAAAAATTCCAAATGGTGCAAACTACATTGAGTCTATCTGTGATCAACTGACAATTAGCTATAGTTTGTGTTGGGAAAAGAAAAAATGGCATCCGCAATTCTTGCTCCTGGTCACCAACTAGGGGCTGTGTACTCATGAGTGATGAGTAAGATGGGGTTACCTTTTAGTGGTCTAAAAGGGCATATTCAGTTCACTTAAAAGATTGCATGTTCTTTATTTCTGTACTTGTATGGACCCTGAAATGTATGCCAGTTGGAGAATGATAAGCTGTTCCATACTGGTAGTTCTAATGATGCCTTCATTGATTAATCATGCTTTTCATGTGACATAATTGAGCATATTTGCTTTACTGGCATATGACAACACATTCCGTTTTAAATACAGTACAAACTTTATGTTGCTTGTACTTTGTCTCAACTGTATGGTTGTACAGCCAGTGTTCTAAGAGAAGTCATGAGAAGTATGCTGTTTTTTTCTCTTGCAGGTTCCGCTCGGTTGCTTATCTCTCGCAAATTTGGTGGTTTGAAGTCAGAGGGGATGTAGAGTTCTGCTTCCCAGAAGGTACATACAGCCTGTTCTTCCGAGTTCATCTGGGACGACCTTTCAAGCGGCTTGGCCGCCGGGTTTATAGCACCGAGCACATCCATGGCTGGGACATAAAGCCGGTGCGCTTCCAACTATCGACTTCTGATGGGCAGCAGGCTCAGTCCAAGTGTTATCTAACTGATCCAGGTGTCTGGATCTACCATCATGTTGGCGATTTTGTCGTGAAGAACTCGAACGAGCCGCTGAATATCCAGTTTGCAATGGTTCAGATAGACTGCACACACACTAAAGGAGGTCTGTGTGTGGATTCAGTGGTTGTAAGACCTCAATACCTTGCCCGGAAGAAGGGACCTCGGGGTTATGAATAGGCTTTTTAGCAGGTTAAGCTGGATACCTATAGAAAGAAGATGGTTTTGCTTCTTTCTGTCATAGTGTGCTTGCGGTTATTGATGTTTTTCGATCCTGTAATGTAATTGAAGGGATGAGTGATTTTTATTTCCTCTTGTCCCTCTAGGAGTATTGTCACACTTGTAAATTGTGAGTTTTAGTGACATATGTATACATGCTTGTTGTGTGAAGTTCTGTGGCACCTGATCCTTGTTTACCAAAGCTTTGTTGAATCAAGTTTCACTTTTTTAAAAAAAAAAAAAATCTCCCAACTTGATTTTTTTTTGGCATTCTTTGATCCGCCTTGCCTCAAGGTAGAAATAGAACAGTTGAGAATTGCAAGGCCATCTTGCCTTCCAGAATTACAATATTATAAACCATAAGAATTGATACAAAAGTATGTTAAATGAAACACAATAGAGAAACCATGGGAACAGTTTGGTATTGATACAAAAGTTTTCCTTCGAAATTGAATAGAGTGTCTCAAGTCCGACAAATTAAACAACGGTTACAAGAGATATTTCTAAGAATTGACACAAAGTGTGTTCAATAAACACCACAGAGAAAACATAGGAGCGGCATTTTAAGAGATCAGACCCCATGGAGGCTTTCCTTGGAAATTTAGTCTAGATTGGTTCATAGGGAAGTTCTTGAGTTTTCTAGGCGAACAAATTAAGCACCGCTCCAAGAGATATTTCTACGGATCAAAACCCTAATTTTTTAAAAGCTTTATTCGAATCAAAGAGGTTCTGAATAGACAAGCACATACACTAAATTTTCAAAATCGCAAACAAGGAACCCGTCTTTTGAAATCTAGCAGAAGTTGCACTAAATCAGTCGACACTTACTTATTATGGATGAGATAGAGCAAGCAAGGAAGCAAATAGTCAACTTTGTTTTATGATAATTTATAGAGTTCCTACGCTCTTATATGCGCCATTGTTTTATGGTATTTTTCTTCAAAACTTTGAGATGAGATACGATTATCGCTGAGCTTTAAAAAGCCTGTGCATAGGTCCATCCTCCTAGACTTTCAGTGCGTGTGTGTTGGGTGCTGGAAGAATATAATCATTACATACGGACAGTTTTTTTCTGGTGCTGAACACCTCTTCGAGAAGGATGAGATCATGCGTGACAAATGACAAACCATAGTGTTCATCTGTGACGTTTTTTTCGAGGGAATGTTCATTTGTGACGTTACTTGCATGACCACATCCACACTTTACAGCCTTTTAAGTACAATCCAACCAGAGAATAATGAAGCAGGAAAAGAGCAATTTAAACAATCCAAAGAACGGCGCCGACAAGAAACGTCGAACGTCTATCAGCTCAGGAAGGAATCTACACCGGATGGAGTGGATCAGTGTCAGCATTGGATCATGCTCCATGATTAATTAACTAACTACTTAATATGTACTCCATTGTTTTTTTTAGCAAAGTACTCCATTGTTTAGGCAACCACCAATCGCACCGAGATCTAATACTACTAGTGCAAGATCAAATATATCATTGGTGTGCACCCACCCTGCAACAGCACTCAAAGAAGGATAACACTAGGATTAGAGGGTCTAAATTATAGAAAATCTCTTTTTGCTTTGGCCCAGGAATCAACTTTTTTTTTTCTAGATTTTTTTAGTGAACAATGAATTTATTGATTAACCAACGAAAATACACCAGATCCAAGAGACCGAAACACATACGAACAAAAAAAACCCTGATAAACCTAAGCTTACATCAGGATCATCCGAAGTCATCGTCTTTAGCTTCAACTGATGTTGGCATCACCAAGTTTCTGGTTATAATTTAGGAGATGTTTGTTTCATCTCCCTCTACGGATAAAATAAGTTTCAGTGTCTAACTTGCTGACTGAAAGAAGTGTGCAACTTTGTAACGATGATTTTATCTTTCGAGTTAATATAGTAAGCGGTGGGGAAGCTTCTACCCGCTCGCAATTATCGAGAGAGAAAAACCAGTTGTGGCGAAGGAACCGTGCACAGCTGTCCACTATTATTGAAATAAGCAGAGATGGCAGGTCCCTAGAATACACAATGGGTTAACTTCCAGAATAGTGCAATGCAATACCATAGCAAGCCATACTATCATTTACTAAACTGCTAATGCTCAGTTGCATTCTTAGAAAACTGGCAACCATAGTAGTACCGACACAGATCTATCATCTTGTGATAAAAAACTGAGCCATGGCCGAAATGAAAGATCAACTAGGTTTTGCGTAGTATAATAGATCACAACAGAGCAACGTGGCCTGAAATCACGACGACGAGACTGAGTTATTCTCCACGAACATCGGCAGCTCACCCAAATACCGCCTCATTGCAGACAGGGCATGCCTGAACAAAGATAAAGGTTTATATAGTGGAGTATCAGATAATCATTCTAATATCAGATAATATAGGATATCAACAAATCTGTATGCCAGGGAGTTATGCAATTTGCATGGTAACAATGGCATTAAAATGCTTTTCTTGACAGAAATTAAAGTGCAGTAGGTTTATATTAGCATCTACAAGGAGAAGATAAAATCTTCTATTTTGAATTGTAGCCAAAGTAAAAAATGAACCTCACCTTGTTGATCTTAAGCCAGCGAGTTATGCAATTTGCATGGTAACAATGGCTGCAGGGCAGTCTTATCAACTTCTGTCGGCTTTTATAGGTTGATTTGCAGATCACACATCTGCAAGGAGATGTTGTATAGATACTTTATGAGCCAACTTACAACATGGCCTACGGCTGCTGCTAAATTAAGAAAGGACAAGCAAATCTTGGAGAGAAAAATTAATTGTAACATACTCCTCAGTATCCTTTTTGCTGCAGAAGAAGTAACACTTGTTCCTAAATGGGACCAAATAATTTATCAGGTCATCAGATAAGCCTCTGGACTGAGTTCCGACTGCTTCACCAATTGCTTGTAGTTGCTACAAAAATACAAAATACAATAAAAAAATTGCCCAGAAATGGAAGTGGTGTGCGAAATGACAGGTCAATGGAAGTATGTCAATTTGTACCAAACTTATTTTGATGTCAAATCAGAGATGTGAAGTAGAATAAGTGAACTTTTTATAGAAGAGTAAGTTGTATAAGTGAACTCGTGTCTGTGTTGACCAAAATTTCTGTTCCAAACTTCTAAGAAATGCAGGCAAGTAGCCTCCCAAGAGATGGTTAATCTTACTGGCACCTATACGTATGCCCAATTATGCTTAGTTTCTCATGAAGAAACTACGAATAGCATTTTCAGTATATCTTCATAAGTTTGTCTGATCTCTCTAAACCATCAAGTGATCGCAGTATTTAACTCTTCTCTACAACAGAAAGGATACGATAACTTTATGGTTGCTCCTTCCACAAAAGAAAAGAAACATACCTCATATGACATATTATCCGGGTCGACATTGTCTTCCCTCGCCACCTGCAGATACAAATTGTCATCGGCTCATCATTCCAGGACCCCGCACAGACATCTGGAATCCCTTCTAGTGGCCCGTGGTGATGATCCCAGTGAACCAATCGAGGAAGCAGGGGAGTAGAAAAGCAACAAACCTGAGCTGCATTATTGACAGGTATATACTCAACAGCTGCTGCTGATGTTTCCAAGGATACATTACCTAAAAAACAATGCACCATCAACATGTAGCAAGCGTGAGTATTAGTTGGGTACAGCTAATGAATCCACTTGAAGCAAATCAAAAGATGCTTGGAGACTGGGATTAGTAGCACTCTATTATTACCAGCAAATTCCCTCATAGCGGCAGCATCACGGGAATCCTCCTCGTCTTGCAGTTGCCTAGCCAAAGCTTCATCGGATTGGCACCAGGCCTCAATCTTGTGGGTCTCCGAGGAGACGTGGACTGCGTAGGTATTGGGAGCTGCCATTGATGAACTGTGACACTTCCCTGCAGCAAATTGTCAGTGAACGTCCTAATTAAATCAAGTAAATGCAACACTACAGATTAATCTTCATAAGTTATCTGAATGGGAAACCGATAATTGCACGGTATATACTTCCTTTTTGGGACCATAAACAACTGAGGAAAAAACTTTTCAGCCATTACTACTCCAAATAAATACAAGCAGAACATCACGCGCTCCAAATAAATACAGCTAGATTCTACTCTTAAAAGCAGTCATGATTTTGATATCACCTAGTAAAAGAGCTCGAATGTCTGAAGAAGATGAACACTAAAATCCAATTTGATACTATTATTATCAAACATAATTACAATTTTATCGATCCTGATCTCCTCAGCATATAGAATACATTAGTCGGTCCAATTCTGAACCGATGAGATGGAGGGCACGCCCAAGAACAGAAGGGGGGAAAAGAAGGAATCTAAAGAATATATCTGAGAATCTTCCGATGGGGAAATGTATGGAGAGGCAGAGGAAAGGGCGGAGAGGGAGAGAAAGATTTGTTACGGATCAGGAGCACACAATTCTCTCAACAATTCCCGGAAGAAACTGAGGGGGGATCGAGGATATGCGTACCTTGCCTGCTGCTCCCCTTTTTAGAGATCAGCGGACGAACAGAGTGACGCCCCTCCTCTGCCGCCCCGCCTCTGCCACCTCTATCGCTTCCCCCCTCTCTCTCTCGCTTTCTCTCTCTAAGGCAGCCGCCCAGCCGTGCGCACGCGAGAAGCTTTATGAAACAGACGTGGTCGCGGTTGCTCCCGAGTCAAACTGATGGAGACTCCCTACTGGTATCCCTTCTCTTCTTTTTCTTTTTGTTTTTTCTTGATCTGCATCTCCCTTTCTTTGTGTCCGATGTTCTTGTCTTAACAACGAAACTTATTAATTTTCCTTCGATCGGATGCCGATTCTAGCGTTTTATCGGTCTGGTTAGCCTAATTGATTTGCTTCCAATTAATTACTCCCTCCTTCCTAAAATAGGATGTGTATATATAGTTTTTGTTAAGATCATACTTTTTAAACATTAATTTGCTATATATAGAAAAATTGTAAATTATAATCTCAAACCATTATTGCTATAACCATCATGAAATATATTTTCATTTTGTGTATGTTTGGAATTATATAGATATTCATATTATGGTTGCTCAAATTTTAAAAAATTGGACTTTAAAAAAACTACTCCTATTTTAGAAAAGAGGAAGTATTTACCAGGATCACCCCTAATCCCCATAACTTCGCTTACGGGTTGCATGCTTCCATATTCTAAAGATTTGCTTCCTACTAATAATGGATTGTGCTAATAAGGATGTGTGTCCTAGATTACCTCAGCTGGACACGGTTTTAATATGACAACAGACCCGTGTATGTATGCAGACATCGTAGTTTCTTTCTAGTTTTCTAACTTTAAGATATTTTATCTCAAGTCAAAATTTAGATCTGTTTTCATGGTTAGCTTTGTTCCGACGAGATATTCAAAACTAAATCTCATATTGATATATTTTAACATTTTTTTTCCGAGTCTAGTTGCTATATTAAATTCACTTGGTCACGAGGTAGAGTCGAGTTGGTTATCAGATTAAATGATTACCAATTTCTGCGAAACATTGTTTCTCAACAGTATAAGGTTTGTATGATGGTAATGTTATATTTTACATGGTTAAACCGATCAAATACTCTTCTTAAGTAGCGTCTTCCAGAACAGAACTACCAAGCTTTTGAAAGCATCTCGCTCTGACGGATACCAATGTGACTATTCGAGCGCATTACTATTGTTCACGGGTCCAAGGAAACAACATATGTATCTTGTATTTGCCTGATTCAACTCAAGTGAAGGCTAGAACATGTGGGTTTACTATCATATAATGGGGGATTGTGTTTGAAAGGCCAAAAGCTCAGCATCGGATCCCATATGGCCCATGGGCATCACGCCACCTCGGCCAATAGCTCTCTACCCTCTGCCATCACATAACATTCCAATCGTTGCGATGAGGCAAGACGGGGAAGTCTCAAGGCAAAGAGAAGAATCTCGACACGCTTGCCTCCAACGATGGCGAGGGAGAGATCAACCTAAGTCTAAATGGCATGTCCAGTTGAATCTTACATGCTATAAGTTCGCGTAAAAGATTGTTTGGTTGCAATAACGAGAGAAAATTCTCGAGAAAAACTAGCCAAGCCTACAAATCAAACAATTCCTATAGTAATTTAGTTGTAAAGATTTTAATCCACTGATTTCACTGCGAAAACTAGCATGTTTAGACAAAGGCTAGGCAGCAGAACTTCCTTATGTGACGTATACAACCCAACCGCCATCGTTCCAGTATGGAACAATCCCAATCAACATGATTTTTTTTACAAATATGCTCCTCTGCAACACGTCATCGCTAAAAATGCCCCCTAGCTCAGCAAACGCCAGAAATGCCCTGGCGGGAGGCTGGAAAGGCGACATGTCACCTCCCGCCACGACCGGTGGCGGCCCATGCCTCATACCATAGGGCAAGGCGGAATGTCCCTCCCGCCTTTGGCAGTGGCGGAATGTGGTGGGCCCCACAGGCGGGTCGGCGGGACGTCATGTTGTCGCCATCGGGATGTCCACGTGTCGATGCTGCCCTGGGTTGTGGCGGGAAGGCCTTTTCGCCTGCGCGCGTGGTGGTATGTACTTGTCCAGTCTGCCCCCCACAGCACAGCGACTTGACGTTTGATGCTGCTCAAGAGTGATTAAACCACCGAAAGCTGCTTGTTGAAACTTGTAGCTGTTTTGCTTTGCTTTCTCGAGATTCATTTGTTGGCTGATGCTGCAGGTCCGGTCCTTTAAGTACAACATCATGTATTCTCACTCCATTTTCTCTTAGAGCAGAACCGCTGTTGTTTCTCTCGGTCCATTTTCTCACCCACTCTCTAATCACTCCATTTTCTCTTAGAGCAGAACCGTTGCAGTTTCTCTCAGTCCATTTGCTCACCCACTCTCTAATCGCCTAAGTCTGGAAGAAGACTGTACCAATGTTCTGAGGCTGGAAAAGGGTAGTCATCGATCAAGGTGAGTTGTTTCAGTTGATTATTTTTTAAGCTATGCATGTCGTATATTAGTCTGTTAATTAGGTCATAATTTTCCATGCAACACTAGAAATACCAATTAGCTTTGCAATTTAGTTAGCTCGTATAGAAATATTTTAGTTTGTGTAGTACCATTTGAGATAAGCAACTGAATTAGGTCGTGTAGAAATTGTTAAGCTCTTATAGTAATAATTTGGATATAAGCAACCTAATTAGGTCATGTAGAAATATTTGAGCTCTTGTCGTAATATTTTAGCTAAGCAGCCTAATTAGGTCGTGTAGTAATATTTTAGCTATGCAACCTTATTAGGTCGTGTAGAAATATTTTAGCTATGCAACCTATTAGGTTGTGTAGAAATATTTTAGCTCATGTAGTAATATTTTAGCTATGCAACCTAATTAGGTGGTGTAGAAATATTTTAGCTCATGTAGTAATATTTTAGCTAAACAATGTAATTAGGTCATATTGAAATATTTGTGCTCTTGTAGCAATATTCAGATATGCAACTTAACTGGAACGTGTAGAAAAATTTGAACTCATCTATAGTAATATTTTAGCTACGCTAGTTTGTGTAGAAATATTTTAGGTGCTATAGTAATATTTTAGCTATGCAATGTAATTAGGCCGCGTAGAAATATTTGGCCTATTGTAGCTATATTTTAGGTATACAACTTAATTAGGTCGTGTACAAATATTTGAACTCGTGTAATAATATTCTTTGCACGTACGGTTAGACACTTATATGTAGGTAGTAATGTATATATAATTATATTAATAAACTATGATTATGATTATATATAATTAATATGGTTATATTAATGTGATGCGCTTAGATATGATGGACATTTCGTATGTTTTTTATGGTGAGACATCACCCGCGATGGGCTGTCGGGGCTTGATCTATCGCGTTGTGAGGCAAAGAATGTCATAGTAGAAGAATTGGTGAATGCTAGTTTTACTGACGTTAGAAGACGCATTCGCGCAGAGTTTGGGCCAAAGATGGACCGAAAAAAGATGACCATTAAAGCGGTTCATTTGCAAGAGAGTGGAAAAATATTACAGCTGGGCACTTCAGGTTAAAGGCGAAAATTCGTGGGATTCATACATGAAATTTGCAACCACACCTGGTGCGGCCATATATGGGCAACTGATGGTGTATGCGCAGTTTGTTGATGCCAGCGACGAACCTGGTAGTTGCACCGTAACCGGTGAGCTCCAATTATTCATCGCTGCAATGGCTATAGATTCAGAGACGATGGAGAGGAGGCATGTGGAAGATGTATTTTCTCCAAGCTAGAATAATGGACCTTATTCCATGGCGATTGTCGACCTCGATGAACAGATTGAGAGACAATCAAACGAGCTTGATTCTGCGACGATCGCAGATGGTGATGAAGACTAAGGAGGCGGTCCGAGTCAAGTGAGAGCAATGGCGCCAGCAATGGCACCTGGAGACATAGAGGCTCTTGTCATCGGTCACGATGATACCTTTGTTCATGGAGTAGGAGCTACCATCCTGAAAGAAAACTAGCAGTTCCCGAACAAGGAGGCCATGGACACGGCGATCAGAAGATATGCCATCTCCATTTCCCGACAACATAAAATGAAGAAATCTAAAAAACATTTGTTGAAGGTTTTTGCATAGAGAATGGTTGCAGTGTAAGAGTCGTTTCCCGTCAACATGTGGGAATATGCAAGCCTATGACGATAAATCGTATGGTCCCCCACAGTTGTGAGCTATATGTCATTATGCCTGAACACTGCAATGTCAGTTCCATATATGTGGCACATGTCGTTGATCCATGGTAAAAGATAAGATCAGTGTATCGGTGAAGGCGTTACGAGATGGTGCGATGGATGCGATAGGCTTCCCGGTAAGGTACGACAAGGTCAGGCGTGCCAAGGAGTCTTTTTTGGAGGGGATGTATGGCACATATACGGAGGCTTACAACATGGTTCCGAGAATGCTACATTAGATTGCTGAAGCCAACCCTGGAACTTTCACCTATAGGATGGAAAGGAACCACCCGAGTGCCACTCCTGATCATTTTATATTGGACCATATATTTTGGGCATTCAGTCAAACTATCCAAGCATTCCACCACTGCCGACCGATGATATCAATTGATGGTACCTTCCTTACCAGACAATATAAGGGTAATCTCTTGGTAGATGTGCATCAGACGCAAATAACCAGCTTGTTCCTATTGCATACGCACTCGTTGAGACCGAGAGCACGTTAAGTTGGTTTTGGTTTCTGCAATGCTTGAAGGATGGTGTTGTGAAAGATAGACCTGGTGTATGCATCATTTCTTATCGCAACCAGGAGCTTCTCAGTGCACTAAAAAAATGAAGCACGATGTACCGATGGAGTTCCTTTGGCCTAATCTTGAAACTAGGTGGTGCATGAGGCATCTAGCATGAAACTTTTACTCTCTCCTTAGGAACAAGGAATGTTTCAAGGCCTTCAAAGTAATGTGTATGCAGAACCAGTGATACGCCTATTTTGCATCACTATTTTATATCATAATTTGCTGTTATTTATTGATATATTTCATATTAAGAGATGATACTTATGTTATTTTATCTATTTTGCATGTTGGATGAATTTTGGAGGATGAACCACCGAAGTCAGGATTCTGATGGAAAAAACGTTGTCCAGATGCAATATTCGCAAAGATTAGAAAATTCCGGAAAATATACAGAAGTTCCTATTTTCCCAGAAGACGAAGGAGGCCAGAAGGAGGAGTGGATATGGGACTAGGGGGCCCACCCCACCCCTGGCGCGCCCCCTAGGCCGCGCCACCAGGTGGTGTGGCCACCCTGGCCCACCTCTGGCATCGCCCTTTTGCCTATATCATCCCCCCAAAACTCTAAGACCCGAAGAGAGACAACAGAAAGATTTCACCGCCTCTACGTGGCGGAAACTACAGAGAGAGAAAGAGCTCTTCGGCAGGCAGAAATCTCCACCAGCACTAGCACCACCACTCCATACCGTTGTTACAATTGGGTTGAATCTTGCATAGTTCTTAGGGGGAACTTTCCCGGTGTTGATTACTTTTGTAGTTGATGCTATTGGGTGGAACCATTGAATTATTGTTCATGTTCAGATTGTTACTTATCATTATTTCATCTCTGATCTTGATCCATATGATGTCTCGTGAGTAGTTCGTTTAGTTCTTGAGGACATGGGAGAAGTCATGTTGTTAGTAGTGGAATTGTGTTGAAGTAATATTCAATGGTTTGATATTTAAGTTTTGGTGCTATTCTTCTAGTGGTGTCATGTGAACGTCGACTACATGATACTTCACCTTTATGGGCCTAGGTGAATGCATTGTGTATTTGTCTACTAATTGTGGGGTTGTCGGTGTGATAGAAACCTAAACCCCCGTTAGGAAACCATTGCACAAGGGAGTGTAGGATCTCAGAGTTTAATGCTATGGTTAGGTTTCTATCTTAATTACTTTCTTGTAGTTGTGGATGCTTGCAAGGGGTATAATCACAAGTATGTATTAGTCCAAGTAAGGTCGGTACATTAGCATAGGTTCATCCACACAACACTTATCTAACCAAAGAAGATGAATCAACTATATGAAGCGAAAACACTTGACAGTATTCCCATGTGTCCTTGAGAACGTTTGGTCATCTTTAGTAATACAACCGGCTTGTCCTTTGCTGAAGAAGGATTGGGCCACTTTCTGTAATTATTATTATTGTCTTTTATTTACTCGCACTTTATTTATCTGCATTATCAAAAAACCCTAAAAATCCGTTTGCTAGTATTTATAGTGAATTCCTGATCCAAACCACTTGTCAACACCTTATGCTCCTCGTTGGGTTCGACACTCTTATTTATCAAAAGTACTATGATACACCTCCTATACTTGTGGGTCATCAACCAGCCGCGGAAATTCGACGCCCTTTGGATGGCATTGAATGCCACAATGACCGCAGCTTCTGGAGATGCACCAGCTGAGCCAGTGGGTGTAGGAAATCATAGGAGGGTCAGGAATATGGCTGAGTAGGTAAATGTTAATTGCTCGGATGTTCGGAAGTGGGCACTGTCTCATGACAATGGTTCTATCTATGGCATAATGACCACCAACATGTCAGAGGTATACAATGCGGTGCTTAAAGGTGCCTGAGTCCTCCATATTACTCCGCTGGTTGCTGAAATATGGCTCTGCACTGTGGCATACTTTGCGGATAGAGTTGAACTAGCGCATGGACGAGTGCAGATGAACAAACAATGGTGTGAAGCAATGCAAGATCACTTGGCCATAAAAATAGAAAAATCAAAGACTCATTATAGCAGAGTGGTGGACTCACTTAGAAAAAGGTGGGCGATCAGAACAAGGCAAAAATACTTGCATGGTTACTTGAGAGGAGATACAAAGCTGGAGGTCACACTCAATCCAACGACATGCGAATGCACCTACAAGAAGCCTTTTCTTTATCATTACCCTTGCAGCCATTTCCTTAGGGCAGCATCAGATCAGAGGATTGTTGTCGATTCATATGTCACTCCATACTTTAGCATGCATAATATTATGGAGACATGAGATGGCGAGTTCTAGGCATGGGGTGTTAAGGAGAATCACATCAATGTTTGGTACGGTGGACCAACATGGTGACCTAACCATGCGCTCAAGCAAACCATTAAGGGACGTCGTCAAACTAAGTGCTTTAGAAACGACATGGACCATAGCTAGGCCAAAGAAGGACGGAGGTGTAAGACTTGTAAAATTCATGGGCACACGGTGATAAATTTCCCTCACAATATATGATGTTATAACTTTGTATTTCACTATTGTAATATTTTGTATTTTTAGTGTTTGTAACATATAATGTTTTAAATTTGTATTTCGGTGTTGTAATGTACTATGGTTTTTTTATCTAATTTATACAGACTATGGCGGATTACCTCCTCCCTTGGATGGGTAGTATGATTCTACCCACCGGTGCCAACAATGGATTAACCCCAAAGGTCCACTAGGAGGGCCAAGTACTTTTAGGTGCCGAGGTCCAGGGAACCCATGGATTCTTGATGAGCGATTCATGCCTTATCTTTCTCGGAGCGGACTACTTCTGTTCGCTAGAATGACATCCGCGCCTCATTTGTTAAAATTTGACCCTTGTCTTCTAACATCACTTGTTGACCGGTGGAGACGGGAGACACACACCTTCCACTTTTAGTGGGGAGAGATGACACCTACACTTCAGGATGTATCCATGATCACTGGATTGCCTCTTCGTGATATTTCTCTCGTGTTTCCGCTACCACTGTTATCCTGGAAGGAAGAATTTGAACAACTTATGGTTCAAGTTATCCCGAGAACTTGCATCGATAAGTTAGCTAGAGGTGTCCGAATAAGTTGGCTAGTAAATTTTATTGACTTCCCGGATTATGTTTCTGAGGAAGTAGTACGTAAGCACCTGGTTGCATACTTACTCTACCTATTTTGCATGTTGTTCCCATCAGGAAATGGTAAAGTAGTCAACCCATTTTTTGTTAGACTAGCAGAACACATAGCCCTTTCTCTAGACAATTTAGAGATCACCCAGTACAACATCGGTTCGACGGTGCTATGTAAAAATTATAGAGGGTTGCGTGACGCCTTATATAGGAGAAAGAAGGTCGGTAGTACATCCCCATTTCTATGTCTATGCTACAAGTTCCTCCATTTGTGGTCTTGGGAGCACATACCGGTCGGACAACCAATGATAGGAGATCCAGTGCATCCATATAGTGGTCACGACGTCGAGTTTGATTGTGCGACCATGGGTACTCGATGGACATATTGTGTATTACGTTGGCCCATGATTTGGATTCAAAGTGATATCCTCTTTACCATGAAGATTTCGAGACCATATAACATTCTTCTATCACATGGAGAGCGTGGCATGAACGATATGTAAAGATCGTGGCCGGGGATAGGGGTTTAGCGCATGAGTGCTATCGAGACCAGGAGCTTTGGTGGACAAATTGTCACCTTCTGTGCTTCTATATGGTGGAGCCGCAGAACCCTGAGCGTGTGATGCGGCAACTTGATCTCTACCAAGAGTCCCCTTCCCCGCCTCACAACTGTGTTGAGTCTACATTTCACGAGTACGTTCTCAATCTTAAATCAGTTTTTAAATTTATGAAATGTTTTTGGTCAAATATTATAACTATGGTTATGTACATTTCAGGAAAAGCAATCAAGGGAGAAATAATCATAATCTATGGATAGACCAATGAAATTCATACAAGCTCGTGAACATAGTTCCAAAAAATAGGCAATATTTTTAGATTATTTTAATTTTTATTGGTATACTCATGACAATGAACATGCAGGGTATTTTCTGATAGTAAATGGGATGCTTATATATGGTACATTGAAAGCACATGTTCCAAGCTCACCCGTGCTCCAACAGATAGGCCAACATATCGCACATGTGAAGAGCAACTAGAGGGAGATATAGAACATATTGCAGCAAACCACCGTGATGACACGGTATATACAACCACCACCCGCGAGTCCTATAATTTTAGATCCACATCTACTTCACTAGTTGAATTCTAGCCTGCAGACCATTTTTTATATTGACCTCACTTCAACGCATCAAACAACAACTAGAGGAATATTTTTGAAAACTGCTAGAGAACTATTTCAGGAGACACCGTTACATGTTTCTATAATCACACTAACTTATTATTATATTTAAACTATTCTAATATTGAATGTCTGTGTATAGACCACTCTTGATAATGCATGGGATGACGATGATGCTGGATTTAATTCGAACATGTCATCTCCTCACCCATCTATAGGCCATGTTAGTTACTACACATATGATCAGCCAAACGAGGAATCTCAGTCTTTATACAACCCTGGACCATCGCAACCAACATATGATCCAATGATGAACTTCTTATATACTTATGTTGGTACGAGCCAAATTCCTAACAGTCAACAAGATACAAAAATCGGCGATCATTCTATACCATCTCCGCCGAATTTCCGTACAAATCCTAGGCCAACGGACCCATGGAGTTATCATTCAGATCACATATACAGAGGACATGCAAGGAAACAACCGAGACAATGAGAGCGATTATTGTACCTCCGGCAGTGTAGCCGGATTCTATTTGAACATTAATGTATTGTTCTGTATTTGTGAGAAACTTATTACTATTATTTTGCATTGCTGTTTGTTGGAGATATGCCCTAGAGGCAATAATAAAAGTGATTATTACTATATCTTTGTGTTTATGATAAATGTTTACATTCATATGCTATAATAGTATTAAACCAGAAACATTAATACTTGTGTGATTTGTAAACTAAATTAGAGTCTCTAGTAAAGCCTCTTTGTAATACTAGCTTGTTGGTTAATAGATGATCGTCGTTTCCCGATCATGAACATTGAGATGTTGTTAACAATAAGATCATATCATTACAAGAATGGTATGATGGACATACTCCTATAGATAAGCGTAGCATTAAGATCAAGTCATTTCAATAGTTCATTTGCTATAAGCTTTCTGATACATAGTAACCTAATTCCTTCGACCATGGAATCATGCTAATCACCATCATCGGAAGGATTCTTTGATGACATCAAACACCACACCGTAACTGGGTGGATATAAAGGTGACATTGAGTATTCAGAAAGTATGAGTTGAGGCACATGGATCAAGAGTGGGATTTGTCCATCCATATGACGGATAGATATACTCTGGGCCCTCTCGGTGGAATGCCATCCAATTAGCTTGCAAGCATGTGACTGGCTCACAAGGTATCACATATCACGGGAACGAGAAAAGAGTACTTATCGGTAACGAGGTTGAACTAGGTATGCAGAGATATCGACGATGAAACCTCGGATAAGTAAACTATCGTGAGACAAAGGGAAATTGGTATCGTATGTAAGTGGTTCATTCGATCGCAAAGTAATCATAGAAATAAGTGGGAGCCATATGAATTTCCAGATCTCTATTGGTTATTGATTGGAGAAGTGTCTCGATCATGTCCGCATAATTCACGAACCATAGGAAGACACACTTAAGGATTCGATGTTGTTTAGTAGATATGGAATGTTAGTAGGGATACCAAATGTTGTTCGGAGTCTCGGATGGGATCCGGGATATCACTAGGAGATCCGGAATGGTCCGGAGAATAAGATTCATATAAGGAAAGTCCGATTTCGGAGTTCGGGAAAGTTTTCGATGGTTTCATCGGAGAGGTTCTAGAAGGGTCTAGAAGGTTCACCGGACCGGAAGGGGAATGGTTCATGAATGTGTCATGGATATGTGGAATGATTGGTTCATATCCTAGGTCACTTGGTGTTGGTGTTTGCAAGAGAGAATTAAAGCTCTAAATTGAAAGTCAAACGGGAAGTTTGAAAAGTCAAACTGGAACAATGTTTTCTTAGTGGAAGAAGAAACAAGTCCTTCTCTCAATCCAACTTGGGTTTGGGTTTGGATTCAAACCCACCCCTCCCAAGGCTGCCCTTCCCTCTCATAAATAGAGGGGGATGGCTGCCCCAACACAATAAGCCCTAACCCTCTCCACCCAATCCGCCGCCGCCGAACCGCCGTCGCGCCGCCGCCGGTTCGTCGCCGCCGCTCTAGCCGCCGCCGACACCTCCTACTCCTCCCGGTCTTCTAAACCCTAGATCACCGGGAAACCCTAATTCCACCATAACTCGCACAGGCTTAGGCGAAGCCCTGCGGGATCTTCCCTCTACTTCCGACACCACGCCGTCGTGCTGCCGGAATCGCGAGAGGAGAACTACAACCTCCGCTGCCTGCTGGAACAAGGGAGAGGAAGGTCTTCATCGAGTACCGAACATGTGACCGACTGCGGAAGCGCTGCCGGAACGCAGCGCCGGAAGGATCGTCTACACGATCTTGAGATCGGCAAGTGTACGACTACATCACCCACGAGAATCTGCTCTCGTTAACCGCTTTGGAATCTTCGAGGGTGAGTGCTTCTATCGACTCGTTGCTACAATCTAGTAGATAGATCTTGGCTTGTTTGTGTGCATGCAGTAGAAATTTTTTGTTTTCCATGCTACGAACCCCTACACTGTTTAAGAAACAATTTCAAATAAAAATTCATAGAGAATTAAGATACAACTTAAATGAAAATACTTCGGTACTTTTTTATTACCACACGGTGCATCAGAAATTAGGATTCATTCAAATGTAGAATTTAAAATACGAGTACTTTAATTAATATACAATGAGAGGCGTGGATTCAGATACTAGGAAAAAAGCTCTTGGGTCCAGCGTGGCCATTTTCCTGTTTTATGACCGCATTCTCCGGCTTCCTTTGCCTAAGAAGCCCTTTCTCTCAGCCTTTGTCTGTTCGCCTCCCTAGCATGTCGTTCCTCCTCCTTCCTGAGGTGTCGTTGTTCCTTTCTCTTCCTCCACAACTCCTCTAACTGACGTCGTTGCTCCTCTTGCGCCACTCTATGATCTTCCACAACTTTCTCACGACGCTCATCTTTGTAAAAGCTTTCCCATGCACGGCGACTCCTTTCTTCTATCTCACGAAGCACCCACTTTGGCTTCTCCGTTTCAATCCAACGATACCACATGCACAAGGGTGGAGGAGACTGCAACATAAATAAGAACATAATAAATATTCTATAACACAAACAATATATCATTTCGTTATGGATGAAACATACCGGAAGACTATTGTAACTCCAAGGAGCTGGATCATACTGATAATTGGAACACATAAAAAAACTCCATGCCCATTTTATCAGAAAAATCGGTGGACTCCTTCACCTTGCAAAGATGCCCGCACCAACACCGAAGATGTTCCACACCTGGAGGCAAACTCGCATCCTTCATATTTCTCGGCCTATAGTCTTGGTCCGAGCAAGGCAAACTCATAGCTACCAAATAAAGTAGGAAACAAAGGAAGGAATGGAGAAGGATGCTTGGGTGAAGAGCCATTACTATTCCTTTTATAAGCCAGCCTTCGCTATTAACGGGATGAATCTGCATGCGAGTGCGCTGGTGATCAATTTGTTGTACCGGTGCTCCTTTAGGTGGTTTATTTCCTGTAGAGCACCACCAATTAGTGCGACAACAAACAATTTCCGAGATATAGAGCAGCAGCAATCGCGGGGTCATCAAACAATTCTCGAGCGGGCGTCAAACGTCAAGTCGTGTCAGGGGCAGAGTGCACAACTGCATCCCGCCACCGCCCAAGGCGGAAACATTCATCCCGCCAACACCCGTGGCGGTAGCGATACGTGGACATCCCGCTGGCGGCAACACGACGTCCTGCCGGCCCGCCTGTGAGCCCCACCACATTCCGCCCCGGCCAATGGCGGGAGGGAGCTTCCGCCTCGCCCTATGGCGAGAAGTATGGACCGCCACTGGCCATGGCGGGAGGTGCCACGTGTCACCTTTTCAGCCTCCCGCTAGGGCATTTCTGGCGTTTGCTGCGCTAGGGGCATTTTTCGCGATGCCGAATTGCAAAGGGTCATATTTGTAAAAAAATCAATCAACACAACCAAATCAAATTAAATCAAGCCATCACCGAGGTCGATCGCTACAGTCTCCAACCGTGTGCTTTCTCCATCCACCAACGCGCACTGCTTGAGCTCTGCCTTTTGCAAAGTTTACCACGATGGTAGAGTGTACGTACAATCCAGAAGAATTTAATTTTACAAAAATGTGCTGCGTGGAAGCGAACGCGTTCTGTATCCAGATCTCCTATGCACCCGACTGATGGACACACTACATATTCGCATCCCGTCACAACGAGGATACGCAGGCTACGACTGTCACGATAGGGGATTTTGTGTACCGAGATCGGTGGCATGTCTCCGTCACAAACAGGGATCCATAGGATAGGACACTGACACAGGCACACGGGTGACATCTGACGCAGCACCTTCCAAATGAAGTCGTTTCACAGGATTGGGACCGACGTTGATCGTGATTTTTAACCCCATCCGGCGCCTTGCCGTTTCTTCTCGCTATCGAGGTCGCCGTCCATGTCGTCCGTCCAGGGGCCCGTCTCTTTCCTCGCTGCAGCTGCCTCAACCGCAGCTGCCTCTACGTGCACACTGCACTGACCGGTAGAAAAAATGGAAAAGTGCTACGTTTTCGGCAGGAATGTCCTGTTTTATCAGTTGTGCAGATGCTGGAGACCGAGGTTCGGAAAGATGGCCGGCCGTTCCGCCGTTGTTTACAGTGGTGAAGTCGACAGTGCCGTGGAACCATCATCAGTCAAAAAGTTGCGAGACAGCATGGTCATCTTTCTACCACTTGGATATTCCAAGACGAGTGCAGCACGGCAAATTGGTTAACGACGACGACAAACTGTATCATCTTCTTTGATTCATGGAATAGTGGAGGAAAATAATAGGAAGAGGATTTTTTTTTTTTTTTTTTTTGCTTAGTAACGACACTATCCGTCCATTTGATTCTGAGGAACATGGCATAGGAGAGGAAATTTTCCCTTGGTTCAGGTTTGAAGAAGACAAAAGGAAATTCTATTATCCAATCAAACCTATCTTTCACATTCATACGCACAAAGAGCAGGGAAAATGTCATAAGTTGCACAAATAATGACCTAAGCTTAGTTTTTTATTTGTTTTGACATTGATTTGAATTTCTTTTTAGGTTTCATATGGCATCCCGCTAACATCCATATTCCTGAGAGTAAAGCTGTGTTAAATAGAGATGATCTTACAAAAAGGACAAAAATACCCCTGCGTAAAAGTTTAGGCCTCTTGATTATTAGGAATCCCAAAATGTACGAATAGAAAAAGCACAATATTTGAGTGCCATGTCCCATTCAATCCTATAGGATTTAGAAAAATATAGTAATTCTGATCAAGAGGACTACTACTCTTGATTCTAGCAAGAGGTTTGAGACAATGGAAAATTTCCTCCAATGAAGTATGAAGGACTCCCTAGTAAAAATGCTAAGAAATCCAATCCTACAATCAAATAATCAGCGTAGGATTTTTTTTCGAAGGATATGAATCCTCTCAGAATTTTATGAAATTCATTTGAATCAAACTAGCCCCTCTTTTTGTGTTGCCAAAATAACACAAATTCACTATTTATGAATCCATTTTAGATCAAAATACGAATTCATGACAAATAGTTGGTGTATACTTAGGCATTAAGAGAATTGCATTAATAGAAGTGTTATGCTATAAGTGTGTATGTATGTGTGTGTGTGGGGGGGTGATGGTTCTACAAACCTAATGAATATTATTATTTCCTAATGAAAGTTTAACAAAATAACAAATAGAGGACTCATTTCTGTTATCCATTAAGTTTTTAACATAAACTTGTCTGTGTGTTCTTGGACATAATAAAAAAATATGTCACACATATTTATAACATGAATTGATCATCATAGACTTCTCGACATGGCGGTATCAACCCCTTCCAGCTCGTGCTAACTCCCTTCATCCTTAAATCATTTAGGATTTTTGTGCTGATTGGTTGCCCATGATTGATTTTGATCTAGTAATGTGCCATTATTACTCAAGAAATTAAATATAGCCTAGTCGATATTTGAAATAGTAATTTCTCGGTTAGAACATATAGTCATCTTATCAAGATCTTGTATTTGTATGAATAATATATGTAGTCTTATAGTGCTAATGCATTTGATGGATTACGACCATGCTCTTGATGGACATTGGGGTTTAGTGTAAGCCCATGCCAGGTAAGTTGGGTCACCCACCCCGAGGGCATGACGTGGTGGTGTGTGTGTGGGGGGGGGACATATATAATATGTAGTATGAGGCCCCACAATATAGATAGGGTTGTATATTCATTTTGATTTCCAGATTGTGCTTTAAATTATTTATGTGTTTGCTTTGGCTACTATGTATTAAGCAGGAAAGTGTCACCAACTAACTGTCAAAACCTAGGAAAACAAAGGAATAAATGCATAGTTATCCATAATAGATCGAGGAAATGAGCAACGAAAGTTTTTTGACCGGGGACACTTGTACAAATCTCATACACTATAATTTTCTATTAGTTTATAACTAATATAATTCTATTAATTTATAACTAGTATAATTTACAATACATACTAGAAATCTCTATCATCATATTTGGTAGGAACTTACGCTCTAGAGCCCTTTTCAGAGATATTTAAAGATACTATTAAAATAGACACAAAGGCATAAAAACACAATATAACAAAATGTCTTGAAATTCTAGGCTAAACTTGAATGGTTTTTCTTAGCAATGTCTCAAAAAAAATGAAAATGAACAAAACAGAAACTCAGTTTAGCACAATTGTATTTGAAAACATAAATATCATGACAAAACATAAAACATTGCATCTTAATATTTAGCATCAACATTATGCGGCTAATTGTGTTAATTATAACCAAATACACATGGCTCAAATTATAAGCTTATGTTGGCAAAATAAGTCATAAACAAGTAAACAAGATTAGTATAAACAAGCGGAAACTATGTTTCTCAACTCATGTTAGTCCTATAAAACTGTTGGATTGAAATGTTGTCATGCCTCGATACCAGATCTCGAAGAATGACAGCCACCCCGTCCCTATAGAACAGGAGGACTATACACGCGCAAGTCTAGAAAATGACATATTTACCGCCACGGTGGATCTCGAGAAGCTCAATAGTAATTTTATAAGTTTATTTATATTTACAAAAGAAAATAGATTCCCTACGACGCTTCCCACACACAGACTCGTCCTACTCCAAGAATGGCGACATCTTCCGCCATTTAGCATCGATCTCTGCATCTAAAAACATAAGGAAGATAGGGTGAGTATGATAAATCAATCTATAGATACAAAAGGAGTTAACAGACCTGTAAAACTGTTTAAATTATGCCCTAGAGGCAATAATAAAGATGTTATTATTATAATTCTTGTTCATGATAATGTTTATATTCCATGCTAGAATTGTATTAAGCGGAAACTTTAATACTTGTGTGGTTTGTGAACAACACCGTGTCCCTAGTACGCCTCTATGAACTAGCTCATTGATTAATGATGGTTAAGGTTTCCTAACCATGGACATGAGTTGTCGATTAATAATGAGATCATATCATTAGGAGAATGATATGATGGACATACCCAAACTAAGCGAAGCAATTAGATCGTGTCATCGTGTTCATCTTTGCGAAGCTTTTCTTATGTCAAATATTGTATTCCTTAGACCATGAGATAATACAACTCCCTGGTATCGAAAGAAAGCTTTGAGGTCATCAAACGTCATCCTATGAGAGGGTGATCATAAAGGTGTCTCTCGGTGATCGGAAAGTATCTTGGGTTGTATGTATCGAGATGGGATTTGTCCTCCCAAGTCGGAGAGATATACTTGGGCCCACTCGGTAATAGATATCAACACCGCTTGCAAGCATGTGGTTAAGGAGTTAATCACAAAGTGATATCGGATTACGGAACGAGTAAAGTACTGTGAACAAGATTGAACTAGGTATGACTGCATCAAGCGATCAAATCTCGGCAAGTAAAATATCGCGAGACGAGGGAATATATATATGGGATTGATTGAATCCGGCATCGTGGTTCATCCGATATGATCATCGATGAATGTGGGAGTCAATATGGGTTTCCGCACTGTTGATTATTGATAGAAGATCATGTCTGCATATTCTCGAACCCGAAGGGTCACACACTTAACGTGTCTCGACGCTAGGATAGATTGGATAATTGGTTTATGAGTTTTTGTTCGGAGTCTCGGATGGGATCCGGGACATCACGAGAGGTTCCGTAATGGTCCAGAGAATAAGATTCATATAAGGCAGTGCAGTTTTTGGAGTTCGGAATTGTTCCGGGTTAATCGGTATTGTACCAGAAGCTTCTAGAACCTTCCGGAAGGGGACCAACGTGGCCCCACCTTCCGTGAGGGGGCATGGGACTATGAGGGAGTGTCCTGGCGACATTGGTCCAGGGGCACAAGCCCCATAGGGCCCAACCGGCCAGCAAGGGTAAAACCCTAATTGGACCTTCTAGAAAGGGGGGGTTTCCTTGCCCCCCACTCTTCCTCCTTGGCCGCCGGCCTTGGCTTGGGGGAGGTGCTAGGGTTTCCGCCCACCCCTCTATATAAATAGGGCTGGGGGCGCACCACCCCCCCACACACACCTTCCCCTCAAGCCTGCGCCTCCTCTCTCTCCTCCCGACTACGTGTGGCGAAGCCTGCAGAAACTCTCCACCAATTGCACCGCTACCGTTGTAGATCCAACCCATCTCTCCACCATACTTGCTGGACCAAGGAAGGAGGAGACGCCGAGGTGCATGTGCATCTCACGGAGGCATCGCCACTTGTGGTGCTAGATTGGATCGGATCGCGAGGAGGAGAAGCGAAATCGACTACATCACCCACGCCCGTTTAACGCTTGTCGTAATATTCAAGGGTATGAAGGTCTAATCCAATCTCTCTCGTTGTTTGCATCTCCTAGATTAGATCTTGGCTTTCCTCTGTTCGCATCCGTAGAAAATTTTGATTTACTATGCCGCGAAACCCTTCAGTGGTATCAGAGCTAGATCTATGCGTAGATGTGTTTCACGAGTAGAGCGCAACATGGTTGTTGCGGGCGTTGATGTTTTCTGTTGCAAGCCTCTTGTTTGTGTTCTTATTATGACGCGGGATAGTGAGATTGAAGCGGTCCAGGCCAACCTTACGTAACGTCGTTCGCGAGACTGGCTCCGCACTTGACGTGTGGCTTGTTCCACACATGCGGCTGGTGGATGCCAGTTTCTCTCACTATAGTTGTCATGGGATTTACACCGGAGTTTGGAAACCATAATATCACTGTTGTGGCTTTCCGTAGGTAAGAATCGTTCTTAGCTTGTTACTCCCATAAGCCACATAAAACATGCAACAACAAAGTAGAGGCGTCTAACTTGTTTTTACATGGAGTGTTTCTGTGATATGGTATGGCCCAAGATGTGATGTGTATGTTGTATGCAATGATCATGTTTTGTAATGTTTCACGACTTGCATGTCGATGAGTACACAACCGGCAGGAGCCATATGGTTGTCTTTATAATTGTGTATGACCTGTGTGTCAACTTCGTATACGCCATGTAATAGTTTTACTTTATCGCTAAGTAGTTAGCAATAGTTGTAGTTGCTATTCGTGGTGGAGGCAATCATGGTGGAGTGATGGAGATCATGCCGGCACGCACAAGATGGAGATCATTGAGCGAAGATTGGCTATACCATGTCACATAAAGTTATATGCATGTGATGTTTATCCTTTTATGTATCTTATTATGCTTAGATCGCGACGGTAGCATTATAAGATGATTCCTCACTTAAAGATCAAGATAAAACTGTGTTCTCCCCAAGTATGCACCGCTATAAGTTCGTCGTGTCCAAGCATCACGTGATGATCGGGTGCTATAGACTTACGCTCACATACAACGGGTGCAAGCCGGTTTTGCACACGGAAATACTTGGGTCTAACTTGACGAGCCTAGCATGCAGACATGGCCTCGAACACATGAACCGAAAGGTTAAGCATGAGTCATATGAATGATATGATCGACACTTCGTTGTCCACCATTGAAACCACATCTCTTCTCGTGAAGATCGGATTAGGTGTGGTGAATTTGGATCGTGTTCACTAAACAACTTGAGGGATGTTGAATTTAGTGGGAGTTCATCTAGTAATTTGATTAAAAGTTGAACTAGTTATCATGAACATAGTCTAATTCGTACTTGCAAATATTGTAGATCAAATGGCTAAGTCCAACTTCAACTTCAACGTTTTTGCTGAGAAGGAAAAGCTTAAAAACAATGGGTCTAACTTCACCAACTGGTTCCACAATCTGAGAATCATTCTCTCTGGCGGTCAAAAGGACTATGTCCTTGAAAGTGCATTAGGTGACGCCCCTGCTGCTACTGCGCCGGCTGATGAGAAAGTTGTCTATCAGTCGCGCAAAGATGATTATGGTGTGATTAAGAGCACCATGTTGTTTGCTATGGAATCGGACCTTAAAAATCGTTTTGAAGACTATCCCGGGCCCTTTGAGATTCTCGAGGAGCTGAAACCATGTTTCAGACTCAGGCCCGTTCTAAGAGATATGAGATCTTTGAGAAGTTCTTTAACTGCAAGATGGAGGAAGGGAGTTCCGTTAGTGAGCACGCCATTAAGATGTCGGGCTACACTCAACGCCTTGAGCAACTGGACTGCAAGATTCCAGATGAGCTCAAGATTGATGTGGTTCGCAATCACTCCTCGGCTACAAAAGTTTTGTAGTGACTCACAATCAAATTGGTTCCACTAATACGATCACCGAGCTCTTCGCAAAGCTGAAGGCTGCGGAGGTGGACATCAAAAAGGATAATCATGTGTTGATGGTCAACAAGCCCCCCGCCTTCAAGAAAGGTAAGGGTGCAAAGAAGCCCTTCAAGAAAGACGGCAGCAAGCGCATTGCCCCTGCAGAGAAGAAGCTCAGGTCTGGTCCCAAGACGGACACTGAGTGCTTCTATTGCAAGGACAAGGGTCACTGGAAGCGCAACTGTCCAAAGTACTTAGCGAACAAGAAGGCTGGCACCATCAAAGGTATATTTGATATACATGTTATTGATGTTTTCCTTACTAGCCCTCGCTAGTGCCAGGTATTTGATAATCGGTTCGGGCTAATATTTGTAACTCAAACAAGAGCTACGGAATAGACAATGCGAGGGATGAGGTGACGATGCGCGTTGGCAACGGATCAAGAGTTGATGTGATGGTCGTCGGCACGCTCTCCTTAGTTTTACCTTCGGGATTAGTTTTAAACCTTAATAAGTGTTATTATGTGCCTGCATTGAGCATGAACATTATTTCTGGATCTTGTTTATTGCAAGACGGTTATTTATTTAAATCGGAGAATAATGGTTGTTCTATTTATATGAGTAACATCTTTTATGGTCATGCACCTATTGTGAATGGTTTATTTCTTCTAAATCTCGAAAAGGATGAAACACACATCCATAACATTGAGGCTAAGAGATGCAAAGTAGATAGTGATAATACTACTTATTTGTGGCACTGTCGTCTAGGTCATATTGGTGTAAAACGCATGAAGAAAGTCCACTCTGATGGAATTTTGGAGTCTCTTGATTTTGAATCATTTGACACATGCGAACCATGCCTCATGGGCAAGATGATCAAAACCCTGTTCTCCGGTATGATGGAGCGAGCAACGGACTTGTTGGAAATCATACATACCGATGTATGTGGACCGATGAGTGTTTCGACGCGCGGTGGATATCGCTATTTTCTCACTTTTACCGATGACTTAAGTAGATATGGGTATATCTATTTAATGAAACATAAATCTGAAACATTTGAAAAGTTCAAAGAATTTCAGAATGAAGTGGAGAACCATCGTAACAGAAAGATTAAGTTTCTACGATCCGATCATGGAGGTGAATATTTGAGTTATGATTTTCTCACGCATCTTAAAGCAAGCGGAATCGTTTCGCAACTCACGCCACCCGGAACACCACAGCGCAATGGTGTGTCTGAACGCCGGAATCGAACCCTATTAGATATGGTCCGATCGATGATGTCTTTTATTGATTTGCCGTTATCATTTTGGGGTTATGCATTAGAAACCGCTGCATTCACTTTAAATAGGGCACCATCTAAATCCGTTGAGACGACACCGTATGAACTGTGGTTTGGTGCTAAACCTAAGTTGTCATTTCTTAAAGTTTGGGGATGCGAAGCTTACGTCAAGAAGTTGATGCCGGACAAGCTCGAACCCAAAGCGGAGAAATGCGTCTTCATAGGATACCCTAAGGAAACTATTGGGTATACCTTCTATCACAGAACCGAAGGCAAAGTGTTTGTCGCAAAGAACGGTTCCTTTCTTGAGTTTCTCTCGAAAGAAGTGAGTGGGAGGAAAGTAGAGCTAGATGAGGTTATTGAACCTTCTCTTGAGTTGGAGAGTAGCACAGCACCTGAAATTGTTCCGGTGCCGCCTGCACCAACAATAGAGGAAGCTAATGACAAGGATCATGAAGCTTCGAACGATGCTGCTACTGAACGTCGCAGGTCGACAAGGTCGCGTGCCCCTCCTGAGTGGTACGACAACCCTGTCTTGACTGTCTTATTAGTAGAAGACGGTGAACCTACGAACTATGAGGAAGCGATGATGAGCCCAGACTCTGATAAATGGCTAGAAGCCATGAAATCCGAATTGGGATCCATGAGCGAAAACCAAGTATGGACTTTGGTGGACCCTCCTAGCGACCGAAAGGCCGTTGATTGCAAATGGATCTTCAAGAAGAAAACAAACGCGGATGGTAATGTTACCGTCTATAAAGCACGACTTGTCGCAAAAGGTTTTCGACAAGTTCAAGGTGTTGACTACGATGAGACTTTCTCTCCCGCAGCGATGTTTAAGTCCATTCGGATTTTATTAGCAATTGGTGCGTTTCATGATTATGAAATATGGCAGATGGATGTCAAGACTGCGTTCCTCAATGGAAACATTGATGAAGAGTTGTATATGATGCAACCCGAAGGTTTTGTCGATCCTAAGGATGCTGATAAGGTGTGCAAACTTCAGCGTTCCATTTATGGACTAAAGCAAGCATCTCGGAGTTGGAACCTTCGTTTTGATCAAGTGATCAAGAGCTTTGGATTTGTTCCAAACTGCTACGAAGCTTGTATCTACAAGAAAGTGAGTGGGAGCTCAGTGACATTTCTGGTACTATATGTGGATGACATATTGATTATTGGTAATGACATTAACATGCTTAACGATGTGAAGAGTTATTTGAACAAGTGTTTTTCAATGAAAGACCTAGGTGAAGCTGTTTATATATTAGGCATCAAAATCTATAGAGATGGACAAAGACGCCTGATAGCTTTAAGACAGAGTACATACCTAGACAAAGTTCTGAAATGTTTCAGAATGGATAAGGCAAAGAAAGGTTCAGTGCCTATGTTGTTAGGTAAGATATTGAGCAAGGCTCAGTGTCCAACTACGGTAAATGATAGAGAAGCTATGAGCAAAGTGCCTTATGCCTCGGCCGTAGGTTCTATCATGTGTGCCATGCTGTGTACTAGACCGGATGTGTCCAATGCTCTTAGTTTGACGAGCAGATACCAAAGTGATCCAGGAGTGGAACACTGGACAGCCGTGAAGAATATCCTAAAGTACCTAAATAGGACTAAAGAAATGTTCTTAGTCTATGGAGGTGATGAACAGCTCGTCGTAAAGGGTTACGTCGATGCTAGTTTCGACACCAACAAGGATGATTCTAAATCTCAGACAGGATACATTTATATTTTGAATGGAGGAGCTGTGAGCTGGAGAAGCTGTAAGCAAAGCGTGATCGCGGGATCTACAGTAGAAGCGGAATACATGGTCTGCCGAAGGCGTCAAGTGAAGGAGTTTGGATTAGGAACTTCATCATCGAGCTTGGCGTGGTTCCAAGTGCATTGGACCCATGGAGATATTGTGTGACAACACTGGCGCCATAGCACTCGCTAAGGAACCAAGATATCATCCAAAGACCAAGCATATCAACCGCAAGTTTCATATAATCCGAGATTATATAGCAGATGCAGATCTGAAGATTAGCAAAGTACATACAGATCTGAATGTCGCAGATCCATTGACTAAACCTCTTCCACGTGTAAAACATGATCAACACCTCAGTGCCATGGGTGTGAGATTGTTGCCAAATGTAAATTAGATTATTGACTCTAGTGCAAGTGGGAGACTGTTGGAATTATGCCCTAGAGGCAATAATAAAGATGTTATTATTATAATTCTTGTTCATGATAATGTTTATATTCCATGCTAGAATTGTATTAAGCGGAAACTTTAATACTTGTGTGGTTTGTGAAAAACACCGTGTCCCTAGTACGCCTCTATGGACTAGCTCATTGATTAATGATGGTTAAGGTTTCCTAACCATGGACATGAGTTGTCGATTAATAATGAGATCATATTATTGGGAGAATGATATGATGGACAGACCCAAACTAAGCGAAGCAATTAGATCGTGTCATCGTGTTCATCTTTGCGAAGCTTTTCTTATGTCAAATATTGTATTCCTTAGACCATGAGATAATACAACTCCCTGGTATCGGAAGAAAGCTTTGAGGTCATCAAACTTCATCCTATGAGAGGGTGATCATAAAGGTGTCTCTCAGGTGATCGAAAAGTATATGTTGGGTTGTATGTATCGAGATGGGATTTGTCCCTCCCAAGTCGAAGAGATATACTTCGGGCCCACTCGGTAATAGATATCAACACCGCTTGCAAGCATGTGGTTAAGGAGTTAATCACAAAGTGATATCGGATTACGGAACAAGTAAAGTACTTGCTGTGAACGAGATTGAACTAGGTATGATGCATCGACGATCAAATCTCGGGCAAGTAAAATATCGCGAGACGAAGGGAATATATATATGGGATTGATTGAATCTGGCATCGTGGTTCATCCGATATGATCATCGATGAATGTGTGGAGTCAATATGGGTTTCCAGACCCATTGTTGATTATTGATAGAAGATCATGTCTCGCATATTCTCGAACCCAAGGGTCACACACTTAACGTGTCTCGACGATAGGATAGATTGGATAATTGGCTTCTGAGTTTTTGTTCGGAGGCACGCATGGACTAGAGGTGCCGGAATGGTCCGGAGAATAAGATTCAGATAAGGCAGTGCAGTTTTTAGAGTTCGGAATTGTTCCGGTTAATCATTGATTTACCGAAGCTTCTAGAACCTTCCGGAAGGGGACCAACGTGGCCCCACCTTCCGGGAGGGGGCATGGGCCTATGAGGGAGTGCCCTGGCCGCATTGGGCCAGGGGCACAAGGCCCCATAGGGCCCAACCGGCCAGCAAGGGTAAAACCCTAATTGGACCTTCTAGAAAGGGGGGTTTCCTTGCCCCCCACTCTTCCTCCTTGGCCGCCGGCCTTGGCTTGGGGGAGGGGATAGGGTTGCCGCCCACCCCTCTATATAAAGAGGGCTGGGGGCGCACCACCCCCCCCCACACACACACACACCTTCCCCTCAAGCCAGTCGCGCTGCTGCCCTCCTCTCCCTCTCCCTCCCGACTGCGTGTAGGTGAAGCCCTGCTGCAGAAACTCTCCACCAATTGCACTGCGCCGTCGCGTTGTAGATCCAACCCATCTCTCCACCATACTTGCTGGACCAAGGAAGGAGGAGACGTCGAGGTGCTGCACGTGTGCATCTCACGGAGGCATCTCCACTTGTGGTGCTAGATCGGATCGGATCGCGAGGAGGAGAAGCGAGTACGACTACATCACCCACGCCCGATTTAACGCTCATTGCAGGAATCTTCAAGGGTATGAAGATCTAATCCAATCTCTCTCGTTGTTTGCATCTCCTAGATTAGATCTTGGCTTCCCTCTGTTCGCATCCGTAGAAAATTTTGATTTACTATGCCGCGAAACCCTTCAAAAACTTCATCTCATAGATAGAGCAATTGGAAAACATCATATAATTGAGTAACAATTTTAAAGGATGCACGCATTTTTGTTTTGAGTAGAAGATGTGGAAAGTGGCAAACCGCAGTCGATACCGACTATGACCATGATAAATAAAGTGACAACAATGTTGCATGATAATCCAAAAATGGTAAATGTAGGGTTCACGTATTTTTTGCCAAATCTGCCCAAATCTGGAAAGTTCAACCAAATCTGACCCTTCCCCGAAACTAATTCGGAATCTGACCCCTGGGGTCGGCGCCATTTTAAATGGCGCTGAAGTTGTACAAGTCGGCGCCAAGATGAAGCAGACGGGAGGCAAACTAGGTAGGTCGGCGCCGTTTTAAACGGAGCCGATGTCGGCGTCGTTTTAAACGGAGCCGACCTCCTTCAGTTCGGATTTATAATGTGTGTGCACCGACCTGTACAACTTTGGCGCCATTTTAAACGTTGCCGATCCTAGGGGTCAGATTCCGAATTAGTTTCGAGAGGGGGTCAGATTCGGTTGAACTTTTTAGATTTGGGCAGATCTCACAAAAAATACAGGGTTCGCAGCATGGAAAACAAAAAAATTCTATCGCATGAACACACAAAACCAGGATCTAATCTATGGCAAAGCCAAGATCTAATCTACGAGATCGGTGCAACGAGATTGTAGAGAATTAACCCTTGTAGATCCAAAGCGTTTAACGAGATTCAGATCTCATGGTTGATGTAGTAGATCACTTACCGATCTCAAGTTTGCATAGACGATCCTTCCGGCCCCATGTTCTGGCAGCGCTTTCGCAGTCGGCCATACGTACGGTAGTGGATGAAGACCTTCCTCTCCCTTGTTCCAGCAGGGTTGCGGAGGTTGTAGATCTCCACGGAATCCCAATAGCATGACGGTGTGGTGGTGGCGGTGGAGAGATTTCTGCATGGTTTCGCCTAAGCTGGAGCAGGTCGGTGGACGAGAGAGATGGGTGCGGCAGCTAGGGATTAGGTGCTAGGGCTTGTGGTGCCAAGGGGGGCGCCCCACCCCTCCTTATATGGGAGGGGGTGGCGTCCAAGGGCCTCCCAGCCCTAGCCGAGTTGCCCCCAACTCGGCTAGTAAGGGGAGAGTCCCTCCCCAACTCGGCTAGGAAGAGAGGAGTTGTAAACTTGCCTTTCAAGTTTTCCCTTTCCTTTCCAAACTAGGATTTGACTTTTTAAACTAGGGTTTGACCCTTTCCTCCTAGTCCTTGGCCGAGTTTCCCTTGGGCTCGGTGCGGACAGCCCCTTAGGGCATTACGAACCCCAAGTGACCCCTCCGGGGTGGTGGACCTTGTAGAACAGTCTAGAAGCTTCCGGTCAAAACACCGAAAACATTTTCGAACCCCGAAAATTGACTTTCCTTATATGAATCTTATTCTTTGAACCATTCCAGATCTCCTTATGATGTCCCGGATCCAATCCGAGACTCCGAACAACATTTGGTCTCCAACTCATATTCCATATCTACTTAAACAACATTGAATCCTTAAGTGTGTCTCCCTATGGTTCGTGAACTATGCAAACATGATCGAGACACCTATCCGATCAATAACCAATAGAGGGATCTAGAAATACATTTGGCTCCCAGACATTTCTATGATGACTTCGTGATCGAATGAACCATTTATATACGATACTGATTTCTTTTGTCGCGCGATACTTTACTTATTCGAGGTTTGATCGTCGGTATCTCTATACCTAGTTCAACCTCGTTATTGATAAGTACTCTTTACTCGTTCCGTGATATGACATCCCTTGTGACCTAGTCACATGCTTGCAAGCCAATTGGACGATATTCACCGAGAGGACCTAGAGTATATCTATCCGTCATATAGATGGACAAATCTCACTCTTGATCCATGTGCTTCAACACATACTTTCAGAATACCTAATACCACCTTTATAACCACCCATTTACGAAAGTGACGTTTTGTGTCATCAAAGAACTCAGACTACGTGGTCAAGCGACCACACAAAAAATTGATAAGCATTGAAGATTCAGCTATGAATACACCATAAATGACCCTATTAATCCTAATTTTTGACATCACTCTAGTTTATTTTGAGCTTTGACAGCACTAACTGCTAATCCTGGTTCCGCCACTGGTGTTTGATGTCATCAAAGCATCCATTTAGTGATGATGATTAACATGATCTCATAGTCGAAGGATTATGTCACTATGTATTTGAAAGCCTGTAGCAAACGAACTCTAAATGACTTGATCTTATGCTACGCTAACTATAGGAGTGTGTCCATCACATCATTCTCCTAATGATATGATCATGTTATTAATAACATCTAATGTCTATGATCAAGAAACCATGATCATCTATTAATCAACAAGCTAGTTTAACAAGAGGCTTACTAGGGACTCTTTTGTGTTTATAAAACACAAAAATATTAATGTTTCCAGTTAATACAATTATAACATGGGATGTAAACATTTATCACAAACATAAATATATAATAATAACCATTTTATTATTGCCTCTTGGGCATATCTCCAACAATAAAATGGTCAAACTAGCAAAGACCATACCAAAAACACCGAAAGGAATCAAGTCAACATCTTCATCTTCTTATTTAGCGTCTTCTAGAATAAACCTACTAAGCTTTTGAAAGCATCCCTCTCTGACGGATACCAATGTGATTATGTGAGTGCACGTACCATTGTTGACGGGTCACGAGTCCAAGGAAACAACAAATATATCTCGTCATTGTCTAGTTCGACGAGGGAAGGTTATATCTTGTGGGTTTGCTTTCAGAAATCAAGGATTGTTTTTGAAATGCCAAAATCTCAGCATTGGATATGGCCCATGGGCACCATGCCACCTTTGCCGGTAGCTCTCTACCCTATGCCATCACATAACATTCCACCGCTGTTGCGATGAGGTTAGACTGAGGAAGTCTAGATCCAAAGAAGAGAAGGCCAACATGCTTGCCTCTGACTGCGGTGAGAGAGAGATGTACATAAGTCTAAACATCATGTCCATTTGAATCTTACATGATAAGCCTACGTCAAAGATTATTTGATTGCAGTAAAGAGAAAATAATCTCAAGAAAAACTAGACCAAGCCCTAAAACTGAAAATTTAATGTAGTATATTTTATAAAGGTTTTAATCCATCGATTTCCCTACCAAACTAGTTTGTTTGGGATCGACTAGCAGAAGGTCCCATCGCCCATGGAGGGCGTGTGGGCTTCTCGAGGCATCCGCGCGGAGGGTGACACGTGGCGGCAGGAGATGACGGCGTGCGCATGTTGCGTTGGATCGTTGGATCATTGGAATTATGGCATCTCCAGCAGGTCGACCTATTTGGTCTGTGTGCGTTCAAATCGGTCCGGTCGGACATGGGTGTCATGTACGCGCTCTCCAGCGGCGCGATGCATCCGAACCGACGCGTCTGACGTGCCCCATAAGCACACCAAATTTGCATGATGATTGCGTCGACGTGGATAGCGAGTGCCCGGGTGGTGGGGCGATGGGCCCCGTTTGCAAGTGACACATTAAATCACATAACATTTCCATTACATTGATAACCTACTACTACTACTACATCAAGACCTACGACATTAGTACAACTAATCTAGCCTCTCCCGCCTGCACGCCCGTGCCCAAGGCGGCCACAACACCAGCCTAGGGGTCCCTTGGCGGGTGCGTTGAGGCGGTATGCCGCCATAACCTCCTCCATCCTGCGCAGTGTGCCCTCGCCTCCCGGATGGCCTCATCCATCCTGCGCAGTGTGTCATCGCCTCCTAGCATATTGGTGCGCATTGTTGTAGGAGTCAATTATGGCATGTTGCCCTCTTCTCGGGTTCATTGCCGAAGTCGAGGTCGTCGTCGTTGATGCATGTAAAATGCATACATAAACTTTGTAGTTTATTGTGCTAAAATGCTTATTATTTTGCAACTTCATTATATTTATTGGTACTAACCTACTAATAGTTGCAAAAGTGCACATGTTATTGTTTTACACTTTGTTGTGTAGGAAAAATATGAATATAGAAAAAAAACGCTCAACAAGGCAATATTTGGAGTTTCCTGAAATCTGTCCTCCTAAACAATTTTCAAAGATTGACTAGGAAAAGCTTGAATATGACGTTAAATGAAAAAGGCGTCAACATGAAATCTGTGGAAAATTTCAAGCCGTACGATTTAGACATAAAATTCGCCCCAATTGAAGTCCGGATGCATTTTTTATGGCCCGGTTATTGAAGCCCGGTTATTGAAGCATACACAAGCAGTTTCGGGATTCCGAAATTTGATGACGTGGTTGACTCAAATTCTTGCCATATGATATCAATTCAGCCAAATCACGAATTTAGAGACTTGTGAACCTTTTTAGGAGTCACCATAAAGGTTCTAGAGGTTCCAAAGAACCCTTGGATCCAAGGATTTTGATCCGATGGCCCCGATGAAGCCTCAACCACTATATATTGAGAAGAAACTCTATTTTTGGAGGTATCCACCCATAGCCACAAAATTCCCTCTCCTTGGCAGCCCGGGGGAGAAGCTCCTCCATTGTTGCACCATATCCAATAAAGAAGAAGGGCCAAGGGGGCGCTGCCCCCAAGGGCAGCCACCGCCCCTAGGAGACCGCCGGGGCACTGCGGCCCTGCCTGCCGCGGTGCCGCCTCCTCTCACCGTGTGGCCACCTCTCCCCCTTGGGGAGACACATCTCCATCACCATATACAGCGAGATCCCCTCCATATACCTACTGTAATATCTTGGCAAACATGATGTATGAGGCAATATTTTACTTTTCCATAATCTATTGTATCTTTGTGTTGATGTTTGAGTAGTGAATTGTTATGTCAATTGTGATATAATTTGTTGTTGATTGCATACAAGTTTATGGTATCTTCTATGATGATCTTGATGTACTAGCATATGTGTGCACACATATTTTGGGGGATGCATGAGGTTGTCACCGTTGCATGACAATAGGAGGGGATAGCCGGAATTTGACTCAAACCGAATTCCAATTCTTAGTTATGCATGTTATATTAATTCATGGTTAATCAACAGGGTATTATCATGGGGACCTTAGATATAAATGCGATGGTTGGACTTTATGTCTTAATAATTCCTTTGTTTGTACTTAATTGGCCCGGGGATCAATCACTAGTGGTGTATTTGCTCATATATATGCTACACCTAGTTATGGCTCCTCCTAGAAGAAACAATAAAAAGACTATATATGTGCTTCACTAATTGTGACAACAAAATGAATGGAATAGAAATTTGTCTAAACATTTGAAGGAGATATGCCCTAGATGCAAATAATAAAGAGTTTTTATTTGATGTATCTCTTGTTCATAATACATTTCTTACCATGCTAGAATTGTATTAATATGAAACATTAATACACGTCTGGTATGTAAACAACCACGTCTCTAGCTATCCCAAGTAAACTAGCTCATTAGGAAAGTGATGATCTTATGGTTTCGAGATCATGGTGATAGTGTCGATTGACAATGAGGTCACATCATTGGAGAATGATGTGATAGAAAACAACCCAAAGTTAATCACAATGAGATCTAGTTACTTAAACATTCGTCATTGATGATAACATAGAAACTTCGTGGCTTATATCCTTCGACTGTGAGATAATGCATAATCACTATTTTGGAGGGAGACTGTGATGATATCAAGTATCAAGCCGTGAAAGGGTGATCATAAAGGTATCATTGGGTTTCCTGAAGAAATGGGTAGAGGAGTTTTTATCAAGACCAAGATTTTCCAATCCAAGTAACAGATAGATACACGTGGCCAACTCGATGACGTTGCATTAACGAAGCTTGCAAGCGTATGATTGGATCATGTAATGCAATGACACGGGAACGAGTAAACGAGTTCATCGGTAATGAGATCGAACACAATTATGGAGATGCTTGAGATCAAATCTCGGATAACCTAGGTATCGTATGTCAAAGGGAATAGGACTACACAATTAAGGTTCAAGCGATGAGATTAATCATGAGGGCAAGGTGATCATTATGGACATCTATGTACCAATGTTGATCAATGATACAAGAGAGTCTTGGTCATGTCCGTAGCATCTTCGAGCCGAAGGATGGCACACTTAAGGGTGGGGACACTTTGGGATCGAACCGGCACCAAAGGAGAAACGAGAGAGAGAGAGAGAGAGAGAGAGAGAGAGAGAGAGAGAGAGAGAGAGAGAGAGAGAGAGAGAGAGAAAGAGAGAGAGAGAGAGAGAGAGAGAGAGAGAGAGAGACTGGAAAGGTTTCGGGTAACATCCGATGATGATCAGAAGGGGACCAAAAGGAGTTTCAGTGTATGGAATATATTAATATGTGTGTTTTATATTAATTAGTTAAATTAATATTAAAACATATTTTTTATGAGCAACCTTATTGCTATTGGGACGCTTCTAGAAGGGCCCATATGGGTAGGCGCCTAAGGGAAAAAGGGAGAAGGGGGCCACCAGCCGAAACCCTAGGGTTTGACCCTACCCCCTCCCTACTATAAATAGAGGAGCCCCCTCCCCTCTATTTGCATCCCAACAAGAAGTTCTCTCCTCTCTCCCCTAAACCCTAGAGCTCTCTCCATTAGATTGGATCTATCTACTTGGTTTAGTTCTCCACCTCCATACTACTGTCGTGCGCAGGACGGTCTAGCTTCTTTCTTCTTCCGCTGCTCTCCTGGATCGGATCCCGGGAGACGTCCCTACACCAGATGTGTGTAGAGCTTCGAGGCACAACACTTGGGGCGATGTCTTCATCGGTATACGCCTTCATGCGTAAGGCTTGCCACAGTCTTCAAGGGTATGAACTTTGTTCTTCATCTCCGTTACTTATGTCTACATAGATTAGATCTTGGTTGTCGTGTTTGTATAGGTAAATTTTTTTTGTTTTCTGCTGCGAACCCCAACAATGGTATTAGAGCCAGATCTATGGGTAGACATGTCGTACGGATAGAACACATAGCAATATGTGGGTGTTGATTCTGTAGTTGCGACCCTGTTTCGTGTTGTCATATCATGGAATTGATTGATGAAGCGGCCCGGACCGACCTTACGCGTAAGCTTACACGAGACCGGTTCCACACTCAACATACGGCTTATTCCGTATAAGTGGTTGGTGGGTGTCTGTCTCTCTTTCAATAGTGGATATAAATTTTACACCGGAGGGCCTGAAAAGGGAGTGAAGAGGCAATCATTGAATCAATGTTGTGGCTCAACGTTCATAGGTGGGAAGGGGTTCTGCCATGAAATCCCTAAAGCCGCGTAAAACTTGCAAAAGGATAAAGTAGAGGAGTCTAACTTTGTTTTGCAGTGGCGTGTGTTGTGACATGGTAATGGTAAGTTTCTGAAAAAATTGTCCATTGGAGCTCTCGATGGAGATCAAGGTGTTTCAGCCATGTCACGGCACCATACTTATGAAGTATTTGTTTGCACATCTTGCTTGTCATAGTATATTAGATATACGACAGTAGCTAAATAGGATGATCTCTCGCAATTCCAATGATAGTGTTCTCCTTGTGTGTGCACCACCAAGAAAGTTCTTTGGTATGAGCCAGGCCGTGTTAATCGGGTGTCAGACATACGTACATTCGCATAAAGTTGGTGCAATGTTTGCACAACAATACACACAAGTTAAAGTTGGTGAGCCTAGCATGTGCAGACATGATCTCGAAACACAGAGACCAAAAAGTCGAGCATGAGTCACATGGAGATGTGATCGACATTAAGAATGTCCACCTTTGGAGCTATGTCATCGGCCGTGTCAATCGGGGATGATATAGTTAAATGGGATCATGTGATCACTAAGACGAATGGAGGTATGTTCATCTTGAGTGGGATCCTTGTTTATTTAAGTTTAAAGGTGAAACTTAAAAATTGTTCTCGGTATATTATGAACATGGTCTAAACTCTTTGCAAATCCATTGTAGATGTCTCGCCCATCCACCTTCAACCTTAGATCATTCCTAGAGAATGACAAGCTAAAAACCGATGGGTCAAACTTCACCGCCTGGCACTGCACCCTGAGAATCCTCCTCACCCCCTACAAGCTCAACTATATCTTAGAGGCAGAACTACCCACCAAACCCGTGAATACCGCCACCGAGGATGAAAATAATGTCTGGTAGTCCAAGGCGGATGATTCCTCCCTCATCTAGAGTGGAATGCTCTATGCCAGGGAGCCGGAGCTTCAAAAGCGCTTTGAGAAGATGGCTACATTTGCGATCCTTGAGGATCTCAAAGTTGTCTTTGCTCCACAGGCTTGGGCAGAGAGGTATGAAGCTTTCAAGCTCTTCTTCTCAGCCAAGATGGAAGAGCATAGCAGTGTGAGCGAGCACGTGGTCAAAATATCTGGCTACGTTCAACACTTGAACACCTTGGATTACAAAATCTCGGACGAGTTCGTGATTGATAGGGTGTTGCACTCATTGCCTCCTAGCTACAAAGATTTTGTGATGAACCACAACATGCAAGGGATGGTCAAGACCCTTGCTGAGTTGTTCGCCATGCTCAAGACTGCTGAGGTAGAAATCAAGAAGGAGCATACGGTGTTGATGACCACCAACTTTAAGAAGTCGGCACCATCTAAGGTCAAGAAGCCTAGGAGGGATCGCAAGCAAGTTGCCCGTTCTCCTAAGGGCCCAAAGACAAAGACCGGTGTCGTGTGCTACTACTGCAAGGGAGACGGGCACTGGAAGCGCAACTGCCCCCAAGTACCTCTAAGACAAGAAAGCCGGAAAGTTTGCCGCAAAAGACAAAGGTATATGTGATATATATTTTATTTATGTATTCCTTACAAGCACCAGGAGCAACACCTGGGTAGTTGATACCGGTTCTGTTGCTCACATTTGTAACTTCCAGCAGGAGCTACGAAATAAGCGGTGACTGGGGAAGAACAAAGTGACGATGCGCGTCGGCAACGGATCAAAGGTTGATGTCAAGGCCATCGACGATCTGTCTCTACGTCTGCCTTCGGGATTAATTTTAGTTTTAAATAAGTGCTACTTTGTACCCGCCTTGAGCATGAATATTGTGAGTGGATCTTTCTTAATGCAAGATGGTTATTCGTTTAAATCTGGAACAAGTGGTTGTTCTATTTATATGAACGATGTTTTTTATGTTCATGCGCGTGTATGCAAAGGTCTATTCTTACTAGATCTTGATGTTGGTACACACATTCATAACATTGATGCCAAGCGTTGCAAGCATAATGATGATAATACTATGTATCTTTGGCATTAACGTCTTAATCATATTGGCGTAAAGCGCATAAAGAAGCTCCATTCTGATGGACTTCTGGGGTCACTAGATTTTGAATCTCTTGATGCATCTGAGCCTTGTCTCATAGGCAAGATGACCAGGACACCCTTCTCCGACACTATTGAGCGGGCTGCAAACCTGTTAGGAATCATACATACATATGTATGTGGACCGATAAGTGTCTCGACACGCAACGGGTATCATTACTTTGTTACATTTACTGATAATTTAAGTAGATATGGATATATTTATTTAATAAAGCATTTTCCTTGTAAATTGAGTTTGTTTAAACAGAGAGGGACAGTCTTCAAATGAGTCCCCCAACAATACACAGAACCTCGTGTTTGTAGCAGAACTCCCTTATGTGATATATACGACCCAACCGGCATTGTTCCGGTATGGAACAATCAAATCGACACAACCAAATAAAATAAAATATAATAAAATCAAAGCCATCACCGAGCTCGATCGATCGCCACGGTCTCCAACCGTGAGCTTTCTGTATCTACCGACGTGCACTGCTTGAGCTCTGCCTTTTGTAAAGTTTACCACACCATGTTAGAGCGTAAGTACGACGTACGTACAAGCCAGAATTTACTTTTTTGCAAAAAATGTGCTGCGTGGAAGCGAATGCATTCTGCATTCAGATCTTCTACGTAGACGACTGACGGACACACCACATATTCGCCGTCACGACTCGCGACAGGGGAGTTTAATTTGTGCACCGAGATGGGTGCCATGTCTCCGTCACAAAACCAGGGGATCCATAGGGATAGGACACTGACACATGCACACGGGTGACATCTGACACAGCACCTTCCAAATGAAGTCGTTTCACAGGATTGGGACCGACGTTGATCGTGATTTCTAACCCCATCCGGCGCCTTGCCGTTTCTTCTCGCTATCGAGGTCGCCGTCCATGTCGTCCGTCCAGGGCTCCGTACGTCCCTTTCGTCGCTGCAGCTGTCTCAACCGCAGCTGCCTCTACGTGCACTGTCACTGACTGGTAGAAAAAATGGAGAAGTGCAGGAACGTCCTGCTTTATCAGTGGGCAGTGGTGCAGATGCTGGAGACCGAGGTCCGGAAGACCGGAAAGGATCGATGGCCGGCCGTTCCGCCGTTATTTACAGTGGTGAAGTCGATATCGCCGTGGAATAAGCATGAGTCAAAAAGTTGCGAGACATGATCGTCTTTCTACCACTTGGATATTCCAAGACGAGTGCAGCACGGCAAACTAGCTAGTTAACGACGACGACACGTACACTGTATCACCAACCATGACGCCTTCTTTGATTCATGTAATAGTGAAGGAAAATAATAGGAAGAGCATTGTTCTTTGCTTGGTGATGACACTGCTCGTCCATTTGATTCTGAGGAACATGTCATCGAATAAATAGAGGAAATTTTCCCCTTGGTTTAGGTTTAAAAGACAAAAGGAAATTCTAATATCCACTTAAACCTCCCTTTCCACATTCATATCCACCAAGCATAACGTCTTTTTTTAATTCATGGAATAGCGGAGGAAAATAATAGGAAGGGGATTTTTTTGTTTAGTGACACGCTACACTACTCATCCATTTGATTATGAAGAAGCGGGGACTGGAGAAATAGAGCAAGTTTTTCTATTGTTTGTGTGAGTTCAGGTCAGTTTTTTTTCAATTTAGGGATGTCATCTTTGGCTATGATTATTGCTCTAGTGCGCTGGTCCTTTAGAGTCTTAACATGAAGACTTCCCGTTTGTCTACTATAACAACCTCTACTATGACAAGCTTCACCCTAGGACGGTGGCACGTCTTCGACTCATGCTACAGTTTGTAGTTGTCAGTGTCTCCGGTGATGGAGGGGCATGGACCTATTTGTAATGTTTATTATTTTTAGAATTCTTTTGGCAAATCAAACTATTGAAAGTCAAACATTTGGCATAGTTCAAATACAACGAAATAAACATGTTTACGATTGAATAAAAATTAAGTTTACAAATCAAATTGTTCAAAGCCAAAGTACTTCTCCGAATATATGACACTATCGTTGAAGTAATCTCGCATGATCTTAGCGTGGCCCTTAGCTCTATCACGGTTGATGTAAGCGTGGCCAAACTGTGATCCTAGCATCGATCGCCGAACATCATCATTCAAAATGATGATCATGGCCATCTCGATGTTGTCATCGTCCTCCTCCCCCTCCTCCTCTGACGACGACGATGAGTCGTCCATGATGTATCGCCTCAACCTTTTCATCTACATGATGGCACCGATCAAAATTGCAAATAAAAAATCATCTAGAAAAGCTCACCTAATGATTCGATCGTATAGTTGACGGGTAGAGGAGGTGACGAGGGTGGCCAGGAAGTCGTCTGATGGGCGGAGGAGGTGACGAGGGTGATAGGGTTGTAGGAAGGGTGGCGGGTCGATGGAGAGGTGTGGTCAACAAAGAATCGTCGGCCAATCTCACCAATCCCCCAAACTCACTGAGGCCACATACCGTCTCCGTTGTCAGGGGCCCGCCTCCAATGACTCTGGCCGCAACATAGCTCCGTTGTTGGCCTTCTACCGCCTTCCCGTCCTCCGGCGGCTCCAAGTTATAACGAATTGACCCCGATGGAGGCCGATTTGGAACAAATTGGGGCGGTGGCCGGCGAAATCTCGATCTCCTTGTCGATTCCGGCTATAGCGAGAAGCGGCGAGCGACGAAGAGGTGGGATGGAGGGCGGTGCAGGGTTCAGGTGGTGGCGGGGGGGGGGGGTATGGTGGTCACCGGAGGCGACGCCGGTGTAAATGGGTGTGCGGGTGGAGGCGGGAGTTCTTTCTAGAGTGGCGCCCGATACCGTTTTACTCCTTTGCGGCCGGTTTACTCTTTCGGCTCCTAAAATGTTTACTCCTCTAACCGTTTTGGGGTTCGGTTAGGTGCATGTTTCTCAGAATTTTACTACTCTAACCACTTATTAGGAATTGGTTAGATATGCCCTAAGATTACCTTTTTATTTGTTTTAACCTTGATTTGAATATGCCTTTTAGGATCCTATTGGAAGCAACGGTTTCTACAAACTTCAGCATTGAAATACTATGGTTTTCTGTGTCCTAGGCATTGAATATTGTGGTTTTGTTGCCTTTGTAGGTACTTTAAAGGAGGTATGTACCTCTTTCTTAGAAACAACAAAAATACTGTAGTATTATAGATATTACAGAAACTACAGTTTTAGCAAGAGCCAAACACCTTAAAGTATTTCAAACCATGGTTTTTCTATAAACTGTGGTATTATAGGAATACTTCAAAAATACTTTGATCTCAAACGTACCCTTAGTTTTTTTCTGTCATCCTATTAACATCCCTACTCCTGGGAGTAAATCTATGTTAAAACGTAAAGATCTTATAAAGAGACAAAAACAACATATGCCTAAGGCCTCCTGATTATTAGGAATCTCAAAATGTACGAATGGAAAAAATATAAAATGGCCACCAAATTTAGGGCATCTTGATCATTAGGAATCTCAAAATGTATGAATAGAAAAACATAAAAGTGTCGCCAAATTTAGGGCCACTTGATTATTAGGAATCTCAAAATGTAAGAATATACAAAAAAAACACTACCGTTTAGGGTTGTATATTCATGTCTCAAAATTTATGTTGATTTCTAGATTTTGTTTAAAATTATTTTATGTGGTTGCTTTGGCTACTGTGTATCAAGCATAAAAGTGTCGGCAACCAACTATTGAACCCTAACAACACCAAGGAATTAATGCATATTTGTCCATAGTAGGTCAAGGAAGTGAGCAACGATAATATTTTGGTTGAGGACAATTGTGCAAATCTCATATGCTACAATGTTCTGCTCACTACAATTAAGATAAGCAGTCATACATAGTAGAAAACTCTATCATCATATTTTTTAGGAACTTGCACCCCTAGAGCTCTTTTCAAAGATATTTTAAGATACCAATAAAAACAGTCACAAATGCATAAAAATACACTATACCTATCTCTTGAAATTCTAGCCTAAACTTGTAAGTTTTTTTCTTATCAATGTCTCAAACATAATGAAAATAAACAAAACATAAGTACAATATACAGTGTCAGTTTAGCACAACCGTAATTGAAAACATAGACATCATTCAAAACGCAAAACAATGCATCTTAAAATTTACAACAACATTATGCGTCTAATTGTGTTAAGTATAACCAAATACACATGCCTTCGATTACAAGCTTATGTTGGCAAAATAAGTCATAAGTAAGTAAGCATGATTAGTATAAACAAACAAAAATTACACTAATATACAATACAAAGACCACAAACAAACCCACTTAATACTCAAACAATTACAAATTAATAAATCGATTGGTAGGAATGGCGAGCCTTAATCCCTATATGGAATATTTGAGAGAGTGAAGATCATCCGAAAGCCTAGGTGCATCATCCCCCTTACTCCAACTTGAAGAAGTTCTAAATCTTAGAATGTTAAATCAATCAATGCAATGAATAAATATTATTGGTTTTATTTTTTTAATGTTGAATTATTTTGTAGAATTTAATAGTTTTGAGGACTTGTTTAATTTTACCTAATCTTGTTAAAACATTACACAATACTAGATTAACATGATTATCCAATGAGACTAGCACAATTCCTCAAGCGAGTGAAAAAATGCGGTTTGCCTTGCATGCGCAAAAAAAGCTCTCGCCACATTCAATAACCCCTACGAAAAATATGAGGCGGATAGGTGCAAACCTTTGTGAAGTAATCGTCATGAGCATCTCATGACCGTGAGCTTGATTCCGAGGAATGCAAATACGGCCAACCGTTGAGCCTCAACACTTCTTCCTTTTACCATCCTCGAGTTCCTTCATGGGGGCCAATAAAATGAGTATCTCCACATCGTCAAAATGATATTCTGCTATGTCCGAATCTTTGGAAAACGACTGAGTCCTCAAGAAAAATTTCACGGATGCGGACTACATCTACAAAAATATGGGGGGTACGTGTGTGTGTGTGTGTGTGGGGGGGGGGGGCTTTGTTCACAAAATGAGGAAAAAAATAGCGTGCTATAGAAAATAGCGTCGACCTTAAAAATACGCTATTAGCGAGACATTGCACACTGATTTATTTAGCGAAACATGGCTCAGAATGCTATAGCGTACTGTTAGCGGCCCTATAGCGCGCTATTTTTTACCATGACAAAATCTAGACTCGACTTAATTGTCAGAGGGAAAACGGCGACGGACGAGTGTCCTTCTAGATGCAGGCAGGTAGCGGCAACGACTTCGACGCACTTGCTCAACAATAGTCAGCGGGGCCCGTTCCTGGCGGTTCGTAGCAGGTCCACAGCGGCGCCGACTCGGGTGGGGGTGAGCTCTAACAAAACAACCATTCACGAGCTCGTGAAGGGGCTAGAATGGAACAACGGTCGTGGCTGAAGCATTCCGGCTACACGGAGAGGCTTGAATCTGTGGCAGCGGCAGGACGGAGGAGGCTGCAGCGGGGAGGGAAGGAGTTGAATGTTCAGACGCCCAAGATTTCACCGTGATCAGGTCTGCGGGATTTTACATGCCGAAAACTAGTGATATGGCTTTTTTCTTGCAAAAACCAGAAAATAGCGGTTATTTTTTTTAGACCGGGCCGTTTTCCGGGATTGCTAGAGATGCTTTCACCCTCTATTTCTCGGTTGAGGTCGCCACTTGTAGCTAAGCGAGCTTACTATGAATCTATAATGTTAGTAGTTACTTTCTCTCTGTTTCACAATAAGCGTCTTTTTAGTAAGCTGTTTTAGCTTACTATAAAATGGTTTACTTTGTGGAACGGAGGTAGTAGTAATCAATAAAGCGAGGCGGTTGTTCTAGAAAAAATGGCGCGCGAATGAACTATCTGTTCGTCGCCTCGCCTCGCTGCACGCACGCGACGGGCGCTCGCCGTTCGGTTGGGTCATACTCACACGCTTGCAGTGCCCCGCTCCTCCCGCCCGGCGCCGACCGGAGCGCCCGCGGCGCCGCTGCGTGGGCAGGTGAGCAACGCGAGGCTCGCCGCCTCGCACCTCCCCCTCCCCGCCACTCCTATAAATCACGCCGTCCTGCCGCACCCAGCCTCACGCAGCACAGCAGCACACAACGCAAACCACCGCACACACGTACGTACCCGAGAAGCCATTTTCGACCGAGTGCAATGGCGATGAGCAAGGCCCAGCTGCAGCCCCGCGCGCTGGCGGCCCTCCTGGTCCTGCTGCTGCTGGGGATGCGCTCGGCGGAGGCGCAGGTGCAGCAGGGCACCTGCGGGGCGCAGCTGACCGGGCTGGCCCCGTGCGCGCGCTACAGCGTGCCGCCGGCGCCGGGGCAGGCGCTGCCCGTGCCGGGGCCGGAGTGCTGCTCCGCGCTGGGCTCCGTGTCCCGCGACTGCGCATGCGGCGCCATCGACATCATCAACAGCCTCCCCGCCAAGTGCGGCCTCCCGCGCGTCTCCTGCCGTAAGAATCACTACCCCAACTCACTCGATGCTGATTCTCTTCATCAGTGTTCTAGTTCTAGCCCCTGGTTTCTGACTGTTTCCCTTGAATGTTGCTCGTTGCAGAGTAACTGCTAGCTGGTGCAGCTAGCTAGCTCCACGCACCCAAGGAGTTGAAGACGACGACGATGATGAATAAGAAGATGCCGATGGTCGGAGCAACCATCGAGTAGCAGCCGAGTCCAGCTGTGTTTCTGGAGTAGTGGCAACAGTACTAGTAGTGTTTACTGAAACTTTCATCAATAACAAATTACTGGAACTTTACACCGCGAAAACAATTGCAATTTCTCTACCTTCGATCTCTGAAACAATCAAGATAGTGGATTTAACTTACCCTTATAACTTAGCCACATATCCTGGATCTGCGTGGGTTGACGTTTCGATTACCCTGATATTACATAAAACCGAAGGCGCAAAGTATAGCCACCATCCGCAAAAGAAAACACGATTTCACCGGGCACAAATCCTAACAGCAATTTAAAATTCTGTAACACAAGCCATATGCAAGTATATATAAACATGTAAAACCCCAACTCTCAAATGCTATCTCTAGTCGTGTCTAAATCTTTGCCTCTATTCAGTGATCTGCTCTATAAATAAAGCCTCCTGCTTGCTCGTTAACCCAAGTTCACTAAAGGATAGGTCGCCATCAGCAGGGGTAAAAGCGCGCCTGGGATACGTCCGTACCTGCACGATACATAAGAACAAAAATATGAGACCAGACGATTGTAAGACTTGGTATGATTTATAGTGCCTGACATACAAGTCCATAAGGAGCACTCATTTTTATGAACCCAATTTCTTCTTTGTTGTAGTATCTATATGAAATATTATACAATAACACTAGTGAATTACCAGTCTGTAGGTTCCTGGCCTGCAAATCCTGCCAACATCTAAGAAATCGAAAAGGGACTGCAAACAAACCAGCATGTCAGAGGACTGTATTAGTGCCAAGAGGCAAGTGTGATGAATGCTTCTATGTTGGAACCTGGCAGGTCAAAAGCAGTTCACCTGGAATTTATCAGACTTTAAGAAGCGACGCCCCTGCCGACTACCATCAGGCATGCGAACTACAAGTGTGATAACACCTTCCTTGTCTGACGGTGGCTCCGATGGCAACGATGCTTGTTTGGCGGCAAGACTTGACTCAAGCTCCTAGTTACATAAAACATCAGGAATAGCATGACTGGCATATCACCAAAAGCGCACCAGACAATGATCTATGAGAAACAAATGATAAATATCGAGAAAGCCTTAACGTAACAACACAAGCAAAGAGCTTGGTTATCATATTGGGCGTGTTTGATACTTTGATTCATAGTTAGACTTTGCCAAACTTGCCATGGGTGTGGCAGCTGTTTGTGTCTAATGTTTGTTTCACTGCCACACTTCCTTAGCAGCCAGCCACCTTTCATCAACTCATATTTTTTACAAACCTCTCTAATTTGGTAGCCGAGATCTCGTGGCCAAATACTTGATGGCATGTTTAATGTATTCTAGAGAAAAATTTACAACTATTGCCACAACTGTCCTGACCAATTGATGCCACGCCTTGTGGCTTGTCACAGTTCAACAAGTGTGGCAAAAAATAGCTATGAACAAACATGCCCCAAGTGTTCTCGAAACTAGACACTATTGCCACCTAGTATATTACATCTCCAAGCTGAACATGGATTAACTCACACAGAAATTTTGAAGGTTAAGAACACCGGGCAGTTGGCACATACTCTTGTGTCTTGGCTACATTGCTTCCACTAATCATGATATACTCTGACAAGTATTTCTTGCCAACTAAACCAAAAACAGATCAGCTACAAGCCTATAACAATGCACTGGTCTCATGACATCTCCATCAAAGCTAAATATCATTGAAGATTTTGTGTTGCAACAAAATCAAAAAATAAAATCACTGTAACATAAGACACTTAAACACCAGATTTTATAGCAAAACTAAAGCACTAAATTTCATATGATCACACTGATGGTCTAACTATCAACAATTCACATGTCGGAAAGATTGTTACTTATCATCCAATAGTTGTCCGAATTATCTGTAACAGAAAGGTACCTCTTTCTCAAGTTGCTTTTTACGCCTTTCCTCCTCCTCTTGCTTTTGTTTTTCAAGAGCAGCTTCTCTTGCAGCAGTTTCTTCCAACTGACGCAGCTCAGCTTCTTGTAGAGTCTTCATCTCCTTTTCTTGATCAGCTTGGAGTGATGCCAGGTACTCGTCATCCTGTAATCAACATACTAGCAGTCAACATTCAATATTTGTTGCATTCACCAACACTGTAAAAAGCTTCAAATTCAAACCTGCTGCTCTCGTAATAACCGTTGTTCGGTTAGTTCTGGTGGTGGAGAATGCACTACTTGGGGATAATGACTCGAGCTTCCATGGGATGGAATAGATAATGGATATGTTGGTGCTTCAGGAATACCGCCAAACATTGCAGCCTCAAGCATAACTGCTTCATCATGTTCCTCGGAAGAAATGCCACCCCACTTTTCCAAAAGAAGAATGTGCAATGAAGTAAATACCGTTTACTATTTAATATAAATATGGTGCAGATTAAGGTTATAATACCTCTGATGGGAAATCAGTTCTGTTGTACTGGTGATCATTGTTTTGAGGCTGAGAACTTGAGGGAGGGCTATCACCTGGGAGGATGGGTTGAGTTAACTCTGTGTCTCCAGAAGGAATGCGCCTAGAACGCCGTCTAACTAATGGCTCTTCTTCAACATCCTCAGTCTCCTCTTGTGAGCTCTCTTCATCTGTTAGTTGTATAGATGTTCCAGCCATTCCTGTAACTAATTCTTGCCTCCAAAAAAGAAGAGAACACAAAAGGAATCAATTGGCTATTACCTACCACCATAAGGTAGCCTGAGGATGAAGAGCTAGAAGGTAAAAGTTAATATTCACCTTCCCACTGTTCCACCTGCAGTTTCCATGTATTCATCAGAAGAATGATCTCCCAAGTTTATTCCATCTAGATGTTGAGTCCTTTCTTGCTCTGCTGTCTGATATTTGTTTAACAAAGAATTAGGTAAATCAAGACTCAGAAAGCTTGCTCTGAGTGAGTGAGTGAGTGAGTGAAGGAAGGAGGGAGGGAGCTTACATTCGCCAGCTCTTCAGCCTCTCTTTTTGAAGCTTCAATTGCGGCCCGAATCATTTCCTCTTCTATGTCATTGTCTGTAACATGAACCAGTGGAGGAGCAGTTGGCAAAGGAGGGTTTGGCTGTGATACACTGCTAGGGATATTAGCATGCTGAGAGGATATCTCATACGGCAACTCATCCTCGTCATCATCAATTATGATAGTCTCACGAAATTCTGGACCATATGAAGACCCATGTCCAGTGACATTCCCAACGACAGAAGCCTGACCAGAAGGACCTGTTTGAATGTTGCTATCATTAACTTCAACAGTTGCCTCTCTAGGGTGTGAACCGTGCGAATCATGGTTGGTAGTACCAGCTGAGCCAGCTCTGTCAAAAAACCTTTGCTGGAAATTTGGATCCATCAGTGCAAAAGGGTCGTGCAGAGCTTCAGGGTACAAAGATCTTTGAAATGCATTATCAAGTGGTCCATCCAGCTCCATATCATCATGATTAACAGGTCCGATACTTTGATTGATTGTGTTCCTGGAAAATACGAAGACATCTATCATCTGCTCTAGCACAACACGGTAACTGGAGGGTAGCTGTTCTCCCTCCTGGTCAAATTTACTTGTCATTTTAGCTAAATGCACCTAGCGGAAGCAATTAGTGGCTTAAACTTTGATGCAGATTACCCTTGTTAATTGTACGTGCAGCCTTTTAGTACCAATAAGCAATTCGTAGGGATATGGGAGGAAAAGGTGTCTCCATAAAACCGAAATAACAAGCGATATTTGTATACAGAAAACTTGAAACACGTACGCTGTGCCGGGTCCGTCATTGAAGTACGCATTGACTGCCTGATTAAGGTCGCCAGCATGTTCCTGTGTGACATTCATCAATAAAACCATTGTTACCAAATATACAGATGACAGTATGAGGCAAAAGGCTTGCTGTTTTTAGGCAACGTAGTGCTGCATTTGAACCAGCGATTTGGAGGCGATACCCTAGAAGATTTTACGGACTTCAGAAATAAGATTGCCATTTGAAGTAATATGGTATCCCGATTGTTATGTGTGATCTAAGTTAAAATTTGGAAATATCAAGTCTAGCACAATGGATGAGACCAAACATGGGCGATAGGCTCACTAGTAAATCACACTATGAACTTATCTGCATGTGCACACTCCATCTAATTACGGAACTTGGATGAACAGGTATAGGGAAAATCCGCTATCTACAGGCCTAACTTTGAGATGTGTCCAGCAATTGATTTTTTTTCGAAAATAGTGACCAAACCCCCACATTCTCATTAAGGGTCCGTTTGGATGTGAATATTTGGCTGCTGGAATTGAATTGGGTGCCAATACCAGATCGGCCTAACTTTGGAAATAACCTGCGAAACCAACGCTGTTGCTTGGTTGTAATGCGAGTTTAGAGCAGTAACTGCAAATTGGGGGTTATGTGACCAATCTGCACGAGCAGCAGTAGAACAGCGCAAGGATTCGCCAGCAAATCGGGCACACCTCAACCCACCACGCGCAGACCTCCCCTTTTCCGTAGCCGAGGCCAAACAGCTGAACCGAAACCTTACACCGAGCGATCCATACCCGGCGCGGCCAAATCCGCCGCTGGGATCGAACTGATTGCGCTAGATTGGGCGGGGCTCATGAATCCAGTAAGGGGATGGGAGTAGTTGGGCGGTACCTCGAGCTTGCGGACGGCGACGGCCTCGTCGGCCCCGGTGATGCCGATGAAGGTGTCGATGGCCTCCTGCTGCGGCCTCGCCATGGAGGGCGCCGGGGAGGGTTCGGCCGCGACGCAACGGGGAGAAGATGAGCGTGGGGGAGAAGGCAAACTCGGAGGGGAGGAGAGTCCTCTGTCAAGTGGTGGCCGGGGAGGGGAGGGAGAGGTGACTATAGAGTTTGCTTAAGCGCGTAACGGCGACTCCACGTCTCACGTGGAATCTGATCTTTAACCCGGACTTTCCCGGTACTTTGATCGTTTGTCCTTTTCTTCCGGTAATGGATTTGTTGCCACGCTTCTTCTTCTTTTTCTTTTTTTTGCACATCGATCATTCAAAAGTGTTTTACCCTAAGAATTGAGCAAACAATGCAGTTAAGTAAATTTTTACCTCAACTCAGACCTAACTACATCTTTAATGTCAAAAGCAGTTAAGAAAATACTACTCGTAGTAGAAATAATTGTGTGCATTCAATCAAAGCCTTTTTTGGAAAAAAGCGAACACCACTATCCTTCTCAACTAGTGTTTTTCTTATGGAGTAAACGTGCACTGGGTATCGAAACATAGAAGAAAATCAAATGATGCGGGCATTGAAGAATACTGAATGATGCGGGCATTGAAGAATACTTGAATGTTAACGTCAAAAAAAAAAATACTGAATGTTAGCATGTTCGTTTCCAAATGGTACTGTCATGAACTTAAAAGAGCCACACCCAGACATACTGATACAACTTGAAAGAGTTAATCACAAGTCTACAACGTGAATCACAAGTCGCAACGAGTCCCTAATTTCCTGAGCATCCTACATTGGGGGGACCCTGGCATTGATCACAACCACATCTTCTACACCGCCCTGAAGTGGTGGCGCTCGAGGTCGCGGTCGCGGTCACGGTCGCGCCCGGCGTGCCTCTCACGATGCCTGCGCTTCTCCTTGAACTCCACCCCACCACCGTCCCTGTCCCACTGCAGCGCAGCCGGCGCCTTGCCGTGCCTGTGGTGCTTGTGTCCCCCGTCCCTGTGCTGCACGCCGAGCGCCGGGCTGTGCCGGTGCCGCTCGCCGCCCTCGTCGGGCTGGGCACCGTGCCTGTGGAGGACGTGGTCGTGGTGGTGGTGGTGGTGGTGGTGGTGATGCTGGCCTGGGACCCCGCTCCGGTGCTTCTTGTGCGCATGCCGGTGCCGGCTGTGGTGGTGGTGGTGGTGCGCGTGCGCGTGGTGGCCTCTCCTGTGCTTCCCGTGTGCTGTCTCCGGCGAGCCGTCCTCCCACCAGTCGTACAGCGGGTCGAAGAGGCCATTCTGGTGGAGAAGCCACAGGAGCACCCCAACTGCAGACAAACGCAAGACAGAAAATTTGTTTGGTTGGCGACGTGAACATGATGTGGTCCAAGTGCTCGTAAACCTGATATGTACATGACGCGTACGAACCTGCGGGCACTAGAGCAAGGAACAAGCCGAACATGACCAGCCAGCCGATGCATACGTACTGGATGTGGCAGCTCAGGTCGAAGAAGCTCGAGCACTTGGTACTGCACCACGGGAAGAGATTAATAAGGAAATGATCAGGAAAATACACGCGAAGCGAGATTCAGAGGAAGCGACCCAAACCAAAAAAAAAGAGCTACACATTGTTCTCGGTTGCTCGCTGCCCATGGACATTCACCAGGGAAATTGCGTACCTGCATGATCTGCCGGTGAAGAAATCGGTCACACTGTCCCACATGTTACGCCACAGAGCTTTGATGGCTTCGATGAAACCCTGGATGCCACCCTTCGGAAGCTGCTTCGGTGGACCAATCTACAGAGATTCAAAGGCAGGAGGTAAGCATACAATGCCAGGGACAGCACTTATCTGTCATGGTACAAAGGAATATAGATCGGCAAAACCTCTCAGCAGATTGGATTTCTCAGGGTACTAGAAGATAAAGAAACATATTAATCTAGCATGGCTTGACAAAAAGGTCAGGAAGTTGCTTATTCATAGATGGTATAGGCAATTGGATAACGCAAATATCTGTAATGTCAAAACTTTATCAAGGCAATCGATACACACACGCTGAAGATCGGAATGAAAGATTATATATGCAGATTCGAACTATCTTGCTGCATTTATTTTAGCAAGAAACAAAAGCTAATAAATCCTAATGGAATCACTACAAGAGCACAAACATTTCCGAACCTGCGTTCCATTGTCAATAACTGTAGCTGTAGTTGCGAATTGGCATTCTGCTCTGTCAAGTTCACCGAAGTCTGACCCTTTCAAAATAGCTGCAATTGACCACAAGCAAAGTCCATGTTAATTCCTAAAACAAGATTTTGGATTTTAAGACAATGATGAGCTGTCGTTAATTTCAAACTCACTCGTGCATCGATATTTTGATGCTTGGTCTGTTGTCGCACGCAAATAAAATGAGCGAATAACCACTTCATCAGGTTTCAGGATGAAGAATTGCTCCTGCAAATGAAATTACAAAATAGCTTCAAGAGAAGAAATTGGATAAGCTTATAACCAGAACAGGGAACTGTGGTGATGGGTAATTAACAGTAAAAATTGGATTCAGATGCAAGTAAAATTTCAGAATGAAATGAAGTGTTGGAGATTGTCAATCAAGAGAGAGTATTAATACTACAGAACTCAAGAAAGAGTATAATGGCAGGAAATATGAAGAGTGCAATAACTGTTACCTCTACAAAAGTGATGCCACTTAAGCAGTTGAACTGTAAAAGGAGCAAGCCACTCGTCAAATTTAGGAAAACTGAAAAGGCCAAGTAAATCACATACTCCCTCCGTTCACTAATGTATGACCATTTAGATATTTCAAAGTGGACTAGATACACTCCAAAATGAAATAACCTGTATACTAAAATATGTCCACATTTTTGTGTTTTAGAAAAAGGCTAGAATGTCTTACATTAGTGAACGGAGGGAGTACTACATTATGTTTATATGTCGTTTTACAACTAGATTAAAAATAAAAATGTGTTAGTAAAATATATAACAATTGAACAATTTGGTGTGACAGCATATGTGGAGAAAGGATATCCAAGCAAGGACAGCAAGGAGGATGGTTAGGAAACTAGTTCATGGACCCATCTTCTTCGTAGAAAATACAAAATACAATTAATGATGTATCAAAAGGTAGCCTAGTATCTAAAAACATACTCCCTCCGTCCAGAAATGAGTGACTTGGATTTGTCTAAATTCGCATGTATCTAGACACGTTTTAGTGTGTAGACAAATCCATGTCACTTATTCGGGACAGAGGGAGTGTATGAGAAGATACTTGGAAAGAAAAAATTAATTTCCTTGACAATCATACCGTCAAGCTATATGAAGCTTCCAGTTTGCCAATGTTCTTAATTGTGACCTGTGCAGTACCAACTTGACTTAAGGCTTCAAATGTAGGGACATTAATGCCAATTATCTTCCCTGGGCTCCTGATATTGAGAAATAAGGGCACGGTATTACATATACAACTATCTATTATATCATCAAAACAAGGTTAGAAGGAACTTCCACATTGCTCTAACCTCTACGAGGTTAGAAATCCCCACATTAATTGGAGAGAAATGGGAATGTCTACTCCGCTTATTTTCGGTGGGTCCAGATTACAACAGGACAATTATATTTCCAATCAAAATCATTATAGTCGATAGCAAACAAATCCCTCTTTACCTCATTTTAAAATATATACATACAAATCGAAGTATCTAGCCACACAATTGCACGTGGAACTGAGCAGCAGGTAAGGTGCAACACTAGAATAGGAAATTTTGTTTCCATAAAGTTTGTCCAAATGCCATACATTTAAGATGCTATATTCAAAATTGTACCAGCGTTGTGCTTGTACTGTAAACCTAATTGTAAATGCATAATAAAAATGCAAAAGCATTATCAATACCTCTGGTATACATAATTTATATCATCAGCACTCAGCTCTATCAGCAAGTTGGTATTCATAACTTCTGTGATTCCAATAGAGAAGGTTTGAGCTCCTACATGCTGTAACGGGTATTTATCAATGTTTTCCCAACACTAATATTAACAATGGAACTCAAGAAATAACTGGTGGGAATTTAACCGGATGTTCGTTGATCCTATCAAATCTTCCCTGCACAATATACTGGGGCTCTTGGTTTCGGTTTATTCGGTTGTCGTCAGACTGAAACAAATGGTCAAAGAAAACTCAAGAGTCAAGACTAAAAAGTTTCAATACTAACTCTTTCAAAGGACCTTTGCGCTTCATTGCATTGGAGAGATAGAGTATTGTGATTACAATACTAGCATATCATGTTTCAGCAACAAGAAACATGAATTTTTTTCACTTCAAACTTGATAATACGCAATCTCACCTCCCAAAAATTCCAAAGCTGATTGTACAAGCAGCTCGAAAATGGTGATGAACATAAGTTAGGCTGGTTTCTGTAAGCCTCATACCCAACACCAATCTTGTTGCACTCAAGACCATCTAATGTAAAGCGGACTCTCTCCAACAACATCCACTTGGAGTAATCATCGTCAAGAACTTGCGGTTGACCGTCACCATCACCCTTCAATATTTCAGAAATAGAAGGAAATTATGAAGTCACATGAAAGCCATACGCCTATCATAATTAGCTGAGTACCTTTCGTGGAGTCACAAGATAGAAGTCTTCAAATGTTGGGATACTTGCATAACTAACATAGTCACCAATGAGATTTACTCTCAGAAAGTTGTCTTTAGAAACAACTGTTCTATTCTCTGGACCAACAATAACCTCCTGCAGTGTAATGCCAAATTGGTGAAGTTAATTTAAAGTCCAAAACAACACTGGATATAAGAATAGCTAAATAGTCCATTGAACGACACCTTGATTTGATAAATACATAAAATGTTCAGAATCTTAGGCCTTAAAAGGGCATAAGATCAGAAAATAAAAGCACACCAAACTAAGGTTTCCAAACCTCACAAGAATACAATTAGAAAAGACATGTAGAAAATATAATATCATCGTCAGGACGGATGATTTTGCTTGTGCCAACTTGTGCTAACATATTGTCAGCATATACATAAGTAACAATGCAGAGTTTCAGTTCCTACCATCACAGAAGAGCCTTTCTTTACTTGAACTCTGATGCTGAAACCAATTAACCTTCTCCCAATTCCAAAAACATGATACCTGTTTAGGAGATGGACAAATTTACTCGAATTTTGACCTAAACAATAACTAAAAGAACCATGGGATGCTGAGCATGTAAGTATTACCCTAGTCCTCTACTTAAAAACATGTGAATAAACTAGCTCACATTTTTTTCCCAATATGTGAAATGCCTACTTGATGATGTTAGCAACAAAATGAATACAGATACTACCATGTAAGACTGAACTAAGACAGTAAATATTATGATATTGTGTAACAACTAGGCTGCCTTTAGTCAAATCATATATAGAAATATAGAGATTTGCCATTTATACTGAAAGTCCAAAAGTCATAGGTAACACAGAGGCTCCTTTTAGTGAACTCAGTAGGTGGATTTATTAAGCTAATATTGATAAATATTACGCTGATACATCACAATTAATGCCCATACCAATCACCTGGAAAACGTACACAGTGGGCTGTATTAGCTTTTCCTTTAACCATTTTGTCAACTGCAAGGAAGATGTGCGTGAAAGGCGTAACACAATGGTGTTATATTGAAAATGAAGGAATGCACAAAATTCCAATTTGTTAACTTACAAATTGATCCACAAGAAGAAGCAACACGGCGATTAGGTCCACATGGACAGCAAACCGGCTAGTAGAATGGCAAAGTGTAGAGGAAACATTAGATTTCCATGAAAAATGAGAGGAAAAATTAGACACCGTGAGATAGTAAATCATACCTAGTTGTAAATACAATAATATAAACTAAAAGAGTATACTACATACAGATGCATCCATTGCACAAGAATGTTGGCAAGAACTTCATATGTGCCTTTGTTTTCCTTAATATGTGTTCAGCACTTCAGCCATTAAGAATATTAGGTTTATTTGGTCAAAACTAGCTGGTTCAATATTGTCTACTACTTGATATATCAAGATAATAAGGATGACAAAGGCAAATGTGCCTCACCTCAGTATGCTCAATTACGTGGCCGTTCTGATCCCTTAACCTAAACATATTCATGAAATAAACATCATTAGTAATACAGCATTTGGAAATTCCAAAGAAAATAATGGATCCAGAAATCTAAAGAAAGTCCATTGATATGAATGAATGACCTTGAAAATAAGAACACCTGTCAAAAGTCACAACAAGATACATTTCCAAACATCAAGGTCTAGTTACCAGCTACTCCCTCCGTTTTAAAATATAAGATGTTTTAGGTTTGTGAAAAAAATAATCTAGACTTCTTTTAGTATGTAGATTCATTCCAAAGTTGAGTGAACCTACATAGTAAAACAGGTCTAGATTCATTTTTTTTCACAAACCTAAAACATCTTATTTTTTGAAACGGAGGGAGTATTAATTATTACTCCAAAGATAAAACATTAGCTATGCGCAGCTAAACTGTATGTGCCACATAAATGTACAAAACAAGTGTTATAATATGTTAATAAACTCACTCCAGGAGTGCCACACACAGATTATTGTTGTGCTAATACTAAGAAGATAGGTGTGCAATTATGACGATCTACGCACTGGAATACCTCCCAGAAGTACTAATGATGACAACGTATCAACTGGATTGAGTCCCTAAGTGATTTACCTTTCACATTCTCTAACAACATCGATACCAGCATCTGACTCGCATTTATGGGTCCTGGAAAACAATTCCAGTGGTTTGTAAGCAACATCCTGAAGAAACGAGCACGGAAAACAAATCAGATCTCGATCCACACGATTTGTTAGAGCATAGTAGTTACTGGTAGATAACAGTTGATACTATCAGTGATATAACCAATTTTTTCAGTACAACAATATGCATATCACAGAAATCAGACAGCAAAATGCTGACTACACTTTTAGATGCAAATGGGTCTGCTGTAAAAACACCAGGACCTGTAGACCACAGAAGCACCCTCAAAAACAGTCCTCATCCAGCAATATCGTAGCATATGGAATAGAATTCGAATAGTTCCGAATCTCGGAACATTTGAAAACCCGCATAGTTGCTTCCCACTTATTACCATGACAAATATCCCTATGGTGCGCGGTGTGCCCATTCCAAAACCTAGAACACAACATTTTACAATAGGTGTGCAAAGTGATGGGAACGGACGGCAGCCTTTTACATTTGCGTTGTTAATTAGGGAGGCACAGCAGCTACAGGCAAAGGGCGGCTTTACCCTGATGTAGGAGATTTCGTAGATCGCGTAGGTGGCGGACTTGTTGATGGTGATGACGGGCGGGTCCCGCACCGTCTGCATCGCCTGCGAGGCGTTCTCCTCCACCTCCACCACCTGCGCCACCAGCGAGGCCTCGTTGCCGTTCTGCATACAGCATCCCCAAACACACCGTCAGTAAAACGCACGGTTCCGCGGCGGGGGAATCGGGGCGCGAGGTGGAGGAGGAGAGGCTTACGAAACCGCTGGGTACGGCGAGGTTGAGAACGATCTTGTGGTCGCAGGCGAGGCTGCCGCCGGCCCCCGAGTCCAGGGCGCAGCGCTCGAGACGGGACTTGGAGAGGATCTCCAAGCCGCCGCCGGTCGCGAATAGGGCGGCAGCGGCGGTGATGAGGAGAAGGAGCGCGGCGGGGAGAGCGGACCGAGCAGGAGGAGGAGCCATCGGCGGTTGCCGTCGCGGTGGCGAAGTGGGGGAGACTGTGCCCGGCGAGTGGAGTGGGGATGAGTTGTAAACCGCCGAGCACGGGAACCGCAGGCGCGCGGTTTATTTGCCTTCGCTTCGAAATGGACGGAGCGGCAATGGAGAAACATAACCGTTTGGAGGGTCGAAGTAATTTTTTCTATTTTTTGGGTTTACGTCTTTAGACAAAAAAATACAGCTTTCTACAACTTCGATTTTCAATTCGAGCATTTTTATTCTAACATCTTTAAACTAGACTAGGTTTTTCTCTATTTATTTTTCTTAGCTTGTTTAACCATATCCCTAAAGCCCGGACAGCCGCCCAGTTTTGCCGATTGCGCAAAGCTTACAATTTATAATTTTCTATAGTGGTTTTGTCTAAAATTTGGCTACTTAAACTCGTTTGCCAGGCTTTCAGAAGTTTCTAGTTCTCCACTGACCATATCCCTAACTCGGTTATTCTCTAGCGGGTCATGAAAAACGGCATGAGTTTTTGTTTAACCTATTTTACCATGGCACCCAATATCGGCCCATCCTGCTATATACCCGAGACGAAGGGTCAAAAACTTTGAACATTTTACATTTTTGCAAACATCATATTTATCATCCACCACTATGCAAAATAATTCGCGACTCATTTGGTTCCGTTGGTCGAAGGATTTTAAATAGTGTGGTGGATGCTAAATAAGTTTTTTATCCCTAAAAAAAATAAGCTTTTCTGGCTGATTTTTCCCAAAAATGTAAAATACTTCAAGATTTTTATTTAAACCATCGCGACGCCGTCCGTGGGGATCGAACCCACGACCACGTGGTTAAAAGCCACGCGCTCTACCACTGAGCTAGGACGGCTATGCTGTTTAAATGAAGAGAATCATCATTAACGTTAACGTTAACGTTTACCTACAATAAAATTGCTTCTTTTTTTTTTGAGGGAGAATAAAATGGCTTCAAATTAACTGGTTAAATGCAAAAGGCAAAGAGAGAGACGGTCTAGCGAAACATCAACACATGGGAGATCACAGTAGAAATCTCGAGTTATAAAATTATCGTGCCTGACAAACAAATTTACAGAATTCGCTAGCGAACAAAGGTAATCGACGGCCACAGCCGATATCTACAAACATACAAACATGAAAATGGTCCCCCAGACGCTAGGTATCTCGCTGAAAACTGAGCAGTAAACTGAAGAAGAAACTGCCTAGGTATCGCACTTCCACTTGGAAGTCGGCACACAGTTCAGGTAGTGGCACCAGTGGCAACCATCGTTCCCATTCTTGCCCTTGAAGAGCATCACCAATGAAAGCGTGAACCTACAAAACGAGTTCTTGGTATCAGACTAATTTCATGTATAAGCATGTACATAGCGGCAGCATCAACTATGTGTCAACTGCCTTGTTATTTGTCATTCTTACCCGATTAGCAGCAAGACGAGCGCCACAACCCACAGAACATATTGGTACGCCTTGTACTTGGGAGGCTGATTAGTATGGGGCAACTCACTGCGTTCCATCCAACCAAATTGTGGTCTTGCCAACAACACAAACCCCAGAAGGAAACCCGCGATAAATCCACCAATATGAGCAAAGTTATCAGCATGCGGAAGTATCCCGATTGCCACATTGATCGCGATTATGAACAGGAGAGTCATTATAGCTGCTACCTGCAGTATCACATTAACTTGATGAGCAAAAAAAAAGGGTGAGGCAACTGGATGGAAGAAAATGTATGTGTGTTTCTATCTCTTTTTGACCTTGTTGGAATAAATAGTCCAGTTCATAAGTAGCTCAGAAAGCATAGATCCAAGCAGCCCAAACAAAGCTCCAGATGCACCAACGGAGATGTAGTTATTCTGTAGGAAAAGGGCAGACAAAATGCTGCCACCAAAACCAGACAGTAGGTAGATGGCGCCGATGCGAACTTGCAAGCAAAAAAGCTAGTGTCAGTGCACACATTGTTACTTATTCACATTGAATAAACATTCTCTACATCGATAAATTCGATCTACATTTGAATATTAATAACATAGTTCATATGATTTGCTTTAACATATTGTCAACAGATCAGAAATGATTTTTCTTGCTTGTGCTTCAAGTTCCACAATACAATGTTAGATTCTTTGGATAGTATGACCAGGAAGCTTAAATGTTACAGTAGTTTGCAAGATCACAGCCATCCAAACGAGTTATGTTCACATCAGGGCCGTACCTAAGAATTTTGGGGCCCTGTACAAAAATATAAAAGTAGACCCTGTACATAGGGGACTAATCTAGAATAATAATTAGCTACAAAAATATATTTTTCCCACAGGTCTTGAAAGTCACATTATAAATTGTACTTCTGTTTTTATTGTAACATGACATCCTTGTAAAACTTCTTAATACAACTATCAATTCTTGATATAGTATATGCATCAATTGATATAAATTTCAACTAGATCTACATTCACACTCTTCTAAAAAAGAAGTTTTGAATCGCTATGCTGTTTTTATAGCAAATAGGATTATTTTTCTGAAAATAGACTACTTTTCCTAGGTGGAATATGCATGTGGATAAAACCAAAAAGAAAACTTGAAGACGAGACAAATCTACTTATAGTTTCTACTATTTTACTAAGACATGACCATAGAAAATTATAGGGAAAATTTTATTTTTGCCACAATAGATTTTGCCTATTTTACTTTTGCCACTCTAAATTTTAACATTTTGCTTTTGCCTCATTTTCTCACATCGTGGGGCAAAAGTAAAAGCAAAACAACTACAGAATGGGCAAAAGCAAAAGAAAATTTCACCTTTTTTCATTTGTTTTTCCACATAGAGGACGAAAATGATGTATTACCAGTAACCGGCAGGGCAAAAGCCTAATGACAAAATTTAGAGTAGCAAAAGAAAAACGAGAAAAAACCAGTGTGGCCAAAACAAAGTTTTCCCAAATTACAGCCATTGGAAAATTGTGAATGTAGGTCTGGACACAAATTAAAATGCAGGTTCAGCAAGAAAAATAAAAGTGGAAAGTAATTTGTCGGTGAAGGGACTTGGTCAGTTTTCTCTTGCTATTCGTAAGAGGAGATGAGACCTTAATTCACTCAGGAATTAAATGATATGGGCAACTGTCCTATTAAAGATGAGAATTACGATTTGCACATAGAGAGACGTGGTCTGGTGTGAGGTGGTGACCAGTTGACGGTGGAACGTTGGACAGGAGGTGAAGTATTCTTTACTGGCTAACACAGATTTAATCTCTTGATTAGTACTTGTACTCATCATCAAGAGTACTTAAGATGAATTTTGGGGCCCTAATTTTTTGGAGGCCCTGTGCCATCTCACCTTCTGCACTTGCTTGTGATACGGGCCTGGTTCACATGTAGAACATATTCCAAATGATGCTAGTCACACTGATTCGGCATTGTAAGAAGCTTACCAAACCCAAACTGCTGCTCAAGACGAATCCCAATGAACAGCAAACTGAGCATGTTCACAAGCAAATGGATTAGGCCAGCGTGGAGCCAGATGCAGCTAATGAGGCGCCACCCTTGGTGCTGATGAACGACTTTGTTCCAGTCAAGTGCTCCCATTTTCCCCAAACTGCAAGACAAAGCAAAGCTAATAACTTCAGTATCTTGCAACTTACAGTATCTTAGTATCATCAGAAATTTGTGGTCAATGGTTGGTCACTGAACTGCAATTCTATGAGATAGGCATAGCAAGTTGCAATTAAAATAAGCAGGCATGCCAGTAGCGTCGAAGAGAAAACTCCAGAGTCTAGCAATAGCTAGTGTTGTTTAGTACAACAGTAGTACTAGTAGAAAGATTTTGCAAAAGTCAAAACAGATTTCCAAATCCATCTGCTAGATTATAATAACGCATGACACAATCCATCGATCTGCCGCACAACCCGGTCAATTAGCGGCTGTAATCCAACAAAAGTAGTGTATTACGAAATATCATAGCTGACCCTGTCAGTAAGGGGGGACTCCCTCGGCAAGCAATTTTGGCAGAAAATACAAAGAAAGCTGGAGCGTTTTGGGGTTGTGCGGAGGTGGATCTAAGTATCTAGTAGCTATAGACGAACTGCAGGATAAATATACTTGTGTACTGGAGTGGACGACGGAATCAAATTGCACATGTTCAGAACAGTTGAAGCTGTTCAATCGTGAGGTCTGAACTGGCACCACCATCACAGGACATAAACCCCTGCTGTCTGAACTCCCAAATCTTTAGATGCTGGAGAAGGCATCCGAATTCAGAAGCAAAATTCGCTGCTCTGGTAGTTTTACAGTTGAGAATTCACACTAGCAGTAAACCTCTGGCTCTGTCGGAGCTATAATAACCACGAAAAAACGCCCCAAAATTGTTAACTGAAGAAATTATAAGAACGCAGGTAATGGAACAACTCTCAATTTCGTATTCCTAGTAGCAGCAGCTCAAGGGAACTGCGAAATAAACCCCCCAAATCCGTGCACCCAAGCACGCCATCGGAGAAGTAGTCGGCGCCACGGCGGAGCGCAACCAAACGAGTAGGGAGCAGGGCGGGGAAACGAAAGAGCAAACGAACGGACGTACGTGGTGGAGGATGGGCCGAGGAGCGGGTTCTCGCGGAGCGGCTGGAAGGAGAAGCGGCGTAGGAATCCCGCGACGCAGCCTTCGGCGAGCGCGCTGCCGTGCTTGGGGCAGTCGTTGACCCACATCTCGACGACGAAGACGGCGATGCAGGCGACGATGACGGTGGGCACGAGCCAGGGCCACCACTTGCGCTCCCCGGCCCCCTCGTACCCGCCGTACGCCCCGCCCCCCGCCGGCGCCGTCGCCGCCACGGGGCCCTTCCCCGCGCCGCTCCCCTCCATGTCCCCTCGCGTGCGGGCGCTGCAGGCTCGGTCGGTGGTGGTGTGGTGTGGAAGCCAAGGAAGGGAGAGAGGATGGATGCGGAAGAAGCTGCTGGGCTGGCGTCAAGTGGCGCTCTGTCAAGGTACGTTTAGCTTGGAAGCGAGGAGAGCAGGATGGAAAGGGGGGACACGGACAGACAGACGGAGGACGGAATTGACGCGCGGGGGAAACGGACAGCGACGGTGGTGGCCGGGTGGGTGCTGGCGGGCGAGCGGGGCCACCGCGCGGTGAGGCGTTGCTGTCCCCGCGCCGCGCGCGCACGGGACGGGTACGTTGTACGCGGTTTGGTTCGCTTGGCGTGGTAACTCGGACTAGTGGTAGTAGGAGTAGCTGCAACCGATCCGCGTGGGGAAGAAGGGAAAGGGAGGGGAGCGCCGGAGACGTGAGAGGATTCGGCGGCGGCGTCGTGACTGGTGCGCGTGGAGTGGGGAACGGGCCGTGACGTGACGAGGAGCCGAGGCGCCGAGCGCGTGGAGGTGGAAGAGTGGTCAGGTGGAGCAGCGGCGGGATATTCGTGGTGTCGTGGCAGCGTCATCAGCGTCATCAGCGTCATCAGCAGCGGCGGGATATTCTGGATGGGGCCACATGTCGGGCTGCCGACCGAGCGGCTGTCGTCGTCGGCTTTTCTGGTTCCCGATATCTCTCTCCGGTGTCGGGTCCTGATCATGGCACGGCGGCACGGCAGGAGACCTGGCAAACGCGCGTTGGTTTTCTCTAACACAGGAATTTTACAGGAGCACATTACAAAACAAAGGATTATAAAACAGAGGAAAAAAAAGTACTCCCTCAGTTTAGAAATATAAGATGTTTTAGATTTATGAAGAAGATGTATCTAGACGCGTTTTAGTGTATAGGTTCAAACGAATCTAGACACTAAAAGGTGTCTAGATACATCTCATTCACAAACCTAAAACATCTTATATCTCCAAACGGAGGGAGTAAATGAATAGCCATTTGTCTAGAACATAGAAAAATATAAGAAAAGTGTCTCAATTCTACACAAATGAGTGTAAAACAAAAGAGGGAATAATGGACGTTGGAATTCTATATTCCGCATATACAAAACAAATAATTATAAAAACCGAGGGAAAAAATGCGTTATTTGTCTGTTACACGGAAAAATATAAGAAAAGTGCCTCAATTCTACAAAAATGAGTGTAAAAAAGAGGTTACATAGATGTTAAAATTCCATATTTCTATAAAATTAAAGTCCTGGAATACAAACCACGGAACTTTTTAGGAATTTTGAAGGCGACGTTCCTTTGAACCGAAGATGTTCCTTAGAAAAAAAACTTATGGGTTGAATTTGTCGATTTTTTTTAAATCCTTCAATCCAAAGAAGACCTAGTGAAGCAGCCTAGGGGGGTTGCCGCCATATCACTTGGTGCTGAACTCATTTCGGCGCAAAATGTAGTACTTTTTTTTGAGAGAGAGAAGCTTTACTGGCATTGACCTATATAATTTTGTGGCTTTTTTTTATGGTGTCAACTTTAGAGGTCCGATTCTGAAATAGTTTTGCCAAGAGATCGGACGAGAAATTTATTTTTCCTATAAGTTAGATTTGTCAAATACATGTACGCGAGAGAGGCTACCAGCTACTCCTCTCTGGTTTACTATGTTTTTTTTATGTCTATTTTCTTAAATACTCCCTCCTTCACATATATACTACATATAAGTTTTTAGAATCATCAACTTTGACAAAGTTTATTGAGAATATTATCAATATCTACAATATCAAACTTATATCATAAAAAATATACAAAATGATGAATCTCATGGTATTGATTTGGTATTTTACATGTTAATGTTTTCCTACATACTTGGTTAAACTTAAAATCATTTAACTTAAAAAATTATAGGCACTATATTTTTTCAAGGAGGGAGTACTACCAATAGAGTTGCGAATCACTCAAAACTTTTATTGCATCATCGTATATTTTATCGTAAATTGTTGCGTCGAGAGTTATGTCTTTAATAAAATAAGTGTATGTCTAAATATTTTTTAATATGTATGAATCAATTCTCCAAACGACGACTTTCACCTAACATTTTTCGTCTTGGTGTACCTTTTTATTTTAAAAAAGGGCAAACTAAATAAAAAATATATAGCAATACCAATGAAACAACGGCTTCCCGGTTAGTTCCTCCGGTTAAGTGGCCAAAACTACTACTACATCTGTCCCAAATCTTAAGGATTTTTTAAGTCAAACTATGTAAAGTTTGACCAAGTTTTTAGAAAAAGGAATTAATATTTATAATTAAAATCCATACACTTCGATACATCATGAAACATATTTTCACATACCCTTTGATACATCATGAAACATATTTTCACAGGATATCTATATAATAAAATAGTTTCTCATAGTTTTTTCTAAAAGTTTGGTCAAACTTTTCATAACTTGATTTTTCAAAAAAATATAAGCCTTAAGCTTTAGGAAGGAGGTAGCAATGTTTACATTGGCATACTGCAAAAGGGCAAAAAGAAAAATCAAAGACCATAGCATTACGTACTCTAGTGCTCAAGGACCAAATCAAAGTCTAGATCATTGAACAGCTATTGAAGACTTAATAATTCTAAGCTTGCATGAGAGTGCCATGTATCTTAATCAAATAGATCTCATAAATCTTATGTCTCGCATGCTTATGAGGACAATGAGATGCATTATATACCCTCCATTGTCCCAAAATTTGACCTCTCGACTCTCCTTCGTTGACAAAGATATACCTTTTTCTTCTCTTTCCTGGCGGAGACAAGGACGGAGCAGTAGTACAAAATTGGGGTTAGATAGGGATGATATTTTTTCGAAACAGGCTTTCTTACCGCTTTGTAAATAAAACATAGACACTAATGATATTTATAAAAGCATTTGTTTGATACTCTTTGCATTGTTTATTAGTGTAAAAACTCCAAGTAAAAAATGCGGACACCCGCGATTTTCTCAAGTAGCATAGGTTCAACCGACTGTAGGTGGCAATCGTTGGCGACATCGAGATAGAACCTTCGTTGAAGTTTCTGACACCTGTCAAATATTTGTATCCTCATGTTTTAGACCTAAATCAAATAAAATTCACATTTTATAAACCTCCTTTTTAATGCAGTAATACAATGGTATGAGGGGGATCTCACAATCACTGCGCCGCAACCGACCGCGTCATAGATGGAGCTTTTCATGGGCATCCGTTCGGTACGTACTTGTTCATGTGCGTCGTCGCATTCATGCACATATGCACGTGCCAGTTTTTTTTTTTAACAGATGCACGTGCCAGCTTGGTCCGGAGTTAAAACTGACGGCCGGTCGGGTACACAATGCGACCGTCGACACGCATCACCACCGAACGTTCCCGTGCACACCGTCGACACCCGGACCTTCAGGCCCTGTTTGGAATGTAAGAATGCAAAACATAGTAATAGGAAAAATGCAGGAATTAAGATGTCATGTATGCTCAATCCCTACAGGAATCAAAACCATAGGAAAATTTCGGGGCTGTCGTTTGGATGTCACACAGGAAAACTGCAGGAATTGTATACACAAGGAGATGAAAACATGAAGTTAGACCTCATGTTAGTTTTCCTACAAGATTCCTATGAAATAGCATATACCAAAGGAATTTCAAAGGAATCTTAGATTCCTATTCCTTGGTTCCAAACGACACCATAGGATTTTTTCCTATAGGAATTCTATCCTCCAAAAATCCTATGATTTTCCTTTGTTCCAAACAGGGCCTCAATGGCCCCGGCCGGTCACTCTCTCCACCTCCACGTACGGCGTCGTCACTCTCCAGCGACCAGCATAGTACCTAGTACTACGTGTGAGCGAGTGACCGTCCACGTGAGCTCGAGGCAGCAATAGCTCGTTTTGGCTAGCTGTGGCGTAATGTGCTGCAAATGCTAGCTACCTCATCTGGTCAATAGTCCAAACAGATCCAACTGTTCAACAGTCAGTCCCTGTGCTATGTAGCAGCATTTCGTGTGTGTGTTTTTTGAGAAAATTGCAAAAAACCACTATTTTATCTTAGAATTTAAAAAAACCACCACTTCAGAACTAACAAGTAACAGATAGCAATGATTCGTCCGAGAGTTTGGAGGGGGCTCAAATCAGTGGATCGCCCCTAATAACAATTCTTCTCAGAACCAACAGCATAAGAGTCAGGGGATAGACCAAGAGGATAAATCTAAAACCACTCATAAGGCTAAGAAAAAACAGGGTGTGTCTGCTGGTAGAGAGGAACAAGTTTATGCTAGTTCAGGTGGTCAGATGAGTTACATTGATGGCATATGATTGAGCTGTGGTGAGCCAGGCTATTTGCAGCTTGCCTGTGAGAAAAAGTCTGTGTGTTTCATCTGTAAAAGCTTTGGACATTTAGTGGCCAAGTGTCCTGTAAGGAAAATACCCATCAGGTTGCTAGGTATATTGGAAGTGGGGCACCAGGACTTGGTTTCTATCACATAGAGATTCCTGAGGTGGTGGCTACTCCAATTGCTTCAACCAAGAATTGTGGAATAGTGTTGATTGAGGAGGGATCCCTGTCAGCTAGAGAGCTTGCTGAGGAGTTCTCAAAAATTTACAAGGCCAACTGGCCATGCCAGATTAGAGACCTTGGGGCAGATAACACTTTTCTGGTCAAGTCCCACCCCCACACACACTGTTGTGGAGCAGGTGATTGGTTATCCAAAATTTGGTGTGTCCAAACTAGGGGTGTGGGTCAAGGTTGAAGCATGGAATGATGACCCTGAGCCAGTGGAATCCTTGAAGAAAGTTTGGATCATCATCACTGGCCTTCAGACAAAATGGTGTGAATGGAACACTCTTGATCAAGCTGTTTCTGCCTATGGGATCCTGGTGGATGTGGATTGGTTGTCTATATTCAAAGACAATGCTGAGGAGGTTAGAGTTTTATTTAAGTGCAGAGACCCATCCAAGCTACCTATTGGGAGACTTTTTGAATTCAACAGTCACTTATTCCAGCTGGGGTTTTCTCTAGATGTTTCAGCTCCAATTCTGGATGATGAGGATGATGTGAGACCCTGGCGCATGGCTTAATAGGATTGATAGGAAACTCATACCAACAAGTTGCAACTTCTTTTCGGAAGCTCATCTGAAAATAACTCTAAGGTTAAGCGTGCTTGGCCTAGAGAAATTCTAGGATGGGTGACTGAAAGGATACGGATGTCGCCTAGAGGGGGTGTGAATAGGTGATTAAAACTTTTCCTAGAGTGGCTCAACAAAGGCGGAATAAAACTAGTGTTTACTTTGTTAAGCACAACCTAGAACAACTAAGGTTCACCTATGTGCACCAACAACTTATGCTAAGCAATACAAGCAACAAAGTTATAACAAGATATATATTACTTCAAGCACGAAGGCTATCACAATGTAAAGTGCATAAGTAAAGAGCTCGGGTATAGAGATAACCGAGGCACGCGGGGACACCGATATTTTACCGAGTTCCTCCCAACATGGAGTACGTCTCGTTTGGAGAGGGGGTGGTATCAAACCACCAACGCCACAAAAGGCCTCCCTTATTCTCTGGTGAATCTCACCCCAATGGGATCGATCCACGCTTCCACTATCGGTACACTTGTCGGTGGCAACCGGAACCTCTCACAAGGTTGGGGCACAACTCCACAACTTAATTGGAGGCTCCCAACAAACGCCACAAAAGGCCTCAACAAATGCCACCAAGGCCACAATGCCACGAAGGCCACAAAACCGTTTAGGGTTCCAAGAACCCAAGAGGGACAAGCTCCAAAGAGCAACTCAAACCAAATCCTCCGAGGAGAACTCAAACCGATGCACCAAATGCAAATGGCAAGAACACCACAAAGATGCTTAAATCCCTCACTCTCAAGTTCCAACAAAGCTACTAAATCTATTGGGGGGACAAGAGAGGAGGAATCAAAGAGAGACACAAAATCCCCCAAAATCTAGATCCCCAAAGATGCACTCACAAAGAGATGAATCGGTTAGGTCAAAACGTGGGTCTAGATCTCCTCTCTCTTCCACTCAAATATGGGCAAGAATCATTGGAGGGAAAAGATTAGGAAAGCTCAAGAAGGTCAACAATGGAGGGGAAAACTTGCAAGAAAGGTTGAGGAACCATTGGGGAAGAAGGCCCCTTATATAGGTCCCTCTAAAATCCAACCGTTGCAGCCCAAAAACGCGATTCCCGGTACTACCGGACTTTTCCCCAGTACTACCGGACATTTCCTGGGGTTCCTGGGGCTCCAAACGCATTTTTTCTCTGCGGTCCCCGGTACCAAAATGCGGTACTACCGGATCCTGGTCCGGTACTACCGGTCATCACAGAACGAAAACAGCCATAACTTTTGCATCCGGACTCCAATTTCGATGATCTTGGGCTCGTTTCGAAGAGGACAACAACCTCTATAAGATCATGCAAAGAAACATCATAGTCCAGCAAGGGAGGATAGATCCAAATGACGAAGTAAAAAACCTTCTACCGCGCTAGGTACTAAAATGCGGTACTACCGCTTTTTGGTACCTAGCCCGGCAGTGGATTTTGGCAACTTTCCAAAACCTTCTGCCTTGCACTACCGCATTTTGGGACCTAGGAGACCAGCAAATATTCAAACGGCTATAACTTTTGATTGGTAACTCCGATCGACCCGATTCCAATTGCGTTGGAAAGAGGACGACATGAGCTTCCCTATAAAATGTGAAAACATTGGTTATCACCAAGTGAGAATGTATCAAGTATAATAATGTGAGATACCTCACTTGGTGAGAAACCAAAAACCGCATAGATCAAAATCGCAATAAGATATAAAAGAGGGATCCGATTTTGATGAACAAGAGCTTGTTATGGAGATTACCACAAGCTCTATATCCTCACATGGATAAGACCAAATAACAACCAAATACGATGATGCAAGTATGCAAAGGTTTGAGCTCTCTCCGAACGATGTGATCGAGTTACTCATTCGATAGCCCCTCTTGATAGTACGGTTATCTATCCTAAACTCGGTCTTCCACTAACAATATAAGACCGACAAAAGGGAAAACCTATCAAGATTATACCTTTGCCTTGAGCATTCCACTTGAGCTCGATGTAGACGATCTTTACCTTTTCAAGATGGAACGCCTTTCTTGATTCCTCATCATCGATCCATGATCACCGAGGATGGCAAGCATCAAACATGAGATCTTCTAAAGATTGCGCATTTTGAGCTTGCACAACATATCTTCTTCTCATTTCATCGACCTTGAAGCCGACACAAGCTCCAAGCAATGCCAATGGACAATTCCTACAAGTATAACTTAATACACACATTAGTCCATAAAGATTGTCATTAATTACCAAAACCACACATGGGGGCCCACATGTTCTTTCAATCTCCCCCATTTTGGTAATTGATGACAATCCCTTTAAGAGGGTTTATATAAGGAATTTTAATGAATAAGATGGTAATACCAATATCAAATACTACATAAGTATGTCATATTGGTACCACCACCATATATAGAGCAAACTCCCCCACAATCTATGCATGTGTGATGAACTTGAATTTCATTGCATATATTGCCAATCATTATTATTGGTGGAGTTTCCTCTATATATACCGCATTCTAAGCAACAACAAAGTTGCAAGAGCATGAAAGGAAAATTATTAGAAACAAACTCAAAGCATAAACCATTTCCCTTAAACCCTCTAAAACTTCTCCCCCATTGGCATCGATTTCCGAAATGGGTGACAAGTTCTAGAAGGCAAATATAGTAATATTTCCTCCAAAGATGTGCATTCGCACATATCCAATGATGAATACTTGGGAGGAAGTAGAACTATATCGAGGACCCTAAGATTGCCAAAGGAATAAAATAAAACGACGCATCACAAATGACGCAAGCAATCACAAGATACGACAAACCAATTTGAAAACAACAAATGAGTCCAAATGGAATCCACAAGATATTATGATACGAGTAGATGAGTGTTTTAAATAACAAATTGAGAAGCTCCCCAAGATTTGTGCAAACTTTAAAATAGTTGCATTTCAATACAAATTGCAAAAATATGGAATCCTCGCTCCCCCATAAGCATTTAAAACACATCAAATGAAAGATCAAATAAATGCTTAAATAAAATAGAGAAGTTCCCCAAGATTTGTGCACACTTTAGAATCATTGTATTTCAATACAAAAATGCACAAATATGGAATCCTCACTTCTCCATAAACATTTAAGGCATAATAAATTAGAAATAAGACAAATGAGCAAAATTAAATGAATTAGATGAGCTCCCCAAAGATAATGCACCAATTATGATAATTGTATCTGGGAACAAGGTGCATAATCATGGAATCCTCACTCATCCAAGTTTATTTAACAATGCAAGGCATGAGAGAACAAATATGAGTTCCCAAATATGAAAACAAGAGGAACTAACACTCATAGGAAATTAAATTTGGAAGCCACTGAAGAATCAAAAGGAATAGAAAGGTGGTCTCCAAGGATTAAAAATCAACTAAAATTATCTTCACATATGTGTATATGTCTATAAGTGGAAAACATCACAGAGACATATGCCAACAAAGAAATATGCACACATAAAGAAGATATACAAGAAGGCATATGAAAAGCAAAAATGAAGTCATAATATATACCAATAAGAATTTTGCTTCAAAGCATGGCCAAAGGCTCAAATCTGTCTTATTGTACATTAATGAACTTCAAACACTAACACACTACATATATTACAACTATCACCAAGGGAAAAAGGAGAAAGTTGGAATATATGGAGAAAGGCAACAAGTATCACTGAAACTAGCAAAATCTCACTATTGCACATCAGAGAAGTTGAGGAAAGGATGGGCAATAAAATTGATAGATTGACATATTTGGGATTGGTGGATCATATGGATGATTTTGTATAGTCCCAAATAAATGCACTCATCTAAACTTATACACATTTACAATAGAGAGTTCTCTTAAAACCAAGGCTAGAACCACACAAATACAACTACAACAATTCATGCCAAGATGCAACCTACAAAAGGTTGGAAGCAAGATAAATATGCATGAGAAAGAGATACTTGTTACCGAGATATAATTGGTAGGATGTAGAGGATATGAATTCATTGATCATCCTATAGCTTGCCTCCAATTTTCATTAACGCACCACTTCTTCAAGATTGAGAAACAAGCATCCAATATATCTCCAATGTACCTATAACATATTTAAGTACAAAAATGGTCCCCAAACTTATTGGGTCCAAAGTAGTTAGTGCATGTACAATACATAGGTGAGACTCCACATAATTATGTGCATATTGATATGAATTTGAATTTCATGCACAACTTAGCCGATCGGATTTGGTGGAGTTTCCCCTATATATTGGATCAAAGAAAGCAAGCATGCCATGATATAAACATATAGTAAATATGCATGCATAAAGCTTTCAAGAACCAAAAAGAAGATACAATTTGAACAAAAAACACCAAGTAAATCGAGATTGCACACACAAGAGTGTGACACGAAAAACGATGTCCAAATTATATCAAAGAACCAATTCAACACATGAAAGATCACAAATTCAACAAATGAACTAGGCAAAAGCCAAAGAGCAAAAGATATATAAAAACACAAATACTCAAGGATTTATCTCATTCTAAAATTGGACAAAACATGACACAAGGAATGAGACAAAAACAACTCCCCAAAAGAGCAAGGTTCCAACAAGAAACCAAACTCTCCAAACTTCACATGATGGCACAAAATACCAAAACAAAAATATTGAGGTTCCAAGCACATAAAACTCGATATGGATCAAACAAAGAAGCATAAATATGAATGTTCTAAATAATATAGGAGATCTCCCCCATGGATAGTGCATTATGTAGGATTTTCCTTCAGAATGCAAAATGCACACAAATGAGATCATCACTACTACCTACATTAACTAAAACACAAGAGGATATCAATAAAATAAGAAGATCCAAAAGAAGCAAGGAAGCTTGGGAGACAACATAAAACATTTTCTTGGCCAAAGATAGGATAAAATTAAACAAAGGCCAAAGTGAATATGATCAATAAATTCTACCTTAAATTGAGTACTCATTGTCCAAGGACAAGAAATATTGGGAATAATTTTCCCTAGGTAGTTCATACGGATATCCAAGATCATATACACACAACAAGAAGCATATAACTAAATATAAGAATTGAGCATGATACTTCAAACAAGATTCTTGGTAGCTTCCAATAGTCACACAATCACTAGTGATTAGAGTAACTTGAAGCAAATGGTTTCCATGCGAATATATATCTAAATATGAGGAAACACATACCAAGAACCACTATCATATACAAGATCCAAAATAAGATCAATAAAGCCATTCAAGCAAATTGGAAATTGTATGAGCAAATGTGTCACATAGGAGCTAGATAATTATCAATATCAATTCTAAGTGACACAACCTCGAATATCCACATTTTCTAGGATTTTTAATATGCACTAAGCATATGACTCCCCCATAATGTGATACTACCATAAAACCAACACGAGGCAAAAGGATACAAATAGAGATAATTAATGGACATTATAAAACTTAAATTTCTCATGAGAATTGCACCACATAGAGGCTAGACAATAATCCAATATAAATACTAGGTGGTATTCCTGATGTACACACAATTTTAGGATTGTGGAATGCCCAAGAATAACACTCCCCCAAAATGGGATAATCCATTAATCTCTCAAAAAGAGCCAAATAAGATACCAGATATAATCAAGAAAGGCTCAAACACAAGAAACACACATACATGTTGTGCCACTTAATCATACACACATATGATTGATACCTCAAGATAATTAAGTGGAAAGCACAACTTGTACAAAAGCATGGAAGATACAAAACCAACACATGCACAAGGGGGCGAGTAACTTTCCATGAAATGCGTTAAGCATATGTTACCGCAAGGAGGAACATTGGAAATATAATAATAATAGGAGCAATATAAACCACATGACTTGGCTTGACAAATATAATAATGAAGATCCCTTAATTCTTCATGATGTAGTCAAGTCTCCAATGCCCTCCAAAACACACCTATTGATCAAGTTTTGGCTTGTTGGTCCCCAACCAAGTTGGGTCCTAAGAGGTTAGTCACAATAGGTTTGGCAACCCAAATGGTTTTTTTCTTGACACCACATTGAGCACCAACAAATTTGGCAAACACATTGCCAACCTCATCCTTACAAAGAGAATAAGAATCATCAATCAAGATAGGATGGGATGAGGAGTTACCAATAGTGCATGCGGAAGAAATGTGCCACTTCTCACGCCATATGGAGCAAGTTCTTCTCTTGCCATATTTATTTTTGGATGAAGCAACAACTTGAGGAAGAGTTTGAGTCTTCTTGGGAGGAGGCCCATCTCTAACAAGATGTAGAGCTTGAGGCCGCTTCCCTTGTTGCTTCTTGCCAAGGAACTTCTTCTTTAATGGGCAATGTTTGACATGATGCCCTTCTTCCTTGCACTTGAAGCAAACAATGTTGTCCGGATACTTGACTTGATCTTGGCCATTCTTATTGTTGTCCTTGTGCTTCAACTTGATAGTGGACTTGTTCTTGACATTGGAGTTGAATCCAAGTCCACTCTTGTCATTGGGGGATTTTTGCACACTCAAGATTTTTTTGAGTGTGGCCTTCCCTTGATGACCCTTTTTCAAGTCATTCTTCAAAGAAGTGACTTGAGCCTTGAGCTCTTTTATTTCCTCTACATGGTTAGTTTCAACAAAAGCACTAGAGGAAGTAGATGCTACATTGTTAGAGCAACAAGACACGGAATGTAATTCATCACGAGATATATCATGGTTGTGATAGGATGAATTACAAGGACTAGCACATGTAAATATAACATTTGGAGTAGATATAGTGCTAATGTCCACATGAGGCCCACTAGATGTTACCTTTGACACGATGGCCTCATGATCTAACTTTAGCGTACCATGGGAGACTAGAAGATCCTCATGCGAGCTCGAGAGCTTAACATGACTTTCTTCTAATTTCACATAGTTGCTAGTTAGCAAAGCAAGTTGAGCCTTTAGCTCAACATTCTCCTTCAAAATAGATGCTTCACAAGATATAGAGTTAGTAGCACAAGCATCATTATTATTAGCAAGAGGTGAGGGAAACTTGGCAAGCTCTTTTGAATATGAAGCTTTAAGTTGCTCATGTGACTCGGTGAGTTTGATGAGCTCCCTCTTAACGACCCGAGAGCCATTTTCGAGGTGCTTAAAATCCTCAACAAGTTTAGCATAAGCAACGTCAAGTTCACCATTTTTAATCTTTAAGGAGTTTGCCACCGCAAGTTCTCTATCATGGTATTCCTTTACACTAGATAATTCTAGAGTAAAAGTCTCCTCAAGAGATTCTTTGGTGGTTTGTTCTTCTTCAAGGGAGTCCTTTAGTTGTGCAATTTCATTAGCATACTCACGCTTAAGTGTAAACTTTTGAGAGATAATATTTTATCGTTCCTCAATAAGTTTCTTGCCTTCAATAGCACAAGTCAAGATTTCAACAAATTTGGAGGAAGCAATTTTATTTATATGAAGTGCAGAAAAGACAATCTCTCCCATATATAGAATAGAGGCAATATCATAATCAACTAGTGGATCATCATCATTATCATTCTCAACCTCATCATCATTATGAGATACAATGGGATCCAAAGAGGATACCTTCGTTCCTTTAGCCATAAGGCATAGGTGAGAACCGGGGGAAGGTGATGATGAGATTGCTCTTGTAGCTCTATTCAAAAACTTGTCTTGTCCCATAAAATATTCATTTTCCTCTACATGGTTAGCAACACAAGCAATAGAGGAAGTAGAAGCATTTTTGTCATGGCAACAAGACAACCCAAGCATATCATCACAATATTTATCCAAGTTAATTCTACATGATATGCAAGGACTATTAACACAAGCATGTAAGGAGTTTTGAGTGCTAGAAGTGTTAAGGTCCAAAAATAGATCATTGCAACTAGATAGATATGAAGGATCACACTTAGTAAGCACACTATCCAAATTGAAATTTCTATCACCACTCACCATATCATTACCTTGTGAAAAATCACATGTTGGTGAAGTGGTAGAGGATGAGAACTCATCTCGACCGGAAGTGGAAGCAACACAATCATCCTCAATAATGTTGAACACAACATATTTATCTTGAAGTTTTGTCCATAACTCATGGGAGCTCCAAAAAGGAATGATTGAAGATGTAACTACATTGCTCAAAGCATTAACAAGCACATTAGAAGCTTGAGCATCGAGATATTGGTTTTTCTCATCCTCACAAGATAGATTTTTAAAATCCTTAGGAGGAGAAAAACCTATATCTACAATACGCTCCAAATTTGGGTCCATGTCCCGAAAATAAATAAGCATATGAGTTTTCCATATATCATAATTTGTGCCATCGGATATGAGCATGTCATTGTGCACTAATCCTCTAGCCAACATCTTTACTCTCAAGGCGGTGAAGCCTAAAATGAGAGACCGGGCTCTGATACCAATTGAAAGGATACGGATGTCTCCTAGAGGGGGGGTGAATAGGCGATTAAAACTTTTCCTAGAGTGGCTCAACAAAGGCGTAATAAAACTAGTGTTTACTTTGTTAAGCACAACCTAGAACAACTAAGGTTCACCTATGTGCACCAACAACTTATGCTAAGCAATACAAGCAACAAAGTGATAGCAAGATATATATTACTTCAAGCACGAAGGCTATCACAATGTAAAGTGCATAAGTAAAGAGCTCGGGTATAGAGATAACCGAGGCACGCGGGGACACCGATATTTTACCGAGTTCCTCCCAACATGGAGTACGTCTCGTTTGGAGAGGGGGTGGTATCAAACCACCAACACCACAAAAGGCATCCCTTATTATCCGGTGAATCTCACCCCAATGGGATCGATCCACGCTTCCACTATCGGTGCACTTGTCGGTGGCAACCGGAACCTCTCACAAGGTTGGGGCACAACTCCACAACTTAATTGAAGGCTCCCAACAAACGCCACAAAAGGCCTCAACAAATGCCACCAAGTCCACAATGCCACCAAGGCCACAAAACCGTCTAGGGTTCCAAGAACCCAAGAGGGACAAGCTCCAATGAGCAACTCAAACCAAATTTTCCGAGGAGAACTCAAACCGATGCACCAAATGCAAATGGCAAGAACACCACAAAGATGCTCAAATCCCTCACTCTCAAGTTCCAACAAAGCTACTAAAGCTATCGGGGGAACAAGAGAGGAGGAATCAAAGAGAGACACAAAATCCCCCAAAATCTAGATCCCCAAAGATGCACTCACAAAGAGATGAATCGGTTAGGTCAAAACGTGGGTCTAGATCTCCTCTCTCTTCCACTCAAATATGGGCAAGAATCATTGGAGGTAAAAGATTAGGAAAGCTCAAGAAGGTCAACAATGGAGGGGAAAACTTGCAATAAAGGTTGAGGAACCATTGGGGAAGAAGGCCCCATATATAGGTCCCTCCAAAATCCAACCGTTGCAGCCCAAAAACGCGATTCCCGGTACTACCGGACTTTTTCCCGGTACTACCGGACATTTCCTAGGGTTCCTGGGGCTCCAAACGCATTTTTTCTCTGTGCTCCCCGGTACCAAAATGCGGTACTACCGGATCCTGGTCTGGTACTACCGGTCATCACAGATCGAAAACAGCCATAACTTTTGCATCCGAACTCCGATTTTGATGATCTTGGGCTCATTTCGAAGAGGACAACAACCTCTATAAGATCATGCAAAGAAACATCATAGTCCAGCAAGGGAGGATAGATAAAAATGACGAAGTAAAAAACCTTCTGCCGCGCTAAGTACTAAAATGCGGTACTACCGCTTTTTGGTACCTAGCCCGGCAGTGGATTTTGGCAACTTTCCAAAACCTTCTGCCTTGCACTACCGCATTTTGGTACCTAGGAGACCAGCAGATATTCAAACGGTATAACTTTTGATTGGTAACTCCGATCGACCCGATTCCAATTGCGTTGGAAAGAGGACGACATGAGCTTACCTATAAAATGTGAAAATATTGGTTATCACCAAGTGAGAATGTATCAAGTATAATAATGCGAGATACCTCACTTGGTGAGAAACCGAAAAACCGCATAGAACAAAATCGCAATAAGATAGAAAAGAGGGATCCGATTTTGATGAACAAGATCTTGTTATGGAGATTACCACAAGCTCTATATCCTCACATGGATAAGACCAAATAACAACCAAATACGATGATGCAAGTATGCAAAGGTTTGAGCTCTCTCCGAACGATGTGATCGAGTTACTCATTCGAGAGCCCCTCTTGATAGTACGGTTATCTATCCTAAACCCGGTCTTCCACTAACAATATAAGACCGGCAAAAGGGAAAACCTATCAAGATTATACCTTTGCCTTGAGCATTCCACTTGAGCTCGATGTAGACGATCTTTACCTTCTCAAGATGGAACGCCTTTCTTGATTCCTCATCATCGATCCATGATCACCGAGGATGGCAAGCATCAAACATGAGATCTTCTAAAGATTGTGCATTTTGAGCTTGCACAACATATCTTCTTCTTATTTCATCGACCTTGAAGCCGACACAAGCTCCAAGCGATGCCAATGGACAATTCCTACAAGTATAACTTAATACACACATTAGTCCATAAAGATTGTCATTAATTACCAAAACCACACATGGGGGCCCACATGTTCTTTCAGTGACCGACCGAGAAGTGGGTACCGGGTGCGCATGAGTGAGGTCAAAGTGCGCAGAAAAGACTTGTGTTGGTCTGTGGGGTTAGTCTAGAAATCCTATTGAGCTGCCAGAGGTGACAGCCGTCGGTCCGGAGTGACTGGGGGTGTTACAGATGATCTTCTCACTGATGAATTAAATGACCACAGGAGGGAGAATGAGGATGGGGCTGCAGGAGGGAATGACAGAGGGTCCTCCAAGGATACTGGTGGTTTTAGGAATGCTAGTCCTAATCAATTCCAACAAAATAGAAGTGGCCCTTGGGCTAGGGGGGCTGGTGCTTCTAGGGTGAGGATGGTATAGGATCAGAGTTCTACTTCTGCCGTGTTTAACCTGGTACTGCAGAAACGCTGGATTAGTTTGGATAGTATCAAGTTGGGTCCACGGGAGAGGAATGCTGAGGAAGTTACCCTTGAGGCTCATCAGTTCTGGGCTGCGGAACAGGAAGAGAGGATGGTCTATGGTGAAGAGAGAGAGAGGCTCACATTAGTGCCCAGATTGCTGCTTTGCCTGAAGACATCTTGCCTGATTTTGCTGACACTCAAGCTTTAGGAGAAGGTGTTGATGCTAACAACAAGAAAAAACAGAAGGTGTGGGGGCCTATTCAGGCTGTTAGACAGAGTGCCAGGGTGGATAATTCAAAAAGCATACTGGAAAAAGCCATGGACCTGAATAAACTGGTAAATCTGGATGCTCCTAAATCCATGAAAGGTATAATGAATTCCAATCCTTTTAATGTTCAAGATGTTACTAATATTGAGGTAGTTTCTAGAGATATAGGTGTAGTCTTCCCCCTTAAGGAAATAGTTGATAGTAGATGCTCCTCTCCCAAATCTTTACATAATGCTAAAGATTTGGAGGATGAAGCTGAGGGTTGGATAGAGGTAGTTAATACATATCGGGGCAAGCACCCTAGGAAGAAGAAGCAATGATTTGTGCCTTTTGGAACTGCAGGAGTATCTCTGCTCCTGGTAGACAAAAGTTTTTAGAGGATAACATTTTTTCCTTTGCATGTAGACTACATTGGTTTTCAAGAGAGTAAGAAGGATAGTTTTAGTAATACTTTCTTGAAAAAATCTCTTAGGAAATAGAAATTTTGCTTGGAACTTCCTGCCCTCTATTGGGACTGCAGGAGGGATTCTAGTAGGAGTTAATTTAGATCTTTTTGATGTTATTTCCTGGGACATTAAATCTTTCTCTGTTAGTACTATTCTTAGAAATAAAATCGCTGATGTAGTATGTAGAATCACTACTGTTTATGGTTCTGCTTATGAAGATAAGAAGCAAGAGTTTCTCTTTGAACTCCATGAACTTTTTTTGAATCAGGATGGTTTAGCTTTAATTGGGGGGATTTTAATTTAGTCAGATCCCCTGAAGATAAAAGTAATGGAAATGTAGATTTTAGATGGGTAGATAGATTTAATGCCTGGATTGAACTCTGGGCTCTGATGGAGATTGGTCTCTCTGGTAGAGCTTTCACTTGGGGTAATAATCAGGAGGATCATATCATGAGTAGAATTGATACAATTTTTTGTTCCACTCAGTTTGATGCTAGATTTCCTTTAGCTAGTGATATAGCTTTGCCTAGAGTTGGTAGTGATCATACCCCTATCATCTGGGATTCAGGGGAAGGTCAGGTGATTAGAACTAAAAAAATTAGATTTGAAAAGTGGTGGTGGTAGACCAGACTTTAAAGATATTGTCATTAAGGCATGGTCTTATAGAGTAGATAGCTCTAATAGCTTGGATGTTTGGCAGAGTAAGGTTAGACGTTTTAGAAGGCTGGCCAAAGGCTGGAATCTCAATGTTGAGGTAGCATTGAGAAAATATAGGAAAATTCTTATAGAAGAGTATGATGAGTTAGATATAAAATCTGAAACTACTTTGCTGTCTCAATTAGAAAGGGAGAGATTAGACAGGAACCTGAAAGATTTAAACTCTTTTTGGGTCATGGAATAAATCAAAGTTAGACAAAGATCTAGAGATAGGAATATTCTAGAGGGTGATAGGAACACAACATACTTCCATGTTGTTACTAATCAACGCAGAAGGAAGAAGCTGATCCATGTTTTAGATGGTCCTGATGGCCCTGTAACTGATATAGGTGATATGCTTAGAGTGGCCACTGATTTTTATAAATACCTTTTCAAGAAAGAAGATAGACCTAACATTCGTCTATGTCAAGACTTCTTTAGTGAAGAGGATAAGATTAGAACAGATGAGAATCTGATTCTAAGAGCTCCTTTTCTGGAGGAAGAGATTAAAGATGCTGTGTTTAGTTCTTATGGGGAGGGTGCCCCTAGGCCTGATGGTCTATCCTTCCTTTTTTATCAGACTTATTGGGATATTGTTAAAGGTGACCTTCTTTGCACGTTCCAGGAGTGGTTTGATGATAAGTTAGATGTATTTAGACTTAACTTTGCTATGATTACTTTAATTTCCAAAAAGAATGATGCTAGAGCTATGAAGAAATATAGACCCATTAGTTTACTGAATTATTCCTTTAAAATTTTCACTAAAGTTCTCAATAATAGACTTGCTAAAGTGATTGATAGAATCATTTCTATAAACCAATCTGCTTTTATTAGAGGTAGATTCATTCTTGAGAGTGTAGTCACTGCTCATGAAGTCATCCATGAGGTGCATAGAAAGAAAGATAAAGGTTTAGTTTTAAAAATAGATTATGAGAAAGCCTATGATGGGGTTAATCTAGATTTCCTTTTTGAGATTCTTGAACTTAGAGGTTTTGACCCTTTCTTTATTAGATTGATCAAGCAAATTTCCCAGGGTGGGTCCATTGGGGTTAAAGTTAATGATGTTGAAAGTGACTTTTTCATGACTGGTAAAGGTCTCAGACAAGGAGATCCCCGTTGCCCCCCTTCTGTTTAACATTATGATTGATGTTTTGCTAGGATGCTCAGTAGGGGTACCACTTCAGGGGCCATCAAAGGGATGTGCTCTGATTTTGTTCCTGGTGGTGTAGTGTGTCTCTAGTATGCTGATGATACTTTGTTGTTTTGAGAGAATAATGAAAGGGTGGCAGTGAATCTTAAATGGATCTTCACCTGTTTTGAACAGATCTCTGGGATGAGAATCAACTATGCTAAAAGCGAACTCATTCCAATAAATCTGGAGGTTGAGGAATGTTAATCTTTCATTGATATCTTTCAGTGTGTTTTGGGTTGTTTTCCTGTGAGATATTTAGGCATCCCACTTCATTATGATAAGCTTAGGAGGGAGGATCTTCAACCTTTGATTGATAACATTCTCCATAGAATTACTGGTTGGAGGGGGAAGCTGCTTTCTTATGTTGCTAAGAAAGTCCTTATTCAAGCATGTCTCTCTAGCATCCCTATTTACTTGCTTTCCTTTTTCAAATTTCCTAAATGGGCCTTGAAAATCTTAGATTCTCATCTAGCAAATTTATTTTGGAATGATGAAGATGGAAATCACAAAATTCATTTAGCTAATTGGCCTTCTGTTTGCATGAAAAAAGATTTTGGGGGTATGGGTATTCCCAATCTCAAAGATTTAAATTTGTGCCTACTTGGCTCCTGGGTTAAGAGATATACCCAGGGGGAGGGTGCCCTTTGGAGGAAAGTTATTGATGCTAAATATCATACTGGATCTCCCAATATTTTGTGTTGTAGAGATGTTCACCCCTCTACCTTTTGGAAAGGGGTTATGTGGGCATCTAGATCTATAGCTTTAGGATATAGATGGAAAGTAGGCAATGGTAAACAAATCAGGTTCTGGGAAGATATTTGGTTTGGCAATTCTCCTCTAGCCACCCAGTTTTGGGATCTTTATATGATCTCAAACCAACAAACTAAGACCATAGCAGACATGTGGGATGGTTCCCAGCTTAGATGTGATTTTAGAAGAAAATTTTCTGATAATATGATGATTCAATGGCTAGAACTTAGGAGTATTGCAGGTTCTATCTGTTTGCTGGAGTCAGATGATCAACTTGTTTGGTAGTATGAAACCTCTGGAGTTTATTCCTCTAAATCCATGTATGATGTGATTAACTCTAGGGGTGTTACTCCTGTTTTCTTGCCTGCAGTCTGGTCCCTAAAAATTCCACCTAGGATTCAGGTCTTCTTGTGGCTTTTCTCCCAAAATAAAATTATGACTAGAGATAACCTGAGAGCCCGGGGAATCCCAAAACCTTTAGAATGCAATCTCTATTCTGAGATTGAATCTGTGAACCGTCTTTTCTTTGAATGCATTGTTTCTAAATTTCTTTGGGATGATGTGTTTGAAGTTTTTGGGATCACAGTGGAAAATTATCTTTCAGTTGCTTCTAAATGGATCGCTAATAAAAGATACTTGCATTATAATGTTGTGTCTTCGGTTGTTCTATGGAGCATATGGAACAATAGAAATAGCTTAGTCTTTAATGATTGTTCCTGGATTAATATGAAACAGATTTGGTGGCTCGTCCTGCTGTACCTTCGGAACTAGAAAGTTCCATTCAAAGAGTTGGAGGGGGGGGATGGAGCTATTCATGGACAGGATGATCAACAACCTAAAAACGCCTCTGAGGCTCCTGGCGAGATGAGATGCCCTGGCTTTGGGTGGGCTTCCACCTGGAAATCCAGTGCCACTTCGCTTCACGCTGGGAGAGCAACAGTGGAATATATGAAGGCACACCCAGAGGAAGAAGACTCAGTGCATGTGGTCTTGGGGTGATTCTGCTCTGTCAGTGTTCCTACCTGTGTGGAGGTTGTACCTGGGTTGTGGTGTTCCGCCCTGTCGTAGTTGCTTTTGAGTGGGTTATAACTCTGTTCTAGTTATCTTTAGCTTTCGGTGTTGGATTATGTTAGCTTGATGTGTGGAGTTTATTTCTGCAGTGTTGAACTCGGGTGGTCTCATTTTAATAAAATGGGCCCGAGGGAGTGATCTTTTTTCATCTAAAAAACCCATTAAACTGACAGACATGACCCACTCTTAGGCTGACGTGGCACGATGAAAATGGTCCAGGGTGACAAAGGTTGGATTGATTTCAGTTTTGGGTCTTTTTGTCAATTTGATAGGGACCCCACCTATCAAATTAGATCCTATCTTCTCTCAAAAAAGGCTGGCAGTGGAGCATGACCGTATACCAGGGATAGTGGGGATGGTGAGGGGGTCGCCGGCTTGCTACTGCTGCTCTTCCTTCGCTGCTCGGAGGCGGTAGGGAGGGGGTCGGGATCAACGAAGAGGTCCATGAGCCGGGCCGGTGACCCCCATCGCTGACAACCTACTGGAGCGGAAGCGTGACCGCAGCTCCCGACCTCGACGAACTCGCCGCCTTCCACGCAGGCAAGCCTCCGTAGATCCTTCCCGACCGACGCACCCTGCTCCTCCCTAGCGGACGTGCCCTGCTCCTCCAGATGAATGCGGCCAGAATCAGAGAAGAACGACGCCTCCATGGCTGCGGCGACAACACAAGGCGCAGGGGCAATAGGGAGCAGGAGGAAGAGCAAGGAGAGGTACATGAGCATGAGAGGCTCATTGGGATTATGGAGGTGTTCTCGTCGCTGGGATTATGGAGGTGTTCCCATCGCTGAGGGGATCGACATCGTCGACATGGTTAACGACGACGGCGACCCAAGCGGGATCTCGTTGGGAAGGATCTCGGGGAAGCACATCTCTATGGGAAGGGTTTCAGAAGGGCCAGGTGGAATCCGTGTAGCTCCAGGGACTGCCGGAGAAGAGTGAAACACGACGGAGGGGATGAATTCATGTGCGGCGGAGCTCGGCTGGAGTGGAGGAAGATGGAGACGGCGACGCATGCCAGCTTGTTCCCTTGGCGGTCAGCTGCACCAGGAAATGGCGAAGACAATGTGCTCAACTTGAAGAGACAACGTGCAGCGAGCACACGCAAGGGCTCGCTGCGCTCGCTGGTGCGGCCGACCGCCGCTGCTCTCTTTATGCCTCAGACGCGTACAACTCCAATTAGATTGGCCAACGCGGGTTGCCATGAAGAAAAAAAGAAAATAGAAGGGGAAAAGGAATAAGAAAAACTAATAATAGCATGTATTAGTTATCTCTTTGCCACAATTCGAGTTTATTACAATGACTTTTTTGCAAAATACATATGCCACGTCAACCTAACAACGACCCCCACCGGTCAGTTTCAGCCAGTTTCGTTGTTAGTTGAGTGTTTTTTTTAAAACCCTAGCGTAAAACCCTAATACATGTGGTGGTTTTTTGTATTTTTGTTTTTTTAACGTTTGCATAGCCATTAACCGTACGTTGGTACCTTAGTGACTTGTCACTTTCTTTCGACTCGCCATCTGGTACGAGAGGGCGTTCTAATAGAAATAATCATCACGTTTATAATTGCCGGCACATGGCGCACTCCCAGACTCCAAGAGGAACTGGGGTAGCTAGCTAGCGGTGTGTGGCAGCATTTCGAGTAGCTTTGAGAGATTTGCCATGACGATGTCTCGATGACCCAATCGTTTCTACTGCAGTGGTAGGCAGGGCAGCTGTGCCTGTGCGACCCCATTCATCTACTTCCAATTGTAGACAGACAATCATGATTAATCCTATGATTACAGCTGCACTTGTCTGGAGAAAATAATGCACCGGTGACAAAGCCATCGCTATTCACTCGGTCCGCGTTTATTAGGCTAACACACAGTCCAAGAAATATATTTGACTATAAATTTGATCAACAAAATATAAATCATACGTCACAAAAATTACATCATTGGAAAGAGCTTTTAAATATCAATCCAATGATATAATTTTTATGACATATAATTTATATTTATTGATCAAATTTATAGTTAAACATATTTCTTAGAGTGCGCCGGATGAAGGGAGTACCTTGTAATGCTCAAACCAGGAAACCACGACGGCATCTGGTCAGACTTGATGTCATTGCACTAAATGGCTACTCCCTCCATACTGAAAAAGATATCATAGTTTTTTAAATTTATTCGATATGGAGATATGTTTTAGTGTATAGGTATATGTGAATATAGATAAGTCCGAGAATTCTTTTTAGCACGAAGTGAATATATAATTTGCCTAGCACAGAACAATATTTTATATTTATAAGGCCCATAGCGAAAATAAAAGTTACCTAAGAGATCTTTTGCCTCTTAGGTTCTCTTGAGCATGTAGTCAACAAAACATCGGGATGCCAACTATGTGGAAGTTGGACCAAGCTCAAATGCTTTAAGCGACACGCGGAGTGTTATAAACATGACAATCAAAATGAAGAACAAAGACGAAACCACGTGGAGGGGACACAAAATTTTAACATGAAAAAACATCTCCAACAAAGAAAAGAGAAACACACATGCGTCATCCATCCAAACTTCATTATATTGAAAGTGTTTACACAACGCATTTTTCAATGATGACATAAACCCTAGCCGACGGCACATAGAGGTAGTATGCATGACTATAATACACTGAATTCGCAATTTCCAAGGACGCACTCCTCATAAGGCATCTTATTGGGTTGTCTCATCTTGAACCACCCTGAAAAATAAAAACATAGCATAGAAGGACCAACTAAAGAACCTCTTCCTCACAAGGGTGAACACGATGCCAAGCAGCTCTTTGAGTTGATAGACGTGTATTTCATATATCTTTGCTTCTATCCCTAGAGCATCGCCACCAAGGACACATACCTAATGTAAAAGGTGGCAAACATACAAGGTCAAACATCGATCCAATGATTCCTTCATCTCCTCTTTTCATCTCAACTCAGGACAAGGGGAGACAATGGTGGAAGGAACGATCTTCGACCATTCTTCTCTCATGTTGTGCACCAACATTAAAACTATGAAAGGAACGAGTATTGCGTTATATATATAGAATGACGCTATTTGACACCGAGGGTGTAGAATAGTTATTCTTCACCCATACTATCTTTCAAACCGTACATAATTTTTATGTCACGTAATTTTCTCTTACCTCGGCAGTCAAGAAAAACATAAGAAAATTTAGACATGTCGTAATTTTTTTTGTTTACATACCATATAAAAATACGACGTAAAATGTGTATTTTTCTATTTTTTTACACTACAATGACTCATAAATTGTATTTTTATGTCGATATTTTGTGTTTCTGATGAATATAAACATAATTATTAGTATACAAAACATAAATTACTGAATGTGAGAACATAAAAACATGTGGGGTGCAAAATAACTATTATGCACACTGGATGCTAAATAGGGTTTCTAAATTGAATATATGTTCAATTAGCTTAGAATCAATTAGCTGGGTCTGGCAAATCTATGTTCAGACTGGTCGCTGGTTTTCTAAACCTGGCGGGAGGTGTGAACACACATTGTCAATTAGCTTAGAATCAAACCAAAAATTTAAAATAACTTGTAGATCAAACCGTTTGTCCGATTTAGGATTCGTTTTCACCGTTGGACTAGTCGCGATGAGATCTTTAAAACTAGATCCCATGTTGATATGTTTTGATGAAATTTTTTCCGGACCAAACAGTTACCCACCCCTAATACATAAGTTATCCATCCTGTAACACATAAGTTATCCACCATATAAATATATTGGGTAGAGACGTTCTCGTATATGTGTTAAGCAAGGTTAATTGAAACGTGATAGCCTAAGTGTTAGGGTACCGAGACTTTACCGTTGTTGATGTGTTAGCATAGACAAACGATGAAGATCCGGAACCCTAACATCCTTCGAGACTTTATTGTCCGTCATCGCTGCTTCATCATCCGTATGCCATGGTAGCGGCAACGAACGATGAAGCTGGGCCGCTAGACTACTGGTTGCATATTATATTTGTTTAGTACGACTTAGGATGGTGGGTGGTAGGGCATAAGATTCTATTTATTATATCGTATATGCAAAAAAACTTAGATTTAATTTCTTAGCAAATTATGATTGATGTTTAACACGGTAGTTTTTCGAGGTTGAGTCGCTTGTACGCCGCATGAGCGGCAACAAGGGACAAAGTCGAGTCGTTAGAATAAGTTTTATATTTTATCTATGGGTAACTTTTATAGTGGTGGATAACTTACATATTATTTAGTGGTTAACTTACATAATGAAGCCTGGATAACTTTCGTATTACTGATAGATAAATTTTAGGCAAACAAAGTCGTGTTACCCACCCCTAAACACATGACTTATCCATGCCATAGTATTTAAGTTATCCATCCTAATACATATAAGGTATCCACCATATAAATGGGTTGGGTGGAGATGTTCTCGCATTTCTAATATGGGTAAATTTTGAATTTTTTTGTCTCATGAAAGCTCGGTTGCCCCATAAATTTTAGTTTAGTTACTTAAATGTAAGTTATAAACTAGTTTAATTGAAATGCGGTAGCCTAGGTGTTAGGGTATTGATACTTATCATCATCGATGCTACGATGATAAAGTCTTGGTACCTTAACACCCTTCGAGACTTCATCACCCACATGCCACGGTAGACTACTGGTTACGCGTTATGTTTGTTCACTACGACTTAAAATGATGGGTGGGTAGGATATAAGACTTATTTATTATATCGTATTTAAAAGAAACTTAGATTTAGTTCCTTTAAACAAATTATGGTTGATGTTTGATGTAGTAGCCTTTCGAGGTTTAGTATGCTCGCAAAAACGGTGACTGACGATGAAGCCGAGCTACTAGAATAACTTTTATATTTTATATATGGGTAACTTTTTTTGTGGTGGATAACTTATATGTTATTGGCTGGGTAACTTTCGTGGTATGGCCTGGATAACTTACATGTTAGGGGTGAATAACTTTTAGGTCCGAATTTTTTTCATCGAAACATATCAAGATAGGATCTAATTTCGAAGCTCTCGTCGTGACTAGCTCAACGGTGAAAGGGATCTTAAATCTGATAAACGGTTTGAGTAATTTTGCATTTAATTCTGCTGACATCAGCAATTCTGTTTGTATTTGCATGTCATGCATTAGTAGTGGACTTTGATTCTAATTAGCATCCATATTGGAATTTTTGGCAACCTTTTGTCACATATGCACGTGAATGCGACCAACATTTTTCCGATCGAAACGCCCGCCAAAATTTGCTAATTCTAGAACGGTTGCCGGATAGCAAAGTCCTACAAAAACGAATAGTTATATATAAGCGAATGTGGTATTGATTTTCCTTTTTTAGGAGGACAAAGCATTCCTACAAAAGGAGAAAGGAGAATGTGGTGTCAATGTTTTTTGTTTTGTTTTGGAAAATGAGGTATTGATGTGAGTCCAGTTTTTTATCGCGAGTCTAGTTTATTTGACTTTGCACAGAGCGGACGGATTATAACAAACCAGGCCAAAGCTGAACTTTATTTTGATTCAAATCAGCCCATTTGACAGACTCGACCCAATACATCCCAACACCAGTCTCTCCTACCGGTCAAACGGCCCAATCCCGTCCAAAACCTCCCCCCAAAGCCCCGATGCTCCGTCGCATCGCCGCGCTCCGGCCGCCGCCACTACGCGCGGCGGCGGCGGCGCCCGTGGGCGGGGTCAACGCCGGCTACTCCTCCAAGTCCACCTCCCTCCCTCAGAAGCAGAAGCGCGTCCGCGACCACGCCTTCGACGGCATCATGGAGGTCCAGAAGCGCGTCCGCCGCTTCCTCGCGCTCCACGCCTTGCTCCTCTACGCCGCCGCTCCCACTGCGCCCTCTGGTGCCTTATCTGCGGGAGGAAGCGGTGCCGTGTCCGTGGCCTTCTCCCGCCTCGGGGCCCTCTCGCGCCGCCAGCTCCGCCTCGCGCCCATCGACGCCGGCCACTTCATGCTGCGCCACCCGTACGCCTTCCATCTCTTTCTCCACCCCGTCCACCGCATCCTCCACGTGCGGCTCACCCCGCGCGCCTCCGCTGCGCTCCGCCTCGAGGCCGACGCCATCTCTTCCCTGCGCCCCGCTGCCATTCTCCGCCTTCGCAAGCTCCTCCTCCTGGCGCCCCCGCACCACCGCCTCCGCCTCGAGAACATCCGGATCCTACGCCGCGACTTCGGCCTCCCCGACGACTTCGCCGAGTCCATCATCCAATCCAATCCCACCCTCTTCCGCCTCACCTCTGACGGGTTCGTCGAGTTTGTGCCCTCTCCTGACGACCCACCAGACCTCACCGTCGCTGCCGTCGAGCGCTCCCGGGAGCGCCACTACCGGGAGCACCGTGCTCCGGGCGCCGGCGAGGAGGATGCGCGCTTCGCGTTCCCCACTCGATTTCCGCCGGGCTTTAAGATAGGCAAGTACTTTCGCATTGCAGTTTGGAAATGGCAGCGCCTCCCCTACGCGTCTCCGTACGCGGACGTCTCTGGCCACGACCTGCGCTCACTTGAGGCACAACGCCGCATGGAGAAGCGTGCCGTCGCTGCCGTCCATGAGCTGCTCTGTCTCACCGTTGAGAAGCGTACCACGCTGGAGCGTCTAGCGCTGTTCCGCGACGCTCTTGGTGTGCCCAAGAAGATTAAGGAGTTCTTGCTTAAGTACCAGGGCATATTTTACATATCCACAAGGGGAAACCAGGGGAAGCTTCACACTGTGTTCCTCAGGGAGGCATACTACAAAGGGGAGCTTCTGGATTCCAATGAGATACATGATGCAAGGAGGAAGCAGGAGGAGCTGCTCTTGATGAGCCCAGAGAAGGCGAATTTGGATCGTATGTTCACCAGCATGGGTCGTGGATGGGATGAGCTTGGTGGTGGTCGTCGTGGAGGAGCAGAATTGAGAGAGAGGTTTCTTGGGGATGCTGGTGGCCGAAAGAGAAAAATTGATGGTGATGATGATGATGGTGCCGATAGTGGGGAGGACTCAGGTGTTGAGTCACTCTACATTGAATGAGGATTTGAACCATACAATGTCGCTGAATGTCATCCTGAGAAGCCTGGCTTTTGAAATTGGCATGGGCAGCGTCTGGGTGTCTTATTGATCTTGATTAGAGAATGCTACATTCTGAGGTGAAAATTGGAGTGAGGTGTCATGCTAAAACTGATGACACTTCTGAATTGCTAAAGTGATGATCCTGGGTGTTACCAATACCATGCATCTGCATCAAATGGCCGTTGGCATCTTCACTCACACCAGTTGTGCAAAGAGACAGACATAGGCAGAAGAATCCCTTTCTGCTCCCTAGCTAATCTGATCCGTGTATTTTGACTTGTGAGTAATCTACCAGAAGGAGTGGATCTGTTTCACTCATTTGTCCCAACAGAAAACTATTTGTGTTTAACCATTGAATGTCGACATATCAACATTATGTTGGTCATGTTATGTTTCTAGCATATTGTATACTTGGATGGAATATCAACCATAAGATATGAGAATAAACCTGTTCACGTTTGCATCCTAGTTTAGCATGAACAGAGTGAAAGAATTTATTTGAGAATGTAAATAAATGAACTGTGATATGCATTGAAACAAAGACGAAGGTGTTCTGTTCCAGAATTATGCAATAGTTTAAATGATACTTTATATGAATGAATTGTAAAATGGAACTTAATTCCACTAATATTTTGGCACCTTGCATGTTATTACTTTGAGATTTGAGTTAACGTTAATCTTAGGGTTTCTATTGTGTAAGCTAAAAATAAGATAATCCTTGTGAATTTTATAATTCCATTTTATGGGTTTCTATTGTGTACACGGTTTTCCATAATAACCATCCTGTTAAGGTTACTACTCTTGGGATCCTTTAATGCGTGGCATGTACTTAGGGCCTGTCTTATGTTTGATGGATTGTGCTTTAATTTTTTTTGAGGTCTTAATCCTTGCTCTAGGCACTTAGTTAACCGAGAATTATTGCATTCTGTTAGGTTTATTTTTCAGAGTCAGTGTTTATGAACTGCTACATGTGAGACCTGTGGAGATGTTGGTTATGGTCATCTTTTGCTATCTTGCAATGACTGCAAGTGTGCCATCCTCCAATATGCTTTTCTATCCACTGGTAATACCTTTTGTTCTGACATAGCATGTAGCAAGATGCTTAGTTGATAGTTTTTGTAACGAGTACAAAGTAGTAAGCTCAATGTAAGAATAATCTGAGGATCATTCCAGGCTAGTTGTTCTGTGCATTAAAATGTCTTTGTTGTAAGATCATAAATGATGATATACAATTCGATGAACCATTATATCATTGGGAGCAATTTTAAACTTACCAATGTAGGAACAGAAAAAATGTCACCTTCCTTTCAACTTAGTATTTATCACCTGTTTCATCTCATCGCGGAATAAGCTACTGATGGAAATTTGTCAAAGAAAACAATAAGTGAGAATATGCATAATTTTTTTAGTGGTAGATCTTGTATAGCTTCTTCTCGCAGTCATACTGTCGGTTGCACTTCCAAGTCCAGAGGGATAGCTGTATGCTAAAGAACAGTGGGCCCGCCAATCTATCTAGAGGTGTGCGTGTGGGGATTCATGCTCCATGGATTTCGCATTTACTCTTTGCTGGTGACTGCTTGGTCTTCCCTCAGGCCTCGGCTGCAGGGGCCTCTCGTCTCCAGGAAATCCTGTACACAGTGGGCTCTGGACAGATGGTGAGTAAAAGCAAATCTGCTGTCTTTTTTAGTGCAAACTGCACCCAGGAGATGAAACATGAATGTTCATGTGAAGTCTTGCCAGCCACTTGTTTCATGGCTTAAATTTGATCCGTACTCAGCCCAGGCACAACGACACAATTATCAAGGGGATATTCTTGTCGAGGCGCTTGGAGAAAAATATTTGGGCCTGCCCAAGTGCCCGCAGGCGCTCAACCTCTGAAGCCTTTGAACACCTTCCGACAAAAGTTTTCAGCCTTGTAAATTCTGGGAATGCTAAGAAGCTAAGTGCCGCTGCTCATGAAACTTGCACAAAAGCGGTCGGTCAGGCTATTTCAACTTACCCAATGAGCTGCTGCTTCCAGCTGTCACTCAAAACCTGCAAGAAGATCACTGGCAGCCTAGCTGTTTACCTGACTTGTTCAATACCTTGAGCTGATCAAACCTCTAATTCCTGCTGCATACCTTCTTGAACCTGGCGAACCACCTTCTGAGGCTAATCCATCACCCACCAGTCCTATAGTCAATGTCAGGGGCTTGTGTTAAAGCCACTCCTAGGCTCTTCAAAGAAGCTTCTTTTAGCATAAGGAAGCTAGGGAAAGAAAGGATGAGATGAGATCGAAGAGAGGATACATAGCAAAGAAGATGTTCTGGTGGGGAGGTGATGAAAAGAAATGCAAGATGCATTGGGCATGCTGGCAAAAATTGCTGTTCCTACAGGGCTTGGTGGTATGGGTTTCCGAGAAGTTCGAAAGTTTAATCAGGCTATTCTAGCAAAACAAAGCTGGAGGCTCTTGACTCACCCGAACTCTCTCGTGCGAAGGTTCTGTGTGGCAAATACTACCATAACCGTGACTTCTTTGATGCGGGCAAGAAGGAAAACTCTTCTCACGTTTGGAGAGCCATTCTGTTTGGGAGGGAAGCTCTAAAGGGCCTAATTAAACGGGTGGGCAATGGTCTTCTGTCAGGATCTGGGACAGCCCTTGGATTCCTGGTAACTAAGGACACAAACCTATTTTTCGATCTCCTGATGCTTCTGTGGTGTTAGCCAATGACTTAATGGTGAATGGCTCCAATGATTGGAATATGCAGAAGATCTCTGCCAATTTTAGTGGTCCTGGTGTAAACACAATCTGGTGCATCCTTCTTGGCGAGTTCTCTGATGATTATTGGGCCTGGGCTTATGAAAAAAGTGGCCGTTTCTCTGTACATTCTGCATACAAATTGCTGATTGATGATCGGGCGGAACTGAAGCTTCAATTTCATCTGGGGAGCTGCACCCCTGGCAGAAGCTTTGGAAACTAAAAGTGCCGCCGAAAGGTGAAATGTTTCTGGTGGAGAGTCATTAAAGATTTTATCCCATGTCTTGATAGTAGGAAGAAAAGATGTATAGAGCATCTGGCCACCTGTGAAATCTGGTGCTGAGTATGAAACTGTGTTGCATGCTTTGACAAAATACTCCTGGAAAAAGCTGTTCTGGAGTACTCATAAGGGAGGTTAATTGATGTTAAGCTCCCTGTTTTGCATCCTGATTCTTGGGCAGCTGACCTTATTACTAGCAAAGCTAATTCAGATCAAGATTCTTGTATCATCCTGTGGTATGTGGTCTACGTGGAACACGGGGAACACTTGCACACATGATGCAAAGGAGAAGCCAGTCAAATCAAGTGTTCAGTGGGCGTTTGACACTGTTTTTGACCTGTGGAAGGCAGGTTCTGAAGTTGGGCGAGGCTGGAATGCGAAAATAATTGATGCGTGGAAGCTGCCAGATGGGTAGTTTGTAATTAATGTTGATACTGGATTTCAACAAAATACCTCTCATGGTACTACTGCTGGTCTGATGAGGGATGGTAGTGGTAGACTCTTGCAGGCCAGATCGAAATGGTACCAGGCTGCAGCCACTGTGCTGGCGATGGAAGCCTATGGCCATAGGGATGGTGTGTGTATGGCTGCTCACCTGAGGAAGCCAAAGGTGCTTGTCAACGTATGGGATGAAAATGACAGATTGGAAGTCGCAACTATCCTGAAGGAGTAAGAAATCAGATTGTTTCTCTTTGTCTACCATGAAATCTGAATATATAGCATGCACGGCAGCAGTTCAAGAAGCAATATGGCTGAGAAATTATCTTCTCTGTCTTGATGTGACTAAGCATGCATATGAGACAACCGTGATCTACTGTGATAACATGGCTGCCATTCTTTTCTTCTCGACAAATATCATACCATGGGCTGTACAAAGAACTGACCATGATCTCTTGCTAGGGGAAGGTATGTATCGGGACAAGATGGTTCATGAGGTGAGCACAAACTAAGGAGCTTAGCAGAAGTTTTTCTAGTTTCATTTAATTTTGTGCACAGAACGGATAATGTTGCTACCCGCATTTGTGCAAAAACTGCAACTGCTGGGAGGCAAAGGTGTACTTGGGTAAAATGGTAGTACAATGTTTCCTTTCTAATTGCTCCAGCTAGACTTTAATTCTGCTGTGTCAAATTAATGAAAAGCTCCTCATTCGCAAAAAAAAGGAAAAGTCCAGAGGGATAGCCGTTAGTTATATATGCAAAGATGATTGGTTGTAGTTTGTGGCCTCAAGCTTGTCAAAATGCATAATTTGGCTTCTTACAGGAGTGTTTCTGTGACTGCAGAGAAACCATACCAGCTTGACGGATATTTCGGTACATTTCTGAAGTACTGAAAAAAATCTACAATCCTTTGACTAAATTTATTTATTGTTCTGGTCTCCTGTTCAGAAAGAGCGCAAAACAGTAGATGTTTATATGTATATGGGGTCTCACTGCTGGCTGGTTTCCATGTCGATGCAATGAACCAAGGTTGTACAGATTGAAAGAACAATCAACAGACAGTGCAAAAAGCACTGTTGAAAATACGGAGCAAGCATACCATGATGAGTTTTCTTTCAGTCTAGAACAGCATGATGAATGTTCTTGTAGCACTGTAGTCAGACTTACTCGGGCCATGGCAGCTGGGCTGCTATGTCTTGTGCTGTCACTGTTGTGCCTGTGTGCTATACACTGAACAAATGAACGTGCTGAACCGAACTAGCCCTGTCTAGTCTGTTCGTCTAACTATCAGTGAAGGCTCTGAAGTGCAAGTTACAAATTATTGCAAAGCCACTGGTTGGTACTGTACATGATACCATGTACAGTTACAATGTCTGACATTGTCTGCAAAAGATGCTGCCATCTTTTGGTTACTCGTCACTTCCCTGCAGATGTTTTAATTTCCTAAATGATGGTGTTCGATTGTTTTTTTGTATTGTTGACTGGTCTACTTTCAAAGATTCTGTACTGGTTCTTTTGGAACGGTTCACAATTTTATACAGTTTAATCCAAGTTCTGAACTGGCCTGCTGTCAGCTTGCCACTTGAGATTGTCATCTCTTCGTTCCAAACAGTAAGACTTTGATCCTCTAGCAATAATAATATTGTCTTGCATATAGCAGCAGGGAGTGCTTTGTCAGTTTTCATTTGGCCTCCTCCTGTGTTTGAACTTACTACTCGTTCTGCTTGTGCTTGCTATCTACTTCTCTGTCCCTTTTTGTGAAAAAACGTCTGTTTGCTTGTTATTAGATGCTTACAGTTAGTCGGAAAGCTCTATTTCTTTATCATGTACTGATGGTAGCATGGGGTTCAAGGACACCACATTATACATCAGTCAATCTCAAACCACATTTATGGTGTGAAAGTGCAGCGCGAGATTGAAATGCACAAGATGGATCGTGTTGAAGATGGATGTGTTGCGTGCTATCCAACTGGCATACAAAGGTCACTCTCAATCAGTGTAAGTCCTTGACAACGCATTCCTGTCATTTTTCCAAACTTTGCTTTCAGGTCTGGATAGCTCATTAGCCACGTATTTCTTCTCCCTGTTCTGTTATCACTCCATTTAGGAAAGAAAACACTGAAGTTAGCTTCCCTTTAATGTGCCAAAGGCCAAAGTCATATGTCCTGGTATTTAATTGGGTTGTGCGGTGTTTTGTTGTCTGGAGCAGAGCTAATTACTTTTCTTGAATGGTCCACAGCAACAAGAGGCGTCATATGCCATACATTGCATAACTGCTAGATCTGGGGATATATCGTCGTGTATGTTGCCTAAATTAGCTTGATTCTCTTGGCCTACAGGTATGGTGACCTTGCATAGGCTTTCAATTCTTGATTACTTGAAATTAAGAGTATAGACGCGTTGGGTAGGTTTGTCTGGGTACTGTCGAGATTAATTGCGATTTGCTGTCAAGCCTCTCTAATTAGGTGGGTTGAATTGATCCAGGGCCGTGTTTGGCTGGAGGGACATCCATCATTGGAGGTCATTGATTGATATTAGGTGTCTCCTGATGGCTACGGACTTGGGATCTTTTGTTAGATTTTTTTTAGCGGAACTACGGCGGGCTTACGCCAGCCTGAACATTTTCATATTAGCCACTGCATGGTTTTGTTAGATTAATATGGTGGTCTAACGAAACAAGAATCTTCTCACACGGAAGTCAGCAGTGTTACTTTACAGAATCCTGAAGTTGCCGCAGTCAGTCAAATCAACTGGCTGGACCCCCAGGTATATATCAAACCTCCTATTCCAGTCAGTTCAAGCTACAAATGGTGTTTTGTTGCATTCTGGTATATTCCAGCACTTTTCTGAAGTTAAGCATTGAACCGAACCGTCTCGTCTCCGTCAATCGGCTGTCCTTGTTGTGCCAAAGGCCATTGTGTAGTTGCTGTATCAGTGCCAAGATCCTAGCCGCAGCTGTCACTGAATGAGTCGTTGCGTTAACAGCACCTGTACTGCTATTGCCTCGAAAAGATGCAGGTTGTCTTGCTATTTTTCCCCGGTGCTTCCGATGGATCCAAGAAAGCAAGAATGAGTGAATGAAGGTGGTAGGTTTGAGAACATGTCCACGTGAAGAACGGAACGACACAGTAGCTCATCAGCCCCCTACTGCAGCTCTGTTATCACACCTAATTAACACATGCTCTTGCTTTTGTTCAGATCAAACGCTCCGCTCCCTGTTGACTTGATATATCAGTCAATCCTGATCTTATACTAGGCTAGTAGAGTATGTTAGCTTATGCATTTCAGGATTAACACTTAAGATAGCGGCCTGGACCAACATGGGAAGGTCCTGTTCTTATACGAAAATAAAACGAGGACTGCTCTTTCTTCATGTATAGTGGTATTTCTGCATCTTCTCTGCCAAGTAAGTGCGGCTGAAGCAGCAGCCTGGATCCTCACTTTTCAGCCATCTCGTGATCGCGACAGGTAGTCCCAGTAACTGTCAGTTGCTCCTTTTCTCTGTTTACCTTTTTGTTCGCCACCGCGTGTTACACTATTGTAACATGTGAATGACCCGCTAAAAAAAAAGGTGGAAGATTGAGTTTGCACGCCATTGCAAGCTTGCAGCTCTGTGTAAGGCGGCGTGCTGGAGCAAAGCAATGGTCGCCAGCAGTATGGTTTTGTTGCACAATTTCTTATTTTTTGTGTCTGTCTGAAAGCGTTCCAGGAAACCTTTTGAATCTACTAATAGCAACATGTGAACACCGGTTCTCAGGACGAACAGTGTGCAGTGATATATGTAGAGGGGTTTATTTTCTTCTTCTGAATGTGAACGGTAACGGTATCAGATCAGTCAATAAAAAACTCATTTTCTTGTCTACTCCCTCTGTTTCAAAATATAAGATGTTTTAGGTTTGTGAAGAAAATACATCTAGACTTATTTTAGTGTGTAGATTTATTTTAAACATGAGTAAATCTATATAGTAAAAGAAGTCTAGATACATTTACTTCACAAAGCTAAAACATTTTATATTTTGAGTAGCAAAGTACTAAGTAGCAATATGTCATGAACTTGCTGAACTCACCGAAAACCACAGTACGATAACGCACCATTTTGGAGATATTCATAGGGAGGGTAGAAGGTGGAGGGATGGTCATCTTGGTGTTACTTATTTTGTTTATCTTGGAATCTACTCCCTCTGCTTTAAAATATAAGATGTTTTAGATTTGTGAAGAAAATGAATCTAAACCTTTTTAGTAGGTAGGTTCACTCAACTTTGGAATGAATCTACATATTAAAAGAAGTCTAGATTTATTTTCTTCACAGACCTAAAACATCTTATATTTTAAAACGGAGGGAGTAGTAATCATCAATGCTTGATTCTATGTGTGTGCCGGTGTGATGTGTGCGAAGTTAAACATTCGTTCCTTATTTCGTTGGATTATATAAACTAAACACGTGAAGTGAACGCTGGCTCTGGAGACAAACAGACACTGCACTGTACGTGATATGGGGACGGGATCTATACTACTTTCTTCGTTTTAAAATATAAAATGTTTTAGGTTTGTAAAAAAAAATATCTAATTTTTTTGTAATGTATTGATTCATTTCAAACCTGAGTGAACCTATATATTAAAAGCAGTCTAAATACATTTGCTTTATAAAGTTAAAACATCGTATATTTTAAAAGGGAGGGAAGTATCTTCTTCTAAATGTGAACGTGTAGTGCCAGATCAGTCGATAAGAAACGGCTCAACTTTAGCATTATCGCTGTACGTTTCTCCTACGATCCGTACGCAGCCCTGCGCGCGTACGTGTACGGCAGGGAAGACTAAAGAGGATACGTTATACACTTACGAGCTAATTTGCTTCACACGGCGAAGTCTCGAGCAACGAGCATGCAGCTGTAGCGCGTGCATCCAGCCAGCTGTGCGTGCGTGCGTTAGGCGCCGCCAGCAGTGACTGCGGCGAGCACGACGTCCCGTGCCGGTCCCCATTGTTCGGAGGTCAACATCTTCTTCTCAATCCAACAGTGACTGGTGTCGTGGTTGCGCAGTGCGCAGTGCGGTCTCGTCCTCCTTTTTTTTTGAACGGTGGTCTCGTCCTCCTTGTTGCGCAGTACTACCATGAAGAATGGAGCCGAACCTCAAGACATCCACACCAAAAAAGAAAATTTAGTTTTGCTTGGTTACGTCGATGTCTCCTTGATAGGTTCTGAAGGATGGATATGCTATCGTCTTCCCAAGACTCTGGCAATAGGATTGTGTTGAGTTGGAGGAGGTATAGCACATGGATTGTGTTGTGTCTCACTTGTTTATATAGAAGCAAGGAAGCAAATTACTTTCATGATTAAGATGAATAGATCAATTACACGACCTTGGCATAGATGCTTACTCTTTCATTAACACGAAAGGAGCATGCTTTGAAGAAGAGAGACACACTTAAAGTCCCATGACAATGTCGAGCTAATTCAAGAATAGGCTACACTCGTACGGAAGAGAGAAACATGAGCCTCTCGTTTCAACACGAACTACTTGTTTGTACCTCATAGCCGCCACACAGTAGTTGACTTCCTCAACTGCATAGATAATGAATCTATTAGCACAAGATGGAAAATTTGCACAAAAGTTCATTAGTGTGAGAATATAAACACGAATAATCTGAACTTAAGAAAATACAAGTTTAAATGATCAGTGAACTTACTCAAAAGTGCGGCTACGAGGGAGTTTGGAGACCGTTCGCTACAAACAGATGCGTAGAAGCAAGATGGATTTTTAGCAATTCGGTGCAATATGGACAAATATCTCCTCCAGGGCGTGAGACCGACTGATTAGGATGCACTGCCTCGCTAACCTTCCCCCTTGGTTACGTATTTCTCCATATGTTATTCGCAGGAGGTAATAACATGACATTAGATCAATAGCCATACCTTCGTATATAGTGTCACGAAAAAAGATGCCGATTATAAGATTCAAGCTAGAGTTAAATATGTGAAAATTATAGCACACATAGTAATGACAATATGTAACACTAGGATCTAGTCTAACCAATCAACTTCTACCACATGATCAAACACATGAAGCTCTAGCAATATATTAATGCCGCGATGTAAATTATTCTAACACATTAAACACATACGGTCATACACAATATCTAGCAAGTTAATCTAGTCATACACAATAACATAGATCTAACGGATTTGTGAATAGAGCCTTAAAAATATTCGAGCCAACTCATCGATCCAATCGAGCACGTTAAAATAGTATAACACATTCGAGGTAATGAGTATAATAATCGAACATAGTTGGCCTAACAATATTATAATGAATCCAACCTTGATAACTGTCTTTTACAGTAGATATGCACTATAGATAGAAGTGAACATGCATGCTAAATATTCCACTCGTGCTATTTTTAAAGACAAAAGCACATGGATGACCATTACGGTTATAAATGTGTATAGATCTTTTTATGAAGAAAAAAGTGATTTTATTTATGAACTTCACGGTATTTTGTTGATTTTGAAGGCAACATTATTGTGGTGACTTTAATATAGTTAGATTTCAAAAGGTTAAATTTAATGGCATAGTTGTTCATAAATGGATTGATAAATTTAATGCATAGGTAGAATTTGGAGCTGGTTAGAAGTTAAACTTACTGGTAGGAGATTTACTTGGGGTAACAACCTACATAACCTCATCTTGTCTAATATTGATATATATTTTTTGGTTCTGAGATTGATGTGTCTCTGTTTCACTTAGTGGTGCTTAAGAAAAGACCTTGGGCAGTGGCTTTTGGTGAAACAATAAGCTTCAATGCTTCAGCTTATGATGCTACAATTCTAAGGATGGTGTCGCCTCCTAGGAGGTCAGTGGCCAGGTCGATGTGTTTGGAGGATATAGAACTGAATGTTAGTCAAGAGACAACGACTTCGATGCCTCCTCAGTTTAATGCCACACATATTAGTTCACCTATGAAGAAACGTCGCACTCGTGCTAAGAAGGCAGAAACACCTCTTCTGGACACCTCAGTTCGCAGGTGTACCCGCAGCATGCTCAAGAATGATGGTCATAGGCCGAAGCCGGTAATAGATGGACCACCAAAACAGGCGAAGCGAGCTAAAGTGCGGCCCAAGAAGAAAGCTAGTTCGAAGCAACACGACAATTCTCAGCGGAAGGTTGATGGTGCAGAGGTGTCCCCTGTCACACCTCTACATGTGCTTCAGAGTGTTGGTTTCAACATGGGGATTGAGCCAACAAAATTGACGAAGGAGAAGCTTTAAGCTACTCCTGCAGCAGGTGGATCTGCTAAATCAATCAATGAGTAAGTTTGGACCCATGTCGATGCAGACGTGTAAGTGGTTCTATCAGTTTCTTTGGAGTTATATGTCAGGACTTTTGGGAAATCAAGTCATATTCTGCATCAGTCTGTCAGTTGCATGTTTCGGCAGTCGGTCATATCAGTATCAGTGTCTTGACTAAATGTTATGCATTTGGTATTTATACTTGCTGCTACAGTCAGTTTATTTAATGGCTAAGACGAATTATTGAAAGTGGCGTATTCTATGTTGGAATGTTCGTGGCCTAAATTCAGATGCAAGACACCGTGCAGTTCGTGCAAAGATAGAGGAGAGCTATTGTGCCATTGTGCGTCTTCAGCAAACTAAGTGTGATTTTTTGATCAGCGTTTTATTCGCAAATTTAGTCCCAAAAGATTTGACAATTTTGCTTACGCGTCGTCAATAGGGGCCTCTGGTGGTATTTTAGTTCTTTGGAACTCTGCAATGTTCAAAGGTACCCTGATTGAGATCAAACGTTTTGGCATCACCATTGAATTCACCTCAACAAAAAATAACGATACATGGAAGATGACAACGGTGTATGGGCCATGCTAGGGAATTGAGCGTGATCATTTTGTGTCATGGCTCTATAACTTGGATGTTTCTCCAACTAGCAATCATCTTCTGTTGGGAGATTTTAATTTCATTCAATCTCAAGATAACAGAAACAAGTCAGGGGCAATGTTCATGACATGTTCAAGTTTAATGAGATCATTGGCCACCTTGGGTTGATTGAACCGCCCCTTAAAGGAAGTCCTTACACATGGTCTAACATGCAGTAGGAGCCTCTTCTTGAGCAGCTCGATTGTTTTTTTACCACTCCAAACTGGACCATATGTTATCCTAATTCGGCAGTGCTGCCTCTGTCCAAGCCTGAATCATACCGCACGCCTTGTGTCATCAATATTGATACACACATTCCAAAATCCAAAATATTTAGATTTGAAAACTATTGGGTGGATATGCCCGGTTTTTTGGAATGTGTTAAAAATTCTTGGAGCAAGCCTTCAAGGAAATTTTCATCAGTGGCAGTCTTGGTTGATAAGTTGAAAACGCTGTGATATGATTTAAAGAAATGGCAAAAGGGTTTGTCTGTGCTAAAATTATTGATTCAAAAATGCAGTCAGGTTATTTTCATCTTGGATGACTTTGAGGACAAGATAAATTTGTCTACTGCTGAGTTCAATTTCAAGAAATTGGTTAAATTACATCTTGAGAGTCCGCTTCTTGCTAAATGTAACTATTGGAGGAAGAGGTGTAATATTCGATGGATTAAATTGGGAGAGGATAAGACCAAATTTTTTCACTCCATGGCAACAGAACGGTTCAGGAGAAATTCCATTTCTTCTTTAAAAGGGGATGACGATATAGTCATACCTGATCACTTTGAGATGGTCGGTTTGCTTTGGGCAAGTTATAAAGGGAGAATGGGATCTACTGACGGCATTGACATGCAATTTGACCTGGTCCGTATTTTGAACAGCGTGGAGGGCTTAGAAGTCTCATCTATTCCATTTGATAAAAAGGAAATGGATGACATCATAAAATACATGCCTGCAGACAAGGCCCCTGGGCCAGATGGATTCAATGGCCTATTTTTGAAGAAATGTTGGCCCATCATTCAAAATGATTTTTATGCATTAGCTCATGATTTTCATGATGGAAAAGTTGACTTGCATAATATTAATAGCTCCTATGTTACTTTAACTCCGAAGAAGGGCTCTCCTAAGGGTGTTAATGACTATAGACCGATCTCTCTTACTAATGTTTGCCTAAAGTTTTTAACCAAGCTAGCTGCCAATAGATTTCAGGATCACATTCTGCAGTGCATTCATAAGAACCAATATGGTTTTATTAGGTCCAGAAGTATCTAGGATTGCATTGCATGGGCTTATGAATACATTTATCAATGCAACTATCCAAAAGGTCTATCCTAATTGTGAAATTGGATTTTGCTAAGGCTTTTGATAAGATTGAGCATATGAGGCTATATTGCAGATTTTGAAGCACAAGGGTTTTGATGACATGTGGATTAGTTGAATGAGGGAAGTTTTGTCCTCCAGAACATCATCCATTTTGCTGAATGGGGTGCCATGAAAACAATTTGTGTGTAAAAGGGGGGTTCGGCAAGGAGATCCTTTGTCACCCTTATTGTATGTTAGTGGTGGTAATCTTTTGCAATCAGTAATTAATGATTACCTGCAGCAAGGCATCCTCAAGTTTCCAATCATAACAAATGAGACTGACTTTCATGTGGTTCAGTATGCAGACGATACGATTTTGATGTTAGCAGCAGAAATGGATCAGGTGGTAGATTTAAAGGAAATTCTGCACAAATTTGGTTTATCAATAGGATTGAGAGTAAACTTCCAGAAATCGTTGATCATACCTCTTAATGTTGATCCTATTGATGTTCAGGCTTTTCCTTACCTAGGCTTGCCTCTAGATACAACAAAGCCTTGCATTATAGATTTGCTACCGCTTGTCAATGGTTTAGAGTGGAGGCTTACTGCTGATTCAATTTTCTATCACCAGGGGGTCGTCTGCAGCTTATAATCTCCGCGTTATGTTCCATGCCTTTGCATTTTCTTCTCTTCTTCGGTCTCCCTATTGGATTGACAGAGCAACTTGATAGAATATTACGTCAGTGTCTTTGGAGAGACAAGGATCAGCCTAAACCCTCTTTGTCATCCTGGTAAATGATTTGAAAATCAAGAAATAGGGGAGGAATGGGCATTGTTAATTTTCAGAAAAAGAATGATGCCTTATTGATGAAGTACTTAGACAAGTTCTACAATAAGTATCAGGTTCCTTGGGTGCAGCTAATATGGAGCTCATATTATAGTGACTCAGTTCCTGATGCATCTAGGCCATGTGGCTCTTTTTGGTGGTGTGATGTTGTTAAGCTTAGTACAAATTCAAACAAGTTGCTATTGTTTCTTTGGTACTTGGTAATACTTTCAGGTTCTGGCTGGATAGCTAGAATTTTATGGAAAATAGTGAGCCTCTAAAAGACAGGTTTTCGCGTTTATTATATTTCATTCTAGATCCTGATATGCTAGCCGCTGATGTATATGGCACAGTTGATTTCCATTAGTTGCTATATAGGCCTATCTCTGCCCAGCCGTATGATGAGCTTCTGGTTGTGCAACAAGGTATGCTTGAGGCTCCTTTATCATAGGAAAATGACACATGACTTATACCCGGGGACAAAAGTATGCCTCTTCTCAGTATTATGTGCATCTGCATGCACACTTATGGTTCCATCGGTGTATAGATGGATTTGGTCGTCTGCCTGCGTGATGAAAGTGAAAGTTTTTGCTTGGCTGCTGCTTAGTGACCACCTTAACACGAGGGATATGCTGATCCAAAGACAATGGAATGTGACTGATGAAAAGCATTGTGTACTATATCCCCTGCAGATTTATGAGGACAGACTGCATCTCTTTTTTACTTGCAATTTCAGTCAGCGAGTGTGGAATTACCTGCAGATTAATTGGATTATGGGGATGACATTCAAACTATTGTTGCAGCTGCAAGGAGGGACTTCGGAAAACCTTTCTTCATGGAGGTGATGATCTTGGCCTGTTGGCGTATTTGGAAACAGAGGACTGGGAAAGTTTTTCAGCATGAGAGACCCACCTTTGCTAGGTGGAGAGGGGGTTTCATTCATGATATTACTCTTCTTCAGTACAGAATCAAGAAGAAGCATAGATCTGGGATTCTGTCTTGGATTGCTTCTCCGCCTTAGGTGTTCGAGGAACTTATCTCTTTCCAGACTCCCTGGTTGTATATGATGTATATGTTGTAAATTTGTAATTCTTTATCCCCTTTCTTTTCTTCTGTTGTATAGCTGGAATTTTTATTCTGAAGTGAAATAAATTGCTGTGGGGATTTTGCCTCACGGTCCTTAGGTTTCAAAAAAAATTGAGATCTACCTAGATTAGTAAGTGACCACACTCATATCTTGCAGGATTTTAGATATGCATATGTTTTGAATTCATCTAGGTACAAGATTGAAAAATGGTGGCTTATGAGAACTGAATTTTTCCTTTTAGGTGAAAAGCTTTGGAACTAGCCTACTAAAGGAAGGAATTCAATTAACCTCTAACAACAAAAATTCAGAAGATTTAGGAGAGTTTCCAAGTGTTGGAGGCAAATATTGAAGTTGGACTTAGGAATTATACCTCTCTTTACATCAAGTATGAAACTATAGAGTTAAATGATGGTGAAAATGTTAGATCTGAGAAACTTAGGCTAAAATTCGTAACACGTGGCTTAAGGAAGAGATAAAGGCTAGGAAAAAATCTAGGAATAGCGATACTGAAGGAGGTGACAAAACACCTCATATTTTCACTATGTCCCTAATCAGAGAAGGGGGAAATGTTTATCATTCTCTTGATTTCCATAATTGCACAACAACTTAAATTGATAAAATGGTTAAAATTGCTTTATCTTAGTATAATAATCTCTAAGGTTGAACCTGCCTCTGGGTTTATCCTTCATAGGAATTTTTCCTCTTGGTATTAGAAATTTTGCATGAAACAAAACATGGATCTAGAGGCAACTTTCATTAAAACTAAGATGAAGAATGTTGTTTTTGGTTCATATAAGATGATGCACCTAGCCATTATGGACTCACCTTCATTGTCTACAAATAATTTTGGATATAATTAAATGGAATATGCTTAGGATGTTTCTAGACTTTGGTAAAGAATAGACATTTGTAGATTAAGTTTTGTGATTCTCACTTTGTTCCCTAAAGAACATATGCTGCTATCATGAAGAAGTTTAGGACCATTAGCTTACATAACTGTAATTTTCATATTTTTCACCAAAGTCTTGACTAAGAGGCTTGATGCTATCATGAATAATATTATAGTCATGAATGAATCAGCTTTTATAAAAGGCATATATTTAAGAAGGTGTGATAATTACACATCAAATTATTAATTCTATTCACCATCATAAAGCCAAGGCTTAGTGTTGAAATCATACTATGAGAAAGCCTGTGAACTAGTCAGATAGAGTTCCTTTTTTATCTGCTTAAAAAATGGGGCGTTTGCACCAAATTTTTACTTGGATAAAATCCATCATGCTTCATGGCTCATTAGGAGTCAAGTTGAATAGTCAAGGGAATTTCCAATGAAGTACTTAGGAATGCTGACATGAACGTGCTAGAAAAGGACTTTAGCAAAGGTTAATAAAAGCAACTTATTAAGTGGTCCATGATCTGCAGGTTTGTTCGGGTGGTTTCATCTAAATGCAATATGCACATCACACCATACTGTTTTCTAAAAGTAGTGTAGAATTAAAAAATCAAATGTTTCTCTACCTGCTTTGAACAAGTCTCTATACTGAGAATAAACTACAATAGAACTAAGCTTTTTTCCTTTAGGAATGGAACAACAGGACATTGACATGGTCACTTCAATATCTGGTTTCCAACTAGAGCTGTACATATTATGATAATCTTAGGAGAGAGGATCCTCAACCTTGAATTGATAATATCCTAAAATGACTGTTGGTTGGAGGGGTTGACTTTTTTACTATTATATTAGGGAATTAATTATTAAAACTTGCTTATCCTTCTTCAAGTTTCCCAAGTGGGCCTTGGAATTGATTAAATCTTAAATCACAAATTTCCTTTCGATTAAAGCATCCATGTTAAAGATTGATCTTTCTAAGGCTTTTGACTGATTGGGTGGTGCTTCATTCTCGCAAATTTTGCACATAAAGGGTTTCATGATCATTTAATTAACCTTATCCACTATTGTACTTCCTCCTCGAGATTCTCGATTTATTATCAATGGTCAAGCCTATGCTATTTCAGTCAGCTCTCAAGGAATCGGACAAGACTGTCCCCTTTTTCCCTACCTTTTCCCTTGGCATTAAGAATTATATTTGTCCTTGCAAGATGCTCTAACAGACTCTAATATCTCTAGCATTTCTTTAGGACAAAACTTCCCTCCTATTAGCTGGAGTAGCAGATCTGAAGGAGGCAAACAAGATGAAACAAGTTCTCCAAGATTTTTTGCATAGCATCAGGCCAGGTGCCAAACTTGTGAAAAATAGGAATTATATTTTGTAAATTGCTTGAGCCAAGCACCCAACAAAGCATCCAATCCATCTATCTGGTGCCATTAATTGATGATAGATTTTCCCACCTTAGCCATCCTCTTATTCTTCCAGCAAAAAATAGATTTGAAGCATATAGTTTCATCCTTATAAAATTCAAATCTAAATTATCTACTGACAAATCAAATCCTTATCCCATGTAGGTAGAGTTGATTAATTCAGTTTTTTGCTTCAATTCTAGTGTACTACATGTCCAATATCTTCTTCTCAAAAAATAAATTCCTAGCCAAAATCACTGCTACAATCAGGAACTTCTGGTGGAGTGATGTGAACTCTGAACCTAACACCAAACCTCTCTGCTTAGCGGATTGGAGAAACATATGCGTGCCAAAAAAAGGGTGGAAGTATGGTATTCGAAATCTGTAGGCCGGTGATCATGGGATTATTTTTTCAGCTGATTGGTGTATTGCTGAAAATCCAATAGCCAACTGCACCTCATTCTAAAATATAAATACGTCTCTAATGAATCTATTTGGAGGTCCAAGTCTAATATTCCAAAATAATCCTTTTGTACCTCAATCTTGAAAGTCATGCCTATATAGCATGAATTCTTTATCAACTTACTAATGGCAACATCTCTGTGTGGAGTACTCCTTGGTGCTCTTCCTAGACAAAGGTTTGCGATGATCTGATTATTCGTGAGAGAGGGTTTTTATCCTGCTTTAGTTAAGGACCTATATAAAATAGTGAGTGGATTTTATATAGTGTTTTAAGCATACTTACTGTTTATAAAACCACTCATCTCAAGTTCCTTCTAGCAATTATTATGTCTATTATGTGTGATTACTTGTTTCCATTCATTTTCTTGTGAGCATTGCATAAATATTCTTTTTATTACTTTTCCTTGGATTTTATGTGTCTATAGGTGTATCGAGGATTTATGGACTTAGCATGGTTGAAAGAAGCCAAGAGTATTCAATATGCAGTAGCTACATGCACCAGACTTAGCCATTCGAAAAAAATGATATTTTCCATCACATACAAATTAAGATCCAAGCCCGTTGGGTTGTATACCTCGTCCATACGAATCTACGAGCCAAAGAACACCTCGATCGGAGTTCGTATGAAGAAATTGTGGCCAAAGTACTAAATGACTACAACATACTTAACGGGCAACGGTACAGGAAGAACCATCATACCGGTGACCATACGGACCTCTAAAGGGTCCATTTCGTCAAAACGAACTTCCTCATATATCGAGAAAGCAGAAAGTTGTTGATGCTGAGGTTGATGTAGACGCAAGTCGATCCCTGTAACTAGACTTGTATGGTTGCTAGGAGATATATTATCCCTCGAACCTCTCCAGTCAAGTTTTACAAGTGCAACACCTCCATGATATCCATACGTATGGGTGTAGCTTCACCACTTTGACATGATCAAGCACATGGAAAAAGTGGGGAATCAAGCATAGTTTTAAAAACTGGACCGGCTCACTGCTTAAACCAGAAAAAACCAGAACCAGCAGCCTTGCCGGTTTGTTAAGCGCAAAAGACCGGTTGCGCCACCAAACCGGAAAAAACCAAGAAAACCCAGTCAAACCATTGGTTTTGCACAATAAACCGCTTTCCGATTCTACCTGTTGATTAGTTGTAGCAATGAAAAAATAGAACTGCTGAGACTAGGATTCGAACACAGCACTTTATATAGTAGGCGAGCAACTAACGAGACGAGCTAAGACTGCTTGATGTCGAAAACAGACACGGTTCTTTTATTAATAATGTACATGGTAGCACTATACAAAATGTACTACGTGCGTGTGATTTTGGCTGCCTGCTGCTTGCGGTTGGGAGTTTTGGACGATGCTTAGGTGCCAACTACTCTGTTATATTATTATTATGTGAATTAGTATGATAAATTGGAAGTCTAAAACATTTTCACATGCATAATTATTGTTTATTGCAGCATTTATAAAATAAAAATATATTATTATATATGTTAAAAAACCATACAGTGAACTAGTGAACCAGTGGTCCGACCAGTAAAAACCTAAACTGACAGCCTTACCGGTTCGATCACTGGTCCGGTTTTTTAAACTATGGAATCAAGTCGATGAGGATCCGGTGCTCCGACGATCTACGTCTAGATTAGATCTAAACAGAGTGGATGATCCACCCACGTGTCTGGCCTGCCCTAGGTTTTTTGTTGAGGTCGTAAAGATGACGACCAGACAAGGGCGATATGGAAGCTCTCTAGGCGGCAGAGCACACAGGCGAAGTCGGTGGCTAGAGTTTTGCTGTCGATTGGGTGTTGCGGCTAGGAGGAGGCAATGCTCTACTTGGGGTGCCCTTGGGGCTCCCCTTAGACTCCTTTTATTGGTATCCAAGTCCCTTGGGTCTGCCGAGAGCCAGCCCTAAAGTTTGGGGGAGTTTTGGTAGGATTTTGTCAACCGAAACCAACTAGAAATTTTTCTGTTTTTTGCCAATCCAAATTTTGCTAAGGAAATTTTTCTCCCCCCTTAAGGCAACATGGCTACACTTAATATGGAACTTTCCAGACTTACTAAGACATCCCGGGTCGTCCCGGACCCTTCAGGTCCTTCTAAAACCTTTCATATATGTCTAGGACCATTTTGGACACTTTCGATACCATTTCAGACACTTCTAGAATCATCCGGTACCTCTCAGAACCATTCTGAGACCATCAAACATACTATCGGAACTATCTTCATATAGCACTTGCATTTCTAAATGTCGCTACCCTTTAAGTGTGTGACCCTATGGGTTTGGATGTACGTGGACATGCACGGAAAACCTTCTCTGACAATTATTAATGTCCTGTCCTTGTATCACCGCATCGATCCCCACATCTAACATGAAGATATTTATATTTGAACCTTTCGTATTACTTATCAATACATATATAACTGCTTCTAGATACTTTAGTTTACATATCCTGAGGTGAAACTGTTATGTTATCCTTGTTATTTGACATGTACTCTTTTACTCATTTCACATCATCATGATTCCTGTGACATGGAAACTTAGTCATGTGTCCCATCAGACGATGAAGAACATCATGACACTTCGGTGGTGGGCACCTAGAGTGCATCTCTACATTACCGGAGTAGCAATTTCAGTAACTACAACATGTAGAATATTCACATACTATCTGGTATGAACGAGGGACGCATTTATAGTTACTCAGTTATGAAGTAACGTTTGATTATGATGTGACATCCATATCGTATCCAAGTCTACGTATTATGGTCTAACGATCTTAGTAACAATAATACTTGTCACTGAGAAACTACCAATAACAATATTGATGATACATTTCACGATATATTATTCAGGGCCTATCCAACATAATTGTTCCATTAACAATGTTAATCATATATATCTCCGAAAACACCATAACAACATTACTTTTTCCTATAGTCAGGAAACTGGGCTTATTGATGATACATAAATTAGTCATAGAGGACAAACTAGGCATATTTTTATGGTGTTTATAATTCTACACATCCATTAGGGTTTCCTCCAAATACTTATTATCCAGAACTAATACAATTATAGCATAGAATAATAAACTTACTCGTGAAAAAATAGAATAATACAACTTATTATTGCCTCTAGAGCATACTTCCAGCATTTCCTGCTATGTAATTCGGTAAAAGATGGCATCGACGGCTCAGTCCGGCAGGAAAATGGATCGGCGTTGTATGTCTTGGTCCATTGTCGATATGTAACGGCGCTGTTTCGCACGCTATTACCCACCATATAATCCAATGTAAATATTATCATATTTCTTACTATCACCAGTTATATTATCTACGTCATAAATTCATAATCCTCCTAACAAATACTTAGATCAATATCACCTATAGTCCTTCCAATCCGCTATGCTGCGAACCATCTAATGTACTACACTCAAAGGTAACTAAAACTAACTACCATACAAAATGGATACTACCATGGGCGCAGCGTTTACTGTCCCATTTTGCATTCAAAGGTATTGTTCTTTTTCACCAAGCTTAGCTCTTTGTTTAAGGCATCAAGTTTCCTATCCCTTTCTGCATTCCGGTTTTTGGTGCCTACGGAATTTAGATGGCTGACCCTGAAGTGCATGTGTATTGGCACTTTGGCAGTACTCTTTTGCTGAAACTATGTGTTGATTCATGCGTAATTTATCCTCCCATGCTACTACCCACCGCTTAATGTGGCTATACACGCTGATGCAATCCTAGATGATGTGTTTTCTACGCTTATGTTGTGAGTTTTGTAAATTACCTAAAAAACTATTTTTAATCTTATACGCAAAATATGCGTTGATTATTTGAATTCCATTGCAGGAGCAGGAGTATAAATGTATAATCAGCGAAATATTTTGAGATGACTGTAAATGTGAGCTGCAAATATTCACTACTTAAGGGCTTGTTTACTTTTTCGGTATTTTTATCCCCAAAGATGTGGGGACATGCGGGATTTGTTTACCTAATACTCTCCAATCCCTATACACTTCCCCAAAAATACTCTACCATGATGGAGATTTTTTATTCTAGTCAAAAATACACTAGTACGGAAGGGATTTGTGGGGATATTCTGAGATTATCCCTTCCAAACTCGGCCTAGTAAACAACCTATCGTGAAAATTTCGGATACGAAATAATCCCCTCTCCTCCCGTCAAATACCCTAGAAGTAAACAAGACCTAAGCTCCATTCGGCACTTGGTGCAGTCGTGGTGGATATACAGCTTGTATAAGAGTACGTACTTACTATTGTGATGGCATATACACGGCGATGATCGAGGGGGGCAGCTCTACATACCTATACCATATCGACTGTTGTTTCGTAACACGGCTATAGAGATACGGCTGTCCGAGGTCGCGTAGCTTGGATGGATACTTGTACTCTGCAACGTTTGGTATGGGAATAAATGACGATCCGACATAAAAGTGGTGTGTACTTGCACTAGAAATTATAATGTACGTAATGGCATGCATCTGTCGACCTGTAGTTGGATGTACGTATCACCAGTATAATGTACTATCTCCTTTTTTTTCTGCGAATGATAATGTACTATCTTCAGTTGATGCTGCAGACAACCAAAAAAATTATAGCTGGAAGAGCTTTTCGAAGCTCTTCTGACACATGAGCTCCAACGACCCCTTCATATTAAAAACAAAAAAAAAATCATATTTTCAAGTTTCAAAAATTAAAAACAATTCTCAACTTTTGTCAATAATATTTCTAAAATCACGCAAAACCCCAATGCGAAATTCCTTTCATCATAGGCTACGCAAAAAGTCAAAATCTGATACTTTTTTTGAGATTTGAAAATGTGATACTCCCTCTGATCCAAATTGCTTGTTAATGAATCTAGACATATTTAGGCAACATTTTGACTAAAACGGCGATACAAAATTTTGATCGGAGGGAGCACCAAGATCCACAGTTTTATCTTTTTTGTGTAATTCAAAATACACATTATTTCCAATTTTATGATATAAATCACTAGTTACATCATAATTTGTTTAAAAAAATGAATCTCAGTATATGATTTGCAATTTAAAAAAGAAAATCATTGGTGTCCATGTGTACCAAATGTCCACTCGAAGTGCTTGATCAAAAAACGCTATACCAACATATACCAACAGAAACAAACATTACATATTTCCCCGTTTTGGAGTAAAAGAAAGTGAAAACCTTAGCAAGACGACCATGGATTAACTAAATCAAACCACTAAGATATAGTAAACGAAGCCCTAGGGATTCTTTCCACAAGAGTTCAAGTCAATACCCGAACCATGCACCACATCAGCTAGTGCAAGCCAAGCGCGCGGTTCGTTCTTGACTTAATCCCTTTGACTCGCATCCCATATTCATCTTCCTCTATGCGATATTTTAACTCGATCTCTCCACACTATATAATTTATTTTCCTCTCTGCATGCACCTCAATCTCATTTAAACGAAGGTAATGATCTATGAGTTCTTGCTTGCTTGAGTCCTGTTCTTCTTCCTCTAGCTTTGTGATCAAGCTAGTTAGACATTTGACCTGGCATCCGGCTTTGCAATGGCGTGTTGGCCGGAATCCATGTCAAATGCCCGCTAGCTAGCGAGCTAGGGGGAGATGATGTTTGCCTGCAGGGCGGACTTGATCTTCTGGATGGTGCATGAGAGCAGGTTGCTGACGGTGTCGACCGACTCGACGGTGAGCTTCGCCGTCGGCAGGTTGTTCACCAGTATCTGGAACGCCACCGTGACGAGCGACCCGGTGGTGTTGTTGCTCCCAATGCTGCCGCCATGAACACTTGGTGAGCTGTTGTCGGGAGCGGCAATGGTCGGCGTAGTGTTGTGGCCGTCGGGGAGGATGGCGAAGCCGGATGGCAGGAGGGAGACGTAGGCCGAGTCGCCGCCGCCCATGACGACGTGCATGGACTGCACGTCCACCGGCGCGTACACCACCAGGGAGCCGGACGGGTCGGTGCACGTCTCCTGCAAGATGAGCATGTTGTTCTGGTTCCCGCTCGTTGCCTGCAACCAAAATGCATCAACAAAATTGAAGTGCTGTAAAAAATATGTTCGATCAAAAATAACATTTGTCTTTTCAACAAGCTTGTAGTCTACTAATTACCACTCAGCACTTATGCAAGTCACATGCAACACAACCAAATTGAGTGCATTCAATTTGCTTTAATGCAGTGTTAAATTTTTGTTTCCAGTACAAAAATAGATAAAGGGGATCCAAAATGAATAAGCCGGCAAAGATTTGTGGCCAATTTTGGAGCAAACTAAATTATACGTGCGTAGTTTCCAATTTTAGATGATCAACTGATAATGTATGGAGCAACTGACTTTGCTACAATCCTGGTTGTACTTGTTTGTTCATTTAGGGTTCTATCAATCATTCCGGATGCACCCAAATTTATGAAAAAAAACAATGAAGAGAAATAAATAAATGCTGAAAAAAGACGTCATCGATCTGAAAAGGCAAAGAGAAGATAAAGCCAATCCTGACAGGCTTTGGTGGGCAAGGAAGGACAAGGGCAGATAGGCTGCATGCAAGCATGGCTCCAAACAAGGGGAAAAGTTCACAGCTAGCTTTCTCTCACAAAATGTCAACCCTACTACACTACCCAGAGACCCCAGTTCTCTAGCCAGCCCAATAATTCCTTGGAAGTTTTCTACTGCTTCGTCCTCTTCCCACTGTCACTGTACCCATGCATTGCCATTGAAACCTGCAGCATGTGGTACAGTACTAGGAGAGGCAGTACTTGTCAAACCTCTTGTGAGAAAGGTACTCACTGTTTTAGCTGAGTGAGTTTTGTGAGCTTAATTGTAACTAGTTAATGTTTGAAGCAGAGATCTTTTAGTAATTAATTCTGGAAAGAAGTGTCAGAAGATGGAAGCAGATATTTATGAGAGGCAGAAACAATGTCCCTGGAAGGAACTGAGACGTGTAAAATGAGAAATACTAATGAAAGAGTAACTAGCTTGAGTATGTACAGTAGTAATATGGAAATGATATACTTACGTTGGGACGGAGGAGGGAGACGGCGTTGCCGTGGTGCTGGCCCTTGGCGATGTGGTCCATCTCCTGCATGGCCTCCCCGTTGGCGAGAATGTCCCACTCCCCGCGGCGCTGCTCGTCGCGGAGGTAGTCGAAGACGCGCTGCGGCGGCGTGCCGGGGAGCCGCACGGAGGTGGTGGCGCTGAGCACGACGCCGGGCGGCTCCCCGGGCGCGCCGACGCTCTGCCGCGCCATCATCCGCACCTTGTCCTCCCCGCCAATGCCGCGTGCCTGCTGCTGGTCCCCGCCCTCGACGCGCCACTCGTCGAGGCGTCGCCACTTCTGCGCGGCCGTGGCGCAGACCCCGGCGCAGAAGTTGTCCGCCATCCTCTGCGCGAGCTTGAGCATGCATCGTCGCCCCACGGGGGAGATGGCCTCGTGGTGGCCGCCGTCGACGCCGCCGGAGGGCAGCGGGCTGGAGCAGAGGATGGCGAGGTACTCGCACTGGCGCTGCAGCGATGCGAGCCAGCGGCGCGCGCCCAGCGCCTGGCCGGAGCGCAGCAGCGGGCGGTACAGCTCGTGCGCCGCGGCCTCGTCGTACTCCGCGTGAACCACCCACGTGACCTGCAAGATGATGCAACGCGGTACGTGCCAACAGAAAAGCGGGCGTGAGTTACTAGTGCCATGCAGATGCGGCTTTCCCCGCTGGCGCCGGCCACTTGCCGCGACAAGGCAGTAATGGCTGCCGGAGGGGCGGCCGGTGAGGTGAGATGAGATCGACCATGCAGCTAGCACCGGTGCTAGCCGCGTCACGTGCAGCAAATTACGTCGAGCAAGAGGAAGAGGACAAGCCGCGTGAGCCCTAGACGTACGTACACCGGCCATCAACAGCAACAGCAACAGCCATGCTATAGCCTCGATAACATGACATCATTGTTAAAGTGGAATAATGCAGAAAGAGGATTCAGAGATTCAGACGAAAACACGGTTGACTTGACCAGTATAAAATCCCTATCTGAAGGAACCTCGCACAGTGCAATGCAACTACAGTGGCAAGGAAGATCAAAATATGCGTCAACAAGTAAAAAACACAGGAAAGACACGAGCATGTCCAGTGCACGATCGTAATCTGGGCTGTAGATATGCTTAGGTTTGGACTGGAGCGAGCTGCACGGGCAGGGTGTCACGTGGGCGCCAACAGACCCCAAATAGTGATGATTCCATCATGCGCAATCGAGGCCTCGCATGATTGAGTAAACTAAACGGCCAAGAAAGCCCTAAAATACTGGATCTGCCTGCTATACTGCTCCTCCAGTAGCCAGTAGAGTATCTATATCCAGGTATCTCGCGTACGTGCACGGACGGACGCACACGGGGCGAGGAGAACACGGTGGGCTGCTGCATTCGGAAGCACCTTGGAAGCCATTGAAAATTGGAAAAATTTGGCATCGAAGCGAGCAAACAAATGTGACGCGGGGTCGTCGGCGCAGGCGGCACGGGAACCGACTGATAATATGATCCTGTCCGCATGCACGGCGAGCTAGAGAGAGCATTGACCTGCGCGCCGAGCACAGGCAAGCCTTGGAGTGACCTTCGTCCACGTCGCTCCATGAACGGGCCGGCATAGAATACCGGGACGTGCGTGCGCGTGTACGTACGTGCTCTTAATGCCGCCACTGTAGCCGCCACATGCCGGCCGGTTCCGACGCAATCAAGGCAACCGATCGATTCATGGCGGCTGGCGGTGGTGGCGGCCATGGACAATTAAGCCGGAACAGTACGTACGGGTGACGCGTGCGGTTGATGACGGGACGGGTGGGGTTTGGGTGTGTATTGTGTACGATCGAGCGAGCGTAGCAGGAGTAGTACCTTGGAGTAGCCGTTGCGCATGTCCTCCACGACGCAGCCGGAGGGGAGGAGGCGGCAGCCCATGTACCCCGCCGCGGCACCGCCGGCGTCGGGGCGGAGGACGCCGTCCACCGAGACGTCCACCACGGCCCACAGCCCCTCCGCGTGCTGCTTGCAGAACCGCAGGAACGTCACCTCCCGGATCGGCACCAGCGGCGACAGCACCTGCAGCTCCGCGCGCATCTGCACCACCAACGTATACGAATGTCAGGCACACGACCGAGCTGGTGTGGAGCACGAAGAGCAGTGCATGCTCACCAGTTGGATCGTGCCGTTGAGCGTGCCGCCCATGCCGCTCGAGATCATCTCCACCGTGCTCGCCCTGGCCACCACGCACGGGAACATCTCCGACCACCGGCCCTGCATCATCGTTTGCACCGGTCGATCCGTCAGTTAGTTAAGCTAACCCTCGTGTTGCTCAGGCCTGTGTAAGGCGCGCGCGCATGCACGTACCGCGTCCATGAGGCTGTTGACGAGGTCGGCGCTGCCGACGATGGCCACGCCGACGTCGCGGGTGGCCTCGGACACGAACCCCGCGGGGCTGGGGCCGAGCACGCGGGCGAACGCGCGGCGGTACTCGTCGTAGTTGAGCGTCTCGAACCCGGTGTCCAGGCTGGGCAGCCACAGCGGGTCGTCCACCTGCGCCACCTTCACCAGTTCTTCCATGGCCGCCAGCCCGAGCTCCAGGAGCACCCCGCGGTCGATGGCGTCGCTCCCGCCAGTGCCGTCGTCGAGGCCGCCGCCTCCGATCATACCGGCCGGCAGCCGCATCGCCCCAGAGCCGCCGCCCATCAGGTCGGGGATGGACTGCAGCACCGAGCCGCCGCCGATGAACCCGTTGGCGTTGCCGACGGCAAGGTCGAGGCCGGAGAGCGACGGCGGGAGGCTCATCGGGGATGATATGGCGGAGACGGGCCGGCCGAGGAATTTGCCGGCGAGCGCGCAGACGCGGTCCAGCTCGTCCTTCAGGCGCGAGTTCTCGATGCGCAGGTGCTGCTCCTCCAGCGAGACGTCGCCCAGCACGGCCGCGCCGCCGCAGTTGCCGCACATGGGGCTCCGCATCGCCTCCCGGATCGTCATGTTCTCCGTCCGCAGCTTGTCGTTCTCCTGCCGCAGCAGCGCGTTCTCGTGCCGCTCGATCTGCGTCTGCGATCCATCAACAGGATTATTACCTTGTCAGACAACCAACACGTACGTGGAAACAAACACCTGATGCCATCATCAATGGATGGATCGATCTTTGCGAAAGAACGAACCTTCATCTGGGTGCGGCGGTTCTGGAACCAGAACTTGACCTGGCGGCTCTCCAGGTTGAGCCGCCGGCTGAGCTCCATCCGCTGCTTCTCGTCGGGGTGCGGGCATTCCTTGAACACACTGCGCCGCCACGTATGTACGCCAAGCGGTTTATCAATTAAATTAAATTAGGTCTAAAATAAAATCAGTCGACGGAAAACTTGCAATTCTTCTCATGTCAAGACTGGCTTACGCTTCGAGCTCCTGGATTTGCTGCGGCGTGTGGCGGTGGTAGCGCTTCTTCTTCTTGCGCGGGTTGCCGTTGTCGGGGTCGAGGTCGTCGCCGGAGGCGCCGTCGAGGTTGTCGCTCCCGGAGCGGCTGTCGTTCTCGTCCTCCCTGGCGCGGCCGAGCGAGTCTCCGTCGCCGCCTCCGCCGCCGCTGCCGGCGCTCCCCAGCAGTCCGCCGAGGCGGTTCGGATCGCCGAGCTGCCCGCCTTCCATGTTCGCCTGCTAATTAAACCGTGAAAAATCAACGCAATTAAACACCCACCCTGATGAGTAAAGAAATAGAAAACCGACCAATTAAGGCGAAATTAAACAGGAAGTTAGCACGAAAGGGCGGAGAGTGTACCTGCAGGCCGAGGGAGAGGCCGGTGGAGGAGGAGAAGCCGGCGCCGCCGGCGTTGCCGGGCCTGGGGAGGTTATTGGGCGCGGAGAGGAGGCGTGCGGGGTTGTGCATACCGGCGCCGCCGGAGTCGTAGGAGAAGACGCCGGAGCCGGCGCCGTCGAACATGCCGCCGAAGCTCATCCCGATCAGGACCGCGACGGACGACAGAGGAAGACTCGTCTTTTTCTCGGGGGCTACTACTACTATAATAAACTAAAAAAATCTGGGTGTGCTGCTATCCCGGGAATTGATCGTACCAACCCCAGTCGATCCCGACGATTTATGGGATATTTTTTTGACGCGAGGAGGTGGGAGAGGGAGAGAGAGATGGAGAGGGTTTGCAAAGAGCGAGCATTAAAAGGGCAGGATGGCGGTGCTATACATGGTATGGCTGGCGCCGAGATGGGAGGGAATCATGGAGGCGAAGCGCCAAGGAGGAAAGAATCGCGACGTGCAATCTCTCCGATACGATACCCACCCTTCTGGTTTTCCCCGGAGAGATACCTACTAGCAAACTCCCCCGTCTGCCGCCGTCAGTACTAGAACGGCGGCGGCGATGGCGACGAGCGGCCCTATCCTATGATGCTGCTATCAGTACCGAAATTAGCGGGTGGTGGCTGAAGTGCATGAGGTCGTGGAGGAAGATCGAGTGGGGAGACGGGACGGGAGGAGAGGGGTTGGGAGGCTGGCAGCTCGGGGGTATGGAATGGAATGGATATAACCCGGAAGGCAGCGTGCTAGATAAAGCGAGACATGTGGAGGGAGGGAGGGTTTACGTCTTCTACGGGGGTAACAGGGTCCGCTTCTGTTACCGCTGTCTGCTAGCGCTACTACTCAAGTCCCATGGCCATGGCCATGGCCCCGCCCTGTAAAAGCTAGTGCGTGGAAGGGAGAAAATGGCGAGAGGACGTACAACGCAGACGGGCCAGGCCAGGAGCAGCGGGGAAAAATCAAGTGGGGCTGACTCGCACACGGGGGCTGGGCAGGGCGACGCGAGAGTCAAATGGCCCCCACCGCCGACACCGATGGCCGTAGTAGCACCAGCTCCTCCGCCTCGTTTCGTCCAGTACCGTACCTCCGCCGCGGATCTGGCACACATACAGGCGCACGCAGCTAAGCCATGCACCAAATCTTTTCAGACCGACGGACGGGGTAGTAGTAGTAGTAGTTATTAGTGCTGGCTGGTAATTAATTACTGTATCAATCAATTGATTGATTGATTTATTTTACCTCTCGCGATTAACCGCTCGCTGTCAGCCGTGCTGTGCTGTGGAGCTAGCTAGGGGGAGAAAATAGAAAAGCGGAGAAAGGAGGTGCGTGAGTCGTGACGGGGACTTCTCACGGGTGGGGTCTTTTTCTGGATCGGACGCCGCTGCTGCACGCACACACACAATACACTAGCTAGCCGCCCGTACGGTCCCCCTCTCATCGCCGCACGAATTGCCCGAACGGCCCCCGTGTCCGATCCGGGACGGGCGCGCCGGTGCACGGGGCAAGGCAGGGGCAGGGACGGGAGAGCGGGTGTGGAAGGGAAGGGAGACCATAAATGGAGGGGAGGTGGCGGTGGACCGTGCGTGGTGGCTGGTGTAACGTCCGTCCGTCCGGCCGAGAGGGCGGGGAGGGGAGGCAGCTAGCCGCGCTGGGCTGGCAACGGCAACGCCAACGCCAACGCCAACGGACGGAGTAAATGCCGGCCGCGGGCAGGCAGCCGTGCGCCGCGCGAGCGAGCGAGGCTGGCGCCGTGCCACGGGCGCGGGGTGGACGGATGCGTGCTTGCGTCGTTCGGTGAGAGGTGCCGCCGTATTGATGGGGGTGTCGCGCCTCGCGCGCGCCTACGTAGAGCGGGTGGCAACGTTTCGTCGGATCGATATGGCCCGTCGTGTATTTATGTACGTCGGTATACTACCTAGTACCTGCATGGAGTACACGAGTAGGTACGTACGTACATACGTACTCCCTCCGTTTTAAAATATAAGATGTTTTAAGTTTGTGAAAAAAATGAATCTAGACATCTTTTAGTGTATAGATTTATCTCAAAGTTGAGTGAACCTACGTACTGAAAGAAGTCTAGATACATTTGTTTTACAAAGCTAAAACATTTTATATTTTGAAACGAAGGGAGTACGCACATACGTACCTACGTTCTGAACGGCTGTTATGGTGCGTCGGTGGTTAATTTGGTGCTGCATGTGCTGGTTTGTTTTCCGTGCGTACGTTCCATTTTGTGGAGATAAAATCATCCGCTACTTGCACATCGCAGACTTTGCATTTGTTGTGTCTGCGGATAAACAAAAACTCACCACCACCACCTCCTTTCATGATTCATCGTACCCCCTCCTCACGGCGGGAGGTAAACCCTAACCGTGCCGCTAGTGCCCCTTCTCTGCCCTCCCCCTCCCTCACCGTCGCCAGAGGGCGCGATCAGGCAACGTTTCGTCGGATCGATATGGCCCGTCGTGTATTTATGTACGTCGGTATACTACCTAGTACCTGCATGGAGTACACGAGTAGGTACGCACGTACGTTCTGAACGGCTGTTATGATGCGTCGGTGGTTAAATTTGGTGTTGCGTTTCCTGAAAAAAAAATATTGGTGCTGTGTACTGATCTGTTTTCCGTGCGTACGTCCCATCTTGTGCAGATAAATCATCCGCTACTTGCAATACAACACAGACTTTGCATTTGTTGTGTCCACGGATAAAAAAAACTCACCACCACCACATCCTTTCATCGTCCCCCACCTCGCGACGGGAGGGAAACCCTAACCATGTCGCTAGTGCCCCCGCCTCCCTCCTCATCGTAGACGGGCGTGGTCGGGCAAAGCATGGCCGTCGCCGATGTGCGGGCACCTCGCCCTCGTGCATGGAGATTGATGTCGGTACCGGGCGTGAGGCGTTATAATGCGATATCTAACACCACGGTGTGGCGGCTCCGGCGTGGTGCAGCCGCTGGGATATGCTTGGTCTTCAATTCCTAGGCCGTAAGGGAGATGGATGGCGCGGGATACGAAGATCGCCTGCCGTTTGTGCGGCCGCAGGGCCATGGGCTCGATCTGGGATCATGGGCTCATCCCACACTAAGTCCTAGTTGCAATTTGGACATGGCTGCATCTGAAAACCAAGCTCCGGAGGATGATGGCGGCGTTTATGTGATGTTACCTTCTTGAAGGCATCACCGATGTAGCTATCGTCTAGTCACTTGGGCTTCTTTGGAGGAAACCCTAGATGATGGTGGCGACACCTTTGGCGGCGCTCTCCCTCCCGAGGGCATTGTATTAGAAGCAATTGTTGGATGGTGGAAGCAAGAGGTGGAGTAGTGTTCCATCTACTGCGTCGAAGACGGTGGGTCTCGGTTGTGAGGCACAATGTAGTCTTGACGGGAGGCATGTGATGATGTACGAGCGCAGGGGGCATTGTATGGCGCCATGGTGGTATCGATGGCAGTCCTAGCAAGGTCAATGCCTTTATCCAGGTTCTAAAGATGGGTCGATAGAAGATGGGCGACTTCTGGAGCGCGTGCGGTGGTGTGCACTGAGGGTCCGTTGGACCGGTTTGTGCTCGCGCCGTTGGGCGGTTTGGTGAGACCTCCAGTTTCTTGATGACGTGCGTAGGAGTGAGGTAACTGTGCTGGTCCCGATATGGCCATCCCCTTCATCAAGGTTATAGGTGTTGCGTTAACTGTCGCTTGTAAGGTGGCCTCGGTTTGATATCTGTATTTTAATTGTAAGTTTATTTTGAATAATAAGGTTGTGTGCATATTTTGGTGAAGAGAACGAGGGTTTTCACCTCCATTTAGAAAAAGTTACTTATTATAAGGACTTGTTTTGTTCTCACATAAAAGGTTAGGAGCTTGTTTATTACCCTAACAAACACTACCGCGATAAACAGATTTTAATGACCGGAAACAAAATCCCGTTGAAGCCCCTTGTTTTTTGTTTGGAGCGACTGATGACCCACAAGTATAGGGGGTCGCAACAGTCTTCGAGGGTAGTATAAACCAATTTATTGATTCGACACAAGGGGAGCCAAAGAATACTTATAAGTCTTAACAACTGAGTTATCAATTCAGCTGCACCTGGAAATAGTCTTGTTCACAGTAGTTTATCAGTAGCAACAGTTTTGTAGTAGCAATAGCAAAGCAACAGTAGCAGTAAAACAAAGGCAATAGTAACAATAGTAGCAAACAGTAAGATATGAGTGCGGTAGGCATAGGGATGGATGGACGGCCGTTACATGAACGAGACGAAACATGTAACTTCAAGATCTAGGGCAATTGCAGATAAATAAGATAAAGCATCCAAGTACTAAACAATCATAGGCATATGCTCCATATATAGTCATGCGTGCTCGCAATGAGAACTTGCACAACATCTTTTGTCCTGCCAGCCCATTGCAGCAGGGCCTCAAGGAAACTACTGGCAATTAAGGCACTCCTTTTATACGGTGATCCAGCATACCACTGCATGTGTAGTACACTATAGTCCTTGATATGACATCCACAGAACACCGTTCTGTAAATATCACATCCCTCAGAGTGGTACAACAGAAACATTGCGGGTCCATATTACAGACATTCACACATTACTATTACAATACCAGAAGTTCGAGACTTCAAAAGGACTGAACTTACAAACCAAAATATAAAGTGTTTCAGCGGAATTTAAAAGTAGCAACTCCAACTAGGAGTTGAGCTCAGCAGCTTATTCTATAGATTTCATGCTGCTCGGCTCCGTTGGTTAATACTAACTAGGATACTTAGCTGGACTCATTATCATCGACACCATAGCGGATTTCGTAATCCACTCCTTCAACCCCTCCTGACAGGTCAGGCTCCTCGTAGAACACATCTTCTTGACATTCGGTTGCATACATTGGCACGTCCTCGGGATCCTCAGAGTCTAAGCAAGGGACCAAAGGAAAGGATGAGTAACAGCGTTATCCAACAAGTTCATTATATGCAAGGTGGGAAGTTTGATGCTCTAACTACCACCTCGGACTATAAGTCCTTGGCACTATGCAATTTTTGTAAATCTTTCTTCAAAGATTGATTTTATTATGAAAATCTATGACCACCAGCCTTCACAGGTTGACCAGAACTTTCATGGAGTTCCTTTCCTGCCGCGTTCGTAGCTCCTTCCCAGAACAGGGAGTAACAATTTACAATTCTTACACTCTACCGAGGTGCGTTACTTTACCCATGAGAGATCAACTCCTTGTTGCACAACCGGGCGTACTTTCCCGTCCACAATTCCATGATGTGGGGACCAGTAGTTGGTCCAAGACAATCACTGCCCCCTTCGCGACCTTGCATGCCTCCTTGGTGTACACCATCCCACATAATGAGTTACGGCAATGGTTTGTACAAACCGTTAGATGCTAGAACTATCGTGGGACGATGAGGGTTCCCACCCATATGCTGCATATCCTCTACGAATTACCAATTAATATGCATGCTACAAGGATAACAGCCACGACCTGCACATCCGGCTTCATGCGAGAGGAAGAAGGTACAGTTGACTTCTCTGTCCCATTCCAAATCTCATGGCTAACGCGTAATATACGTCGCTATAATCACTCATGTCAGGGGTTATTAAGTCCCTAATTGATCATTATTGTTGCAAATAGAACCCTAAGTTATATTGCTCCATTATATCATCACTTAGGATGATATCTATGATTTCGTTATTTGTAAAAATAATATTTTCTTTCTTTGGAATATATATGATAACACACAATTTGCAAATACTTTGGTAAAGACTCTTCAAAGGATATGAGCAAGTGATGAACTTGCCTTGTGATGGCAAGGTAGTGAAGTCTGATGCTTGCACTGGACCTTGAGCTTCTATGTCTACAAAAACATCATTATTGTCAGGTAAGGACAATATTTAAAGAAGCAAAATGATTATGCAAAGTAATGTAATGCATCATTTAGCTTTATATATATTCTCCCCCATTTATTTAAATTATAAAAATACTTTTAGTGAGAAAGAATTTATAAATATTAATTTTTTAATATTTATTTGCTTTTTATTTAATTAATAATTCCTTTAAGAATTAGCATTAAATACCAAAAATTGACATTAAATATTTTTTTTAGTATTTGTCTAAAATACTACAATATTAATATATAATGAAATTGATTTTTATTTATTTTTATCATCTTTCAATAATGTTGTAAAATTCCATAAGGAATATATAAATTACAAAATTCTTAATAAAATTTATATGTCTAAGATTTTATCTGTTAATTTATTTGGATAGTTTGGATTATTGTGAATCCATAAATATATTATTTATAATTTTTGGACTTTTATTTTATTTTCTAAAATTTATTTAAGTTCAGGGGCATTTTGGTCTTTTTCCAATTATTAAAACAGGCTCTAAAAGATTTGGGCCGACTGTTTGGGTTTATTGGGCCCTTGTGGCCTAGTAGGCAAAAGTCAAAACAATACCCCGAAGGGGTATTGGCCCACTCCAGCCCAACACTCTCTGTCTCTCCCTCGAGCTCACCCCTCTCCTTCTCCTTCCTCGACCCTGTGGTCAGCGGTGTCACCGCCGGCGATTCACGCCGCCGTGGACCTCCCTGGCCGTCGCTGTGGTGCAGGATGAGGTTTTCGGCCCCGCTCTACCCTCCTGTCCAATTGGATTTGGACCCGGAGTCCTCCTGTGGCCAGATCGATGTCGTTCCGAACCCTAGGGTTTGGGGTTGTCTTTGGTGCTAACGCCGCCGCTGTTGTCGTGTGCCGTGGTGATGCTCCTCGCCCTCAGGTGTGGCTATGGTCGCCGCCGTGGCGTTGTGTGGGTTGCAGCGCCCCCTTGGGGGTGCTCCCCATGCCGCCGTGGTCGTCGGCCTCCTCTGCTTCCTCTTCTAATCTACATCGAGGACCTTTGGCAAGTAGTTCCTCTCTCTTTCGTGCTCTCTGTGCTAGGCCATCCTATGCTAGATGTTGGTAGTGACCTTCCTGGTTACTGTCTTTTCCTGATTAAGATGGTTTGTTCTACTTAGGGTTCATACCCCTCTGTGAATTAGATATCTGATGGATTGGATCAAGTTTTGATGGTCCCTAAGCATGCTAAGTGGTTGTTAGCTGTGGCTTGCTGCTTATGATTAGCTGTGGTGATACTAGTGGTTTACCAGATGATTCTATGGCTTAATTTTTATATGATTCAGATGGTAAAGTTGCTCTAGAAGCAATACTTGAGAAAGCTAGTGGTTTTAATAGCTCACCACTGTCATTACTTGGTTAATGACAGTGAGTGTTGTGTGATGAAGTCACTGTATTAATACTGTTGGCTTAAGAATTCATATGTAGCTTGAGATCAAATGGTTTCAAACAGTGAAGATATATATATGGATTTTCCTGATTATGATTCCTGTGATGTCAGGAAAATGATTTATAGTTGGTTGATTGTATTTGTGAAGATTGGATGCTTAACCTGCTTAGTTTAGAACGGTTCTTGTGACACCATCCTTGTATGGCACACAAGATTAGATTCTATTACTTGGTTTGGTCTTATTCAAGATTAAAATGAGTTTGGCATTAAAGATAAGTAGAAACTTCTTTTCTTAAATCCCTAACACCCATGATGTTGGTCTGAGGTTTAGGTATTAAGCCTTTATCTTGTTGATTCATATGGATGGGTTCTGGTAGTGATACCAGCTACTGTTTCTTGAATCAAAGTTTGGGAAAAATGATTGTAGGCTTGATAACTTATATAGATCCATAAGATTAAATTCTAAGGTGCTACTCTAGTTGAAGATATGTGCCTAGAAGTTTAAATCTTGGCTATATTTATTCTTGAATTGAAATATAGCTTTATAGCTAGGTCAATGATGTTGTTCTGAGATCTAGTTGGATCCTTATACTTTTCTGATTGCTTTCAGTGTTTAAAAACTCCAGTGATGGATTCACCCCACTTGGGTGCTTTCTGAGAATTTGAGTAATAGATAGATCATGAATGCTTGTCTAATCTTAGACAGATAGATCATGTGATGGTCTATTTTACTCACCACACTTTTTTGATGTTGGGGTTGCCAGTGGTTGATCTCGTGGTGGCTTGATCTTGTGCTCTCCTGGTATTTCCAGCTCCTGGCTTGTCCTTGATCTAGCCCTTCACTTCTTGATCCTGGTGGCTTGATCCTGTACTTGCTATCCACCTGATCTACCCCCTCCTTATGTCACCATTTTGGTGATATGATACAGGGTTTTGATTGTTGTGATCAAGCTTGGCTTTGGCTTGGTTTAGCTGGTGGCTGCTGTGCTTGGTGTGTAAGAACAATGGAATGGTGTGGGGATTGGATTCCCACGGCTGTGTTGATGGTTTTGTTTGATTGTGTTGTTGTGGTGGTGTTGACAGCACACACCATGCAGTTTGGTGTGTGTGTGTGTGTGTTGCATGTGTGCCTGTTGCACATGTTGTGGATATGTTCTGAATTTGAAAGTTACTTTCATCAGGTTACCTTTTACCTGGCTGGTGAAACTTGCCCCTCCTTGCTGTTTATTTGACTTATGGCTTAAAATTATGAAAGATATATTCTTTCATATTGGTGAAACTTGCCCCTTAAATTACTCAATGATGAAAAAGTGAACAGTGCACTTCACTGTCAAATCTGGGAGTAAAATAATTCTAATCCTAACTATCTTTTTCTTTTAAGTTTCTTTTTATTTTGCAGGTACCAGATTTGAAGATCAAGACTTTAGTTTAGGTTTTTATTTTTCTTTATAGAATAGTCACTTGTAATAACTCTCATATTCAATTGTAATATTTAATTTATTCTTTTGTACTCTTTATTTTTATTCTTTTGTAATAAAGATTGTACTATTATTCAATAAAGAAATATTATTCTTCTATTTAATTATTATTGTAAAGATTGTTGCTCATTTCCATAAATTACATTTTGTAACTCATTATTGAATAAAGTTTTGGAATATTCTTTTTATTGATTGTCTTCTTTCATTTAAAGTTTGAGTTATTATTGGTTAACTCTTAAATTAAATCAAATACTCAAACATCATTCAAAATCCTTTTGAATTATAATTCAAACACTCAAGTTTTAAATTCAAATTTCATTTCCCAAAACACTCTAATCCACAAAGATCATATCAAAGTATATAACAATCATCCTTCAAGACTATACCTAATCTCAAAGTATGAAAGAAACCTTGATCATTTTAGGTTTTTATTTGGCAAAAAATTTACCCACATTTTCATAGATGAATGCATGCAATATCTCAAATTCCTAAATCTACCCTTCGTTGGTTCCTAAATGTTGGGATGTTACATTTTAATAGAGCACCGGAGCAAAGCATTAACACTCCGTGAACACATGTGATCCTCACATCACTGCCATCCCCTCAGGTTATCCCAATTTCTGTCACTTCGGGGCCTTTGGATCCGGACAATGATATGTCTACACAACTTGCAGATAAGATCACAAACAATAATATCATCATGAATTAATAATAAGTTCAGATCTGAGATCATGGCACTTGGGCCCTAGTGACAAGCATTAAGCACAACAAGTTGCAACAAAGTCAAATAGCACTAATAGAAATACTAGGCACCATGCCCTAACAATCTTATTCGATTACATGATAGAACTCATCCAATCCCTACCATCCCCATAGCATACAGCGGGGGATTACTCACTCATGGATGGGGAAACATGGATGGTTGATGGAGAGGCATTGTTGATGATGATGGCGATGATCCCCTCCAAATTCCCCGTCCTAGCAGGGTGCCAGAACGGAGTTTCTGGTTCCAAATCGCAGTTTCTGGTGGTGGCGGCGCAGCGGAACTCTTTCTAGAAAAACGTCACCCCCCCCTGAGTTTTTAGGTCAGAAGGCAACTTATAGGCGAAGAGGGAGGTCGAGAGGGTGCCTGGGGTAGCCACACACCCTCTAGGCGCGGCCTGGGCCCACCCGCGCGACAAGGGGTGTGGGCCCCTCAGGCCTCCACTCCGTCTCGTATTCTGGCTCCATGAATCTTCTGGTGAAATAGGGTTTTTGGCAAATTTTCCGGGATTTTCCCGATAGTTGATTTTCTGCACAAAAACTAGACACCAAGGTAATTCTGCTGAAAACATCATCAGTCTGTGTTTGTTGTATCCAAATCACACAATTTTAGAGGAGAAACAAGCAAAATTGTTCGGGAAAGCAGCGACATATGTAGATCAAGGGTTGCACCATGAACTCCACATCAATTATTAGAACCCTCCTCACGCCTATTGAACATCGCTCCATCAACTGTACTATGATGGTTTCATCGCTGCATCGATCCCCAATGTTAGGGGTGGCTTGGAGGTGGTACCGAAGGATAGCTTGGTTGCTTGATGGAGTGAATGGAGGTCCTGTAAGTGACACCCGACGCAAGAGATGACATACGTAGTGGCAAAGGAACTCTACATGGATGTCTTCTACTCCTTGGAGCTTTTTCTAGAAGTTTGTTGTCTGTCAACAGAGTTGCCTTGTTGATTTGTAATTTCCCTGCAATCACAAGAGCTACCAACATTGCATTTTCTTCTTCTTGCAAAACTAAAAAGGTTAAGGGGTGGAGGCTTGTATTTTAATATTTGTGATGTATCCACCGCCTTCAACCTGTATGAAAACTCCTATACCAGTGGTTGCAGAATCCGTAACTTCTTTTATATTATTGCGTCTCCATAATCTATCCAGAAAGATCCTTGTTCCTAAAATGCATATTTCATCGGTAACAGTTTCTCCTTGTTTGTCAACGTCTTTCAATTGTGTATCTTGATATTCTCTTGTTTGAATCTACAAATAAGTATCAGGAGTGTAAAGTAGATCCATGTTTTTGAGCAATGCTTGCACATTGATATTTATCTGGTAAGGCTCTCCCTTTTTCCTGCCAAAAAGACAATCATTTCTGGGTTCCCAAATGCACCACATGAATGTTAGAATATTGGTAATATATGCATGTGGATGATGCATGTTAAGAAAGTTCATCAAGATTTGAGTTAAAGAGTTCTCATGTTGTGTTATCAATTCTGTTCTGATGTAACCATCATGGACTAAACCAAGCAGCCTTTACAAAGTGGCATGTAAAGAATAGGTGAATATCATCATCCTCTAGTGCACACCTACAACCAAACTTACTAATATTTTTGGAGTATTTTTCCTTTGAAGAAACCTCCATGCAAAAACCTGGATTCTTGATAGGATTTTCTTTGACTTCCAAACTTGGTTTAAAAGGTTAGTAGTGGTAGTAGAGACATTCCTTGGTTGTGGCTCTCCCCGCTCTTGCAATTTCTATAAGCATGCATAGTATGCATTTCTAGAATTGCATTTTCCATGTGGAGTCAGTTTCCAATATAAAAGACCTTGTTCATGTGAAGGGGTGGTAGGTGTTGTTTAATGTATTGAGCCATGGGTTGTTGGAAAAGTATCCCAGGCTTCTGATTTGCTAGCAAAAAATTGTTTACCTTTGCTAGGAATTTGTAAATGTGTTATTGGATTGTTAATTTTTCATAGATTTTGTTCCAATCTTTGCACCATGGAGTACTCCAATGAGAGACGGTACCTTGCATAATTTGGTAGTGTGAATTGGCCTTGAGTATCAGAAGAATCTTAAGAATCGAGGTCAAAAAGGCCGACTTCGGAACATTTGAACAGGGATACTAACTAATTTTTTAAAATTCGTAACAAATCATGGAAATATCTGGCCTTGAGAATCTTGTGAAGAAAGTTAGTAGGATTTTGCCCAATGGGCCAAGATTCCATGAGGATTAGGCCTTGACTAATACCTTGAAAGTTCATGATCCCTAGGCCTCCTTCATTTTTAGGAGCACAAATAAGAGCCTTGCTTGTTATATCCTGTCTAATCTCTGTCCACCAAAAAACTCTAAAAATGGTGTTAAGCTTTGGAATATAAATTTTAGGAAAAAATGCTATTAGACTTGTAGTAGACTAGAATAGATGCGAAAACTGATTGTATTAGATCAACACATGCTGCATGGAAACTTGATATGCTTTGTAAGTGGTAGGCTTGGTTTTAAACTTATCAATAAAAATTTATATGTTGAAGCTCTGTCTTTGTTACGAAGTATCAGAGGGTGGCCAAGATGAATAAAGGAAGAGTCTATAAGAGTGATTACAAAGATTTTTCGAATAGCATTAGCAGTACCTTGGTCAACATGTTTGCTAAAAAAATACCTGATTTGACCCAGCTTGGGGTTTGCCTAGAGAGAGCACGCAAAGATTGAAGGGTTTTATTTATATTGGATGATTCTTGAATGCGTGCCTTACCACATATAATATCATCCATGAAAAGAAAGGAGTAAATATGAGGGCAATTTTGTCAAAAAACAATGCCACAAATAGAGGAGTTGGCCATGGCTTCATGCAACTCAATAAAAAGTTAATTAATTATTAAGAAAAATATATATGAGAAAAGGGGTATCCTTGTTGGATTCCTCTATAGCTTCTAAATTCGCATAAGGTTTACCATTAATGATCACATAAAAAGTTGGCGAAGAGATGCACACATAAATTTATAAAATTATCATGCATACCTTTACGTGCAAGAGCTCGAACTATGAAATTTCATTCCACACGATCAAAAGATTTGGCAAGGTCAATCTTTAGCATAAAAGCTTTTATTTTCATAAGAGAGGGTAAAATATTGCGTAATTTTGTGAGCAATAATAATGTTAGTACTAATGCGGTGTCCCTAGATGAAAGCTTACTGGATAGGGTGGATATAGTCGGTCATGTGAGATTTCAGCCTATTTGCTAAGGGTTTTGCAACCATCTTGTAAATAACACTGTAGAAACTAATGGGTATATAATCATTATAAATTAGAGGAAGTACAATACGGGTATCTATATGAGCGGGAAGCACCCCAGATTCAAAGAGCGATCTTACCAGCATTTCGACATCATCTCCATTCTAGCTCCACGTTGCTACGTAGAGGCATTTATTTTCATTCCTTTCAACATCTCCCATAGTTTTTGTTTGTCTAGAATTGTATATGTATAGTCCTGACTTGATGTTGGTACTTGAGTATGTAAATATGGCCTACCTCAGTTAGTATTTTGAGAAGCAAATATGTGCCTAAAATAATCTACAAAGGTATTGCTAATATTGGTTGGCATAAAACAAAAAATATTATTTTCATCCTTTACTGAGATAGTGTTTCTTCTTCTTCTTCTTCTTCTTCTTCTTGTGATAGCTTAGTGAAAGAAAGAAGTGTTCTTATCACCATATTTTATCCAATTCTTCTTGCCCTTTGTGCATAAAAGTCTATTAGTTTGGTCATGTTTTGTTCATGACCAAATCAATAGAGCTAGATTTTTTGGCGGTGCGAAGAAAGACTTAGCTCAATAAACTGCTTTAGTTGTTTTATGAACTTTTATCTTTACCACATAAGCAGTAGAGCTAGAATGTTGTTCCTAGGGGGCGAATTCCTCCAGGTTTCATAGCCATCGCTCCTGGACCTCTCCGCACCCAGTGTAGCTATGTGTTCCTGGGGGGCGAATTCCCACTCCACTCTGATGACCGGGAGATCGCAACCCTGGAGCCAGACGTACCTGCTGAAAACTACATCGCTGCGATCGCAACCATCGGAGAGCTCCTCCACGGCCTGGTCCGTTCCACCTCCAGATGTGCTATGGGCACTGCCCTGATCAGGTTCGCAACTGTTACAGATCGTGATGCTGCTGTTAGGGGTAGCCCCTACTTTGTTGAAGACTGTTCTGCGCTTTGTTAATGAAGATAAGGGTCTGAATAGACGTAGCACTATATTCACTCATGACGTCTGGTGCATGCTCCTAAATTATTTTCAGCAATTATGGGATCCTAAACATGTGATGAACACTTTCACTCCTTTTGGCCTTTTTCTCGTTTGGAATAAGGATCTGTCCGATAGAGCTAGAATATTGGTGAAATTTAGAGCACACAATGCAGACACTTTACCTCTCAGTGTTGTTGTTGGTAAAAATCTGTCTGAAGATGACAGTGGTGATACCTGGACCTGCCCTATGGTCCTACTCGACAGGAATATGTTGGGTGGAATTGCTGGGGATGAAGACCCTCTTCCACCCAATGGTGCCAACCCTCATCCTATGACCCTTGTCCATGAAGGTTTCTGGCATGATGAACAGATGGAAAACGATATGGATCATGAGGGACTGCAGTTCCAGGGACTGGTGGCTCCTGCTATTGCACCTACTGGCCATGTGGCACCTGCTGCTAATGTTGCACTTGATATTAATGTGGCGCATGATACCATTGTGGAGAACACCAATCCTGGCACCCCTCCTATGTAAACTGATCTACAAACTCATGTTGCACTTGCTCTGGATGCAATGGCACACCTCACTGGTTTACTGGCTCAACTCTTGGGTGATGAACAAGATATGCTTCAGAAACATGCTAGCAGCAACATCACAGGAGCCACTGTTAAGATGGTAGAAAATGAGGAACAGGGTGTTCACATGGTCCAATGCAACCTTGAGATCAACATCAACAGTTCTGTTGGCACTGTCCTTCCTACTAACAGTCCTAACAGTGAGATTGTTGTCATACCTGAACCTGCAAATTTTCATAAGATGAAAATAAATGTCAAAAAGCTACTCCTAGGACTAACAGTGTTGTGAGAAGGAGCAACAGAATTGCCCTCAAGAAGAAAGGTTTTGCGTGAAAAGAAGATGCTGAAGCATATGCAGAAAGATCCAAGAATGTTCAACCTGTCTGTCCAATTTGATGGAATGAATGCTGATACAAACTCTGGCCCCCCTCCCATCCTGCCTGCTGCCACCATCCAAGCTATTGGAACCAGGTTTTGTCAGATCCCCCCTAGTGAGGTGTCATCTGCTGCTTTGAACTATGAAAGTTCAAATGAAGAATAAAACTTTCATCAGATGGCCTGCAGGCAGAGGCCACCCAAATGACTGCCTATTTATCATCTTTCCTTTCCCCCATTTTAGCTTTCAATATGTCTGTTTGCTTCCAGACTATCCCTATCAATGTGTTTGCTTGATGCACTACGACAATATTTACCATTTCACTCATTATTAGTATTTACAATTCTATGATTTTATCCTTATATGGGGAGGTATGAGTCATATTAAACTATCTACCAAGCTTGATATTAAAATCTGTATATTGAGTCTACCCTACACCACTTCCCCCTCCCTCACCCAACAAACTAAGGACATTACCTGCTCCTTTTGGAAATGTTGCCTGCCAAAACTCACCGGCGAGCAGCGACGAGCAACATGAAGAGCCGGGAGGCTCCCAGAACTGCTGGTGGGCCCTGGTCCCTCGGGCGACGGCCCGCAAAACTTCGGCACATGTCCTGGCTTGGTTCGAGGGCGTGCCACCTGACCTATACCTGGCCAGGAAGGTGAAGGATTGCTCCGATTGATTTCCTGCATGGTAAACAAGTATACGTAAAATTCGAGCCGTGACCGGCTCCAGTTTCCAATAAATCGGCTCCTAGAGCCGATTGCCCTATGGTTCTGCATCGATTACGATAACATGGGGTTTTGCTTGATCACTACAAGTTAAATCGATCTACGACAGTTTAATGTTTTCACCACGTAACTGGAACGTCCTACACGTAATTGAGCCTGGTATGTACAAAAGATGAAGAATATCAACCCTAGAGGAGGCCTAATAACCAACGTAAAGTCAATTACCGGAACAACTTCTCTAGAACGAATAAGCCACGTCCTTATGTACCACTGGATCATTCAACCCGTTTGTAAGGCCTGACTACGTAGATATCAAACTAAACCTTGGCGAGCAAGGCACAACCATAACAGATCGAATCAACTAAATAAAGATCAAGCAAGGTGCTACCCTTGCACTCGGGAAAAAGGTGCAAAGGTAGCGAGACAACTAGAGGTAGCAAAACCAAACGATTATAACGAAGAACACCGATGCTAGCCTCAACAAATCTACGATAGTAGTGTTACTCGCCATCAAAAAGGCTTCAGTACGAGTAACACCAAATAACGCATAAGTAAAGATACTGCCTAGATCGCAAGATGCGATCTAGGCAGCATATTACTACGAAAGAAACCCTAGAAACAAGGGGTGGCGATGCGCCGAGATTGTGTTTGTTGTGAACGTGATTGTCCTCTTTTTCTTGATAACCTTAGGTACATATTTATAGTCCGGAGACTCTCTACTTTTGGAATAACTCTACAACTCTATCTTTACCTAAACTGAAACGAACCTAAACTGAAACGAAACCTACTATGATACAAGATACACGGCGTTTAGCCCAATTCTCATTACTAGGCCGATCCAACAACACGTTGAATATACGCATCTTCCAAGCCCATCTTGATCACGGCCCATCTCCTTCGTTGGCCAAAATATGGTGATACCACATGCCCACTCGTTTTGGCAATGATAATTCCCAAACCACTCTGGGTTTTTGTTCTTCTTCTCCTCTTTTTTTTATCGGGGCCGTAGCGTTGGCAGAATCGTGGCGAGCGAATCGTCACGCTACCCTTCATCATGATGCCTGTCTTCTCAACTCCTCCAGAGCATGATTTGACGATTTTGGCGGCAATCTGGAAACCGCTATGGCATTGAACCGTCTCTCCACTATTCCCCTTATTTAAATTAAATGCAGCGATTCGCAGTCCCCATCTTCCTCCGGTAGCCAAAAACCCTTCTTCCTCCATGAAAAACCCTTCTCCTCCGCCATGGCTTCTTCCTCTTCCGTTCCTCCCGGTCTTCCAACAAGATGGCCGAGAGCCGACGCCTTGAGCACCCACCATGGCGTCTGATTTCGCCCACGATGGTGGGGACGAAAGGGGCTGATTCGCCGTCTGGTCGGGCGATCGTCCCCATCGACGGCGAGGAGAGCCTCTGATTCCTCGTTGTGAGGCGGGAACTCTTGGCAACAGCAGCTTGGTCTTGGGACGGCGTCGAGTCCTCCGACGAGGAGGAGGAATCGGAGGAGGACACCTCCTCTGTAACTACCTCGGTGAACTACGCTCCTAGATACAAGCCTGGATGAGTGATAGTGGTTGAAATAGTACGGTGGGGCCCCAAAAGCCACTCACTGGTAGTCCTTTCAGACGTCCCAACCACTACCCTCTCAACGGGACCTGCAGGCGGGCGTGGTCGGCGAAGGATCAACTACGTACACAAGTGGGTATGTACGCAAGCCACCATACAAGAGTACATCGAGCCACACCATCTAGAAAGAAAGGAAATATACCAACGCCATACGGCAAGATTCAAATGACCTAGATAAATCTATATTTTAGGATAACTCCATACAACACACATCGAGTATCATGTGGGAAGCGGCAAACAAGATCCGAGTACGGATAAGAAGCAAATCGGCATAAGATGCGGAGAAAATAAGCACATCCCATCTACGGTCTCACGGATCCCGTTTAGGAATCTCTACACCGAGCGATCGTTGCCCACATCGGCTTCTTCCACCCGATCCGTCCTCACGAGAAGGTACCATTCATCTGAATCAAGAATTTATCGTGTGAGACCCTAAGGGTACTCGCAAGTCTTAATGCCTCTAAAGGGACACAACACAGGGTGACGAATTGCAGCAAAAGATAAACCCTAGCAATTCTGAGATAACGCTAACCATCCGCCTAACCAATGATAGACGGATGTCCGTGAATTTAAGTACAACAGTTATAATGGTAATCTCATCCGATCCATCCTCCTCCCTGCTTACCAACAAGGAAGCGGACGAACAAACCCCCCATCCGTTGGCAATTTTATTAACCATTCCACGAGTATTGCACTATTTACTAGTCAAGTTACTTTAGTCAGGTTAAAGGCGGTACTTTAGTTATGCTTGTCTATGATCGAGAAACTGTGCTCCAAGTCGTCCATAACCGCGGACACGGCTTTCAGAAAGTTTTACCCGGCCGGGGTGCACCAATAGCAACACACGCTCGATCAACCTCGGAAAAACCAAATCAAAACCCAACGAGGATTTCACGACTGAACAATCACAGATTCGAAATATTTGGGGCCACCTTAAGTAGATCCCAGAAACGGTGACTCGAGACGGGCTCAAGGTTTGGGTATACTGTGTGAGCATTGGGAACCCGAAAGTGTGGCTGGGCTTGTCGACACAGCGGAATCGTGTCCCGCTCCTAAAAGATGCAGTGCACCTCGCACAATCGTAAATAAAGCGGTAAACATGGCATAAAATGCAGATAGTAAAAACACCTCAAACTAGTTTGTGGCCCCAAGAAATAAGACGGAATCAAGCTCGGCTCGGGGGTCCCATATACCTCCGGATGTGGATAGCGCGATAAATCAAGGAACAGGAATCAAGTACTCGGGGTCTTCGGGACACAAGTGAGCAGGAAAAACCAAATAGCGATGTTGCTCACCGGTGCCACTTTCTTTAGTTATCCCGAACTACTCAGTTAAGTTGTTTAGGTACCTCATTATTCATCGACTCTCAAACCCTACACATGCTGTTCTACGACTCGCATGGCTCAAACAACTCCTATAGTAGGGGCTCATGGGATGGAGGAAACAAGCTTGGTGGGGTTTAAAAGTAAAGGCAATGCATACTTGGGATTCAATTTAATGCAATCGCGACTCAATGGTGCAAGAATAAGATAGAGGCAATAGGTCATGTGTATGCAAGCATGTGGTAGTGCTGGTATCTCTGTTGAAGCAAAGGGCGGTTCAGGTAGTGCTCACGGTTCTCTTGATATGAACCACCTTTCGGTGTCTATCCGAGAAAAACCAAACAAACAAGGCCAACATGAATATAGAGCACAAGCATATGAATAAGATGCGTCAAGCAAACAATCATGCCATGATGAATGATGCACAATTTCCATGGCAAGTAAAGTAGCATGGCATGGGTGAGGTGTGGAGGACAGAAAATAACATTTGAATTGGTTTTTAGTCACATTTTGTTGCCATAACAATTGTTGTTCAATATATATTTATATGATGCATGCTGCAATTGAAGTAATGGATAGCATAAACAGAAAGGTCTCGTCGAGCTGATCAATTTGGACTACTCATTTGCTTAATTTGGATTTACCAAACAATAGTTATGAATTAATGAAAAACCAGTGGCATTTGATGTAATTAACATAAGCTTGGAATTTTACTTGTGCAAAATACAAAATAGATGGCATATTTGAATTCCCCTCATCTTGCTGATATCCAAACACATATCATTTGCATTATTTGGTAAAACAATGGAAAAGTTGTTTAAAATCTGAATTGAATTTGCATTTTTAAATTATTTAAACCAATTTGAATTTGTAAACAGCATCTGGACGTTTCATACACAACCTAATCCAGCTCTGGTCAATGACAGGTGGGACCAGAGGGTTCTCTGGCCCACACGCCAGAGGCTAGGAAAGATCTGGACCGCGGGTTGATTAGGGAAAAGCCAGGGACCTAAAATAGCAAACTACAGTCAGCGACAAGTGGACTGGCAGACCATGAGTTGAGGCGAGAAAAGGCCAGGGGGTCATCTGCTAAAAGGACTCGCGAGCGAGGGGGAGGGCTGCGGGTTCAGCTCTGGTTCTTGCGGGAGCCTTTTTAGAAAAAGGATCACCGCCGCTGACAGTGGGGCCTCGGGGGTCGCGGGTTGCTAAAAGATCTTGCGGGGTTTTTCGCAAGGACATGGCGCCTGTGGATCTTCCTAATCATCGAACCGCAGACGTGTCTTGCACGCGTGCTGTGGCGCAGAGAGGGCTCGAACACAGGACTGGAGCGCCTTGTATGGCCATTGGGCTAGGCTGGGTAGGTGTTGGAGAGGGGCGCTAGATAGGTTAGCCGCGAGGCTGCAGATGAAAAGCAGAGACGCACGGAGGCGTTCGGCGGCTGGTCCGCGAGGCTAGGGCGAGATCGGCGAGAGGGTTGTCTGGGAGGTGGGGCCACCGAGAGTGTCTTTGGTGTGGGACGGATCGGGCGAGTGCGGCGTAAGCGTCGGCGAGGCAACTCCGTTGTCCTAGGGTTTGCGTCGGCCGTCGGTGTTCCGTACTCTGAGGCTCCTCCTCCTGGGCCTTGAAAGATCGGGCGTCCTTGAGGCCCCTCGACACTGCAGCTCACGCCTCCTCTGCTGGCGTGTCTTGGCGAGTGGACGGTGATCTGGTCGGCGTCGGGTGGAAGAGGTGGAGAGGGAGGAGGAAGGGATAGAGCCTTAGAGGAGGGATGCAGGGCGAGGATGAGGACGTGTGAGGGATAAGAACGAGGCGTGGCGGTAGATGGCGTGGGGAGGGTAGCTGGACGCGTAGCGTCGGCCACCTCCTGCTCACGTGCTCTGCTGCCGAGCAAAGCAGGTCACCGGAGGGCGGTGAGGCTGGCAGTGGGTAGGGCATGGGGTGTGAGCAGGTGGGGTAGGCGTGGGCGGGTGAGGAAAAGAGGGAGATGGGGATGGTCGGGCTAGGGCTAGCTAGGAGGGTGCTTGGCGTGTGGGGCGGTGAGAGAGGGAGTGGCGGTGGGGCCAGCTAGGAGGGTGCTGGGATGGGGCCTGCATGGAAGAGGGCAAGGGCGAGCTGGGTGGGGTGTGATCAAGCTAGAAAGGGAGGAGGGGGTACTTAGGGTTTTTGCTAAAGGGGAGAGGTAGATTAGGGGTAAGGGTGGCTTAGCTAGGTGAGAGAGAGAGATGGAGAAGCTAGATTAGGTGAGGGATTAGTTTAGCTAGCATGGGGTTTGGGTTTAGCTTAGGGTTTAGCTTAGGGTTTAGCTTAGGAAGGTAGGGATTAGGGTTTTGTTAGAGAGGTAAGGGTGGAGAGAAAGTGGTACTTTAGATTGATCAAGCAAACTACAAGCAAGCCCTAGGCAAGATCAAGCAAGAAAAGAGGGAGAGGAAGAGAGAGATGGTCATGTGATGGGGGTTGCTACTTTGGTCCATGCATGATCCAAAATTGGCCAAGCAAGCTCCAAGAAGGGATGGTGGTTTAAGGTGGTGCATGCCCATTAGCACATGTGTGTGCATGGAGCATGGTTGATGTTTTTTGCTAAAGGTTGAAGAGAGAGAGAAGATAAAGAGAAACAAACTACAAGCCAACACATGATTTAAACAGAGGAAGGAGATCCAACTAAGATTCAAACAAAAGCCAAGATCTAGAGAAAGTGGCCCATGCAAGATAATTAATGCCAAGTTATCCTTGTGAAAAAAATATCATAATCATGGCATTATCCATATGCATTCCCAAAAGGTGGGCAAGGCCAAGCAAAGGTTATGGGTGGATCCAACCAACAACATGGGCTAGAGATAACTCAATAAAATGCCAAGCCCATATTATTGGATGGTGGAATTATAAGGTGGTGCAAGAAAAGGTGGTGGAGTCAAAAGAGAGATGCCCCCAACTCAACTTGGGCATTTAGCAATTCATCAAGACCCAAATACAATATCAAGAGGCAACTACAAATAATCATGCACATGAGAGAAGAACCAAACAGGAAAAGGGTTTTATATGATGCTCAAATGCAAGGGAACATGATGACATGAGCATGATATGATGATGATGCAACAATTATATGTTGGAAGTGGCCCATTTTATTATTATGACATGTAGCATTACAGGGGTTAGACAACTGGGATGCTACATCCTCCGACGAGTACCCGCCGACGAAGCGCTTCCGCGCCGGGTCCAGCGAGGACACCGAAGATGACGACGAAGACGAGGAGGTCCCCGCTGGTTTCTTCAGCAGCAGCAGCGAAGACGACGACGGCAGCAGCGCTGAAGACAGCGAAGAGGACGGCGGCGACGACAGCGGCGACGATCTCACCCTTTAGATTAGGAACCGATGGCAACAACGTAGTAGTAGGCTCCCTTTGTAATCAATCCTTTGTAAGCCATCATCTTTTGAATGAATGAAAATCTATTTCGAAGATTGCCTTGTTAAGCCGATCTTGCCGATAGCCACGATAGGTCGATGTCCTAGAAGTCGATGACAACGTATCGGCTTTCAACATCTGCGCATACTGATCAAACAAGTCAAATCGCGAAGAGGCGATGACTACCATCGGCTTCTCCCAAAAACGTTGACAGGGTCAAAACTTGGTCGCATCTTTAGGCACATTAAAGCGGCCACTTCTTGGTTTCAAAGCGGTGACTGCGACCTTTCACAAAAGCAGGCGACCAAATCTCCAATTGTCCATCGAAAACGTGCCTAAACCAACAACTAGTGACAAGCAAGGATGAAGATGACGATGACCCTCCACGCCTTGAAGCATTTCTTGATGGCTTGTATGTGACGGCACTGTTTGTAACATGTGTGAACCTCTAGAGTCGATGACCGTGCATCGGCTATATATTTTTTTATTCGCCGATTTTCAAATCGCCCCCACATTTTTACCGTCCATCGTCTCACGTGCTTTTACTTAGCCGATTTCATGTATCGGCCCTCAAGTTTCTTGTCCAACATCCCACATGCTTGGGAAATATTTATTGAGATGTTGACCGTTGACCGCCACCGAATTTCACGCCGGCTCCTCAAGCATGTCGCGTTTCCTCTTAAAACTTGGTCGACCCATGCGGCCCGTGCCAATTTGGAGACCATTTACCATATGTTGCATCCTTAGTCCCCAAAGGGCAACACGACTTCCCATACCGGATCACCAACGTGGAACTCCTTTGGCTTCACTTTCTTGTTGTATGCACGAGCTACTTTGGCCTTGTTCTCTTTGATTTTCTCCGGTGACCACAGCTGAGCTCGGTTAAATCCTCCACCGTCACTCATCGAGTTGCGTATTCTTGATCGTTAGACCGTCACGAAAAGTGACGCGTCTCGATCCGTAATTTCCCGGTAGGACGGCTTCTTGTCCATATACTAGATGGTATGGCGAGGTTTTTATTGCTCCATGGCATGACATGCGATAAGCCCATAACGCCTCGACAAAACCTCGTGCCACGCCTAGGGTGCTCATCGACTTTTCTCTTGATCGGTTTGATGAGGCTCTGGTTGGCTTGACGCCCATTTGCTTGAGCATAGTATGGAGATGATCTAATCGACTTGATCCCGTGTCCTCACGTAACTTTCTAAACTCCACGAGAAATAAAGACCGAACCTCCATCGGTCGTGATAGTTTGGGGAATCCGAATCTATGGATGACATGTTCTTTCACAAAATTGATAACATCCTTGAGTTCTTGACTTCATCGGGACAGCCTCCACCCATTTAGTGAAGTAGTCGGTGATGGCCAAAATCCACATGTGGCCTTTGCTTGATGGAGGATTGATTTTCGATCATGTCCATGCCCCAACCTCGGAATGGCCAAGGCTTGATGATGGGGTTCATTCTTGTGTGGTACCATCTGAATTTTCCCAAATTTTGGCATGCTTGACACCCTTTGTAGTACTTGAAACAGTCCTCAAGCATGGTGGGCCAATAAAACCACGATCGCTGATCAACCATTTCATCTTATGAGCTGATTGGTGAGTTCCACAGCACCTTGTACCTCGTGTAGGAGCCGTTCGCCTCGGCATCCCTAGGCATTTGAGCAATAGCCCTTCCAGTCTGTAAAACATGTCATCCCCAATAAGCACGTACTTCATGGCCTTGTATCTTATCCGTTTAGGTGCCCCCAGCCAATCCTTCAAGTAATTGAAGATATCGGCTCTCGATCGTCGCTTCGAAATGTACGAACGGCTCCTTCTGCAACGTCCTTGTAGCCCGAAGCCATCTGCGCAAGATCGTTCGCCTCGGTATTCTGCGATCGTGGGATCCAAGTGAAGTTTATGTGCGGAATTGCATCATCTCGCGGCGGTGCAGCCATAATGGGAAGAGGGACTCGCTCGCACTTGTAGTCCTCCCCGAGCTGAAATCACCAACTTGAGTCTCCAAAATTTCCACCTTTCGCTCGGCTTCGAGGAGTAACTCCATTCCCTTGCGTATCGCCTCGTACTCGGCTACATTGTTGGTGCGAGAGGTAGACAATCTGATGGAGAAGGAAAATGTTGCCCCCCGGGGCGACACGAGTAAAATGTCGATGCCGCAGCCATCGTCACAAAGATCCGTCGAAAAACATAGCCCACTCTTATGGACGGTCTTTGCTATGTTAGTGTTGATCCTTTCAGCGATAAGATCGGCCGCTTTGTCCTTAATCGCTTTCGCGGGTTGATACCGGATGTCAAACTCGATAATGCAAACATCCATTTGCCCGTCGGCCTTTTAACATAGGAGCCGACAACATGTGCTTTATGACGCCCGTTGCATATGATGATGATCTCTGCGATAGCAAAATGTGGCACAACTTGGTGCGGTGAAAAACGGCGAGGCACAACTTATCGATATCGGTACCTTGTCTCGTCCGGCCCAAAGATCCATACGCTTATGTAAAAGGCGACTCAGCCCATCATAAACTTGCACCACTCGAGGCGATGGGCGTGTCCATCGACAAGTAAATGTAGAACGCTGTCAGTGGTGGAACTAACTTGGCGGCTTTGTCGGATATTCTTTGATCTCGTCGAAGGCTCGTTGTTGTTCGCCCCGGAATTCCTCGTCGATTTGATTTTACTAGTCCCATGAAGCGGCTCTATTCTTCCCAGATTGGAGATGAATCTTACGAAGTTGATCTTGCCGATGAGAGATCGCAGTTCTTTCTTTGTAGTGGGTGGCTTCATTGTTCGTGACCGCCTCGACTTTTCAGCCGATCTCAATTCGCGTTCATGGACCAAAAACCCAAGAACGACCGGCCGTCACCCGAAGGCACACTTCTTTGGATTCATCCGTAGGCGAATTTTCTTGTTCGGTCCAGACGTCGTAGATCGTCTAAGTGTCCTTGTCTTGAAGCGGACTTGACCACCACGTCATCGATGTAGATTTCCACCGACTTGCCGATCGGATCATGAAAAATATAATTCATGGCTCTTTGGTACGTGGCGCGGCATTCTTGATCAAACGTCATGACTACATACTCGAACAACCCCACCGAACACAGGACTCGAACGCGATCTTGTGTATGTCTTGGAGCCATAAAATTTGGTTGTAACGGCATTGCCATCCATGAAGCTCAAGATCTTATGACCAGCTGCGTTGATTAACTTTTACGCCACCGCATCGGATACTCATCCTTTGGGGTAGCTCTGTTGAGATCCCGAAAATCTATGGCAACACGCCACCGGCCATCCTTTTTCTCTGAGTGCGATACTAGAAATCCACTCGGCATACCGCATGGCTGATTAACTTGGCTGTCAACATCTTCTCGACCTCTTTCTTGACTTCTCCCAGAATTTCGGCTTTCATTTGTCGTGCTCGCTGCTGAAATGGCCGAAATCCCTTTTTGAGCGGGAGTCGATGCTCAATGATGCTCCTGTCTAAACCAGGCATCTCTGTAGTCGGTGACGATGCGGATATTGTTTCAACAGGGCTATCATCGGGCCCCGCAGATTCGGATCTAACTTTCTGCTGATAAATGTTGGTCGTGGCTTATCCCCAGGACCAATGTCGATCTCTTCTAGCTCATCAGCGGATGTAAACCCATACCCTAGCTTTCCGTCACCTGTTAAATCGACGCTAAACACAGGGCAAGCGGTAGGTGAGGATAACAAAAATAATTTGGGCCGATTGCTTGAATCGGCCCCCTTTTTGCTTGCATTAGTCAAGGACGATTTACACCTTATTGTTTTACAGTGGCAGAGCATCTCTCTGCTACGACTACATGAGCTGCTTGTCGTACGATCGCTGCTTTTTATTTTTTGTGGCCGATCGCAGGGATCGACCGTGCCACGGATGATCGTGGGCTTTTCTACTCTGTAAGGCCAGTGGATAAGACCAGCCTCACCCCGTTTTTTGTAGCTTCAATGCGCTCACAGCCGTCTAAATTGATTCCAGAGATCGGCTCTTGGTCTCCTGCTTCCCAGACGTTCATGCCAGCTATGGAGATCTCGATAGAATCATCTGCGTGGATGACCTCCACTTCATCTCCGTCCCACTGGATCAGGCACTGGTGCATTGTGGACGGAATGCAGCAATTAGCGTGAATCCAATCCCTTCCTAGCAAGACAGTGTAAGTGCTTTTGCTGTCCACAACGAAAAATGACGTGGTATGCGGTTTTCCGCCTTTATCGAGTCCACGCTCAAGACGCCTTGCGTTTCAAGACCGACCGTTGAAGTCGCTTAACGTGGCGTTGGTTTTGATCGGATCTGCGTGGGCGTCCCAAAGCGTCGTAGCATGGAGTATGGCATGATATTGATCGCCGCTCGGTGTCCACCAACATCTTCGACGGGTTGCCCATTGATGTAACCCGTGGTCTGTGGCTTTCGGATGTTTATAACCCTTCTCACGTGGCTTCTCAAAGATAAAACCGTGGACCGCAGTCAAACTGTGCCTTGGTAGCTCATTGGTTCTTGGCGCGCGAATTACGAATACGAACACCATGTTTTGTGCCGATGTCGTGCATCGGCTTTTACTGGTTTAGGCGCCATTCTTTCCTTGTCGGGCGGTCTTCCGTTTCGGTGCCTAATTTTTGGCCAGATCGGGCGTGCTTTCTTTAAAGCGTGGAATCTGCGCTTGCTTCCTCCAAATTACGCAGCTGCACTCTCGCTTTTGGTGTGCTGAGTCCGGGACACCACCTTGGACGGTGATATCTGTCGTCTTTGTCATTCTTTGGCTTCTCGAGGTCTTACGCCGGCGGACTCCTATGGCTCTGGGGTGGAAGAGGCCCTACGTTGAACACGACATCGGCCTCGTGTCCTCCTTCGCCGACCGCATTCGGCGGTTGTATGTAGGCAATCGGCTCATTCCAGCGTCAAAGCAATACTTGAAGAAAGGACAATCCCATGCTTGTCTGCGCCCTCCTTTTCTTTAGACGGTCCCTTAGCTAGGTGCTCATATCTTTAAATCGTCTCATGCCGCGACGTTGGTCATCTTGGCGCTCATACTTGTTAAGGAGATGCGTGGAATGTGGCTTCGATATCGCACTCTCCTCACTTGTTCCTCTGTTAAGTCTGCTTTGTCATTGTGGCTGGGCGATCGCGTGGACTAGCCTCCTCTCTTTCTTTGCCCGAGGCGACCACCTTCCCCTTATGCGTGTCATGGTGGTACCCAGCCTGCCATATTAACACCGAAAAAATCCAGTTGACGCCTCATGAGCGATCGAGTTCTACCATGTTGACGCCGAGAAATGGGTTCGTGTCCACTTTCATGGCGAATCGCCCAAGGATCGACGGCCTTGTTCTATCGCCTTTGGATTTGGCGGTGAGCTCTTTGCACTCATTGGTGGTGTGGGTGAGCGAGTGATGCCACTTGCGATATGGTCTCCCGCTCATTTCGAGCCGTAGGGATTTTGTGGCCTTCGGTAACCTCACCGCTTCTTCAAGAAGAATCGAATATCTGCTCGGCTTTGCTCACATCAAGTCGAACCCTTTGCAGCCCTTGCTGTTTCACCCATTTGCAGCATGTGATCGCCCCCCGAGCCCATTCAGCTACGGCCACCTCCTGGTCCTGTGTAGGATCATCTTCTTCTGCATCGACCAGGGCTATCGGACGCTTGAATTTGTCTTGGTACAACTTGTGGTGGCTGTTCATACATCGCCGGGCCGCCATGTGCGCCAATGAGTTGTACTCACTTGGAAAGCCGATCCTTGATGGGTGCTAAGAGACCCAACACCGCCACCGACCGCTTCCTTCTCGCTAAACGAGCCGAGTAACATCGGTTCTGACGGTCCCGGTTACCGGATGTATTCGCCTCGCTTCGCCGACCGCGCCAGTCCGCAATGCCACCTCGAGAGCCTCGAATGGTACGATGTGGAACCGTTTCTTCCAGTTGCTTCGGTATGAATTGAATCGTGGCGCGAGGTGTACCACCCAAAGGCTGGTCCTGTCGTGATTGCGCAAAAATCTTACGCGATCCGATCCGATGCCGAAATCATGCCTAGTTGTGCTGTATCGGCTTATGTGCTCGATCGAGCTTGACCTTCCGCCACGAACCTTGAGAACTCGGAGCTTATACTTGGGTGGCAGCGAATCAGATCAAACTTCGTTGGGTACGGCTTTGAATAGCCGATTGTCCTTCTCTTGACTAAGACGGTTTAACCGGTCCTCGAGATGGTACCGATTTGCTCCAATCGCTTGAGCTGTAGGGGCTAGATTCTCATGACTTGTTCCAGTGGCATACTTGGCTAGCCACGCCTGTTTGTCGGCGTCCATCCTGCATATCGCCGCTCCACACGCCGCCTCAAGATCCTGCCCAGAACTCCCGCCAGTAAACTCCTGCGGTTGCAACTGCTTGGTGCGTGTCGTTATTGCGCCGCACGTAGGCGCATATATACCCGTGGGATTTCCTTAGGTGGCTCAAACAGGAATTGGCAATCGCTGGGTCACCTCCACCTTGTAGACGACATAAGCCCGCTCTGGCGGCTCGAGCTGCAAGTGTGAATGGCACCGTGGCACAGTCTGAGCGGTCTTTCTCCTGGTGAGTCCCCGAGTAGGCCCGCCGAGAATACTGATGTTTCATGATCTCCTGAACTACGCGAACCGCGACCCGTTCGAAAGCGTTCACCAAGCTCTCCGAGTGGCGGTGCAGAGAATGAGCCACCATGTAGTTGACTTCCTGTCGTAGAGCTCTGGTGCGCTCCTCCGAAGGGACAGACAGATCCACCTCATCAAGAGCACCCTCGGGGGAGAACCCCCTCCACTTGATGCCATGCTTACGGGTCCTCTCAAAAGAGCTGATGAGGTCTTCTTCGAAGAGAGCCTTGATCTCGTCATACTTCGCCTTGTGCTCTTCAGGAAGCTCGTCGTACGTGACTGGTCTGTTGTCCATCGCAGCGTCGGATGTTGATGTAGACGTTGTTGAAGGTCCCACCGGGCGTGCCAGAATGTGTTGCCTGCCAAAACTCACCGGCGAGCAGCGGCGAGCAACACGAAGAGCCGGAGGCTCCAGAATCTGGTGGGCCTGGTCCTCGGGCGACGGCCCGCAAAACTCCGACACGCCCCGCTTGGTTCGAGGCGCCACGACCTATACCGCCGGAAGGTGAAGGATTGCTCGATTGATTTCTGCATGGTAAACAAGTATATCGTAAAATTCGAGCCGTGACGGCTCCTGTTTTCAGAATCGGCTCCTAGAGCCGATTGCCCCATGGTTCTGCATCGATTTACGATAACATGGGGTTTTGCTTGATCACTACAAGTTAAATCGATCTACGGTTTAATGTTTTCACCACGTAATCGAACGTCCTACACGTAATTGAGCCTGGTATGTACAAAAGATGAAGAATATCAACCCTAGAGGAGGCCTAATAACCAACGTAAAGTCAATTACGGAACAACTTCTCTAGAACTAAGCCACATCCTTATGTACCTTTGGATCGCTCAACCCGTTTGTAAGGCCCGACTACGTAGATATCAAACTAAACCTTGGCGAGCAAGGCACAACCATAACAGATCGAATCAACTAAATAAAGATCAAGCAGGTGCTACCCTTGCACTCGGAAAAAGGTGCAAAGGTAGCGAGACAACTAGAGGTAGCAAAACCAAACGATTATAACGAAGAACACCGATGCTAGCCTCAACAAATCTCGATAGTAGTGTTACTCGCCATCAAAAGGCTTCAAGACGAGTAACACCAAATAACGATAAGAAGATATCGCCTAGATCGCAAGATGCGATCTAGGCGATGACACTTACCCGAAAGAAACCCTAGAAACAAGGGGTGGCGATGCGCCGAGATTGTGTTTGTTGTGAACGTGATTGTCCTCTTTTTCTTGATAACCTTAGGTACATATTTATAGTCCGGAGACTCTCTACTTTTGGAATAACTCTACAACTCTATCTTTACCTAAACTGAAACGAACCTAAACTGAAACGAAACCTACTATGATACAAGATACACGGGCAGTTTAGCCCAATTCTACGTACTAGGCCGATCCAACAACACGTTGAATATACGCATCTTCCAAGCCCATCTTGATCACGGCCCATCTCCTTCGTTGGCCAAAATATGGTGATAACAGGAAAACAGAAATAACAATGTTGCCAATGAATAATAGAACATGGAACATACTTGATTGGAACCCGAGGGGTATGAATTCCCAACAAAGATGGGATGATCTGGCTGATAAAATTAGTCAAAGCAATTGCAATATCATATGCTTGCAAGAAACAAAGAAAGAACAATTTGATAGTGCATTCATCAGAAAATTTTGTCCTAGAAGACTCAACCAATTTACATACCAACCCTCCATGGGGAATTCTGGTGGACTCATCATTATATGGAATGGAGCGATGTTCTCTGGCACTGTCATCAGTCAAAGTCACTTTCAAATAACTATGGAATTAGTTAGCAATCTCTCATCAGACCATATACATATTACAAATATATATGCTCCATGCACAAATGAGGGGAGACTAAACTTTGTAGAGTGGTTAATGCATCTAGACTCATCTCAATATGAATTTTGTATGATGCTTGGATATTTTAACATGATTATAAGTAATGAGGACATAAATCGACCTGGTGGAAACAACAACAATATCCTTCTTTTCAACTCATTGATATAGCAACATGATCTGGAGGAAATTCCCCTAAAAGGAAGATCTTATACTTGGTCTAACATGCAGGACCAACCACTACTTAAGAAGCTTGATTGGATATTTACATCCCATCTATGGTCACATAAATTCCCCAGTACTATGGCATCACCCATGGCTAGACTTGGATCTGACCATATCCCTATCAATATCCAAATAGGCACTAAAATTCCTAAATCACATATTTTTAGATTTGAGGAATAATGGCTTGAGTTTGAGGGGTTTAATGATGTTGTGGAAAAAACATGGACTAATAATGGTATGTACAAAAATGATGCACACGACATTGTTGCTAGATTCAAATCAATGAGATATGGTATCAAGAAATGGAGCAGAAACCTCTCCAAATTATCTATGGTTATTGACCACTGTAATTTTGTTCTTGCCATGCTTGATGGACTTGAAGAACAGAGGACCTTATCTCTGATGGAAAAAAAAACTTCAGGAGAATAGTGAAAAAACATCTGGAGAAAATGTTGGAAGCAAAAAGAATATACTGGAGGAAGAGGGCCAATATTAGATGGGCCAAACTGGGCAATGAAAACACTAAATTTTTCCATGCTGTAGCTACAAGGAATTACAGGCACAACTTTATCTCCATGCTCAAAAATGATAATGAGGTTGAAATCCATGAACATGAACAAAAGGCTGCTCTTCTATGGTTTGCTTTCAAAAACAGACTAGGCAAATCTGAACCTATTGAAATGATATTTGATCTTGACAGCATGGTTACACCACATGACCTCTGTTCTTTGGAAGTGCCTTTCTCAAATGATGAAATTGATGACATTGTCAGATTCATGCCTAATGACAAATCTCTAGGTTCTGATGGTTTCAATGGTCTATTTATGAAAAAACACTGGAATACTATTAAGCACCAGTTCTACAGCCTCTGCCATAGCTTCTACAATGGACAACTTGACATTCGGAGTATCAATACTGCCTATATTACACTTATTCCTAAAGTTCAAAATCCAGAAAAACCCAATGACTTCAGGCCAATCTCTCTGGATAGCATGGCCCTGAAAGTGATTACCAAGCTCATTGCCAACAGAATGCAGAAGGAAAATATCCTAATCATCAACCAAAATCAATATGGTTTCATCAAAACCAGAACCATTCATGACTGTCTGGCTTGGGCATTTGAATACCTTCATATTTGTCATAAATCCAAAAAGGAGATTATTATCCTAGAACTTGATTTTGAGAAAGCTTTTGATATGGTGGAATATAAGGCTATTCTCACAATGTTAAGGCAATTGGGATTTGGAGATAGATTTATCACCTGGATCTCTAATATTTTGAACAGTGCATCCACTTCTGTAATCCTGAATGGGGTTCCTGGTAAGAAAATCATTTGCAAAAGGGGTGTCAGACAGGGAGACCCCCTCTCTCCCCTCCTATTTGTGGTCACTGCTGAACTCCTCCAGATTATCATTAATCATGCCTGACACAATGGCACTCTATCCTTACCCATTGATAACTCATATGGTCAGCCATATCCTATACTCCAATATGCTGATGACACACTGCTCATTATGCCTGCTGATTGTAACCAACTGGAAGCTTTAAAAAAACATCTTGATTGGGTTCACCAAAGCTACTGGACTAAAAGTGAACTTCCACAAATCCTCAATGGTCCCTGTCAATATCTCTAACAATAAATGTCAAGAGCTTGCTGACTACTTTGGGTGCAGAACTGAGTCAATGCGATTTACCTATCTTGGACTACCAATGGGCACCACGAAACCCAGAATTGAGGATCTGTCAATTGGTGAGTAAGATGGATAGGCGACTAGCTGGTTTATCCAACCTCCTCTCTCATTGCTCAAGAGTGGTTGTTATTAAATATATCATTAATGCTATGACAAACTACATCATCTGCTCCCTTAGAATCCACTTCTCCCTCATTGACCACATGGACAAATCATCTAGAACATTTCTATGGCATGGAAAGGACATTGTGAAACATGGCAGATGCTTAGTGAAATGGGAAAAATGCTGCCAGAGCAAGGATGCTGGAGGACTTGGTATTCTAAGCTTGAGAGAGCAAAACAAGGCCCTGCTAATCAAGAACCTTTACAAATTCTATAACCGTCATGACATCCCATGGGTTCAATTACTATGGAAGGCATATTATCAGAATGGTGCAATACCAAAAAATCAAAATAAAAGAGGGTCATTTTGGTGGAAGAGCTGCTTAAAGTATCAGGAAGAGTTTGACCAGCTAATCTCATGCAAAGCAGGCAATGGAAACAATATTCTCTTCTGGAAAGACTGCTGGCATAATACCCCTCTAGCTAACATGTTCCCTGAACTCCATTCTTTTGCAAAGAACAAAATGATTACTCTGAACAAAGCAAGGGAGCACAGAGAAGATGAGATATATAATTTGTTTTATCTCCCTCTAACTGGAACGGCTAATGATCAACTCACTGTTCTATCCCAGATTCTGGAGATTTTGCAGAATAATAATCAAGGGGATGCATGGTGTTTCCCTTGGAACAATGAGAAATACTCAACCAAAAAAGTCTATATGGTTCTGACTAAAGCCCCTGATGCACCTACCCCTTTCAAATGGATATGGCAATCTCCATGCTTGCCCAAGTGTTGGGGATATGCTATATGGGTATCCTTATAGCATGTCTCTTATCCGGCTAACCCGGGTGGCCCATAGTAGGTAGCATGGCCTATGGTCTGCTGGGCGGCCCAGTTAGATGGATCCAGAAGGGAGGCCCATGCCGGATGAAGGAAGGCTACGGTGGAGTCACCAACGTACCCGGAGCCTTGGAGTACAAGATACACAAGACTAGTGATAGGCAGTGTAGGACTCTGTAACCTGTCCGGCTAGGACTTTTCCCTGTAACCCTAGGACCTAGCGACTATATAAGTCGGACATATGGGAGCCTTTAGGGAACAATCTCAGAAAACTTAGCATCGTTTCATACAACCTCACATAGCGAACCAATCCCTGTAACTCGGCGTATTGTCCTTATAGTGATTTATAGCAGGAGTAGGATTCCGCCATTGTTGTGGGATTTGAACCTGGGTAAGCTGTATTACCTCGTACCCGTCAACCGTCCGCCTTACCCCACGTCTCTAAACACGCACTGTGAGGATCCCTCCATGGCGTACTCGTCGGCAATACCACGACACAAAGCATAAATTTTTCTTTTGGCTCATGATTCAGGACAGAATTAACACCAAGGACTTGATTCAAAGAAAAAAAAATTCCATGTGGAATCATCCTCATGCGTTCTATGTGAGGAAAATACAAAGGAGACCATGCTTCATTTATTTTTCTCTTGCGACTTTAGTCAAAACTTCTGGTGGAGATTAGGAGAAGAATGGAATACCGATATGGAGTTTATTGAGATGATACTTGATGCAAACAACAGATCTGCCAACCCTTTCTTCAAGATTGCTATGATTACTGGTTGCTGGAGCATATGGATACACAGAAATAATATAATTTTTGAGAATTATCAGAGGAGTTCAGAGAGCTGTTATACCACTTTCAAAAAGGAGGTTCAAGACATTAGACATAGAATTAAACCAAGTCTTAAAGAAGGCATGCAGAGCTGGCTTGACCTATTGTAATTTGTATTTTTCTCTTTTAGATACTTTTCTCCCATTGTAATTACCATCCCCTTTATTATATATGAAAAATGATGCAGTGGGGGCCTTTCCCATTGTCCTTTGCGTCAAAAAAAAGAATGTTGTACGTCGTGGCTGTTTGTGGACTTATTTATGTATTCAAAGAAAGTGTTTTGTTTTATAAGAATCTCCACCTCCCCCTGACATGTGTGGCTATAATGTTTTTGATCTATTTTTTACCCCGTAGAAAATATCCGAATTACCATCGGAAATAAAAATATGACAAGAAAACATTGTGGCGATGGATGAGAAACACATGTGTCAAAGTAAGACTGGCACAAGACATGCCACCAATGTCAAAAGAGAGGTGGCGACGACATAGCCAACACAAGAAACCTCACTAAAATGGTTGAGATTGCAAGGTGAAGTCAATAGCATCAACGAGAATGCCGAAAGAGGATACCTCACCAGAGCGGTTAGAGGTACGAGACGACATGATTTAATTCCTTGCAATTATTTTTCGTGGCAAAGCGAGTGTTTTCAAGTAACCAAAAAGACGACCGAAACTATGCCACGTGGGTGATTTAAACACATGCCCCCTACCAACCCAGCTATAGGCTTGGTGGAGTAAATTTTGGTGGCGCTTTCAAATTCCCAGTTGTGTTGGCTCCTACCACTATAGGGTAATATTGCCAAATAAATCGAGGCAGGGATGTAGTTAGACAGATATGGAGATAATAATATGCCAGCAGCGTCCATCAGGGATGCCAATAACACTCTCATGATCAGAATTATGTTGCTTCCAGATATGGTGGAACCCAGATCCTGAATGTGGCCGTTTCAATTGACGTAATAAATCTAGGATGACCCGATCGATCGTCCTGCAAAGTTTTCATTAAAACTGGGTTTATAACTCCAGCTGACACAAATTGATGGACAATTACTACTCATGTAGCGACTATTTGACATTATGGCACGCTTCTGTGTAAAGCTTCACTCCTACTTTCTGTTTGAAGCAACAAGCTTTACAGGCCGATTTTCATGTCCCGTTTTATGATCCACGGCTTGATGAAAAAAGCTTAGCGTCTGGTACACTGGCCAGTACTGTCGTTTGAAGCAACGAGTAAACAGTGCCTGCAGACGAACACTAAGGTTTCGATATAGTGAAATTTTGCTGCTACATACACGTACCGCACATTTAGTGCCACTCAGGGTCGTCAGGGCTACATTCATGCACATGTGCTTTTCCCTGGAACCAAATTTAAGTGTCTCATTAAAATCGCTTGATGAGATCGGCAGTTTAATTACTCCTACTTCTTCACTGTACTGCTAATAACTTCAGCATGTTCTTCGAAATCAATCTTGGTCTGATGTGACTGTAAATGGCCTGCAAGCTATAAATCCGGGGCTTGCTGGTGTTAATAGAAGCGCAATTACCTGTCGGACGCTAGCTCGCATCTCTTTCAGCAGAGTAAACTGAAAAAAAAAAGCACCACATTTCGGGCAAAGTTATCAAAGACCCATCAGAATGCATCAGAAGTGGTGGTTATTTCCTGAAGCATTGCAATATATTATGAGATTTTTTTGAATTTTCAAGTTACTATGAGAATGACAGTTAATTAGTGCTGCTTCTATACTGTACCGTTAATCATGTACTTCAAAATTAATGTGTTATTAGCATGTACTGTACTGCTAATAACTTGAGCATGTTCTTCAAAATCAGTTTGTTGTGTTCTGGGCTGGCTGTAGATGGCCTGCGAGCTATAAATCCGTGGCTTGCTGTTGTTAATAGTAGAAGCGCAATAACCTGCACGGAATCGTTGTCAGAACGGTCGCATCTCTTTCAGGGATCGATGAGATTGACAGTTAATTACTACCCTTGCTTCTAGACTGTACCGCTAATAACTTGAGCATGTTCTTCAAAATTAATGTGTTGTCATGGATTGTAACAGCTCATGATATATTGTCTGAACACACACATTATGTTGAGTGTAAATGGCCTGCGAGCTATAAATCTGGGACGACTCATGTTGATCTTAAAGGGCAATAATAACCTGAATGTTGGTGTTGAATCGTCAGAGCTAGCGCTCGCATATCTTTCATCGCGAAGCTTAGCTAGCCGTGACAAAAAAGAGGAAAAGATGAGTCGGTTAATTAGCTGCTGCTATACAAATACCTTGAGCATGTTCTTCAAAATTATTGTGTTCTGAGGTGTGTGAACTAAACTCGAGCATCATGTTGACTGTAGATGGCCTGCGAGCTATAAATCTGCCACTTTGAAGGGCAATAACCTGCACAGAATCGATCGTCACAGCGCTCCCATCTCTTTCAGCGGTCGATCGATGAGATTGACAGTTAACTATTACTCCTGCTTCTATATTGTATTAAGGTGGTCTTTGACAAGACAGGGCTTAGTTTTACGTATGAATTTAAAGCTTCCGGCCAAAAGTTGAAGGGAACCGCCTCCAAAAAAAAAGTCTCGCAAGAAACATAGTTTGTCAAAATCTCCAATTGTTTTCCTATGAATGACATGTTTTCGAATAGCAGTGGTCCTAGAGAATTGGCTAAACATATGTTCTTTGCTGATTGTGTATAGGATCATAAATTGGATTTTTTTTGGCTATTTCTAAAACAGGTAGACGAGATTTCTCGATGAGTCTTCTTAACTGTCTTTCTGATGGCGTAGACTTTATTTGGATTTCTCGGTTGCCACATGAAAAAAGGGAGGCATCTTACATAGTCTATGGATGTTTTAGCTAGTTCGGCGGGTGATTACAGTATTAAACTTCACATACAACAATGTTGATAACTTCACATGGACTCTTATTGCCGTGTATGGTGGAGTTCATGAAGAGTTTAAGGCTGACTTTCTCCTTGGATTGGTTAATATGGATAATCCGTACCTTATTTTTATAGATGGAGACTTTAACTTGCTAAGGTTCTCTTATGAGAAAAATCGGGGTAGTTTAGAGAATCATGGGCCTTTCTTATACTACGTTGTAATTGAAAACCTTAATCTACGAGAGCTATCCATGATTGGAAGATAGTTCACTTGGGTGAACAGTCCTCCTGAGCCGACAGATGAAAAACTAAATCACATGCTTATGGATGCCGATTAGAAATCTAAATTCCCTATGATAATCGTCCGTAGACTAGAATGTATTGAGACTCTGGTAGATCATGCTTCTCTTCTGCTATCCATTGGTTCGCCAAGACCACAGTGTAGACATAGATTCAAAATCGAATTTGGTTGGCTGCACCATGATGGCTTCGATGAGATGGTTAAAAATGTTTGGGAGAACCCGTGTGGGACTGTGCCCCGATCCAAATATGGAACATTAAAATGCGTGCTACATGCAAATTCCTCGGTGGATGAGCTACAAGACGGTTGTGATTCTCAAGGAGAAGTTTCGACTTTCATCTATCATTGATGAATTAGAGACTTACGCGAAAGTTAGTCCTCTTTTGCACAAAAATTGAGCTCAAAAGCCAATCAATTGAAGATATAGTTCGACTCCTACGAGAAGAGGAACTCAAATAATACCAACGGTCAAAGGCTAAATTTTTGGAAGGAGATCCGAATATAAGATATTTCCATGTCGTGGCAAATGGCAGATATTAGAAAAAACTTACTTATTCTCTTGTACATGATGAAGGCATGATCGAAGGCCATGAGCAACTTAAGTCTTACAATAAAAAATATTAAAGGTTTGTTTGGAGCCCCATAGAAAGGAAATTTCTTGATGGATGAGTCCTGAATAGATGACATTCCCAAATTTTATGTTGTGAAAAACAACTTTACTGAGGAGGACCTTTAGAAGGTGGTTTTCTAAATGGAACACAATAAGACTCCTGGTCCGAATGACTTTTCGACTGAGTTCTATCCAAACTTGTGGGATGTAATCAAGTCGAACCTACTAGATATGTTTAGCTTTCTTCATGCTGGAGAACTAGACATGTATCGTGTAAACTTTAGTGATATAATTTCATTACCTAAGGTTAACAAGGCAGTAAGGACATAACAGTATAGGCCTATATGTATTTCTAATATTAGCTTTAATTTTTTTACAAAAACTGCAACGGTAGGCTAAAGTTGGTGTCTGACCATGTAGTTTGGCATACGCAAACTGCTTTCATACAAGAAATAACATCTTGGATGGTGTAGTAATTCTCCATGAAATTATGCACAAACCATATAGGAAAAAGTTGAATGGTTTGTTGTTTAAAATTGTCTTTGAAAAGTCTATGAAAAAATCAAGTGGTCTTTTCTCCAGGAAACTCTCAATGAAAGTTTTTCTACATAGTGGCATGCTCTAATCCATAGTTTTGTGTCTGTAAGTAGTGTTGCCATCAAAGTAAATAATGATGTTGGCAAATACTTCCAGACAAAAAAGGGATTAAGACAAGGTGACAAATTATCGTCCATACTATTTAATATAATGTCGGATATGTTGGCCATCTTGATTAGGCATGCAAAAGCTGATGGTCAGATTGAATGAGTAGTTCCTCATATTGTCGATGATGGAATTTCTGTCATATTGACACGATTCTATTTGTGGAACATGAATTATAAAAAGCTAAGAATCTAAAATTAATATTATTAGCATTCAAGCAAATTTCTGGTGTAAAGATTAATTTTCATAAGAGTGATTTTCTTTTTGCTTTAGAGAGGCTCAAGACGGGGCCCATATGTATTATGAACTTTTTGGCTATGGGAAAGGCTAGCTTTCAATCAATTATTTAGAAAAAATGATTCATTATTGGATACTCACAAATGTTGAGTGGAAACACGTCTAGGAGAGAGTACAAAAAAGGCTAAGCCATTGGAAAGAAAAATTACTACTTCTAGGCGGGAGATTGGTCTTAAATTCAGTGCTAAATAATACGGTACTATATATGATCTCTTTGTTCTATCTTATAAAAGAGTCTTGCATAGATTGAATTCTTTTCGACCTATATTATTTTGGCAAGGAGATAGCGATAAAAATAATTATCGACTGGCAAAATTGAGTGTGTTTGCCATCCCAAACACTAAGGTGGATTAGGGACTCATGACCTTAAGGTCAAGAATACCGCTCTACTAGGTAAATGACTTTTCAAGCTGCTTACTAAGAATGGTGTATGACATACCCTCCAAAGGATAAAATATGTTGGATCGAAGGCGTTGAGTGCTTTGAAAGCCAGGAGACTAACACCGTTGGGCCACAATGATGGCCACAAAGAAGCACTTTCTATACTTTGGCACATTTTCTATTAAGGATGGCTCAAAGATTCGCTTCTGGGAGGATAAGTGGCTTCGAAATTCTATACTCCGAAAACAATATCCAACTCTATACAACATTGTTCATCATAAGGGGATACCATTGCCACAGTGCTAGAATCTTCTCCTACAAACATGACGTTCAAGAGAGACCTATTTGGACCAGACTTGCTTCGTGAAATGCTCTGTTACAATGTTTAACCACGGTGCAACAATCAGATGGTCCTAATGAGTTTCGGTGGAGTTTACATAAGAGTGGAAAATTCTCTATAGATTCTATTTATAGAGCATTGGTCCAGCCTGATGTGTCGGTCGATAATAATAAGAAAATCTGGAAGATGAAGGTACCACTAAAGAAGAAAATATTCGCATGGTATTTGCGCCATGGGGTGATTCTTACAAAAGATATCCTTATTAAAATGAATTGACATGAAAGTAAGCAATGTGTATTTTGTCATCATGATGAGATAATTAAGCATTTATTCTTTAAGTACAAATTTGCTCGTAATATATGGTCAATCATTAAAGTAGCTTCTGGGTTTTATCCTCCTCATAGCATGGCCAATATATGGCAATTGACTACATAGGATTGCGTACAAGTTTAGAATACTTCTTAAGGTGTGACCGCTCGTTGTTATTTAGTCGTTATGGTTATGTAGAAATGTCTTTTCTTTTGTAGGGTATCTACGATGCACCGTTACGTTCTGTTCATGGTTGCCTCTACAACGTAGACCTGTTTATATGGTCACCTCTACAACACATGCAGTTTTATGACCTATTTATGGAGGTCTGTACACGCTTGAAGGATTTAGTGAAAAATGTTTCTACCCGATATGGATAACAGCATGGTCATACGATTGACACTCCATCTTCTTAGGCGTTATGTAGTATCTAATGATTTCATATAATTTGCCTATTTTTTTTCCTTTTTATGTGTTTGAACTAGTTATCGGATATGTGCATCCTAGTTATTCTTAGGCCGGTTGTATTGCTTAAACTTTTTAAGCAATAAAGCATCTATTTCTAAGAAAAATAGTACTACTGTACTACTAATTAAAGGATTTATGCACTAGCCAATTATCCTAAAAGACCAATCTGATGGAAAGAGGCTATGCGGTAATATTTAGATTCAAACTCTACCTTACGTCTAGGCTATTTAGTCTTTAGTGTGGGGTAGAAGTAACGCGGATCTTTTTTATTTTTTAAATATACTGCGTGAGGAGAGTCTTGAACTCAAGACCTCTTGGCTCTGATACCATAAATAATTTATGCATTAGTCAATTATTTTAAAAGACGGATCTGATAAAAAAAGACTTAGCCGGTAATATTTATATTCAACACTAATAACTTCGGCATGTTCTTTAAAATCAATGTGTTGTCTTGTGGTGTCTGGACACAAGCATTAGTACAGTACCTTGGTTGTAAATGGCCTGCGAGCTATAAATCCGGGGCTTGTTGGTGTTAATAGAAGGGCATCTCATTCAGCAATCGGTGAGACTGACAGTTATTTACTCCTGCTTCTGTACTTACTGCTAATAACTTCAGCATGTTCTTCAAAATTAATGTAGTAGTATGATGATGAAGTGGGGTGTCTGAGCACATTGACCGTGATTAAATAATGGACCGCGGTTTGAATGGCAATAACCTGCACTGAATCGTCCGAGCGCTCGCAACTCGCGTCTCTTTCAGCGCGAAGCTTACCTAGCTAGGGTTGCAGCTGCGGTAGTAGCCGTGACAAAAGAGAACAAAAGATGAATGAATGAATCAGTTAATTAGTAGTAATTGCTGATACAAATAACTTCAGCCACGTTCTTGGCAAGTTAATAATATGTCTAGGCTGCGGCCACGTTGGTGTTATTACTACTAGGAGTAGGGCATGCAATCCTAAGCTGCACCGCACCACACGATCGATCATCGATCGCAGCTAGAGGTGTCATCGCTTTCAGCTGCTAGCTAGCTGGGCGTGCCATGCACCAGCTTGCTGTCGATTATGGCTCGCTCGCGTGTGAATCGCCACGCATGCACCCGGCGCCGGACGTCGTCGTCTGATCCCCGGCCGGCATGCAGCAGGCGATGGAGCTCACTTTCTCGGCGCAACCGTAACCGCCGGACGGCGCATTGAAGCCGGCCGGCCGGCCGGCACCCTGCTCGCGATGGCCGTCCGATGGGACACATGCGTGCATCCGCGCGCGCGCAACGTCCGTGGGATGAATCCACCGGGAGGATCGGTCGATCAACGAAGACGGCGGCGTCGAGCTACCGAGGAGGCTGGCTTGGCTATACTACATGGTTGCGCAATAAAAACAGGATGGGAGACGGCGATGGATCGATCGCGTACATATCTCCATTGATCCAGTACTAGCTAGTATCTCGCTCGATGACTCGCGCGGTGTGTTTTCTGGCCTGCCGTGCCCCATGCGGTGCTGTCGTCTCGTGGGCGACAGGTAGCTAGCGTTCCAAGAACCCTAAACCCTAAACCCTAAACCCTAAACCCTAGCTAGCTCCCATGCAATTCAGTGCGCGCGTAGCTAGTGTCGCCATGGGCGATCAACGTCGACCATTCTCACGTCATTGTTGGCTAAACTCGGGTGTCAAGTGGGATCCCATCTAAATCCCACTTTTAGTTTATTTGTCAAAATGTAGTGCAAATTTTGAACAAAATTTTACAATAAATTTTAACAAATGAACTAGAAGTGGAATTAGGTCGGGATTCCATCTGACACCCTAGGCTAAACTGTAGGCTTCCTGAGATTCGGAGACGACCGTGCGCGTGCTCACTTAATCGGGAAGTGTTAGACCGAGAAATTGCAAGTTCCACAGCAGCTGAAATTGAAAGCAAGTGCATGTACGCATTCAACGGATTTCGTTGGTCATGAATGTGCGGTTCCGATCGCCGTAGGGCAGCAGTGTACGTGCATGCGTGCCTTGGAGTGCGCAAACTCATTTATGCACACACACTCGTGTCCAAGCAGCGTGCGCAGAGCTCGTTCCATGCGCACCTACTGCGGCACACACGCATCGGCGAGACTCGTCCAGAGCTCGCAAAGGCCCACAGTCTGGGCCGAATGGCACTGTATTAGGCCGAAAAATGCTACTACTACGAGCTAGGAGGGGCCTCCCAGATATTGGTGGCCTATATATGGGTGCTCTTGTATATGCGAATTTTTTTTAAATAATACGAATTAATTATTTAATTTGAGTTTTACTATGCGTTTTTTCGAAATTCCAGATCTAGGGCTTTGTCGGCCAGGGGCAAGCCGACTGGGCCAATCGGCCAGGCCCTGGCCGACAGAAGAGCAATCGGCCAATAGCCAAAGAAGGTGGCCCGGTGTAGACCTGTCGACAGGTCGGTCGGCGGCCCGGCTAACCGACGGCCCAATCGGCCAGGCCCAGGCCGACTGGGGCCAGGATAAGGGGCGAGCGACGCCGCGCCCCGCGCCGCCAGCACTCCTTCTTCTCCACCGCGACGGGCCGTTTCTTCTCTCTCCTGTTCTTCGTTCTAGCCCCAAAAAACCTCCATTTTTTCCCGATTTAGCGAGATTTGACCACAGAAACTTCAATCCAAAGGCAGTAGAGAGATAGTGGTAGCCCGATCTACGGATGGGTTAGCTCATAGCGCGATTTGGTGTTGATTTGTTGGAGGAACGGTGGTGGAGCTGTGGTGGAGCAATGGCAATGGTGGTGGAGCTGTGGTGGAGCCGAGGCTGTCTGTGGTGGTGCTGTGGTGGTGGACGGCGTCTCTCGCTTCAAGGTAAACTTTAATCTCTCGATAATCACGGTTATTGTATATGGTTACGTGCGTGCGTATGTTTGTCTATTATAATACATCTAGTGGATTAGTAATAATATTTGATCGATGGGTTAGGCACAAATATTTGGCGGTGGATTAATAGCAATATTTGACCGGTAGCAATAGTATCATATTTTTAGAATATTTGGTGACTGATGGGTTAGACACAAATATTTGTCCGTAGATTAGTAGCAATATTTGACCGATAGCAATAATATCATAATTTTAGAATATTTGCAAGCATTGTCCAAAGTTATCTGCGTTGTCGATAATTAATTGATTAGGTTGTTTATTTTATGTCAGTGAGATGACCAATATAGTGAAGTTCGTGTTTTATTACGGTCATGGGAATGTTCGAACAAATGACTTTGGAGCAGATCTGGGAGAGTTTATGTGTACAGTTAGATTTGACGCCCTCAAACGTGGAGTGTTAGTCATTGAAGGAATGGTTGACAGGATGTTTAGGCTATAACATCGAGACATACACCGTCGTGCAAGCATTATGGACAAAGTCAAGAAAAATATTTTCGGACTTTAAGGCCTGAGATCTGTAGACTGGTTTAAGTGGTTAAAAGGCTGTGAAGATAGGCATGTAAACCCTCGCGCATTAGTGCTTCCTGTCTTGAAGGAGATCGATGGTGGACATGTTTAGCGCCATAGTGTTGATTCAAGTTACGGATGTACTCTATGTCTAGTGCTTTGGGCGGTGGTTATGAATCGGCGGATCGGTGAGATAGGAGGAGGAGGAGGCGGTGGTTATGAGTCGGGGCGGGGAGGTCAGGGCGGAGGTGGAGAAGACTATGGTGGAGAGGCGGATGCGGACGAGGAAGGTGGAGGCATGCAGAACATGATGGAAGAGGAGGATTACATGGATGGAGAGAGTGGTGATTCGATGACCTGATGATTCGATGGAGAAGGCGTGGTGGAGAGGACATGCCGATTCTGCTTCATGGAATCAAAACATGTCAACCGAATGACCATTGATGATGGTCATGATTCTGTGGGAATATCACAAAGATGTAATTGCCAGTGCGGATATCAAGACAAGCAACATTTGCAAGATGCGATCGTTGCTTGGGCAATGTCAACACACGTGATTTTGAAAACAACCGTGTCCTCTAAGAAATACTTGACAATGGAATGCGTGGATATAAATTGTCCGAGTGGTGCATGCCTATGTCCTGCGTATGACACAACTTGGTTGGTGGCGACTATGTGCGCAGACACATGTAAGCTACAGGGTTCCTAAAGATCATCTTAACCTCTCCTCCACACTTCTAGCTCGGTGCTTTACACGGACTTAGTAGAGTGCAAAGCCTTGTGACCAGATATCTGAAGAAAGTAAAGACCGGTTTAAGTACTCCATTTCGTATGGCAAGGCTTGGAGGGCAAAGCAAAGGGCTCTTGAGGAGAGGTTTGGTTCGTTTAGAGACGCGTGTGACTCAGGTGGTCCGACAACTCGCACAATCGCAGGATAGAAACCCGTGCACCTATGTCGACATACAATATTATGTGATACCCGAGGATCCATCCGTGAAGGTGCTTCATCGAGTGTTCTTTCTTTGTATGCATCCAAGCTTTCACTTATTGTCGCCCGATGATATGTGTAGACGGTACTTTTCTAATCGGCAAGTACAAGGTCGATCCTTACCGCCATTGGTCAAGACGGCAACAATCAGATTGTCCCACTTGCATTTGCTTTTGTGGGCGAAAACACCGAAAGTTGGACATGGTTCTTGAGACTCAAAATAGCGCTTGTGAAAGACAAGCCCAATGTGTGCATCATTCATGATAGGCATGCAGGTATCTTGAATCGTAAAGCATTTGACACGCCGGGCGGAAGAGCAAACACCTTGGCTTGACATGCAAAGCCGATGGTGCATGCGCCATTTGGGTGCTAATTTCTTCACGATTCGAAACAAGAACCTCATGAATCTATTCAAAAATTGTGCAAGAACCAAGAATGGAAGCACGATTTCATACGTGCAAAGCTCGATGAATTTACTCGAAACATGTGAGGGCAAGGAAAGCTGCGCAAAACGCAGCAGTAGCTGCACATCAAGCGCAAGAGTCGCACATCAAGCTCGGAGCTGCCTGTGGAGGAAGATCCTGTAGGGCTTTGTGACTTGCCTGGATTTGATCCACTGGTATAAGGAGAAGGCTCGGCAGATCGATCAAGAACTTCCAAAGCGATGGATAGAGCACGAGCCTTTGGAGAGGTGGTCTTTGCTACACGATACACATGGAGCTAGGTATGGTGTCATGACTACAAACCTAGCCGAGTCATATAACTTTGTCCTCGTGAGGTAACGTGGCACTTCCAATCGACCATAGTCAAGGAATTCTCAGATGGCACGATTTCATATTTTAGAACAGATTTGTGGTGCTCGGATGCATATCATGAACAATCCAACACCCGCTTCGTGAAAAGGTTATGAGGTACATGGATAAGAAGATGGCGAAGTGTATGTCACACACGTCGTGTGCATAGGTAATGAGGATAGAAGGTTTGAGGTGCGGCCACCGATAAGTTTGGGTGTGGTAATGAATCGAGAACGCATGAGGTGAAGATAGGTAATGAGCAATGGCCAACTCATGAGTGCACCTGCAACAAACCAAAGTTGCTTCACCTACCTTGCTCTCATGTGCTTGCTGCTTGTCGGCAGCTAGGGTTGGACACCATATCGTTCGTGTCTCCCTACTACCTGAAAGAATCTGTGGTCAATACTTGGACGGGTGAGATGTCAGGATTTTGAGTAATGGGTAATTTCAACACCGTGAACCCTGGTGAAAGGCAGTACATCCCACACCGCTCTAATGCGAACAAGCGAGGCGACGCCATGTAGACGCATCCGGAATGACATGGACGAATCGTGGTTGGCGCCCAACTCGGCAGTGTTTTCTATGCAATGAATTTGGTCAGTGGATACTCATTGTCCCACTTTCAGACAAAGGCACACATACGCGAGGACGGGGTGCGCGAGGTCGAAGAGGTAGAGGACGCGGGTGAAACTATGTTTTATGTTGTAATATGTGTCGAACTATGTTTTATGTTGTAATATGTGTCGAACTATGTTTTATGTTGTAATATGTATCGAACTATGTTTTATGTTGTAATATGTGTCGAACTATGTTTTATGTTGTAATATGTTTCGAACTATGTTTTATGTTGTAATATGTGGCGAACTATGTTTTATGTTGTAATATGTGGCGAACTATGTTTTATGTTGTAATATGCAACGAACTATGTTTTATGTTGTAATATGCAACTGCTTATGTTAATTTTTAAATTGTTCAGAAATGGCGAGAAGGTACTTGGATAGCTACATGAGCGCCACACGACTACGCATCACGCAGCAATCTCACCCAGAGGAGATGCCTGGCGCTGCTACTTGGGATAGTTATCCGAGCCAGTCGACTGTGGGCAGCAGACAACACGCGGTATGTTCTTCATCTAATGCACCTATTTATTACATAGTTTTCCATCTATATATGCCGAACCTTGTGGTGTCCTTTGCAGGCACAGCTGTTAGTCGATCTTGAGACGGAGTGCTGAAACTGACGCTCTCTTCGTCCGACCCTACTTATTCACCGGGACAGGAGACTGGCCGAGTCGCTGGAGGAGAAGATACGACGTATTCACGGGTTATCACGTGCACCCGCCCTTCGGACATTGCTCACCACCCGCACCACTGCCCTCCGCGGCACTCGACGCACCACCAGCAGCAGCCACCCTCGCCACTCACGACAGCTCCCGTCCACGGCTTACACCACGGCTCGAGACCTCCTCCCGTATCAGCCGGAGGTTCGACGCGTGGCATCGCAGTCTTCTTTCGACTATTGGCGCAGCAGCAGCCACCTTTGCACGATGGAGGTTCGTCGTGGCAGCACCAGCAGCAGGAGCCTTTGGGTCAGCCTCCCATGCCAAACTACGGGTTTCACCACAGCCCACAAAGGTATGTGTCTTACAAGATAAGCCGAGGCTCATTTCATGTCAAGTTCTTACATACTTTGTTTTATGTGCGAGCATTCGAATGCAGGGGTCTATGCACTGCTCGATCGTCGTCCGGATCCGCCTGATCGAGACGTTGATCATAGCACTCGGATTTCATGACGAGAGCAGCTTGAACATTTTCAGACTCCTACACCGACCCCACACAGAGACTCAAGACGATGAGCACGGGTCGGTGATTCCTCCCCAGGTTCGGCCGCCCACGTGTTCGGTTGGACGACGCCTAACCCACCACCCGGCGTCAGGCGACAGCGTCGCTGAGACATATATTTATCTATGTATGAGACATATATTTATCTATGTATGAGACATATATTTATCTATGTATGAGACATGTCTATCTATGCATGAGACATCTACTTATGTATGAGACATATATCTACCTATATATGAGACATCATTCTATCATTTCACGATTTTTATTGCAACACAGTTCAACATAACTTGCAACACAGTTCAACATAACTTGCGGTACATAAATAAGAGTCCTATCAATCCCTAGCATGATGCATTTCCCTTTCCCTTAGATGATGCCTCGCCCTTTCCCTTGGACGATCCCTCGCACTTGCTCTTCTTGGCCCGCTTTTCTTCTTCTCTCCGCCTCTTGTCCCACTCAGCTCTCGCCTTGCTTCCAACGGGTGGCGGCATGAAGATATCATCCTCATCTTCGCTCTCTTCTATGCAGGCCCCACGTGCCACAACCGCTTCACATGTCGACTTGACTCTTCTTGGCTCGCTTTTCTTCTTCTCGCCTCTTGTCCCACTCAGCTCTCGCCTTGCTTCCAACGGGTGGCGGCATGAAGATATCATCCTCATCTTCGCTATCTTCTATCCAGAACCAAGGTGTATTAGCCACCTCCATCATGCGAGCTTCACTCTTGAAGGTGAGCTTGTCCCACCTTGCCTTGATCCTGAGAAGCTCTGCCAGACTGATTTGGGGTCTTGATTCCACCCTCTTAGATAAAGTGACTTACCAAGTATAACGAGAGCATCATGGTTCGATACCAACGTATCCCAGCCACTGGTGTATCGCCTATCTCAACAGTTCGGCTATGAAGAAAAGCCCAATGGACATATCTAGGCGTGGAGAAGCGCCGGTCATAGTGGAGAGGAGGGAGGAAAATGCGAGAGCCGAGGAGAGAGGAAATGAGAGAGTAAGAGGAAGAGAAGAACTGCAAAGGATAGATCTCGTTGCGGATTTATAGAGGCACCGAAGCGAAGCGAATAGGCGGGAAAAAAGGCGGAAGTAGTGGCGGAAAAAAAGGCGGAAGTAGTGGCGGGAACAAAGGACGGAAAGTACTAGCGGAAAAATCGCGCGATGGCGGAAAAATCGCGATGGCGGAAAAATCGGCGCCAAGGATTGAGAAAACAGTAGCGGAAGATTAGGGCTGCATTGATCATGCAGAATTGGGCAGGCGACGATTAGGCAATCGGCGTGGGCAAGCCGATCAGGCCAATCGGCCAGCCGCCGATCAGACAGGTGGCCGATCGCATGGTGCCACATGCGGCCGGGCGTGGCTCGCCGATTGGCCCGATGGCTTGCCCCTGGCCGACAAAGCCCTAGATCTGCAATTTCGACAAAACGCATAATAGAACTCAAATTAAATAATTATTTCGTATTATTTAAAAAAAATTCGCCTTGTATATGGGGGCGCCGCACACCCTGTCGTCGTCCGATGGTTTGGTTGGGCCTCGGCCCAAGGAACGTAACTCTTTTTTCTCTCATTTTATTTTTTTATTATCCTTTTTTCATTTTTCAAAATCTGAACATTTTCGTTTTCAAAACATGAATGGTTTTTCAACAAGTAATAATATTTTTCAAACAAGTTTATTTGTTCAAATTTTGAATAAACAAAATTTAAAATCCAAACTTTTTTAAATCTAAACATTTTTTATTGTAAACATTATTTGAACTTGAACATTTTTAATATGAACAATTTGCAAATTTAAATATTTTAGAAAATAAAAGATTTAAATTTGACATTTTTTAATATAAACATTATCTCGATTTGATCGTTTTTAAGAATATGTATGGAAGAAAGAGAAAATAAATAAAAAGGAAACAGAAAAATCAAGTGGAAAAAAACCAAAAATGACAAAACCAAAACTAAGAAAATAAACTAAACAGGAAAAACAAAGAGAAAAGGACAAACCGCTTAGATATTTCACGAACAATTAGATATTTCATTAGACTTCAGGATGTGTAGTCTTCTAATCTTTTGTTTTTCAGATGGTTGATGTATCAACCCTCAGTGGTCCATGATTGAAATATAATAAGATATCTGAACTTGCAATAAAAATATTATATGCATCATCATGGATGCAGAGGCCGGTGCTATGCTCTTCATTTCAAAATATCTTAGGGACTAGTAGATATTTCACGAACAATTCAGTTTCCGTACTCAGCTCCTAAAGTTTTAGGTGATTGATATTTCAAGCTAGTGCATGGTAGTCCACAAAACGTTCTTCTATACTCTAGTCAAAGTTGCATACCCGGTGCCATGTGAAGGACTAGTCGAAGATGGAAACAACGAAATGTCCCGATCTGCCGTCCTATCAAAGGGCAAGGTGCATTTTTAAGACACACACTCGCCAAACCAGAGGAATCATTATGGCCAGCCAGCAAGCAATTGTGTTAGATATTTTTGCTAGAATTGCATAGAAAGGAAGGCGCTCCAAATCCGCCGGGTTATCATGACCGCCTCTACAAGATGCATCGTCTTAGCATACTAGCATACTACTACTATTTGATGCTTCACACCATGGAGTCTTCAGGAGACATGCCCGACTAGAGACGCCATGGAACTAGAGCATTGCCCAGCTCGAGGAGGCCAAGATCACGAGGTGCTCTCCAGTCTGCATTATTGTTGGCCCACCGAAACCGCTTCTCATAGCCGCACCATGCCACATAGGGGAGTACCCCATGGACGGTGGTGGTGTGCTCTAGCATGTGGCCTCCCATGGCTTCATCGTCATCTGTCCTCAAGTACAAGGTCATCATGTAAAATTCAGCGAATCAGCGTGGCAACGAAGTTCTATAGTAACCCGAGCGCAAATGCAGTTCTACACGTTATCCGGACCTGACACGACTGTAGAGACACAAATTGGACCGCGCCGGACCGAAAATGCTTTGACTCATGCCACTGGACATGTTTTTCTACCCGGCATGCCCCCATTGACCTTTGGAACATCGTTTGGGATTCGCGGCTGAAGATGCTCTGAGACGGTTCATCAGTTGGGCAATGGTGGCGTTCCTCGAGAAGTGGGTGGAGGGGTGACCAGAGTGGATGGACGACATTAGCGACCTAGGACTAGGATCCATGCTTTTATGTCTTCCGCATAGGTTTAACGGACAATGACGAGACGACTAATACTAGGATAAACAGAGAATTTTGCATGTTAATCTATACATTAGTAATGATCATCATCATAATAACGTGCATGGGCGCCGCCTCCGTTTTTCTGACGCCAGTCCATAGATGGACTACCGATGACCATGAGACTAGACTGACCAAGACTTGTTTTGAAGATGTGAGCTGCTCCTAGGTGTTGTTGCCTGTTTTTTCAAACAAAAAGTACAGTCCGAGCTTAATTCCACAAGCAATTAATATTTACTTGATAAATTTTTAAAAAAACTAATGATGTTAAACCAACTACTTCCTCCGTTTTAAAATATAAGATATTTTATCTTCGTGAAGCAAATGTATCCAGACTACTTTTAGTATGTAGGTTCACTCAAATTTGGAGCGAATCTACACACTAAAAGAATCTAGATACATTTTCTTCACAAATCTAAAACATTTTATATTTTGAAACAGAGGGAGTAACTTTCAAGGACAACATAGTAAGTTCTTTTGACTGATACAAAATTGATGGTTGCAACTTCTTAGATTTAAGATCCCCAAATTTCTTAACATTTTCATTTAGAGCCACTCAATGTTGATTTGGACCTAGTTCCACTGAACTTCAGCAGCAGATTATTGGAGTGAGATTCAATACATCCTACAGTCATATATTGTCATCTCCTTTGGTTAAGAGCGAATTTACGATAACAGTAGACAGTTTTCAGAATAGAGACAAACTTCGCTTTTATTCTTAGACGAAGGAGCATAATGATCACGGCCATCTACACAAGGGAAACATACTCCAAATTTCTTCCATTAATTTCTTCAAAAAAAAGTCTTCCATTAAAAAGAAAATACGATGTCCATCTTGAAATGATAACTCGGTAGTCGTACTCCATTGCTAATAACATCGCTGCTGCCTACTGGTTACGTCTTCTGAACTTCCGGTTCAGAGCTCAGCACAGTCTCCAGCCTTGGGCTGCTGCTGCTGCTGGCCATGCTCGGCCGAGGACTTCCGCGAGCGTTTTAGCATGGTGCGCATGGCCGGCGTCGCGTATGACAACGAATCCATGGTGGCATCCTCCCACTCCCCAGATGAAGACATCTGCTCCAGCGGCCTCGAATTGGCGCGCTGCTGCGCGTGCGCGCTCATGCCGGCGAGCATGTACGCCCGCCCCGACCGGTCGTAGCTCTGACGGCTCGACACGCGCCTGCGCATCTCCTGCAGCTCGGCACCCAGCGCCACGATCACCGCGTCGCCGTCCCCTGACTGCGCCACCGCGCGCTGCCGGCTCTCCAGTATCTCCACCGCCTCCTGGTACGCGCCTCGCTCCGCCGCCGCCTTCGCCAGCGCCATGTCCTCTGCCGCCTCCACCCGCACGCGCTCCCGCTGCACCTCCGCGGACCGCTCCGCCTCACCCGCGTGCTCCGGCCTCGCCACCACCACGCCCTCCGCTGACACGCTCACGTTCCTGCCGGTCGCCGCGTCTCTGTAGCTGCAGTCTACCTTCACCAGAGCGCTCTCGCCGTCCGATCCTTCAGCTCTCGGCACGGAAAGGAAGACAAGGAAACGCCTCTCCTCGTCGGCGTACAGTTCCCCGACCTGGACCGAGGCGGCGCGGCCGTCCTGGTCGATGCGGCTCTCGTAGCGGCCAGAGTTGACCGAGATGAGACGCACACCCGGATGCAGGCTCGTGACTTCGATGCGCGCCTCCTGGACCACGACGGAAAGAAGCCCGCCGATGCACTGCGCGAAGGCGTCCTGGACGACCGCCTCGTTCTCAATGAACGAGAACGTGCCGCCCGTGGCCTCGGCGATCACGTTCATGGCCGCCGCGTCGTGGTCCTTGCCGAAGCCGAACGTGTGGACCGGCGCCGACGCAACACCACCCGGGCGCAGGAAGGAGGGCGGGACGAGCGCCTCGTAGCTGTTGCTGGCCTCGCCGGCCCGCTGTCTCGCCAAGGGCACGGTGAAGGTGTCCTGGCCGTCGGAGAGGAGCACGACGCTGGAGACGGCGTTCCGGTGCCTTCGCTCGTCGAGCACCTTGGCGGCCGTGCGGAGCCCCTCGGCGATGTTGGTGCCGCCGCCCGAGGCGAGGGCCTCCACGGCGCTCACGGCCAGGGCCTTCCCGTCCTCCGTCATGCGCGCGAGCCTGGTGACGCGGCGCGCGCTGGAGGAGAAAGACACGACGGAGAGGCGGTCGTCGGGGCCGAGGTTGTCGACCACGAACCGCATCGCCCGCTTCAGCAGCGCCAGCTTCTGCCCGTGCATGCTGCCGCTCACGTCGAGCACCGTCACCAGGTCCAGCGGCGCGCGTGGCTGTGCGTCTCCGGTCGGTCCGGCCTCGGTTATCCCAGGAGCCGTGACGTGCACGAGGACGGCGAAGTTGTCGCTGGACGAGTTCCTGGCGACCGCCGACCACTCGGTGACCGTCTTGACGAGGAGCGATCCGTTGGAGGATGCGCCTGCTGGAACCTGTGGCCGGATGCCCGTCGTCGGCTGCTCGTCGTCATCGAAGACGACGACGGCCGGATCCGAACGACTGTTGCAGGGTGAAGCAATCCCCTCGACGCATGGTTTGTACGTGCCTATGTAAACAGAAGCAAATATACAGGGAAAATAGCATTAGTGTTCGATCGTCCGTCAGACCACAGAAAACATGGCGATCTGCGCTTACAGTGTGCACGGGTAGCGAAGCACGCGAGAAGAATCGCCAGGAGGAGGAGGAGAAGGGTCGACGATGCGTTCCGAGGCTTGTCCATGGAGACGATGCGGCGCAGGGTAGATCGATCCAGAGTTACTGTATATTTTCTGATGATGAGTTTTCTGCCTAAACGTCGTTTGATATATATAGAGAGGGAGAACCCAGAGCCGCCGCCAAGATTGGGAAAAATTGATCGGCCCACGTATCACGGCCACATATATGCCTCCACGTCACGCGTATCTCATTAAGAACACATACGCGTCATTAGTCTTAGTCATTACTACTCGTGCACGATTTTAGCAGTTGGATACAGATAGTACCTCTGCTCTGGCTTCAACTTTCCAAGTTCCACAAGAAACCAAGAGATCATTAATTTTGAAATCAAAGATTTCTTTCTTTCGAAGTTTCGTCTCCTCCTGTTCGCAAAAAAAAAAGTTTCATCTCTCATGAAGTATAGTCTAGCATAAACCATCACTTTTCGGGTTAATTTTTGAAAAAACCGCCAGTTTTCGTGCAGAAAACTACCACTCTGTCGTAATATTTTTGCACTGTGCACTAATATTAAATTGAGCATGAATTGATGTCCAAACCGACAACAGGACCATCCAGCAGGTTGACGTTGCAAGATATAACGGCGTGTGTAACAGCTGTTTGTGGGTTCCATATGTCAGCCCCATATCCTATTTCTTTGTCGTTCCATTGACCATGGCTGCGGCCATGGGAGAGAAGGAGGGGAGCGTGACGGCGACGGAGCTAGTCGTCCTGCATCAAGACGGGGATGGGGGAGATGGGTCAACGCGTCTCACTTTTGCTTTTCTTTTTTTGATATTTTGATAATTTTTTTAATAGAGCTGACAGATAGAGCCAGTTTACGTCAGGAAGTTTTCTCTTTACATATGGGTTCTGCTGTCAGAATGGGTGTCAATTCACGACTAAACGTGGATGAGTGCTTTTTGCGACAATTCGTTTTCGATCTAGTAGTTTTTCGCGATTTGAAGGTCACCTGTTACCATTTGGAAAAATTGTATGTAAACCGGTAGTTTTATGTTATCAACTCTTGAATTTACGAGTGAACACGACACGACACTTCCTCGGTCAAAGTGATAGATTTTAGTGCACACGAAATTCCTCCTATAAACCTAGTACTGTATAAGTCAATCGGTAAAAAAATACCATGGGCGTAGCATTGATCACGTTCCTCAAGTCACGGATGAAAACTATTGAATTGATGCACTAGCCATCTGAACCAAAAGTCCAAACTAATGAAAGACCTAGACTATATATATTTTAACACTCCCTCTCACGTCTAGGCTAGACAAATGGTAGGACACTAGACGTGGGTAATCGGGGGCCTTAACTATTTGAAGTAGATTAAATAGTGTGTTATACGGGGTTTGAACTTCAGACCTCCTAGCTCTGATACCGTGTATTGAATTGATGCACTAGCCATCTGAACCGATGGAAATGGCTAGACTATATATATTTTAACACTCCCCCTTACGTCTACACTAGACAAATGGTAAGACACTAGACGTGGGTAATCGGGGGCGCAACTATTTGAAGTAGATTAAATAGTGCGTTAGCCAGGGTTTGAACTTGAGACCTCAATTGATGCACTAGCCATCTGAACCAAAAGTCTGAACTGATGGAAAGAGCTAGACTATATATATTTTAATAGGAACGACATACTCCCTCTGATCCATATTAGTTGACTCAAATTTGTCTAGATTTGGATGAATCTAGACTCTATTTCGTATATAGGTTCATTCAAAATTTGATAAATTCAAGTCAACTAATATGGGTCGGGACAAGTAATAGATTTGACATAATAGATTTTCTAGCATTGACTTGTGTCTTCTCGATGACATAATAGATTCTCTGGTCTGGCAATGCAAAACTGCTGAAATAACATGTCAATTTCCTTGTGAAGCACTTGAGCAGACATCGGAACAAAGTCTTTGTCTTATTCCCTGCTTCCTCAGGACCGGGCCTCTCCCATGGCACCCTCGCCGGATTAGCTGGCGAGCGGTGGCCGGGAGTTGGCACCGGAGTAGTTAGGGCTTGTTCTTTTCTTTGTTTTTGTAGTTGTTATCCTGCATGGGTATTTTGGAGCTATGCTCTAGATCTTTGCAGCCAGATCTGGGGTGTTGGACCTCTATTCTTGGTGTTCTTGCTCTTCTGGCTAGAGCAGAGCACTGAGACGGAAGTTTCTGTCTCCGTAAATAAAGAAGCTGCGGCTCTTCTTCTGGCGTTGAGGATCTGCGAGGCAACAATCCTCCTGGCCTGCTGCGGTAGCGAGGGGGAGGAGAGTTGCGATGTGGACAGGCGGTGTGCGGTGTTCCTCTTGGCCGGCCGTGGTGGCGAGGAAGAGGACTGCCGCCGGTCGCTGGCCTCGACGCTCCGAAGAAGGCGGTTATCTGGCGTCGCCCTCCGCATGCTGGTCCCCTTCCTTCTTCCTACTTTGAACGGCCATGGTGGCTTGGGAAGTAGGAGTTGGATGGTGGGGCTGGTCATGTGGTTCCGGCGCCATCAGGTCTCCAAGAAGCTCTTCTGGCGGAAGTTTCCAAGCAAAGGCGATGAGTGTCGATGCTATCCTTGGCTAAGGGGGCCACTCTGCGCCTCGAGAGTCGAAGCTCTGAGAGTCGAGAGCATGGAACTGTAGCTATTGCAGCTTATCAACCGAAAAGGTTTTAGCTTTGAGAGAATTCCTTATTTGACACTACTTTCAAATATGATTTCTTATTTTACACTCGAAATTTTTCTCTTAACTATATGACACCGGGTGTAATTCTTTTTGCCTTAGATGACACTCTAGTTCATTTTCAGAACCAACGGTGTTAGTTGTAGACCTACAAAGACCCTCTTGCCCCTGGTTCATAATGTGGAAAAAAAATCAACATAAAAGTAGTTGTGTTGTCATGTACTTCCTTCGGGTGCACTAATTAATTGTTCATTCGGACTAATTTTAATTAACCAAGAGAGAAACATTATGGACGGTAGAGCTGACGCAATAATTCTCACCATCTGTTTCTTTTTTCTCTTCAAGGACAAAAAGGAAATGGCACTCTAGAAAACGGATGCCGATTTTAGCGTTCGATCGGACCCTTGTGCTGTACACGAGATTAGGTGCAGTCTTCAATTGGTAGTGTGAAAACTTGCACCGGTGGTACTTTAGTTTCCTAATAACTGCTTACAAGGATCACGGCTAATCCATAATTTCCGGAGCATGCATTATATAGTTTGCTGAGATAAACGTACATACCATGTAGTTTCCAAATATTTCAGAGACGACCCATCCAATTACAAACGTTCCAAATATTCATTCTCGTTTTTTAGGAACCCAAATAATCTGAATTATAACGACGCTAAAATTATTTTAATTTGCGGTTTTTTTTAGCATGGATCGTGCAAGGCAAAGCACAACATCCATGCACCGAAACAGTTAATGCAAGAAACGAGCAACTAGTTTAATGCCAAAGATAAACAAGACTAGATGGACACGCGTGCTTTGCGCCGCCGTTTGCATGGCGTTGTCACATAGTGTGATTATTACGGTACACTAACCAACGCTTTATTTGTGACACCCATGTGTAAAACACATGTGTTTCTAGTGTCATTGTCCATGAGACACTCAAGCCCTTCTTTAGCAGTAAGGCCTTTTCGATCTCTTCCTTCTTCTCATTGTAGACGGTCGGCTAGCCGTCCGGAGAATAAAGTACGACTTATTTAACTCCGCTTTGTTATTTATTGGCGGATGTCGAACTATTTGAGTTAAAGGCTTAAAGGTGGACTGTGGATGATGGCATGCACATTCGTAGGTCGTGGAGGAGCAAACATCTACCCGTAGACGATGGTGGCGTTAGGGTTGGGTGCATCGAATGGGGTGGTGTTGCGAGCGGCGGCGAAACTGTTCCATCGTCACACGTGGGGGCGGAGGGGGTGGTGGGTTGGGGGAGTGGCGAAATAGTCGTCCATTGGTGATTTTTTTCCGGTGGCCGTCGAGGCGGGATGCAGGAGGTCACACGCGACAGTTTTAGTTTGCGCTGGGCAGCGCTGGCTGACACACCAAATTTGCAGCACAGGATTAGGCTTTTTGTGTGCGTGCTCTAAATTGTTTTACGTGCGACTTATTTTTGCGCATATGCTGAAGCATGATTTTTTCCCGCCGCGCTAAATAATAGCGGTCTTTTATGCACCGACAGATTTTTTTGTGTGTATACTAGAGATGCTTTAACTACGGTTCGTTGGTTTATTTCCATGTAGGCCTTGTATAATTCCTTATTTTCTATGAGCTGGCCTATATTTGATATTTTGTCTTCTTGGTCCACAAGCCATAAATACATAGCCTTTAGATTCACAAGTCACAAACACAGCCTTTGGGTCCACGAGCCATAGACACATATTTTCACATGGGCTCAAAATGCTTTTTTTTTCCACCAAGCTTAAGTCTATAGTATATTTGCATTGCACTGCATTGCACGATCAAAGAGACTATCCTCTAAACAAGTTTCAAGTGTCAGTTTAACAGGGAAGAGTTGGACCAGGCATACTGTTGCAGCTTCAGAGATGATTTGCAAGCAGGCTAAAAGCTACTGAACCTGACTTGAATATGTAGCAGAAAATTCAGCAGTGCTTTCCTGTTCCGAACTTACGTGTGAACTCTTTCGTCAGAACTGTGGATTTCAGTGCACAGAATTGGGACTTCTTACAAACTAAATTGAAGACTTAGTATGATGTATATATTATAAAAAATATATCACCGGAAACTTTAGACATTATATTTTCCAATGATATAATTTTTATATTATATAATTTAAATTATATAGGTCAAATTGATAACCTAGATATACGCGTAGGCCTTGTAAACTGAAACGGAGGGAGTACTCTGGATTCTGGCATTGACTTCTGACCATGACCTAAAGCAAAGACTTCAGTAAGGTCTACAGGTTTGCCTTATCCAATAAGATGAGGAATATACTTTTATGACACAACCCTCAAACTATGCCACTTGACACTTCTTGAAATAATAATCACTTAGACAAAAAAAATACCAGTACGTAGTTTATTTCAGTATGGACCAACTGACAATTTGAATCATATTCCAATACAGTTTTCCTATCCTGTACCTCCGGTTTCAATTTGCACCTCACCTTTGCTAACTTGCGGCTATCTGAAATTTCAATTTTGCAATATAACTTAGGAATCTTTGTCGGCCACCACGGTATGACAATACCAAACACATTCTTAATTACTATATCTCCGTTCTAAAATATAAAACATTTTATATATTATGGAAAAGAGGTATTGACATGTCGATGGTTTCTCTGTTAAATGGAAGACTCGGTAACTTTGAGGCCCTTCCCCTCTGATGGTTTTTCTGTTAGTTCGGCCTATCGGACCCTATTCTAGGGTCCGGAGCTGGAGTGGACGACCCTAGTCTCGAACGCCCCTCTTCCTCTTAGCCATAGGATTTTTGTGTTGCAGCTCCTCCAGGACCATCTACTCTCAAGGGTGTAGATGTCCAAACATAATGACTCGGGTACCAGACTGTGTCCATTATGTGGGACGTCGGAAACGTGCGCTCGCATTATGTTCATGTGTCTCGCCGCTCGGTTTTCGTGGAGCTTTCTCCCGTAGGCTCTAAGACCCGCCTGGCAGGCCAAGACCTCGGGGAGTTCTTGAAAATAGGGGCAAACCGTATCGAAAGGAGGCGTTGTCTCTTCTGGTTCCAGTCGTTGCGGTCTTAACATGGACTTTGTGGAATGTGCGTAATAAGGTGGTGATTGAACAGATCTTTCCTAAATGTCTAGGTGACTCTATTTTTTTCTTTCTTGCCTATTTTCATATTTTCAACGTGGTACCCGCTATCTTGACAGCAGGACTAGGAACATATGAACATCACTCTTCGGGCTATGAGAATGACGACGCATTACTTATCGGCGTCTTATTCCCCATGAGCATCCTAGAGGCGCTGTCTTGCATCCGTCATTTTTTTTATTTTGCTTTTTTGGGTTGTGTTGTGTTGAGTCCCCAAACGAACGATCTTTATTTTTGTTTCTCTTTGACGCATGTCGCATCTGGATGTTCGTGCAACTCGGTTGTAATTTGCAAGTTGCTTTAATTATAAAGCGGATGAAACACTGTTTTAAGGAGGTATTAACATACTACCAATTAGGATTCGCAAAAAAAAGAAAACATACTGCCAAATAGTGACGAAATATATCTCTTGTCGAAACGATGGACAGCACGGTCACCTCCTTGTCAAAACGATGGATCTCAGTGCACAGAATGGGTGCGAAATTCTTTTTACAGAACTGGTCTGGCATTGACTTCTGTCCAAGACCATGACCCAAAGCAAAGACTTCAGTCAAGTCTACAGGTCGATATGCCTTATCCGATGAGATAAGGAATATACTTTTGTGACACAACACAGAAACTATGCCTCCTGACACTTGTTGCAGTAATAATCAATTAGACTAAAAAATAGAGTTTATTTCAATTTCGACCAACTGATAATTTGCATCATATTCCAATAGAGTTTTCCTATTCTGTATCTCCGTTACGATTTGCACCTCGCCTATGCTAGTTGCCGCTATCTAAATTTTAATTTTGCAATATATCCAACGGGACGTACACGTACCCTCTTTTGTTGGTAGTTGGTAGCCACGGCGTGGCATAATACCCTGTTCCACCTTATAAACACATTCTTAATTCTTAATTTAACACCCTGCAAATAGTACTATCAAAATACTGCCTTCGTTTTATAATATAAGACTTTTAAAAACTGTTTTAGTTTGCTAAAAAAGCTTATATTATAAAACGGAAGTAGTATTATCGTAATTTACATTGCACCTTTGAAATAAGGATTGCTCGAATTTAAGCTAACACTAGTAGAAAACAGGCCATCCACGCCTCGAGCACTAGTCGGCCTGCGCCACCAACCGACTAATGCCAGCACGCTGCCCCGTTGAGCGGCACGCAGGGGGCATGGGTCCCGTTGGTAAGATGCGTCGGTTGAGCCACCAACCGGGACTAAAGGTTTGGCCACAGCCACGTGGCGTAGACACCTTTAGTCCCGATTGGGCTCCAACCGACTAAAGACCCTTGCCTCTATAAATGCAACGCCCAGCCCTCCGCCTCCACTGCTTTTTCGAATGGTGTAAGGTGTGAGGTGTGTGCTAGTTTTTTCTCATGCATGTATTGAAGGTGTTTGTTGAAATGTTTGAGTGAAAATCCAGTTGAATTTCTCATAGAACAAAAATATAGAAGGTGTCCGAGACGCACTTGAGCTTTCTCCTCTTTATTTCCTCGATCGAGGTTAGCAATCCTATCTTTTCTAGGTCATTGATACAATTCATGTGTCGGTGTGAATTGGTTATTTCACTATTTACGATGTCCTGTTTTTGATAAACTTACTTATATGATGCGATGAACGGTCGGGAATGGATGTACGGTGACCGCGGTAGCCGGGTATATCAAAGGCTTGGATAAATTTATCGATGTGGCTACGGCAAACAAAGAGAATGGATTTATACGTTGTCCATGTGTTCAATGTCGAACAACAAGGAGTACTCTTCCTCGAAAATCATTCGCGCCACCGATTATGAAAGGTTTCATGCCCAACTATAATTGCTGGACCAAGCACGGGAAAGAGGGTTATGATGGAAGATGGTGAAGAAGAAGATGATGATAACAACTATCATCATATGTTTCTGAATACGGTGATACCGCTATGGAAGACAATGAAGAGGAAAAAGGTGAAGAACGGGCATCGATGAGCCGTGATGAACTTGGTAGGGTCATTTCGATGCAAAGCGAGACTGTGAAATGAAAATGAGAAGTTGAAGTTAGAGGGCATGTTAGAAGATCACAAGAAATTGTTGTACCCAAATTGTGAAGATGGCAGACAAAGCTCGGTACCACATGGAATTGTTATGATGGAAGGCGAGTGTGGTCTAACGACTCCTCATTTGAAAAGATGCTGAAAATAATGAAGCCAAGTTTCCAAAACATAACGAACTTCCCGAGAGTACCTACGAAGCAAAGAAGACTCTATGTCCTCCGGGATTAGATGTGCAAAAGATACATGCATGCATTAATGATCGCATCCTCTACATGTAAGGAGTATGAGAATTTAGATAAATGCCCGATATGCAATGCGCTATGGTATAAGATCGACGAGATGACCACCTGGTGATGTTGTGGGAGAGCCCCTCGGAAGAGGGTTCCTGCTAAGGTTATGTGGTATGCTCCTATAATACCAAGGTTGAAACGCATGTTCGTAAACAAAGAGCATGCCAGTTGTTGCGATGGCACAAAGAAGACCGTAAGAAAGACGGGAGTTGAGACACCTGGCGATGGGTCACAGTGAAAAATCGAGAGAGACTTCCGACTTTGCGGTGACGCAAGGAACTTATGGTTTGGTCTAAGTACGGATGGCATGAATCCTTTTGGGGAGCAGAGCTGCAACACAAAGACTGCCCGTGACTCTATGTATCTACAACCGCCTCCTTGGTTGTGCATGAAGCGTAAGTTCATTATGATGCCGGTGCTCATCCAAGGCCAAGCAACCGAAACGACATTGATGTGTACCTTAGGCCATTAGTTGAAGAACTCTTACTTGTGGGGCAAACCAGGTGTGTACGTGGGATGAGAACAAACAGAGCCATTTAATCTGAGGGTTGTTATTCGTAACCATCAATGATTGGCCTGCTCTTAGTAACCTTTCGTGACGGACAAACAAAGGATATAAGGCATGCACCCACTGTTTAGATAAGACCGAAGGTACATATTTGCATAAATGCAAGAAGGTTGTGTACCTAGCGAATCGATTTCGATTTCTTCCGACCAATCATCTCGTAAGAAAGAAAGGCAAGCATTTCAAAGGTGAGGCAGATCACCGAAGAAGCTGAACTCCCAAATGGTGATGATGTATTTGGTATGGTCAAGGACATAGAAGTAATCTTTGGAAAGGGTCCCGGCGTCAATCAGTTCAACGACGTCGCCATGTGACACGCACCCATGTGGAAGAAGAAATCTATATTTTGGGAGCTGCCATATTGGAAAGTCCTGCGTGTCCGCTCTTCAATCGACGTGATGCACGTGATTTAAGAATCTGCGTGAACCTGCTAGGATTCCTAGGCGTATGGGAAGACAAAAGATACACCAAGCACGGAGGACCAACAAATTATGAAAGACCCAAAGAACATGCATACAGATAACAAGACGGATAAAGGCGTCACTTAAGTCGTGCCTATGCTCTTACCAAAGCAGAAGGAAATCTTTTGAAGTCCTTTACAGATATCAAGGTGCCGCTGGCTTCTCATCTAATATAAAGGCGATAATAAATATGGCAGAGAAAAGTTCCAAAACCTGAAGTCTCATGATCACGTGATTATGACGCATTGCTTCCGATTGCATTGAGGGGCTACCGTAAAATGTTCGAGTACCCATTGTGAAGTGTGCATTCCTCAATGCAATATCTCGAAGGTAATCAATCCAGATATTCTCGCCAAGGTTACAAGGATGTGGTACAATGTCTTGTTAGTTTTGAATTGGTGTTCCCACCATCCTTCTTCAATATTATGACGCATCTCTGGTTCATCTAGTGGAAGAGATTGCCATTCTCGGTCCGGTATTTCGCACAATATGTTCCCTTTGAGAGGTTCATGGAGTCTTAAAGAAATATGTTCATAACCTGCTAGACTGTAAGGAAGCATCTCCAAGGGATATGGAACAGAGGAGGTCATTGAGTTTTGTGTTGACTTTATTCGACCTTAAGCCGATTGGTGTTTCTCGCGGCATGAGGGAAGACTAAGTGGAAAAGGCACTGGGAAAGAAAGCACCGATATGTAGGGACGGGATTCTTTCACTAAAGCACACTACACGTTCTACATAATTCCACCTTGGCGCTCGTATATGGAGGAACACAAGAATATTGTACGCTCAAAACCCGGGAAGCTGAATCATGGATTACGATGAACACATGAAGTCTGTCGGTGGTTGGATGTTGACACATCTCTTGAATGACACCACTTGGAGATCAGCTATACTTGTTGGCAGCGTCACCATCTTCTATGTATTGAATTTCCAAGGGTACGAAATAAATGGGAATACATTCTACACGATCGCCCAAGATAAAGAGCACCAACCAAAATAGTGGTGTCCGCTTTGATGCAATAGACGAGAATGGACAAAAGGACACATATTATGGTTACATAGAGGAGATATGGGAACTAGACTATGGAGTCTCTTTTAAGGTCCCTTTGTTTCACGCAAATGGGTCAACCTGAATGGGAAGGGTAAATATAGACCAGTTGTACGGAATGACAACAAAGGGATCTCAACAATCTTGGTTATAGAGATGAACCATTCGTCCTAGCCAATGATGTGTCTCAGTTTTCTATGTGAAGGACATGTCCTCCGCATCAAAAAAAGAAAAAATATGCAAACGAATACATCATATGATGATCCAAAGCGTCACATAGTTCTTTCAGGGAAAAGAAACATCGTGGGAATCGAGGACAAGACAGACATGTCAGAAGATTATAATAAGTTTGATGAAATTCCGCCCTTCACAATGAAAACTGACCCAAGCATTCCGTTAAGTAAAGAAGATGCTCCATGGTTACGTCTGAAGCGGTCATAAGGAATGACATATGTCTTGAGTTCATGTCTTTCGCGGTTTGTGGCTTGACCGTTAAGTAAAGAAGATGCTTCATGCTCATATTATGTAACTCTAGTTCATGTCTTTCGCGGTTTGTGGCTTGACCGAAGGATATCTTTCGCGGTTTGTGGCCTTTAGTCCCGGTTTTGTAGTCTCAGTTTTTAATATTAATAAATGTCTTGAGTGTTAGTCCCATTTTGTGGCTGGACCAGGAGTGCCTCGATGACCAGTTTCTCGAGATGCCGAGGACTGGGCTCCGCGGATCTCCTCAAATGGCCGCAGTGGTGTCCCTGCTCGAAAACCATCTTGCAGCTTGTAACTTCACTAACTAGATCAATACGCCTCGAGCTAACTAATTTCACATATTAGGAGTGTTTCTATGACCAGTTTCTCGGAGATGCCGGAGGACTGGCTCGGCATCTCCTCAAACTGGCCGTAGTGGTGTCCTCGCTCTAAAACCATCTTGGAGATGCCTCAAAGGCCGGAGGATCGGACTCACAAGGATGCATATTTATAGTACAAGCATCTCGGCATAATGTCGACACTCACGACATAATGTCGACACTCACCCCTATTATTAGTGCCGACTCATCTTTAGTTCGGTTGGTGTCTCCAACCGACTAAAGGTTCATCTTTAGTCCGGTTGGTGACACCATCCGGGACAAGGTACAAGCCGCGACATAATGTCGACACTCACCCCTATTATTAGTGTTGTTCGCCCACTCGCCGAATCCCTTTAGTCCCGGTTTGTGACTACATCCGGGACTAAATGTGTGCCGAACAATGATCATGTGTGTGTGGACATTGGTATGTAGAACAATGTTGCAGGAGGAAGTTTTCCTTTTTGTCGCACGGAAAATCCCTTTTCCATTTTCCGAGCGCAAAAAACGGGTCGTTTTGTGAAGTAACCACCAAAATGCCGTTTCAGAATGCTACCGTCCTATTTTCCTAAAATACTAGATCACCTTACATGGACTATATCCCAACCGGTACAAATCGGGACTAAATATGAACCCTCTCTTTATATAGGCATTTCAAAACGGGCATAATAAATTCAAAAAAAATCCGAACAATGAAAATCCTTCGCGTGGTGTCATATTATGTTACATAGTTGAAAGGAAAAATACCAGACTTGGTACATTGATCATGTTTCGAAAAAACCTTCACAAAATGACCTATCATGTTCGAGGTTTCATGGCTTTCGGTCCAAATGACCGATGTTATGTGCTGAATCACGGCATAGTTTGTGATGTTGTGCCCATATTATGCATGTGTGTGGACATTGGTATGGAGAACAATGTTGCAGGAGGAAGTTTTCCTTTTTGTCGCACGGAAAAGCCCTTTTCCATTTTCCGAGCGCAAAAAACGGGTCGTTTTGTGAAGTAACCACCAAAATGCCGTTTCAGAATGCTACCGTCCTATTTTACTAAAATACTAGACCACCTTACATGGACTATATCCCAACCGGTACATCTCAAACCTTTTCGTCCATCCCTGGTAAAAAGGACAAATGTCTGCCGAATCGGCAGGAAGTGGGTCCGGTTTGTACTACAGGTACATGATCTATCGCCCGTGATTTTTTGAAAAAATCGTTTTTAGACTCGCAATATGTGGTTTCTTCAGAGATCCAATGCAAGTTCTAACGATGCCCGTCCCCTATCTTCATGCACACCGGTTCGACCATAGTTAGAAATTCAAATAATTCAAAACGGGCATAATAAATTCAAAAAAAATCCGAACAATGAAAATCCTTCTCGTGGTGTCATATTATGTTACATAGTTGAAAGGAAAAATACCAGACTTGGTACATTGATCATGTTTCGAGAAAACCTTCACAAAATGACCTATCATGTTCGAGGTTTCATGGCTTTCGGTCCAAATGACCGATGTTATGTGCTGAATCACGGCATAGTTTGTGATGTTGTGCCCATATTATGCATGTGTGTGGACATTGGTATGGAGAACAATGTTGCAGGAGGAAGTTTTCCTTTTTGTCGCACGGAAAAGCCCTTTTCCATTTTTCGAGCAAAAACGGGTCGCTTTGTGAAGTAACCACCAAAATGCCGCTTTAATGCTACCGCCCTATTTTCCTAAAATACTAGACCACCTTACATGGACTATATCCCAACCGGTACATCTCAAACCTTTTCGTCCATCCCGGTAAAAGGACAAATGTCTCCGAATCGGCAGGAAGGGTCCGGTTTGTACTACTGTACATGATCTATCGCCTGTGATTTTTGAAAAATCGCTTTTAGACTCGCAATATGTGGTTTCTTCAGAGATCCAATGCAAGTTCTAACGATGCCCGCCCCTATCTTCATGCACACCGGTTCGACCATAGTTAGAAATTCAAATAATTCAAACGGGCATAATAAATTCAAAAAAATCCGAACAATGAAAATCCTTCAGTATTATGTTACATAGTTGAAAGGAAAATACCAGACTTGGTACATTGATCATGTTTCAAAAAACCTTCACAAAATGACCTATCATGTTCGAGGTTTCATGGCTTTCGGTCCAAATGACCGATGTTATGTGAATCACGGCATAGTTTGTGATGTTGTGCCCATATTATGCATGTGTGTGGACATTGGTACGGAGAACAATGTTGCAGGAGGAAGTTTTCCTTTTGTCGCACGGAAAAGCCCTTTTCCATTTTCCGAGCGCAAAAACGGGTCGCTTTGTGAAGTAACCACCAAAATGCCGCTTTGTAATGCTACCGTCTATTTTCCTAAAATACTAGACCACCTTACATGGACTATATCCCAACCGGTACATCTCAAACCTTTTCGTCCATCCTCGTAAAGGACAAATGTCTGGAATCGGCAGGAAGTGGGTCCGGTTTGTACTATGTACATGATCTACCGCCCGTGATTTTTGAAAAATCATTTTAGACTCGCAATATGTGGTTTCTTTAGAGATCCAATGCAAGTTCTAACAATATGAAAGGAAAATACTGACTTGGTATATTGATCATGTTTCAAAGGAAAAATCCAACAATGGCCGCCCCTATCACTTCTTATGTTTATAGTTTTTCTAAATTCCAAATTGATATTAAAAAATATAAGTTAATTCATTTTAATTGTAAATGGTTCATATTTTAAATGGTTACATTAATTATTTTTAAAATGTAAAATGTTTTTGAATTATTTATTTAAATCCAAACACTTTTTATGTTTAAATTTTTTCTAAATTCCAACTTAATATTCAAAAATATAAGTTAATTAACTTTAAAAGGTTACATTAATTATTTTTTAGAAATAGAAAATGGTTTTGGATTATTTATTCAAATCTATACACTTCTTATGTTTAAAGTTTTTCTAAATTCCAAATTAATATTAAAAAATATAAGTTAATTCATTTTAAAAGGTTACATTAATTATTTTCTAGAAATAGAAAATGGTTTTGGATTATTTATTGAAATCCATACACTTCTTATGTTTAAAGTTTTTCTAAATTCTAAATTAATTATCATTTAAAAAACAATACAAATTTAAACCCCAAAATAAAAAATAAGGCGGGAACAGAGAGAAAACCTGAAATTTTTTGAAAACAGGGGAATATGTCCCGGTTGGAGCCACCAACCGGGACTAAATCCTAAGGCCCTCCATTCTTGAAAATTGGAAAAAAAAGTGGAGATACGTCCGGTTGGTGGCTCCAATCGACGATATTTTTAGTCCCGGTTGGAGCCACCAACCGACTAAAGGTCCTTCCTTCATATACGCTGCCGTTCTTCTTCTTCTTCTCCCTTCTCCATTCTTCGCAACCACACCCCACGCCGCAGGAGACATCGCCCATCGCCGACGCTGCAGGGAGACGCCGCCCATCGCGTCTGCCGTGAGCGCCGCCGCCGCTTCACGCCGACCAGCGCCGCCACCGCTGCCACGCAGATGGCCGCGCTTCCCTCGCCGCCGCTTGGGATCACCGCCACCACCGCCCGCCGACCGCCTCTTTTCTCAGACCGACGCCATGAAGTCGCCGCTGCCGCCGCTGCCGCCACCGACGCCTCGGCCGCCACTCCAGCCGACCAAGGCTGCCGTCACAAGACGCTGTCGCCGACGCAGCTCATGAAGCCGCCGCTACCCTCGCCTCGACGCTGCTCACCTTCCGCCGCCGCCGAGGACCGCCACCGCCGCTGCCGACGCCGCCACTGGCTGCTCCGGTGAGCCCTCCGATCAACATCCAATGGTCCAGATGGACCATTGACTAGTAGTCAGCCTAGGCGCTGACGTCAGCGCCACGAGTCAAACGGTCACGTTTGACTATTTAATTTAATTCGATTTGTTTTGGCAGATTTTAGATGGAACTTGTAAAATTCATAGAAAATAATCTACTGGTCCAAAAATTGCAAATAAAATATGTATGGAATCAGTGTCTCACGTAGAATATTGTTGTACAGTTGTTTTATGCTTTTGAAGCAAGGTTTTGTCTTGGTTAATTAAATGAGTTAATGTTATTTTTAGAGTATTAAATCCATAGAAAAAGTTCTACAACTCCAAAAATTGCAAATAAGATGTCCCTGAAATCAGTGGAACAAGAGGAATCTTACAGTGAATTAAAAGGGTAGACTTGGCTAGCTCTTTAGTTTTTAGTTAGATTTAGGTTTGATTATTTTAGGTGTATTAGTTGTTAGATGATTTAGTTGTTAGATGATTTAGTTGTATTTAGTTTGATGAATTTTAGGTGTATGTGTAGAATATGATTTAGGTGTATATGATGTAGATGATTAGAAGAACATAGTAACCCTCACGTGTGATTCCGAGTTTCCGAGTTAGGGTTTATGCCCTCTAACCCCGCTTAATTTGCATCGATGCTTTAGGGTTTCCCTTTATTTTCGGTGATTGGATTATTAGGTTTATTATTAGTTAGGTATTATTAGGTTTATTAATTAGTTTGGTATTATTAGTCTTACCCCACCGGTCACCACGTGGGTAGCCCTGCACCGATTCACATTGCCGATCCTTGTGGTTAGATAAGGAATCATTAATACCCCTTAGGTGCATGGGTTCCCTCTCATATGCATCGGAGGTTTCTCGAACTAGGTTACACCCTCGAACTCCGGAATATTGATAACCGTTGATTTTAGCTAGAGTTACCTATCTACTACACGGTTTCCTTTTTGTAGCTAGGTTTAGGTTTCTTCATTTTTATTATTGTGTATGTATATATCGGTTTCTCCTTAACTTTCTCCTTTAGCCGCTTTGACTTATTCGTTTTCCACCTATGCGTAAAATATGGATCCACACGCCGAGACGAAGAAAAGGAAGAGTTGATCCAAGGTGTGATCCGTGGGAAGATAATTTAGACGTATCAACGTTTGAACAACTCCGGTGAGGGTGATCCTCTTTACCGGAGTAGACAACTTGTTTGAGGTTGAAGGTGTTGCCTTGAGGGAGAAGGCGATGCCTTGTGTAACCGAGAAGACGCATTCGGCGAGGTGCATGTAATATAAATCAATTCATTAATTAATCATCTGCTATCTATATAGAAATAGTAACGACGATCTTTCTTCTTTTAGCCCTCCGGATCGAAGGAATCTCTTGAAATGAGCGACGAGGCCCAACCAAAAGTTGGAAGACCATGAGAGGTTCAGATCGAAGATGTCGTCAGAGCGGCAGAATCGACCGCTCCAAGTTGTCGCAACCAAATTTGTGGCACAATGCGGAGTAATCGTTAGGGACTTAATCCCGATCACCATTAGAAATTGGAATAGGCCTGCTAATGCGGATGAAGAGGGAACATGTTTATTTGTCCCTAACCACGCCAAAGATTTACTGTGGAAGAGGCTCATGGTTAATTTCAAACTACCGAAGATAGAGCTGGATCCAAATGCGGAGGATCCAGTTGAGGACGCCTTACAACATGGGAGATCCATGGAGGCTAAGGTCAGGGAGTGGGCTTTGAAGAAGATGGCCCAGTGTTTCACCAACTAGAAGAAAAGATTGCACCTTGACTATGTCGTGAAAGAGAAGACTCCGGATTTCAAGAAGACTCAGTTTGAGAAGATAAAACCATTCTGGGCCGAGTTTGTGGAATACAAGACATCGCAAAAAGCTAAGGAAATGTTTGCAAAGAATAAGCTGAATGCTGCTAACAAGAAGTATCACCATACTATGGGGCAAGGTGGCTACAGGGCTGGCATTCCTAAGTGGGAGAAACTTGAGCAGGAACTGCGTGATAAAAATATCACCCCGCAGATGATTTATTGGGTAACGCAAGGAATTGGTTTTACGGGCATGGGGGCACGTTGGACTCGGAAGGAGGTGTATATATACCATACGACATAAAGAAGACCCTTGCCAATCGAGAGGATGAGAAAAGCGAAGAAGGTCAAAAGATGGGGACTTCATTCCCGATAGAGAGAATGATGAGCTCACACTCGCCCTTGGAAATAAGGAACATGATGGACGAACACGAGGCACAATAGGCTCCCAATCATGGAGGACTGGGTTTCAAGAGAGGAAGAAATATCCCGATAGAAGCCGTCGAGGAGTAAGGACAGGCGGCGGTTGAAGCGAAAGTCGAAGAGCGAATGCGTTTAATTGAAGAACGATTAAAGCAACAACAAGATGAAATTAACTCACTTAAAGAGCAAGTACTACCGGCGCCATCTCAAGAAGACACCGCATTCGATGCTACCGCCTATCGAATAATCGAAAAGCAGTGGCTTCCACCGAGGTCCCGGTGATGACAATGGCGATGCCGATGATGCACCGACGATGGCTCCTGTTGGCTACCCAAAGGATGATATCACGTAGATGACACATCGCGAGCTACATGTCAAAGTTGTGAACATATCAATGAAGGTGGCGGTCGGCTATGCCTTACCAATTGGACCCACACCAACTTACCACGATCGTCCGGTTCCAGAGGGCTACGCTGTTGTCGGCGTGGATGAAATCATGCCCACCTTTGAGGTTTTGGATCTTCACTACCCCGCCGGTGAAGGGGATGATCGCTGGGTGACGCAAAAACGCCACCATTCTATGGTCAAGGATTGTATCGTGCTTCAAATCACACGCCAAGGCCATCTTCGCCGTCTCACCCGTCTCCGCCGAGGTCGCCGCCATGGCAGCCGCCTTCGCCGCCTCACCCGCCTCGTCGCCTCACCCGCTCTCGGTGCAGCCATCGCCGCCTCGGGATAAAAGCGTAAGCGCATTGCCATCGTGCGTCGAAGCGATCGCCAAACGTAAACAAGAGCCTCTTCCAAAAGTACCAACGGTTCCTCCCAAGAGAGCTTATGATCAGATCAAGAGGAGACCGCGGCTCGGGTTGATGCGAAACGACAGCGTTTCGCTAAGCCGAGGCAGCCGAAAGAGCCAGAGTTCCCCAAAGACCAAAGAAGAAAAGCCAAAGTGTTGAAAATGCTAAAGACTCTTCATCAACCCGAGCCAAAGCTGTCATAAGACTATGAGCGTTCTATTCTCAAGTCACATGCGGCACAAAAGCCTCGAAGAGCAGTACTGATGCAAGCGGGAAATCTGTTGCCCAGCTCGGAGAACAAGCAAGACAGACTTGCGCCTCTCAAGGTGATTTCTCAAACCAATGAGGGTCGAGCAAATATGGGGTCAAGAGCAAGATGATCCAGAGGTAGTTGCACAATACGGAGAAGCCGCTGCTCAAGGTATGAGTATTGCCCAGATTTATCCCGATTAGAGTTCTTCCCGTGAGTGAAGTAGCATACAAATACAAGACGGCAAACCTCGTCAAACCTGAGGAGGTAAATAATCTTTCAACAAAATGCGAAGATTGCATAATCGGTACATGCACGCCACAAGTGCCGGGCTAATGGATAGTGCCGAGGGTTACAAAAAGCATCATGGGAAAGAAAGTGATGACATGATATCCATTGAATTTGTTGAGCTATTTCAATTATTCAATCAAGACGCCTTGGACAAATCGCTCATCGTGCCTATTGTCGTAAGTACTAATTTGTAATTAACTTAGTCTCCAGCTATCTCACTTTGTTTATTGCATGTATATAATCATACCGTAATATGCGTAATGAAGATTCTCGAATGCAGCAGAGGACAAATCTATGATATTGGCTTCATTGACCCATATTGGGTTCATGAAGCTAATCTCAAAATAAGCCCCGTGATACGGAGGATAATATAGTACACGCGTTAAGGTTTCAAGAAACCAAAAGGGAAATACTTTTTCCTTACAACTTCGAGTGAGTGTTATTGTCTTGTATACACTTTCTATTTCGCTTACTCGATGTTAAGTATATAATTGATTAGTTATGCATTCGCAGCTTCCACTATATTCTGTTAATCATTCAACTTGACAAAGGGCGGTACTAGTCATGGACTCAAACATAAACCCCTTGAGACGTGGAAGGACATGCAGATACTTCTCCAGCGTAATTCTAATCATTACGACACTATATCGGCAACGCTCGTGAATTTTATGATATCAAGTACTTAATAACTTCTTTTATTCGCTTTTCACGGGCAGCGCTTGGAAACGGTTCACCAAGAAGGCTAGGGTGTTTGGAAAGAGGAGCTTACATTTCAACCACTAGATGTAAGCACCACTAGCTATATCCGCGCATCTCTTTGATTCTAGTTTTGATACAGTTATTATCATGCTTGATTATTATTTTGATTGAACTATGTTCTTGTGAAGTGCGACACAGGACCGTGTAACAATCTCGTGGATACTATGTTTGCGAGTTCATCCGGCAGACGTATGATGAGAAGGGCAGAAATTTAGAGCAACTCCACGTATGTAAACAATTTCTATAGTTTTATTTTCAAACAAATTGTGTTTAGTTTCATTCATATAGACTGACTCCTTTTTAAATCAGATCGAACGCCACGGACGGTCTTCTGCCAAAGGATCGCGTACGAGCAATTCAGGAGGAATTGGCGGGATTCTTGGATGCAGAAGTCCTAGACCCGAAAGGGGAGTACTATTCTGCTGTGTATAGACAATAGGGATTGTAAAAATAGCAACTCGATCCGTGTATAGATAAGGGGAATACTTTTGTATGTAGTGCATGAACTCGATCCGTGTATTGAATGTAATATTGTCATGATGATCTTGTGTAATATAAGGTTCCTTTATTGATAAGTGCAAAACACTAAATAAACAATAAAACAACCTAAATGAATTCTCTGTCGCGGCACAAAATGTGCAAAAATGAATTCTCTGCCGCGGCAGAGAAATGGGCCAAATCTGCCATGCAGAAAGATAGTCCGTCAGACACGAACCGACTAAAGCCCTCGCACGGTGCAGCCACGCCAGTATGATCTTTTGGCCGGCAACCGACTAAAGGTCGGCCATCCCGATACGTCATTCCGTAAGCAATCGACTAATGCCGCTTACCAACCGGGACGCATGGGGTTGTTTCCACCAGTGTAATTATAAGATCCTCAGAACTGTCGCGCAAAGCCGCAAATATCACAATTTACATTGCACGATCAAACACGTAACGTCGGAACCGCAATAGTTTTGCTAGTCTATGCGGAGCCCTTGCCATTGGCCTGCCCACCAGGATTGTACCCGACGGGGTACCCCATCACCACGCCGGCCGGTGCCGGTGCCGTCGGCGCCGCCGCCAAAGCTGAAGGCACCTTCCCCTCCTTGGCGTCCCCACCACAGCAGGAATCACCACTCCCACTGGGAGCATCGTCATCCACGGCCTTCACGCCTTTCTCCAGTCCGCTGCCCGGTGGCGCCACGCCGGTGAGCCTCTTGACCCTGATGTTGACGATGCCGTTGCGGGTCTGCATCCTGGAGCCGCTGTCGAAGAGCCGGTAGCTGAGGCAATGCAGGTAGGCCGGCGGGCAGCAGCTGAAGTCGGCGACGGGCACGCGCGCCACCGCCACGGACTCCTTGCGGCCGTCGCTCCTCACCCGGCAGATCTCCACGTCGATCGCCGCCGCCCGCTCGGAGACCTTCACGTGCACCGTCTCGCCCCAGTAGGGGTACCCGTTGCAGTTGCCGTCCTCGTCGTTGGCGCGGGTGCGCGCCGCCTCCGTGTCCGTGTGCACCACGGCGTACGCGCCCCGGTCCAGCGGCTTGCGCTTGCCCCCGAGGACGACCTCCTCCGCGGACACCACGGTCACCTCCAGGTCCAGGGTCGGCTGCGTCGGGTACGGCGAGCGCGAAGACGCGGAGGAGCACTCCGCGGCGAACTGGGGTGTGCCCTTGAGCGCCATTGCTGGTCGTGGTTGGTTGCTGGTGACCTAGCTAGTTCGATCGGTGCGTACGTTTAGATCACGGAGTGACGGAGGCATCTGCGGGGGGATATAATATCGCCAACGGCAAAACGCGTGTAGCGTGCCGAGGTTTTAGGGCGTGATATTTCCCTATTTCCGTTTCAGGTTATCCGATAACTTCGCTGCCTGAATCGGAGACGGAGTTCGTCGATTTTGTTTCCGAACATGGAAGGCGACATGTTCGCGGAAGCTTCAGCATTCGCTTATCTCACGCAGGCATACGCGTGAACCAAAGTGTTAGGCGATGGAATAGTTGAACCGTGGGCGACACTTCTTTGCTCAAGGCAGCGGTACGATATATATTTGGTAGAGTTTGGATGGAACGCCATTGCTAATCTGATGCAAATGCACGCCATTGCGGCGGTCCAAAGTGGTGAATTAGTCCATTATAATCCGTAATTATCTAGGTCATTCCTTGAACTATAAAACATTGACACGCAACTTGTATTAGGTGTATATATACTCCTTCCATATGAAAATGAGGCGCACGTTTTTTCCACATAAATCTTTGACCAAAAATTTGAGAGACAGTCTCGATAACTCCATCTTGTAAGAAATTGATATCCCTTGGATTTCTATTGTAAAACACACCTTCTAACGATTTCATTTTTTTATTAAAAAAACCTTGTGTGGTCTTATTCATGCGAATTGAAATATATTACGTAGTATACTAAGTATAAAGACTAAAGTTGGTGGTCATCCCAACCGACTCTCACTATTCCTCCACTCGACTTGAACATGCCGGACCATGGAAACCTACAAACACGGCACCATCAAACTCCCAAACATCACATAATTGGCTTGGACTATAGTAAACAATTTCTGTGTTTTGGTATTAACCTTTCTCACATGAGCCTTTATCACCAGGGAATTATGACAAACCTCTGTGGTGAGTTGGTTTTCTAGGTTTGACATCTATTTCCCAAAATAACTTATGTCAATCATTTAAATTATAAACTTTATAAACTTAAATAAGCCTCCAATCGAGAAGTGGATTATTTGAGCCAGATGATACCTAGTACTCCCTCCATCTCAGAATCAAGATACTAAATAGATACATCTACATTTACAAAAGTCCGCGGGATCTATTCTGAGATGGAGGGGGGTACTTATTTTAGGTATTTTTAGTGTAAAAAGGTTCAGAAAGGGATCTACAAATTGCAGTGCAAATTTATGTTGATGAGTGAAGTTCCACGCTCATAATTTTGTTGTTTGGGAGAAACAAAAAAGAAATAAATCTATGAATTCATATTTATTAGCTACCACTTACACTCGTTTGTTTTTATGAGTCACATAGCACCATTTTTTTCTGATAATTTTTTCTTGTGATTTTATCATGTTGTACTACTAATGATATTTAGGAAATTCTATTTACAATTATAAAACAAAACGTAACATGTCCAAAAGTTTAATGGCTGTACCCTACATCTTTCATTGACAATTTTATCGCTGCCAACACTGATCACAGCTCGTTATCACTACTGTTTGATTCGAAACAACATTGATTCTACTACTGGCCCTTGCCATTGGCCTGCCCAGCAGCAGCATTAAACCCGACGGGGAACCCCATCACCACGCCGGCTGGTGCCGCCGCCGCCGCCGAAGCCGAAGGCACCTTCCCGTCCTTGGCGACACTGCCACAGCAAGAATCATCACTCCCGCTCGCAGCCTGGTCCACGGTCTTGCCGCCTTTCCCTGTGCTCGGTGGCGCCGCGCCGTTCATCCTCTTGACCCTGATGTTGACGATGCCGTTGCGGGTCTGGATCGGCGACCCGCTGTCGAAGAGCCGGTAGCTGAGGCAATGCAGGTAGCCCGGCGGGCAGCATCTGAAGTCGGCGACGGGCACGCGCGCCGCCGCCACGGACTCTTCGCGGCCGTCGCTCCTCCGCCGCCTGATCTCCACGTCGATCGACGGGGCCCGCTCGGAGACCGTCACGCCCACCGTCTCGCCCCAGTAGGGGTACCCGTTGCAGTGGCGGCCCTCGTCGTTGACGCGGGTGGTCTCCGTGGACATGTCCGTGTGCACCACGGCGTACGCGCGGCGGTCCAGCGGCTTGCGTCGCGCGGTGCCCCCGAGGACGACCTCCTCCGCGGACAGCACGGTCACCTCCAGGCTCGTCAGTGCAGGCTGCGTCGCGAACGGCGACGGCGACGGCGACGACGACGAGCAGCACTCCGCGCTGAACTGGGGCTTGCCCTTGAGCGCCATTGTTGGTCGGTCTCGGGTTGCCGACGAGTTCGATCGATGGTACTCCTTGGGGTCTCCGTGTGCGTGATTTATATCGAACGGCAAACGCGTAGTGGGCTGACTCAGGCAGTCAGAGGTCGAGCCGGAGACCTCTATGCGTTTCTTTCCGTTTCAGGTTCCTCAGTGGCCTGAATTGGATAAGGACTCAGCGGTTTCATTCCGAAGATAGACGACGACATGTTCATGGAAGCTTCAGAGTCCTGGCGCTTTAAAGTGCAGACGCGTCATCGGGTAGCGCAAAAGGTAGACGACTCGAATCGAAGACTTGAACCGTGACTCGAACGATCCTTATTTGCTCATCATAATGTAGGTACTATCGTACTAGTAGTACGATATACTACTTTGGTATGTGGAATTTGGATGGAAGGCGCATTGTTAATCCGATGTGATGCACGAAATTGCCTCGATCGTGCGTGGGGAATTATACCATTAATCCGCAATTGCCTTTGGTCATTCCCCGAAATAATAATCGATTGACTTGCAGTTTGGGTTTATACTTCATAAGACTAGAGATAATGCACTAACTCACAATTTGTGCGTCTATTTTTATCTTTGTGTCTTATAAAAAATTTCTGTTCACATAGAGCATCTACAAGAGGTGACGCAAAATATGACCTAGCAGTTTTTTAGGACATTTTGAGTTATCTAACAGGGAGATGTAACCTATATCGAGAGGTGATTTTTTTGGGGCAGTCCTATAATTTGGCCCGAAGTGATTCAAATTTAGGGCACACGACGTGGTTGCCCTACATGGTGATGTAAACAAAAAATGTTGTGGCGGGAATCCAAAAACTTCGCCGCCACCGACTATCACCATCACATGCTGGTTTCGGCAGGTTCCTGCCGCCGCCTGGACTACGTTGGCACCTCACCACTCATCCCTTCATCCGCTCCGGATGCCAGCAGTTGAATATCCAAATGTCGTCGATCAAATCTATCAATTCTGGCCAGTAGTTCATCGCCCTGCCGCCACCCGAGACGACTGCTTTAACATCGCCACGACCCATTGACGTCGATTGGCGACCGTCGTGATCATAACGCCCATGTGACTGCCATCGAGCCGCCACCCATTGCCTAGCTCTCGGCACTCGGTCAACGCGGCGCAGCCGAATTTGGTCGCATTCCCAGCTCTCCTATGTCCCTTGCCAGCCCCGCCCTTGTTGCGTCTTGTCGTCCTCCGGGGACCTCCATTGACCACAATGAAGCTCGATGCCTAGCAACAGTCAGATCCGCCTCCCTTCCTCCTCACCATCAGATCTCATGTGCTACGGGGTCAATATCCTATTTTACATCACGTGCTATGGCACTCGAGCCATATTTTACATCGCCTTGTATGGCAAAAAAAAGTTTGTGCCCCAAAACTTTTTCCCATGCCCTATTATACATCACATGTTTGTATTTCTGCACGTGCATATTAGTTTTCGTTTGATTATCTCAATCAAGACATAACAGTTATAACATAGATTAATAAGCTTAAATAATGAATAAGGAAATATATAATAATTATTATTGCCTCTAGGACATATTTCCAACACAATCTGTATTTGTCACCGGTAGACTTATCACGCACAATTGCACTTTATGAAGAGAAATGGTGCACAAAAAACACCAACATTGTGCATTCAAGTTAGACATGCGCAAAGCATATGACTAAGTTGGATGAAATTATCTACAGGCAATTATGCAACGCATGGGTTTCCATGACCGATGGGTACAATTAATTATGAGGACGAGCACTTTTGTGTTCTTTTGGTTCTTTTTAATGGAACTTAAAAAACACCTATGGAGGTGTTTTGCCTTTCCGAGAGGGATTCGTCAACGTGGCCCAATATATCCATATTTATTTTCTTATAGCAGTAGAGGGGCCTTCAAGCCTATTAAAATAGTCATGTCACTCATCGCATATACAAGGGATCAAGATGGTGCCTACTGCCCTAGCAGTAAACCATCTTCTTTTTGTGGATGATAGCCTGTTAATTATTTGTCAAAGCAAGTGAGTCGGTAGCATGCAATGTGAAAGCCCTTTTGGATAAAAGATGTGAAGCGTTAAACCAATGGTAAATCTATACAAAATTTCTGTGTTTTTTAGCAAGAGATGTCCAAAAATGGTCATCCAGTCGGTCAAGCATATCCTTTAGGTTCCAAATGAGACTTCGAGAGATTAGTATCCAGGCATGCCTTTAGATATCGACAGGTCTTTGAATGGCGCATTCAAGTATCTACGTCATAGAGTTTGGAAGCGAATACAGGGATGGATAGATATGTTGCTCTCTTCAGCAGGTAAAAAAGTGCTTATGAAGTCGGTATCTTAGGCTATACGGACATATTCCATGTCCTGCTTTAAGCTTCTGAAAGGTCTATGTGTTCATATTAATTTAGGAAAAAGGAAATCGCATTGGGTTTCCTAGGACTCGATCTCAGAGACATTGAGTTGTTCAATATTGCCCCGCTGGATAGGTAAGTGTGGCGGATTTTAGAAGACCCTGAAACTCTGAGTGCAAGGATTTTGAAAGTATGTATCTTTCCTTCCGTAGGTATTCTTGATGCAAAGTTGGGATCAAATCCATCTCACGTGTGCGAGCTTTATTAGCGGGGAGGGATGCAATGAAGCACATCCTTATCCACGGGATTGGTATAATGGTATGGGCGAGAGGACACAGGTTTGAAACCATAATTGGATCCCTAGGGATCATATCCTTTGTCCAATAGCATGCATGCAGAGAAACTAACAAGGAACCCCCTGTGAGGGTCGGCGATCTCATGACTTCTGATTCAGTTTCCTGGAACGAAGAAGCTCTTGGGAGATTTTGTTATGCCCATGGACATATGCAGGATCCCTTTGAGTAACCGAAGGCTAGATCACACGTGGGCATGATACTATGATTGGTCATGCATCCTATACGTGAGGTCGGTCTACCGAATGCTTATGAGAACAAACAGGAGAAGAGAGGACTGGTTGTATGAGATACCATCGGTCTCAGATAATGCAGAGGAGGAGAGAAGAACTGGATCAAGCTAAGGAAGACACACATTCCCTTCAAATTGTGGGTTTTCTATGAAGACCACCCCATAAGTCTCTTCCCATAGGAGATGTCTGTCACCACCGTCACACGGCTAAGATGAGTGTGTTCGGTGTTGGTGTTGAGGACTCATGGAGACACTCGCTCCTGAATCGCAACATGTCTCGATGTGTGTGGGAACTTGTGGGTGAAGATATTACCTAGCAAATGAGCATGGCTGAAGATCTCTCGGCGAAACAATGGATGTTTACGATGATGAATACATTGAATCACGGTGATTTCTCTGAGATGGTTGTCACATTGTGGGCAATATGCTACCCTCGTTGGTGGCTCATTCATGAGGGGGAGCAATAGATTACCCTCTCTACATTTTTGTTCGTCGAAAGGTTTTTGGACGATATTGTCTTTCTACAAAACCCCAACTATTCAAAAGGTATTGTTAGGTGGGATATCGATACGACAACAACGTGCACCACCGGCAGGATTGACTAAGATCAATGTCGACGCTACGACTTAAACAGGCTCGAGAGGCACCATTGCAAGTTTGCAACGATATGTCATAGCGACACGGGAATCTTCTGAGAGCATTAACCTCACGGTGGCTAGTAGTCTTAGCCATGCCGCTCTTGAAGCGCTTGCTTGCCGCAAAACGCTGGTAGTGGCTCAGGATCTCGGTGTCACTCGTATCTATGTGGCTTTTGATTGCTTGGGGTAATCAATAATCTGCATCGACCCTTCTTCGACGATTAATGCATGATCATTGAGGAGATCATGGCGATGGCATCTCTTTTTTTCAACCATGTAGGAGAATTGCATGTTGTATTAAGATAGAAAATGAGAAGCCCATGAAGGGTCACATTACAAAAGGGATAAAACACGACCAGACTAGACCAATCTGAAATAAACACACCCGCTACAACACGACCACTCCCTCCTGTAGACTAACGCCAAGATAGAGAACCTATAGAGTAAAACGAACCCTACTTTCTTTGCCCACAGCCGAGCCTCTGATTGGATTTGATCGATGATTTGAGGTGTAGTTTTGTAGACCTTTTCAAAAACTCGATTGCTCCTTTCTCTTCAAATCGACCGAGAAACAAGGATGGCCAACTTATTTAGCTTCTTCCTATTAGTTATCTGAAGATTGACTACTGCTTGTTTCCACCATGATTTAAGGCTTAGATTGCTGACCAGGATAGCCTTGGTGAAGCTAGCCCATTTTATGACTGAGTTCCAAATCATGGTGATCACAGCACAGCCGATGAACAGATTATGGGAATCTTCTTTGGCAACATTGCAGAAGACACATCTCTCGTTGTGGGGAAGGCCTCATTTTGCAAGTATGTTTGCAGTCCATACTCTTTCACTAACAAATAACCGAACCGCGATTTTGTAGTGTAATGGCGCCGAAGATTTACAAAAAACTTTAGCCATATCACATTGTGTTGCGGTCATCTAGTGCGCCATGTATACCAATTTGCATGTGAAGGATCCACTGTCGTTCTTGGTCCAGGTCCATACATCATCCATGTCTTGGTCCAGGTGTATATCAGTGAGCTCTTCCGATATGGCAATATATGACCTGAATAAAACCTTGAATGCTGATCGGTTTCTTAACGCCATCAATCCACGCATCGTTAACGACCGCTTCTCGCCACAGTTCTTCTTGCCTTAGTTACGTGGTTTATAAGCTGATAGATGTCTGGTGCGATTTCCTCAAGCGTTTTTCCTCTTAACCATTCATCCGTCCAAAAGAAGCACCTATTACCACTGGCTAGGAGCCTAGGACCACATTTGATGCAGCATTGAAGGCTAGCCCCCCCTAACCATCAGCCCCCCTTAATAGATAGATGCATATTTTAGTACTAAACTAATGGTCTCATAGACTTAATTAACACTAAGACTAATTTAATTGATTTGTCGTGCTTCTCTATACCGAAAGCCAAATATAGCCCATGAATTCGTTTTATTAGTCAACCGTAGTAACATGTCCCAACATTCTTCATTTGTGTAACTAGACCTAATAGCTAGCACTATATGCAATTGTTCAGATCAACTGACTCGATGTCTGCCACCACCGCTCGCTCCTACTCAGTAGCCATACGCCACGCGATGCCGTGGCCCTGGCGCCATGCTAGCCAACCATGTTGTTTGCCAGTTTCTACCTTTGTTAATCACGGCAACGCCAACAATAAGCATGTTGTGCCATCGAGTGTAGGAATCAATCTTCCTCACTCTGCTTGAAGGTACCAAATTGTTAGTATTTTCTTGATATATTGCATAATCTATAGTCTAATTGATTAATTTACAAAAAATATATGTGTCTTTTGTTTGATGTTTGCTCGGTGATGACGACAACTTATTGCAAATAATTGGAAATAATAATAGGAAGGTCACTTGCAGTGGAATTATCAGGATTTATACTCGTAGAGATAAATTTAATCCAATATAAATCAATGAAAAAAATATCGCGCTATTTCGGCGCTATAGCGCCGCTATAGCGTATTCGGGAGGCAAACGCTACGTTATGCATAATATTGTCGCTATGACGCTATTTACGTTTTAACGGCGCTAAGCGGCGCTAAAAACGCTATACGTTACAACGCTAATAACGCGTTACAAAAATCCTGAAAATATTGGCACCATCCGGCCCAGCCCGCACCAGCCCGACTAGACAAACCTAGCCAAACCAACTCAACCCCACATCCCCCATCCCACTCCCCACCACGCGACGGTGGTGGCGGCTGCCAGCTCCCCCATCGCCTCCATCTCCTCCAGCTCCGGCCAGCCGTCCGCCTCCAGTCAGCACGTCCCTGACGGATTCTCCACTTCTCCTCCGTCTAGTTTAGCACCAGAGATCTCCCGCAGCAAGTCAACAGCTCAGCAACCAACGCCACGCCTAGTTCATCCCCACCGATTCTCTTCTCATCTGTCTTGGAGAGCACTGAAATCTGGAACAAGGCAGGCACGATGTCTACAACGCCCCAAAGAAGTCAGCCATCAGGTTAGTTTATAAACTCCTCTTCCTCTAGCATTAAGATTTGTAGATGTAGTGACGTACTGATGTAGTAATTATTAATTAGCTGAATTAGTGATGTAGAATTGTAGATACAAGTATGCAACGCTGTGTAGATGTACTGGTTTCTTGAAGGAACATGACCACTTATTAATTATTACTAAATTTGGTTATTTATTAATATACTGGTGTAGTGATGTACTGATATACTGATGTAGTAACTACTAATTAGCTGAATTGAAGGAACACAACCACTTATTGCACTGATATTTCTTGTCATATGATTGTCCGATCGTAGGTGTGGTCTTGTCAAGCACGACATCAACAACAGTATTGCACGTGTCCGGACACCACAAAGAAAAGCTCTCTACAATGCATATTCTGTCATCATGTGTCCACTAATGGCATTACTCGAATCAAGTTACACCTTGCAGGCATTCCAAATTCTGGTGTGACTTCCTGCTTAAAAGTGCTAGCTGACGTAAAAGACGAAATCCTCAAGTATTTGACAGGGAAGGGTGATAGAAAGGCAGCCAAGGTTGTGGATCAGAAGAGAGCTAGATGTGATGTGGACTTGAGCCATTCAGAGGGGGAAGAAAATGGTTCAAGTGATGAAGATGCCATAAAAAATTCCGCTATTGTGCTTAAGTCATCGAGACGTGCAAGAAATAAATCTTCCAGTGGTCCTATGGACAAGTTCTGTGAATTAACACCCGAAGAGGCTATAGCTGCAAGGAAGGGAAAACGTGTTGAAAAGATTCAGTCAAAGCTAACAACTGAGAAGAGAGAACAAAAAAGGAATCGTACTTGTGAGTACATCTACCAGTGGTTCTATGAAGCATGCATTCCATTTAACGCAGTCACACTTCCAAGCTTTAACCTCATGCTTCAGTCAATTGGACAATTCGGCGAGGACTTGGAAGGTCCTACTCCTTATGAAATGGGTGGCCCATTCTTGAAAAAGAGGAAGAAGAGGGTAGAGGAGTCCTTCAAGGCACACAGGAAAACTTGGGAGCTTACTGGATGCACGATCATGACCGATGCATGGACAGACATAAGAGGAAGAGGGGTAATGAATCTCGTAGTTCATAGTGCTTATGGTGTGGTTTTTCTTAATTCTGTGGATTGTTCGGCTGTGAAGAAAGATGGTAAGTACATCTTTGAGCTTGTTGATAGCTGCATAGAAGAGGTTGGTGAGAAAAATGTAGTTCAAGTGGTGACCGATAATGCTAGTGTGAATCTAGCGGCATCAACTTTGTTGAAAGCAAAGCGCCCCAATATATTTTGGAATGGTTGTGCTGCCCACTCCATTGATCTTATGCTAGAGGACATTGGAAAGCTTCCATCAATTGACTTTGTTATTTCAAAAGGTAAAGGTGTGACTGTTTTTCTTTATGCACACACTAGAGTTTTGGCTCTAATGCGGGAATTTCTTGGGAAAGATCTAGTGAGGTCTGGAATTACTAGATTTGCTACAGCATATTTGAACTTGAAGAGCATGCTAGACAACAAGAAAGAACTCCAGAAGTTGTTTAGATCAGACCAAATGGATGAGATGGGTTACTTAAAAAAGGCCAAAGGAACTGAAGCCAAGCGAATTGTGCGCTCTGAAAGTTTTTGGACAGGGGTAGATGCCGCTGTCAAGTTCTTTGAGCCATTGGCTAATTTGCTGCGGATAATGGACAGTGATACACCGGCTATGGGATTCATATACGGTGCATTTTTGGATGCAAAGAAAGAGATTTCTGCCAAGTTTGAAAATCAGGAAAATGAGGAAACTCATTTCCAGGAAGTTTTGGATATTGTGGATAAAAGATGGGACAAGAAATTGAAGGGGCCATTACACAGGGCTGGATATTTATTAAATCCGTACTACTATTATGAAAACAAGTTGGAAATTGAGTTAGATGGATCATTTAAAGATGGGCTTGTTGCTTGCATGGAGAAAATGGTTAGAGATGGTACCAAGGAAGACATAATGATGGAAGAGTGCCAGGCATATCAAAATGAAGAGGTATCTTTTGGAAGAGAGAGTGCTAAAAGGAAGCGAAGAAACAAAAACTTTGATCCAGGTGAATATTTACCTTGTTCCCAATTTTCCAATCAGACCTTGCAATGCTTTCTTAACTTTTGTTCCTTTTTACTTTGTAATGAAGCTAAATGGTGGTCCAATCATGGGTCAAGTGCACCAAATCTCAGGGTATTGGCGATGCGTATTTTGAGTCTGACTTGCAGTTCTTCGGCTTGTGAGAGAAACTTTAGTCTTTTTCAGCAGGTAAGAAATAAGTACAACTATATTTATATTATTCTTTCCCAACTCCATATGGTGCTTTGTTCTTCCTGTAACAATCGCCCATGTATGCATGCACTTTTCCTGTAGAGTAACAACGTGAGCTTTTGTCCATGTTACATTAGCATCTTATTTTATTTGCAATCAGGTTCAAACAAAGAAACGTAATAGACTACTTCACAACAAAATGCGAGATCTTGTGTTTATTAAGGCCAACTCCCATCTCGACCAAAAGAGAGGAATGAAAGACAGGGACCCGATTGAGGACAAAACATATGCAGATGTTGTAGAAGATGAAGACAATGAGTGGATCACAGGAGTTGTGCCAGTTCAGATTGTGCAACATGTAGCTGAACCTGAAGATGTACTGGTTGAAGAATCAACATCACAACGGCCAAGTGCTGCACCAAAAAGAAAGAAAGTTTCTCACCCTAGGAAGAAGAAGTTGCTTCCTGTTTATCGTGATGATGAGTTGCAATCTGCGGGATCTTCTTCTGAATCGGAAGATGATGCTATGTCTACTTCATCTGATTCTAAATAAGTAGTTTCTCCTATGTTGTTGCTTGGATGCCTTGTTGGCTGTTGATGTGACTGTCTGAGAAATATATGTCCTGCGTTTTGAATTTTATGATCATTTTGATCCGTACTCTATCATTTGGTCATTACTGGTTAATTGACCCTGCATGTATTACTTTGCACAATTTTTTAGCTACTGAAATTCTTAGTATACAGACTATATCTATCAAATTTTTTATTGTTTTTACAAAACGCTATTTTGAAAAATAGCACGCTATTAGCGCGTTATAACTTGCGTAGCGTTTGGAGAGAGGCGGCTATTAGCGCTACTGAAATTTTATTTTTTTCCTTGATATAAACTAATCTTTTGTTTTCTATTGTCTAAGATTTAGTGATACATATTAATATTAGTTATATGCCGATACTTTGATATACTGTTATGATTTTTATCCAAATAGTTTTTCCAACACAAAATGATAGCTAATTGTTGTCTTCATGGGAAAAAATCTTATATATAATCTCCCCTCCCAATATCAAATCCTGGCTCCACCCCTGCCAGTCTTCCATTAGATTTTGGGGTGGCATACTAACTTCCAATTCACTAGACAATGCCCACACATAAGAGTATCCGTGCCCTTCCGTAAAAAGGCCCTACGAATCTTGTCGATTGCTTTTAGAACCCATGAAGGTGGATCTAGGGACATCGGATGAAAGATGACCATGGCACTCAAAACTGATTGCACTAGGATTAGCCTCCCCCTTTGAGTTTTTTTTTTGTGAGTTATCCACATAGACAATCTGCTTTCGATATTATCTAGAAGGGCTTGAAAATCTTCCTTTCGAGCCTTTTTGAAGTGAAGAGAGAGAGAGACCGAGGTAAATTATGGGCAGGTTGATGATTTGACAATTCAATACCTCGCTGATTTCCTTGATCTCAACCTCGTCGCGGAATATTGGGGAGATCGAACTTTTTCCTCATGTTGCATCTTAGGCCTGACGCCCTACCAAACATGTCCAGCAACCGCATCTTCTACCGATGTCTTGGAAAACATTATCACATCGTCGGCATAAACTGAAAGCCTCTGAGGAATGTTGTGTTTTTGACTTTACAGTTTATTAGACGTGAGTATAGGAGCTCCAATGAAGAGGCTCGTCGACTAGCTCATAGCAGTGTCAAGCAAAGTTTAGGACACCGTTGTGGCTCGTAAACCCTCCTAAGAGCATCTCTACCCCGCGTTCCTAGGACGGCGTTGCCAGGTTAAAATTTTCATCCGGACGGCGACTTTTCGCCTGATCGTGTTTCCAGGACGCCGATATGGTCCGGATTTAGCCCAACTTTCACCTGGCATTCCTAGGCCGATCCCGAGCAATGGGAAGGCCCTGAAAACGCCGGATAAAGCAAAAAAAAAAAGCTGGTGGGCCAACCCTATCGGCGAGACAATCCCATTTCCTACTACGACTCACCCCTTCGCGGCGAAGAGCTTTCACCAGCTGTCCTTATCGCCATGTCTTCGCCGACGAAGCTCCACCATGCCAAGCCGAAGTCACGCATGTAGATAGGTCCGCCGCCATCACCACACCATTTCCCCTCAGCCTAGGCCACCTTTTGCCGTCCCTCCTTCGCCGTTGCTCGGATTCGTTACGAGCTCCCGCCACCTCGCCCGCCAAGTGTTCGGTGTTTTGCCCGTTCGGCCGTGGACTCTGACGACGAGGAGATGTTCGCCCTGTTGCTGGAGGAAGAGACCGCCGCAGCCTCCAAAGATGGAGAGCAAATGCAGATCATCGCCTCTCTGGCTCGGCTGTACATGCAGATTGCAGTGCCGTAGCGTGGAGGCTCGGCGAAGGGTCGCCAGAAGTGCAAAGCAAGGCAGAGGATAGAGGGCTACTGCATGTTGTACGCCGACTGCTTCGCCGACGAGCCGCTACACAAAGAGGTCGTGTTTCGTGCCATTTTATGATGAGCCCGAAGCTCTTTCTCGAGATCGTCCATGCCATCCGGCTGATCGACCCCTATTTCGTGTGCAAGAAGGACTGCACCGTCATGGTTAGGTTTTCCTTACTGCAGAAGTGCACAGTGGCGATAAGGTTGCTTGCATACGGAGCGCCGGGTAATAATGCCCATGACTATCTCTGCATGACCGAGTCCACCGTCATCGATTTCTTATACATGTTTAATTTTATGCCGAACTTTATTTAAGTTCATACAGAACTATACTGAACATTGCTCTGTATTCATATTATACCGAACTATGCCAAAAACTGGTCGAATTTGAGCCGAATTTGGATGGAAACACGCCGAGTTTGGGTCGCTTGAAAACTCATGTCTAAAAACGGGAGCGAGAAATTGGATCGTTCCCAAGCCAAAAATTTTGCGCTCTGGATTTTGGCTTTGGAAACGCCCAACAAGCAAAGATGCTCTAAATTTGTGCATTTGAGCAAACTTCTTATCTAATCAATAAAGAGGAATTCTTAAAAATTAAAAAAAATTTATCGAACTCCCCTCCCGTGAACAGCCTTCGAGAGAAGAAGAGCGGTGCCAATCCGAGCCCCTCGGCCGCACGGAGTGGCGAGGAGGCACCGAGTAGTCTAGGTTAGTAGGTTGGCTTGCGACGATTTAATCACACGGTTTGCTCTGTCCGAGCTTGCCAGTCGTTGACCCGGATCCGGGGCTTGCCGGCTGGTTTCTCTCGTGGGCCCGTGGCCGATGCTTTGGGAGATCTGTTTGAGGCTCTCAATAAGGGTCTAGGAGCCAAGATCCGGGTAGAGTGGAAGCTGATGCCTTTCTTGGCCGGCCGTGGTGGCGGGGAGAGGCGGCGGGTGGCGCAATGGCCTTCCCCTACGGCCGTGGAGGCGAGGGTCTTGAGTCTTGCGTCGTCCTCTCCTCTTCGGATCTTTGGTCTTGTCCATGCCGAGGTAGTTCCTCTCCTTCCTCGCTTCCATGGTGGTGGCTAGGTAAGCTGGTTCAGTGCTGCTTGGCGGCGGTTGTTTCTCCCGGAGCTCCTCTCCGTTTCTTTTTTGGCGGTTCCATCACGCCGACCCTATGGCAGAGATGCTCCGCGCTGCTCTGCTCCTCTCGTCGGTCGCTTCCTAGCTTGGACGGCCGTCGATGTTGGAGATTCGTCGCCGATCTGGAGGAGGATGAAGACCAAGGACTGGATTGTTTTTCTAGTTTCTTTTAGGGTCCTCTGTGCAATTTCTTGGGCCTCTATGTAATTTTATCTTTTTGGCCCCTTTGTACTCCATCGGCTTCTTTGCAGCAATATATGTAGGGTGCTTTGCACCCGTTCAATGTTCAAAAAAAAAAATTAAAAATTAAAAAAAAAAGCAAAGTAGCCGGTGCGGCGGTGCCCCACGATGGGAGATGGGACTAGCACCGCGAGATGCCGTGGGGCAAAGAGCACGGAAGATTTTTTTGGAGATCCCAAACGGACTCCACCGGCGAGTACGTGGAGATCTACGCCTTTAGAAAATTGGAAAAGACGGCAATAAAGAAGAGAAACAAGACCGTGAAAAGGCAGCGCACGTTCGCTAGCCCTGACTCGCAGCCATTGGACGACGCGTCCCCATCTTTGCCCTCATGCCCAGAACAAACAAAGTCGCATTCTCGGCTCGAGCCTTCTAGCGAGTGCTGCTGCGGTGACGTCGACACCGGGGTTACGTGCCACGCCGCGCCAAAACCAAATTGCTCCAAACAAATGTATCACCATCTGAATTGACCCGTCTGAACACCGCTACACAAAGTGTGCAGGCAAGCTGCTCACAGTTATCGTGCACGTTTCACACTTTCGAATGTTTTTGTCCACAGGTTTGCATGCAGGTCTATCTCTTGCCGGAAAAATATGTACAGGTACAGGTACAGCTTATAAGAAAATCAAATATAGGTAGATTACACTGCAATTACAGATAGAGGGGAGAAGTTCCCCGGCGAGCGAGCTAAGCTAGCAAAAGCAAAGCAGTTCAAGACTCTATCATCATGTCTCTAGTGCTTGTACTATATTATTATTTGGTGCTTAATGGATGGATTAATTTAATAATTAGTTGGTGCTTGGAGCCTGGAAGCTTCTGGATCGTGGGTTCGGCTCACCTTGAGTTGGACCTGTCTTGATCCGACCCGGCCCCGTCCTGCCCGTTGCAGGCCCGGTACACGGGCTTGGGCCGGTATATCGGCCACGAGTGCTGGTCGGACGACTGCTCCGTGCGCCCGTCGGGACGCCGATCCGCCGGCTCCGATTTCGCGTCCTCGCCGTCGGCCTCTGCCGGATGCTCCTCGCGGATGGCGTCTTCGTCGTCGTCGTCCTCGTCTCGCGACCGTTTGAGCCCGATGGAGACGCCGAAGAGCCTGGCGCTCGTGTCCGGGTCGACGGCGAGGCCCGCGGCGGTGGCCAGCGCCGCCGTGCACGAGGGCATTAGGTCCAGTATCGCCGTGGGGAGCTGCGGCGCGGGCGCCAGCGCCGACTCGCCCGAGCAGTTCACCACGGAGGACAGCGACGCGGAGCCGTCCACCTGCTGGCTGGAGGCGAACTTGGACATGAGGCTGACGATGTTGTTGCAGAGCTTCTTCATCTGCCCCAGCTCGCGGGTCAGCCGGGCGTTGTCCCGGCGCAGACGCTCGTTCTCGTCGCCCACGTCGCCGCCGGACGAGGACCCGACCCCGGCACCGCCGCCGAGGGCGGAACCGGAGCCCGACGGCGCCAGAGGGAGCTCCTCCGCGGACGCGGAGTGGGACGAGAGGACCTGCTCCTCCGAGGAGAGCTGCGGCTCCGGCGAGCCCGAGTGCGTCACGGGCAGCGCCATCGGGATCGCCGTCGTGGCGACCGTCACGGCTCCGGCGGCCGCGGCAGCGGCCGCAGCCGCCAGCCCCGCCGACTGCACCACCTTCCGTCGGTGTATGTCGCAGAGCAGGCGCTTCTCGCCTCGCCGGAAGCAATCGTTGGCGAACTCCCAACGGTCCGGCACGATCTTCCTAAATCCCTACACGTCACAGCAACCGAAATCAAGCTATAACCGACATGGGCATCCCACGCCAAAACAGCCAAAAATCTCAGACAAGCCCGAGGGAGGAATCAAATCAACCCAGCAGCACATACGTAGGTGTTGAGCTGCCGCACGAAGCTTGAGAAGTTGTTGTGCTTGAAGTATTTCGGGAGCAGGTCCCGCGCGAACTCCGCCGGCCGCCACACCACGAAGGTCGACCCGTCGTCGCCCCACGAGATCACGTCGTCCACCGACGGGTCCTCCACGAGCTGGTACGTCTTGGTGAGGAACGGCGTCGGCAGGGACCTCTGCCCCGCCGCGTCGGCGGGGGACGCTAGCCCCGGCATCGGTGCCGGAGGAGGCTCTGCGCCAGCCCCGTCCGCCGCTGCGCCCTGCTCGGCGGCCATCTGGGCGGGCCGGTAAGGCTTGCTGCCGGCCGGATCTGACCCGGGGAAAGCCGTAGTAGGTTCTAGATGCGAGGGGAGACCACCTCACCGGGGAAAGGAACGTACGGATGTAGCCTTCTGGAAGCTTCGCCCACGGATTAGGAAAATTTATACGCGAACGGGAGGAGGAGAAACAAAGCCGGAGAAAAAGAAGAGATGAGATTGGAAGAAGCAAAAAAAAAAGTCTAGGCAAAAGAAAACGCACTGTTTGATAAATGAATTTTTGGACCGCGACACGACACAGACCACTCGTACCGAGAAAGCCGCGGCGCGTGGACCCGGCACGTCAAAGATATCTCTCCCGGCGGTGATGTCCCCGCCGTCGGATTGGGATCTGGTGGGGTTCAGGCGGCTGGGATTGCCCGTCGCGGAGGGTTTGGTTCTGCGCGGGATGGGTGCGGTGGGGTCATGGCGTTAGGAAACAGCGAGAAGTTTCGACGGATTTGTCGCGGCTGGGCGTTCTGGAAGTTTCGGGTAGGCGCGGGCTTGGGCCAGGCTGGATTGGTGCACATGTCGACCATATGGACGGCGATTCGGATAAGATTTTTATATCGGAGGGACCTGGATTTATACGCTGGGGACTTGGTATTTGTGCTCTTTTGTCACCCTATATACTACTCGAAGCTTCTGTATTCTTCAGCCTACTATTCGAAGCTTCTCTATACTTCGGCCATTGTATCTCTAAATTACTTTTTAAATGCAGGCCCTAGCCCCTAGCTTCAAAAAAGCAGCATATAACGTGAAAAAGGTTTGTGTACAGGATTGTTTATTACATTGTTGTGAGGCAAAACTTTCTGAATGGATATAACTAGAAGGGGCTAGGACAAAACCAAGTCCAAGACTAGATAAAGTACCATTAGTACAAAAATCTACGCTTACAGAGAACGAGACAATGGCTTAGTGGTTGGGTTGTAGTTGACGGATCTTAGCGACCGGAGTTTAATTCCTATTAGGAACAAATTCCAGAATTCCCATGCCTACCTGCTACTTTTATATTAAAAAGGGTATAATTTCTTCTAACACTGTTTCATTTTTCCTAAAAAAAATCTAAGCTTATAAACCACCTGATTTCTTATAAGTGCTACAACTCCAACTTCTATTTCTAGTGCTTCTCTATAATTATACTCGAGTCACATGAGTATACACAGTTTGTCTCAAGGAATTGTTATGTCATACACGTGAGGTATGGGTATAGGTGGAGCCACCTCAAACCGTTACCCATGATTTGTGCCTCTCGACAAGTATAATTTTTTCCATACCCATCACTCGTCATGGTAAACAGGTGTCTACAAGCAAATATGTTCCTAAATTAACAACACATCATAAATAGTAGCACATACTTGTAAACAACATCACATAATAAACAATTACATATACTCATAAATACCAACATCATAAACAACCATGCATTATAAGTTCAAGGACTCGCTTAATAAAATTATGGATGTATCATTTGGTATCTTGACTCACCTGTCAAATTTGGACACCAGTATACAAGGACAAGGTATGGTGTTACATTCCATACCAATACCTGCTCTACGTGATGGCTATAACATTTTACCAAACCATGGATACATATTTGTCCCAATCTTTTTCTTCCACTCACCTAATTCGCTCCCAAGGCGGCAGCCGGGTGAAGCTCTAGTTGTCGACGCCCAAGTTCGTCTCCTTTTTGTCTCCTTCCTTTTTTGTCAACTCATCGCCGTCAAAGAAATTCAGCTGACAAAGCATGACGGACAACGTCATATGGTTTTGTCTCCTTGCACCATATGAGTCCTTGCGGATGGCACATTGTGACAGACACCTGGATGACTTGCATTTATGGAGGTTAGATATGGAGGCGTGATCGCCTCCGGACAGTGGTAATTTTGTCGATGAGGCTGTGGGGGTTAAGAGACAGTCGGTCGTGGCATGAAAGAGGCTTTATAGTCTCTTATTGATGGCAATGGTTGATCTTCTTGGTTTCCATTTCTAGGTGGCGTAGACGATGAAGCATCACCATAACCTTGTCAGGAGCGATATGTAGCTTCACGTGGCAAGATCGATCTAATCGGAAGCGGGATGACATTGAGGTGTTCATGTGGGAGTCCACAACTTGCTATTTTCTCAATGGCACCGGTCTACTAATTGTGTCTACATGGGGTGAAAGGTCAGCAAGTTTCGGCCTCTCTATTAGAGGTTCTGGTGGCGCTCTCTTGTGATTGGCCATTCCCGCTTGGTGTAGGGGTAGGAGTGCCCGACATAGTCCACGGATGTGTTTGCGACGATAGATCTGGCAACTATACTTCTATTAAATGTGTGGGTTCCACCCTTGTGTGCGGTGACCCATGTGAGTAATGTACCCATTCTATCCGGACATATCGAAATCCCAAAATTATTAGATCGGTGTCGATTGCCGGTGTCCATAGTCACTGCTTGGCAACATGTGTGTTGCACTGGCATCGTTCTAGTGTTGTGGCTAGATCATGACAGGATGTGGGTGTGCAATTGTGTGGTGATGGATCAATAGGGTGTGACGTCATAGGGAAACCATGGTTAGGTCATGCTCTTTGAGTGGTAGGTCTCGGTTTCAAGGATACAAAGTCTAGGTTCAGCATTTATTAGTTAAACTTGGTAGATGGTGTATTGGAGGGGTTCTCTTACTAATGAAGGCATTATGTGGAGTTTGTTTGGAATTATCATCTGAGTGAAACCCCGCGATCTGGCATCGGCTGTTGAAACCAATGATGTCGATTTTTGTGTGTCGTTTTTCTTTGTGGAGGCATCGTTGTTGGATCACCCCTATTTTTACCCTTGGTTTGCCAATGTTGGTGGTTAATTCTTAAGTTTTTTGTTTATGTATCGTTGATACCTCCTATTATTTACTTTTGTAATAAATTGGCCATGTGCAGCCTCAATATCTTGACTGGATCTTGATATCATGTTGGTCTAGAGGCTATATGTAATTAGTATCATCTCTGTTCAAAAAACAAATAGTATCATCTTGATTTAATAAATTATCCTTATCTGAAAAATATTTGTCCCAAATGTAAAATTAAGAGTGACATGTATTATTAACTGAAGCTAAGAAGATTAACATTAATCTATGCTGTGAGAGAAGTTATACCAACTTGCCATAAATGGACGGGCATTCGACATACATGTTGTTCCTTTAAACTAAATCTCTTAGACGAAAATAAGAGAACTAAATTTGCGGAAGTGGCTGGTCTTGTAATCCGGTAGAGAGTAAGATTGTAAGAGTATATTTTTGAAGGTATTATGTCTGACTCTCTGAGTGAGTGATGGTGTTGCGTTGATATGGAGCACTTCGTCGAGAAACCCCAAGAGCAAGGTGTGAAACAGCATAGCAGCAAGTTTTCCCTCAGTAAGAAACCAAGGTTATCGAACCAGTAGGAGGAAGGAAACGTCTCAAAGGTGTTGCAAGCAACATGGAAACCTTCACAACACAAACTCAAGACTTTGCCCCAACGAACAGTGAGGTTGTCAATCTCACCGGTTGCTGTAACAAAGGATTAACTGTATGGTGTGAAAGGTGATGATGTTTTGCATCAAGTAAATAGTAACAGTGGAAGATGTATCAATGGAAAAAATTAGACCGGGGTCCATAGTTCACTAGAGGTGTTATCCTTAGATAAACAAACATGGCATGCTGGGTAAACAAATTGCAGCAGGGCAATTAACAGGACTGAGCAAGGTATAACAATGCAATACTAGACACAAAGATCCCATGAGATTCGATTAGGCAATACAACAATATACATAGACCGCCATCCAACTGCATCTATGACTATAAGTCCACCTTCAGGTTATCATCCGAATCCCCTCCAGTATTAAGTTGCAAGCAACAGACAACTGCTTTAAGCAAAGTGTGTAAGGTAAATAATCCAGTTGTTCCATGAACAAGAGACCGTTGTTTTCTCCCTAGTGGAAACAACACATCTACAACCGTAGAGATTTCTGTCACTTCCCTTGCAAAAATAGAGGCATGAACCCACTATCGAGCATAAATACCCCCTCTTGGAGTCACTAGCAACTACTTGGCCAAGATAACTACTAACAACGAAGTGCATGCAAGATCACAAACAACACAGACATGATAGAATCAGTAAGACAAAACCATTAATCAATCTGACATAGTAATCTCAATATCCATCGGATCCCCACAAACACAACATGCATGATTACAAATAGATTAGATCTTGATCATAAACGAAGCTCACAAGATCTATACATGAAAGCACAAGGGGGAGATACAACCATCTAGCTACTACATGGACCCGTAGTCCAAGGTGGAACTACTCATGCTTCATACCGGAGGCTGGCATGATGAAGAAGAGGCCTCCGGGATGATCTCCCCTCCGGAAGGGTGCCAGGAAGAGCTTCAGATCCCCCCGATCTAGGAACAATGGTGGCGGCGGCTACAAACGGTTTTGTGAAATATTGATCGGGTCTCTAGGGTTTTGGCATCGGGGGGACTTTATAGGCGAAGAGGTGAGGCAGGGGGGCCATCAGGGCGGCTGCACCCCCTAGGCGCAGGGTGGGTCCACCCGAGCGGCCAGGGGTGTGGCCCCCTGGTGAGCCTCCTCTGTCTCGTATTCTGGCTTCGTGTTGCCCATGGTAAAATATTGACTTTGGCTTTTGTCCTGTCCAATTCCGTGAATATTGATTTTCTGCCTTTCTGGAACCAAAAACATAAGAAAACAGGCAACTGACACTACGGCAACTTGTTAATGTTGGAATTATGCCCTAGAGGCAATAATAAAGATGTTATTATTATAATTCTTGTTCATGATAAATTTTATATTCCATGCTAGAATTGTATTAAGCGGAAGCTTTAATACTTGTGTGGTTTGTGAACAACACCGTTTCCCTAGTATGCCTCTATGGACTAGCTCATTGATTAATGATGGTTAAGGTTTCCTAACCATAGACATGAGTTGTCGATTAATAATGAGATCATATCATTGGGAGAATGATATGATGGACAGACCCAAACTAAGCGGAGCAATTAGATCGTGTTCATCTTTGCGAAGCTTTTCCTATATCAAATATTGTATTCCTTAGACCATGAGATAATACAGCTCCCTGGTATCGGAAGAAATCTTTGAGGTCATCAAACGTCATCCTATGAGAGGGTGATCATAAAGGTGTCTCTTAGGTGATCGGAAAGTACCTGTTGGGTTGTATGTATCGAGATGGGATTTGTCCCTCCCAAGTCGGAGAGATATACTTCGGGCCCACTCGGTAATAGATATCAACACCGCTTGCAAGCATGTGATTAAGGAGTTACTCACAAAGTGATATCGGATTATGGAACGAGTAAAGTACTTGCTGTGAACGAGATTGAACTAGGTACGACGGTACCGACGATCAAATCTCGGGCAAGTAAAATATCGCGAGACGAAGGGAACATATATATATGGGATTGATTGAATCCTGGCATCGTGGTTCATCCGATATGATCATCGATGAATGTGTGGGAGTCAATATGGATTTCCAGACCCCGCTGTTGATTATTGATAGAAGATCATGTCTGCATATTCTCGAACCCGAAGGGTCACACACTTAACGTGTCTCGACGCTAGGATAGATTGGATAATTGGTTTATGAGTTTTTGTTCGGAGTCTCGGATGGTATCCGGGACATCACGAGAGGTTCCGGAATGGTCCGAAGAATAAGATTCATATAAGGCAATGCAGTTTTTGCAGTTCGGAATTATTTCGGGTTAATCGGTATTGTACTGGAAGCTTCTAGAACCTTCCGGAGGGGGACCAACATGGCCCCACCTTCCGGGAGGGAGCATGGGCCTATGAGGGAGTGCCCTGGACGCATTGGGACAGGGGCACAAGGCCCCATAGGGCCCAGCCGGCCAGACCTAGGGCAAACCCTAGGAAAGCTTCTAGAAGGGGGGGAACTTGCCCTCCACTCCTCCCTCCTTGGCCGCCGGCCTAGGGCTTGGGGGAGGGTCTAGGGCTGGCGCCCACCCCTCTATATATAGAGGGTTGGGGTGCACCCTCCCCCCACACCTCCTCCACAACCCTAGCCGCCCTGCTGCACTCCTCTCTCTCTCTCCCTCCCGACTGCACATAGGCGAAGCCCTGCTGCAGAAACTCTCCACCACTTGCACCGCGTCGTCGCGTTGTAGATACAATCCGTCTCTACACCATACTTGCTGGACCGAGGAAGGAGGAGACGTCGAGGTGCCGCACGTGTGCATCTCTCGGAGGCATCGCCACTTGCGGTGTTAGATCGGATCGGATCGCGAGGAGGAGAAGCGAGTACGACTACATCACCCACGTTCCAACGAACGTTCCGCTGTGCGAATATTGAAGGGTATGAATATCTCATATATTCCCCCCTCGTTGTTTGCATCTCCTTGATTAGATCTTGGCTTTCCCATTCGCATCCGTAGAATTTTTTTGATTTACTATGCTGCGAAACCCTTCAGTGGTATCAGAGCTAGATCTATGCGTAGATGTGTTTCACGAGTAGAACGCAACATGGTTGTTGCGGGCGTTGATGTTTTCTGTTGCAAGCCTCTTGTTTGTGTTCTTCTTATGATGCGGGATAGTGAGATTGAAGTGGTCCAGGCCAACCTTACGCGACGTCATTCGCGAGACCGGCTCCGCACTTGACGTGTGGCTTGTTCCACACATGCGGCTGGTGGATGCCATTTTCTCTCACTATAGTTGTCATGGGATTTACACCGGAGTTTGGCAACCATAATATCACCGTTGTGGCTTTCTGTAGGTAAGAATCGTTCTTAGCTTGCTACTCCCATAAGCCACGTAAAACATGCAACAACAAAGTAGAGACGTCTAACTTGTTTTTGCAGGGAGTGTTTTCTGTGATATGGTATGGCCCAAGATGTGATGTGTATGTTGTATGCAATGATCATGTTTTGTAATGTTTTACGACTTGCATGTCGATGAGTACACAACCGGCAGGAGCCATATGGTTGTCTTTATAATCATGTATGACCTGTGTGTCAACTTCTTATACGCCATTTAATAGCTTTACTTTATCGCTAAGTAGTTGGCAATGGTTGTAGTTGCTATTCGTGGTGGAGGCAATCATGGTGGAGTGATGGAGATCATGCCGGCACGCACAAGATGGAGATCATTGCGCAAAGATTGGCTATACCATGTCACATAAAGTTATATGCATGTGATGTTTATCCTTTTATGTATCTTGTTATGCTTAGATCGCGACGGTAGCATTATAAGATGATTCCTCACTTAAAGATCAAGATAAAACTGTGTTCTCCCCATGTATGCACCGTTGCGAAAGTTCGTCGTGTCCAAGCATCACGTGATGATCGGGTGCTATAGACTCTACGTTCACATACAACGGGTGCAAGCCAGTTTTGCACACGCGGAAATACTTGGGTTTGACTTGACGAGCCTAGCATGTACAGACATGGCCTCGGAACACAAGAACCGAAAGGTTAAGCATGAGTCATATGAATGATATGATCGACACTTGTTGTCCACCATTGAAACCACATCTCTTCTCGTGAAGATCGGATTAGGTGTGGTGAATTTGGATCATGTTCACTAAACAACTTGAGGGATGTTGAATTTAGTGGGAGTTCATCTAGTAATTTGATTAAAAGTTGAACTAGTTATCGTGAACATAATCTAATTTGTACTTGCAAACATTGTAGATCAAATGGCTAAGTCCAACTTCAACTTCAACGTTTTTGCTAAGAAGGAAAAGCTTAGAAACAATGGGTCTAACTTCACCAACTGGTTCCGCAATATGAGAATCATTCTCTCTGGCGGTCAAAAGGACTACGTCCTTGAAAATGCGCTAGGTGACGCCCTTGCTGTAGATGCGTCGGCTGGTGAGAAAGCTGTCTATCAGTCGCGCAAAGATGATTATGGTGTGATTAAGAGCACCATGTTGTTTGCTATGGAATCGGACCTTCAAAATCGTTTTGAAGACTATCCCGGGCCCTTTGAGATTCTTGAGGAGCTGAAAACTATGTTTCGCACTCAGCCCGCTCGAGAGATATGAGATCTGTGAGAAATTCTTTAATCGCAAGATGGAGGAAGGAGTTCCGTTAGTGAGCATGCCATAAAGATGTCGGGCTACACTCAACGCCTTGAGCAAGCTGGATCGAAGATTCGAGGAGCTCAAGATTGACAGGTTCGCAATCACTCCCTCCCAGCTACAAAAGTTTTGTAGTGACTCATAATCAGATTGGTTCCACTGATACGATCACCGAGCTCTTCGCAAAGCTGAAGGCTGCGGAGGTGGACATCAAAAAGGATAATCATGTGTTGATGGTCAACAAGCCCCCCACCTTCAAGAAAGGAATGGGTGCAAAGAAGCCCTTCAAGAAAGGCGGCGGCAAGCGCGTTGCCCCTGCTGAGAAGAAGCTCAAGTCTGGACCTAAGCCGGACACTGAGTGCTTCTATTGCAAGGACAAGGGTCACTGGAAGCGCAACTGTCCGAAGTACTTAGCGGACCAGAAGGCTGGCACCATCAAAGGTATATTTGATATACATGTCATTGATGTTTTCCTTACTAGCCCTCGTTGTAGTTCCTGGGTATTTGATACTGGTTCAGTTGCTAATATTTGTAACTCGAAACAGGAGCTACGGAATAGACGGCGGCTTGCGAGGGATGAGGTGACGATGCGCGTTGGCAACAGATCAAGAGTTGATGTGATGGCCGTTGGCACACTCTCCTTAGTTTTACCTTCGGGATTAGTTTTAAACCTTAATAAATGTTATTATGTGCCTGCGTTGAGCATGAACATCATATCTGGATCGTGTTTATTGCAAGACGGTTATTCATTTAAATCTGAGAATAATGGTTGTTCTATTTATATGAGTAACATCTTTTATGGTCATGCACCTTCTGTGAATGGTTTATTTCTTCTGAATCTCGAAAGGGATGAAACACACATCCATAACATTGAGGCTAAGAGATGCAAAGTAAATAGTGATAATACTACTTATTTGTGGCACTGTCGTCTAGGTCATATTGGTGTAAAACGCATGAAGAAACTCCATTCTGATGTACTTTTAGAGTCTCTTGATTTTGAATCATTTGACACATGCGAACCATGCCTCATGGGCAAGATGATCAAAACCCCGTTCTCCGGAATGATGGAGCGAGCAATAGAATTGTTGGAAATCATACATACCGATGTATGCGGACCGATGAGTGTTTCGACGCGCGGTGGATATCGCTATTTTCTCACTTTTACCGATGACTTAAGTAGATATGGGTATATCTATTTAATGAAACATAAATCTGAAACATTTGAAAAGTTCAAGGAATTTTAGAATGAAGTGGAGAACCATCGTAACAGAAAGATTAAGTTTCTACGATCCGATCGTGGAGGTGAATATTTGAGTTATGATTTTCTCATGCATCTTAAAGCAAGCGGAATTGTTTCGCAACTCACGCCACCCGGAACACCACATCGCAATGGTGTGTCTGAACGCCGGAATCGAACCCTATTAGATATGGTCCGATCGATGATGTCTCTTACTGATTTGCCGTTATCATTTTGGGGTTATGCATTAGAAACCGCTGCATTTAATTTAAATAGGGCACCATCTAAATCCGTTGAGACGACACCGTATGAACTGTGGTTTGGTGCTAAACCTAAGTTGTCGTTTCTTAAAGTTTGGGGATGCGAAGCTTACATCAAGAAGTTGATGCCGGACAAGCTCGAACCTGAAGGGTTTCGCGGCATAGTAAATCAAAATTTTCTACGGATGCGAACAGAGGGAAGCCAAGATCTAATCTAGGAGATGCAAACAACGAGAGAGATTGGATTAGATCTTCATACCCTTGAAGATTTGCACAGCGGAACGTTCGTCGGAACGTGGGTGATGTAGTCGTACTCGCTTCTCCTCCTCGCGATCCGATCCGATCTAGCACCGCAAGTGGCGATGCCTCCGTGAGATGCACACGTGCAGCACCTCGACGTCTCCTCCTTCTTGGTCCAGCAAGTATGGTGGAGAGATGGATTAGATCTACAACGCGACGGCGCGGTGTATGTGGTGGAGAGTTTCTGCAGCAGGGCTTCGCCTACACGTAGTCGGGAGGGAGAGAGAGAGGAGGGCAGCAGGGCGGCTAGGGTTGAGGAGGAGGTGTGGGGGTGGTGCGACCCAGCCCTCTATATATATAGGGGTGGGGGCCTGCCCTAACCCCTCCCCCAAGCCCTAGGTCGGCGGCCAAGGAGGGAGGAGTGGGGGGCAAGGAAACCCCCCCTTCTAGAAGGTCCAATTAGGGTTTTACCCTTGCTGGACGGTTGGGCCCTATGGGGCCTTGTGCCCCTGGCCCAAAGCGGCCAGGGCACTCCCTCATAGGCTCATGCCCCCTCTCGGAAGGTGGGGCCACGTTGGTCCCCTTCCGGAAGGTTCTAGAAGCTTCCGGTACAATACTGATTAACTCGGAACAATTCCGAACTCCAAAAATTGCACTGCCTTATATGAATCTTATTCTCCGGACCATTCTGGAACCTCTCGTGATGTCTCGGTTCCCATCCGAGACTCCGAACAAAAACTCATAAACCAATTATCCAATCTATCCTAGCGTCGAGACACATTAAGTGTGTGACCCTTCGGGTTCGAGAATATGCGGACATGATCTTCTATCAATAATCAACAGCGGGGTCTGGAAACCCATATTGACTCCCACACTTTCATCGATGATCATATCGCATGAAACACAATGCCAGGATTCAATCAATCCCATATATATATTCCCTTCGTCTCGCGATATTTTACTTGCCCGAGATTTGATCGTCGATACCGTCATACCTAGTTCAATCTCGTTCACAGCAAGTACTTTACTCGTTCTGTAATCCGATATCACTTTGTGATTAACCCCTTAACCACATGCTTGCAAGCGTTGTTGATATCGATTACCGAGTGGGCCCGAATTATATCTCTCCGACTTGGGAGGGACAAATCCCATCTCGATACATACAACCCAACAGATACTTTCCGATCACCTGAGAGACACCTTTATGATCACCCTCTCATAGGATGACGTTTGATGACCTCAAAGCTTTCTTCCGATACCAGGGAGTTGTATTATCTCATGGTCTAAGGAATACAATATTTGACATAGGAAAAGCTTCGCAAAGATGAACACGATGACATGATCTAATTGCTTCGCTTAGTTTGGGTCTGTCCATCATATCATTCTCCCAATGATATGATCTCATTATTAATTGACAACTCATGTCCATGGTTAGGAAACCTTAACCATCATTAATCAATGAGCTAGTCCATAGAGGCGTACTAGGGACACGGTTTTGTTCACAAACCACACAAGTATTAAAGTTTCCGCTTAATACAATTCTAGCATGGAATATAAACATTATCATGAACAAGAATTATAATAATAACATCTTTATTATTCCCTCTAGGGCATAATTCCAACAGTCTCCCACTTGCACTAGACTCAATAATCTAGTTTACATTTGGCAACAATCTCACACCCATGGCACTGAGGTGTTGATCATGCTTTACACGTGGAAGAGGTTTAGTCAATGGATCTGCAACATTCAGATCTGTATGTACTTTGCTAATCTTCAGATCTCCATCTGCTATATAATCTCGGATTATATGAAACTTGCGGTTGATATGCTTGGTCTTTGGATGATATCTTGGTTCCTTAGCGAGTGCTATGGCGCCAGTGTTGTCACACAATATCTCCAGTGGGTCCAATGCACTTGGAACCACGCCAAGCTCAGTGATGAAGTTCCTGATCCAAAATCCTTCACTTGACGCTTCTGCAGCAGCCATGTATTCCGCTTCTACTGTAGATCCCGCGATCATGCTTTGCTTGCAGCTTCTCCAGCTCACAGCTCCCCCATTCAAAATATACACGTATCCTGTCTGAGATTTAGAATCATCCTTGTCAGTGTCAAAACTAGCGTCGACGTAACCTTTTACGACGAGCTGTTCATCGCCCCCATAGACTAAGAACATTTCTTTAGTCATATTTAGGTACTTTAGGATGTTCTTCACGGCTGTCCAGTGTTCCACTCCTGGATCACTTTGATATCTGCTCGTCAAACTAAGAGCATTGGACACATCCGGTCTAGTACACAGCATGGCATACATGATAGAACCTATGGCCGAGGCATAAGGCACTTTGCTCATAGCTTCCCTATCATTTACCGTAGTTGGACACTGAGCCTTGCTCAATATCTTACCTGATAACATAGGCACTGAACCTTTCTTTGCCTTATCCATTCTGAACCTTTTCAGAACTTTGTCTAGGTATGTACTCTGGCTTAAAGCTATCAGGCGTCTTTGTCTATCTCTATAGATTTTGATGCCCAATATATAAGCAGCTTCACCTAGGTCTTTCATTGAAAAACACTTGTTCAAATAACTCTTCACATCGTTAAGCATGTTAATGTCATTTCCAATAATCAATATGTCGTACACATATAGTACCAGAAATGTCACCGAGCTCCCACTCACTTTCTTGTAGATACAAGCTTCGTAGCAATTTGGAACAAATCCAAAGCTCTTGATCACTTGATCAAAACGAAGGTTCCAACTTTGAGATGCTTGCTTCAGTCCATAAATGGAACGCTGAAATTTGCAAACTTTATCAGCATCCTTAGGATCGACAAAACCTTCGGGTTGCATCATATACAACTCTTCATCAATGTTTCCATTGAGGAACAAGTCTTGACATCCATCTGCCATATTTCACAATCATGAAACGCAACAATTGCTAATAAAATCCGAATGGACTTAAACATCGCTACGGGAGAGAAAGTCTCATCGTAGTCAACACCTTGAACTTGTCGAAAACCTTTCGCGACAAGCCGTGCTTTATAGACGGTAACATTACCATCCACGTCCGTTTACTTCTTGAAGATCCATTTGCACTCAACGGCCTTTCGGTCGCTAGGAGGGTCCACCAAAGTCCATACTTGGTTTTCGCTCATGGATCCAATTCGGATTTCATGGCTTCTAGCCATTTCTCAGAGTCTGGGCTCATCATTGCTTCCTCATAGTTCGCAGGTTCACTGTCTTCTACTAAGAAGACAGTCAAGACAGGGTTGCCGTACCACTCAGGAGGGGCACGCGACCTTGTCGACCTGCGACGTTCAGTAGCAGCATTGTCCGAAGCTTCATGATCCTTGTCATTAGCTTCCTCTATTGTTGGTGCAGGCGGTACTGGAACAATTTCAGGTGCTGCGCTACTCTCCAATTCAAGAGAAGGTTCAATAACCTCGTCTATCTCTACTTTCCTCCCACTCACTTCTTTCGAGAGAAACTCCTTCTCAAGAAAGGAATTGTTCTTTGCGACAAACACTTTGCCTTCGGTTCTGTGATAGAAGGTATACCCAATAGTTTCCTTAGGGTATCCTATGAAGACGCATTTCTCCGCTTTGGGTTCGAGCTTGTCCGACATCAATTTCTTGACGTAAGCTTCGCATCCCCAAAATTAAGAAATGACAACTTAGGTTTAGCACCAAACCACAGTTCATACGGTGTCGTCTCAACGGATTTAGATGGTGCCCTATTTAAAGTGAATGCAGCGGTTTCTAATGCATAACCCCAAAATGATAACGGCAAATCAGTAAGAGACATCATTGATCGGACCATATCCAATAAGGTTTGATTCCGGCGTTCGGAAACACCATTGCGCCGTGGTGTTCCGGGTGGCGTGAGTTGTGAAACGATTCCACTTGCTTTAAGATGCGTGAGAAAATCATAACTCAAATATTCACCTCCACGATCAGATCGTAGAAACTTAATCTTTCTGTTACGATGGTTCTCCACTTCATTCTGAAATTCTTTGTACTTTTCAAATGTTTCAGATTTATGTTTCATTAAATAGATATACCCATATCTACTTAAGTCATCGGTAAAAGTGAGAAAATAGCGATATCCACCGCGCGTCGAAACACTCATCGGTCCGCATACATCGGTATGTATGGTTTCCAACGAGTCCGTTGCTCGCTCCATCATACCGGAGAACGGGGTTTTGATCATCTTGCCCATGAGGCATGGTTCGCATGTGTCAAATGATTCAAAATCAAGAGACTCCAAAAGTCCATCAGAATGGAGCTTCTTCATGTGTTTTACACCAATATGACCTAGACGACAGTGCCACAAATAAGTAGTATTATCACTATCTACTTTGCATCTCTTAGCCTCAATGTTATGGATGTGTGTTTCATCCCTTTCGAGATTTAGAAGAAATAAACCATTCACAATAGGTGCATGACCATAAAAGATGTTACTCATATAAATAGAACAACCATTATTCTCCGATTTAAATGAATAACCGTCTTGCAATAAACAAGATCCAGATATAATGTCCATGCTCAACGCAAGCACATAATAACACTTATTAAGGTTTAAAACTAATCCCGAAGGTAAAACTAAGGAGAGCGTGCCGACGGCCATCACATCAACTCTTGATCCGTTGCCAACGCGCATCTTCACCTCATCCCTCGCAAGTCGCCGTCTATTCCGTAGCTCCTGTTTCGAGTTACAAATATTAGCAACTGAACCAGTATCAAATATCCAGGCACTACAACGAGGGCTAGTAAGGAAAACATCAATAACTTGTATATCAAATATACCTTTGATGGTGCCAGCCTTCTTGTCCGTTAAGTACTTGGACGATTCTTCGATGACCCTTGTCCTTGCAATAGAAGCACTCGATGTCCGGCTTAGGACCAGACTTGAGCTTCTTCTCGGCGAGGGTAACGCTTGCCGCCGCCTTTCTTGAAGGCTTCTTTGCACCCTTACCTTTCTTGAAGGTGGGGGCTTGTTGACCATCAACACATGATTATCCTTCTTGATGTCCACCTCCAGCCTTGACTTTGCGAAGAGCTCGGTGATCGTATCGATGGAACCAATCGATTATGAGTCACTACAAAACTTTTGTAGCTGGGAGGGAGTGATTGCAGAACCCTGTCAATCTTGAGCTCCTCTGGAATCTTGCAGTCCAGTTGCTCAAGGCGTTGAGTGTAGCCCGACATCTTAATGGCGTGCTCACTAACGGAACTCCCTTCCTCCATCTTGCAGTTAAAGAACTTCTCAGAGATCTCATATCTCTCGAGCGGCCTGAGTCTGAAACATGGTTTTCAGCTCCTCGAGAATCTCAAAGGGCCCGGGATAGTCTTCAAAACGATTTTGAAGGTCCGATTCCATAGCAAACAACATGGTGCTCTTAATCACACCATAATCATCTTTGCGCGACTGATAGACAGCTTTCTCATCAGCCGGCGCAGTAGCAGCAGGGGCGTCACCTAACGCACTCTCAAGGACATAGTCCTTTTGACCGCCAGAGAGAATGATTCTCAGATTGCGGAACCAGTTGGTGAAGTTAGACCCATTGTTTTTAAGCTTTTCCTTCTCAGCAAAAACATTGAAGTTGAAGTTGGACTTAGCCATTTGATCTACAATATTTGCAAGTATAAATTAGACTATGTTCATGATAACTAGTTCAACTTTTAATCAAATTACTAGATGCACTCCCACTAAATTCAACATCCCTCAAGTTGTTTAGTGAACACGATCCAAATTCACCACACCTAATCCGATCTTCACGAGAAGAGATGTGGTTTCAATGGTGGACAACGAAGTGTCGATCATATCATTCATATGACTCATGCTTAAACTTTCGGTTCATGTGTTCCGAGGCCATGTCTGTACATGCTAGGCTCTTCAAGTTAGACCCAAGTATTTCCACGTGTGCAAAACTGGCTTGCACCCGTTGTATGTGAACGTAGAGTCTATAGCACCCGATCATCACGTGATGCTTGGACACGACGAACTTTCGCAACGTTGCATACATGGGGAGAACACAGTTTTTATCTTGATATTTAAGTGAGGAATCATCTTATAATGCTACCATCGTGATCTAAGCATAATAAGATACATAAAAGGATAAACATCACATGCATATAACTTTATGTGACATGGTATAGCCAATCTTCGCGCAATAATCTCCATCTTGTGCGTGCCGGCATGATCTCCATCACTCCACCATGATTGCCTCCACCACGAATAGCAACTACAACTATTGCTAACTACTTAGCGATAAAGTGAAACTATTACATGGCGTATAAGAAGTTGACACACAGGTCATACATAATTATAAAGACAACCATATGGCTCCTGCAGGTTGTGTACTCATCGACATACAAGTTGTGAAACATTACAAAACATGATCATCGTGTACATTATACACATCACATCTTGGGCCATACCATATCACAGAAAACACTCCCTGCAAAAACAAGTTAGACGCCTCTACTTTGTTGTTGCATGTTTTACGTGGATTATGGGAGTAGCAAGCTAAGAACGATTCTTACCTACGGAAAGCCACAACGGTGATATTATGGTTGCCGAACTCCGGTGTAAATCCCATGACAACTATAGTGAGAGAAACTGGCATCCACCAGCCGCATGTGTGGAACAAGCCACACGTCAAGTGCGGAGCCGGTCTCGCGAATGACGTCGCGTAAGGTTGGCCTGGACCGCTTCAATCTCACTATCCCGCGTCATAAGAAGAACACAAACAAGAGGCTTTCAACAGAAAACTTCAACGTCCGCAACAACCATGTTGTGTTCTACTCGTGAAACACATCTACGCATAGATCTAGCTCTGATACCACTGAAGGGTTTTGCGGCATAGTAAATCAAAATTTTCTACGGATGCGAACAGAGGGAAGCCAAGGTCTAATCTAGGAGATGCAAACAACGAGAGAGATTGGATTAGATCTTCATACCCCTTGAAGATTCGCACAGCGGAACGTTCATCGGAACGTGGGTGATGTAGTCGTACTCGCTTCTCCTCCTCGCGATCCGATCCGATCTAGCACCGCAAGTGGCGATGCCTCCGTGAGATGCACACGTGCAGCACCTCGACGTCTCCTCCTTCTTGGTCCAGCAAGCATGGCGGCGAGATGGATTAGATCTACAACGCGACGGCGCGGTGTATGTGGTGGAGAGTTTCTGCAGTAGGGCTTCGCCTACACCCAGTCGGGAGGGAGAGAGAGAGAGGAGGGCAGCAAGGCGGCTAGGGTTGAGGAGGAGGTGTGGGGGGGTGGTGCGCCCCATCCCTCTATATATAGAGGGGTGGGGTCCTGCCCTAACCCCTCCCCCAAGCCCTTGGCTCTCTCCCTCCCAACTGCACGTAGGCGAAGCCCTGCTGCAGAAACTCTCCACCACTTGCACCGCGCCGTCGCGTTGTAGATCCAATCCGTCTCTCCACCATACTTGATGGACCGAGGAAGAAGGATACGTCGAGGTGCCGCACGTGTGCATCTCTCGGAGGCATCGCCACTTGCGGTATAAGAATTTTGGAAATTACTCCATAAAACCATAATGGTAATCTTGTCATAGAATAAATTTTTTGGATTTTGTTTGGAAATTTAAATACTATTTTCCATGTTCTATTAAGGATATGTAATTTAAAGTATTTTTCTAGGAGTTTGTTTTATTTTAGGAATTATATAAAACACTGAACCTTATGATGAAAAATGTAAAAATATAAAAATATAGGCATAAATGCAATACTTTGATTTTATAAAATTTATTTTGAAATATAAGTGGTGCTGATGTGTTTTTTATATAATAAGAAATCCACTAATACGTTATCCAAAACTTTTGGAGTGGATTTGAACCAAATTTTGTTCAAACAGAATTTTGAAAACAATTCAAACAAAGGAAAAAATGAAGAAAAAAGAAAGTAGAAAATGCCATGGGGACCAAAATAAAACTTGACCATCTTTAGGACAAAAACCCACCCAAGTGACCCTCAAATCTTGTCTCTCTCTCACCGATATGGGGCCTACCTATCAGTCTCACTCCTAATCTCCTAGCCCAACTCCATGCCCACGACCCTAGAAGCAGATGATCCCATCGCTCCACTCCTCCAAGTACCCCCACTCCCGAGCATCCCCGCTCAAGACGCGACCCCTTTAAATCCCCTAAACCCTCTCCATTTTCTCTAACTCTCCCTCTCTATAACACCTCCAAGCTGTCTGAATATCTCGCTAACGTTCCTCCAACATTCGCGGCCCTTTTCTTACCATCGCCATTGGTCTAGACGGTAAGCGTCGCCCATTTTTTGGCCCCCTTCTTCTTCCCTCCCTCTCGCGGTTTACCTGATCCACTTCTCTATGGTGTCACTCAAACATCAGTGATGCCCATGATGAACCTGGAGCTCGTCAACACTGGTTGGAAGGTCCCCTCTCCCATTTTATTAAATTAAATTTTGATTAGAGATAGGACGATTCATTACCCAGGGTCACTGATGTCTATCGCCAGACTGTTTTAATAATATCAAAATATATTAAAAAATTAGAGGACAAAACAACTGCTTTCAACAAATTCAGCCTGACCTCCACTTAGCCAAAAATGCATGTAGAAGATAGGTTGAGCTAGTTTACCGAACTTGCCAATACATTTAATGCATTAACCATTCGTGATTGTTTTATATTATAGGTTACTTGGAAGACGAGTGAGGTAAGATGTTAGGGTCATGAGTTTTCACTTATAAATGGAGGTCCTTATAGTTTTTTGTTTTCCGGTGCTAAATTCAACCTGTGTTGAGCTAGCCCTTGGACTATGCAAGTTGTATGAGACAATGTTAAATTATTGAATTGTGTGCTAGCGAGTCAATTTAGTTACTAGCACTATAATGCACAGATAATTGACTTTACCGGGTGACATGAATATACCCCACGGGTACATGTCATCGGTATACCTGGTCCCGCCCAAGGAATGTTCATGTAAGGACACACGGCCCATGAAGACTTAGGGTGGCCCAAGCACGTGGCGGTTTCGATTCCTTGGTGGACAAGTTTAGATTAGATGGAATTTCAAAGGGTACCCACCCTATTTGTAACCGACTCGACCTAAGCCCGGGACATGCCTATCTATATAATGGCCAGGAGGGTACGGTGAGACCTCTCTCTCAACTCACCACCGCATACACACCTTACGCCATATTGCATCTGTACACCCCTGTAACTTTTGGTTCCGCCGTAATTAAGAGCAGACAAGCAGGAGTAGGTTTTTTCCTCCGGGAGCCTGAACCTGGGTAAATCTCGTGTCCCGTGTTGCTTGTCTATTAACTGTTCCGCAACTTCTAGCATCCCCATCTTTTCCAAAACACAAGTCCATAACAATGGGCATTTACGAGATTGAACCTCGTCAATTGGCGCCGCCAGGAGCGGTCCCACCTGACCCCGCGCCTAGGGCAGGTGTGGCCCACCTGCCCGGCCTCCGACTCCGCCCCTTCGCCTATATCTTCCCTTTAAAACCCTAAGGCTCGGGGAGCGACCACAGATAGATTTCCGCCGCCTCTAGGGACGGAAAACACCAAGAGAGAAAGATCTCTCTGGCAGACAGATTTCTGCCAGGGGAATTCCTTCTCGGAGAGGGGAGACCATCGCCATCAACACCGTCATCGAGCTAGGCTTCACCAGGATTGTGGCATCCCGCAAAACCACTATTAGAAAATCGCGTTGTTTTTGTGCATTGCATTGTCATGACCACATGCTCATGTCATCATGCCGCATTGCAATTGAGCATTGTCAACATCTTGCATCTGGTCGCATCAAACTACTTTTGGAAAAGCCTGGTTTTGTTTTCTAAACGCCCCGTCTTTTAATTCAAAACCAAAACCAGGTCTTCGGAATATTTTGTTTTGACTAAACACGGGTTGCAAACGGTCCGTTTAAAATAAATAAAATTTGGAATTATTTTTAGTGGGGCAGTCGATCGGGCCGAATGACCCGAACGACCACCCCAGAAAAATACAAACGGCCCATCCTTAATCCTAGTCTACCCTGTCCTAGTCTACCCACCCAGCCTCCACCTCACCCCCACCAATAACCTGCCGCCACCTCATCACCTCCCCTCCCCTAACCAACCCCAAACTGCCACTTGGCCTCTCTCCCTTTTCCTCTCTCCCTCACCTGGACACACACCCCACCCCACACGCCACGCACGCACGCACTCACATGCCAGCCACCCCCACTCATCCCCTGGACCCCACCGAACCACCCTCTCTCCCTGGAACCTTCCCCGACCCTTCTGCACGCCCCCCGCCTGTCGCCTTGCGCCTCATGGACCCACGCCTCTCGCCTCCCAGCGCCGTCTCCTACCTCGCTCCCTCCTTCCTCTCTCCCTCTCCCCTCTCTCTGCAAGCTCGCCGCCGCGACCTCCAGAGCTCCTCCTCCGGCCACCATCCGCGCTCGCCCCCGTCCCTCCTTCTCCTCTCCCAGCTCTCGCCTGCCCCTCGCCCGTCGCCCGCTCCCCTCCACTCTCTCCGCCCTTGCCTCTCCCGGCGCCCATCTCCGTCCGCGCCTCGGCCCGTGTCGCGCCGACCCCACCCTGCCGGCCCGGCGCGAGCCACCCCTCCCTCGCCTCGCCGCCTCTCCTCCGGCGGCGCTCGCCGCCGCCCGCCCTCGGCCTTCCCGTACCAGCAGCTCCTCCGCTGGCGCTCAGCGTGAGCCCCGCGCCTCTCTCGCGCCCGCCCCTGCCCGGCCCGCAAGGCCTCCGTCGAGCCCGCCGCCGCCCTCCGCTTCCTCTTCCCTGCTCACGGTCTGTGCGCCTCGCCGCTGTCCGCCGCGTGCCCCCTAGCCGCCTCACTTTGCGGACTGCCGCCTCGTCCCGTCTCCCCAGCGCGTCCGCCAGCCACCTTCCGCCCGTCGGCGCTCCCTCCTCTCGCCTCGAGCTCGCCACCGGCGCGTCCGTCGCCCGCCACCTCGCTTCCTCCCAGCAGGCCTCCCCTCCGTCTGCCGCGTGGCCCCGTCGCCGGCCTCCCTCGCCATTGCTGGAGCACCACATCGCCGTTCGCCGGTGCCCCCCGGGCTCGTGTAGGTTCCGCCTCCGTCGCCCCTGCCTCGGTTTCCTCGCCCCGCGCAGGCCCGGCAGCGCACGTCTGCGACCCCGATGCCTAGCGCCCGCACCTCGTCGGCCTCTTCCTTGCAGCCTCCAGTGGCGTCGACCTCATCTGCGTGAAAGCCGTGACGAGTTTCGCTGCCAAGGTAGTCGGGAGGCCGCCGGCGCCGAACAAGCTCGCCACGGACCCTTGGAGCCCGAACCACAAGTGCCCCTCCTCGGATCCGATGATCGAATAACGCCATCTCGGGCATGCGCTTCTTCCCGCCCGGGCCCAAGCCTCGACACCGAACCTGCGTTTCCAAGTTCGCCACCGGTGAACAAGGAGGAAACCTCAAGGACTTCAGCACGGAGCGGCAAGATCGCCTCACGGAATCCGAAGCGCGGACCCGACAAGTTCTGCACGACGACAAGAACGACATCGACCAGAGAGAATCCGATGCGCCCCCGACACCGACCCAAGTCCGGCTTTCCGGAACGCCAAGATCCACCCCAGTAGTCCGAGAACGATCCCGTCGCACCCTGGACCCTGAGACCGACCCCGAACCCCGAATCCCCTGGAGCCCAAGTTCGTCGAACCCTACCAAGATCTGCCGAACCCTAATGTGTGAAAACCTTCCCGAAACCCTATTTTATAACATAATATAACTTGTCGCATAATAGTTGTCTTGCATGCATACATTCATGTGGTTTGGGGCCTTATGCCGATTCACCTAATAATTAAATATAGGGCCCATATGCGGGCAAATCTAGTCTCATATTGGCCTCATCTAAATTTGTGTAGCGAACCGGTGCTATCTTCTGCCTTGTTAAACAACATTTAAATTGCGGGGTAGCTAAACAACATGAACCACCAAATTAATTGTCGGGACCCCGGTTCCACTTAATATTGACCTAATTGCACCGCATCTTTGCCATGTCATACATCATGCATGTATCATGCCGATCTTCTGCCGTGTATTGAATATTGCATCCGGTGTTTCTTCTAGTGTTTTGCTTCTTCGCGGATAAGGCCGTTGAGTTGATGTGAGCTTCGCCCCGATCTTCGGATGAACCTTCGGCAATGTTTTCAGGCGAGCATCTCCCCCTTTCTACCTATCTTACTTTTATAGTCTTTATTCCCTCCTGTTGATCTATTGCTATCTGTGTTGCGATGCTTTAGTTTCCGTACCTGTGATATCCCTTGCAGCCTTATATTGCCTTGGACACGTCCTATTACCTGTTGTTTGGTAGATAGTTGGACTTGCGCGTCGTAGTCGCTTGCTCAAGTCTTTGTTGCGTGTCGTCGATTACGATTGTTGATGTATTGCCGCATGTTGATGTTGGAGATGATCATAGTTTTACTTCTCGTTCACTTTAATTCCTGTTTAACAACTAAAATTGAAGTAAGCGAGGCATCGGTGGGTGATAAAAATATTTGGTTTCGACGCCCACTTGTGTCCTGTGGGACCCCGAGTACTTGATACTGTTCCTTGATTTATCGCGCTATCCACATCCGGAGGTATATGGGACCCCCGAGCGAGCTTGATTCAGTCTTATTTCTTGGGGCCACAAAATAGTTTGAGGTTTTATTTACTATCCTGTACTTATGCCATGCTACTACGATTTACGATTGTGCGAGGAGCACATTGTCTTTGTTAGGATCGTGACGATTCCGCGATGTCGACAAGCCCAGCCACACTTTGGGTTCCCGATCGTTCCAGCCGTCCCCACAACCTTAAGTCCGTCTCGGGCCGGCTTCGTTGCGGGTTCTACTTTAAGGTGGCCCCTGAAATATTCTCAATCCTGTGATTGCTTTGTCGTGAAAGCCTCGTTGGGTTTTGATTTGGTTTTCCGAGGTTGATCGGCGTGTGTTGCTATTGGTGCACCCGGCCGGGTAAAACTTTCTGAAAGCCGTGTCGCGGATATGGACGACTTGGAGCACAGTATCTCGATCATAGACAAGCATAACTAAAGTTTATTGCTATAAATTTGACTTTATAATGACTAGTAATCAGCTTCACTCTAATGGAATGGCTAATAATACTGCCCACAATTGCTTGTTTGGATTGCCGCTTGCGACCATTGTACCTGACTAGTAAGTATGGCAACTACAACGGAATGACTAATTAAAAGTGCCAACAACTGCTGGGTTTTGGGTTTACATCATGCTATCTGTATCTGATTAGTAATTGCTGCAACTACGACGGAATGAATAACTAAAAGGGCCCACTGCTTCTTTTATCAAGACAATTATCTATATCTGACTAGTAATTGCTGTGATAGCGAATAAGTAAAGCGCCAGCTGTGAGTTCCGGTTGACTTCCTCGTTTGGTCTCGAGGGGGAAACACCAGGATGGGTTTGTTTGATGGTAGTATCAGGTTGGTTCCAAATAGGTCTTTCTTACCCCTCTCTGATTGCCGCCAGTTGTATCGAGTCTCTATAGGTTGATTAGTGCATCTTGCCGCGCTTGATCCACCATACACTGTGGCGAGGACCGTATTCTAGTCTCGCCGTGTCTTGGCCTCGATCTTGGCCTACTCTTTTCCTTCGCCTTTGTCGGCACCCTTTTGTTTAAGCAGGTTTTAAGATCGGCGCCGTTAGCGGGGTTACCCTTCCGGCTTGGCACAGGCGAGGTTATGGGCGCCATTGGTTATTCTTGGGCTCTTAGCCCCATTTGCATCTTGTCCGTAGTCGGACTCCATCGTTTTCAAGGTGATTTGGATATTTGTATATTATATCTGTATTCTTGACTCATGGAGTCAGTTATATATATCTTACATGGGTCCCATCGAGGACTGTTGTGTAATGTTATTACCGTTTTCCACCCCGCGAAAGTGCTGGTGAGCACCTTTGAATCGTTTCTATGCGGGTTTGGCGGGTTTCGCTAAAACTTGCATAGGTCCGTCTGAGGGTGTTCTGAGTGGTATCGAGCCCAGTTGCGATACCCCACAAGTCCAGCCTGTAGGATAACCTAGCTAACGGCGCGTAGAGTGTCAAAACTATTTTTGCAAAATCGGTTGGATAGTTACGGTTAGGTGCCTTTTACTCCTTACCCCTCTGCTATTCTCCTCTTATCTCTACGCGTTTTGAATCCGCTCTCTTCTCTTTCTTCGAGTACAGGAATTCTCGTGGTTGGGTTTCCGTCGTACCATCAGGGTTTCGCTTCCTCCTTTGATAACGGTGTCCTACCATCCGGTGTTCATGCTGCCTGAGGAATCCGTCTTCTGTGGTACCATTCTTTGTTCCTTGTTGTGCCTTCCGGTGTTTTCCGACGCGACGACATCATCTACGCCAGATCCGATGCAGAGTCTGCATCACTCCTTTGCTCCGAATCTCGCTTGTCAAGATCTTCAGTCTAATTCTGAGAGTTGGTTGCATAATCCGCCTATTCGTGTGCAGAGTAATGGTTTGGGTGCGCGATGGACTGATCACCATCCGACTACTCTTAACATTCGCTCTTGTACATTGAGTCAGTGGATCCAGCAGTTTTACTCCATCCATCGGAGCTAGAGGTGGCTTTATTTGTTGATACCTCTACCTTCGACCTTTTGTTCCCGGAGTGTTCTCTCGACGATCACGAACAACGACCCCTTGTTAGTGGTGTCGCGAGGATCTACGCAAAGCGAGAAGATGCAGATCGCCGACCTTCCTTCCGGTACCATGAGGCGGATCTCGAGGGCGAGATCCATTGTTAGTGGTGTCGAATTGTGGCATCCCGCAAAACCACTACTAGAAAATCGCGTTGTTTTTGTGCATTGCATCGTCATGACCACATGCTCATGTCATCATGCCGCATTGCAATTGAGCATTGTCAACATCTTGCATCTAGTCGCATCAAACTACTTTTGGAAAAGCCTGGTTTTGTTTTCTAAACGCCCCGTATTTTAATTCAAAACCGAAACCGGGTCTCCGGAATATTTTGTTTTGACTAAACACGGGTTGCAAACGGTCCGTTTAAAATAAATAAAATTTGGAATTATTTTTAGTGGGGCAGTCGAACGGGCCGAATGACCCGAACGACCACCCCAGAAAAATACAAACGGCCCACCCTTAATCCTAGTCTACCCTGTCCTAGTCTACCCACCCAGCCTCCACCTCACCCCCACCAATAACCTGCCGCCACCTCATCACCTCCCCTCCCCTAACCAACCCCAAACTGCCACTTGGCCTCTCTCCCTTTTCCTCTCTCCCTCACCTGGACACACACCCCACCCCACACGCCACGCACGCACGCACTCACACGCCAGCCACCCCCACTCATCCCCTGGACCCCACCGAACCGCCCTCTCTCCCTGGAACCTTCCCCGACCCTTCCTGGCACGCCCCACCCGCCCTGTCGCACGCCCTCGCGGGACCCACGCCCTCCCCGCTCCCCGCGCCCGTCTCCTACCTCGCTCCCTCCTTCCTCTCTCCCTCTCCCCTCTCTCTGCAAGCTCGCCGCCGCGACCTCCAGAGCTCCTCCTCCGGCCACCCTGCCTCGCCACCATCCGCGCTCGCCCCCGTCCCTCCTTCTCCTCTCCCGAGCTCGCCTCATCGGCCTCGCCCCCGTCGCCCCGCTCCACCACCCTGCCCACCTCTCTGCTCGCCGCCGCGCCTCTCCCCGCCGGCGCCCCATCTCCTCCGTCCGCGCCTCGGCCCTTGATGCGCCGACCCCGCCGGCCCGGCCGAGCCACCCCTCGCCTCGCCCGCCTCTCCCCTCCGCTCCCGCGGCGCTCGCCTTGCTTTCCGGCCTTCCTCCCGCCACTTGCAGCTCCTCGCTGGCGCTCAGCCCGCGCCGCGCCCGCTCACCGCGCCGCCCTCGCCAGCCCAAGGCCTCCGTCGAGCCGCTCCGCCGCCGCCCTCCGCTTCACCTCTTCCCCTCTCCGTCGGTCCGTACCTCACTTGCGCCGGTCCTCCGCGTGCCCCGAGCCGCCTCCTGAGCGGACCGCCGCCTCGTCCCGTCTCCCCGCTGCCGCCAGCCACCTCCGCCGCCGTCGGCGCGCCACCCTCCTCGCTCGAGCTACGCCGCCCGGCAGCGTCGTCGCCCGCCACTCGCTTCCTCAAGCAGGCCTCCTCCGTGCGCCCGTGCCGCCGCGTCCGCCCTCTCCCTCGCCCGATGCTGGAGCACCACATCGTCGTCCACCGGTGCCCCCCGGGCTCGTGCAGGTTCCGCCTCCGTCGCCCCTGCCTCGGTTTCCTCGCCCCGCGCAGGCCCGGCAGCGCACGTCTGCGACCCCGATGCCTAGCGCCCGCACCTCGTCGGCCTCTTCCTTGCAGCCTCCAGTGGCGTCGACCTCATCTGCGTGAAAGCCGTGACGAGTTTCGCTGCCAAGGTAGTCGGGAGGCCGCCGGCGCCGAACAAGCTCGCCACGGACCCTTGGAGCCCGAACCACAAGTGCCCCTCCTCGGATCCGATGATCGAACAACGCCATCTCGGAACGCCAAGCGCTTCTTCCCCGCCCCGGAGCCCAAGCCTCGACACCCCGAACCCTGGCGCCGTTTCCAAGTTCGCCACCGGTGAACAAGGAGGAAACCTCAAGGACTTCAGCACGGAGCGGCAAGATCGCCTCACGGAATCTGAAGCGCGGACCCGACAAGTTCTGCACGACGACAAGAACGACATCGACCAGAGAGAATCCGATGCGCCCCCGACACCGACCCAAGTCCGGCTTTCCGGAACGCCAAGATCCACCCCAGTAGTCCGAGAACGATCCCGTCGCACCCTGGACCCTGAGACCGACCCCGAACCCCGAATCCCCTAGAGCCCAAGTTCGTCGAACCCTACCAAGATCTGCCGAACCCTAATGTGTGAAAACCTTCCCAAAACCCTATTTTATAACATAATATAACTTGTCGCATAATAATTGTCTTGCATGCATACATTCATGTGGTTTGGGGCCTTATGCCGATTCACCTAATAATTAAATATAGGGCCCATATGCGGGAAAATCTAGTCTCATATTGGCCTCATCTAAATTTGTGTAGCGAACCGGTGCTATCTTCTGCCTTGTTAAACAACATTTAAATTGCGGGGTAGCTAAACAACATGAACCACCAAATTAATTGTCGGGACCCCGGTTCCACTTAATATTGACCTAATTGCACCGCATCTTTGCCATGTCATACATCATGCATGTATCATGCCGATCTTCTGCCGTGTATTGAATATTGCATCCGGTGTTTCTTCTAGTGTTTTGCTTCTTCGCGGATAAGGCCGTTGAGTTGATGTGAGCTTCGCCCCGATCTTCGGATGAACCTTCGGCAATGTTTTCAGGCGAGCATCTCCCCCTTTCTACATATCTTACTTTTATAGTCTTTATTCCCTCCTGTTGATCTATTGCTATCTGTGTTGCGATGCTTTAGTTTCCGTACCTGTGATATCCCTTGCAGCCTTATATTGCCTTGGACACGTCCTATTACCTGTTGTTTGGTAGATAGTTGGACTTGCGCGTCGTAGTCGCTTGCTCAAGTGCTGTTGTGTGTCGTCCAGTGCCACAGTTGTTGATGTATTGCCGCATGTTGATGTTGGAGATGATCATAGTTTTACTTCTCGTTCACTTTAATTCCTGTTTAACAACTAAAATTGAAGTAAGCAGAGGCATCGGTGGGTGATAGAAAATATTTGGTTTCGACGCCCACTTGTGTCCCGTGGGACTCAGTACTTGATACATGTTCCTTGATTTATCGCTATCCACATCCGAGGTATATGGGACCCCACGAGCGAGCTTGATTCAGTCTTATTTCTTGGGGCCACAAACTAGTTTGAGGTTTTATTTACTATCCTGCTTATGCCATATTACTCTGTATTTACGATTGTGCGAGAGCACTGCTTTATTTAGGATCGTGGCACGATTCCGTAGTGTCGACAAGCCCAGCCACACTTTCAGGTTCCCAGTCGTTCACAGCCGTCCCCACAACCTTAAGTCCGTCTCGGAGCCGGCCGGCTTCGTTGCGGGTTCTAATTTAAGGGGTGGCCCCCTGAAATATTTCTGAATCCTGTGATTGCTTTGTTGTGGCATCCCGCAAAACCACTACTAGAAAATCGCGTGGTTTTTGTGCATTGCATCATCATTACATCATCATGCATATTAATTTAACCTGAAACTATGTTGCGAAAGACTATGGTTTTCCGAAACTAGCCCTCCTTCTATTTCAAATTAAACCCCGGCTGCTTCCAGAATATTTTGTTTGTCCAAAAACTAGTTACAAAATGAATTGCAAATTAAATAAGATGTTATGTTATTTTTAGTGGGGCAGTCGAACGGGCCGGATAGACCCGAACGACCGCCCCAGGATTTAAATCGGACCACCTAACCCGCCCTTCTAAATCCTAAACTCACCCAACCTATTCTACCCACCCCTCTGGCCACCTCACCCGGACCATCCGTGACCGCCACCTCACCCTCACCCTCTCCTCTACCCAATCCCAGCTTGCCACGTGGCCTCCCTCTCTCTCCCTTCCCTCCCTCTCCCACCACACAACAGCACACACCCTCCCCAACACCACACACCACACGCACTTCCCACCGCGTGGCCACCTGCCACGTCCCCACCTGGGCGGGAGCCCCAGCAGCCCCTGGCCCACCACGTTCCTCTCGCCCCCGCTCAACCTTCCCTCCTCTCCTCTCTGCCTTCTCCTTCTGCCGCCGGAGCCACCTTCCCCGCCGCGCGCTCCCTCCTCTCCGCCGGCAACCCCTCTCGCCTCCCCATCTCGCACCGCGCCGCCCTCCTCCTTCCCTCGCTCGCCCGCCGCCGGCTCTCACCTCCACCTCTCCCCCGGCGCTCCCTTCCCCGCCGCCACTGCCAGCCGCCGCCGCCTCCACGCATCTCCCCACGCGCCTCCTCCACTGTCGCTTTGTCTTGCGGCTCACGTCGCCTCGCCCGCCCCGCCGGGCGTCCTCCTCCTCCCAGCCGCGCCCCGGACACTTGCGCCTCGCCCGCCTCCCGTGAGCTTCGCCCGAGCCGTTCTGCTCGTCGCGCGCCTCCGCCTCAGCTCGGCCGCCCACCAGCTCCCGCCCGGCCACCTCGGCGACGGTCGTATCTCCGGGCTCAGGCATAAGCGTCAAGGCCTTCTTCGCTGGTGGTCAATCACGGGATCCGCCCGATGGAGACGAGCTCGTCGAGGTGGGATCCGTCTCCAAGTTCCTGCCGCCACTTCAACGCCTCCCTCGAGCCCGGCGCCGCCTTCCTCCTTCGCGCCCGTAGCGCGCTGAGCCTCTCCACGTCGCTCCGGACCCCGCCGTTCGCAGAACTGCCGCTGGCGTGCACCTCCGGTCATGGTCCGCTTCACCGCCTCCGACGTCGTGTCCTCCGGATGCGATGGGTCCGGCAGGTCGGGAAGATGTATCGTGTTGGTGCCACAAGATATCCTGTTTTGTACCACTCACGCTGCAGAAGATCTTCAATGCGGTAGATGAAAGCCACAGTGGCAAACCACCGACAAGATGTTGTTGTTGCTCGCGGGCGCCCGGTGTTCTTGGTCTATGTTCCCGATGTGGCGTCGAGGCGGTGGCGCGAACCTTTTCATCACCAAGTTCCTCGCCTTGCCAAGCTCTTCCTCCCGGAACCCGGCGACACATGCACGAAGGCCGATCCGGGGCCAAGATCCGGACCGGAGACCAACCCGTCTGCCGCAAATCGCCTACCCGGAAACCGAACGCCAAGATCGCCACCGGAACAACAAGCACTGCACCCCGAACGCCAAGACCGTCCCTACTCGAGGACCCGACAAGACCCACGCGACGACAAGACCGGCACCGACCCGGAAGAATCCGACGCGCCCCCGACGCCGAACCAAGTCCTGCTCCCCGGAGGCGACAAGTGCTTCATCCCGAACGCCAAGACCGACAACTTGGCCGACCACCGCGAATGCGCCAAGATCTACCCCGTTATCCGAGAACGATCCCGTCGAGACCGATCCCGTCGAACCCCCGGACCAAGGCCGTCGAACCCTGGACCCTGAGACCGACCCCGGAACCCCAAGATCGTCGAGACCCCTAATGTGTGACCCCTTTACTCGAGCCCTATTTTATAATTGTAATAACAACTTGTTGCATATTTAATTGACATTCTTGCATGCATACTTGTCATGTGGTTTGGGGGCCTTATGCCGATTCACCTAAGAATTAAATATGGGGCCCATATGCGGGCAAATCTAGCCTTATATTGGCCTCATTTAAAATTGTGTGGCGAACCCGGTGCTATCTTTTGCCATGCTAAAACAACATTTAATTTGCAGGGTATCTAAACAACTTGAACCTACTAATTAATTGTCGGGACCCCGGTTCCGCTTAATATGACCTAAACGCATTGCACCCTTGCCATGTCATACATCATGCATGCATCATGCCGATCTTCTGACGTGGTATTAAATATTGCATCCGGTGTTTATTCTAGTGTTTTGGTTCTTCGCGGATAAGGCCGATGAGTTGATGCGAGTGTCGACCCGATCTTCGGTTGAACCCTTCGACAATGTTTTCAGGCGAGCATCTCCCCCTTTCTACCTATCCTACTTTTATAGTATTTATTCCCTCCTGTTGATCTATTGCTATCTGTGTTGCGATGCTTTAGTTTCCGTACCTGTGATATACCGTGCAGCCCTATATTGCCTTGGACACACCCTATTACATGTTGTTTGGTAGATAGTTGGACTTGCGCGTCGTAGTCGCTTGCTCTAGTGCTGTTGCGTGTCGTCAAGTGCCACAGTTGTTGGAGCCTTGCCGCATGTTTGATGTTGGAGATGATCATGGTTTTACTTATCGTTCACTTTAAATTCCTGTTTAACAACTAAAATTGAAAGCGAGGCATCGGTGGGTGATAGATAATATTTGGTTTCGACGCCCACTTGTGTCCGTGGGACCCGAGTACTTGATACCTGTTCCTTGATTTATCGCGCTATCCACATCCGGAGGTATATGGGACCCCCGAGCGAGCTTGATTCATCTTATTTCTTGGGGCCACAAACTAGTTTGAGGTTTTATTTACTATCCTGTACTTATGCCATGCTACTTATGTATTTAAATTGTGCGACGGATAGCACCTTTGTCTTATTTAGGTAAGCGGAGTGATTACGCTGTATCGACACCCGAGTTTTGGTTCCCGATCGCTTCCCATTGTCGCAAACCTTGAGTCCGTCTCGGAGCTTGCTTACTTCGTTGCGGGTAGACTCCAAGGGGTGGCCCCCTGAAATATTTCTGAATCCTGTGATTGTTCAGTCGTGAAAGCCTCGTTGGGTTTTGAGTTGGTTTTTCCGAGGTTGATCGAGCGTGTGTTGCTATTGGTGCACGCCGGCGGTAAAACTTTCGAAAGCCGTGTCCGGATATGGACGACTTGGAGCACAGTATCTCGACCATAGACAAGCATAACTAAAGTTTATTGCTATAAATTTGACTTTATAATGACTAGTAATCAGCTTCACTATAATGGAATGGCTAAATAATACTGCCCACAATTGCTTGTTTGGAGTGTCGCTTGCGACCATTGTACCTGACTAGTAAGTATTGCAACTTCTAGGAATGGCTAAATAAAAGTACCAACAAGCGCTGGGTTTTGGGTTATCTCATGCTAATTGTCGACTAGTAAGTGCTGCCACTATAACGGAATGGTTAACTAAAAGTGCCCACTGCTTACTTTATCAGGATGATTATCTAAACCTGACTAGTAAAGTGCCGCAACTATAACTGAATAAGTAAAACTGCCAACTGTGTGCGTTCCTCGGTTGCCTTCCTCGTTTGGTCTCGAGGGGGAAACACCAGGATGGGTTTTGTTTGGTGATAGTATCAGGTTGGTTCCGGATAGTTCTTTATTCCCCTCTCTGATTGCCGTCAGTTGTATCGAGTCTCTATAGGTTGTTTAGTGCATCTTGCGCTGCCGCTTGATCCACCATACCTATGTGGCGAGGCGAGGACCGAATTCTAGCCTCGCTGTCTTGGCCTCGATCGACGCTCCTCTTTTTCCTTCGCCTTTGTCGGCACCCTTTTTGTTTAAGCAGGTTTTGAGATCGGCGTCCTTAGCGGGTTACCCTTCCGCTTGGGCAGGGTTATGGACGCCATTGGTTATTCTTCGAGGCTCTTAGCCCCATTTGCATCTTGTCCGTGTATGGACGCTCTATCGCTTTCAAGGTGATTTGGATCTTTGTATATTATATCTATTCTTGACTCATGGAGTCGTGTTGTATATATCTGCTCATGGGTCCCATCGAGGACTGTTGTGTAATGTTATTACTTCGTTTTCCACCCGCACGAAAGTGCCTGGTGGGCACCTTTGAATCGTTTCTATGCGGGTTTGGCGGATTTCGCTCAAACTTGCATAGGTCCGATTCTGAGGGTGTTACATTTGTCGTGAAAGCCTCGTTGGGTTTTGATTTGGTTTTTCCGAGGTTGATCGAGCGTGTGTTGCTATTGGTGCACCCCGGCCGGGTAAAACTTTCTGAAAGCCGTGTCCGCGGATATGGACGACTTGGAGCACAGTATCTCGATCATAGACAAGCATAACTAAAGTTTATTGCTATAAATTTGACTTTATAATGACTAGTAATCAGCTTCACTCTAATGGAATGGCTAATAATACTGCCCACAATTGCTTGTTTGGATTGCCGCTTGCGACCATTGTACCTGACTAGTAAGTATGGCAACTACAACGGAATGACTAATTAAAAGTGCCAACAACTGCTGGGTTTTGGGTTTACATCATGCTATCTGTATCTGATTAGTAATTGCTGCAACTACGACGGAATGAATAACTAAAAGGGCCCACTGCTTCTTTTATCAAGACAATTATCTATATCTGACTAGTAATTGCTGCAACGGTAACTGAATAAGTAAAACTGCCAATTGTGTGAGTTCCTCGGTTGACTTCCTCGTTTGGTCTCGAGGGGGAAACACCAGGATGGGTTTGTTTGATGGTAGTATCAGGTTGGTTCCGAATAGGTCTTTCTTACCCCTCTCTGATTGCCGCCAGTTGTATCGAGTCTCTATAGGTTGATTAGTGCATCTTTGCCGCCGCGCTTGATCCACCATACATGTGGCGAGGACCGCCGAATTCTAGTCTCGCCGTGTCTTGGCCTCGATCGATGCTCCTCTTTTCCTTCGCCTTTGTCGGCACCCTTTTGTTTAAGCAGGTTTTAAGATCGGCGCCGTTAGCGAGGTTACCCTTCCGCTTGGCCTCGGCAGGTTATGGACGCCATTGGTTATTCTTCGAGCTCTTAGCCCCATTTGCATCTTGTCCGTAGTCGGACGCCTCCATCGCTTTCAAGGTGATTTGGATATTTGTATATTATATCGTATTCTTGACTCATGGAGTCATTGTTATATATATATACGTGGGTCCCATCGAGGACTGTTGTGTAATGTTATTACTTCGTTTTCCACCCGCACGAAAGTGCCTGGTGGGCACCTTTGAATCGTTTCTATGCGGGTTTGGCGGGTTTCGCTAAAACTTGCATAGGTCCGATTCTGAGGGTGTTACAAGGATCATCATCATCATCCACACCTTCATCTCCACCAGCACCATCACCACCACTCCGTCCCGCTGTAACAATTGTGTTGGATATTGCTTTAGTTCTTAGGGGAAACTTTCCCGGTGTTAATTACTATTATAGTTGATGCTTGTGAGTGGAACCATTGGATTATTGTTTATGTTCAGATTGTTATCCATTATCATATCACATATCATCTTTGATTTTGATCCATACGATGTCTTGTGAGTAGTTCGTTTAGTTCTTGAGGACATGGGACAAGTCATGTTGTTAGTAGTGAATCTGTGATGAGTTATTATTCAATGGTTTAGTATTTAAGTTGTGGTGCTATTCTTCTAGTGGTGTCATGTGAACGTCGACTACATGACACTTCACCATTTATGGGCCTAGGGGAATGCATTGTGTATTTGGCTACTAATTGTGGGGTTGCTGGAGTGACAGAAACCTGAACCCCCGTTAGGACACCTTTGCACAAGGGAGCATAGGATCTCATAGTTTAAGGCTATGGTTAGATTTATATCTTAATTACTCTTCTGTAGTTACGGATGTTTGCAGGAGGTTTAATCACAAGTATGTATTAGTCCTAGGAAGGGCGGTATGTTAGCACAGATTCACCCACACAACACTTACAAATACCAAAGAAGAGTACTCAGCTATTTGAAGCGAAAGCACTTGACAGAATTCCCATGTGTCCTCGAGAACGTTTGGTCCTTATAAGTATTTCCACCGGCTTGTCCTTTGCTAAGAAAGGATTGGGCCACTTTCTCCGTTTGTTCGTTACTTCTGTTACTTGCTCTTTGTTTTGTTGCCTTGTCAAAAAACCACTAAAAATCAGTTTGCTAAGTATTCACAGGGATTTCCTGCTCCATACCGCCGTTTGGCACCTTCTGCTCCTCATTGGGATTGACACTCCTATTTATCGAAAGTACTACGATACACCCCCTATACTTGTGGGTCATCAAGACTATTTTCTGGCGCCGTTGCCGAGGAGTGAAGCGCTATTGAAGAGTGGAAATGGTAAGGGAAACTTTCACTGCGAGTATTTCTCTTGATACTGTTTATTACTTTGTTTTAAATATGGATAACCCACTTGGTTATCTGTTTGGGAAAACTACTACCACTGCTAAGGTAGTAGATGAACCACCACCTATTGAGATATATACTTTTAAGATACCTACAAGTATTGTTAATCGTGTTATGGATAATTATTATTTTGGGGATGGAACTGTCCATCCCGGTGATCACTTGCTTTTTATCCATGAATTATGCGGGTTGTTTAAGTGTGCAGGTATCACAACTGAACATGTGAAGAAGAAGTTACTCTCCATATCCTTGAAAGGGAGAGCTGAAGAATGGTATAAGCTGCTGAAGAATGGACAATCCATGGAATGAGAGGAGATGGCATCTCTCTTTTACTCTAAATTTTATCCTCCCAGTGAGATTCATAAGGATAGAAATCTTATATATAACTTTTGGCCTCTTGATGGAGAGATTACAGCTCAAGCTTGGGGGAGATTGAAGTTACTAATGCTTAAATGTCCTATTCATGAACTCCCTAACAATATTATTCTCAATAACTTTTATGCTAGGCTTTCTCTTCATGATAAAGATTTAGTAGATGCTTCTTGTCCTGGATCATTCACATGTATGAAGGAAGAAGCTAAATGGGATCTTCTAGACCATATTCAAGAGAACACTGAAGCTTGGGAGAATGACAAAGGAAGAAAGTCAGGTATAAACTATGATTATGAATGCATTAAATCTTTTATGGAAACTGACAACTTCCGTGATATTAGCAATGAGTTTGGTCTTGATTCCCAAAGTATTTCCAACTATTTTAAGGCCTTTGCCTCTTACATAGAAATTCCCAAGAAGAAGTGGAATAAGTACTATGCTCCTTATAAAGATGTTGTTATCCATGTTCCTGTTAGAAGTACTCAAAATTGTACTACTAATCATATTGTGTATGAACCTCATGTTGAGAAAATGCATTTACCAGCTAAGGTAAAGGAGTATTCTATGATTATTAGTGCAAATAACAAAGGTACCATGAAAACTGTGGAGCCTGGTAAGCATTTGAATGATGAACCTGTGGTAGCTATTGTGAAAGACACTGTCACTAGAAATAGAGAGGATGAGCACATTGTATTCTGTGAAGACGCTTCTAATATTATCTCCCATCCTAGTAAGGCTAGAAAAGCTAGTGTTCATGTGATTTCTGTTAAAATTGGTGATCATTGCTACTATGGTTTATGTGATATTGGTGCTAGTTCTAGTGCTATTCCTTATGAGCTTTACAGGGAAATTATGCATGAGATTGGTCCTTGTGAGCTTGAGGACATAGATGTGGGTATTCACCTTGCTAACAAGGAGACCATTTGCCCCATTGGCATTGTAACAGATGTGGAGGTTCTCTGCGGTAAGATTAAGTATCCTGCTGATTTTCTAGTGCTTAATTCAGCAACTATCAAAACTTGTACTATCATTTTTGGTAGACCTTTCTTAAACACTCGTGGAGATATTATTGATTGTAAGAAGGAAAAAGTTTTAACTAAGTTTGATGGAGAGTCTTATGTGTTTAACTTTTACAAATTTGCTAAAGCTCCTTGTGAAAATAGCTTGCCTAATAAAGATTTCAGGATGGAACAACTTGCTTCTATTGATCCAGTCTATGACCTTGGACCTCTTTTTGGTGACTGTAAGTATGCTTATTCTGATGATAAAGTTGTTTCCATGACAGTTATATTTTCAACTTTATTCAAAGTGCTACTGAAAGTTATTATGAGAGAGGGAAACATGGTTTTATGCATCTCAATGATGTTAAGTTTCCCCGTTTTATGCTGAAAGCTTTGAAGTTGCATCTGTTTTGTCTTCCTATGCTAGTGGCTTTTTGCTTCAACAATTCGTTTTCTCATGATACCCCCATGCATAGGAAGTGGGTTAGGCTCAAGTGTGTTGGTTATTTGCTTCTTGATGCTCTCTTTCGTTTCAGATATATATCTCCTTTGTGAGCATCTTTGGAAGTTTCAAGCCTAACTTAAAGGCATTAAAGAAAAGTACTTGTTGGGAGATAACCCAAGAGTTTGGTCGAGTCTTGGAAGTTATTACCTCTGTAATAACCGCTCCTTATCCTTTTTGTTTTGGTTTTTGTGTCAAATTCAACTACTTTTGTGAAGTAGAGGAGTTGTGAAAAGTGGCTGTCCTGGGAAAGACTTTTCTGCTGCATTGTAAAAAACCGTGAGGAAGCTCAGTACATCGGATGGAGATGCATTTTTCTGAGCTTGTTCTCCAAGTTGTTACCCAACTTTAATCAGTTATGCACTTTTTGATTTGAGCAACAGAAGGTATTCGAAAAAATCAATCTTTATGCACTGGTCTGTTTTGACAGATTGCTGCCATCATTTGCATTTGCCTCTTACAGAAGCTTTTGTTTTGATGGGTTCTCAGTTTAAGTGTGTACCAAAGGTTTATTGTTTTTGCTTACACTAATGTTGTCTTTGAGTTTATGCAAGGGTTTTGTAAAAAGAAAATTCTCAGGAGAAAGAGAGAAGGAATCTGCAGAGTTCGTCTTTGAATAGGTAAAAGTTGTGAAAGCAGAAGGTTCGTGAAACCCCAATATTTTTATATTTTTGATGTTTTTAATACATAAGGGAAGTTACGAGACGAAACTGAAGAGGAAACGGAGCCCGAGGTGGACAAACCCACCCTAGGCGCGGGCCCAGCCTGGCCACGCCTAAGGGGGTGTCTCCCCCTCGAACTCCATCTCCGCCTCGTTTCCGTGTCAAAACCTTCCTTGTGTATTGAAACTTCATAATATATAACCCCCCCAGATCCCCCGAGGTTCGTGCATTGTGTTCTCGTCGTGTTTTCGAATCGATCTGTTTCTGATAGGAAATCTTCTCTAGTTTAGAGCACCATGGCCTCCGCCAACGACAAAGGCAAGAAGACCGAGGAAGAAGAACCTCAAGTTCCCAAGGAGGAGGAGATTTCAGTAGGGTGTGAAGGTGACATGGAGGAGGACAAGCAACCGGACACTCGCTCTACCGTCACAAGTATTGGTTTGGTGGCACGACCTACCAAGCTTAAGAGGACAACACGAATGTCTATAGGAGGGAAATCTCGGCGTCATACTCTCTCTCCACGATCATCTCCTCCACGTAACAAGACACCCTTCCATACACTTATACATGAATATCAATATCAACATGTGGCCAAAGGGAATTTGCCCTCGGTTTGGGATATGCCTCGTTCTAACAATGCAGAGAAGGATCATGCTAAGGATGAAGAGTGGGAAAGAATAACAAGAACTGGGATTCTCGAACTGACATGATCATGAACCGGATAGAGCAAAACTCGGAGCTAATCCGTACTCTTAATTTTGAGTTCGAGGATTTAAAGAAACTTATTGAAGAGCTTATCAAGAGAACACCACCACCAACGAAGGAGTAATTCATCATCCGGTTTGGCATCCCCTTGGCTTGTTCCAAGCTTGGGGGAGTGTCGCGGTATCGCCGCCTTTATCTTTTATCTTTTACCTTTTCAGTGGATTCATATCTGTGGTAGAGATGTTATCTTATAGTTTGGTTTGCATATGGAAGTATCTATCCTTTAGTTGATTGTCTATGTATCCCTTGGTCTAAGTGCCTTTATTGGAATTTAATAAGAAGTCTCATCTTTTACTTTTTGCACTTCTTATTTTAGTTTGCAATCTTTATTATATGATGGATCTTGTTGATCAGTATTGGCACCACTTTGGGATCATCAAGTGGATCTAAATTGGTTTTGGCAAACCGAGTTCTGGTCAGTGGCTTTAGTTTGAAAGAAAAATAAAGAAAGAAAAAGCTTACAGGTATTTGGTATAATTTGTTTTATTTCTTGTTGGCTCATAAGCTTAGTATTCTGTATTTAAGATCTTTTGTGTCTTCAAGGAAGATTGCATGTTTGGCTTTATTACTTGTATGTTTGCGTGTTTCTTTCAATTCTCTTGCTTGCTACCCATCCTTGCTAGCCAAAAACCTGTTTTGAGAAGGCATACTTCTCATGTTTCCAAAATCCTTTCAACCAAAACTTTTGCCACTTGTGTCCACCATATCTACCTAGTACCTTTTGCTATTCCAAGCAAATTCTCAAGCTTCATATACCTTTCGAATTAAAAAGTATTTTTTATGAGAAAACTAGTTAGTAAAGCTCTCACGAACTTGACGGCACACCTTATTTACTTGTCCCTAATAGACTCGAACCATTGTGAACATCGAAGTTGTATATGCTTGCATCTATACGTTGGAATTAGCAGAACCGTGCTGTCATGGGGAACATTTTCAACCTTGCACTTGTACTCTGTCACAGTTGATATCGTGCTCTTTTGTCTATGGATGTCAACGGTGTGAAATAAAGAGGGAACTTGTAAGTCCATGGAGTCTGTATTTTGTGTTAGAGAACCGCCTTGGCCGCTAGCCTAAGCCATGCTTAATCATGGTGGAAACTTGCAGCATCACCATAGTGAGTCATCTATGAAGCATCCTCAATAAAAAGCTATACACATAGTAAATAAAAAGATCGCTGAGATGCTCATTGCCTGCTTGCCTTGTCATTTTGGTTATGGGAAAGCTCCTGTACCATGTGCAAGGGGTACCCCGTTGGCGGTTCTCAATGATATGCAAATACTTACAATGACAAGAACTTACCTGGACCCAAAGTTGAGTAGCATGAGGAGTGGCCCTCGTATTCAAGGGACATGAGATTGCCAACTTATTTTTCGTCAAGCATATACTCCATCTTTGTTCACTTAACCTTAATCATATCAAGATGCTTATGATAGGGGCAATGAGGGCTCAAAGCTAGTAAGTACCATGATCTTTTGAAAGCTCTTTATGACTTGTAATCCCTGCTACCCTCTAAGAAGGGACCTTTCTCCCACTTCCAAGTTGAGTCAGTAAACCTACTTCCTCTCTTTCTCCAACAAGCATTTGAGTTGTTGTGTTTCAAGCATTCATATGGTGATTTATTCAATCATGTTCTTTATCTTCCTTGTTTGCACAAAACACTTATTTATTGAGTATTACTTTGAACCTTCAATTGTGAAAAACACTTTTGAGCAAAGAGTGCTCCTGGTTTGAAACTTCTACAAACAGCTTTTGTGAAATTGTTTGCCAGGTGTTCTTTGACCAAGAACAAGTTTGCCAATTCCAATTATGATTTATCTTTATGCATCTCTATTGTGACTGCTGTACTTGGTTGCAAGCTAAGTTATATAATGGTGAGTTGCTTTCTTCTATGAGTTGTGCAATGGTAAGTGTGATGCTTCTTGTTCGTATTCTTTTATCGACACTTCACTCCATAAACCTGTGTACATGTTTAATGAGCTCAGTATTCGCTTGGGGACAAGCGAAGTCTAAGCTTGGGGGAGTTGATACGCCCAATTTGCATCACCATTCTATATCATAATTTACCTCTATTTATTGATATTTGTCTTATTATGAGGTATTACTTATGGCTTTTCATCTGTTTATGCATGTTGGATGATTCCTGGAGGATGGACTGCTGGAGTCTAGATTCTGATGGAAAAGAAGGTGTTTCGGTGCAATTTCACGAAGATCAGAAAAATACCAGAAAAATATGAAAACATATTATTTTACCAGAAGACGAAGGAAGCCAGAAGGAGGGACGGAGATGGGCCTCAGGGGGCCCACACCCCCTAGGCGCGGGCCCACCTGACCTCGTGCCTAGGGCAGGTGTGGCCCACCTTCCTGGCCTCCGTCTCCGCCCCTTCGCCTATATATTCCCTTCGAAACCCTAAGGCTCGGGGAGCGACCATAGATAGATTTCCGCCGCCTCTAGGGGCGGAAAACACCGAGAGAGAAAGATCTCTACGAGATACAGATTTCTGCCGAGGGAATTCCTTCTCGGAGAGGGGAGACCGTCGCCATCAACACCGTCATCAAGCTAGGCTTCATCAGGATCATCATCATCATCATCCACACCTTCAACTCCACTAGCACCATCACCACCACTCCGTCACGCTGTAACAATTGTGTTGGATATTGCTTTAGTTCTTCGGGGAAACTTTCCCGGTGTTAATTACTATTATAGTTGATACTTGTGAGTGGAACCATTGGATTATTGTTTATGTTCAGATTGTTATCCATTATCATATCACATATCATCTTTGATCTTGATCCATATGATGTCTTGTGAGTAGTTCGTTTAGTTCCTGAGGACATGGGAGAAGTCATGTTGTTAGTAGTGAATCTGTGATGAGTTATTATTCAATGGTTTAGTATTTAAGTTGTGCTGCTATTCTTCTAGAACGTCGAATACATGACACTTCACCATTTATGGGCCTAGGGGAATGCATTGTATATTTGGCTACTATTTGTGGGGTTGCCGGAGTGACAGAAACCTGAACTCCCGTTAGGACACCCTTGCACAAGGGAGTGTAGGATCTCAGAGTTTAAGGATGTTGTTAGATTTATATCTTAATTACTTTCCTGTAGTTACGGATGTTTGCAGGGGGTTTAATCACATGTATGTATTAGTCCTAAGAAGGGTGGTATGTTAGCACAGGTTCACCCACACAACACTTACAAACACCAAAGAAGAGTACTCAGCTATTTGAAGCGAAAGCACTTGACAGAATTCCCATGTGTCCCCGAGAACGTTTGGTCCTTATAAGTATTTCCACCGGCTTGTCCTTTGCTAAGAAAGGATTGGGCCACTTGCTCCGTTTGTTCATTTACGTCTGTTACTTGATCTTTGTTTTGTTGCCTTGTCAGAAAACCATTAAAAATCCGTTTGCTAAGTATTCACAGGGATTTCCTGCTCCATACCACCGTTCAGCACCTTCTGCTCCTCATTGAGATTGCCACTCCTATTTATCGAAAGTACTACGATACACCCCCTATACTTGTGGGTCATCAAGACTATTTTCTGGCATCGTTGCCGAGGAGTGAAGCGCTATTGAAGAGTGGAAATGGTAAGGGAAACTTTCACTGTGAGTATTGCTCTTGTTACTATTTATTACTTTGTTTTCAATATGGATAACCCACTTGGTTATCTGTTTGGGAAAACTACTACCACTGCTAAGGTAGTAGATGAACCACCACCTATTGATATATATACTTTTAAGATATCTACAAGTATTGTTAATCGTGTTATGGATAATTATTATTTTGGGGATGGAATATTTGGAAGTATGCCCTAGAGGCAATAATAAAGATGTTATTATTATAATTCTTGTTCATGATAATGTTTATATTCCATGCTAGAATTGTATTAAGCGGAAACTTTAATACTAGTGTGTTTTATGAACAACACCGTGTCCCTAGTACGCCTCTATGGACTAGCTCATTGATTAATGATGGTTAAGGTTTCCTAACCATGGACATGAGTTGTCGATTAATAATGAGATCATATCATCGGGAGAATGATATGGTGGACAGACCCAAACTAAGCGAAGCAATTAGATCGTGTCATCGTGTTCGTCTTTGCGAAGCTTTTTTTTATGTCAAATATTGTATTCCTTAGACCATGAGATAATACAACTCCCTGGTATCGGAAGAAAGCTTTGAGGTCATCAAACATCATCCTATGAGAGGGTGATCATAAAGGTGTCTCTCAGGTGATCGGAAAGTATCTGTTGGGTTGTATGTATCGAGATGGGATTTGTCCCTCCCAAGTCGGAGAGATATACTTGGGCCCACTCGTGTCGATATCAACACCACTTGCAAGCATGTGTTTAAGGAGTTAATCACAAAGTGATATCGGATTACGAGCGAGTAAAGTACTTGCCGTGAACGAGATTGAACTAGGTATGATGCAAGCGATCGAATCTCGGGCAAGTAAAATATCGCGAGACGAAGGGAATATATATATGGGATTGATTGAATCCTGGCATCGTGGTTCATCCGATATGATCATCGATGAATGTGTGGGAGTCAATATGGGTTTCCAGACCCCGCTGTTGATTATTGATAGAAGATCATGTCTGCATATTCTCAAACCCGCAGGGTCACACACTTAACGTGTCTCGACGCTAGGATAGATTGGATAATTGGTTTATGAGTTTTTGTTCGGAGTCTCGGATGGGATCCGGGAGATCACGAGTTAGGAGTGGTCCGGAGAATAATATTCATATAAGGCAATGCAGTTTTTGGAGTTCGGAATTGTTCCGGGTTAATCGGTATTGTACCGGAAGCTTCTAGAACCTTCCGGAAGGGGACCAACGTGGCCCCACCTTCCGGGAGGGGGCATGGTCCTATGAGGGAGTGCCCTGGCCGCATTGGGCCAGGGGCACAAGGACCCATAGGGCCCAGCCGGCCAAGAGAGTTTTAAACTCGAGATAGACCTTCTAGAAGGGGGGGGGGGTTTCCTTGCCCCCCACTCCTTATTCTTTGGGGCCGCCGGTTTGGGCTTGGGGGAGGGGCTAGGGCTGCGCCCCCTCTATATAAAGAGGGGTGGGGGCGCACCAACCCCCTACACCTTCCCCTCCAACCCTAGCCGCCCTGCTTCCCTCCTCTCTCCCTCCTGACTGCTTGTAGGCGAAGCCCTGCTGCAGAAATTCTCCACCAATTGCACCGCGCCGTCGCGTTGTAGATCCAACCCATCTCTCCACCATACTTGCTGGACCAAGGAAGGAGGTGACGTCGAGGTGCCGCACGTGTGCATCTCACGGAGGCACTGCCACTTGTGGTGCTAGATCGGATCGGATCGGATCGCGAGGAGGAGAAGCGAGTACGACTACATCACCCACGTTCTGACGAACGTTCCGTTGTGCGAATCTTCAAGGGTATGAAGATCTAATCCAATCTCTCTCGTTGATTGCATCTCCTAGATTAGATCTTGGATTCCCTCTGTTCGTATCCGTATAAAATTTTGATTTACTATGCCGCGAAACCCTTCAGTGGTATCAGAGCTAGATCTATGCGTAGATGTGTTTCACGAGTAGAACGCAACATGGTTGTTGCGGGCGTTGATGTTTTTTGTTTCAAGCCTCTTGTTTGTCTTCTTCTTATGACGCGTTATAGTGTGATTGAAGCGGTCCAGGCCAACCTTACGCGACGTCGTTCGCGAGACCGGCTCCGCACTTGACGTGTGGCTTGTTCCACACATGCGCCTGGTGGATGTCAGTTTCTCTCACTATAGTTGTCATGGGATTAACACCGGAGTTTGGCAACCATAATATCACCGTTGTGGCTTTCCATAGGTAAGAATCGTTCTTAGCATATACTCCCATAAGCCACGTAAAATATGCAACAACAAAGTAGAGGCGTCTAACTTGTTTTTGCAGGGAGTGTTTTCTGTGATATGGTATGGCCCAAGATGTGATGTGTATAATGTATGCGATGATCATGTTTTGTAATGTTTCACGACTTGCAAGTCGATGAGTACACAACCGGCAGGAGCCATATGGTTGTCTTTATAATTGTGTATGACCTGTGTGTCAACTTCTTATGCGCCATGTAATAGTTTCACTTTATCGCTAAGTAGTTAGCAATAGTTATAGTTGCTATTCGTGGTGGAGGCAATCATGGTGGAGTGATGGAGATCATGCCGGAACGCACAAGATGGAGATCATTGCGCGAAGATTGGCTATACCATGTCACATTAAAGTTATATGCATGTGATGTTTATCCTTTTATGTATCTTATTATGCTTAGATCGCGACGGTAACATTATAAGACGATTCCTCAATTAAAGATCAAGATAAAAACTGTGTTCTCCCAAAGTATGCACCGTTGAGAAAGTTCGTCGTGTCCAAGCATCACGTGATGATCGGGTGCTATAGACTCTACGCTCACATACAACAGGCGCAAGCTAGTTTTGCACACGCGGAAATACTTGGGTCTAACTTGACGAGCCTAGCATGTACAGACATGGCCTCGGAACACAAGAACCGAAAGGTTAAGCATGAGTCATATGAATGATATGATCTACACTTCGTTGTCCACCATTGAAGCCACATCTCTTCTCGTGATGATCGGATTAGGTGTGGTGAATTTGGATCATGTTCACTAAACAACTTGAGGGATGTTGAATTTAGTGGGAGTTCATCTAGTAATTTGATTAAAAGTTGAACTAGTTATCATGAACATAGTCTAAATTGTACTTGCCAATACTGTAGATCACATGGCCAAGTCCAACTTCAACTTCAACGTTTTTGCTGAGAAGGAAAAGCTTAGAAACAATGGGTCTAACTTCACAAATTGGTTCCGCAATCTAAGAATCATTCTCTCTGGCGGTCAAAAGGACTATGTCCTTGGGAAAGCGTTAGGTGACCCCCCTGTTTGCTGCGTCGGTGATGAAAGGCATCTATCGATCAGCGCAAGGATGATTATGGTGTGATTAAGAGCACCATGTTGTTTTCTATGGAACCGGAACTTCAAAATCGTTTTGAAGACTATCCCGGGCCCTTTGAGATTCTCGAAGAGCTGAAAACCATGTTTTAGACTCAGGACCGTTCTGAGAGATATGAGATCTCTGAGAAGTTCTTTAACTGCAAGATGGAGGAAGGGAGTTCCGTTAGTGAACACGCCATTAAGATGACGGGCTACACTCAACGCCTTGAGCAACTGGAATGCATGATTCTAGAGGAGCTCAAGATTGACAGGGTTCTGCAATCACTCCCTCCCAGCTACAAAAGTTTTGTAGTGACTCATAATCAGATTGGTTCCACTGATACGATCACCGAGCTCTTCGCAAAGCTGAAGGCCGCGGAAGTGGACATCAAAAAGGATAATCATGTGTTGATGGTCAACAAGCCCACCTTCAAGAAAGGTAAGGGAGCGAAGAAGCCCTTCAAGAAAGGCGGCGGCAAGCGCGTTGCCCCTGCTGAGAAGAAGCTCAGGTCTGGTCCTAAGCCGGACACTAAGTGCTTCTATTGCAAGGACAAGGGTCACTAGAAGCGCAACGGTCCGAAGTACTTAGCGGACAAGAAGGCTGGCACCATCAAAGGTATATTTGATATACATGTTATTGATGTTTTCCTTACTAGCCCTCGTTGTAGTGCCTGGGTATTTGCTACCGGTTCAGTTGCTAATATTTGTAACTCGAAACAGGAGCTACGGAATAGACGGCGGCTTGCGAGAGATGAGGTGACGATGCGCGCTGGCACCGGATCAAGAGTTGATGTGATGGCCGTCGGCACGCTCTCCTTAGTTTTACCTTCGAGATTAGTTTTAAACCTTAATAAGTGTTATTATGTGCCTGCGTTGAGCATGAACATTATTTCTGGATCTTGTTTATTGCAAGACGGTTATTCATTTAAATCGGAGAATAATGGTTGTTCTATTTATATGAGTAACATCTTTTATGGTCATGCACCTATTGTGAATGGTTTATTTCTTCTAAATCTCGAAAGGGATGAAACACACATCCATAACATTGAGGATAAGAGATGCAAAGTAGATAGTGATAATACTACTTATTTGTGGCACTGTCGTCTAGGTCATATTGGTGTAAAACGCATGAAGAAACTCCATTCTGATGGACTTTTGGAGTCTCTTGATTTTGAATCATTTGACACATGCGAACCATGCCTCATGGGCAAGATGATCAAAACCCCGTTCTCCGGTATGATGGAGCGAGCAACGGACTTGTTGGAAATCATACATACCGATGTATGCAGACTGATGAGTGTTTCGACGCGCGGTGGATATCGCTATTTTCTCACTTTTACCGATGACTTAAGTAGATATGCGTATATCTATTTAATGAAACATAAATCTGAAACGTTTGAAAAGTTCAAAGAATTTCAGAATGAAGTGGAGAACCATCGTAACAGAAAGATTAAGTTTCTACGATCCGATCGTGGAGGTGAATATTTGAGTTATTATTTTCTCACGCATCTTAAAGCAAGTGGAATCGTTTCACAACTCATGCCACCCGGAACACCACAGCGCAATGGTGTGTCTGAACGCCGGAACCGAACCCTATTAGATATGGTCCGATCGATGATGTCTCTTACTGATTTGCCGTTATCATTTTGGGGTTATGCATTAGAAACCGCTGCATTCACTTTAAATAGGGCACCATCTAAATCCGTTGAGACGACACCGTATGAACTGTGGTTTGGTGCTAAACCTAAGTTGTCGTTTCTTAAAGTTTGGGGATGCGAAGCTTACTCAAGAAGTTGATGTCGGACAAGCTCGGACCCAAAGCGGAGAAATGCGTCTTCATAGGATACCCTAAGGAAACTATTGGGTATACCTTCTATCACAGAACCGAAGGCAAAGTGTTTGTCGCAAAGAACGGTTCCTTTCTTGAGAAGGAGTTTCTCTCGAAAGAAGTGAGTGGGAGTAAAGTAGAGCTAGACGAGGTTATTGAACCTTCTCTTGAGTTGGAGAGTAGCGCAGCACCTGAAATTGTTCCAGTGCCGCCTGCACCAACAATAGAGGAAGCTAATGACAAGGATCATGAAACTTCGGACGATGTCGCTCTTGAGCGTCGCAGTCGACAAGGTCGCGTGCCCCTCGAGTGGTCCCAACAGCCTGTCTTGTATGCGGTTAGTAGAAGACAGTGAACCTACGAACTATGAGGAAGCGATGATGAGCCCAGACTCTGATAAGTGGCTAGAAGCCATGAAATCCGAATTGGGATCCACGAGCGAAAACCAAGTATGGACTTTGGTGGACCCTCCTAGCGACCGAAAGGCCGTTGAGTGCAAATGGATCTTCAAGAAGAAAACGGACGCGGATGGTAATGTTACCGTCTATAAAGCACAGCTTGTCGCGAAAGGTTTTCGACAAGTTCAAGGTGTTGACTACAATGAGACTTTCTCTCCCGTAGCGATGTTTAAGTCCATTCGGATTTTATTAGCAATTGCTGCGTTTCATGATTATGAAATATGGCAGATGGATGTCAAGACTGCGTTGCTCAATGGCAACATTGATGAAGAGTTGTATATGATGCAACCCGAAGGTTTTGTCGATCCTAAGGATGCTGATAAAGTATGCAAACTTTAGCGTTCCATTTATGGACTGAAGCAAGCATCTCGGAGTTGGAACCTTCGTTTTGATCAAGTGATCAAGAGCTTTGGATTTGTTCCAAATTGCTACGAAGCTTGCATCTACAAGAAAGTGAGTGGGAGCTCGGTGACGTTTCTGGTACTATATGTGGATGACATATTGATTATTGGAAATGACATTAACATGCTTAACGATGTGAAGAGTTATTTGAACAAGTGTTTTTCAATGAAAGACCTAGGTGAAGCTGCTTATATATTGGGCATCAAGATCTATAGAGATAGACAAAGACGCCTGATAGCTTTAAGCCAGAGTACATACCTGGACAAAGTTCTAAAAAGGTTCAGAATGGATAAGGCAAAGAAAGGTTCAGTGCCTATGTTGTTAGGTAAGATATTGAGAAAGGCTCAGTGTCCAGCTATGGTAAATGATAGGGAAGCTATGAGCAAAGTGCCTTATGCCTCGGCCATAGGTTCTATCATGTATGCCATGCTGTGTACTAGACCGGATGTGTCCAATGCTCTTAGTTTGACGAGCAGATATCAAAGTGGTCCAGGAGTGGAACACTGGACAACCGTAAAGAACATCCTAAAGTACGTAAATAGGACTAAAGAAATGTTCTTAGTCTATGGGGGTGATGAACAACTCGTCGTAAAAGGTTACGTCGACGCTAGTTTTGACACCGACAAGGATGATTCTAAATCTCAGACAGGATACGTGTATATTTTGAATGGAGGAGCTGTGAGCTAGAGAAGCTGCAAGCAAAGCGTGATCGCGGGATCTATAGTAGAAGCGGAATACATGGCTACTGCAGAAGCGTCAAGTGAAGGAGTTTGGATCAGGAACTTCATCACTGAGCTTGGCGTGGTTCCAAGTGCATTGGACCCACTGGAGATATTGTGTGACAACACTGGCGCCATAGCACTCTCTAAGGAACCAAGATATCATCCAAAGACCAAGCATATCAACCGCAAGTTTCATATAATCCGAGATTATATAGCAGATGGAGATCTGAAGATTAGCAAAGTACATACAGATATGAATGTGGGAGATCCATTGACTAAACCTCTTCCACGTGTAAAATATGATCAGCACCTCAGTGCCATGGGTGTGAGATTGTTGCCAGATGTAAACTAGATTATTGACTCTAGTGCAAGTGGGAGACTGTTGGAATTATGCCCTAGAGGCAATAATAAAGATGTTATTATTATAATTCTTGTTCATGATAATGTTTATATTCCATGCTAGAATTGTATTAAGCGGAAACTTTAATACTTGTGTGTTTTGTGAACAACACCGTATCCCTAGTACGCCTCTATGGAATAGCTCATTGATTAATGATGGTTAAGGTTTCCTAACCATGGACATGAGTTGTCGATTAATAATGAGATCATATCATTGGGAGAATGATATGGTAGACAGACCCAAACTAAGCGAAGCAATTAGATCGTGTCATCGTGTTCGTCTTTGCGAAACTTTTTCTTATGTCAAATATTGTATTGCTTAGACCATGAGATAATACAACTCCCTGGTATCGGAAGAAAGCTTTGAGGTCATCAAACGTCATCCTATGAGAGGGTGATCATAAAGGTGTCTCTCGGGTGATCGGAAAGTATCTGTTGGGTTGTATGTATCGAGATGGGATTTGTCCCTCCCAAGTCGGAGAGATATACTTCGGGCCCACTCGGTAATCTATATCAACACCGCTTGCAAGCATGTGGTTAAGGAGTTAATCACAAAGTGATATCGGATTATGGAGCAGTAAAGTACTTGCGTGAGCGAGATTGAACTAGGTATGACTGCAAACGATCGAATCTCGGGTAAGTAAAATATCGCGCGACGAAGGGAATATATATATGGGATTGATTGAATCATGGCTTCGTGGTTCATCCGATATGATCATCGATGAATGTGTGGGAGTCAATATGGGTTTCCAGACCCCGCTGTTGATTATTGATAGAAGATCATGTCTGCATATTCTCGAACCCGCAGGGTCACACACTTAACGTGTCTTGACGCTAGGATAGATTGGATAATTGGTTTATGAGTTTTTGTTCGGAGTCTCGGATGGGATCCGGGACATTACGAGAGGTTCCGGAGTGGTCCGGAGAATAAGATTCATATAAGGCAGTGCAGTTTTTGGAGTTCGGAATTGTTCCGGGTTAATCGGTATTGTACCGGAAGCTTCTAGAACCTTCCGGAAGGTGAACAACGTGGCCCCACCTTCCGGGAGGGGGCATGGGCCTATGAGGGAGTGCCCTGGCCGCATTGGGCCAGGGGCACAAGGCCCCATAGGGCCCAGCCGGCCAAGAGAGTTTTAAACTCGAGATAGACCTTCTAGAAGGGGGGGTTTCCTTGCCCCCTACTCCTTATCCTTTGGGTCCGCCAGTTTGGGCTTGGGGAGGGGCTAGGGATGCGCCCCCCCTCTATATAAAGAGGGGTGGGGGCGCACCAACCCCCTACACCTTCCCCTCCAACCCTAGCCGCCCTGCTGCCCTCCTCTCTCCCTCCCGACTGCTTGTAGGCGAAGCCCTGCTGTAGAAATTCTCCACCAATTGCACCGCGCCGTCGCGTTGTAGATCCAACCCATCTCTCCACCATACTTGCTGGACCAAGGAAGGAGGAGACGTCGAGGTGCCGCACGTGTGCATCTCACGGAGGCACCGCCACTTGTGGTGCTAGATCGGATCGGATCGCGAGGAGGAGAAGCGAGTACGACTACATCACCCACGTTCCGACGAACGTTCCGCTGTGCGAATCTTCAAGGGTATGAAGATCTAATCCAATCTCTCTCGTTGATTGCATCTCCTAGATTAGATCTTGGCTTCCCTCTGTTCGCATCCGTAGAAAATTTTGATTTACTATGACGCGAAACCCTTCAGGAACTGTCCATACCGGTGATAGGAGTGTTTGTAAGTGGGTCCCACCTATGGGCGCGTGGCACGCGTCGATGCTGACAGATAACAAGGATGACAGCAGCAGCTGCAACTCCGATCTGTGCGGTCCCCCTTCGGATGAAGGAACCTACGGTTCCAGATCCAAAAGCTGCGGCAACAGTGATCCAATCCGCGGGCTCTACCTATGCGCCGTCGTCATTAACAATGTGATGAACCCGTCGCCGGGTTCGAGTGCACACCAAACACCCAATACCCCTTCCAACCCGTAAACTGGGAACGGAGGAAACTAGGGGATCCGCCTAACAGGCCCAACGAAGGCAATGATCATGCCTACAACCGGATCAACCTCAACAAGGAAGGCTGGCGCCAAGCACGCGAGGCTATGGCAGGTAACATAATCCTACCTCTGAATACTTCACGGGATCTACTGATGGCCTACCACCTCCTCCTCATCGACGAGCACAACCGGCAGATGAAGCTGATGGAGGAGCTCGACAAACGTAAGAAGGCAGCTGCGGAATCCAGTGCGCGGCGAGTTGCGCTCTCTGCCGCTGATGGCTCCACTTCGCCTGGCAATAATGCCAACAAGTACCACTCCCGCACGAAGCGCATGGACCCCGCCGCGCGACGCGAGGTCACCAAGGCCCTCAACACGTCCTTCATGACGATGGACTCGCACGACAACGTCATGCCAAAAATGCCGCAGGCTACGATCATGGCGGCCACTACATATCTCGCATACCACCCACCTCCGGTGGGCGACCCGAAGAGTGTCATGCACAAGTCCGCGCTAGCGGGCCTCGGACTCGTCGGATCTGCGCTCCACGACGAAGCTCCTATGAAGACGAAGAAAAAATCCATAGTCAAATTCACTCGGAGCCCTACACCCTCATCCGAGGAGGACGAGCACGACCTGCCACGAAGCCGCAAGAGCCCACGGCACCAGCAACTACGACGCTCGCAATGAGCTCACCCAACGCGAGATCGACAAAGCACATGCTAAACACGCGTGCTCGACTAAGTCCGATGAAGAGGATGATAGAGAGATGTGCAGAGCCAGATGCTTCAGCAGATCCGTTCGGCGAACGCGGATGCCGAAAAATTTCAAGCTCCCTTCGGACAACCCGAAGTTTGACGATACGCAGGAGCCAAAGTCTTGGCTCGATGATCACCTGTCATCGGTCAAGCTCCACGGCAGAAACAAGAACACCGCCCTACAATGCCTTCAGCTGCAGCTGACAGGCACGACCAGGGTCTGGCTCAGCAGCCTATCCTCTAGCTCCATCCGAAGCCGGGAAGAGCTAGCATACAGCTTCATCCGCAACTTCAAGGGCACCAGCAAGAGTCCAGCTTCAATCGAAGAGCTACGGGTGTGCACTCAACGATCCAACGAGTCCATCCGCTCGTACATACTTCGCTGGTCCCACATCAAGAACTCTGTTACGCACATATTCGAAGAAAGGGCAATCGACGCCTTCAAGGATGGTGCTACGCGCCCAGATTTCAAGGAGGAGCTCGGGCGCGTCAAGCCCAAAACGCTCGACCACCTTATGGACATCGCCAACCGGTGGGCAGATGGCGAGGATTTCATCAACCGAGCGCATTCGGATGATGAAGACGACTACGGCCACAGGAGCGGACGCCGCAGAAATAGAAGATCGCGCGTCTATGACGATCACGACGGAGTCGACATGGTCGCGGCTAGATACGCCGATCGATGCAATGACGACAACCGCAGCAGCGGATACCGCGGAGGCAACTACCGCGATGGCGGGCGATCCACGCAAACGTGGCAACGTCGCAGTCGTGACGACGAGCCTTCGGCATACGAGAAGTTGTCTGGTCCCTGCACCATCCACATCTACATCAACAAACAAGATGGTAAGAAGAAGGCCAGCCACATGCTCAAGGACTACCGTGAGTTCCACAAGCTCAGCGAGGGATTCACCCAGATGCGACGGCAGACCGTGAACCCTAGATTCGGGTCCGACCCGCACCAGGTTACATAGCCCATGGAGCTCCTCCACCACCACCCGTCGAACCATCGCAGCCGCCGATCGCACCAGCACAAAATAACGGTACATGGGGGGTACCGGCCACCAAAAGGGTCTCTGATGATCCAGAAAGGGCGTCCAACCAACAGGGTGCAAAAGAAGATCACCCGCTAAGTCAGCCTGGCCATAACCTCTCCTCCAGCCATACCCGAGTACCTCAGCGGCTCGGAGTTCTGCATCATGTTCGACCGATCGGATCACCTACGCCAGATCCCTCTCCCAGGTCATGCTGCCCTGGCGCTCGAGGCGCAGATCGGAGGTTTCGAGATGAGCCGTGTCTTCATGGACGGTGGCAGTGACATCAATCTGATGTTCGCCAGCATACTCGCAGCAATGCGGATCCCGCTGTCCAGCCTGGAGCAGTCAGACACAATGTTTCATGGCATAGTCCCAGGGAAGGGCATATATACACCATGGGCAAGATATGGATCGACGTCATCTTCAGCCAACCCGACAACTTCAGGCGCGAACGACTAGAGTTCGAAGTGGTGGACTGGCCATCACAGTACCACGCCATCCTCGGGCGCGTGGCGTTCGCACAATTCTTGGCAGTACCGCAGTATGCATACCTGCTACTAAAGATGCCAGGACCCAAGGGCGTCATCACCGTCCAAGGAAGCTTCACCCGGTCCGATCACTGCGACAGAGACTTTAACAGAATCTCCCAGTCATTCAGCATGCATGAGGAACTCACGAGGCATGCATGAGGAACCTCATCACCGGGTCCGATCACTTCACACAATATTGTGTATTTGAGGGAGGATCAGTTAGTGGGCATGTCATAATCTACAAGAGCTAAATTAATGGTGTAATCATCCACAAAAAAGTGGTGAATAATCCGGAACATACAATGATATGGAAACATAAACTATTGCATCATGGAAAATAAATGTGAGGAAATTCACAAATTTGGATCATTTTTGGAGTTGCAAGCGGGAGCCCACATAATCCCGCATATGGGTGCTCTAAAAGTCAACCTGTTATAGTTCTTATTTGACGTTAACATGTGTTTTACGGTTGGTATACTTAAATATTTTGTTTGCAAGATTCAAAGGGGAAGATGATTCCTCACGGTTTGTCATGTAACTCGAAGCAATCTCAAGGGTCAAATCCACATACCGAGTATCAGAAACAAAACAAACAGGGGTTACAAGGGGAGAGAAGCAGAAAAAAACAAAAAAAAAAGGATTACATCGAACAGTGAGGAAAAAGCTACGCAGGGCTTCTACATCATGACGATCTTGTGGACTAAGGTGATCGGAACAATGGTTGAAGTCGACGAGCAAGGGGTGCAACATGGCAGAGAGACCATTTAAACCTTGAAAGTATGTGAGTTTTTTTATTACTATGTGTATTGTGAAGAAGAAAATTATGATATTCTAAAAAAAAATCATACAGTAAATAATGTCCCCCGGGAGCCTACATGAGTTTTTGTTAGTGGGTAAAAATCACATGAAGTAATATGTGTACATGAGTTCATCTGGGAGCGCACAAGAGCCCTATGGACTGAAGATTAGGTGACCATAAACCAGTCCTGAAAATTGGGGGATCACCTATACCCCGGTCGACGCGGGAGCGATTCCGCTCAACCCGCACGTTCCAATGTTCTAGCCAAGTGTTGTTACAAGGCCATGGCGAATTCTGTACTAACAATTTTTTTTAACGAAACAAGCGAAATACTAATTTCCTTAAAATCATGAAGTAGTACTTGCTTCGATCCATAATAAGTGTCGCTGATTTAATAAATTTATAATAAATCAATGACACTTATTATAAATTGGAGGGAGTAGTAGATATGAGGCAACTAATGGATTGATCAGCCTTGGCGTGCTATCTCTAGCGACTGTTACACTATAAAAAGAATTTGACAATTCTAAATCAAAAATTGTTCAGATTATAATTTATTCATAAACGGGCTTATTTTTTTCCCCGTTGAAGAATTTGGCAGCTCTTTAAACGGACTTATTTTTTCGCGCTGTGCGAGAAACGGGGCATCGGCCCTATAAAACAAGCCCATAAAAACCGAGCATAACCATTCTCTGCTCTTGCCTAGTTAACGGGCCGCTACCCAAATCCGTACAGGTTTCCCCCACGATACCCCAAAATCGAAATCCCTAGGCAGCGGCGGCGGCGGCGGCGGCGGCGAACAGCACGGCTTCACCTTGCGTCCGGCTGGATCACACTACGATGGCCGTGGCGTCAGGCTCGTCCAGCGGCCACTCATGGCCGGACCTCCCACAGGAGATGTTGGGGCTCGTGTTATTGCGGCTGCCGACGCACGCCGACCGCGTCCGCATCGCCGCGGTATGCCGCCCATGGCGTTCCAACGCGCGGCTGCTGCGGCCTCTGCCCCCGCTTCTCCCCTGGCTCGCTCTCTGTGATGGCACCTTCCTCAGCCTGCCCGACGGCGCGATCCACCGCCTGCCCGTCGAGGAAGACGTCTCGAGCCGAGTCTCCACCGGAAGCAGGCTCTTACTAGTGCACGGTGACGCCACTTGCTTCCTGATGAACCCTTCCCCCACGAAGAAGACCCGTCTCTCCGAGCTGGCCTTCTTGCTCCGGAGAAAGCCGGTCGTCCGGAAGGTGGTTGTGTCCGTTCACCTCATCGCCGCTCTGGTCATTGTCAAAATGTCCAGCGACACGATGACCAGGAAAGTCGTCATCTCTGCTCGTGGGCAGCAATGGGACACCACGAGGTGCTTGAGACTGACGTGGGAGCCGCCTATAGGCAGCTTCATCAACGACATTGCACTCTTCCAAGGAAAGCTCTACATTCTCACCACAGAAGTGAAGCACTATCAACCGGAGCTCCATATCTTGGATGACGGGCAAGAGGAGAAAGCTATAAGCAGCACCCCGAGAGTTGACCATGGCTACGGGGGTTCATGTTATGATCCTTACTCGACTCACAATTACGTGCAGCGGCACTATCTTGTCGTCTCTGGTGATCAGCTGCTGATGGTTGAACGTACGATCAATAATAGGATCAAGCGGCCGCCAATGTTTCCGAGAAACTCGGGGATTGAGAAGCGTACTCGCCACTTCAAGGTCTATGAAGCGGCTGATCTAAGCAGTGGGTGTGGAAGGTGGATGGAGGTTGATACGTTGAGGGGACGTGCGCTCTTTGTCAGTGAAGGCTGCTCAGAGTCCCTCCCTGCCGTGGGTCAATGTGGTGACATCGGAGTCCGAGAAGATTGCATCTACTTTATAAACGAGAATGAAAAATATACGGCCACGCACAAGAAGATTCGTGAGAATCCCATGCTGGACTCTGGCGTGTACAATATGAGATACAAGACAGTGATGCCGTTGCTGTTGGAGACTATGGTGGTGACCCCTGCAGCAGGCGATGGTCCATGGTTTTCGACTTGGCTTTTTCCAGAGACTTGAGTTAAGCTGGTTATGTGGTGCTATGAATTGTTAGGAATTTCTTTGATGGTAGTGATTGAATATATATGTACTCCCTCTGTTCTGAGTTAGATGTCGCGAATTTTTCTAGATTTACATGTATCTAGACGCGTTTTAGTGTATAGATACATGGAAATCTAGACAAATTTGCAACATCTAATTTGGGACAGAGAAAGTACTAGTACATATATTTTGCAATGTCCTTTTCTTTCACATTATTACCAAATAAAAGCTTCTAAGGAATATTTATGCTCAAGAATCTGGTCAACTGATTATGTGTTGGCAGGGATATATGTTTGTTTTGCTGTAAGAAACTGTTTGGTTTATCTTGGTAGGATTGTCCTGTAAGTTGATGATTGTCCTGTATGGCAGGGTCGATATTAGATTGATCGTGTGTAAGATGATTTTGACTTACAATGTGGTTGTTGGGATCATTTGTGAGCATGTCAGGTATTTCTACTAATCCTAGTACTCCCTCCGACCTATATTAGTTGACTCAAATTTGTCTAAATTTTGATAAATCTAGACGCTATTTAGTATATAGGTTCATCCAAATTTGACAAAGTTTTTGTCTCTGTTTTGAAACTTGTGCGCGACCTTGTCCATCTAAAATGGTGTGCTAAACCTTGGGTGTGTTCAGTATAGTCCAGCAGGCAGTCTGTTTGCATTATAGAAACAGATTGGTCGGAACCAATGATTGCTTAAATATGTCATGGACGGTCTAGATAAAGCGCACTCGAGATTCATGAACGGTTGTACTGTGTGTGAAGTGTGATACCGTAATACTACTATGAACTTAGATAATATAATTTCTTATGCTCAACCTGATGCTGATGTGATATGTGTGGCTTTCATTTATGTCATCATTCCTAAACTGAACCGGTGAGGGTCCATGGTTATGGTACTTGTTAGTTAACTCTGGCTTGAAATCTAGCAAGTTAAGGCTGGTAGTGTTGATAAGTGTTATGTCAATGTTCTCTCAACGAGGTGGTTCACCAGTTTTCTAATGTGTTTGAAAATGTAACTCTTCACAAGCAAACAGAGGGCTTGGTTCTCAATCTGTTCCAGAATCTCAAAGCAAGTGCACATGGTAAACATGAAGTTTCAGCAACTGAAACAGAACTGAAACATGAAGGATTTTAAGACATTTTGTCCACTTTTTGAGGCCTTCTAAATGCCTCCTAATTTAGAACATGGTGCAGTGAATAGACATTTCTTTGCTTTTCTTTTTTCCACTCAAGGTGAACAAACTTGTCTAACTGGCCTCTGTATCCTGATCACTTTGAGTGCTGATTTTGCTTACAGACGTGATCCATTTTGCTTGCTTTCTCAATCCAAAGGAGTATATTGACAGACCAGAAAAGAAATGGGAAATCAAAATCATCGCTCTGGAGAAGTAGTAGATTTTGCTACTTAGAAAATTAGAGTAGGATCAGGCACAAAAGTGGTTAATGGTCTGCGACTCTGCGTATGTAGAGAAGAATAGTTTCTGATCTCAAACGGAGCGAAGAGATTGGTATCTGGTGACTGGTGTCGCATATAGATACCGGAGTCTCCGCCGCGCCAACCGACCATAGCACAAGAAGTCAGCTTTGTCGCCGGTGAGGAAGAGGAGCTCGTTGACGCATGAATCTCGAGCTGCATCCGCAGTTCTGTATATACTCCCCGACATAGTAGGAGATCTGATCGGCAAGAAAAACAATCGGACACTACAGGAAACATTCAGTATGCCGACGGGTTCACAAGAAACATTCAATATGCCGACGGGTTCACAAGAAACATTCAATAGACTAAAAAGCCGTCGCCATAGAAATACGCTGTCGGCGCTCGTAGTTTAAAATTCTCAAATCGAATCAATATCCCTATTGGCAACCCTTTTTTTTGCCACTACCGCCAAAGCAAACCCTAGTTTGAGGATAGAACTATGCTATGGTTTGGTATGGATTCTAAAAACAGAGTATCAGCAGGCAGACATGATAGTCGTCGGCGTAGACAATAGCTGTCGGTGTATGCTCCGACGGCCAAACAGCATCGTCGGCGTACCTTTACCGTCAGCCTAGCCTAGGTGGAGCCCACTTGGCCCAATAACGGCCGTTAGCAGTTCTAGAAGCTATGCCGACGGTCCGGCCGTCGTCCTAGCCACATCATACACCGATGGCCAAGCCGTTTCCCGTGACTCTTCTGATTGGAGATTGGAACTGTCTTGTCATCAGATCGCCTTTTAACAGAGGACACATCGATCCATCGTGCATCTATCCCTTGACGATGGTCGCGTTATCAAAAAAGAAGGTCAAGTAGGATTGAATAGTTGTAATGTCAACCAAATCTTGTTTGAGTTGTCTAAAATATATTTTTCACACGCACAAGAACTCCGTGCTTCTAAAAAATAATAAAAACTTGTTTGCTCTTATTATAGAATGGACATATATGACAGCTATGGTGTTTAAGAACTCATGTGTAAAATGCCATTGTTTTTCATAGCTCCATATACATTAAGAATCAAATATAAAAGACACTTCAAATGAAAGAGAAGCATAAATATAAACAATAGAACTATCATCGTCAAACCCCTAAATGGTGTAGTATAAACATACAAATAAGATTCAATGGTAGATCACAACGCTCGGGTCTGAGCTCAGACTTTGTAAAATGTGTGTGTTGGTACCTCAAGAGAAGGTGAATGTGCATGTTAAGGAGTGTGAGATATTCAAACGCTTTTGGAGTACTTGGTACAGTCAAAAGGAAGAACATTTTTGTAGCTTTAACCTACAAAAACAAAGGCAAAATATCTTGAATTACACCAAATGAGAAAGAGTCATAAGCAATGCATAGTTTGTAAGGAGTGTACTGGTTACCATAGGTTCTAGGGTAGTTTTATCGGTAGGAGAAGTTTGAGAGGTCCACCCGTTTATTCCATAACTTCTTGTTAAAATAGGTTTATACATTAGGTGAAAACCTTGTAGTACAGATAGTGATATACCCAGATGTGTGGCATACTCTCCAACATAAAGGAACAAAAGGAACATGGAGTAGGAGACGTAGCATCATAAAGATGAATGCTAATGTTTTGGTAAAATCGGACAGACTTGAATGGACACTTATATACCTTTTTTAGGGTGCAACTATGGAAAAGGCTCCCACTTAATTTTTATGTTAATAAAATATCTACAAGGTTACAAATTATGTACAATGATCAAGTGACCAGGAGATAAAAAAGATCAAAAAATAAATCTATAGTGGTGATTGTAGCCATTCCTTAAAGGTTGAGCATAGTTGCTCCTGATCGTGTGGCTAACAAGCCTTAACTCTTGAAAATAAATTGTCTTCCAATTCTCCAATCTAGGTTCTTTGTTCTTGAAATTTTTATTATTTCTTACAATCCAGATGCTCCAAGCTGCTAAAACTATCATCTACATGAAAAAATGGAATTGTAATTTATCCTTAATTTCTGTGAATGCCTCAAAAACAAAAAGATTTCTTCTTCTTAATGGTCAGACAGAATCCTAGCATTATTCAGCAAACGGACTTTTCCAAAACAGATGATAAAATGTTTCATCATGTGAACAATCCAAGGTTGCACAGTTATAGAACTGAAGTTGAAAGTTTCTCCTTGCAAGCAAATTTCTAGTATTTTGTCTTTCATTGAGAAGGAAAAAAGAACTAATGCTTAGTCTGACAAGAGGAATTCCATATTCAAGTGAAGTGTGGTGGCGCTGGTTGTGTTCCAGTCAAAACCCTACATGCTTTCTACGAATAAAAAGAGCTATTGCCCCAAACGTAGCTCCAAGAATCCTTATTTCCTGTATGTACTATTTGTAGTGTGTTTTGGCACGGATCTTCTAATTGTAGAAATTCGGTGTAAGCCTATTGGGAGAGAGGCAAGTAAAATATATCTTCATAATATTCAGTCTGTATAGTCGCATGCATAGAGATGTCACTTTTATGGAAAAATAATACCATATGTGGATACAACTTATGTAAAGAATTTTTGTTACAATTATCTGTCCAAAATAGTGCTAATTCGTCGTCTCTAATAGAGCAAGTGCCCATACCCTTAAAAAATCGATCAGCTTCAAATGTGCCCTCCACCAAAAATATCCTTCAATATGATTCCCAGGCAAAATACCATTTGAATAGTAAGTACTCCAAACTAGCTGAACCTAAGGTGTGTGATGTTTGTTATAGAATTTATGCAAGTTTTTTAGCAGCAAACCAATGTTCTGTATGTCCAAGTTTAGAACTCCAATCCACCTTGATTTTTTGGCTTGCATATTTTTGTCCATGATACCAAAGTAGGGCCATTTGACCGTACATCATTATTATTTTTCCTCCATGGGCAATGTCTCATGCATTTCATAACTTGGTTCTTGATTGTGACAGGGATATCTAAGCAACACATGAAGAATATTGGCAAAGGTGCAAAAACAAATTTAACCATCAATTATTTGCCACCATAGGATAGGAAATCAGCAATACCTCCAAGTCTTCTCTGAACTCTTTGTACCATAGGTAGAATCAAGTGTTGGTTTGGTAATGCCAAGTGGTAATCCAAGGTATATGAAGGGAAAGTTACTTTTGGCAGTTCATGGTGTTGATGAAGTGTGCCAGCCTTTCATCATCCATATTGATAGGTATCATATTTGATTTATGATAGTTTACTTTTAAACACGTGGATTCGACATATGTATGTAGCAGTGCCTTCAAATAGACCAGTTGATCTGCATTTACCTAACACAACGGAGGTGTCATCTACATATTGTATTACTGGGAAGTCAGAGCATGCTGGACAAGGCATAGGTGGATCAAGAAGACCTTGTTACATAGCTTTGTTGAGAATTGATTCAAGGAGATCAGCTGCCAAGACAAAAAGAAGAGGGGATAAAGGATCTCCATGTCTTACCCCTCTTCTACAATAAACTTTGTTTTCTAGAACTCTATTTAGTAAGACATCGGAAATGCCAGAATTTAGAATCATTTCAATCCATTGTATCCATTTTATGCAAAAACGCCTTGCTTTCATAATTGCTAGAATAGTGTTGTTCTCTATCTTAACAAAATCTTTTTCAAAGTTCATTTTGAGCACAAAAAATTCCTCCTTTAATTTATGAAATTGGAATAGATATTCAAAAGCCCACCCCCAAACAATCTTGGATTGACATCTGTATAAGAAATCTATATTGCTTCTTATGTACCAGTTCAAGTTTTTTTTCAAAATGTTGGCTAGCAACTTGGTAATTATTTTAGGATACTATTCAACATATATATAGGTAAGAAATCATTAACGGTTGAGGGTTGCTAATCTTTGGGATCACTGTGATGAATAAACTGTTTATTTTTTCCAATGATATTTTTCCATCATAGAAATTCTAATAATCTCTTTGATGTCTTCAGCAATAGTAGACCAATAAATTTTTTTAAACTCATTATTAAATTTATCTAGCCATGGGGACTTTTTCACTTGGTAAATCCTTAATAATTTCCTCAATTCCTCATCAGATCAATAATCTAATTGCTTGCCCTGGTATGAGACTAAAGCTATATATGCATTGTACTCCAGCCGAATACAACAATCCAATGGTCCTACATAAGCTACTACCGAGACATTGGATTTACAAAATACCACAATTCAATGGTGTAAACTGACCTTCCCACAAGCCTCCATAACAGCAAGCCATTATTCCGAAAATAGGTGCAATGCCTTATTCTTTTGGAAAAGATTACGAGACACTCTCAATAAACTATGCAAGTGAATCCAGTTAACTTTACTCATTCGATATACCTTCAAAATTCCGACTACTGATTCAGACCTGCAAGGTTGTGGTGTACGGTACGGGCAGATGCAGCAGACTTGTAGATGGATGGAAGATGCATGTCGAAGGTGTCCTCGTATCGAGCAGGCGGCGGCCTACATACGACCTCATGGAGGTCGGTGGCGTCCTAGACTACAAGTTCCTCCCGTTGGGCAGGGAGGTGGCGTCCTCACCGACAGAGTCCTTTGCAGGGGCGGAGCCAAGGGGGGCGAGCAGGGGCTAGACCCCCCCTAATCGGTCGCCCCCCTCAACGTTTGATAGTAGATACTGGTACATCTATATTAGTGTATGTCCTCTAATGGCTAAAGATTAGTATATAATTAATTAGTTCATGGTTAACTGATTTAGTTGTGGACTAACAAACTAAGACCCATTAGCCCATCTCTCGATCATGGCATTGTTGTCTCATTAAAAATAACGATCTGCTCCTAGCCACAGACATATAATAGATAGAAATTAGAGGATCGATCTATCATGTATGTCCCCTAATTAGTAGGAGTAGGAATTTGGGGTTGCTGCCGCTAGGGCGCCGCCTTCAACCGCTCAACGTCTACATATGACTCTGTCGTCTGCCACTCATCACCTACATATGCCTCCTACATACGCCTCCGACATATGAGATCATGCCAGTTTATGATCTGACCGCCTTGGTGCAAGCCGTTTTGGCACTTCGTTTAACGTCTATGTGAATTTGTCGACCATGACATGTATGAAATATGTGATTGTTGCCTCAGGTGTAGTCACACATGATGTCTATACCTAAGGTATGTTGTGCATTAGATTTGCCAATTTAATTCATATTTACCATTGGTTAATATTTTTAGATTAATAGAAGTTACATATTGATTTGTGTACATTGCCATAGAGTTGGAAGACAAAATCAATGGAAGACTGGAAGTACAGTAGATTTTTTTGAAGAAATAGTTGGTCAGAAAATAAAGAGAAATATACAAAAGAAATTGTGCCAATTTCCATATTTGATATTGATGCTATTTGTTAAATATCCAAAATAATGTTCTATTATCTTCTATGTTGTTCACCCCTGTAAAGAATTTGTTTTTCTATTCCTTTCACTCTGAAAAAAATCTTCTATGGCGTTAGGTGGTCATTGTTTCTTCGCCCCCCCCCCCCTATGGTCCAATCCTGGCTCCGCCCCTGTTCCTTTGGCATGTCCTCAACAACAGGCTCCTCCCAATGAGCTGGACGGCGTCGTGTGAAGGGATGCAGCGAGAAGGCTTGGTGGTGTCGTGTGGGTGGACGCGCTGATTGGGGGGCAGCTAGGGCAGGGAGGTGGTGGTCGCGGGCAGTGTTCGACAATTGGTGGTTGTGAGCGGTGTTCGGCGATCGTCGTGGATGTCGTCTCATGCAGTGATCGTCACGGGCAGCGTGCGGACGTCGCATGCGGCAGTCTTCGTGTTCAGCGAAGGGCGGCAGCGTGCGATGTTTGGCGCGGCCGGTGGGAAATGGGAAAATGTTGCGAGTGATTGATGGGGGCAATGTGGTTTGACTTGATGGTTCTCGTTTGTTTTAAGATGTGAGCGGATGGATTCAACATGGATTAGATGGTGAGATGGTCGAGATGATTTGGATCTGTCATGCTGGGTCTTTTTATATTGTTAGGTATTAGGTATAGGTACCCCATGTTCCAAATCCAACACGGTCAATTCTGGCCAGGCACCGGTCCAGCAGAGGAATAGAACACAAGAAACATTTGAATGCCCTTGGCTTATTGACATCCGGTTACAAGGCTCCACGTACGGCCAGGAGGAGTTCGATCATAAGCTACAAGACATCCAAAATCAGAGTTTCTTGTCGGCGTCGCCGCAGTAGCCATAGGGGTTCTTCCTGGCCCAGTTCCACTGGTCCCTGCACATGTCCTCGATCCCGTACTTGGCTCTGCGAGAACAAACACAAGCTAGACAGTTTGAGAAGCTACCTACGAATCATTGCTGTCCATGGTGATCATCGATAACGTACCTCCAGCCGAGCTCCCTCTCGGCCTTGGCGGTGGACGCGAACACCTGCTCCGAGTCGCCCGGCCTCCTGGGGCACATCTTCACCGGGATTTTCTGCAGCCAGAAACCGTCAGTCTCAACTCTCAATCCCGTCTTCGTCGGAAACTAACTGACGGAGAATAACATCGAACGGAAGCCAACCTTGCCGTAGGCCTTCTCGAAGGCGTGCACCATCTCCAGCACCGTCGTCCCGCGGCCCGTCCCCAGGTTGTAGGCCACGCAGCCGATGTCGGGGGTGGCGAAGAGCTTCTCCAGGGCGGCGATGTGGCCGTCGGCAAGGTCGACGACGTGGATGTAGTCCCTGACCGCGGTGCCGTCCCTGGTGCGGTAGTCGTGGCCGTAGACGTTGAGCACGGGGAGCCTGCCGACGGCCACCTGCTGGATGTAGGGGAGCAGGTTGTTGGGGATGCCCCTGGGGTCCTCCCCGATGTCGCCGCTCTCGTGGGCGCCGATCGGGTTGAAGTAGCGCAGCAGGATCGTCCTCCCCTCCGGGTTCGCGTGGTTGTAGTCGCGCAGCATCTCCTCCAGGTACAGCTGCACCACCAATCACATGGATGATGGTAGTTTCAGTGGAGAGGTTAAACTGATTTCCGATCACACCGATGGCAATCTGACAGTATGTAGATAGTTACCTTGGTCCTGCCGTAGGGGTTGAGGGCCTTGAGGGGGGAGTCCTCGAGGCAGGGGACCTTCTCCGGCTGGCCGTACACGGTCGCCGACGACGAGAACACCAGCTGGTATGTACGTTCACGCAAGTGTCAGAGCAATACAATGCAGAGGACGTTTCAGAAGAGAGTTTTAGAGAGATTGGGGTTTTACGGAGACGTGCCTTGTTGCATCCGTGCTCCTTCATGGCGTCGTATAGGTTGACGGTGCCGACGATGTTGTTGCGGTTGTAGAGCTCCGGGTGCGCCACGCTCTCCGCCACCGCCTTCAGCCCGGCGAAGTGTATCACGGCGTCGTACCTTCAGACACGTCGCAAAACCCATCATGACTACTTCGTCACCGGCCGGTTAGGAGGAAATTAATTGCTTGGAAAGAACGATCTATCCATCGATCGGCAACTATTAGGTACCTCTTGGCGGCGAACACCTTCTCGACGTCATCCTTGATCGTCAAATCCCCCTGAAACAGAAACCAATCAAATCAATCAGGCGCAAGTTACGGCAGGAAGCAGATGCAGAAACAGTAGTAGGGGCGTGGGGGCGGACGTACGAAGATGAAGTTGAGGCGGGCGGAGAGGGCGGGGCCGGCGATGTGGCGGACGCGGTCGAGCGCCTCAGGGACGGAGTTGTGGAAGTTGTCGACGACGGTGACGGCGTATCCTTTCCCCAGGAGCTGCAGCACCGTGTGCGTGCCGATGAACCCGGCGCCTCCCGTCACCAGCACGCTCCTCCCCTCGCCGCTCCCGGCGCCCCCGTCGCCGTCGCCAGCGCCGCCGATCGCCATCTGTTTCCGTCCCCCTTGTTCGAATCTCTCGCTGTCAGAGTCCTGGACACCAGGTGGGGTTTTTTGTTGCACGCGCCGCCGCTCGGGCTCGTGATCGATGACAGAGGATATATACTACCGCGGGAGGATACGTGCCGTGCCGGACGACGCGAGCGTGCAGTTGGGGGACGCACCACGCACGCACGCAGCGTACGTACGTAAATATTTTTTCGGATCTCAAGATTAATTCCGTCTCTACCGCCCGCCGATCGCCTTCCAGTTCCACAGCTCTAGAATTGAAGGCTCGTTTTGAATTTGGCAAGCGGCGAAAACTCGCTCGCTCGGATCCTATGTTCAGGAAGGAAAGAAAAACTCGCTCGGTCGGATCCTGCGTGACAAACAACAGAACATCCGTGACTCTGGCTGGTACGTGACACACGCGGCCGCGGGCGAACGCGTCGCCCTCGGCTTCGGGGCGAACGCGCGCGGCGGGTATCCCGTTGCGCCCCGTCCGATCACCAACGTTCCTATCCCCGTCTCCATCCGTCTCATCCCCAAATCGCATCGCTACAATCCCGGCAGCTATCGCCCAACGACACACACACGGAAATGTAAAATGATACCCTCTCCCCCGGGATAACGTGTTTGCATCCCCGGGTCAACCCACACGTACTACGTCCTGGCCCACCTTATCGTTTCGCTTGTGTCCTTACTTTCCATCACTAATTTTTTTTCCTGCCGCCGTACGTCTGCTGCAGGACAACTACTGTCGCCGCCTCCCCATGGCTACCGCCAGCGTCACTGCGACCAAGTTCATCGGCGTTAGGCCCTCCTCCACAGGGCTGCGACCCACGTACCTGTTCTGCCTCCTCGTCCTTGGACCCCCGTGCCGAAATCCACCGCCATAGTGCTGCCAAGGGTCCCGCCGCCGTGGACGTGCTGCCATGTGGATCTCACCGGACTAGGAGTCTGATGCTCCGGGATCCTGCCACTGTGCTGCCATGTGGATTGCCTCCCTCGTCTCCCTCCACGACGATCTGCGCCACCTTCCTCAACCTCACGGAGTCATGGAGTCCACAGCGCAATGGAGTCCAAGGCAGACGTGCTTCTCTGCGAGGAGCGGCTATGGCTTCTGCAACCACGACATTGACGTTTGCTATTTGAAGTCGATGGCGGCGCTACCTGTGGCCAGCGGTGGTGCTACAAAAAGCGTCCGATGTTGCTACTTAACGCGCCCCGACTTGCTACCTGGAGGTGCTACCGACGACGAGGGTTGTGTTTGGAATTTTTTTTTGCTGTGATGGGGATTTGCTACATACATGTATTGTTTTGCTAGAACTGTTTTATGTGTTCGCTACAATATTGCAAACATTTTGCTACAAGATGTCAGGCGAAATAGTTTTTGCTATGGTTGCAATTTTTTTGCTACAAAGTCCCGTCGATGTCTCTGGCGAAATGAATTTTTTGCTACATTTTGCAAAAAATTTTGATACAATATTTTTGTAATTTTGCTACACTAGCGCAAAGTTTTTGCTACAAGGTCTTCGATAAAGTCAAGTTTGCTACATTAGCACGACTTTTTTGCTACACGGTCGTCGGCGAGGTCTCCGGCGAGATCCGGTCTGTTTTTCTATTTTCTAGAGCGAACCGTTTTTTCTATAATATAGCAAAAAGGGACAAATGTAGCAAAATCAGGGAAATATAGCAAAAAACGGGATTTTTGATAAAAAAGATAAAATGTGGTTGGCTGGGGACCCAAAAATAAAAAGCACATATCTCCGTGGATGCGTAGGGCTGCCCCACGGAAATAGGCGTGATCGCACGTCGTGATCCGGGGTCTCTGTTTTTTCTTCTCTCTGTCGTCAGCGTGCGTTCGTTCGTTCGTTTCGTGCGGATGATTGATCGCGCGATTTGGGTTCTACTACTACTGTTTCGGACGTACGCAAGTCCGGTCACGGTCCGATTCCTGCGGAGGAGTGTGGGTAACGACCACCCACACCACATAGCGTCAACTGCTCGGCATGGCGGTCGTGTCTGCGTTCCGTTTCCTTTCCTTTTGGTCATCGATCCATGGTGATGGATCAGTGGATGTGGATGTATCGTGCATGTATATCTCTTTGCTTGGATGGATATGCATCAATCATGGATGCGGCTCTTCCAACAAGATAATAGCACCCAACATTCAGACACCTCAAGTAATGCCCAACTAGAAAAACAAGTACTCCCTCCGTCCCAAAATAAATAACTTGAGTTTGTCCAGATTTATACGTATCTAAACGCGTTTTAGTACTTTATAAATGCATGCGGATCTACACAAATCCAAATCACTTATTTTGGAACGAAGGGAGTACATAGTATAAATGTTTTTTTTAATAATCCCTCCATTCATAAAAAAAGAACTCTAGATGTTGTCAAAATTCAAACCATGTCAAGTTTGGTAGAAAATCTAGATAAAATTACAAACCCTGCATAAAAATGTCGAATCAATTTTATTTGATATATTAGTTACATGGTTTAACTTCTGAAAAAAAAAGATATATTACATGGTTTAACTCCTGAAAAAATCATACCCCCTCTTTTGCAGAACGAAGGCAGTATGTATAATCCCCAACAATTTGAACTTTATGGAAAACTCCAAACAATTTAAAAGAATGAATTTTGAGCTTTTTTTTTAGGGAAGGACCTTTTTTTAGGGGTATGAATTTGGGGCTATGAAGTTTTGTTATTCTAAGACCGTCATTTGCTGCAATTCTTAACGGGCCTCCAGTGAGCTGGTGACGGCCTTCGGCTGTTTCGTTTCCAACAGAGCGAAGCATTATTTCCCCCCTAGTCTCTCATAGGGGCTATGGCATGCCGCATGCACTCAACGGCCCACACCCAGCATTCACGGAGTGGGAACTATAAGCAGAATTGGCACCAAAACAGCCCATAACACCGGGAAAAAAACTGTGCCTTAGGTCACACGACTCACATGTGTCACGGCAAAAAAAAAGAAAATATCAATACGTCGTATTTTGCCAATCACATGCTGGACACACTCCAGTCGTCACGTGCTCTCCTGAAGCACACATGCACACGTACAGACTACGTAGTACACCCAGTACAGTACAGTACAGTCCATACGTACAGACTACGTAGTACACCCAGTACAGTACAGTATAGTCCAAGTCAACCAGATCCACTACTGACAGAATACTAATTTCTTGTGCTGTAGCCTGTACAGCACTGGGACATGGAAAGCTTTGGGATAACATTTCCTAACTCTGATTAAACAATCCGTGACAGTGGTCCTGGCGATGATTTCTATCTCCTTTCTCCGGCCAAATCCACGCCCAGCCAGATCTCCATGCACAACCTGGCAGCCATCCAGCCAGCCTTTTAGATCCAGGGACACGACAGGATCATCCGAAAACAAAAGAGAGAAATGATTCGAGCCGAGGGGGTCAAGCTGCTGCGAGATCAATGATTAAAAGGCAGAAGACAAAGGGACAGGTGAAAAGAGATCGGAGGCTGCGCGAGTAGAGTTGAGTAATTTCCAAGGAAACGGGCACAGCTTCCTTGCCTGTCCAAGATCTTCATCTTCCACATGGAGAAAAGGCAGTGAAGTTCCCTGGTTACTATGTGGCTGCATCTGCATCTGCATCTCGTAGAATCAGGGCAAGTTGCCCTCATTTCACAATCATGGCGCCTGGACGAAACATTTACCCGTACTCATTATACACTGATGTTGTATGATTACAGAAGTGAAACACATACTCGGCCGACAGCTTGCCATCTTCGGTGGTCATACAGCGGTACAGTACATTATTGCGCTCTACATGGTGAAAAGTAGAAACACGCACTCTGCCGACAGATTGCCATCTTGAGAGACGGAGGAATGGCCAAACAGGGGATTCTGGCACTGGAGTTCATCCTCCGACGTGGCCAGATGTTAAGTTCAGAATGAGAAACAATCGGCACAATTTAGGCCTTAGCCATGACACAGAACCTTCTGAAAATATTTGCTCTCGGTTTGCAGCAGAAGTGAAGTACTAACAGGGAGCGAAACACCTTGAATGTGAGCTATCATATTAATAGACTGAACAAATAAATGCAACTGAATTGAGTGACAGAAGTCAAATTTCCACCACAAATCCAGTTTGGAGAGCTGTTCAACTGATGGCGTCAAGTGTGCACTCAACTAGATAAGACCACGCTTCACAGTTTACAATATATCTACGGCTATATATCGAGCTTATTGTGCTGAAGCATAGATTTGATATTTATCCACATCCATGCACCAATTACCGACGAAGGGCAGACAAGTCTGTATTCCCGGACAGTAACGCCGAAGGTCACCTCTCACGTTTTCTCTTCATCGGGAGCAGGGTCTTCTTCACTTTATCTGGGCTGTTGTTCGCCGACTCTGCATCTTCAACGCGTCGGAAACTAAGGTGCAACGATAAGTCCTCCACTTCGACTTTGGTGACATCCTTCCTAACTCCTATGTCCGTGATGTATCTGCCAGCACAGTACATCCCAGCGGTAACGGTGGCCATTCCCAGTGGACCGGCGGCGAAAATCTTGAACGGGCTGGACAGGAGAGCTGCCAGCGGGATCCCAATGGCGGAAGACGCTTGTCCGCTAGTCCCAATGCCTGGTTCGTCGATGGACAGAAGTCCGGTCTTGCAGTAGAGTGCAAAGTCCTCGCAGTTCTTCTCGAATATGTCGTAGTTGCCAAACCCATTTTGAAGCAGGTGCATTGCTCTCCTGACCACGACCTCCGATGGGTCTGACTGGGCAATGGTGCAGGTCCCTCCACGCAGTTTCGCTAGGAAAACTGCGGATGGCACTCCATACTCGAAGCAGTAGAGGGAACCATTGCGAAGAAAGCAATCCAAACAGGTAAGTACGACACCACTATCAGCCAGCTGAAAACCACAGTCTGGGAATGTTGGGCACTCTGATGAAGCATCTGAGAATGAGATCAGGCTGGAGAAGGAGTTGGACGAATCTGAAGATTCAACTTCCTTCTTTCGCGTAAAATGGACCACCTTGCTTCCCCCGACATAAATGCCTGAAGACACAATTAGTGGCAACTGAATAAGAAAGCACTTGGAACAATTTCTCCATAAACGGTATCATAAAAAGAGAAACAGACACAGGAAAAACAGACAGATTGGTGTGTGAGTAGGTGGATGTGGGGCGCCGGGATACGACAGTTTTGACAAATAATGCAGCTTTTCCATGCAGGTGGCCATGCCATCATGTGCAAAACCTACAGCATGTCCCCCCCTACATATGGGCTCACTGATCGGATGCACATAAAGGACCACCACAATACATAGAACACTGTATCAGCCAATAAAAAGCACGATCATCATGTTGACACCATGCCCATGGCACAGTGACACAATGTAGAAGCACGATCCACGCTTCCTAACTGGCTACCAAAGATCTCTGATTTATGTACAGAAAAACAGAGTAAGAGAATTGCCGTAAGTACATTTGATAAAAACTCTCAGGAAGACAAAGTAAAAGTAGGTGGTTGCCTCTTTGGAGATATTATTAGTTTACAGTTTGCTTCAGAACAAATTAAGAAGGCTCCAAGTTCTTATCTCCTGAGAGCAGCCTGGGATTAATAATAGGAAGGCTACTCCACGTTCTAAGGCAACAAATAACAGATACGGACAGACAAGTTGGTTAGCAGTAGGTGAGCAGCTACTACAAGTGTCATCTGTTCTATATGTAGAGCAAGAGACACGGCAAGTGGCATCACAGGGTCGCAGCCATCTGGAAGGATTTGGGGATACGGTTTGGGAGCTTGGGTTTGGCTCGAACCCCTCAATTCAACGCCTAACCAACTCAGATGAGATGGAGTAGAAACATAGGCATGAATCCTTACCATGTATACATAAAACATTTTTTTGTTCTGTGGTTATAGCAATCCTTTTAACCATGGGAAGAGAGTGGATATTGTGCAGAATTGGGGCGCTACAGCTGGGCAGCTCTGAAGTTTCTCCTTGTCCGTTAACTTGCCCTTGCAAGCAATACAGGCAGGGAGACTTGATGGTTGACGCGCATCTCCTACCTATCAAGCGACCCGATCGCTGCTTCAAGCACGGGACTTGGCTCTTTAAAGGGGAACCCAGATTGCCCCAGTCGAGATGAAACAGCATGCAGGCGCACACCAAATTAATTACCACCAGACAGCGCAAAACACAGCCGTGACTGAATTTCTGCGGCGCCAATGCCCCGACATTCGCCAGGCGCGGGCCGGAATTCCCCCCACCAAGTTAGCAGTTCCAATTGGTCAGACACCACTCGCCCACAGGCCACAGCTGCAATTCACAGCGCTGCCACCAGGCAGAGTAGCCGGGTATGGGGGAAATTCAGAGATTGGAATTCAGAGAGACGGCGCAATCGGAGGAGGGCTGTGGCGTACCGTGGTGGGAGTAGGCGTAGACTGCCCTCCAGGTGTAGATGTGGTCGCCGGGCCTGATCTCCGACCGCTCCACCCGGTTGGACAGCAGCCCCATCGCCGCCGCTCGACAGTCCGCAGCGGAGGTGTCGGTGGCTTTTTCCTCGCGGCGCCGTCACCCGTCCGTCCGTCCGTCCGTGCGAATGGAGTGAGCTCCACTATATAATAATAAGGGGGACGCCGAGGTGAGGTGATAATGGAGGCGGAGGGTGAGGTATATTCGCGGCGAGGAGGCCGGTGTTTGTGGGGGAAGGGAGGGCGGGGGTAAAGAATGTCGCTGTCACACGGCGCAGCGCGATGCACCAAACGAACCACCCATCTCCGGCTCGCCCGTTGCCGTTGGGGTCGAGCGAGTCTCGGACCAGGAGGAGTCTCCTCGGTCGCTGGGCTCCGTGCTCGGGCTGGAAATGATGGAGACCAGAGGCGAAACGGCCCCTCATCGGAATGACGTCGCGCTCACAAGCCGCCGGCGTCACGGTCACGTAGACTCGCAGTCGTAGCAGGTGAGGCGACATCCGTGTTAGTAGGATGTGGCGTCGTTGCGACTTGCGAGGGCCGTCTGGCACCAACGGGCCAGGCCAACCCACCAGCTCCGGCCCCGCGCCCAACCTAACCCCGTGCCAGGTGCCCACCGTAGGAGACGAGTCCAGCAGTGGCAGACTGGCAGTGGCAGGTGGCAGGTCAGGTCCTCTCCGCTCCGATGATGGTCTCACGTACCCCCTCGTGAACTTCGCTTGGTTGCATCGCACCTGCACAAATTCGCTGATGCTGTATTTGCTGACACTCGTTGTTTTCAATCTGGCAAAGGACGATTTGATTTCAGACGAGTGCTTTTGCTGATGCTGTATCTGCTGACACTCGTTGCTTTATGCACAAACTCACAGTGTCATGGCCTGCTTCAAATCGTACTGCCAAATCCACACCATATGGCTGAAATACCTCCGCCCGGTTCGACAACAACACGATTAACGTCTCCGTCCTAAACCTCGAAATGGGTCAATGTCCAGGTCCAGTATCAAACTACCTAATCGTTGTCTAAATATACGTGATCCAGTCCATGTCCTATCCAAACAAGAATTAACAAAGTCCAAATCCTTCAAATCCACCCGTAAAAAGTCTAAATTCTAAATCCATCCAAATCCAAATAGACGTTGTATCGTGAGTTCGCGCTCGTAAAATCCACATGGCAACGTGAACCCTTTTCCTGCGAGACGTGTCGTGCGCCTTTGTCTTTGTCTTTGGAGCATGGGTCCTATTATTTATTAAAACAAAATGCCCCTCATCTTCCGTCTCTTCCTAGTAATCATGTCGTCTTCTTCCCTTCTGTTTATCTCTCTTCCATTGCTGCGTCTCTAGAGCTCCAATCCTTGCATATGAGTTCCGTTCTTGCCAAATCAAAGCTATGATTTTCTTCATGTCCCACCACGAGCTTTTTTATACCTTCCATGATGTAGAAGTGCATCAGAGGGATTACAGGGACCAAGACAAAGAACCTCACAACTCACATATATGTTGATTCGGCCACCGACGCTGCCGTGGTGAGGGATTGAGCTCACGTCGGTCAGGACAAAGGTCCAAGAACATTCTCCAGAGCTCGAGGTCGTGGAAGACATGTTCATGCGTGTCAACTCGTGCCTTCACCCCCGCCGACTACGACGGCACGGACCTCGGAGACCTCACAACCGACTACCAACTCATACAGGTCGCCTGCGACGGTGCGGAATCCACTACCTTCCTACACACCTGAGCGGCCCCCTATGCCAGCGCTGAGGAGTCGCTCCCACCGCCTCCCGTTCATTCACCAGATGCTCGTTGACGATGACGACAAAGACTCAATCGCTAGCAGATGAGGTCCAATGGATCCTGATCCTCTGAGTCCAACATTATCCAGTGTTTATTGGATCTTTGTTTAACAGATGTCCAAGTCTAAAACGTTTCAGTCTAACATGGTCCAAGATGAGTTAGGTCCAAAGCACATTGGACGGTGCAAGCAGGGCCGTCCCTGGGCAGGGGCAAGAAGGGCGACGCCCCAGGACCCAAGTGAGCGGGGGGGGGCCAAACCTATTGCAGCTTACGTACTACATGTACTATACATCTCAATAGAAAAAAATGCACATCGCTTTTACTAATGAAAAAAAGGGCCCAAAGAGCCAGCACTCAGTACTACACGCGGACGCAGCACGTCTACACACGCCTTCAATTCCTCTCGTTGACTCCTCTCCCCTATCGTTCTCCTTCTCCACTTCCAATTTCCAAAGCACCAAGCACACCATGGTAATCAATGGATTTTGCCGTTGGGACGATGATTTCGTCAATCCAACCTTAATTCCTCCATCTCTCTCTGGATTTCTCGCCTATATAAATTTTCCCATCGCAAGATCTGGCTGGCAACAGATCAAAGCAGTCTGAAGTCAGCTAGGTAAGGCTCAAAAATTTCCGGCAATTTTCACATTATTTTCTTCCTTTGATTTTAATCTCTGTATGGCTTGTTTATTGTTGGATTTCTCTTCTATTTTTTTACAGGTTGCTGATTTGGAGGGTGAGATAAGGAATCAAGTACGGAGGTCACAAAGCAAGGACCGTGCCAGATCCAAGCAGGGCTGGATCACTGGATGCCTGGATCCAAGATGCTTGGATAGTTTCTTCTACATCAGTCCAACAAATTCAGGTGTTCCCACTCTTTTTCCCTTCAAAATGTTTCCTAAAAAGCATAAGTCCGGTTCTGAGAAAAGGAAACAAAAGAAAATAGATGATAAGTTTGTTGAATCTCAAAAGGGTGTTATGCACAAATTTATCACTAGGAATGTGGTTGTTGCGAATTCCGAAGAAATAGTTGTTCATAATGATGGAGAACAACAACCTGTTGAGACCTTAGATGATGAAAATGATCCCAATCAGGGTACAAATTTGAGTGAGAACGAAAATACTTCAGATACTGAACATGCTAATGAACAAGAAGCCTGCCCTTTAGATATTTATGATCCTTGTACATGGGATGCTCTTGATAATATATCCAAGGAAATTCTAGTTGAAAAGGGGCCTAGAAGAGAATATAATCTTGTGTTTCCTTCATATGCTTACTATTCAAGAAAGCTTAATAATGGAGAGGTAAGTGATAGGAAATGGCTGGTGTACTCTAAGCATGTTGATAAAGTTTATTGCTTTTGCTGCAAGTTGTTCAAATCTGCAGCTAGTAAAAGTGTGTTAGGATCTGAGGGTCTTAGAGATTGGAAGCATCTTAGCGAGCGGCTTAAACTTCATGAGAATAGTATCGAGCATCTTACTAATATGAACACGTGGAATGAACGAAGATTTAGACTAATTAAAAATCAAACTATTGACAAAGATGTGCGGCTAGAAATTGCAAAGGAGAAAGAGCGATGGAGACAAGTTTTGATACGAATTATTGCTGCAGTGAAATTCCTTGCTAAACATAATTTAGCTTTTCGTGGAACAAATGAGAAACTTTATGTTGATAACAATGGGAACTTTTTGGGAATAATTGAAATGATTGCTGAATTTGATCCTATAATGCAAGACCATATTAGGCGCATTCAGAATAGTGAAATCCATCATCACTATCTTGGACCTAAGATTCAAAATGAGTTAATTTCCCTTCTTGCTGGTAGTGTTAAAAGTTCTATCTTGAGCATAATTAAGGGTGCCAAATATTCTCTATAATTTTGGATTGTACCCCAGATGTGAGCCATCAGGAGCAGATGACTTTAATTGTGAGGTGCGTTAACATTTCAAGTAACGTTACAAAAGTAAAGGAGTTTTTTCTAGAGTTCTTGAAGGTGGATGATACATCAGGGTTGGGACTTTTCAAAGAATTAATATCTGCACTTGAATCTCTTGGTATGAATGTTAATGATGTTAGAGGTTAAGGATATGACAATGGGTCTAACATGAAAGGAAAAAACCAGGGGGTTCAGAGATGATTGCTCGAAATAAATCCAAGAGCGTTGTACATGCATGTGCTTGTCATAGTTTAAATCTTATGCTTTCTGATATGGAAAAATCTTGTGGGAAAGCTATTGCATTCTTTGGAGTTGTGCAGCGAATTTATGTATTATTTTCAGGTTCTACTAAAAGATAAGAAGTTTTGCTTGACAATGTTCCAAACTTGACCGTTAAATATTTGTCTAACACGCGTTGGGAGAGTCGTATAAAAAGTGTTAAAGCCATTAGATATCAAGCTCCTCAATTGCGTTCAGCGTTATTAGAATTGGAAAGGACCAACGATGACGCCAAAACAAAGAGTGACGCAAAGTGTTTGGTTAGTGCACTTGCAAATTTTGAATTTATACTTGGCATGGTAATTTGGCATGAGATTTTATTTGCTGTCAACATGGTAAGTAAGAAGCTGCAGACTAAAATTGTGTGTATTGATACCACCCTTGACCTAATTGAAAAAACAATCTCATTTTTTAAAAAGTACAGAGATGATGGCTTTAATCCTAGTGTGTGTAATGCAAAATCTATTGCATCTGATATGAGTATAGAGCCTACATTTCCTACAAAACGCCGTGTTACCAGGAAAAGGCATTTTGATGAAATAAATGAAAATGAAGAAAATGATCAAAATGATGAAGAAATACAAGCAGCAAAGGAGTCATTTAGAGTCAATTACTTTCTAGTTATGATTGATTGATGTCGCAATTTCTTCACTTAACAATAGATTTAATGAGCTGAAATCATTTGAGAATGTGTTTGGTTTTCTATTCAATTCAAAAAAACTGAGGTCCTTGGAAGATGATGCTCTAAAAATATCTTGCTCCAATTTCGCAAATACATTTACACATGTCAAGTCATCACATGTTGAATCTGATGTTTAATCAGATGATCTATTTTCTGAATTGAAAGTGTTACAAATGACTTTGCCAAATACATTCATGTCAGCTGATGAGATTTTTGAGTTTGTTAGAGCTGCAGATTGTTACCCGAATGTTTCAATTGCTTATAGAATCCTCCTGACTGTACCTGTTACTGTTGCATCGGCTGAGAGAAGTTTTTCCAAGTTAAAGTTACTAAAAAATTATTTGAGGTCAACCATGTCCCAAGAAAGATTGAATGGTCTAGCCATGTGTTGTATTGAGAAAAATATGTTGGATGATGTCAACCTTGATGCTGTGATTGATGATTTTGCATCAAAGAAAGCTAGAAGAAGTCATTTCTTATGATTATGTCATGTTAACTATGTTCTTTCTGTTTTTCAGGAGAGAGACATGGGGAGAAGAAGAATGCGATGGGGACTTGGAGATAAGAATGCGCGAGAGGGTTGGAGAGAAGAAGAATGTGAGGGAGCTTGGAGAGAAGAACAATACGAGAAACTTGGAGAGAATGCTCTTCTTTTGATCGTCGTTGAACTGCTTCTGCTCAAGACTAAATTATTTTATTAGTTTCTCTATTTGTTTTGCTGTTGTTCAAAATCCTATTTTTGCTCAGAACTAGACTTTGTTATTAGAAATCCTATTATGGATACTATCGGGCACATCCATATAAGTCAAAAAAATATTTATGCCACGGATCCTTATAAGTGAAAATTTTCATTCTTCTATAGTTCATGGGCCCATTTTTTTCAGTTCGCCCCGGCCCCTGATAAGTCAGGACCGGCCCTGGGTGCAAGTCAAGTACAAGGTTTAATCCGCCCAAACAATCTGACACACTCTTAGGCGCGTTGTGCCTTTCCTCGCGTTCGTGTGAAAGGAGTGAACTGCAATATAAGGAAAACTGAGTAGGCAGAGGTGAGTAATAATGCGAGGGAGAAGGAAAGGAGGAAGAGGGCTATTTGTGCCATTGAGACTTGAGATTAGGAAAAGGGAAATGATATGCCTTATCCGGGGGATAGCATCCCCGGATCTAACCGACGCGTATAGTGGATGGACCCATCACCGCACGTATCGTTGATCATGTCAGTCTTTGCTAAAAACGTTTTGCTACATTAGCATATATTTTTTGTTATGTATTCATATTTTTTTTGCTACTTTCGTGTAATTTTTTTGCTATAATTAATTTCTACGGTTTTGCTACCAGGTCTCCGGCGAGGTCTACAGGCGAAAGTCTTCGGTGAGGTTGGGTTTGCTACATTAGTACAACTTTTTTGCTACACGGTCGCCGGCGAGGTCTTCGGCAACATCTTCGGCGAGGCTCAGTCTGTTTTTCTATTTTTTGGGCTAAACCGTTTTTTTACATGTAGCAAAAACGGGACTAGTTGTATCAAAAACGGAACTTTCTGTAGCAAAAACGGGATTTTGATCTAAAAAGAGGACACGTGGTTGGCCGGAAATCCGAGGATAAAAAGCATAAATCCCCTGAGAACGCGTAGAGCTGCCCTTAGGAAAAGGGGCAACGGGACATGCTTTTCACGTGAGGCAACGTTGGATACTGATTCACACTTAACCGGCCAAGTTAGTCGGCTAGGCACTAACCAAAGGTGAGTGCGTTCCTTCCTTCATGGATCTGCACAGCAAAAAGCTCCGATCATCTTAACTTTGGAAAGTCATGGTCCGATCAGGCTTGGCGCTGAACGCCGCCAACAATCCCAATCCAATGAGCTGCACACGCGGGCACGATCTTGTCGTTGAGCTCCCGGGCGCACTTCCAAAATTTCTCCATACCATGAGCTTATTTTTGAAGATCTTGATCTGGATCGCTACTGGTTGCACGGACTCGGATGCCAATCGAATCGTAGATCATCGAAGATGGCACCGCAGAAGACACAATATCATCGCACAGACTTCCCATAGACGGCGCCAATTGACGTGGGGTTTTCACGGCAATGACCATAATTGATGGGCTTGGGTTTTCGAAAAGGAGGTATGTGTTGGAGACTTTGTCGGCTAACAGACAAATAAGGAAACATGAGTTTACACAGGTTCAGGCCATCGGACGAGAAACCCTACTCCTGCTTGTCTATTCTTGATTGATGAAGAAGATTACAAGTCACGACGACGGGAAAGGTTGCGTACAGTGAATCTGGCGTAAGCTACGGGTGGTATGCCAGGGGTCTCTCCCTTGGTGGCCCCTCCTAGATTTTATATGAGAGTTCATGTCCGAGGTACCGTGATGGAGTAGGTTAGAAGTTATATTCGAAAACTAGAGTTTCCTAGTTTTGCGCGTTTGGAGTCGGTGTCCTTATGAGCTTCGTACCAACCAAATTGTCTTGGGTTTCGGGATCTTTAGCAGGTCGTCGTGTGGGTCTTCCATTGCGCCAATCCAGGTAGGCTAAAGTGGGGTGCCCGTTGGGCATACCTATGTCACTTATTTTTTCTCTTATAAAGCAAAACCTAGGCTCGAAGCAAATCCGTTCTAAGTTGCATTCTAGGCCTTGTGGCACGTGCACTTCACATTCATGGCTCTATCGCTCGCTTGGAACTGAGCTAAGATCACCCACAAAGTTAAGCACTAGAGGTCCAACACAAGAAATCTCCTAAACACACGCATTTGCACACCATCTCCTTTGCACTCACACTCTCGCCAGAGCAGCACGCGCGCCTCGCTATGCCTCCTCGTTGTTTCCATCCTATAACAGCCACCGGATGCGAAAACCGACAACCTGGAGTGTGCACCATCCTATAAAAATGCCATGCATCCCTAGAGTGCGCCTCCCCATCCTCTCACCCATAGCCTCCATTCCCCAAAACCCTATCCCATTCCGACGAATAGACCCGGCAACCCGTCCGCCATCCCCACCAGCCATTGAAGATGGACACCTCCCCACTACCCAGTGTTCTCCGCGGATTCGATCCACCAGTACGCTGTACCTACAACCAACTCGTTCGTGTTTGCCACCGACCCAGTCCGCCACGCCGCCGTGGGCCCATCGGTGGGGATGCCTGATGACCCACAAGTATAGGGGATCGCAACAGTCTTCGAGGGTAGTATAACCAAATTTATTGATTCGACACAAGGGGAGCCAAAGAATACTTATAAGCCTTAACAACTGTGTTGTCAATTCAGCTGCACCTGGAAATAGTCTTGCTCAGAGTAGTTTATCGGTAGCAACAGCTTTGTAGCAACAATAGCAAAGTAACAGCAGCAGTAAAACAAATGCAGTAGTAACAATAGTAGCAAACAGTAGGATATGAGTGCGGTAGGCATAGGGATGGATGGACGGGCGTTGCATGGATGAGACTATTCATATAACTTTGAGCTCTAGGGAAATTGCAGATAAATAAGATAAAGCATCCAAATACTAAACAATCATAGTCATGTGTTTCATATATAGTCATACGTGCTCGCAATGAGAACTTGCACAACATCTTTTGTCCTGCCAATCCGTTGCAACGGGGCCTCAAGGGAATCTACTAGCAATTAAGGTGCTCCTTTTAATAAAGTACCAGAACAAAGAATTAACACTCCGTGAACACATGTGATCCTCATATCACAGTCATCCTCTCAGGTTGTCCAATTTCTGTCATTTCGGGGCCTTTGGTTCCAGACAATGTATGTGTACACAACTTGCAGATAAGATCATAAACAATACTATCATCATGAATCAATAATAAGTTCAGATCTGAGATCATGGCACTCGGGCCCTAGTGACAAGCATTAAGCATAACAAGTTGCAACAAAGTCAAATAGCACTAATAAAGATACTAGGCACCATGCCCTAACAATCTTATTCGATTACATGATAGATCTCATCCAATCCCTACCATCCCCATATGACATGGTTATGCCCTACGGGTACCCGGTGTTATCATACCTGATCCAGCCTGACAGAAGGCCCACTTGACAACCTGTCAGGGTCCATGACGCCTACGACTTTTCGGCTGCTATGAAGCCCATATGGACACGGACTCCCAAGCGCACAAGACAAGGAAAGCTCAAAACTAGAGTTTGAATACAACTTGTAACCAAATTGTATTAGCACCCGAGACCTAGCCTCCCCATACATAAAGGCTAGGAGGGTCCAACGAGGAGGACAAATTACGATACAATAGACTATACCACAATAGATCTACAGATCTACACACCTATCATACCACCGCATGCACACCTCCATGCCAGATTGCATCTGCGCACCCCTATAACTTTCGGTTCCGCCGTAATCAAGAGCAGACAAGTAGGAGTAGGGTTTTTCCTCCGGGGGCCTGAACCTGGGTAAATCTTGTGTCCCCTGGTTACTTGTCTGTTAACCGTTCCGCGATCTCCAGCATCTCCATCTTCTTCAAAATCCAAGCTCATAACAATGGGCATTGACGAGATCGATCCCCGTCAATTGGCGTCGTCTGTGGGAACAGGGGGCGCTGATTGTGCGATCGTGACGGTCCCATCCGAAGCAATCTACAATTTTTCGGCTTCAACCTTGGATATCTGTGACTCGCCGATTCTCGGAAAAAAATCTGCAACAACGGCAATGCGCAGCGTGTGGGGCTGAACATCAAGATCATTCCGTACAGCTATGGAAGTCATCTCCTGCAAAGATCAGCAAAGATCGTCACCCGTCCAGCTCGCCGAGCTGCCGGGTCATCCGATCCGTGTAGAAGTAAAAAATCAAGCCAGCTAGTGTGTGAACGCAAGGAAAAGCTCCAGATTGGTACGGTTTGAGCTAGCTCTCTGCCATGAGGAATCCTGCATGAGAACCAAGCAGAGAAAGACAAAAGTCAAGGAAGAAGTTGTGCAAAGATCGGCTTCCGAGACAACGGATCAACTCCAAACAAAAAGTACTACACGTCCAAAGGAGCGGCGCAAGATTTAAAAAAAGCTACAGAGGCGAAGCGTCGCAATACATACATACATCGGATTAGTACGAGGAGAATCAAGTTGCAAAGTGCAATCCGCGGATCGGACAAGCATCGACATCAACTGCTCCGGCTACCGCCATGTCCGATGACTCCGGCGCGGGACCCGTCGACCTTGACTACACGTACGCCGTTAGCATCCGTCTGATCACATTTACTCTACACCCGGGGCTACGTCGACTCCACTCCACGACTCGCTGCCGCCATCGGCTCCGGTGACACGCTATGGTCTTCGTCCGCGGTGACCCGCTACGGTCTTCGACTGTGGCGACCTGATACGATTTTTGGCTCCAACGACCCGGGGGCTCGGGGGCTCCCTCCGCTCCGACGACCAGCCGCGGCCTTCGGCTCCAGCAACCCATTGTGGTATTCGATTCCCGTGAGACCCGTTGTGGCCTTCGGCTGCGGTGACCCGCTGCATCCTTCGAATGTGGCGACCTGATGCGATTTTCGATTGCGATAATCTTTGGATCAGGAACTTGTAGGGGTTCGTAGCATGGAAAACAAAAAAATTCTACCGCATGAACACACAATCAAGATCTAATCTATGATCAAGCCAAGATCTATCTACTAGATTGTAGCAACGAGTCAATAGAGTACTAACCCTCGAAGATCCAAAGAGGTTAACGAGAGCAGATTCTCGTGGATGATGTAGTCGTACACTTTCGATCTCAAGATCGCGTAGACGATCCTTCTGGCGCTGCGTTCCGGCAGCGATTCCGCAGTCGGTCACATGTTCGGTACTCGATGAAGACCTTCATATCCCTTGTTCCAGCAGGCAGCGGAGGTTGTAGCACTCTCCTCACGATTCCGGCAGCACGACGGCGTGGTACTGAACGTAGAGGGGAGATCTAGCAGGGCTTCGCCTTAAGCCGGAGCGAGTATGGTCGACTATGAGAGAGGCCTTGGTGATCTAGGGTTTAGAGGCACCAAGGGAGGAGCCCAGCCGGCGGCTAGGGTTAGGGTTTCACCCCAACTCGGCGAGTTGGTGGTGCCCTAGGCGGCGGCGGCAGCAGCAGGAGGTGGTGGCGCCGGCGGCTTGGGGCTAGGGTTTAGAGGGTGCAAGGTGTAGGTTTTGGAGGGGCAGCCCTGCCCCTCCTTATATAGGTGGGAGGGCGCGGCCAAGGGAGGAGTCCTCCCAACTCGGCTTCAAGGCCGGTGGAGGAGAGGACTTCCTCCCAAGTAGGTTTCCTACTCTCCTCCACCAAGCAAACTTGCCGCTTGACTTTTCAAATTGGCGTTTGACTTTTCAAACTAGGATTTTATTTATCCATTTATTTTGCTCATGATGACACCTAGTACATGATGCAACCATTCCAACTTGTTATGACACATTCATGTACCCTTCCTCCCGAGTGCCGGACCTTCGAACCTTCTAGAACATTCCGATGAAAACACGGAACCATTCTCCAACCCAAACAGACTTTCCTTATATGAATCTTATTCTCCGGATCATTCGGATCTCCTCGTGATATCCGGATCCCATCCGAGACTCGAAAAACATTCGGTCTCTTACTCATCATTCCATAACTACTCAACAACATCGAATCCTTAAGTGTGTCTCCCACGGTTCGTGAATTATGCGACATGACCGAGACACTTCGATCAATAACCAATAGAGGAATCTGGAAATTCATATGGCTCCCACATATTTCTCACGATTACTTATGATCGAATGAACCACTTACATACGATACCAATTTCCCTTTGTCTCACGATAATTTACTTATCCGAGGTTTTGATCGGTATCTCGCATACCTAGTTCAACCTCGTTACCGATAAGTACTCTTTTCTCGTTCCCGTGATATGTGATCCCTTGTGAGCCAGTCACATGCTTGCAAGCTAATTGGATGACATTCCACCGAGAGGGCCCAGAGTATATCTATCCGTCATATGGATGGAGAAATCCCACTCTTGATCCATGTGTCTCAACCAATACTTTCCAAACACTCAATGCCACCTTTATAACCACCCAGTTATGGTGCGGTGTTTGATGTCATCAAAGCATCCTTCCGGTGATGGTGATTAACATGATCTCATGGTCGAAGGAATTAGGTTACTATGTATCAGAAAGCTTATAGCAAATGAACTATATTAAATGACTTGATCTTTATGCTACGCTTAACTATAGGAGTATGTCCATCACATCATTCTCCTAATGATATGACCCTGTTGTTAATAACATGTTTATGTTCATGATCAGGAAACCATGATCATATATTAACCAACAAGCTAGTTTAACAAGAGGCTTTACTAGGGACTCTTTTATGTTTACAAATCACACAAGTATTAATGTTTCCGGTTAATACAATTATAGCATGGTATGTAAACATTTATCATAAGTATGAAGATATGATAATAACCATTTTATTATTGCCTCTTGGGCATATCTCCAACAGTCTCCCACTTGCACTAGAGTCAATAATCTAGTTTCAAACCTTTGTGTATTCAACACCTATGGCTTTCTGGTGTCGTATGTACACGATTGCTAGTGGTCAACTGATCTCCGGATCTGACACTTCTAGGTCTGTGTGTAATTGCATGTCTTTGCGTCTCTACGCATCACTCATTCTCTAATGAGATGGCTTCATACAAATTTGGTCCTTTGGTGTGACCTTTAGTTCTTTGGGCTTAAAACATGTTGATAATATTGTCGTACAATATATCTTCATAGTACTATCCCACTGTGAACTACACCTAGTTTGATAACAAACTACTTGACACAAATGCCCTCTTTTGCTGCTATAATAGCAGTCATATACTTAGCCTTTTGTTGTAGTATCTGTCACAATGTCTTAACTTTGGAATTCATCCAAATTCATTATGGAACTTACTTTCCATCATATTGTGCCACTGTTAGTTTAGATTGAGATAAACTTAATTTGTACTTTGTGACAAAACTAGTATCAATGTAATTCATTGTAACTACCTCGGTGAATTACGCTCCTAGATACAAGCCTGGATGAGCGGTAGTGGTTGAAATAGTACGGTGGGGCCCCAAAAGCCAATCACGGGTAGACCTTTCGGCCGTCCCAACCACTTCCAACTCAACGGGACCTGTACGGGCGGCGTAATCGGCAGGCGAAGGGATCAACTACATACACAAATGAGTATGTATGCAAGCCACCATACAAAAGTACATCAGAGCCATTCCATGAGTATTGCACTATTTACTAGTCATTTACTTAGTCAGATTAAAGCGGTACTTTAGTTATGCTTGTCTATGATCGAGAAACTGTGCTCCAAGTCGTCCATAACCGCGGACACGACTTTCAGAAAGTTTTAACCCGGCCGGGGTGCACAAATAGCAACACACACTCGATCAACCTCGGAAAAACCAAATCAAAACCCAACGAGGCCTTCACGACAAAGCAATCACAGGATTCAGAATTATTTCAGGGGGCCACCCCTTAAAGTAGACCCGCGACGAAACCGCCGCTCGAGACGGACTCAAGGTTGTGGGACGGTCAGAACGACTGGGAACCCAAAACTGGGCTTGTCGATACCGCGGAATCGTGCCACGATCCTAAACAGTACAGGTGCTCCTCGCACAAACATAATAAAGCAGTAAAACATGGCATAAGTACAGGATAGTAAACAAAACCTCAAACTAGTTTGTGGCCCCAAGAAATAAGACGGAATCAAGCTCTAGCTCAGGGGGGTCCCATAAGCCTCCCGGATGTGGATAGCGCGAATAATCTTGGAACAGGAATCAAGTACTCGGGGTCTTACGGGACACAAGTGAGCAGGAAAAACCAAATAGCAGATATTGCTCACCGGTGCCGCTTTCATTAGTTATCCCACTACTACTCAGGTTAAGTTGTTTAGGTACCTCGTTATCCATCAGACTCTCACATACCCTACACATGCTGTTCTACGACTTGCATGGCTCAAACAACTCCTGTAGTAATGGCTCATGGGATGGAGGAACAAGCTTGGTGGGGTTTAAAAGTAAAGGCTATGCAATACTTGGGATTCAATTTAATGCAATCGCGACTCAATGATGCAAGAATAAGATAGAGACAATAGGTACTGTATGTATGCAAGCATGTGGTAGTGCTTGCCTGGCAACTCAGTTGAAGCGAGAGACGGATCTGGGTAGTGCTCCTGGTTCTCTTGATATATCCCCTGCTCAGAGTCTATCCGAAGAAGAACCAAACAAACAAGGGCCAACATAAATAAAGTGCACAAGCATAGGAATAAAATGCGTCAAGCAAACAATCATGCCATGATGAATGATGCACAAGTTACATGGCAATAAAGTAGCATGGCATGGTGAGGTGTAGAACACAAGAAATAACCTTTTTATGGGGTTTTGATCCCATTTTATTGTCATATTAGTTGCTGTATACTTTATATTTATATGATGCATGCTGCAATTGAAGTCATGGATAGCATAAACAGAAAGGTCTCGTTGAGCTGATCATTTTAGACATATCATTTGTTAAATTCGGAGTTATAAATCAAAAGTTATTAATTTATTAAGTTCCAGTGGCATTTGTTGTAATTTAATCAACTTGGAATTTTAAATGTGCAAAAGGTAATTTGAATAGCATATTTGAAATCCTCACATTTTTCTGATTCAAATTCATATATTATTTGTATTATTTGGATTTATAATTGAAAAGTTATTTGAAAACAGATTTATATTTGAATTTGAATTAATTTGAATTTAATTAGAAATAAAACAGACAAACATGCAGACTTTTTATACCCAGCCAGAGCTAGCCCTAGACGCTGACGAGTGGGCTCACGACTGGTCACACGCTACAAGCGACGTTTGACACCGTGGCTGCCAATTTAGGGAGACAGATGGGACCAGTGCGAGAAGCCCACTGCCAATGAAATGACGCGGGCCGAACACGTGGCCCAGGGGGGGACTGCGGGTTGAGACAAACAAAACCCGAGGAGCCTTCTTGCAAAAGTGCACACGACGACGGTTGGGGCTGGACCGCGGCTAGGAAAACAAAAGAGGGTATGTGCAAAGTGGACACGGCCATCGTTGATCTTCTGCCTTGATCGAAAAGAGGCGAGAGCGCAGGCGGGATTCGAACCAGCGACGCGCGTGCAAGGAAGCGGAACCACTGCGGTGGATGTGTGTTGGTGTCAGGTAGGGGGGCGTGGCTAGATATGGCGCTAGGCAGACGTGCACGGCAAACATCGGCAAAGACTCGAGGGCGCCGACGCTACGGGCGCGACTGCATAACGACGACGAAGGCGAGGATGTCTGGGAGGGAGCTAAGCTTACCGCGGTTGTGTTGGGGGGGTTGGATCGTAGGGAGCAGGCTGACGAGGCGCACGTCTTGGCGCTTAGGGTTTCGTCTGCTCGCCAAGGCGGGGTTCGGGCTTCTCCTCCGTGTCGGGGTGTCCAGGGCGAAGCAGGGGCACCTCGTCGTCTTCCTCGACAACCTCAACAACTCGCCCGCCTCCCGGATCGATGTCGACTAGACGTAGCCGACGGTGGTGGCCGGCGATGGCGGTGAAGAAAAGAGGGGCAGAGGGAAACGAGGCAGGGCCTCTGGGTGGGATCTGGGGGAGGATAAAGGGGCGAGGGGGTGGATAAGAACGGGAGGGGTAGGTGAGGTTGCGTGGGGGAGGGGAAGATGGGAAAAGGTGGCTCGGGTGCCACCTTTCCTCCTTCTCACGTGCACGGCAAGGGAGGACAGGCAGGCACGGGCTGGGCGGGGTAGAGGCTAACAGGTGGGGACGGCGAGGCCTGGGAGGGTGGTTCGGTGTGGGGCAGCTGTGGCAGAGGGAGAAGAGAGAGGGAGGGGGCATGGGTTCGGTCTAGGGTTAGGGTAGGGTGGTGGCTCGGTTAGCTAGAGAGAGGAGGAGCTAGCTCGGGTAGGGTTTAGAGGGTGGCCTCGAGTTAGTTTAGAGGGTGGTGGTATGGTAGAGAGAGGGGGTACTTAGGGTTTGGTTTAGATTAGGTGTAGATTAGGGTTTAGCTAGGATGGGGTATGGGGGGGTATGGTGATGATGGAGTAGGTGATACAGGAAACTTAGATAGAGGATTAGAGAGAGAGGGGTGAGAGCTAGGGTTTTAGAAGCATGCATGCTCCAAACATAGATCAAGCAAGATCAAGAGGAAAAGAGGGAGAGAGAGGGATGTGGTATGATGTAAACAAGACCAACTAGATCAAGCCCAAAAGGAAGGGATATAGATAGAGATGATCCACTCAAAACAAATAAAATCCAAAAGACAAGCAAAAAGGTGGTACTTGCATGGCCCATGCAGAAATATTTATTGCCCTGATGATTCTTGTGAAAACAATGTTATTACATGGCATTATTATTTTGCATTCCCAAAAATTGGAATAGAGGCCAAGCAAAAAGAATTTAAAAGGATGCCCCATGTGGAATAGATGGAGATGACCATATCTGAAATACAATGGGACTTGCTAGTGTGTATATGCCACTAGATATTTATTAAGCCCACCAAATATCCCAACATGATGATAACCCCAAAAACAACACATATGGGAGCTAGAATTTGATCCATCCCAACCCTCATGAGCTAGAGGTAAAACCAATAAGTTGCCATGCTCATGTAAGGTGGAATGGTGGAAAGATGGGGTGATGTCAAGAAAGGTGGTGGAGTCAAATAAAAGATATGCCCCCAACTCAACTTGGGCATTTAAGCAATATTTCAAGAACCAAATACAATATCAAGAGGCAAATACAATTATTAATGCATATGAGATAAGAACCAAACAAAAGAGTTTTTGTATGATGCTCAAGTGCAAGGTGGCATGATGACATGAGCATGATATGATGATGATGCAACAATTATATGTAGGAAGTGGCCCTTTTATTACTAGATCAAGTAGCATTACAGGTGTTAGACAACTGGGATGCTACATTCATTTACAATGAACTAACCATCTATTTGTCATTTCTACAAAATAATATATTCTTAGTTCTTTTACAAGATCATAAGAATTTACTATCGTCCAATGATTATCTTATGAATCATTCTGGTATATGCTCATAACATTTAGAGCATAGGACATATCTGGATTTGTACATATCATAGTATGATTGATATAAATACTCTTTGTGATTTCATACATCAAGTATCAATCTATACTTGAATCTTTGTTTCACTTACCAAGTGTCAATACACTTGAATATATCATCAATATTGAACTCATTCAATCCTTTCTGTGCGACAAGAACCTTTCTTGTAGTTTCTATATTGAACTTATTCAATACATCATCTATGTACTTTCGGCACAACCATATTAGCGTCTATTGATGCCAAATATTTGGGTTTTGCCTAAGTCTTTCATCGGGATGAAATTCTTAATATGTGTTAATAAAAGATAGATCATTTTTAATCAACAATATGTCTTCCACATAATGTATTAGAAACATGTCTTAGCGCTCCCACTTAATTTCTTGCAAATGCAAGCATCTTCATTGTCTCTGATGAAATTAAACTCTTTTAACACTTTCATTATAGTGAAGATTCCAACTCCGCGATGCTCACTTCAACCATTGAAGTTTGCATATGCTTTTAGTATCCTTTGAATTAACAAAACCCTATGGACCGTGTTATGCACATGTCCTAGGTAACAATTCTATTATAAGAACTTGTTTTGTTTATTCAACTACCACATAACAAAATTATATGTAGTGGTTGCTACATTAATCCGTCTAGACTAAATATCGCTATGAAAGATCAAATCTTGTCATAGTCAACCTTTGAACATTGTTGTGAACTCTTTCCCAACATGTCGACCATTTCATAGATGCGAAACATCCATGTCTATTTCTTTATAGATCCAAACACAACTGTAAGGTCTTACACCTTTCTTGAGGGTCCTTCAAGTTCAAAACTTGATTTCTCGTGTATGGAACTATCACGGATTTTATGGCTTCAAGCCATTTGACGGAGTCAGGGCTCATCATCGCTTCTTTGCATGTAGTCGGATCATTATTGTCAAATAATGATTTAACTCTCAAATCTTGGTATTTGTTTACCCGACCTACTTGTTTCAATAGGAACTTAGACCTCTGTGACCGCAACCTTTGAGGCACGTGAGCCATGAGCATTGTTGCTGCCTCCGAAACACTATTCGGCGCTGCGCAACTTTGCACATATAGCTAAGGTTCTTTTAACCTTATCAAAGTTCTATTGTCCTCCCACTTATCTTTTCACGAAAAATTCCTTCTCAAAGAAACTTGATGTTCTAAGCGACAAACACTTTTGTCTCCAATGTTATGGAGGAACAGTTATTCGAAATGACATACAAAGACAGGTTCATCCGACTTTGGTTGCAAACATCTTTCTTATGCATAGCATACCAATGTTTAAGAAAGGACTACTTGGGTTTTATCCCAAACCATAGATTTATATGGTGTCATTTCAATGGATTATGATGAAGCTCTTTTCAGTGGAAAAACGGTAGTCTCTCAAGCTTTTAATCTTTAAAATATAATGGCAGTTTTATGAATTACACCTTTGATCTTACCATGTCAAACAAGGTTTAATTACATATCTCGAATGCTCCATACTCTTATGGTGTTTCAGGAAATGCAAATCCACGGAACGATTCCTTAAATCTTAGGTATTATGCTAAACTTGTAACTCAAATATTTTCCTTTATGATCTTATCATAAACTATTTATATTCTTGTTTCAATGATTTTGCACTTCATCTTGGAAATCTTTGAACTTTTCAAATGTTTCATACTTCATCCTTATTAAGTAAATATTCATATATTCACTCAATTTTTTGGAGAAAGCATATGAAGTTGAAATCCATCGCTCTTGACTACACATAATGGACTTCATACAACAATATGTACAAGTTCCAATAAGCTAGTCATTCATTCCCTTTTGGCCTATGAACGAAGTTTTAATTATCTTTAGGAAAATTTCACAAGCGTCATTTGATCAAAAATCAAAAGACTCCAAAATTCCATCAACATGGAGTTTGTTCATGTTTTATTTCCAATATAATTTTAAACGGCGATGTCACTTCCTAAGTGATCTTTCAATCAATTTGTCTTTCGACATTTTTAGCACTAGTTTTATGGATGTGATTTCTCCAACGAGATTTGTGAATCATCCATCTTTTATGGATTACGGCAATTATTTGAACAACCCTTTTGTTCTCATAATACCTGATAAAACAAATCTTGAAGGCAAGCTTTGATGTTTAATGAGCAACACAATAACCCTTTATTTGTTCTCGATGAACATCATCACATATTTTTTGCTAGTTACTTAGGCCATTGTAGTTCATGAATTCTGTTGTTTCGTATGACGATTCATACTAACAAATTCAGTATCAAATACTTAAGAACCACATTGTTTAATAAGAAAATAATATAGCCATAACATGTATATCATCTATATACTTAAGCTGAACAATTCTAGTCTTTTGTTTTCTGCCATATATTTATGAGATTTTCTTTCAGTATTTCCTTTTTTGTTTGAAAGAATCTATCAACATCAATAGTGGAGCCATATACATGACACATAGTCCAAAGCATGTATAGTAAAATACCAATGTCTTTGGACTTGCACTTTGAAGTACATCACCATCATCAAACGTTTGGTGCTCTTTCAGATCCCTTTCTTTAGTAATCTCTTGGTGTAGTAAACATTTTACCTACATCAAATATTCACCCTTATCATGGAATTATCCATGATCAAGCTACTTTTAGCTTATAACGGTGAATCGCGAGTATAATGTTGCTCTCCAAAACCTTTTGGAGGATTAGGACAACTAGTGTTTCCAACCTTTTGCAAATTCTCATCAAATATGAGAACATGACTTTTGCCATATTATACTCTATGATGTTGCAACCAAAACTTTTTTTCAGATATCACAATATCTTCCACACATCATGGTTTCTGAAACAACTCTTTTAGATCCTAGATAACCTTGATATTAAGACAATCCTTTGAATATCAATAATCATGGAGACAAACATGATACTCATACACTAACACTTGGAATTGTCACTTTTGATTTAATACCAATTATTAAACTTCATGGAGTAACCGGAACTTACTGAAAGTTTGCAATAGGACTTTTAAACTTTAGATTAACACTTCAAAACTATACGATACCAGTTCGTAAAGTAACTAACCAGAATTCTATAGTTCTATCATCTCAATTATAACTAAGCACAAGGTGGTAAACGGATGCCAATGACTACAACAATTATGCAAATTCACTTTGATTTAATTTATGATAAATAGTGTTAAACTTTTAATCATATTGCCGTTGAACTCCCACTCAAAACAATATCCCTCACATTGTTTTAGTGATCACACGAACCAAATCCACCACATCAAAACTGATCATCACGAGAGTTGATGTAGCTTCAATGGCGAACAATCAACATGTTCATCATATCTACTATATGACTCATGCTTTACCTTTCGGTGATCCGTGTTCCGAGACCATGTCTGTACATGCTAGGCTCGTCAAGATCAAACCTTAGCTTCTGCATGAGGAAATCTGGCTTGCCCACGTTGTATACACTTGCAGAATCTAACACACCCGATCATCACGTGGTGCTTCAAAACAACAAGCTTTAGCAACGGTGCTTACTAAGGATGAACACTTTAAAACTTGAAATTGTGTGCTTGATGGATCATCTTATAATGCTATCGTCGTTAACTAAGCAATACAAGATGCATAAAGGATTAACATCACATGCAATTCATAATATGTGATATGATATGGCCTTTCTTCTTTGTGCTTCTGATCTCCATCTTCAAGCACGAACATGATCTCCATCATCATCGACATTGCATCAAGGTCAATGACGCTGCTCCATGGTTGTCGTCCACCAGCTTCAACTATTACAACTACTTGAATAGACACGCGGGTCTTAACAGAATTTAAAGACAACCATATGGCTCCTGCCGGTTGTCAACTTACAATAAGGAACATTGCATACATCAAATATAATCACAATCATGGCCATATCACATCACAACACACCCCTGCAAAACAAAGTTAGACGCCTCTAATTTTCTTTGCATGTTTTACGTGGTTTGGGGCTTTCAATGAGTGTCGTTATAACTTACAAACAAGAACCACAACATTGATACTAGTATTGTCAATCACCCGTTGTAAATTGAATCTTAACTATGTTGGGAAAAATAGGCACCCGCAAAGCCACTTATGCAATACAAGTTGCATGTCAAGCGTGGAGCAAGTCTCATGAACGATGTCATGTAAGGTTAGCCCGGGCCGCTTCATCATACCATCCCGCAAGATGCAAAGTACACAAGAAGCAATCGACAACAAACGCATCAACGCCCATAATGACCATTGTGTTCTACTCGTGCAATAGATCTACATATAGACACGACTCTAATACCACTGTAGGGGTTCGTAGCATGGAAAACAAAAAAATTCTACCGCATAAACACACAATCAAGATCTAATCTATGATCAAGCCAAGATCTATCTACTAGATTGTAGCAACGAGTCAATAGAGTACTAACCCTCGAAGATCCAAAGCGGTTAACGAGAGCAGATTCTCGTGGATGATGTAGTCGTACACTTCCGATCTCAAGATCGCGTAGACGATCCTTCCGGCGCTGCGTTCCGGCAGCGCTTCCGCAGTCGGTCACACGTTCGGTACTCGATGAAGACCTTCCTATCCCTTGTTCCAGCAGGAAGCGGAGGTTGTAGCACTCTCCTCGCGATTCCGGCAGCACGACGGCGTGGTACCAGAAGTAGAGGGGAGATCTCGCAGGGCTTCACCTTAAGCCGGAGCGATTATGGTGGACTATGAGAGAGGCCTTGGTGATCTAGGGTTTAGAGGCACCAAGGGAGGAGCCCAGCCGACGGCTAGGGTTAGTGTTTCACCCCAACTCGGCGAGTTGGTGGTGCCCTAGGCGGCAGCGGCAGCAGGAGGAGGTGGTGGCGCCGGCGGCTTGGGGCTAGGGTTTAGAGGGTGCAAGGTGTAGGTTTTGGAGGGGCAACCCTGCCCCTCCTTATATAGGTGGGAGGGCGCGGCCAAGGGGAGGGGAGTCCCTCCCCAACTCGGCTTCCAAGGCCGGCGGTGGAGGGAGAGGGACTTCCTCCCCAAGTAGGTTTCCTACTCTCCCTCCACCAAGCAAACTTGCCGTTTGACTTTTCAAATTGGCGTTTGACTTTTCAAACTAGGATTTGATTTATCCCTTTATTTTTCTCAATGATTACACCTAGTACATGATGCAACCATTCCAACTTGTTATGACACATTCATGTACCCTTCCCCTCCGGAGTGCCGGACATTCCGGAACCTTCTAGAACATTCCCGATGAAAACACCGGAACCATTCTCCAACCCCGAAATAGGACTTTCCTTATATGAATCTTATTCTCCGGACCATTCCGGATCTCCTCGTGATATCCCGGATCCCATCCGAGACTCCGAACAACATTCGGTCTCTTACTCATCATTCCATAACTACTCAACAACATCGAATCCTTAAGTGTGTCTCCCTACGGTTCGTGAATTATGCGGACATGACCGAGACACTTCTCCGATCAATAACCAATAGAGGAATATAGAAATTCATATGGCTCCCACATATTTCTATGATTACTTTGCGATCTAATGAACCACTTACATACGATACCAATTTCCCTTTGTCTCACGATAGTTTACTTATCCGAGGTTTTGATCGTCGGTATCTCTGCATACCTAGTTCAACCTCATACGATAAGTACTCTTTTCTCGTTCCCGTGATATGTGATCCCTTGTGAGCCAGTCACATGCTTGCAAGCTAATTGGATGACATTCCACTGAGAGGGCCCAGAGTATATCTATCCGTCATATGGATGGACAAATCCCACTCTTGATCCATGTGCCTCAACCCATACTTTCCAAACACTCAATGCCACCTTTATAGCCAACCAGTTACGGTGTGGTGTTTGATGTCATCAAATCATCCTTCCGGTGATGGTGATTAACATGATCTCATGGTCGAAGGAATTAGGTTACTATGTATCAGAAAGCTTATAGCAAATGAACTATATTAAATGACTTGATCTTTATGCTATGCTTAACTATAGGAGTATGTCCATCACATCATTCTCCTAATGATATGACCCTGTTTTTAATAACATCTCTATGTTCATGATCAGGAAACCATGATCATATATTAACCAACAAGCTAGTTTAACAAGAGGCTTTACTAGGGACTCTTTTATGTTTACAAATCACACAAGTATTAATGTTTCCGGTTAATACAATTATAGCATGGTATGTAAAAATTTATCATAAGTATGAAGATATGATAATAACCACTTTATTATTGCCTCTTGGGCATATCTCCAACAGAACTCGCTGCTGCCATCAACCCCAGGAACTCGTCGCTGCTAAGAGTGCGGTCCGCCGCGTCTACTACGTCCTCCGCCTGACCCGCTACCCCGTCAACTTCGTCATGACAACCGATAAAGCTAAGTTTACCTCTACTTAGAGCTAATTTTATTTTTTAACTCGCACTCGAAACACTTAGGGGATGCGTCCTCTTCGAGTAACCTAATATGCCATCGGCTCCACGCACTCGAGTACCTCATACACGACAGCCTGAGTAGCTGATTCTGCCTGATCGTCGAATCATTAAACTCCGAGTGCCTCGGGAAGGTACTGAGACTAAGGGTAATCAGGCTAACGAAAAGGCCTAGCATATAGTGCAAAAGTGTCGACTCGATTGGCACCAGAATCTTACTATACAAGCCGAAAGGCAAATATTCTTTACAAGATACAAGTACTTCACAATTCTTTATGCTTTCTGCAGCTTACAAGGACGTCGACTGCGCCAAGCTATTCAGTCGGATCCTCCAACAGGAGTCGACGAAACAACTGGCTCGAGTCCTTCCGGCTAAACATCGCGCGACTCCGCTACGTCAACTCCTGGCTCCTTATGCGTGAGATGCTGACTCGATGCACTTCCGAGTTAGTGGTTTATCCTCGCATGAGTCTCCACTCGAGTCTGCGACTCGATTAGACACTCGGGGGCTACTCCTATCAGAAGCGCTGGTCGCGCACCCGATGTACTTCCGGGTCAGCGGTACACCCACGAGATTTCCTACTACAACTGCACGATACAAGACTCGAGTCTCTGGCCGAGTCTACGACTCCGCCAGACACTCGGGGGCTACTCCAAACTAGAGCGCTGGTCGCACACACATAAGATCTTCGAGTCCTACACCGAGTCTACGAGTCCACTACGAACTCGGGGGTTACTCCCATAGGGAGGATTGATTCAAGCATCCGAAAAAATTGTGTCCTACGGACCTGAAGCAAACAACGGCTGAATTAAAGTCTCTGCTCGAGTCTACGACTCGAACAGACACTTGGGGGCTACTACCATATGGAGCGCTGGTCGCGCAACCTATGAATTCTTCGAATGCAATCCTTCGGATCGGAATTCAAAAATTTGTTGGCAACTTTGCCCCAATCAACACTAAGTGAGTAACATCCTCCTTGGCCACCCGAAACACCTCCGCGGTGATAAAATTTCGGATGTTATGTCTCCAATGCAAAGATAAGACTTACAGGTATCATCTGATGGCCTAGAAACGCACACGACTATGCTCTGCTAGTGAAAATCCGTGCTAACAGGCGCGATGAAAATCCTGACGAATGCGATGGGTATATCATTTGAAAACTACTGGGATTCGTCTCCTGTAAGACCTCAACGGTCTGAGTCGAATTACGCCAGCATCTGTTTCGGGTTCGAGTCGAGGGACTCGAATGTGAAGAAGATCGTGTTGTTTTATCCTAAGACAGTTAACTGACCCTGATCCGTCAGGAGAGTCAGGCACATGCATCAACAATCCCTACATACTAAAATCATTCTCTGATGAACAGAAACAACTGCACCCGAAAGATTGAAGAGTCCTTAGCCGAATCTATGATTCGATTGAACACTCGGGGGCTATTGACATGGTTATGACCTACGGGTACCCAATGTTAGCATACCTGATCCAGCCCAATAGAAGGCCCACTCGACGACCTGCCATCCATGACGCCTACGACTTTTCGGCTTCTATGAAGCCCATATGGACACAGACTCCCAAGCGCACAAGGCAAGGAAAGCTAAAAACTAGAGTTTGAATACAACTTGTACCCAAATCGTATTGGCACCCGAGACCTAGCCTCCCCATATATAAAGGCTAGGAGGGTCCAACGAGGAGGACAGATTACGATACAATAGACTAGACCACAATAGATCTACAGATCTACACACCTCTCATACCACCGCATACACACCTCCACGCCAGATTGCATCTGCGCACCCCTGTAACTTTCGGTTCCGCCATAATCAAGAGCAGACAAGCAGGAGTAGGGTTTTCCCTCCCGGGGTCTAAACCTGGGTAAATCTCGTGTCCCCTGTTTGCTTGTCTGTTAACCGTTCCGCAATATCCAGCATCCCCATCTTCTCCAAAACCCAAGCTCATAACAATGGGCATTGACGAGATCGATCCTCGTCACCATAGCCTACAACGGGGGATTACTCACTCATGGATGGGGAAACACGAATGGTTGATGGAGAGGCGTCGGTGATCATGATGGCGATGATCCTCTCCAAATTCCCTGTCCCGGCAGGGTGCCAGAACAGAGTTTCTAGTTCTGAATCGCGGATTCTGGTGGTGGCGGTGCAGCGGAACTCTTTCTGGAAAAACGTCGACCCCTCCCTCTGGTTTTTAGGTTAGGGGGCTTCTTATAGGTGAATAGGGAGGCTGAGGGGGTACCCGAGGTGGCCACACCCCCTCCAAGCGCGGCCAGGCCCAGCCCGCGTGGCCAGGGGGTGTGGGCCCCCTCGTGGCCCTCCTCCGTCTCGTCTTGTGGCTTCGTGAGTATTCTGGTGAAATAGGTGCGGTGACCCAGCATACCAATGCATGTGTAGTACACTATAGTCGTTGACATGACATTCATAAAACACGGTTCTATAAATATCACATCCCTCAGAGTGGTACAACAGGAACATACATACATTATTATTATTACAATACCAGAAGTTCAGGACTTCAAAAGATTCTACTTACAAACCAAATATAAAGTGTTTCAGCGGAAGTTTTAAAGTACAACTTCATCTCCGAATTGAGCTCAACAACTTATTCCTATATAAGGTCCATGTTGCTCGACTCAATTGTTTACTTATACTAAGGTAATTATTCTGACTCATGGTGCTCTCCTCCATAGACGACGTCGTAGTCCACCCCTTCTACAACACCGTACAGATCAGGCTCTTCATAGAAGACCTCCTCTTGGCTTTCAGCTGCATACATTGGGGTATCTTCTGGATCCTCAGAGTCTAAGCAGGGGATTAAAGGAAAAGGTGAGTAACAGCGTTACCCCACAAGTTCATTATATGCAAGGTGGGAAGTTTGATGTTCTATCTACCACCTCGGACTATAAGTCATTGGCACTATGCAATTTTCGTAAATATTTCTTCAAGGATTGATTTTATTGTTTTAAAACTATGCCCATCAGTCTTCATAGGTTTACCAGAACTTTCATGGAGTTCCTTTCCTGTCGCATTCGTAGCTCCTTCCTGGAACATGGAGTAACGAGTTACAATTCTTACACTCTGCAGAGGTGCGTTACTTTACCCATGAGAGATCAACTCATTGTTTCACAACCGAGCTTACTTTCCCGTCCACAATTCCATGATGTGGGGCCCAGTAGGTGATCCAAGCCAATGACTACCCTTTTCATGACCCCATATGTCTGCATGATCCTTCGAGGTTGGATCACCTTCGTTAAGCCCCCTTTCGGGCAGGCTACAACCCTGATGAGTTCCCGAAACCACTCATAGATAATCTAGACACCAAAAACGTGGGGCCTAAGGGTGCCCACCCATATGTTGGATCTGCACAAGGAATCACAACATCACGTTAAGGTTGTCTTGCCTCTATACGAAAGGAAAAGGATATAGCTGACTTCTCCGTCCCATTCCAAATCTCATGGTTAACGCATTATATACGGCGCTAGAATCACTGATGTCATGGGTTGTTAAATTCCTAAGTGATTATCATTGTGTCAAATAGAAACCTAAGTTCTTTTGATCCACTATATCATCACTTAGGATCAGTGGCGGAGCTAGGGCCCGGCATGCCCGGGCAGCTGCCCGGGCTCCCTCCACGATTCTCCGTTCAAATTAGTGATAAACTAACTAAGATTTCTTTTGAAAAATGGCCGCCGGCCCGAGAGAGCTTAGTATTTTGAGTATTTTGCCCGGGCTCTCTATCCTGGCTTGCTCCGCCACTGCTTAGGATGATACCAACAATTTATTTATTTGAGAAAATAATATTCTTTCCTTGAAACATAGATGATAATAAACAATTTATAAATACTTTGGTAAAGACTCTTCAAAGGACATGAGCAAGGGATGAACTTGCCTTGTGATTGCAAGGTAGAGAAGTCGGATGCTTGCACTGGACCTTGAGCTTCTATGTATAGAAAACACCATTATTGCCCGGTAAGGACAATATTTAAAGAAGCAAAAATGAACATGCATAGTAATGTAATGCATTATTTGTTATTTATTTTCTTTATGAGTTTTACCCAATATTTTAGTTTTTTGGAATATTCTTAGGAACATAAGTATTTCCTTATTAAGGAACAATTTTAATATTTTATAAATATTATTTTCACTATTTTATAATGTAATTTATTACTTATAGAGTTGAAGGCTATTTTTATTTAATATAAACTCTTATATTTATTTATTTGATAACTCTTTTTAAGAATTAGCATTTAAATGGAAGAGAAATTATTTTGGTAACTCTAAATATTTATTTAGTATTTTTCTAAAATACTATAATAACAAAATATAATAAAATTTATTTTTATTGATTTTTATTCTTTTTCTTGAATTTTATAAAATTTCATTAGGAATATATATTATAAAATGCTTAATCAAAAATTTATTTATTAAAAATGGTTTCTTTAATTTAATCAAATAGGTTGGTTTATTATGTGTCTAAAAATATATTATTCGTATTTTTCAGACTTATATTTATTTTCTAGAATTTATTGAGTTCTAGGGGTATTTTGGTATTTTATTTAATTATTAAAGTTCCTTTTAGGGTTTTGGGCCAACCCATTGGGCTTTTTGGGCCTATTCTGGCCCAATTGTCCTGGTCAAACGGTCTCCCCGAAGGGGTACTAGCCCTATCGGCCCAGTCCTTTACCTCACCTTCTCTCGACCTCACCCCTTTCTTCTCCTCGACCCCGTGGTCGCTGACACCGCCGCCGTGCGATTCCCACTGTCGTGGTCTGCCCTGACTACCACTGTGGTGCATGGTGTAGATGTTGACCATGCTCCATCATTTGGTCCAATTCGATTTGGACCTGGGGTGAGTTGATTTGGTTTACCCCTTGTGGTTATTCGTCCTCTGCCCCTCCTGAGCTAGGTTGTGTGACTTTGCCTTGTATCTTTGATTAGGGTTCATACCTGTTCTAGGGTTCCTCCCTGGTTCTAGGTTTCATCCCCCTGTTTAATTGTAAATGATGAATTGGACTGGTAGTGGTGCATAGTGAGGATTGTGATCAATTGCACTTCGGTGCATTACTATCTTGTTTTGATTATCTGATGCCAGTGGCTCTATAGTGTTTCCTCCAGTTGGTAGTTGAGCTTGATTAATATGATAGTATTACTGTGAAATCTGTCTGGTGGTATTGAGGATTGGTGAATTTATCTACTGCCAATACACTGGTACTGACAATAGCTCTGTCAGTGATTACTCACTGCATCTATAATGTTGGCTTATGTATTCATATGCAGATTGAGGTTAATCAGTTTCTTACAGTGATGCTCTGTATACATAAAGTTGGAAATGATTCCTGGTGATTGATTCCAGGGAAATGATGATTAGTTGCTTGTCAGTTTATTTATGAAAGCTAGGTACTTAATCTACTTGGTTTAGAATCTGTTCTTGTGACACCATCTTAAAATGTCACACAAGTCTAGGTTATACTACTAGGCTTGATTCCATTAGTTCTTAAGATTGGATTAATGACAAAGATAAGTTGAAAGCTCCTTTCTTTAAACATCAGTGCCTATGATGTTGGTCTGAGGTTTAGGAACTAGGTTCCTATCTTGCTGTCCCTCATAGATATGTTCTGGTAGTGATACCAGTTACTTATTATGAAATCCCTTTGATAAAATGATTGGTGTGCTCATGGTTTTGTATGGATCCATAAGATTTATGGATTCTGGGGTGCTACTCTTTTAAGAGATGTGCCCAGAATTCATAATCTTGGCTATGGTCATATTGGAATATAGGAATTGGCCTTAATATCTGATACGCCCAATTTGCATCACCATTCTATATCATAATTTACCTATATTCATTGATATTTGTCTTAGTATGAGGTATTACTTATGGCTTTTCATCTGTTTATGCATGTTGGATGATTCTTGGAGGATGGACTGCCGGAGTCTGGATTCTGATGGAAAAGAAGGTGTTTCGGTGCAATTTCTTGAAGATCAGAAAAATACCAAAAAATATGGAAACATATTATTTCACCAGAAGACGAAGGAAGCCAGAAGGAGGGACGAAGTGGGTCCCTAGGCGCGGGCCCACCTGACCCCATACCTAGGGCAGGTGTGGCCCACCTTCCCTACCTCTGACTCCACCCCTTTGCCTATATCTTCCCTTCGAAGCCCTAAGGATCAGGGAGCAACCATAGATAGATTTCTGCCGCCTCTAGGGGCGGAAAACACCGAGAGAGAAAGATCTCTCTGGCAGACAGATTTCTGCCGGGGGAATTCCTTCCCGGAGAGGGGAGACCATCGCCATCCACACTGTCATCAAGCTAGGCTTCGTCGTGATCATCATCATCATCATCATCCACACCATCATCTCCACCAGCACCATCATCACCACTCCGTCCCATTGTAACAATTGTGTTGGATATTGCTTTAGTTCATTAGGGGAAACTTTTCCCGGTGTTGATTACTATTGTAGTTGATGTTTGTGAGTGGAACCGTTGGATTATTGTTTATGTTCATATTGTTATCCATTACCATACCATCTTTGATCTTGATCCATATGATGTCTTGTGAGTAGTTCGTTTAGTTCTTGAGGACATGGGAGAAGTCATGTTGTTAGTAGTGAATCTGTGATGAGTTATTATTCAATGGTTTAGTATTTAAGTTGTGGTGCTATTATTCTAGTGCTGTCATGTGAACATCGACTACATGACACTTTACCATTTACGGGCCTAGGGGAATGCATTGTGTATTTGGCTACTAATTGTGGGGTTGCCAGAGTGACAGAAACCTGAATCCCCGTTAGGACACCTTTGCACAAGGGAGCGCATGATCTCAGAGTTTAAAGCTGTGGTTGGATTTATATCTTAATTACTTTCCTGTAGTTACGGTTGTTTGCAGGTATGTATTAGTCCTAGGAAGGGCGGTATGTTAGCACAGGTTCACCCACACAACACTTACACACACCAGAGAAGAGTACTCAGCTATTTGAAGCGAAAGCACTTGACAGAATTCACATGTGTCCTCGAGAACGTTTGGTCCTTATAAGTATTTCCACCGGCTTGTCCTTTGCTAAGAAAGGATTGGGCCACTTGCTCCGTTTGTTTGTTACCTTTGTTACTTGCTCCTTGTTTTGTTTCCTTGTCAGAAAACCACTAAAAAATTCCTGCTAAGTGTTCACAGGAATTTCCTGCTCCATACCACTATTCAACACATTCTTCTCCCCGTTGGGATCGACACTCCTATTTATCAAAAGTACTACGATACACCCCTATACTTGTGGATCATCAAGACTATTTTCTAGCGCCGTTGCTGGGGAGTGAAGCGTGATTGAAGAGTGGAACTGGTAAAGGAAACTTTCACTTTGAGTATTGCTTTCGTTACTGCTTGTTACTTTGCTTCCAATATGGATAACCCACTTGGTTTTCTGTTTGGGAAAACTACTACCACTGCTAGGGTAGTAGATGAACCACCTCCTATTGAGATAGATCCTTTTAAGATACCTACAAGTATTGGTAATCGTGTTATGTATAATTATTATTTTGGGGATGGAACTGTCCATCCTGGTGATCACTTGCTTTTTATCCATGAATTATGCGGGTTGTTTATGTGTGCATGTATCACAACTGAACAGGTGAAGAAGAAGTTACTCTCCATATCCTTGAAAGGGAGAGCTAGAGAATGGTATAAGGTGCTGAAGAATGGACAATCCATGTAATGGGAGGAGATGTCATCTCTCTTTTACTCTAAATTTTATCCTCCCAGTGAGATTCATAAGGATAAAAATCTTATATATAACTGTTGGCCTCTTGATGGAGAGAGTACAACTAAAGCTTGGGGAAGATCGAAGTTACTAATGCTTAAATGTCCTATTCATGAACTCCCTAACAATATTATTCTCAATAACGTTTATGCTAGGCTTTCTCTTCATGATAAAGATTTACTAGATGCTTCTTGTGCTGGATCATTCACACGTATGAAGGAAGAAGCTAAATGGGATCTTCTAGACCGTATTCAAGAGAACACTAAAGCTTGGGAGAATGACAAAGGAAGAAAGTCAGGTATAAACTATGATTATGATTGCATTAAATCCTTTATGGTAATTGATGACTTCCGTGATATTAGCAATGAGTTTGGTCTTGATTCCCAAAGTATTGCCAACTGTTTTAAAGCCTTTTTTCTCTTACATTGAAATTCCCAAGAAGATGTGGAATAAGTACCATACTCCATATAAAGTATTGTTAATCATGATCCCGTTAGAAGTACTCAAGTTTGTACTATTAATCGTATTGTGCTTGAACCCCATGTTGAGAAAATGCCTTTCCCAGCTAAGGTAAAGGAGTATTCTATGATTATTAGTGCAAATAACAAAGGTACAATGAAAACTGTGGAGCCTAGTAAGCATTTGAGTGATGAACCTGGGTTAGCTATTGTGAAAGACACTGTCACTAGAAATATGGAGGATGAGCATATTGTCTTATGTGAAGACGCTTCTAATATTATTTCTCATCCTGGTAAGGCTAGAAAAGCTAGTGTTCCTATGCTTTCTGTTAAAATTGGTGATCATTGCTACTATGGTTTATGTGATATTGGTGCTAGTTCTAGTGTTATTCCTTATGAGCTATATAGGGAAATTATGCATGAGATTGGTCCTTGTGAGCTTGAGGATATTGATGTGGTTATTCACCTTGCTAATAAGGAAACCATTTGCCCCACTGGAATTATAAGAAATGCGGAGGTTCTTTGTGGTAAGATTAAGTATCCTACTGTTTTTCTAGTGCTTAATTCAGCAGCTAGCAAAACTTGTCCTATCATTTTTGGTAGACCTTTCTTGAACACTTGTGGAGCTATTATTGATTGTAGGAAGGAAAAAGTTTTAACTAAGTTTGATGGAGATTCTTATGAGTTTAACTTTTCCAAATTTGCTAAAGCTCCTTATGAAAATAGATTGCCTAATAAAGATTTCAGGATGGAACAACTTGCTTCTATTGATCCAGTCTATGACCTTGGACCTCTTTCTGATGACTGTAAGTTTTCTTATTCTGATGATAAAGTTGTTGCCAGTGATAGTTATATTGTCAACTTTATTCAAAGTTCTACTGAAATTTATTTTGATAGAGGGAAACATGGTTTTATGCATCTCAATGATGTTAAGTTTCCCCGTTTTATGTTGAAAGCTTTAAAGTTGCATCTGTTTTGTCTTCCTATGCTTGTGGCCTTTTGTTTCAACAATTCGTTTTCTCATGATACCCCCATGCATAGGAAGTGGGTTAGGATCAAGTGTGTTGGTTATTTGCTTCTTGATGCTCTCTTTCATTTCAGATATTTCTCCTTTATGAGCATCTTTGGAAGTTTCAAGCCTAACTTAAAGGCATTAAAGAAAAGTACTTGTTGGTAGATAACCCAAGAGTTTGGCCGAGTCTTGGAAGTTATTACCTCAGTAATAATCGCTCCTTATCATTTTTGTTTTGGTTTTTGTGTCAAGTTCAACTACTTTTGTGAAGTAGAGGAGTTGTGAAAAGTGGCTGTCCTGGGACAGATTTTTGTGTTGTATTGTAAAAATTTGTGAGGAAGCTCAGTACTTCGGATGGAGCTGCATTTTTCCGAGCTTGTTCTCCAGGTTGTTACCCAACTTTCATCAGCACTTTTTGATTTGAGCAACAGAAGGTCTATGGAAAAATCAATTTTACATGCTGGTCTGTTTTGACAGATTTCTGCCATCATTTGCATTTCCCTCTTACAGAAGCTTTTGTTTTGGTGGGTTTTCAGTTGAAGTGTGTACCAAAGGTTTATTGTTTTTGCTTACACTAATGTTATCATTGAGTTTGTGCAAAAGTTCTGTATAAAGGAAATTCTTAGGAGAAAGAGAGAAGGAATCTGCAGAGTTCATCTTTGAATAGGTAAAAGTGGTGAAAACAGAAGGTTCGTGAAACCCCAATTTTTTTATATTTTTGATGTTTTTAATACATAAGGGAAGTTACGAGACGAAACTGAAGAGGAAACGGAGCCCGGGGTGGGCAAACCCACCCCAGGCGAGAGCCCATCCCGGTCGCGCCTTGACATGGTTACACCCCGCGGATACACGACCTCAGCATACCTAGTCCAACCCAAGGAAGGCCCATGGCAAATATACGTCGGCCCATGAAGACTTTCGGGTGGCCAAGGCCCATGACGCCTTCGGATCCTTGGAGAGCGAGACTAGAGTAGATAGGAAATTCAAAGGGGTAAACCCTAGAACCTGTAACCGACAAGATCTGTGCCTGGGACCTGCCTAAGTCTATATAAAGGCCAGGAGGGCACGACCTAGATCTCTGTATCATACTTTCGCATATGCACCTCCACGCCAGATTGTATCTATGCACCCCTGTAATCACCGGTTCCACCGTAATCAAGAGGAGACAAGCAGGAGTAGGGTTTTCCCTCCGGGGGCCTGAACCTGGGTAAACCTCGTGTCCCGTATTGCTTGTTTGCTAACCGTTCCGTGATCTCCAGCATCCCCATCTTCTCCAAAACCCAAGTCCATAACAATGGGCATTGACGAGATTAAACCTCGTCAATTGGCGCCATCTATGGGAACTAGGGACGCTGATTGTGCGATCGTGACAGTCCCAACCCGAGCGATCTACAACTCTGCGGCGATGGAGAATCACCTCCTCTTTGGCGCTTTCGACTTCACCGCCCACTCACCGGCCACCATGAAGGACTTCGAGCCCGTAGGCGACAGACTCGAGATCCTATTTGAAAGCTTCTGCTTCCAGGTGGGCCAAACTGGCACCCTCCGCCTCCCAGAGCGGGTGCCCCTACCATCAATCAGACCCGCTTCGTGGGCCCCACACCCTGTGCTACGAGCATCATCATCAACAGATGAGTCATGCGATAGCAGCAGCTGCAACTCCGATCTGTGCGATCCGCCATCGGATGAAGGTGTTGCCTGCCAAAACCCACCGGCGAGCAGCGACTGGCAACACGGAGAGCCGGGAGGCTCCCAGATCGCCGGTGGGGCCCTGGTCCTCGGCGACGGCCAAGAAAGCTCCGACACGCCCCGGCTTGGTTCGAGATGCCACCTGACCTATACCTGGTCGAAGGTGAAGGATTGCTCGATTGATTTCTGCATGATAAACAAGTATCGTAAGATTCGAGCCGTAATCGGCTCCTGTTTCTCAGAATCGGCTCCTAAAGCCGATTGCCCCATGGTTCTGCGTTAGATTTATGATAACATGGGGTTTTGCTTGATCACTACAAGTTAAATCGATCTACGATAGTCTAACGCTTTCACCACGAATCGAACATCCTACGCGTGATTGAGCCTCGCACGCATAAAATATGAAGAATATTAACCCTAGAGGAGGCCTAATAACCAACGTAAAGCCAATTACCGAACATCCTTCTAGAACGAATAAGCCACGTCTTTATGCATTACTGGATCGTTCAACCCGTTTGTAAGGCCTGATTACGCAGATATTAAACTAAACCTTGACGAACAAGGCACAACTATAACAGATCGAATCGACTAAATAAAGATCAAGCAAGGTGCTACCCTTGCACTTTGGGAAAAGGTGCAAGGGTAGCGAGATAGCTAGAGGTAGCATAACTTCGACGATAGTAATGAAAAAGTACCGATGCTAGCCTCAAACAATCTATGATAATGGTATTACTCGCCATCAACAACGCTTCAGTACGAGTAAAACCAGGTAACGAATAAGTAGATACTGCCTAGATCGCGAGATGCGATCTAGGCAGCATGGCACTTACCCGAAAGAAACCCTAAGAACAAGGGGTGGCGATGCGCCGAGATTGTGTTTGTTGTGAACGTGGTTGTTGTTTTCTCTCAATAACCCTAGGTACATATTTATAGTCCGGAGACTCTCTACTTTTGGAATAACTCTACAACTCTATCTTTACCTAAACATAAACGGAACCTAAACAAACACGAAACCTATTATGATACAAGATACACGGGCAATTTAGCCCAAATCCACACACTAGGCCGATCCAACAACTCGTTGAATATACATATCTTCCAAGCCCATCTTGATCACGGCCCATCTCCGTCTCTAGCCAAAATACGGTGGTAACAGAAGGGACCTACGGTTCCGGATCCGAAAGCTGCGGCAGCAGCGGACCAATCTACGAGCGCTACCAATGCGCCGTAGTCATCCAGGGTGACGTGGATCAGCAAACGCCCAACCCGCCGCCCAACCCGCCACCTAACCCGCAAGACCGAAACGGCGGGAATATAAGAAGCCAGTCCCCCCACCCGAAGGGGATAACACCGGCCATGTCATCTGCCTTAGCAAAGAAGGATGGGCCCAGGCACGCGCTGCCGTGGCGGGCAGAACGATCCTGCCTGCAGACGCCTCACGGGACCTGCTGATGGCATACCATTTGCTCCTGATCGAGGAGCACAAGAAGCAGGTCAAGATGCAAGAGGTGCATGACAAACGCAAGCAAGCAGCCTCGGAGTCCAGCGCGCGACGAGCTGCGCTCTCCACCATGGGCATCGGCTCCAGCTTGAACGGCAACCACGGCAACAAGCACCGCTCCCGGATGGAGAACATGGACCCCAAGGAGCGCCATGAGGTGACCCGAACCCTCCACGCATCCTTCATGGAGATGGATGCCGACGGCAACATCATCCCGAAGACACCGCAAGCTGCGATCATGGCAGCCACCGCGTACCTCATGTCCCACCCACCTCCGGAGGGGGACCCGAAAAGAGCCATGCACAAGTACACACTCACCGGACTCGGACTCATCGGAGCTGCGCTCCATCAAGAAGCTCCTACGGAGTCGAAAAAGAAAGCTACGGTCCGGTTCGACCGCAGCCCCACTCCTTCATTCGAAGAAGAGGACCATGACCTTCCTCGAAGGCACAAGAGCTCGTGTCATCGCAGCCGCGATTACGACGCCAAAGACGCGCTAACACAGCGCAAAATCGACAAAGCGTGAGCCAAGCGTGCATGCTCGTCTGAATCCAAGATGGACGAAGACGAAGGAGAACTCTGCGAAGCCCGGTGCTTCAGCAGATCTGTCCGACGGACACGGATGCCACGAAATTTCAAGCTTCATTCGGATACTCCAAAGTTCGACGGCACACAGGACCCCAAGGCGTGGCTCAGCGACCACCTGTCATCCGTCAAGCTGCACGGTGGAAACAAGGAAACCGCCATGCAATGCCTTCAGCTGCAGCTGATAGGCGCAGCCCGGATCTGGCTTAGCAGCCTATCTTCAGGATCCATCTGAAGCTGGGAGGAGCTGGCTTACAGTTTCAGCCGGAACTTCAAAAGCACCAGCAAGAGGCCCGCCTCGATGGAGGAGTTGCGAGCCTGTACTCAACGAACGGGCGAATCCATTCGCTCGTACATACTGCGTTGGTCCAACACCAAGAACTCCGCGGCGCACATCTCCGAAGAAAGGGCCATCGACGCCTTCAAGGACGGCGTCAAGCGCCATGACTTCAAGGAGGAACTTGGGCGCATCAAGCCCAAGACACTTGACCACCTCATGGACATCGCCAATAGGTGGGCCGACGGCGAAGATTCTGTCCACCAGGCACAATCAGAGGAAGAGGATGATTACGGCCGATGACGGGAACGCCGTAGCAAGAGGAGACCGCGTGTCTATGACGATCGCGATGGACCCGACATGGTCGCGGTCGGCTACGCCGATCGCTGCAATGATGCCAACCGCAACAGCGGCGGATACCGCGGAGGCAACTTCCGCGATGGAGGACGCCCATCATAGTCGTGGCAGCGCCGCGGTCGCGACGATGGACCCTCGGCATACGAAATACTGTCGGGTCCATGCACCATCCACTTCTACATCGACAAGCAGGATGGTAAGAAGAAGGCAATCCACATGCTCAAGGACTGCCGCGAGTTCCAAAAGCTCAGCGAAAGCATGGTTCAGATGAGGCAGCAAGCTCCTCCCCCTGGATTTGGGAACGCACCCGCACCAGGAGAGATAGCGCATGGAGCTCCTCTACCGCCACCTGTAGGAGGCCCGAACCAACCAGTCGCACCAGCACAGAACAACGCTGGGCAAAGGTATCCCCCGCTGAAAGGAGCACTGATGATCCAGAAGGGGCTCCCCACGAATAGGGTGCAGAAGAAAATCACCCGTCAAATCAACCTGGCCGTGACAACTCCACCCGCCATCCCTGAGTACCTCAGCGGATCAGAGTCTTGCATCACATTCAGCCGTTCGGATCACCCTTGCCAGATCCCTCTCCCAGGTCATGCTGCCCTGGTGCTGGAGGCGCAGATCGGAGGTTTCGAGATGAGTCGCGTCTTCATGGACGGCGGCAGCGGCATCAACCTGATGTTCGCAAGTACTCTAGCAGCAATGCGGATCCCGCTATGCAGCCTGGAACAATCAGACACAATGTTCCACGGCATCGTCCCAGGAAAGGGCATATTCCCCCTGGGAAAAATATGGCTCGACGTCATCTTCGGCAGGCCGGACAACTTCCGATGCGAGCGGCTCGAATTCTAAGTGGTGGACTGGCCATCACAATACCACGGCATCCTCGGGCGCGTAGCATTCGCAAGGTTCTTGGCCGTACCACACTACGCGTACCTCCTACTCATGATGCCAGGACCCAGGGGCGTCATCACGGTCCACAGGAGCTTCACCCTATCGGACCACTGCGACAGGGACTTCAACAGAATCTCCCAATCATTCGGCATGCAGGAGGAGCTCGTAAGGCTCCGCGAGGTAACGGACAACGGGGCACCCCCAGTCGCACGACAAAATGCACCTGATATGTCTTTTTACTCCACCGTCAACACAAAGAAGGTGCAGGTCCACCCGACGGATGCCTCCAAAACAGCGCTGATCGCTAACGATCTCAGCCCCGCATAGGAAAGTGCGCTCGTCGAATTCCTCCGTGAGCGCTGGGAAATCTTCGCCTGGTGTCCTGTGGACATGCCAGGAGTTCCCAGGGAATTCGCCGAGCACACACTAAACGTCTTACCAAACACCAAGCCCGTCAAGCAGTCCATCCGGAGACTGTCCGAGCCGCGGGCCGAAGCCATCGGGATGGAAATCAACAGACTACTCGCTACAGACTTCATCCGAGAGATTAAAGAAAGCGAGTGGCTCGCCAATACAGTGATGGTCCCTAAAAAGGACACGGACATCCTGCGGATGTGCGTGGACTTCACGTCGCTGAACAAGCACTTCCCAAAGGATCACTTCCCTCTTCCTCGGATCGACCAGATCATCGATTCGACCGCAGGATGCGAGAAACTCTCCTTCCTCGACGCCTACTCAGGCTACAACCAGATTCGACTCGAGGTCGAAGACCAAGAGAAAACGACGTTCATCACGCTGTTCGGAGTGTTCTGCTACAACACAATGCCTTTCGGGCTAAAGAACGCAGGTGCCACGTACCAGCGATGCATGCAGGCATGCTTGAAGGACCAGATCGGTCGCAATGTCCAAGTCTATGTCGACGACATAGTCATCAAAACCAGGGAGGCGAGAACACTCATCGGCGATCTCCGCGAGACGTTTGATAATCTCGACCGCTACAGGATCAAGCTCAACCCCGAAAAATGCGCCTTCGGCGTCCCATCGGGTCAGCTGCTTGGCTACTTCATCTCCCAGCGGGGGATCGAGGCGAACCCGAAGAAAATACGGGCCATAATGGCCATGGAGAAACCGAAGAATCTCAAGGGTGTCCAGTAGCTCGTAGGGCGAATAGCGGCATTGAGCAGGTTCATCAGCCGTATGGGCGAGAAAGCCCTACGATTCTACCAACTACTACGCAAGGCAGACAAATTCGAGTGGACACCCGAAGCGGGAGATGCATTCGAAGATCTGAAGCGGCTGCTCTCCACCTCGCCCGTCTTGGTTACGCCAAAGGAGCGCAAGCCCCTACTGTTGTACATAGCAGCCACACACCAGGTGGTAAGCACCGTGTTGGTGGTCGAGCGACCTGAAGAAGGCAAGACCCATGGGGTCCAACGCCCAACCTACTACCTCAGCGAGGTATTGACGCCAACAAAGCAGAGGTAACCTCACTACCAGAAACTTGCCTACGGCGTGTTCATGACGGCTCGTCGGTTGAGCCATTACTTCCAGGAACACCAGGTGATGGTCGTCAACGAAGCACCCCTGAACAACATCCTGAACAACCCGGAGGCCATAGGACGCGTGGCCTTGTGGGGCATCGAGCTATCACCCCTAGACATCATCTACGAGAAGCGACTCGCAATCAAGTCTCAGGTCCTCCTAGACATCCTTATACACTGGATGGAGCTGCAGCTGCCAGACACCCCAGACATGTTGCAGTCATGGACAATGCATTTCGACGGCTCCAAGCGCGAAGCTGGGGCAGGAGCCGGGGTCATACTGACCTCCCCGCAGGGCGACAAGATGAAGTACGTCCTTCGGATGGAATTCCGAGCTTCCAACAACGAGGCCGACTATGAAGCCCTCATCCACGACATGAGGATGGCAAAGATCTGCAGCGCAATGCACCTGGTCATCTACGGTGACTCCAACCTCGTTATCCAACAGACGATGAATGAGTGCGACGCACACGCCGAAAACATGATCGCGTACCGCGCACTCTACAACTCACTCGAAGGAGAATTCGACGGCTGCGAGCTTCGGCACGTTGGAAGAGAAAGCAACGAGGAGGACGATAGACTCGCCAACATCGGCTCCACCTGCGCAAGGGTGCCACCAGGTGTGTTCCTCGAACAGATCTGCGTGCCATCCATCAAGCGAAAATTCCCCAAGGGATCACCCGAAGAAGCAGAACACTCGGGGGCTATGCTACCCGAAGGTCATGAAGGACCCGAAAAACTAGACACAGAGGTCGCCACGGTCAACCTGATGCAGGTCATGGCAGTCGAAGAAACTTGGACACGACCGTACCTCCAGTACTAGATAGACAGAGAACTACCTGATAGCCCGACAGATGCCCGACGCATATCTCGCCGGTCAAAAGCCTTCACCATCATCAATGGCGAGCTGTACAAGCGCAGCATTTCGGGTGTACTACAAAGGTGCGTCACCATCGGTGACGGGAAAACCATACTTCAAGACATCCTCGAGGGCATCTGCGGCCATCACACAGGCAGTCGCTCCCTTGTCGCCAAAGCTCTATGAGCTGGATTCTACTGGACAACGGCCATGAACGACGCAAAAGACATCGTCCGAAGATGCAAAGGGTGCCAAAGGTTCGCCGACAAACCACACGCACCCGGGTCAGAGCTCAGGCCCATACCTTTGGCCTGGCCCTTTGCCCAATGGGGCCTCGACATGATCGGCAAACTTCCAAGGTCCTCGAAAGGGGGGCACGTCTACCTCCTGGTCGCAGTCGACAAATTCACCAAGTGGATCGAAGAAATGCCGGTCACTAACCAAAAGGGCAAGACTGCTGTCAAGTTCTTTGAATCCATCGTCTACAAGTTCGGCGTACCGCATAGCATCATCACCGACAATGAATCGAACTTCATCTCCAAAGAATTCCAAGACTTCTGCGAAGGCATCAGAATCAACATCACATACGCCTCTGTGGCGCACCCGCAAACGAACGGGCAGGTGGAAAAGGCCAACGGCCTAATCGGTGTTGGCATCAAGAAGCGCCTCATGAGCCCACCCGAGCGACTCGCCGGAGCCTGTACGAAAGATCTACCCTTTGTCCTATGGAGCCTGCGTACCACGCCAAACAGCTCCACCTGCTACACGCCGTTCTTCATGGTGCACGGGGCCGAAGTTGTGCTACCAGCCGAAGTACGCCACCAGGCCCCCCGGGTCGTCGCTTATAGCAAAGATGAATCCACAACTGCACTCGAAGACGCCGTCGACACAATCGACGAAGCACGAGACATAGCAGCAACTCGATCAGCGGTGTACCAGTAGAGTCTCCGCAACTACCACAGCCGACGGCTACGCCCAAGGTCCTTCGTCGAAGGAGACCTCGTCATGCGACTCAAGCAAGAGCGACCGAAAAAATTCGAGTCACCATGGGAAGGACCCTACATCGTCACCGGAGTCATACCAGGTGGCGCCTATCGCCTCAAGCACGTGGAGTCTGGAGTCGCATACTACAACCCATGGAACGTCGCACAGCTGCGATGATTCTACCCCTATCTACCTACCCCTTTACTTTCAATACAACCAAGGCTACCCAGCCGAACAATGTACCTCCTCCATTACGATATAAATAAAGCTAAGTGTCTCGCCCCAAAATTTTGTTTTCTATTCGCACTTTTACTCCATGCTACAAACGCACTCGGGGGCTCCCCCCACCTCACGATTTCATCGACTGAGAATAACACGTGTACACCTGAGTAGCTGACCACGTCAGGCTAACGAAAAGGACACGTATGCGAACAAAGCACTACGTGCTCAAACAACAACCAAAACTTTATAACAAAGGGCAAAACACGCCCAGTCAAATATATACAAATTTTACATCTATCTCTTTTACAGGTACTACCTACTCTGAAGAATAACCTGAGCACGCTGCTCAAACAGATCTACGATCTCTTGACATCTTGCCTTACAGAAAGATAATGCGGACGCGATATCCCACTCACCACCATCCGGCAAGGGCGGCCCATCTGCCACAATGACAGATCTACATCAGATGATGCACCTAACAAGGGACAACGCAGCCTTCACCTCATGACGAAGCTGCCGCACCAATTCCTTGACATGATGCACATTCAAACTTCTGTAAGACCGTAGAGGGTTGAAGGTGCAGCATCTAGCGGAAACATCACATCATCACAACCAGCAAAGCGCAGTGAAGTCCAGACCGATGAAGCACCCGCGACTTGATCTTGTGAACGCGATCGACCATGGCGGCATGGCATCCATCGATCCATCCGAACTCTGGCTTCCATGTCCTGTTGAGTCAAGCAATTGACCCGAACAGCAACATGCTCCTTCTCCTCCCTTGGAGCAAGGCTAGCACCTGCAATACTTGCAAAAAAGTAAGAGGCAAGGCTAGTAGGCGCATCCGAAGAAATGGGCAACAGCCCGAAAAACTTACACTAAAGCTGCTCGGATAATCGAAGCAATTCCGCCATCAAGTACTCCTCTCTGGAAGCACCTCGATCTGCCTTAGACTTCCAAACATCGTCATGGCCACGCACCACAAGCAACTCCTTCTCGAGACTACGAACACGGTCTCGAAGAAACGCAAGCTGCAACGAATCATCCAAGGATGGCCGCAGCCGCGCTGCAGGCGAGGTGTCAACGGGATCAGCACACGAAGGACCCTAGATCAACAGAAAGGCAAAGACATGAACACGCAGACGAAGGAGAACATAACTCAACAAATTCATTAAGTGCATCAAAAGACACTACGTGGCACAAGGATTTGTTCATCAAAATAATTACAACAAAAGAGACTACAACTATCCTAGAGCTACAGCGCCTAAGATGTGACACCCTGAGTAGCCTCGGAGCCGGATTGCCTCGCCTTGGCTTCCCCCTGCTCTCGTAGCGCGTACTCGGCCAGCATATCAATCAGCTTCGGCCCATAACGCTTATAGCGAGCAGCATAGGTAGCAAAGGATATCTCGGATCCATCAGCAGTCGTCGGCATCCGGGAAGTGACCTGGGGAAGGTCCAGCTCCGCTCCAACCGCCAAGGCCATTTCCAGCCCGACGGATGCGCCAATGCCCTTCTGCTTGCGCTTGTACGTCGCAGGTGCTTCGGCCGACAGTGCCTCCGCCAGGGCATCAACATCATCAAGGGTCGCGCCCTTGGGGACAAGATCCTTGTAGAAGCACCCAAGGACCTCCTTGGCCTTGGCAAGCGAGCTGACGACGGTGCTGCAGCGATCTTCGACCGTCGCAGCAGCATCATCCAGAGCACTTCCATGCTCCAGAGCATCATGATCAAACTCGATGCCTGCGACATCTAAAACAACAAGGAAGAAGAATGAACGACAACACCGCAAAAGAAAGACAAGGAAATCAAAAGGGGATGGTGAAGATACTCACCCGAAACAGCCTTGGCAGCCGCCATAAGCTTGCCGGCCACCTCTCTCTCGCGCGAAGCCGTGGCGGTGGCAAGATGCTCCCTCGATTGTGGCCTCCGCTGCGGCGCATTATCCTCGGCCGCATATGGCCAGCTCGAGGCGATCCTTCGCACCAACGGCGACCTCGGCCTTCTTCTCCGCTTGACCGAAGCTCTTTTTGAGAGCATCAATCTCACGAAGGGAGGTGTTGTGCTCCTCTGCATTCAAATAATACAAACGTCGGATAACAAGACAAGAATACAAGAAGAAGCAAACATCAAGGCATAAAAGTACCTTGAAGCTGTTTGAGGCTGGCCTCCAGCGCCAGGTGCTGCTGCACCAGTAGTTTGGAATCCTGCACAAAAGGCTGCAGGAAAAAGACCTACTATTCAAGAGAAGGACTCGGGGGCTACGCCCAAAAGAAAGAGCATAAGCATAATACACACACGAAAATGCTCGGGGGCTCCCCCCAAGACCTGAAGGGGGAACAAACAACAAAATTCCTTCACAGATGCTCGGGGGCTTTCCCCGTGGCAGGAGGGAGAACTACTCACATGATCCGACGGCGACTCCGAAGGTCTGCTTGCAGCCTTCTAAGGCGCAACCACCTTAACCTCCTGCGGAGAAGGGAATGGAGCAGCTCCTTCAGAAGTGGCCACCGTCTGAGTAGGAGGAAACGCGATTTTTGACTCCCCCATCATCTCCCGAGCACCATCACTGGAGGAGTCGTTGGAGGAGTGGCTGCACAAGTACAAATTAGCACAAGTACAAAGTGAACAAGCAAGGAAAAGCAGTGCAGGACTAAAGAAATTTACGAGTCAAGCTCGCTCAGGTCGAAGACGGGAGGGGTCCTCCGGACTTTCTTCTACTCTTTCTTCTCTTCCTTCTTTTCTTCCTTCTTCCGCCTTGCCGGCGGGTTCGGTGCCACAGCCCGCACGGGAACGACATGAATCGGAGAGGAAGAGCTTCCATGCCCATCACTGTGACGTTCAAGACACAGTGGATTCCTAGGAGTCGGAGGAGCCGAGGCATCCGAAGACTCGCTGGAGCTCCGTGTCCGCTTGCGAGTGTGGTCCTCGCTCGACTCGTTTGCCTCTCCAGCCGGAGATCGCGCCGATGGCAGCTCGGACATGGAATCCACCACCTCATTATCTAGAGCATCCGGAAATACTTCGGGTAATGGAGGCGACATGCCCGGTACTTTGAAGTCCTGCACAAGAGAAGAAAATTTGTTAGCAAACAAGTGCAAATACAATGCAATCGAAAATAGCGCTACGCGCACGGATCTACACCTGTGGAACAGGAAGCGAAGCAGAAAATGGAGAAGTCAGCGACTTCCCCGGGATATCCTCTCCAGCCTTGAACTTCAGCAGTGAACGAAGGGCCCTGTCGAGATCTCCCTGGGAGAATTTCTCAGCCGAAACCCTAGTCGGATCACGGTGGCCAGCATAAAGGAACATCGGATGCGCCCTAGCCTGGAGTGGCTGCACCCGATGCTCAAGAAAAGTGCGGATGATATCCACACTGTTCACTTCCTTCTCCGGAATCAACTGGAGATCCTCCACTCGACGATAGAGAGCCTCTATCTCCGCTACCTCGCCACCCAAGATCTGGTTTTTCCAGGACCTCTTCGGCTCGATCTTTTGGGAGGGGTCGAAAGGAGCAATACCAAAATCCTGCCCAGCCACTGTGGAGTCACGGATATAAAACCATCACCTCCGCCAGTATTGGACCGATTCGGACATGGAAAAGGAAAAGAAAAGCAGATTGGGTTTGAGGGAGATGATGCAACCCCCAATGGGATAAACACCATCCGAACCAGATTGCCTCTTCACAGAATATAGTTTCCGGAAGAGGCCAAAGTGTGGCTCGATACCGAGCCAGCACTCGCAGAAAGTGATAAAACAAGCAATGTGAAGAAGAGAATTGGGGGACAGATGATGCAATTGGACACCGTAAAGAAAAAGTAGTCCACGAAGGAAGTCGTGGACTGGGAAGGAAAATCCGCGAATAACGAAGGCGAGGAACATAACCCGAAACCCAACGGGGGGACGGGGGATTACCTCATTGCCTGGGAGTTTTACGGCCTCCCTATCCTGTGGGATCAAGCCCCGCACACGAAGCTTGCGGAGATCACTCTCCTGCGTCTCCGATCGCCGCCAGCCACCGTCGGTGAGACGGGTAGCGGCGGCACTCTTCTTCCCTCTAGCAGCGCTGGTACCAACTGCAGAAGAAGACTTCTTCGACTTCCCCATTGCGGTACGGCGGCGCCGGCAGCGAGAACGTAGGATGGAAGAAGTAAATGTCTGAGGATATTCCAGCGCGCAGCAAGAACTCTGAGATAGCAAGGGAGCAGTGAAACGAGAATAGCTGCGGTGAAAACAAACTAATGTTTTTCCCCAATGATTATAAAGACGAAGACGATGCACGACAACCTTCCATCGAGAAGACCTAACGCCAACGGCAGGATCTGGCCATACATGTGTCAGCATCACAACGAACCGTCGCTAACACGCCGTCCACTACGCGCAGAAATCGAGGCGACGCCGTAATTATCTCCACGCCACGCATGACCGGTCAATTCAAGGTCAAAAAGTGGGACCCATGTTCGTCCAGTCAAGTCATCTCTGGTGCAGCAGACGCTTGAGGTCATCGATCGTCAGCAATGACATCATCAAAAGCTATACTAGCAACAGTCACAATTTCTTCGGCTTCAAAACTAAGAGTACTCACTCGAATCTATGATTCGACTAATTACTCGGGGGCTACTCCTATCAGGAGCGCTGGCCGCGCACCCGAAAAATGAATAAATAAGATCACTCTAAGAAATACTTGACCTTCTTGCTGAGGATGAAGGTGCCATGGGTGATAGATTCCCTAATTGAAAAGAAAGCGCCAACCTAAAGCTAAGGCCAACCGCGGGTATCTGGCCCAGTGAACCAAGAGGGTCCATCTGATAGCGAACCGACAGTAAACCAAGAGGGTGGTATGGGCAATGTTCTGATTTGCTAACTCCATAGTTAGGAGAGGTGCGTCTGCGGTGAGCATAAGAAGATTGCCCTTCTAATGGAATTCCGGATCCGCCGGGGTGAGTGATTTTCTTAGGACTGTCAAAATCAAAAGAAAAGATAGCGAACTCCACCAAACGTGATACCCTCCCCAATGGGGGATTGACCCGAGTATTTAGTCATATTCTTCTTAGGAGGCTCCCTTCAGCTTGTGAATCTATTCTAGGATCAATGCATATACTCAGACAGGTTCGATCTGGCTTAAGCTTCAATCCGTCTAAATAGTGTAGCGAGGGACTGGATAGAATTTCCTATTTGGATACCAAACCACGATCAAAGGTTGTAGCTAACGGCTTTCGAGTTAAAGCGCACTAATACGATACGAACTTTCTTCCATAGGCCGATATGCTCATACTAAGTGCTGTAATCTCTCATTCATGCGCATTAAGGAAATTGTAAAGAAGAAAGTCAAACGCTCTACGCCTCGTCGAATAAGAGTGTTTCCGGATCATATCTATTCTTCTCGGGTACTCTTTCTTAATGAGAAAATCATAACTTGATCCGATCTTTATGTCGCACAGTGGTGTCCCAGGCTAGGGCTGCAGGTCCAGCATAAGAATCTAAACTCAAAAAGTATGTTTACGTGGTCCATAAATAATGGTGACAGAAATCCCTCCTACTGCGCCTCAACTTGGACTGGAGCGTCTCTAGGTATTGAATTAAAGAACGGGTTTCGCTTTGCTTTGGGGGGAGTCCTGGTGGGGAGATATGCTAGCAGGTAATGGCTCAGCTTCTACTTAAAAAGCGTTTTAAGCGGGTTTCCTTATTTATTTGCGGGTCTCTCGTACAAGATTCTATCAGTTATAGCGGATTTAAGGGATGGAGCCAGATCTACTATCCGCTTGCTGTCCCTAAGCTGATAATTGCCCGAGCCTATTTGTTTTTTTCGGGGAGGGGCACATAGCGATAGATACTTTAGAAACCTATCACTAAGAAGCGGGCTCACTGAAAACCAAACTGTTCGTATTTCTTTAAAACGCTGCTGCCCTAGTCAGGGGTCTGTCTATAGAAGAAGGGAATCCAGAGGAAGAAGCAGCTCCCCGAAGGAATCCTTCTAACTACCACCTACCTACCTCCTGCTTTTGTTCGGACAAGGCGAGTTTCCTAAGATTCACCCACCGCGGATACACTAAGCGTTGTTTCCGTTGGTAAATCTGATTCTTGCAAATCAACATCAGACTTAGAAGCTTCATGGGGTCTGGTCTCGCCATTTGGCAATTTAAGCCAAACAAAATACAGTACAGAGGTTATAACCAATACACAAGCAGGCGTGAACCAGTCAGAAATTAGAATGGAGAAGTAGACAGAAGAGGAGGTGTTGGGACAGTATCGATAGCCGCCTTTTCACTTATTGCTAGGAGTGATTGTGAGAGAATACATAACATAGGTGAAAGCCAAAAGGCATATATGACCCGCTCAGCCCAATGGAAGTGATTTGAAACTTTAGAATTCGATTAAGAATAAGAACATAGACCGGCTTCTAGAAAAAGAGACGTGCCCTCTTCTCTATCTGTAGATTCAGGAGCAACATGCTGGTTCCTTTTGTCATAATACCTAACGGCTGTGGGCAGAATGAATGAAAAAGCAGATGAAAGACACTATACATACCAATAGAATGAGAAATATAGAATAAAGCTAGGTGACGTCACGGCATTTGAGAACCAATTGCTTCTTTTGCTTTTCACCAACCTTCATGTACAATCTTATTTCGTATTGGAGTACAGCCTATCGTAGGCCCAGCAAAGGCAAGACGGAAAGCAAGCATTAAGTGAAGAAGCAAGGTCCAAACAAAGTAGTGAAAGATTGACATTGAAAAGCTTCTCCATGTCTATATCTGTCCGATGGACCAAGTTCAAAGGAAACGGCTTCTCTACTGCATCAAAAAACCAATCCAAGCCTGAAAAGAGAGCGTGAGGAATCTAAAAAACCCCGTGTTTCTATCAGATCCTATGCTTCATCGGGACAAGCGCATAATACAATACATCCCATCCCGGATGAGGGGTTTTCTAGCTCAGTGGGCTAATAAAACACGCTAGGATCGGCTTTTCACAGCTCTCATGATGATGAAATTGAACTTCGATTGATTGATGAAAGCAAGAAAGTTTCTAGGGGAAGCTCCTGGCGAGGGGCATACTCGGTATAATCAATGTGTCAATGGTATCTATTGAATGGAAATCACCCACACACACTATGAGCTAAGAACCATGCAAAAATGTTGTTTTCAGCAGCAGCAGCAGCTCATACTTCAAACACAACTTCTGTATCCGCGGGATCGCTTCATTAATTTGACTAAAGTCATCCTTCTTCTTTCCCAGCTGCCCGAATAAGTTGATCATTCAAAAGTAACAAGTCCATCTTTTTCATGAAGACTTTCCTCCACTATTGCCCTATTAGAGCTATCTGTTATTGGGAGAGAGCACCGTAATGAATCACACTATAGAAGCACAAGTTTTAGGTAGGCCAAAGCATAACCTCAAACCGAAGGGGCGGAAAGGATTCGGGATAACCAGGCCTAGCAGAAGCTCCATCTCTTGCTTGCTGTCTACCGATTTTGGATAGTGAGTGCCCCTGCCTGCTGAGTGGCAAGTTTCTCTTTTCGATAGACTGTTTTTGGTCATTTGACGCAACTCGTGCTCTTGTTCTTTATGTAATAAGATATTGTTCATTCTTGCACTTGAGAAGGGCGAAGCCCTCATGGCCGGTACCGGTATCTGTTGGGGGCGGGCCCAGAGATGAAATGTGCCTTAGATGCAAGGGAGGGTTGGGTCCGCTGATATAGAATACCGATCGGCGCTACCCGCCTCACCAACCACTAGAATAAATTGATTCGATTTATTTAGTGTTGAAATCCTAGGGATCCTTGGTAGGATGGTAAGTCACTTGTGCTACATAGAAATACAGCTTTTTCTAATACGAGCTAGAGGGACAAGCGGATCGGCACAGCCCTGGGTGTCGAGTCCAGGCTGACAATAATACTTCGCCTCTGCGATTGCATATATAGAACATGTCGATTGAGTTGCCATGGCTATGCATGGGTGACTTCAACGAAACAAACCCTCCATGCAAGTGAACATTTCAGTGTCACAGAGCGTGCGGAATGGCGGATGGCGGCATTTAGGGAAGCCGTTGATGATTGCTCGTTACAGGATTTGAGCTGGCATAGCCTTAGCAATTGCGGTTCGAATCAAGATATCCTCTCGCTGCAAAGCTTCGCTTGGGCCTGATAGGCTCTGACTTCTTCCTCATGCCACCCGCACGCGGGCCTATTTCAGCGGATCAAGAAACGCAATAGATCCGTCTCTAAACAAAAACTAGCCGCTAGTAAACTTTAGGTACACAATACCATCAAATGAGAGGACTTACACCGAGTATGAAGCTGAACAAGCTGCCAAAGCAGAGGCGGCAGATACCGAGTCTTTACAAAAGGCAATAGTGGAGTCATTTTGTATGATATTTGATTTTCTAGACCTTATTTGCTTGCAGCTAGAAACTACTTATCAGTTGGCGGTAAAGCGTATTCTGAGCAAGTTGTTTTGTCAGGATCCGCTTCCCTAGAGTCCATGTAACCACAACCTTCTTTGCCTCCTTCCTTGCATTGGTGACCCGGCCAAAACACCTATTCCAGCAACAGGTTATAATAGCGCCTGAATTTCAGGAGCCTGATCCAGTGGCGCACACCGATTGAAGGAAACACTTGTCCTTGTGAATAAAGATGCTCGCTGAAGGAATGATGGAATGTGGATTCTTTCATTTCTATGCACTCAAGGTAAACCAAACCTACGGGACAAGGGGTCACAGGAACGAATAATGCTATATTGAAGAATTCCTATAGCCTCTCCATCCCCAACTGCAGTATCAAAGGATCTAAGCAAAGGGATACATAGCCATACCGCTTTCAGCTTATAATGGATGAATGAGGAGCAATTAACAGAGTTAATAAGCCCAGGGGATGGTGCCAGCTGTGGGTTGCCTAGAGGATGGCGGATGTTGTTATCTTAATTAGGGTGAACTTGCAAGATACTATACTCACTTAAGTAAAGGTCGAGTTCGAAAGGGTTCATATTTCAGTAGTGGGGGAAGTGGGCATTCTTCTCTGAAGGCCCCTGGAGGAGTCGTTCTGTGAGTTGTATTCAAGCTCGCCCTTAGACCGAGTCAAGTTAGCGATAAGAGTCAGCTACTTTGGCCTTGTCATTCGCTTTGTTGCCATATAGATAGGTTGGAGTGCGGGTGGCCACTAACCCAACGAACGAACTTACGTGTAGGTCTGATCCTATCTGCTCTTCCACTATAGGACTAGAAATCCAGTACATGCCATCCAAACTTAGAACTCTGATCTGGATTACCAGCTTTGGGATGGTTCTAGCAATAAAAAAAGCTCCAGGATCTGGCTCCTCAACCTATTTTCCATAAATAAGTCATCTGGTCTATAAAAACTAATAGCTTCCTTTCGTTATCTGCATCTGCTTTCCTCAAAAGGTCTAGCTTAGCCAAAATCAATAGTTTAGTTGGTTGGGTCCTGTCGATCAAGTTATAGGAGCTGCTTGCTATCTATCAAAGGGTATAAAAATACCACGTTTGCATTGAAGGAATGTCGCAGGAAGCTGCCGATCCGCGATTTCAAGTAGTTCGTGCTTCGATCGATCGCCTACTTGAATTCCTAATCTATCTCTAATGCTTCGCTTGCAGCGAGAAAACAGATGCGTAACGGCTTCCGAGTAACAAAGAGCTGGTTTTGCCTACCTCTTGGAGCCATACCATAGGTTTTTGACCCACCTTATCTTTGGTACCGGTACGGGCATGTTCCCTCAAGGGGAAGGCTCTCGGGAGTGTGAACCTATGTCTTTCACTCTCGACCACCGGACTAGTCCATTTTGTATTTCTAGTGGAACTCCTTCTGATCCCACCATAGCAAAGGATTTAGGTTCCTGCGAAAAACGGAGACTTTTTAAGCAGATATGAATTCCCGATGTGATTGTTATGGGCATACCGCTATTTATACGACCGTCTGATCGATTCCTTTCATTGGTTATGGGATCCAGTAGAATCGCAAAAATGCGGGAAAAATCAGCTAAATCAACAAGAAAAGTTCCCTAACCCCGGGATTTGAGTTGCAAAAGGAGCATTTTATATAAAAGAAGCAAAAAAAGCACCAGACCTACCCAATATGGGTATAATGGAGTGTTTAGTGCGGGGGAAGATGGAAGTCCTTGCCTTGACCGGTATCAGCAGATGGCTCAGGTGAAACAACCGATGACCTTGATGAAAAGGCCCATGCCGGTAGATTGTAAATTGAGCTGTCCTCAGCGTATTAGAAACCGACATGCGAAAACCAAGAGTTGGTGGTCTGCGATCTCCCGTAGTTCTTCCCTTCTACCTCTCGATCTTGCCATTTTGGTCTTTGTAGACCCATTTGCAATTGACAGCACTTCCATGTAAACATTCATACTTTTTTAGTGAGGAATGCGATCCGAAGTATCGTGTGGGATCTATAGCATCCGTTGGGTTAGGGTAGCCCTAAGTTATATAAGTTCTAAATAAATATGCATTTGAAAGTCGATTTTATACTGGTAGCGATACCATCCACCTTCTCAAGGCCGAGAAAGTGCGATATAGGCTCCGAATGAGGCCATACAACATGGTTCTAACCTCCCAATGAGTAGGGAATTGAATGATATAGTCTTATTACTTCTTTGATTCAATTGCCGAGTTGAGGTAAATCGGGAAAAAGGCTTTCCGCATTATAGAGCAGTATGTTATTCAAAGAGATGGAACTGATAGGCTCACGGATGGATGATACCTTCCACAACGGGAATGTTTATCTGGTATAAGATCTACAGAATTCGATGCCTTGTGAAAACCATCCCCAAGGGGTCTGCGTCAATCCGATGAATATGATCACTACTCACCTTGAGCACTCCCAAGTTATTCTTCTTTATATATAAATAAACCAAATAAATCGTAAGAAAAAATCAATAGCACAGATAAAGCGAAATCAAAAAAGAAAGAGCACGCCGAAACTATATTCCAAAGAAGTTGTCACGTAGGCATGAGAAATAGCGTAGCTAGCGTATCCGGGTCGAGAGCACTCTTCTTCCCACAAACAACCTTTGTTCACATCCTCTTTTCTGCCTTTGAGTAGAGTTCCTCCATTTCATATATCTTCACAAGTTGAGCCTCTAGCTCATATCTGAGTGTCCATTCCTGAATGGTCATGTTCCTCATTTGTCAATTACCTCTATGCTTGCTTCTAATAAGATTGTCTTTACGGATACTGGCATCACTGTACTCATTAACATTCCAACCTCTCAAATACTTTCTAAAGGATTGGGATACATCTTGCCAATAATCCTTCATATTAGCTTTGCATCTTTTTTTTTCTAGAAATAACCTCTTCTTTTCAATTCTCTTTCAGCAACCAAAAAAAAACCTGAATTTGTATGGGGTAAAAGCTCTATCTTCCCCTTCTACCAATAAAAGAGGTGCATGATCAGACCCAGCCTGAAGCAAACTTATCAAAAAAGAAAACCAAAAATACAGTGGAATCAAGCACTTCTCTAACAGGATTTTCTTGTTTATTGGTCCAAGTAAATTGACCTCCAACCCTCCTGAATTCTTGTAACTAAACTTCAGCAATGAACTCATTCAAGGCTGCCATCCTTCTAATTAAATTACCATTAGATTTTTTCATGACTGAACCTAATCAGATTTCAATCTCCACCCATTACCTTTGGTAAGTCAGTACTGTGCACCCTTGATGTCATTTCTGCAAAGAAATCATCTCTAAGCTCCTGCTGAGTAGGGTCATACACATTAATCACAACCCAAGATAATTTGTCTTTTCTCCTTGTTACCAGCACACAATTCTAATGAGCACCAGACCCCACAAATACAGCATCTATCTAAATCATCCAACCTCACACCTATCAACAATCCACCTGCAGAACCCACAGAGGGATCTGCTGATACAGAACCATTTGAACAAACTTCTTACTGCAAAATCTGACAGCTCTTTGTCTGTAAAGTTCTGCCTTTTTGTCTCCTGCAAACAAACCACATCTACCTTATTGAGTTCTAATAATTCCGCCAACTGACCTCTTCTACCATTTAGCTCACATTCTAAAATAGTATCTTTATCTTGGACAGTTTTTCTCAAGAAGAGGAAAGCTGATAAGGAAACCTGGGAAGCAAACAGGTCGTGGAAACAGGGTACAAAGCTTGTGGGTGTTAGAAAATGCTTCTCATATTTGATTATATAGCGTTATTGTATTGCTCAATTTGTTTGGTGCATTTTAAGAGATAGCTTTCAGTGGCATGCTATCCCTGGTTGTCTAGATGATTATTTAGTAGAGATTGCTAGGGAGGATAAATAAGAAATATAGATCATGGTCTTAGCAGCAGCTTGCTGGGGTTTGTGGCTTATCCGCAACGATATGGTGTTTAATAACAAGCAAGAGAATCACAAGTCCTGTTGCAGTGCATAAACAGATATCTTTGTTTGTATACAGCTTGGGAAGAATTTACTGAAGCCAGAGGAGAGGATAAAATGGAGTTGGAGGAGATCATATCAGGCGTGATGGTCCAAGCTCTCCGGTGGAGGGAGCTGTTATACCCCTAAAGCCCATAAACACACATGAGAGAGAGCGAAACAGCAATCAGACCTTTTGGTATAAGTTTTCTCACCCACTCCCTCATCCTTTGACTTCCAATTCTTTCAAGAAGTGAACTTGACAAGCATGTCCTATTTCTTTGTCCTGGGGCCTAGACCTTGACAATTTCTTTCCTTCTCGATATCCTATTCTTTCCTTCTCGATCCTAATGAATGAATCCACTAATCTTTTGGATAGATGAGATTCATGGGGATGCAGCTG